>OY757237.1:39030890-43830890 GCA_963583995.1 Xylota segnis
ACTGAGAGAACAAATTTATAACCAACTTTCCATAAGGGTTTCCTTTACGTGTTTCTAACATATTGCATAAATTGAGAGTTATATTTATTAGAAACGGGCGAAACTCATTTGTATAAGTGTATTTGAAAAGTTCCAGGCGGAGCTGTAAAGAAACTCAATAACTATCAACGAAGGGATTAGTCTTTTGGATAAAGCTACTTACTGTTGCATTCTTTATCACGCCAACCAAATCTGAGTCCATTATAGCAACAGTTTTTTCCCAGTTTATAGGTTTTAGTCTGCAAGTGATATTTACTAGCATATCTGGATTCCCATGACAATTAATCGACAACGTCTTCACGTAGTATGGAACAAACTGAATTAGAATTTTATTTAATAAAATTGCTTTACCTATAAGAGAATCAATTACTTACTGCATTTATTCCTTGAGAAGCAGCAGCTATTGGAAGAAAGTAAAGAAAAACAAGAAGAGTAAAACGCTTTCATTGCGTTAAAATTAAACTGGAACGAGTTTAAGAGAAAACTGAGTAGTAACAGGTGTACAAAAGTTGATGGACAGCGTAAAGTATTATTAAATGGATAATCAATTTAAAGTCATCCAAGTATGACAGTGCTTCGCATATTATAAAATATAAAATAAAATAATAAAAAGGTAATAATAATATGTTGGAATACATATGTTAAAATCATTCAAGCGTGTACACTTAATTAAATGTTGGTTCCCATTGTTCAGTTCTCCTTTGCTGTTGAGGTCTGGGGGAATGTCAAGTCTATTAAATGAAGATGACCCTAAACTTGCATGTACATATGTTCAGATGAAAGTATTAAGTGCATTGTTTTGTGCACGACAATCTTTCAGACTTTTTCATCACTTGAAAGCAAATTTGTAAATATTTTAGTTAGATAACGAGTAGTTAGATAATTTTTTTTTTTTTTATTATGTGATCACCATGTTTTGTGTGGGTACAATGGCTCAAAGGGTTAGTGCGTTGGGCTACGGAGCAAGGGGTTTAAGGTTCGAATTCCAGCCAAAACATTTGAAAGTTCTTTCAGTGCCCTACCTGTTGCGAGGGTCTGACAAAAATCCGAGAGTATACTTTCTTTGAATATCTTAAACAGACTATGAAACCGAATGGACTCAACGTGAGATCCTGTACAGCGAATCGCTGTCAGTTTTTACGGATGGATCCAAAACTGAGGACGGAGTTTTCTCAGAGGACTTAGGCATCCACCTTTCCTTCAACCTCCCAGATTATTGCAGCGTCTTTCAAGCCCAAATCTATGCCATCCGTTAAGCAGCTGACTGGCCGACGGCTAATGCAATATCAGCATCGGATATTGTCATATACATCGACAGTCAAGCACTATGAGATCAAAGGCAGTGAAAGGCTGCCGCGTATCTCTTAACAAGATAACTGGACAGTATAACATCACCCTTTGCTGTGTACCAGGTCACTGAGATATTTCGGGAAATTGCGAAGCTGACGCATTAGCTAGAAGAGATTCCTCTGGTCTAGATAGCATATACCGCACCGACATCGAGCCGCCTATGTCGCATGCCGACGCAGTAAGGGTGAGGTGACCATCGTTGGCAACAGCTTGACTATTGCAACACTGCCAGACTGCTATGGCCAATCTTAAACGAAAATAGGACCACGGATCTCCTAAAACACACGCGAGGAGCGTGATCTCTATGATAGTTAATACTCTAACCGGCCACTGTGTTTTAGACTGGGCTCAAAGACTGGACATCCCCTACAATGACTTTTGCAGAAGATGTAGGGATGAGGAAGAAGAGGAGATAATCTGTCACCTCCTATGCATTTGACAACATCAGAAAAGCCATACCTTTTCACCTATCTCAATAATCTGAACACCGCCGGCACTGCTCTTCCATAAAAGGAGCGGATGGTTCCAGGAGGGTGACCCACGTACCTTACTAAACGGCAGCACAATGGACCTTCTCTGGTCTAAGTGTATTGTTGACCTCTTGTGATTCTTGGGACACTAGGGAGAGGTGGTATTGTATTGTATTGTCTGGGAATTGAAATACGAAGTCCCACGTAATTAAATAAAACTCGTAGAGTTGAAGGAGAATTCCTAATTTCTAGGACCGCAGTTTATTCTTTCCTTCAAATAAACTAGGAGGAAGAGAAGCAAAAGACACAGCATCCTATAGATTTATATCAACTAAAAGAGTTACAAAAAAAAAAAACAACTTCAATAAATCAATAAAAGATGGATGTAATAATTTATTATAATTAGTATGTACATTCATATGTAGGTATATAAACTTATGTCAAATGTGTTTATAAATAAGTACAAGTGCATGTAACAATCTATATCATAATGTTGTTTTATTCTCTTCAAAAAATAGAGCAAGATTTTACTTTACAAATTTAGAAGGATGTCAAGGATGTGACTTCTCACGCTGAGACGAAGTGCAATCACACACACAAATTTCTTGATAAACTGCACACTACTCTTTTTTGAATAAAATGAGGATGCAAGTCAAATTTGATGCATTTATTCTGCTGTGGGAAAAACTCTCGAAAAACTGTGATTCAGATACGCCAGTAAGCTACATCCTTATGCACACATATGCCCCTTTAAACCCCGCTTAGGCGAATTGCCCGATTTATTATGTTTACCTGGATAATGCTCATTTTTTATCAAATTCATCTGTAAACTAACTAATCGTTATTTTTTAACAATCGATCTACATATACGCTTACATAGTTCCTATAAATTTCTACACATACTGCAAGCTCTAATTACATTCGAATTCTGGGTTAATAAAGGCCGCTTTGGGTTTCCTTCCGTTCGATTCATTCGCATATGATTCCTTTCTATAACAGAACCAATAACAATAACTGTACCAATGTGCACGAGGGGCCATCCCTCATAAAACGTAAAAACTAATTTGTATTTAGCACTTGGGACGACAAAAGGTATAAACTGCGGATCTAAGTATATTCCATGTGCACCTAGGTGTCCCTAACCAAGAAACAAGCAAATTCAGTACTAAACAAGTGAGTATATATACAAACCAATGCATACCCAGTACGGACAGCTGTGATTGATACTCGTAAAATAGGGGAACCAATTTATAATCACCTTTCCATAAGAGTTTCCTTTACGTGTCTCTAGCATTTCGCATAAATTGAGGGTTATGTTCCAAAGAAACGGACGAAACTCATTGGTATAAGTATATTTGAAAAGCTCCATGCGAAGCTGTAAAGAAATAGCCAATAGGGATAGCCTTTTGGATTGAATAACTTACTGTTGCATTCCTTATTACGCCAACTAAATCTGAGTCCATTATAGCAACTGTCTTCTCCCAGTTTTGTGGTTTTAGCCTGCAAGTGATATTAACCAGCATTTCTGGGTTTCCAAAGCAATTAATAGACAACGTCTTTACATAGTACGGGGCAAACTGGAATAGAATTTGATTCAATAAAACTGCTAGAAAGAAGGAATCACTTACTGCATTTATTCCTTTAGAATCAGCACCTACTGCAAGAAGGTGGAGAACAAGAAGAATAGTAAACATTTGATTGCGTTAAAGCTAGAACGAGTTTAAGCACAAATTGAGTACTAACAAGTACGCATACTAATTTTGGCCTCAATACTTGACTAGCATACATGGGCAGTGTAGACTGATACTCAATTTGTAATTAAATGCAAGTCATCCATGTATGACAATGGTTTGCTTTTACGAAATATAAAATAATAAAAAGGTAATAATAACACGTTGAACTGTTTATGTATATCTGTTAAAACCATTCACGCGTGTACACTTAATAAAATGCTCGTTCCTTGGATAATAGTATTTACACTTTAAGCCTATTATTTACAATCATTTGATCAACACAATTGATAAAAGTGTGTTCATATTTTTTAGATTGATTTACAATTTCAATTGTTTCTGAAAGTATACATACACATAAACATATATATAAAGTATATTAAAAGTGGGATAAAAATCCCTTAAATAATTATAAAATTATTTTAATGCAAAGATTAGTGCATGGTATCGGTATATTAGTTAGTCAATTAAAATGATGTACCCTAATCGCGTTGATGAATTCAATACACGCATTTTTTTGCCTCGGGGGACATATAGGCCGTCAACAACGGCTGCGCACCATCTTATTCGGAGTTCTGAACTCGGTTCCTGTTCGACTGTTCTGCGCCACGATTGCCTTGGGCGACCAGCTGTTATGTCTGGTTGTGCATTTAAGGCACAAGCAGCTTAGCTGCTGCCTCGAAACGCAGATTGGAAACAGAAATTGTTTCAACCAAAAAATGTATGAAAAAAAGGGCTTTGTGTAGCCCACAGAACTGGATACCCACAATTTCACTATATTCTACAATCACGCATCTCGAGCCAGCTGTTCTGTTTCTGTGCATCTAAAGCACAAACTAGCTAAACTGCTGCCTCAAAATGCAGATTGGTAACAAAAAATTTTTGAACCAAAAAATGTATGAAAAAAGGGCTTTGTATAGCCCACAGAACTGGATACCCACAATCTCACTACATTCTCCAATCACGCATCTCGAGCCAGCTGTTCTGTTTCTGTGCATTTAAGGCACAAACTAGCTAAACTGCTGCCTCAAAATGCAGATTGGTAACAGAAAATTTTTCAACCAAAAAATGTATGAAAAAAAGGGCTTTAGCCCAGGGCTATAGCCCACAAAACTGGATACCCACAATCTCCATATATTCTCCAATCACGCATCTCGAGCCAGCTGTTCTGTTTCTGTGTATCTAAATCACAAACTAGCTTAGCTGCTGCCTCGAAATGCAGATTGGAAACAGAAAATTTTTGAACCAAAAAATGTATGAAAAAAAGGGCTTTGTATAGCCCACAAAACTGGATACGCAGAACCTCACTATATCATCCAATCACGCATCTCGAGCCAGCTGTTCTGTTTCTGTGCATTTAAGGCACAAACTAGCTTAGCTGCTGCCTCGAAGTGCAGATTGGAAACAGAAAATGTTTCAACCAAAAAATATATGAAGGAAAGGGCTTTGTATAGCCCACAGAACTGGATACCCACAACTTCACTATATTCTACAATCACGCATCTCGAGCCAGCTGTTCTATTTCTGTGCATCTAAAGCACAAACTAGCTTAGCTTCTGCTTCGAAATGCAGATTGGAAACGGAATATGTTTCAACCAAAAAATGTATGAAAAAAAGGGCTTTGTATAGCCCATAGAACTGGATACCCACAATCTTACTATATCCTCCAATCACGCGTATATGTAAGTTCTTGGCTCGTTCTCCGATAAAGCTAATTGTTCGAGATACGGTTGGGCCAAAGCATCCTCAAGATGGTTCTTAGACATCTGTTAACAAAAGTTTACAGATTTCGTGTAGTAGTGATGTCCACTGTCCACGTACTGCACCCATTAACCAGTACTGATTCTACGTTGCAAGTCGCAGCTTAGTCCATTGCTTTTCTAGACTTGGGATAGCATTCTGAATGCAGATTTAGCTTTCCCAATTCTACTGTGCACATACAGTTCGGTGCCACCGAAAGTCATTCACTTTCTCGACCACCTGTCCGACAATGTTGAGTTGAGGCCTAGTGTTTGAAGTGCTCAGGGCTTTCGAGATTTCGGGTCGAACCTGGGCCTCAAAAATAAACCTTTCCAGTTAGCCCTATCCTTAGCTAACTGCCTCCAGTTGGGTGCTATAAGTCGGTTGAGGTCCCCTTTTACTTGTGCGCGCGACCTAGGACAGGGATGATCAAAGTCTTATATAGAGTTTCCTTAGTACTTCGGTATAGGGCTCTACTACTCTGTTGCCTTCTCAGCCCAAAGAAACAGAATTTAAATTTTAGATTTTTATATCAAATAAAATCCAATAAATTTGGTGACATTTTGTATTTCTTATACTATACGAAAAAGAGCGACAAGAGTAATTCTTCCTTTCCTTTTTCTGCTGTGGTATTGTTTCCAGAATTGATAGCAGAACCGATGTGGATAAAATCCCTTAGTACCTTCAAGTTATAGCTGTCGATTGTGACGTTCCGTCCAATTTGTTGATATTAGGTCTGTTCGCGTACTCTCCCAAAACGAAAAGTCACCAAATCCTGTTCGGGTACGCAAAAGTTTCGTAGATTTTCGTAGAAGACAGCGCTGATGTACGAAAGCTGTCAAATTTCAGTTCAGATTTTTGTTGTTTGTGTATTTGCGTACATTTGCTTTTGACGTCTAAAAAGTGGGCAAACTTCGCAGCTTTCGCGTTCGTTTATTTTTTCGTGATTTTTACCCCCACTCCTTGAAATCTAACAATATACGAATTGTGGTGCAGAAACTACATACTAGAGCAGACCTAATGTATCTATTTATCGCATACCAAAAATGGACAGGTGTGATTGACAGTGGAAAACTCAGCTAACACATTTACAACCATCTTTCTATACTCATTCGTATAAGTGTATTTAAAAAGCTCAATGCGAAGCTGTAATGAAACAGTCAATAGGGATAGCCTTTTTGATTGAATAACTTACTGTTGCATTCCTTATTACGCCAACTAAATCTGAGTTCATTATAGCGACTGTCTTCTCCCAGTTTTGTGGTTTTAGCCTGCAAGTGATATTAGCGACCATGTCTGGATTTCCAATGCAATTCATGGACATAGTCTTTACATAGTATGGGGCAAGCTGAAATAGAATTTGATTCAATAAAACTGTAAGGGGTGGGCGCCGTGGCTCAGTGGTTAGTGCGTTGGACCATCGAGCAAGGGGTTCAGGTTCGATTCCCAGTCAGAACACCTACAATTTTTTTACGGCCCAACCTCTCGCGAGCGTCTGACAAACATCCAAGAGTACAACTGTCCTGAGAAAGCTTCTCAAATAACAAATTGTCCTTCGGACACGGCTTTAAACAGTAGGACCCCGTCCATTCGTGTAAAGAGTACAACACGCACAACACGAATGGTTGTGAGAAGCTAGGCCTTGGGTCCCATCGACCTGTTCCGCTAAGTATTTATTTTTTTTTTTTTATTTAAAACTGCTAGAGAGAACTGATTCCTTACTGGTATTATTTCTTGAGGAGTAAGAGTTACTGGGAGAAGGTAAAGAAAAAGCAGATTGGTAAACTCTTTCATTGCATTAGAATTAAACGAGAGCCAGTTTTAGACCAAAGTATTGAGTACTACTAACAAGTAGGTTTACTAAAGTTGATCTTAATGTGTGGCTAGAACATTGGACAGTGTAGGGTGTCATTAAATGTTTTTATCAATTTGAAGTTATTCAGCTATGACCGTGCGCCGGAGCTTAAAACAAATGCTACATAAAATCATCCAGGCGTATAAACATAATCAAATATGTATGTCGGTGTTTTCAATCAAATAGATATTTATACATTTAAATTTTTATATTCCACCCTAAATAGGTAGGCAGTGTGGCTGGTAATGATCTCCGTGAAGAGTGCTAAGTTGGGTCTGTTAAGTGCGAGGATTTGTTTAGTTTTGTCGATATCATACTTTGTCCAGAGTTTTCTGCAGACACGAGAAGATGGGGAGGCGTTCCATATTGTGTTTAACAAGAGCTAGGGATGTGAAGGTTGTTTTGACGGTTAACCTGAAGGCGTGGGATGGTGGTATATACTGTCAAGTTTTAGTGCTGAAGTGTGTTCATCTCCCAATGGTGGGCACTCTTCGCAGCCGTTTCCTTTAAATGTAGGTCTAGCTGGCTTAGTGCAAGTATAGTTTCAAGTGCAGCGATCGGTGTGATTCTATCCATATGAGAGAATGGATAATTTTTCATTTTTTTTTTGTTTTTAGATACCTAGATAAAATGGATCTGACGATGGCGGTATACATCCAGTGGATGATGCCAGGGTTAGGCCCCCATTTTTTGTCAAAGATTTTGCTGCATTTGAGACATTCTTTGTAGAATAGAGTAACAATCGAGATGAACCCTATAAAGTATAGTATCCATACGCACAGCCGTTGAGCCATGTCCGTCTGTATAGCACAACATTTTCGGGTTTAAATCTTGATTTAGGAGGATGATATTTCAGCCTAAGGAGTATAAGATTTCGACGAATCACTTAAAGAATGAGACACATTCCAAGGAACTGGTAGACATCTTCTCGTATCCTTAAGTTCCATAGAATGCAATCCTAACTAAGCAAAACAAGACTGTTTAAATTTAAAAAGTAGGACTTTAAGTGTATTGTCCCAAGGTGCTACTATATACAATATTACCGCGGCACATCCTTATCTGTCTTATCATCTCACCTGTCTGGTTCATTTCCCATTTTACTTGAAATCGAAAAGATAGATATTTTCAGCACGGCAACAAGCTATTGTCAAACAGGATGCACTACCTGCATATTAGATAATGAATTTGGAGATGTCAGCAACCAAATTACTGGAAAAGTGCTTTAAAAAGGACACATAAGGGCTAGTTAAGTGTTTCCTTTCACGTATGCCTACTCCGCCATGAATATAGATACTTTTCCGCCTGGATATGTCGCAAGTTTGTATTTGTATTTCAGATATGTATATTAGCTAATTGCTGATTTTAAACATGTAATAATCGTATCTGCTATTAGAACTCATAGAATTCATAATATGTCCTGACTACTTACATAATAAAATACAATCGATTGTAATTCTCTACTCACATAAACATGTCCTAAAGCGTGAGCTGCAAACGTTACCTAAATTATTGTTCCTACAAAAATAATTACCGAATCAAATAGACTATAATTGCACTAATGTGTTCTAGATTCTTATGTACATATTCCATTAACATGCAATGGTAGACCAGGTTTGTTTTACGTACATGCACGTAGGGATGACTGGGTAGAAATATTTTTTTATGGTCATTTTAATGAAATCATCGGAAGGAATCGTTGAGAATTACATTAATGGAGAAAAAGGATTTAAGTTATAAAAATCTTTTTGAACACCTCATCCTCTTTCGGCGAAGTCTTATATTTCAAACGAAGGAGTTCTTTCAGAATTCAACATTACATGGCGTTAGATACATCGCTGAGACTGGACGCCCACTGGGGGAAAAGTTAGTATCGATAAGTGTTTGGTTAAAAATAAAAGTAAAATTGTGTGTATTTATATAAATTAACCATTTAAGGTTCATGTGGTTTTGTTTCACTGCTGTTGGTGCGGTAACTGCGTTGATTATAATCATGAGCTTGTGGGAGAAATTCCAAACTAATCCAACCATTACAGGTATCCTACTGCTTGAGATACATATTTACTACATATTCAATCTGTAATATAAACCCTAGGTCTGGATACAGATTTCCAAAATCAAAAGGTTATATTTCCTTCTACATTGGTGTGTCCTGAGACTGCATTTGATCGTGATAAAGCGTACGATG
Organism: Xylota segnis; assembly: GCA_963583995.1. Lineage (NCBI taxonomy): Eukaryota > Metazoa > Arthropoda > Insecta > Diptera > Syrphidae > Xylota > Xylota segnis. The sequence continues at coordinate 39,040,260 of OY757237.1, forward strand.
TAGCATACAAGTCCTTAGCGTGAGTATTTGATTTGGAATATAATATCCTGTGCTTAGTGTGTCGTGGGAAGTGAAGATCTAATAATAGTCCTCTTGAATAATAATGTGTTAGCAACTCAGTTATTGTCGTTCTTATCAAATTGGTTAGTTAGTTGTATTTGCTGTGCTTTGGTCCTTCGATCTTCTCTATTATTGCAAGCTTCAGTTTTATTCAAGTGAACCACTCAATGGTTAGCGCGATGGACTTCTAAGAGAAGTTAAAGGTTCGAATCTTAAAAACCTTAAATAGTGCCCACACTGTCTTCTTTCGTGAACATCTGATATATGTATGTATATCCGAGTATAGAGCTATCGTGATAAAGATACTTACTTTAAAAAGTATGTATAAAATGTCCAAAGCAATTGGCGATATGAAGATAAGGTTTGGGGTCTGTATTTTATTATTTCATATCAAAAAGTTATTTGTATACTACTCTGTCCCCGCCGCTCTTACAAGGTAAGCCCTGAAACTAAGGGAGAACCAAAGAAATAGAGGACAAGTTCTTAATATCTAAGTTTGCAACACCATATTCCTCTTACGTTTGCTTGAATCACTTTATAGATTTAAAGTCTTGTCGAGTGATATTCGTATCATTTTCATTTTCATATCTTCGCTGGTATTAGGAGATTTCACACCAAATTCCTTTCAAAGTCATTTACAAAACTTAGACTGAGAAATATTCGATATCGATTTATTTCCTGAAACCCTGCTTCGCCCTTATTGACTTACAATCTCCTGTCGATCTCGAATGCCTATGGAAGTATTTTTTTTTCCAAACGTTATTCTTCGACTTTTTTAAGCTATAATCTCATAAATTATACCTGAAAAACTAGCAAATACGATCACGACATGGCCGATCAGATAGCTCCTTTCCTGGAGATGCTAACGGCTCTATCCTTTGACAACATCCAAACCGCATATGAAATGAGTAAAATGTTCTCGGCCTCCAACTTAGAAGAGAAATCACTCCGAGCCTGGGCATTTATGGTAAGTCTTAGAATTTTAACCCCTTCTTACCTATTACTGTACATTCGTCAGGTCCACATAAGTTGCGAAGATACTTTAGTGGAATGTAAGTACCGAGACGAGAAAGTTAGTTGCTGTTCGCATTTTGATCCTGTTTACACCGAACACGGTTTCTGTTACGCCTTCAATAGCCGTTTTACATCAAATGCAGATGCTGAGTATGTACTTGTATTTAAAAAATATTCAAAATACTTTAATTAAAATATCTTGTTTCTAACTAGTGTACCATCGTCATCACCACATGATTTATACGAAACCGATAAAAAATGGGCATTGCAATTTGTTCCAAATGGCACGTCGAGGATTTTTATATTCTCGCAGGAAGAATACTTTGGAGAGGATGTTAAATCGCAATTGGAGTGGAAAGAAGGCCAAGCGGTTGAGGTACGAATTTTAGAAAGAAATACTTATACAACAGATGATGCTCGCCAGCTGTCCATTGGGTATGTTGATAAATGTAAAATAAAATTACATACAATATCTATTTGTCCTTGCATAACAATCTGCATAATTAGATTTGTTTCATACAAAAAAAAAATCATCGTATCAATGTTTCTCTATCGAAAAATAAATAAAAATAAATAAAAGGGAAGAAGAACTGGGAATTATCCTTTGAAGAGAGTCAGGGAGGAATCTAAATATCTCATTATGAAAGCATACAGAAAGCTGAAATGATATCTTATTGTCTTTCCTTGGATTATTCATAGTAAAGTGGGCGTGGCTTACTATATTTTTAAATTGAGATACAATAATAGTTCCTACAGATAAAGAAGTTAATAGTAAATTATTATGCAAATAAGATGTTTAATGAAAACACCTCCAAAAGGAATGCGTGGCCATATGTTATGTTTAATAAATTGCAGATTATTTGAATAATTGAATATTTAGTTTGCTGGATTTTATCGATTTTTGCTATAACTATGAACATTTTTACACTTGTTCTGAATCTATTTCTCCTTACCTCCTTACCTTACCTTAATTTCTCCCAATCATTGGGTGCGTTCCGGATTCGTTAGTCAAACGTTTCTGATTGGTAGAGAGATTCAAAATAAGGCAGTTTTTATGATGTAGTGAACTGGATTCGAAGGCAATTTTAAGTAAGTTTGTAAAATGTGATGACTTAGCTGATCGGTTAGTATTTTATGTATTGTTCGGCTATGCTTTGTAATTTGAATGGATTATGTACAATTAATAAAATAATTGCATTCTCAATAAATTGCAGTGAAGTGGTTTACGATTTGAAATAGACAGACCTTGTTTCCACTATCGTCTATTTTTTGTACTTAAGGCTTCCTTACAGTTTCCTTTTTTGTACAAATATATTTATCAGTCCGATGCTTAGACAAGCACAGTCCACACTTTATCAAAAGTCAAAACTGGAAGTGAGGATGCGAGGTATGATATTTGAAATGTCACCCACCTTTTCAGTCAGTTTGCGGGTCAATATGTTAGGCTTTAAGTAAAAAGGTAGGCCTAGAATTTGGACGGCGCCCATTGAAACCTAATTTCAACAAGTCATTTTGCACGTTAGTCATAATAGTCATTTACATAATAACATGCTCGCATCAAATTTTAGCTGCCCACGTCTCCATGTTTTTTTCTGTAAATCCCATTTTCCTTCACAAGTTCAGACAATTTTCTTTCATGAGATTGGTCTCATTTTTTTTTCTTTTTCTTCTATTTTAAAAATACATTTATTTAAAAATTTCATTAAATATTACATCCTTCCAATTCTATTTTTTCAACGTCTCAAGTTTCGTTAGTTCCTTTTAAATGTTCCAAGCAATTATCCAAACGAGTGGAGACTTTTTGTGTGGCCCATCTATACAAAGTTAAGAGTATTAACAGGCAAGTTTACATAGCAGGATACTAGGCTTTAAGCTTTAAAAGGGTTGGATGATATTTTCCGAGATGATATTTGCAAAAGCAATCCCAGGACTTTCCATTTCTAGAAGTTGAAAACTTCAAATGTTCGAAACTTTGTGACACTATCCTTTATGCATACCTACTCTCTTTATATAAACCGACATATGGATATACATATGTACGTAATGAAGCATCAGTATTTGATTTATTTAATGGAGTATAAAATTGAACAGTATGAATCTCTGCTCCTGTCCCAGCTATCTTTCAATGATCATTTCCATTTCTTTTAAAAAAAACAACACTTGCTACTAGTAATATGTACATATGTATAATTCTCCAAACCACAACACCTGTGTAGAGATTTACTTCTCTTACGACTCTTCTAAATACCGGCTTCATAATTAATAACTGATCCAAGAATGCAAGTGTGGAATTGAGCCAAAGCTATGCGCAGCAGTAGTATTCTTGCTACGACAACAGTTGTTTTTTTTTTTAATTTAGAAAATAAGTAATAGACGCAAAAGGAATTCTCCACAAAAGTAAACAAAATCGTAGCAATAATCAAACCGGTTTCTCGTGTTGTGTTGTGTTGCATATCTTGTTTAACAGGGTTAGACACTTGATACCTGACTATGTGATGTCATTCTTGTTTTGGCCGAGAACGAGGTGTACAAAACAGAAAAGTTTAGTGTACGTTCAAAGTGAAAAATATCATACGAATACAGTGTTTTTTAATTGATAAAATAAACATGGATACATGGGACAAAGAGCAAACAAAAATGCTTCTTTTGTTATTGAAGCAATGCCCGTGCCTATACGATCCAAAAGATCCGAATTTTTCAAACCCAATTAAACGGAATGAAAAATATAATATAATTTTGAATGAAATGAAAGACTTCAGACTAAATATAACCGTACAATGTATTAAAAACAAAATAAGAACATTACAAAGTCAGCTTTCAAAGGAGAGGGCGCGAGCTTTGAGTGCAAGGCAAAGCGGCGCACCATACAAATCCAAATTGTGGTGCTATAACGAATTGCAGTTTCTGATAAATTGCAGTGAAGCGACATTAAGAAATGTCAATAATAGTGTTCCTATGGTAAGTTAAAATATTTAAATTTTCAAGAATCGTTAGGTGTTTTCGATGTACATATTCATATGTATTTCATCAATCAAAATCAATTATTTGTATCTACATATGTACAGTAGAAACGACAGTGACGGACCGAGGAAATAAGGTCGTTATAACCGGCGGTCGTTAAATCCGACAACGTGATATCTGACGGCAGAATAGTCACAAATATAATGAACTTAATCAAGCGAAAGAAATAACGTATTTTTTATGAAAATGTTCATTGGGAGTGTTACAGGGTGTTGACTTGTATTCTCCGTTGCAAAATGAAAATAAACCAGTTCAGTGTGGACACTACTCATACTGTAAAGTCAAAAACCCAACAACGTCTCTGATCTGATTTCTGATCTCTATCTGTCAAAATTAAATATACACGCAATAGAGTTTTGAAAAGACACTCTCCGAATAGAGACAGCACCGGTCAGAGCGCGCTCGGACGAAATTGAACTGGCTATGTCTTTACATTATAAGGTTTGTCATGAGCCCACATAATAAAACAAAACGTACACACATACATATGTATGTATCTCAGAAACACCTAACGATAATAGAAAATTTGTTCTTATAAAAGTGGACTATATAAGATAAATCTAACTTGATTTTCAGTATGATATGCACAACTCCATGGAAATGGTAGATGACCAAGAGAAACAAGAAATATCTTCCATTGTAAGTAAAAATTCAACCAAGCCTGCGTATATGTATCTTTGAAATATTTGACTAAATCAAATCCAAGGCACATATGCAGCTCGGGTTTGTTCAATACTCAAACAAGCGCTCAGATTATAATAGGTTGTACTTATAAGAGCCATGATGCTTATCAGCTCTCTTTAGAGTTTTTTTTTTTTACTTTATCCCTACCGAGTGTTCATTACAAAAAAATATATTTCTTGTGCTAAGCTTGTCGAAACAGGGGTATTGAACAAAGCCACTTGGAATGATACAGATGAGTATGTAATTTATTTTAAAACGTTAATTTACTTGTTTTGCATATGTTGTTCATATTTTCCAGGAACAGAATACTGAACTATCCAAGCAACTACAAAACCAAGCCATAGAAACATTAACTTTAGTAAAAAACTTAACTGAACAACAACAGAAATCGGAACCGGCCGGAAAGGAAGAAATATTTTGTAAATATCTCTGCTCGGAATTGCATAAAATAACTTTAGAAGATACATTTGATGATCTAAAAATCGAGATACTACAACTAGTCAGGCAAACAATAAAGGAGGAAAAAAACAGCTTACGAGAACAACAGCAGTACTCGTATAAGATGGGCGAAGCCAAACGGTGGCACTTGCCCCCCTCACGATGATCTCGAAATAAGTGATACATGTAAAGTAAACTTAAAAAATAAAGGAATCTGTTTTAACGAATTAAATTTGGTATTCAGTTTTTGTTTAATTAGAACAGACGTCATCCTTATGGCGTCTTAAAACTGTTTGCTTATGAAGCGAACTTTCTCTCATGAGCGTCCGGCAAACATCTGAGAGTACAACTGTGATGAGAAAGCTTCTCAAACACCAAATCGCCTTTCAGATACGATATCAATTCATTTAAAGCTAGGCTTTGGATCCCGTAGATCTGTCGCGACAAATAATTCTTTTTCTTTTAGAGGACTTTCTCGTCGATATTAAGAATTAGTAAAATATCCTATAGAAGTATTTTCTAAAGAAAAAACATACGTATGCAAAAAATAAATAAATTAATTTACATAATGTAAGCGCATGTACTATATTATTTCAGTCAGAGAAAATGTATCTTTTCGGATGAAGTCAAACTATCATTCTTTAACGATCAATACGCCTTCACTGGTTGCATGAAGGAGTGCCGTATGAAGAAAGCAATAAAACTCTGTAAATGCTTGCCACCATTTTATAAACCAGTTCGTAAGTACGCTCTTAACAATTCTTCATTTATTTTTTTATTGTCCTGTTAAAACTTTTTAGAAAATATACCGATTTGCAAGATCAATCAGTTCCCTTGCCTTCATAAGTATGCCGCCAACATTACCAATATTCGGGATTGTTTTCATTGTGAGCTGAGCTGCTCTCAAACTGTGTACAACATTGAAAAGTTGAGCAAAAAGTAAGCCATCAACGGATACATTTAAGGTAAATTTTAATACACGTATCCTTTTTAAGTTTCGTCACTTCAGATCAGAAAGTCCTCGTTGAGTTCTTAACGTGGCCTATAATCTGCTTTAAACGTGAAGTACTTTTCGGTTGGGTGGATTTACTTGTCTCGTTTGGAGGAATTGCCAGTTTATTTCTGGGATTTTCCCTACTATCAGGCGTTGAAATTATTTACTATTTTACAATGCGCGCATGCTGTATGGTCTACAGAAATAGAGTAATTATATATTTTAATTGGTTTAGCTTTTGATTTTAATTGGAATAAATTATTGACAGGAGGATTTATATAAAATCGAAGAAGAAATCAAGAAAAGACCTCCTCCGATGATTGATTTATCATTAAAACCAAAAATCAGGACCCGGAGAAACAATGGTGATAAGAATATTCAAATTGAAGACCTAAAACAAGAAAGAGAACAGATTGTTCCTGAATATTCGAATCGAGTAAACCTGCGTCGAAATGAAAAGGTTATAATAACGCCCTGACTGATTCATATAATACAAATTACCATTTTCTTTTCTTTTTTTTAATTTTATAGAAGTTCTCCGGGTTTACAAGATCGCTGTACAAGACTTCTCAAACTTCGCCGGGCCCCATCAATAATTGGGAATATGGAGGATATTTACCATAACGGAATTTATGAATCTTTTGAATCCCAATAAACTCATATAGCATATACAGTTTATTATGAATAAAATAATGTTTCTATTTTGTCAAGTGTACTACAGAATGCATTTTACGTTGTCACATTTCTACATTCCAAACAACAATTTAAGCGTAGGTAATTCCCTTAGAATGCCTTTTTTGAAATCTGTTGGTAAATACGAATCAATTTACGAACCTGTGCTGGGATTAGAAGCTCCTCCTGCAACCGCCTGTTCCTTCTGCATTGATGAAGATTTGCATATTCTTTATATGGGTGCTAGTTTATGGTCTTAAATATACGAATAAAGTTTTATTAATTTTAGTTCTAAGGATACGCTGTGGTTTCCTCTTCTCTTACATACTCATTCAGAGGACGTCCATTAAAAAGGACGCATAACCAATGCATGTTAAGATAGCCTTTTCAGTAGAAGAGGCGACGAGGAGAGCTTTCACGGTATGACTACGAAGGCTTGTGCGGATGATGTTGCCTTATCTCAGTTCGGTTATATTATGTTTAAGGAAATACTAGTATGCAGATGTCCCTGATAAAAAATACTTGGCGCAACAGGTCGATGGGACCCAGGGCCTAGCTTCTCACAACCATTCGTGTTGTGCGTGTTATATTCTTTTACACGAATGGATGGGGCCTACTGTTTAATGCCGTGTCCGAAGGGCAATTTGTTATTTGAGAAGCTTTCTCAGGACAGTTGTACTCTCGGATGTTCGTCAGACGCTAGCGAGAGGTGGGGCCGTTAAAAACTTTTTAGGTGTTCCCCGACTCGGATTCGAACCTGAACCCCTTGCTCCATAGTCAAGGCACTAACCACTGAGCCACGGCGCCCACAGATGTCCCTGATAATGATAGATAATTGGTACAATAAAAATGGACACCCAACTAATCGTTTTGACTCAAAATATCCAAAGAAACCTTGCCAGTAAGGTCCTACATTATTATATGTATATGTTGTTAGTATTCCAGGAGTTATTTCTCTTTGCTGGTTTTATTTCAGAAACGAGTATTTTCTAAAAACATGAATAGCTCATATCACGGGGGACAAGACAAACAAAGTCAATTCTTTACAAAAATGCAGTCTACTGCCCAATTTTAAAAAGTCAGTTGATAACCAACAAAAAAAAGCAAACGTCAACTTTGAGAGATTTCATAAAGAAATTTCTTGGACTAAAACTGACAAGTAGGGAACTTTTCTTTCTTTTTCCTCCCGTGAGGGCTTTCTTCTGCGGAAAACTACGAAACTTTAGCGTAGGGGAACAAGATTTGATGATTATTCGTCAGATTTCATAGTTTTCACAGTTTTGGGCAGACCTAATAGATCTATTCGCGTGCCCTCCCAAAACAACGATTCTTTACGAAATCCTGTTCAAGTATACAACAATTTTGTAGTTTTTTTTGTAAAAGAGACTATCCCCGAGAATTTAAAGAATTTCCCATACTAAACATTTTAGTGTCGAAATTCACCAGTTCACTGCCAAAAATCTCGAATCACTGTACGTAATTTATTGGTGTTCGTGCATTTGGAAAAATGGGCAAAATTCGTATCTTCACGTTCGTTTATTTTTTCGTGATTTTAGCTCTCTCTGGGAGAATTTTACCCTCATTTTTGGTGCAGAAAGTTCGCGAACAGACTTCTACATTGCATCCAGAAATGGTAAGAAGGGTCATCGTCAACATGAGTACAAATAGGTGAAAATGTCCCACGTTCGCAAAGGAGTACGTTTAAGGGTCTGGTGGTGTCGGATGGATGTACTAAATTCCATTTGTACGGATAGTGAAACACGGCAGGTCTGAGTGCTAGGAATCCAAAATATGCAGCTTATGATGTACGTACATATGTTCCGCACGCCTTACAGGGTTGAGACCTCAATCCTTTTGACCACCAAAACAGACGAAATAAAGTCTTACTTAAGTCATTACGGAGAAATATAAGCAGCTTCTGTATCTGCAAAAAAAAACTAAAAGCTTCCACGCCCAACCTTTTAAGTGAGGTTATTAAAGTGACAGGGGTCTTACGGTGTCTTAAAATTAACCATTTTATACATCTATTATAAGTATATAGCCCAACCAAGTATTATTTACTAGACCAAGGCAAATAAAAGAGCATTATTTTGTGATAAATTAAAACTGTCCATGCGACAGTGTATGCATTCCCAATTGTTAGGGAATACGGTATTCATATTATTTATTTGAAAAATCGAATAGTCGCAATGTGACAGCATGTCAAATAACACCAAGCGCTGTTGTTATAAACGCTACCATTACGCTTTTGATGAGTGAAACCAAAATACTTGACATCTTGTTCACTCACCAAGTGTGTTGTGTGTTCTCGAGGTCAACGTAACAAAAGTAAAAAATATGAGCAAATTTTGACAGACTTCAAGACTCCACATTCTGTTCATTTCTTTTGTGATGTTCTTTCTGATCAGCAGAAAATGCTATTGGTCGATTGGATGTTTTCGCGCATTTATTTCATCATTACAAATACTTGATATCAACCGAAACTAAAATCGGAAGAGGCCAGAAAGTGAGTAAGAATCTAATCGAAACATTTTCGCATAGTGACATCGGAAAGACGTTTCGCTAGAAATTGCGCACCGCCCACGAATTGAAATTTTCGCTGCCGGATATTTTTTTTCTTTTTTCACAACACACCCGTCGAATCATATCGTGGTAAATCGCAAAGTTGTAAGCTGTTGCGGTCGCGATGAGTGTAGACACGTACGGACCTAGTTCTCAGACATTGACATTCCTCGATACAGAGGAGAATGATTTGATAGGTGCAGACACCCAGGCATCGGATTTTGATTTTCGCGACTTTTCCATTCCATCACAGTCGCAAACGCAATCTTCACAATTGGATCCGATTGCAGCACCCAGTCAGGTAGGTTGTCAACTTTTATTTAAATTCGTGAGATTTTTTTTTTAATGCATTTTATTTATTTGCCTTTGAAGAGCAATGCTTTTGGACGGAAGCTGGAAATTCAGTCTAAGCTGCCGGGTATTACCAACGGTATGGCTGCGCTGCAATTCGAAGAGGACGATGATGATGGTGCACTTGCTGTGAGGGAGTTACCTCCACATGCATGCAAATACTGCGGTATTCATGATCCGAGTACAGTTGTCATGTGCAACAACTGTAAAAAGTGGTTCTGCAATGGTCGAGGCAACACTTCTGGATCGCACATCGTGAATCATTTGGTACGAGCTAAACATCGAGAGGTTACATTGCATAGTGATGGTCCCCTGGGTGAGACTGTCCTCGAGTGCTACTCGTGTGGAGTCCGTAATGTTTTCGTTTTGGGATTCATACCGGCTAAGGCCGATTCGGTTGTTGTGCTGCTATGCAGGTATTTGCTTTATTTTTACTTATGTTTACACATGACACGTGTTAAGTGCTATGTAACTTGTTGGATGACATGTTGGTAGATTGCTTACATTCAGTTATGAGGTGTATCAGTTGTAAATATGCTGTCTTTTTAAATTCTTTGCATACAAACGCGTAACATGCACATTTTTGATTAAATTACCATCATATGTACGTATATACGGTACACGCACCGATTTAAAAAAAGTATTTTAAGATACTAATTCGATCGGCGACTCACAGCTTCGACTTAGGGAAGAATGCAACGATAATGATTGCAAACTAAAATAGCGACTGACCGACAAACGTAGTTACCTACTTTCCAGTGCAATTGCAGGTCATTGCTTGAAAAAATACGCAGTTAGACCTATTAACTCCTCTGGAGAGCACATTTGGCTGATGTCTAATTTAGCTTTGATTTCATACATACGCATACATCATTTTGTATTACCATTCCATATATGTATGTATTATATACATTTTTATTTTTCAGACAACCATGCGCCGCTCAGAATTCCTTGAAGGACATGAACTGGGACCAGGAGCAATGGAAACCCCTGATAAATGATCGTTGCTTTTTGGCTTGGCTTGTTAAAGTGCCCTCCGATCAAGAGCAGTCACGTGCTCGCCAAATATCAGCTGTACAAATAAATAAACTGGAAGAACTGTGGAAGGAGAATATCGAAGCTACTTTTCAAGACTTGGAAAAACCAGGCATTGACACAGAACCGACACAAGTTCTTTTACGCTACGAGGATGGATACCAATATGAGAAGGTATTCGGACCTTTAGTACGCTTGGAAGCGGAATATGATAAAAAATTGAAAGAGTCTCAGACCCAAGAGAACATTGAAGTTCGTTGGGATGTCGGCCTAAATAAGAAAACGATTGCTTACTTTACATTGGCCAAAACGGACAGCGATATGAAACTTATGCACGGCGATGAACTTAGATTAAGATATGCTGGTGATATGCTCGAAGCATGGAATGAAATAGGACATGTCATCAAGGTGCCCGATAACTACGGTGAGGATATTGGTTTGGAATTGAAAAACAATTCGGGAGCACCAATTAAATTCACATCAAACTTTGCGGTAGACTTTATTTGGAAGTGCACTTCATTCGATAGAATGTTGCGCGCGTTAAAGATGTTTGCCATGGACCGAAACTCAGTATCGCAATTTATTTATGCACATCTCCTTGGGCATGGTCGTCCTGATGGTTGGGATGAGGTATTTCGTGGACCTATTCCTAAGCTATTCAGTGCTCCGAATCTGCCCGACTTGAATCGTTCTCAAGTTTATGCTGTCAAACATGCCATTCAACGACCGCTAAGCTTGATTCAGGGTCCGCCAGGGACAGGCAAAACGGTGACATCGGCAACAATAGTCTATCAACTGGTAAAGCAAAACGGTGGTACGGTATTGGTATGTGCACCCAGTAACACTGCGGTAGACCAGCTGACTGAGAAAATCCATCGCACAAATTTAAAAGTCGTTCGAGTTTGTGCCAAGTCACGCGAGGCAATTGATAGTCCTGTAAGCTTTTTAGCGCTGCATAACCAGATTCGAAACATGGAAACCAACGTTGAACTGAAGCAACTCCAGCAACTCAAAGATGAAACCGGAGAACTGAGCAGGGCCGATGAAAAACGATATCGAACGTTGAAGCGAGCTGCAGAGTTTCAGCTTTTAGAAGCGGCTGATGTTATTTGTTGCACATGTGTGGGTGCCGGTGACCCTCGTTTGAAGAGTATAAAATTATCATCGATTCTCATCGATGAGAGTATGCAGTCCACCGAACCTGAGTGTATGGTGCCGGTGGTATTGGGAGCTAAACAATTAATTCTCGTAGGCGATCACTGTCAGTTGGGGCCCGTAGTTATGTGTAAGAAAGCAGCCCGAGCCGGATTGTCCCAGAGTTTATTTGAACGCCTGGTAGTGCTTGGCATTCGGCCGTTCCGCCTTGAGGTTCAGTACCGTATGCATCCTGAATTGTCCCAATTTCCATCGAATTTCTTCTACGAAGGCAGCTTACAAAATGGTGTTTGTGCCGAAGATCGTAAACTTAAAATCGACTTTCCATGGCCACAAGCTGAGCGGCCAATGTTCTTCCTAGTAACCCAAGGTCAAGAAGAGATCGCTGGCTCTGGAACCTCCTATTTAAATCGAACCGAGGCTGCCAATGTCGAGAAAATTACTACCAGATTCCTTAAAGCAGGCGTAAAACCTGAACAGATTGGAATCATTACACCATATGAAGGACAGAGAGCATATCTTGTTCAGTATATGCAATACCAGGGTAGCCTACATTCAAAACTATACCAGGAGATCGAAATTGCTAGTGTCGACGCATTTCAAGGCCGTGAAAAGGATATCATAATTATGTCATGTGTTCGTTCGAACGAACGTCAGGGGATTGGTTTTCTTAACGATCCTCGCCGCTTGAATGTGGCTCTAACTCGTTCTAAGTACGGAACAATCATTGTTGGCAATCCAAAAGTTCTGTCGAAGCAACCGCTTTGGAATCACCTCTTGAATTTCTACAAGGACCGTAAGGTATTGGTCGAAGGTTCGTTAAACAATCTCAAAGAGTCGTTAATACAATTCCAAAAGCCAAAAAAAATTGTAAACACTATGAATATTGGTGCTCATTTCATGAGTACCATGATGTGCGATGCCAAGGAAGCAATGGTACCGGGTTCACTGTACGACCGTTCGGGAATACGTGGCTACAGTCACTTTGGTACTGGTTCAGGTGCATTCGGTCTTATTGGTCATGGTATGAATCAAATGAATCCATCTGCGTCTATGAATCCCATGAGCGGCTATCAACCCCGCAACATTGGTATGGATATGTTTGGCAGATCTCATCACGATTCAATTAGTTATATATCTCCGGAACGTGCACAGGCAGCAATGAACAATATGCCAGTACCCGTCGGAATGTTCATGAACATGAGCAATATACCACCACGATACTATAATCAACATCAACAGGCCATTCAGGCGGCTAAACAGGGTCGTCGTCAAGCGGTAGGCGAACGAATTTTGCCCAAAACTTCACGTGCCGACAACTCTGGTAATAAAGATGACAAGGTTTCATCAAAGTCACGAGTCAGCCAAGGGGTTGGAGTACCACTTACCCAGCAACTTATGTCGCAAAATATGTCACAGCCTGGTTTTACACTTTCACAGCAACACGATTTGTCTCAAGATTTTGGACAGATTTCGCAAATGGATGGAATCCTATCCCAAGATGGCGTTTTTAATGTAAGTTGTAAATTGTTCTTTTGTTCTTTTACATTATATGTCATATTTACTTATATGCATCGCTAGGAAAGTAAGAGTAGGGTTTACTGACTTAAGCCTTTGGTCCCCTTTATGGTACCGAATGAGATTTGTATTCTAAGTTTCTCTTGGGCGAACTGTTTTCCTTCCTCCTTTCGTGCGTGGTAACGCTTCTGAATAATTCTATTAGACTCATTGTACACCTGTTGCCTTCTTATCTGTTGCATACCAACTACAGTATCTTCTTTGATGCTTCCTTGTATTTCTGGTTTCTGAGAATGTGTCCGAGGTATTGGTACTTTTATACTGCAATGCTGTTTTGACGAACTCATTTTGTTCCTTGTCTTATCATGATCTCTGCCTCTGCATTCGATATGCCTCTGCATTCGATATGCCTCTGCATTCGATATGCCTCTGCATTCGGTATAGCCACGTCTCAAAAGCTTGCAGTTTTCTTTACAATACATCATTTACGTGCCCACTCCATTTCACAGCGTAGACGAAATGTAGTTCTCAATCAACCTTTTCTTTAAGTCCACTTTTCTGTTTTGAGGTCAGACGAGCCTACATTTGATTTCCTAAAACGAATCAGCTTTTCATTCAAACTGTGTACATAGGTATCTCAGTTCATACCGACACTGAGCTCTATATTTCTTTAGTTACCTGGTCACTACCATGAATATAGTTCTTTCTGTCTTAATCCTGAACCCGTATCCATACTCTAGGTCTACTGTATTCATCATTCATTTAATAAATTAAATTTTTGCAGGCACCTGTAGGCGATCGTACCAATATTGGCTTTAACAATCAAAGCCAATTTTCTCAACCTTATTGATAATTTGGGAGAAGATTTAAAATAATCTAACGACAACAGAGACAGCACCCAGTTGCATTCATAGTGTGGTAACTGGAATACGAGTACATAAAAGATGATGATAACGTGTTGGAAAAATACAATGCAATAAAAATCAACAAGAACAAAATAAAACAAAAATTAAATATTTAGAGTAAATAAAAAAAAAAAAATAAATAAATGCAAATAAAAAGAAAAAACAAGGAAAACAAATATATTGTCAAATCAGCAAGGAAGAAACAAAAATACAGACAACAGACAAAATGTAATAGTCAAGTGGACGCTAATGCGTCCCCAGAAGTTCGATCAAAAAACAAGTGGGCTTATCTCTCCATCTGCGTACAAGCGAAAGTGGATTAAACAAAAAAAAAGCTTTAAAACTATAAACGCCACCCACCAGTGCATACGTAAGAGGATCATTCAGATGTGAAAATCTGCGCAATGAACTTACTGAACGGAGGTGTCAGTTAGCTTTGCCGACCAACCAAGGAGATATTGAAGCAATTGTCCCTTGGAAGAAAACAATGGTAATGGAATAACATTGAAAGAACTTACTGTTTGCGATTCCCCGTACGTGCCGACGGACCCTAAGTACATGATGGGCGCTGCTGGAATGCTGAATCGATTATTTTGTTCCTGAATTTTCGTGTTTCAGGGAATGAATTTTTTTGTTAATAAATCATTCAAATGAATTAGTTTTTCTTTTCTCTCTTGAAATGTACCATAGTGAAATGTACTCGATATAACGACAAACAAAATGTGAATGGAAAAATTTTTAGATTAATAAAGTTTTATTTTGTATGTGTATACATATTGTATATTGTTATTGTGATATTATCTTATGTTTTTGGCACAGAGTACTACTCTGTTGGACATCGAGTAAAGAATTTCGGTGACCATAGAGATTTTACTTACTGCAGGTACATAAGTACTTGAAAATTGACTCTACTTTGTTTACAGAACATAATCCGTCAAAGATCCATTCTCCGGGAGCCATCGAAGCTCGAATCAGAAAGCAGATCTTGTCGTAGGAAATGAACATTTCGGAAAATCCATGTCACTTGGGACCTACAAAAGACATCCTGGACATTAAATGTTAAATGTTAAGCATTTTTGCAACAGGCGACGAGAAGATTTTTACCCTGGAAGAAACTTTTAATAAACTAAATAATCGAGTGTATGCAAGAAGCTTCAGAACTTATTCCATGAGTTGAAACAGGCTAGCACAATGCAAATGTAATTGTATGGTGAGGAGTGAGCTACGATGGCATAACCTCCGCTGTTCTTAAAAAGGAGGCACTTCGGCCAAAATTGACCAAACCATGCGTCGTTTGTTTCACATTCTACATGTATTCTCTTTAGTTATTCCAGGAACCATTGCATTAGGTCAACTCGGCATTAACTGAGGTGATGGGCTTAAGATTGTCGCAAGAAGCACCGGGACTTCGTAGAGATCTTTCGAGTTTTCCCTTGCAAATGTTTAGTGGATTTGGAGTCTAGCAGAAATCAAGTTCATTAATAAATCTTTGGATTGTTTGAGCTGAGGAGGAGGTGATTTCGATATCGAGGTAATGGCTTTGTGGAAGTGTTTGAGCTTAGTCCGAGCAATGGCGGGACATTCACATAGAATATGTTCGGGTGTTTCAGTGTCTTCGAGGCATAGTCGGCACGTCCGATTGGCTAATGCCAATTTTCTTGAGGTGATAGTTGAGAGAACAATGACCAGATAGGAAGTCCGTCAGGACTTAGCGTTATATGTATTTAGGACCTAGAGAGGCTTAGGATAAATATTTAGCCTATGTACATTGGGTTTATGTCCAGTAATGTTGAGTTATGTCATTCAACTGTGCTAATTGGTAAATCCACAGATTGGTCTTAGTCCGGCGGCTGTGTCCTGGCACTCAAATGAAATGAATAATATTTGTGCTGGTTAACGGTGCGATTATATTATTTGTAGTAACTAACAGGTTTTCAAGACGGACTTTTCTGCATCAACCACATCATCATAAAACGATGCGTCAAGTATGTGTAGATCTCTCGCTAAATTTGCTGTTCATTGATTTCGAAAAGATATTCAATAGCTTGAGATCGAGATGCTATACGGAGAGGCTTCCACAAGAAGTATATCAGAAAAACTTGTCGTTTTTGAGTACAGTAAACAGTCAAGTCTAACAAAACTGTAACGTAATGCAAATCTTTGGTAGTCAGACGTTTACGAACTCGGCCGTATTAGCAACTTAAGGATCTCCTTCGCGAACTATATCCCAACTACACAAAAGAGGTTAACACCCAATAAACATGGGCATGCCTGACCCAATGAGAGGTCGTGACTTAGGCCAGCAGTAAATAAAACACATTATTGTAATTTTTTCCGCAAATCTTTGTTTTCCACACAAAATACTTACTTATAGCATATTCATATTGTAATTTCAAATCAATCTGATTGCTTTTCATACATAATTCTAACAAACGCAAACCAAAGCCGATATAAATGTTTTGAATTATTCTACTATGGTAAAAATATTAGCAGGCTTCTTAACAATTAAGATCTACTTGTCTCCTCCGTAATGAAATACACTTTTTGTATATTAAAGTTGTCTTGGTTTTTAGTGACGGCGGAAAAGAACTTTGTGCAAGGCATCTATATCGATTTCGAGAGGAGTTTTTCCCGATGGCAATCTGTTCGAATTGTTTGAACTGTGGAATATAAAAATATATTCATAAGGACTTGGCTTTCAGTGGATTTGTAACAATCATATTTACTTCATCATTTTGATTGCAGGAGCGGTGGGTTTGCTGGAAGAGCGTGGATTCACTAACAAGCACTTCATTGGCTGCCCATCGAGTTGTCTATTGTGGTAAGTTTCGACTGCCTTCTCTGCATCCTTTTGGTCCTTGTAAATCACCTCTGCAATACCGGGACGTACCAATCGTGACTCAAATAACTCTCCCAAGTCTTCGAAGAGTTCCTTTATATCACCCTGTGTGACACTGGTGTGTAAATTACTAACAACGATTCTATAACCAGAGTTATGAAAACTGTTTTGTGACTTTAAGGGATTTGAAAATATCCCCATTGAAACATTTCGATCGGGAGCACGTTCTAAACGTGAACGCATCTCATATGACAAATGTGAGGCTTGTTGCGGAATATATCTTCGACTGTATGGAGGACTAACTTGTCTAATCGTCCTAGAGGGTGGCAGCTCTGGTGATATTTGTCGAATTTGCCTTCGAATAGCAATATCGGGTGTAACTTCAGGCGGTGTCCGTGTTATAGGAATATTATAAAGTTCGAAGGGATCACTTCCGTTAGCATCCCATGGACTTTCTGGATGGCGATCATTTCTAAATGCTTTATATGCTAATTCGTTCTTGACAGCACGGTTAAGTTGGGATGCGTATTCCTCTGAAATAAAGAAATAAAATTGTTAATCACTTTGAAGTAGAATTGGAACTCATCAGGAGAGGCAACCAATTAGAGCAAAAAAATTATGATTGAGCTACGTAGTTAGATTTTAATGCTTTTCACTGAGATAATTTGTGCATTATCTTTCCAATATCGAGCCTGAGTAATAAGCTAGGTTAGGCCAGGTTTGGATCAGAACGTCGAATAGTCCTTACATTCAGAGCTAAAGTTTGTAATGAACATAAGTATGCAGTTATCAGTGAAAGGTTTTATGTGGCACGAAACACGATGCGCGCTGAAGAAGAACGCTAACCTTACAAACGATATAACACAGAACAGAAAGTCCTGGATACTCAGAAAATGGATAACCGAAAACAATTGATTGGAACTAATGTTAGGAAGAAGAAAATGGTAAACAACTTCGAGACAAATCAATAAATGCATAGGTAATCCTATACGGAAGGGTCTAATGCTTTCAATTATGAGAAATTGCACCGAAAGCTTCCACTCTGAGCAACTAACAAGGACATCTTTAACATTCAAAAACAAAATTTATTATTCAACTCCAAATTGACTGCTTTAAGTCTTAACCTACTTACCCTCTTCCATTCTCTCCATATTGTCATAGTCCACGTACCCACGGGGCACTTCAATGACATCAGGTAAACGCTCGCTGGGATACTTAGTATTTGGACTACGAAGTATTGATTCTTTTCGATTGCGGTGACGCGAACTAAAAAGTCCCTGCTTTCTCGCTAATCGCAGACGAGCATCTCCACCGGATCTCGTTATTTCAGCCAATTTATCACGAGCATCACGGATCTTCGCCCGATTCCTTTCGATGATCTTCAACCGAGCATCCTTCACTCTGGTGTCTCTGTTAAAACTCTTACCAGAGGTATAAAGTGCACTTTTTCTGTAAAATAAATAGGTTTTGTTAAGAAAATGCTTGAAAAGCCACATTTCGCGAACTACTTACACAGGCACTTTTCTAACCGCTTGCGGTCCAATTTTTTTAATTTTAATTATTTCATCTAAACTCATATCCATTTCGGTATTATTTTGACAACTTTTTTGTAAGTAAAAATAAGTTTTTTTTAGATAAAACCTTCGCTTAGTTCTCCTGACTTTATTAAAAAAAAAAAGTACTTTGACACGAATTCACGGAGAAAAAATAAACAGAAATGATAGGCTGTCAGTTTTCCCAGCTCGTTCGAATTTGTCCGCCCGAAATCGATGCACCGAATAAAAGCTAGCTGTCTCTTTCTTATAATTAGTAACTTAATTGTGTTGGGTGTATTCAGAGCTCAAAAGATGAGTGCTAGTGACGGGAAGTGTCCAAAGCAATTAGGTGAGGAGATGTGTCAAATTTCTGATATTAAACAAGTAATACCAAACTGCGCTAAGCCATATACGATATTTAGCGAAAACAGATGGATTTGGGATTTACTGTCAAATAAAGCTGGTAAATTTTTTTTTTAATTTCCAGAAATAGATGGAATTTTCATTGCAGTCTTTAGTTAGTTAACTTATTCTGTTCTGACACTTTCCCACGAAATTTAGAGAAAAAGTTTGAGTTTTTTGATTTTACATTCGATGACAAATAAGAGGGTTTTCACCAGAGTCAAGGAGGTTTGAGATTGTACCGAATTGACTTTAGAGGTCTAACATTGATCTGAGTCATGGCACAGAGCTGTTAAAGAATAGCTCAGGCCCATCCTTAGGGAATGGGCACATTTGCAGAGAATTAAAGTGCGTTTTAAAAAAAAATACGTAAGTACATCTTTATGTATATTTCTACTTCTAATTGACAGCTCATGATGATAATCATAAATGACACAAATTGCATACGAAATATTTGGACATATGTATGCATGACTTAAGTGGTTAGTGGGTTGGACTATGGAACAAGAAATTCCAGGTACAATCACCAGATAATACCTAAACTTTCTCTCTAGCAAGCGTCTGACAAACATCTGAGAGTACAGCTGTCATGCGAAAACTTCCCAAATGACAAATTTCCCCTCGGTAATCAAACACAGTAAACCCTTTCCATTCGTGCACAGAATAAAACGCCTACAACAGGAATGGTTAGATGCTGGATACCATAGATCTGTCGCGGCACATATTTTTCTATTCGTTATTTCTAGTCATATTTAGTGTTTATATTGATTTGTCATTACATTTCAACTTTTTTAATGGAGCAAGGAGACTCATTGAAAAAGACGTTTTGACAGAAACTTTGACAGTTCAAAAATGAGCTACGTCAATTTTTATTGAATGAATTTTTTTCTTCAGTCGGCTTCGGTTATGGTATCTACTCACAATATTATTAAATAAGTAAAATAAACAACAATAAATTAAAAACAAAAAAGGGAAAACCCCGCTACCTAGCGGATTACATCAGTACGACCACATGTCGTTCGTTATAGCCAAATGCAAGTAACAACGCCATCCACACAAGCCAGCTTTCTAAGTGTGCAACTAAACTCTGCAAATCACTATTCACATGTATTCACGCACGGATCACGTACACGAAAAGGGAACAAAGAATTTCTCACACTCATCCCGGTGATTTGCCATTTCGAGGTCATCATAGAAAAAATCGAAACAGGTGCAGAAGTGACAGACCTTCGACGCTGTGTTTATTCCTGTGTGTCACTTTGTGTTGAGAAGAAGAAAAAGCAAAAATAGAAGAAAAAAAAAGAGAAATAAATTTCGTCCAAATAAATAGGACGATGCACTGCTGATTAATAAAATAATAAAAATAAATAAAAAAAAAAATAACAAACTAAATCCAAACATTAATTATTGCGGACAGGATATCGCAAACCACATGAGTGTTTATAATTTTGATGGAAAGTTTTTCAACAGGGAATAGACAGGAGTCCCATGCAATTCACATAAAACAACAGATATGTGAAGCAGAGAGTCGCAGTAATTTGGACCTTCCCCAGGTAACACATGCTTTTTCTAATTTCTTTAAATTTATTACATTTTTTTGTTCATTTGATTTGATAATAATTGTGGCGTATGTCACTCTGGGCGATTTAATGAGGGAAGTCCCTCGCGCTGTTGGATTCGTCAGATCACAATCGAATTGCGTTTGTTTTGTCATCCATCAAGAGGGCCTAATCAAGTCTATAATCTTTTTATTTGTGAAAATCTGTGGGCAAACATGTTGTTTTGCTCAAATTCCATATATTTTTCCAAGAAAACACATATATACATACATATATGTTTGTTGTGATTTATTTTTGTGAGAAAAATAAATTATTGCGATTGTTTGTGAACCGAATTCAATACGTACATGCATACATATATAGTATATGCATACATATGTATGCCTACTCACGCAGTATTCAATGAACGTTCTTGTGTTTGGCTTGTTAGGATAAAATAATCGCTTCGTGGGGGATGATAAGTCACCAGTATTTGTTGCAGTTAAGTCAAGCTGGAAGTACATGATAGTAACAACTGGGTGACACTATATTTTTGCCTGAGAGTCAGTTGTAACGTCTCGAAATGCGTTTAATTTGATAACTTATCGAAACAGGCTTCCCTGCGGTAAGTTGTTAAAAGTAGTCGTCTAACGACAAAGGGCAATCGTGTGTTTGTTTTATATTTTTGAAATTTCGAAAAAGTTGTTTCAGTTTGTCTGGTTAGGATTAATTTATTTAATTTGGTTAATTTGCTGTGAGCTAGTTCGTGATATCGGAATTTGAAATAAATTAGCAGATGTACAGTGGCGAGAAAAATAGTACCAGTGCTATTTGTTGCGCTGTTTCTATTATTTGATGAGAAAAGTAAAAAAAAGTTATTGAATTTCATCAACATGCTATCAAGCAAGCCACTGCATGACTTCATTTCTATTGTTCCACAGTCACTGCTTAGCTGTTCTGCTGTTGTGTTCCCGCTAAAAAACCTATTTTAGTGGCATTTTTGGTATCGGCATATGGCAGTATGTTGTCTGTAGTATATCCACGTGTGAGTGCTATTTATTGAACCAATACTATAGTTGCCAGAGGATCGCCAAACTATGATACTAGATCCACAATGCTTTATGGTTTTTGCAGTGACTTTGGGATGTTATTCTGCGTTAAGTGAAGGCATACTCTCGCAAAGTTAGACCTCTTATATGAATTTTCTTGGGAACTCGAACTTGACATGGACAGGAAGCATTCAGATTATGTTCCCAAAGCCATCTTCTAAGGCTGTGAATGCAACATTTTAAAATCCAAAATCTTCTTATGATTCCTCCCCGTTGCGGAGTTTGGAAATCATCGTTTTTAACGTTTGTTTGTTCGTTTCTTTACTCCTCTTAGTAATACTGGCGTTGTGAGATGGAGCTATTCCTTCGGACTTGCTATTCGTGGTGCTTTTATTATATTTACTGCAGTTCGGGGTGAACTTGGGCCTCAATTAACAGGCTTTTACAGTTAGCCCAATCCTTAGCTAACTGCCTCCAGTTTCATACTTCAAATCGATTAACGTTCCCTTCTAATTTGGCGGGAAACCATCTTCCTCCGCTGCGTTGTTTCTCCGGAGCCGGAGCACTTGTATCCATCCGCTCTACATGTAATAGTCATCTTAAACGACTGGTATCCAATTTTTTGATTGGCTCGATGTCGCTGTACAGTCATTTTTAAAAACCCGTCAACGGACCAAACATTTCGCGAAGGATTTTTTCGCAAAGCAGCCGACGATGTCTTCATCCGCTTTAGATCGAGTTTAAGCCATAAGACAAGGCTGAGATGATCAGGTTCTTATACAAAGTTTCCTTAGTTGTTCGACATAGGGCTGTACTACTCAAGCCTTCTCATCCCAAAGAAACAGCGTTTGTGAAGAGCTCTTGTTCGTTTAATTTCTGGTAAGACATCATTGTCAGAATTGTTAGCAGAGCTCTTCTAGACAAAATCCATTACTATTCACCGCAGAGAGTAGCAGAGAGCGTTCTCCATCGTCATCCTGCATAGACGAACGAGATAAGCAGGGATATCAAAGCTAAACATGGCTTTGTATAGCTTGTCTCTATAGATGGTCTCATATGTCGCCTTAAAATCGATGAAAAGGTGGTGGATTTTCTTGGTTTTTTTCCAAGGTATGCACAAATTTGGTAGATCGTGAACTTTCCTCGCCTGAAACCACACTTACCACGTCTTGTGACCGTATATCGCGATTAACATTGTAGGCTTCGAAAGCGTCAACAGTCGTTGGTCTGTCAGTGTAGATTAGCGACTGAACATATTCCCACAAGAAAGCATTTAGTGGCGTTATATTGTACATACATATCGTACATGTCGGTACATACATATGTATGTATCTTGCATCTTGGAGCTAATTTCGGATAATGATTCTATGTCATCGAACTGTTCCACCATTAACTCGTTCGGTGCTGGACTCTAGTGCGAAACCAACTCCAGCTGCCTTTCGGGTGAGGAATACCTACAACATGATCAACATGAATGAACGTGAAAAGCTAAAGGGTGGTGATGTCATCATTTTTTTCTGCAACTGATAAACTAATGATAAATATGTAAAATATTTTTATTATTTTTCTTGCTAAACACTTTGTTGACTTTATTTGTATTGCACTCAGTGCACTAATGTACTAATTAATGTTTTATGAAAATTGTTTTGCTTACAGAATTCTGCGTGGTGTTTTAAGAGTTGTCTGCACAACTGCTGTACTGGATCACCAAGTCCATTTAGGAGTAAAAAGTCTAAGAAAACGTATGTGGTAACATGTTTGTTTAACTAATAACCAATACCTGTTTACAATAGATTGATGAGGTGTAGATCTAGAAAGGACTTTCTTTGCTTTATTTAAGAATTTCCAGTCTATGTTTACATTTTTACTTCACGATGGCGAAACAATAACATTTAGATTTCTCTAGATTTTGTTGTCTTAAATAGAATCACCCTTTCATGGGAACATAGTTGTTTTAAATTTATATAGTTAGAGTACTTGTTACAAACTTCATTAAAACTTTAACAGACAAGGGTTGTTTAAAAACTAATCACGAATTATTTAAGCAAAAGAACTAGTCGTTCAAAAAGGGCGCGTTAGAGTCACAATGCTTTCTTATAACAACCAATATTACTCTTATAATTCCTATGCAACTATAACATTTCCTTTATATATTTCAGCTCGGATATATCCCGTTCACAAGTCTCGTGGCCCAGACCGGTAACAAATTGTATGTTCGATTCTCACTTCAAGGATAACAGTCGAATTGACGAATTCCAAATAAAACAACTAGTAGCAAAGGGTGCTTTCGCTTGCGTATTTGAAGTTTTCCGTAAATCAGAGTCGGAAAAGCAATCGTTCGCTCTAAAAACAATAAAGAAGTCCAAGGTTTGTATTTAAAAAAAAAAAACAAAACAAACCAGAATGCATTTCTTTATTCTGTTTAGGTGATTAGAAACAACTGTGTACAGCAAATAAAGGACGAAGTTGACATTCAAAAACTCTGCGGACATCATCCCTTTATTGTCCAGCATCTTGATTCTTGGCAAGATCGTCGTCATTTGTATATACGTATGTTCACAATTTCGTTGAAAAAAATATCAAAATTGTAAAAAACCATTTTCTTATATCTTTTAGTCTGTGAATACGTGTCCAACGGTGAATTATTTTCAAAAATATGCAAGTTTACTACTGAGCTTATTCGTCTCTATGTAGCGGAGATAGCCCTCGCAATCGGTAATACCTTTAAACTTTTAAATTGTTTTAATTTATACAATGTACTCCTCCACAGATTTTCTACATAACGCTGGAGTAATCTATCGCGATGCAAAGCCAGAAAACATACTTCTAACAAACAACTATCACATCAAAATTACTGACTTCGGTCTAAGTAAATGGTTGAAGATTGGCGACAAAACTAGGACGATGTGTGGCACTTATCAATACATGGGTATGGTGATTTAAAACAATATCAATAATACGTAATTTCCAATTGTATATGACCGTGTTTATTGAATTGATTTCTATGATTTGTTAAAAGAACTTTATTTTTAAGCTACTATAGTGTAAAATCTCGCATTCTAAAGTTGCGTTTTATGTACAAAAAAACAAAGACAAAATGAATGCTCGATCACAGGTATTCGATCTGACTATGGAGGGTCGGCAGGTTGATGAAGCCATTGCAAGTATTTTCCACACGGTGTTGTTTCATCGCTGTTCGGGCAAATACTTGTACTCGGGTGATGCACAATATTCAATAGGCACTGTCGGTTACACAGATGTCGATTGTGATTTCATTGATTTCACATATGTCTGTTGTACATCGGACGCTCTTAATCGGACCGTGAAACGAGCCATTAATTTATTTAGCGAGAAACTTCGCAGCAACGATAATAGCGGCTCCGGTCAGATTAGTTTAGAGTTTTTCCAAAAGAAAAAAAATCGCTGGCCCTTCCAGCAGGAATGCATTCCATGGGAGGTGTGGACAGTTCGTTTAGATCTGATAAAGTACGAAAACGAGGACGATCGACAATTGTCGCGTGAGAATGTCAGTGATTTACTGACTGAAAAAGTCGTTTACATCACCGAAGTTATGAATCGTCATGATTATGTCCCCAAAACCCCTAGCCAAAATGAATTAGACCTAATATTTGACACATCCTATCCGGATGTACAGCCCTACCTATTTAAGTTTGACTATAACACATCGGGCACAAATACCCCGTCTGTAAGCAACACTGTGAAGAAAATACTAAAAGAAACTCTCGCTTTATGACTGATCAATGTCGATATAAAATCGAAACATTTGCGCCTGTTTGGCTGTCAGTGTTGGTTATTATAATTATTTCTATGCTCTTAACAAATTTTTTGTATGTCGGTGTTTTGTGATTACGTAGGAACGTATATACAGCTTAAAATTTCTTATCTTTAGATTCTCGCACTGGCTTCAACCAGTACTTTCGATTTTTCGTTTTAATTTTAATTTTTTTGAAGTGGCATCGCATCAGAATTTATTTTTAAATAAAAACAACATGAACAGAACAGAAAAGCAATTGAAAACAAAATGTAACTAAGCGATTCTTTCTTTTTAAATTAGTTGACAAAGGTTCAAAAGGTCATATCACAGAGCAAAACTAAATTTACTGCTATTAGTTCTTAAAAGATTTATTTACTATTTACTAGTGGTATTATTGGTATTGTAAGTTTATTCGATAAAAAACAAACACAACAGTGTGAAACTTGTTCATAGTTTAGTACCTCTTTTAAGATCTTTTATTTTTGGAATCCAAGCGGTGTAGATAAACGTACGTGTATCTCGTGGGGCATCGAAGTTTATAAGTTGAAAGGTGTACTTATCATAAAAAGATATTGTCAAATCCTGTCTGTTGTAACTGTATTTATAAAGATATTTTTTTATATGTTATGCTTCTCATAGCATATTAAGCTTCGATGTTAAATTACTTCCATATGAAGTTATAAAGCTGATAATAATAAAAATTTAAACAATAATTTTGTATTGCCATAGTTGTTGCAATGCGTCTGTTAATATTCGCAAGACAGAGATACCACTAAACGAGATGATATCCCCTTAATAAATAAAAAAAATAAAAAATAAACTTTTGTAACTCATAAAATTAAAACTATATTTTTTACCTGTGTCATATGTATATATGCAGATCTAGTAATAAAAAATAGTACGTTCTAAAGAAAACAACATAAGCATAGCAATGTTTCTTTGATTTTTTGGTTTGTCTACTTGGACACATAATACGAGTTACAACCTTTGGATAGAAATGTGTGCGAATCTTGTCGAAGAGAAACCAATGTCTATGTTTGTTGGTTAGGATTGTAGGATGCGACGCACACTAATGAAATAATATTTGGTCACAAATGAACAAATGAATCCTTAGCAATTGAAAATGAAAGAAAGTTATATCAAAGAGTTTAGAGCAATTGTTTTCCTTCCTATTATCTCGTGGAATACAATTCACATTATTGACTTGCCTGGACACTTCTTGTATATTTTTTAAAAAGAGTGTTCCTGTCCCAAGCCCCTGCTTTCGTTGGCTTTGGAGTTATCTTTAGCAAGCTCTCAAATAGTCATCTGAAATGTCCTAATACCACAATACTTCACATTTCTTGAAAAGATGTGATCGGTATTAGTTCCCAAGATTTCTGTGTCTTTAAACAAAAACAAAACAAAATAAGACTTTGGTTTTCAGTATGAACGCCTATAGTGCGTTGCATGTCGTTTTATAAAAATTATTCCCTGATATTGACGCAACATTATTATAATTCTATCCAAAGACTTTCCTTATTTTGTTGGTAATTAAATGGCCGTAAAATAAGGGCTATACGGGTACGTAGGGACTGATAAACAATTGACGATCGCTTGAATTTTGTCTATGCAATATCACTGCCTACCTGCTTCTTATAAACAAATTTCGTCGAATATAGTTTTTCTTGGTTTTTCGTGTCATTGAATGAATCAAGTATCAAGTCCATACCAGACAATACAAGGATTTACTTCTATTTCCTGCTAAACTATGAGAAAAGTGTGTTTTCTAAAGCGAACTACATTATTTTTTTACGTCACTTGGATTTACTGAATCATACCACATGCCATTCTTTATGGATGAGTTTTTAACAAGCTAACAATTTACATATATATGTACATACATAGCTCTACTTATTGATAGCATGCCAAAATATTTGGATATTTTGCCAGCTAGTACTTGACATTTGTTGTTTTTCTTCTTATTTTCTGTATTTGTGAAGGAAAAATGATTGCAGTCTGTTAAGGGAATTTAAAAGGGAAATTCCTGAGACAAGAAACATTCAGCCATATATGACCACTTATAAATTTGTGGCCTCTTTGTGGCTTGCGAGCAAATTATGCCATTTTTATTGGCACCTAGAAAATCAGATATAAATTGAAATGTTTTGCATTTCGAAATGTGAAAAGAAGGACACGCCTACAGTCGTTTTGTTCGATTATTATACAAGAAATGAATCACAAGAGGAGTGATTTGAGGAGGATCAGAAATTCAAGTCCCCAAAAGCGGGCTTCTTTTAAACATACATTATTAATTGTTTAAAAATTTTAATATGTTTTCCTAAGAGGTATGAATCTATACCTACACATACAGCGAAAAGAACAAAATAATATCATTTTTCTGTATCCATGTATCATTTTCCGTGCACTTTCTGACATCTTCTCAGTTGTTACTTGGAGAGTCTCTGTTTCCTTTTAGGAACATGTACAAGGTAGCAAAAAACAAAAGGCAGTCCTATCACGCTGTCCTTTCGGAAAATATCTTTAAAATTTTACGATCATGTCCATGAAATCGATGAAAATTCTCTTCCGATCGGATACCACAATAGAGGATGAGAAATTCCAAAATTATGGAAAAAAATATTTTTCTTTTGGAAACACATCTAGTTATAAGTTTTTTAACCATCACTTCAAAAATTTACCTAGCAGGACGTCCTGTTTCCTGATGCTTTTTCTAGTGTATAGCCATAGAAGCTATAACTTTATTTTTTTTAAGTAAGTAAGTAAGATTTAACACTTGTAGCATGTGACTACAATCAAAAACAATAAAAATTTAAATAAATTTCGGCGTTAAATGCCTTGCTTTCCTTTTGGAAAATAAATTAGATCTTAAAATAAATTTATTATAAGAAGCGCACGATACATTAGTAATTCAGAAAACTTCAAAAACTCTTTCTACCTACATTACACACATCTATATGATAACATATGAACACGCAAATATGTGTATTTTCATCTCGATTTTCGATAAGTGTACCAATCCATATCTATTTACCCCTACTTCACGGGATTAGCAATTAAATAAATCGATGCCTTCACTATGAATAAATAGAATGCTCCCACAAATTTTATTTTTAAATATTTTTTTTATACATACCTACATTTGTAGATGCATTACACTAATAATATAAAATTATTTTCTCAATTTATAAAAAAAAAACAAAAAACAAAAAATTTAAATTTATAACAGAAATGAAATAAAATATAATAATTGTGTTGTTTGTTTGTGTTAGGCGAATGTTCACAAACATATAAATATAAATATAACGTAAATAAGAAACAAAGAAAAAACAAAACTACTGATTTAAAAACTTTATAATATAAACTACTTTGTAAGTGTAAATAAAAGATAACAAAATATGTTCGTTGTGATTATTTTATATAAGAATTTTTGAAATATATGTAAGTAAAATATATGTAAAAAAAATCATATGATTGTATTTAATTTGTTCTCATTTGGTTGATGGTAGCGATGCGTGATAGGTGTATTTTTAGCGTAGCTTTAATTAAGGTAGATAATTCCATATGTCATCGACGTGGGTTAAGTGGTTAGTGCGTTGGACTACGAAGCAATAGGTTTAAGGCTCGAATCCCAGTCAAAACACCTCTCGCGGGGTTCTGACAAAAAGAGAGTCATGAGCTTTTCAAATTACAAATTGCTCTTCGGACACGGCATTACACAGCAGGCCGCTTCCATTCGTCTAAAGAATATAACACTTACAACTCAAATGATTGTGAGAAGCTAGGGCCTGTTGGGGCAAACATTTGTATTTGTATCGACAGAACGCAGTCGTGTAAAAGTGACCCAACGTGCGAAACAACAGAATAGAATAAAAAAAAATGATAAATAAAGCACTCAACTTTAAGCACTTGTATCCTTTTCGTTAAGAAAACACACAGACGATCAATTTGAAGTAGCTGTCCAACCGTGGGCTTACATGGAATGTCGTAATATAGAATGAATACTCTATCCAAACTCGGATTCCTGGTAGACACAAGATGCCAACACACTTGAAGGTTACAAGAAGCCTAATATTTGACTTGATTGGAATGTTCTTTTTATTTCTTTGGTTCATCGATGTACATATATAAGTGCTCTAGGAATATGAATTGATTGGAGTATAAGTTAAGTTTTAAATCTAAATTCGATGGGTTTGTCGACCGTTAAATAAGAAATTGCTTTGAATTGTCTTAATAAGTTTGAATAAATCGTTCTCTGATTAGCATTTAGGGACTTTAGGTAGTTTCTTAGACTCTTAGTAATGTATATCGTTTGTAGTGAGTCCGTTCCCTTTGACAATTGGTTGTATTTCTTGGTGAAAATTCTGTTACTAACAACATCTTTTACTTACAGGTAAGTTAAATAAAGCAAAACAATTTTTTCTTTCAGCTCCCGAAATATTGCGTAATGACGCATATGGCCATTCTGTGGATTGGTGGGCACTTGGTGTAATAGTTTGTCAGATGTATACTGAAAAGGTAAAAAGTTAGGAAATACATATATTTTAAAAGATTTACACAAGACATTATAAAACAAAAGTCTTGCAAAGAAAAAGTTAAAAATTAGAGAAATAGCTTTTTTGCAAAATCTAAGGCTTATGTAAATAATCTTAATGTATCCACAAACATTGTCATTAATCCTTGTTAATCGGGTTGAATGGGTGTGGTGACAGGCTATGAGATTCTAAATTAATTTAGTGCACTTGACTGAATGGATAAGATATCACTTCTACAAGTATGTAGGATTAGAAACGAAGTTATTAACTATTCTTAGATCGAATGCGTTCGCCAACGTCTGCTAACATACAAGAATACGTGCACATATGTATATCTACTTGAAGAAAACTTTCCAAAACCAAAAGGGTGCTCCAAATGCGATCAAACATTTAGTAAGGCACAAGTCATGATACTGCCGAATAATGAACAAATGTCCAAGAATATAGTCGTTTCTTAAAGACAAAAAGAAAGCTTCTTAAAGACGGCCTTTAGCAACTATCCGCATTGTTAATATAATGCGCACAACACGTGTTAAAAAGTAGTTGGGGATGGCCTTTGATTTGCATTGCTATGTGAACTTTCTAAAAATTTAAGTCCACCATACCATGTACATACAACAGGTCTTGAGAAAAAATGGAAGCGCTTGTGTAGTACATAAGTTTTTTTGAGGTAGCAATGACTTGTTTTGGTATTCCTCCTATACATATATGTTTTTCTGTGCATACGGATGTGAATGGATATTTTGTGGAGTTGTTTAAGTTGTGAACACATATCTCCTCTCCTTTAGCTTTTTGTGTCAAATGGACGAAATTTAGCAAAAACTTGACGAAAACGTAAATCGAATGATTTAGCCTTTGGTGCATTCAGTTGCCCTCTGCTTAGCATTTTGGAAGAATTGGGGTACACCTCAGTCAAGGATGGAAACACATTTTTTGGTTGAAAAAGTTTCTGTTCCCTGTCACCATTTCGAGCCTGCAGCTCAGCTGGTTTTCGCCTCTAATGCAAAGAAACAGAAAATCTAGCTCGAGATGTGTGATTAAAAGATTTCACAAGGTTGTGGGTGTCTAGTTCTGTGGCCTATACACAGCCCTTTTTCTCACACATTTTTTGGTTGAAAAATGTTCAGTTTCCTATCACCGTTTCGAGGCTGCAGCTCAGCTAGTTTTCGGCTCGAATGCACAGAAACAGAATATCTAGCTCGAGATGTGTGATTAAAAGATTTCACAAGGTTCTGGGTGTCTAGATCTGTGGGCTATACACTGCCCTTTTTCTCACACATTTTGTGGTTGAAAAATTTTCTGTTTCCTATCACCGTTTCGAGGCTGCAGCTCAGCTAGTTTTCGGCTCGAATGTACAGAAACAGAATATCTAGCTCGAGATGTGTGATTAAAAGATTTCACAAGGTTGTGGGTGTCTAGTTCTGTGGGCTATACACTGCCCTTTTTCTCACACATTTTTTGGTTGAAAAATTTTCTGTTTCCTATCACCATTTCGAGGCTGCAGCTGAGCCAGTTTTCGGCTCGAATACACAGAAACAGAATATATAGCTCGAGATGTGTGATTAAAAGATTTCACAAGGTTGTGGGTGTCTAGTTCTGTGCGGTATACTCCGCCCTTTTCCTCACACATTTTGTGGTTGAAAAATTTTCTGTTTCCTATCACCGTTTCGAGGCTGCAGCTCAGCTAGTTTTCGCCTCGAATTCACAGAAACAGAATATCTAGCTCGAGATGTGTGAGTAAAAGATTTCACAAGGTTCTGGGTGTCTAGATCTGTGGGCTATACACTGCCCTTTTTCTCACACATTTTGTGGTTGAAAAATTTTCTGTTTCCTTTCACCGTTTCGAGGCTGCAGCTCAGCTAGTTTTCGCCTCGAATGTACAGAAACAGAATATCTAGCTCGAGATGTGTGATTAAAAGATTTCACAAGGTTGTGGGTGTCTAGTTCTGTGGGGTATACTCCGCCCTTTTCCTCACACATTTTGTGGTTGAAAAATTTTCTGTTTCCTATCACCGTTTCGAGGCTGCAGCTCAGCTAGTTTTCGCCTCGAATTCACAGAAACAGAATATCTAGCTCGAGATGTGTGAGTAAAAGATTTCACAAGGTTCTGGGTGTCTAGATCTGTGGGCTATACACTGCCCTTTTTCTCACACATTTTTTGGTTAAAAAATTTTCTGTTTCCTATCACCATTTCGAGGCTGCAGCTGAGCCAGTTTTCGGCTCGAATACACAGAAACGGAATATATAGCTCGAGATGTGTGATTAAAAGATTTCACAAGGTTGTGGGTGTCTAGTTCTGTGGGGTATACTCCGCCCTTTTCCTCACACATTTTGTGGTTGAAAAATTTTCTGTTTCCTATCACCGTTTCGAGGCTGCAGCTCAGCTAGTTTTCGCTTCGAATTCACAGAAACAGAATATCTAGCTCGAGATGTGTGAGTAAAAGATTTCACAAGGTTCTGGGTGTCTAGATCTGTGGGCTATACATTGCCCTTTTTCTCACACATTTTGTGGTTGAAAAATTTTCTGTTTCCTATCACCGTTTCGAGGCTGCAGCTCAGCTAGTTTTCGGCTCGAATGTACAGAAACAGAATATCTAGCTCGAGATGTGTGATTAAAAGATTTCACAAGGTTGTGGGTGTCTAGTTCTGTGGGCTATACACTGCCCTTTTTCTCACACATTTTTTGGTTGAAAAATTTTCTGTTTCCTATCACCATTTCGAGGCTGCAGCTGAGCCAGTTTTCGGCTCGAATACACAGAAACAGAATATATAGCTCGAGATGTGTGATTAAAAGATTTCACAAGGTTGTGGGTGTCTAGTTCTGTGGGGTATACTCCGCCCTTTTTCTCACACATTTTGTGGTTGAAAAATTTTCTGTTTCCTATCACCGTTTCGAGGCTGCAGCTCAGCTAGTTTTCGGCTCGAATGCACAGAAACAGAATATATAGCTCGAGATGTGTGATTAAAAGATTTCACAAGGTTGTGGGTGTCTAGTTCTGTGGGCTATACACTGCCCTTTTTCTCACACATTTTTTGGTTGAAAAATTTTCTGTTTCCTATCACCATTTCGAGGCTGCAGCTGAGCCAGTTTTCGGCTCGAATACACAGAAACAGAATATATAGCTCGAGATGTGTGATTAAAGGATTTCACAAGGTTGTGGGTGTCTAGTTCTGTGGGGTATACTCTGCACTTTTCCTCACACATTTTGTGGTTGAAAAATTTTCTGTTTCCTATCACCGTTTCGAGGCTGCAGCTCAGCTAGTTTTCGCCTCGAATTCACAGAAACAGAATATCTAGCTCGAGATGTGTGAGTAAAAGATTTCACAAGGTTCTGGGTGTCTAGATCTGTGGGCTATACACTGCCCTTTTTCTCACACATTTTGTGGTTGAAAAATTTTCTGTTTCCTATCACCGTTTCGAGGCTGCAGCTCAGCTAGTTTTCGGCTCGAATGTACAGAAACAGAATATCTAGCTCGAGATGTGTGATTAAAAGATTTCACAAGGTTGTGGGTGTCTAGTTCTGTGGGCTATACACTGCCCTTTTTCTCACACATTTTTTGGTTGAAAAATTTTCTGTTTCCTATCACCATTTCGAGGCTGCAGCTGAGCCAGTTTTCGGCTCGAATGCACAGAAACAGAATATATAGCTCGAGATGTGTGATTAAAAGATTTCACAAGGTTGTGGGTGTCTAGTTCTGTGGGCTATACACTGCCCTTTTTCTCACACATTTTTTGGTTGAAAAATTTTCTGTTTCCTATCACCATTTCGAGGCTGCAGCTGAGCCAGTTTTCGGCTCGAATGCACAGAAACAGAATATATAGCTCGAGATGTGTGATTAAAAGATTTCACAAGGTTGTGGGTGTCTAGTTCTGTGGGCTATACACTGCCCTTTTTCTCACACATTTTTTGGTTGAAAAATTTTCTGTTTCCTATCACCGTTTCGAGGCTGCAGCTCAGCTAGTTTTCGGCTCGAATGCACAGAAACAGAATATATAG
This sequence comes from Xylota segnis, assembly GCA_963583995.1. NCBI lineage: Eukaryota > Metazoa > Arthropoda > Insecta > Diptera > Syrphidae > Xylota > Xylota segnis. Next base: position 39,074,340 of record OY757237.1, read on the forward strand.
CTCGAGATGTGTGATTAAAAGATTTCACAAGGTTGTGGGTGTCTTGTTCTGTGGGGTATACTCCGCCCTTTTCCTCACACATTTTGTGGTTGAAAAATTTTCTTTTTCCTATCACCGTTTCGAGGCTGCAGCTCAGTTAGTTTTCGCCTCTAATGCACAGAAACAGAAAATCTAGCTCGAGATGTGTGAGTAAAAGATTTCACAAGGTTGTGGGTGTCTTGTTCTGTGGGGTATACTCCGCCCTTTTCCTCACACATTTTGTGGTTGAAAAATTTTCTGTTTCCTATCACCGTTTCGAGGCTGCAGCTCAGCTAGTTTTCGGCTCGAATGCACAGAAACAGAATATCTAGCTCGAGATGTGTGATTAAAAGATTTCACAAGGTTGTGGGTGTCTAGTTCTGTGGGCTATACACTGCCCTTTTTCTCTCACATTTTTTGGTTGAAAAATTTTCTGTTTCCTGTCACCATTTCGAGGCTGCAGCTCAGCTAGTTTTCGCCTCTTATGCACAGAAACAGAAAATCTAGCTCGAGATGTGTGAGTAAAAGATTTCACAAGGTTGTGGGTGTCTAGTTCTGTGGCCTATACACTGCCCTTTTCCTCACACATTTTGTGGTTGAAAAATTTTCTGTTTCCTATCACCATTTCGAGGCTGCAGCTGAGCTAGTTTTCGGCTCGAATGCACAGAAACAGAATATCTAGCTCGAGATGTGTGAGTAAAAGATTTCACAAGGTTGTGGGTGTCTTGTTCTGTGGGGTATACTCCGCCCTTTTCCTCACACATTTTGTGGTTGAAAAATTTTCTGTTTCCTATCACCGTTTCGAGGCTGCAGCTCAGCTAGTTTTCGGCTTGAATGCACAGAAACAGAATATCTAGCTCGAGATGTGTGATTAAAAGATTTCACAAGGTTGTGGGTGTCTAGTTCTGTGGGCTATACACTGCCCTTTTTCTCTCACATTTTTTGGTTGAAAAATTTTCTGTTTCCTGTCACCATTTCGAGGCTGCAGCTCAGCTAGTTTTCGCCTCTTATGCACAGAAACAGAAAATCTAGCTCGAGATGTGTGAGTAAAAGATTTCACAAGGTTGTGGGTGTCTAGTTCTGTGGCCTATACACTGCCCTTTTCCTCACACATTTTGTGGTTGAAAAATTTTCTGTTTCCTATCACCATTTCGAGGCTGCAGCTGAGCTAGTTTTCGGCTCGAATACACAGAAACAGAATATATAGCTCGAGATGTGTGATTAAAAGATTTCACAAGGTTGTGGGTGTCTAGATCTGTGGGCTATACACTGCCCTTTTTCTCACACATTTTGTGGTTGAAAATTTTTCTGTTTCCTATTACCGTTTCGAGGCTGCAGCCCAGCTAGTTTTCGGCTCGAATACACAGAAACAGAATATCTAGCTCGAGATGTGTGATTAAAAGATTTCACAAGGTTGTGGGTGTCTAGTCCTGTGGCCTATACACTGCCCTTTTTCTCACACATTTTTTGGTTGAAAAATTTTCTGTTTCCTGTCACCATTTCGAGGCTGCAGCTCAGCTAGTTTTCGCCTCTAATGCACAGAAACAGAAAATCTAGCTCGACATGTGTGAGTAAAAGATTTCACAAGGTTGTGGGTGTCTTGTTCTGTGGCCTATACACTGCCCTTTTTCTCACACATTTTTTGGTTGAAAAATTTTCTGTTTCCTGTCACCATTTCGAGGCTGCAGCTCAGCTAGTTTTCGCCTCTAATGCACAGAAACAGAAAATCTAGCTCGACATGTGTGAGTAAAAGATTTCACAAGGTTGTGGGTGTCTTGTTCTGTGGGGTATACTCCGCCCTTTTCCTCACACATTTTTTGGTTGAAAAATTTTCTGTTTCCTGTCACCATTTCGAGGCTGCAGCTCAGCTAGTTTTCGCCTGTAATGCACAGAAACAGAAAATCTAGCTCGAGATGTGTGAGTAAAAGATTTCACAAGGTTGTGGGTGTCTAGTTCTGTGGCCTATACACTGCCCTTTTTCTCAGACATTTTTTGGTTGAAAAATTTTCAGTTTCCTGTTACCATTTCGAGGCTGCAGCTGAGCTAGTTTTTGGCTCGAATGCACAGAAACAGAATATCTAGCTCGAGATGTGTGATTAAAAGATTTCACAAGGTTGTGGGTGTCTAGTTCTGTGGGCTATACACTGCCGTTTTTCTCCCACATTTTTTTGTTGAAAAATTTTCTGTTTCCTGTCACCATTTCGAGGCTGCAGCTCAGCTAGTTTTCGCCTCTAATGCACAGAAACAGAAAATCTAGCTCGAGATGTGTGAGTAAAAGATTTCACAAGGTTGTGGGTGTCTAGTTCTGTGGGCTATACACTGCCCTTTTTCTCACACATTTTTTGGTTGAAAAATTTTCTGTTTCCTGTCACCATTTCGAGGCTGCAGCTCAGCTAGTTTTCGCCTCTAATTCACAGAAACAGAAAATCTAGCTCGAGATGTGTGAGTAAAAGATTTCACAAGGTTGTGGGTGTCTTGTTCTGTGGGGTATACTCCGCCCTTTTCCTCTCACATTTTTCGGTTGAAAAATTTTCGGTTTCCTGTCACCGTTTCGAGGCTGCAGCTCAGTTAGTTTTCGCCTCAAATGCACAGAAACAGAATATCTAGCTCGAGATGTGTGAGTAAAAGATTTCACAAGGTTGTGGGTGTCTAGTCCTGTGGCCTATACACTGCCCTTTTTCTCACACATTTTTTGGTTGAAAAATTTTGTGTTTCCTATCACCATTTCGAGGCTGCAGCTCAGCTAGTTTTCGCCTCTAATGCACAGAAACAGAAAATCTAGCTCGACATGTGTGAGTAAAAGATTTCACAAGGTTGTGGGTGTCTTGTTCTGTGGGGTATACTCCGCCCTTTTCCTCACACATTTTTTGGTTGAAAAATTTTCTGTTTCCTGTCACCATTTCGAGGCTGCAGCTCAGCTAGTTTTCGCCTCTAATGCACAGAAACAGAAAATCTAGCTCGAGATGTGTGAGTAAAAGATTTCACAAGGTTGTGGGTGTCTAGTTCTGTGGCCTATACACTGCCCTTTTTCTCAGACATTTTTTGGTTGAAAAATTTTCTGTTTCCTGTTACCATTTCGAGGCTGCAGCTCAGCTAGTTTTCGCCTCTAATGCACAGAAACAGAAAATCTAGCTCGAGATGTGTGAGTAAAAGATTTCACAAGGTTGTGGGTGTCTAGTTCTGTGGGGTATACTCTGCCCTTTTCCTCACACATTTTGTGGTTGAAAAATTTTCTGTTTCCTATCACCGTTTCGAGGCTGCAGCTCAGCTAGTTTTCGCCTCGAATTCACAGAAACAGAATATCTAGCTCGAGATGTGTGATTAAAAGATTTCACAAGGTTGTGGGTGTCTAGTTCTGTGGGCTATACACTGCCCTTTTTCTCACACATTTTTTGGTTGAAAAATTGTCTGTTTCCTATCACCATTTCGAGGCTGCAGCTGAGCTAGTTTTCGGCTCGAATACACAGAAACAGAATATCTAGCTCGAGAATATCTAGCTCGAGATGTGTGATTAAAAGATTTCACAAGGTTGTGGGTGTCTAGTTCTGTGGGCTATACACTGCCCTTTTTCTCCCACATTTTTTTGTTGAAAAATTTTCTGTTTCCTGTCACCATTTCGAGGCTGCAGCTCAGCTAGTTTTCGCCTCTAATGCACAGAAACAGAAAATCTAGCTCGACATGTGTGAGTAAAAGATTTCACAAGGTTGTGGGTGTCTTGTTCTGTGGGGTATACTCCGCCCTTTTCCTCTCACATTTTTCGGTTGAAAAATTTTCGGTTTCCTGTCACCGTTTCGAGGCTGCAGCTCAGTTAGTTTTCGCCTCAAATGCACAGAAACAGAATATCTAGCTCGAGATGTGTGAGTAAAAGATTTCACAAGGTTGTGGGTGTCTAGTCCTGTGGCCTATACACTGCCCTTTTTCTCACACATTTTTTGGTTGAAAAATTTTGTGTTTCCTATCACCATTTCGAGGCTGCAGCTCAGCTAGTTTTCGCCTCTAATGCACAGAAACAGAAAATCTAGCTCGACATGTGTGAGTAAAAGATTTCACAAGGTTGTGGGTGTCTTGTTCTGTGGGGTATACTCCGCCCTTTTCCTCACACATTTTTTGGTTGAAAAATTTTCTGTTTCCTGTCACCATTTCGAGGCTGCAGCTCAGCTAGTTTTCGCCTCTAATGCACAGAAACAGAAAATCTAGCTCGAGATGTGTGAGTAAAAGATTTCACAAGGTTCTGGGTGTCTAGTTCTGTGGCCTATACACTGCCCTTTTTCTCAGACATTTTTTGGTTGAAAAATTTTCTGTTTCCTGTTACCATTTCGAGGCTGCAGCTCAGCTAGTTTTTGGCTCGAATGCACAGAAACAGAATATCTAGCTCGAGATGTGTGATTAAAAGATTTCACAGGGTTGTGGGTGTCTAGTTCTGTGGGCTATACACTGCCCTTTTTCTCCCACATTTTTTTGTTGAAAAATTTTCTGTTTCCTGTCACCATTTCGAGGCTGCAGCTCAGCTAGTTTTCGCCTCTAATGCACAGAAACAGAAAATCTAGCTCGAGATGTGTGAGTAAAAGATTTCACAAGGTTGCGGGTGTCTAGTTCTGTGGGCTATACACTGCCCTTTTTCTCACACATTTTTTGGTTGAAAAATTTTCTGTTTCCTGTCACCATTTCGAGGCTGCAGCTCAGCTAGTTTTCGCCTCTAATGCACAGAAACAGAAAATCTAGCTCGAGATGTGTGAGTAAAAGATTTCACAAGGTTGTGGGTGTCTAGTTCTGTGGGGTATACTCTGCCCTTTTCCTCACACATTTTGTGGTTGAAAAATTTTCTGTTTCCTATCACCGTTTCGAGGCTGCAGCTCAGCTAGTTTTCGCCTCGAATTCACAGAAACAGAATATCTAGCTCGAGATGTGTGAGTAAAAGATTTCACAAGGTTCTGGGTGTCTAGATCTGTGGGCTATACACTGCCTTTTTTCTCACACATTTTGTGGTTGAAAAATTTTCTGTTTCCTATCACCGTTTCGAGGCTGCAGCTCAGCTAGTTTTCGGCTCGAATGTACAGAAACAGAATATCTAGCTCGAGATGTGTGAGTAAAAGATTTCACAAGGTTGTGGGTGTCTAGTTCTGTGGGCTATACACTGCCCTTTTTCTCACACATTTTTTGGTTGAAAAATTTTCTGTTTCCTATCACCATTTCGAGGCTGCAGCTGAGCCAGTTTTCGGCTCGAATGCACAGAAACAGAATATATAGCTCGAGATGTGTGATTAAAAGATTTCACAAGGTTGTGGGTGTCTAGTTCTGTGGGCTATACACTGCCCTTTTTCTCACACATTTTTTGGTTGAAAAATTTTCTGTTTCCTATCACCATTTCGAGGCTGCAGCTGAGCCAGTTTTCGGCTCGAATGCACAGAAACAGAATATATAGCTCGAGATGTGTGATTAAAAGATTTCACAAGGTTGTGGGTGTCTAGTTCTGTGGGCTATACACTGCCCTTTTTCTCACACATTTTTTGGTTCAAAAATTTTCTGTTTCCTATCACCGTTTCGAGGCTGCAGCTCAGCTAGTTTTCGGCTCGAATGCACAGAAACAGAATATATAGCTCGAGATGTGTGATTAAAAGATTTCACAAGGTTGTGGGTGCCTTGTTCTGTGTGGTATACTCCGCCCTTTTCCTCACACATTTTGTGGTTGAAAAATATTCTTTTTCCTATCACCGTTTCGAGGCTGCAGCTCAGTTAGTTTTCGCCTTTAATGCACAGAAACAGAATATCTAGCTCGAGATGTGTGAGTAAAAGATTTCACAAGGTTTTGGGTGTCTAGTCCTGTGGCCTATACACTGCCCTTTTTCTCACACATTTTTTGGTTGAAAAATTTTCTGTTTCCTGTCACCATTTCGAGGCTGCAGCTCAGCTAGTTTTCGCCTCTAATGCACAGAAACAGAAAATCTAGCTCGAGATGTGTGAGTAAAAGATTTCACAAGGTTGTGGGTGTCTAGTTCTGTGGCCTATACACTGCCCTTTTTCTTAGACATTTTTTGGTTGAAAAATTTTCTGTTTCCTGTTACCACTTCGAGGCTGCAGCTCAGCTAGTTTTTGGCTCGAATGCACAGAAACAGAATATCTAGCTCGAGATGTGTGATTAAAAGATTTCACAAGGTTGTGGGTGTCTAGTTCAGTGGGCTATACACTGCCCTTTTTCTCCCACATTTTTTTGTTGAAAAATTTTCTGTTTCCTGTCACCATTTCGAGGCTGCAGCTCAGCTAGTTTTCGCCTCTAATGCACAGAAACAGAAAATCTAGCTCGAGATGTGTGAGTAAAAGATTTCACAAGGTTGTGGGTGTCTAGTTCTGTGGGCTATACACTGCCCTTTTTCTCACACATTTTTTGGTTGAAAAATTTTCTGTTTCCTGTCACCATTTCGAGACTGCAGCTCAGCTAGTTTTCGCCTCTAATGCACAGAAACAGAAAATCTAGCTCGAGATGTGTGAGTAAAAGATTTCACAAGGTTGTGGGTGTCTTGTTCTGTGGGGTATACTCCGCCCTTTTCCTCACACATTTTTTGGTTGAAAAATTGTCTGTTTCCTATCACCGTTTCGAGGCTGCAGCTCAGCTAGATTTCGCCTCGAATGCACAGAAACAGAAAATCTAGCTCGAGATGTGTGATTAAAAGATTTCACAAGGTTGTATGTGTCTAGTTCTGTGGCCTATACACTGCCCTTTTTCTCACACATTTTTTGGTTGAAAAATTTTCTTTTTCCTATCACCGTTTCGAGGCTGCAGCTCAGCTAGATTTCGCCTCGAATGCACAGAAACAGAAAATCTAGCTCGAGATGTGTGATTAAAAGATTTCACAAGGTTGTATGTGTCTAGTTCTGTGGCCCATACACTGCCCTTTTTCTCACACATTTTTTGGTTGAAAAAGTTTCTGTTTCCTGTCACCATTTCGAGGCTGCAGCTGAGCTAGTTTTCGGCTCGAATACACAGAAACAGAATATATAGCTCGAGATGTGTGATTAAAAGATTTCACAACGTTGTGGGTGTCTAGTTCTGTGGGCTATACACTGCCCTTTTTCTCACACATTTTTTGGTTGAAAAATTGTCTGTTTCCTATCACCATTTGGAGGCTGCAGCTGAGCTAGTTTTCGGCTCGAATACACAGAAACAGAATATATAGCTCGAGATGTGTGATTAAAAGATTTCACAACGTTGTGGGTGTCTAGTTCTGTGGGCTATACACTGCCCTTTTTCTCACACATTTTGTGGTTGAAAATTTTTCTGTTTCCTATTACCGTTTCGAGGCTGCAGCTCAGCTAGTTTTTGGCTCGAATGCACAGAAACAGAATATCTAGCTCGAGATGTGTGATTAAAAGATTTCACAAGGTTGTAAGTCTCTATTTCTGTGGGCTATACACTGCCCTTTTTCTCACACATTTTTTGGTTGAAAAATTTTCTGTTTCCTATCACCATTTCGAGGCTGCTTCTGAGCTAGTTTTCGGCTCGAATACACAGAAACAGAATATATAGCTCGAGATGTGTGATTAAAAGATTTCACAAGGTTGTGGGTGTCTAGTTCTGTGGGCTATACACTGCCCTTTTTCTCACACATTTTTTGGTTGAAAAATTGTCTGTTTCCTATCACCATTTCGAGGCTGCAGCTGAGCTAGTTTTCGGCTCGAATACACAGAAACAGAATATCTAGCTCGAGAATATCTAGCTCGAGATGTGTGAGCGAAAGATTTCACAAGGTTGTGGGTGTCTACTTCTGTGGGCTATATACTGCCCTTTTTCTCAAACATTTTTTGGTTGAAGAATTTTCTGTTTCCTGTCACCATTTCGAGGCTGCAGCTCAGCTAGTTTTCGCCTCTAATGCACAGAAACAGAAAATCTAGCTCGAGATGTGTGATTAAAAGATTTCACAAGGTTGTGGGTGTCTAGTTCTGTGGCCTATACACTGCCCTTTTTCTCACACATTTTTTGGTTGAAAAATTTTCTGTTTCCTATCACCATTTCGAGGCTGCAGCTGAGCTAGTTTTCGGCTCGAATACACAGAAACAGAATATATAGCTCGAGATGTGTGATTAAAAGATTTCACAAGGTTGTGGGTGTCTAGTTCTGTGGGCTATACACTACCCTTTTTCTCTCACATTTTTTGGTTGAAAAATTTTCTGTTTCCTGTCATCATTTCGAGGCTGCAGCTCAGCTAGTTTTCGCCTCTAATGCACAGAAACAGAAAATCTAGCTCGAGATGTGTGAGTAAAAGATTTCACAAGGTTGTGGGTGTCTAGTTCTGTGGCCTATACACTGCCCTTTTTCTCACACATTTTGTGGTTGAAAAATTTTCTGTTTCCTATGACCATTTCGAGGCTGCAGCTGAGCTAGTTTTCGGCTCGAATACACAGAAACAGAATATATAGCTCGAGATGTGTGATTAAAAGATTTCACAAGGTTGTGGGTGTCTAGTTCTGTGGCCTATACACTGCCCTTTCTCTCACACATTTTGTGGTTGAAAATTTTTCTGTTTCCTATTACCGTTTCGAGGCTGCAGCCCAGCTAGTTTTCGGCTCGAATACACAGAAACAGAATATATAGCTCGAGATGTGTGATTAAAAGATTTCACAAGGTTGTGGGTGTCTAGTTCTGTGGGCTATACACTGCCCTTTTTCTCACACATTTTTTGGTTGAAAAATTTTCTGTTTCCTGTTACCATTTCGAGGCTGCAGCTCAGCAAGTTTTTGGCTCGAATGCACAGAAACAGAATATCTAGCTCGAGATGTGTGATTAAAAGATTTCACAAGGTTGTGGGTGTCTAGTTCTGTGGCCTATACACTGCCCTTTTTCTCACACATTTTGTGGTTGAAAATTTTTCTGTTTCCTATTACCGTTTCGAGGCTGCAGCCCAGCTAGATTTCGCCTCGAATGCACAGAAACAGTGTATCTAGCTCGAGATGTGTGAGCGAAAGATTTCACAAGGTTGTGGGTGTCTACTTCTGTGGGCTATACACTGCCCTTTTTCTCAGACATTTTTTGGTTGAAAAATTTTCTGTTTCCTGTTACCATTTCGAGGCTGCAGCTCAGCAAGTTTTTGGCTCGAATGCACAGAAACAGAATATATAGCTCGAGATGTGTGATTAAAAGATTTCACAAGGTTGTGGGTGTCTAGTTCTGTGGGGTATACTCCGCCCTTTTTCTCACACATTTTTTGGTCGAAGAATTTTCTGTTTCCTGTCACCATTTCGAGGCTGCAGCTCAGCTAGTTTTCGCCTCTAATGCACAGAAACAGAAAATCTAGCTCGAGATGTGTGAGTAAAAGATTTCACAAGGTTGTGGGTGTCTACTTCTGTGGGCTATACACTGCCCTTTTTCTCACACATTTTGTGGTTGAAAAATTTTCTGTTTCCTGTTACCATTTCGAGGCTGCAGTTCAGCAAGTTTTTGGCTCGAATGCACAGAAACAGAATATCTAGCTCGAGATGTGTGATTAAAAGATTTCACAAGGTTGTAAGTCTCTATTTCTGTGGCCCATACACTACCCTTTTTCTCAGACATTTTTTGGTTGAAAAATTTTCTGTTTCCTGTTACCATTTCGAGGCTGCAGCTCAGCAAGTTTTCGGCTCGAATACACAGAAACAGAATATCTAGCTCGAGATGTGTGAGTAAAAGATTTCACAAGGTTGTGGGTGTCTAGTTCTGTGGCCCATACACTACCCTTTTTCTCAGACATTTTGTGGGTGAAAAATTTTCTGTTTCCTATCACCATTTCGAGGCTGCAGCTGAGCTAGTTTTCGGCTCGAATGCACAGAAGCAGAATATCTAGCTCGAGATGTGTGAGTAAAAGATTTCACAAGGTTGTGGGTGTCTAGTTCTGTGGGCTATACTCCGCCCTTTTCCTCACACATTTTGTGGTTGAAAAATTTTCTGTTTCCTATCACCGTTTCGAGGCTGCAGCTCAGCTAGTTTTCGGCTCGAATGCACAGAAACAGAATATCTAGCTCGAGATGTGTGATTAAAAGATTTCACAAGGTTGTGGGTGTCTAGTTCTGTGGGCTACACACTGCCCTTTTTCTCTCACATTTTTCGGTTGAAAAATTTTCTGTTTCCTGTCACCATTTCGAGGCTGCAGCTCAGCTAGTTTTCGCCTCTTATGCACAGAAACAGAAAATCTAGCTCGAGATGTGTGAGTAAAAGATTTCACAAGGTTGTGGGTGTCTTGTTCTGTGAAACAGAAAATCTAGCTCGAGATGTGTGATTAAAAGATTTCACAAGGTTGTGGGTGTCTTGTTCTGTGGGGTATACTCCGCCCTTTTCCTCACACATTTTGTGGTTGAAAAATTTTCTTTTTCCTATCACCGTTTCGAGGCTGCAGCTCAGTTAGTTTTCGCCTCTAATGCACAGAAACAGAAAATCTAGCTCGAGATGTGTGAGTAAAAGATTTCACAAGGTTGTGGGTGTCTTGTTCTGTGGGGTATACTCCGCCCTTTTTCTCAGACATTTTTTGGGTGAACAATTTTCTGTTTCCTATCACCATTTCGAGGCTGCAGCTGAGCTAGTTTTCGGCTCGAATGCACAGAAGCAGAATATCTAGCTCGAGATGTGTGAGTAAAAGATTTCACAAGGTTGTGGGTGTCTAGTTCTGTGGGCTATACACTGCCCTTTTTCTCACACATTTTGTGGTTGAAAAATTTTCTGTTTCCTGTTACCATTTCGAGGCTGCAGCTCAGCAAGTTTTTGGCTCGAATGCACAGAAACAGAATATCTAGCTCGAGATGTGTGAGCGAAAGATTTCACAAGGTTGTGGGTGTCTACTTCTGTGGGCTATACACTGCCCTTTTTCTCACACATTTTGTGGTTGAAAAATTTTCTGTTTCCTGTTACCATTTCGAGGCTGCAGCTCAGCAAGTTTTTGGCTCGAATGCACAGAAACAGAATATCTAGCTCGAGATGTGTGATTAAAAGATTTCACAAGGTTGTAAGTCTCTATTTCTGTGGGCTATACACTGCCCTTTTTCTCACACATTTTTTGGTTGAAAAATTTTCTGTTTCCTATCACCGTTTCGAGGCTGCAGCTCAGCTAGATTTCGCCTCGAATGCACAGAAACAGAATATCTAGCTCGAGATGTGTGACCGAAAGATTTCACAAGGTTGTGGGTGTCTACTTCTGTGGGCTATACACTGCCCTTTTTCTCACACATTTTTTGGTTGAAAAATTTTCTGTTTACTATCACCATTTCGAGGCTGCAGCTGATCTAGTTTTCGGCTCAAATACACAGAAACAGAATATATAGCTCGAGATGTGTGATTAAAAGATTTCACAAGGTTGTGGGTGTCTAGATCTGTGGGCTATACACTGCCCTTTTTCTCACACATTTTGTGGTTGAAAAATTTTCTGTTTCCTGTTACCATTTCGAGGCTGCAGCTCAGCAAGTTTTTGGCTCGAATGCACAGAAACAGAATATCTAGCTCGAGATGTGTGATTAAAAGATTTCACAAGGTTGTAAGTCTCTATTTCTGTGGGCTATACACTGCCCTTTTTCTCACACATTTTTTGGTTGAAAAATTTTCTGTTTCCTATCACCGTTTCGAGGCTGCAGCTCAGCTAGATTTCGCCTCGAATGCACAGAAACAGAATATCTAGCTCGAGATGTGTGAGCGAAAGATTTCACAAGGTTGTGGGTGTCTACTTCTGTGGGCTATACACTGCCCTTTTTCTCACACATTTAGTGATTGAAAATTTTTCTGTTTCCTATTACCGTTTCGAGGCTGCAGCCCAGCTAGTTTTCGGGTCGAATACACAGAAACAGAATATATAGCTCGAGATGTGTGATTAAAAGATTTCACAAGGTTGTGGGTGTCTAGTTCTGTGGGCTATACACTGCCCTTTTTCTCACACATTTTTTGGTTGAAAAATTTTCTGTTTACTATCACCATTTCGAGGCTGCAGTTTTCGGCTCGAATACACAGAAACAGAATATATAGCTCGAGATGTGTGATTAAAAGATTTCACAAGGTTGTGGGTGTCTACTTCTGTGGGCTATACACTGCCCTTTTTCTCACACATTTTTTGGTTGAAAAATTTTCTGTTTCCTATCACCGTTTCGAGGCTGCAGCTCAGCTAGATTTCGCCTCGAATGCACAGAAACAGAATATCTAGCTCGAGATGTGTGAGCGAAAGATTTCACAAGGTTGTGGGTGTCTATGTCTGTGGGCTATACACTGCCCTTTTTCTCACACATTTTTTGGTTGAAAAATTTTCTGTTTACTATCACCATTTCGAGGCTGCAGCTGATCTAGTTTTCGGCTCGAATACACAGAAACAGAATATATAGCTCGAGATGTGTGATTAAAAGATTTCACAAGGTTGTGGGTGTCTAGATCTGTGGGCTATACACTGCCCTTTTTCTCACACATTTTGTGGTTGAAAAATTTTCTGTTTCCTGTTACCATTTCGAGGCTGCAGCTCAGCAAGTTTTTGGCTCGAATGCACAGAAACAGAATATCTAGCTCGAGATGTGTGATTAAAAGATTTCACAAGGTTGTAAGTCTCTATTTCTGTGGGCTATACACTGCCCTTTTTCTCACACATTTTTTGGTTGAAAAATTTTCTGTTTCCTATCACCGTTTCGAGGCTGCAGCTCAGCTAGATTTCGCCTCGAATGCACAGAAACAGAATATCTAGCTCGAGATGTGTGAGCGAAAGATTTCACAAGGTTGTGGGTGTCTACTTCTGTGGGCTATACACTGCCCTTTTTCTCACACATTTTTTGGTTGAAAAATTTTCTGTTTACTATCACCATTTCGAGGCTGCAGCTGATCTAGTTTTCGGCTCGAATACACAGAAACAGAATATATAGCTCGAGATGTGTGATTAAAAGATTTCACAAGGTTGTGGGTGTCTAGATCTGTGGGCTATACACTGCCCTTTTTCTCACACATTTAGTGATTGAAAATTTTTCTGTTTCCTATTACCCTTTCGAGGCTGCAGCCCAGCTAGTTTTCGGGTCGAATACACAGAAACAGAATATATAGCTCGAGATGTGTGATTAAAAGATTTCACAAGGTTGTGGGTGTCTAGTTCTGTGGGCTATACACTGCCCTTTTTCTCACACATTTTTTGGTTGAAAAATTTTCTGTTTCCTATCACCATTTCGAGGCTGCAGTTTTCGGCTCGAATACACAGAAACAGAATATATAGCTCGAGATGTGTGATTAAAAGATTTCACAAGGTTGTGGGTGTCTACTTCTGTGGGCTATACACTGCCCTTTTTTTCACAAATTTTTTGGTTGAAAAATTTTCTGTTTACTATCACCATTTCGAGGCTGCAGCTGATCTAGTTTTCGGCTCGAATACACAGAAACAGAATATATAGCTCGAGATGTGTGATTAAAAGATTTCACAAGGTTGTGGGTGTCTAGTTCTGTGGGCTATACACTGCCCTTTTTCTCACACATTTTTTGGTTGAAAAATTTTCTGTTTCCTATCACCATTTCGAGGCTGCAGCTGAGCTAGTTTTCGGCTCGAATACACAGAAACAGAATATATAGCTCGAGATGTGTGATTAAAAGATTTCACAAGGTTGTGGGTGTCTAGTTCTGTGGGCTATACACTGCCCTTTTTCTCCCACATTTTTTTGTTAAAAAATTTTCTGTTTCCTGTCACCATTTCGAGGCTGCAGCTCAGCTAGTTTTCGCCTCTAATGCACAGAAACAGAAAATCTACCTCGAGATGTGTGAGTAAAAGATTTCACAAGGTTGTGGGTGTCTAGTTCTGTGTCCTATACACTGCCCTTTTTCTCACACGTTTTTTGGTTGAAAAATTTTCTGTTTCCTATTACCGTTTCGAGGCTGCAGCCCAGCTAGTTTTCGGCTCGAATACACAGAAACAGAATATCTAGCTCGAGATGTGTGAGTAAAAGATTTCACAAGGTTGTGGGTGTCTAGTTCTGTGGGCTATACACTGCCCTTTTTCTCACACATTTTGTGGTTGAAAATTTTTCTGTTTCCTATTACCGTTTCGAGGCTGCAGCCCAGCTAGTTTTCGGCTCGAATACACAGAAACAGAATATCTAGCTCGAGATGTGTGAGTAAAAGATTTCACAAGGTTGTGGGTGTCTAGTTCTGTGTCCTATACACTGCCCTTTTTCTCACACATTTTTTGGTTGAAAAATTTTCTGTTTCCTATCACCGTTTCGAGGCTGCAGCTCTGCTAGATTTCGGCTCGAATACACAGAAACAGAATATATAGCTCGAGATGTTTGAATAAAAGATTTCACAAGGTTGGGGGTGTCTAGTTCTGTGGCCTATACACTGCCCTTTTTCTCACACATTTTTTGGTTGAAAAATTTTCTGTTTCCTATCACCATTTGGAGGCTTCAGCTGAGTTAGCTTTCGGCTCGAATGCACAGAAACAGAATATATAGCTCGAGATGTGTGATTAAAAGATTTCACAAGGTTGTGGGTGTCTAGTTCTGTAGGCTATACACTGCCCTTTTTCTCACACATTTTTTGGTTGAAAAATTTTCTGTTTCCTATCACCGTTTCGAGGCTGCAGCTCAGCTAGTTTTCGGCTCGAATGCACAGAAACAGAATATCTAGCTCGAGATGTGTGAGTAAAAGATTTCACAAGGTTGTGGGTGTGTTCTTCTGTGGGCTATACACTGCCCTTTTTCTTACACATATTTTGGTTGAAAAATTTTCTGTTTCCTATCACCATTTCGAGGCTGCAGCTGAGCTAGTTTTCGGCTCGAATGCACAGAAACAGAATATCTAGCTCGAGATGTGTGAGTAAAAGATTTCACAAGGTTGTGGGTGTGTTCTTCTGTGGGCTATACACTGCCCTTTTTCTTACACATATTTTGGTTGAAAAATTTTCTGTTTCCTATCACCGTTTCGAGGCTGCAGCCCAGCTAGTTTTCGGCTCGAATACACAGAAACAGAATATCTAGCTCGAGATGTGTGAGTAAAAGATTTCACAAGGTTGTGGGTGTCTAGTTCTGTGGGCTATACACTGCCCTTTTTCTCACACATTTTGTGGTTGAAAATTTTTCTGTTTCCTATCACCGTTTCGAGGCTGCAGCTCAGCTAGATTTCGCCTCGAATACACAGAAACAGAATATATAGCTCGAGATGTGTGATTAAAAGATTTCACAAGGTTGTGGGTGTCTAGTTCTGTGGGCTATATACTGCCCTTTTTATCACACATTTTTTGGTTGAAAAATTTTCTGTTTCCTATCACCATTTCGAGGCTGCTTCTGAGCTAGTTTTCGGCTCGAATACACAGAAACAGAATATATAGCTCGAGATGTGTGATTAAAAGATTTCACAAGGTTGTGGGTGTCTAGTTCTGTGGGCTATACACTGCCCTTTTTCTCACACATTTTTTGGTTGAAAAATTTTCTGTTTCCTGTCACCATTTCGAGGCTGCAGCTCAGCTAGTTTTCGCCTCTAATGCACAGAAACAGAATATATAGCTCGAGATGTTTGATTAAAAGATTTCACAAGGTTGGGGGTGTCTAGTTCTGTGGCCTATACACTGCCCTTTTTCTCACCCATTTTTTGGTTGAAAAATTTTCTGTTTCCTATCACCATTTGGAGGCTGCAGCTGAGTTAGCTTTCGGCTCGAATGCACAGAAACAGAATATATAGCTCGAGATGTGTGATTAAAAGATTTCACAAGGTTGTGGGTGTCTAGTTCTGTAGGCTATACACTGCCCTTTTTCTCACACATTTTTTGGTTGAAAAATTTTCTGTTTCCTATCACCGTTTCGAGGCTGCAGCTCAGCTAGTTTTCGGCTCGAATGCACAGAAACAGAATATCTAGCTCGGGATGTGTGAGTAAAAGATTTCACAAGGTTGTGGGTGTGTTCTTCTGTGGGCTATACACTGCCCTTTTTCTTACACATATTTTGGTTGAAAAATTTTCTGTTTCCTATCACCATTTCGAGGCTGCAGCTGAGCTAGTTTTCGGCTCGAATGCACAGAAACAGAATATCTAGCTCGAGATGTGTGATTAAAAGATTTCACATGGTTGTGAGTGTCTAGTTCTGTAGGCTATACACTACCCTTTTTCTCACACATTTTGTGGTTGTATAATTTTCTGTTTCCTATCACTGTTTCGAGGCTGCAGCTCAGCTAGTTTTCGCCTCGAATTCACAGAAACAGAATATCTAGCTCGAGATGTATGAGTAAAAGATTTCACAAGGTTGTGGGTGTCTAGATCTGTGGGCTATACACTGCCCTTTTTCTCACACATTTTGTGGTTGAAAAATTTTCTGTGTCCTGTCACCATTTCGAGGCTGCAGCTCTGCTAGATTTCGCCTCGAATGCACAGAAACAGAATATCTAGCTCGAGATGTGTGAGTAAAAGATTTCACAAGGTTGTGGGTGTCTAGTTCTGTAGGCTATACACTGCCCTTTTTCTCACACATTTTGTGGTTGTATAATTTTCTGTGTCCTGTCACCATTTCGAGGCTGCAGCTCTGCTAGATTTCGCCTCGAATGCACAGAAACAGAATATCTAGCTCAAGATGTGTGAGTAAAAGATTTCACAAGGTTGTGGGTGTCTAGTTCTGTGGGCTATACACTGCCCTTTTTCTCTCACACATTTTGTGGTTGAAAAATTTTCTGTGTCCTGTCACCATTTCGAGGCTGCAGCTCTGCTAGATTTCGCCTCGAATGCACAGAAACAGAATATCTAGCTCGAGATGTGTGAGTAAAAGATTTCACAAGGTTGTGGGTGTCTAGTTCTGTAGGCTATACACTGCCCTTTTTCTCACACATTTTGTGGTTGAAAAATTTTCTGTGTCCTGTCACCATTTCGAGGCTGCAGCTCTGCTAGATTTCGCCTCGAATGCACAGAAACAGAATATCTAGCTCAAGATGTGTGAGTAAAAGATTTCACAAGGTTGTGGGTGTCTAGTTCTGTGGGCTATACACTGCCCTTTTTCTCTCACACATTTTGTGGTTGAAAAATTTTCTGTGTCCTGTCACCATTTCGAGGCTGCAGCTCTGCTAGATTTCGCCTCGAATGCACAGAAACAGAATATCTAGCTCGAGATGTGTGAGTAAAAGATTTCACAAGGTTGTGGGTGTCTAGTTCTGTGGGCTATACACTGCCATTTTTCTTTCACATTTTTCGGTTGAAAAATTTTCTGTTTCCTATCACCGTTTCTTGGCTGCAGCTCAGTTAGTTTTCGCCTCGAATTCACAGAAACAGAATATCTAGTTCGAGATGTGTGAGTAAAAGATTTCACAAGGTTGTGGGTGTCTAGTTCTGTGGGCTATACACTGCCCTTTTTCTCACACATTTTGTGGTTGAAAAATTGTCTGTTTCCAATCACCGTTTCGAGGCTGCAGCTCAGCTGGATTTCATCTCGAATGCACAGAAACAGAATGTCTAGCTCGAGATGCGTGAGTAAAAGATTGCACAAGGTTTGGGGGTGTCTAGTTCTGTGGGCTATACACTGCCCTTTTTCTCACACTTTTTTTGGTTGAAAAATTTTCTGTTTCCTATCGCCGTTTCTAGGCTGCAGCTCAGTTAGTTTTCGCCTCGAATTCACAGAAACAGAATATCTAGTTCGAGATGTGTGAGTAAAAGATTTCACAAGGTTGGGGTTGTCTAGGTCTGTTTGCTTTACACTGCCCTTTTTCTCACACATTTTTTGGTTGAAAAATTTTCTGTTTTCTATCACCGTTTCGAGGCTGCAGCTCAGCTAGATTTCGCCTCGAATGCACAGAAACAGAATATCTAGCTCAAGATGTGTGAGTGAAAGATTTCACAAAGTTGTGGGTGTCTAGATCTGTGGGCTATACACTGCCCTTTTTCTCACACTTTTTTTGGTTGAAAAATTTTCTGTTTCCTATCACCGTTTCTTGGCTGCAGCTCAGTTAGTTTTCGCCTCGAATTCACAGAAACAGAATATCTAGTTCGAGATGTGTGAGTAAAAGATTTCACAAGGTTGTGGGTGTCTAGTTCTGTGGGCTATACACTGCCCTTTTTCTCACACATTTTGTATTTGAAAAATTGTCTGTTTCCAATCACCGTTTCGAGGCTGCAGCTCAGCTGGATTTCATCTCGAATGCACAGAAACAGAATGTCTAGCTCGAGATGCGTGAGTAAAAGATTGCACAAGGTTTGGGGGTGTCTAGTTCTGTGGGCTATACACTGCCCTTTTTCTCACACTTTTTTTGGTTGAAAAATTTTCTGTTTCCTATCGCCGTTTCTAGGCTGCAGCTCAGTTAGTTTTCGCCTCGAATTCACAGAAACAGAATATCTAGTTCGAGATGTGTGAGTAAAAGATTTCACAAGGTTGGGGGTGTCTAGGTCTGTTTGCTTTACACTGCCCTTTTTCTCACACATTTTTTGGTTGAAAAATTTTCTGTTTTCTATCACCGTTTCGAGGCTGCAGCTCAGCTAGATTTCGCCTCGAATGCACAGAAACAGAATATCTAGCTCAAGATGTGTGAGTGAAAGATTTCACAAAGTTGTGGGTGTCTAGATCTGTGGGCTGTACACTGCCCTTTTTCTCACACTTTTTTTGGTTGAAAAATTTTCTGTTTCCTATCACCGTTTCTTGGCTGCAGCTCAGTTAGTTTTCGCCTCGAATTCACAGAAACAGAATATCTAGTTCGAGATGTGTGAGTAAAAGATTTCACAAGGTTGTGGGTGTCTAGTTCTGTGGGCTATACACTGCCCTTTTTCTCACACATTTTGTGGTTGAAAAATTGTCTGTTTCCAATCACCGTTTCGAGGCTGCAGCTCAGCTGGATTTCATCTCGAATGCACAGAAACAGAATGTCTAGCTCGAGATGCGTGAGTAAAAGATTGCACAAGGTTTGGGGGTGTCTAGTTCTGTGGGCTATACACTGCCCTTTTTCTCACACTTTTTTTGGTTGAAAAATTTTCTGTTTCCTATCGCCGTTTCTAGGCTGCAGCTCAGTTAGTTTTCGCCTCGAATTCACAGAAACAGAATATCTAGTTCGAGATGTGTGAGTAAAAGATTTCACAAGGTTGGGGGTGTCTAGGTCTGTTTGCTTTACACTGCCCTTTTTCTCACACATTTTTTGGTTGAAAAATTTTCTGTTTTCTATCACCGTTTCGAGGCTGCAGCTCAGCTAGATTTCGCCTCGAATGCACAGAAACAGAATATCTAGCTCAAGATGTGTGAGTGAAAGATTTCACAAAGTTGTGGGTGTCTAGATCTGTGGGCTATACACTGCCCTTTTCCTCACACATTTTGTGGTTGAAAAAGTTTTCTGTTTCCTATCACCGCTTCGAGGCTGCATCTCAGCTAGATTTCGCCTCGAATGCACAGAAACAGAATATCTAGCTCGAGATGTGTGAGTGAAAGGTTTTACAAGGTTGTGGTTGTCTAGTTCTGTGGGCTATACACTGCCCTTTTTCTCACACATTTTGTGGTTGAAAAATTTTCTGTTTCCTATCACCGTTTCGAGGCTGCATCTCAGCTAGATTTCGCCTCGAATGCACAGAAACAGAATATCTGGCTCGAGATGTGTGAGTAAAAGATTTCACAAGGTTGTGGGTGTCTAGATCTGTGGGCTATACACTGCCCTTTTTCTCACACATTTTTTGGTTGAAAAATTTTCTGTTTCCTATCACCGTTTCGAGGCTGCAGCTCTGCTAGATTTCGCCTCGAATGCACAGAAACAGAATATCTAGCTCGAGATGTGTGAGTAAAAGATTTCACAAGGTTGTGGGTGTCTAGTTCTGTGGGCTATACACTGCTCTTTTTCTCACACTTTTTTTGGTTGAAAAATTTTCTGTTTCCTATCACCGTTTCTAGGCTGCAGCTCAGTTAGTTTTCGCCTCGAATTCACAGAAACAGAATATCTAGCTCGAGATGTGTGATTAAAAGATTTCACAAGGTTGTGGGTGTCTAGTTCTGTGGGGTATACACTGCCATTCTTCTTTCACATTTTTTGGTTGAAAAATGTTCTGTTTCCTATCACCGTTTCGAGGCTGCAGCTCAGTTAGTTTTCGCCTCGAATGCACAGAAACAGAGTATCTAGCTCGAGATGTGTGAGTAAAAGATTTCACAAGGTTGGGGGTGTCTAGTTCTGTGGGCTATACACTGCCCTTTTTCTCACACATTTTGTGGTTGAAAAATTGTCTGTTTCCAATCACCGTTTCGAGGCTGCAGCTCAGCTGGATTTCATCTCGAATGCACAGAAACAGAATGTCTAGCTCGAGATGCGTGAGTAAAAGATTGCACAAGGTTTGGGGGTGTCTAGTTCTGTGGGCTATACACTGCCCTTTTTCTCACACTTTTTTTGGTTGAAAAATTTTCTGTTTCCTATCGCCGTTTCTAGGCTGCAGCTCAGTTAGTTTTCGCCTCGAATTCACAGAAACAGAATATCTAGTTCGAGATGTGTGAGTAAAAGATTTCACAAGGTTGTGGGTGTCTAGTTCTGTGGGCTATACACTGCCCTTTTTCTCACACATTTTGTGGTTGAAAAATTGTCTGTTTCCAATCACCGTTTCGAGGCTGCAGCTCAGCTGGATTTCATCTCGAATGCACAGAAACAGAATGTCTAGCTCGAGATGCGTGAGTAAAAGATTGCACAAGGTTTGGGGGTGTCTAGTTCTGTGGGCTATACACTGCCCTTTTTCTCACACTTTTTTTGGTTGAAAAATTTTCTGTTTCCTATCGCCGTTTCTAGGCTGCAGCTCAGTTAGTTTTCGCCTCGAATTCACAGAAACAGAATATCTAGTTCGAGATGTGTGAGTAAAAGATTTCACAAGGTTGTGGGTGTCTAGATCTGTGGGCTATACACTGCCCTTTTTCTCACACATTTTGTGGTTGAAAAATTTTCTGTTTCCTATCACCGTTTCGAGGCTGCAGCTCTGCTAGATTTCGCCTCGAATGCACAGAAACAGAATATCTGGCTCGAGATGTGTGAGTAAAAGATTTCACAAGGTTGTGGGTGTCTAGATCTGTGGGCTATACACTGCCCTTTTTCTCACACATTTTTTGGTTGAAAAATTTTCTGTTTCCTATCACCGTTTCGAGGCTGCAGCTCTGCTAGATTTCGCCTCGAATGCACAGAAACAGAATATCTAGCTCGAGATGTGTGAGTAAAAGATTTCACAAGGTTGTGGGTGTCTAGTTCTGTGGGCTATACACTGCTCTTTTTCTCAAACTTTTTTTGGTTGAAAAATTTTCTGTTTCCTATCACCGTTTCTAGGCTGCAGCTCAGTTAGTTTTCGCCTCGAATTCACAGAAACAGAATATCTAGCTCGAGATGTGTGATTAAAAGATTTCACAAGGTTGTGGGTGTCTAGTTCTGTGGGGTATACACTGCCATTCTTCTTTCACATTTTTTGGTTGAAAAATGTTCTGTTTCCTATCACCGTTTCGAGGCTGCAGCTCAGTTAGTTTTCGCCTCGAATGCACAGAAACAGAGTATCTAGCTCGAGATGTGTGAGTAAAAGATTTCACAAGGTTGGGGGTGTCTAGTTCTGTGGGCTATACACTGCCCTTTTTCTCACACATTTTGTGGTTGAAAAATTGTCTGTTTCCAATCACCGTTTCGAGGCTGCAGCTCAGCTGGATTTCATCTCGAATGCACATAAACAGAATGTCTAGCTCGAGATGCGTGAGTAAAAGATTGCACAAGGTTTGGGGGTGTCTAGTTCTGTGGGCTATACACTGCCCTTTTCCTCACACATTTTGTGGTTGAAAAAGTTTTCTGTTTCCTATCACCGCTTCGAGGCTGCATCTCAGCTAGATTTCGCCTCGAATGCACAGAAACAGAATGTCTAGCTCGAGATGTGTGAGTGAAAGTTTTTACAAGGTTGTGGTTGTCTAGTTCTGTGGGCTATACACTGCCCTTTTCCTCACACATTTTGTGGTTGAAAAAGTTTTCTGTTTCCTATCACCGCTTCGAGGCTGCATCTCAGCTAGATTTCGCCTCGAATGCACAGAAACAGAATATCTAGCTCGAGATGTGTGAGTGAAAGTTTTTACAAGGTTGTGGTTGTCTAGTTCTGTGGGCTATACACTGCCCTTTTCCTCACACATTTTGTGGTTGAAAAAGTTTTCTGTTTCCAATCATCGTTTCGAGTCTGCAGCTCAGCTAGATTTCGCCTCGAATGCACAGAAACAGAATATCTAGCTCAAGATGTGTGAGTGAAAGATTTCACAAAGTTGTGGGTGTCTAGATCTGTGGGCTATACACTGCCCTTTTCCTCACACATTTTGTGGTTGAAAAAGTTTTCTGTTTCCTATCACCGCTTCGAGGCTGCATCTCAGCTAGATTTCGCCTCGAATGCACAGAAACAGAATATCTAGCTCGAGATATGTGAGTGAAAGTTTTTACAAGGTTGTGGTTGTCTAGTTCTGTGGGCTATACACTGCCCTTTTTCTCACACATTTTGTGGTTGAAAAATTTTCTGTTTCCTATCACCGTTTCGAGGCTGCATCTCAGCTAGATTTCGCCTCGAATGCACAGAAACAGAATATCTAGCTCAAGATTTGTGAATGAAAGATTTCACAAGGTTGTGGGTGTCTAGATCTGTGGGCTATACACTGCCCTTTTTCTCACACATTTTGTGGTTGAAAAATTTTCTGTTTCCTATCACCGTTTCGAGGCTGCAGCTGAGCTAGTTTTCGCCTCGAATTCACAGAAACAGAATATCTAGTTCGAGATGTGTGAGTAAAAGATTTCACAAGGTTGGGGGTGTCTAGGTCTGTTTGCTTTACACTGCCCTTTTTCTCACACATTTTTTGGTTGAAAAATTTTCTGTTTCCTATCACCGTTTCGAGGCTGCAGCTCAGCTAGATTTCGCCTCGAATGCACAGAAACAGAAAATCTAGCTCGAGATCTGTGATTAAAAGATTTCACAAGGTTGTGGGTGTCTAGATCTGTGGGCTATACACTGCCCTTTTTCTCACACATTTTGTGGTTGAAAAATTTTCTGTGTCCTATCACCGTTTCGAGGCTGCATCTCAGCTAGATTTCGCCTCGAATGCACAGAAACAGAATATCTAGCTCAAGATTTGTGAATGAAAGATTTCACAAGGTTGTGGGTGTCTAGATCTGTGGGCTATACACTGCCCTTTTTCTCACACATTTTGTGGTTGAAAAATTTTCTGTTTCCTATCACCGTTTCGAGGCTGCAGCTCTGCTAGCTTTCGCCTCGAATGCACAGAAACAGAATATCTAGTTCGAGATGTGTGAGTAAAAGATTTCACAAGGTTGGGGGTGTCTAGGTCCGTTTGCTTTACACTGCCCTTTTTCTCACACATTTTGTGGTTGAAAAATTGTCTGTTTCCAATCACCGTTTCGAGGCTGCAGCTCAGCTGGATTTCATCTCGAATGCACAGAAACAGAATGTCTAGCTCGAGATGTGTGAGTAAAAGATTGCACAAGGTTTGGGGTGTCTAGGTCTGTTTGCTTTACACTGCCCTTTTTCTCACACATTTTGTGGTTGAAAAATTGTCTGTTTCCAATCACCGTTTCGAGGCTGCAGCTCAGCTGGATTTCATCTCGAATGCACATAAACAGAATGTCTAGCTCGAGATGCGTGAGTAAAAGATTGCACAAGGTTTGGGGGTGTCTAGTTCTGTGGGCTATACACTGCCCTTTTCCTCACACATTTTGTGGTTGAAAAAGTTTTCTGTTTCCTATCACCGCTTCGAGGCTGCATCTCAGCTAGATTTCGCCTCGAATGCACAGAAACAGAATGTCTAGCTCGAGATGTGTGAGTGAAAGTTTTTACAAGGTTGTGGTTGTCTAGTTCTGTGGGCTATACACTGCCCTTTTCCTCACACATTTTGTGGTTGAAAAAGTTTTCTGTTTCCTATCACCGCTTCGAGGCTGCATCTCAGCTAGATTTCGCCTCGAATGCACAGAAACAGAATATCTAGCTCAAGATTTGTGAATGAAAGATTTCACAAGGTTGTGGGTGTCTAGTTCTGTGGGCTATACACTGCCCTTTTCCTCACACATTTTGTGGTTGAAAAAGTTTTCTGTTTCCTATCACCGCTTCGAGGCTGCATCTCAGCTAGATTTCGCACAGAAACAGAATATCTAGCTCAAGATTTGTGAATGAAAGATTTCACAAGGTTGTGGGTGTCTAGATCTGTGGGCTATACACTGCCC
Source organism: Xylota segnis (assembly GCA_963583995.1). Lineage (NCBI taxonomy): Eukaryota > Metazoa > Arthropoda > Insecta > Diptera > Syrphidae > Xylota > Xylota segnis. Next base: position 39,098,473 of record OY757237.1, read on the forward strand.
TTTTTCTCACACATTTTGTGGTTGAAAAATTTTCTGTTTCCTATCACCGTTTCGAGGCTGCAGCTCTGCTAGCTTTCGCCTCGAATGCACAGAAACAGAATATCTAGTTCGAGATGTGTGAGTAAAAGATTTCACAAGGTTGGGGGTGTCTAGGTCCGTTTGCTTTACACTGCCCTTTTTCTCACACATTTTGTGGTTGAAAAATTGTCTGTTTCCAATCACCGTTTCGAGGCTGCAGCTCAGCTGGATTTCATCTCGAATGCACAGAAACAGAATGTCTAGCTCGAGATGTGTGAGTAAAAGATTGCACAAGGTTTGGGGTGTCTAGGTCTGTTTGCTTTACACTGCCCTTTTTCTCACACATTTTGTGGTTGAAAAATTGTCTGTTTCCAATCACCGTTTCGAGGCTGCAGCTCAGCTGGATTTCATCTCGAATGCACATAAACAGAATGTCTAGCTCGAGATGCGTGAGTAAAAGATTGCACAAGGTTTGGGGGTGTCTAGTTCTGTGGGCTATACACTGCCCTTTTCCTCACACATTTTGTGGTTGAAAAAGTTTTCTGTTTCCTATCACCGCTTCGAGGCTGCATCTCAGCTAGATTTCGCCTCGAATGCACAGAAACAGAATATCTAGTTCGAGATGTGTGAGTAAAAGATTTCACAAGGTTGGGGGTGTCTAGGTCCGTTTGCTTTACACTGCCCTTTTTCTCACACATTTTGTGGTTGAAAAATTGTCTGTTTCCAATCACCGTTTCGAGGCTGCAGCTCAGCTGGATTTCATCTCGAATGCACAGAAACAGAATGTCTAGCTCGAGATGTGTGAGTAAAAGATTGCACAAGGTTTGGGGTGTCTAGGTCTGTTTGCTTTACACTGCCCTTTTTCTCACACATTTTGTGGTTGAAAAATTGTCTGTTTCCAATCACCGTTTCGAGGCTGCAGCTCAGCTGGATTTCATCTCGAATGCACATAAACAGAATGTCTAGCTCGAGATGCGTGAGTAAAAGATTGCACAAGGTTTGGGGGTGTCTAGTTCTGTGGGCTATACACTGCCCTTTTCCTCACACATTTTGTGGTTGAAAAAGTTTTCTGTTTCCTATCACCGCTTCGAGGCTGCATCTCAGCTAGATTTCGCCTCGAATGCACAGAAACAGAATGTCTAGCTCGAGATGTGTGAGTGAAAGTTTTTACAAGGTTGTGGTTGTCTAGTTCTGTGGGCTATACACTGCCCTTTTCCTCACACATTTTGTGGTTGAAAAAGTTTTCTGTTTCCTATCACCGCTTCGAGGCTGCATCTCAGCTAGATTTCGCCTCGAATGCACAGAAACAGAATATCTAGCTCAAGATTTGTGAATGAAAGATTTCACAAGGTTGTGGGTGTCTAGTTCTGTGGGCTATACACTGCCCTTTTCCTCACACATTTTGTGGTTGAAAAAGTTTTCTGTTGCATCTCAGCTAGATTTCGCACAGAAACAGAATATCTAGCTCAAGATTTGTGAATGAAAGATTTCACAAGGTTGTGGGTGTCTAGATCTGTGGGCTATACACTGCCCTTTTTCTCACACATTTTGTGGTTGAAAAATTTTCTGTTTCCTATCACCGTTTCGAGGCTGCAGCTGAGCTAGTTTTCGCCTCGAATTCACAGAAACAGAATATCTAGTTCGAGATGTGTGAGTAAAAGATTTCACAAGGTTGGGGGTGTCTAGGTCTGTTTGCTTTACACTGCCCTTTTTCTCACACATTTTGTGGTTGAAAAATTTTCTGTTTCCTATCACCGTTTCGAGGCTGCAGCTCAGCTAGATTTCGCCTCGAATGCACAGAAACAGAAAATCTAGCTCGAGATGTGTGATTAAAAGATTTCACAAGGTTGTGGGTGTCTAGATCTGTGGGCTATACACTGCCCTTTTTCTCACACATTTTGTGGTTGAAAAATTTTCTGTGTCCTATCACCGTTTCGAGGCTGCATCTCAGCTAGATTTCGCCTCGAATGCACAGAAACAGAATATCTAGCTCAAGATTTGTGAATGAAAGATTTCACAAGGTTGTGGGTGTCTAGATCTGTGGGCTATACACTGCCCTTTTTCTCACACATTCTGTGGTTGAAAAATTTTCTGTTTCCTATCACCGTTTCGAGGCTGCAGCTCTGCTAGATTTCGCCTCGAATGCACAGAAACAGAATATCTAGTTCGAGATGTGTGAGTAAAAGATTTCACAAGGTTGGGGGTGTCTAGGTCTGTTTGCTTTACACTGCCCTTTTTCTCACACATTTTTTGGTTGAAAAATTTTCTGTTTCCTATCACCGTTTCTAGGCTGCAGCTCAATTAGTTTTCGCCTCGAATTCACAGAAACAGAATATCTAGCTCGAGATGTGTGAGTAAAAGATTTCACAAGGTTGGGGGTGTCTAGTTCTGTAGGCTATACACTGCCCTTTTTCTCACACATTTTGTGGTTGAAAAATTGTCTGTTTCCAATCACCGTTTCGAGGCTGCAGCTCAGCTGGATTTCATCTCGAATGCACAGAAACAGAATGTCTAGCTCGAGATGCGTGAGTAAAAGATTGCACAAGGTTTGGGGGTGTCCAGTTCTGTGGGCTATACACTGCCCTTTTCCTCACACATTTTGTGGTTGAAAAAGTTTTCTGTTTCCTATCACCGCTTCGATGCTGCATCTCAGCTAGATTTCGCCTCGAATGCACAGAAACAGAATATCTAGCTCGAGATGTGTGAGTGAAAGTTTTTACAAGGTTGTGGTTGTCTAGTTCTGTGGGCTATACACTGCCCTTTTCCTCACACATTTTGTGGTTGAAAAAGTTTTCTGTTTCCTATCACCGCTTCGAGGCTGCATCTCAGCTAGATTTCGCCTCGAATGCACAGAAACAGAATATCTAGCTCGAGATGTGTGAGTGAAAGTTTTTACAAGGTTGTGGTTGTCTAGTTCTGTGGGCTATACACTGCCCTTTTCCTCACACATTTTGTGGTTGAAAAAGTTTTCTGTTTCCAATCATCGTTTCGAGTCTGCAGCTCAGCTAGATTTCGCCTCGAATGCACAGAAACAGAATACCTAGCTCAAGATGTGTGAGTGAAAGATTTCACAAAGTTGTGGGTGTCTAGATCTGTGGGCTATACACTGCCCTTTTCCTCACACATTTTGTGGTTGAAAAAGTTTTCTGTTTCCTATCACCGCTTCGAGGCTGCATCTCAGCTAGATTTCGCCTCGAATGCACAGAAACAGAATATCTAGCTCGAGATGTGTGAGTGAAAGTTTTTACAAGGTTGTGGTTGTCTAGTTCTGTGGGCTATACACTGCCCTTTTTCTCACACATTTTGTGGTTGAAAAATTTTCTGTTTCCTATCACCGTTTCGAGGCTGCAGCTGAGCTAGTTTTCGCCTCGAATTCACAGAAACAGAATATCTAGTTCGAGATGTGTGAGTAAAAGATTTCACAAGGTTGGGGGTGTCTAGGTCTGTTTGCTTTACACTGCCCTTTTTCTCACACATTTTTTGGTTGAAAAATTTTCTGTTTCCTATCACCGTTTCGAGGCTGCAGCTGAGCTAGTTTTCGCCTTGAATTCACAGAAACAGAATATCTAGTTCGAGATGTGTGAGTAAAAGATTTCACAAGGTTGGGGGTGCCTAGGTCTGTTTGCTTTACACTGCCCTTTTTCTCACACATTTTTTGGTTGAAAAATTTTCTGTTTCCTATCACCTTTTCGAGGCTGCAGCTCAGCTAGATTTCGCCTCGAATGCACAGAAACAGAAAATCTAGCTCGAGATGTGTGATTAAAAGATTTCACAAGGTTGTGGGTGTCTAGATCTGTGGGCTATACACTGCCCTTTTTCTCACACATTTTTTGGTTGAAAAATTTTCTGTTTCCTATCACCGTTTCGAGGCTGCAGCTCTGCTAGATTTCGCCTCGAATGCACAGAAACAGAATATCTAGTTCGAGATGTGTGAGTAAAAGATTTCACAAGGTTGGGGGTGTCTAGGTCTGTTTGCTTTACACTGCCCTTTTTCTCACACATTTTTTGGTTGAAAAATTTTCTGTTTCCTATCACCGTTTCTAGGCTGCAGCTCAATTAGTTTTCGCCTCGAATTCACAGAAACAGAATACCTAGCTCGAGATGTGTGAGTAAAAGATTTCACAAGGTTGGGGGTGTCTAGTTCTGTGGGCTATACACTGCCCTTTTTCTCACACATTTTGTGGTTGAAAAATTGTCTGTTTCCAATCACCGTTTCGAGGCTGCAGCTCAGCTGGATTTCATCTCGAATGCACATAAACAGAATGTCTAGCTCGAGATGCGTGAGTAAAAGATTGCACAAGGTTTGGGGGTGTCTAGTTCTGTGGGCTATACACTGCCCTTTTCCTCACACATTTTGTGGTTGAAAAAGTTTTCTGTTTCCTATCACCGCTTCGAGGCTGCATCTCAGCTAGATTTCGCCTCGAATGCACAGAAACAGAATATCTAGCTCGAGATGTGTGAGTGAAAGTTTTTACAAGGTTGTGGTTGTCTAGTTCTGTGGGCTATACACTGCCCTTTTCCTCACACATTTTGTGGTTGAAAAAGTTTTCTGTTTCCTATCACCGCTTCGAGGCTGCATCTCAGCTAGATTTCGCCTCGAATGCACAGAAACAGAATATCTAGCTCGAGATGTGTGAGTGAAAGTTTTTACAAGGTTGTGGTTGTCTAGTTCTGTGGGCTATACACTGCCCTTTTCCTCACACATTTTGTGGTTGAAAAAGTTTTCTGTTTCCAATCATCGTTTCGAGTCTGCAGCTCAGCTAGATTTCGCCTCGAATGCACAGAAACAGAATATCTAGCTCAAGATGTGTGAGTGAAAGATTTCACAAAGTTGTGGGTGTCTAGATCTGTGGGCTATACACTGCCCTTTTCCTCACACATTTTGTGGTTGAAAAAGTTTTCTGTTTCCTATCACCGCTTCGAGGCTGCATCTCAGCTAGATTTCGCCTCGAATGCACAGAAACAGAATATCTAGCTCGAGATGTGTGAGTGAAAGTTTTTACAAGGTTGTGGTTGTCTAGTTATGTGGGCTATACACTGCCCTTTTTCTCACACATTTTGTGGTTGAAAAATTTTCTGTTTCCTATCACCGTTTCGAGGCTGCATCTCAGCTAGATTTCGCCTCGAATGCACAGAAACAGAATATCTAGCTCAAGATTTGTGAATGAAAGATTTCACAAGGTTGTGGGTGTCTAGATCTGTGGGCTATACACTGCCCTTTTTCTCACACATTTTGTGGTTGAAAAATTTTCTGTTTCCTATCACCGTTTCGAGGCTGCAGCTGAGCTAGTTTTCGCCTCGAATTCACAGAAACAGAATATCTAGTTCGAGATGTGTGAGTAAAAGATTTCACAAGGTTGGGGGTGTCTAGGTCTGTTTGCTTTACACTGCCCTTTTTCTCACACATTTTTTGGTTGAAAAATTTTCTGTTTCCTATCACCGTTTCGAGGCTGCAGCTCAGCTAGATTTCGCCTCGAATGCACAGAAACAGAAAATCTAGCTCGAGATGTGTGATTAAAAGATTTCACAAGGTTGTGGGTGTCTAGATCTGTGGGCTATACACTGCCCTTTTTCTCACACATTTTGTGGTTGAAAAATTTTCTGTGTCCTATCACCGTTTCGAGGCTGCATCTCAGCTAGATTTCGCCTCGAATGCACAGAAACAGAATATCTAGCTCAAGATTTGTGAATGAAAGATTTCACAAGGTTGTGGGTGTCTAGATCTGTGGGCTATACACTGCCCTTTTTCTCACACATTTTGTGGTTGAAAAATTTTCTGTTTCCTATCACCGTTTCGAGGCTGCAGCTCTGCTAGCTTTCGCCTCGAATGCACAGAAACAGAATATCTAGTTCGAGATGTGTGAGTAAAAGATTTCACAAGGTTGGGGGTGTCTAGGTCCGTTTGCTTTACACTGCCCTTTTTCTCACACTTTTTTTGGTTGAAAAATTGTCTGTTTCCAATCACCGTTTCGAGGCTGCAGCTCAGCTGGATTTCATCTCGAATGCACAGAAACAGAATGTCTAGCTCGAGATGTGTGAGTAAAAGATTGCACAAGGTTTGGGGGTGTCCAGTTCTGTGGGCTATACACTGCCCTTTTCCTCACACATTTTGTGGTTGAAAAAGTTTTCTGTTTCCTATCACCGCTTCGAGGCTGCATCTCAGCTAGATTTCGCCTCGAATGCACAGAAACAGAATATCTAGCTCAAGATTTGTGAATGAAAGATTTCACAAGGTTGTGGGTGTCTAGATCTGTGGGCTATACACTGCCCTTTTTCTCACACATTTTGTGGTTGAAAAATTTTCTGTTTCCTATCACCGTTTCGAGGCTGCAGCTGAGCTAGTTTTCGCCTCGAATTCACAGAAACAGAATATCTAGTTCGAGATGTGTGAGTAAAAGATTTCACAAGGTTGGGGGTGTCTAGGTCTGTTTGCTTTACACTGCCCTTTTTCTCACACATTTTGTGGTTGAAAAATTTTCTGTTTCCTATTCACAGAAACAGAATATCTAGTTCGAGATGTGTGAGTAAAAGATTTCACAAGGTTGGGGGTGTCTAGGTCTGTTTGCTTTACACTGCCCTTTTTCTCACACATTTTGTGGTTGAAAAATTTTCTGTTTCCTATCACCGTTTCGAGGCTGCAGCTCTGCTAGATTTCGCCTCGAATGCACAGAAACAGAATATCTAGTTCGAGATGTGTGAGTAAAAGATTTCACAAGGTTGGGGGTGTCTAGGTCTGTTTGCTTTACACTGCCCTTTTTCTCACACATTTTTTGGTTGAAAAATTGTCTGTTTCCAATCACCGTTTCGAGGCTGCAGCTCAGCTGGATTTCATCTCGAATGCACAGAAACAGAATGTCTAGCTCGAGATGCGTGAGTAAAAGATTTCACAAGGTTGGGGGTGTCTAGGTCTGTTTGCTTTACACTGCCCTTTTTCTCACACATTTTTTGGTTGAAAAATTTTCTGTTTCCTATCACCGTTTCTAGGCTGCAGCTCAATTAGTTTTCGCCTCGAATTCACAGAAACAGAATATCTAGTTCGAGATGTGTGAGTAAAAGATTTAACAAGGTTGGGGGTGTCTAGTTCTGTGGGCTATACACTGCCCTTTTTCTCACACATTTTGTGGTTGAAAAATTGTCTGTTTCCAATCACCGTTTCGAGGCTGCAGCTCAGCTGGATTTCATCTCGAATGCACAGAAACAGAATGTCTAGCTCGAGATGCGTGAGTAAAAGATTGCACAAGGTTTGGGGGTGTCTAGTTCTGTGGGCTATGCACTGCCCTTTTTCTCACACTTTTTTTGGTTGAAAAATTTTCTGTTTCCTATCACCGCTTCGAGGCTGCAGCTCTGCTAGATTTCGCCTCGAATGCACAGAAACAGAAAATCTAGCTCGAGATGTGTGATTAAAAGATTTCACAAGGTTGTGGGTGTCTAGATCTGTGGGCTATACACTGCCCTTTTTCTCACACATTTTGTGGTTGAAAAATTTTCTGTGTCCTATCACCGTTTCGAGGCTGCATCTCAGCTAGATTTCGCCTCGAATGCACAGAAACAGAATATCTAGCTCAAGATTTGTGAATGAAAGATTTCACAAGGTTGTGGGTGTCTAGATCTGTGGGCTATACACTGCCCTTTTTCTCACACATTCTGTGGTTGAAAAATTTTCTGTTTCCTATCACCGTTTCGAGGCTGCAGCTCTGCTAGATTTCGCCTCGAATGCACAGAAACAGAATATCTAGTTCGAGATGTGTGAGTAAAAGATTTCACAAGGTTGGGGGTGTCTAGGTCTGTTTGCTTTACACTGCCCTTTTTCTCACACATTTTTTGGTTGAAAAATTTTCTGTTTCCTATCACCGTTTCTAGGCTGCAGCTCAATTAGTTTTCGCCTCGAATTCACAGAAACAGAATATCTAGCTCGAGATGTGTGAGTAAAAGATTTCACAAGGTTGGGGGTGTCTAGTTCTGTAGGCTATACACTGCCCTTTTTCTCACACATTTTGTGGTTGAAAAATTGTCTGTTTCCAATCACCGTTTCGAGGCTGCAGCTCAGCTGGATTTCATCTCGAATGCACAGAAACAGAATGTCTAGCTCGAGATGCGTGAGTAAAAGATTGCACAAGGTTTGGGGGTGTCCAGTTCTGTGGGCTATACACTGCCCTTTTCCTCACACATTTTGTGGTTGAAAAAGTTTTCTGTTTCCTATCACCGCTTCGAGGCTGCATCTCAGCTAGATTTCGCCTCGAATGCACAGAAACAGAATATCTAGCTCGAGATGTGTGAGTGAAAGTTTTTACAAGGTTGTGGTTGTCTAGTTCTGTGGGCTATACACTGCCCTTTTCCTCACACATTTTGTGGTTGAAAAAGTTTTCTGTTTCCTATCACCGCTTCGAGGCTGCATCTCAGCTAGATTTCGCCTCGAATGCACAGAAACAGAATATCTAGCTCGAGATGTGTGAGTGAAAGTTTTTACAAGGTTGTGGTTGTCTAGTTCTGTGGGCTATACACTGCCCTTTTCCTCACACATTTTGTGGTTGAAAAAGTTTTCTGTTTCCAATCATCGTTTCGAGTCTGCAGCTCAGCTAGATTTCGCCTCGAATGCACAGAAACAGAATATCTAGCTCAAGATGTGTGAGTGAAAGATTTCACAAAGTTGTGGGTGTCTAGATCTGTGGGCTATACACTGCCCTTTTCCTCACACATTTTGTGGTTGAAAAAGTTTTCTGTTTCCTATCACCGCTTCGAGGCTGCATCTCAGCTAGATTTCGCCTCGAATGCACAGAAACAGAATATCTAGCTCGAGATGTGTGAGTGAAAGTTTTTACAAGGTTGTGGTTGTCTAGTTCTGTGGGCTATACACTGCCCTTTTTCTCACACATTTTGTGGTTGAAAAATTTTCTGTTTCCTATCACCGTTTCGAGGCTGCAGCTGAGCTAGTTTTCGCCTCGAATTCACAGAAACAGAATATCTAGTTCGAGATGTGTGTTTAAAAGATTTCACAAGGTTGGGGGTGTCTAGGTCTGTTTGCTTTACACTGCCCTTTTTCTCACACATTTTTTGGTTGAAAAATTTTCTGTTTCCTATCACCGTTTCGAGGCTGCAGCTGAGCTAGTTTTCGCCTCGAATTCACAGAAACAGAATATCTAGTTCGAGATGTGTGAGTAAAAGATTTCACAAGGTTGGGGGTGTCTAGGTCTGTTTGCTTTACACTGCCCTTTTTCTCACACATTTTTTGGTTGAAAAATTTTCTGTTTCCTATCACCGTTTCGAGGCTGCAGCTCAGCTAGATTTCGCCTCGAATGCACAGAAACAGAAAATCTAGCTCGAGATGTGTGATTAAAAGATTTCACAAGGTTGTGGGTGTCTAGATCTGTGGGCTATACACTGCCCTTTTTCTCACACATTTTTTGGTTGAAAAATTTTCTGTTTCCTATCACCGTTTCGAGGCTGCAGCTCTGCTAGATTTCGCCTCGAATGCACAGAAACAGAATATCTAGTTCGACATGTGTGAGTAAAAGATTTCACAAGGTTGGGGGTGTCTAGGTCTGTTTGCTTTACACTGCCCTTTTTCTCACACATTTTTTGGTTGAAAAATTTTCTGTTTCCTATCACCGTTTCTAGGCTGCAGCTCAATTAGTTTTCGCCTCGAATTCACAGAAACAGAATATCTAGCTCGAGATGTGTGAGTAAAAGATTTCACAAGGTTGGGGGTGTCTAGTTCTGTAGGCTATACACTGCCCTTTTTCTCACACATTTTGTGGTTGAAAAATTGTCTGTTTCCTATCACCGTTTCGAGGCTGCAGCTCAGCTGGATTTCATCTCGAATGCACAGAAACAGAATGTCTAGCTCGAGATGCGTGAGTAAAAGATTGCACAAGGTTTGGGGGTGTCTAGTTCTGTGGGCTATGCACTGCCCTTTTTCTCACACTTTTTTTGGTTGAAAAATTTTCTGTTTCCTATCACCGCTTCGAGGCTGCAGCTCTGCTAGATTTCGCCTCGAATGCACAGAAACAGAATATCTAGTTCGAGATGCGTGAGTAAAAGATTTCACAAGGTTGGGGGTGTCTAGGTCTGTTTGCTTTACACTGCCCTTTTTCTCACACATTTTTTGGTTGAAAAATTTTCTGTTTCCTATCACCGTTTCTAGGCTGCAGCTCAATTAGTTTTCGCCTCGAATTCACAGAAACAGAATATCTAGCTCGAGATGTGTGAGTAAAAGATTTCACAAGGTTGGGGGTGTCTAGTTCTGTAGGCTATACACTGCCCTTTTTCTCACACATTTTGTGGTTGAAAAATTTTCTGTTTCCTATCACCGTTTCTAGGCTGCAGCTCAATTAGTTTTCGCCTCGAATTCACAGAAACAGAATATCTAGCTCGAGATGTGTGAGTAAAAGATTTCACAAGGTTGGGGGTGTCTAGTTCTGTAGGCTATACACTGCCCTTTTTCTCACACATTTTTTGGTTGAAAAATTTTCTGTTTCCTATCACCGTTTCGAGGCTGCAGCTCAGCTGGATTTCATCTCGAATGCACAGAAACAGAATATCTAGTTCGACATGTGTGAGTAAAAGATTTCACAAGGTTGGGGGTGTCTAGGTCTGTTTGCTTTACACTGCCTTTTTCTCACACATTTTTTGGTTGAAAAATTTTCTGTTTCCTATCACCGTTTCTAGGCTGCAGCTCAATTAGTTTTCGCCTCGAATTCACAGAAACAGAATATCTAGCTCGAGATGTGTGAGTAAAAGATTTCACAAGGTTGGGGGTGTCTAGTTCTGTAGGCTATACACTGCCCTTTTTCTCACACATTTTGTGGTTGAAAAATTGTCTGTTTCCAATCACCGTTTCGAGGCTGCAGCTCAGCTGGATTTCATCTCGAATGCACAGAAACAGAATGTCTAGCTCGAGATGCGTGAGTAAAAGATTTCACAAGGTTGGGGGTGTCTAGGTCTGTTTGCTTTACACTGCCCTTTTTCTCACACATTTTTTGGTTGAAAAATTTTCTGTTTCCTATCACCGTTTCTAGGCTGCAGCTCAATTAGTTTTCGCCTCGAATTCACAGAAACAGAATATCTAGTTCGAGATGTGTGAGTAAAAGATTTAACAAGGTTGGGGGTGTCTAGTTCTGTGGGCTATACACTGCCCTTTTTCTCACACATTTTGTGGTTGAAAAATTGTCTGTTTCCAATCACCGTTTCGAGGCTGCAGCTCAGCTGGATTTCATCTCGAATGCACAGAAACAGAATGTCTAGCTCGAGATGCGTGAGTAAAAGATTGCACAAGGTTTGGGGGTGTCTAGTTCTGTGGGCTATGCACTGCCCTTTTTCTCACACTTTTTTTGGTTGAAAAATTTTCTGTTTCCTATCACCGCTTCGAGGCTGCAGCTCTGCTAGATTTCGCCTCGAATGCACAGAAACAGAATATCTAGTTCGAGATGTGTGAGTAAAAGATTTCACAAGGTTGGGGGTGTCTAGGTCTGTTTGCTTTACACTGCCCTTTTTCTCACACATTTTTTGGTTGAAAAATATTCTGTTTCCTATCACCGTTTCGAGGCTGCATCTCAGCTAGATTTCGCCTCGAATGCACAGAAACAGAATATCTAGCTCAAGATTTGTGAGTAAAAGATTTCACAAGGTTGGGGGTGTCTAGGACTGTTTGCTTTACACTGCCCTTTTTCTCACACATTTTTTGGTTGAAAAATATTCTGTTTCCTATCACCGTTTCGAGGCTGCATCTCAGCTAGATTTCGCCTCGAATGCACAGAAACAGAATATCTAGCTCGAGATGTGTGAGTAAAAGATTTCACAAGGTTGTGGGTGTCTAGATCTGTGGGCTATATACTGCCCTTTTTCTCACACATTTTTTGGTTGAAAAATTTTCTGTTTCCTATCACCGTTTCGAGGCTGCAGCTCTGCTAGATTTCGCCTCGAATGCACAGAAACAGAATATCTAGCTCGAGATGTGTGAGTAAAAGATTTCACAAGGTTGTGGGTGTCTAGATCTGTGGGCTATACACTGCCCTTTTTCTCACACATTTTTTGGTTGAAAAATATTCTGTTTCCTATCACCGTTTCGAGGCTGCATCTCAGCTAGATTTCGCCTCGAATGCACAGAAACAGAATATCTAGCTCAAGATTTGTGAGTAAAAGATTTCACAAGGTTGTGGGTGTCTAGATCTGTAGGCTATACACTGCCCTTTTTCTCACACATTTTGTGGTTGAAAAATTGTCTGTTTCCAATCACCGTTTCGAGGCTGCAGCTCAGCTGGATTTCATCTCGAATGCACAGAAACAGAATGTCTAGCTCGAGATGCGTGAGTAAAAGATTTCACAAGGTTGGGGGTGTCTAGGTCTGTTTGCTTTACACTGCCCTTTTTCTCACACATTTTTTGGTTGAAAAATTTTCTGTTTCCTATCACCGTTTCTAGGCTGCAGCTCAATTAGTTTTCGCCTCGAATTCACAGAAACAGAATATCTAGTTCGAGATGTGTGAGTAAAAGATTTAACAAGGTTGGGGGTGTCTAGTTCTGTGGGCTATACACTGCCCTTTTTCTCACACATTTTGTGGTTGAAAAATTGTCTGTTTCCAATCACCGTTTCGAGGCTGCAGCTCAGCTGGATTTCATCTCGAATGCACAGAAACAGAATGTCTAGCTCGAGATGCGTGAGTAAAAGATTGCACAAGGTTTGGGGGTGTCTAGTTCTGTGGGCTATGCACTGCCCTTTTTCTCACACTTTTTTTGGTTGAAAAATTTTCTGTTTCCTATCACCGCTTCGAGGCTGCAGCTCTGCTAGATTTCGCCTCGAATGCACAGAAACAGAATATCTAGTTCGAGATGTGTGAGTAAAAGATTTCACAAGGTTGGGGGTGTCTAGGTCTGTTTGCTTTACACTGCCCTTTTTCTCACACATTTTTTGGTTGAAAAATATTCTGTTTCCTATCACCGTTTCGAGGCTGCATCTCAGCTAGATTTCGCCTCGAATGCACAGAAACAGAATATCTAGCTCAAGATTTGTGAGTAAAAGATTTCACAAGGTTGGGGGTGTCTAGGACTGTTTGCTTTACACTGCCCTTTTTCTCACACATTTTTTGGTTGAAAAATATTCTGTTTCCTATCACCGTTTCGAGGCTGCATCTCAGCTAGATTTCGCCTCGAATGCACAGAAACAGAATATCTAGCTCGAGATGTGTGAGTAAAAGATTTCACAAGGTTGTGGGTGTCTAGATCTGTGGGCTATATACTGCCCTTTTTCTCACACATTTTTTGGTTGAAAAATTTTCTGTTTCCTATCACCGTTTCGAGGCTGCAGCTCTGCTAGATTTCGCCTCGAATGCACAGAAACAGAATATCTAGCTCGAGATGTGTGAGTAAAAGATTTCACAAGGTTGTGGGTGTCTAGATCTGTGGGCTATACACTGCCCTTTTTCTCACACATTTTTTGGTTGAAAAATATTCTGTTTCCTATCACCGTTTCGAGGCTGCATCTCAGCTAGATTTCGCCTCGAATGCACAGAAACAGAATATCTAGCTCAAGATTTGTGAGTAAAAGATTTCACAAGGTTGTGGGTGTCTAGATCTGTGGGCTATACACTGCCCTTTTTCTCACACATTTTTTGGTTGAAAAATTTTCTGTTTCCTATCACCGTTTCGAGGCTGCAGCTCTGCTAGATTTCGCCTCGAATGCACAGAAACAGAATATCTAGCTCGAGATGTGTGAGTAAAAGATTTCACAAGGTTGTGGGTGTCTAGATCTGTGGGCTATATACTGCCCTTTTTCTCACACATTTTTTGGTTGAAAAATTTTCTGTTTCCTATCACCGTTTCGAGGCTGCAGCTCTGCTAGATTTCGCCTCGAATGCACAGAAACAGAATATCTAGCTCGAGATGTGTGAGTAAAAGATTTCACAAGGTTGTGGGTGTCTAGATCTGTGGGCTATACACTGCCCTTTTTCTCACACATTTTGTGGTTGAAAAATTTTCTGTTTCCTATCACCGTTTCGAGGCTGCAGCTCTGCTAGATTTCGCCTCGAATACACAGAAACAGAATATCTAGCTCGAGATGTGTGAGTAAAAGATTTCACAAGGTTGTGGGTGTCTAGATCTGTGGGCTATACACTGCCCTTTTTCTCACACATTTTTTGGTTGAAAAATTTTCTGTTTCCTATCACCGTTTCGAGGCTGCAGCTGAGCTAGTTTTCGCCTCGAATTCACAGAAACAGAATATCTAGTTCGAGATGTGTGAGTAAAAGATTTCACAAGGTTGGGGGTGTCTAGGTCTGTTTGCTTTACACTGCCCTTTTTCTCACACATTTTTTGGTTGAAAAATTTTCTGTTTCCTATCACCGTTTCGAGGCTGCAGCTCAGCTAGATTTCGCCTCGAATGCACAGAAACAGAAAATCTAGCTCGAGATGTGTGATTAAAAGATTTCACAAGGTTGTGGGTGTCTAGATCTGTGGGCTATACACTGCCCTTTTTCTCACACATTTTTTGGTTGAAAAATTTTCTGTTTCCTATCACCGTTTCGAGGCTGCAGCTCTGCTAGATTTCGCCTCGAATGCACAGAAACAGAATATCTAGTTCGAGATGTGTGAGTAAAAGATTTCACAAGGTTGGGGGTGTCTAGGTCTGTTTGCTTTACACTGCCCTTTTTCTCACACATTTTTTGGTTGAAAAATTTTCTGTTTCCTATCACCGTTTCTAGGCTGCAGCTCAATTAGTTTTCGCCTCGAATTCACAGAAACAGAATATCTAGCTCGAGATGTGTGAGTAAAAGATTTCACAAGGTTGGGGGTGTCTAGTTCTGTAGGCTATACACTGCCCTTTTTCTCACACATTTTGTGGTTGAAAAATTGTCTGTTTCCAATCACCGTTTCGAGGCTGCAGCTCAGCTGGATTTCATCTCGAATGCACAGAAACAGAATGTCTAGCTCGAGATGCGTGAGTAAAAGATTGCACAAGGTTTGGGGGTGTCTAGTTCTGTGGGCTATGCACTGCCCTTTTTCTCACACTTTTTTTGGTTGAAAAATTTTCTGTTTCCTATCACCGCTTCGAGGCTGCAGCTCTGCTAGATTTCGCCTCGAATGCACAGAAACAGAATATCTAGTTCGAGATGTGTGAGTAAAAGATTTCACAAGGTTGGGGGTGTCTAGTTCTGTAGGCTATACACTGCCCTTTTTCTCACACATTTTGTGGTTGAAAAATTGTCTGTTTCCAATCACCGTTTCGAGGCTGCAGCTCAGCTGGATTTCATCTCGAATGCACAGAAACAGAATGTCTAGCTCGAGATGCGTGAGTAAAAGATTGCACAAGGTTTGGGGGTGTCTAGTTCTGTGGGCTATGCACTGCCCTTTTTCTCACACTTTTTTTGGTTGAAAAATTTTCTGTTTCCTATCACCGCTTCGAGGCTGCAGCTCTGCTAGATTTCGCCTCGAATGCACAGAAACAGAATATCTAGCTCGAGATGTGTGAGTAAAAGATTTCACAAGGTTGTGGGTGTCTAGATCTGTGGGCTATACACTGCCCTTTTTCTCACACATTTTGTGGTTGAAAAATTGTCTGTTTCCAATCACCGTTTCGAGGCTGCAGCTCAGCTGGATTTCATCTCGAATGCACAGAAACAGAATGTCTAGCTCGAGATGCGTGAGTAAAAGATTGCACAAGGTTTGGGGGTGTCTAGTTCTGTGGGCTATGCACTGCCCTTTTTCTCACACTTTTTTTGGTTGAAAAATTTTCTGTTTCCTATCACCGCTTCGAGGCTGCAGCTCTGCTAGATTTCGCCTCGAATGCACAGAAACAGAATATCTAGTTCGAGATGTGTGAGTAAAAGATTTCACAAGGTTGGGGGTGTCTAGGTCTGTTTGCTTTACACTGCCCTTTTTCTCACACATTTTTTGGTTGAAAAATATTCTATTTCCTATCACCGTTTCGAGGCTGCATCTCAGCTAGATTTCGCCTCGAATGCACAGAAACAGAATATCTAGCTCAAGATTTGTGAGTAAAAGATTTCACAAGGTTGTGGGTGTCTAGATCTGTGGGCTATACACTGCCCTTTTTCTCACACATTTTTTGGTTGAAAAATTGTCTGTTTCCTATCACCGTTTCGAGGCTGCAGCTCTGCTAGATTTCGCCTCGAATGCACAGAAACAGAATATCTAGCTCGAGATGTGTGAGTAAAAGATTTCACAAGGTTGTGGGTGTCTAGATCTGTGGGCTATATACTGCCCTTTTTCTCACACATTTTTTGGTTGAAAAATTTTCTGTTTCCTATCACCGTTTCGAGGCTGCAGCTCTGCTAGATTTCGCCTCGAATGCACAGAAACAGAATATCTAGCTCGAGATGTGTGAGTGAAAGTTTTTACAAGGTTGTGGTTGTCTAGTTCTGTGGGCTATACACTGCCCTTTTTCTCACACATTTTGTGGTTGAAAAATTTTCTGTTTCCTATCACAGTTTCGAGGCTGCAGCTGAGCTAGTTTTCGCCTCGAATTCACAGAAACAGAATATCTAGTTCGAGATGTGTGAGTAAAAGATTTCACAAGGTTGGGGGTGTCTAGGTCTGTTTGCTTTACACTGCCCTTTTTCTCACACATTTTTTGGTTGAAAAATTTTCTGTTTCCTATCACCGTTTCGAGGCTGCAGCTGAGCTAGTTTTCGCCTCGAATTCACAGAAACAGAATATCTAGCTCGAGATGTGTGAGTAAAAGATTTCACAAGGTTGTGGGTGTCTAGATCTGTGGGCTATACACTGCCCTTTTTCTCACACATTTTTTGGTTGAAAAATTTTCTGTTTCCTATCACCGTTTCGAGGCTGCAGCTCTGCTAGAATTCGCCTCGAATGCACAGAAACAGAATATCTAGCTCGAGATGTGTGAGTAAAAGATTTCACAAGGTTGGGGGTGTCTAGTTCTGTGGGCTATACACTGCCCTTTTTCTCACACATTTTGTGGTTGAAAAATTTTCTGTTTCCTATCACAGTTTCGAGGCTGCAGCTCTGCTAGATTTCGCCTCGAATGCACAGAAACAGAATATCTAGCTCGAGATGTGTGAGTAAAAGATTTCACAAGGTTGGGGGTGTCTAGTTCTGTGGGCTATACACTGCCCTTTTTCTCACACATTTTGTGGTTGAAAAATTGTCTGTTTCCAATCACCTTTTCGAGGCTGCAGCTCAGCTGGATTTCATTTCGAATGCACAGAAACAGAATGTCTAGCTCGAGATGCGTGAGTAAAAGATTGCACAAGGTTTGGGGGTGTCTAGTTCTGTGGGCTATACACTGCCCTTTTTCTCACACATTTTGTGGTTGAAAAATTTTCTGTTTCCTATCACCGTTTCTAGGCTGCAGCTCAGTTAGTTTTCGCCTCGAATTCACAGAAACAGAATATCTAGTTCGAGATGTGTGAGTAAAAGATTTCACAAGGTTGGGGGTGTCTAGGTCTGTTTGCTTTACACTGCCCTTTTTCTCACACATTTTTTGGTTGAAAAATTTTCTGTGTCCTGTCACCATTTCGAGGTTGCAGCTCAGTTAGTTTTCGCCTCGAATTCACAGAAACAGAATATCTAGTTCGAGATGTGTGAGTAAAAGATTTCACAAGGTTGGGGGTGTCTAGGTCTGTTTGCTTTACACTGCCCTTTTCTCACACATTTTGTGGTTGAAAAATTTTCTGTTTCCCATCACCGTTTCGAGGCTGCAGCTCTTCTAGATTTCGCCTCGAATGCACAGAAACAGGAAATCTAGCTCAAGATGTGTGATTAAAAGATTTCACAAGGTTGTGGGTGTCTAGTTCTGTGGGCTATACACTGCCCTTTTTCTCTCACATATTTTGTTTGAAAAATTTTCTGTTTCCTGTCACCATTTCGACGCTGCAGCTCAGTTAGTTTTCGCCTCGAATGCACAGAAACAGAATATCTAGCTCGAGATGTGTGAGTAAAAGATTTCACAAGGTTGTGGGTGTCTAGTTCTGTGGGCTATACACTGCTCTTTTTCTCACACATTTTTTGGGTGAAACATTTTCTTTTTCCTATCACCATTTCGAGGCTGGAGCTGAGCTAGTTTTCGGCTCAGAAATTAAGCAAAAACTTGACAAAAAAGTAAATCGAAAGATTTAGCATTTGGTGCACTCAGCTGCAAGCTATTTACCATTTTAGAGGAATTGGGGTTCACCTCGGTCAAATGATGACAACACCAAGAGCATAAATGTTGTAAACAGACAAAGAAGCATTTCTTCAGCACGTTGAGCGTCACTATGCATTGACACAGTAACTTCGATGTGATTGCGAGTCTACGAATAACACCTTAGTGGTGAAGTGGCAGAGACTTACCGACTTTTACTTCAGTTAGGCGACCCGCAGACAGAGGTTGCGGCGACATTGCTGTAGAGGAAGACACGACAAATTTTCTCTGCGAATGCCCAAGTGTTATCAAAATCAGACACCAAATCTTCGGGAAAACATTTTTCGACTAACTCTATGACCTAGCTAACATACGCCCTAAAACCACCTAGCAAAGCGGATTGATTCAAGAGGCCGCGCCCGCTATGAACTAATGAGTTTAAATTTCTGTTTTCATATTTTTCCAAATATCCCACACTGGTTCGCACTATATGGATCCGTCGATATCTGAGTCAGACTGCTCCCTCCTCATTGTTTTTCAGTCACCCCCTTAACCTAAGCTTACCTAATGTGGTTAAAACTCCTAAGTTGGAAGACGAAATGCATGGTCTACAAATGATTGGACCTTCCGGTTCTGCTACGAGTATATGAAACCAAGTGTTGCACGATAAATTGGAAAGCCAAGCAAATGTTGAACATTTTCGAAAAAGAACATACAACTGCGAACTCTCAGTTGTATCAAAATGTGGATTTAGTCTAACATTCCAACTACACTAGCTTCAGCTCATCGAGCACTTACCCATAGGTCCTAGGTTCAAGACGAAGTTTTATTTTTTAACTTCACTTCTATCCTCAGTACCCAGTATAATGCTGTTATCAGCATGAGCAGACTCATCAGAAATTTTAGGTAGTCAATGAATATTCCGGCTCATGGATTACTACTGCCTGTAATCTTCCTTAATAAACGGTTCTTTTAAGGCATCCCCAAGGGTTTTCAGAACATTGAGAGCCGAACCCCTGCCCAGATTTACCAATCTCTTTCGAACCTGGCTTCAAGTAGGTACTGAAATTACTTTTTGTTTAAATAAATGCCGCTTTCAATATTAGTCTTAATCGATTTTATTTATTTTCTTTTGAACCCTTCAGTCTATAAAAACATACAAAGTGGAATTATAACGTCCGATATAATCCTTATATTTTTACATTTTCTAAAATGTAACCACACAGACTAAAGAAAAACAAAATCATTTTACCATCTTACATGCATTAAACTTGCCCTGACAACATTTAATATACATATATTCCTTTACATATTACTTAAATGTATATAAAAGTGTTCTAATTTCCGTACATAGTAACTCAATATATAAGGCACTCTAATTCATATATGTACATAAGAAGTTTTTAAGAGAATAAAAGTTGTTATGCAATCTTGTTTAGCTGAACTGTTTTTTTTTTTTGATAATAAAACTATTTTCGAATGATTAGTTCCGGTTTTGAGTTGAAAAACTATATGTAGCTGAAAAAATAAGTTTTACTAATAAATAGAAGATTGAGCGTTTGTGCCGCTTGTGGCGGCATGGACATAGGTTTACTTAGATTTATTGCTTTCATCTGATTCCTCGCTTTCTTTCGACTCGCCTGACTCTTCGGACTTGTTTGCTTCAGAGCTGTGATCGTGCTTGTCTTTACCCGATTCGGATGGTTTTGATTTAGCGTTGGGTTTGTCTGATTTTTTTGTTTCTGCTGTTGTAGTGGGTGTACCTTCGGTTTTATTCTCTCCGGCTACAGCTGGTTTAGCTGACGATGGCTTGGTTTCGGTACTTTCGGTTTTGGGTTTCTCCTCGGTGCTGGGTGTTTCATCTTTCTTTTCTACTGAACCAGAGATAATGCTTTCAGTACTTGTGCTGGTTTGGGCTTCTACGGTTGATTTGGATTCACTGTTGTTTTCAAGCTCATCGGCGCCCGGGGAGGATGCTGTTGATTTAGCCTCAGCAATTTCTACACCTTCTTTTGGCTCGGCTCTTACTCCTGCAAACGGTGGAACAGCTGGTTCGGTATCTTCTCTGGCCACAACTGGCATGGATTTTGGCACTGACTTAATGTCCTGTTCGGCTAAGCTGGTTGTTTCTATATTACTTTCAGTTGGTTTTCCAACCTCAGATTCGATGTCGGGTTTTGTTTGGTTTTCTACGGTGAGATTTCCGGCGACTGCATTTGTGCCTTCTTCCAAGGTAAGCAATGTGGGTTCCGATTTTACTAAATCAACTACTAATGTCGTGCTTTCTTCAGGGGTTTTTTGAAGTTTTGAAACTTCTTCATCAGGCAGCGGCAGGGCAAATGCAAATGCTGCCAAGGAAAGTAGTATCACTATTTCGTAGTTCATTCTGAAATCGTAAAAGCAAAATATTTATTTATTATTAGTTTCCGTTGCTTCAGAACCATTTGTTTTAATAAAAGGTTTCATATACTACGTAGAGGAGTGCAACCGGAAGAGTGCGCAGTTCAGGAGTAAAAAAAATCCATAATAGGTCATTGATATAAAGATCATACTATGGAATCCCTGGGGTTTTAGTGAAACTCCAGAAACAGCAATTTATAGCAATCCCCTGGGTTGCTCCAACAGCTTAATTTTTTTTTCAATTTCGGAGGACAAAACTGGGAGCCGAAAGAGCTATTAGCTTGAGCACTACAGAACACTTCCATATTCTTAAAAATAGAAGAAGATTTTAGAAGGGAGAATCTCTCCAACACACAGTCATAGTGATGCATCCTAAGTGACACCCGAGTTAACAAAGGAGAACTCAATCTCTACTTGAACTCCACAGGTAAATAAATAAATAAATACTTGGCGCAACAGGTCGATGGGACCCAGGGCCTAGCTTCTCACAATCATTCGTGTTGTGCGTGTTATACTCTTTACACGAATGGAAGGGGCCTACTGTTTAATGCCGTGTCCGAAGGGCAATTTGTTATTTAAGAAGCTTTCTCAGGACAGTTGTACTCTCGGATGTTT
The DNA here is from genome assembly GCA_963583995.1 of Xylota segnis. Classification (NCBI taxonomy): domain Eukaryota; kingdom Metazoa; phylum Arthropoda; class Insecta; order Diptera; family Syrphidae; genus Xylota; species Xylota segnis. The sequence goes on from OY757237.1 coordinate 39,119,602, forward strand.
GTCAGACGCTCGCGAGAGGTGGGGCCGTGTCCCGACTGGGATTCGAACCTCGAACCCCTTGCTCCATGGTCCAAAGCACTAACCACTGAGCCACGGCGCCCACCCGTGCTCCGAACTCCACAGGTAGGAGTTCGAATATTTCGCTATATCTATAGCACACAGAACACCGCTTTACAACTAAAAGATTTATATAAGTAGATTCACGATTAGACCTTTTGTTGTTACTGGCCATTCTATCTCCAAAACACAATCCATGTTGTGGCCATTAATTCGTAGAGCGGATCTATCAAACATTTTCTTTATCGATTAGACGCAAATACAAGGGACTTAAAATGAACCAATCTATCCATACATTATCGTTATAAAAAAGTGAGATATTTATAGGTAAAATGTTTTTAATTCGAAATGCTCACTCTGTCAACAAGCAGAACATTTAATCTTTTTCTCTAGAATCAAATGTTGACCATCTAAGTGGCATAATAAAGTTTCAAGATTAGTGCGAATAAGTCTTTTGTGTGACCAGTATTTCCTTATAATTTTACAATTATTTTAATAATTTTAAATTGCCGGCAAAGCTATTATATTTCTCCAAGAATTTTTTTCTTTACACTCGATTCTTTTATGATTCACTAAGATTCCCTCGTAGTGTTATTAAATTCAATTGAATCGTACTCACAGCTTTGTACTATAAATCCATATGGTGGGTACATACTATGTACATACATATGTACATATGTATGCATGTATACAGAATTTTTTTATTCGTTACTAAATCGCAATAAATCTTGTTAAGTTTAACTGAACGATATACTATGCATACGAGTATGTTACTCCCTAGAGCTTAGAGAACAAATAAAAAGTAGTATCCTTTAGATTCATAGATAGGAGGTTTAAATTGAATATTAAAGATATTCATACCTTGATTGTCATTTATTCACGTAGGAAGGGTCTGCCCCTAAACTGGGGTCTTTAGCCCCATATTTTGACCTGGATATACATGGCAGTCGCTAACGACGTAATATACATGTGATGGGACATCGCTAAGCGGAAGAGGGTTGGCTAAACAGGGTACAGGCTTTAGTTTCCTTAACAAAATGGGGAGACCCTCTGATACTGCGGCCATCAGAATTGCGTACAGTAGGAGGAATCACATTAGTATAGTACGCGTCTGTCATGAAATCAAATCTCGAACCCATCGAAAAATCCCTCTCAATCAAGGAATTTTCATTAGAGTCCTTTCTAGACATCGACAATGTAGACATCGACAATGTAGACATCGACAATGTAGACATCTATTCGATAATCAATGTCCAATGAAGGATTAATATCTGCAAAACAATCTGCTGTTTCTATACAATCTGGTATGGTCTATATACACTACATTCTTCAAAAGCAGCACTGTCAAGCGTCATGCACACCGTATCCGACAAGGGGGCTTTGTCTCCATTACTATGGAATCCAATACTAAACGATGCCCTTCTGAATATAAATAATACAACCTCACTCTAACCAGGTCAGTGTACTATACCGGGGAATTGCAAAACTGACGCACTAGCTAGAAGAGGCTTTTCTGATTTAGATAGCATAAACATTACCGGCATCGAGGCGCCAACGTCTTATGCTAAATACCTTTTCAACGCCGACGCGGTAAAAGTAGCTAATCATCGATGACATCAGCCTGACAAATGCAATACCGTTAGGCTGCTCCGGTCGACTGTAAACCAAACAGGACTATCGGACTCCTAAAATACAAGAGCAGAACATTCTCCGAGATAGTTAAAATTCTAACCGGCCACTGTGCTATAGGAAGATATGGTCAAAGACTGATCATCCGACGGACGAAGAGAAGGAAGAGACCATTAGTCACCTCCTATGCACATGTCCTGCACTTGCCAACATCAGGAAGGCTACAAGGTGAATAGCTTTTCAACGACCTTCTTACAAAGGAGCGAATGGTTCCCAGAGTAATAGGGTGGGTGGATCCACCTTACACAATTACAGTCCAATGGACCTTCTCTGGTCTACGTGCATCCTCACTGAGGGCCGGTCTAAACCAACCAAGGTTACAGTAACCTAATTCTCGATTTAAAACTTTGAATATAATTAGCATCTGGATTTCTGTTTATAAATCAGAATGGAAAGCCAACAAAATGGACATCAATGTCCACGAATGTTCGCCCAATTTTCATATTTTCTTAAATTACTAAAATAAGTGGATGGACAATAAAAAAATCACTGCCGACCATGACTACTTACGACTGCATGTGTTTTATAATTTCCTCGTTAAATTAATACACACAGGCCGTACTCGCACTTGCATTACAGTCGCAGCCTCAGAGAACGCAGGCAGCGGAAGTTTGCAATAAAGTCTTTTGAAATTTCAAGGGTTTTATACTTGGGGTATAAATTAAGAAAATTTGTCACATTAGGTACTATTTTCTTTGTCGAATCAAAGAATGATGCATCTGTAAAGTAAGTGAGTTTTTTTTCTTACTTCAATCGTGGAAGATGGATTGTTTTTTTTTACCATTTTTTACGTGCTTGGGCATATTTTCCCAGACCATGTGTGTGGGGGGACATAAAGTGTGTCCAATCAAGATCAGTGTCTTGAAAAGTTAGGCGGGGTTATCAACTTTCTTAAATTAATGTGCTCCATCGTATGTACATACATACAGATGTGGAGATATGAATTCGCTTAATGATGTCTTCATAGTTGCGTTCGCGCGTACATGGATTGCCCCACGGATGGGTATACTAATCAATTCAAATTGAGAGATTTATTATTTTTTTTTGTAATTTTGAAATGCATACAAGTATGTATACTGGTTTTTAGATTAGATACTTAGTGTCTAGTATTTTGTATGAATAAGTTATCGGATCATCCGGGCAGTTACACTGCAGGTATATACCTGGGTAAGCATGATCGTTTCAAATTCATGTTATGCACTTCGTATTCAAAATGCCAGAGGTATTGCAGATTGGTGTATAATGGAAAAAAAACATGCAACAACTTTATGGATTTCGTGCCTACAACATTGATTGTATATTTAATTGGATTTAATTAGTTTGTTGGTGTTACCAAGGGTGGAGAAAGAGGACGCCCTTCTTAGCCACAAACTATCGACACAACCGATTGAACACAGCACGTATCTTATTTTGTTAAATTTCTATGATCAGAAACAATATGTAGAGTGATAAGACAATTTAATAACAGGAAATAATGATATTGATAATACAATTATAAAATACGTAGGTGCAACCTTTTGATAACTAAAACATCAATCCGAAATTTTGAGTAAACAAAGGAAAAGAAACCTGATCAACAAATTCAGTGATTAAGCGAACTAGTAGATAGCTTTACCTCGCTCTGTGGAAAAATATTCCTATTGCAGGTTATGACCTTTTCCGAAAATATCAATGACATGAGCGACTGGGAAAAAAGTGGTATTAGTCATAATTTGTTATTGTATCTTTAATGTCTAAGAAACAATGTAAAATATTTTAATTATAATACATCCTCCATCAGCAGCTCTACAGTATGGGAAAAAACGGTTGCTAGAGCTACAATAAACTAGTTCTCCAAGTATATGTAGCAATCCCAAGATACTGCCTTATTTTTTAGAGAATTGGGTGTAAATCGAAGTTAACCAGGAACCAGTTCATTTCACATTGAACCTCGAAATATTGTTTGCCGAAACAGAGTATGTATTGGAAAATCTACAATTCACTTCACAAAGTATACTCGCAGTATTATTTTCAGTCTGAATCAGGCATAGATTTGAGTTTTATATCTAAGCTGTAGAAAAACTCGAGGTGAAATGCTCTGATATCTGAAAGCTTCTGAAATGTAGTATTTTTAGGAGTCACTTTAAGAAAACTATAAGTGCTGTTCCGAATGTTAAGGAAAGTCAACTCTTCCTATTTTCAAATTCAACCGCAACATTCCTTGCCTTAAAAAAATTTCCTACAGATTTATCCTAAAAATTCTAGCTCGTACGTCAGTTTTTAAGTCCTAGTTTCAGCTTGTATTAAGCCGAAATAAATGGAGGGTTTCAATCTTACCCAATCGAGAGTGCATGTAATCTAGAAATATGATTCGAAAAACCTGCAAAACTCCGAGGTTGAAATAACAATGCAAATCATTAATGACTGGTTTTATTACGACCCAGATCCCCTTAAGTCATGTTTCGCAACAAAGGGCAGAAGACATAGAGCTATAAAACCACTCTGTAACACCTCTGCAAGAAAATTTGCTTTGTTATCCAGAAATATTTGAAAAAGTAATTAGATTAGGTGTTCTGAATCGTGAGAAAGTGACTCATGAGTGCTTCTTCCACCTGAAAATAATTACGTTTCAATCGACCAAGTATTTGCACAAATTGATCTTCTACCGCATTATAGCTAACAATGTGACTCAAACTGATTCAGAACTCTACTCTAAATAGTAACGCAAAGAATAACTCTATTGGATTTCTTTTGAAGCAAAATGTTTAAGCAAGATTGTCATCTTTGGTTGTTAGCTCTTTTTATATTTCTTCAAGGGTAAGTCTATGACACATATGCTAAACGTTCTGTGTATATAACCTACTAATCCTTGAATTGGAACGAAAATAATCGCGAAAATTTTGAACATTATGTAATAATTCTTGTAAAATTTTGAGTAAGAAAAAATGAAGTTGATTGAATGTATAGCATTTCTAAAAAATGCAATAATGTCCAAAGTTGTACGACAAGTACCTCTGGACATACATTTTTAAATGAGCAGCCAAGTTCAGTATTTTTCACCATAAGTAACAAATGAAAACCCATTTAGCCAGTAGTAACATTAATTCTCAAGAATGAGAAAACCTCCAGTAGAATACACACTATCAGGCCTAAACTGAATGGAAATCAACTACCAAAGTCAAGAACATCCATAAAATTATACAATTTTTCGTAATTTGGGTGAATTTCGGAAATAGCGAATTTATCTTTTTTTTTTATGGTTTTATGGCAGTTTTCAACTTTTGGGATCTGTGCAGTTAATTAGCACTCAGTTCAGACCTAGTAAGCTCTCCATAATACTATTACAACTAAACCATTAGTTTCCTAAGCAGCTTCACTAGAGTTTACTTATATCTGAGCAAAGAACAAAATTGTAAAATAAATTCCGAAGTCATAAAAATTCATTTAAAATCTCAGCATGTATTGGAAATCCTAAAATAACAATAAAAATCTTATCTAAACTCGGTGGTTTTTACACATATCAAATGAACATACGTTTCTCCTTAACAAATACCCTACATGTTGTAATTAATAATAATTGTTACAACTTAAATAACCTTCTTTAGTATTCCACTCATTAAAAGGAAATAATTGCAATTGATATCCACCTCACGTAGACATATTGAAAGATGCACATCAAATATTTTACAGAGAATTGAAGATTAAAAACAAATTAATTTAAACACTCCTTTTTTTTGCAATCATGCGCCTATTTAGGAATAAATCAATTTAAATGGAAAATGTTTGCTTGTTGCGGATGTGATATACTCATACTAATCAGATATATGAGTATTTAAGGTATGTGGTGAATAGTTTATTGTTCGATCGGAAAGCAAAGTGCGCACTAAGTGAGGAATGGAAAAAGGAAAAGAACTACTTCCTTTAAAAAATTTATTAAAAAAAAACAGATATTTCATTCCAGGGGATATCAAACAAACGAAAAAAGGCTTCAATTTAATGAAAACGCCTTAGTTGGAATAGTAAATAAGTAAAAATAACCAACTTTTGTAAATCGTTTGCATCAGGTAGCAGGCCAGCTGAATACAGGGCCTTCATCATGTATATAACTTTTAGGACGATCGTCGTCTAAACGATAGCAATAAACGCAGTTTGTTCCATAAGATAGTGTTCGACAGTTGATTCGTCAAAACCATATCGCCTATACGATAGTAATTTTTATTGTTACGTTAAGCAAATCTCAAAACGATATCGTGATGAAGGTCTAGATTTTCGACATAAGCATAGGCCGAGTTCCTACGCACTGCCACCAGCGAGCCAATGAAAGTGTAAACGGATCAAGCTCAAAACCAAGCTGAATCGAAAATCATTTAGATGTACCTTCAAACCTCTAAACCGCAACAATTTTGTCTCAGGTTATACGGGGCCTTCCCCTTTCCAGTACAATTTTTGAAATAGTAGCTAGAGTTTTGAAATGTTTTTTTTAACTATTTCTTCCCTACAACTATTTTGTTTGGTTTTTAAATCTTTTTATGGTAATGGTTATCACTTTTTTTAAGAAATTGTATCTACAAATAGTGTCTCAAATAAAGATCACAATGATCAAGAGAGACTTATTTTAAATTTTACCAGAAGCAAATAAATTTACAATTTTAAGTTTGTCAGAACTATCTCAAACAAAAACTATTAAAGTCCTACATTAGGGAAGAAAAGAAACAAGCTTCAGCCTTAAATTTTGTAAGAACTACGAACACATTGACCTCACTATGTACATTTTTTTTTTTTAAGTTTAACAATAAAATTAACTTTTTGTAACGCAAGGTCTATTAACTTTCTCAATTCACCAATTTAAACTATTTCTCTAAAATCAAATAGAATTAGTCCAGTTGCCATTTATTTCTATGGCATTCGTTACAATATAAATTTGATTTAAATTTAACGTCTTTCATAAGCGTTTCCTTTCGAGCTCATGTCACAATATGAATGCATCTTAACCTAGACCACACAATTCAACAGATTCACTTAAAACAGTCCATTATGGGTTTCTTTTTATTTCATTTAATTCACGGATCACTTTACGAAGAATAAAAAAAAAAAAAGAATACAAATTTAAATCACACAAGTGGCTTGAACTCACCCGAATAAGAAATTGTAACTACAAATTATAACAAAAATCTGAAAGACTAACTCCAGAACGTTCTACTATACAGCGTGTGTGTCAAATGTGTACGCGTAAGCTGTGCACCGTAGTCGGTTTATAATCCGTTTGAAGAGATTTTCCGCTTACATTCAGTATATATACGAGTACGCCATGGATGGGGGCCTTTATTGTTATGTTTTATTTATTTTTTTCTTTAGTCGCTTTGTTGGTTTGATTAATAATACCGTGTATGCTGCTGATATATAATGTACAATGAATGCAGATGTATTCAGTGGCTTGTGATAACACGATCTTAGACGACGACGACGACGACGACTCAAATCCGTGGGATTGAGTAGTGGGGTTGGGATGTAGTTTTTTTTTTTTTAATGACTGCATGTAAGTAGAATATGCAAGAAATAAATCATCATCCACTTTAAGGTAAGAATGCGATAAATTAGTAGAGTAGAGTAAAATCTAAATGCGTACAGAATAGATGCAGACGTATGTACTGACATAGTCTCATAAAAGTAGTAAAAAGTAGAGGAAAAGATAGTATAACTTAGAGATTAGTTTACGGTACGACGACGGTTATTCATTGTTAGATATGTTTTTTTTTTCTTTCTTATTTTGAAATGAAAAGAGGCTCTACACTCAGGATAAAGCTAGATCGTAAACACTGGCACTGGTACTGATATTGGTACTGGTACTGGTACTGTGCTCTTTCCATTAAGAGTTCATACAGCAAAGGTCACGTGGACTCGTAACATTTAAATAAGTACGGAATATTGCAAATTGGATAATGGGTCCCGCACGTAGGGAGGTCAAAAAAGTTTGTCATGACGTAGAGAGATGACACTGGTATGCAACTTATTTTGTTATAATTGCATTAATGGAAATTAAGTAAGCGGTATGCATATTTGTTTTTTACGGAATTGATAAAATTGAGTGCATTAGGGCATTGTTCTGGCGAGGAATTGTGATAAACATCTGCATATGTTCAATGGATTTACTAAGCATATTTCAATAGTTCTTAGGTCATAGGACTTTGTTTATTAAATTAAACGATTTGTGAATGATTTTAATGTAATTAGCGCAATTACTCAAATAAAAACATACTCTTTGGTATAAAAATGATTTTTCAAAAGTCTGGAACGACGTATAGTACATATGCTTTATCCCAAAACAGTTGTCACTTCCTGGAATTTAGCTTTTAATACTTAAGCTGTCAAATTTAAAAAGTTGTACAGTTTGCTGTTTTTTCTACAAAGATGGTACGAGATGGTACTAGTGGTCGATTCGTCCCACGGAATACTTCGGGCGCCTTGATCCCCTTGAGAAGCTATTGATATGGTTAACCTTTTCGTTGAAATCAAGCACAAGATTGAATTTAAAGGATGAACTATAATAGTAGAAAGGAATTGGAAACTACTGTCATAAGTTTACGTTAAGTTTTCTTCAGTGCTGTCAATTATTCAAGTAGCCCATAATAGGGGCCAACTGTGAAATTGCTTGGTCTGTATATAAATTAAATGATAAATAATGAGAATTGTACTTACTTTATGGCTTAAAGGCCAATTTTGTGGTTCATAACCGTTCACAGCTGTTTAACTGTCACATTTTCGTACTAAAAAGTGAACGAAAACTTAACGAACCGGAATAAAAAGCTATTACACAATATATACCCTTTGTATTCGCACTGTTTCGCAAGTGGGTGTACAAAACCATTCTTCTATTACAGTTCAGCTTTGAGGATTGTTTTAACTTTCAGGAGGGGCCTTGAACATGGTGATTCGAGCAATGGCGGGGCATACACACAATTTGTGCTTAGCTTATATCCGACTGCTCAATATCGATTTTATTGACTTTATTAATTATTAGACTTACTAATGATTGTCAAGCTTAAGAGAGTCAATAAATGAGTCTTTGTTTGTATTTCCAGTAGCTGAACTAAAGTCATTATTTGGTAATCCTCAAAGGCGATAGTTGATTGTTGAAAGTCACAATGATCCCTTTTGCTCTCTTTAAGGTGTCAATCTGTTCAGATGATTGTCAAATCTACAAATAGTGTCAAGTCTGCAAATGTGCTGGCAGTTCCTACAAATGATCTGATAATGACAAATTAATTTGGCGTTTGTCAGTTCACACGGTTGTTAGACTTTGTACCAATTTATGGTAATTTTTGTCGAATGGGTGGTGGCAATTTTCTGACAATTAATTTGCTACAAAATTATCAGACCAAAAATTTGCCATTCACACCATTTGTACAGACATTGTCGATAATCTTGTTGGCATACGTCATGGAAAGCAGCGAAAATAAAGATGAATGCCACACAAATGACATACTGAGTGGATAAAGGATTGAGTAGTCCTTCCTCATTTTCGTTGCACAAAATAAAACTGGAAACGGAAATAGTCGCAGTACCACACATCTTTTTACAAATTATTTCTCGAATGCAAGCTTAAAATGTAACATGAGTCTGCAAATGTCCTAAATGACTGACAATGTCCTGACAATTACGCAATAAAATGTTCAGCAGATTGGCAGATACCTGAAAGTAGCTGTTTGGCAATTGTCAGACAAAAATTGGTAGTTCACACGATTGTCAGGTATCTGGGACGAATTTTTCGGACCTGAAAATATTTGCTGATCTATTAAACGTCTCAACATAGCTTATCGTTTTTGTTTGACGCGCTATCGTTTAATGGAGAGCTAACAAAGTTTGCTCATCAACGTTGACTATCAAAAGTGTGAGTATCTTAGAGGACTCCACTCCAGATCTGTCTACTGTGTCTCAGCAGCTTAATGGCCATGAATACTTCTGTGATCAGAGATGTAATGTTATTTATAGCTATAGGAGAGTTTGAAGACCAGCTTAAATTCTTTCCTTAAAAATTCAAAAAAATAATTATATACGGCCTTTGGATATGAGTGTGGATATGAGGATTGTCCTCATTAATGCTGTTCGGGATAACAATTTTAGGAGTATAAAATTCCAAATATATTCAGCTGGTGTAGATACCAAAGTAATTTTTTTGGTTTTTTTTTTTTTTTGTTGCCTTAAACGATAAAGCTTTAGGATTCTGGTATTCACAGGCTTCATAACTCTTACATGCAGGGAAGATTTGGGAGAATTTCCAGTGCAGCAGTTGGACTAGCTAGCATTACACTCGCAATATCTAAATACTTAAAAATGTACGTACATAATCCAGTATACGGCAGAACAGGTATAGATTGCATTAAATTTTGAAACAGTATTACATAGTAATGAATAAGTTGTAATTACGGTGACGAAAAGTCATAAACAAAAGCCGTAATTGCCTTGAGGGGATGTGTAAAACCAAATTTTCTTTAAAGTCAGAAAAAATATTTGTAGTTGATGTAATATCGGGCCCAAGGCATATTTTTAAAGTAACAGAATCTATTAGCACTCATATTCGAAAGCCGGTATTTATTTTTTTTGAGACACTTTTGCTAATTGGATGTTTGGCAGATATTTTTGTGAAGAGTGACATAAGCAAAAGTTGGTGGTGTTTTTGAACCGTGAATCACTCATGGGGACAAATTTTATTTTCGAAAATAAATGTATTAAAATTATATTCTTAAGCCTAATATCTTACTCGCCCTAGATTTTAGATACCCAAGTCTCCAGTTTATTTCTCTAATTTTTATTTGCAGATAAATTTGTATTACAGGGAATAGATTATTGCCAAATTTAATTTAATATTTAATATAAATGTTCAATGTAACATGTACTTAAATTTCAAATTCGCATGAATATGCTTATACTTATGTAGTATGCTTTACGGTAAATATCTCTTTTGTTTTTCGTTCCCAATTGTCAACTATATTGAAAAATAAGAAGTTGCAACATTTCTTAATGTTTAAAATTTGTTTACAATTTATTTCATCGATTTTTATCATTTTATATTATTTACAGGGTCCAAATATTGAAGCAATATTAAAGGAATTCGCATCGCCTGAGGTCAGCTCTAATTTGTCATCCGTAAAAGTGCATTTACCGGACGAAATAGAGGCTATACATCCGGATGGTAAAGATGTTGTGTTAAGACTTTTAGACGTCAACCCCAAGACTCGTATACATTCCGTGATGGGTTTGCAAAGAATTGCACTCTACAAAAATTTTAAGATTGACCTGAATAGTATCCAAAACGTAAGAATCAGACAAATATATACACTTTTATATATGTATGTATATATCGCTCATTTACTTGAAGCCTGTCATAACTCAAAAACGCTATTTTTGAGCTAATGATGTAGAATTATTCGTTTTATCATGCTTCACATTAAGTGCAAATTTCATATTCACATCTTGTATACTCTCCGTGTTAGAGGAGAAAACACCGTTAAATATCTCTACACATAGTTAAACTGAAAATTTTAAACGCGTTTACTGCGAAATCATGTGATTTGAGTTATGACAGTCAAGTCAAGTCGATATAATGCAAGTAAATGAGCGGTATATACTTGTATTACTAATTTTAAGTTGTTGTAATTATTTGTTTTACATTTTATTTATTTAATTCTGTCCACCTGCTACTAAAAAAAACAAAATAAATTCCTTGCACTAAAATTACTTAATCTCTGACGAGCACTTTCTTTTACGAAATCCTCCGAAGCTTTTGGGTAGTCAAACCTGATTTCATGAATTTTCGTAGACCTAATAGCTACATATGTATATTGTTCATCCCCTTAAACTAATCTAAAGATAAAATTCACTTACAACAATGTAATTTTTATTTCAGATTGTTCCCAAGGATATTATGAAGAAAGAAAGAATTCCAATTAGAAATACCAATGAAGAGCCAATAATCGATTTAGAATTTTAATAGTTAATGTTTTCCAATAAAATAAATGAATCTCCATAGAATGTTAATTTGTTTTTTTTTTTTAAAAAAAGGTTGAAAAAAAATTTGTACATTTATACCCAAAGACAATTTGTAAGTATTAGTGGCATCGTTCCTAAGAAGTCACAAGGATTAACATATCTAACGAAAGAGAACCACCGGCAAAGACTGCACAAACCATTTAAGCGACTAGAATGCAATGACATCCTACAGTGCTACCTTGACAATGTGAACATCGAAATTGAGAATTATTTCTTTCAAAAGAAAAATCACTGGGTTTGACTATACGTCCCGAATAATTGAGTATTCGTCCTTCTGGTTCCTTCTATGTATATTCTGAAGTAGCGACGAAGCAAAGAACAACAGTACAAACAAATTTCTATGGGAATGTGGAATCTAGCAATAAAAAAAAAAGAAAACTGTCAGACCCGAAATAGCTAAAAAAAAAAACAGGTTTAGAAGGGCGTAGCCGTTTCAACTGATTTACTAGGAAATTACGGTTTTTTTCTATCATTTGCAGTAATTTTAGTCCTGAAAGGACAAAGTCAAAAATGTTAAGGTATATGGTGAAAAAATGTATTCGAATCAAGAAAATATTCAACCATTGTTAAGAAGGTTTCATTCGTGGGTAGGCGAGTGAAAAAATGTTCACACCGCTACACGAAGACCCATTGTGATATCCCTTGCCCATTGGTTAGTTTTACAAATGTGTTCACGCAAACCATCCAATAGATTGACATGAAGTTCCAGGTGTCAGGTCACAAAAGAAATGTCGCCCGAAACATTTAAATCTTAGGTTGTTAACACAGTAGACAGTGACACAGAAAGTGGGTAGAATCCTTATCCCCGACATATGTCTTCCTTCATAAGTCTTAGTTTTTCCAATTGGTACTAAGGAATGTTATGCCCAAGGAGGCAACAGAGCCATAAACTTCAGGCGTCTAGGGAGGACCCTCTACTGTTCGCCTCTCTATCGGCCTTCTCTCTCTATCTCTGCTTCTTGCTTCAGTGCACAAAGCGGGATGAACACCGAGGTGTCAATCTGTTGTGATGTTAATTCTGTACCCTTTTCTTGCCAGTTGATCTGCCTTCTCATTTTCTAGTGTACCTTCGTGTCCAGGATCCTAGCAGAGGGCATGCTTGTGCTATGTTCCAAGAACCTTAAGCTCTTCACGATAGCACTGCACAAAGCTTTAATTTTATGCACACTTAAGAGAGCAACAAATAATCCACGATCCAATGTCACGACGATCAGTGACAGAATGTTTTGTATTAAACTGTATTAAAACTGTTTCAATTGATAAGTCGTCTCAAGAACCATGAAGCTCAATGATTTTTATTTCGTATTTAAGCTCGAAAATGTGAGCTCCCATGTTTTAATTAGTTCAAATGATCGTGGTAGTACAGTATTTAAAAGACTTTTTTAGGAAAAATAGGATCTTTGGAAGATATGCACAGCAAATCCTAATAAGCACTTTTGTACTTTGCACTCATCTTGCCCCGTCATGCGTTACTAGATTACTCAGAACGATTACAAACAGTACTCAAAGGGTAGTAGTATCCAGACAGCAATTAAGTCATTTAAAATTGAGTTTTTCATGTATCAAATATTTGATTATCTTGGAAAATCTACAAAATTCTAACAATGTCACCTCAGCAGAAAAATAACTATTACTAATCGCTCTTTTCTGTTGCGATAAGGGACTTGAGTAGATCAGCTTTATTCCAAACAATCAAGGGAATTCCATATAACCCCTTGATCATTATTTTTGAACCCCAACATATAATTATCAACAGAAGCAATTGATATTCTGTGGCGTATGAGTAATATTTTTTTAAGTAAGTTTATATATGTACATACAAACACATGTATACGAGTTTTACAATCTAGTTTTGTATTTATCAGTTGCTTAAAAGATCGGCAACAACTCAGTCTATTTCGTGTTCATAAACGTTTAATACCGTTTTAACAGTATTTTCGAAAGGTGAACAGTTGGTAGTAGCTTCAAAAGCGCACGATTTTGAGTACAAACGAATGTTGAATATGAACAGAATACAATTTCATACATGTATGCATGTAGGACTACTAAAGGAAACCAAGTGAAGGACACGTCCACCTAACCTTTCCAAATTGGTTTTTACAAAAGTTTCAAAATCTCAGTAGATCCACACAACAAAACCCACAGTTTGAGCACCTGTGCGCTCTGAAGGATTTTCGCAGTTTTCCTACACACGAGTATCTCAATGTGACGACCTTTTTTTGGTGTGATAGGCACCAAGCACTATCTATTAGTACTCCGTCGCGGTCCTCATATAAAAGAAACGTTCGATTTTTAAATCGTCATTTTCACTTAAAAGCAAAAATACAAAAACGTTTATTAAAATTATAAACATTTTGCTACATCAATCCATTGACAATGGAGCACTAGTTCGTCAGTTCCTAAGGTCGTTTTCAACATTTTTTTTTGTTTATTTCGATAGTTGTTGTTTTTGCACCAAAATCTTCCATCTTATTAGTCCCCCGCAGTATAATGCTCAAGACTATATCCAGACGAAAGATATATTACGCAAGTTCCTGAGCACAAACTCTTTTTCTGGAAGTGTGTTTATTTCTCTGTTCTGTCTATATTTTTCTTCCCATCTGAGAGAATCTAGTGAACGAAAAAAGAGCCTTTACTGCTTATCGCATTTGCGTGTTCCAATACTTGGTAGGTGTATGTATAGTGTATTACCAATCATCTGGATTTCTCGGGACTGCGCACTTAACCTCCGACAAATGCTCGCAGAAAAACCTCATTCAAAATGATTTTTGTAAACTGAGAGTGATTCAACTGGAATTGGCCATGGAGTACACAGGTTTCTCTCTCTGGCGCACACATCCTCTTCTATGCGCGCGTCTACCAAATGAGCATGTTGCTACGCAAGAACCGACCAGAAAAAAAAAGGCCAAATTAATTTTCCATTAAATAGATACAAATTTTCCAGGCCAGACCCAGTTCGAACAAAAATTCTTCAATAAGAAGTCACTCGGTTTTGCTGCAGCTGTTTACGCGATGAATACCCTTTAACAAAGATTTTAGTCCAAACTAAATAGTTTTTCCTTTTTTCCCTTTTTTTTAACCATAATTTATCTATCAATTGGAATCAAATACGAAGAAGTAAAATACAAAATAGTATCTATCGCTTTATCGTTCAATGTGAGATACACGAATCGCAGAGGTTATTTGTGTGAAAGACGGGTTTCGCCATTGAGAAACAAATATAATAATGCGCAATTGTTTTTTTCTTGTTTCTTTCTATATACATCTTGTTTTTTTGCACAGAAAAATTAAGAGTTTTATTTAAGAATAAATTGTGGACGACGGCATTGACGCACGAACGTGTTTTAAGATTTCATATCCTTTTTTTTTTTTTTTGGTTATGAAAAAAAGGGAATACATTCCTGTATTTCAGTTCTTTTAATGTATGGTGTCCAGGTTTTGCTAAAGGAGTAACAGGGCATAGGCAATAACAATGAGTTTGCGAGAAAAAATTACAAAAAAAAAAGAAAAAAATCAGTGAAGAAAATTATAAGACACATAGCCTAGCATAGGTATATTTAAGCTAAAATCCTAACCCTAATATAAGTATGTAAAACATACTATATACAGAGTCGTATATGTATGTACATATAGCGCATGTCTATAGAAATGTGTATATTTAAAGAAAATAGTGAATAACACAATTATTGACTTGGAAAGCTGTTAGTTTGTGGTTGAGATTCTTTTTTTCTTGTTTTTTTTTTTGTTACAGTTTGCAATTATAATTATGATAAAGAAATACGAGGAAAAAAAATATAGGTAGTGTAGGTATGATTACACCCACACACATATAAAAACTGGTACCTTGGGATAATGAGATTATACAATCTGCAATGTGCACGTACTTACATACTCGTACATCCCTAATGCAAAAAAAAAACTCATGTATTCGTTCCTTTTACGTATGCAGAGATCAGGACGACACACGATGAGCATCTCTCAAAAAGTGTTTCATAACCTTTATGATGACAAACTTAAAGCCTAATTTCATTTTTAATTAGAACCGTGAACTTTGCTTTTGATTTCGTTTTTCTAATTTTCTATATAAATTGTGTTTCTATTGCAAAAGCGAGAAGCGAGAGGAAAAACTAAAATTGTTGTATCTACGATTGTAATATAGCTGTAGCTGCCATCCACAATTTGAGAAAAAGGAAGATTTTTGTTTCCAGTCCTTAACAAAGCAGGAGAGTGGAAATAAGAGCAAAAATGAACAAAGTACCAAGGTGCTTAAAGTGATTTATAGAAAAGAAAAAAATGAAATAATTGGGTGGATTTTCAATATACGAAGTAAAATACTATTATTATTCGAAGACATTTTTGATGCAGTTACTCTAAACTAAAGCACGAAAGGAAAAGAAACAAAAAACCAAAAAAGAAAAACAAAAACACAGAAAAAAAAAAAGGAAAAGGACAGCATTTCTGATAGTACGAATATATTTTCGAAAGATATTTTGTATGGTGTGAAATTCAAGGGCCTCGGATAGTGTCCCACAGATCAGTCAGGCTGGCTAATGGTTGGTAAGTGTTAAATCTTTTGTTTATCCCCTAATGAATAGAAAAAAATTTCGGTTCTTTGAAGTAGTTTCAATCATTTTCATTGATTTTTCAGAATTAAATTTCGGATAGGTGCAGCTAGATGGTTTTTACTGCGCTTACCCGAAAATGCATTAAAGGTCATCTGTTTGAAAAGATTTTGTATTTGAGGGAGGAGTTGAGCTCCTTGTGCTCGAATGTGAGTGTTTTTAGGTATAATTTCATTGACACTATTTGAACCTTGGATTAGACTTTGAAGGGATTCATGAAGGTCATTTGAGTAGTAAAACAAAAAAATTGTTTTCATCCATAATGCTTGTTCTTAGCTTTTAAGTAGAGATTTGGTCGATGTGGGTCGATATGGCAGATACTCTCTGCTCTGTTCGATTGTTCAAATTGTTATTATTTATTATTTATTATTATTTATTCTTGTACAATTTATTCATTCTAAAGGTTATGGAGATGCAACAGAAACGATCGATTAGTCATATTTGATGGGTAAAGGGAGTCTTTTGACATACGTCAAGGGTTGGTAGGTTAAGGACGTAACACGGACTCCAGTGAACAATAACAAGTTTCGCACGACTCTATCTTTTGCGAATTTTTAATCGATCGAATTTGAGTAGAATTTGAATCGAATCCAATATTTAACCTTCGCTGGAAACAGTGCTCCGATTTGGTCCAATGTTTATTATACCAGGCCGATTTCCTAGACTAGACTATCTACTAATACCTCGGTGAGATTCGTTCTCTTACTTGATACCCATTAAGACTTTCATATTATTACTTATCGTAATCCAGTTTCATTGTGAATCTGAGAATGAGAATCTGAGTTGTGGGTGGCATATCCGTATGCGATTATGGTTCGTCAATGTTTTACAGGACTCCAGAATATGTTTTGGAATTTTTGGAATTGTTGTAGTGTCTTCAGGTAATTATTTAAGTTTTTATCGCTCCATTTAAAAGGCTGTTATGATACTTTGAATTTTTTCCCAAAGAGTTTCTCAACTTCCCTCAAACCAGTGAAGTTTTTTCTATGTTGTCACCCTGTTAATTACTCTTTTAAGGTAATGTCTTCTACCCCGAAGAATAGTTCAGAACCTATTAATGTTTCCATTTCTGTTTTCTCATTATTTATCTTAGTGGGGAAATTCTTCCAGAAACCGATTGTGCTGAGTGTTTGATTCCTAAAGATAGTTTGGATCAGCAGTACATCACCTAATGTACACTTTGCCTGATATTCTCTTTTTTTCCATTCTCAGAATCTTCTTGTTTCGGCAAGTATAAGAAAGTTTGGCAAGTTTAATAAACACTTCCATAATAGAAATTTAGGAGATCCTCCTCCACGGAATAAGACCTATGTAGAGGATGTAGGGATGAGGAAGTCTAGAAGGAAGATTAACCAATGACAATAAAACCCACTCTCTCTGTCTCATTCTGAATTCATGAATTTCTCAGACGGCACTTCTTCCAAGACCTTGAAGAATTCCTGAACTCAATCAGAATCATCCAAGAATCACATCTTTAGAGTACGTTTAACCAATCATAAGCCACATCTCTCTACTAAACGCTTAAAGGAAGTTAACTAGCTGGGGAGTTTGATGTGATTTGGCTGTAAACCTTCACGAAGTTTAGCTATCCCAGATAGAAAGAAAGTGGAAAACCTAATAGGTACTCAAAAAAGGCGCAACAAAGCAACAGTGGTCCTTTTTTTCTTTCAAAAACGCCTCGAAGGTACTTTACGGTGATATAATTCGTTCATGCCTCCACTCTGAATCAATTCAAACCACGTTTTACATCATCCCACGTCTAAAGTTTGACAAGAACTTCACCGTCACCATCTTTTCCAGAAGATGAGGTGATTCACTTCTACAATACTGGTTCAAAAACTAAGTTCATTGCTGATGGAGGTTTTTACTCCTACACAGTCTTAAGCTCTTTTTCTGGTTACCAAATAATTGTACCATGTTCCAAGCGGAAATTATGGCGATTAAAGAATTCCTATTTTGCTTTAAGGAGAACGTGATATCTGTTAGAGGTATCCAGACCTTTTCCCACAGCCAAGAAAACAGCTATCAAATCCTTGGAATCGACATCTATTAATTCTTTGAAAGTTTTAGACTGCCGATCGTCTCTTACGGAGATGGCTTCACCTTTGTTGGGTGGCAGGGCACAGTAAGCCCGTTAAACTCACTAAACTAGAAATAATTTTACCCATTTTGGCGGACAAAGGCTCCTTAGTGATACCAATCGCTGCATGGGCACTAAAACTTCAGCTAGATGCTATTTAGGTAAAGAAGTGAACCAATAGAGATAAATGAATTGCATATCGGTATCACAACAGGTGTGATCTAGGAACCTTTTTGTAGAACCTGCATTGATGAAAAAAGGAAGAGCCCAATCCACACTTTTTTTGCTTCTCCCCAGCTCTCTCCCGCAGAAATAAGCTTTTTTTATATGGGATTTATTTGATTTAACAATTTTAAATATTGAGAGTCTCTTACCCTTCATCAGAAGTTCGGAATGATCCTTAAGGTGGCAACCGCTTCAACCAAACCATAACAATTCAAATATGTACACGAGCTGGTATTAAAATATTTATTATTTTATTTAGAAGTTAACAATTTATCTATGCAAAATATTTGAGCTAAACATTTCAACTATTTACCACCGCGAGCGCAATTCCTAACCTCCCATTGAAATTCTTCACCCCGGCTTATAATCGGACTAGCCCACGTGAACACGTAGTCATTAAATTTGTTATATTTTATAGACGATGCTATGAGATACTCATTGCTGTAAGCGGATTTTAAGTAACAATAATTTCCGTCCAATTCAATGATCCATCTGCTTTGCACGTCTGTGTTAAAACCCGGTATCCAGGTGAATACATTACGGAACTCCTTGTGAACGGGGTTGCCATTTAGCGAGTACAAATACTCATTGGCGTGATGAGCATTTTTGAACAAATAATAATTGTCAATCTCTTCGACATGCCACACAGCGCCATTAACAATATTACCGGAATGCCAAGTGAATAGATTACGTCGCTCCTTATCAAATATGTACTCCGCACTTGCGGCGTACATGTACGCCGACTTGGCCCTGTTCCAGAAACAGATATTCGTGTAAAAGTATAGACCTTTAGCACAAGACGGTAATCGTTCAGTTATTTCATCGACAATATTTTTCAGTTCCTGATCCACGTTCGCATAGTCACTACGTCGTTGGAGGTCGCTTAAGTGCGAAGCCAAGTCCAGAATTGCATCGTTGTTAAGGTTATTAGCGTAATTGAATCTATGGAATACCGCCGCCAGTCCTGTGATAACCTGTGGAATATGCTTGTGACTGCCAATGTTGTCCAGGATCTTCCTTGCCGCCACAACGCCAAATGCACTATCCACAACCCGTTCTATTACTGCATCGGATACATCTGTCCGATAGTTAAAGATTGCTGTTGCCAAGGCCTCAACCTCAGCGTTATTTACATATTTATCGGTCATCATGGCAGTCTTGAAGATATTCACACACGAATCCTTAACACTTTCGATCGCCTTTTCGATTTCAGCTTTAGCTTTAGCTTTTAGCTCTGACTTGACGTTTTTTTGTTGGCCCAGAGCTCTTTCCATGGTTTCAACTAAAGTGAACAATTTAAACGGATCAGAACTGCCAGTTGAACGCATTTCATCGTGCAAGGCAGTAAATACTTGAAATTTAATTTCATTGTCGGTAATTTTTTTGGCAAAATCCAAAATGATGTCCGCATTTGCTGATTTCCCAGCGTAAGCGATGTGTATAATTTGGGTTATTTTTTTCTTGTTGTTTAATTCAAGTAGTTGCGCTTCGGCTAGTTCGTATTTACGAGCCTTTATCGCCTCCGTAATATCTCCTATCCCACAGCCACTGCTGAGCGATGATGTTTTGTTTTCGCAGGTTAATTGTAGAGAATCAACCTGGTTTTTGAGTTCTTCCAAACTTTGTAGGATCTTAACTAGCGTACCCTCAAGGCCGGTTGGACACGACGCAACATTATAACACTTAATGCCGGAAAATAAACAAAATAACACTGTTGTGTAAAGTACCTGCATCCTAATGCTGTTCGCGAGACAAACTGAATCTGAATTTAACAAATTGAATTGATTGGGAATAGAATTATTTCTTATCAATGCAATGTAGGAAGGTCGATTTAAAACGCTGTCAGCGAGATAAGAGGTCACCCATTCGAAGTGCAAATATGAAGGAAGTAATATGTAAAACTAGGTGGCTATGTTAGGTTATTACTCCTATTTCGAAAAAGTAAACAATTATTCAAAAAACAAAGATTATTCAAAAACGATTTGAAAAGAAAAATATTTCATATTTTTGAGGAAAGATTATCAATTGTCGAACAATCTACATTGGTCGAACGCGGCTGCTTCTCTCAGCTTAAAACAACATAAAAAAGTCTGTTTACTTCATTCTTACTAAAAAAAACTAACATAGAGGAAGGAAGTATTTAAAGTCTTAAAAGTCCATCTATCATTCACGATGACGACTTGAAAGCTTTAGAGGTATCACTGGTATCACTTAGAACGCAAAGGATCGACTACTCAATGATTTCTTGGTATATGCAATCGATTGGTGAAAAACTCGATAACTGGGTTCCACAGAAATTAGGTCTGTTCGCGTACTTTCTGCACTAAATTTCGTAAATTGTGAACAAAAAAGTAAACGAATGCGAAAGCTGCGAAATTCGTCCACTTTTTAGACGTCAAAAGCAAATGTATTCAAATACACAAACAACAAACAATTTTTGACAGGTGTCTGACAGATTTGACAGATTCCATAAATCAGTGGAAAGAAATTTCCTGCACTAAAATTCATTGCATGGGGACATTTTTTACTCCCTCGTGAGCGTTCCCTTTTACGAAAAACTACGAAACTTTTGCGTACTCGAACAGGATTTGGTGACTTTTCGTAGATTTTAGTGAAATTTCGTTGTTATAGGAGAGTACGCGAACAGACCTATTATCACAACAAGACACTTCGATTTGACGTACGCTCTTCTCTGCTCACCAGAGTTTAGAACAATCTGTTTTGTAACAAAATTGCATCGTGCGCAGAATGGTGAATCTGCTGCTGCAATCGACGTTGGTCTTCACAATGGCTTGGCACTGAATTACAATACAAAAAGATATCCCAAAACTAACCGGTTTTGTGGTTCGGTGTACTTTTCCTTTCTCATAACTGCAAGAAAAGGACGAAAAAACCCTAAAACCTTCAAATCTCTCAAGGTATTCTGAGATATACATAATTATTTATGTACTTACATAAAACTCTTTCGAACGACATGTACTGTATATACCAGACTTTATATCTCTTCATAGATGGACCAGGCGTTTCAAAAGTCTTCTAAAATTTTATCACTTCTAAGAACCCAGATACTCGTATCTACAAATATGTCATAAGTGCATTTCTTGTGCGTTAAAAACATAATATAAAGGGTGACCAGGTAGCAATGATACTTTTCTCAATGATTATGTTTAAGCAGCTGTCAAAGTTACCAGTGACATCTAACTTTCAAAATATTCAGTAAAATTTGTCATTTTATCATGAATTATTTCACATTTGCCAAATATGCGGAAATTATGAAAAAATATTATCGAAATTCTAACGTGAATTTCGTCGTGAAGTCGATCGTTATTATGCCTCGGACCTTAAGCCACCAACAAAACAGAGATTGGTGCGAAATGAAGAAAACATATCCGCCGTAGCGGCGAGTATCAAAGAAGACACAGAAATGTCGATTCGGCGCCGATCAGTTGAATTGGACATGGCCAGAGACCCAATCCGGCTTGTTTTGTTGTTAGATTTGGGCCTTCATACATATAAGATTGTGCTAAAGAACTGAGTCCGAATAGACCATAGCTAATAGGAAGCTAATAGGAAATGTTGGGCGGAGATCCAGATTTTGCAAACATTTTAAGAAGCGTTATTCTGATGGAATTGAACACCCATTCGATTAACTTGGCTTCAGCGCTAGTGTTGACTTCACTCCGCACAGCTGTTGACAGTAGATAGTATGGTGATAGTCTGGTTATGAGGCAACAGCTTAAACAGCTCAGCCTGGATCCCACCATACACACAGTAACACCTTGAGCGTGTCCATTCCATCTCTGGGATTTTGTGCTGGTCTGTCTTCTGAGCTAAGACATTGGTGGCGATGGTTTATGTTATTGCAAACGAGCATTTTTCTTGAATGTGATGCAACTGAAATACAGTGCAAAGTTCGATTCCTTGCTGACGATTAGTTGGGGGTAGGTGGTGTTGTATCCATTTTACCATCTCCCCAATTTATAACTATTCCCATATTGTTTAGGTGTCTATGATTTGATGATCACATGCCTTATGTTTAGTTCGCTTAGGAGATTCTCTTCGACAGTGGACGTCAGCAGTTCATCGTCTAATTCGTTTAGTCCACCCCAATGAGGTTCATTTTTTTTATGTCGAAATTACATTACAATTTCTAAGCCAAAACCGACACTTGTACTCGCTGAGTCTACCCTCACCATACACGTTTTGGATGGCTTCATTCCACTCTGGGTTTTCCAATACAGTATTCTATTTCATACTTACATTTCAATCATGCTTACACTTGTACTTTCGTGAGTACATTGTACTATTTGCAGTCAAAAATACTCAATTTTGAGCACAAAATCACATTCGAAAGATTTTCTAAAAAAGAAAAATGAAATTCTTACACAACATTAAATTTTACAAATGTGTGAGGTAAAGAAAAATGTGTTTCGTGTACATACATACAACTACCTATAAATAAGGTGTTTAATAAAAATGATGAATATTTCGCAATGACACGATGATGGAATGCAGCTTTCATAACATAATACACCATCGCTTGTTATTATTTAGTTTGGCAGTACTTGAAAGAAGTAAATATTCGTATATTTTATTTACTTCGTACAATCTCACACGAGATTAGCTTTTGAACAGTTTGAATTAAGTAATAATAAATATAAATGGTCTTCGTTTGGTTCATAATAAGGAGACAAATTAAAAAAACAAAGAAAATCTAATAATGAGAATTTGAACTTTTTGGGCCTTGTATTTTAGATGATCGGTGTGCAGATACAAATAAAAATTTGAATACTGTGTAGTTTATAATAAACTTAGTTCAGATGAACAAGAATAGTAGATCACATCTTTCTTGTTTTATATTTAATAAATGTAACCTCTTTGTATGCATATTTATATATAGTACGTATGTTCGCAGATCCTTCGAGTATATATTTTATTAAATCGCTTATTACAAAGTAGGTTACCTTAAACTAAGTCCTAAGGTTCGTCGCCATTCCAACATATTTATACCGATCCTTTGAGATAGCCACGCATAAAATGGTATAGGATTCACGCTAGCGGCTGTCCTGGATGTACATAGAAGGAGCCCTCATAATGTGAAATCCGACAACAAAACAAAGACCCAGAAATCTCAAACTTAGTTGAATGTATGCTCAAAACAAGATACATCAACTTAGAACTTATTTACTGCAAAGTACGCTAGAGATACATACTTGTTGCAAATGAAATTTTGAAGAAATTAGAACAAACTGTGGCTTATGCGGATGATGTCGTCATAATAGCGACAAGAAAGTTCAAAGTCCGCATCTGCGAAATTCTTCAGTCAGACCTCAATAATTCCACTCATCGAGCCCTTGAAACACAACGATATAATCCTCTAGATCTCACCTAACGCTTTGGTAAAAAAAAGGGGGCTCAAGTCAGCGATCATCCACTTCACACTCATTCGCAGACCTATTCTATCCTATGGATGCTTAGACTGGTGGTCCTCAGTAGACAAGGTCATATACCTTAAGGCACCAACCAGGATACAAAGAACCATACCACTACCAATGATCTTATTAGGCCTCCACGTAGCAGCTGCTACGAATGCTCTACGCTTGAAACAATCCAATCTTTGGGAAAAGGGCGATACGGGCCATCGGACTATTACGTGTCCAAATGTAAGAAAAGGGCTATAGTCGAATTTCACTTCGGTGATCTTTTCGTTTCGTTTAGGGTTATTTTACCAATTTACGTTCACAATGGATCCATCGGTGATCCGAGTGTTAGCTGCTGATGCAGCCCCCTTTAAAATTGTTTAAAATGGCGATCCGTGTTATCTAATCAAATTACATATGTAGATATTAATCTTGAGATAAATTGTTGTATGTCATTTTTCAACCATGCTTTGGTACCATTTTGTTAAGAAATTCGACTGTAGACGGCGATGGTGAAAAAGACTCCCAGTCGTCAAAGTCCAAGCCAGTTGAGGAGGCCTTCTACTTGTGCGCGCCACCTAAACCTAGGCCTTTCTCTACTACGTTGTTTTCTTGGGTTCAAAGTCATTTCTTCAGGTAAAACGTGTCTGACCAAATCTTAGAAAGGAATTGGAAAATGTTCTGATCTGATCTACCAGACCTCTATTTTTGTATTTTTCCTGTCAAAAAGAATATTATTGCTGTTTAATTGCAAAAATAGGTTAAGTTTTCAATTTTTTTGTAGAAACATAACAAGCCATCTACTAACTCTTATATACTACGCCTATGTTATACCTACACCATTACCTTCCTCACTCAAACTTTATTACTTTATTTTCGAAACTTTACAGATCTCATGTGGAAGTAAACTAGAAATGGGCCAGGGGCTCGATCGGGAACCAGCTAATTGTAATCTGTTTAGGTCGCAGCCCCGTTTGTGCGATTTCTTAATATACAATACGTTGCCAATATTGAATAAAAATTGTGCAAATCAAATAACAGACAACGATTTAGTTTTTCTTAAAAATGCGGCACTGTAAGTATATATGAGCATATATTTCATGAAGTATACAACTAACATTTGTTTTCTCGTTTATTTTCTTTTTTGCAGCAAATATTTTTATACACAAAGATACGATGGAATTCGGTTAAAAACTTTTTCATTATTTCTATACCCAAATTGTGCCAATTAGGGCGCAATTGTTCTATCCTGTGGTCATGGAGCCACCTGGCGGTATACCGTCAGATAAAGATAGGCAATTAGTAGTACATCAACAGCCAAACTTAAGCCTTTTAAAATCTACAAAACATCAACCGCAACAGCAACACTCAGCACTCATTGGCATTTCCGTTGGAAGCCAGCAAACTATCGAAAAACTTTCTCGTCCATTGGCATTTGATAAGGTGAGTTATTTTTCAAAAAATTAATAAATAATGGTATTAAATTTCATATCAAAGAAGGAACAAATAACATGGAATGCTTTAGGAGTCTTGTATTTAGAAATCCGTATAATCGAACAGTTTTGAAGAACACACTAGGTCTGTTCGCGTACTCTCCCAAAACAACGAATTTTTACGAAAATTTACGAAAAGTCATCAAAAGTCTCGTAGATTTTCACGAGAGAGTAAAACATTTCCCCATGCAACGAATTTTAGTGCAGGAAATTTCTTTGCACTGATTTACGAAAACTGTCAAACCTGTCAGATACACTTAAGAATTTTGTTGTTTTTTGTGCATTTGAATACATTTGCTTCTGACGTCTAAAATGTATGCGAATTTCGTAGCTTTTGCGTTTGTTTACTTTTTTGTGATTTTACCACTCTCTGAAAGAATTTTACCCCCACTCCTTGAAATTTGACAATCTACGAATTTTGGTACAGAAAGTACGCGAACAGACCTACTATACTTTATTTAATGACGTAGGCAGATCGGTCGTAATTATAAAAAGTTGTCTGGACGGCTAATGATTTAATCTGCTCCATGTACTATAGAAACCATTTTTTAGAGCCTTGCATTCTAAAATTTGAGGTTGTCGGGAGTTTCCGAACAATCATTCATTCTGTTCGCAAAAATGTGGCAGATTATGTTGGGTACCTGGACAATGTGATATAGGGTAACGAAAAGGGGTAGACCGTAAGGGTCGTAGCTAAGAAAATGTTTGCCATAAAATCATCAATATGACCTTCTACAGGTTTTTAAAGGCCTAGTGAAGTGAGTACCTAAAGCTCAGCAGGTCATAGTTAAGAATAGCGACTGGGACACTCTTCTGGTCCTCTGCTCAACCATGCTATTAGGTTAGGTTCAAGGAACATATGTACATACATAGGTACGTTCTGATTTTGTGATAACCTACATGTCTCAGAGGATATTATTCCTCTTCTCTGTGTATGTCAAGCAAATAGTGGGGGTAGAATAGAGTGTAAATAGTAATTTAGAGGAGATTGGTTCCTCGAAAAGTGAGGGCCTATTTAGGTTCTGTAGGGAAATTAAGTGCTCAGATTTCTGACCGTGAAGGTTTCCAAGGAATCGCAATGGATCTATTATGGTATCTCGTGTTTTATGATGAACTCACAATTCTGTTTAACCGAACGTAATCTAATCTAAAACTTCGTTTATCCCACTTGAGAAAATGTATTTCTGATATACACGAAAGTGGAACCAAAAAGTCAGAGTGAGCAAATTTCACATAAAGACCTGTGCCCGCAAAGCGAAACAAAACACACGAAAGTCAAGAGAGTCTGTTATATACTGCGAAAGTTACTATTTGGTCTGGTTTTAGGTTTGAAGAAGTCGTTCTGGGTGTTTTTTATGACGTTCTGTGGTTTCAACTGCAGTTGTTCCAGCAGACAGTTCCTTTATTAAAATGTAGTATGAATGTCCATGTCGGGGAAAAGTAGGCATTGCACCAATTTTCACTAAAACAGTTCTTAAAGGTTCTTAATATGCCGGATGATCGTTTTCCAAAAATAGCAGCTCTACAACGTATTCAAAGTACAACAGGCTCAATGATTGGTTAAAATTTGCTCGCGGTTGTTGTCTTGGCATTAATCACGAGAATTTAAACATTTTTTTGTGCATATATTCCAATTTTCTAAAGTGCTGTCCAAAAGAGCGTAAGGTGGACATGAATATATAGCAGGTTATAACAATGTGGACGTCGTTTGACGTGAAGAGATTCAGAATATACGCTAAAATAAGCCGACATGGCCGACACTGAGGCTCAAAACAAGTCTCATTAGATAAAATTTGTTCGGGGCACATTTGTTCCAGGACCTAGATCTTGACCGTGACAAGAGTAAGAACCTCATCTAGAACAACAATAACCCATTGGCAAGGAAAACCTCTCTCCAATGGATATCACTATCACAATGAGTCTATATTGATCTGGGTTTGGTGTTGCGAGTCACTCTCACTTCACCTATCCAAGTAACCTTGTCTAACCAAGCGTGTTTGAAAAAGCTGCTTAGTCAGCTCATCTAAGCAATTGTTTCAAAGGCTGGGCCAAGGTATTTAAAGAAAGCTGGAGTATATTTAGATAGAATTGCTTTCGACTTTCGGTGTCTGTAGCGAATTGATGTCCTTTCTTAGAGACTTACAGTAGCATAGGGTAAAGTGAATATAAGCTCTATACTGAATGGTACATCTTCTGAAAGATTGTAAAGCTCAGCAAAAGATGATTTACAATACATTTTGCAAAATAATCTGATCAACGATTAAGACTGAATTGAATTGAAATTATTTTTTTCGGCAGATGGAGTCTTTAGTGCGAGAAATGCAAGATCCTGAACATGGAGTTCCGGTGAGACAACAAAAAATGTTTTTGACATCTATTCCCTATGCATTTATGGGTGAGTTCATTAAATAAGCCAATACGACTGCAGGCGATTATTAAATACATATTTATTATTAGGATACGATTTAATTGAATGGCTAATGGACCGTTTGATGATTGAAGAATCTGAAGCTCTAAATATTGCAAATCAACTGTGTCTGCACGGTTATTTTTTTCCTGTTAATGATACTAAAACTTTGGTGGTCAAGGACGACTCATCACTTTATCGGTTCCAAACTCCGTACTATTGGCCATGGCAACATAAAGCACCCGATAATGTGGAATACGCAATTTATTTAGCGAAGCGATCTTTACGAAATAAACAACGACATGCTCTGGAAGACTATGAAAGCGAAGCACTGGCGAGTTTACATAAAAATCTTAAAGGCAAATGGGATTTCATTGCTATGCAAGCTGATGAACAGGTTAGATTGGCCAAGGAACGTAAAAAAGGTGACAAAATCGTTGGAGATTCACAGGTAATACGAAATGTTTAAAAAGAAAAAAAGGAAAACTTATGATAAACTCATATTTATTTATAGGAACGTGCTTATTGGCGTGTCCACCGTCCACCGCCCGGCCAGTTTACACCATTGGAACCATGCCCGGTACCCAGTCGAGATCGACAAGGTACCAAATCGAAAAAGAAAACTGCCGATGACTGGCAACGCGAAGTAGATTATTTACACAAGTCTCTTACGCGTACAAGGATGAAAATGTCGCAAGCTTGTGAAAGCCTAGTCAGTTATTCGGAAACATTTGCCGATTATGAATTTTTTCTACAACCAGTCCTTCCATCGAACCCATGGGTGTCAGAAGATATAGCGTTTTGGCAATTAAATAACGCCATTGTAGACATCCCGACGGAAAAACGTGTCCGTCGCTGGGCTATTTCTATCGAGGAACTTGTTTCAGATCCCACGGGTCTGCATGAGTTCACTGTATTCCTAGAAAAGGAGTACTCGCACGAAAATATCCGCTTTTGGATTGCTGTGAATAGATTAAGACGTTCGGCACACTCGCAAGTTTCTAAAAAAGTCATCGAAATCTATGAGTATGCTTTCCCGGTCAAATTATGTACATATTGATAATTTAAATTTTGTTTCGTATTTTTAGGGAATTTTTGAAACCAGGAGCACCTTGCGAGATAAACATTGATGGCAAGACAATGGAGGTCGTTCAAAGGGGTCTCAAAAATCCTTCCCGATTCACTTTCGATGCAGCAGCTGAACATATTTATATGCTTCTGCTGAAAAAGGACTGCTATCCACGTTTCATTCGATCGGAACATTATAAAAACTTATTGGCTACCGGTATACAGCCATTGCATAAGAAGCGTTTTTTTAACTTTGGCGGGGTTGGCGTAAAAAAGAAGATGGCTGTGACTGCGGCAACTCTATCTAGCCAATCGCATATGAGTGGCACTTCGACTTCCAGTGCACCTGCACCTCTTCCCGGACATTTGACACGTCGACGTGGTAGCGACAGAAGTTTATCGGGATCAGTTCATGAATTAGCGGTCATTGGAATTAAGGATGCCAGCAACAAAGTGCCCCATTCTCATAGTCAGAGTAATTTGAGCGAAATTGCCTACAGGTAAGTTTGAGTGTCTCTCGGTTCTACGTAAGAAACAAATTGTGCGGAAAAACTCCATAAATACTGGTGGAGATGTTGGCAATTAACTTCGCAGAATTTTACTAGATATCAATCCATCTTCTTCGTGAGACGTTTCTTATAAGAGTATAAGTATCTTTTACTTCCTGCAATGTAAGCTTATCTCCACCATTTCCCGACAATACTCTCGAGAGGTACGATCGTTGGAAATCTTTTGGTTGGAAAAATACACTTCGCTCCTGTCTTACTTGCTGCCGCACAACAATTTTCTTTATTACTAAGGGCAACTGCTATAAATACTTTAAAATATGTATTACAATAACTTGTATAATTTATTTCAATTTTAGGGACGGATCAAAGCCGATGGTGGATAAATTAGAAACAACTATGGAATCAGCTAGTGCCATTTGCCCGTGGGATGAAACTGAATCTAACCAAAATCCGGCGGCAACTTTCCATCTCTCTGTCTGTCCGTGGGAACAAGAGGAAGCACAACCCGTAAAATCGACGACGACTACTAAAAGACTACCAAGGTATACACACTTATTTCTACTTTATTTTCTAGATAAATGTACAATATTTTATCTTTTTTCTATCAGCACTTCATCAGATATATCCGATGTTTCCGATCGTATGAGAAGGTCTTGTGGGCTACGCCAGAACACCGTAGATAGTAGTGAATACAGCGCCAAACGACTAATGCCTAATTTTACGGAACAACGAAGAGCATCGGTGACTTTAACACCTAGGTTTGGTTTATTCACATCGAATGTAAAGGTTTTTAATTAATTTTTTGTTTCTCTTTACTATAGGATATCGGAATTCGCAAGATCATTGAAGGCGACATCACTAACTGTTCCGATTTACACCGAAGACGTAACATTCCTTCCATCATCCGAAGATTCTAAAGATTCGCCCAAAATTGACGACGATGAAGACTCTGTTGTGTTAACTAAACCTTCGGAAACAGAAGCTACCTTACCACCAATCGATACAATAATAACAACTGCTACCATAGGCGATGATAACAAAATAACGCCCGATGACAATCCTGACGATGAAACTACAGACGCAAACGATGTACAAACCGAAGTACAAATTGAATTGATACAAATGGAAACAATTTCCGATATAGAAAATCTCGCTTCTACTTCTGTTGAGATACCTGAACCGGTTGATAAGACCGACGATACATTCGAAATGCCTAATCCTGAAATTACTAAACCTTTGCCAGAGGAGTCTGCTGCAAAGGAGATTGATATACCCACCAGTACCTCCAAGATGGCATTAAATGAATTAAAAAATGCAACGAATAATTGTAAGATCGCCAAGTCAGTTTCAAGTAATTGGCCAGCGAAGGAGTCTACAACCACCAATACGACAAGTAGTGAGTTGACAAAAACGCCATCGATTCAAGTCGAAAGCACAATCGACTCGAAAGAAGAACAACAGCCGCCTTCAGTTCCAATGAAAACAGAGACTGAGGCATTGGATATTACCACTTGCCCTGATCCAATACAGGCGGATATTCCAATTGATCTGCCCTGCAGTGTAACAGCAACACCAACATCGACTGCACTTTGCATTGTAAAAAGTAATATTATGGAACAGGATGTATCGTTGTCACCTGTAGATTTAAGGGAAGAAGAAATGTGTGACGAGGAGACACTACTTCAAGAAGAGTTATCGCCCACAACCGATGAATACCACGAAGGGCTTCAGTTTGAAGGACGGGCCGAGTCGTACGACTACGATATTGATGATGTCATAACTCCCGGTTGTGTTGCACCAGCACCAACACCTGCACCCTCGATGGCACCGTTGGCAGAAATCGATATGGATCCAGTGGAAGATGAGATTGATCATCCCCCGAAGAAGTGCGAGACAGAGGAATTGAAGAAAAAACGCAAGAAACACAGTTCAGAGGCACGTAAATCAGAAGAGAAGGTGGCTACAACTAGTGAAAATGTGGCTTCGGGACAGGCAAAGGATGGTGAGGCAGATCATAAAACTGTGTGCCCTTGGGAGGATGAGTATGTTAATTTGATATTTTTTTGAACTTATTTGCAAAATATGTCCATTCAGGGGAACTCTTATAAATATGTTTCTCTGAGATTTAAGCAGTCTAGTGTAAGATATAAAATTAATTCTGGCTTTATTTTAAAGCTACATTCATGCCATTATGTGTGGAATAACACATCATTTAAATAAACGCCTCGGCTTCACTGGCAATCCTTTGAGCAGTTGTCTCGTCCAATATGTTTGGCGTTATCCCCGCAAAAGCGTCTCGATTGTTGGCCTCGAGTTCGTCCAAAGTGGTTGGCTTGTTAGCGTAGACTAAGGAGTTGACGTAGCCCCAGAGAAAAAAATCGAGTGGGGTCAACGCATGAGCAACGCAACGCAACGCATGAGCGCGTTGGCATATTGACTGAGATGAGTCAGTCCACAAATTTCTTTTTCACAACTTTGAGCGTTGCGTCGCTTGTATGGCATGTAGCACCAACTCGTTGGAACCACAGCTCGGACATATCAATGTTGTCGAGCTCTAGCTACAAAAAGCCGGTTACCATCGCTCTATACCTGAGATCATAGACCGTAACGGTGTCTCCTTCCTCATTTCGAAAAAATAAGGTCCGATGATATCACCAGCCCATAAACCAAATCAAACAGTCAATCAGTGGATGCATTGATGCTTGGTCGAACACTTGTGCTTGCCGCTGAACCAAATGTGTCTGGTTAGTGGACTGAGACTCAAAAGAGTGTACTCACGCTCAAACTTTTCCACGGTGTGATGAATTATTCGTAATTTCGAAAATATTTTTTAATAATTTTTGCACATTCGGCAAGTGTGAAAAGACGCATGATGGAGTGGCGAACCTGGGTGTCATGACAACTGCTAAAACATGAGATTTCGAAAAAGTATCATTGCTATCTGGTCACCCTTCAAAAAAATATTTCAGATTGTTAATAATGGAACTAGTTGTTCATGGTTTTGATCCTCCCACTTCTCATTTCCTTTCGGATATGACTGCCTAATATCTGGTTCTACTGCTTATTTGAATATGTAGAAATAAAACGACATCAGAAATTGGTACAATGTACGAATTTAGTTCAACTTTTTTCATGAAATGATCACAACAGCTCCTGACAGACCAAAGCATATTAAATAATAAGTACTATATTAACAAAAACACGTTTTACGTTTACGTTTTATAAATATCAATCATTATAAACTTTTAACTTCTTTACTCTACAGGGATGTTACATCTAGCGATACAACTTTCGTAAAAACTTATGCTACACTTGGTTATTTGTGAATCAACTTAAGATATTTAAAACTAAGCAAAAGTACTATCTCTAAAATTTTGAGAGTATATATCCATTAATTGATTCTATTGTTAAATATATTTTTCATTTTATGGCATAAATTAAATTTTTTTGTAAATGAGCCCATTTATGCCAAAAAAGGACTTAATTTTATCTTTTAATAAAAACAAACAAAATTAACTATTTAAAGCTTAAATTGTAATTCATCGCATATTTCTATAGGGTTATATAAAATGTGTACGTTCTTATTTTATTTAAAAAAAAAAAAAAAAACTAACTAAATAAAATAATCAGGTGTCGTTAAACAAAAGTAAAAAAAAAAAATAAATCACTACAAAACGAAAGTTTCTATTATATCTACCTTGATCTTATTCACACTTACAGTCAAATCGAATTTTGTTATTTCATCGAATCTAATTACATAACCATAAAAAAAAAGGAAAAACGACAAAAATTTACTTGCTAGGCATACAATTTATCTTGAGCCCCAGTATGTATACCAAGCAATAAAATTTAATTGTATCGGAAGTTTTGCTTTTTGACAATTTTTTTTTTACTTTAGTTCTGTTTTTATGACAATAACTATTCATTTGTTTATTTTATTTATTTAATTTATAAACACAAACAAAAATACTGACATAAAATAAAAGGTAGACAAGACATTTTTTAAGTGAATACAACTATGTATGTATATGTATGTATATGGTATATGGTATATTACTGAAAGATAATTTACAATAATGCTCTTTGTCTATATTTACTGATAAAATCTAAGAAATAAATAAAAAAATAATGTATAAATATTTATGAAGAAATAAATAAAATAAAAATACTAAAGCAATTGATGTCTATTAAATAGTGCATAGGGGATTATGTACATTATGACTACATAATTTGATCTTCCATGTTTTTACTTAAAATTTTATTTAATATATAAACAAAACAAAAAAAATTCATTTTTTTATTAACACAGGCAGTGTCACATGTTATATCTTTTATTGACTGAGTTTTTACGTATGTATAAGTTATAATAAAAAGAAAACAAAATAATTAAACTAGTATAAAAATAGAATAGAAACAAAAGAAAATAACAAACCTTCAGTGCACAAATTTATTACTTTTATCTATTCGATATTAATATATACTTTTTAAACAGTTCCTTAACATTATACTTTCTTTAATCTGCATTCCTTCAATATACAAAATATTAAATGGAAAGTGCCTGTGTAAAAGAAAGAAACAAGAAAACAATTTTTCGACAAATTCGTCATCCCGATTCCATCTTGTGTTATACTTAAATATTATAAAAAAAAAAACAAAAATAAATAACAAAACTCATGATGATGAAATGTCTTCCATTACAGTACAGTTTTCTTGAACAAAAAATAAGTATATCCTTAATGGAAATGTGCAATGAAATACCAGGCGCATTTTATTTTACCTTTTTTTTTGTTTTATCAACCATTTTTCAATACAAAATACTAAAACAATGATTCACATAAAAGCAAAGATCAAAAGCGAAACTTACTAAGAAATTACGTTTTAATAAAAAAAAATGATGTTTTAAAAAGTTAGTTTAACAAATATATGTTGTATATCGACTTCATGCAGATAAATGATGTAAACCGGGATTGGTTAACATAGAAAACAAAACAAAATAAATAAAAAAAAATTAAAAATCAAAATTATTCTTAGACTCAAGAAAATAACAAAATATGATGTAAATTAAGTGAGAAAGTAATAAAACAAAAAATTAAACATCCCATTACACTTAAAAGTCAAAATAGTAATAACAAATACACAAAACAAAAATATATTATATATACCAGTGGGATGATACAAGTTATATATATTTTTGAATTTATTTTGTAAATCTTTTGATTAAAATGAGACCACCGTATATTTTTTGTTTTTTATTTATCTAACCAAAACAAAAATATTTCCGCAAAGAAAACAAAATAAAATAACATTCAAAGTTTAAAGAAGAAAAACACAAAAATTAATAAATAATACAAAACTTTCCAAAATTGTTATACCATTTTGTGAAAGCATCCATTGTGATGTTTTTATTGCTATTATTGAACATATATAATGTAGAATACTTACAATTGTTTATTTGATAGTTAAAAAATATGAAAAGTGCAGACACAAAAAAGTAAAAAAAAAAATTTAATAGAAATAAAATGAACAACATGATTGTATTAGATAATTTACATTTATAAATGAAAAAAGTAAGTAAAACAAAAAACTAGAGAAAATACCTAAATATAGATATTCGACTATCTATGATCATAATATTGAAATAAATATTAAATGTTGGTTTAACAAAATAAAAAAAGATTTAAATCTAAAAGTTGTGGTTATGTAAGAAGCATAATGTTAAAGAAACTATATAGATATATTATTAAGAAAATATAAAATAATATTATAAAATATATATATATATATATATATATATACATATATACATATGATATGTATACATATGTTAAAAAAGTACTACATAGTTATCGTTAATTTTATTGAAATAAAATGTATTGTAGAATGTATTTAATAAAATGAAGTACAATAACAAGTGAAAAGATTTTCTTATTACCACTTTGAAGCATGACTGTAAGTCAAGTTCCTTTAACGTGACAACTCATACGTCTGGTGAGTTAGTACCTAAATCTGAGTATGTAAGTAATAAATGTATAAAATATAAAGTTGCATTTTGAGGTAAGGCCTACCAAACATATGGATCGGCAAACTAAATAAAAAGGTATGTGACATTTCATGTGCAATTCACGATTCACATATTGAACAAATAATCATCTCCTTTGATTGTATCAAATCGTAGATCACTTGACCATAGTTTATTGCATTCAATTTATGAAGCAAAGCCGAAAACTAGATAAAAGGTCTGTTCGCGTACTTTCTGCACCGAAATTCGCGAAACGCGAAAGCTACAAAATTCGCCCACATTTTAGCCGCCAAAAGCAAATGTATGCAAATACACAAACAATAAAAAATTTCTTACAGGTATCTGACAGATTTGACAGATTTCGTAAATCAGTGCGAAGCAATTTCCTGCACTAAAATTCGTTGCATGGGGAAATGTTTTACTCTCTCGTGAGCGCTCTCGTATACGACAAACTACGAAACTCTTGCGTACTTGAACAGGATTTGGTGACTTTTCGTAGATTTTCGTTAAAATTCATTGTTTTGGAGAGTACGCGAACAGACCTAAAATACTAACCTGTCAGATGTTTCTTGACATTTGGCAAACTGACTAAAAAGGTAGGGAGAATTTCTTACCTACAAATCCAAACAAAGCCTTACTTTTGAATTTGAATATTTCTACAAATCAAAAACGTTTAACTACCTAGTGCCTAGAATTCGAAACTATGGTCGCATAGTCGCTCAGTGCAAATGCAATATTTAGTCAAAAGATTCATTAGAAAAAAATTTTCGTCAAAATGTGATAATTTTATGGTCTTGAGATGATAATTCCAATTTCATGTATTTGAATGAAGATTTTTACTGATTTTTGAATTCACACAAAGTTTGGATGGAATCTGCAGTGATTACGGATTTTAGTTGGGTAACATGTGAGAGTGAAAAACTTTCATATACTACAAATTTGAGTGCAAGAAATTTCTTTGTACAGATATTTGTATTCATTTTCATTTTACGTTTAAAAAGTGGGCAAATTATTAGCTTTCAAGTTGTTCTACTTTTTCTTAATCTTACCCCTCCCCTTGCAATTTCACAATGTACGAGTTTTGGTGCAGAAAGTATCCGAACAGACCTAATAACCCTGATTCAATGCATCGAAATGTCGTGGAATTGTACGAGTATTGTATTGAATTGATTGTACTTAAGTGAAGAAAGAACTTTTGCATGTAATTGCCAAACAACACCTACTTTAATAAGCCCTATTTTCTTTGATAGCACGTTGTATGATACAAAATTATGACGATAGTGGCTTTTATTTCATAAGTTGGTAAAGACCACTACCTAATCGTTAAGAATTACAAACCTAATGACGGACTTCTTTTATGTTGAAAAACAGTTTGAAAATCTGATTGAGATTAACCTGCTCAAATATGTACGCAAATACATCCATAAAAATTTTTATTTGAAGTATGCTGCGGAAGGATACCTATTCTTCTTACGAAACACCTCAGATTCATTGAAATCTTTTGTGGTATTCCTTTTCGAATCCGTTCTTATGGTTTTGCTTTCTTGTTTAAATCAAGTTCGTAAAGGTTTAGTATGTCTAAGGTGAATAGAAGTTGGCGTTAGATGGAGAAGTAAAAACTTTAAGAAAGTGCCAGAACTTGGTTTGAAAAATAGTGTGGAATTCACACAAAATATGTTCAGCAGTTTCAGTGTCCTCAAGATAGGCTCTGCAGACGTTAGTTTAGCTTAAACTACTTTTCTTAACGTGGTGTTAGAGAGAGCAATGGCCAGTTAGTAGTTCAGTCATGATTTTGATATTACTTATATTACTTTACATGTTTGCGAAACGTCAAGTTCTGCTGGCATATCTTAAGTCAGTTGCTCAGCTCTACTAAGGAAGTTTTTCTTTTAGTTTCCAGTAGTTTTGTTTAAACGACAGTGAATGGAGATAAGTCGTCAGATTTGGGTATTGATCAGGTGGCGTTCAGTATTTTTTGCCTTAGTTCCTGAAAGAACGCAGCAAATCTGTGTTCCGGCAGTAAATTACGACGTGACACTACGCATTTGCTGACTATATTTCTGGTAGAGGAAGCAACAATATCTTGGAACACATATCATTGGTTTTGATATGATGGGTGTTCATCATCACTAAAACGTTTAGTAGCCTTTTTTTTGCGAAGATGAATAAATTGTTGTTGTTTCCTGTAACAAATGAGTTTGAGTGTTTCTTCGCAGGGAATAAATAATTGAACTCTGCTAAGCTTTATTTACAAATTTTCCATAATACTCTGCGAATAACATTATAAGTCATTGGTACTTCTTGGTTTCAACAAAGGCTGTGGAAACGAAAAAGTAATAGTTATGCCTTACCTTGATTGTGTCTACCAGGTGTGGTCTTAAATTTATTATGTCCATGCTATGCTTATGATTTTTGTTGCCTTGGTATAAAAAACAGAACTTATGTGACGCAAACAATTTACCCTGCCAGTTTTGCTACATTGCGAAGGATGTTAGACAAAGCAATTGAAAATTGAAGCATGGACTGTGTGATGATAGCGGTGTGAAACAAATCTACCCGCCCTATCAAAATGGACATTTTTTGTTCAATTAATATTTAAAAATCGAGAATTCTTGGATGTTACGCGCAAAATATCATCAAAAAGTTCAAACGGCTGTAGTTCGAATACCAGAACAGAACATTTGGTCTTGCTGATATTTTCGATTCCAAGTAAAATAAAAAAGTGGTCGTAGTAGTGGTACAATCAAAAAAAAAGTTACACTGGTCCTGATTCTTCGTCTGAAAAGGCCAGATGTGGAATTTCATCCTCCTACCTGAAAATGTAAGGCTCAGAAAGTGTTGACAATCGTCTGTCCTATTGATACAAATGAGGAATATAACTCCACATGCGATTAGCATAGGGTACACAGACTAGAAATAAAACACTTTGACACCACAATTCAACTAATGCAAAATTGATGAAGTTTATTTACATAGTCTTAATAAACATATTCTGAGGAAAACTTAAAGTAATGTTAAAATATCTGCGATACTTTGTTTTGTTCATCTATAACTTAACCATATAATATATTCATACATTTAAGAAAAATAAAAAACATAATATAAAACACTCCATAGTTATTTGTTCACTCTCTGTTGTTGACGTGGTCACTCTGTCATACGATAGGATCGGCTTGCCAAATAATCCAAAAGCATTCACCCATAGCTTTCCTTACTTAAAAAAAATATATTAATAATGTCAAATATAATAATAATAACAATAACAATATTCAGATATAATACTGACTGCTGCTTTTTATGTTTTTCAATGTTTTCGTAAATGTTCTTGTTGATTTGTTTTGTTTTTTTTATTTTTATTGTTACTTATTTTATTAATTGAAACCATATGTAATTTAAAAACCCTTTACATCCTTATTTGAAGTTATTATATGTGTTTTTGATTACTTTGTTGATTGGTTTCCAATGTAAAACTTAACACAAAACAAAATTGTGGTATTCGTATAATTTTAGATGATAACAAATTTGAAATAACAACTAAAAGGACTGATATTGGTTTGGCAAAAAATTGCTTTGGAATATATTTATTTTTGCATTTTTGTTTTGTATTTTGTTTTAATTTTATTTGATAAGTTTATAGTGATTGCTTGTTGGCAGTTTTCTGTGTCATTTCTTTAATTTATTTTTGTTTTTATTTTTTCTTTTTAATTTATGTAACCATTACTTCAGATTGTGTGTGTGTGTGTGTTTTTGTGTATTTATTTTAAAATGAATTTCTTAGAACATTTAAGCCAAAGTACATGAGTAAGAAAGAGTCACTCAATTTTATAGAAACAGTGCGAAATTGTATTTCTAAAACATTGCAACTAATTTTTTATCTGTGTTAGTTTTGGTTTTTTTTTTCTTATTTTTTGGATTCTTTAATCTTAAGTGCGATAGATGGTGATTTGTATTTTTTAACAGTTTTAGGTTGTATCTTTAGTTTTCTGAAATGATGTCAGAAAACGTTTATAAATGATGGAAGGTTTTTTGTTTTTCATTTTTCATTAAATTTATGTAGTCATTCATGAGGGATTTAATTTTCGAGAGCTCACTGTAAAACCATAATTTTCTTCTTTCTCCTGAGTGTTTAAATTTCAAACTTTATTTTTTTTTTCTATCTTCTAAGCCATACAAACAAGAACTAAAGTAATATAAGAAAATAAAAACGAAATACATTGTAATAAACTCTATCAAAAAATATTCTTAAGTGGAATATAACTTTCCTGTATTAAGCAAGGAAGACAATAATCTTATATTAATATCTGTTTTTTTTTTTTTTTTAATATGTTAATACCACCAAACCTGGGTGTTATTTTGTTATTTTTTTTTACGTCAAAAGTACGCCCAAAAAATGTTATCTCAATTCTACAATACAACACTTTGTATAGACGCAATCGAAATTCGAGAACTGACTTAAGATCTATGAGTTTGAAGCCTCATGTTGTTCTAGTATGTTCTAGTATGTTCGTGTTTATTTATTTTTTATTTTTTTTTTTTTTTTTTGTGAATAACAATATTTATGTCAATATGACATAATGTTTTCAACCATAACATATGTTTGATTCGTTATAAAATGTTTAACGGCTGATAACATTTAAAGTTTTATTTATTTTTGTTTTTTATATTTTATATTGTTTGTTAGTTAACTTATCGATAGATTGTTGTTATTTTTGGTTTGGTTTTTTTTTTTTTAGTTTTTTAAGATATTTCTCAAAATTTTGACATATTTTGCTTATGTGGTTTTATAAATATCCTCGTACGTGTTAGTATGTATGATTTGGCGTCAAATTAATCATTGCCGTACGAAATGTGATGGAAGACTCTTTGGCGGAGAGTTGTGGTGGTAGAAAGTAGGCCCAAAAATCCTTTCCGCTTTATATTACGTAGTATAAGACCAGTGTTGTATTTGATTAACCAGTTTAGATGAATTTGGCCAGTGATAAAGAAAAACTTTTGAATTTCTGGTAGTTTATTGAAATACTATCGTTATGGATACAAACGTTTAGAAGTGTAATATAGAATTTGGTACAAGTAAGAGGATTTCAATCTCTGTACCTATTTTATAAATTCGTTTTTCTGCTTAAAATAGCAATATAGCTCGTCTAAGTTCTGTGCCGTGTAGGACTTATGAGTTATCAATATTTATATACCTTGCTTGACATAAGCAATACGTCAGCATGTCTAAAAAGACGTCCGAAAATTTAAACCCAATTTTAAGCAGTTGAATATGGAGATATTGAAAACTGCATACTATAGATCAACTGTCTCAAGTAATACATGTATCTCTTCGGTTTCGGCATATATACTACCGCTTATAAAAGGGAAAAGAGGAAAAGTTTGGGTGTTGAGCCCCAACTACTTTTTTTTTCAAAAAACGAAGAGAAAAGTGATCCGAAAATGAGGCAGACTATAGAGACACTGTTATGTAAACGTGCCAAATTGTTATTGATAATATCTTGAAACTTCATGAACATTTCTTGGCCAAGTTTAAACAACAAATCGAGTTTCTCCAAAACCGCCATAATACACATCTCAAATAGACAAACTAAAATGTTCCAAACCCTATTTATTATGACTCCACAACGCACATACGAGTATACTTATTATTCTATGTGTATATTTTTTTTTAGCAGCTTTAACTACACTACGCACTATTTAATGATATTTGTGTTAATTTTTGTTTAATTGCTTTGTAGACAGATACATTGTTTTCTTGTTGTTATTTTAAAAACTATCAAATTCCGTAGTTAAGGGTATTTGTCATTAATTTCGATTATCCCATTTTGTATGTAAAAGTATATTAATCCAATCGAATAAATTATAATATACATTTTATAACTCATCCCGGTAAACACTAAATCTTAGCGTTCACCCAAGAGATCAATGTTTTCACAATACGTATGCATTTATTTTATATTCTGTTTTATATTTAAAATAGTTAACTTTTAGGTTATGTTTATGTTTTCATTTTGTCTATATGTTAAAATATTCATTCATCAATGTGTTGTTGTTTGTTTAAATGTTAAATTTTTGTTTTTTTGCTTATAAATATGTTTGTTTTAAATTTGTAAATAGTTTATTTAAAAGTGTTCACTAATTGCGATTAATATTTGCTTTCATTTACGCATGAGTTAAATTATCAAAAAGCAGATAAAGTATAAATGAAATGGTTTTTGAATTACAAAAAAAAAATTAAGAGTTGTTAACTTAATTTAATTATATTTTATTTATTTATTTTTTATTTTTTTTTTTTTTGTGTTTTTAATTTTATTTTTAACAATTGTCCGTTATCACAGCACCAAACATGTTTTATATTTCTTCATCTCTTTATTCGTCATATTTAAATTAATGTTATCATTTTTTTTCATTCTTTCTATTTAAAATAAAGAAATGTACCTAAAATAAGTTAATTATAAATTTTTTTTTTTTATTACAGAAATATATTTACGTTTACAATTATAGGCACAATCTAATAATGAAATTTATAATTTGTTGTTTGAACGTTTTACTATTTTGTTTATGTATATGAAGTACATTTTTTTATTTTGTTTTCATTTAAAACTATGTATGTCGCATAGAGGAGGCATGGAAAATGTTTTAAGCGATATAGTATTTCAAAAATGCTAATAATAATCCATTTGAGGACTAAATTTTGTAGATTTCTTGAACTTACAATGAAATGTGGGGCAGAGAATAATACAGCTAGTGTTGCGATTATTGTGAACAGCGTGAAAATTATAAGGCACAGGCGGTCGACTACCATTGCAGCAAATTTCCAATCACGTGTTACATCGCTGGTTTCATCTTCTTTTTTTAACTATAAAAACAGTAATACAGTATAAGTAATATCAAAATAACTAAATTCACGTTAAACAATTAAGAAAAGTTAAAGCAACTCCTGCTTAACAAAACATCGGCAGTTATACTTTCTGATTTTATTCAAAATATAGTTAAGAATTTATTTCCTTACTATAGGTAGGGACATTCAATAATTCAATCTTACCTGATCTGTTATCCATCGAAGTTCTTTGAGAATGAGCGCTAATTCGTATTCAGCCGACGAACTCAAACATGTATGCGAGATAGCTTCATGAATTCTACTCTCACCTACTGGACCTACACTTCCATCATCTCCTTGTCTGGAAATGAAATTAAAAAGAAGTATTCCAAGAGAGTGACCAGTTCACATCTTGTTCTAAAAAAAAGTGTTGAAATTCTCTTGTTGAAGACCTGTTCTTCTAACTTTGAAGTCATGCTTTGAAAGGTCAAAATGACCCTGCACTAGAGTGATTCGATTTCAAAGTATGTCTCAGTTTCTACTTCCCATTTTTTTGAACAGTGGAATCCATTTATAAGACCAAAGGGGACAACAAGCGTTAGAAACAAGAATCTGTACAGAGAACTCCGAGCAAACAATCTAATGTCAAGACTCAAGTGGGCCAAGAGACTTTGACTCACTCCGCACTGAAAAAGAGTAGCGTTTTTATTTGCTAGTTGGCTAGCAATTATTTTTAGTATGAATCGTTCCTGAGAAACAGTACAGTCACTTCCAATGGGCATTGCTATTGTACAACCTTTATAAAATTATATAGGGTGAGGGGTTTGAAATTTGAATCGTAACATTGTTCTGAAAAAACTTCTCAAAACTGTGTTGAAAGCACCATTGAAGTGTAGGTCTCCTCCATTTGAGTAA
Source organism: Xylota segnis (assembly GCA_963583995.1). Classification (NCBI taxonomy): domain Eukaryota; kingdom Metazoa; phylum Arthropoda; class Insecta; order Diptera; family Syrphidae; genus Xylota; species Xylota segnis. Next base: position 39,162,949 of record OY757237.1, read on the forward strand.
CATGTCCTTACTTATTTATCTGGTTATACAATATACAAGAAAATGAAAAAACAAACATACCTATAGACAGCTCGGTAGTAAGCCTGTTGGTGTGGTATCGTAGCACTTGAACATCTGTGATTGCACCGGAAATCATCGTCGATATCCAAAACATTTGCCAATAAAGATTTCGAAGATCTAAAATTATTTGAAATATTTAAATAGATTCCCACAATAAAGGACATTTTCAACTTCAAATCATTTGTAGAGAGTAAAAAATTTCAATTAACCGAAACAACAACATAAGATCACTTCTGTGCCAAATCGACAGTCACACGAGATCGTAACGTTGATTTGTTTACCTTTCCTTAAGCTCAACATTTTGCATTTGTTGCTTTTTGTCAGTTGACGAACTCGATGACGGAGGCGGTGGACATTCGTAACCCACTTGTCCCGGTCTTTGCATTCTTAATATACAAGGCAACCAATAGAGGAATATAACTCGAATCTATGAAGGAGATCGGATTTTATGTAAATAGATTAATGTAAAAAACACTACGTTCTTAACAGGCGTGTTTGTAGATTCTTTCAAAGCATGCATTTTAAAGGTAAAGACATAGGACAAATTCAAATTCAAATTCATAATGAAAAATTAAATAGTTCTTTATTTACTATAGTAATTTTATTAATTAATGCAATTAATCCCATTGAATTACTGCTTTTACGTGTTTTGTATGCTTGTTTTGCTAATAAATATTATTATTTTTTGTTAAATTGTATATGTGGGTATAATTTTCTACTATTTTGGTTTTGGTTGGCTGATATAAGCTTTTGGTTGTTTATGTTTTTTTATGGTGTGTGAATTTTAAGTATTTTTTTGGTTTTTTTTTTGTGATATATTTTTTTATATTACCCATTCACTCATTTCATGCGTATCTGGATTTCTATGATGATAATTGAGGATAAGTATGGTTGACACAACTGATGAGGCCACCATAAACATAATGCAATTGAAATAAGTTCCTAGAAGGACACAAAAATTACACAAAATTGTACAATTTGGATTTTTCTATATGGCTTGGTTATTTTCTCTTTTTTTTTAATTGTTTTTTTTTTATCTAAATAGATACATATATGGTAAAAATATCAATTGTTTTGCAGTTATGAGAGATTGCGCGATGTACTGCTGCCCTTTGTAGAGAACTTGATTTTGATTTTTAGATTAGAAACTAATCTTAATGAACTACAAAATGCATTTTATCAATTTTATTTTTGATATTTCGTGCAAATATCCAGAGAAGCACGAACTATATATTTTTATATATAATTAAATAGCTAGATATGTCCTTATTATGTATAAATGTATTGGATGTAAATACGTGAATGAAAGTGATAAAGTTGTCTCCTGATTCTATTTATTTTTAGTTGTTGACTTAACTACCTCGACCTCTTTTTTGTTGTTACTTAATATTACCGTAAAATTAGTTTTATTCCTTTTTAAAATAATATTCTAAATTTATGATGAAGTTATAGATTACATTAACGATAAACTTAAAGTTATTAATATCTTCTTACACGTATAATGCTACGGTCATCACGATATAAGGATCGCCTCCAAATGTTCTTTGAGTAATGTTTTTCAAATGATGCTGTAGGACTGAATATGTAATAGGTACTCGCTGAGAAATATATCAAAACTACTGAGCAAAATCCTTCGGACTATAAATGATCTGTTTCATTGTTCTACGAACAAGCTTCAAGACTCAAAAGTTGGGAACTTTGTATTGCACATTCCAAACAGCAGGAATAATAATGAAATTGTCTTTATTGGATGAAATTGCAAAGATGTATTAAAGGCTACGTTGCTAGGTTTTTATGATTCCATCAGCTGCCTTAATATGGCTTACTCTTAACCTGGTTGTCTTGATTATTTGTTTTGGACGAATTACCCTTAAAAATAAGCAACCTATCCCACGGATTCTGCAAAACGAATTGGAACAATAACCAAGAAAAAGCGTGATTGCAATGTGTGCAAATACGTGCGAAGACCAATGTAATTCACAGGATTAATATACATAAATCTTTATATTCTCGTATATTAACTTGGATAACTGACAACAAATATGGCAGTAAAGGTATTAGTATTTGCGATTACATAATTATTATTCAGTTATGTTGATTCCGGATGATAAAGGAAGCACAATATGCTTAGAAGCAGGTATAAGTTCCTGTCTTTCTCCATAAATCAATAAAGATATTGAATCGTAACAGAATGTGCAAAATCATATTTCATAAGTTAATCGTATTTCAAGGGAATAATTCATTCAAATACAATTAATGATACATCTGCCTCATCTGCAATTGGATAGTCGAAAAAATATGATTTTAATACATATATGTATGTATATATATTTTGGGCAGATCAAATGGCATACGTCAAACTTAGAGAAATGTCACATCACATACCTATTAATTGCGTGAAAGATCTCGTCGGACTGGATTTTTTTACGTTCACAGGCCAGGGCGGAAATAGAAAGGTGACATGTTTATCCTGGATTTTATTTGACGTTTGAAATTGTCAATCGATGTCACTCGACAAAAGAGTGAAAATATAAATTGAAACTGAGAAATACTCTAAGCTAACAATACAAATACGAGAGTAAAACAATTTAATTGCGACGAGAAACATTCGTTTTGTTCAAATAATAATTTTTCTGTTGAAAGCTAACCAATTTTATTTGGTGCCAACTACTCATACGCAAAAAAAAAACAACTAAGTAATTGACCAGTCCGTCAATCCTGTCAAAAGTATAATGACATTTTTAACGTACCATAATTATTTCATTAACTAGAAGTATATAATCTAAAATTGAATTTAAGTATGAGTATATATGTATATATGTATATATATAAAAGTAACGTTAAAAATGACATTCAAACTACTTTATACGCTTTTCCTTTCTTTAGGTTCTCTTGAAATTGTTGGAAGGATTGTTTCGAAGGAAAATAAACCGCATTGTCAATGTTTGGTTATTTTAAAAGTTATACAGAAAAGTATGTAGACAAAATGGTGCACATTTTATTCCAAATTCTGTATATACAATTGTAATAAAAAAAAAAAAATATTATATTAAAGAGAATTTTAAAATATTATTACTATGTAAGAAACATATTTAGTCGCATTTTTATATATTTTTAGTATGTAAATATATATTAATTAATATTAAACTATGCTTAATTTTAAAGATGTTATATTTACAGCTAAGTGATAGGAAAAAAAATTATTGCTTGGCTTGCTTTTTGCTTTTATTACAAATATTTAATTTATAATATTGTTTGAATAATATTTTTTAACAGAGTTGGTCAAAAATCGTGTGTTATGAGATCTGATTCTTTGTTTTAAGAATTAAATTCTTTTTTATAAAAGCATAAAGTTTACAGTTCAATTTAATAAAAATGACTATGTGAGAATGAAAGACGCTAAATTTTTGGAATCTGTTTTTGAGTCACGATTTTACGATAAGTGCGTGAAACTACTAATCAAAAATAGATCAAAGATTGAATGTAGAAATAGCAAATACTTCTCCTAACTCTCTGGAACATGAGTTAGGTTTCAGTGCAAATATTTTTAGTTTGTATTTAGTAAAATATTTAGTATTTCGTATTTAGAATGGCTAGCTATGAATATATGACTCTAATGCGCTGAATATTGAATTGAGAATACAATGATCAAGGATTCTCAGCTCCTACGTCGTAAGGCTCAAATTTTGTTTGTTTTGGTTATAAGAGAAACTGCTGTGATGAATTTGTAATGACTCGAATTGAACTAATGAAGGAGCCAAAAACATGTATACTAGAGATACCTAGAGAATGTCAATGATTCCAAAATTTTTACTCGAATACGGATTACTAAGGATTATTACTTATTGAACTAAAGCGTTAAAATCCATGTGTATCAGAATGATGACCAACCAGCATTATGATACAAACCTTTCAAACTCCAATCAACTTTTTGGATACAAAAGCCTATTTTTTGCGTGAGAATGAATAATTGTATTAAAAAGAGCTATAGCATGGACGTGTGTATGATGATGTCGACATTGCTCAAAGCAAGCCTTGACTACAAATGTAATGTTTGTTTATAAATGTAAATAAAGCCTTTCGAATATAAAGTGTTTGGGAGTACATACGAATCTACGCATATATAACATATGGTTGTATTAAAAAATAAATAGACAAATGTAATGTGGTAAAGGAATTATTACAGTTTAGTGTATAGTGTTTATAAAAAATAAAGCATTGTATAGTATTAAAGGGATATGTTTTATTTTCTTCAACAAACCATGCATGTTTGTAGGATCTATATATGTAAAAGATTAACTATTTCTTTTATTTTTCAATTCAGCACGTCTCTGCGACAATCTGAAAACAAAAATATATTGATTACCTATATTTCCATTTCATTATTCAAAATCATGATGTATCGCCTTCATTATTTTGTTTCAAAAACTGTTGGCAAGATTGTTGTTTCCAGAACCGAAACTTAAAATCTAAACCGAAATCTAAATACTGTAAAAAATTCTAGGACTCAAAAAATCCACAATGTTCACTCTGACTTCGCTGTTCAAACGAATATGCCGTTTTGTCGTACTTTTTCCTAAACAGTTTCAGATAATCCAAATTAAACACATTTTTCTTTAATTATTTTTCCACTGAACTGTTTCCTTCACGTTTATCATACAAAAAAAAAATACATTTTCGATAAAACAAGAAACACTTTTGACCACCACTGTTTAAAATAATTTTCAAGCCAAACAAATAATATGAAGAAATCCTTTTCCAACAATAGTATAATAATTATATGTATGAATCGATTTGAATGATTTTATATATCAAATTTAAATTTGAAACTTTCACAATTTTATAAAAATCTTTTTTTTTTAGAAACTTAGGGCTCAATTTAAATGTTACAAATTATTGATTAACCCTGGTATAACTAAAAAAGAAAAACAAAATCTATGCTACTTTTGCTAATCACGACTCCGCGCTTATTTTTTCCACTTCTTGAGTTGATAGCTCAAGACTAGACTAAAGGAAAGTAGATATAATGTCGGTTTTTCTATTCGAAAACTTTTGATTCTATCAAAACAAAACAAAATATATCACTTGTCTCTATCTGTGAGGTGTCACTTGAAACAAATTTCGATTCAATACACCTACATACTCCGGGATCGTGAATTTTGATGTCTCCATAACGTATTTTCTGCATTATGTGGGGCCAAACAGTTTTCAAGCTTACTTATTACATAGTATATCTGTGTAGTTTTTAAGTGTCAAAATCCTATTAAGTCTGAAAAGAATTGTCCACAATTAAGTTTGTCCTTACATCAATTAACAGGCCGTCAAAAAACTTCACATTCTTCGTACATATTTACAATAGAGCTCTTAGTCTCTTTAGAAATTAATTAAGTTCAGCTTTTGAGAAATGTTTTAAATTAAAAATAAGAAAGTAGCATAGCAACAAAATAATGATTTTTTTTTTAATGTAAGTATGTATGTCTTAAAATTGTGACAGCATTAAAGTAGCAAGTGAAAGTAGCAAAAATAGCGAAATTGAGTCTTGCCTCGCTCACCTCGAGTAAGATGATAAAAAATGAATAAAAAGAAAAATATTATTTGGCAAATGATTAAAAAAAAAAGATAGAGCGAAATGCGAATAACAAAAAAATTAGTGCAAATGCATTCCTTAAGTATCTTAAGTGTCTAAATTGTTGGTTGTCAGAAGAAGAATTTGACGTCCATGTTAGTTACATGCTTCTTACTGCAACTTTAGAGTCCTCATTTTCTGGTATTAACTGAAATTGTCAAAGTTGCTTACTCTTCCCCAAGATCACAGATCTCTGCGACAAATATTCATTTATATATGTGCATCAACAAATTTAAGTATACATAGTTGTGAAATATTATTAAACGTGTGCTTAGAATAAATTGACTTCAGAATGATAATATACAACCTATGTATGTAAAACGAAAGAAGTTATCGTTTCAAAACGAAAATTTATTGGAACCAAGGTGATTTTATTTATCTCTTCCAAGGTTTTTTTTTTAAGTAAAAGATAATGTTTTGTGTATACGCCTATGTTAATCATTATTAATTATTTATTGAGCTTTGAAAAGAAAAAAGAAGAGATTTTTAATGCGACAATAAACTCAAATTCAACAAACAGAAACATAAACATATCCATTTATGTAGGTTAAAACACTAAATCAAGGTTTTATTTATAAAATTTCTTTTTTTTATGTTTTATATGTGTAATCGTGTTTGTATTAAATCTTCTTTTGTAGTAGAAAAAACAATTGCACTTAAGTATTATAATAGATACAACCTCCTAAGCAGTCAAAAAAATTGTTAGTGTTTCAAGATTTAGATTCTTTTAAAAGCATAACATTGAACACTCTCTTTGATTTCCAGAAAAGGATATAAATTAACGCAGGCCAGACGGAAGCAAAAAGTAATTAAGGAATGTATTGTCGACTTACAAAGAAAGATTAAGACAGCAGTATAGGAAAACGATTGATTGATGGCAATTTGGGACTAATCCCGTACATTGATATCTTAGAAAATACGATCCTTTATTACACGAAAGAAAATTTGCCACGCAACACGATGTTACATGAGTAAATGACCCTAAGCATACGATGATATGTCCAAGAAGTTCATTCAAGAGCAAACAATTATTCTAATGGAATGAACATTACAATTTCCTGCCGGTAGACGTCTCGAAAAAATAATTCCAAAAGTATTTTCTCATATCCTCATAAATCAAGGATTACAAGCCTTCGGTTGAATACATGAGCCTTGTAAAATTCACTTTCTTTAGAATATAATTAATTTTGTATCTTAAATCCTAAAAAGACCATAACAACCAGGTTTAAACGATTTGTGAATAAAAATGCAAGTTAAATCATTGAAACCACTATTTCATTAGCCCTTTACAACTTTTTACTGATGCCATCTGCTAACAATAACTAACAGTTTTTATCTTTATTTCTTGCAAAATAATACTGAAATGTGGCATTATTTTTATATTTTATACATTTCTTTCCCATTGGCGAAGAAAAAGGTACTCGCAACCAAGAAACAGATAATTCATAATTATAAAAAATACACAATACATAAAAGTAGTGGCAGATTTATACGTATTTTATTCCAAGAACGAAAACGTTAAAATCATTAAAACCACTTTCGAGAAAAATCTAATTTAACTTCACCCCATTGTCCTCAGATATAAAGTTCGAAATAAATATGTACCTACTTCTAGCCAGTCATTTAGGATACAGCGTAGAATGTATAATAAAAATGTCAAATGTGATTAAAAATTGTGAAATTCAAAATATCGATGATTATTATTATTATAATGATAATGACCTCGCCTTGATGAAGAATGATCAACAGGACCTCACCCTATTGTTAGGCCCAAACAAGAAAATTCAACATTTTTCCTTTCCTTCCTTGCATTTGCATGAAAATTACTTGTTTCATGAAAAATTGGAATTTCTTCTTTGGATCTAATAATATGGCCAGGTACTGCAGTCTATTTAAATGAAAGCCTTTCTATTATGTATTTTAATGATATTTGCTGTGTTATTATTTTTTCATGGATTGCACCATGAATCATTGGGCAGTTAAAGACAATATGTTAAGATCGTAAGAACATCGGTACTGATAGCCAGTCGAATTAACTTCCAGTGTCTTCATCAAAAAATCCGACAGATTCTCTTCAAAAATTCATTTACTACGAAATGTGGTTCGTTTATAGAAAAAGGCATAAAAATATATTTTTCTTAAAATATAATCGTTTTCACATTATTTTGCTACTTCGTACTGTTAAGCCCCCTTTGTGTAGAAAATACAAAAGGACGTATATTAAACTAAATCAGTTCCACGTTTTGTTGCACGGCATTGTAAGTGTTTAAATATATTCAACAAACACAACTAAATTATTAATATTACAGAACTACATAACTCTTTTGTAGAAAAAAAATTGTTTGTGGTTTAGAATTTTAAAAATCTAAGAAGGTATGTCTAAACCTTTTGTATTCAACTGGTATTTCAGAGCTCTTCAGATAAGGTTCTGTTCCAAATTCATAGAACAAAAACTTATAAAACTTCGACATTGGATTTGGATTGGAGAGTATAATAAGAATTATACAGACTACTGACTAAGACTTGTCTCAATCGATGGCGGAACCGAACAGGATGTAGCCAGCCGAATGTAGCCACAGTTTGTTCCGTTCCAACGTTGAATCCATGCTGCTATATACATAGATGTGGTACCTGGAGGACCACTATCACGAGTGACTATCTGGAGTGACCACCACTATCACGAGGAAACTGCAATCGTTCGTCAATAGGTGCCTACGATACCTATATCTTTAGCAGTGAATTGGACATACTCCCCGAAAGGGTGACAGGTCCATAGATAACCACGCGATGCAATGGAATCTGCCTACTCAGGATTAGAGGATACGCGGCGGTCCTAGGAATACATGGCGCAGAACAGTTGAGAAGGAAGCACGGCAACTGGGAAAGAGTTGGGGAGAACTGAGACATATTTCCAGAAATCGCACACGATGGCGCGTAGGAGAATTTGTGACTAACCAGGTATACATATCTTGGTGTACTTGTAGAATAGTACTTAATTAAATATAATGAACAAGACTAATGACAAATTTGGTTGAAATTACACAGAAACATAGAAAAGGGTACATATCTGTAACCCCAGAGCTTAATTGGTTAGAAATACAGTTTATGTACGAATATACTGCCCCGATGGACCCAGTGAAACTATCTATGTACTTTTGTACTTAGTTTAGTCGAATAGATATATGTAAGCACTGATTTTTATAAAAGATATAATTAAAATCATTGACCAGGTCAATACAGCGGTTACTAGCCGGAAGTTAAGCCTATACTTCTAAAGAGAATGAAAAGGTCCTATTTTTCCAAAACGGGCAAGCTATTGAATGCGATTTCTCACATTGAAAATAACACTCTGTATGTATTAAGTATAGCATAGTAAAGTATAGATACTCTGGAAAATTATTAATGTTTATCGGTTTTATGGTGTAGACAAAAAGGTCGAGAGTGTGGAATGAATAGAGAGTGACTCTTTACATATGCGCTAAGTTTCTATTTATTATGTATACTATATACATATACAGTAAATGTATTTTTAGAGCCATAGGACTATCCAGACGGGCTGAACTTTACGGACAGATAATAATCCAGGAACGATTAATTTTATGAATATCTCCATTTGGCTTTCAAATGAGTCTTAGGTTAAATTTTGCAAAATAATAGTTGAAACCTACATTAAACTAGTTATGTTTCATAAACTACGCTTTCATATTTCACGCATTATCTAGAAGCGACTGCAAAACAAAATAAATAAATAAACTTAAAAATATATATTTGTTTTTTAAATATATATATATAGATGAAGGTTTCTAACCTTATGAAAAATATAATGAGTATGTTTTGCAAAATATCAACAATTTGAAACGATTATTTTAAACTGAGCCCTTAGTTTCCCTACTGATTTTTGATATTTTATTACTTGCGGACAATAAAGGCATAATTTACGCTTACAAATTTTGTGTTCAACCAATTATCCGCAATCATCATAAAAGGCTAAAAATCGAGAATATTTTATTTTTGGTTTTGTTTGTTTTCTTTTTTTTTTTTTTTCAATGATTTCGTATTATATTTCTGAATTATTTTGTGTGCCAGTTTTATATATAAAATTTGCTATTTTTTAGGGGAAAATTTAGAGTAAGCTTTCGTTGTGTAGGATTCTTGGGGAGAATAATAACACTACAAAATAAAACCTTGGATTTAATTTTTTTTATTTTTTTTTTTTTTTTTTTGATATCATATATTTAATGTTATATAAACTATGTAAATAAATATGGCAGGTGCTAACTGAGTTTTATGGGCAAAGCTTACAGATATATGTATGTATATGCACATAGGTATATATTTTTTTTCGGAAATACTTAAAGTGGGTATAGTGAACTATGCGAGGAAATTTAAAAAAAAAAAGAAAACAAATGTTGCATTCACAGCTAAGTAACTACATTCATAAATGATAATGGTATTTTCAACAAAGGTGATTATTATTTTTGGAGCTCTAATTACAGTATGTGTCACAGATAATTACATTTTTCAATTACCTTATATCGTCTTTTCTTATTAGTTAAATTATCCTAAACAAATCAGCTTGTGACATATGTTTTTGTTTAGTTTTATAAACGCAAAATAATTAAATTCGGACAGAAAACGAATATAGTATAAGAAATGAAAGAAGTTTGATAAAAATGAAAAGAAAATTTTTAAAAGAATTATAAGTAGATGCAATAGGAAAGCGATTTGTGAGATAAAATTAAATAAATTTGAAGAAGGTTACACCAGCATTGTAAAGTTTATCAATAAACTGATGTAGACGGTGTATAATACATTATAAGTATATATTTTGCATTAATATTAATTTGATTTAAAAAGAATACAATCAGTGCCGTAAATTGTGTGTAGTCCACCTTTATACATATTTTCAATAAATTAACCTTTGACATATAATAAACCTTTCTGCTAAAAAGGTGCATATGTACATACGATCGTCGATAAAGATCAAAAAGATATTTTTAACCAAATGTCGTGTGAACTACCAATTTTTGTTTGACAATTTTGTAGCAAAACAGTTGTAAGACAATTGCCAGACCGCCATCTGACAATTCATTTGCAGGTATTTACCAATCATCTGAACAATTGTGAACCAAAGAATTTTTAAAACGTTTGAAATTAATTTGTTAAAATTGTAACGATAATAGGTAACGCCCGGTATGGGTTATAGATGAATATACAAAAATGCTAAATAGAGGCCACAAATATGAAATAGAACCCACGATTTAGAATCGTGTATTCACCCGATTGAGTAGCCGCAAACTGAAAATTCCCGATGCACGTATTGCTATTCACTCAAAAACAACAAATTTGTAAAACTAGACGTAATTCTTGGGGGTTCCTAAGCCCGCGCCAACAATATTGGTTGAAAGATTAGCTGCCTTAAAGAATGGAAGAAACAAACAATTCGCAGAGAATCTTCTTGTCTTTCATCAATAGCTGTACAGCATGATTGTGGCCACTTCACATGGTTTTCATTGGTTTGAGGTACAGGCCCACATGTTTAAGATTGTTTCATTCCAATGTTGAAATCGCCATGTTATATAACTTCAATATTTGTAAAAAAGGAACCTCGCAATGGATATGGTGATACACTTCACTTTAAAAAGGCTGAAGTTTCTTAGAACGACGCTGCAGAAGAGTTGAAACTTAGTGTCAGAACTGATGAATCTTCTCGCAGACCCAAGGCGAAATTACATCATTTAATTCAATAACTGGTACAATCTTTATTTCTTTACTTAACCGAACTTTCTCTACGCGAGCTTCTACTGTATATACGAACACTGGCCCTGGATATATGTATTATGATATTTATTTATAATACTTAACTAATCAAATTGATTTTAGTGTACATATATATTCATTGTGTGCGAAGTGAAAGAGATAAAAATTTATATGTTCATGTTCATGAATGTATTCATAAATATTGAAATATTTAAAAACAATTTTGAAACATGCATGTATTTACATTTATAGTGAAATAAACAATTATTATGTTGTTGCACACATAAGTCTGTACTTGTAGATAAATGTATATTAGGCCATTTTCGAAAACGTCAAAAAATAGTCGATTTGATCGTTAATGTTAAAAGACATCAAATATGCCATCCATCCTGTTTGCACACATGCTTTGGTACGTCAATGATATTAGGTCTGTTAGCGTACTCTCCCAAAACAACGAATTTTCAGGAAAATCTACGAAAAGTCACCAAATCCTGTTCGAGTACGCAAAAGTTTGGTAGTTTTTCATAGAAGAGAGTGCTCACGAGAGAGTAAAAAATTTCCCCATGCAACGAATTTCAGTGCAGGAAATTTATTTGCACTGATTTACGAAAACTATCAAATATGTCAGATATCTATAAGAAATTTTTTGTTGTTTGTGTATTTGCATACATTTGCTTTTGACGTCTAAAATGTGGGCGAATTTCTTTTTTGCGTTCGTTTACTTTCGTTTGAAATTTTATAATCTACGAATGTTGGTACAGAAAGTACGCGAGCAGACATATTATTGTATGCAAGAGCATTCCACGTTTTAACACGATATTCAAACAAAATGCAATCCCTCAACACAATTATTGAAAAAATTTTGTGTTTGTGGAATAATTATTATGATAAACGGAAATAGTTTTTGGGAAAAAATTCTAAGCTTCCGAATACAATTCAAAATCGTGATTCTTTTTTCGAACAAATTACTTTTGCAGTCTGCGTTCAAGAGCATTTTACAAAAGCATTTTTGACCCGGATGACGTTTTCGAAAACGGGCTCAGTCAACTCATGAGCTCATTTTTTTTCTACATATAAACGTGCATGCTATTTGATGTCGACGCACAATGCAACATTTTGACAAGTTGTACGAATATATGTATGTGGGAACGCGGTGCGTCAAGTTATTAAGCGTCTGACAAACAGCAAGAGTTTAACTGTCCTCGAAAAGGCTTATCAAACAAGAAATGTCTACATGCCCTTAAAAGGTAAGAGCATTCCAACCAACGCGAATGTGAGAAGCCCGGACATTTTGACTTATACACGTTGTTTGCAACTTTTTAAGTAAAGTTAATTCAGAAGAAGAGGCACAATCACGGACAGCGCAGTTCGAGGTTCGATTCCTAGTCACCTCTACTAGGAAACAGCAAACAGCTAATTTTTATTTATCTTTGTTTATATCCAGTAATATGAACCCTTGTTTATGTGAATTGTATTTTCGCTAAAATTGTGCTCAAAGAAAATAACACTGAAGAATTGCTCGTATATTCTGGATACAAAAGAGAGTTAACGAGTCGAATTTAGTTTTTCAATTTGATGTTCCGGAACCATAAAATTTCTTTGAACTAAGGAGAACGAGAATATGTTTCTGCACAAGAATAATTGATTGATAACAAACTTTTGCTTAGTTTGATGATTTTTATTAAAATATTGGACGACCGCCCAAAAGTGTTCATGATTTTCAATAAGTTTAAATTTTAGGTATTCGTCGAAATGTGGTGTGTAGGTGTTACAATCGCTAACCTGAGCCTGAGTATTTCGTTCTAGTCAAGATTTTGCTAGCACATTGGTTACGAGTTTTTGAAAATAATGGTGTATTTTCAGTATGGTGCTACCTGAAACCAGCTTCGAATTACATCCTTTAGTATGCAACTACATAATAATTAATATTAAAGTTATTATTATAAATAAGTATAACAATAAGATTTTAAAAATGCGTATCTTATATTACATTTGTTAGGTATATTTTATTGAAAACGACTAATAAAGGAATTAAATATATGATACCGATTTAATACATAATTTAACAAAACTCGGCAAATATTTAGACCTAAGAATAATAGTTTTTATTGTCCGACAGCCAGTATTGAACTCAGCATAAGAAAAACACTTAAAGCGTTTCAATCATTTCTACTATTTAACGTACTGCACGCTTTACGTGGAACATAATGAAAGCCTCTTCTTGAACTATATTCGATTGCATTTCCTTCAGGAGAAATGTTCCTGACCGAAAATTTTCCAAATTGGAAAATTAAAACCTTGGCGTTGCAATTTTTTTTGTTCTTGTCTATTACCTATTGAACAGAAATATACACACGTCTCCAAAAACAAAACAAATAAAAAACTCAACGACTATTCCTTAGAGTGCGAAGGAAATCTAATTCGGATGGGCAACACAGTTTTTATAGCTTTTGGGATCCGCATTGACTTGCCCTTTGTACACGATTTTCGCTATCTAATTTTATTGATTTGATACGAGTACCCGTTCACAGTAAAGTTGAAATTGCTGATGCTGGACTTTTATTGGGGTAAGTTTGTTTAATAAAACTGTGTAAACCATTCCTGCGAATTTGTGCCCCCAGAATGTCTAACAAGTCACTTTAAAACCACATACTCTCATGTAATGAATAGAAGAGAAAATTAAATTAAAATAAAATTAAACCAGGCAGATAACTTAAAGACTTTATAACAAGCTTCTAATATGTTCATTTAACCTATGAGGATGTGACGTTGCCCCATTTGACGTTGTTTGGAATCAAATCTGTATAAAAGTCAAATGAGTGCGTTAAAGTACGCCTATAAAAGAAAATCATGGCATAAAGCTCCTTATGACGTGTTTAATGTCTAATTCAGGACATTTGTGCCGCAATATCACGTACAAGAAATTTGCCAAAAATACAACATAATTACGAGAATATGGTGGGTTATGTGGCACAGCTGGTTTTAAATACAAAATGTTATCTCTTACGATTGGTATTGGTATTGATATTGCGGTCTCTATAAAATTATGCTCTTAATTGTACGTTTTTATTTTTACAAAAACATCTTTAAAAGCGGGACTTAGACTTTCACTAGGAAATGATGGCCATGACTGTTAAAACTTAAAATAATATGAATTACTTTGGCGATTGACAGTCTTACATAGTTTGATCTGGATTATTAGCTGATATTCTAGTTTTCTTAAGCTTGAATAACGTTTAGGAATAATAGGTTAATTTGTAAAGCATATCTGTAAATTTTAAGTGCTTTTTCACGTAATAATGATTACATGGTAGTTTTTAAGATTCAATACAATACGAACTAACAAAACTCAAAAGATGAGAACAGCGGAAAATAAACGCAGAGAACAGCAGAGATAAAGTATACAACATATACTACACCATCTTCCAGATAGTTGGTTATGATAATTTCTTGGGAGTAATTCAATAAGCTAGACCAGGTAAGTGACGCTTATCAACCCTGCAACAAAACAACTCCATACTATCTTCCAGTAAACTACTTGCATACATACATATTTCCGCCATACTTCCACCCTTATAATATATTGTACTATCTACATATATAAATATCGGGTCAAGTAGTTTTAGGAAAGGGAAAAGAAGAAGAAATATGGTATTAGATATCATCAGAACACTTTTAAATGAGATTCGATTTAATTGTCGAAATAGTAGGGCTTACTACGTAGCAATTAGAATAAAAGTAAAAAAGATATTCTTGTTAAATATAACTTTGAATACATAGAAATAATAGACAGCATTGTTACGATTTTACTTCAACATATTATGAATATCCAGGTGAAGTTATTCAAATTTGATTAATACCACACTTACCTCTTAAAGTTATATCTAAATCTATTTATTTTGAGTTGAGATAATGTTAAAAATAAAGTATTCATAAATTAGGTCTGTTCGCGTACTCTCACAAAACAACAAATTTTCACAAAAATCTTCGGAAATTCACGAAACCTGTTCGGGTACGCAAAGGTTTCGTAGTTTTTCTAAAGAGCGCTTACGAGAGTAAAAAATGCTACTAATTTTAGTGCAAGAAATTTGTTCGCACTGAGTTATAAAAACTGTCAAATCTGTTGACGTTTAAGAAGTGGGCACGCGAAAGCTACACGTTTATAATATAAGTTTATCACCACTCCTTGAAATTTCACAATCTACGAATTTTGGTGCAGAAAATACGCGAGCAGAGCTATTGATTCCTTGGTTCCGTTCTTACACACTTTAACTTCATAAGTATGAGCTAAAATAACTAAATGTTCCTAGTTAAAAAAAAGTAAAACACACTTTTCACAGCACTGGTTGGATTTAAAAAATAATACTAATTTAACCCGCCTATACATTGCATCTCTTAGCTTTTTTTTTGGCTTTAACTAGAAGTATTTTCCCTTAAGTCATGAAGGAAAATAAAAATGCAGTCTTAAACTTAGTATCTATCTCCTGGGTAAGAAAATGATGGATTCCAGTAGTATAAATGTTGTTTAGGTAAGGTATTAGGTACTCCATCTGAGATGGATTTTGATGTTTGCGATATTTACTAAAGTATGAAGTGTTTGAATGATATTCCAATGGTTTACATGTTTACAACTTAAGTATAGTGTATACCATTTTAATTTTTTTGATTTAAATCCTTATTTTTTTTTTTGAAAAATAAAAAAATGAAATGAAATTATTTTACTAAAGAAGGTTGTGATTTCCTTAAGTGAGCTTGTGAAAATATGTAAAATATTTAAACCAAAGAAAACAAAAAATTTCTTGATGAAAATAAATCATGAATTTGAGGAGCATTTTATTTGATAGATTAGTAAAAACGAAAAAAAAAAAAACAGATTAATTGGAAATGAGTCTAAAACTGAAACTAAACAATAATAGGAGGACATAAAGCTGGCCGTAGAACTTACCTAGAAGAGGCACTGCATCAGATGTGGCTGGCATTGTTTCAGCCACCATGTTTAGGAAGACTGTCAGTGACAACAAAATTGTTACTCCTATAAAATAATTATTCATATATTATTAAGTGAAAGTTTAATCATCTGACAACAACACTTATATGATGAGGCTTATAGAAATTATAGCAAAAATATAACAAATAATTTACCAAGTTCGCCTTTAAGCTTAAGGTTGTCATGCAATAAAAAACTACTACCATATTTCTGCGTAGAACCTTTTTTTTATAATTTGTAGCATAAATCATATTTGGGAGTTTTGTTTGTGCATATGGAAAGGAGGACTTTCAACTATCTGTTCGAGAATGCTATGAACATACGTATAATGTTCGGACACAACTTGATTTTACACAAAATCTTTATTTACTAGAACAAGTTGTTAATGAAATATATTTTGACTCAACTAAAATGTTTGGTTGAAATGTTTCAAGTACATTTCTATGCGTGTATGTAGAGATATATTGAGGAGTATTCATAAGTTTCCATTGACATCGTTATAATCTTAAAAGGAAGTCTTTGGTTGAGTTGAGACTACAGTGAAATTCAATAAAAATATAATTTACCGGTTCACAGAACTGGAATACTGGACATTTTTCGATTTAAGTATAAACATACAAAAAACCGGGTGTCCAGATAGCAATTGTACTTTTTCCAATTATTATTTATTTTAGTAGCTGTCAAAGTTAGCAATGTCACTCAGAGGACAAAATATTCAGCAAGGCTTGCCATTTCATCATGCAGTGCAAACGTGCACAAATTTTTTAAAAATATTATAGAAATTCTGGATAAAATATAAATACGCAACTAGAATTTCATCGTGAAGTCAGCATGGCTTCAGTGTGACTTTTCGACCTTAAGTCACCAACCAGACAGAGATTTGAGCGAATAGAAGAGACGTAGCCGTCGTATCGGCCAGTAACAAAGAAGACACAGTAATGTTGATTCGGCGCTGATCAGCTGAAATGGACATCGCCAGAACTAATCCGGCTAATTTTCTGGTTGAATTTGGGCCTACATTCGTATAAGACTGTGCTGGTGCAAAAATTTAAGTCGAACGACCATTAGTTCGCTAAGTGAGCGCTGAAAATGTTGGCCGGAGATCCGAATTTCGGCCAAAAAATGTGGAGTACCACGATCAAAGAAAGAAAAAGGCTCTTTGGATCAAATAAGCGAAATTTAACAAACAAACCTCAACCAAAAAACGCAAATCGGATGATTTAGATTTTGGTGTACTGAGTTCAGTGTGGAATACCACGGTCAAAGGTGCAAAAAGGCCCTCGATCCACCTCAAATGCATTGTGGTCTCAATGAAAACTTTTACTTGTCCTCAATATATCATATTGTCAGCATATAAAGTTAATAGGTATGCTCACTGGAGAAGGGTATAGCATCACGCAAGGTCAATTTTTCGAATTAAGATTTACTTTAGGAAATTATATGTGTTTTTGGGCAAAGCATACCCAGCTTTTGTATATCGCGATTTATACTAATTCAATTAAAACATTAAACAATTTAAACTTTCTTTAAAAGCAATGAAATTTTAACGAATCCGTTGAATTAGGTTATTTGAATGAAAATAACAAACATTCGGTAGATAGCCATTTGTAAGAAAACAACAAAACAAAAAACATAAAAAGAACAATAACTTGTTTAATTAATTTGTGATTATTATTATTACTTTGTTTTATTTTTATTTTTTTTGTGTGTCACGTTCATCTAATTTGATGCAGAAAAGGAGACAATTTCCAACTTACCAAGTGAGAGTTTCTCACCAGAATCTGGTGGCAGTGTAAAACCTAGAAGTGCCATTGAAGCAATTAATACACACGGCACAATTAAATTGAAAAAATAGTAAAGAGTTTTGCGTCGAATCAATATGGCGAATGTTATATCAATATAAGGTTCAGGGCAGCAATTATAGTAGATTTCATTTCGTTTTCCTGGTACACCTGAGGGTATATTTAAGAAAGAAATACACAATTTGCAGTTATAAATGAATTTGTTTTAATTAAGAAATATATTTTTGTTTTTTTTTTTTTATAATTTTTGTCAAATCATCGTTTGTATATAAATCTCTTACCATTGAGTGCATGGTCTTAAACACTACCTTTGCGTTAATTCATTTTGTAACACTCTTGTTGTAAGGTTTTGTATTAAATACGTTTGAGTGGTTTTAAGGGGAATACTAGCTTCTTACCTAAAAGATCCCATTCACCATTTGTAATAAAACTGGAAATATCGCCCCCAGCTTCATCTTGTAGTTGTAAGTCGAGCTGCAATGCATAAAATATATATATTTACATGTTTAGCTGCATCTTACAGGTTTTACTAACTACCATTCGATATACATATCAGCTAACTAACTAATAATTCAATATATGAAAAGTACATTAAAAATCTGACAAGATGGGTCGTATCCACGCTCCTGGTGAGGGTATTTCCGAATCAGCACTTCCCTACTGAAGGACAGTCCCATCATAGCTAAAACTCAACGCCGAGGATGGGTATGACCCAATGCGAGACCGGTTTCATCCTCCATGATTCCTATGGTCTCGCACAATGTTCGTCAACGACAACGAGATCCTCCATATCATAAAATTGGTGGGTCTAAAGCCTGACATTTCAGAGGATTCTTGTTGAGTCTATGATCCACAGGCTCGCCCAGTACTATACGACCAAGAGCGTACTCCCACCAAGCTGGAAATATGAATCGAAGACAGGATCTGCTTTGGTTGCCTAAGTTTGACAAGGATACGTTTGCTTTGTTTATTTTTTAACACAAAAATGGAAAATTTTGGATATTATTCTAGCCGATTGTAACTCAAGGATTTTGCTCATAAAAAAAATGATATGAAGCACTTTCTATGCAAGAAAAACGACATAAATCGATACATGTAGATTTATTAAGCCTTTATCGTTAATCTTCCCAATTGTTTATGTTTTCTAATAAAACAAACAAAAAATTAAACATTCACTATTCCTGCCTAGTAATGACTAATTACGATACTCCTCAACCAATGTGACCAGCTCGAGCCAAGTAGTGAGTAGTATTGTGAGATCCTGACTATATTTCCTATCGTTTACTGAATAATTCTTCTCTAAGGATATGTAATTCGTAGGTTTTAACATTTAAATCATACTCTTCTAGTTAGAGTTACTGGTTGGCATTACTTAAAATAATAAATTAAGTTTATGTTACCTGAAACCCATCATACGTCCACGAGCCGAATTTCATTTCACATCGTTGATCATCGAATGGAAACCAAGTGATATCGATCTTACAAGTGGACTTGAATATACCAGGTGGCACATAAAGACATGATCCATTATTCCGGACAACAACATTGGTGGCGTATGTACCATCAAATCCTTCGTCGGCGCTAAAATTTTAAAATTAAATTGTAACACACTTTCAGCTTTAAGAAATTTTTATTTTTATTTACGGAAAACTTTACAAGATCTTAAGATAATTAGTTTATTATTTATTTTAGATGATACACATGACATTAACACCAAAGAAAAATGAGACGCTAATTGAAGTAACAAATTTTAATGAGATCCCTGAACTTCAGCGACTCTACTCTTTTCATAATATGTCGTGCCCTTTGCAAAGGACATGACATCCTTACAAAAACATTGTTAAAAACATGTTTCACTACCCTAAGGGGTAGACACAAATATTGTTTTTTTGTTTGTTTTTGTATTTACCTGTTGTACATAAGGACATCTGGTTTCCAAAGACGATGAGGTGGAATACGTAAGTCTCGTACTCCACCAAATTCACTAGAATTCCATCTCAAATTCATGTCATTCCATTCCTGCGGATATAAGTTGAAATACAGGTACTTAAATAAATATTAAAATAAAACTTTCGCAATGAAATAATGTTGTAAATAAATAAAATAAAAATAAAGTGTCTTTGGAAATATTTCAGGCTGTTGTTGTGGTTTAGTAAACTTACCAACTTTAGCCAAATATTTGTTATTAACAGCTGATTTTTTTCGTCCTATAAAAAAGTGTTTATTAGTATTATAGAATAGATTTAAAAGTATATAATAATGAGATGAACTCTATGAGATGCGGCATCCACAAGAATCAAAGTTCCATCTCATTAACTAAGAACTCCTGAAAACAATTAATAAGTGATTGACAGAAGTGACACAGATGATACCGTGTTCAATATATTGAACATCCTGCTCCTGAACCTCATTTCCCTATAATGGCACATTGTTTACCTTCGATGTGCCTGGAAATTTTCTTAATAGACGTTGATGCTATAATATAACACGTAGCAAATGTATCAACCGGATTAAACAAATTGCCCCATTAAATTTTGCCGATTCCATTTCCACAAATATATTACATTGTGTCGCATCCTTTTGATAGATAAACTCCTCATTACGAACCAAATTGGAAAACTCTGAAACTTTATTGTAAATATCGAAGTTTGTGTCACAGCTTCCATTGTTAGAAAAATTCGGTTATTTTGAATAACATTACCGCTAACGAGTATTGGTTTAGTGAAGATAATCGAAACGATATTGCAAACGATTATCGTAATGGATACGTTGGATACATGGTAACGTTGTTTGTTATATGTTTCGTAACACGGAAGTGGGGACGATTCCTTGGTTTTTTTTTTTCTATTGACTGTAGATACTAATACTAATTACTTACCACATCGATTATTTGCATCAATGTCAATCCAAAACTTAGCTGCAATGGATCGGATTCGTTGACAACTGGACGCTCCAAGCTGTTATAGTTGTCGAGTAGCTGATGCAGTAATCTCTTTTCGTGTGGCCCAGCTAAACAAACTGTAAACAGAAAAATAAATTATATTTGAGCCATTAGTCTAGAGTTATCTGACATTGTTTACTTGTTTATTTTTTTTGTTTGTACATGATTAAGGGCTTAGCTTGCCAAGTAATCATAAAATATTCATACATTTCTGAAGCTCATTTACTGGATGACAAATACTCCCTTTACAAAGGTTTCATCCTGCCTCTGGTGGAATAAATCATTTCATTTCATTCAGTTAACCAAAATATACTTTTCATCTTTCTGATATTTTATATACATATGTACATATGTATGAATGTATTTTCAGTAATGTGAGCTTATGTAACTTTAAAGATTAATGCAATTGCCTATGAATATGACAATTGCTTGATACGAGCATAAGTTTTTTGTGCAAAAAATGTTCGTAAGAAAGGCAGAACCATATCAAACTATGAGGTAGACAGATACCCACATCCTTGACGTGAGGAACAACCACTTCTTGTCAGAGACTTGGTTAAGTAGTTGTGATAATATCGCTTTATTGGCTTAGAAATTACATCATGCAACAATTAAGGTAATTAGTTTAAGTGTTTTATTTCTTGTACCCAATTTACATTTTGAAAATATAAAATAATAAACAAACTAATTTTTGATTTTAATGGACTGATGTATCTGGAAACTGATGTATCTGGAAACTGATGTATCTGGGAACGGAACGAAACTGAATAAAACTAATAGATAGGTTTCCAAATTGTTTTTTTGTAACAATGAATGTGCTACTAACGTTTTTTGAATGAATAAAACCCCCGTAAATTTAAGCTTAGTGCCCATTAGAGATTGAAACTGAACCTGCTAATCTCATTTTGAAAAAAAGAGCAACTCCACATATCTGCTGATTGTGCACTGGGCTTTGATTTAGAGGGATGAACTGATGTACATAGCTCGATACGAAGTTAATGGACTGTGCAATTTAGACCTTATATCTCGAATTTGCTTTAAAAACGATGGTGCCAAAAAACAACCTCAAGCCTTTACTATGAAAAACAATCCCACTCAGGTGGAAATGGGTTTTACATCCATTTTAGAGAAGTTTCCTTCATCAAACCTAAACAACTATCTTCTACAAATCCTTTATGAACTTTCTACAACCCCTTAATATCTGCACCAACTCTGCGCTCCAACAATAAGACCGCGGTATCACTGATCTGCAACATAACATAGAGGAATTATTTTGGTGAACTTATGAAGCATATATTTTCGAAAGTAAGCCTTTTGTTCAATGGTAAACATATGAAGAAAAATCTTGAAGTGCAACCAATGACAATTAAAGTGGGTGTGGCCCTTTATTTACAGAAGAATTGTAGAAGACTTCAATTCCGAAATAAGTGGGCTTTATATGTATGTACATATGTATGTACACATACTTTTTTTTAATTTTAAAGTGGGCGTGACTGTTGAATTCCTTGAAGACTTGGTACGACCTATTCCAGTTGGAAAATAATAATTTGGAAATGGATACGTTAACTGAAATTAACACAGAAAAATTTAAAGGGATATCGTAGACAAAAAGTATAAATGATGAGCGACATGAAGTGGTAGTATGGCTAAAGAAGGGTCAACTCAAACGCGTTCGATTAAGCCAACAACTGGTGACAGGGTACGTAGCTAAAGCTACGGTTCCGGTGCGAGCGAATGTAAGCGAATATCACTCGCGTGAATTCGCAAAGTTCGCTTAAATAATTCAAAAGTATGCATTTCCTATGTTGTGGTTCCAGTGGTCAAAATTTACTTACGCGAACTTAGCGAATCTAAGCGAGTAAAATTTTCGATAGTTTCACTTCTATTTTACTCGCGAGAGCAAAACGAATTCAAGATATGTTTTTAAGTAGGATCTGTGCTTACTGCTAAGTTGTGTACTGATTTTTGTGCAAAAATTGATTCAGAAAAATTGATATATGAAGCTAGAAATCGAGCACCGTTATGGGACAGAAAAGACTTTTGGAAAAATGCGAAACTGTGGGATGAAATAGCTGAAGTGGGCTCTGTACTATTCAAAATATAGTGAATATGCTCGAGTTTATTCGCTTACATTCGCTAAGTTTCGTGCGAGTAAAATTCTCTCGCACCGGAACCGCAGCCTTATTAGAAACAACAAATTATTTTGCACACAAAATCACTTTCACAGTGTCTTGCGTTAACATCACGATTGAAAGCCTGCATACATTTTAAACATAGCAAACCCATCGTCCAAATCATTTTGGCTACCTTTTTCAAGCCAACAAAATATTTCAAGTTCGTAACACAGTCGCGATAAGCTATATTGTTTAAATTATGAGTAATCTATCAGTCTAGATAGAAATACATAGAAAAAACAATACCTTTGCTTTTGTTAAAGACCGAGTAAGCTATGAAACAGGCGTGGTTTATGTAGAAGAAAAAAACCATTCTTTTTATTTATTTTTTAAAGATTATTTTACTCAAATGTTGCGCGTAACTGCGATGAAAGTTGTCCATTCTCAAGTTCCAATTTTTAATGATGCATTTCCTGGCCAAACAGGGCAATTTCACTTATTGACGTACCCAAGTCAGAAATGTGCCTCATCGAAGAACAACATTTTTATCTTCAAGCTTTCAAAAACTGAAACAATGACGATTCGGTAGGCCTCCCTGCTTTAATTCATGCACTAGTTGAATTTTGCATTCTTTTAAACTAAAATTTTTGAAAATACGTAAAATACGCCAACTGTTGTGAATGGCGCCAAATCGATTTACAAATCGAGTACACTCTCAGCTGTGAAAAGTAGGCGTGGCTATTATATGTGGTGCTCAGGTCGAAAAAAAGCTTTTCAAATTGTGTACCATGTACGCTGAAAGAGTTATAGAGAATTTAACTTTTTCGATACTTAGTAAAAATTTTGAAAAAAATGACATTTTTTTTAAGAGGCTGAAAAATTAAATTGAGTCTTTAGACTAAACGCCCGTATGCGAGGAGAGCGAATGGAGGAGAAGATATAACCTTGAACTCTATGAGCTGTACCAAGATGTGGATGTCACATCGAGCGAATGGACAGTAATGTTCCAGCAAAGAGGATCTTCGACTCACAGCCCCCAGGTTCGAGACGACAAGGAGGACCGAACCTCCGATTTAAAGACCAAGCTATCGCGAATGACAGAGCGCTTAGTCTGGACTACTGGAAGCAGCATGCCCGGATTCGAAGGGAATGTAAGGCTACCGTGTCTCAGACAAGGACTCTTCACGGGTCGAGAGCGCGTTAAATCTAAATCTTTAGACTAAAAACGAGTAGTGTTTATAAGGTACAATGCGGTTTACTACACATGGGGAAAACACATATTAAACTCATTCGTATGAAAACTATTTGTCCAATAATTGGTTTTATTGGTGGAATGGAAATGTTAACTTTATGAATATGGCCATGAATATGATACTTCAACATTCCAATCGATACTCAAAGTAAAAAGAGAAACATAATAGAGCATTGTACAATCCACCACTATCCTTGTATCGTTCTAGCACGTTTTATTACCTACACCACGTTTATTTTTCATTTCAAAAAACGTAATCTTAAAATGATTATAAAAAAAAATATCAAATGCAGGAATTTCACCAACGAAATATTTTAACATTTACGACTATAATTTTGTGCGTGTAATTTCGCAGGACCTCACTGCCGCTTGCCACAAGACAAATTTTCCCATATAATTTAATAGTTATGCGTTTAGGAATCCTAACTTTTTATTTCGTTTCAGAACCTCACGAATAGCAGATGATAAAAATAAATGTCCCTGGCCAATACTTTGCAAACTTAAAATTACAACTGCATAAAAAATGGGAGGGAGGAAGGGAAAGGAAAAAAAAACTTACCAGGAAGCACAGGTATAGATCCAAATCCTAGTAAAATCCAGCAGAGGGCATGCAATGGTTTTTGTAGTAAGTTCATTATAATGGTTTTCAAGAACATTTTCGAGGAAAGTATTATAATTATTTGTTTGTTTGCTTAACAGGTATAGTTGATAGTAATAGTGAGAGTGAAAAAAGGGAACTATGACGCAAAGATTGCTTGGTTTCCAAGTATCTTCTGATTTTGTTGCTTATTGCAGACCCATGAGAGGGCCCTCTGTAAATCCGCGAAACCTTTATCAGCGCAACCTGTCAGCTGAGATCCAGTTGAAATGATTTCATGCGCAACGTACTGTTTTCGTATAACGACTACGTTGGTTATAGGCTGCAGAAATGTGTTTATTAGAAATTCAGATACATATTGAATAGTAGTGTTGTTGTTGCTATTGTTGTTGTTACTGTTGTTGCTGTTTGCATAGCGCTGTGTCTTACTCTTTAGTATTTAAATCAAAATTAGAAATGAATTAAGAAAATTAAATCAGTACGTATATATATATATTTTGTTATTCTTGAGTATTTTTCTGTAAGTTATTATTTTATTAATTATTATTTTTTTTTTTTTTTTATTATTTTTTTAAGAATATCCAAATTCGATTTACTGTTTTCTCATTTAGTTTGGGGCATTATTTAACTTTATGGTTTTAATTATTTTTGTATTCAAGTCGTATTGGATTATATATTATCGCATATTTTTAACTTGTATAGTTTTATTAGTTTTTTACTTGTTTTTTTCGTTTAAATTGTTTGATTAATATTTTTCTTTTAGTTTTGTGTGTTAAAATGAAATAAGTTTTGTTTATTTTACGTTTAAACTCTCCATATTTAAATGGTCTGTTTCCTTCATTATTTAAATATTTTGATTTTGTGTTGATATAAGATTAAATAAGTGCTGATCTGAAAAGAAAATAAACCAAATTAATTATTTTCTTTATGTGTGGAAATTAGAAGAATAAGTATATATGTGTTCTTATGGAAAATAAACAGAATGAAGTGGAAGTAGGATTGTTTCCTTATTTCTGACAAAAACAAAATCATTTTTGATTAAATGATTTCATTGTTTTAATGTATCTCTTTCGCCCCTACTAGGGGAATATGTCCCAGAAACACTGGAAAACTGTGTGTAACCTTTATTTTAAACAAAAACGCTGCGTGTAGTGAAATTTGGTGAGTTGTACATCACATTTTCTAACAATGGTCGCTTTCCGAATTCCAGGTACTAGGTAGTTAAGGTTTCTGATTGGCAGAGAGACTCAAATTTGACTCAAAAGTAAGGCAGTTTTTTGACGTAATGGACTGGATTCGAAGGCAAAAAAAATTCTCGCTACTAGAATCAGCTGATCGGTTAGTATTTTATGTATTGCTCGGCCATGCATTATAATGCGAATGTCCACAGTTTAGCTGAAACTCAAAGCTGGAATTGAGGGTGCTTTACCTCGAAAAGTAGACCTAGAATCTGGAACGCGCCCAATTATTGTGCTAGGACTAATTTTAGTGACAATAACATTTTTGAACCCAAGTTTAAATTGCCTTTGGAAACAGAGGCTTCTTGATCTTCCCCACGGAACCTCGGGGCTCAGTATTTTTCGAAAAATCCATTCGTATGCATCCAGAATAAATAATAACGGACAACGTACTTTAAATATACTCGTATATACACCAAACATTCCTTTCTAATTATACTTTCACAATTTGCACAAAAATTGGTTTTAGCTGATTATAGCTACTACTTGAATGAAAACTCAGGGGCGAAAATGTTAGAACGGATAATACAGGTCGCATATCAGAGTGGCTATTATAGAGTTCATGGTATGTGTTGCTAGTCGAAGGACTGTCGAAAATCTCTTTTATCTATTTATTTATTTATATTATTTATTCAAGTCACAAGTCTTACATTAGATTATAAAGCCTTTGTTTCGTTGAGTGTTTGAATATTGTCGAAACCCCACAACCCTTAATATGTACATATGTATACACTGTACACTTTTTGTCATAGATTCCTTGCGATGCTCAAGTTTATATTTGTGATACCATCACAGTCGGTATCCTTCTTAGTAATAATTAATTTGATAATGGGTTGAAACTGACAGACGTTTTATTTGGATGGAAAATAATTTAGACATACCACCAATTTACCTCTTGTAAGTTGTAAGTTACAAATGTCATTTCAGAGAAAAAGAATTTTTTTAATACAAGAAACAGACTAATCGTTGACCTTTACTAAAAATGATATTCTCGGTTAAATTTTTCATTTATTAGGGCAAGAATAAGCACACAAGTTATATTGATCACTTGCAGTCCAAATCAACAAACACACCCGTCTTATGCAA
This sequence comes from Xylota segnis, assembly GCA_963583995.1. Lineage (NCBI taxonomy): Eukaryota > Metazoa > Arthropoda > Insecta > Diptera > Syrphidae > Xylota > Xylota segnis. The sequence goes on from OY757237.1 coordinate 39,190,413, forward strand.
CTGTCAACAACTGAAATTATTATCTGTGTGTAGTTTGTTAAATATGCTGTGTATACCTCCTGGTTTTCAGGTTTTTAGGGCTGTGTTTATTCCTGATGCTTTCATACTCGTGAGGTTGTTGTTATTTTGCATACATTATGCTGCACTTCCGGAATCACCTGTTCGCTGTTCTCATTTTATTTTTTTGTTGACGAAGATGTATTTTGTACACATATGTACATGCATTTGTATGGATGTGTGTGTATAAATTGCTTCCTATTTTTAGTGTTTAACATGATTTTTACTTGTTTGGTTTGAACACCTTTATTTCAATACGTGAATTCACAGAGACACTTTTTTTTGCTACTAGGATTCGCTTCGTACTACTCCCACACGGAATTGAACTTGGAGTCGAAAGGCTTAATATTTGAGAATATTATATCTTTTACCCAAAAATAAGCTGAAAGAGTGCATCCTTGCTGCATCCCACAAAAGATTTTAAAGGCTCTAAACACCTTACCGTCGTACAGTACCCGACAGCAATGAATTTCCCAAAAACATTTTTTCTGTATAAGACGCACTCTATTTTCAGGAAAAAAGGTGATATTGAACTTGCTTAGTTTTCCAAGAGAGTATAAACTAAAATAATGCGAGAATAGCTTGGTTAAAGGAAGACCTTTGAACAATATCCTGCCAATTGAACAACATATATCAGACATTATTTGTGAGCACTTCTTATTTTGTAAAAAATCCATTTCACCTTCGAATGAAAGACTATCTTTTTATTTATTGAAAGATCAAGAGATTGACAATTGATTTTTGAAATTCATCCTAAAAGTGAACAAAAAACCGTCATTGTCTGTAAATAAAACCTATTTCTTAGAAACCAGAGTATATTTCACATTGACTCTCAACGATATACTGCAGTTAAAGTTACATACATATCTGGGAACACCAAACTTGATTTCGTTTAACGAACAGAGTTCACTTACAATGTCTTACGGTGTGAATATCTTAGTCCCACCTTTTCCTCATTGGATACGTAAGTAATGATGAATTTATACAGCAGTGTGATATTAATCAATATCGATATCATGTTGCGGATTTCAAGGTCCAACATTAATGTATACATCTCGTGCTATAAAATCAATGTCCCGCGTCATCTCTTTCAAGTAGTTTCCTCCAACCATATGAATAGCCGAGATGAAAATCAAATTACTTAGAAGTAATCCTTAATTACGCAATCGGCATAAATGTGCACTCAAAACGCTAAACCCAGTAAACTCATCGAAGTATCTGTTATTAGATACACACTTATCTACCCGCAGTATCATTGATATTAAACTTAATTTTAATGACTCTGATTAGTTTTCGCAAGTTATTTTTGGTAAAATTTGCAATAACTACAGTGAGGGCATTCACTTGGAAGTATTTCGGATGATTTTCAAAGCCAGCGAGTGCCGCGACCTTTGTTAGATAGCACAGTGCAAATAGTTCTAAATTTAGAAATTCGTACCACAGTACCGATGTGACCTTTTCCAAAGGTCTTCTACCCCAAAATAATCAAAGGGGGGGTTTTGTTTGTCTATTACATCAAAGGATACAAATATTTGTTGTTCCTAGTTGTTTAAAATGTGTACAACTGCAACTTATTTAGCATCTGAGTTGATGTCAAGAAAATTAAAATCCGTCCAGAGAATCATGGTTACTGTTTGAACAAATAATAAACACAAAAGTTCTGCTGCAGTAAAACTCTTACTCGTCGTAAGATGAGTATTGAAGGTTTTGTACATACATTTCAAACACTTAAGTATATAAAATAGACTTTACATTTAAATATCACATAGTACAACCAATGTGGATAAGTCGATATTAAAGCATATATGTTGCTATATCATTATAATTACAAACAAAGTTGTATCTGTTTTGTGAGATAGAAAAACAAAACAAAATCATATTGAGTGGTGAAAAATCGGTCACATAAAAATCGTTTTCAAAAAGAATTCAAAGAAATGTGTATTAAAAGTAGATCATGCAATAAAATACTCCTTTTCAAGTCCTATAGACAGAATCTTTCATCTTTCTACACAAAAATCATATAAACCTTGAGCTTGAAAAGTCCTAATGATTCCAGCATATGTAGGAGACGGTATAGAAATTTTAGCTTGAGTCAATAACATAGACCGATCGGATCTGTCATAGGGCGCCCCTAAGGAAACTAACGTCATATGGTCTGCCACAACATCTTTGGAAAGAAATCTCTTTTCAGGTTTGTTGAGACTGGAATTGCCGTTTTATCTCACTTTTGAAACATTTTAAATCCTTGACGAAAGTGGGTGGATGAGAGAGTTTCTAGACAGGTTGTAGGTAGGTACGCAATATATTTCCATATATCACACATCCCACTGGTAAGTAAAAAAATGCATTTCAAAACAAAATGAGCTTTATACTTTTTTTTTGGCAAAAAACCAAAACTGATAGAATAAGTCGAATTTGACACGAACAGAAAATATTTTCAATTTCGTTGTGAACCCACAAATCCGTCCAATTTTCGAGCTACAGTCAAGAATGCAGAAAAAAACTGAGCAGTCAAACACAAGATTAGAATTAGCAGATCCACTTTTTCAAGTTACCAAAACATGCCTGGTAAATATCTCCTACACGATGACGACACCACTCCTAGAACTGGCTAGAAGTCAGATTTCTTTTGGAATTGCTCACTGGACTCTTGCAAACTAAAAAAACAAGTCATGACTACGGAAATAGCCCAGCATAAAACATGTAAAATGTGGAGTAAAATAAGTCCGCGGGACATAATTCCCATTTTTTTTTTTTTTGGATTTATGTTCCATTTATGTCCCTATGCTGTAAAATGTGTTATGATCGGAAAGAACCAGTAGGACATATTTTGTGTCACTGCAAAGCGCGTAATCCTCACTTTGGTAAATTCTACTTTAAGGAAGTAGAGGTCCACCTTATAAATCAAATCACATCAACGTCAAGTTTCATTAGAATCGAGTTAGAAACTGGTGCAGGTAATATACATGTAATGTTAGAATGCATTTACAAAACACTATTATGTTCTTCACAGACAGGAAGGCTATTAAAGGAAGGAAGGAAGTATTAAATGCTATGAACTTCAAACTCCGGTACTCACTAATCACGAAGCTACGGCATATTTATCTCTAATTAAAATAGTAGATATTTGCATATTGAATTTATTCCGACACTCTTTTTATGTATGTAAATGTAACACATATTGAAGTTATTAAATCAAAGCTTGAAAGTTTTAGTTTAACTTAATTAATGCTAGTCTGTCTCGCATCGAAGTAGCCTATGCAGACCTTTATTTTAAATACTTTGCGCTAACATTGCCCTGAAGCTTTACATTTAAAAGCAATAAATTTCATAGTTATATACAAGGAAGGGACATGACTTAACAAATTGTTGGAGCTGTTATATTTATACCCACATTTATGTATGTGCTGTGCGTGGGGGGCCGTTTTAGTAGGTCTGACGACCGAGCTTGAACTCCAATACAGAAAAAACGCCACTGAATTTCAGAGTTAAAGCCTAGTATCCTGCTTGCGCTAAAATTTGACTGCCCAAGTCTCTAGTTTTTTTCTCAATAGAAATTGCAGATAAATTGTAGGAAATATGCACATTAGACAAAATAAAACATACGAGTCAAGGCCAGTAAATGTCATTAAAATTTTTTAATTCAAAAAAAAAAAATAGATCAACGAAATATTGAGGAAGATATTGTCGTCCCTCCACAAGTTCAGCCAATTTTGTTTTCTCCTGTTTATTTGTTTCTTTTTCAGATGTACATACTTGTATTCTCCTGTGATTTAAATCCAATTTTAGTTTCTAGATATTCTTTGAAATACGACAGATCTAAAATGTTGTTATGCGTCAAAATTTAATATCCCAGACAACTATTTTACGAGCTAAAATTTTGGAGACTTTTTGTGTGGCCCATCTATACAAGGTTAAGAATTTAGCGTGCGAACAGGATACTAAAATTTAGCGCGAGCAAGATACCATGCTTAAGAGTACAATTTCAAAGAGAAAGTTTTGAATTTTAGATAAAAATGTATAACAACGACACCCTGAATCTTACTTGGCCCTGTTGCGCTGAATATATAGATTTTAATAAACACACAGCAAAAGTATTTGTATACATAAAAATAAAAAGGTCAAATCTAGAAATCGTAAGCAAGGACGTGTACGCCTACAGAAATCACCGCAGCCAACAGAAGTTCAAGTTCTTCGTTTTGTTATGATGTTTGTTTGTCATGTCAAAAGATTTATTATTCATTTCATGAAGTCTCTATCAGAAGGCAGCTATACCTACCCCAATATTATAAACTAGGACAACAAATATGTTGTTATTGAGATTCCGAATGTAATAAACGAACAAATTCCTGGCTAAGCAAGAAGGCTTTCAATCACAACTAATTACCTACAAATGGTACATATGTACCTATTTATTTAGGGATCTAGCTGTTGCAATTGAAAGGGTTACTCTCTGCATTTCCTCGCTTTGAGGTGTGGGAGGATTTGAACACAAATAAATACTTTACGCCCGCAATGTACGCATGTAAATCATATCACTTCAAAGGACTCATTGCATTACACATATTTGCATATGCATAGCCATACATCGAAGAAGAGTCAGGAATTAATAAGCACCCTACTGACTGACGAAAGCACCAGTAAATGTACACATCACAATTTAAAAAAACAAAATTCCTTATATAAGGCAGGCCGTTAATCGTTCGTGGAGCAAGAGCAGTGCGTCATAAAAACACACAAAGCCCAAACACGTCAAGAAGGAATTACGTCCTTTAGGAAAAGCCGAAGCATGCTAAATGGCATCTTCAGAAATGAGCACAAATGGGCGCGTAGGCGTTGTTGACGCCATATACTCGTAAAATGAAATTCGTCACATCCAGAAGTTTCATACTCAAAATTTATCCGTACTACCGAAAATGCACAACTTAGTGTAGATACACATATTTTCAAATGCCACATGTCGCAGGGATTCATAACAGACTAGAAGTCGTTTCAATTCTCACCAGACTCCCACCGGGCTTAACAATACAGGACACACAAGGAAATTCTTTACAAAACACTCAAGCAGTTACGACTAAGCAAGGAGTTAAATAGTTTCAGCAACGCTTTTCAAAACAAATGTGATTACTAGACACAACAATTTTTTCTAACTTCTTTTCCAGGCAAAATCAATGCAGAGGGGACAGGAGACAACAAAAAAAAAGGATCAAAATGTTTATTATCCCCCAGCCCCCGCACAAAAAAAAACAGAAAAATTAAGCATGGACAACAAATGACATTGGACCGAGTGTAACCATTACTGCAGTGCTCCATTCTAAATACACATGTATGTATGTATGTACGTACTTTTGCTGGTTATCCTTCGGTGATGCCGCACAGATTACAAATTTTCAGAAAGCATAACTTTCATGTACGAATGACAAATCAAAACAAAGCATTTTTTGTTGGAACTCCAATCTACAGCACCACTTTTCAAAACTTTTATTTTTTTTATTTTTTAAGCTTTTTTTAAACCAGACGGTTTTTTTTCGTTTCGTTAGGGATTTAAGGATACAAATTATTGGAATGAGATTAAGGAATTTCACTAGTTTCACTAGAAACCTCCCGTTTTGCTTGGCTTGCACAAATTCGTTATCACATCGTTTTTTTATTTCTTTTAATTTTTGTTTCCGTATTCGTAATCCAGTTTCGCTATTCGCTCGTGTGTGTGTTCGAAGGATGATGTTGAATTAATAATTTTTTTTGTTTTGTTTCCCAGACGATGTACGGGTTCGATTTGTGTATTAAAATAAAGTAACTAATTAATTGTAAAAAAAGGCGACTAACTAATTGTTGATTAATAGTATTATCGGAGATAGAAAACAGGAGAAAGTATAACGGCAACGACCGACACGTTCCAGCCAACGTCCTATACTAAAAACCCAAAGGATATTTACTCTGACTATTGACATGTCTAGCATTTCACCAATCTCTGATGGTGATGGAGAAGCATCCGCTTTTCACACTTTTCCAGCTTCTCATTGTTTTAGATTGTTTGTTGTTGTTTTTTTTTATCGTTGAAATTTATCCATTGGGAGATTTTGCAGCGTTTCCCCAGTTCGGAGTTAAGAGCAGGTGCAGGTGCTCTCGTATAAAAGTGAAGGCTGCCGTGCAGACAATCTCTTTAACGGCAGCATCAACGTGTTAATTATATAGTTTGTGACTATACTTATTTTTTTGACAAGATAAAACTTTTTATGGATAAATTGTAAATTTGTATTTTTTTTTTCAAAACTAACCCAACAATTTAGAACTACAACTGACAATAAAAGCGAGAGCAGCGACTATTTTAGTGCAAAAGAGAACGAAACTAAGATATGTATGTGCATAACTACACTTGGCAAACGTACTAAACTTCCTCGCAAGATACTGAGCCCTTGAAAAGCAGGCACTTTTCTTTGCAGAAGTTTCCCCCTGTTGTAGATTGTGCGCATTCGATTTTCGATCCACTTGCTCGTTGTCACGTTTTCGGAATGAGCTGGGGAACGTTTACAAACAAATTTCATATTGCATGGCCAATTGCAGCAGCATCCGAACAGAAAAAGGACTTAGCTTTCGCACTGAGATTGTTAGCAAATGTGTATGTAGGTAGATACACACTACTTCCTCATTCCACTTTGTATGTTTTGTATACAAAATAGTTTTTTTTCTTCTTTTTGCTAAGATCTGTATTACATACATATGTGCATATGTACTGAATACTGAATATTAAAGGAAATTTGGTCATTAATCCAATAACTAAGACAAAGAGTCAAAATTTATGCATTCAATACAAGAGATACGAGCGTCAATACATAGTTTGGTTGAGAGATATTAATCATTTGTCGAGAATAGGATTTGACGCGGAACGTTGCGGCTTGTTATTGGAGGTAGCTTGCTCCTGGGGTTTAAACGGCCGGCAGGAAACATTCAAAAAGACTGATATTTTAATAAGTTACGTAAATGTTGTTTCTTCGATGTCTCTAGTAAGCATTGAACTGACATTGTGACGCTGTACGCGCTTATGACACTTAACTTATACTTTTGTACAGCATACGTTCGAAACACATTTTGCATTTCGTGGAACAATACCACAAAATCTCACAGTGCGCTAACAATTTACGGACCATGTCCCCGATAAAACTGAAGTTGAGCTAGAACTCCAAAAGCGTTAGGCATGACAAAAATCATGCACTTGTCTCACACGCAGAGATAAACGCAAATCGATGCGAAAGAATGGCCGTTAAGGTGGCCAACTAGAGTCCCCAAAGCACTCTATAAGCAGTCTGAAAAGTTGGTTACAGATGTTCGATGTCGATCAACTGAGAAATTGTTGATGTTGGTGGTTAGTAACTCCATCTCTGGTGAATTGGGCTTCGTCAGTTCATAAAATTTTGTTGATGAAGAGCCACTGTTCTTGTTGGCCCAGTAGTTGCAAAAATTCTATTTTTATCTTAGAAAACCCTGTGCTCCTTTGGCATACGTGATGATGGCTTAGGTTGTTAGGGTGACGCGATACAGGAACACTTCGACCAAAAGATATCCTTTGTGATACCTGCAGTTTGACTAACCAGGACCCCATTTTGCTGATGACATTGAACAAAGGAGTCTCGGATAAGTTCATAAGGTAGGGATGGCCACATGTGCAGCCAACACTCGGATCACTAGTGGATGCATTGTGAGCCCCTGTCGTGGGTACCTGAAAAACAAATACAAGATTGGTTGTTAGCTACATGGACCGCGTGTTAGGATCCCTACATGGCCTCCCTGAACCACCCTGAAGTTGTAACAAATTTCAGTATGGATGGGTGTGGCTTTCTCGACCGGTTGCTCAGGTCTCCGAATTGGTATTCACCGAGGGCTTCTTTGCTAGTTCTTCATAGGCTTGGGCATTCGCATTGAAAGTGCAAAGTATATTCAGCATTTAGATAGTTGGTAGTCCCTATATGTGCAAGTCTTTGGCAGGCTATCAAACTAGGCACCCATAGGATAGAATGGGTCAAACGATGGCGGTGTACATTCAATGTATGAAGATACAGCCCAGGTATCTCGCCTTATATGAGATTTGGAAGATTCTACCATTGAGGCGCAGGGACCCGATATGTGGAATTGTTCTCTTGTTTGTGAATCCTGTTCACCGCCTCTGTCTTTAGGGGGTTAAAGCTTAATCCACATTCTATCACCGACTTTTGTAGGGTATTAAGAGCGGTAATGGTGGGTACGACCTTTTCGCTCACTATCCGCAGGGCGACAACTTGGCAGTCTGTGATTGCTGGGTCATGGGATAGTGTCCCGTGAGGACTTCGATTATATACAAATGTAATAATTTTACAATCGTTTTAACATAACCAACCCAGCACTACGTTTCCAACACAATCTTGGTCAGATCTGTCTTCATATACGAAGCAACATTTTTCTAGAAAGGTTCAACTTCAGTAGATGTTTATATGTCGCAACGGGCAAACCCAGGCTTCACTAATTATGGAGAATCCCTATCCTTTTTGGCGAGATTGATGATCTCGCATTTTTTCGAAACATCTCAATGGTTAGGCAGCAAAAGTGAGCTTTGAACTGCTCCGTCATCTCCACGTGAAATAGCACTATTCCAGGGACTAGATTGGGAGTAGCCAACCTGTTTGTCGGACACGTACTTACATCCAGTGTACGGTACACCTCAACTCCATCCTTAAGCCTGTTAGACGAATGGAAAATAATATTTGGATGAGCAACATACTCTGCAGAGATTCTGTCAACATTTCATTAGCATGTGTCTAGCATGACAACATTGAAACATTCAACTGAACCGGTTTACTTCAAGACTCATTTTGTGTTATATTCGTGTCTTAGCCTAAGCACTGTGTGAAAATAATAGGAGCAGTTCATAATGTAATACATAGCAATGGCCTCTAGAGGCCGCAACGTGAGTTTAAGTGGCGGAAGTAAGTACATTTACCAGGAGGGTTTACATTTATATGGGTTTTGCGCTGGACTGTATTTCCGGTGGAGAAAATGCATCGAAATTGATTTAGACACCAACCCGTGTATTTCTCATACTCCGCCATCTTGTGAGCATTTACCGCGAATTATGGGAAAAGTATAGCTAAGTTATATATCCGGTTGTTGTCAATGCATGCAAATCATTAATGCCCCCGACAGCGAAACAAATGATATCCTTTCCGTTTACACTTGAAGTTGAAAAATAGATAATTGAGGAAACGAAGCTCACACTTCCATTTGAGGTTGGGTGTGTGAAACGAGCCTGTATTTTATTTAATTACTATGATTATTTCGCCAATATTAGAATATTAGCACAAATAATAGAAAAGTCGACGCTGATTTGGTTGCACTTCGCAATATAATAAATTTTTATAAAACACATAAATTGCAACTTAAACAAAACAACTGGCGAAACTTTTCATTTAAAGGTATAGCTGAAGAAGATGCACTCATTCAGTTTTTTTTCGTGTTCAATTGCCGTAAAATTTTCTACATCGGCGCTCTGGGGGGCGACCGATGATGTCGATGTTGTCCCCAGCAGTTGGACGATTGAAGAACACATGACAGCGTATCTCCTTGTCAAAACCCGGTGTATGTTTGGAATACCTCAGAGGAACTGTTCCCAAATCGCAAGACAATGAATCCTGTTATATGCGGCTTAAAAGTCAGATGGTGACTCTCGGCTTGAAATTCATTGGTCTTTTCCAGAATTTGCCTTTGTGTGAAAACTTGATCGATCGTCCATCTGCCGGGCCGGAAGCCACACTTGTGTGTGACGATTAGTGTGTTGCAGAAAGGATTTTATATGCGACTTTAGGCAGGAATATACCTCGATAGTTCTTACAAGACATAGGATCGCCTTTCTTGAAGATGGAGCAATGAGCAATGAGTCCAGTCAAATCCCAAAAAGTTTACTGAAACACTGACTTTCGTAGGGCCAGTTCAAAGTTTCAGATAAGGAAATATCGTTACACGGAGCTAACTCTCATCTACAAATTTTTAAAGGAAACTGCACTAGTGTTCTAAATCCGTTTTTTTTTTTTTTTCAATAAAGGCGCAGTAAGAGTAAAAAAAACTCTCAAAACTAGTTCCGAAATGCGAGGGCAACTCTAGTAAGGAAACATATCTCTTCAAGGTGTTGGTAAGTACTCAGCCATTAACCTTACTCAGTACAATGTTACTACCCTGGCAATAGAAAACCAATTGTCGATTAATTTTCCTCTTTTGCACCTGATCATACTGATTGGGAATTTACAGCGCACCGCAGATCAAATTGTAACCCCTGAACCCCCTGAACGTTGATTTTATAATTAATTTTTAGAAATCAAAAAAAAACTTTGTTCAACAACGAATACATTTATTTATATCGACTATGGATAGTAAGTTTTCTTGAATTTTGGTTTACTCTTTGGTCCACCTGGACGAACAACCTTTGGAATATACTCGGGGGCATGTTGATCCAACGTCCGTCTCCATGGATTGATGTTAAGTTCAAAGAAGCGACGTTTTGGTTCCATTGGCCTTGTTTTATTGTTAATCTTATAAAGCCTTTCCCAGAGATAGATCTCGGGAATCTCAAGATGGCGAGGTCTATTCGCTACAAGATGTTTGAATACCTTTTCGAGGAACTCTCGCTTATCGTCGTCTGCGATGTCAGCAATCCTTGGCGTCTCACTTGTTGTTGGCTGTAGTTCGGTTTGTCTCTCTGCCGGCTCATTGATATAAAGCTCAACCAAATGCTTAAGGACATCATCGTTGAAGCCAACACATTTACCATTTGTATCGATTTCTTGGAACAAATTCATTTCCTCAGTGCCCCAACAGAAGTTTACCTTTGGATTGTTATGCACATGATCAGAATGCATTAGCGTCGTGTTAAGCTGATACCGATAAAATGAGAATTGCTTTCCATTCGTTATGATCGTTTGAGTTGTCATTGGGTAGGTAATGTCGTTGTAGGTGCAAAATCCATGGTAGTTGGCTTGTGCCAGCAGCCAAGCGAAGCTAGATTGAAGAGCTTGTGCATGGAGTACTTCTTTAAAATCCTGAATTTCGTACTTGGGGTTTCGCTCAACCATATGGTCACGAGGTTGATACGATAGCACACCAAAACCGCTTGGACTACCCGGCCAGAAACCTAAAAATGAACAAAACGACGTTATCTAAGCAAAAAAGGCTTTAACTACACAACTCACCAGGTATATTTGTTCCATGACAATGGTTGGTCTTATAGCCAAGAGTCCGGGGGTCGTATTTGTAAATTGGAATTTTCTTAGCAATTTCCGTTGATGTGCTATCTTCGACTGATCTAATGGGTGTCAATGGAAGCCTGTGTCGGATGGTGAGATACGGCTCGCCTGTGTATTGAACTAGTCGGTCAATCGCTTTATCAGCAGTGTCTTTTTGCCAATCGACACCTTTTCTGCTGCTAACCACATGTTTTGGCGGATCTACACCGCCTACAGCCCAGAAGGCTTCATGTCGCGGATTTAAGTCGACTTCTACTTCGGATAGATGTGCAGAGTCTGCACTAAGAGAATTTAACAGTGTGCGGTTGAGATTTTCGACAATAATTTGACCTAATATTTTGTCCTTTTGTTGAGCAGTTATATTGTCATCTGAACCGTATTTTTCCCTTTAAAAAGAAATATAAGGATTTGTGGGGAATAACGCAATAAAATTAGGTTATACCTAAAGAATTCGTGTGAATACTCCACTGTCTCTTTGATGCTGTTGGAGACGCTTTTTATAAACGAATCCAATTTAGCTTTACTTTCCTCATTCTTCGGAGTACCTGGTAGTTTGTCGTAACTCTCAAATATTGTACGTGTATAGTGCTGACTTATCGGCAAACAATTGTAGGGATATTCTGCAGAATTCCAAGCAACAGTCTTGAATCCATAGTACCGGGGCATGTTGACTTTGATGATTTTTTCCTCTATCGTTGGTACCGACTTGATTTCTTCGTGCCATGATTGTTTTTTACGTGCAAAGCGTGCTTCGCGGGTAAGTTCCAGTATCTCAGGATATATTGGTTTCTCTGTGTATTCATCAGAGACAGGATTCGGCTCGGTTTGTGTTGCATACAATCTATTTGATTCAACTAATCTTAATATACGCCGATTAAGACCGACTCGTGTTAAGGAAAACATCTTTAAAAATTTTCAGCAGAATGTGAGGATAAAAAAATTGGTTATGAAATTCGATGTCAAAACTGAATGCTGACAGATTGCATTTGTCAAAATATGAACGGCGTTCATAGATAAGAAGATCTTTGCATTAAAATATGAGAGTGCGTTCCGTATTTCAGCAACATGGGACATGCCACTGAAGATGAACCAGCACTCGACGGCAGAACGAAGCTGCATTTTGTATAAATTGAAAATTAAAACACTTCATATGCACATATGGCTACCTACATATTTATTATTTCATGAAATCCAACATTACCCTTATGCGATGTAACTATATTTAGCAAAAGTGTTTTGGTCTAAGCACATGATATCACTTTATTATCGGCCGAATTCGGGAGAAGTCAACTTTAATTTTACTATCTCAAGCCTGGTATCCTCCTTGCGCTAAATTTTACCTGCTTCGGTAGATAAATTAGGCTGTTTTCCCTTTCTTTCATATTAAGCTAGTGCAACCCACAACTATTTGTGGACGAAAAAAAAGGTTACTTTTTCACGCAACAGATAATTTTTCCTCAGGATCGGCTTCCACCTTTAAATCACGCGAAACTACATATCAGACCTATACTTCACTTTTTAATACTTATTCAACTCGTTCATCCTGGACAAGTCATTCACCCAGCTGACCAGGGACAAATTCCTCAGATCATACATCACATTACTCATTTCGCACTCTATTTTTAAAAGTGTCCTTCTATCACCAGAAATGAAGGATCGCCTGTTAAAGCTACCTTTCGGAAATATTGGTTAGCTATAGTGCTTACTATATTCATAACATTGAAACAATAATAGAGTTAAATAATATGCAAGATAATGCACAATCCTGTAAAATCGGATTGGAGGTATGCTTATCGACTATTTAACATTAATTTTGATATTTCGTAACAAGAGATTTTCAATTCAAGATTATATGCTTTAATCCTTACATTTTTTTAATTATTGTATTCTCTCCATTGAGCTTAAAAAAGAAATAATTTAAATAAATAGTTTTGTAACACTTTATTGAAAAGAAATCTATTGAATATTTTCAAAACTATTAAACAGATCCCCATCTGTCAACCGAGTCAGCTGTCAAAGAATTTCCTTTTAAAAAAGTCGTGCATATTAGAATCCGTACCGCCGCAAATTTGTGTAGGTTTTGCTGGGAGGTCAGATTTATATATCAAGAAAAGAAGTTAACTTCAAAAGAATTTGGTAGTTTAATCTTATATTTATATACAATTCAAAGCCGCCGCGAACGTATTCCTTATATTAGATAGAAACATTGGCAGAAACCATGAGGTAATTTGGTCTTCAAATTTATTTGTGCAATGTCGCATACGACTTGCCGCTCAATCTAATTTCTTCTAAAATGTAATTCGCAAAGCTTAACAAGTGTGAAAAGGTGCCGTTACTCGACAGCAATTGAAAAAAATGGGATATAACCAGAAGTGCATCGTTTTCTGTTATGTCGGTTGGTAAGCACAAACACCGCCTTTATTGGGTCATGCATAAATTTGTGTGCATATATTATGCAAATCTTGTGGAAAATTATAACCAAACTTATGCAAAATAGGTGGATTTTTGGAGACTGTCTTAGGAATTTCTTGAACGCTGTACAACAAGGCTTTTTTACAGTAATGTAGCGCTTGCCGGTTGAGAGTATGGACACAGTAAGGGTGAATGTTTTTCCGAAGTTTTACGCAAGGATTTAGCTGCAGAATAATATGCATACATTCGGAGTTAGCTTACAAGTGGTTATTTGTAAAAGGAATAAAACCTGAAGTTCCTTTCATTGAATAGTTGATTTTAGGCTTAAATTAGTGAAAAATTAATGACAGGATTATTATAGTGAATTCTATTTTGTTAAATTAAGTGGAATGCAAAAATTACAATCGAAAGCAAATAAGTGGTGCATGCTTTATTTGAAAAACATTTGTCCAACTTTAAATTTCCTTCTGCAAAAGCAGCCCCACAGGCACAAGCTTCTTTTACATTAATTTACTATTTGAAATGCCTTTTTTTTTAAGGGAAGCATATGTCTTATTTTCCCATATTAACCGATGGTATGAAAGGATCATTCATAAAACATATCCATTACTATGGTCGCCCTGGTGTTATTGCCAGAGTTCCACTCTTCATTCACTGCCGACTCTGAAGATTTTAACAAGCAGTTGCAAGTTCCGAACATAATTCTTGCATTCTGTTTGCCTGGTGTTCAACTTCCATAAGGGCATTTTGCGCCGTTGGCTATGTTTAAAATTGCATCCATATGTAATCAAATACTCTACAAGTAACAAGACTGGATAGAAAAAATTGATATTCAATATTAAAACCTGGTAAAGGTATCAATATTAAACATAAAAGCAGAGAGCATGTTTATTATCGACTTCATAGATACATTTATTATTTCATTAACAAATTTGTTTCTTATTTTTTTTTACAGTCACTAGTCTAGTTCATATTCCGTGAAAGAAGAAACGATAGCGAAACAAGTACATGTCAAAGCTACAGCGACATGTACCAGGATTTTAAGCAAAATATAAATGTCATCCACATTTAACCCAAAAACCAAGGGCACACGTTGACAACGAATGCGAACAATTGTCGAGGTAATCCTATATGTACAACACAGAATCATAGGATACATGAATACGAACGTAATTGCTATTTACCTTTTAAGATATATTGTGCTGTTTTTTACGTAAAATATAAATAGCTAGACAATAAGCATAAGAGTCATAGAGTACCTCTCCATTAAGAAAAAAAAAAAAATAACAGTTTTTGAAATGTTCGCATCGGATTTAAAGATTATTTCGTTAGCTTCAAAGGATGTCATTACATGTAAAAACGATAACACTTCGCCAATGATAAAATATCAAAAACAACCAAATATATCGCAGAAATATCAAAACAATGTTACACACCACAACGGTAATCGAAAGAAACTCCCAAAAATGCCTACAAATAATACGTGTAACACCAACAAAAATCACAATACTAATAGTCAGTCATTTGCAACGAACAATCGTAAAAGGGTTAACCAACAACAGATAAATATTAATTGTAACATCAAAAACAACAACAACAACAACAGCAACAATAATAATAATAATAGTACGGTTAAAAATCAGAACATTTATATACCCACAAGTAATAGCAACAATATTGTTATTAAAAATAGTAACAACAAATGCAGTGACTCTACTTTAGTATCTCCTAGTGTACCGAAAAATTGCTGTGATACATTTGTCAACAAAAATATCACAAGTGACTTTAGCAAAACGTCCTCGTATCAAAAATCTTCAGCTAACAGCTCATCAGTATCATCGTCTTCATCTTTGTCGTCATCTTCATCAACCACGAACGTTAGTATTAGCAATAAAGGCAGAGTAGCAATCAGATTTGGTTCGACATCTACTCATCGCAAAAAGCCGCAACAGACTGAAGTAGATATTAATAATAAAAGTAATAAGAAGTCTCTATCGCCTGTTCCTCCTATGGTGATAAGCAGTAACGGTTCTTATAGGTCAAGTAACCAACAAATGTCTGCTGTTATTACATCTTCTGGTCTTACAAATGTCAACGTAGTTTCGACGGCGGTATCAATCGCTTCATCTTCGGCGCCGGTATCACCGAATTCATATTCTCTTGATTTTTTACATTCGGTGGGAGTGCAAATGGCTGGAGGGGTCGATGCTGCTAGCAGTGCCGGGAATAGCCATGCGTACAGTAGCAGTGCTACTGTATCGCCAACCAGAGGTGCTGCGGAGCCACATAATATGGGCATTCAAGGGCAACGAATAATCTACCAAGACATACCTCCTCCGGAAAAGCGAGTAGCCCTACTAGATCATGGCCAAAACAAGTACAGTCCTGTGAACAAAATACCATCGCCATCCTATAGTGAATATCCTAGTTATGATATTCCTATTCTGATAAACAATTCGCATCATTCTGGAGTAAGTTCCATAAACACTCATGTGCCCTCAGACAACTTTTCTTCGCCATATAACTACCCGCCTTTAAACAATTATAAGCGTAACAGCTACATTCCCGTGTCTTACACGTACCAAAAGTGCCAAAACGAAAGTAAAAACATTAGTCATCAACTCGACAATGGTTCGGGTAATAGCAATGTTATGAATGGGACCAACACAACCACCTATAATCGGAACAGAAATCAAGTGAAAGTGTGGAATAATGGCAACGCTAATGTACATATCAATAAAAGTGGTTCCAATATAATGATTAAGCACTTATCCAATACGAATTTGGACTCTGGGAATTCGCAAATTATTCCCCGCGTTAAAAATCATCAAAACATTCACAATCTAACCTACGTTACCACCGATCCTAATAATAATAGATATACGGAAGGTAGTCGATCGCAGTCGTCTAGTCCGAAATCAGAAAATCTCATGCAAATGCGTAACAAATCGAAGGGAACCGAGTGTCGAGGCCCTTTTACTTCCGCGACACATGCGCCCACGCAAGTACCAACAGTGAAAAGTGAATCAGCCAATAGCTCAGTCGAAGGCACTCAGATTCGTGTTGCCAGCGAAGGCTATGAATCGGATTCATCAAATTCAAGCTGCGGGAATGTTAAAAAAAATGATGTTGCAAACAACACTCACCTCTCATCGTCATCATCATCTATATCTTCTACGGATATTTCGTATGCGCAACCTTCCAGTATAACATCACTATTAAATTTTCCAACAACCTATGCCGAAGACGATCTTCACTGGGTACCAGCTTTACATGCACAGTTCTTGTATAGTGCACATGGTGGCTATACAATAAATGAAAATACAGGTGAATTGCAACCGCAACAAATGCATATTTCTAACATAAAAAAGAGGTAATTACAAAAAAAAAAAATCTTTAAAGTTTCAATTAATGTAGCTTTTTCCATATTTTGTTTAGCCAAACCCATAGAAGTTCGTTTCGAGGAGGGCGAGGTCGAAACTTTGTCCATAACAACGTTCGTTCAATTCACTTTACGAACGATTTTTTCTTCACACCACCAGATAGATTTCTTGCCCGATCTCATCTTGTAGAAGTTAAAGAAATGCCTCGTACATTGCTAACTTGCTCCAAGTGGGATAATTTATCGCAAGGAATATGGAATAAGTTTGTAAATTCCCAACAAACTGAGGATACTTTCAAGCGGAAAATGCGCCTTTGGCGTTATTTATATATAATAATTAAGGTATTTATATTTACTTTAAGATATTTAAACTAAGGCAATTCCATTACACATTTATGTATCTTCTGGTCATATCCATGGTTTTCGTGTGAGCGCGACCAAGGCTCATGGGACCAAGGGGCTAGTTTCTCACAATTTTTCTTTACACGAATTGAAGAGGCCTTCCGTTTGATATCACGTTCATAGGATAGTTTCTTGTTTTGTTTTGAGAAGCTTCCATGACCCACGCTATAGGTGAGGCTGTGAAAAAAATTTTGGGATTGAACCTAAAACTCTCCTTTCCATTATCCAACGCTCTAATCACTTGAGCCGCGGGGCCCAAAATTCAGAAATGAATGCTTTGAAATCAAATCTTGTTCAAAGCAAGAGCAACAAAGTAGATGAAACATGAAAAACATACGTTCCACGTTTACTAACAATAGTTTGGATTCATTTTCCTATTTTACTTTAAAAAAGGGAATGAATAACACGTTGAATCACTTAGGCGTTAGGCTAGTTACAATACAACAGTTAAAAGTTTGCATTACATTTGCAGTCTCGTATTGTATGATACTGTATACATTTAGATATTTTATCATTTCAGAATGCGTACCCTCGGTACGGACTTTATTTAGTTGGTTCCACAATATCAGGATTTGGAGCAGATACCTCTGATATTGACATGTGCCTTGTGTCGCGGGCAATGTCGACAATAGATCCAAGAATGGAAGCATTATTTAATCTCACACTGCTAAGGGATTGTTTAAATAAGACTGGTATGTTAATTTTTTTTTCCAAATACTGTTTTCTTGGTATGTCATGGTTTAGATTTTGTGTTTTCAGGAGAATTCGAAAATTTCAATCTAATTGAAGCCAAAGTTCCTATACTGCGTTTCAAAGACCGAGTGCACAATCTTGAGGTTGATTTGAATTTCAATAACTGTGTTGGCATCAAAAATACGCATTTGTTATATTGCTATTCTCAATGTAAGTATGAGTATGTATTTTGAACGGCAAGGGGGTGCGGATAAGCTGTTTGAAGCAGTAGCCCTTTTGACGTAGCACTGGAGTTTTTTTTAAAACAATAAATGGCATCAAGTAAAAACTTAATTTTTTCTCTTCTAATAGTGGATTGGAGACTGCGACCACTTGTTCTTGTTACAAAACTCTGGGCTCAGTATCACAACATAAACAATGCAAAAAATATGACTATCTCAAGTTATTCTCTGGTGTTGATGGTTATACATTTTTTGCAATGTGCAGTCAGTCCACCTGTACTGCCGTGTTTACATGAAATGTATCCTGAAAAGTTTCAGTTCATTGTAAGTTAAATATAAATACATTACCAAATTGTTTTTTATAAACTCTTTTTAAGCAGCTGCGATCAAACGATTTTGGATATGTTGACATGAATGAAACAATTGGTCCATATGAGTCCCAAAATACTCAACCTATTGGACAGTTATTGCTGCAGTTTCTACAATATTACAGTGGCTTTAAGTAAGCCTTAATCGATAAATATGCTTAAGGAAATTATGAATGCATTTTGCCTTATTTTTTTAGCTACTCCCAATTCGCAATCTCCATTAGAACAGGTGCATTGATTCCAATAGAATATTGTCGCCAGGCAAAGTCATTGAAAAATGACATTCATCAATGGAAAGAATTGTGTATAGAAGGTACATATTCAAATAAATATTTGTCCTTTACCTATGATATATACTTTAAAATATTTTCAGAGCCGTTTGATCTCACAAACACTGCCCGATCGGTGTATGATTTCGAAACATTTGAAAGAGTGAAATTAGTATTCTTGTCGTCGTACAGAGTATTACAGGAAACCCTTGATATAAATTCCATATTTTCGCCGATAACTCCAACTACAGAATCTCGGCCAATTCAAGAAAATTGAAATAAATACTGTTGCACGGCAGCGTGCTTTCGCAGGTATTCTGTGTCATCGTCAATGATATCACCACTCGTGTTGAATGCAATACATAAAGTAAGTCATTTATTTTCTTTGAAAATTGTTAGAATATAAGAAATGTGTAGAGGTGTTTTAGAAACTATTATCTGTACATTATAAGATATCGTTTAAAATCAAGAAGACTGATTAGTTAGATAATATTTAATATCTAAATAACTGTATAACGAAAAAATAAGTAGTCGAATTATACTAATAACTTGTGTGTTTTGTCTGTTAGTAAGGTTTATTGTTTTGTGCGAGTTTGGACAGATTTAGATAGAACGGAAAACCATCGGTAAATAAAAATAAACGTATAGACTGACATGAATTAGTTAGAAAATAACTTAATAATATAATCAATATGGTGCTCAACGTTTTTATTATGATTTTGCTAAGCGGGCTGTCGTTTATTCAGTTGTTGCCATCTAAATTAAGAAGAATAAAAATATGTACAATTGTGTTTAATCATCAATGTTTTGTATTAAATTGGCTTGTCTTGACTCAAAACTGGAGGCTACAAATGATTTCAAAACTGAGCAAGGCCCATCATGTAAATAATACCAACTTTCGATTGGTAATTTCAATGTCTTTTGACATCGGTTGGTAGTTTTGCTTACCCACACACCTCATGATAAGTTAAGATAAGAGTTCAGACGGTTGCTATGCTAACTTTAACTTTGCCTGCGTGATTCTTAACCATCTCTGCCCAGTGATATGCTTGCGAAAATATTGTACAACATTTTTTTATAATGATAGTCTGCACCTTACTCTATTTGCTATAATTGTTATATTTTTGAAAACTATTTTGCCTTAATGTTGCGCACTACTGGGCAGAAACGGATTAAAAAACTTATTCAGTTTGCATTCTCTGTTCTCTTCAGATTAAACCTTTCGAACTTGAGGTAAAAACAACAGCAAATTTTCGTCGTTGTATTCGAAATCATATTGAAATTAGTAACATACTATACTATACCAACGAATCTTTTTACATAGTCAATTGACGATTAGTTGTGCTGAAAGCATTACATGTGTTTCCAAAGTATGTATTTGGTCTGATAAAACTTTTAAAATCAGCCATCGCTTGAACTTGAAATCGAATAAGTGGATCTTGTACGCAGCCTTTCATTGTGATGTGACTTGACTGCTCTGTTTTTTTTTAGCAGCGGTACAGAATCAAAACTCTAGGCATGTAACATGAGACAGCATGCATCTTCATGATAGCTCATATACAAATGTTTGTTTCTGGTTTTGGCCTAGCATTTGTGCATAGAGACAAGCCCCTTTGAACAACATAATAACCCTTGCCTTATTGTAGAAAAATGAATCTTACTAGACCCGCAACACCTTGGAGTACTATTTGCATTCAAATAAATGCAATTCATTTTATTTCATTTCATTTATTTGAGAATCAATTTGTCCAATTATGCACAACCAATTCGAATACCTTAGTTTTATTATGTCCTTACTATATCTCAGGTTGTTAGTTTGTACAATATTGTTATAAGGTTCAAGTCATAACGTTAATTCGTAATACCTATATTAATTTTATGCTTTCAGAATATTAATAAAAAAAAGAGTTAAAGATATTAATAAGAATGGATAAAGCCTAAAAATATAATTAAATTAAAAAATCAAACAAAAAAATATAAAAACAAAAATGCTAAAAAAAAATATAAAATATTTAAAAAAATGCTCACTAAAAATTGCTCAATATTGCTTTCAATTTTTTTTTTTTTTTTAGTTCATTAGTACAACAAGAATAAGTAAATATGTATACGAACAGAAAATCTTCGTTAGGTTGTGAATTTTGTACATTTATCTTCGATTTATTTATTAACGTTTGAGATAAGTTTACACTGAAAATTTGTTTTTTTTTTTTTTTTCTTTTCTTCTTTACTTTCGTCCGCGTTTATACTAATCGTAACAGAAAATTAATAATAAATAAAATAATAGTAAAAAAAAAACTAAAATCAGCGGTGTGTCTAAATGGAAGATAAATATAAAATAAAATTCGAAGTTTTCTTGTCATGTTTACCTAATTTAGCAGGACTTAATTGTTGTTATTAGTCAAAGCTTATATATTTAATTCCTTTTTTTTTTGTATAAATTGTTAAAACAAAGAACAACTGTAAAAAATCTAATAATGAACAAGTATATTAAAAGGAGAACCGTTAAATAATAAAAGAAAAAATAAGGAACTGCAAAACACCTTTATTGTGAAGGGATGTGCAAGTAGCGTACTTATTAGTTTAAATATTGACCGCAACATACATATGTATTTATTTTTTATTAATATTTATTTAAAAAGGAACACTGCTTGCTTGCTCTAAATAGGAACCATAGTTCAGACATAAAGTTCGATATCAAAATATGCATACTTCCGGAATCATTCCTATTAATCAACACGTAACTTGCACATCTTTTATACAAGAAAAATGTTAAATGAAATCAGAAAATGTATAAGTGAAAATAAAAGCACGGTCCCGTGGAAAAAACGAATTTTTCTTTCTTATTAATGCTGATGAAATCTAATAAAACTTATTTCCTGGCTGTACCTACCTCTGGTTGTAGTAAAGTATGTTAATAAGAAGCCTTATCGCAGTAACTGAATCGGAGAATTTCATTTTAAAATATCCATTCCAAGACACTTTTCAGGAACACTCTTCGAAAGGGAATGCGAATGCATGTATTTTTTCTCCGGCAGACATTCGACGTGGAGAAATTTTCTAATTTGTCTACCACAATGAATACCATGATGGTATCATCCGATCCAACTGGAATTTTCTTACGATTCGTAATCATTCGGATATCCTGAAAGGCTGGCCTATAATATGGCAGCTTTTTTAGGTATAGTGTCTATCGAATTCTTGTTACTCAACTATCCAAACTATGCTTTTGAACACGACATAATCCCAAATGTAAGCACATTCTGCAGTCACCCACGCACTAGAGGAACTGAAGCAAACTTATTGGAAAGGAAAGGTAAGGTAAAAGCAAGAAACCTGTGCAGCACATCGGGAAGAAACCAACAGCAGTGTAAAAGTTTCCAGTGTTGCGCATACATATTTTTGACGTTTTTGAATGCACCCTTTCTAACCATTTTGAAACCTTGTCTTGATTTTGGGTTTTGACTTACTTACTTTCATTATTGAGTTATAAATAAAAGTGGCGTACTGCAACAAGGTTTTTTTATATTGAAAGTAAGGATGAAAACGAAGAAAAAGTCAAAATGTTACGCATACGCATCGTATCCACTATCTCTTCTAAGATGTAAATATTGTAAATAAACGACATATTGATGTGCCTATGTATATACATATGTTGTTCTATTATTTTTTAATAATTTTAGTTTCATCGAAGGCAAATTGATTTATTAGACAAATTGCATTTAGAAACTGGTTGTCGAATATGAGAAGATAGTAACTTAAACTACTTCAGTCGTGATTTTCGTGATCACGATACTGGTGAATCAAAATACAGACGATGGCGTTCGTTGCTATCGCTTAGACGACGATCGTCTTAAAAGTGATGAGAGGCAAAATTAAGGAAAGGACAATAATGAATTTGGAAATAAAATCTTAAATAATCACATTTCATACACGACATTTACGACGAGCCTCAAGTAACTATCGTCCTCGCAAATCGTAGTCTAGTTATTTTTCCTTTTTCCATTTGGCTTAAACTTTCTTGTCTTAAAGATTCTTGTTCTTCCATTATCTTAAAAAAAACATCAATTTTTCCAAAATGATATCAAAACGTGGAAAAGTGTGACTTCGCCATATTTTTTGTAACTCAGTGTAGAGTTCCCACATTTTTACAAGCAGCCACATAAAACTTTAAATCCAACTGAAAATACCGCCATGTGTTTTCTGAAACGTCTAATTTTAGTTGAGTGCGATGTGTACGAATTCATAAGTAGTATGGAAAGGAGAAAGCCACAATCAAATGAAATGATTTGTATTTTTCTTTAAACTGTCCGAGCACCTTCCTATACTATAGACTTTGCTTTAGGACCATAGTATAGGTAACATATTCCTTGTGTCTGAATATTCCGAGGATCTCGTCGTTGGTAAAAGAAACAAAAACTAAATCCTCTAAAGGCTTTGACAGTCATGTTGTTTTTACTTGAGTTTTCAACGCAATTCCGAGTTATGTATTTAAAATTTATAAAAAGTACAATTTCCGCATTAGTATTGCAAGTATATATATTTAAATATTGCTCACTATATGCGATAAGAAAAAAGAAAATACAAAATTAAATATTTAATGAAAAAAAAGGAAACAAATTATGCATATAAACCAATAAGATAAAACCGCCGAACAATACAAAATGCAAACAATATATCGACGACATTGTTTCATAATTCGTAGGAAGAACTTTGCCAACATAAACACAAGAACTTTAACAATTTCAAAGAAAAAAAAAACTTCAAGTAGATACATTCATACAAGCGAGCTCACTGCAAGTGCTATTCTCATTTACATCCGAAGAAAAACTGTTCTCTTTTCTATTTTCCCTATATAATATAAGGTTTTCCATTGTTTTGTTCTTCAAAACCGACGGACGAGATGGCGAATTAAAAAGGCTTCTAGGTGTTGGGAGCCTTTCGGTAATTGAGAATGATAAAGACTTCTTAACAATAACAGATGGTGATGGGAAGCTGAAAATTAAATTTTTTATTAAAAAAAATGTATATACATATATGAGTCTTGACTTACTGATCCATTTCTTCGTTCGAGTATCGTAGAACTGCAGCTTTCCAGGCATAAATATATGGGTAAGTATCGTTACTGATTTCAACATGAA
Organism: Xylota segnis; assembly: GCA_963583995.1. Lineage (NCBI taxonomy): Eukaryota > Metazoa > Arthropoda > Insecta > Diptera > Syrphidae > Xylota > Xylota segnis. The sequence continues at coordinate 39,214,619 of OY757237.1, forward strand.
ATATTGCGTTTAATACATCTAGGTCTCGTTTTGTAGGCTCATTTCTACGAATAATGATATTTTGTTCATATATTTAGTGGGAATACGAGTTTATACGAATTACCCTAAAAGAAATAGATGATAATCTTCGGTGTCCACGCTACTGAAAGATAGACCCGAAGGGCTTTCTGGAGGTGTGACAAAGCATTCATCCGGATCGTCTTCCGAACCTACATCTGACTTTAAGGATAACAGCAATTAGAACAAGTTGATACCAGTACAAGAGCGTTTCATTTGCCTACCCAGAAAACATCTTCACTATCTCCTGTATCGCCAGCATCTGATACACTCTCCACAGGATCCGTTTGTCGCCATTCTTCATTTTTAACTTCATTTACATAGTCTGAAGATCGAACTCTTCGAGATTCAATCCGTGACCGACGACTTTCCTTTCGACTCAAAACACTATCCCACTTGCAATCACACTGTGATTCCTTAAGCCATATTCGCACACAATTCTCTTCGGTCTTCAGGTTTTCCGGCTGAATGATTACGATATTACTTTCCATATAGAGTAAAATTTTATTACAAACGCATTGCAAATGCTCTTTTCTGTCACCGGGCGATGAAGTTATTTGTTGTAGACACTTTTGGATCTGAAATGAAAACGCAAAATAAATCAATAACGTATATCGGCGCATGACCAAATCGTCTATTACCTTGCTTTTGTTTATCTTATCAGTATGCTGAGCATCGTCTAGATAATTAACAATTAGATAGGCAAATCTTGAGTGCACTTTTGTAAAATTGACATTCAAAAACCGGGGATCGTCCATAAAGCTAACTATTAATGATTTCAGTCTTTTTAATTCGGAAAGGAAGGCATCGTTGATCGATACGATGCTATCGATATTATGTAATAAATTTTTTGTCATACGTTTGGCAAACACTTGAAGGGACTTTTCCACACAAGTGTAAGGCATGGTCAATTGTGGAGCGTTGTTCGATATTGATTTGCTATAGATTTGTCGGTCATTATCGTAATCTACAGTGTTCGGTGCATCGTTTCTTAAATTCAGTTTATTGAGTGCATTACATAGATCATCCATAAGTGTTTGGTTTTTATTACTTTTTAATGTTTTGTTATCTGCTTTATCCTTCTGTGCCAAGAAACTTTCTAACTTCTTTAGACCCTGTTGTGAGGCGATATCGACAAATATCCCTAAAAAATCCCAGTATTCTTTCCACTCGACGTTTTGTTCCTTTGCCAATTCTCTGCCGATTATTTCAAAGCCTTTTTCTGCATCTATTAATTTTAGATGACGTTCCTTGAAGCCTGGGCTGTCATAGTGATCACCGCCAGCATGCAGACAGTTTGATGTAACTGAATCATTCAGATCGAGGACAATCGGAGATGCGACATTGTTTTCACGATAAGCAGCAAATATATCCTTCTTCTTGCGGTATGGGGTTAAGCAATTAATATTAATTCCGTTCTCATCATTACCATTATTATTATCCTCGATTAGTTTCTCGTTTTTACTAATAGTAATGCTTGTATTTGAAAGATTGAGATCCGGTTCGCGTTGTGATAGTTTATTATTAAATAAATACTTTGGATGAGGAGTTAGCGACGAGTTCATTTTTGGCGTTGCTTTAGTTGGTGTGCTTGATCGTAATTGCCCTGGACTGCCAAGTGAATTGTTCAATGAAGTGCTGGTTAACCGGGGTGGAGTCTTCCAACGACGGCAGAAACTCTGTACCGTAACAAGTTAAAGCATATGAAACAGATGACAATGACAAATGGAAAATATTATTACCTTTGCTTGATCCTTACTCATGGGACCTGCTATAGCTTGTATTTCTACTTCTGGGCTGAGGGGATCTGAATTGAGATTCTAGAACAAAAACAAGTTCGACAGAAAACTTATATAGGATTTTTTTTTAAATAAAACTGACTTTAATTATGAGTTCAATAGGATCAAAATAAGTAAATAGATTAAGGAACATTGCAGGTAGCAAGAGTTCGTTCGTCGGGAGCAGGGATATTATTGTCGTTAAAGGACATATTCGTCCGACAAAACGTTCAGAAATGTAAGATCTTACAAAATTGTCAGATCTGCCAACGAAAAATGTGTCCCAAATATCTAACAACCGTTGCAAGACAGCTTATCATATATCAGACGATATTGTGTCATATTGTAGTTTACTATTACTTCAAAGATGACTCGGAACCATGTCTGCCACCAATTTTTCCCAGTCTCATTTACTCCGAGAGTAAACAAACAATCCCCACATATTTATATCTGTACATACCGGTGGATTATTAGTCGAAAATGGTTGTCCTATCGTCGGAGGCACAGTATTGTTGGCTGAGCGGATAACAGGGACATAAAAGCGTTCCTCCAGAAGTGATGCAATTTTCTCTTTCAGTTCAGGACTTGCGTTTGAATCTCGAGTACAAATAATCTAGAAGAGATAGGTATACAAATTTCATTTATGCCAACATTAGACAGATTAGATAAAACTTACTTCTTTTGGAAGAAGACCCTCGTTATTTGTTGTCATCTTACACTGGCGATAAGATGTTAGGACTTCGACAACTTCGACGGCTCCTATCTTCGCAGCTAAATGCAATGGAGTTTCACATCTTCCCTTTTCGGGCATGTTTAGAAAATAATCCAAAATAATAGCGCTTGCTTCCGCGCAAACCTTTTGATTCTTTTTGCTATATAGCAATTCAATAAATGCAATATTACTGACTGTTTCGAGTATCAATGCGGCGATGTGGGCCTTTCGATTAAGTGCACAAATATGCATAGCATTGTAGCGATAACCCTCCTTCAATGATGTTGGCGTATCACCCGAGCTAATAAGAAACCGAGGATTGTCCCAGATTTTCGCATGAACACCATCATAATCGCCTGATTCGATAATTTTACGAAATTCTGTTAATTCTTGTTTTGTTGGCGCACGAAATGCAGCTTTTTCCAGATTCGCCGGAGAACTTGCTGTCTCAAAAGAGGTTACATATACATATTTATGTTTTAAACAAATATTTTCGATATTACCTACATTTATTGTCGGAATATTTTGATAGGCATACTTCGAATCCAGTTTCGGCATAATTTGTAGCATCATCAGTGTTGGAGAAAACTTTCAATCTGGCATCTTTGTGTTGTTTAAGTACCTTAAGAGCTTCATCTTTTTCTCGAAAGACACAAGTACGTGTATTGGTTCCTGCTGTAACAAAGATTTATTGAGTTACTAGATATACTAAAACAGATATGTATGCAATTCTTTAAAGTAAAACATGTACGAGATTAGGTTATGGGTTAAGTATAAACTTGGATCTTAAGCCAAACCCTCTCATGCAAAACAACCAAACATTTAGCAAACTTGTCGTATTTGTATGTAAGAGGATCAAAGTTCTACATAATTTGTTTGAATATCATTCATGAAACATTTAGAGTATACAAGGTATTGGGAAGCAGGACCGACAGACGCGTTGGAGGTTCCGTAATGTATGTATGTATTTACTGAACCACTGCTGAAACAATGAGCGACAGACAATAAGGTATTTCGTAATCTTTATACTTTGGATGTACTGAAATCGAATTTACTTTGCTTGGGTTGTAAAATGGATTATGCTAGATGTATAATATAAACCCTTTGTGAAAGCGGTCAATACCAAGACAAAATATTTGTATAAGCCAGTTTCAGTATCCTCAAGAATGGAATCGGGTTATTGTGTGATTTCATCAAATTTATAAGTGTGAATGTCGATATGTACATATGGATTACATTTAAACACTTTTGCAAACAACGTCAGGTGTTTATTTCCGCATATGGTGAAATACTTTTGAACCAGGATAGATCCACTGAGCCCATCACATAATAAAAAATGCAAATTGTACCGATGAGATCGAATCCTTTTACACGTCTACTTTTATTGCGTAACCAGTAGCAGCACATTGGTCAACTAGATAACTAAGAACGTTGAACCCGGAACAAAAACGTCACCAAGCGTGTTCATTGTAGATATTTAAATCTTAAAAATAACTTTAGGAAGTAATTCAAAAGGTCGAAGGAGGCAAATAGTCGTGCACGAATTTTGGTTTCTTTCTTTTCCAGTTCGAATGGGCGTATGTATTTACTCACAGGACTAGAGTACAGGTTAGACAAAGAAGGGGCAGCATGTGGTGCAGTAAAGAACCACAGTTGTACTCTCTGAGGGGAAATAAAAAGCCAATAATTGCTTCATAGGTACTGGTGCAAGGGAAAATCACCTACCATAGCCTCAATGGAATAAACAAAAACAATAGCAATATAATAATGGAGTGTTAATATGGATAGTTTTCATTTCGAATGTCATTTAATCGGATTCGTTCAACTTCCTAAAAATGAGACCAGATGGGTGAATAGCAAGATCCAACTATATCTCACGAAATTCTGACGAAATTTCGCACTCATTTTGGCTCGCCATTAAACACTAAGAACCCTGAACGTAGGAATGCAAAAAAGACACATCTGGCATTGGCCATTTGCCATTTTCTTACTAGACTAGAAGGGCAAAAGGTTTCCATTTGCAATCTTATTGACTTTTACACACGAAAGCATATAAACAGAAGAAAACTTAGCCAACTGCATTGGATTGATACAATTAGTCTAGGTTGTCGCAGTACGACGTATTTAAATTGATTTGTTTGTTTGAACACAAACAATATTGCAAATACACAATAGAAAACCACTCGATCGCAGATGGTGCCGCACAGCCAAATACAGGTTAGTTGGGAAATTGAATAGACATCGTGCTTTTTAATGAAATAATTACTTGATTCTTTTTTCTAATGGCTTTATTATTTGTGTGAAGATATTTTAATAATAGGATCATACAAATTTAATTTTCCATTATACGCAATAACGCGGGTATTTGAAAAAAATATCAGTTCACAAGTGGTGATATTAACTGGATAATGGGGCTTACCGGTTAGTTCCTGGCTGGTTTTTTGAGGAATGTGTACACTATAGAATGACATAGTCACAATCCTAGCTTCTTATTCAATCTTAAAATAAGTTAAATAAAATTCCAACTGCGGTTTAAAAAAATTCAATCTGTTTATCTTGCTGTTTTTTATTGAATTTATTTGACAATTCAAAACAAAGGCGTATGAAGATAGCTGCATTTTAAAAACAAGTTATTTTAAACTCCAACTAAAATTTTCGGTCAGGCTATGAGTATCGCTTTTGGTTTTTGTCTTTCGATTGACAGGTTAACGAAATGTGGTGAACAAAATTAAATGATATCCAAAATATTGTATACATTGGAAATAAATGAAAACTGTGCGAAAAGCGGCACTTTTTGTCCTCCTTACATAAAAAAAAAAGAGACTACAATCGTTATGTTATTATCAGAAGGAGAAATTAAAGGCGAAGCAGTAGGTGGTAAACCATTATAAGCACTGGACAGCAAAAATGACAATAAAAAACGAATTATAAAGAAAAAGAAAACAATTGAAAGGGCCTCTTCACACAGGATTGACATACTGGATTTCTTTACTTTTACTGGCATGGGAGAATTGGAAAGGTGATATGTTACGGCAATCTGGATTTTCAAATTTTCTGAAATTTTCCAGATTTATTTGGAAGTTTGAAAATGTCAATCGGTGTCATGCGATAAAAGGTTGAAAACATGATTTAAAAACTGGGAAATGCTCGAAGTAAATAATAGAATTACGACAGTAAAACAATTTGCTTACTGTGAAAAGCATTACCTTTCTTGTAAAAAGCATCTAACCTATTTTATTTTGCGCCAACCACTAATACGCAACAAAAAAAATCCAGCGATAAATGCAGATAAAATATCAAAAAATTCCAATTGGCTGTGTAAACAAGCACAAATGACGCTCTAGTTTTTTTCTAAATTATTAAATCAAAGTTGGTAAAGCAATAAATTTATTATATAAATGCTTCTGAACTCATAGTGAAGATATAGCTTTAGACGACCAATTTTAAGAGAGACTTTAAAAAAAAAATCCCTTATTATGGTATTCATGCATTAATTTCTGGTTCATTTCTGTCAGCTCCTACTGTAACAATACTAAGCCTTGTGTATCTTAACTTTCGAACATAGTTTTTGAACACAACCGCTGTCTAATGACTATAATCGATGAGACCCTGAACGAAGCTATTTTCCCCATAACAAAAATGGTCGCTGAATAAGATCTATTCGTCAATCAAAGTTCAGAAACCAAATCAAAAAATCTTCGACGCAATCTTTTATTTTTCTCTTTTTTGTCTATCTCTAACAAATTCCATATCCACGGAATAATCGAAAATTTAAGGAATTTCGGTCTGCAACGCAAGTGCACTTATATCGAGTTCCAAATCTGCCATAGGTCGGATAACAGAACGACTTTCATCCCGTTCGAGTGCAGTTATTGTCACTTTACCTCCCTTGGTGCTTCATTTGGGTGTCGAAGCCAGATAGTTGTGTGATTACCACTGGGAATACGTTTTGGCATAGTAAACACGAAACGCTGGCTGGGTAGCCCCTTGATGGAAGATCAGAGTGCTGTTGCATAAATATCCATTGGAAGTTCACGAAGCTGATACGGAATAGAGTGGTAAGAGAAAAAGAAAAAAATGCTCATATTTTCACGGTGATGTTATAATCTGTTCGCAATGAATTAACAAAGAAAGCCCTACAATTTTTTTTCATTTCCTTTGTTTACTTGTCATATTCCGCATGTGGTATTAATTTGTGTTGAGACTGAGTTCTTAAAAAAAGTGTACTGAACATTTTTGCATATGATTTCGTTGCCAAGTTTTAGTTTGGCGCACTTGCTGTGGGAAATGAATAAAACAATGCTGCTCTGTACGGAATATACATTTAAGTGGGTGAGGGTCACCGTGGAACAAAGTAATATGGGTGGCAATCGAAACTTACGCGTGGTACAAATATGTACATACATACCTACTCATACATTAAAAATTGAATCGCTGCTTAAACAACTGTGTGTTGTGTCATATGCATAGATTATTAATATATATACATATATAGTGTTTACCTATGTATGTACATACCTTCGTCCAACCATGGGCAACTAATTATAAATATTGACCAAGACGGCACAGCAGTAAAGAGGGTGCTTCTTGATAGTCGCGTGAATCCGCTGTCATCTGGACTGATTCATCTAAGGTATTTCGGTCACATCCAGATTTGGTATTTTCATTGTTCTTTATTCAAAGTAGCATGGGGTAGACTGTTAAAAGAGGACACTACGCGTCATTAATACAAAGGAAGAACTATTTTTCAAAGAATTAAGCTCTAGGATTTTTGGCCCCAGGTTGCATATTAAGTCTGTGGTTCCTCTAGTCATAGAGGTGTTTATACTTTCATGTGCGCAATGTTGAGTAAACTTCTTATGTACTTATCTTAGTGTTAGTACTGCAATATTTGATCATATTCTCTATTCTGAGTCGACGACTTCTAATGTGCGCGAAGGAAGGGCAGATGCAGGAACCAGTGATTAATTTTTTTTCAATTTAGAAGAGTCATTCCTTAGACTAATGGGCATTTTGGCGTCTATATGGATTGCTAATACGTCTGTTTCTTTTGACACAAATATCCCGGATGTGGATTTTACCTCCGTTGATTCAGCAATTACTACGCATTGCTACATGTGTTCGCCTTTACGTGTGTATGGAGTTTGTTTGTGATCCTTATGCCTGAGGACATGCATGTAACACTAATGGTTTGTTAGTTTCAATTACCAGGTAGCCACCAGAGTGTGATTTAAGGGATCACATTGTAATTAACAACATTTTCCAGACGACTAAACGACAAATAGATTAGCTGATCCAAAAAAATGTGTAGAGAGACAGGTCGTATACTCGATGCGCATGATGTTCAGTGATTTGTTACAGAGAGGTCATACCCTAATTGTTATAGCCCAAGCGGTCAGTAAATTCCATTTGCTTGTATGGAAAGCATTGTTCCCGGATAGGTCTATGGGTAGCTGTTAGAATTGTTTCCATACATACATAATGTCTGAAACATAATGTCATATGAAAATGATTCTGACTTTATTTTGAAGCTGCATTTATGCTATTATGTGTGGAATTTCATATCATTTAAATGACCGCCTTGGCTGCGCTGGCAGTGCTTCTAGTGGTCGGTCCAATAAGTGCGGTGTTATTCCGGCAATAGAATCTCAAGTGTTGGCCTCGAGCTCGTTCAAAGTAGTTGGCTTGTTAGCTTAGACTAAGGACGAGAAAGAGGAGAAGATAATCGAGTGGTGTCAAGTCGCTTGATTGCAGCGGCCAATTGATGAATGCTCGCCGTGAGCCTAGTTTCCAAATTTTTTCTTTACAACTTCGTGCGTTGGGTCGCTTTGATCTATCGATGTTGTCGAGCTCTGTTAACATCGCTCTATACATGAGACCATAGATGGTAACTGTGGCTTTTTTCTTCATTTCGAAGAAAATAAGGTCCTATTATGCCCCCATGCCATAGACCGCACCAAACAATCAATCTTTGTGGATGCATTGATGCTTGGTTGAACAGTTATAGATTGTGCCAAAAATCCATACCCTTGGGCTTAATTCAAAACAACTACCACTCAATGGTTGTTGTGATAATGTTTTCGGTTATTGAGTGACAGGTTGCTGGTGCAAGTTCCAACCATAATTACTCAAATTTTCTAATAAACGCTCTACATGCATCTAGAGTGAATACACTCGGATTTAATAGTAGAAATCCAGCCGAATGCATAAAAACCGTACAAATACTCCCTGACTAGCTTAGATACCACCTACGAAGTAATGAAACCTAATAACCCTTGAATTTCAAGCCACTGCACCAGAAAATCTATCCTATTTTGTCTGCAATAACAGTGTAAACCCTAGGGTGTAGGTCATAAGTATCACTTGCGCTATGTTCTTTTATTATAAGTGTATTCATGATCCCTTGAGCGTAGGCGCATCATAAACAAGAAACTCTCTGCGCCCTAGCATTATTCATAGACCTTTAAGTGCAATGTATGTATAGGCGGATATTAGCATGAGTGGATTTTAACAAACTTTTTAGTGACGTTGTACATACATATGTAAATATTTATACAGCATAAAAATTGACTAAAAATTGCATTATTTCAGATAACAAATTATGTCATCCCCCAGTGCTGGTAAACGTCGTATGGACAACGATGTAATAAAACTAATCGAAAGTAAACATGAAGTAACAATCCTTGGGGGTCTAAATGAGTTTCATGTGAAATTCTTCGGACCACAGGGTACACCATACGAAGGTGGCGTTTGGAAGGTACGCGTATACTTGCCGGATAATTATCCATTTAAATCACCTAGTATAGGCTTTGTCAATAAAATTTATCATCCGAATATCGACGAATCTTCAGGCACTGTGTGCTTAGACGTCATTAATCAAGCATGGACGGCGTTATATGATCTATCTAATATATTCGAGTCATTTTTACCGCAACTTTTAACATATCCAAATCCGGTTGATCCATTAAATCGTGACGCAGCTGCGCTGTACTTGCATGAACCCGAAGAATATCGGCGGAAAGTTGCCGATTATGTTCAGCGGTACGCAACAGAAGAAGCTTTACGTGCACACCAGGAGCGTGAGAGTTCCGATAGCGAGTCCAGCATGTCCGACTATAGTGAAGATGAAGCTAGGGATATGGAATTATAATATTGTTTTCAGTTTAATTTAAAACATCAATTTTACAAATTTATTATTGTAACTATACATACATACACATATATATTAATTATAAATTATGAATAATAGATGACTTTTTTTAATTAAGTTTCAATTAAACGAGTTTTATTTAAAACAAAAACTAAAAGATTGTCGTCATTAATGTGTTCAATTTCAGTAGATATGCATATATCAGATTTAATCCATACATACATCAAATGACTAACTAAAGTATAAAGTATATAAAGGAAGATGTCCGTAGTTGGACCTATGTACACTTGGACTCATTTGGTTGCCAAAATTATACAAAAATTGAAGAAAAGTGTTGGATTCTTCATAAAATTTCCAGGGTTACTGCCGTAGTGTGAAAATCTAGACGATGGTGAACTTTTCTGACCTAAAACCACCCTGGAACGGACCAATCAGATTGTCGACAAAAGCGTTCACAGAGTATAGCAGACGCCGAGAAGACTTATTTTTCTATAGTTGGCGCAGTTTAGAGGGTCTCCTTTCTTGAGGACCGGACGAAAGATACTGAGGTTCCATTCATTAGGCATAGTTTCGTCCGACCATATTTTGTAAATGAGTTGGTGCATCCTCCTTGCCGAATCATATCCCGCTGTTTTGAATAGCTTGGCAGTAAAGCCCTCAGCTCCAGCAGCTCTGTTGAATTTAAGATATCGCTTAAATCAAATGTTGGTTATCATCGTCCAGATTGCATTTGCTTGCCGGCATTCTTTGTCGAACCAGGGTTGAGGCCCACACAAAAAATAGTTTGTTATCGTATATCAACAAATATCAATTCGTACACTTTATGACTCAGACACCCGAAGTGGGTTATTGACATCGATTCATCCGGCCTCTTGTCCTAAGGGCTCAGTTCAAGGATCTGGTGAACTAGGTCAGATGTTTGCAGCTGTCGTATGCCCCATATTCGACATGAAAGCAAACGTCTTATGATAATCCGTGTTAAGAATAAATTCCCATCATTAAAATGCAGTGGGCGCCGTCTCTCAGTGGTTAGGGCGTTGGACTATAGAGCAAGGGGTTCGAGGTTCGAATCCCAGTCGGAACACCAAAAAGTTTTTCAAGTCAAAAAATTAAAACATTGGGTCTTAAAAAGGTAACTCAATGTCATATGAGTTCTTTATCATACTTACCTAGGCATATAGCGACTAAATAGGACACAGTCGCACTATTTGAATCTATCTACGCTTTATCGAAAGACCTCGCGCATAAGTACTGGACAAAGAGTAGCGCCACCCAAGTAAATAAGTAAGTACCCAACATTAGGAAAACATTTTTTATATACTTTTTCGGTTTTATTACATAAATTGGAACTAGATCGACCGTTCTTCTTTCCTCTTTTACAATAAAAGATTTGTCACATATAATTTGGTATCAGTTACAAAATAAAATTCAGATAATATTAAAAATAAAAAAAGGCAACCTATTAAGTATATGATTAAAGCACTAGTTTTAAAGGGCGATCGAGAAAAATGAGAAAAGCCCTAAAGACAAGACACGCTTATGGTGATTCAAATATATTCCCATTGCTTTCTACTTCTAACTGAAGTATATATCATGTCAAAGTTGACCAGAACTACAGGTTTCTCGGAACAAAATGGAATATCATTTTCATTTCACTTTTTTCACACTGTTTTATGTAATAGAAACAGGAGTAACATACATACGTTCTTCTCTACTGATGTTTAAATATATAACACATTCAAAAAATATATATTCGAGTTATACAATGATTAAATTTAATATAAGTACAAACATATTTGATTTTACTTTTAATCTGCGAACTCCATTTTGTCCCGTTCGCCATCGATTTACTTGCATCAATATTTAAGTAACTTAGTATAGTAAGTACATGCATAGAAGTACAACCCATTATCTCTCTATTAATACTATTCCAAGCAGAAAGATATTCAAAAATAAAGAAGAATAATAAACTTGGTAAAAAATTTAAATTATAACGTACATAATTAGCTTATACAATATACAATCACATCTGACGGTTGTAAATTCAGAAACATGCAAAGTAATGCAAAATTATAATAATAAACTTAATAGCTAGCTCGACGAATAGAAAATATTTCATTAAATTGTCTTGGTTCGGTGCAGAGTACAAAAATAAGTTTTTTTTTTTTTCATTTAAATTAAACTATTTGCTGATTTATAGGTTGATTGTATCTAAATCCTGGCAGGGTGCACGTGGACTGACATCGTCTGGATTGTAAGGCATTGCAGAGTTGACAGGAGATGTGGTAATGTTTTGTTTGGCTTCACCATTATCTGTGGTAGATGGTTGTTTTTTGCTACCCAATCCCAGTGGAAATGCGAATTCTTGAGGCAGCTTTCTCATAATTTTACCTGAAGTAATAAGTCGGCCAAAACCTTCCTGCAAAGAAAATTAGAAATAAAAATTATGCTTAACAAGTTTTTTTTCAAATTGTAGACGAGTGCCATCTGTGAGCACAGAAGACAAACACATTGCCAAACGCCAGTATAAGCATATTACTGTGCCAAAAACCCAGCAGTTGCAATAAAACCAACAGAATTTTGAGATTTCTCACCGACTTCTTCTCACTATGCCTTCTGAGGACAGGAAGTGTGGGGAAAAAGTTCAAAATTTAAAAAAAAATAATGAAATCAAGGTATTTTGGTGAAGAAAGCAGCCATTGACCTCAAAATAGCTACTATTAATGCTTAAAGTTCCACTTGAGGCAAAAACAAAAAGATTTCACCAGGATCGATCGTAACACTTCAGTAGAATTTAGGCTTTTACTGCAAATCAAACTTGGTACACATATGCTCGAGTGTGATGATAACCAGCCCTAGAAAAGGCTGTTGCTCATAACTTACATACTTCTAGGAGAAGTATCAACTACCAATTTGAGTGGAGATAGTAGAACTTATTTTTTGTACAATAGGTACTCATTAATATGATTTGATCTTACCTGATGAGCAAATGCATATCCTGAACGCAGTGAACGCCTACCTCTCCTACTCGATGATACTCGCTGTACGTCGGTGCCTTGTCTTAGTTTTAATTGTGCAGCATGCTGTTTATACCGAATCTATGACCATACGAAACATATTAAATTTCATTAAGGCTACCTATTCTATGGAATGCATACCTTATCGGACAAACTAGGAAATACATCCACTGAATAAAACTTATATGCCAATACGGGCATTGTAATAAGTATAACTGTTATCACCGTGGTAAACCAAAATGTAGCCTCCTTCATTGCTTGTGTTAACGAACCAACGTAGGGTCCACCAATCACATAATTGTAAAAATAGTCCAGGACAAAGTACCATATTAGACTACCCCAGATCATAACGTGATTAACTACTGTCCAATAGGATGTGTAAAGTGCGATCTAAAAGAAAAGACAATATGCTACATAAGTTTGTTCAATTACAATACCAGAAGCTATTATTTACCTGCGCAGTATTGTCAATTATTAATATCGTGGCAACAACGGCGCCCAGGGTCATGTGGTCACTCAAAATGTAACCATTTGGGGAGACTCCATCTTTATAAGTACCTGCATAGTCAAGACATTTCGATTTAAGTTATAAATGAATGAATAAAAGAACACCTTACCATAGGGGATTAAAAAAAGAACTAGCGAACTAAAGGCTCCGTGCAATACGCTACGTACAAATTCTTGGGTATTAAAAAGAGAACTCTTTAATCCGGGCGTGTAAAGCTTTGGAAATTCTACACTATGTTTATCAGATACATCCTGTTCGAAAACGCCAAGCGCTAAAACTGGCAGTGATGTGTAGAATAAGTTGTATACTGATATAAACATTGGATCAAAAACCGTCTACGACAATAGAAAATAGAAACGTTATGTGTTCAAATCATTTAACATAAAAAATTAGAAACTTACCTGCGCACTAAAACCACAGAAAAACGAATACCAGCAATGGCATAACGTGAATGCAAAATTTTTATAAAAAAAGTATCGCAAAAATTTACACATTCTATAATATGACCAGCGGCCATGTACTAAAAGTAATCGTTCGAGGTATCTAAACTGTGCAATCGAGTAGTCACTGGCGAGTACCGCCTGCAGTCCTTCTTGACCAGATATACCAACACCAATATGGGCCGCTGTTTGAAATAAGATCTTAGAAAATATTATTTTTTTCTCTACTTTATTGTCAAGACTGACCTTTTATCATAGACACATCGTTGGCACCGTCGCCTATTGCTAACGTGACAGCATTTCGTGAACGTTTAATTAACTCCACGACTAAGGCCTTTTGAAGGGGGGTGACTCGACAGCAAATTACTGATCTGCATTGTGAGGCTATATCCAGGAACCTTAGAATTGAACAAGAATAAAGTAGTCGTACTTTGTGATCATAAATGATTATTGCTTTACCTAGATTCAAGCTCCGGTGAAAGGCAATGAACTAAAGAATGACCATTTACTACAATCGCGAAACCGGCATTTTCGTCCGTGTCTATATTACGCCTTGCTGAATTTCTTTCCATATCATCGAACATATCATTGCATTCAGCACTTTTTTTTTGTGAAATATCCAAACAATTATTTATTTATATTTATTTATTTGTATGTCCTGTTGCCTTACCTAAATGTTACCACGGAAATCGCTGGAGGCGATGGCACTGTGGCTTTAGATTCATTCATCACAGATGATCCGTTGAAATTTGATTTGTTTAAAGCTGAAGTCACATTTTGTACAAGTGCTGCAATAAATATTACATACATATATTTGAAGAGCAAAGAATCTTCATTTAATTACTTACGAGGGCTCGGATGGAATTTATTTACAATTTTTATTGATTCTTTAAATAGTTTTAACTGCTTTTCAACCTCGTCTAATGTACTGCCATCCACAATAAACACATCGGCGAAATCATCTGTGAGCAACTGGCAAGAATATCCTATGTTGATAGCGGTTTCTGTAAGAAATTTAAAAAAAAAACATTTTAAAGCAGCAATTAAAGAGCAATTTAAAGAGCAAAATGTTCTATAATTTAAATATTCGTCTTGAAAATGGTTATTTCAATCGATCGATTTATTTCTCAATCACAGCAATGTGTGGACATGATTTATTGATCAAATCAATACTAGTTGCGATTCATAGATTATGTAATAGCTTCAAAAAGTCGTGTTCAAAAGTAAGGAAGGACAAGTATCATTTTTCCAAGTGTGTTCATTGATAGATACATAAATACATTCCTTTAATTAAAAACATAGGAATATGAATTAAAATGAAAGAGCGACTAAGGCAAGACTAAAGGCCAGAGTTGAATGCTGAATAGGGTATGAATAAATGATTCCCAATTCCCTTCTCTTTTCATTCTAAAGTATATATTTGAATAATAGAATGTGTTTTCCACTACTGGGCGCCGTGGCTCAGTGGTTAGTGCGTTGGACTATGGAGCAAGGGGTTCGAGATCGTTTCGATCGATTCGAGAAGTTTTTCACGGCCTGCGTCTGACAAACATCCGAGAGTACAACTGTCTCACAGAGTACAACAAGCTTCTCAAATAACAAATTGCCCTTCGGACACGGCATTAAACAGTAGGCCCCTTCCATTCGTATAAAGAATATAACACGCACAACACATATAGTTGTGAGAAGCTAGGCCTTGGGTCCCATCGACCTGTTGCGCCAAGTATTCTTTTTTTTTTCTACTATCCGGCTTTGATTAAGGGAATAACAAATAGAACTGCATTGTAACATTACCCTGTTTATCACCGGTCAGTACCCAAATTTTTATTCCAGCCATTTGTAGATTGGCAATCGTCTGAGGTACACCGTCCTGAAGTTTATCCTCGATAGCAGTTACCCCAACTAATTGCATTTCACATTCGATTTCTTCATAAATTGCATCAAGTTTATCCTCTCGATCACTAAGAGCTACCGCAGCTTCCTGCTGCCGTTGACGCCATGAATTAAAGAAATCGTCATCCAAATGCCGTTCGGCCAAAACTAAAGTTCGTAGGCCTTCACCAGCGAATTTCTGCATTTATAGAAAAAAAAAAACAAAATACTCAGTAATTACCCGGTATGGCTATAATATTATGTATTACGTTCAAGTGCTCCTGGGTTCGAGCCTTAATATCAAATTGACTAGAACTTAATCTATCGTACACAACGTTATCAGCTCCTTTGCAATACAAAACTAACTTATTATTTCTGCGTAATATCACTGACATTCGCTTGCGAACGTTATTAAAATCCAATATTCCTAAGAGTTCATACTCCTGTAAAACAAAACAAAAACAAATTTAATATAATTACTTAACAAATGCCTATATGGGGTATTTCAAACCTCTTTCCGACCCATGACTTCTATCGTAATACTGTTTGGTGTTCTGGACCTAAAAACAAAACCAAAATTCCTCGCCGCCGATACAAGAGCCGATTCATCAGGGCTCTGCGCCTGATATTCTAACCTGTTTTATAAGTATACATTTGTTAGTAGTGAAAGTAGAAATCAAGAAATACCTGCCTTCCATCCACATATTCCGGCATAACTGTGTGGCATAGGGCTAGAAGACGGAAAAATGTATGCGCATGCTCTTCGTCTGCTTTCACAGCGTCTAAGAGCGTATGGTCATACCATCGAAAATCGGCCTCATATTCGACATTATCAGAGAAGTCAACTGGTGGAATAGCCTGTAAGTTTAAGGAAAAGTTGCCATTCAATAATTTATGTGAAACCTGGTATAGAACAGGTGCACAAATAACAAACATTGATATTGATAATTTGGTGCCACATTAATATTAGTATCTATACAAAATGTGTGTTCTATAAGTGATCGATACCTGTACATTCGAGAAAAGTACGCCATACTTGTCCATTTCTCTATCCTTATATCTTTATCTAATGGGTTTCGGGACCACATAAACAGAATACACAGTTTCCTAACCCACTTGCAATGTTTTAATTAGACCAGACTAAGAAAACATCAGTAAAGCTTTACCGATTTTTACCTCGTGTTAAGTCTAAGTTATAGGTCTGTTCGGGTACTTTTTTTTAATTACAAGGAGTGGTGATAAAATTCTATCTGAGATAGGTAAAATCTCAAAAAGTATCATTCTCGCTCTCGGCCATTAAGTTTGAATGCGATTCTACTGGTTTGTATATAAACAGATGCCTTTTGAACACAAACATGACAGGTCTGTTCGCGTACTCTCCCAAAACAACGAAATTTCACCAAATCCTGTTCGAGTACACAAAAGTTTCGTAGTTTTTCGTAAAAGAGAGCGCTCACGAGAGAGTAAAAAATTTTCCCATGCAACGAATTTTAGTGCAGGAAATTTCTTTCCACTGATTTACGAAATCTATCAAGTCTGTCAAAAAACTGTAAGATATTTTTTATTTGATTATTTGCGTACACTTTTGACGTCTAAAAAGTGGGCAAATTTCGTAGCTCTAAGAGGATTTTACCCCTATTCCTTGAAATTTCGTAATCTACGAATTTTGGTGCAAAAAGTACGCGAACAGACCTAATGTGTATAAAAATAAACCAAAAAAGCTAAGTGGTTAAAATTTAGTTTCACTTACCTGAGTGATTTCAATAGGTTCTCCTGTTCTTAGATCGATAACATCACCAAAAGCCCTCCCATTGATGCTACATTTATTAAATGTCATTATGTTTTGTGTAAGAGTTCCCGTCTTATCGGAAAAAATGTATTGTATTTGCCCTAATTCTTCATTAAGCGTTGTGGTCCTTGCCTTCGCATGGGTTTTGCTCTTTTCATAGTACATTTGCTCGTCCCAATTTATTAAAAATGATTGGGCGAATCGAATAACCTGTACAAAACATTATCCAGTGGAGAAAAGGATTCAAATCTATTCAGTGAATATAAACTCACCTCCACTGAAACGTAGAGAGATATTGGCACAACAGTATTGAGAACGATTGCATAAGAAAAAAATACTAGTAAGCCAATAATAGTGGCACCTTGAGCAATATCCTTAGGAATAATATTTTCCCACGGTAAGAAAACCTGCAACACAAACATCAATTTAATTTAAAACAAAAATCCGAATCAAAAACCACTGATAGTACCTGAAAATGTTGTCCGATGAGACCCTCCCAAACTGCACAGGCGACGGTAAAAAACGCGCATATAGAGAGAAGGAAAAGCACAATCTAAAACGAATATCAAGCTGAAAACATTAGACTTCTTCTGACATATTTGAAGGGCGAATGCTTACACCAATAATGATAAAATTCAAAAGTCTATCTACTCCTGTGCTCTTGAATTGTGTTTTCCCAGAATTCTGCATTAGTTTTGTATCCTTACCCGCGAATACAACTACACCATAGCACCATTGCGTATTCCTTAAAACGCATCCACGCAGGAGGATCTTTTCGTTATCTAAGGCAAATCTTTGATTGTTCCAAATAAGTGTGCCTTAAATTTTAAATATGCAATTGTTAGGTTTTCCTCGAAAAAGAAAAAAACAACAAAATTCAAAACACAGTACCATCAAATTTATTGAGATGGTTATTTGGCCGCTCGCAGATTATTTCACCGTTAAAACTCCAGATTAAGTTATGCTTTTCACCCAAATCGATTGTTTCGGTTAAGCACTGCTTACACTTGAGGTTTGTTTCGCCATCCAGCTCAGCGGTTTCGATGAAACATAGGCCATTCGGTTCGCTGGTCGATAACAACAATATATCGGCAGCAACAAATTGATTGTTCTCCATACGGATCACGTCTCCAACCTAAGAATATATATATTTTTTTGAGCTTTAATGTTTTATTGAGTTTGTAAAACTAGGCCACGTTAGGTAAACCTCCGGAAACATTGAGATTAGAAATAATTAATGAAACAATGAATATCTTACCTGAACACCTGACCATTTTTCATCGATTAATTTACCGTTTCGCAGAGTTTTCGATTTTCTATTATTTACATGGGAATCAGACAGATGTCGTTGCTAAAATGTAAAAGAAAAACAATTGATTATGATGATGATTTATCATATTTTATGTTTGTGTATGTTTTATTAAACTGGAATTTTAATTTACAACGTTACATGAGAATTTGCAAATCAAAAATATTTTCTTTTACGAGTTTTTGTATACTGTGGCAGCGCTCGTGCACAATAATAAGTGTAAAGTTACATCTTTAAACAAATGCCAGAGTTCAGTGAGATTCAAATCCACCAAAACAAGCAATTCAAAAATTTGCTGTGAGTTCTTTTTCACCCCTGCCTTATAACCAAGTCGCAAATTTCATGATTTTTTAAAGTGAATTTTCTAGGTTAGTATCTTGAAATATTAGCGGTCACTGATCGAATTTTTCCTGAGTCATGGCTTGGTGAACAATCCAATTCAAGTAAATTTGGGTTCACATTCATGAAATTTAGGGTCATGCAACCCTGCTGTTGCATCGATACGGTCTAAGGCTTAGAGCAAAATTGAGAAAAGAAGGTTAAATGCATAAATTTATAACTGATTTTCAAACTAAATACAAATACTAATATGTATTAGGTCCCACAGGACCAAATGGTAGAACCGGATAATTTCTCACAACCTTTCGATAACCAATGCAATGGTAGGAGCTTACTGCTCGAAGGATCAATTTTGTTTGAAAAGATTATTGTGACAATCTCCTATGCTTGTCAGACATTCGTGAAAAGTAGGATCATGGTAAAAACTTTGGTTTTCGAACTCGAACTTCCGTCTTTTTTTCAAGACTACGCTAGTCGAAAATTTTAAATAAAATAGTAGTATGAGTAATGAAGCACAGTTTGTTACGTAACCTTAAAACTGGCTTTTAATTTTAAACATAGACAGGAGAACTAGTCCGTATGAACTGGAAAAATGTTTATACTAAATTCGAATTTGATACAACAAGCAGAATTCATCATAACAAGGAGAACCCATCATACTTTAACGAAAAATTTTATTCATACTTACAATATCATCGTACGCATCTTTTACGGCTGTTAAAGTAAGTACTCCTATCAGCGGTATCGCTGTTGTGATTGGTGTTAATGATGAGATGGCCGGAATCAGCTGAAGAACAAGAAGGCACAGGAAATAGAAATTGGCAAGACGTTGAAATTGCTCTAATAGATTGAGTGGTAGAAAAGTAATTAAGCTATATTTGGACGTTTTTATGTAGTTGTTCTGAAAAAAGAAAAACAAATTTTAGCACAAATGAATTATTTTTATTTTAAAAACAAATTTAAGTATTTTTATCTTAATTCGGTTGTGAATGCAGTAAAAAATTGCTAACAATAAATTGTATGCTTACAGTGTATTTAAATTGCGCATTAAATTCTCTATCATTGGCCCGGATTCTTCGTTCGTTTTCTGGAAAAACAAATGAAAGTACGTAATACAGATTTAACAAAAATATTTAACTAAAATATTGTAAATTGAACTTTGTTTTTATGTAACATAAAATTACCAGAAAAATAGTAGGAATTTCGTCGCCGTCTAATTTGTGACAATTGGCGTATATTTTTATCGGACATGAGACTATCTTCGGCTTCAAAACCTAACGAGTTTTGTGAGGATTTACAATTTGAACTTTTCCAAAGACCGAGTTTCCCGAGCACCGACTTAAAAGATAACCTGCTACAACAGGTACCCGCAGGTAGATTGTCTTCTAAAATCGATTCATCTTCAAAAATCGAACCCCTATGAACATCGTATAAGGTTTCGCCACTTTTTAAAGGATATTTGGGATCATCTATTGTACTGGTGCCAGATATCTCTGCCTTTTCATTAAAGCTTGATGTCCTATTTGTGAATATTTGAATATTTGACTCAGATCTTTGGTGTAATTGAATTTCTTCAGCTTCTTGTGGAGCTGCTAGACTATAGAGACTTCTTGTCTTTAATTTTCGATTTTTTAGCTTGGTAGTGGAAGCTTTTTTGATAGTATCCGTTGGTTTATCTAAAAATTTGGCTATACTCTCGGGTGGTCTAAGTGGGTCTTCATTTAAAGACGCCCTGTTACATGTAACATGCATTTTTGTTGGTTTTCTACAGTAGGCATTTCATTAAATCCATGCAATAGGAATGATGGGTTGGTCTTTTTATTTTTTTTATGTATGTAAGTATCTTAATCCATGCTGTTCACTGTTTTAAAATCAATTTCACGAGCAATATAAGGCATATGACAGGCTAAAGGAACTAATTTATCGTAACTGTTTAACATGTTATTTATTTCATTTCTCTGGAAATTGATGTTTAGGTTATAGAGTGTTTCTGTTCAAGAAATCGTTCGTTTGAAAAGTTTCTTGAAATGAAATACCCCCACCCCTTTGGGGGAGTGTTAGATACCAATTTGTGATGAACTAATAAATTAACTGGAGTTCGATTGTATTTGGAAAAGCGCAAGCAAAACAGAGCTTCGAAGTGCATGTGAATACATACAATATGTATAGGAAAGGTCCTTTAAACATACGTGAAAAAACTGTAGGTCAGGTGTAGTAAGGATTTCCATTCTTGCCGTCCATCACGAGCTTACAAATCCATTTAAAGTTTCAATAGATCAATATTATGCTTCATCTTGAGCATGGCCACAGCCAACTTGATCTCTGATCTCAGTGTATCAACACTAATCACGCTGAGGCGAGTTTCTAAGTCGACTTTATTTCGACTGAATTTTGTTGGAGCTATTTGTGTATACCGTCCATGAATTCTGGAACTCGCGGATGACATGAACGGAATTGCAAACATTGGATACCCTAAGGGAGGCAATGCAGAACTAGACATCAAACCTTCGGGAAGCCATTGTTCAACCAGCTCTCCGAACTAGTGAACATGCTCCCTAAAATCACCTCAAAATTCATAGCGAAATCGCGTTGGTTCAGGAGGGCCGCAACCGGTATGAAATAACAAGTTTCTGTTGCTTCTGTTTTTCTTTTCATGTATACGTCCCGGATATCCTACACAGACGACCACAATGGATCCGTTTGAGATCCGATTGAGACTGCTCCCACCTGATGGTTGTTGCAGTCACCCCCTCAACCAAATCTAACCTAAGGGAGACAGTGGCTTATTGCTTGTTCATATATATGGACATATATTCCCGGCCGAGGGCTAAGTACCACTTTTAAAGGTCTTTACAATTGTGTCTGGAAAGTCCTTTACTCCAGGAAGGATGGGCTACAAAAATATGTTGGCCTTGCTTAGCTGTTTTTACAAATTTCCTTTACGGATCGAAGTCAGATTTAAGTATGCAAAACTTTGGGGGAAATTTAACATGAGAATTGTTGTCAGCTAAGTCTCGCACCTTTAACGATTCTATCCTAATCCAAATATGTCCAATATTCTTGTTTTACTTGTAACAAATATAAAATTCAAATTTAAAGAGGAAACACAATATGGCCGATCTTGTTATTGAAGTCATCGACAAACCAATGCTACCAAATCAGGTAGGATCAATATTTTTTCGTTTCTGTTGAATTTTACGAATGTGAAGTTTTTCTAACTCAGAGTGTCAATATGTGCACCACGTATTTCACATACTTACCTATTATTAAATTTTTTTTTAATAAATAAAATCTCAATTTTATTTCATAGCTTAATCGTTTAGATGACAAAGGGATCATTTCGTGACCACGTTACCCTGGCTATGGAATAAAGATCGTTATCTTCGAAATTATTTAATTGTAATTTCAGTAGGTACCATAGTATGCGCCTACAATACAGTGTTGACATAGTTCATTAGTCTTGACATACTCATTGCGACATTGCATGCAGAACATATTGTGTCTGAAAATTGCACGCAATGACTCTAAGGAGAATATGAATGGAAACTATTACAAGAGACTACCCACCCTGGGTTATTTTGTTTATTTCACATTTTATTGATTTTTGCCCAGCTCTGTTTTGCTTTCAACTGGTCAATGAATTTTGCCACATATAATCCATTAACATGAAACTTTAAGTATTAGTTCATCAAATCAGTTATTTACTACAAGATTTGTTCTAAAAAAAAAAAAAACAAAAACCAAGCGGCATGCATTAGTTTACTTGTCTGACAAACCACTGAACAGAAACAAAAAAAAAAATCACTTCAAGCAAATCGGGATTGGGTCATCATCATCGTCCGTCATCCGAAGACTTTCCATTTCAATTGGACTTTTCACAAATTGCAATCAACATACGACCACATACGAAATTACATAAGAAAATTCAAAAAACTGATACACGTCGCCGATAAATACATAAAATCCTCCAAGTATCCTAACCGAATTTGACTTATAAATATAGTTTGTTTACAAATTATTGTTTTTAATGCAATTACTGTGTACTTGACAGACAAAACCACAACAGTACTAAAAGCGTTCCCCAATAAGTTCTCTAACGAGACGACTATTTACTATTATTCACTGGACGAAATGAATCGACTTCATTCGGATTTTTTGTTTATTTATTTACTTCTCGAATTCAATACTTTTGATAAATTCCCAGACTTTTGGTTCTTTTCTATATTATACTTTCGAAAACATAAGAATTTAATCACAAGAAATAAAGCAGTGAAAAACCGAAACCGAAACACAAAGTGAACCGAGCAAAAGGAAATTGTATTTTCATTGCACTTGTCATCATGCCATGCACATTTCTTCGTGTTCACCAACACTACGGTGAATTTTGTTTACAGCGGCTGCATCAGCTGTTTGCCATATACTGGATTATTAAGGAAATGTCATTTGCCTCCTGACGTCATCGCTTTATTTACATTACATGCTGGGTATTCATTTCGATGAATACCTATGATTTTTATGATTAACGCTTATGACGTCATGGGGGAAGTTTAAGTGGTTGCATTCAGTGCCGACGAGAAGAATAATAATAAAAGTGTGTGGGCGATACATAATATCTACTTATGTATGTACGTCACGAAAGCGATAAGTGACATTTTTGGGAAATTGCATTTTGTAGATAAGAACTACATAATATGACTCGTTCTATGAAATCCATAATATACTTAAGTATGTGTAGGTTTTATCAAAAATAGGCTAATAAAACTTGACAGAGGAAGAGGAGCAAGTAATTTCAAGTAAAAAAAGGGTATGCCTATGGATCCCAGTTGTGAAATAATGTAGAACGAATACATACTTATCTATCTGTGGGCTCAAGTGGCATTTGACTACGGGTCAAGGGATTCCACGTTCAATCCCTGAACAACACCTAAAACTTCTTTCTGGGCGCACCTCTCACGAGCGTCTGACAAACATCCGAGAGTTATAACTGTCATGAAAAAGCTTCTCAAATAACAAATTGCCTTCCAGATACGGCAACAGTAGGCCCCTTCCATTCGTGTGAAGAATATAACACGCACAGGACGATTGGTTGTGAGAAGCTAAGCCCTGGAACCCATAGACCTGTTGCGCTAAATATTTATTTATTTTATTTAAATACATTTCTACATACATATGTATGTACATTTATTTGTATTGTACATGCATTTACATACATATGTATGTACATATGTACATATGTATTTACGTACAATCGCCAAAGTTAATTGGACTTAGAAGATTTTTATGTGTACATACACATGCAAGTACATACAACTATTCCAGGGAACGTAAAAAGAAGGCCAATAAATTCGGGTTGGAGGGAGTTCGTCTTATGGTTCTTTGCACGAATAGATTAGTATCGTTTCGAAAGACGTTATTATTTACTTTTTTTGAATTTTTTTTTTTATGAAGATCGGGATGGGCTCGAAGAAAAGATGAGGGAAAAACATCGGCTTCTCCGGAGAAAAAAGAAAAAGCATGAGAAGTGCGCTATTGAAGAAATAGAGAGGAGCTTCTCCATAAGCAATGTTTGGAAGTTTTACCAACAGGTAAAAAGAACGTGTTAAGATAACAAGACCCGAACAGAGATCTATTGAGATGAACAGGCAGAACGAACTATTCAACCTAGACGATGAAACCCCCAGACTTCTGTCCACACGACCATAATGAAGTGAGGATAGGACTATCCAAACCTTAGTCCAACAAGGCTCCTGAGCCGGAGGACGGTTATAGGACGAATTGTTTAAGGCAGCCGGAGATAACTTGATGGAGAGCATGCACATTTTTAGCTGTTTAAGCGACTTCATCTACCTCTGCTCTGGTATCAATTCTGAAAACAACACCTCAGCAGAAATTAAAAGAAGAATAACTCTTGCCAATCGCTGTTTCTTTGGGCTGAGAAGGCAATTGAGTAGTAGAGTTCTATTTCGGAGAACTAACGAGTCTTACTTTATGGTGCCTTCGTAAAATTTTTGGTTGATAGGGTTTGGAGAGGAATATACAACAACGAACCGCACGGGCTATACAGCGACATTGAACTTGTCAAAAACTATGCATCAGTCATTTGAGATTGCTAGGACATGCCCGAAGAATCTTCAATTCCAACCCAGAGAGACAACGCAGTTGAGGAAGACCTAGTTTTGCACGGCGCGCTCAATTGGAAGAATTGCTGGTTGAAGCCCAGGTCCACCCCGGAATGTAAGGTCCACCCTTAAACTCGGAGGACGAATTGAGGAGTAGATTTAAACGCGAACTCTATGATCTGTACCAAGATGTTAACTACACTGATATAGTAGTATAGTGGTAGAGGTATAGTGCTAAGCAATTAAGCAGTGGAGCACAAAAACGTTTATTGGATTTTCCTCGCGGTTTTCAATTTTATCCATCATCAGCAACAAGGATTAAAATCCATTAAATGTGAATTATACTCGACCTTGAGGCGGATGTATGACCTAATATTTATTGTTAGTCAAAGTATGACCAAAAAAATACAACTTTGCATACTTTAAAAGGCTTTCTTGTAACCAATGAAATATTAGTCGTTTCAGATCCTTGTTTGAGGAATCCTAGATATTTTGATACATTCGTAAAGACGCCGACTTGGTTTCTCCAATGCAAGTGTATGTTATAAATGAGGCAATTGCGGTTGGAAAAAATTATACCTTTCATAAAAGGGCAATGGAAAAATGCATACTTGGGGGGCTATAAGGTTGATCTTACGAATAAATAAGTTTGCTATCAGACAGATTGTAAACTTTACCACACATTTGACTACAAAATGAGTAATGTTTTTTTGAGTTATTAATTTGTGACTCACAATAGAAAATGTACACAGTTACCAATGGGAGCCAAACATATTGGGGATGACATCAGCTTTCGTTTCAAATTCAGATCAAAATCTCCTAACAACTACTAAATTGTACTGCAGATCGTATGCTTATAAAATATATGTGAAACATGCAAACATTTTGTGAAAACATTAATAAGAAGTTATAAGAAAATATTTAGAAGTTATGCCAACTCTCTTGTTTTGTCAACATCTACGAAATGCAATAAAACACTCAAAAACTTTAGAAAGGATAAGATATGTACAAAATGTATTTATATCTATAGTCACTCAGCAAAAACAACAAGCAAGCAAATATAAAACTCGCCATACAAAAATGTTTAAACAACATCAAAATATTTAACTTTATCTTGGCATATTCACTTCCAATCTGAGTTATACTCATTCTGTAACTATCCAGTCTGTGTGTTGCTCTTAATATTTCATAATTACTCTGAAAAATTAGTTGTATAACAAATTTTTATGAATTTTACTAAGAAAAAGTGCAAAAATTTAACTCACCACTTTGAACTGCTGATTTTCTCGGCATTGTGATATTCCAATTCGTTGATTGTTTTTACTTTTTGGTTGTTTTGTTTTTTTGGTTGTTTTTTTAAAATTCCTTACAAAATAGATACAATAATTGAAAATTGTAGAAGTTAGGCACTTATTTTAAGACACTTTAACCAAACTTTTAAAGACTAAAAAACATTAACTAATATTTTCCATCACTTTTTCAATTTCATTTCATTTGATACGTTTTGGATCGGTTTGTAAGTTTAACGTTCCCGGAGGCCTTGGTTTTAATGGTGGAGGCATTCGTTTTAGGCTAATTGATGACATCCGATGTGTTAACACTAAGTATTCCATGTAAAGTTTTAAAAAAAGAACACCACCGCCTGAAAGGAAAAGAAGGATTCACATGGGATATGAATACTTTATTTGAATATTAAATGAATATGATAATTGAGGTATCAAATTATTCTTTTAACTGAATTTCGTGAGTTTTTGGGTGTGCGTTTCGGATAATCATTCGAAATTAATTTTTAATTTGATTACAATGTGAAAGAGAATTTTTACCTACACATCCTACATAAATTCGTATACAAAGAAGTCTAGCCACCATGAATGTACCTTTCAACTGCGTGTTATATGGACTGTAATGCCAGATCGGTGGCCAACGGGTAGTGATGCGAATATGTGAGAGGAGAAGCGCCCTCAAGTTAGCCTCTCAAAACCAACCCCGCTGGTAGCAGAAAGGGTGAGAAAGGGTAGGAGTGTTTTCCGGCAGCGGAGGAATTCTCTACATGGAATCAAGATATTGAATCCAAATTCTGTAGGGATCTCCAACACTGAGCCAGGGTATTCGAAAGCAGTTGATGGAGGGGTCGATGGTGACACTTGTATCCCCGAAGCGGGCTACTGACTCCGCAAAAACCGGCCCATTATCCTAGGATTAAAAAAGCAACTGTGCCTTATCTAACAGTCTCGAAAAAGGATGATTTCCATTTTGCCAAATGAATCAAGGTCAAAAACATTTGGAAATGTTCGGTCCTTTAATAGGACGCGTGTAGCCGATTAACTAGCAGAGGCCCCAGACTGCTATAATCCAGATTGCACGACCATTCAGGTGCAATGGGATCCGCTGGACAAAAGGAGGCTAAGAAACTACGGCATTTACTCTGGTGATTGGTACAGAGGACGGAAGCAACCCTTTTTCCAATAGGGTTTTGTCACGTGTGGCATACTTAGGCTCCTGTCTAAGCTTGAGCCTATGAAGGTCTTATAATAATCCGCAACAAGGTTAAATGCGCCAACCAAAGGTTAATATGTTCAGGTCCCCCTAGATTACAAGCCACTAAAGAATGTGTCTAAGTGCTCCTTGATAAGACTTAAAAGAAATGTTCTAAATATGCCTACCAACAGGAAAGGGGACATCTTTGTTTGGACAGTTGGTAAGCATACCCTTTATGACACCCTTATTTACTTTGGGGCGGTGCGATTCGTAATTGTACTAAGCACACAGTTTCCGTATTTTAATATCTACAAACGGATGTGGCGATCTTTTGATCATGAAACGGTCACTTAAAATGATCACAATGCAATTGACAGAGGGTATGCCTTCAGTATCTGGGATGTCCGAACTTTCAGCTATCATCGGGTCATATCATTAACTTGTTGCAGTCAAGGTATTAAGACATCGCCTGCAGTTAGAAGAATCCCCTGAGAATACAAAGGTTGTGAATCAGTTGGAGCATTCTGTAATAATTAGAAGTTCATAGAAAGAACGACACAAGGTTCAGCAGCAAGGGCTTGTGACTTATTTGTTCTGTGACTTACATTTGTCTACCAGACAATCTGAAACTCTCGGTTATAAGGATTTTGGTTGCGGAATGTCATTGAATGTCATTGAATGTCATTTCATTTGAATTCACGTTTTGATTTTTTCTAATACAGCAATGTTAGGGGATTACTGTTGGTCTTTAATCCGAGAAGATTCAACAAGTCACAAACGTTAGATCTACTATGTACATACAGCTGTCAAAAGGTTGTACCTATGACCTATGTCCTACATATAAAGGAGAAAAACGGACACAAAAGTACCAGAACGTTTCAAACATTTTCAAGACAAAAAAAATGTGAATAGTTAGCATTACTGCACAAAAATGATCGTCGAAATATATACTTGTATATGTATATCAATTGATCATCCTTCTGAAAAATTGACATAAGAGTCAAAAATTGAAACTTGATGCTGAACTGCAATATTGAGTTGAATGTCAGTGTGCTAACCGAAATCGTTTCAAGGACAAAATTTTAAAAGTCATAGATTTAGTTTGTAACTTTTAACAGCAGTTTTACCAGGTAACTGATATATATTTGCAAACCTTTTCTTAGCGAACCCTAGGACTTGATACCCAAGACAAAGCTCAGGTTGAATGAACTTAACTACACCTACTAATTTTTCTCATTTTATTCAAACTATTTTTACTTTATCTGTAATCCGATTTCTGTAAGACAATCCAAGAGTCTATTGTTTGTTGTGTGTACACTAATGTTTTGCTTTAAGTCAATAATTAGTGTTGACATACCGAAAATAGCTTGATTGTTTTCATTGTTCGTTTCTTTACCTAATGAGCTTTTGAATGTACCTATGTAAATGACTGCAGATTTATGGATTTCTGAAGGACTGAAAAAAATGTCTGTGCTTTCTCACAAAAAAATTGAAATTGAATTAATTTTGTTTTGAGTAACGTAGTCGAATAAGCAAACACATTTCGCACAAGGCACAAGAATATGTACATTCAAAGCTTTGTCCTTCAATAAATCCAATTTTTTCTACTAAAACTTCGTTAAATTATAGTCACAATTGGATCAAATATTATATCAAAAATCATTCTCATACTATAATGAAACAATAGGGATTTTAAGAATACTCATTCTACCAATTACCGAAGTACCTACTATTGCCATTACCTTTAGGTAGGGTGACTGGTATACAACGAACTGCCGCCAAAATAAATAGGACAACTGCTGGTTACCTATGACAACGTTTTTTTGTAAAACTGTCAAACATGTTACAATTATTATATTTATTATTCTTTTTTTTTTCGATTAAGTATCCTGACTCGGTTATTGCCGTCATCTTTTTATTAAGCTCTATAATGTTCACATAACAAATGTACATACGAGTACATGCATATATTAGCCGTGATGTATGCCTAATTCACTAAACGTAAAACTAAACAAATACGTGCTTAATTTAATGGTGTTTGTAGGAGTAATGTCGCACTGATTCGTTGGTATTCCGCGATTTCCTGGCTACAATAGGTACTCGTAATGTAGTCAGCTGTAGTACTTTAGTACTGCTTAGCTGGCGGAAATCTGTGCTGACAAATTCAAGAGGTAATTTTCCCAATGCATTAGCATTAATAAGAAATATGTATGTAGGGTATTCTTAGAATAAGTGCTTGCAGAAAATTGAATCACAAATATGGAAAATTCTATGCAACAGAAGTCTATAGTGGGCATCGAAGGGCAATGGAAATACAGGGCAATTCGTTGTGGACGAATTTGAAAAGTTGTTCAATGCAATAAGTATGATAGCGACTCGAATGTCAATTGTGCTTAAGGTCAAGGTAGCTGCATCTACATATACATACGTATGTTTAGTAGTGAAATCCCAGATAAAAGGGCCAAGATGGTGTCTCATTCTAACAGCTAGCTGCAAGCTTCCACATCGTGTCCGTCTGAGATGTAAAAATACCTCATACCCGTAATGTATAAATACCCAGTACCTTGTACTTGTACAAGTTAATTATACAAGTGCGAGTACATGGTTCTAGTTAAGAACTTTTGAAATAGTTTCTAAAGAAAATGTTGTCTGAAAGTACGCCAAACTACATTTGTACTTGAAAACGGGGTTGTCACCACTGCACATGTCTTAAAAATTATAACTTAACCAATTCATCATCTACACCCCAAAAGTATGCACCGTGACTCCAGTGGTTAGTGGGTTGGACAACGGAACTAGTGGTTCCAGTGCCAACACCTTGAATTGCTTTTACGGCCCCTAGTTTCGCGAGTGTCTGACAAACATACGAGAGTAGAAATATCATGAGAAACCTTCTCAAATAACAAATCAACTGTGGATACGGCATAAAACAGTACAGGCCTTTCCAATTCATCCCAAAACCTGTCGCCAATTTTTATTAAATTAGAAGTAGGAACTTCCATTTCCTTGGTGAATGGACCACACTGGGTCGAAGGAACATATAGTGTTCTTTTACACGAAATGCCCAAAACAAGTTTAGGAAACCCTCTGCAGGAACTTATAATTAAGATCGGAGGACCAACGCAGGAGTTTTTTTCAAAGCCAAAGTGAGCAAAGTCAAGTAAGAAATATATAAATATTTGGAGAGCAACACTATTTTCATGATCGAAATAGTTAATGGATGAAAGCCATGAACGTAAAGCGTGCAACCACAGAACAAGAGAAAACGTGCTTTATTTCATTGGAACCTGCCCAATGTTGAGCTCAATCTTTGGACGAAGTCTTTCGATTCATACAATCTGCTCTAAAAAGTCGGTTGCAAAATTTTCTAAGCTGATTGCAAAAGCAAAAGCCATTTACTTGTAGCTCAAAATTTACAAGGTTTCCTGATATTATGGCATTCTATACAAATCAATTAAGATCAGAGTCCTTTAAACATTACAGCGATTAATTTCCCACTCCCTGATAGTTTCAATAAAATGATGGCTTGCACGTACATTTGTTGATACGAATATTGAAAGTTAAATCCAGAGGGTATTATACTAGATTGACCATCTCATTATGCCTTATATCTTATGGGAATCAAGACAACATCATTTGTTAACAGAGGTGTAATGTTTATTTTACAGCCAAGTTCAAGTGCAATTCAATAATAAGCGGGTTGCATGGCACGCACAAGTACTAAAGCTGCTAATATAAGGGCAGCCTACGCAGTAATGTAAAATGAGTTTGAATGTGATTGATTGAATTATAGTTGGGGGTGGGGAGGGTTGGGTAATTATATAGGTGTTTATATACTTTTTAATGACCGCATGGTCTTAGCCATGTTCATACTAGTACATATGTATTACAAATAGAATTTATAGGCCCAACTACTATACGAGTACGACGTTTTCTATCGTTAAGACCCCCATAGAATCTCGGATTTCAGTATCCACACGACAACTTTGTATTCATCATATCCACAATGAAGAAATAAGGAGAGGTGTCTTCTCAAAGCAGTTTCTTGAGGCTATTCGAAAGCCCATCTATCATCCTACATATCACTACTGCAGAATTCCATTTCCGGAGTTCGCATATTTGTAAATTGAATTTGAATATTCATTTGGATATTCTGTATGTATCTGCAGCTCTATCTAATGAAAACGAGATCTGCCTCTTCACGGAAATTATTGATATAGTCAAATTATATGAGCGGAACTATGTAGGTCATCCAAACGGCACGGGCTAAAATTTTGTGTTCCGAACGTAGTTCCTTTTTCCGATACATTGAAAATGTTGGAGAATCCCCACGGGGACTCTGTACTATCTAAAAAATAAGGGCATTTGACTGGTCTAAAGCGTTCAAAGATGACCGTGAAGAAGTTGAAAACTCGCCTCATTTAATAAGGCCTACACCAGCAGTTACTGAAGAAAGATCGACTTAGTGAAATAGAGCTCGAAAATCGGCACTATAGTTTGAGAAAACTTTTACAAGAACTGTCCATCTATCACGAATCAGTTCGCCACATTTTGGGTGATGTTTTGTGCATGAAACCCGTCGCACCAAGAGCTGTTCGAAAAGACGTGAATTTTCTTCTAATGAAGGATCGCAAAAGAGTTGTTGCAGATATGTTAGAACGAGTCAATCTGGACTCCACATTCATAAAACGCCTCATCACAGGTGAAAAAAATTGAGTTTATGAGTACTACAAGCCAACAGGCAAACAAATATCGAAATGCTGCTCACTGTTTTCTTCGATGTTGGTGGTGTTATTCACTCAGAACTTCGTTCGGTGGTATGTAAGCGTTAAAAATCACTGGAGACAATATTCGCCAAGAAAAACCGAAATTGTGGCAAAACAATTCTTGGATTTTTCATCACAATAAAGCACCATCTGTCAAATTCTCTTGACATGTTCTCCTGTGATTTTTTTTACGTTTCCGAAACACATAACCACTTTGTGGGAACCGTTTTGGGTCGATTGGAAATATAAAAAAAAATCTCTGAGAGAACTGAATATGCCTACACAGACCTTATAGTGCCCGGAGTTACATGGATGAAGGGGCTGTTGAATATTATCATCACATCGCACTTTGTGTTCGGGTTATAATCTCAGATGTTTGTCAGACGTTTGCGAGAACATGAGACATCGTGGTCCTGTGTTGGAATTGAACCTCGAACCTCATACACAGTAGTCCGATGCACTAATCACTGAGCCAAGGCCCCCATTTGATAACTTTCATATAATTGTATTGTTAGTCGATTTAATAATAGTTACCTCATTGTCCAAGGTTCCAAGGAGGCTACCGAAGTTCATACTTCTTCTACCTTCAAATTTACCTTCTTAATGACCAACAGTTTTAAGTACACACATAGCCAAGCATGTGGCCACTATACCTCCGTCCTATCAAGGTTTTTTTTAGTGCGTCATTGTATAGGTATGAGTTGATTGAACAAACAGGATATCCACATACTCCGCCCCAGTCCACTTCATTGAATTGACATCAAAACTGTCTTTTGAAACGTCTCTTCCACTGAATATATTGTTTCAATTTTTCGGCATGTGTGACCTTAACAACACCCTTACTGGCTTTGATTATTTTTAGATTACTATTAAGTCTATCTGCGCCAATAACCATGGATCAGAGTTCGTGACCAGCTAGCTATAGGCAGAACTTCCGCAAAGCACCTGCTTGAGAACACTCCTCTTAGTACAATATATTCGACCACTCTACAAATAACGATTAAAATGTACTTTTAAGGTCAACGAAAGCTACAAACTCATTAAAAACGCATGAGAGCTGTGAGAAAAATGCGGCACATAAACCTGCCTTCTATATGCACGCATGTTATTGAAACTTTCAAACAAGCACACAACACACTGCCATTCATACGTGTTGCATTGGAAATTTGTTAGCAGTTTAGTTTCGAACTGAAATCGATGCCTTAGTATTGAAAATTATCTATACGTTCGTATGTATATGCATTGGCAAAAGTACAAGGTGTCCTAGTAAAAATATTTAATGGTTTAGTCTTAAACCCGTGAAAGAGGGTTTAAAGCGGAAATTCTCTTTTACTTAAAATTATTGTTGTTCTGACCTTCACCGACTTGAAAGCGACACAAAATTCATCATGAAAGGTACTCTTATTTGTATGTACATCTTAAAACCGAATTTATGCTGTTTCGGCTTTTGTTCACCCTGTACAACAGCATATGTGAGAATTATTACTGATAAAAAATTTACATGTGAAAGTTTAAAAAGGAAAAATTAAAATCGATAACAGTTCGTGTATCGTGTACACCATCAATTACTTGCATCTGTAATATGTTGAAGTGCAGGACATTTGAAATTCTAGGTCAATATATAATTGAAAATGTGGTAAGATTTGAACTTCGCATGGATTATTAAGAGTCAGACATAAACGATGATAAAAGAGGTCTAATCTTACGGTTAGGGAGCTTTAGTCACTGTCATGGCCCATGTCACTGTTTTTCCTGTTAATTTCTGTTGTTTTTTCTCAGCAAATAGCTGCAAATATTTGAAATGAGTCACATATATAAATATATGCGTATATACGTATCTCACAGGGCGTAATTGAATTGAGAAAAATGAATGCCTGTACAGCATTGACCTGCTAAGTGGTAATTTACCGCATCAGTCAAATCATTCTGTAATTCGTTTTAGCTAAGTAGTTAGTGACGAGAAACAGTTTTTTGCCACATCTTCTTTATGAAATCTTTTGATTCCCTTGTACATCAAGAGAGAATCGGTGACAGTTAAGGCTGGTACCTTAAAATAGTAGCTTTATATAGAAGTCCGCACCCAGTCATCCATTAAATTCGATGTGCTGTTATGAACAACAAAAATTGTGGAAAAGTTGCCTGACATTACTAACTTAAACTGCTTAATAGTTTGTAATAATGTCTTGAATATTCTAATCTTGTCTGCTTCTTTTAGCTTTCAAACTGTGAGAACCATAGTACACCTCATGCTTGACATTCAACATCTTTGTCTATTGTAAATATTAGGGAGGTACACAACGAGCAGATAATGACCCTGAGTAATAGTAGTAACAACATTCAATCTTATTAGTTGAACGTCTTCCAAGATACATACTAAGTAAAATCAAAAATAAATCTACAAGACACTAGAACTTAGTGAAAAACATTTTTGATACTACTGTGTGCTTACTAGCAAAACTCATCACACCGAGCCTATGGATTTCTGCAAGTATTCATGCCAACCTTAATTAGTGCCTCACAAATATTTTGACCATATTCTAATCGATTTTATTACTAATTGTTGAACTCTATGAGGGACGAAATGCTTAAACAAATAACGTTTTGTAATGGCACAAGGACTAAGGACGTAGTAGGTGATTTCATAACAACCTATGTATTTGTTGCAATGAACTTCATAAATATTTTTTTTTTTTTCATTATAGTAATGAATAATTTAAAACAAAAATTCAGCACGTGGCCCTACAATGAGGAACAAGTGTCAATTACTCAGTAAATTAACTGAAAACGGAGAAAATTACGAATACAACGAGACTTGCAGAAATACTCTTTGAATAAATAAATAAATTATATGTAAAGAAATTATTTGAAATTGTTACTTTAAGACTCATGTGTTGTTTTTTTTTTTAAATCGGTCACAAAATGCCACTAACGACTTTATAAAGGGTGACCAGATAGCAATAATACTTTTTCCAATTGTTATGTTTCAGCAGCTGTCAAAGTTACCAATGAAATCCAGCTGTCAGAATATTCAGTAAGTTTTGCCATTCCATCATGCATTATTTCATGCTTCCTGCAATTGTAAATATAACGTGAATTTTGTCGTGAAGACGGTTGTCATCTGGCTACGTCGCACCGTGGAAAAGTTTGGGCGTGCGTACACTGTTTCGGACCTTAAGCCACCAACATTTCAGAGATTGGTGTGAAATGAAGAAAACATAGCCGCCGTAGTGGCCAGTATCGAAGAAGACGCAGAAATGTCAATACCGGCGCCGATCAGCTAAATTGGTCATCGCCAGAGAGTCACCCCACCCCGGCTTATTTTTCTGTTGGATTTCGGTCTACATCCGTATAAGATTGTGTTGACGCAGGAATTGAGCCCGGACAAGCTCGTGAGTTCTATAAGTGGGAGCCAAAAATGTTAACCGGAGATCCTTTGACGAAAAAATTGTTATCTTGGACGAGATCCATTTCTGGCTCAGCAACTATGTCAACAAGCAGATTTGCCAGTATTCAAGCGAACAGAGTTCACAAGGATTCGACCAAGCATGAATACATCTACAAAGATTGAGACAATAACAGCATGGCGGACCTTCCTCGGTCCTTATTTCTTTCGAAATGAGGAAGGAAACACGGTTACCGGTCCTGGTCGCAAGTATAGAGCAATGTTTACAGACTTTCTGCGTCTAAATCTTGACAACGTCGAAATATGCGAGCTATGGTTCCAACAAGATTTCACTACATACCATACAAGCGACGTAAAGTTCGAAGTTGTGAAGGAGGAATGTGGCGATTGGGTCTTCTCACGGGGTGCATTCATCACTTGGTCGTCGCGATCATGCGACTTGACACCAATCGATTATATTCTCTGCGGGTACGTCAAGTCCTTAGTCTGCACTAACAAGCCAACCATTTTGGACGAGTTCAAGGCCAACATTTGAGTTGTTATTTCCGGAACAGCGGCGCAGTTATTGGATCGAGTCATAAAAAAATGGACTTGAATCACTGCCAGCAAATGGAGGAGACCGTTTGAATGATGTATTATTCCGCACATAATGGCATGACTTTAAGTTCAAAATAAAGCCAGAATCAATTTTATTTTTCTATCGGTGCTTCTTTTCATCTGGGTTTTGGGACAAAGTTACTATGAGGGAAACGAACGAACGGATCAGTTGGTTAGGCTAGGTTCGGCCTTTAATGGTCTTTATCGGAAAGAAAGGGCTATGCACAGCTTTTGCATAGCTCGTCAACCTCTTATAAAATAAGTGAACAACTGCTTCATATCATATACTAAATCATAACAAATGAACTACTAAGCAGATCAAGACCAAATATTGCAAGATCGTAGGCCACTAGCAGTTAGAAAAGTGGTTCAGTTGTATCTATAGAGATAATGATGAAAAGAAACTCAGTTCTTTGGCATTGTTTCGAGTATTCGATATACTCTTCTACGACAAAAATAGTCACTTGGTTAAAGGATTGGAGAACCAATTCTTTTTCTGAACTCTACTGTTGTACTATAGTTCCTCCTTAAACATATCAAACTAAATAAAACTCATTATTTGCAATAAAAAAGCTATGGCTTCAAACCTGAGGCTTATTCAACGTTTGAGTTAAAAAGTCTACTTCGCAATACCTACTAATACCAATTTCAAATTTTAACAGAATCGTGAAAAGTCGAATAGACTCACATATTTCGAATAGACTTTCGTAATACCGATCCTTCTCTGCATTCATTTTGGAAATTGCATGTTGTGGATTTCCATTCAATTTCTTTTGAACTTTTTTTCAAAGTTGACGTTGGCTCTGTCAGTTTGTAAGTCTATTGAGCAGGTTTGGTTATGGGTCTTCAAAATAAAATGCGCAAAAGATGAAAGTATAGCTATGTAAGTGTTTTTCCTATATGTTTGGGATCGACAAATAGTCTAAATGAGTCATTTCCTTATTATGAACAAACTACATATCTAAATGTACATAAATGAGCAATTGGATTTTCCCTAGGGAAATTCGGTTCCCATATATGCCGCACATGCGGCACATGCCGTATTCGTCTAGGTCGTTTTATCTTCCTGGGTTTCTTGGGTTTTTACTTGTATTACTATCGCGCATAGGTTACAATACTCGCCCTCGTATTTTGTCATATTTTTTTAAACAAAAACATACTATGTACTTCGATTTCAGACACATCTCAACTACGACGTTATCTTCCTAGAAATAACTTAGCACAGCGAAACTGTCGCATTTGTGCATGCGAGACGATAATCTCGTCTACCAAATGAAGGAGTTTATGATCGTTCTTATCTCTTATTTTCTTAACTCTGTAAATGTTTGCACAAACGCAAGCTTATTTCTCCAACATGACATTGCTCGTTTGCTTTGGTTAACAAAGTGTGCCCTTTTTGCTATCTTGTATGTGATATCAAACAAAAATATCCTCAATTTGTGGAAAAATAAAAAAAACAAAAATATTAAGCCCCTCTGTAGTCGTAAGGTAGAAAAATCACGTCGTCTATTCCATAAGTACAAGGACGGAAAAGTCGAAAGTTGAATTGCAGTGACATCATGTTTTCAGGGCGAACAATAATTTTTTTTTTAAATGAAAGTATTATACACACAAAGTATGTATGCACAGCGGCCAGTAATGATAAAATTATTACCTGGAAATGAATTCCTTGGCCAGAAGAATATAAATCCATTTTTCCCTAATCTGTCAGTTGGCCTTGAATACAACAAACTAGTGTTGCTCGAGACCTGATGAACACACATAAAATAGTAAACAATGCAATGGTTTCACTTAACTTCAAACACCGAATAACTATTATGCATACATTAATATTTAGATTATTATCTTTTTATCTGATAAAGAATTTTTTTCCCGGTTTTTCATTGCAATTATATATGTATAAGAATTCACTGTAAATATAACAAGAACTTGCACTGTAATAAAAATATCCAACGCGAACGTTCGCAGGCGGTAAAAAGAGTACACGAACTAATAGGCGATATGTAGTTAGATACTTTAGCTGTAGTATCGCTCCGAACTAGGTGGTATTCCGGCGGCAACTAATGTTGAACTGTAATGGCTGTAATGGCTGTTACTCTGAGCCCAGTCCCGGTCATTGCGCAAACACTCAAGTCTTTTTATTATTATTATTTTTTGTTATTGAAAAAAAGCAAAAACCCCAGTCAACGAAGGTGGTTGTAGACTTGACCGTGGACATTTCTGAATGAAAGACAGTGTAAGTCTTGTTCGAGTAAGTTATAATTTATGCTTGATTTGTTGTTGGAAAGCGTTGTCATTTTATCTATATGAAAAAGCTTCATTCTTCTATGTCAGGTGTGAAGCGTACGGGGTAGGTTTGAAGTGCAAGCACAGCGGTATAAGTTATCTATGAGGTACAAGTAAACTTTCAAATTTAGTAGCGTTTAGATTGTATTATTATTGTCAAGGAACAACTTGATTAGTAAGTCATCCCATTATAATTGGCATTACTATAAAAATAAAGTTGCCAACTATTACTATGTTAGATGCCGCTTTTTTTTTATTTACTTTTCAGAAGCGGAATTCATGCGCCAATTTAATTAATATGATAATTAATTCCATGATCTTTTGCGAAGATGTTGACTTAGTTCTAAACTTTGATGTAAGTAAATTTTCCTTTGGAAAATGAATAACTTAATAGCTGTTGTGCTCTTATTAAATTCGAAGTCTATGTTTTAAATTCCATTACGGACAGCTTTTATTCAAATTGTAGCTTGTTTCAATATTCATTCCTATTTCAAGAATATTAGCAATTAATGTAGATACATTCATACATTCTATTCATTTTGACTTGTAACCTCAACCTATAGAGCAGGTGTTAGTTTCCTGAAAAATTTCCAACTCAATATATAATTAATTCTTAGAATTAAACATATCTATAATTGTAATTTTAAAAGCTGAATACGTCTCAGCTGTTGGTCTTAACAGACAGTTGCATTTTTTACAACATTCATTGAATTATTATTAAGACTATACACTATACATGGCCACGCCCACGTCCACGATGGTTTCTTTGGAAAAACATTTTTACAATAAAATTTTAAAGATAACGTCCATTAAAGCTATTGGGATAACTCACTTAAAAATTAATCGTGCCACGCCCACTTTAGTATGCATCAACTATAAGGAAGTGGGTGGAATTTCATACCTATTTTTTCAGATTATTCATAAACCTTTGCCGTAAAGGTGAATGGACATACTATTCAGTCGTCGACTTAATTGGTTCATGTAAACGTCTATACATCAGGTCTGTTCGCGTACTTTCCCAAGACAACAAAATTTCACGAAAATTTACGAAAAGTGACCAAATCCTGTTCGAGTACGCAAAAGTTTCGTAGTTTTTCGTAGAAGAGAGAGCTCATGAAAGAGTAAAAAATTTCCCCATGCAACGAATTTTAGTGCAGGAAATTTATTTGCACTGATTTACGAAATCTGTCAAATCTGTCAGATAATTGTAATATGTCAGATAAAAATTTTTTGTTTGTGCATTTGCATAGATTTGCTTTCTCTCTCTCTGAGAGAATTTTACTCCCACTTCTGGAAATTTCACAATCTACGAAAGTACGCGAAGACCTATCATCTCGGTTTTATTTAAGCATACGACAGACATTGTTTCTCGTAAACTGTTTAGGACTATTATAAATGTCCATACATGCATAAACATATGTATGTATGTATATTCCTGACGCAATCTGTAAATTTCCTGTGATAATGTAAATGCAGTTGTCAATTAAATGCGTCGAAGGACACTGGATGAAAAATGGATTACTTCAAGTATAAGTAATAAACGTGATAGGGTAATGACTTATTTCAAAGGGGTCAACACCTGAAGACCGAATTATTTCTAAATAGTTGTATTATCTCATTACCAATGCACTGCAATCCACGTCAATCAATTATTTCGTTTTCCGATTAAAAATAAATTGATTGTGTGTTTTATTTTTCTGTAGAAACAATGGATGTTAAGAAGCTAACTAAAGGAGCCAATAAACGAGGGCTTTTATTTCAATGACTTGCTTGAAATAAAAAAAACAAATAATTTTGATATTGTTTCTTAAAATTGCGACTAACAGCTTTCTGTCTATTTTAAGTATACTTGGTTGTAAACCAAAAACCTCATACCTTACACGGCATTGTAACTTTTCCTAAGCTATATATGCACAAGCATCGACGACTGCTTAAAATATTTGACAAATAATTCCAATCAGTAAGCCTTAGAAGATTTATTAGGAGTTAATCCGTTTTGAAGGATTACCAATTGCATTAATTACATACAGTAACTAATAATGACAAAATAGTTGAGTATCGAACTGGAGCGGTGGTAACTACAAACGACGATAGATAATTAATTAGATGCTCATCAG
Organism: Xylota segnis; assembly: GCA_963583995.1. NCBI lineage: Eukaryota > Metazoa > Arthropoda > Insecta > Diptera > Syrphidae > Xylota > Xylota segnis. The sequence continues at coordinate 39,255,356 of OY757237.1, forward strand.
CAATATTATTTGATTTGTAATTGATCCACTTTCATATGGAATTCGAGGATATGTACATACTTATGTACTTTGGTAGACATTTATTGTACAATTGTTATAAAATATTGGCACACAAATGCTCTTATGGATCCTTTCCTTTACATCAGGCAGGTTACTAAAACGGGTTTTTTATAAAGGCGGAGAACTTTAAACTGTCGCTGCAGCAGATAAAGTCTTGCTTGTTTCCTTTTGTTTTGATTTGAAATATCAAAAAGTAGTGCAGCACGTTCGAAAGTAGAAGTTGACTCAATTTGTGCTGCAGCTACTTTTCGTACTTCAGCTTCAATAACACATTGTGCTCGCAGCATTGGGTTTGTGTATATTCTACTTTGGACAACTCGTACTGCTCTGCTGCAGCTACACCACTGTGTTCAGGCAGTAAAGCTCTCCGTCTCTATAAAAAAAAGTGCACGACTGGGTCGTACGTACTTGCACCGTAATGCTAAAAGTGTAAAATTTTATCAGGATTGAAGACCAAGTCTTGCTCCTCCCAGTAAAGTAGGAGTGGCATTCCACGTTTCGATGGTATAATAGTTATAATATTGTAGGAGTTTACTCAAAGCTTTGTTTTTATAAAAACGCGCTTGAAAAGTAAGCGTCCCCAGATAGGTTGTTTGAGTGAATTATAGAAAATTTGAAGGTCTATTACTTTGCTTCAATAATTTTTTCTCAATTTCTAGTAAAAATTAAAAAATTATTTTAATAAAAGTGGGCGTGGAAATTCCAAAATTTAGTACGCCATTATTATGCCTTTGACTTATAACCTAGAAATCGCCGAACAAATACCAGAAACGAATTTTTCGTGAAAAACATGTTATGCCACCTCATAGCATATGCCCAAGCTAACCCACATATAAAATTTTATCGAAATCGTTAGAGCCGTTGTCGAGAAAATCCATTTTAACTGAAGTCGGCCTTAAGTAAACTACCCTTAATTTTAAGGTTAGAAAGAAAATTCCAATTTCGCCTCTAGGGATTATCCCACAGACCACAGATATGAAGTTTGGAGCAAATCCGTCCAGCCCAGTCGCATATACAGACAGACAGACTGACAGACAAACAGACAGACGGAATTGCCGGACCTACTGTTTTGGACTTCTCCATCATAGTAATGTCAAGTTTGATTAAAATCTTGAGTTCGATTTTTTTCACTAATGCAATACTTGCCCTATAGGTATAGGTGCAGGTAAAAACGTTTAAATGATGACTTAGACTTTGGTGCACTCAGTTGCTCGTTATTGAGGATTTTGAAAGAAGTTGGGTATGCAGAGGTCAAGACTGAAAAACCTCTAAATTCACTTCAAGTGCAAAATCCTTACATCTCTCCTCTCCCTTTGCGTTTTGAGTCAAATGGTTGAAATTCAACAAAAAACTTAACCAAAATACGTTTAAAGGATGACTTAGACTTTGGTGCACTCAGTTCCTCGTTATTGAGGATTTTGAAAGAAGTTGGGTATGCAGAGGTCAAGACTGAAAAACCTCTAAATTCACTTCAAGTGCAAAATCCTTACATCTCTCCTCTCCCTTTGCGTTTTGAGTCAAATGGTTGAAATTCAACAAAAAACTTAACCAAAAGACGTTTAAAGGATGACTTAGACTTTGGTGCACTCAGTTGCTCGCTATTGAGGATTTTGAAAGAAGTTGGGTATTCAGGGGTCAAGACTGAAAAAACCTCTTTATTGACTTCAAGTGCAAAATCATCACATATCTCCTCTCCCTTTGCGTTTTGGGTCAAATGGATGGAATTCAACAAAAAACTTAACCAAAAAAAGTTTAAAGGATGATTTAGACTTTGGTGCACTCACTTGCTCACTATTGAGGATTTTGAAAGAAGTTGGGTATTCAGGGATCAAGACTGAAAAAACCTCTAAATTCACTTCAAGTGCAAAATCGTCTCATATATCCTCTCCCTTTGTGTTTTGGGTCAAATGGATGAAATTCAACAAAAAACTTAACCAAAATACGTTTAAAGGATGACTTAGACTTTGGTGCACTCAGTTCCTCGTTATTGAGGATTTTGAAAGAAGTTGGGTATGCAGAGGTCAAGACTGAAAAACCTCTAAATTCACTTCAAGTGCAAAATCGTCTCATATATCCTCTCCCTTTGTGTTTTGGGTCAAATGGATGAAATTCAACAAAAAACTTAACCAAAATACGTTTAAAGGATGACTTAGACTTTGGTGCACTCAGTTGCTCGCTATTGAGGATTTTGAAAGAAGTTGGGTATTCAGGGGTCAAGACTGAAAAAACCTCTTTATTGACTTCAAGTGCAAAATCATCACATATTTCCTCTCCCTTTGCGTTTTGGGTCAAATGGATGTAATTCAACAAAAAACTTAACCAAAAAAAGTTTAAAGGATGATTTAGACTTTGGTGCACTCACTTGCTCACTATTGAGGATTTTGAAAGAAGTTGGGTATTCAGGGATCAAGACTGAAAAAACCTCTAAATTCACTTCAAGTGCAAAATCGTCTCATATATCCTCTCCCTTTGTGTTTTGGGTCAAATGGATGAAATTCAACAAAAAACTTAACCAAAAAACGTTTAAAGGATGACTTAGACTTTGGTGCACTCAGTTGCTCGCTGTTGAGGATTTTGAAGGAAGTTGGGTATGCAGAGGTCAAGACTGAAAAAACCTCTAAATTCACTTCAAGTGCAAAATCGTTACATATCTCCTCTCCCTTTGCGTTTTGGGTCAAATGGATGGAATTCAACAAAAAACTTAACCAATAAACGTTTAAAGGATGATTTAGACTTTGGTGCACTCAGCTGCTCGCTATTGAGGATTTTGAAAGAAGTTGGGTATTCAGGGATCAAGACTGAAAAAACCTCTAAATTCACTTCAAGTGCAAAATCGTTACATATCTCCTCTCCCTTTGCGTTTTGGGTCAAGTGGATGAAATTCAACAAAACACTTGACTAAAAAACGTTTAAAGGATGACTTAGACTTTGGTGCACTCAGTTGCTCGCTATTGAGGATTTTGAAAGAAGTTGGGTATGCAGAGGTCAAGACTGAAAAAACCTCTAAATTCACTTCAAGTGCAAAATCGTTACATATCTCCTCTCCCTTTGCGTTTTGGGTCAAATGGATGAAATTCAACAAAAAACTTAATCAAAAAACTTTTAAAGGATGACTTAGACCTTGGTGCACTCAGTTGCTCGCTATTGAGGATTTTGAAAGAAGTTGGGTAAGCAGAGGTCAAGACTGAAAAAACCTCTGAATTCACTTCAAGTGCAAAATCGTTACATATCTCCTCTCCCTTTTCGTTTTGGGTTAAATGGATGAAATTCAACAAAAAACTTAACCAAAAATGTTTAAATAATGACTTAGATGTTGGTGCACTCAGTTGCCCGCTATTGAGGATTTTGAAAGAAGTTGGGTATTCAAGGGTTAACACTGAAAAAACCTCTTTATTGACTTCAAGTGCAAAATCATCACATACCTCCCCTACATTTGCGTTTTGGGTCAAATGGATGAAATTCAACAGAAAACTTTTCTAAAAAACGTTTAAAGGATGACTTAGACTTTGGTGCACTCAGTTGCTCGATATTGAGGATTTTGAAAGAAGTTGGGTATGCAGAGGTCAAGACTGAAAAAACCTCTAAACTCACTTCAAGTGCAAAATCGTTACATATCTCCTCTCCCCTTGCGTTTTGGGTCAAAGGGATGAAATTCAACAAAAAACTTGAGTAAAAAACGTTTAAAGGATGACTTAGACTTTGGTGCACTCAGTTGCTCGCTATTGAGGACTTTGAAAAAAGTTGGGTATGCAGAGGTCAAGACTGAAAAAACCTCTGAATTCACTTCAAGTGCAAAATCGTTACATATCTCCTCTCCCTTTGCGTTTTGGGTCAAATGGATGAAATTCAACAAAAAACTTAACCAAAAAACGTTTAAAGGATGACTTAGACTTTGGTGCACTCAGTTGCTCGCTATTGAGGACTTTGAAAGAAGTTGGGTATGCAGAGGTCAAGACTGAAAAAACCTCTAAATTCACTTCAAGTGCAAAATCGTTACATCTCTCCTCTCCCTTTGCGTTTTGAGTCAAATGGTTGAAATTCAACAAAAAACTTAACCAAAAAACGTTTAAAGGATGACTTAGACTTTGGTGCACTCAGTTGCTCGCTATTGAGGACTTTGAAAAAAGTTGGGTATGCAGAGGTCAAGACTGAAAAAACCTCTGAATTCACTTCAAGTGCAAAATCGTTACATATCTCCTCTCCCTTTGCGTTTTGAGTCAAATGGATGAAATTCAACAAAAAACTTAACCAACAAATGCTTTAAGGATGATTTAGACTTTGGTGCACTCAGTTGCTCGCTATTGAGGACTTTGAAAGAAGTTGGGTATGCAGAGGTCAAGACTGAAAAAACCTCTAAATTCACTTCAAGTGCAAAATCGTTACATATCTCCTCTCCCTTTGCGTTTTGGGTCAAATGGATGAAATTCAACAAAAAACTTTAGCAAAAAACGTTTAAAGGATGACTTAGACTTTGGTGCACTCAGTTGCTCGCTATTGAGGATTTTGAAGGAAGTTGGGTATGCAGAGGTCAAGACTGGAAAAACCTCTTTATTGACTTCAAGTGCAAAATCCTTACATCTCTCCTCTCCCTTTGCGTTTTGGGTCAAATGGATGAAATTCAACAAAAACTTAACCAAAAAATGTTTGAAGGATGACTTAGACTTTGGTGCATTCAGTTGCTCGCTATTGAGGACTCTGAAGGAAGTTGGGTATGCAAAGGTCAAGACTGAAAAACCTCTAAATTCACTTCAAGTGCAAAATCGTTACATATCTCCTCTCCCTTTGCGTTTTGAGTCAAATGGATGAAATTCAACAAAAAACTTAACCAATAAATGTTTAAAGGATGATTTAGACTTTGGTGCACTCAGTTGCTCGCTATTGAGGATTTTGAAAGAAGTTGGGTATTCAAGGGTTAACACTGAAAAAACCTCTTTATTGACTTCAAGTGGAAAATCATCACATATCTACTCTCCCTTTGCGTTTTGGGTCAAATGGATGAAATTCAACAAAAAACTTAACCAAAAAATGTTTAAAGGATGACTTAGACTTTGGTGCACTCAGTTGCTCGATATTGAGGATTTTGAAAGAAGTTGGGTATGCAGAGGTCAAGGCTGAAAAAACCTCTAAATTCACTTCAAGTGCAAAATCGTTACATATCTCCTCTCCCCTTGCGTTTTGGGTCAAATGGATGAAATTCAACAAAAAACTTAACCAAAAAACGTTTAAAGGATGATTTAGACTTTGGTGCACTCAGTTGCTCAATATTGAGGATTTTGAAAGAAGTTGGGTATTCAGGGATCAAGACTGAAAAAACCTCTGAATTCACTTCAAGTGCAAAATCGTTACATATCTCCTCTCCCTTTGCGTTTTGGGTCAAATGGATGAAATTCAACAAAAAACTTAACCACAAAACGTTTAAAGGATGACTAAGACTTTGGTGCACTCAGTTGCTCGCTATTGAGGATTTTGAAAGAAGTTGGGTATTCAGGGGTCAAGACTGAAAAAACCTCTTTATTGACTTCAAGTGCAAAATCATCACATATTTCCTCTCCCTTTGCGTTTTGGGTCAAATGGATGTAATTCAACAAAAAACTTAACCAAAAAAAGTTTAAAGGATGATTTAGACTTTGGTGCACTCACTTGCTCACTATTGAGGATTTTGAAAGAAGTTGGGTATTCAGGGATCAAGACTGAAAAAACCTCTAAATTCACTTCAAGTGCAAAATCGTCTCATATATCCTCTCCCTTTGTGTTTTGGGTCAAATGGATGAAATTCAACAAAAAACTTAACCAAAAAACGTTTAAAGGATGACTTAGACTTTGGTGCACTCAGTTGCTCGCTGTTGAGGATTTTGAAGGAAGTTGGGTATGCAGAGGTCAAGACTGAAAAAACCTCTAAATTCACTTCAAGTGCAAAATCGTTACATATCTCCTCTCCCTTTGCGTTTTGGGTCAAATGGATGGAATTCAACAAAAAACTTAACCAATAAACGTTTAAAGGATGATTTAGACTTTGGTGCACTCAGCTGCTCGCTATTGAGGATTTTGAAAGAAGTTGGGTATTCAGGGATCAAGACTGAAAAAACCTCTAAATTCACTTCAAGTGCAAAATCGTTACATATCTCCTCTCCCTTTGCGTTTTGGGTCAAGTGGATGAAATTCAACAAAACACTTGACTAAAAAACGTTTAAAGGATGACTTAGACTTTGGTGCATTCAGTTGCTCGCTATTGAGGATTTTGAAGGAAGTTGGGTATGCAGAGGTCAAGACTGAAAAAACCTCTGAATTCACTTCAAGTGCAAAATCGTTACATATCTCCTCTCCCTTTTCGTTTTGGGTTAAATGGATGAAATTCAACAAAAAACTTAACCAAAAATGTTTAAATAATGACTTAGACGTTGGTGCACTCAGTTGCTCGCTATTGAGGATTTTGAAAGAAGTTGGGTATTCAAGGGTTAACACTGAAAAAACCTCTTTATTGACTTCAAGTGCAAAATCATCACATACCTCCCCTACATTTGCGTTTTGGGTCAAATGGATGAAATTCAACAGAAAACTTTTCTAAAAAACGTTTAAAGGATGACTTAGACTTTGGTGCACTCAGTTGCTCGATATTGAGGATTTTGAAAGAAGTTGGGTATGCAGAGGTCAAGACTGAAAAAACCTCTAAACTCACTTCAAGTGCAAAATCGTTACATATCTCCTCTCCCCTTGCGTTTTGGGTCAAAGGGATGAAATTCAACAAAAAACTTGAGTAAAAAACGTTTAAAGGATGACTTAGACTTTGGTGCACTCAGTTGCTCGCTATTGAGGACTTTGAAAAAAGTTGGGTATGCAGAGGTCAAGACTGAAAAAACCTCTGAATTCACTTCAAGTGCAAAATCGTTACATATCTCCTCTCCCTTTGCGTTTTGGGTCAAATGGATGAAATTCAACAAAAAACTTAACCAAAAAACGTTTAAAGGATGACTTAGACTTTGGTGCACTCAGTTGCTCGCTATTGAGGACTTTGAAAGAAGTTGGGTATGCAGAGGTCAAGACTGAAAAAACCTCTAAATTCACTTCAAGTGCAAAATCGTTACATCTCTCCTCTCCCTTTGCGTTTTGAGTCAAATGGTTGAAATTCAACAAAAAACTTAACCAAAAATCGTTTAAAGGATGACTTAGACTTTGGTGCACTCAGTTGCTCGCTATTGAGGACTTTGAAAAAAGTTGGGTATGCAGAGGTCAAGACTGAAAAAACCTCTGAATTCACTTCAAGTGCAAAATCGTTACATATCTCCTCTCCCTTTGCGTTTTGAGTCAAATGGATGAAATTCAACAAAAAACTTAACCAACAAATGCTTTAAGGATGATTTAGACTTTGGTGCACTCAGTTGCTCGCTATTGAGGACTTTGAAAGAAGTTGGGTATGCAGAGGTCAAGACTGAAAAAACCTCTAAATTCACTTCAAGTGCAAAATCGTTACATATCTCCTCTCCCTTTGCGTTTTGGGTCAAATGGATGAAATTCAACAAAAAACTTTAGCAAAAAACGTTTAAAGGATGACTTAGACTTTGGTGCACTCAGTTGCTCGCTATTGAGGATTTTGAAGGAAGTTGGGTATGCAGAGGTCAAGACTGGAAAAACCTCTTTATTGACTTCAAGTGCAAAATCCTTACATCTCTCCTCTCCCTTTGCGTTTTGGGTCAAATGGATGAAATTCAACAAAAACTTAACCAAAAAATGTTTGAAGGATGACTTAGACTTTGGTGCATTCAGTTGCTCGCTATTGAGGACTCTGAAGGAAGTTGGGTATGCAAAGGTCAAGACTGAAAAACCTCTAAATTCACTTCAAGTGCAAAATCGTTACATATCTCCTCTCCCTTTGCGTTTTGAGTCAAATGGATGAAATTCAACAAAAAACTTAACCAATAAATGTTTAAAGGATGATTTAGACTGTGGTGCACTCAGTTGCTCGCTATTGAGGATTTTGAAAGAAGTTGGGTATTCAAGGGTTAACACTGAAAAAACCTCTTTATTGACTTCAAGTGGAAAATCATCACATATCTACTCTCCCTTTGCGTTTTGGGTCAAATGGATGAAATTCAACAAAAAACTTAACCAAAAAATGTTTAAAGGATGACTTAGACTTTGGTGCACTCAGTTGCTCGATATTGAGGATTTAGAAAGAAGTTGGGTATGCAGAGGTCAAGGCTGAAAAAACCTCTAAATTCACTTCAAGTGCAAAATCGTTACATATCTCCTCTCCCCTTGCGTTTTGGGTCAAATGGATGAAATTCAACAAAAAACTTAACCAAAAAACGTTTAAAGGATGATTTAGACTTTGGTGCACTCAGTTGCTCGCTATTGAGGATTTTGAAAGAAGTTGGGTATTCAGGGGTCAAGACTGAAAAAACCTCTTTATTGACTTCAAGTGCAAAATCATCACATATTTCCTCTCCCTTTGCGTTTTGGGTCAAATGGATGTAATTCAACAAAAAACTTAACCAAAAAAAGTTTAAAGGATGATTTAGACTTTGGTGCACTCACTTGCTCACTATTGAGGATTTTGAAAGAAGTTGGGTATTCAGGGATCAAGACTGAAAAAACCTCTTTATTGACTTCAAGTGCAAAATCATCACATACCTCCCCTACATTTGCGTTTTGGGTCAAATGGATGAAATTCAACAGAAAACTTTTCTAAAAAACGTTTAAAGGATGACTTAGACTTTGGTGCACTCAGTTGCTCGATATTGCGGATTTTGAAAGAAGTTGGGTATGCAGAGGTCAAGACTGAAAAAACCTCTAAACTCACTTCAAGTGCAAAATCGTTACATATCTCCTCTCCCCTTGCGTTTTGGGTCAAAGGGATGAAATTCAACAAAAAACTTGAGTAAAAAACGTTTAAAGGATGACTTAGACTTTGGTGCACTCAGTTGCTCGCTATTGAGGACTTTGAAAAAAGTTGGGTATGCAGAGGTCAAGACTGAAAAAACCTCTGAATTCACTTCAAGTGCAAAATCGTTACATATCTCCTCTCCCTTTGCGTTTTGGGTCAAATGGATGAAATTCAACAAAAAACTTAATCAAAAAACGTTTAAAGGATGACTTAGACCTTGGTGCACTCAGTTGCTCGCTATTGAGGACTTTGAAAAAAGTTGGGTATGCAGAGGTCAAGACTGAAAAAACCTCTGAATTCACTTCAAGTGCAAAATCGTTACATATCTCCTCTCCCTTTGCGTTTTGAGTCAAATGGATGAAATTCAACAAAAAACTTAACCAACAAATGCTTTAAGGATGATTTAGACTTTGGTGCACTCAGTTGCTCGCTATTGAGGACTTTGAAAGAAGTTGGGTATGCAGAGGTCAAGACTGAAAAAACCTCTAAATTCACTTCAAGTGCAAAATCGTTACATATCTCCTCTCCCTTTGCGTTTTGGGTCAAATGGATGAAATTCAACAAAAAACTTTAGCAAAAAACGTTTAAAGGATGACTTAGACTTTGGTGCACTCAGTTGCTCGCTATTGAGGATTTTGAAGGAAGTTGGGTATGCAGAGGTCAAGACTGGAAAAACCTCTTTATTGACTTCAAGTGCAAAATCCTTACATCTCTCCTCTCCCTTTGCGTTTTGGGTCAAATGGATGAAATTCAACAAAAACTTAACCAAAAAATGTTTGAAGGATGACTTAGACTTTGGTGCATTCAGTTGCTCGCTATTGAGGACTCTGAAGGAAGTTGGGTATGCAAAGGTCAAGACTGAAAAACCTCTAAATTCACTTCAAGTGCAAAATCGTTACATATCTCCTCTCCCTTTGCGTTTTGAGTCAAATGGATGAAATTCAACAAAAAACTTAACCAATAAATGTTTAAAGGATGATTTAGACTTTGGTGCACTCAGTTGCTCGCTATTGAGGATTTTGAAAGAAGTTGGGTATTCAAGGGTTAACACTGAAAAAACCTCTTTATTGACTTCAAGTGGAAAATCATCACATATCTACTCTCCCTTTGCGTTTTGGGTCAAATGGATGAAATTCAACAAAAAACTTAACCAAAAAATGTTTAAAGGATGACTTAGACTTTGGTGCACTCAGTTGCTCGATATTGAGGATTTTGAAAGAAGTTGGGTATGCAGAGGTCAAGGCTGAAAAAACCTCTAAATTCACTTCAAGTGCAAAATCGTTACATATCTCCTCTCCCCTTGCGTTTTGGGTCAAATGGATGAAATTCAACAAAAAACTTAACCAAAAAACGTTTAAAGGATGATTTAGACTTTGGTGCACTCAGTTGCTCGCTATTGAGGATTTTGAAGGAAGTTGGGTATGCAGAGGTCAAGACTGAAAAACCTCTAAATTCACTTCAAGTGCAAAATCGTTACATATCTCCTCTCCCTTTGCGTTTTGGGTCAAATGGATGAAATTCAACAAAAAACTTTAGCAAAAAACGTTTAAAGGATGACTTAGACTTTTGTGCACTCAGTTGCTCGCTATTGAGGATTTTGAAGGAAGTTGGGTATGCAGAGGTCAAGACTGGAAAAACCTCTTTATTGACTTCAAGTGCAAAATCCTTACATCTCTCCTCTCCCTTTGCGTTTTGGGTCAAATGGATGAAATTCAACAAAAACTTAACCAAAAAATGTTTGAAGGATGACTCTGAAGGAAGTTGGGTATGCAAAGGTCAAGACTGAAAAACCTCTAAATTCACTTCAAGTGCAAAATCGTTACATATCTCCTCTCCCTTTGCGTTTTGAGTCAAATGGATGAAATTCAACAAAAAACTTAACCAATAAATGTTTAAAGGATGATTTAGACTTTGGTGCACTCAGTTGCTCGCTATTGAGGATTTTGAAAGAAGTTGGGTATTCAAGGGTTAACACTGAAAAAACCTCTTTATTGACTTCAAGTGGAAAATCATCACATATCTACTCTCCCTTTGCGTTTTGGGTCAAATGGATGAAATTCAACAAAAAACTTAACCAAAAAATGTTTAAAGGATGACTTAGACTTTGGTGCACTCAGTTGCTCGATATTGAGGATTTTGAAAGAAGTTGGGTATGCAGAGGTCAAGGCTGAAAAAACCTCTAAATTCACTTCAAGTGCAAAATCGTTACATATCTCCTCTCCCCTTGCGTTTTGGGTCAAATGGATGAAATTCAACAAAAAACTTAACCAAAAAACGTTTAAAGGATGATTTAGACTTTGGTGCACTCAGTTGCTCGCTATTGAGGATTTTGAAGGAAGTTGGGTATGCAGAGGTCAAGACTGAAAAACCTCTAAATTCACTTCAAGTGCAAAATCGTTACATATCTCCTCTCCCTTTGCGTTTTGGGTCAAATGGATGAAATTCAACAAAAAACTTTAGCAAAAAACGTTTAAAGGATGACTTAGACTTTGGTGCACTCAGTTGCTCGATATTGAGGATTTTGAAAGAAGTTGGGTATTCAGGGGTCAAGACTGGAAAAACCTATTTATTGACTTCAAGTGCAAAATAATTACATCTCTCCTCTCCCTTTGCGTTTTGGGTCAAATGGATGAAATTCAACAAAAACTTAACCAAAAAACGTTTAAAGGATGACTTAGACTTTGGTGCATTCAGTTGCTCGCTATTGAGGATTTTGAAAGAAGTTGGGTATGCAAAGGTCAAGACTGAAAAACCTCTAAATTCACTTCAAGTGCAAAATCGTTACATATCTCCTCTCCCTTTGCGTTTTGGGTCAAATGGATGAAATTCAACAAAAAACTTGAGTAAAAAACGTTTAAAGGATGACTTAGATTTTGGTGCACTCAGTTGCTCGCTATTGAGGATTTTGAAAGAAGTTGGGTATTCAGGGGTCAAGACTGGAAAAACCTCTTTATTGACTTCAAGTGCAAAATCCTTACATCTCTCCTCTCCCTTTGCGTTTTGGGTCAAATGGATGAAATTCAACAAAAAACTTAACCAAAAAACGTTTAAGGGATGATTTAGACTTTGGTGCACTCAGTTGCTCGCTATTGAGGATTTTGAAAGAAGTTGGGTATGCAGAGGTCAAGACTGAAAAAACCTCTGAATTCACTTCAAGTGCAAAATCGTTACATATCTCCTCTCCCCTTGCGTTTTGGGTCAAAGGGATGAAATTCAACAAAAAACTTGAGTAAAAAACCTTTAAAGGATGACTTAGACTTTGGTGCACTCAGTTGCTCGCTATTGAGGACTTTGAAAGAAGTTGGGTATGCAGAGGTCAAGACTGAAAAAACTCTGAATTCACTTCAAGTGCAAAATCGTTACATATTTCCTCTCCCCTTGCGTTTTGGGTCAAATGGATGAAATTCAACAAAAAACTTAACCAAAAAACGTTTAAAGGATGACTTAGACTTTGGTGCACTCAGTGGCTCGCTATTGAGGACTTTGAAAGAAGTTGGGTATGCAGAGGTCAAGACTGAAAAAACCTCTGAATTCACTTCAAGTGCAAAATCGTTACATATCTCCTCTCCCTTTGCGTTTTGGGTTAAATGGATGAAATTCAACAAAAAACTTACCCAAAAATGTTTAAATAATGACTTAGACTTTGGTGCACTCAGTTGCTCGCTATTGAGGATTTTGTAAGAAGTTGGGTATGCAGAGGTCAAGACTGAAAAAACCTCTAAATTCACTTCAAGTGCAAAATCGTTACATATCTCCTCTCCCTTTGCGTTTTGGGTCAAATGGATGAAATTCAACAAAAAACTTGAGTAAAAAAAGTTTAAAGGATGACTTAGATTTTGGTGCACTCAGTTGCTCGCTATTGAGGATTTTGAAAGAAGTTGGGTATTCAGGGGTCAAGACTGGAAAAACCTCTTTATTGACTTCAAGTGCAAAATCCTTACATCTCTCCTCTCCCTTTGCGTTTTGGGTCAAATGGATGAAATTCAACAAAAACTTAACCAATAAACGTTTAAAGGATGACTTAGACTTTGGTGCATTCAGTTGCTCGCTATTGAGGATTTTGAAGGAAGTGGGGTATGCAGAGGTCAAGACTGAAAATCCTCTAAATTCACTTCAAGTGCAAAATCGTTACATATCTCCTCTCCCCTTGCGTTTTGGGTCAAATGGATGAAATTCAACAAAAAAACTTAAACAAAAAACGTTTAAAGGATGACTTAGACTTTGGTGCACTCAGTTGCTCGCTATTGAGGATTTTGAAAGAAGTTGGGTTTTCAGGGGTCAAGACTGGAAAAACCTCTTTATGGATGAAATTCAACAAAAAAACTTAAACAAAAAACGTTTAAAGGATGAATTAGACTTTGGTGCACTCAGTTGCTCGCTATTGAGGATTTTGAAAGACGTTGGGTATTCAGGGGTCAAGACTGGAAAAACCTCTTTATTGACTTCAAGTGCAAAATCCTTACATCTCTCCTCTCCCTTTGCGTTTTGGGTCAAATGGATGAAATTCAACAAAAAACTTAACCAAAAAACGTTTAAGGGATGATTTAGACTTTGGTGCACTCAGTTGCTCGCTATTGAGGATTTTGAAAGAAGTTGGGTATTCAGGGGTCAAGACGGAAAAAACCTCTAAATTCACTTCAAGTGCAAAATCGTTACATATCTACTCTCCCTTTGCGTTTTGGGTCAAAGGGATGAAATTCAACAAAAAACTTAACCAATAAACGTTTAAAGGATGACTTAGACTTTGGTGCATTCAGTTGCTCGCTATTGAGGATTTTGAAGGAAGTTGGGTATGTAGAGGTCAAGACTGAAAAAACCTCTGAATTCACTTCAAGTGCAAAATCGTTACATATCTCCTCTCCCTTTGCGTTTTGGGTCAAATGGATGGAATTCAACAAAAAACTTAACCAATAAACGTTTAAGGGATGATTTAGACTTTGGTGCACTCAGTTGCTCGCTATTGAGGATTTTGAAAGAAGTTGGGTATTCAGGGGTCAAGACTGAAAAAACCTCTAAATTCACTTCAAGTGCAAAATCGTTACATATCTACTCTCCCTTTGCGTTTTGGGTCAAATGGATGAAATTCAACAAAAAACTTAACCAAAAATGTTTAAATAATGACTTAGACGTTGGTGCACTCAGTTGCTCGCTATTGAGGATTTTGAAGGAAGTTGGGTATGCAGAGGTCAAGACTGAAAAACCTCTAAATTCACTTCAAGTGCAAAATCGTTACATATCTCCTCTCCCCTTGCGTTTTGGGTCAAATGGATGAAATTCAACAAAAAACTTAACCAACAAACGTTTAAAGGATTATTTAGACTTTGGTGCACTCAGTTGCTCGCTATTGAGGATTTTGAAAGAAGTTGGGTATTCAGAGGTCAAGACTGAGAAAACCTCTAAATTCACTTCAAGTGCAAAATCGTTACATATCTACTCTCCCTTTGCGTTTTGGGTCAAATGGATGAAATTCAACAAAAAACTTAACCAAAAGACGTTTAAAGGATGACTTAGACTTTGGTGCATTCAGTTGCTCGCTATTGAGGATTTTGAAGGAAGTTGGGTATGCAGAGGTCAAGACTGAAAAACCTCTAAATTCACTTCAAGTGCAAAATCGTTACATATCTCCTCTCCCCTTGCGTTTTGGGTCAAATGGATGAAATTCAACAAAAAACTTAACCAACAAACGTTTAAAGGATTATTTAGACTTTGGTGCACTCAGTTGCTCGCTATTGAGGATTTTGAAAGAAGTTGGGTATTCAGAGGTCAAGACTGAGAAAACCTCTAAATTCACTTCAAGTGCAAAATCGTTACATATCTCCTCTCCCCTTGCGTTTTGGGTCAAATGGATGAAATTCAACAAAAAACTTAAACAAAAAACGTTTAAAGGATGACCTAGACTTTGGCGCACTCAGTTGCTCGCTATTGAGGATTTTGAAAGAAGTTGGGTATGCAGAGGTCAAGACTGAAAACCCTCTAAATTCACTTCAAGTGCAAAATCGTTACATCTCTCCTCTCCCTTTGCGTTTTGGGTCAAGTGGATGAAATTCAACAAAAAACTTGACTAAAGAACGTTTAAAGGATGACTTAGACTTTGGAGCACTCAGTTGCTCGCTATTGAGGATTTTGAAAGAAGTTGGGTATGCAGAGGTCAAGACTGAAAAAACCTTTAAATTCACTTCAAGTGCAAAATCGTTACATATCTCCTCTCCCTTTGCGTTTTGGGTCAAATGGATGAAATTCAACAAAAAACTTAACCAAAGAACGTTTAAAGGATTATTTTGACTTTGGTGCACTCAGTTGCTCGCTATTGAGGATTTTGAAAGAAGTTGGGTATTCAGAGGTCAAGACTGAGAAAACCTCTAAATTCACTTCAAGTGCAAAATCGTTACATATCTCCTCTCCCCTTGCGTTTTGGGTCAAATGGATGAAATTCAACAAAAAACTTAACCAAAAAAACGTTTAAAGGATGACTTAGACGTACAAACTTGCACCTATATCTTAAATTCTTGTGTGTGTTTGAGGTAAAAAGAAATAAACGATTATATGCCTACATAGGTTTACGTACGTAAGTTGACTATAAGTAAACCTTCGTTCTAAGCAGATTGGCCAAAAATCTCGAGTTCCAAATTTTGCACGAATACAATACTTGCCCTATAGGTATAGGTGTAAATAAAAATCTTTACTATATAAAGTTGAATTAAGATAAGTTGTAGAAAATTGAAAAAAAAGCCACCAAAAAGTGGGAGTGATCATATTTTTTTTTGATTTCCAATAAAAAGTTAAAAGTTTTAAAAAGTGTCATTAATCCTAGATTTTAAAAAATCTTACATTTGTACTGATTCTTCTTCTTCAACGTCGATATAAACAGCACGAATCGGGTCATGCTCTATTCCTGTTCATTCTTTTTTAATGAAGTTTCAAAACTTAAATTTTCATTTACATTGCAACTATAAATTTGACAAACAGTATTGTTAACACTTTAAGTTGTAAAAACGTAGGCATGAGTATAGCTCAAGGGTTACTACTTATGTACATACAGTATTGTGCAAAATATTCCGCATTTTTACTCAAATGTTGTTAGCTTATAATTGGAGCAAAATGCATCTTTGTTAATCGTTTTTTTGTTTATTTATAAAAACTCTTTTCATTTTAATTTGAAATATGAAAATATAATTTCATTTCCTAGTTGTAAGCCTGTAAAAAACGAGTAGGATGTTTTTAACATATCGAATTTCATGTTTCTGGCAACAGTTTTCACTGTCCATTAAGTCTAAAATGATTCAGCCAGAGCAGTTCTAAGTGTTATTTGACGGTTTTTTTAGCGACCGAGTTCAGTTTTCCTATAGAATCAAATAAAGTTCGGAAGTTGCAACTCTTTACTACTAAGCACCATGTTAAAAGGTAATGCGTATATGGCATTTGAGAAAGACTATCAAATACTTAAAATAAAGCTTTAATTGCCGCTGATTTTTCTAAAAAAAGATCTAGATTGATAAATAAAAAATTATTTTCCGTCAGCATACTCAAATCAATAGACGTAGTTGCTCGACATATTTATATATTATAATCTGATATAAGATTTTCTGTAATTTTACGGTTTTTAGTACACAAATGTTTTACAATCATTAATGTTGCCACATGCCGAAGAATAGTGACACTAGGTTGGATCTTCCAACAGGCAAACGATTTAAAACATTCTTCGAAACTGCTTAAAAAATGGTTTGTTGCAAAAACATTTATATGTTAGAGTGGCCAGCTCAGTTCTCCCACTTATGCCCGATAGAGATTTCGTACCCCATTTTAAAAAGAAGAAAAATTGTTCTTTTTTAAGCTTGTGTAAAAACAAAAAAAAATCAGTATGTTTTGGACCATTTAAAGGTGGACCATTTGAGTCAGTGGAAAGTTATGTTATTAATTATTTATTTTGTTCATAAATAAATTAGTAATTTAATGAAGAATATAACAAATTTAAGTCGCAAAAATCGGGAATACTTTGCACAATACTGTATGTAAGTAATAAGCTTTGATTTATACTCTCGACTACGTTTTTACAACTTGAAGTGTGAAACGAAATTTAAAGTATTTTTTATCTAATTTAAGTACCCATTACTCATTACTTATGATTTTCTCGATGAATCAGACGAGTGAAACTGATTTCTAAGGGTGTGTATGTTTGTACGCAATATATCTTATTTTGCATTAAATGCAAATGACGTGTTTGTAAAATAAAAAACAAATCTGAATAGTTAATTCACAATTATATGACGTATGTAAAATTGAACGTGAAGTAGCATCAAATTTGTATATTACAGTATGCTCGTATTCTGTTTGTTAAATAATGCTTTAATTCTTACAGCTTTACAGCGTTTTATGTGTCTGGTATAAGCGGAGGGAATTAGTTTAGAATTTTACGACTCCAGCAACAAAGTAATAAAATGATTTATTTTTATGTATTCTTACAAAGATCAGGAAGGTGAAATAGAAAATAAAAATACACTGAGGCAAACTTATGAAAAACTGCAAGGGGAAATATTTAGCGATTTTGAATGTTCGCGATATTGAGACTCTTCCCTTCTTCTTGACTGCTTTTATGGGCCTGAATCACTCATTACCATTCTTGAAACTAAAAAAAAATAAATTCAGTTTTCCACCACCTTCTCTAAAGTTACTGCATGCATATGTAAACAACCGGAGCCGGAAACTGTGGTTGCGGAGGAAGGTTTTTCAGAACCATATCTCAATAATGTATGTGTCCCCCAAGGATCTGTAATGGGACCACTTTTATTCTCTCTGTTTAGCAATGATCTCCCAAACCTGATAATATTTTAGCTTACATTACCCATCCCGTTGGTTTTAGTGAACATCGTGTTACCTAAATGAAAAGAAACTTAAACTTAATCCTGCTAAAACCATCTGCATGATTAAGCATGACTTCATTAGTATGAAATGCTTAATTTTGAGCAATTTATTAAGGGTTAAGGGTGATAACGTTGTTACAAGTACAAATATTTGGTCCGTACAGGAAAGATAATGTTTCACCTTTTAAAATTCATAGTCTTGATCGGAGAGGTACATAACTCCAATTTATCTGATGGGCTCCCACATAGCTTACTCCATTACGAAAGATTCAACCAGGGGTATGAATGGTCTAATAATATATATAGTGAATGCCGCTTATAACGACGGTGAAGGTACCGAGGCCGTTAAGGCCGTTATAACTAGTGGTCGTTATATCCGACAACGCTATATTTGACGGAAGAATAGCCACAAGTATAATCAAATGAAAGGAAAGTGGACATTATAAGCGACTGGTCGATCGAAATCGGTACAAGCGGCTTCCACTGTATCTTAGTCCTGCCGATATATACTCATCTAAACTCTAATTTACCTTTGTCCCAGTTTGATAGGCATGCAAGTAAAATTGTCGATCTGAACTGGTATCCGAAATTTACAAAATTCTAGCCTTATTGGCCTATACGTTGTACCATGACAAGATGGTAGATATTTGTTAAATCGAATGTATGCTTGCGTATAGTTAATGTAACTCTTTTATTAATTACTGAAGTATTTATCGAAAAAATTTAGAAAAGAATAATGATTTGATACGAGTCATAAGGATGTAGATGAAATGAAAGATACATTATGTATTAATTGTTTTTTTTTTTTTATTTAAAATTGTGCGTTTGAGCATAGTGATTTAATTATTTCTTTTATTAGTTATGGAAGATTTACATCTCGTTATATCTATGTATGTATACTAGTGCAAGAAGCTTCTTGTTTGAATCTTAAAATATTACGGAGGATAAGATATGACTATATAAAAACTGTAGACGAACGAAAAATGTTAAATTTTTATGTTAAAAATAATTAAAAACGGAATACAAGTTTCCTGTAATATGGCACATTACTATTGAAGCACTCTAAGCACAGTTTAAATATGTAATAAATAAAACTATAAATGCTTAACAGAATTACATTATTACTGCGTTCTTGCACTGATTGTGGCTTGATTTAATATAAACTCAGGCCATTCCTTTAATTTTCTTCAAATAGCATCACAAACAAGTGGAAAGCAACCGTCACCAAGATTGATCGCTTTCTAGGATTGTGGTGTTTCGGGTTCTCGGGAATTAATATGAACTTTAACCATGTGAAGTATGTTTAGTTTAAAATCGATAGTATATAGACAGGCGGACGGTGAAAGCTAAACTGACATGACTTTCAGTGCTAATTACAAATATAGTACATAGGATGTTTTAGGTATCTACATACATATGTATTTATCTCTTAATCTTATATCTGAACTTGAAGTAAGAAAACACAAAATTGCTATACAAATTGTAATCGGTACGTTTCAAAATGTTCATATTTGAAATAATGAAAGTTAAAGGTACAAAGCTAAATAGGTGAATGGAATATTCTCTATGGCCATCCAAAGTTTATATTCGTCATCTGATAAAACTTGTTGTTAAATGGTCTGTAGAACTCTCTTAGTCTTTCTATTGCAGCCGGATCTATGTATGGATGGTTTCGTCCTTTTGTCTTGCCCAAACAATGCGGTGTGGACTTGGCCTCTGATTTGAAAAGGCATGGAAATCCCTTCGTTGAGTTAAAATAGAAATGTTTTTCTGTAACAACCCTTTTTAGTCCAAGAAAATCCTAAATAAAAATAAAATAAAACAATTGAATTGATTTATTTATTTGAGGCAATATTTACTTGAACTCGACCAATTTCAAAAGCTGGATCAACAATCAGCCTCTCACCGCTTATGAATAACAATTGCGACAATGGAAAGTATTGTAACCATTTCTCTAAATGCTTTGAATAAACTCCGATCTTTACCGGACTCCATGATGTGTCGACCACTTCGAAAGATCCGTTCATAAATGCCAATTGCTCGAACTTTTTCATATCAGTTTTTTTACTGGCAGCCTGAGTGTAGTCTGATATGGCTCGTGTTACTGGATCTCGAACAACAACTAGAAGTCTAAAGAATAAAATGTTTTCGAAAATTCATTTTCTATAATATGTTCTTACAAAAGGAATAAAAATCATTACAATCATTGTTTCTGTTACAAATTAACGTGTCTACAAGAATTTACACAAAGACGTAGAGGAAATATATTTATTGCAAAGATTTAAATGTAGGCGTGACAATAGGCAATTTTTAGATGTTTACACTTGTACTGCTTTTCTTTCATGAAACTTCAGATATGATATTTCATCCTCAAAAGGCCCAAAAACAGGTGATACTGATCACGAAAATAGGGTCTATCTCGACTATTGCTCTACATTACAAACTCTGTGCTCAAACTAAAGGGCACTGATGTGAGTGGTTTACTATAATTCTTTGTCGTATACGCGACTTTTCAGGAATTTACTCAAATTCTTTGTCGTATACGCAACTTTTCCGGATTTTTTTAAATTCTTTGTCGTATACGGAATTTTTGACGACCAACCATGTGACTGGGTTATTATTAGCATGAAGCTAGCAAATATTCCTACCGTTGAGCCAGGATGATAAAATGTGGACTTTTGAGAGAGAGTAGCACTGCAAGTGTAAACAATTCTGCCCACTGCTACCCTCACTGTTTTATTAATTCACTCTTTTACAGGAAATCGGAAAATTTTGTGAAGACATTCAAATTGTCTACGATTCATCTGTACATGTCCACTTTTAGGGGGCGTTTCCTTCGAACAACCGATTTTGATAATCAAATGTTCAAAGATATCGCTGCAATTCAAAAAAAAAATGTTACGGTCATGCTCACTTTAAAAGGGCAACGTGGAAGTGGTCGTTTTAACTTTCATCAAAACGTTCCTACAAAAACCTATGCTTTCTTAGGTCCCGTATGTTAAATTATTATCTAAAACTCGTGTAAATATTTGTATCAAATAGTCGATATTAAAAGAAATTCTTACTTGGTGCTCGGATTCATATGATGAACTCTCTGTGGTACCTCCTTCGTCACAAAGTAGCTGGGTGATTTTTCCATAGTAATTTGCCCTTCTATAGTGTACGGCATGTGATGCCGATACCAATGGAGCCCTCTATTATAATGTCTATCAAAAAAATGAACTTCACATCCAGCCGCTCGAACGTCTGGATGTAATCGAATAAATTCCAGCAGTGCACGGGTTCCACTCTTCTTCACTCCAATAATTAGAGTGTCCGGCAAGTGGCGGGACGGTCGTAGTCCTTGTTGTCGAAGAAATCTGTACTTGGGCGAACCGTCCATCTCTGTATAGTTGTACATCAGAGGTACTATGCGAACAATTGATCCAAGAATTTTAATTTCAGGTGGTTCTGTCAAAACAATAGGTGACATTACACTATCCATGGGACTCTGAAAGGATTGCTGAAAATAATTGCATCAGGAATGGTATCACCCATTTAAGCCCAATAAATATGTAACTAAGTACCTTTTTGAGGGATCGGTTTATGCGAGACATTAGACATGAATTGAATGTATAGGAGACGTATAAAACAGATATGCACACAAGAAATATAACCGCGATAGTGCGGTTACTGAGATTGGAATACCAATTTGCAAACATTTTTTCTTCTTCTTAAATCCAACACCAAACGGTTTCATATAAAATGCGTGACGTCGAAGGGAATACATTTACACGCAGATTTTAAAATTGTCCAAGCATCTGCTAGTGGATTACATTTTCCAGAGAAAAAAGGTTCAATTTTGTAAATTGGTTATGTAAAAATGTTGTAAAAAATCGACTTTTCAAAGGTAAAATAAAAAAAGTTGCCATCCCAGTACGGTGTGTATATAAATCTGAAGTTTGGAGGAAATTCATGATTTTCATTCATAAAATCGTATACAAGGAGTTTGTTTGTACCTGCGCACTCGACATGCCCTTAGAATGGAAGGTTGGTTTGTATTACAGAAGGGATGCTTTGAGATAGTTACGGTGTTATTAACTGTTATATTTATTGCAAGTGTCTTTGACGGTTGATTTGGAAGAGCACCTATTTTACAGGGTGATGGCACTCTTAATCAATTAAAACAATTAAAACATAAAAGGAAGAGCTTTTAAGGTCATTGGTATACTAACATATTCCCAGGTTTCAGACAACAAGGAACTTCAGTTTTAAGAATCAAGTTATCACGGATAGCAGAGCGCTTGGTATGTCCAATAGGGATCGAGAGCCCGTTACACACAGCCCGTTAAACACAGCTCGTGAAAATGAATTTATAATTCTTGTAATTTACAGAACATTTTATTGCGATTAGAAGTGAAAGAAAAGTTAGAAGTTAACAAACCATAGTTAGACTAATGTATGTAGTTCGAAGGTTCGTTTGTAGGGCCACTCCCCTCCGCATAGTGCTCTCTCCTCTTCTTTCGAATATAGCGGTGAATGAAAAGTTTCTAATTGTAATTGCTTATGCGAAGTTGCAATAGCTGCTTCGGGTAAATACATCAATATCCCCAGAGATCGATTTATGGATTAAGAAATGTGGGTTGAGACAGCAATTGTTCTTTTTACAGGAAAATACAAAATTCAATATTTTGACTCTCCAAAATTAAGAGACATTCTTCCGCAACGAACTGACTATCTTCGACAACTTTTCTTCAATATTAACTGTGATACATCCCCTCCAGAGACAATTAGGGTGAGGATCTGTGGCTACAAAATCCGGAATCCATATGTTTCTACATATGTTTCTAGGCGAATCAAAAACAGAATCGAGAGTATATCGTTTTCCCGACGAATATCATGGCGATCCAGCTAAAGTACAATCTGATATCTAATCGCTATATCGTCATTTGTTCGAGTCAAGACATGATCAAATCTCTGGAAACTTTCGCATTCAATTCAAAAATTGCCTTGAAATGTCGCCCGTCTCGTAACGAGGTGACTGAACAATTCCTCATTCACATCATTTGGGTGCCGAGACAAAATAATATTCCAGGGAATTGTATGTCCGATGAACTAGCCAGGCAGGGTACAACCTTATCAATGTTATCGGATGAGGGAAATATCGTCATGCCACTAGCTGGGTGTACTATGCATGGTAATGAGTTGGGGGTGTTAAAAAAACCATGACGTGGCTTTTTTAAAATTACATGTGGTGATTCGATGATTCCTATATGTAAATACATATGCATACGAGTAAACTTACAAAGAGGTTATTTGAACTCTATTTAATAAGCAGTCGAGACACTTTATTACCTCTTTCTGGTGACTAACTAAAATTGACACTTATGTTGACGTATGTATTTTTGTTAGTAAAAACCCCGTCAGATGTTGTATAGATCATTTAAATACGGAAATAGGTTTGCTGTTAGTTTGAATAACTTATTAATATTCTACGCGAATAATATGAAGTGTCAGGTAATGTATGATATGAATAGGCATTCTTCACAATTAACATCGTTTGTCTGCGATTTAGTAAGAAGATTTGTGTCTGGCTGTTTCCTTTTAAATCCTAAATGTGTAAAACAAGATTTGAGCATTAATGTGCAAGTAAGTACGACTCAGTCGTGCACTTTACTTGATAGGCGTAAGCGTTCGATAAAACTAAAATTATTGAGAACTTATAGAACAACATTGTATGTATTCAGGTACATAAATCTTTCTAAGAAGAGATAATGGATCCGACGCATATCTTAGTGTCTTTCGCATGCGTAACACTTCTAATTTTTCTTCGTTTTCATCCTAGCTTGCAATATAAAACAAACATCAAACAGGACATACAGGGACGATAGAAATTGACAGTTTTCAGGTTACGTGAAGCAAGCAATGAATCGTCAAAACGATATCGTTCAGACGATAGTTCTTTTTCATGTTTACGTGAAGCAAAACTATCGTCAGACGATTGTCGTCGTAGGTGGTCACACACCTGGGGGCTTATTTTGTATTCCGTCTATTTTTATAAATAAGGCCTCAATCCGAATTGGAAAAAAGTAGTACCAACTCTTTTTAGGAAATTTGGAATTTTGTATTTCGAAAACGCTATCCAAAATCATCTCCTTTTGCGGATATTCATTCGAAATGTAAGTATTTCATAATTGAATATACATATATTTAAAAAGAAATATTGACTATCTAAAGTGAGGTGGCCAAACGTTCACACACGAAACCTGCACAAGTCGAAACCTGGTACAATTTATGGAGATTTACACAGATTTAGTCAAGGGATTCGTTCTTTTGTCGGAAGGAAGACATATACATATGTACATAGTATGTATCAAAGCAACTTTGGACTAGACTGTCTTCTGGCAATCAGTAGCTGTGCCTCTATTGCCTATCTTACGTTGGAACATGTAAAGCTAGGCTTCCTTCGACACCCGAAAGTCTTTTTATACGATATAAGCGTCATAATATTTGCATGGTTTAAGTAATAAATCAAATGTCTCTCTTCTCATGGCTCAGTTCCATAATGTTAGAATAATCCTCTATATTTGATATAATCGTCCTTCGTCATCCTCAAACCAAATAACTACACTGTCATTAAAACGAATTTTTTAAGTAATTTTAATTTTTTGCTATTTGTTTTAATAATCTGACTTTCGGAAATGGTTGGTTTTGACTTGAAAGCATTTCCATCGGATTTCATTTTCAAATCGCAATCCGAATCCGAAAGGAATATAAAATAAAACCCCTGGTCTATTTGGGAAGGAGAAGCATTACAAATTCAACTCCAATTCTCAAAAAAAAAGACACATTGTCTTTAGGTCTACTTATTGGAGGCGTTTTTATTAAAAATAAAAAATCAAATTTTATATTTTGCGAGTATCATCCTTATACTTTCGAAGTGACAATGAAGACAATGCTACCGGACTACCACCAACTCCTCAGAAGTTACCTTGTCAGCAGGCACTTCTATGTGCAATACAATGATGAACACTCAAACTTGTGTGAAATCGACGCAGGTGCTCCACAGTGCAGCGTCCTAGGTCCTATCTGCTCTGTACTGCAGACATACCTAAGGCAGTAACACAGGACTCCATGCTAGCAACATTTGCAGATGATAGTGATTCTCTCCTCACACACTTGTTAACAAACTGCCACAAAGCAAACACTCGACAAAACAATGGATTAGTTCCATAAATGGGGAATAGAATTCAACGAAGAAAAAACAGTCCAAGTTATATACACGACAAAAAGGAAATTAAAACCTCAAAATTCTTGACAACACAGCGAAATATCTAGGCATCCTAATAGATAACAAATTAACATGGAAACCACACATAATTCAAAAACGGAACCAAATCAGAAATAAATTTAGACAACTGTATTGGCTTCTGGGAAAAAACTCCAAACTATCTGTAGAAAACAAACTTTTAATCTACAAAAGTATAATAAAACCGATATGGACCTAAGGCATCCAAATATGGGGAACTGCAGCCAAATCAAGAGACCTCGAGATATCCAGTATCAAAGACGAAATCAAACTACATAGTAGAAGTCATCAAGTGACAATACGAAATCTACCTCACCAGGAAGCCAGCACGAAAAGACGACTACAGAGACTGAGACCAGTAGACCTGCAATCTATATAAATATGTATATATGTATAAAAGTAAAAGTAAAAACAAAGTTTTGTAAGATAATGGTCTGAAAACTTAATGTAAATCCAATATGTACTTAGTGTCTCAGGACAGATGTAATCTAATTTGAAAATAAAAAAATTTGATATTTTGCACGTAACAACCACACACTTACGAAGTTATCACATGCATGCCACGCCCACTTTAGTACACCATTCGTTTCCAACTGATTGCCAGAAAACCTATATATTTTTCTATTCTAAAATAAATAAATGCGCATTTTCACAGTTTCACTTACGATCTCTTTTATTATCTAACAAACGAATTACTATACAAATTTTGAACAGTTAAATTAAAAAAAAAAAAAAAAAAAAATACAGAAAAAAAACACTGTAAATACAGAACACGTCGTTGAATGATGAAGATAAAGTAAGTTACAGACAGCATTTGGTCGCTAATGATATCGAAAGATGTGTGTAAAGATAGAAACTAATCCTGCTTGGAGTATGAACATAATGGACTGATTCACTGACAATAATTACATCTTTTTTCTTTTCTATTATCTGCAAATAATATTTAATGCATTTATAAATATAAAATTTAATGTAGCTACAATTAATGGAATTATTTATTTATATTTGTTTTGTTTTTTTAATATTTTTTTTTTTTTGTTTAGTTTGTTTCTTATTCTTTTATTTTATTTACTTTTCACTTAATTTAATTATTACTTTTGCTTTTTGTATTTATGTTTTGCCTTTTTTTTTTCTTTTTTACTTTTTTGTAAACTACGACGACGTTTGCTTATGAAATGGAATTGTTCATGTGAATTTAAACTGCAATAAACTCTTGCGGTGGTATAGTTAAATATACAGAAAATGGGGAAAAAATAATTTATATAATATATTTATACATATTAATATACATATGCATATAAGATAGTGTTTGTTGGTTTTTGTGATGAGATATCAAAAAAAAAAATATATATATATGTATATATGAATATATTAAGAGGACACGCTCGCACACGGTTTATTCGATAGACATCCTTCCTTTAGGTTTGCTTAGGCTTAGAAAGGACAGCCTCTGACTTGGACGATTGTATTCGCTTCTCACAATACAAACTGCCAATTGGTTTAGATAGTGACGCGGATAGACTTTTAGTGAACGTAAGTTGAACATAAGTGGTAGTGGTGGCGGTAGATGTAGTGGGTGGTGTGGTTATATTCGATTGTGGCTGACTTGTCACCAACAAACTGGGTGATTCGATCGTCGAATTAGATGTCGACGGAAAGCAGACCTCTTTTTTCCGTCGATCTGTTATAGGAAACTTATTTTTTGTACAGCTCAAGTCCAGTTCGAGGGTATAAAACCGACCTCTAGTGAATTTTTTATTCTCATTTTCGATGACAATAGCAGGTGTTTTGGTTAGGATACAACTGCGATTACTATCATTATTCTTAAATTCTGTTTCAGGAGTACTTTTATCCTTATCTACGCTTAATGAATCTATAGTTTTGCTATTGGAGGTGTTGGATGTGATGGCGATAGATGGTTTGTTCTGATTTTCTGTTGATAATAATTTTGAATAAAACGATTCGATAATGTCCTCGCAGCTTGTCTCGTATACGCTTTCAAGGGGTGGTGATTTTATATTTGACTTATACGACACTGGAAACCAAGTAGTAGGTATTGTGACATTTGTCTCTGGTTGTTGAGTTACGCTGGTCGAAACTGTGCTCACAGGTGTGTGATTAGTGGACGACGAACTCACTTCATTAGGATCTGCATTGTTTCGAAAAGGTTTGAGTGTTGATTCCATGGATTTTCGAACTAAAATTTCCATTGGTTCAGCGTTGAAACTTTCAAAATTCAAATCAAGGAAAAGCTCCTGAAGAAATCGCCTGGCATTCATACGATAAGTACTGCGACCTAGGAATTTACACACCTCTGAGTAGAGACAAATGTCCTGAAACGAGTCCGGTTGTTTCTGCTTCAACTCCAGCAGAGCAAATTTTGACTGTTTACTACTAACTGGGTTCGCCAGTCGGAGCACGTTATAGAGAATAACTGTCGTTAAGTGATCGGGCATACTATCGTCGCTGAGAATGCTCTCAGGTGAGTTATACGACATTTCGGAGAGCTGAATCGATGAGCTCGGATACGATTTTAGTTTCTTATTAAATATACATGTATCACTGCATTTGTTTGGTCGATTATTAGTCGATCGGGAGCAACGTAAGCAACTATTACGATTGTGCTTACCGAGCCATTTGGAACGTTTGCTCACAGAGGAAACGTCTGAGAAATTACTTATAACAGAGCTTTCGTCGCATTCGTTCATTGAATCGTTAAACTGCTGTTTAGCGCTCAAAAGGTTAGCATCCACTAAATCTTGATCTTGTATATCTCGCGAAACGTATGTACTAGTCATGTTTCGCGATGGGAAAAGATCCAGCAAGTGTTTGGGGAGGCAAATACCTAAAATATAAACAATTAACTTTCGTTTCGATTTTAAATTCTGATAAATGTTTCTTACCTGAGTAGCAAGGGCCTTTTGAGTCATTTTGTAAGAGGAACTTTGGTGCTGCCAATGTTGGTAAAGGAACTTGAAGGTCTTCTATAATGACTTGCCTGAAGATACATAGAAAATACTTGAAAAACAAGTTGTAGACAATAATAAAAAAGAATTGAACTTACGCAAACGCATTAGGAGAAGTTTTACGATCCAAACTGCGTACTTTCATCTTTCGATGTAAATCACTGATCGAAGATTTTCTTGTCGGAAATAAGTCAAACACTGAATTTCGTGTTTTATACATAATTTCGGCCATTTCGTCTGCTGCAGATTCCGACAATACTGGTCTACAATTCCGTCGCAGGAGTCGTAACTTAGCGTAACCTTCGAAATCCAAATGACTTATCGGTGTGTGGAAGAATGATGTACCCATTACAGAGAATCGATTGTACGACTGAGTTGAGGGTGGTAATTTCATTAAGTTGCTTATAGATGGAATTGGGCTCAGTTGAATTTGTTGAAAATCTCTGCAAAAACACATGGATGAGTTGTTTATCACAATAAGAAAGATTTTCTAAAAGATCTACCCTACGGTTGTGCGAGCTGGAACCGACTCACAACTGCTGACTCCGGATGTGTTCGAGTCCGTACAGGAATTACGCCGAATTCGATGAGGTTGATACGGCCCGGCAATGAGACTTATTACATCCGTAGTTTTAGATTCCGACAACGACCTCGTGTGCTTCCCAGGGCGAGTATATCCTAGTTCTGACATTGTCTTTGTTTGTGTCGCGCTGCCTACAATCTGTTTAAAATTTATATAAGAATTTATAGCAATTAGTGCGTAATTAAGTAAATGATTTGACCAGCCTCGTCTTTGCTATCTCCTTTACTTTCGCCTGTCGTTTCATCGGCAAGAAGTAAATTCCAATCACTTCTTGTGTAGTAGGATGCTTCGATTTGATCATCTATACTCGGGTAATTATATGACGGAACATCTTCACATGGATGTCGAACAGGCGTAAAGTTATTCGATATCCAATCTTCAGGCTGATAAACTGGCCAAATTGTATTTCGATCGTGTCGAACACACAGCCAATCTAAAATTAGAAAAAAATATATTAAATCGAGTTTAATTGCTTTATAAAGATCGACGAGAAACAACTTCAAACGATACCAATGTGTCAGACACCTTATCGTAGCATTTTATGAGATATTTTGAAAAGAAAAACTACAATTATGAAGTAAAGTTATAAGAAGTTTAAGCGAAAACTGTTAAGTAAGCAATATCTTCTATCGAGAGGACAATAGTCTATATTAAAAAATCTTGAAATCATCCTAAGGATTGAACCCAACAGAAAAGTGACCCATGGTAACACAAAAATTAACAA
The DNA here is from genome assembly GCA_963583995.1 of Xylota segnis. Classification (NCBI taxonomy): domain Eukaryota; kingdom Metazoa; phylum Arthropoda; class Insecta; order Diptera; family Syrphidae; genus Xylota; species Xylota segnis. The sequence goes on from OY757237.1 coordinate 39,284,716, forward strand.
TACCAGGAGAAAATAAATGCAAAAATTACGTCAGTAATGATAGATTCAATTTAAAAATTACTATTCCTATCACATATACTATAACTTACTTAATTTAAACAAACAATTCGCGCCAGCAGTCGTGCTTCCAATCAAACCTAGTACACTAAATGCGGTTGCTCGAATGGAGTAGACCTCCGCTTTCGTTGCCAGGAATATTATTTTTTCATAGAGCCTGTAAAAGTAAACCAAATACTCTTTACTGGTTAATGACTTTACACTGTTACCATACCTAGGGAAAAACTCTAAAAATAACTCTATGCCATTTGAGTGCGTTGATGCGTGTCCTAATGCCCACAATGCTGCCTTAAGTTCGAGACAATCATTCTCATCGGTAACCTTAGCCTTGCTAACACACTCCACCAAACTATGCAAATCAGCACCAGTATGCAAAGCTGCAGTTCCCTGGCTAGTCTGCACCAGCTGACCATATAAATGCGGTTGGATATATGGTGGAATAACAATAGGTCGTGTCGAACAATTTCGCCGACTATAGAAACCGTCTTCGTTTTTTATGTGTAATGTCAAACTGGAATGCGTATCTGCTTCGACCAAGAGTACATATCTGTTAAAATAAAATTTAAATTTAAATCATCACAATTCATACCACTTATGTATGTCGTTTTACCTTTTGTTGTAACCATTTTTCCAAAATTCAATCTCCTCTTTTATTTTCGCCTTTCCGTGATTGAGACCACGATAAATTGAATAATAACGTGACATTAGAAGCCGCCCCACATCACCTAGTGGTTTGAAATTAGGCCAAATTCTCACTAGTTCCTCCAAGTAATTCTAGAAAATAAAAAAAAAAACTATTAGTTTGGCTTTGTTTATGCGAGACAACCCATCAGGATAATAAAAACCTGTTCATAGCATGCTTCATCAAGAGCATCCATAGCCGCCAAGACAATGCTGCGTTCCGAGTCTTTTGTTTGATTTATCAAGAGTGGTATCCCCCACACTTCAAAATTTGGAATCCTAGCTCTCAACAAGACTAGTAAAAATTGCGTTGAATACAAACGACCGCTTCGCGTTCTTGCCGATGTTAATGCTTTTTCGAGGATTTTTCTTGTATATGATTCAAAGCCGTAGTCTAAACCTGATACAATGAGTTTAACATAGCAAACATGATCTGTACTTGAAACCAAAGTCGTTAGTCTAGCGTTGAAAAAAATTAATATAAACAATTAATTTCGAAAATACAATTTTATATTATATGAGCGTACTGTTCAAAAACGGCTGTATTATTTAGAATAGTGATTCCCTTTTCATTGCGGCACATTCGACCGATAAACAGGAAGTATTGTTGGCACATTGTGTTATTCATATGCTGAGGGCTAAAGAGACAATCATGCGCTCTGTTCGATGTAGTGATGGTTAGTAGTTGATGACTTATATCCGAAAATAGATCCGTAAGCATGCGCATACTCTCCAACTAAATGATGGATTACGAAATATTTATAAATAAAAATTAGATGCAATAATTGTAGAATACCAACATCATTGCTGGCAAGTAGCCAATCAATCAAGTCGAGGCCTGCAGTCACATAAGCCGGAACTGTTCTACCGTGGGCAAGGTCTTGATGAGAAAATCGATTACTGCTTGGTTTGAAATAATGCACAATTCTTTTTAGAAATCGAATTTTCGTATCATCCAATTTTCCAATAGTATCCGTCTTAACAAATAAACAACATTAGTATGTTATTACCGGTTATACACTGTACATACTCTTAAAATTGTGGTGACTATCTCCCAATCCCAAGAATTACCATCGGCTCGTGCAAGCACTTCGGAATCCTTAGCTAATCGACTAAATTCTCGCATGTTCTCAAAATATTGAGTAAACTTATTCTTTCCAAATCGAAAACTAGATCTCCTCCTTGGATGCAATAGTGGAAGCGAATGAGATTCATCAGTTGCTCCGCCACTAATACTGGACGATACGGAATCTAATCGTCGCCTTTCTGAACTATCTTGGGCAAGTGTTACATTTCCCGCACTATTCACTTCATAGTTATTGATGTCCCTCTTGAAGAGTCGTGTATTGATTAGGGCTGAAAATTTAGGCCTTCAATCTTCAAAATGTCATAACGTATAATGGGAGTTACCTCCTGCCTGGATAATGCTATCCAGAAATAAACTGCAGGAAACCGGACGATTACGTAGCATCTGATGGTAGTTTTGAAGAGCTGATATTGAGGCAGTTGCTTGATGGTTTCCCTGCGTTGCGTGCGTAACTAGTGTGGGTAACGCTGGATATGTACTACATATGTCAGCAGGTAAATGAGTATGCATCAGATGAAGGATTTTACCTAAAAATTATCAAAATCACCTGATTAAATGTAAAATATTTTATGAGTAAACGCGTTTGTGCCTACCAATCAAAACAGTTGCACGAACCGAAATAAAAGTGTCACTCGACACTATAACTTCGACGAGAGCATTTAGCAAACCTGTTTCCAAAAAACAATACAACAGTAATGCTAAATGCTGTTCGCACGTATTAGCTGCACGGCTTGCAAGACTAGGCAGAATACAACGACCTTCCATTGCAACGAATCCATTGCTCAGCAGCCATGTGTCCTAATTGAGGAAATTAGAAATAAAAACAAATTCATTTGCTATCGTGAAGAGTATAATTACCTGAAAGTCAGAAGGATCCACGGCCGAAAGAGCAACCGAATATTCGTCTGTCCAAATTGGTTGTGGAAGCCCGAGTAATTCATATAATAAATCCAATACCGCTTTCTATAAGTGTATAATATTTTAGAGTTTGCTTTAAATTGTATTTGAATAGATTGTGTTTGCCTTCCTCCAAAAAAATCAACGGCATTCAAGTTCTACAAATGTGACCCACTGAAGTAAAATAAATAAGATGTACCTTTGTTGCCAGATATCTAAATTCCACATGTAAATGAAGGTACTCCCTCCTACATAGCTCACAAATTGTTCTGGGGTATATATTAATGTTAAAAAGTCTTCGGTGACCAGACTATATGACAAGAAATAGTTACAAGTGGTATAAACAGTTCGAAGAAGGCAGAGAAAGCATTGAACAGAAAGATCGCCCTGGAGGGTCATCGGCTGATAAACAACACGCCAATGAAACCAAAGATTTAGTGTTCAATTATAGTCGATTGACACTTCTTTTTGAGCGTTATGCGTCGTTTGCGTGAAGATTTTCGCTGAAAAGGCAAAAAGACAACTCTTGATTTTTCCACCACGAAAATCCCCCCCGTCTCTCACTGCATTGCTTCTTCGAGACCATTTCGTCAAAAATTTAACTCATATCGTGTGACTTTTTGCTATTTCCTAAGCTTAAGGAACTGCTCCGGCGACACCATTTCGACACGATTGAAGCGATAAAAACCGAATTGGTGTTCCCTTTCACTGCTATTCCGGAAATTGAATTTAACAACTGTTTCGAGGATTGGAAAAACCATTGGTTTACGTGTATTGTATTGGGAGGGGAGTAGTATGAAAGCGATGAAATAGATTTAGAAAAATAAATAAAAATGTTAATAGTTTTCGGGGGCGTTTCCAAAGACGTAGAGATATTACATTTGCTTGATTATTTTGAATCACATTGCTACATGAAAATTTAACTTCGCCTATAAGACAAACATTTGTAGCAAATGTTTGGATATTTTATTTATATATATTGGAAAAGGAATAATTATGGCTGATTCTAAGAAATGCAGAGCGTAGAGCGTACGTTCATTTATCGAAGGAAATTTGAAACTGATAACTGATACTGAGGAAAATTTTCAATAGCACTAAAATTGCAGCTATGAATGACAAAAATAAAAAAAACATTTCGATGTTTTAGCCACATAATGACTAATGGTGAAATGGGAAGATATTATCGATCAAATAAAATACTGTTTTACGCAGTTTACCCATCGGGTGCGTAAAAAAGTTTTTCGTATCGGTGAAGAACTATGGGTTGATCTACAGAAAAAGAAATTTGACGAAAGTGTGGGAGTTCTGATATGTACAGGTTTTTTTTAAACCCTCACTCGAATAATGCAAGTAATGCAATCCTGAACTCTAGACGTTAAGATAAATGAAATAAATTTCATCTTCGCCAAATGTATTTTTCAATCTGTTTTAACGAACTCAAAACCCATTCACAGAATAGGACTTAAAAGCTTAATTTTCGTAGACTAACTCACCCTAACTTCCAACTGATTCAAGTACAAAACATCAACTATCGCTTTCAGTCCTGATGGTTTGCTTGGATTGCAAAACTCGATGGTTCCAGCCCAACTTCGAAGCACTGAAAGTAGCGCTAGACGACTGCTTGTGTATCTCAATTCTCTAGCATCCCTACGAAAAAAAAAAAAAAACATAATTTACTGAACTGAATTGTATAAAGCGGCTTCACTTACTTATTCTTATCCATTATACCCAAGCGATATGTAAAATCGCAGTATGGTGCCGCCAGGCAATCCAATCGTATACCTGAGATATTTCTTGTTTGTGGCCATTCGAGCAAATGCAATAAAACACCACACAAACTCTCGGCTATCCGTGGATTATGACATTCCAATACGTTTCTGGTCAGCGCACCAACACCTCCGCAAACAATCATTAAAGTCGGGTTTAAGACACCGAATTCACAAAGCGTTGCAAGACATGCTCGCAACATGTTATCACTATCCTCAATACCACTGTTCGCTAGGGACACCAAGCAACGGACCAGTACCGAACTTACATCCTGTGGTGAAACAGCGAGAATCTTACGAATCTAAAAAACAAAATATCTGTATAGTGGAATAATTTCGTCAATTGTCAAGCGACATGGTTTACTTACCAACTTTAGGGCCTGTACTCGTTCGTCGTCATTTTTCAAAAGTACATCAATACTCCGGCACACCAAGTACGGTAGTTGCAACGAATTAAATATTTTAATGTCCTTTGGCGTTAATAATACATATCGGATAGCACGCAGTCCAGCTGCTCTCACTTGTGTAAATGAGTGTATTAGTGAGACACTTAAACTATTTAATTAAAAAAGAAAAATGTTTACAACTTATTACATGTATCGATCACGGTCAAGTATTACCAATATAAAAATTCCTCTGTGGTAAAATCCAAATGCGATATTTTGTTCGTTCGAAAGAGGGTAGCCAGCCCATTGAGAAGAGCCAAGCGTTTTGCGTCCCTTGTTTCTTTGTTGCATAATGATTCGTAGATATCAAATGCATTTTCCGCTGGTGATTTTAGCAGATGCAAGCGGTAGTAGTCTTCAGGTTCCGTCGAAACTGTGAATATAAAGTTGGTAATAATATTACACATCGACAATACAATCTGTGCCCTTCAACTATCTTAAACATAAAAGATGGCCAATAGATAGCTTATGTAGGCGGAGACTTTGTCTACTTGGCTCCGCTATGAATCCTGACATCTTACTGGAAATCATAGGAAATCATCTATATGCCACTTTATGGAGCTGATGCATGGATTTGATGGTAAGTGAAGGTATCACCTAACGTTTCAGGAAAAAAACTAATCGTACTTTATCCTATTGGCGTCGACAACGAGCTAAGTGAGCTACATGCGTATGTAACTAGGGCATTTAGAGATATTGGGCAGTAAGTAGGTAGGTACTAGATACAGACTCACTCGGATCTCGACGGATCCATTGTGCTTCCCGGTGTGGGATACTTGAAAATAGAGAACAAGAATTGGTTCAATAGATTAGTCCATGGCAGGAGCGGCCCTTCTGAACCGGCCCGTTTTGCTATGAATTTTAAGGTGGTTTTAGGTGGCGCGTTAGATAGGTCGTTGAAAGATGTTTTTGAAGTTTAAGTATCTAGTTATGGTTGTGTCTTTCTTTACCTCTGTGTCTCCTCAGTCCCTGCATAGGTCTGTAGTGTTGATTCCCATCCTTCTGAGGTGCGCGTCTTTCCTATGAGGATACCAATGAGGGGAGTCAACTGTGGTGTATTGAGCGATAGTTCGTTCTGTTGTTTTTTTCTTTGCTGTATTGGACCCAAAGTAGTCTAGGAACACGACACGAGCAGAATCCATTCCACCTGGCATTGGCCATGTTGCGGTAGTTATGTTATTTGACATCGTTTGATGTCGAGGTGTCGTGTGGCTTTAATGGATGCTTGCTTCATATTGTTCAGAGTGAATAAACTCCTATTTGGAACACACTCTCATGGTTGTGAAGTTTAATGGACTGGGCAATTGGTGCCCTGGTCCATGAAGATGCAGTCGAGGTTGATGACCCCAACATTTATTCCGCCTTTCTCTGGAGTGAAACTTGGAGTTGAGGATGAGGTTAAAGTCTGAGTAGGTAGTCGACAGTAACTATTAGAAACGGGCAAATGTACAAATTAACCTCAATGGATTTGAAAAAAGCAACTAGACACAGTTAGCTAAGGTGCAGGTCAACTTGAGAGGCTTCCTGAGTAAGGAGGTAGATAACTCAGTCGGTTGTGAACCTTAATCCTTAACCATCCATCTTCAGTTTCAGGTTTCAACTGCAAGAGCCACCTAATGCCTTAATCGTATCAAAATTCTCTATTGTATCTGAACTAATCTATACTATTTTCAAAATTATAATCAGCTTCAATTCAAATGTATAGGTAGGTACAAATGGGTTGAGTTAGGAACATTGGATACCTACTACTATCCATGCTTTGTGCAAAGCTTCTCTACGACAAACGATTTGAGATCCTTCTGTGAACATACAGCTTATACTATGTATGAACAGTACATTTGTAATGCATTTTAGCAAAATTATACAATTGAACAGCACCCCAACAGTTCATGAGTTAAATGGCGACAAAAACGATTGGAAAAGTAGGCCAAACACCATGTGTTTTCTACTTCTTTTATATCGATTTTTGATTTCTTTTTTTTGCCTATTTCATTGTAAACGAACTAGATACTAACACAACAACAAATGAATTAGATAAATACGGAATAGAAAATCTTCTCCAATTGTGATTCCTTTCCCATGATGACTATTTACGGGGCATTCCGAAGTTCGTTCTGACCACCATACCATAATGTGGTACAACAAATGTTTCGTTGCCCTAATTCGCTAAAACAAAAAACTGTATGTTAGATCTAACTTGTTTGGCAATTTAACGTATAAAAGGAAGGCAACATGACTCAGACCGGACTGGCGTAATCATAAAATCTGTGAAGACAGCAATGTAAATAACTTCATCGTGATGGTGCGTAGAATAGAGTGGCGATATGCTTCACAACTCACTTAAGCGATCAGCTCTCTCTTTACACAGATTTCACAGTATGGTTATTTTCCCCGAAACTATGTTCTATTTTGGTCTATTAATCTAAAAATACATTATTTAATACAAATCATGGGTTGTATTGTAATACAAATAAAAAACAAAAGAAACTTGTGTTTACACCATCGGTTGTCGAATAGGACTCAGGACAATTAGTATTTACTATATATTTAAGTACGTTGATCATTCGCTGCTCATTCCCAAGTAGGGGAACACATTTACAATTTGTGTTTACCTTTGGCACGAAACTTCCTTTTTCCTATGCGCCAGCTAGAAGCCATTTTCAGTGTGATTTATTTTGGTTCCGAGAAATTAAATTTGGACGATTGTTTCGCATCGCGGTTAAGAACACTTTGAATCGCGTTTGACGCCCCGCTTTATGGAAATGATCTTTGAATTATTGAGTCTATTAGTGCGTTTCACCGAAAATTGTCATTTTTATTACGAAAAAGATTATTTGACTTCTTATCATTATACTTTAAATTGACATTTACTCGCCATTTGCTTTTGGTTGAGCAGTGAAAGAGAAGGCCGGCTTTGGCATTGCCATCATGATGAGAACAGTTTTTTTCATTTAATTGGTCGAATTGGATGTGAATCTAGTACGTTGAGTGATGTTCATCTGTTGAGTATAAATAAAGGTAAGGTAACCATCTAGGTCCCATTTTGAAGAACCTTATTCTGGAATTTCAGAGAGTTAAGAACGATTTTCGTTATTAAGTAGTACTTGTTTTAATTTTGTGCCTATGGTAATTAAAATACCTAGCACTAGCAAATGTTTTGGTACACAAAATGTACCAAAACTATTCGCGGACCTCTCAACAATACTCCGCTCCAGCTCATAAGGCAAAAGCGATTCAACATGGCTCAAAAACCATGTCCCGAACATCATTTCCACGGATACACTACTCGACAGTTAGTATTTAGTCTTTGAAGCGCGTCCTTGCCCGAGCAGTGGAAAGTTTTCCCATGCTTAAGGTACGTACTGCAATCGAAGAGTGGCCAAACCGACTTTGCCGTTCCTGGAGGACAAATGGGGGCCATTCCGAATAAATGGTCTACAATTCCAATAAGCCAAATAGCCAATAAGTGATCCAATACATGGGACAAACCGTTTTTAAAAATATTTTTTTTTAGCCAAAAACTGTTTACCAAAACTTTTGCTAGTACTAGGTATATCCATGGTAAGCAATGTCAGGTCCTGATTGACCATATTTTGTGCACAGTATTGCGGATGTGGTATAGAATAGACTTTAAAAGAATAGTTATTACCTTAATATGCCATGCTATGGAAGGTATTACTAAGTGAACTTTGAAAAAGAGCAATCTATGGAAGGAACTAAATGGGAGTCATTGGTCAAGTGGAGTACGAAGCAGGGGGATCCAGGTTCATTCCCTAGACAGCACTTAAAATTTCTTTCACAAACCCACCTCTTGCGAGCGTCTCACTAACTTCCGAGAGTACAACTGTCATGAGAAAGCTTCTGAAATAACAAATTGCCTTTCGAATGCGGCATTAAACAGTAGGCGCCTTACTTTCGTGTAAAGAATATAACACGCAGAACACGAATCGTTATGAGAAGCTAGGCCCTGGGTCCTATCGACCTTTCGGACCAAATTTTTTGATGGAAGGGACTTACTGTTTACTGTCCAAATGGCGATTTTGGCGGGAGAAACTTTTTCAACATTTTCAACTACTGATCTCTCAGTAGTCTGTGTCACAAATCCACGTAGAATATATCAGTTATTTATCGACGCAGTATTGTCCGTTAGAACCTGCACCTTGTACTTAAAAAAAACATAATATTAAATCGTTAGGCCCTCAGACATTACTGAATTTTCAAAAATACCGTTATATGATGCAATAAGAATTCCGATTTCTCTTTCCATTCTGAGTGTATAGACCTCAGATATGAAGTTTTCGAGCTCTTCTTGAGGCTGGAGTTCAGTCCACCAGCAGAGGGAGCTAGCGAGCCCACTTTTTTGGATTTCTGCAGCATAGTATTGATAACATAACAAGATCGAGACTGCTACGTTATCGTCACAAGGTCAAATAGGTGAATAAAACCTATCCTAGAGAGTACGTTCCAAAAACTCTCTAGTTTCCCTCAATTTTTCGCTTTGGGTGGGTCTCATTGCCACTTTAATGGCATACAAACAATTACATTATCAAATGATTGCGTATGATTCACGATCGATCGGGTTGTTTTCTGGGATTCAATCCTTCAACTCCTCGACTCCACTGAGTCAAGTTGGAGACACTCAAACACTCCACTTAGACTAAGTATCCAGGAACTGAATACCTGTGACACTTTAACTTGTTAAATACTGATAAATGTAACTTTATGTGGATCATTACTGCTTAAATGATTGCACATATTCCAGTGGTAATTGGCTTTCGGTATCAATTGGGAGAGAATTTTCCTATTATTATTCTCCTCTGATGAATGTAAAAACGAGATATATTTGCCTCCTGCATCCAGTGAACATACATTCTCCGCAGATGTTCCTGAATATACCAGAAATAGTACCCAAATTGTACTTGTCATCATAAATAAATAAATATCAGTTATAGCACGTGTTAGTTTAAGGTATTCCTTTTGAAACAAATGCAATTTATTACTTACATTCCAGCGCCAAGTCGTCACTTGGCATAATTCCCATGACTCATATGTTTGCGTTGAAAACTATTTGTTCATTGCCATGTCGGGTTGTTTTGAGTTTACTTGAATATCTAGACAAATAAAATATAGAGATCAAAAGTCTAGAGTAGACATATCTTGAATAGAACAAAATCTAAACAATAGTAGCAACTCGCCCCGTGAGTTTACTTATACGGAAAACCATGCGTGCAAATCATTTAAAACATGCAGGACTTCTATCATTTGATCGACGAGGCGTAGACATATGTGTTCATCTACTTATGTTCCAGTTCAGTGGAACATGCATATGTCAGCCCACAATTGAGTTGTGGACTTACGTTATGTCCTATTCCATCGGGATCACAATTTTCGGGAAGCAAAATTACTTCACTCGCTCCACTTCGCAATCTTCATAAGTATTTGCTATGTAGGCGCTTATGTATGAGCATATGTAAGTCGGTTAGGTGGGACATAAGGCACATTTTTATTTTGTGGAGTTATGTCCCGATGGGATATGGACTTGTGTCCAATTAACTGAGATTTATGTCAATGCCCCTGATCGACATGTTTCTTTCACCTTTCATACCGCGCGAATTGACTAACTGGGATCTCGATCGTATGGTTTTCGACGCGTACACCTAACGGCCTTTGGTCGTGACCCCACAGTCATCATTTTCCCAATTGAATGGAGAGGATCTGAAAAATATCGAATGAACTTTTCGAGATTCATAAAATTGTTTTTCCGAGATATTTTCCGTTCTAGCTAACATCATGACCGCGTTTATTGCATGAAATTTCGTACCAAAATTAAATATTCATTACTTTTATTGCTTTATAAATTGAAACACTAGTTTTTTGCTTTATTTGGCATTTGCTAGAAATATTAGTTGCTTAGAAATCAAAGAAAAATATGCATTCAACTATTTGAGTAGATAAGAAGGTAGTCAAATTAATATGCCAATCTTTTGTGAAAATGTGAATGTGTTCTTTTTTTTTTTGTTTTATTAGTAATTTGTTCTTTTCTTTTATTAATTTTTGTTTTAGTTCCTATTTAAGAATTTATTTTATTAATTTAATGATGGTACTTTTAAAGCACCCCAATTTACATCAATGTTTGGCCACTTTGTCTGAAGACACGTCAACATTGGATTTGATATACAAACTGCTTTCAAATCGCTTTCCAACATAACGGCTGAGCCCCTGTTATACCGCACCTATTATTCGACGAGAGGGGGACATCAATTTAAATTGAAAAAAAGGAATAGAAAATGCTTGAACTTACTTTATTTCCTTCGTTGGAGCCGGGTATTCCATTGTAATGCAATAAATCAAATGTGTCTGGTGTGGAACGCTTTTCCAGGGGAAAAAATTCATCCATAAATGCATTCAGGAGTATAATGCCCAGATTCTCTGGGTCTAGTTTCTTTTGCATTATTTCGACACTAAAAATGATTAAGTTTTCGTTATTTTCACTTTAAAAGTGAAGTAAAAAGCCTTTGTAACTTACTATTCCGGTTCACTGACTAGATCCAATGACGCCAAAACATCCTGAAGAAGTGGCGCCGGTATAAAATTATTCCCCTCGGGATCGTATGACTTGAAGACTCGTCGAGCTATTTCTGAAGGCGTTTCTGGTGAAACTAATCTCTTTTCGTGGCTAAACAAAACTGAGTTTCGAAAAATATTAGAATTCAAACTAAAAAAGAAAAATTTCAATACTCACCCGTTAGATGGGTTTCTGATCCCATTACCCACACGGGATTTTTTGGATTTTTGTAAAACGAGCCAACCGTGCAGTACCGCATTTGCTCCATCAGTGTAATGAAACCAATCTCACTTTGTTCACTAATACCTCGCAGTTCTAATCAATTACAGAGATTTGGAAAAATATATATTTATTTTTAAAAATTTCATTCAATTGAAGTACTTACTGAGTCCGCCTACATCTTGTTCGTTATCCCAGACATGAGCTACAGCTTGTCCAGTTAACATAAGATTTATTAAACCCTGTGATCCGTACCCATATGTGTTGTGTATGAGTGGTTCAGACGAATCGGAAAGCTCTGAAGTTACATTTTCGAAGCCCTATCAATAATATTGTGGATTTTTTGAAATAAACATAACCAAACTGAAATTACCTTTGTCAAGAGAACACTATACATAAATAGCAAAACACCATAGTTGGCCGTTAACGTCCGAAAGTTTTCAGAGAAATACTTTGATAAATCGTCTACATTGTCTAGGTTTATCACTGACAGGCGTTTGTGGAAGTCTTCTGGTAATCTTTCGGATTCCTGAAAAATTACAATATTACATTTATGAACTCGTATTCTGTGGTAGAAATAAAGAGAATATATGAAGTTTGACAGCGGATCATGATTCTAATGGTGTGAGGCTCATGCTTATAGCTCTGGCCACAATTAAACACACTACCCCAACACTCCATCATAGGACACCAACATTTAAATTCACTGTCTAATCGAACTGAGCGACACTGCACAGAGGAAGATGGAAATGGCGCCTACCGCGATGTAAACATGTCATTACCTTGGTTGTGATACTTTGTATTTTGAGCTTGAAACTACATGTACACATGTCGGACGATATAAAAGGTTTTTTTTGTTTACTTACAGCTTCAGGTGCATCATCTGTGTCCCCCGATGTATTGACGTTTCCTTCAACATCAGCCGCCGAAGATTCCATTGCTTCAACGCCCTCTTCATGCAGGGTAACAATCTTAAAACGTGTAACTTTGCACTTAACGAGAATATTGCATAGCGCCTGGATTAACAGTTGTTTACATTTGTCATGAGTCAGCTGTAAAAGAATAAACGATTACCTATCGAAGCACGTAATACATAACAGAAGTCTACAGTTACATCTTTAAGACAGTGATTGGGAGTATCCATGAGAATTTTCAATAAATATGCTTGCACTGGAGCTATGACAGCACAAGGCCCACCCTGCCGCTGCACAAGAGCCGATGGTTCCGCTACACTGAACTCGAAGCCTGTAACGAAAGTTTTTTTTTTTTTTTTTTCTCCTTCTATTATTCATTTAAAATTAATGTCAACAGGAGAGTAGAAAATGTAATGATTTTTTCTGCCTCTCATCTGAGTCACTTGCAATTTACATATTAAAGATGCAATTAAGGATTGTGCCACCAGTAATGTGAACCATGTGCATTTAGGTAGTGGCTAATAGTTCTATTTAAAACTTATTTGCATGGAAAACAAATCTTTAAGGTACAATTGGTGGTGAAACAGGGCACAGCACAAACCTTGTGACCACCGCCGGAACACATCCACTCGAATATTTTGACCCCACAGGAGAGTTCGAAATTCCACTAATTCTAAGTCATCTTCTTTTGTCGAGGCACTTGAACTTTCACCCATTATTAAATCGTTTTTATTGGTAACAACACCAAAATTAATTGGAAACTATTTGTACAAACAAATTTAAGACACTTCTACTTGACAACTGCAGATTCTAATTTGTCGGAATTGCCAAATCTGAAGGTTTTTTTCTTCCTCACGAATGATAAGACATGATCGAAACGAACGACAAAAATGTACATATGAATGACTTGAAGTTTACTTTTTTCTATTTTTTTTATGATATTGAAAATTTAATAAGTTCCCGCATTTCATTAAAAAAATATGTATGAAATTTGTGCTGACATTTCCCAATTAGTGTACTTATGTTTTGGCCAATTGGAAATAATTGTCTGATATTCTAAACTAAATCGAAGGCAATAATGGTAAGATTGGATGCACTACACTCAAGAGACAGGCACTGACATTCCGTTCGTAATAGATTTCTGCTTTGCATTGTGTGCGTTCAATTAGAATTTTCTGTTGATTGTTATTTCGCATGGAACTATGCGGAATTTTTTTTCAATTTTACTTGATTTTGAGTTACCTTTCTTTTTTTGAGAGTGTGCTTGTATTTATTTTTTCGATAATGATGTCTTAACCAGTAATAAACGGATGATTTTTTTACTAAGTTCTTCATGGTTATAATAATAACTTTTCGCTGTCAGCCCATCACTAGACGTAAGACCGTGTTAAAACCTACATATGTAGTTGACTCTCATCCAAACCCGCGATACTTCACATAAAATTGGCCATTTTCCGAGTTTCTGACCTTATTCGGAAAACAATGGAGTGTCGATGTCGAAATATATGCCTGCCCTCTCCTCCTGCTAATGGTCTGCATACTCCAATATCAGGACAGATGTATTTGTTCAAGAAGACGCCTTTCTAACTCTGATCCTTCAATACGTTACAATTTTCTTTAACGAAATTATCTGAACTTTTTATTACTCCGGTCTGCTACTAGCCATACTAATATCCGTCCTCATATCTATGTAAAATATTCAACAGTGAAAGTATTAAGTGGATATAATTATTTATGTAGGCTACCTAGGGCTGCGCAGAGGAAATGTCCTGTCCTAACGTGGAGTAGAAAAAGAAATCAAAATAAATAGTAAACTTTACTGAACTGTTTCAGTGTCATTTTTCGTAATAATCGCAAAACGTCAGTTGTGTCTTTGTTTTGACATATTCTGTCCCACAATTTATTCGAGAGTACATAATCTATAAAAACAAAATAAAATCATTTCATGGGAATTGCTTTGAAATGCATTCCTTATGTGGCACATAGACGATAAATGATTAACTTAATTATTTGTGGAACATTTACAATCACCAATGGCTGAGTATCAATTGTTTGATGAGACAAATGGCTACCGGTAAGATTTTATGTGAATAATTCGACGATGCACGTACTTAAGGTTGCATTTTTTTCTTTGCAGCTATACTTATTGCAGATTACGATTGTTTATCTTGGTGGCATTGTATATTCTAACAACAATAGCAGTATTTGCGTATTGGAATGCCATTTACACACACCCGCTGGTGTACCCTCCAAACTTATCAGGTACTTTGTGTTAACAAAGGAAAGTTCATGTTTTTTTTCTTCTACTTTACATTCTAATCTCGTTGTAGATGTCCCTGAATGGTGGTACAAGAGAGCGTTCTACTATGCCAACAACGTCCATGATAAAGGCAAAATATCACACGATTTCCGCATTTTCCAACTTAATAATTTCAAGAACCAGTCAAGAATTTTCGATGGAAACTCTGTACATTACGATGTTAAGGATGCTGAGTTTGTCGATAATATTTATCATGTAAAGGAGGCTTCATCAGTAAAACGAATGGTATGCTACTACACAGTGCCGACACCTCTGAAAAAGTTTGATGCCCTACGGTTGACTGGAGTCGACGGAGACCTTTGCACTCATGTCAACATTGGAATAGCAAGTGTGCTGAATAATTCCATTACGGTGGACGATGATCTACATGTTGCTTTGAATGAGAGCCTCAGCCTTCGAGAAAAGAATCCAAATATCAAAATATTGCTATGGGTAGGGGGAGCTGATTCCAATGGATTTGTGGACATGGTGCAAAACCACGCCAACCGCAAACAGTTTATACATTCTCTGAAGGGTATTTTGGCTAATTATTCCCTCGATGGGGTTGATTTGGATTGGGAGTTTCCAACCGCTTACAACAGAGAGCGTCAACATTTCTCGCAGTTGTTGTACGAAATACGCCAGGAATATACTCGTGAAAAAAAGAAATATCTCTTGACAGTAGCTGTTGCAGCATCTGAAGGCATAGCACTGTTTGCATATGATGCTCGAGAAATCAACCAGTACGCCGACTTCGCCAATATCATGTCGTACGACTACCATTTTTATGCTAAGAGCTGTCCATTTACTGGTGAGTTTTGAAACAAAGAACATTTTAAAAGTAGAGGGTAATATTTTATACAAAATAGTTCAAGACGATCTCAACATGTTCCACTTCGTTTCATTATAAGTTTTCTAAGCGTCTGTCAAGCGGTTTCATGAAACGATGATAGTAGGATTGAATATAGCGATGACGCTGTTCAATTCTTTCAACAAACTCAAGGCTGATTTGTACAGGTTAAATTATTTATAAAATAATAAAACATTGCTGATTCGGTTATTGTAAAACCTTTCAAAAGTATTGCATCCCATCTCAAACAGTCTCGTTCGGTGTAGTTCCTCTTTACAATTGTCAATACGCATCCTGTAACTATTGAATCATCTTGGGGAAGCTTTGGAACCACATAAAATCTTTGCTTTATAATTCCTTTACATTATTTTCTTGCATGAATACACTTATGTATGTATCTGTTTCAACAGGTTTGAATGCACCATTGTACGCCAGACAAAGTGAACACTCCATTATGGGTACGTTGAACATCAATTATTCTGTAAATTTTTGGTTGAGAAGTGGCCTGGACAGACATAAATTAGTCGTTGGACTTCCGACTTATGGGCATTCCTTTACGTAAGTTACCATTCAATACAAAGAAATCACATTCATAAAACTATTTCTTTGGTTTAACTTGCAGTTTAGTTAATCCATTTAACAATGGCATTGGAAGTCCGTCAAACGGAATCGGTGGTGTTGGCAGTATGGGATTTGCATCTTTTTCCGAGATATGCTGGTTCAAACAGAATAATATATTCTTAACCACAGTATTCGATGAAGCTTCATGCTCTCCGTATATTTACGGTGGAACGGAGTGGATTTCTTTTGAAAATGAAAAGAGTATTGCTTGCAAAGCAAAGTATATAAAAGATAATGATTTAGGTGGTGCTATGATTTTTTCTCTTAACACCGATGACTATGGTGGATATTGTGATACAAATACGCAACTAAAGATACGAGGCAGAGTAGCAACTGATAATTTAAAATTTCCACTGGTCGAGACGGTGAAAACAATCCTGTTTGAGAAAAATTAAATTGCACATTACGTAATGTATTTTGATAATTTTTCTCATATTTAGTTATAATGGCTGTACATATTTGTGAAAAGACATATTCTATAATAAAATATTTGGAAAAGGTATTGGGAGATCTCTTACATTAAATTGAGTTCCTTTCTCTTTTATTTTTGTTTCGATGGTCTATTGTCAGGGTTCTGCCGACAGAAAACCTTCAACAATTTAGGCCTAACATACACGATCAGTAGGACCCCGTGGCTCAAGTGGTTAGTGCGTTGAACTACGGAGCAAAGGAATCCAGGTTCAGTCCCTAGACAACACCTTTCATGAAAAAGTTTCTCGCATAACTCACATGCTCTCTTAGTATCGCTTAGCAGAATGGTGTTTTGTTGCACGACTACGGAATCATCAACCGATCTTCAATCGCATAGACTACTTTAAATAGACTGGGATACGGCATTAAACAGTAGGTCCCTGCCATTCTGGTAAAAAAATACAACAAGCACAACGCCATTAAAGTTTGTTACAACCTAGACCCTGGGTCCCATCAACCTGTTGGGACAAATTTTACTCTATTTTGAGGTTTCTGATTGTTACAATGGAATGGATTGCTAATACACACACCAAACCTTTCTAAATCAAATCTTTCTTTGGTAGGTAGTCGGTAATTATTCGCCTACTTTCGTTAGTTCACTCATTTCATAGCTTTATTGGCGCCGGTAACTGGAAAGCAATAGTTTCACGAGCATGTATTTCTGTGGAAACATCTTTAATTACCAAGACGTTGTGCATGACAAGCAGTGAATAAGTTTCTACATTCATAAACGAGCTTCATTCAAATACTTATAGGTACATATATTAATATGTGTGGTGGGGTATGGCAATGTAATTTCCTATGCCTGTCGTAAATACTTTGCCTTAGAACGACCTTGAACTTGAAACTTGAAATTTGTGTAATAAACGTAAAATAATTACTCATGGGTAACTCCTATTAAACTCATTTTATGGCAAAAAAATTTGGACTGTAATGCATATGGATGTGGTTTAATGGCATCTATACAACGTATGTAAACGAGAAAGATTTAGTTTCTCTGGTATTTGTGTATAGTGGAAGATATACATATACATAATCTTGTTAACGATAAGTTGCAAGACTGCGCATGTATTCTTGAATTCTTTATAATTAAGTTTACAAAATATGTATATAATAAAGCGAACATATGTGCATGGTACATCATCTCTAACAAAATAGGCGTGGCATTCTGTAACTTAAATGGTATTTGACGGAGTTGCAATGTTTTAAGAAATACATTTCAATAAAAATAGAAACGTTTTCGACAAAATCAATTCCGATTTTGACTGGAATTGGTAACCCTCATATGCGATGGACAAAGAACGTATCCATCACACTAAGTAAATATAATTAAAACATCTTAGACTTTAAATTTTTGTTAACTAACATCCTTAGTTCATTTTTTTAATAATTCTTAAGTGTTTTAGTCTGTCTGGGATGCCATCAAAAAGAAAGGTAGGCGTCTTAATCTTAGACGTTACAATCCTTACATTTCACACATTGTCCATAATGTCCCAATCTACCGCTAAATTTTGAGGTGAATTCAAATGTTATGGTGCTGAAAACCCATTGCAGGTATTGAAACACAATTTCTCTAGAGCGTTGTATTACTTTTTATGTTTGAAACTTTAACACGGCAGTTTCAGAATATGAAATCATAAGAAGAGATCGCAACTTTTGTTATTATATCATAGGAATCTTACTTATCATAAAGCGGATTCAGTACGATTCGGATAGGATCTTGTAGGTACGTACATATGTACTTTGGTTTGAACCTTAAAACTGCCACAAAACCTACTCGTTCTCGTTTGAAATTTGTACCAGTTTCAAACACATACATATTTACTTCTAAATCTGTAACTTTTACCTTACTTATGGGCTCCAATTAATTTTTAACTAACGAACTGATGATGGGGTTATTCTATTATTTTAATTTTTGTGTTAAGTACCCATTAAATATATCAGCTTGAATTTGTCACCAGATGTGATTACTTGAACTACGTAATTCTCAGCTTGAGATTAAATATAAATGTACGTATGTACATATTCAATGAAAGAAGCAGTGGTTTCCTGTTTGGTGCTTCAGAGGGTAATGACACCTGGTATTTAGTATTTTTTGGCATTCTTCCGCAGAGAGATGAGTGAATCATTATGACCTCAAAAACTTTTCCCAAACACTTAAAGAAAAAAACATGTGGATACATACATATGTACATTGGGCAGGAAAAACAATAATTGTAATTATGAGTTAATCAATCTCATTTTTATTTTATTTAACATGTACGTAGCTATGTATATAATGCAAGTATTTAACCATCTAATTTGAGATTTTAAATGCAATCATGTAGAACAACAAGAATTTTTTTAATTTGAACTAATAGACTGTGATACTGTGAACCTGCACGTAGTGAAACAAAACCACAAATTTCCCTGATCGTCACAGATTTCTCTAGGGTATTTTCAGATATTCATGTGTACATGTATGTAATAATATATGCATCAGATATGTATCATATTTCCAGGAATCGCGATTTCATCTAACATTTGTCTTTCTTGCTTAACAGCCGGAATGTAAACTAATATATATGTAGTTTCAAACCCAAAAATTCATAAAAAAGAATTCAGTATCCCTCTGATAAATTAATATTTCGTAGATATGTACATACATTCAGTTATTTATTGTTTTGTACTTTGTATATACTTTTTGTACTCTTCCATGAAATATCTTAGCTCAACCTGTTCGATTTGAAATATTTTTACATAACACTGCTTGAGTCCTATACCGGAAATATAAACTAAATTTGATTTAATTTCTGCCGGGTACCTTTCAAGAACGACTAAGAAGTAAATATTAAAATAATGAAAGATCCAGATGGACAGACAGACGTATGTACATAGATCTACATATGTATATGGTCAAAGACTTTGACTTCATTATTTCAATTTACCGTGTACACCGTCAAGCGAATTCGGGTCGCGCGACGTGATGGTTTTCGCGCGATTTCAAGCGATATTGCTACTAGCGACATCCAAATAGTTTTCATGTTGTGACAGATGTTCTTGTCGCTCGCAGTTCCTTGAAATCGCTTGTTTCGCGATCAATTCGCGTTTCGCCAAATTGCTACGCCATGAACACCCCCTTATGTACTTGCCTTAATCTTGTGCAAAACAAAATCCTAAAAAGTTAGTTAGAGAATATTTACTAGATCTTCTGAGCGGAAGTTCAAGTTCCAGTTTCCAGACAATACCAAAGTATTTCCAAAAGACCGACAAACATCCCAAAATAAAAATGTAATGAAAAAATTCAAAACAATAAATTAGCATTCAGACACGGTACTAAACAGTAGCCGCCTTCCATTCGTGTAACGAACACATCACATACAGTTAAATTATTTTGGATGTAAAATGCATGATTTTGGTGATATTTAAAAATCGAACGGGTTCCTGATTGAAAATGTAATAATTTAGCAATTCACTTTAGGCAATCTTTGCTCCGCTTTCTATACAGAGCATTAAGCAATCTACATTACATCGTAAACCCTTCAACCTGTAGAGAAGATATCGTCCCTTTTACATTGCAGAAAGGTATTCATTGTCCGATTAAAGGTTAATAAACATGTAGTTCCTTAAACTTTTCGATCAGAGTCACTGAACAGGAAACTCAAAACGAGTTGCAATGTCACCCATCACAGGGTTCGACATGCCCTGTTTAAAATGACCAGTTCGACCCAAAATAAATGTTTTACGTAAACAAAAACAATAAATGTATCATTTAATGTGAACAAGTTGACTCCCGAAAGATTTCACCCGAAATAAATCCCAATAAATACGGAATCACATTGGAATCCATATCGCCGTGGTTTAACCGACATTTAAGTTGTGCACTTAACTAATACGAATTCGATGGCAAAATATAGTTCGATTAGTCATACAACAACGTCAACGCCTCGTGCTTTGCAGAAAGCAGTGAGAGTTTTAAATTGAAAGGCATCGCTATGTGATAAAAACAACTTCATGATTACAACGTAATACTTTTAAACTGGTTTGATTAGTCTCCCAAGTCTCTCTTCTTTCCCGATTTTGTATCTTTTTTAAGTATATCCAGCTCGTTATTAAGAGAATACGAGGTGCTTTCGAGAGTTAGTGAGTCGGTAATTAACACTCAGAGAATTCGGTTTAGTATAGGTACATTCATATGTAGTACGGAACCAGTGCTGCCCCTAAAATAAAAACAAAAATAAGATAAATAAAAGTATGCATATAATCAATTAAATTTATTGCTTTTGATATCAGTTATATGCTGAGGCATGGTGTGCTACATACTTTTTGAATTCCAACAAGATAACTTATAATTTTTGAGTTCAATAACGTGCTCTCTATTGCATTTCGTTGGAATACTATGGAATACTACTGAATCCAATTCGAAAGGGGCAACACTGCTTCGAAACACCTGTAGATTGATTGTGCGTGTGTTAATGAGAATACCTGTGGAGTGTAGTCACACGAGTAAATGCAACGGAATAACACTAATCAACGTTTAAAGAGCGTCAGATACAAGTTTGCAATATCAGTTTTATTTGATATTTCATTGCGCGTAGTTGTCATACACATACCTCTTCGTGGGTGAATAAATTTTTTTGTTCTTACTTTTTTAAAATTTTATTTATATAGTTTAATTAACACATCGGTTTAGAGAAGTTGGTGCTAGAATTAAAGTTGTTGTGACGCTGTTCATAGATAAGAAGTGAATACCAGTTTTATTTTTCCGTCATTTAAATAATTAAATGTATACAGATATGGCCTCCATGGGTGTTATTTTGTTTTTCATGCGTGCTTTTTAGAATATGCATCTGGAAGCTGGTTTATTTAAATATGTTTTGTTACACTTTTTTGTTTTGCTACCTTGTTATGGATAAATGAATTCGATTATACGCGGAAAGCAGTGAAGCGGAGTGTTTTTCTTTTTTGGTTTTCTATTAGAATTTTTTTAATTATGTACTTCCTGATCGAATTTAAAAATAATAATAATAACTACTTTAATATTTGCGATAAATTTGTGCTAAAAGTATATATTTACATACACTAAAACATACATACATATGTATGTATGTATGACCATATAGTGTAGAACATGTGGCTATAAAGTTTTCGATTCAAATGTTATAGTTGACCAGCTGTGAACGCAATTTTTTCCTCATGATAGTAACGACATAAAGAGTTTAGAAAATAAGTGACAAACACTAAGAATCCAAATGTGCAAAATTGAAAAGGGGTACAAAGAATGATCTCGAATTTTAAAAGCAAGTACAAGATTTAATCCAAAAATATGTAAATCAGACGATAATGGATTGGAATTTTTCCACCATCGAATCTTATTAAGTTTTTTCATGATCCGAATTGATCAGTGATTAGTTTAGTCTGCCGATGAGCAGTAATAGTCGCAGAAACATATGTACAAGAGCGATTAGACATAAAACAAAGCGGAATTTTTATTAAAGTACAAATGTTTAGCCGTTAAAATTTTCCCTTTTTATGATAACCTTAAACCTTACCTACTTTTGTTCTATGCAGAACCTTAAAAAATCTCTGTTAGTTTGGAAACTCCACAACCATGTAGTTCAAATCCTAAGAAACACCGGAAAAAAGTTAAATCTTTACACTCAACACTTTTTTCCTCAATATTTCAACTGAATGACACAAAATAGTCCTGAGTACGTCAAACGGATATGTATGCCTTTATATAAACAGCTAATACAAATGTAAAACAAAAAATCCTTAAAAATCTTTAAAACTTTTGTGTTTCGCGGTTTTTTTGCGGAAAACCCATGACGTAAACGTGGGTATTATTACATATACATACCCATTCCCAATGAATTGATATTATTTATATTTTGTTTATTTAAAAAGATTATAACAAATCGAAAATTTTGGTTTAGACTGTGTTCAAGCGAAATCGCGTCGAGCGATTTCAAGCGATAGAGTGTTTATGACAGAGTGATTGTGCCTAGTTCTATTCATGTTTTGACAGTTTTTCTCGTCGCTCGCAGTCACTTAAAGTCGCTCAATCCGAGTTTCGCCAAATCGCTGCGTCAAAACCACCTCCATATGTATTTGTGCAATTGGTCGCTAGAGCGAATCGGATTGCGTTGCACGACCGTGAAGACAGCCGTAAACATATGTAGCATAAAATATTAAGAATCATGTACAGTGACATCTGCCATTGCGGGCAACTTTCTTAGGCGTACACCTCCCTTAAGCGGACATATGTTCCTAAACAAACTTTTCCGATTCCATACATTTTACATTCCCTTGTACGGACAGCTCCTTTGGGCGGACAAAAAGTTAACGCCTAAATGAAGTTTCACTTTATTCTTATTCTCACAGAACAGCGATTTCCAAGCCAAAAGTTACTGAAATGGTAACTCATACATTTTTCTGTCAATAGTAAATACATACGTGTTGTTTATTTCGAACAAGTCTCTGGCAGAACATCGAAAAATTATTCTCGAATACAGCTTAGCAAATGTTTGCAGGTTTTCATGATCGTTCTCAGGGTTAAGCTGTCACATAACATCACCGACGTCAGTTAAAGAGATAACACCATGATTCTTGAATTAATTTCAGCATTATTTGAACCTCTATCACCATGTTGTCCGGTAGTTCATACTTACGTTAATACCAGGGGATTCGAATACTTTCCAATCACCGAAAATAGAAGCTATGATAGCAGACAGCCTTTACTAGAGGTTTGGAGTCCCAAGTTTATTTCAATGCCCTGCACACACTAAACAATTTCTTACCTTCTTTATTCATATGTACAATATGTACGTTTGTAAATCTATCTTTAGCCCGAAGGTATAGCAATGTTCTTGTAACTCTCTACACTCTGTCTCTAAGATCCCTCAATCTTTCGGAGCACTTCGTTTCGGTTTATTCTCATTTCGAGTACACAAAGCCGATTTCGATTAGATGACAGTGCCAACGTGGTATAGCAATATAAGCAAGGCTTACTACAAGACTCTACATATTAGTACTTCCTTAGTTTTAGCCTAAAAGCTGATACACTCATCATTCTTGTACCAACAAGTTGAATTCTGCAATTGGGGTATAAATGAAACTTCAATTCATTCTGGAATTTTACAGAATTGAAATCAGCACTGTAAGAAAGAAAATTGGGAAGTCTGCAAGCACTGCAAGCACTGCAAGCACTTTTCATACAAACTCTCCACTGTCTTTTGTATAGCGACGCATTTGTAATCCCGGACACGATTAGTACAGAAAAATTTCATTCCTACCTCCTATAAATAGTGCAGGAGCTGCAGGTACAAAAGAATCTTCATAACCCTTGATTGAAACTAAAGTCGAAGTATTACAGTGTCGGATAAGGCTTATTTGTTTTAAGTGAATAAAATACCGTGTGAACCTAAGATCTCTTTGAAATATGCACTGATTTGCTGGAACACTCTTTCCGCAGAGTAAACACACTTCATATCCGAAACGACGTAAAACTGAAGCGTCCGCAAAGCGTTTTGTTTAATTCGATTCTTAATGCTTTGCAAATTAATCACCACATGCTTTTAAATTAGAACTGCCCAAACCTATTAACACAAAATTGTTAGACACGTCCTACTATTTTCTTTGTGTTAATAGACTTCTGATACCCTGTAAGGTCACAGGTGAACTACAAAAATGCAAATGCAGCTGGCTCTGCCCAATTAGAATGCAATTTGTAAAACAAGGAACTTAGGTAAAATTTTCTAAATAAAATTATTTTCGAATGAGAACTTTTCAAACCCCATGCGAGAAAGAAAATTATTTTGAAAGTCAGAAAGGAATGCTGTTTTGGTATAATATTCCTTGTCGCTCATCTTAAAAAAAGTCAAAATTTCAGAGTACGTACAACAAACATTATTTTATTTCTTTTTTTAAATTTACCATTCTGCTCCTCATGACGATGAAAAAACGTAGTTGAAACTTGTTTATCAAATTGTTAAACAAACAAATGTGACATTATAATACGAGTGGGTAAATAAGTAAAAAAGTAAATAAAAAAAAATTGTTAAGATACAGAAGGGAGATTATGTCAATGTGCCTGCTACATTTGGATTTAATTGTGTTTTCTGTAACTATGTACTCTATAACAAATAATAATAAAAAAACATTAAAGATCGTGTCAATGAACAAAAAAAACAACTGAGTGCGTCTTTAATGCACAAGTATCTAAAACTTTCGAATTAAGTGAGTGAGCAATATTTGTGTGATTTGCAACTTCCTGGTCGAGAACAAGGGCTCTTCTTTGACTGATTGTGCTAATTTTGTGTGCATATTTGCAGAAAAGTGTTACTTGGATTTCTTACTAATCCTCCGTACCTACATAAAACCGGCATGCCTTTTGTTCAAACATTTAGTTATCGCTTAGCAATTCATATGTATTCTGGTTTATTTATTTTTTTTAAGCACGTTACATACTTTTCATTAAGAGCAAGGAATAGTTCATGCACAGGGTGATCTGTCAAATGATGAGCATTAGATGTATGCATTTGAATTCAGTAAACATTTTTATGTTATGATTATAAACATTAAACAAGGACTCCGAACGAAAGATGAGAAAAGAGATATTTTTAAAATTTGACTCCGTACGTATCTATCTATTTGTATGCTTGGTACTCCTTACTCTCATTTTTTTTATAAAACAAAGTGTCAGTTACAAATAGACGATGTAGTGTTCTTCTCAGCTACACAATCAGTCTAGTGTTGACAGATTTGTGGCGCCTTTCCATGCAAGGGTGAGGTGATAAATTTTAATGAGCACTCCCTTCAACTTGGAAAAAGGGTGTACCTACGTCCATAATATACTTCTGACACCGGATTAGAACGTTACTTGAATTGATACTCGACGTTCTAATTGTCTATCAATCATTAAGGTTTCATATGACAATAATATCATGAGTCTAATATGTATTTACATATCTAATTGCTCATCATTTTACACATTTACACATCCTGGGTATAATGTATATATTCATTAAAAATAAAAATAAAAATAAATTCACAATTGATTTTCTTCTCAAATGAAAAGGGCAGGTATTTGAAGAGCAAACAAATTCAGAAGAATGAAATCACTGGTGTATTTAGTTTTAATCATAACTACAATCACAATCAGCACAGTAAATGGACAATTTGGATCCAGATTCTTTTATAAAAATCGTCATGGAAGTACAAACGATGATGAAAATAATAATGAAGGAGTGTCTTCAAGTGTGGGAGAAGATGGAAATACTAATGTAAAATTACTGGAAGAAACTAATTCGGTAAGTAAATGTTTAATTTGTTTTATATTCGTGTTAATTGTTTTGTTTATGGAAAATTTAAAATTTTGTTTATCATTTAGACTCACATTTGGGGGGATATGTACATATTTTTGTACAGGCAACTACTACCGCTGGGAGTCACATGATTTATGAACCTTCCATTATTTCTATTAATATTTTATAGTAGTCACATCTTTCAATAATAATTAGAGGTGATAATCACACCGTGACCGCTATGATGCATGTATGTAATTTAACCTAAGAGTAGATAAATTGAGGCTGTTGCAAAGTCTTAGCTTTAAAGCTTCGTTTTTCCTCTCGTCTAGCCCCAGAACAGGGCTGAGGGCGAACGAGCAGTTGACAAGCACCTGCTCTTACCAGGGAGTCCAACAGTTCGTTCCTAGCAAAAAATCAATTTAGTTCAATAAATAATAAGACCCTACCGTGTAGGATTAAAGGGAAAATCGTGCTGTTTCACAATTTTAAAGGCTCCTCCCTATGATAGACCCTATTCAGCTGGTTCTTATATGTGCTGAGTAACCAAGATAAAAATCACGGACAGATCAATTGAGATGTTTTCCATAGACAATTGTCAGAGGATGTATTAGCTCCTAAACCTGATAAAATTTTCTTATTCATAAAAGTTATAATCTCAGGTGTTTGTCAGACACTCGATAGTGCACGGAACATGAAAAATGAGAAAAACTTTGTTGTGAGGTATCTTGTGAGGTTTTTTACTGTTTCGATGGTCATTACAACAAGAAAGTGTAGGTTCATTCGTTTGCGTATATTTATGCAAGCATACTGCGTGAACGCAACGAATTCAAGGGTCGCGGTGGGTATGTCAACCAGTAGCTCGGCTTTAGGGAATTAAGTCGCTGTGGAGCGTTTTTTGAGTTTTATAAAACGTGACTGTAGAAGGTTCTGCAATATCTCTTCTGCCTCTCATTCAAAAATGGATCAAAAAGTTTAAAGAGACCGGTATAACACTGGAAAAACTAAAATCCTTGGGAGCAAGATGGTCAAGAGTGGCAGAAAACATGGAAGCTCGCAAATGTTTTAATTAATAAACATTTTTTTCAATTCTTACTCTTTTTTCTAATCGATCCACTAAATATAAACTTTCTTTTGAGACACCTTGTATTCCTTTTTTGTATTCCAAAAGAAGAGTATTTCCTGCAACTGTTTGCAGCAAAATGTTACTCATAACATTAGGTTGAGTAACAACACTGGAAACCAGTAACCGGCGATTGAAACAACATTTACGTACACATTCTCGTTAGATACAATATATTATGTAATGTTAAGCACATTTCTAACAAATAAATTAATTACATACTCGACAATGGCATCCAATGGAGATGAACTTCACAAATGGGGAAAGTGAAATTCTTTCGATGATTGCTAAGTTCTGACTCACTCGATATATTCGTCAACGGATATTAATTTATAATTGTTCTTGAATCGTATCTGCGAGTATAGAATAAGACTCTGGCTGTGGGCAGTCACGTATGAGTGACAAGGTGACAATCAAAACAAGTAAAAGTAAAACGTTAAACATCATTTAAAAATGTGTACATTCGATAGCTATTTAAGTGTTAATTTTGTTTTCTTTTATTGTTTTTTAAACGAGATACTAGATCATTTTTGTTATCTAGTATCTGCGTTAGAGGATGAGGTGCAGGTGTACTTACATTGTGTCAATATCGGTTTATAGGTTCAATGACAACACCTGTTCATGAATATATCTTCTCTTAAGTCATATTTTCGAACATTAACCAATCGCACCTGCAAAATGGTGAATTACTTACGCAGGGTGTGTGTTTGCGTCTGCATATTGTCAACAATGTCACAGTTGTGGCTTTTGTTGCGGTTAGTATTTTCCTTTTATAATTAGAAACTGTCAATTCCATAAATGATGTGCGCAAGGAGCAAATACAGATGCCTGAATAGTTAGGAGTGTTCAGACATATAATGTACATAGAAGTAGAGTCTGTTTTCAAAGGACCTTTGTTTAATTCCAATAGGCAAACTTATACTTCCTTAAAGGTGAAATACCAATGGAGTTTGTTCATCTGTTTAACTATGCATAAATGCAAAGCAATCTTTTCTTTCTTTAAACAAATATTTGAATTGTTTATTTTTGTAGTTGTTAGTGCGTTGAATCAGACACGCGTAGTTTTGTTCCAGGAAATAATTTAAAAGTTTTTTTTTGAACAATAAGAACTAAACTAAAAGAAGGCTAAATTAAAATGGTTTCAGGGCACTCATAATTGTTTCATTGCCTTCGTTTCGTTTTGCGAAAACATTTATTTTTGCCGCGTCAAGTCAATGGCCACGACATTAACATATCCCGTCGCCTTATTGCATTTGCATATTAGTTGTTACGGAGCGTTATTTATTCAAGAATTGGTATGTATGTATGTTCCAGTAAGGAAGGAATAATACACCCTTGCTGGTATCCATAATTTAGTGCTAACTATTCTGACAATGGTTATTCTTGCTGATATTTCTTGTGCAATTCAGTGTAAAGTAACAAATTCTAGGTAAGTATTCATAACCTAGGAAGACATCATTTTTCGAAATAATTGTACAATGGAAAAAACAAGACTGTATCCATGGAGTACTATGCATAGAACTGAAGTATTTACTCTTTTACTGGTTCTGGTAAAACATAAATTGTTCATCAATGATAAAAAGAGCAATTGTTATGAGCAAGGTAGGGTAACGGAGGCATTGTCAGTACAAGTGAGTAGGGCAGGGGGATGCATATACTCAAAAAGCTTTAAATCATGCCGTTTTCTAAAACTAAACCTAGTTGAAGAAGTTAGCGAAATCCTAGTTACATAAGGGACAAATGACGTTAAAACGTGACTGCAGTCATGCAGGGAGAATTACTTAAATTGTGACTGCACGAATACTTTGGGGAAGCAGGCCTAAACAAGTTGGGAAATAACCTCATAAAGTTCAAATCACATAGCAGTGATTTCCACACGGAGGTGTTGCTATCACAAGAGGTATTGTCTTCTGATTTCTGGTATCGAAATAAACTCTAAGTTTGTGAAATCCTGTCTAGAAGAACTTTTCAAGTTCATATTCCCCAACTTTGCTAAACCTAGGTACTTTATTATTGCAGAAAATATGTAAGTAAATCTTTTTTAGCGAGGTAGCTTCTAAGAGGTACTTATGTTTCAGGTTTTACTTTAATTTTATGGATATGATAATAAATATTTACTTGAAAATTCTCTAGCAGACTGTTCTTTTCGGTAAAATAGCTATAAACAATTACCGTGCATGATAAACTTATTTAAGCAGTTATCTAGGTGCTCAAACATCCGAAAAGATCTAAAAAATTACAAAAGATTATTAATTCCCCGTCGTACTAGAAAATCATATGAAATCGCTTAGTGGCGGTTGGATATCCCCCCTGAAATGCATTCATTAGCGGAGGGTTGTCTGAGACTTGCACACCGGTTTTATCTGGGGTTCACACGTGCTTACGCATTCTGACTCATCCATATAGGTATGTATGTACATACTTTATGACTATTGCGGATATTAAAGTGCATAAACAAATTCAACTAGTGTTTTCTGGTCGTCAGAAATAATCAAGTTAAACGACCTTGTTGAGGTTAATCGTTAATGAAACGAACGAACAAGAAAAAACAAAATACGTATGCAAAGCTTACGTTGGTAATATTTTTATTATACGTTGGTACAAACATACATAATATATTTGTAGAGTTAAATTTTGCATTCCATACTCGTATGGAAATATGTATCGACTACTCTACTACTGAAGGGTACAGATATAAACTATTAAGGTTGTCATTCAATGGACTAATTTCATTATTGATCAATTAGCGAATTAGCCACGTATGTATGACATATGTACATATAAAGTATGTACCTCAAGTCTAATTGTAAAGTCTGACAAATGCGCTATGCTTCAGTAGCTCCAAGTGACAATAGAACCGATCTGAACAATATCTAAGTTCAGCTGTACTTTTTACGTCAAATAATATCAGAATAACCTTGCATGGTAGTTTTAGATATCTTTTTAAAAAAAAGTGCCGATATGGGTGAAAAGCTTCCTTCACCTTATTGTATGAAACTGTCCAAGCCGGTAGGTAGGTAGGGGGGCTATTGCACCGGACGGAGTGCAGTCACACTCGGTTCTTCCCCGCAGTGACATACCTGAAAATAATAAACAAGATAATTAGTCCAACATTTAGTTTATGGCGGGAATGGCCCTCCTGAACCAACCCGTTTTCATGATGAATTTAAGGGTGATTTTAGGTGACGTGTTTACTAGTTCGTTAAGGTGTTTGAAAGATACTTTTCCAAAGAATGTATATCTGATTGTGCAGAGGAAATGTGTGGAATACTCCTCTACTTCTGTTGAGTCTCATTCGTCTAAGATGGCTCCTCATTGAGTTGTAGCCTATGGGGATGACTATGAGGAAAGTTGTGATCTATTAACCGATATAAGTTCTTTAGTCCTTTTTTTTGTGTATGGGGCTCAAAGTTTCCTGGAAACGTGACATGAGGCGATTTTGGAAATGAATGAGAAGACCAAAAGTTAGGGGGTTCGGACTGAGTAGTATACATGCAGATCGTTTTGGGATTGGCTTGGTAGGAAGTATAAACGAACTCATTACAAAAACGGATTTTTTTAAAACCTGCAACATTCATGGATTCTTGGACGGTGATTTAGTTACGAAAATAGCAGCCCAATTGGGAAGACTAGGGTCAGTTTTGAGGACCAGCGCGGTTAACCTTTTTTAACTACTCTTAATAAATGTAAGGGTACTGTGGCTTAAGTGATTAGTGCGTTGGACTATGGATTGAGGGGTTCTATTTTGGATTCTTAAACAACACCTTAAAATTTTTCACGGCCCCACCTCTCGCGAGCGTCTA
This sequence comes from Xylota segnis, assembly GCA_963583995.1. Lineage (NCBI taxonomy): Eukaryota > Metazoa > Arthropoda > Insecta > Diptera > Syrphidae > Xylota > Xylota segnis. Next base: position 39,315,799 of record OY757237.1, read on the forward strand.
GACAAACATCCTAGAGTACAATTTAAAAAAAAGGCTTCAACAAATTGCCCATCGGATACAGTATTAAACAGTAGGTCCACTCCAGAATACGAATGGTTGATCGTTTTGCGTTTAATATTGTTTCTTGTTGATAATAGTACTGTTTAGCACCAAATATGACTTTTTAAAAAAATGATACCAATTCTCTACTGTGAAGTATCGGATGTGTTGTATGTATCTCGTACACAGAAACGTACAATCAACACGCTGACACGCAAAAAAGATATTTGAGGTAGCCAGAGAAGTACACGACTTATGGAAATAACATGTGAAGATCTGTTTAAGTGCCTGGGGCATCAGAATCTCATTTGATACGATAAGTTATAAATTATTGTGTGCATTGTGAAAAGATATCAGTAGTAGGTACTGTAGGTAGCAGATGCCACTATTGTGTAACCTACATAGTTGTGCATATCAGTGGATAAACCTTAGAATGGGACAAGAAAAATGTAATTATTATATCCAGCAATTTATACGAAAACATCAAATCAATTTACTAGGATTATAAAGCCTAAGGGTTCGACACATTCACACCTCGTAGTTGTCTAACTCAAAACATTTTTTTACGGCTTTGCAATGACCTTCAATCCATTGAAACAATGACTAAACCTAAATATCGACATCCAAGTTATGTATACGACTAGGTCATTGCACGACCTTGTATTCTCGACAAAATTTAGGTCGATTGAAATCTCTCCCGATTTGTATTCTTATCATTACCAACATAAAAATATTTAATCACTCGATAACAACACCACGAGTGCTGTAACTGAATAAATATGGAGATGTAGGTTTTTCATATCTGATACAAAACTTTTGTAATCTTTCATTCATGTCAATAAGAAAAAAAAAATAAAGGAAACATGATTCACCTGCGCAGCTAAGGAGACGGCATTTACGGTGGTAATTGACAAATAATTAAATAAATAAAATAATGATAAAGAAAAGAAAAATCAAAAACCTCTTACAAGTTTGGTGTCAACAAAAGTTACTCATTTATTGCAGTTTGCATCAATTAACTCGACTCAGTTAGTGATTTTAGTGTTTATTTTTAGCCAACGATGTATGTATACATATTATTGAAATTCAAGCAGCATTTTGATAATGGATTTCCATTATGGCCTTCAGACTTTTTTGTAAGAGAAATAGCAAAATGATGGAGACACTTTGTTTATTTATTCACCATGGCGCAAAATGACTCATTAATAGGAAAGTCTTTTAAAAAATACACTTTAACGTCATAGTTGCTATAAAAAAGTTTATTTGTGTAGTCGATCTTGTAATATTGATTTGCAGGTGCACAGTGAATGCAAAGTTGTGAAATAGGATATCAGGCAAAGCATTGTACATAAAATCTGAGAAATGGGATAAGATAGAAGTTTTGAAGTACAGTTGCTATATGGACGTCAAAGGGACAGGGAAAATGAAATCGTATAACCGGGGATCGTTGTATACAACGAAGCTACACATATCCGACGGTAGAATTGCTTGAAATATAATGAAACCAACCAAGTGATAAGGAAGTAGACGGTTTAGACAATTGGTTATAACCGACTTCTACTGTAGGTACCGGCCCAACGGCAGCATTAGAAGCTATCGTTGTGCTTACAGCCCTACATATCTTTAGTTGGAAGACAACTGCTAAATGCGCTATCAAGCTGCAACTAGAATAAAAGTATAAGGCAGGTGACCATGTAGGACACCTGAAAATTCTTGACCCAATCCCAAAAAGAGACATGTTCTGCAGTATCCCCGACATTACGGGCACGGAAAACTGACCGTACAGACAGGTCTAATGGTGTTCCAGTACTGGACCCTAGGGGTTTGGTCTGGTTCACTGACGGATCAAACATGAATTTTGGAGTGGGTGCTAAGTCTCGATACCAATGGGAATGTGTTCCACAGTTTTCCAGGCTGAACTTCATGCCATTGAGATTTAAACCTTAGTAAGGGTTTTGAGGGCGCTAGAATCTATGTATGTATATCTTTCCTGGTAGTCAGGCAGCACTTAGAGCGCTGTTGTCCAATTTAGTGGACTCCATATCAGTTTAATGCTGTTACGATGTATTACAATCTACATATGTATTGCTAGACACAAAATAGTGGTTCTCGGATGGGTTGCAGGTCATCAAGGAATGGTACGCAATGAATCTGTAGATGATCTAGCTAGGGCTGACACTGGATCTGCGTTCATAAGCCCTTAACATTACTATGGTGTCAACTAGGTTGGATAGTGCATAATCCAGCATTGGACAAAAATTTTTTTTTTTATCTCCCGATAATCAGTAAAGTTCTTACATTATAGAAATACCTGTTTCTACCATCTGTCTCGAGCTTTTTCCAATGTTTTCACAGGATGATGGTAGGTAGTCCTTGTGTGCTGAATCACATTCAAATTGCCCTAATCTATAAACCAGAATTTAAAGTACAGTCATTCGAAAGCGTTGCAAAAATACGCTAGTATCGAACCAATTTTTTCTGGGAGTATCCATACGCTTTTTGAATTGGAAACCTATGCTCATGGTACACTTGTGTACCAAATGTATTGGATGCATACAGTTGCTCTGTGTTATCTAACTAAACTGGGAGTGGTAATTCGACCATTAGCCCAATTGTCGAATGGTACGCTTGATCATCCTCCGACCTAACGATTCGTGACCATTAACATATGCGGTTGTGTAAAATATGTAGGACGATTGAAAAAATTCAGTCCAATACCACTCCTTTTATCATTCACTAAGTTTTTTTCTTTTTTAAGAATACCATGTTCTGCACCTACATATGTAAGCAGATGTGTAGGTAAAAAAACATTTTCATTCTAAATCCTAAATCGAATCAGACTTGCAAAATATGTAAAACCCACCTGTGGTGTAATTTCCTTTGCTACAAGTTTTTGCTTTGTTCTTCATCAAACAAAAGACTACGCCAATGCAGTTTTTATTTTATTACTATCAAATATAATGGCAGTGTTTTTTCTATTAATTGCAAAAACTTCACAGGCTTGCAAAAAAAAAATATTATAATAACCGTTATTTGTGAAAGATGAAAAGTCACGTTTGCACGTACTCTTGCAATGAACCTCCTTCAGTCTTACGAGATTTTATTAGAAACCTCAGCATGACGCTAGCATTGTGGATATTCTTCACAATTCAGTGATAGGAATGGACTAAGAGAACTGATTAGATTACAAATATTAGGAAATAGTTTAGAGAATATCGATTTAAAATTTAGATACCGCTGAGTCATAAATTTTCCGCATGACCTGTTGTTTACTTTAACTCGATCGGAAATGATAAAGATTTTTTCATGGAATCAATTCCATTGATATTTTAAATTAGTGGTCATGTATAGACAAATAAATTTAACCACAGTCACTTCATTGGCATTTTTGTGGAAGATTTGACAATAGGATCGAATTGGACTTGTGTACATAGGGTACGCACATGCGAGACCAACAAAAGAAGACGCGCACAGTTCTCTTTGTCATTTTGTAATCGTTAACCTAGGTAGATAGTATTTTAATTGAATATTTTTACATACATATGTACTGTGAAGTGGACTTATAATAGACACTAACTATTAATTTTATTTATTATTACAGATACCACTTGATTTCTTGGAACAAATTGATAATGTGACGGATATCAGTGAATTTATTAACAAGTTCGTAGCATCGGAAAGCATAGATCCACAATACGGCATTCAACGTAAGTATAATTTTAAATGAAACGTTTCAATTGCATATTTCAATTTATATGTAGGCCCGATTTTATGGTGTTAATGAATCAGTTCCGAACAAAAAATACATTTTCGTGATTTCATCAAGTAGCCTGTCTTATCCAAAGTTCCACTCTCTCCTGTCTGCTATGCTCTTCATGTCGTTACTCCAAAGCGATGGTGGAGTCTCTCTGTTTCTCAAATTTTCTCTTGGTTTCCAATCTGTTAATGTCTTTGTCCACTTGTTGTCTAATAATCTCGCCATGTATCTCCTCTTTGCCTTCGCGATTTGAGTGGGTATATTGAAGACACCAGTTCTTCTTTAGACTTCTTCGTTTGTCACCCAATCCTTCCTGATTTTTTCCTCTATCGCTCTTTGTTCTAATTCGAGCTTGGTAATGGTATATCTTGTTAGACTTAGGGTTTCGGCTCAGGAACGCCAGGTATACATTTTAAAAATCTCTTCAAGATGCTCTTATTATTTCTCCAGAGGCTGTGAAAGTCTACACCGGTACGACGTTGGATTTCTCTTGTTTGGTTGTCTCTTGTTATTCTCATTTTGAAATACTTATACCTGTTCGATCTCCATTCTGTCTGTTGTTGCCAGATTCTAACAGGGGATCAGGTTGCTCATGAATTTTGTTTTCCCAAAGTTGATATCTAGGGCGATAGGGTGTAGTCGTGATTTTTATGATCTATCTTAGGTTTAAGATTAGATGGCCATACTGCGTTGGTTTTCATGTCCATTTCCTATAAAATTGGTAATAATTAGTACAGTGAAATCTCCCTTAGGTGAGCGGCGATAGAGCCAACATTTTTGTCTGCTGCAGTCCATTCAAAGAAACGCAAAATGTTTGAAATCTGAAAAAAAAATGTTTGGGTCAATACCCCCGTTCCAAAGGAGCCGTCCGCTGTAAATTAAGTCCCAACACATACACTTCCATGGATAGAAACGAACTCTTTTTAGTCATTCGCAAAAAATATTTAATTTTTATTTGTCCATCACAAAAAAATACTTATATCGAGCTTAACAACAGCTTATTCTATTGAGAACTGAACATCATACCTATCTCTTGAGGTACATAATATTTGAATAAAATAAATATTTTTCTAGAGAAGCTTTAAACGTCGACCTATTTTACGTTTTTTCTGTGCTGATGTTGGTGTAGATCTTGTAATACTGCTTTGACTCACAGCCACTCTTTCCGGTGTAGCTGCTTCATCAAATTCCGACATAAGATTTCTTCTTGATACCGAGCTATATTGGTGAACATTTTGATAAATAATCAATGCAAATTGAATATCATTATCCTGTAAACGAATACGATAGGAAATTTGTAGTCTTGTTTCACGGTCCCAGGTTCCATTTGCGTTCATAGCATTCGAATTTCTAAAACTCCTGTGCTCAGGTTGTGTGCAGGATCTTAGGAGTCCAATTACTTCAAAATATCGCAGTTCACTATAATCAGAACTGGAGTTTGTACTTGTTGCTATTGTTTTTACATCAGGTGTTTGAAAGCAGGATTTAGGTATACTAGAAAGGGATTTTTCCTTATTGTCCTTTCTTTCAAAATAATCATCTATGTTCAGCAAGGGCAGGAAACTGCGGTTGAGATCATGTTCGTCGTCATGCTTAAAGCGTTTTGGCGCTGATGGTGGAGTTATTGAGCCTCGTCGGTCTTTAACATTAGTATTTGCATTGAAAGTAATTGGAGTTTGTACATCCACGATGGTCTGGTCGCTATCGAATGAGTCATCCGATGTATTTTTACTTAAAGTCACATCTTGTCCGGAAGGAATTTGTTTGCTAAAAGAATCAACAAAAAAAAAAGTTTTGTTGGAATAGTTTATGTGGGCATTGAAACACTTACGTTTCCATGTGAGTGGATTTACATTCGAATGGTTCACAGATCTGGGCAGTTTGAAATAATAAATGATCGTATTGGGAACAGACTTCATACCTGCACATAAAAAAATACCGCAAGTTAGTTCCTTTGCTCATATGTAGACGGATTTCTTTGAAAACATTTCAATCAGCAATGTAGCATACCTTAAAAAGTCATGAATCTTATTACTCCCTTTGACTGTCCGTCCAAACCATTCAAGGACACCGTTTTGTGCAATGAAAAATTTGAAAAAATCACAGTTGGAATTGAAAAGCTCCAAATATTTACTCAAAACATACTCCGCTGGATCTGTGTAAATGGAATTATTACTTATTAACACAAAATTACAACAACGCGATCATCTTAAAAAAGACTATAAAAAAAATTTATCAAACTAGTAAGCGCATGTTTCAGGAGTAAATGGAGATTAGGTTGTAATTTAGCCACTCATTATAGATTGTACCTGAAAGTTTTAAAAAATCATATGTGGCAATAGCCATGCCACAAACAAAATCTTGCAACCAATGTCCGAACAGAGAGAATTCAAGGAAAACTACTTTTTTCAGGACATTTAAAAATTCTTCGGAAAATTCGTCAATATATAGCAAAACAATTTTTAATTTGTCCCCAACTGGCATATGGCTAATTCCATGCTTGATCGCATTCAAAATTGATATTCTAATTTGTAGCGTGTGTCAATTAACACTTGCCAATGAGGTGAGGCGTTGTCTACAAAACAAATATAAACTATTTATCACAACACGTTGTATAAACTATGTCGGTTGAGGCGTCTATTTATTGTTTTTTGTTTTTCAAAGTGACTAACATTATATTATCTATCTTCTCTACAATCTTCCAGACAAACTCGGTGATTCAAATGTAGAGCGAGGTAAGAAGTTCACTGTAAATATATGTACATCCATTTCAATGTAAAATTTTTCATTTACAGCTGCTTCAAATTTAGCCAAAACTGCGGCTTGCATACCAGATAGTACTGTTGTACCGCTGGAGCCCCTAAATCCATCGAAGGATCCCTCAATATTGTACTTTCCCAAATGCACACGAGTTAAACGGTGTAGCGGATGCTGTACATCGCCCTTACTCTCATGTCAACCAATCGAAGTGGAGACACTTGACTTTACGGTAAGAGAGCCGGTTTTATTCAATACGATTTTATAAAATAAATCACTGAATATGATATATGTATGTTCTGTATTTTGCTTGTAGATATTCAAAGTGCAGTACGTGGGCCAAAGTCGAATGCCACTAAGGGAACAAGAACACGTTTTAGTGGAGCAACACAAAAAATGCAAATGTAATTGCCGTGTAAAAAAAGAAGTAAGTTAAAATAATAACATTTGTTTGGATAATTAGATTTAGATCTGGAAAAAACACAAGTAATATGCAGTAAGGTTGCTATGAGCTGGTATTTGGTGAAACTAATAACAGCTTTGCGTTTATGACGTCCATTAATAAACCCGTTTCGCTATGGAATTTCAGTAATTTTATTAAATATGGATGAGACACATAGCGTCAGAGGCAAATCCATTTTGAAGTAAATAAATACTAGTATTGAACGTTAATAACGTAAACTTCCCTTCCACGTTAATGGAAGGATGGAGAACAGCGCATTCAGCTCTTAATCTGCTTCTGAATACAGAAAACCCAGCATGGAACATGTGAAAAATATCAGGAATAGGACAGGTTCTTCAGGCATGCAAAATTATTGTATGGGACGAGTGTATAATGCCTCACAAGAAGTCATTGGAAGCTTAGACCATACAATAAATGATTTGCGAAATAATCAGGTTTCATTTGGTGGAGCATTTGTGTTACTATCCGGTGACTCCAGGCAAACGCTTCCAGTTATACCTCGCTCAACACCACCTGATGAATTACATGTTTTCTTGAAATATTCAATTTTTTGGAGCACAGTAAAAAAAATACATTTAACAACAAATATGAGAGTTCAGCTTCATACCGATCCAACAGCTGACATGTTTTCAAGACAACTACTCGAGATCGGTAATGGCACTGTACCTACTAATCCAGAAGCAAGAAAAACCGGCTTTCCATTGAATTTCTCCAACATCGTGAATTCAAAAAAAGAATTACTAGACAAGGCCTTCCAAAGCACCGAAACAAATTATCGAAATCAGGTATGATTGAGCGGAAGAGCGGCTAAAAATCATCAGTCTAAACAGATTTGCCTCATAAAGGTGAACACATACTACTTCCACGAATGCCACTCATTCCGAGCGACATGCAGAACACGGACAAACAAAAAATGATTTTTTGTGAAAACCATATTTTTCTTCCTTTCTTTTCATTCCAAATAGCCTCCGAAACACAAGGCATGGTATAGAATTCAATGTTTTCTCGGTGAACTGCGTTAGGTAGAATATATCAATTAACTTTCATGAACTGTTCCAGAGCGGTATATATGTAGATAGAAGCAGCGCGGATCGGCTAGTATAGATTAAATGTTGGTCTACTACTTCGCAGTACAGTTTGTCCTGTATTGGCACAGAAGTGAGATAAATAGTTGCGCTTTCGAATCATGAAAAGTCCATTAAAAGTAGCTGTGTTTAAAATTTTTATTATATTGGTTTTTATTTAAAATTGTCTACCATCTCTAAATACAGAGGGTAGTGCGTCAACTTCAGTTAATGTTATGTTATTTACTACGTTCTCAACATTTCATTCACATTTTGTTATTTTCAGGACTGCAATTCGTACCAGGTATACGATCCCTCCCAATGTAAATGTAATTGCACAAACTACAACGCAAGAGATAAATGTTTGGCGGTAATTCATTTGAAAAAAATTGTCTTCATTTCATTTAACTCATATGATTGTGAAATTTCAGGAAGAAGACAAAATCTGGGATTATGAAAACTGTAAATGTCGCTGTCGGGAAGATCAGCAGTGTACAACAGGTACCTTCTTTGACGATCACCTATGCAAGTGTACTGAGGTAAAGCCTGAACATTAACATAGCACCCGACTATTAACTTCTATTTAGATGAAATTAACTGAGTATCTAGAACCTTGTAGGTCTCATTATTTTCATTTGTTTGTTTTATTGTTTCTATTTTTCTTGTTTTATGTTATTTTTTTTTATAGATAGACAATTTAGACCTTTTTTAATCAATCAACACACACGCACTACTTAAAAACAAATATCATCTGCCTAATATGTAGAAATATAAAAAAAAAGAATATATTTAATATAAACGTTTTGTGTGAGTATGCGTTTTGTCGTTATAATATTTTAATAAACCAATGTCAATGGATCGCTTGAATGGGGAATGTTACTAATAAATGCGCTTTTTTGTTTGTCAATAGAAGTTAATATTAACAATATACACATATGCTCATATATATAATCTATTATGCATAAATACCTTTTGCTGAATTTCTTATCTCATCCATGTATGTGCTTTCTCTTATTTGTCCAGGCTCTGGGAAGTAATTCCACGACACTTTTCGACCGGAAACGTTTTATTATCAAAGCAGTACCAGTGGAACCAAGTAACACAACGCTGTACGATACTGATGGAAAATAAAATCAAAATCATTGTTTTAGATTCTAGGCAGCTTTCGAAATAATAATTTAATATAAATAAATTAACACGAAAATTCTAGAATAAGTACATGTAAATAAAACAAATCACAAACACCCCTCCTGAAATTTTTATTCAATTATGAGCCATCAGGGGTCATCATAGTCAATATGAATGGAAATCTATTGGGAATCTGGTCAAGTTTTGCCAAAATAAAACATAGATTGACTTCAAAGGCTACCTTGTGCATCCACTATGGGGGCAATTACAAAAACTCCTTCTACTTAACTTTCCTCCTGTCCATCCTAAGATACAGAAAGAAGTCACCAATAACGCCTTTTCTTGAAACGACATTACCATGGAATTTCCACAAGGACAAGGGTTAGATTGCAAGGCTGCCATCATTGAGAACAGAACAAATCTACATTTGCTAGCGATTTTCATCAAACACAGATGATGTACTCGGGGCTGGACTATAAGGTGGTAATACAAAACCATTTTTTGAAACAAGCATGGACAAGTGTAACTTTGTATTTCAAGCAGAAATCTTTGCTATAGAACTGTGCCTGCCTCAGAGAAAATATAAACAAATAAGAACATTCATATTCTCTCCGACAATAGAACTGCAGTATCGACGACAGAAAAGTATGTAGTCTACTGCTACAAGTCGTCGGGACCAAACAGGATCATTTATTTTTATTTATATTTATATTTCTTCCATTTCTTGACTCACACAAATCTTCATTGGTTGCTTGAGCTGCCAATGAGCTCCCCCAACCGTGAGGAGAATTCAACATCAACTTTATCCCCAAGGCAGGGAAGCTCAGCCCCACATCACAGCGAAGGACTTCAGATATATCGGTCTCACATCCTTCCTACTCAAGACTCTCGAACGAACATAACACATTAACATTCGCTCCAAACTAACTTCAAGGGACATCTAACCTTCCTAGCATACCCATATGAAGGGCCACTTAGACAGCCACAGGAGACAGCACTGCATGAGGTGGTAAAAATGATTGAAAAGTTACTGCACCAATAAGAATCCCCTTTACCAGCATTTATAGACATAGAAGAGGCCTTTAAAAAGCAGAAACTTCGCATGGGAACCCCCCAAGAAGGTGTCTTATCTCCATCGCAATGGAATTTAGTGATACATTATAAGGTTAGGCCATAGGAGGGTTAGGGCTGCCGCTTATTTCGATAATATCGTCATATTAATGAGAGGAAAGATATTACCCACGATCGTTGGTACGCCCTAATCTGCTGGGCCAACGCACAGAAACGCCGCTTACAATTAAGAAGAATATACCTGATTTCGTGCCACAAAGTCTAAAGGGAGTTCCACTCCAAATATCAAACAAAGGAAGATATCTTGAGTTCATACTGGATCGCAAGCCGGATTGGAACGATATCCTAGAATGAACGAAGATGGCTTCAATAGTTTTATACGATGGCAGCAGAATTTTTGGCCAAAATAGGGGGCCAGGTGTGGTTAAAAGCCACAAACCTGAGCACCATCACAAGAGTCTTACGTATGCCGTGTATAGGGAGTACCAGCGCACTTAGGACAATTCCCACTGCTGCCCTCGACACTATGCTTGGGCTCTGCCAACTAAATATTTTGACAAAAAAAAAAAAAAAAATAGAGACAAGCGACCTTCGCTTATGACAAACCGGGATATGGAAAGGTTACTACATCAGACACAGCTTCATATTTGCGTTTTCCGATTACATCTGCCCTTACTCAGATTTTAAACTTATCCGCAATCCTCTGATTCTCTCCAGAGAAAGCTGGACAAATAGTGAGATCATTCACAGCGTTTGCTTCAAAAAATTGCCAAAAAATTGCAAGGCACTGGCTCATGAATATTTTTAAAGGAACGACCAATTGCTCGGTCCATAATACGGTAGTGTGTTCCACGAGAAAATATATGGTATCACCGAGGTCTTCTGCCTCTTACATCGTTAGCCAAACAACCATAAAAGTCACCACTTTTGTCACAACCAACTCAAAACTGATCAAACGATGTAAAGCGGAACCCAAATTCCTCTGCTCAAGGCACAGCATCACGCTTTGGATTCCGCTCTGGGCTTTCAAGAAAATGAAAGGGATGATGATTGGTTCCTGAGCATTTCTTTAAGCTAACTACAAGCCAGTCATAGAACTACGTAGTTAATATAAGATCTGTCCACATAAGTTTTATATTTATTTCACAACAATCCATATTTGCAACATTGATATTGCGGTTTACCAAATAGTTGAATTTCTCAAATTTACCAGTTCTAACTAAAAACTCAAATAAGTGAACTGCACGGCACGCAAAGGATTAAACGCGAAACCCAGTCTAACAACTGCACTTCATTTGTAATAATGCAGGCCTACGCACAATAATGTATACACAACCAACAATATTAATTACAAAAGAAAAACATATAAATTTGAAAAAATATAAACAAAATTGTTTACCAGTTCTGTTTTTAGTTCATTTACAAGCGTCATACAAATCTGTCAAGAGTTCAGCTTAACTAGTGATCACCTAAACATTTGAATTTAGGTCATAGTAATCAATCAGAGATGGTTTGCTTGATATTAAAACTATTATTTTCTAATAGTATATATCCAATAGCAAAGAGTAAAAATCGGAAAGCAAATATAAAATTCCAAATTTACAAAACTCCTTCACGATCTTCCACTTATGAAAAAAACCAAACTAAAAATTTTTGACAGTTGTGTTTGCTACACTAGGCTGAACTCAGAGTTCGAAAAAGAGTGAGCTCGAAGTTATCGTATAGTGAATTACAATATATTTTCAGTTTACTGGTATATAATAATATAAATAGGTTATTTGTGGTCACGAGTAAGTAATTCGACCGCACAATCATAAATAACCTATGGCATTGCAAGTAGGTAAATAGGAATTCGACAGATAATAAACAACAGAAATCGCTCGGGTTCCGATTTTCTTTTGATTTATATAGATAACATGAGAATCACTATATTTATGTGGATATCCTTTCGAAATGATGAGGAATTTAATAAAATTCACTTCAATTCGCGAAGCATATAAGTTAATTTAATGATAACATCAATTTGTTACTACAGTAACAAGTAGCAGACCTGCACGACCTCACATTATTGCAATTATTTCATTTGGCCACATTTTAATTTCATTCTAGTACTTTTTTCCTGTTTAGGGATTGAATTCTTTCATTCGAACTGTCAACTTACGATCACGACGCCTTTGACATGTATATTTGAAAATTTAAATTTCAAACAATTGCCAGCCAACAGAAGGAATTCCATTGCTCCGGCTTCTTTTTTTGTTTTATTCGTTGTTTTTTGTTCGAAGTGATATTTAATTTACAAGTTTTACGTAGTTTTATTTATTAGTTTATTTGTTGTGTTTATATATTTTGTTGGATTGTTTGTTATTCAGTTATGACGGATAACGATTGTGTTCGGGTTGCGATCCGCATTCGGCCGCTTGTGAAATCTGAAATTGAGCGGGGATGTCAATCAACGATTGACCGAGTTCCCGGTCAACCACAGTTGACTGTAAATAAATCCGATGGATTTACGTTCAATTATGTCTTTGATCCTAAAGACTCCCAGGATGTACTGTACAAGGATGCGGTGTATGAAATGATAGAAAAGTTATTCAAAGGTAAGTCGAAACTGGGTATAAATGGAATTTGGATGAATAAAGGACTACATAACTGTATAGAGGAGCTAACAGCCAACAACTCATAGATATAAGAATAATAATCATTTATTGAATATGAACTAAAGCTAAGAAAATCTCGTTAGGATGAGGATCACTCCTTGACTGACTCTCTTTAGATGGAACTTTCCATTTTTCTAGGGTCCTCATTTCAAAAGGGTAAGCACTTGTATTCGCACACATCATTCTGGCGATTTCTTGAACACTAGTCCTCTAGTCCAAGTAGTCTAGTCTGGTATATGCTTTCAGTCCAGGGCCATTAAGAAACTAAACGTTTACCGTGTTCTTCTCAATGATTGTTCATTGAATCGATCGTCCCTTCCTTATTAACATCTGTCTGATACCCTCTTCGGTTGAGAGGCAGCGAAAAGAATTTAATAACCTGAACCCAGCAGAGTTAGACTTACCAATCTTCAATTTGTTATACTTTTACTTGTAGGCTACAATGTAACAATATTGGCATATGGACAAACTGGATCCGGGAAAACCTACACCATGGGCACAAGCTTCGATGGAAATCCAAGTGAGAGTATGGGCGTCATACCACGTGCCATGACTGACATATTCAAACGGATCGAAGAGAAGTCAAAAGAAAGTGACTTCAAAGTAACCTGTTCGTTCATGGAACTCTATCAGGAGCAGTTATTTGATTTACTATCGACTTCGTCGAGGGAACAGTCAGTAATCGATGTCCGTGAGGATCGCAATGGCATCATGTTGCCAGGATTAACAGAGCAAAGTGTTACATCTGCTCAGGAGACTACGGCGTGCTTAGTGAGGGGTTCTGCGGGTCGAAGTGTAGCCTCGACTGCCATGAATGAGCAATCCAGTCGCTCTCATGCTATTTTCACAGTTACTGTCCAGTCTTACAGTAAAAATGCAGGGTAAGAACTCCTACATACAGTTCATACAAAGATAACACTCCTTTCTCTCGAGCAGAAAAAATGTTATAACATCGAAATTCCATTTGGTCGACTTGGCGGGTTCCGAGCGTTCAAATAAAACCAAAGCAACTGGTGATCGCTTCAAGGAAGGTGTAAAAATCAATCAGGGGCTACTGGCACTGGGAAATGTTATATCAGCTTTGGGAAGTGAGTATCATTCTTCTACTAAATTCCAATTCCTATTCAAGTTAATTATTTTTGTGTTTAGGTAACCAAAGCTCAGGATATGTTGGTTATCGGGACTCGAAGCTTACCCGTCTCTTACAGGATTCATTAGGTGGTAACTCAGTTACACTTATGATCGCATGTGTTAGTCCAGCCGACTACAATGTAGGGGAATCCATGAGTACACTACGCTATGCGGATCGCGCGAGAAAAATCAAGAACAAACCAATAGTAAACCAGGATCCTCATGCGGCAGAAATCAACCAGCTTAAGAGTATCATTCAAAAATTGCGTATGGAAATTCTTAACAAGAGTTGTGGCATTATGACCAGTTCTATGGAAGGTACAAGTTTGAGTGAAATAAAAGATTCCACCTCCTACAATGAACTCAAGGAGAAATACCGTCAACTGCAAGTGCAATTTCAGAACACACTCCACGATGTAGCCAATAATGAAATGCGAGCGCATATTGCTGAAGCTGCTTACGAAAAGCTTAAGCTAAAGAGCGAGGAGATTACCGGACTGGTGGTAGAGTTATGCAGTCAGCTAAATGAGGATAATTGTTCACCAGAAGTAGTGGATCATGTAAAAAAATTAGGAAGCATTCGCAAGCTAATGGAAGATCTCGGCATAGAATTTCAAAAGTCCCAAGAAGAAATCACTGACAACAAGAAACATCGATCCATTGCGCCATTGGATTCTGACACTGAAATCGATTGCAATGATAATAACGAAGCAATGCAGAAGCATGCCGAAGCGTTCACAAACAAACAAATAAACCTTAACGATCAGTTGCGTCGCATTAATCGTGAGTTGACGCTCAAAGAGGAGCTTCATCAGCGTGTTGCGGTCAATTTATCAAAATTTTATACTCTTAACGAGAATACCGAAGAAAAGTACAAGGAATGTGAGCTCAAGATTGAAGCTTTGGAAACGGAAAAATCGGATCTGCTCGATAAATTGAAGCACGTTAAGGAGAATGCTTCGGCTAAATTGGCAGAGGAACGACGCAAACGGTTGCAAACTCTCGAGCAGGAGATCACTGAAATGAAACGTAAAAATGTACAACAAGCTAAGCTTCTAAAGGTACGCGAGAAGGAAGCGGAGAAAATAAAGAATCTCTTGACCGATATTCAAGCAATGAAAGAGAGCAAAGTTAAACTTATTCGTGCAATGCGAATGGAGAGCGAGAACTTCCGTCAATTTAAGATGAGCAGGGAGAAGGAGGTGATGCAACTGAAGAACAAGGATCGCAAAATGCAGAATGAGATGGCCAGGAAAGAGATGTTGCACAATAAGCAGCGCAATGTTTTGAAGCGTAAATGCGAGGAAGCCTTGGCCATTAATAAGAGGTAAGGAGTTGAACCAGTCATAATTATTTCCTATATATTGACTCTGGCTAACGTTGGTTCTTCTTTCCCAATTTAATTTCAGATTAAAAGACGCCTTAGAACGCCAAAAAGTGGCACAATCTCAACGCAACAAAAACAAAGCCAATACCAACGCTGGCAAACTAGATCAAATAACAGCTTGGGTAGACGAAGAGTTGGATGTCATAGTTTCATTAATCGATGCTGAAAACTCCTTGGAACAACTAATGGAAGATCGCAGCATAATTGCATGCCGCATCAAGACGATCAATGACGACAATGACCCTGCAAACAAAGCAGAACTGGCTGATTTGGAAGAAGTCTTACAGGAACGCAATGCTCAAATTGCTGATCTACAACAGAAGGTCGTGACAACAGACGTCGAAACACGAATCAAGTGTATATGCGAGGGAATCCAAAGTATGCCCGAAGCAAGAGCTGTCCTCAAGCACTTGCTTACCACATTAACCGAGATTCGAAGAGATTTTGCTACGAAACTGCAGGAACAGAAGTCGGCTCATGAATCAGTTGAAGAAAAACTCGAATTAAGTGAGAAGCAAATGAAACAAATCATAAAAGAGTACGAAGACAGAATCGTACAATCCGAAAGTGTGTACGAGGAGAAGATTGCTATTTTACTACGAGAGCTGCACAACGCCCCGCAGGTAACCAATGGTCAATTAACACCAGAACTGGAGGAGCGTTTGAAGATTCAGGAAGAAGCTCTCAACAAGTTAGATGTGGTGAGAGAAGAATTAGAGGCCTATAAACAGCTTTGCGATGAACTTGAAAGCAAAGTCAGCTCGAAACGCAGTAAATTAAAGCAACAATCGCAAGTAGAGGTAAATATAATACAAATCACGATGTTGGAATGCAAGTGTAATTCTTGTTTAAATAGGCAATCGATTATGCGGAAATGATGCCCTCATCCGAAGAAGAAGACGTCTTAGATGATTCTGCGTACGATCCAGATTGGAAGAAAACTCCACGATTCAAACGTATGATACGCTTCAGTGTAAGTCATACATTCATTATGCCTAGGACTATATCTCTAACAGCTTTGAATTTTTAGAAAGAAAAAGGTTCAGACAAATCGGTATCAGAAGATGGCACCGTGGTGAAATCAAACAGCGGAGTAAAACGAACCTCAGATGGGGCAATCAAATGCAAATGTCGTAGTGGTTGTTCTACAAAACGATGTGGTTGCAAACAGAATGACCAGAAATGCTCATCGAATTGCAAATGCAACACCAAGTGTACTAATGGCAAATTCGGAGGTTCCTATGAAGATATCTCTGATCAAAAGGAAAACGTACATTCTGAGGGCGAGGACATGATGGATGGAACAGAAGTTCTAGCTACACCGACTGATAATAAATTGCATTCTCGCAAAATGGCTCGGTACGAATAAGAACATCTCACATATTCCTCTGTTTAGATACTTATTTCTCTTCTTGTCTCTTAACAGGTTTTCCGAACTAAGCTTTAATGTAGCATCGGCGAAGAAGAAATTTTTTAACTGATATCTAGTGTAAAAGATGGGTGGAACTGTTTCAGAAATGAATGGAATTAAATTTTATAAAAGATTACACTTAACATAAATTTCATTTACAAAATTTTGATAGGAAAAGGGAGTCTTTTGTGTAAGAGGTCACAGATTCACTGCCTGAAGCTATTTACAGAACATCGCCAATTTTCCTTTTATAAATAATTTATTAGATTCAATTTTTGACAATACTAGACTGCAGTAACAATACTATAAATCTAGCTAACACTTAAACTAAGGGGCATGGATACGACTGGCCGTTTTTGCAACAATATTCCTTTCCAGCAGCCAAATTCGTGTTGACCCACGTATCCTTACAGTGCTTTATGAAGAGATAAGCTCGTTCCTTGCGGCAATCACGACTCAGTGTTGCACACAACAGATTCGCAGAATTAGGAAGATGACCGACGATCTAACAGAAACGGAAAATATATTATTTGTGACATAGAACAGATGTATATATATATATTACCGCCTCTAAGCACTTGGTTTGACACTGTTTTTGTCCGATATTGTTGCAGGAGAATGTTTTATTTACTTCATGTATAAATACGGCATCTCCCTTGGGCTGCTCATTGGATCCTCGAACAAATTGTCCAGTTAAAAACACTCCACATGTGCATGGAATTGTTACATTGGCTTTGACATCGTTTTTGGTACCAATTTTTGAGTCTCCCTTAATGCCTGTTTTTGTTTCGCTTTTAATACTGGTCTTATACTCGGTTTTGTTTCCGGTTTTAGTATCGATCTTAGCTTCAGTGGCAACATTATTTGCCTTGCTGGCGCCCTTATTCCCTTCGCTTTTATTCCTTGATTTTGTGATCACGGAACAATTGACTAAGGCAAGGCTGACCGCCAATACAAAGACCACCTTTAGAAAAACTATAAACAAAAAAAATTGTCAGTCTTTTAAACGTGTTGTTTAAATGTGATAAATTACTCTCACCCATTGTAAAGATTTAATAGCGAATAGAGAACTGCGCTCTAAACCATTCTTGGTTCTGCTTTTAAACGAATCATAAAGATGCTCTTTTGCTGCCATTGCTTTTCGCTGATTCGCGGAGTAAACACAAATTGCATATTTTCTTTTGCTGCCCTTGTTTTGTTGTGTTTATGTCAAGTGCACTTGAGAAGGTATTAAACTTGAAGAAAGAATTAAGTCGAACCCAGTAAAAGAAGAAGAATAGGAAAAGTAATAGCGACACCGTCAAGGTTGTTGGTGTCGCATATTTTATAATCGGAAACTTGGTTTCGAAGAAAAGTTAGGTCGATGACTTTAGATGACGGGGATTTGAAAGAAATTAATGAACACTTTCTAAGCATTTGTAGTTCGGCCTTTTAGATTGTTTATAAAGCATTCGTGTGCTTATATGAAAATGCTACCATTTCTCAAGGCTCTGAGTGAAATTAGAACGAGAGAAGAGATATCATCCAGGTTCGAGCAAAAAAATTGCCTGAAACTAGAGAGTCAAACTAGATGTGGGACAGTGGCTAGGCAAAATTGGAACAATGTTGAAAGCTGGTCCGAAGGGTGGCCCTGATGCAGTTCAACGAGTTTTCCATATTGTTAGCCAAACGGAGCATTCGAGACAAGAGTGCGTCATAACCATAATAGGTGCGGTGAGTACTGAGATGGAAAGGGGAAAAGGACCTAATTCTACGGCGGTTGGTATTAAATGAGACCGATGCGAGAAGGGGTGGCCCATCAAAAAATGTAGGAAGAGAAGATCGGGATTGTTGCGCCGTGTTTCGAGGGACTGAAAATTGATTAGTTTCAGGCGTTCAATGTAGCGAGGCAAATTGAAACTATCAATCCAAGGAAGACAGCGGCGGGGGAAACGTATAAATCTGCGTTGGACGTATATATGTGCGTGGACAGCATAGTGAGGGGACCAAACTAGGGTCTGACGAAGGTGATATAGTGATGTGGTAACGTAGGGGTCCGAAAATTCCTTAGACCAACGTTTAACAAAGCCCTATCGCAGATGACGCCTATGTATATCGCACAACGATGAGACTGAAGGAATGGGTTCGTTTACATGTTGTGCGTGTTATATTCTTTACACAAATGGAAGAATAACTCTTGCCAATCGCTGTTTCTTTGGGCTATGAAGGGAATTGAGTAGCAGAGCCCTATTCCGAAGAACTAAGGAGACTCTTTATAAGACCCTGATCATCCCAGTCCTGCGCTGAAGCATGGACTGTGTCTAAAGCGAAGGAAGAGATCCTCAGTCGATTCGAGAGAAAGATTCTTCGTCTAATTTTCGGTCCCGTTTGCGTTGACGGGCTTTGGAGGAGAAGATTCAACGACAAACTATACGAGCTGTTCAGCGACATCGACCTGGTCAGAAAAATTCCCATCAGTCGTTTAAGATGGCTAGGACATGTAGAGCGAATGGACACCAATGCTCTGGCCCGTAGAGTCTTCGAATCAAACCCGGAGGGACAACGCCTTAGGTGGCGCGCACAGGAAGAAGGTGACCTCAACCGATTTGAAGTGCGCAGCTGGAGGCAGTTAGTTAAAGACCGGGCTAACTGGAGAGACTTGTTGGTTGAGGCCCAGGTTCACCCCGAACTGTAGTGCCACCTAAGTAAGTAAATGGAAGGGGCCTACTTTTCAATGCCGTGCTCGAAGGGCAATTTATAATTGAGAAGCTTCTTTTCTATGACAGTTGTTCTCTTCGAAGTTTGTCAGACGTTCGTAAGCGGTGGGTCGTGAAAGAAATTTTAAATGTTGTCTCTGAATTGAATCTAGTTCAGCAGGATACTATCGATACAGAGCTCGATTACGGAAAGCAATTGTTCTATGCTTTTTAAATATTTGTCCGAAAAAAAACGTTATCATATGAAGTCGAGTCACACTTTTGCTCTCTATTTAGTAACTCGATTCCAATCGAACATACCAAAATGAATAACAACCTAGTGGACTCTTTCGCACACCCTTACAACGAATATCGTACTGCACAAAAGCAAAGGTGACAGCAGCTACATATGTGACAGTTGACAGCTGCAGTCACCGACACGGATTATGGAGAAAATTGTTGTTAAGGGCTATGAGGCTTTCAAAGCTACCTTGGCTGAAATTTCTGGAAAAGAACGAATAAATGTGTACTTTACGGGCAGTAAAAACGAAAATGGCCTTTCCTGGTGCCCCGATTGTGTTGCTGGTAATTGAATTTAATTACACTTGGCCTGTAGATTTGAATTTTGTTCCCACTTAGCACAACCGCACGTAGATGCAGCTGTAGAACAGTTCGCCAGGAAGGAAGATGTTTTTATTACCGTGGATGTAGGAGACAGGACTTAGTAAGTTTAAACTTAAACAGACGTAGACTTATCTTATTCAATCTTTCTTTGGTAGCTGGAAAGACCTCAATAATCCATTCAGATTGGATAAAAACATACATATTAGTGTTATTCCAACTTTAATCAGATGGAAGGCGCCCCAGCGCTTAGAGGGTGACTATTTACTAAAAGATGATATCTTGGAATTGTTTTTCACTGACGAAGAAGACTAATGCTGGCATTTTGATAAAGACGACTATACTCGACAGTGTGCATTGTTCCTTGTATTTTTTTTATATTGGAGTAAATGGGAGTATTATTGTGTAAAAAAAATTACTGGTGATAATGTGTATTTAAATACAATTCATATATCGAATGCTTCTTTAGATTTACAATCGTTAGCAGGTAATGCTCCACATCTGAAATCTATGTTCTTATCATCTTATCGTGGTAGATTGCTTATCGTCTTATATTGAATAACAGCAATATAAACGCCATATCGCTCTCCAAGCCAACTTATCATTGTAGAAAACAAGTACAAGATTGAATTGGGTATTGTTTCCAATGCATCACACACAAAATGTTTGAACGAAATCTCCGCAAAAACAAATCAAATTTTCAGTCTTTACTCGCAGACGCATCTCACTCATTGCAAAGCAATGACTAAGAACTTGTAGGAGAATCCTTAGATCCTAGTCCATTCGCCGATTTGTTGGTCAGCATCCTAAACTATAACCCTTAAGAATTTTTTTTTATTATCTCTTCTGGGGCAAAGGAACCCGATAACTCTGGGGAAGGAGACAAGTTACCAGCAAATGGTTGTTGATTATCCTCTTGAATAGCTAGAGATGTATATTTTCTGAAAATCCCTATCCATGTATAGAACTTCAGAGTTCCCTGGCTTAAAGAGGTTCGCATGGTTATGAATTGAACATGGCCAGTCAGGTGTGGAAAGATGAGTGAGTTTGCACCAGAATTGCGGGAGGATCGGTTTATATGTACGAAAACTCCAAGGAAACACGTACAAGAAACACAAAAGTCAATTAAGAAGAATTGAATTCGACAAAATCCAACTGCCTTCCCCCTTGAAAATATTTTTTTTTTAAAGGATAAGTTGAGAAAACATTTTGCTGATTTATATCAATCATATTCATTACGTTCATTACATACTGACAACTCTACTGAATTGGACTTCAATTAGTCAGAATAACTGCCTTACAAGTCTAAATCGATGGTTACATAGGACGCATGCTTACTTATTTTTTGGAAAGAAATTAACAATTTTTATTATCGGCCAATTCATTTGTAAATCTAATCCGCATGTTCTGAAAAGAATTTCTTTAAAAGATTATCCCTTGCACAGTAGGTACTTTGTAATCGCCAGGAATGCTTCCAACGTTGTATTGCTGGAATAACTGTTAAACGAATGTCCTTATCAGTTCTAAAGGGATTGCGACGATCATAAAACCTGGAAAATTCATTATAAACATTGAAATCTTTTTCCATTATTCTGTTTACTTACTCTGCTTTGTCTCCTATTTCGGCATGTATGAATACTGCGTTTTTCTTTGCATATTTATCCAATGCAGCTAAAACAACAGGTTCCGCCGTGCAGCAATCGCAGCACCAACTTTTACCATTCTCGCACTTGCTACCGCTAAAATAACAATAAACTAAGTCCTGTTTTTGGTAGTGTTCCACAGCATTTCTGAAAGCTTTATAGCCGACAACGCTAATCCTTCTCGCCATAATCTTGTAATTTTCTTTTCACTGAGAATTTAAAAAGTTGCTGGTCCAAAATAGTACCAAAATGTTCATGTATAAAGAGCATGAGGATCAGATCAGAAGATCCTTTAGCCATCTAGGTCCATTTAAATTTTGATGTTGTCCTAAATTTTGTGTTTTTTTTGGAGAATTTTTTATCCAACTGAAAGCAAAATGACAATAAATTTAAATAAAACTTAAAACAGAAGAAAAATAAAAAACATTTCGAAAAAGTCTACTTGAAAGATTTTGCTGTGTTTGATTTACGTATGTGTGAGTGTTACTTCCTGGTATATACATAGTCTAGATTTTAGTATACGGCCGAAGGTAGGAGTAAAAATAAATAAATAATTGGGCAGGACTCTAGCTTCTCACAACCATTAGTGTTGTCCGTCTTGTATTCTTTACACGAATGAATGGGCCCTAACCTCTTAAGCCATAGGGTTCACAAAGGTAGGTATTTAGCGCAAGAGGTTCAGGAATCCAGCGCTTAGCTTCTCTCAGCCATTAGTGTTGTCCGTGTTGTATCTTTACCCAATGGAAGAGACCTACTGTTCAATAGCATGACCTAAGGATAATTTATTATTTGAGAAGCTTTTATATAACCTGCTATGTGTCAGAAAGTCACGAGAGGTGGGGCCATGAAAAATCTTTTAGCTGTTGCCTAGTGATCGAAGCTGGAACCGTAGTCCAACGCACTAACCACTTGAACCACAACGCCCACTTTTTGTTCATAGGTTTAGGTTTATGCTGGCTTAGACTAAGGAGAAGGTTCATTGTGATCAAAAATCATTACAAGTCGATGGTAAAAGATTTGTGAGACGATTGAGATTTGCCGCGAAATCAAATGACTTTGTTTAATTTCACCCTAATGGCAGGCTAAAGCATCGAAAATGCTTTCTATCAAAACGCATCGGACAACGAAAACGGCCAACAACTTTAAGTTGATCGAAGTTTTAACTATCATTTATTATTGTAATATTTCTCCCAATAAATTCAACAATTCTCGGACAAAATTTAAAAACAACATTTGTATGATAATTTCGAAGAAATAACAACTCTGTTCTAGCTGACTCTCAAGGGAAATTCAAATTCTTACTGTTAACTGCTTACCTTTTTTACTGGCCGCGTTCCGAAATCTAGGCCTAGTTGACATTTCACAATCTGACTTAAAAGGTAGTGGAAATTTCTTGCCTTCAAATTCAGTTCACTACCTCAAGAGAACTGGATTACTTTTCTGTCAAATTTGAATTTCGCGATCAATCAGAAACGTTTCAGTACCTAGTGCCTAGAATTCGGAACGCGTCCACTTTTGGTAATCGCACGGTTTTTCGTCGAATCGGAACGATCGTAATCTACTCGCTTATCTGAATTTGTAGTGTTTGGTGGTAGGTATGAATTATTTTCAAAATTATCAGTGATTTTTGTGTATACACGCAAGTTATTCGTTGAGAAATCTGTAAGAAATGATATTCCTCAGCTGTAAGTACCTAAATGTCGAAAAAGTTGTGTTAAATTCTTTACATATACAAACGGCCATGCATATCAGGGATCTTTTGCAGGGTAAATGTGCCCACTCTCTACCATTTTCTTCGATAAAAAGAAAAAAAAGGTTCGTTTAGTGCGAGTTCGTTCGGGGTATAGTGAACGAAATTTCTCCTTTTTGGTAGAAATGGATTTGGCATAGATCCTTGCGGCTTAGATTAAGAAGATCTAATCTCAGTTTTCCACAGACATTATAGTTTTTGTTCATTTAAAACCATTTTTCTTAAGCTTATAACACAAGCCTATATTATGTAAAATCACATGCACGTACATATCTATGTATGTACACGTATTTACACTTAAAAGCATATTTAAAGATTTTCCACTTCGTAAGAAGAGTTGCTAGCTTTAAAAAAAACACATCATTTCCAGCTGTTACGACAAAGGCGGGGTGCGAAAAAAACCGTCAATTTAACAATCACGCCTACTGACAAACCAAAATCAATGCGGTGTGTACAGACGAACCCCAGCATGCATGTGTATACGCATTTTTCTGCCGAAACATGTCAGCAGGTGATGAAAACATGGTGGGTGTGTTTGGTGTAATGGTGATCTGAAACCGCACACAGTTTGTTCGCAATGAGAATATTATGTACAATTGTTTTTGTACGTTTTTTGTCTTTTCTTTCTTGGTTACTTAGGGGAAGAATAATATTAAAATTAAAGTTCTAACCTACTTATTATTGACTTACTTATTGACTTTATTTACAAACTTATTCATACTTTTGGATTGGTAATAAGTCAGATTGCTTTATTTGAAAAGGTTTTTCGTGACAATTGATGTTTGTCAGACGCGCGCAAGAACTTTTTTAGATATCTGGAAATCGAACCTCGAACCCCTTGCTCAGTTGACAGTTGTAGCGCCCTACTTTTGTCAAGTCGAGACATAATGAGAGGTAAGTCAACTATGGAATGAAAAACCTCCAACCCCTATTCCCACAAAGCTATTTGTTCAGAAAGTAATTGAGATGAACATATGGTTCGCAATAATTACGATACACTCCAAATTTAATATCTGTTAGATTTTACTTTTTTTTGATGTTTGCATTACAGCAAAACTCTTCTTATATCTCCAAGGGTAGTAAACTGCAATATGCAGATAACGACAAATACTTTGGGGTAATTCGCGACAAGAAACTCAATTGGGAAATGGATATTCAAGACCGTGCTAGGAAGGCCACGTTTACCTTCTATTCATGTAGGAAGCGGGATTGTTCACTGGATATACACGGGAGTCGTCAGACCTGTCTTTATGTACGGAGGACTAGTCTGGTGGGCTTCACTATCTACAAAATGAGTTGGTGTATGCTGTCTCACCGACTGCGAGGCTATGAGGTTTTCCTCGTCATCTCTACAGGCTTCTGTATAAATTTTGTGACCCTGACACATTCTTTTTGTGTTTTGGTATAACTTCCGTACATTATTCCGAGAGTATAATCTCTAATACTGCAAAATTAAGAACTTTTTTACGTTCAGATCAAAGTTTTGCCAGAAACTATTGTACGTTGCACGTTGACCTAGTCAAACAGATTTGTTCTTTTGATTCAAGACGACTGGAAAATCCATTACAAAGCTATTCTAACTTAAACCTTCGACCAAGTCTTGAACTTTATTTTTCTCTATTTGATAGAATGATCTGCTGTAGCAATATTTCCTTCATAACTGCAATCTATTTGCATAAAGAAATCCCAGCATGTCTCTTAAATAAACTTGGTTTGGAATGCATCAACTGTAAGGCACTGGAAAAAGGCTATTCATTTAGAGAATCTGAGAATTTTTTCGAACAAAAATGATTGTCCATCTTTAATTATTCTTTTACCGTACAATTGAAGTGTTTTGTTGATAGTTTTTTGTGGTTTTAAACTCTCTTTTATTCTCTAATTCGACCGTTTCGCTCCCTTCATATCAATTGATCAAAAGTTAACAACATATCCAACATTCTTGTAACTTTAGGTGGGTTACGCCCTCTTCTAGATTTTTTTTTTCATTTTTGTAATCCCAAAATACAATTCTAATAGAAATTAGAAAAGAAAAACTACATTTTCAGCCTTTAATCTCTCGAAAACTGAGTTTTACTTTATTTATATTGCGTTTATTTAATTGGGTTCTTAAAGAATCCATTGACAAAACTTAGAGCACCGGAAACCGTGGTACTTGCAGTAACTCTACTTCATGGAAGTGGTGGTTCCAAAGTGGACTACCTTTCGTGCAAAACGCAACTTCTCCTGTTCTCTTGCACTTGCCTTCTATTTTCATTTGATTATACTCAACGTTACTGAAAAGTAAATGTATATTTCTTTGGACTTTGTATTATTCTTCCGTTACCATCTAAATCAAAAGACGTAGTCCTTTTGTTTTGTTTGCTGTCATCCACAACATTGCTGAGAGAAAATCAATTTCCGGTTGAAGTAGGTACTAGTCTTCAACCATCCACCAATATTTCTGTAAGAATCCTGTAGTTATAGGTTTTGTTCATCTCTTAAGCCCATTACAATGCCTCCAGCATCCGTAGTACATATCTAGTCATTTGTCTTACTCTTACTCAAAAAAATAAAGGCTATAGAATATCCAGTTCGTTGTAGTGCCGGCTGGTAGTTTCGATAATTTAACAAACTAATATTCGTTAATTAGCCATGGTTTGCTAAGACAATGAATTAGTTAATAGTCGTGTCTGAATGTTAATTTAAACTCCACTTCATTTCCACTTAATTAACGGCTACTACTTCCAGAATTTCTTCCATAAATCCCACCTTAGTCACTTTAATTTGAATTAAAAAAAGCAAATTGAAACAATTGCATAAATTCCCTTAGGGTAGTCGTTCTAAGTATCGTTGTAGTAATCAAGAAAAAAAAAATGTAGTATTAAAAAAAAATGTAATTAAAAACTTTTTACAACTTTTCCCGACCTTGCATGGAAAATTGCTCTCTTTCTCTCCGACTGTCTCTTTAGAAGCCAATGAACGAATCTCTTAATTCAAACGTTTTGGCAAAAATGATTCGGTTTTGGTATTTATGCCTTTAGTTAGAGATATTAGAATAGATACTATTCTCTTTAGCTAACGCACACCATCACATTCGAAAAGAGATAAAATTGTGCTTTTTCAGCAATTCCACCACCCACCCCCAAAGGAAATCGAGCTCGGACGACCGACAACGACGACGACGACGACGATGAGAATCAATGCGTTCGTGTTTGGTATAAATCGACAACAGACCGCCGCTGAAATGTATCTCGAACGTCGGGGGGGCAACATCGCCGCGCGCCGAGCACGTCATCATCGTTTTTCGTGTGTGCCCCACTATTATTATTGAACAAGATAACTTTGTTATCATTCGTCGCTCCATGTTGTGTACTTCTTTTTTTTTGTTATTACGTTGCTCTTCTTTTTTTTTATACTGTTGTTGCTTAACTCACAAAAGATACATTCTTTGGAAAAGTAGTCAAATTCTAAATTAAAAAAAAAAAGTAATTAATTAAATCTATATAAAAACACCAATGCCACCGTTGTCTGCAACGCAGAGACTGAACATTATATTTATCAACAAAAAAATATAAATAAAAATAAAAATAAAAAAAGCATATAATTACAAGTTTATAAATAAACATTTGTATCTCTTCACGAGCTTTAGTTAATACGTGTAGAGTAATAATGTTAGTAAGCGCGAGCTGTTCTGAGTTCTAAATTTTGAGTGCTTCGTTCTGTGTGGTGTTTTTTTTCCTTTTTGTTTTCTTTTTTTCAAAAAGATGAAATGTTCACACGGATTTCTTAATCACGTCGGAAAATATGAATAACACGCGTCATACTCATAATCGTTAAAAATCGCCATCAATACATATATGCGAACGCGGCGGCCAGAGTATCTACTCAAAAATAAAAGGAACGTTTTGTTAAATAAAAAAATAAAAACAAATCATGTGAATATGTATATGAAGCGAGTATCTTAAATTCATACCGATACTCATCCGTTGTCGATATCTTCGGTCGGCGATTTTAAAGGTGTATTTGTGGATAAAAAACGGTTTTTTTCGCTACTCTCGGATGGTCAATTATAATAAATTTAATTTGCTTTGATTTGTTTGTTTGTTGTTTTTATTATTATTTGTTGGCCTGTGCAAATAAAACGAAAATGAATGTGACTTCAATTCAGTTCAAAGAAAATTAGAATTCAACTGTTTGGTGAAAAGGTTGCGATTTGTAGTTTCGACTGGATATTCTCAGAATACGAAAAAAAAAAAGAAGGAAACCTTCCATGCGAAGGCGTGAATTTATTTACTATTTGAGAGTATGTTGATAATAAAAAAGAAAATAAATCTTATACTTAGTGAGAGAGTGAAATACAATCTTATCGTGGAGTTACTCGATATGAAAATAGTTTCAATTGCGTAAAGTATGCTGATTTTTGGTTTTTTTTTTTGGTAATGTTCTACGTTTTGTACGTAGAAAGTGAACAATCTGAAGGATACAATACCCTTGGTTGTATTTGGCAAAATTAAATATTCAGGATACGTGTAGAACACCACGACCACCATCATCATCTTCAGGGCAGCAGCAGTAGATATATTTTGTGAGAGCGATAGGGTAAGCATGGAAAATTTATTTTGCTCTTCTCTGTGTGTGATAGATTATAGAGTTGCCAGTTAAGAGAAATATTCTCATTTTACAATTTTTTTTTGTGTTTGTTTGCATTTAAGAGCGGTATTTCGAAAGCATGTTGCTTGTAATAGAACTTGTATAACATCTGTTTACTATGTTGAAACTTGTAATTAATGTGAACACTTTGAGTGATCTTAGTCGAAATTGAAGAACATCAGAAGTTTTACATGGAGGAACTCGAGAGTCAGTGGAAGATAAAGGGTATTCCATTCTTTTTGTCGGACCATGTTCTTTCTACGCTATAGATACAATAATTACTTAAAATAAAAATGTGGCGGATCATTCGTGTGCGTGTTACATTCTTTACACGAATTGCAAGAGCCTACTATCGTCTCCGAAGGACTTTTTTTTATTTAAAACAATTTTCATGACAATTATACTCCAGGACGTTGGTTGAACGTTTAGTCTTGTGTGGAACACTTCACCCCTTGCTCAGCTGATCTAATTGACGGCTCTTTCAATTGACTTAAGAAAAAATCTGTTCTTATCCACCATATTGGTCGCTTCTTTGAAGTCATTGAATTTCCTTATATAATATATTGCTAAGCTCATTTTACTTTAAAGATATTATCTAGAAATGTATGTACATATATACAAATCTTAACATATGTTATGCAATCTTCTAAATTTGTATACACAACTTGATTTATATAAAGGATTTGATTCGCTAGTTTGATAGTCGCGATTATCCAAAAAGAACAAAAGGAAGATCATATCTCAACATTCTTATAACCTTATAACCAATCCCTTTAAATCCTTGCAATCCGGAATAAATGGTTTATGTATGAATAATGTTTCTTTTTATAAGGATTGTGATGCATTTACTAACTTATCAACTTGGACTGACTGCCGAATGAATGCGTTCTGATGTATCTTAATTTATTTTTATAGTAACTAGCGATACGTTTAACTGCTGACCTAGATAGTTGTCAATACGCTCCATATTAATACGAATTTTAAGCTTGTTGATATTGCCTAGCTTACTGATATAAAGAACACAGATACTAGCCGTATGAATCAGTAATACTAAGTATCATAACCCCAGGAAAACACTGCACACTTACATATGTATGTATGTATGGCTTTGTTTTTTTTTTCTTCGGATGAATTTAATTGCCGCATTTTTTGAGGAATTCGATAAAATGGATTTTGCATTTGACTATCGGCTTAAATGAAAGTCTAAAGGAATGTCGTCAAATGAAGGAAACAAGAATTACGCTCAAGATAAGGAATTACGTTCAGAAGAACTAGACTATCTTATCGGATACAAAAATGTACGTCACGAAAACTAATCACACTATCGGTTATTTGAACACTTGACATAGACAAGAAGAGTGGCAAAAGATATTTTTATAAGCTATAGGTGAACAATTTATTGATGGGGTAGTGCATAAACTGTTTACAAACTTGCAAAATTCAATCCAACTTTAACCAGATATGAGTAATTAGAATTTTTTTAAACGTTTACTCTAAGACTTTAAGGGGCATTATCTTCATTTACATTATCTTATTTGGAAGACTTTCTTTGGACCACAGGTAATAGGTTATCAGTGCTTCGGACCTCAAGACTGATAAAAATCTGGGTCGGAATGTTTTTAATTTTACAAATTACTCTCACATATCTATTTTCCAAACCAAAATGAATTTGGTTGCTACGAGAAAATGAAATATCTGAGCAAAAGTGAGAGTTGTGTAATGTTTCTGATAGATCGCATACCACTTTCCTACAGAAATTTGTCTCCTTTCTACTCCCTTTACGATTTTTTGATTTGAAGGAAAGGAGATTTTCAAGGAAAGGAACAGACAAAAAAAAAGTTTTGCATTGCGACAAACTACTTCACTCGCTGTACTAAAAGATTTGATTTCATTAATTAAAAAACTGATAATCAGATATCGTTTTAACGAGTACTCGGATTAACTAATTATTACGATAGACAATGCCGTTCATGGCAAAACTAGGCTAGCTAACTCCTAGCTAGCTAGCTAGATGTCGATAATACTCGTATCGTTTTGGTTGTGTTATACTAAAGAAGTCAGACGACAACACATTATCCTGACAAAACTTTTTTGACAATAAATTTGTTGGTGAAGCCTATTGTCGGACATACGGACAAGTTGGGCAGAAATACTAGGATCAGGCATGGCTCACTGCAAATGCAACCATACATAGGGAGATTTTGTGAAAATTTGATCGATTAAGACTTAGGACTGCACTGCAAGATTGATCTCCAAAAACGTGAGCTTATTGAGAAATAAGAGAAATAAGAGAAAGTTTCGGAAGAATTTCAATAGAATCCTTCGAATATATATTAGTTTTCAAATACAGCCTGGCAATGCCTTGCTCAAGTACTAAACATTGTTAAACTGGAAAGTTCTCAAATCAAAGAGAACAGGCGAGTCTCTTTGAAGGAGTCAGCAACTAGTTAATATTAGCAGACTTCAACCATCATATCCTTGTGTTTGTGAGTCTTGCGCTTGTGTTGAGTGCCCCTTCGGAATAAAGAGAAATGCAGTTCTGACAACTATGGGCCAGTTTCCTATTTTTTTTTTGAAAGTACCTATTCCTGCATAACAGTGTTGTTATTTACATTACCGTGCAGTATCTAGAGAAATAGGATATAACAAAATATGTACACACGGTACATGTGTGTTTCGGTGTGAATTGTTGTTAAATTATTCCCAAGACTGTTCATATATCTTCCAAATCCTTTCGGTTCTATTTATCTATTGCAACACATATGTATGCCGAACGTTTCGCGTTTCTCAAATAAATTGCTAAGTCTTGCCAAATGTGTGTAATAAAAGTGAACAAATACAAAAGAAATAAATCTATGAAAGGTAATTGCATTCCATATATCCTTGTTTCTATTATAATGACAACACTAATTGACGTGTGACTTGTTTAAAGAAAAAAAAGAAAAGAAATAGAACCTAAACCAATATTAAAAGAAGAAAAAAAGGAAACACCAACCAACCAACATAATTTTATACGATAAAAAGTTATATAAGCTTTCATCTGGTGCTGCTGCTGCTGGTGCTGCTTTTGTTGTATGTATATGAGCCGTTATATACACAAGGATAAGGAGCAGAGAGAAAATATCCTTTTAGTATTAAAATAAACGGAAAATGGAAATAGCACAAAAAGAAAAAAAAAACTTGGGTCGAATCAATGCGGCTTACTTCGGAAAGAAACAACCTTACTCGTTGTTGGTCGACATCGTCGTCGTCGTTGTCGTTGTCGTTGTCGTCTTCCCTTTTTTTTTATTTTATATAGCACATTCAGGTGTGTATACCGTTAAGGGATACATATGGTTGAATATGAATTTTACACTAGGATACGACTTAAACTTAAAGTTTTCGGCATTTCAGTGTTTGTTGACTAAAAGTCGAGCTGAGAACTGAGAATTCAGTAGGTCTGTGCTGAGTTGAATCCATCCATCCATCCATCCATCCATCTATCCATCGCCACCTGAACGGTAAACATCTCACTGAATCTATTGGATTTTCGGGTTATTATTCTCTTTTACTCGGTTGAGCTTGGAACGATGAGGACGAGGACATAAGGTTGGGGGTGGGGGAGGCAGTTTATTTATAAAAGTTAAGAGACTCTGACTTTAATGGAGCATGCGGGGATCGTCCTTTGGCACACAGGTTGTATTCAGTATATGTATACATACGTTTGTATATACTTACCCAGAGGCCTATATACTTACACATTGTGCTGGATGGGAATATTTTCATTTCTATTTGAGACGAAGAATTTCAGTTTCGAAATGAATACATCCAATGTTTGTCAGGATTTTAATATGCTTCTACTTATAGACAAGAGAGTACAGCCAGCAAGGAGCTAACGAACGGTGTGTGCGATGAATGAACTAGGTGTATGCGTAAAATTCAATGACTCTGAAGTAATTATCAAATCGAATACATACATACTTACATACATACATATCTATAAAGCAGGAGCCTTGAAATAGGGGATTTAATTGGTTTCGTTTGAATAAAAATCCATAAAGCAGGGATAGAATTGCTTAATTTTCGGGAATTTGACTCTGACTCGTCGTCCTTTTGTTTTTCAATTGTGTGTGCGACTGATGAAATTCTATTCGAAGGGAATTCAACTTGAAAATCTTTAATTCTTCTCCTCATCCTTATTTAGAATATTATTTAGTGAATTGTAAAATGAGCACAAATATAAAAGAATAAACTATAAATAACTACCTACGTATATTGCTATGTGTATGTGGTTGCTCAGACTCTAAACATATATATATATAAATCAATATATCCTGCTCATTTGTGGGTGCCATATTTCGTACTACTTGTTGACACATTTCGACAGGTATATGTATGTAAATTTTATCCCTATATAGAGTTACGTGCATGCACTTCCATACGTATTTTCCAATACCTACATATATGTATGGAAGACCAAGTATAAGGGCATTGACATTAACTCCGGGTTTCGAGACAACCCCAGATAAGGAGAAGAAAAAAAAAAAAGAAAGAAAAAAAACTGGAGCAAGGTGGGAATCTTCCTAAATCTGGGGATGATTTTCCCGGGAAATGGAACTTTTCGCAATGTCGATTGATTCCTTTGCCGGATGTGTAGTAGTTCCATATTGAACGTTTGCGAATCTTAATTGCTGATGATTTTCCGCTGAGTGATTTTGATTATTGGAATGGAATTGAAGGATTGTGAATTTCGTTAAAGATTGTGATGTGATTCACTCAATTGGAGGCTATTTGAAGAATTTCAAGAAACGTTTGCTGATTCGATCGATTTGACACACGTTATTCCTTTTACTTTGACACTTTTGTTTTTCTTTTGTTAAATGCATCTGATGGGGTCTATTGGATGCTAAAAGGTGAGGAAAATCGATACTGGTCATTAAAAGTTGATTAAAACTAAACAAGATACAACATTTTTTGTATATCCATTCATACCGTCAAATTTTCTGAAGGTTGTTCGGATAATTGTATAACGCGAACGGTGTTGGCTTGCAAAGTGCCAATCTTCGTTGGTTTACCAGAATAGACCAGAGACTGTGCCAGTTGATGGGAACCATAAAATTTAGCACTGTTAGACCCTATTCACACAGAATTGACGGACTGGATTTTTTTTTGACGTTTACTGGCGATGGGGGAAGTGGAGGCGACATGTTACGGCAATCTGGATTTTCAGATTTTCTGAAATTTTCTGGATTTTTTTTTGGCGTTTGGAATCGCTATCATTCGACAAAAGGGTGAAAACATGAATTAAAATCTGAGAAATTCACGAAGTAAACAACAGAAATGCGACAGTAAACCAATTTAATTTGTGAAAAGCATTAAGTTTCTTGTAAAAAGAATTTATTGTTCAAACCTAACCAAATTCATTTGAGGCCAACTACTGATACATCAAAACAGGCAAATGCCAAACAAAATCCAGTCGGTCAATCCTAGGTGAACAGGCTCTTATGATTTAGGATCAAAATCGTGACGTAAACGAAGTCTTTTGATTTCAATTTTTTAGTCAATTTAAGCTTGTCAAATCTTTTCTCAGTCTTTCACAATGTGGGGCACTAAGCTGCTTTTTTAGTGACACTATCCTCTACAGCGACAATATTTGCTCAAAAACGCGCAGTTCCCAATTGTTAATGAGTGTATAGACTGAATGTGAATTTTATTAATAACAATTCGAATAGAACGTTCAGTTGGCCAATTACGTGGAATATAAAACAAACGAGGTGTGCATGTTATTCTTTACGCAAATTGTGAGGGTCGTATCCGATTTGTACATACTCTCGGATAATTGTCAGACGATCGCGAGAGGTGGGGCCGTGAAACAAATTTTAGGTGTTCTTTATGGATTGAACCTGGAACCCCTTTTTTCGTAGTTCAAGTTACGACACTCACAAGTATAACAATATTGAAAACCCTAAAGGTTAAACATGTAATGGGGTCTTTAGGGTTGGTGACATGATGACACTGCTGTTTCGATATCGCAAGTTAGGTACACATTTATTAAAACTTGCTCCTGAGCCATTTTTTTGCATATGTTCATTGTTCAGACCTAGCCTTCTTTAGTCACTATTAATTCTATTATATTTTTTTATCTACATATTATCGCTAGGTTGGGTTGGGTAACTAGTTGATTTTGTAGTCTACAGTTTCACCTTGATTCGATGTATAGAGGGAGCGCCGTGATTCAATGGTTAGCGCGTTGGAATACGTCAAATCATACAATCCCAATGATTTTTCACGACTCAACTTCCCAAGAACATTTACTCGTAACACGCATCCGAAAATATGACTGTCAAAAAACAGAAATTTTTGCACTGCTAACGATTATTCAATTCAATGACCGCCTTAACTTGGCCTTGTTCTTTGAAATGCAAGTTATTTTCCATAGAATTCTAAATTAGGCATAAGATTATACCATAACCTTTCTTTCCATTAAAAAGTAAACCCTTCTCAAACTAATCTTAAAGTGCTGTCAAATTTAGAATTCTTGGGAAATAACTTAAACATTTAAAGATGGGATATTGCCAAGAACAAAAAAAGAACCTTCACTGATTCCAATGTCAAGCTAAGAACATTTTAAGCACTCCTTAGCTTGTTACTGTCACAATTGTGTCTCTTCCTCGTTTCATTCACCCTCTTGTACGCTCGACCAGATGTATGCCGCAATATACGAGTATTTCGCCCTCCCTTAGTGAGGCCAATTGTATACTCTTCTTTCCTGCCTATTGTTCAACAACTCATGCTTTATGTAGAGTAACGCTTCCGTGCTTTGTAATAGAAGTTCTGAAATGAATTATTTTAGGGTTATTCATTGTCCTCTTCTTTGATCGAAGCGTCAACATAAACTTCCCAAACTGCGAGTTACTTGAATTAATTTAAGTAATTAGTTTATTTTTACTGACTTTCAGTGGCCTTCTTTAATTTTGTAAACCAACACTTGAGGCATGTTGAAAATCATTAGCGATTCCCAACGGTCCGTAATGACTTATAACAGAAAGTGTCTACTGTACCTGTCTTGCGCAGTATCTTCTTCAACACCAACATGATAAAAAGGACAAAGAGACATGAGACATGGAAAAGGATAAAGTCCGGCGCATGTTTGCAAAGTCTGCGACTTGTTGCTTTTAGGTACTTTACCAGCTACGTTGTGTTCTCCATTCTTTATTTTATGTCTGATTAGGTATGGTCAGAATAGGAGGATTCCTATATTATCAGCAATTTTATATTTGATGGTTGTTTTTTTTTTTAAAACTTTTGAACCTTGTTCCAACTGAAGACCATGAAATTTTGCTGATTCAATGTACTGTGTTAATAGCTTAGATTCGTTTTAGAAAGCATTTCCTGCCATTCGATACATCTGCAGTGGTGTCTGAACGCAACCTTCGCTTTATAGACAATCGTTAAGGGCTCTTTAGCTGCAGCGATAAAACGTTCAGCCATAAAGATGAACTCTACGAAGTTGTATCTTTTGAAGTTATGACAGAATGAGTATGTGGTTCCTGAAGTTAATGGCCGAAAAGATGTGCATGTCGATTATTTGGAAAATGCAAATTTATTATACCTACGACCGAACTAGGGACAGCAAGTGGTGGTACATTTATCCCAAATAACCATTAAATATTTTACTGAAATGTTGATTACATATATAATTTTGTTATTGTATCTCAGAAAGTATGAATTCTAAACAAAATACGTATCTGCATATTTAACTTTCCCACAAACTTCTGTAGTGTAGTGTGACAAACGATTGTGTAACAAACGATTATTAAATATTAAAATAAAAAACCATTTTTAAAATTATTTATTAATTACGATTTTCCAAATTGAAGGTATTGGGTGCGTAAAGAATAGTTGTGGGGAAAAGAATTAAGAATTATTTTCCACATTAAAGTATGTACGGCCAAGACGATCTTCATCCGGTTTCTAGCCCATTTTTCAGCGCTATAGAGTATGATCACAGTAAACGCCTTATGTAAGTGTCTCCTGAGTCCAAAAGGACTGGCGTTGGCAAGCTATTTCTGATTTGATTTCTAAGGGCGACAAACTCTCTTATTTCCTTAAAGTTATAAACTTATTTTGGTAGCTTCCATTACTATGCTATTGAAGGCACAATTTGTCAACAATATCGGCGAACTATAGTGGTTGCACATAATTTTGTTTGCGTACTCTCCCAAAACAACGAATTTTCACGAAAATCTACGAAAATTCACGAAATTCTGTTCCAGTACGGAAAGTTTGCATAGTTTATCGTGTAAGACAGCGCTCACGAGGGAGTAAGAAATTCTACCATGTTACGAATTTTAGTGCAGGAACTGGTTTATGAAATCTGTTAGATACCTGGACGAAATTTTTTGGTGTTTTAAAATATATTTCTATATGTACATTTACATAAGGTTTAAAAGTCCGAAAAATTTCGAAGCCTTTGCGTTCGTTTACTTTTATGTGATTTTACTTTTCTCTGAGGGAGTTTTACCTTTTTTAATTTCAAAATTTACGACAGAAAGTACGCGAACAGACCTATTGTGTTTCCAGTTTTGACATCAGTTCAAATATTTGCAAATACAAATATGTGACGCAACAGGTCGATGGAACTCAAGGGCTAGCTTCTCACAACCATTCGCGTTGTACGTGTTATATTCTTTACATGAATGGAAGGGCTCTACTATTTAATGCGAAGTCCGAAGAGGACTTTGTTATTTGAGAAGCTTTTTCATGACAGTTATACTCTCGGATGTTTGTCAGACGCTCACGAGAGATTTTTTAGCTGAGATTCGAATCACGAATCCTTTGCCCCATAGTTAAACACACTAACCACTGAGCCACGGCACCCACAAATATTTATGATTTCAAAAAATGTCATCAAATGATCTCCATCGTTATTTTGAGTTGTCGGAGATGTCAGGCTAAAAACCTGAAACCATACTAACACAAGGGTCGGGAATTCATTTGGTTTAAGATTCATGATTGTGGGATACCAACATTCCTCCTTATATAGATTGAGGTTATGAAAGTTAATACCAAATCCGCGTCGAACTACATATATGTATATATATACATCAGTTTTTTTTATTCTTATTCCGGTCCATCCCATCTCATTTCCTTTCAGTTTTACAAGATCTGTGTTGACCTTTGCTCTAAAACTTATGCTCAAGTAGTTCAAACAAGGTTTTCCCTGATCTGACGGTGGACATCATTCAGAAAGAACCATCTGAGGTTATCTGGTATGCAGGTTCACAAATCAACAAGTCCGG
The DNA here is from genome assembly GCA_963583995.1 of Xylota segnis. Lineage (NCBI taxonomy): Eukaryota > Metazoa > Arthropoda > Insecta > Diptera > Syrphidae > Xylota > Xylota segnis. The sequence goes on from OY757237.1 coordinate 39,353,263, forward strand.
CTCCAACGTCAGTGTCAGATTGCTATTCAGGAAGAACCCACCAGAGTATTAAAGTAAAGTTTGGTTTTGTTCGGTGCACGAAAGTGACAAAAATCAATTGGCACAGAAATGACTACGACAATTCTGTACATCGTAAAGTGCTCGTAAAATTAAATGAAGACTGGTTTCAATAGTTGACACCTAACTACCTTTATGTTCCGAAGAACATCTGTGTATGCTAACGCGCTCGCAATTTTCAGGCTAAAAAGATGTCACCATCTGTAGCCAATTGCTCAGAAACAGTGTGTGAAATTATCCAGAATAAATTAACACCAGGATTAGCTGCTGTTATCCCTCGTATAACTCATTAGTGAATTAAATAACGGCTTCCAATAGTACTATCATGACAATTTGATTAAAAACCTGTCACAGTCAACCAATGAATGTCAATTCCGTTCAAATCTGTTGACACCCAACATCAACTCAAAGTTTAACCATCCATTATCCCTCAAATTGAGACGAAAAAGATAACGAACCTAATAAAAAATGGTCAGTTAAGTCAAGTGCCAAAAAAAAAGTAGGACTACTCACTTGTATTTGTTTTATTACTAAAATTGATTCAACCACGAATTCATAATGTTTACCATTACATTAAGTTCTCACCACAGTGGCCAATTCTGTTTACCCAAAATGGCCCAGTGGGCATAATATATCACACCCTTAAGCCTCCCTACGCATCAGGAAAGGTTACGTTATTACCCATTCAAAGTTTGTGAGTAGGTTAAGGTCGTTTCGACCCTAATGCCTCTTGTCATTCTGCTCACCAACCGATAGGGAAATTATTTTACATAATTTTTAAATGCAGCACCTATCCTTTGGGACCTATTAAGAGCAATAGCATACGTATACCTACATGAATGTTTGTACGAGTATGTCATTCAGTTTTGTACTAACGGTGATTTATTAGATTGTATTTATTGTATAAAAATTACGAAGGAAAACATCAATCTTTCTATCACTGTTGGTTGTTGTTTGGATACGAGATTGCTTCATTTATACATAAGTATAGCAAGTGTTAAACATTTATACTAAAGCGGCGTATAGCATCAATTTATTTTTACTAACACCATTCCGTGTTTAAATAATTGTATGTACATACTAAATAGTACAACATTTATAATCTCAGTTGGTTATTTATGTGGAAAGACGTCATGAAGTCTAGTCCAAGGCCAAAGCTCCGAAAAGAAAACGCGGGATGTGTTTGGATAAATTAATTGAAGCGATTAATTAAAACGTTGTATGTATGACTAGATATTTCGCACGAGTATTTGTCATCATCTTCATGTGTGTAGCAAATACAATTAGTTTATTTATTTGTAGTTTTTGTTGTGCTAATTGGAAGATGTTTCTCTTTTTGTTTTCAAGGAAAAACATTCGAATTTGAATTTATCGAGCACGTTATTCCAGTTATTTCAGAAATTTATTCTTCAAATTCAATTGAAATTTTGCGTTAGACCTTTTCCAGTACAATTCACATATACGAGTAGATACCTAGGTAGGTCGCCCTCGTAAGTTGATACTTCTAAGGTGGAATCGAAATCCAGATAAGCTCTCTGGTGACAGTGTCGAAAGCCTTTCCAAAGCTGTTGAAATGCAGAGGTTGCAGAGATTCAACCCATAATTCAATATAATCCGCTCGGCAGGGTTGGTGAAGTTGGCGAAAATCTACTTGTACTTTTCAAAAAAAAAAGAAAAAAAGAAAGATTTAATATATTCCAGAGTAATCCTAGCAATCAATTTGGAAATACAAGGACTCCAACGCCGGTGGTGAGTTCCTTTTGTTCGGTCCGTGTATATTGTATCTACCAATTGCGCTTTGAATCCTGTATCTACTAACGAAAGTGAAAACATGTTGAACAGCACTTCGGTGTTCTGTATTGTCGGCAAGGCGTTGATGTTTTTTGTTTTCTTTTTCTTTTTTTCTTTTGCTCCTTTAACAAAATGTACTCCCACTTTGCATAACAAGGAGAATGTTGCAATTAGTAAAGCAATACGAGGTTGTAAGCTTGTCATGTCGTTTGCCATGTTGTCTCTCGGATTTGGTATGAAGTTTTAATTGTATTTTTTTCTTTATTGAACAACTCTTTTGTAATTACAATAGAACTCTAGACAGAGGTATACTTGTTATGTGTCCTTTGGGATTCAGTGAAAGGATCTAATTCTGCATGCTCTATTGACTAACAGATTGCTATGATTTCATCTTTCATGGCAAACAGAACCGTTTTGATGCCTATGTTATACATAAATGGTATCTCTTGGAGCTGTCGACGACATTGACACTTCATTTGGTTTGTCGTCTAGTGCATTGTTCATTCTAGAAGCTGACAGGAGAGGTGGTACCTGCAATAGTTTGGTAACAGATGTTGTTGAAGTGTTTTAATAATTTTTTGGTTGAATCGCATCTCGAACGAAGAGGTTCATTAACAACGAATCAACAATTCATAGTCGTTAGTGATTGTGAAGTGAAGTGAAGTGAAGTGGAATCCACTTAACCATACCAGGAGAGGGTTTCCCTGGCCGTTAGCACGGATACTGAAGAACCATTCAGGGGAAATCGTTGTGGTCGGATACTGTAGATGAAAACTATGTGCCACGTGGGCAATGTGCAAACATATTTTTAAAGATCTCTACTATTACGAAAGCAAAAAAAAAATCAGGAAGCTTTAATGGCTGAAGATTTGTACAAAAATTCAGTGCGATTTGTGGTTAAGTTTTTTGTTCAATTCCACCCGTTTGATCTAAAACGCTAAGGGAGAGGAGATATGAGACAATATTGCATTTCAAGTGACTTTTTCCACCCTTGACTCAGGTACACCCCATTTCTTCCGAAATGCTCAATGGCTGCCACCTGAGTGCAGCAAAGTCTGAACCATGCGATTTGACTGTTTCGGTTAAGTTTTTTGTTGAATTTCGTCCGTTCGACCCAAAACGCGAAGGGAGAGGAGATATGAGACGATATTGTATTTCGTGTGACTTTTTCCACCCTCGACCCAAGTACACCCCATTTCTTCCGAAATGCTCAATTGTTGGCACCAGAGTGCATGAGAGTCTAAATCTGGGATCGAATATTCCGTCAGTGTACCAATTAGCAAAAGCAATCAGTTAAGGCATATCAGGATTATCCCAATAAGAGCGGTTGTGAATGAAAACTTTAAGTGAGCGATGGAGATTGATTCTTTTCAACGTGAAGTGCGCGAGACATACCGCTCGAGAGGTTAGGAGCGAAATTTTTGTCAAGGAGACGGCTTTGGTCACCTTTTCAGTGGCTCTGTCCAGATGAGGTTTCCAAATATGGCTGTGGTGTAGAGCTTAAAATAGTTACCCACGTAAGCATGTATACTTTAAAAATAAAACGTAACGCCATACTAAACCAACAGCAAGCTTAAAATCAAAATAACAAAACCAGCTAATTTGACGAGCCTCTTAGCATTTCATACAACATTCATTGTTCAGGTCTTATTATCACATCCATTTAACAGTTTCTCGTTTCAATTGAACACTTTCTGGCATCCATTGTTGAGACCGGTTTAGGTTTACCCCACCAAAACAATAATTGTGTACACATCGACTACATAATGCTTTTCCAGTTCGAATCTGACAGGGTATTTCTAAGAATGAACATAAAACGCACAGAAAAAAATTATGAAATTGATATTCACTTATCAGTAAATTGGGTCTCAGATCCTGATTCATTTTTACCGCCTCATTTTGGTTTACATACATATATGTATATCTCTGTCAATACAGACAAACTGCAATGTAATTATTTTTCCATTTGATTGGTTAATGTCATAATATTGTCGGATTTTAATGAAAGCCAAATTAAGTCCCCGATAATCTATTTGTCCTCAGTGGGGCGACAGAGTCCCGACAGTAAATTTTATGTTGCCAGCATTTCTCCCACTCATTGAACCCATCACCTGGAAGCGACTACCGTATTTATTTTTATATTAAATTCATTTCCGAGAACATTGTGAACAAGTCTACACTTGGGAGATCAGAAATCATTTGGGGGAGGGATTTTATTGGAAGGTGAAGAGATTCGGTATGTGTGTTTTTCAGGAAACCCAATTTATTTTATTTTAAGAGATTTTAAAACCACATTTTAGGGGTCGTATTCCCTGTTCAATTTTGCACACACAGCTTTTAGGATTTATTAAGTGCTTATGTTATTAGGTAGTGTTTTGCATGACTATAGTCACTTTTTGACCGCAGGTACACATTGAAGATGTCAACGCTTTGAAAATATGTGACCTGTTGTCGAGTAAACTTGAAAATTGTTTTACTTTTGTTCATGTTTTTAATTTGTTTTGTTGTTTAATCATTATCAGATCGGTATAGAACTAAAAAACTTTAATAGATAGACGAACTTGTCAGAACATAAATCTGAATTTTTGACTCCTCTCGCATTTTATTGAGCCACTAAGAGGAATGAAAAGTGGCATTTCCTGTCCAGATTATCAATTCAAAAAGAAGGCAGTTCTAGACAACTATCGGCGTAAAATTGGATGATATAAGGAATAGATAGAACTACGAATTAAATGTGGTAAAGACGTTTTAAAGATACAAAAGGTTGAATAAACAGTACAAACAAGCTTTCTAGAGGAAGCACCGAAATAAATAGCAACTCTTTTTAAGTGACCTGAAGAGCTCTTCACGTTCAATTATTTATCACACAGGGGTATCTAACGATATACAAAAAATAGAAATATTTTGCGCAATAATTCCATGGGATCCAGGGTCTACCTTCTCACAAGCCATCGTGTTCTGTGCTATATTCTTCACACGAATGCAGGTAGCTTACTATTTAAAGGGTAATTTATTATTTGAGAAGCTCTTTCATGACGGTTATACTCTCGGATGTGTGTCAGGTGCCTGCGGAGGAGAGGCCATGAAATATCTTTAGGGAGTTGTCTGGGGACCTTGAACTCCTCTCTCCATAGCCCAATGAACAAATCATTTGAGTCATGGCTACCAACGATGGACGGCATATGGCGAATAGGGTGGGTAATGATCAGAATCGCAAACATAGGAGAAGAGAGTTTGGTACTCTTATGACAGCTTTCGTAGGAATGAACTACGAGCTATGATGCCCATACGGAAGTTGTCCAACTGGACATGATGGTTCCTAAAAATGCCCACTCTTTATCGAACTCAGTGAAGATTATGTAATTAGCCATATACGCCGACTACGACACCTAAAGAATGGTGAATGATGTCAATGTCGGCTTGGACTTAATGGTTAACAACGTCAGACCAAAGGTCCATGCTGTCAACAAAAAGGACACACAAGTATGTCACTGTTTGTTTTTTTTTTTTAGCTGTATTTGACCTTAAAGAACTTTGTTTGTCCTTTGCTGCAATAATTAAGACTCTTTGAATCAACTCCGATAAACCCGTCTAACCTTGCACAAGTTGGAAGACTTCTCAAGGATATTGGTGTCTGACCCATTCTGTCTACTAATCCTAGGAATAACTTCACTGGAACTCTAACAAGAGCATTAAAAGATGCCATGTAGGTGGCTTGCCTTATTCGTAAACCGGAATGCAAGTCTCGATGAAAGAATGGTGACTCCTTTTAAAACCTCTCGAAAGACGACTGGGATGCCTATAAATTCTATGAAACTTTGTCAAAAAAGTAACAATGCTATTCCTAGATAGTCTTCTGTTGCTGTGCTTCATCACACTTAGTCTCCATGGTGTAACAATTCTCTGAATATTACCACATGCACTGAGGTACATATATTTATATTGCAGAAACTCTTCTCTGGGCCATGCAGAGCTTCAATGCCTTCAATACCCAAAGACCTGACGGTATGCTTAGATTCAACAATCTGAAGACAAGGTGTTCCTGTTGCTTAAAGTCATCATGTTAAGTCAGTATCCGTCAATATCCGTAATGAGCCAACAACCATAGACTGTTTCGCCTTCTCTGAAGAAAAATGGCCCAATGAAGGTTTTTGGCGCAAACAGTCAGTTTTTGGTCATGCAATGGTATTTCATGGATCTCATTTGATTCTGCGTTCCCCAAAAGCGACAATTTTGCTTGTAAACGGCGTCAGAGAGTACGAAATGGGCCTCATCGGTCATTAATTGTTGCTTCCGAAAGCGTCCAAAGCGACATGGACGGCAATAATATTTCAGTCAAACAAATGCATATCAAACAATGTGGTTCCAGGAAGCGACTATTTTAAATGTACACTGTCACTTTTTCGGCGCATTGTTTCAGTGTGAAACGATTCTGAATTGATGTTTCAAAAACATGTCTACGCAAGTCTATCCGTTGATAAATGTCAAAGTTATTCAATGTTTACATACCGACATAAAAGATGGCGCACCCTATACTTGAAAAGCAACCCAGTCGAAACAGCTCCCTGGATTCCGTGCGAACCTGCCGCGCATATATTTGTGTTTATTTTTGGAAATAAAATGTGGTTAGAACGCAAACTCTGTATGAAAATAAATTTAAAAAACGACGCACTATCATCTGCAGTGCTGTCTGTTGTACACATTCACTTCTGATGTATTTGAGAAGCCTGAAGGTACTTGTTACACTGAGGCTGCATATGCTCCTTTAATATTTGGATCCGTGTTGAGGGAACTATTCAATCTATCACACATTCAGTCCGCCTTTAGTATTCATTTATATTAAAACTTAGTGTATAGACGTAGGTGGTGATACACTGCTACTACTTCTACGCATGAAGGTGGTTTATTTTGCTCAGATAATTATGTTGAAACTTTTTCTCAATCAAGTTGCCTTACAAAATCTGAAATATTGCATCTTTACCAAACTATGCTTCGGATCACATCAAAACATTTAAGAATAACGAATCGACAAAGTAGCATACTTATCATTGTGCCCCATCTTTTGTAAGGCCGCCCGCTCTTGTCTATTGAAATGGTCCCCAGAACTTTTTAATTAGTTAATGTATTTATTTACGTATCTCCAGTTACATACTGTGCTCCATTGTGTATTTTATTTGTAATCGGAGAATGGCTCCGATTGATCTTGCCTTGTAAGTTGTACCTGCGAGTATAATACTGGAAGGCCATTCGTCAAATGTATAATTTGCGCAACGAATCTTTTCGTTTCACATGACACGACCGAGTCTATGAGGCGGTCTAAATTGATTGCCACCTTTCATGTCAGTAATTAATTTGTCATCGTCAAAATCAAAGAAAACATTAATTTTTCACAAAATAATAAAGAATCCAACATTCACACAAAAATAATAATATTTCTTGGTTCCGTGTGAAATGCCAAATTGAGATCTGCGAAGGGATACGCGACGACGACGACCACCACGGAGAGACGGTGAAATGGGTCGCATTCGTATCGCTTGGCCGCGCGACCGGGATTAGCCAATTTAAAGTTTTTTTTTTTTTTTTTCATTTTTTTGTTGTTAGGCCTTTAGATAGATGGATGGGTGTAGTGAAAGATTTCTTGATGTTATTTCGGGCAGAACGAAATAAATTTTGATTTTTAAAAATATTTTCTTAACAATTTTCGTCGTTGTAAACATAAATTAATAGTCCGAGTTAAGGATGTCACGGTTGTTTATCTCTCGTAGGTCATTAGATGGGCTCTCGTAAGTGCCGAAGAGAACTGTATGGAGGTGAAAATCGTTAATTAGTTCACTGAATTGTCTTTGATGGCGGTTTCAGTCGTAAACTAATCGTGGTTATTGTTTAGACCATTTCGTAAATTATTTACATTGTAATTTATTGGAAAGCATACACGGTGATGATGTTGATCCAGGGATGTCTGTCCGTCGATCAGTTATTCCATCAACAGAGTCGATATGAAGGACATTTCTTTCTGTTAACAAAACTGCTTCATGAACTGTGTGCTATTAGCAGAACAGAATGAAATTTTAGAATAAAACGCATTTCCTCTGAGAATATTTGTACTTTATTCCAAAATTGCAATTATTGGTTCACATTGAATGAAGTTTTCGATGACGTTTACTTGGATTTTTGACATAATCTGAAAATCTACGAAAAGTCACCAAATCCTGTTCGAGTACGCAAAAGTTTCGTAGTTTTTCGTAGAAGAGAGCTCTCACGACAGAGAAAAAAACTTCCCCATGCAACGAATAGGGCAGGAAATTTCTTTGCTCCTACTCCTGGAAATTTCACAATCTACGAATCTTAGTGCAGAAAGTACGGGAACAGACTTAAGGCTGACTGCGTTGGATCTACGATTTGACCTCGTTAATCGTTTCTGTATTCAACTGATTTCAGTCTGAGATTTCAAAAAATTCATGTAAAAGTCACAAGGCGTCAAATTATTCAATCTTGTAGGCTAATGGATGTAGGCTTTGTACGACACAACACGTTTGTTCACACAGCAACTTAATTGGTTCTCATACAGTGTCATAGACAGTGCCATTTAGATGGATCCACATGTTATCAAGGTTCATAGTGATTAATTGTACAAATCTGTTATTATTGCGCTGGCTGTAATAAATGGCATTCATGGTTAATGCATTTTCGGTATCATCGTGCGGTTTACTAACACCGATGAAAATAAAAAAGAGACCAACCAATGCATTGGTCTCTTGTGAAACATTCAACAAAAGACGATAATATGTAGTTTAGACTATGAGCCACCAATCTTAAACGAGCGAAGCCTTCTTGGGCTAGTAATACCACTCACACACGTCAAAGCCAAATGAAATTTAAAAAAAGAAAAATGCTAAAGGGAATTTCAAGAAAATGAAGTAGTTGTGGAAAAACTGTGTGAGGACGTGAAAGCTACGAAATGGTGGAAAGAAAAGTTGAATAAAAGAAGTAAGAGAAGAGAAAAAGTACATAGTGGAGAGTGTATCTTGTTAATGAGAGAGGCGAAACTTACCAATGATACAAGAAATGAAAGAAATAGTCAAAGGAAACAAATTTAATTATGATGAGAACAGTTTGGAGTGATCAAATCATGGAGAAACATTTGAAAACTACACTCAACGGAATGAAGATAGTAAAATCAAATTTCCTGAGTGCCATCGAAAAAATGTACCCACTCTCATATTTAATTTACTCTCTAAAAACTATCGATAAATTAATGAAATGTTTCTTGTTTTATTGCTGGGACTGTGTATATTATTTTTAATTTTTATCCCACGTCTGATGGATATTTAAGGCAGTCAACATGTACGTCTGAATTGGATGTACGAAAAAATATTATAAAATTTTACCACAGCCAAAATCTACGTATCTTAAAATCGGAAAAAAAACTTGAAGTTAACAAAAAAATAATTCCTTCTGCTATCAAAACTTATCAGGAGAATCTGAGACGAAAGAAAAGGGGGATATTTGGTCGAAAAATCGGTTCGATGAACCTAAAAAAGTCACTAAAAGCTTGAAGATTCTTGGAAAAAATTCGAACATTTTTGAACGAAATTTGACAATTTTGTGGGCTCAGAAGCCAAACCTTCACCACTACTGGCTCAATAAATGGAGAAATAAATGTCCACTATTTTGGCCTGATCCTGCATCATGTCACTATGGAAAGAAGTAGATGGATTGGTATGAGCAAAACAACGTTTCGGTGCCTAGAGAGGCCAATCCACCGAATTCGCCAGAACTAAGGCCAAAAGAATGATATTGAAAATCTAGTTAATGGCCACCAAACAAGCACCAATAGCAACAGCATGAAGGGGTATAACAAAATTCTAGACAAATAGCTCCGAAAAAGTGACAGATGAGACAAAAAAAACAATGATGGAATCTGTTCCGGAAAGAGTTCCGAAACTTGTTAAAAATAAGGGTTACATTTTTTTGTTAATTTTTATAAATTTTGAAACAAACGCTAAATATTTTTCATTATTTTAAAATTTAATAAATTATCTTTTTATTACATTTTTTGCTAATTTTCTGTGGGTAAATTTTTTCAATAGAACTCCTTACTGCTGGTGTTACAAAAACCTAGAAACTGGATGAATTTATTAATATTATCCGATGGTTCGAACTACACTCCGAGAATCAGAGCAACATTTGGTAATTTCTACGTTTTACTCCACGACATTGTCCATTATGTACCAGAAACATCAGTATCCTGTGCAATAAAATAGAAATAATTATATTCAGTAAATAACAATACGAAATTCGTATATTTAAAATGATGTAGCTCAAGTGGTATCGAGGAGTTTGAGGTTCGATTCCCAGACAACACGTAAACGTTCTTTCACGGTTCCACCTCTTTCGAGCGTCTGAGAAACATACGAGAATGGATATACCTGTAGCCGTACAGATCAGTGTACTCAAAAGATATTGTTTCCATTACCCTGTGCCTATGCTGATGACGTTGTCATCAAAGTACATTTCAATTCTAAGCATAAGACTTAGTTATCCATCAAGGCATAATCTAGGATTCTATGTCAATTTCTATGAGCCATGGGCTTCAAACCAACTGATGTCAGAACACACTATTACAGATGGGTCTATAAAAAAATGTTCTTTTAAGTTTCACACAAGTCTCTTTTAAGTTAGACAACTTGCAATCGGATCTATTAAAACAAGGAAAGAAGCAGGATCGTAGTCACCAGCATTTCGGGGTCATACCTGAATCTCAGGTCCATGCGAAGCTGCAATTAGGTGTATAATCATGAAAACTTGATTGGATGAATTGAGAGTCCACTAACGAAGAATATCTAGCATTCTAAACATACACTCACGGTTCTAAAATGAATGTATAGATGCAGGAGCTGAAGTTTCAAAACTGTTTTAGGATAATGACGGTTTTTCAAATCGGATTCCACCAACAATGCAATCTATGTATATGAAGTAGATATGAATCGAATGAATAAAGTTCCAGGACGTATTGGCAATTTCATGTTGCTTGTGAAATGTACATACATACATATGTATGTATTGTATTGAATCAATTTTGAGCTGACCTTTGCGTGGTTCGGTCTCATAATGGCAAAGAGGAAGTTTATATTGCTGACAATTAAAGATAAAGCAGTCATTTTAAAGCAATTAATCAATCAATACGCTAAAAATTTTCACGTTAAAATAGGAAAAGAATTATTGGTAATGGATTCTCAATTGGATCCTGGGAAAAGAAAGAGGTTTCAGCGTTTTCAGAAATGGAAAAATCATAGTTCAAATATCTTTTGAATCTATCACATCTCATGTCCTCAAAGAGAAAGCCAAGTTATATATGGTTGGCTTGCTAACATGGAATCCGATGACTCAAAATATGTCGGGAAAAATTGTCAAATAAGACGGGGTCTGTTATTCAATTTTTAGACAAGCCAAATGAAAGAATTATCGACTTAAGTTTGAAAGATTTTATACCTGAAATGGCAAAAAGTCAGGCTTATTTCGGAAGCTCTTTTCCAAAGTCATGCTAAAGAAGACGAGTTAAGGAGTCATGATGACTAAAAATTGGTAATGTGCTTTCCTCTACATTGTACAAGTCTAACACAACCTGTGGATTAGAATATTATAAGACTCACCAAACTGAACTACAAGAAAAGTCTCCTTAGGCACATTGTTCGTCATGGAAAAACTATAAACAAATGCCTGCGAAACATCAACCAGCCTGAAAGACACAATATGCTTTTTAGCTGATGCGAGAAATGCCCTATATATATATATCTATAATTCGGTCATCTTTTTTGAAAAACTGTTTGAAAAAATGTCGGAAAGGGATAATGGGGATATCATTCCACAAACTGATGATGCACCAAATAATCAGTCTATTGTAACATTATTTCGGGAAGTAAAACTATAAATTGGTGAACCTAATTTGGCGCACTAAATGAATAACACTATACCGGCATTGTCTCAGTACGAAGAAAATAACATCAGAAGAAATTATAAAGGGTGACCAGGTAGCAATGATACTTTTTCCAATCATTATGTTTTAGCAGCTGTCAAAGTTACCAATGACATTTAACTGTCAAAATATTTGGTAAGGTTTGCCATTCCATCATGCATTATTTCACGCTTGCTGAACGTAAACATATGTACTTAGTCTTCTACTAAATTGGTGTGGAAAATAAAACTCCATACCTTCTAGAACCTCGAAACCTCCATCGAGCCCTGTTTTCATCACGCGCAGGAATCGAGTAACTACTGTATTTAGTCTACATTTTCTTCGGTTAGACACCAGGAATTAAAATTCTCGTTGGGTGGATAATCCTACATTCCCCCATTCCACATTTTTTTTCTAAAATTCTTCGCCTCATCACAGAGCGTAATTGACGCATATCTCAAAAATCGTTACTTCAATTAATCTGCAAACTCAAATACCGTATCTATTACCAAATAGATGGCAAAAACCGCAAATATTCACGACCTCTACCATTCCAAACTAAAATCAAAATAAGAAATAAATCTTAATTCGCAATTTGCTGTCAAAAAGTTTATTACTCTGTCATCTGCAGAGGCATTCCTCCTTGGGGTGTCGGTCGGGTGGTATTTTCAAAAAGGATTGTCATTCACATGTATTAGCTGAGAGTGTTCGCAATTTATTCAATAAAGCCACCGGTGATTGTGGTATCGATCCTTAAATAACTGACAAACAGACGCCTTATTTATTTCGGGGTTGGGAGGTGTCACACATATTTTTGTGTGCCATTTGAGTGGGCGGCATTGATTGACATTCTCTCGACATGACCATCTATTTGCATTAAACTTGAATACCTCGTGTAGTCGGACATTCTTTAGTTTGGCACTACGAATGTTTGTTTGTTGTCCTACGGTTTAATGTGAAATCTGGATGTTGTTTGTGTCGTTCCCTTAATTATAATTCCCACTAGTACTCACATTATTGTTGATGTAGTGACATAATTGCGTTAGAGTAATCTTTTGGTGATGTGCGGAGGGAGGATTGCAGGATGACTTTATTTATTTATTTATTTTTGTTTTTTTTTGTATTCATGTATGTCTTATCGTGAATTGATAGCTGTGTGGAGAGGTAGAGGCATTCTCCAGTGCTCCAGTGGTCAAAGATATAATGACAATGTCAAGAAAACGAATCCCAACGATAAGAAGGGAGGTTTTACAATAATGAATCCTGCAGGACAATGATACTTATCTGGTTCCGTTCTGTGGTTGACCTACATAATTCTGTTAACAATTCCCCAATCTCTGTTGGGAATGTCGATTTTGATTAAGGAAGAGGGATCTATTTAAATCACATTTGGGACGGATGGTCTTAAATCGATGTAATGGATTTTAATGTCCGCTGTTAACGACTTCCGAAATGGTGCATGGACATGTGTGACATAGAGTATTGCGTCACAACATGTAGATTGGCGTATTGATGGTTTTGGCCATTAGTTCTATTTATTTTTCTGAATTTTCTTATGAGTCGTAGGACACACATATGTAGGTCAAGGATAGGTGCTATTATTTGCTATTTTTGGCTTGGGGTTTTGTGGTAATCTTTAATCCCTCCCCACGTTGCTTTCTTTTTATTTTTTTTACGCAATTTGGGCCGCAGTTGAGTGTTGAAAGCCCCTACTATTAACATATTTTTATAGTTTACCCTACATATGTACACCGGATGTTGTGCAACGTATTTGTCTCAATGACCAGTGTCGGTGCAACCCGCCCTGTGAGAAAATGAACTAGAAAGCTGTTACCTTAAAGGAATCTCGGTTGGATAAATAGCGATAAATCAACATTTTTAAGGTATCATCTGCGTATGCAAGCAGTTAGACGTACTTTTATGCTATAATGGCTATAATGTTGGTGCGTACAATAACCACCTGACTCTTAACCATAGAACGTCTCAGTGCTTTGAATAGATTGGTAGCCAGGTCGTCAGCTCCACCAGTTTTATTGGATTTCAGTTTGCAGACTGGACCAAAATAGCTTCGATGGAATGGTTCATTTAAAATATAGGGTGACTAGATAACAACGATTACCAAAATTTAAATAAAACAACAACGGTGAGGAACATAAAATTGATTCTGGCTTTATTTTGTTACAATCATGCCATTATGTGTGAAATAGCCATCATTCAAATTGCCGCCTCGTCTTCGCAGGCAGTGCATCAAACTGTGGGTCAAATTTTTAATGACTCGGTCCAATATGTGCGACTTTATTCCGGCAGTAGCGTCATGAATATTGGCCTTGAGCTCGTGCAAAGTGGTAGGCTTAATAGTGTAGACTAAATACTTCACGTAGCTGCAGAGAAAATAATCGAGTTGTTTCAAGTCGCTTGATTGCGGCGGCCAATTGATGAACCCTAGTCGTAAGACGACAAGTCGGCATATTTCTCCTTCACAACTTCGAGCGTTGTTGTGCTGTCTTGTTGGAACCACGAATAGATCGTTGTTGTAAGCAGAGTAATTTTTGCCAAGAATCCGGATTTCCGGCCAATATTTCTGCGCCAAATTAGCGGATTCATGGTATTGTCTAGCTTCAAATCTTACGTCACCACGATCGTATACGAATGTTTGCCTAAATCCAACCGCAAAATAAGCCGGGTTGACTTTGGCGATGCCCAATTTAACTGAGCGGCGCTAAATCGACATTTCCGGGGGTTCTTCTATACTGTACGATACGGAGGCATTGTTTTCTTCATTTCGCACCAATATCTAAGTGGTTGGTGGGTTAAGGTCTAAAAAAGTGTACTCAAACTAAAACTTTTTCACGGTGCCACAAATCGCCTTCACACTGAAGCCATGATGACGACCGACCTCACGACGAAATTCACGTTGCGTATTTAGAACTAAGCCGGAATTTTTAATAACTTCCGCACGTTCGGCAAGCGTAAAATAATCATGGTAGAATGGCAAACCTTACTGAATATTTTGACAGCTAGATGTCGTTTGTAACTTTGACGACTGCTGAAACATAACAATTCAAAAAAGTATTACTGCTATCTGGTCACCCTTTACCATATTTTATATTCATAACACAACGAGGTGTAATTGAATCTTCAGCATTGAATGTGTGTATCTCTAGATCTTGAGAGTTTTCAAATGCCTTGTATAAAAGTCTAAATACACAAGTGTACAAAATTTTTTAATATTTAACTAATGAAACATCATAAGAAAACAAAATTTAATTTAATTTTAGAAAGATGAAATATTTCTTTCTCTATGTCTACCTACCTACCTGTTCGTTCTTATTACAACTGATTTATTGAACCGAAAATCCAAGTTTTTTGTTTTTATTTACATATTTCTTATTGGAATTTGACCTTATTCCCTAATGTATTCCATAAATTCAGTCAGTGTTTTTCTTTTCGCCCAGTTTAATGGATCCAAATTTAAATGCAATTAATTTGAGAATACCTTCCTGCCCTTAGTATTTTGTTTTTTTTTTGTTTTTCTTTTGGCTCTGGCTTCATAATTTTAACTTATCATAGGTTGTAGTTAACGTCAGCTATAATATATAATAAATGCAATGCTATTACAAACTTTTTAATTAAGAACAAAATATAAAAAAAAAATTCAACGTATTACATATTTACCAACCACATAGCCTCAAGGTACTTTGAAAATTGCCAACACGTATAGAATTATTGATTTATTTTTCCACTCCTCGCATTAAGAGAATTAAAAGTGGAAAATACACGCAGAAAATAATAACGTATTGTTATTTATTTTTGAATTACCTTGAGAGGAAGCACTTTCCGGCAGGGCAAAGATTTGGAAGGAATAAGTTCAGAATTTTTGTTTTTGTTTTATATCCCATGAGTCCAAAAATCATCGGAATTGTCGAGAAAAGTTTTCTAGCTGCTCAAGCAAGAGCAGTCCTCATTAGAGTATCCTGTTACGATGTTAAATGTAACTAAGTGGAGTTTGAAAGTATTCTCAGTTCACACAAAGGATACTAATTATTAGATGAGGGCTTTCTTTTAGTCATTATTTGAACTTATCGATTTTGTTTCTATAAAATGAGAAGTTTGCTTCGTACGAGTACTTCATTGGATGGCAACGTTCTTTGTAATCGTTTTACCAAGTTAAGTGTGTCAGAAACTTTCAGATGCGGTAGATACAGCTGTGAACCCATTAATCATTAATATGATGACATCATATGCCGTAATAAATGTGTTACAACAGTTTTTCTCTGCTCTTTAATTTCCTATTGTGTTGGACATCAATTGAAACTTTTCGGATGATATCCCTTGTTGGCCCTGTTTAGTTTGGATTGCAACCATAAAACTGTTACTGATATACATATGTAGGTACTATTATTCTTGCTTGACAAGCTAAGAATCTTTATTTAGGTTTTTTCTGGACTGGACTGGACTTTTTTGAAGTTCGCTTGTTTAGATCTATCCTGTCTGAACCGCCGTCCTGTCCTGTTTGCATGTAAACGCAGATTGGATTGATACAGGATTGACTCGATCCGATAACAAAATTTTCTGTGACGCGGATCGAAAGATTGAGTTTGACAGATGTAAGAAAAAAGGATAGAGAGAGAATGCATGCAAATAAAATAGAGAAGAAATGTCAAACTCAATCCTCTTTCGATTCGAATTCAACCCGATCCCTCAATCCAGTTACAACAAAAACGTAGACTTTTCAATTCAATTTCTGAATCCGCTCATATAAACCTGGTAAAAGTTAGATAGCTGAGAAAATTGGTGAAAGTGACATATCCTGAAGTCTTGGCTGATCACTAAAATAATGGACTTTAGAGTTTCTGATAAGAGTTGTCGTTTTGCGAAGCATGATTGCAGTACTGACCTAGGATTAGGAAGCAAATTATAAGATTGAGAGATTCACTTAATCTCGCTCGAACTGGTAAGCCTTACACAGTATCAAAACAGTAAGTTTGTTGGGTTTTTAAGAGGCCATCAATAAATGCCTAACTCCATAAACGACACCCGAATTCTCTGCTTACGCATGACAATTTTAGGTTGTTATACATAAATAAGGAAAATACACAAAGGACGATTACAGGATCATGACTTAATTTGGAAAACTTATTAAGTGTAGTTTTATTAGTACTAGTAGTATCTGGATGATAAAGTGTTCTACCAACGGGAGGCTGTAAGATCATAACTCATACTGTAGCTCTAATAAAAGAGTGTATCTATTAAAATAAACATAGTTATTCCTGCAATGAATAGCAAAGGCCCTAGTGCTGAGCCTTGATGTACACCATCGATTAGTACGCATTTGCAGAGCATATAGCTTTTTTCTTGTTGCCTGTTTGTTTTCACCTCTCCTTTTCATTTTTGTTATATTCTTCAAGTACATGATAGTAGATTTTATTCCTGAATACATGCCTTACCATCTACATACCCGTACGTACATACATAAGTATATGAGCTAACGTTTGTAATTGGTGGCTTGTGGTCCACTGACTTTTACAAATTGGTGAAAAATTTTCCTGTTTTTCCTTTTTTTATTTTTCCATGAGGCACCTCATCGTCTGTAATGCCTCAGTTGCAAACATCTCGCTAATGAAACGGTGTTGTTTCGGTGGTATTTCTTTGCTGCCGTTTTTCAATTATTTTTTTCCCACAATTTCATTTTGTGGAACACCAGTTTGACTCCTCGGTAATTGTTGCATTGCCTCGCATTTACTCCAATATGCATGTCAGATAGCTTTTCCGCTAATTTTCTGTAGGTATGTATATTTTATCGATTTTCATGAATATGTACATACATCGACGAGATGCTTTATTATTTTTTTTTTCATACATTTTAACGATTTTCCTATATATCCACGCCTGTAACAGCTTTGATTGGGCCATATAGGTTGGAGGGAAATCATCGTTCTTTACGTCACTTATTAACTGCTTGCTTGGTTTTTCACAAGGTTGGCGTAGTTATTCCGTATGATTTCTGTGGGTTTTATTTCCATGACAAATTGATGCTTTCACAATATTCAGAATCTAATTTTGATCTTCCCACTTTTCAAGGTTGTTGTTGGGAGATTTGTGCTATGTACGTATTTATGTATGGATGGTATAAATTAATATCAATAACTCCTTAAAGTTACTTTAAAATAATGTCTTGTTGATGTTTCCTTCACAAATGTCAAAGTAGAACTGACATTAATTGACATTTGCCGCCATTTGCAAAAATTATAGTATCTTCACCGGTAGCTGACGACTTTTGCGCCATCTTGTATATTCATGGCTAGGAGTATGTATATACATGTATGTATACATGTAGAATCTGAACTCCTTTAGTAATTACACATCAGTGCCGTAGAAGTTGGTATCGTGTTGCTAAGCAGTGCAATAGAACTGGGCCTTATATTGTCTGGGTAAATGGATGTCCTTTTAATCAAATAGTTTACCTCACAGGTCTGGCAAATGTGGATTACATCAACCTCCAGGACTGTATGCTTCAAATGATTTTATTATCCCAAAGCCCCACAGGGTATAATATGATATAAACCTTCCTTTTAGTACACATACATCCATATGTAGATAATCACACAGTTACCACACTTCTTTGATGTGAATACGAAATTATAATGAATTGTACTCATACAGGTCTTTGTTATCTACGAAATACAATAGAGAGATTTATTCTACGCCACCGCACATAATATTATTGCCCTAAGATCCTGCAAAATTGCTCGCGTAGGATAAACATCTTATTGTATTGCCTGCGAGTGGTAGTCATCCTTATCGTTGTGCTTTTAATATATATTTAATTAAAATCGATTCTAACCTGTTCTATTTAATTTATTGCGGATTCATTTCCCCTGTGGATTCATATTTTAAAATACGCACGTTAATGTTTCGGTTCAGGTCAGGTAGTTGATGAAATTAGATGAGTTGTGCTATGAAGTGCAAGTGCTAATGAATTTAGAAACTCGTTGTGGTATTCCTCATTAATAAATAGTATTGACAGATCGTATTTCTTCCATTAGGGAAGATGGAAAGATAGGAATTCGTAATTAAAGAATCGACGACATTTATTGGAAGAATAAATAGACATGGTTCGAAGTGGTTTCCTTGGGGCTTTTTACTAAAAAAATAAAGGAATTCAGAATCTTATTAAAAATCCGTATTAAACCAAGCGCATTTCCACAAATTTTTTAGAAAATTATTCCTGCGAAAATATTGTTGAAAAGTCTACATCTCCCAGTCCTCCTGAATACTTCTTATTATAGTTCTGAATGATATATCTATGTACATATACTGCTGCACCTTACCACAGCAAAAATGAGCTAAAAAGAATGTCGAGATATCGACAAAATATGACACGATACGGTGAAGTAAAGGCTGGGTCATCCGTGGATTTATTTTTAAAAATGTTTTTTAAAAATAATGTTCAGCGATCGTTTCTTTTTCGAGCAATATTGTTCTAAATTGTGTCTGGATTGCTCACATATCGATCAACAAGAGAATGCAGTTTCCTAGATTCAAAGTGATTGATTCGCATTCTTTACGAACAGTTTGACTTTCCTCGTGATTTTCCTAAACCCAATGCATTTTATGGTCTATTTTTTTTTTGTATTTCGAAAGGTTCCTTGCTGAAATGTTTTTTGTTCAGAACGCCAATTTGTTTTGTTTTTGTGCATTCTTCTTATAGAAATACATTAAGTTTTGAACGGGGATCCTAAAATAAATATTCGCGATAGTACTGCCACGCCTACTTTGAAAGGAGTGATAAAAAGAAAAATGGATAAGGTATTAACCATTCGTTCCAGAAGCTTTAAGTTGACTTATCCATTCCTGGAAATAATGTAGTCAAGAACTCGTTTAGTTAGGTAGCTGTATGACATGTGGCACCATCTTGTTGAACTCACATATGCTTATCTTTCAAAATATTTCAAAAATATTTAAATAACATGGTACTGTAGCGATCTTCAGTGATTATGACAATAACTCCACCTGGATGGTAGTAAACTCATTTCGTTAATCGATTAGAGAGCTCTTGACTTGTACGAACGCAACAATTTTGGTTATTAACGAAGCCGTTGAGGCTTCGAATTTTCGAAAAGTTGGCAAAGATTGTTGTACTGTTGCGTTATTGAACTGAAACGTCAAAACAAATCAACATCACTCATAGCCGAGAAATTCTATTGGAAAATGGAACCAATTTAAACTTAAAAGGAGAATTTTGGTAGACTGATGTCGGAAGCCTTTTTCATACATTTTCTGTGATGCAAATATCTTGAAAAAATCTTGGTTGTATCAGTCATAAATTAGAACCAAAATGTTGATTCAAAACATCTGTACAACTCGTTTAAAATTTTAAATAGCATTCTTCCTTACTATTAGTTCTCATAAAGTTTTTGTAGAATCCAATGGGTATTATAAAAGTGGAAGTTGGTTTTGTGTATACGCGAAAATTGATGGGTTTTATTTGCAAAATTTCGAAAAAAATGGATAATTCTTAAACCTTGTATCTGTTTTTTATAACTTTTAAGCAGTATAACTCAAGTTATAGAGTCTTATCAAAAAATATATTTTGAAGATCCAGATGCCATAAAATACCAACTGATTTAGATTAGTGCTGTTCATCTTTTGAGGATAACGACTATCGCATATGAATATTTAGCTTACTTAACTCCAAAATGACAAACTTTGAGTTGTCTAGTTGAGATTACAATATGTCTGCTCCCTTACTTGAAAAGTCGTAACAATTCATACGAATTTGTACGAATTATTACACGATTCCTTGTCCAACTTCGTTCCTTTAAACAAAATAGAGAACAAAAGAGAGTAAAACATTTTCGCTCAGTAACAAAACCTACGACTTTTGGTATGGGATGTACAATCTGTCAAACTCATTTCGAATATGCTGTCATTTGCTGACATTTCAGAACAGCTAGCATTCGTTGTGTCAAGCGTTCCTTGACTTTTTCGTATATCTCTCAGAAATTTGAGAATTTACGATATTTAGTAAGAGATCAGACTTGCATAAACTGCCAAATAAATCTCAAAATGATGAAAATGGCTTTCAAACGACAAATTATTTCGTCTCTGTGACAATTCTTATTCCATCTCGACCAATCACAGTACATTATCGCAATCCGCCACTAATTTACAAGAAGAAAATTATAAAAATATACATTCCAACTGGGAATTGCAAAAAAATTGAATATCAACATTCCAAAGAAAGAATATTTTGGCAAATCCCTTGCGACATTCCTAACTTGTAAGAGAAATAAAATTCCAACATATTGGTTCTGATACATATTGGCCTATACTTTGCGTTTTGAGTAAACATTTTTAATAAAATGCAAAATAATGTTTTTTTTTTTGAGGCCGTTATGATTAAAAATATCCAACACACATGTGTATGTATTTTTATTCTGCAAATAAATAATGTCATTAAAAATTTTTCGAATCTCGAAAATTTCCGCGCTCACAGTTTTCGCAGCCTATCAACGTTTAAAAACGCACTAAATTATGTTTCTTCATTTATAATATTTTAATGAAATTATGAATTCCAAGTTCTCCGTTCGTTAAATGCGTTGAAAAAAAGGAAATTTATACGTATAACAGCCCGTGTTCTAGTACCACAGTTGAGTGAGAATCACCCGAATTGAATGTGGCGCGAACAAAAATAGACGGTGTTTTTATTTCAAACATTTAATTTAAGTAGACTCCAAAAATAAACCCTGAAATTTTGCCGGTGTGGAAGCTAATTACGGCTTTAAATTGGGCAGACAAGAATTAATACATGGCACAAATGATGCAAATAGTGTTAATGAATTCTGTTTTATCGGCTTTTTGGAAAGGCTGTTACGGACTTTTTGGGTATCTCTCGTTGTACATACTTACATACATATAATTGGATACTTGATTTAGATGTAGCAGCTACATACACCTGCTGACGCATTAAATTTTTGCAGGTTTTTTTTTCTTGTCGTCGTTGTATCATTTTATAATTAATTGGATTGTGCACTTGTCATCCTGTCTGTGCTTAAATAGCTCACTTGAAGATGACAGCGGGTAATTGGAATGAATCATGTTTGTTTTTGTACAAAAAGTGGTCTCGGAAATGTAAATTATTTGAAAATAAATTCTCATTAAGACGTTAAATCGCATTGTAGTTCCTAGTTGCACAGACTCAGTCTGCAAATAGTCAACTGCATCCATGAACTCCACATCGGCATAGGGTTAGGCTTCAGGAAAGTACTTAGCCTAATGCTATTACAAACGTCTGCAAAAGAGGGAATACCAAAATGAAAAAAATTCAATTTTAAAATATGCATGAGAATATATTAAATTCAATGGAAAATAATTCTTTCTCGACTCAAAATCGCCGCAAGTAATCTCCCTTGCAGATGCCAAGAGTATGGCGGTGTTACAAAACCACCTGATCTCCCATTCGGCAGTTAACTTAATTCAACATCCGCTATAATGAGTTTATAATTAGTTCATAAAGAGATCTGAAGTTTGTGCCTGGTTCAGAGTTCAGATTTTTTTTTTTTTTTTTATTTTTGTTCTTTGAATATTCCGTCTGTGTTTTATTAATCATTTTATGTTGACGTTTTTGTTGTTATACTTTACATCATATCACAAGAATATATTACATTTTAGTCTGCAGTTAGTAACAAGGGGTAACAAAAGGGGAACCAAAAGGTAGAGTGCCAAGTTTGAATATATGTATGACTAGTGGCAGTTTTTAAGTGGTTATGTGAGACTACATGAGTTTTTAAAGTGCTTGGAACTTCATGTGAAGTTTGCCAACTTGTATATTACTACCCATCGGGATGTCTGTCTTACGTTCCAAATATAAGCCAGGAACCATTGTGTAGGGACGGTTGAAAAGGGTTTATTCCTTGTTGAACTTAATTGACTAAAGGAATTGACTTACAAACTAAGAGATGAATGTGTTACATGATCAACAGCAGAATTATTTCTGGCAGGATCTCGATTTGTGTATGAACTAGTTGGAGTCAAATCAACTAGTGGATGCCAAGGTCCTTAATTTAAAAGTCCTCTGCGATAAGAAACGTAAACTATGCAAACGATCTCGTTTGATCGTTGAGGTGATGGGCTTGAGACAGCCTGAAGAAGAACAGCTACCTCATAGATATCTTTTGCGCTATCCCCTTGCAGATGCTGAGTGGATTTGCCTTCTAACTGAAATCAAGTTCATTAATGAAGCTAAGGATTGCTTAAACTGAAGAGAATGTGATATTGTGATATGTGACATCTGCATACCCAACTTCTTTTAAAATCCTCAATATCGAGCAACTGAGTGCACCAAAGTCTAAGTCATCCTTTAAACGTTTTTTTGTTAAGTTTTTTGTTGGATTTCATCCATTTGACTCAAAACGCAAAGGAAGAGGAGATATGTGATGATTTTACACTTGAAGTCAATAAAGAGGATTTTTCAGTCTTGACCTCTGCATACCCAACTTCTTTCAAAATCCTCAATAGCGAGCAACTGAGTGCACCAAAGTCTAAGTCATCCTTTAAACGTTTTTTTGTTAAGTTTTTTGTTGAATTTCATCCATTTGACTCAAAACGCAAAGGAAGAGGAGATATGTGATGATTTTACACTTGAAGTCAATAAAGAGGATTTTTCAATCTTGACCTCTGCATACCCAACTTCTTTCAAAATCCTCAATAGCGAGCAACTGAGTGCATCAAAGTCTAAGTCATCCTTTAAACGTTTTCTTAGTCTTGACCTCTGCATACCCAACTTCTTTCAAAAGTGTACCAAAGTCTCAGTCATCCTTTGAACGTTTTTTGGTTAAGTTTTTTGTTGAATTTCATCCATTTGACCCAAAACGCACAGGGAGAGGAGATATGTGATGATTTTGCACTTGAAGTGAATTTAGAGGTTTTTTCAGTCTTGACCTCTGTATACCCAACTTCTTTCAAAATCCTCAATATCGAGCAACTGAGTGCACCAAAGTCAAAGTCATCCTTTAAACGTTTTTCGGTTAAGTTTTTTGTTGAATTTCATCCATTTGACTCAAAACGCAAAGGGAAAGGAGATATGTGATGATTTTGCACTTGAAGTGAATTTAGAGGTTTTTTCAGTCTTGACCTCTGCATACCCAACTTCTTTCAAAATCCTCAATATCGAGCAACTGAGTGCACCAAAGTCCAAATCATCCTTTAAACGTTTTTCAGTTAAGTTTTTTGTTGAATTTCATCTATTTTACTCAAAACGCAAAGGGAGAGGAGATATGTGATGATTTTGCACTTGAAGTGAATTTAGAGGTTTTTTTCAGTCTTGACCTCTGCATACCCAACTTCTTTCAAAATCCTCAATATCGAGCAACTGAGTGCACCAAAATCTAAGTCATCCTTTAAACGTTTTTTGGTTAAGTTTTTTGTTGAATTTCATACATTTGACCCAAAACGCAAAGGGAGAGGAGATATGTGACGATTTTGCACTTGAAGTGAATTTAGAGGTTTTTTCAGTCTTGACCTCTGTATACCCAACTTCTTTCAAAATCCTCAATATCGAGCAACTGAGTGCACCAAAGTCTAAGTCATCCTTTAAACGTTTTTTGTTTAAGTTTTTTGTTGAATTTCATTCATTTGACCCAAAACGCAAAGGGAGAGGAGATATGTGACGATTTTGCACTTGAAGTCAATAAAGAGGTTTTTTCAGTCTTGACCTCTGCATACCCAACTTCTTTCAAAATCGTCAATATCGAGCAACTGAGTGCACCAAAGTCTAAGTCATCCTTTAAACGTTTTTCAGTTTTTTGTTGAATTTCATCTATTTTACTCAAAACGCTAAGGGAGAGGAGATATGTGATGATTTTGCACTTGAAGTGAATTTATAGGTTTTTTCAGTCTTGACCTCTGCATACCCAACTTCTTTCAAAATCCTCAATATCGAGCAACTGAGTGCACCAAAGTCCAAATCATCCTTTAAACGTTTTTCAGTTAAGTTTTTTGTTGAATTTCATCTATTTTACTCAAAACGCAAAGGGTGAGGAGATATGTGATGATTTTGCACTTGAAGTGAATTTAGAGGTTTTTTTCAGTCTTGACCTCTGCATACCCAACTTCTTTCAAAATCCTCAATATCGAGCAACTGAGTGCACCAAAGTCTAAGTCATCCTTTAAACGTTTTTCAGTTTTTTGTTGAATTTCATCTATTTTACTCAAAACGCTAAGGGAGAGGAGATATGTGATGATTTTGCACTTGAAGTGAATTTAGAGGTTTTTTTCAGTCTTGACCTCTGCATACCCAACTTCTTTCAAAATCCTCAATATCGAGCAACTGAGTGCACCAAAGTCTAAGTCATCCTTTAAACGTTTTTTTGTTAAGTTTTTTGTTGAATTTCATTCATTTGACCCAAAACGCAAAAGGGAGAGGAGATATGTGATGATTTTGCACTTGAAGTGAATTTAGAGGTTTTTTCAGTCTTGACCTCTGTATACCCAACTTCTTTCAAAATCCTCAATATCGAGCAACTGAGTGCACAAAAGTCTAAGTCATCCTTTGAACGTTTTTTGGTTAAGTTTTTTCTTGAATTTCATGCATTTGACCCAAAACGCAAAGGGAGAGGAGATACGTGACGATTTTGCACTTGAAGTCAATAAAGAGGTTTTTCAATCTTGACCTCTGCATACCCAACTTCTTTCAAAATCCTCAATATCGAGCAACTGAGTCACAAAAGTCTAAGTCATCCTTTAAACGTTTTTTGTTTAAGTTTTTTGTTGAATTTCATCAATTTGACCCAAAACGCAAGGGGAGAGGAGATATGCGATGATTTTGCACTTGAAGTCAATAAAGAGGTTTTTTCAGTCTTGACCTCTGCATACCCAACTTCTTTCAAAATCCTCAATATCGAGCAACTGAGTGCACCAAAGTCTAAGTCATCCTTTAAACGTTTTTTGGTTAAGTTTTTTGTTGAATTTCATGCATTTGACCCAAAACGCAAAGGGAGAGGAGATATGTGACGATTTTGCACTTGAAGTCAATAAAGAGGTTTTCTCAATCTTGACCTCTGCATACCCAACTTCTTTCAAAATCCTCAATATCGAGCAACTGAGTGCACCAAAGTCTAAGTCATCCTTTAAACGTTTTTTTTTTAAGTTTTTTGTTGAATTTCATTCATTTGACCCAAAACGCAAAAGGGAGAGGAGATATGTGATGATTTTGCACTTAAAGTGAATTTAGAGGTTTTTTCAGTCTTGACCTCTGTATACCCAACTTCTTTCAAAATCCTCAATATCGAGCAACTGAGTGCACAAAAGTCTAAGTCATCCTTTAAACGTTTTTTGGTTAAGTTTTTTCTTGAATTTCATGCATTTGACCCAAAACGCAAAGGGAGAGGAGATATGTGACGATTTTGCACTTGAAGTCAATAAAGAGGTTTTCTCAATCTTGACCTCTGCATACCCAACTTCTTTCAAAATCCTCAATATCGAGCAACTGAGTGCACCAAAGTCTAAGTCATCCTTTAAACGTTTTTTTGTTAAGTTTTTTGTTGAATTTCATTCATTTGACCCAAAACGCAAAAGGGAGAGGAGATATGTGATGATTTTGCACTTGAAGTGAATTTAGAGGTTTTTTCAGTCTTGACCTCTGCATACCCAACTTCTTTCAAAATCCTCAATATCGAGCAACTGAGTGCACCAAAGTCTAAGTCATCTTTTAAACGTTTTTTGTTTAAGTTTTTTGTTGAATTTCATCCATTTGACCCAAAACTCAAAGGGAGAGGAGATATGTGACGATTTTGCACTTGAAGTCAATAAAGAGGTTTTTTCAGTCTTGACCTCTGCATACCCAACTTCTTTCAAAATCCTCAATATCGAGCAACTGAGTGCACCAAAGTCTAAGTCATCCTTTAAACGTTTTTTGGTTAAGTTTTTTGTTGAATTTCATGCATTTGACCCAAAACGCAAAGGGAGAGGAGATATGTGACGATTTTGCACTTGAAGTCAATAAAGAGGTTTTCTCAATCTTGACCTCTGCATACCCAACTTCTTTCAAAATCCTCAATATCGAGCAGCTGAGTGCACCAAAGTCTAAGTCATCCACTAAACGTTTTTTAGATAAGTTTGTTGTTGAATTTCATCCATTTGACGCAAAACGCAAAGGGAGAGGAGATATGTGATGATTTTGCACTTGAAGTGAATTTAGAGGTTTTTTCAGTCTTGACCTCTGCATACCCAACTTCTTTCAAAATCCTCAATATCAAGCAACTGAGTGCACCAAAGTCTAAGTCATCCACTAAACGTTTTTCAGTTTTTTGTTGAATTTCATCTATTTTACTCAAAACGCTAAGGGAGAGGAGATATGTGATGATTTTGCACTTGAAGTGAATTTAGAGGTTTCTTCAGTCTTGACCTCTGCATACCCAACTTCTTTCAAAATCCTCAATATCGAGCAACTGAGTGCACCAAAGTCTAAGTCATCCACTAAACGTTTTTCAGTTTTTTGTTGAATTTCATCTATTTTACTCAAAACGCTAAGGGAGAGGAGATATGTGATGATTTTGCACTTGAAGTGAATTTAGAGGTTTCTTCAGTCTTGACCTCTGCATACCCAACTTCTTTCAAAATCCTCAATATCGAGCAACTGAGTGCACCAAAGTCTAAGTCATCCTTTAAACGTTTTTTGTTTAAGTTTTTTGTTGAATTTCATGCATTTGACCCAAAACGCAAAGGGAGAGGAGATACGTGACGATTTTGCACTTGAAGTCAATAAAGAGGTTTTTTCAATCTTGACCTCTGCATACCCAACTTCTTTCAAAATCCTCAATATCGAGCAACTGAGTGCACCAAAGTCTAAGTCATCCTTTAAACGTTTTTTTGTTAAGTTTTTTGTTGAATTTCATGCATTTGACCCAAAACGCAAAGGGAGAGGAGATATGTGATGATTTTGCACTTGAAGTGAATTTAGAGGTTTATTCAGTCTTGACCTCTGCATACCCAACTTCTTTCAAAATCCTCAATATCGAGCAACTGAGTGCACTAAAGTCTAAGTCATCCTTTAAACGTTTTTTGGTTAAGTTTTTTGTTGAATTTCATGCATTTGACCCAAAACGCAAAGGGAGAGGAGATATGTGATGATTTTGCACTTGAAGTGAATTTAGAGGTTTTTCAGTCTTGACCTCTGCATACCCAACTTCTTTCAAAATCCTCAATATCGAGCAACTGAGTGCACTAAAGTCTAAGTCATCCTTTAAACGTTTTTTTGTTTAGTTTTTTGTTGAATTTCATGCATTTGACCCAAAACGCAAAGGGAGAGGAGATATGTGATGATTTTGCACTTGAAGTGAATTTAGAAGTTTTTTCAGTCTTGACCTCTGTATACCCAACTTCTTTCAAAATCCTCAATATCGAGCAACTGAGTGCACCAAAGTCTAAGTCATCTTTTAAACGTTTTTTTGTTAAGTTTTTTGCTAAATTTCATCCATTTGACTCAAAACGCAAAGGGAAAGGAGATATGTCATGAGTTTGCACTTGAAGTGAATTTAGAGGTTTTTCAGTCTTGACCTCTGCATACCCAACTTCTTTCAAAATCCTCAATATCGAGCAACTGAGTGCACCAAAGTCTAAGTCATCCTTTAAACGTTTTTTGGTTAAGTTTTTTGTTGAATTTCATCTATTTTACTCAAAACGCAAAGGGAGAGGAGATATGTGATGATTTTGCACTTGAAGTCAATAAAGAGGTTTCTTCAGTCTTGAGCTCTGCATACCCAACTTCTTTCAAAATCCTCAATATCGAGCAACTGAGTGCACCAAAGTCTAAGTCATCCTTTTAACGTTTTTTTGTTAAGTTTTTTGTTGAATTTCATGCATTTGACCCAAAACGCAAAGGAAGAGGAGATATGTGATGATTTTGCACTTGAAGTCAATAAAGAGGTTTTTTCAGTCTTGACCTCTGCATACCCAACTTCTTTCAAAATCCTCAATATCGAGCAACTGAGTGCACCAAAGTCTAAGTCATCCTTTAAACGTTTTTCGGTTAAGTTTTTTGTTGAATTTCATCTATTTTACTCAATACGCAAAGGGAGAGGAGATATGTGATGATTTTGCACTTGAAGTCAATAAAGTGGTTTTTTCAGTCTTGACCTCTGCATACCCAACTTCTTTCAAAATCCTCAATATCGAACAACTGAGTGCACCAAAGTCTAAGTCATCCTTTAAACGTTTTTTGGTTAAGTTTTTTGTTGAATTTCAACTATTTTACTCAAAACGCAAAGGGAGAGGAGATATGTGATGATTTTGCACTTGAAGTCAATAAAGTGGTTTTTTCAGTCTTGACCTCTGCATACCCAACTTCTTTCAAAATCCTCAATATCGAGCAACTGAGTGCACCAAAGTCTTAGTCATCCTTTAAACGTTTTTTGGTTAAGTTTTTTGTTGAATTTCATCTATTTTACTCAAAACGCAAAGGGAGAGGAGATATGTGATGATTTTGCACTTGAAGTCAATAAAGAGGTTTTTTCAGTCTTGACCTCTGCATACCCAACTTCTTTCAAAATCCTCAATATCGAGCAACTGAGTGCACCAAAGTCTAAGTCATCCTTTTAACGTTTTTTGGTTAAGTTTTTTGTTGAATTTCATCTATTTTACTCAAAACGCAAAGGGAGAGGAGATATGTGACGATTTTGCACTTGAAGTCAATAAAGAGGTTTTTTCAATCTTGACCTCTGCATACCCAACTTCTTTCAAAATCCTCAAATATCGAGCAACTGAGTGCACCAAAGTCTAAGTCATCCTTTAAACGTTTTTTTGTTAAGTTTTTTGTTGAATTTCAACTATTTTACTCAAAACGCAAGGGGAGAGGAGATATGTGATGATTTTGCACTTGAAGTGAATTTAGAGGTTTTTTCAGTCTTGACCTCTGCATACCCAACTTCTTTCAAGATCCTCAAATATCGAGCAACTGAGTGCACCAAAGTCTTAGTCATCCTTTAAACGTTTTTTGGTTAAGTTTTTTGTTGAATTTCATCTATTTTACTCAAAACGCAAAGGGAGAGGAGATATGTGATGATTTTGCACTTGAAGTCAATAAAGTGGTTTTTTCAGTCTTGACCTCTGCATACCCAACTTCTTTCAAAATCCTCAATATCGAGCAACTGAGTGCACCAAAGTCTTAGTCATCCTTTAAACGTTTTTTGGTTAAGTTTTTTGTTGAATTTCATCTATTTTACTCAAAACGCAAAGGGAGAGGAGATATGTGATGATTTTGCACTTGAAGTCAATAAAGAGGTTTTTTCAGTCTTGACCTCTGCATACCCAACTTCTTTCAAAATCCTCAATATCGAGCAACTGAGTGCACCAAAGTCTAAGTCATCCTTTTAACGTTTTTTGGTTAAGTTTTTTGTTGAATTTCATCTATTTTACTCAAAACGCAAAGGGAGAGGAGATATGTGACGATTTTGCACTTGAAGTCAATAAAGAGGTTTTTTCAATCTTGACCTCTGCATACCCAACTTCTTTCAAAATCCTCAAATATCGAGCAACTGAGTGCACCAAAGTCTAAGTCATCCTTTAAACGTTTTTTTGTTAAGTTTTTTGTTGAATTTCATCTATTTTACTCAAAACGCAAAGGGAGAGGAGATATGTGACGATTTTGCACTTGAAGTCAATAAAGAGGTTTTTTCAATCTTGACCTCTGCATACCCAACTTCTTTCAAAATCCTCAATATCGAGCAACTGAGTGCGCCAAAGTCTAAGTCATCCTTTAAACGTTTTTTAGTTAAGTTTTTTGTTGAATTTCATGCATTTGACCCAAAACGCAAAGGGAGATATGTGACGGTTTTGCACTTGAAGTCAATAAAGAGGTTTTTTCAGTGAGTGAGTGAGTGCACCAAAGTCTAAGTCATCCTTTAAACGTTTTTTGGTTAAGTTTTTTGTTGAATTTCATCTATTTTACTCAAAACGCAAAGGGAGAGGAGATATGTGACGATTTTGCACTTGAAGTCAATAAAGAGGTTTTTTCAGTCTTGACCTCTGCATACCCAACTTCTTTCAAAATCCTCAATATCGAGCAACTGAGTGCACCAAAGTCTAAGTCATCCTTTAAACGTTTTTTGGTTAAGTTTTTTGTTGAATTTCATCTATTTTACTCAAAACGCAAAGGGAGAGGAGATATGTGATGATTTTGCACTTGAAGTCAATAAAGAGGTTTTTTCAGTCTTGACCTCTGCATACCCAACTTCTTTCAAAATCCTCAATATCGAGCAACTGAGTGCACCAAAGTCTAAGTCATCCTTTAAACGTTTTTTGGTTAAGTTTTTTGTTGAATTTCATCTATTTTACTCAAAACGCAAAGGGAGAGGAGATATGTGACGATTTTGCACTTGAAGTCAATAAAGAGGTTTTTTTCAATCTTGACCTCTGCATACACAACTTCTTTCAAAATCCTCAAATATCGAGCAACTGAGTGCACCAAAGTCTAAGTCATCCTTTAAACGTTTTTTGGTTAAGTTTTTTGTTGAATTTCAACTATTTTACTCAAAACGCAAGGGGAGAGGAGATATGTGATGATTTTGCACTTGAAGTGAATTTAGAGGTTTTTTCAGTCTTGACCTCTGCATACCCAACTTCTTTCAAAATCCTCAAATATCGAGCAACTGAGTGCACCAAAGTCTAAGTCATCCTTTAAACGTTTTTTGGTTAAGTTTTTTGTTGAATTTCATCTATTTTACTCAAAACGCAAAGGGAGAGGAGATATGTGATGATTTTGCACTTGAAGTCAATAAAGAGGTTTTTTCAGTCTTGACCTCTGCATATCCAACTTCTTTCAAAATCCTCAATATCGAGCAACTGAGTGCACCAAAGTCTAAATCATCCTTTAAACGTTTTTTGGTTAAGTTTTTTGTTGAATTTCAACTATTTTACTCAAAACGCAAAGGGAGAGGAGATATGTGATGATTTTGCACTTGAAGTCAATAAAGTGGTTTTTTCAGTCTTGACCTCTGCATACCCAACTTCTTTCAAAATCCTCAATATCGAGCAACTGAGTGCACCAAAGTCTTAGTCATCCTTTAAACGTTTTTTGGTTAAGTTTTTTGTTGAATTTCATCTATTTTACTCAAAACGCAAAGGGAGAGGAGATATGTGATGATTTTGCACTTGAAGTCAATAAAGAGGTTTTCTCAATCTTGACCTCTGCATACCCAACTTCTTTCAAAATCCTCAATATCGAGCAACTGAGTGCACCAAAGTCTAAGTCATCCTTTAAACGTTTTTTTGTTAAGTTTTTTGTTGAATTTCATCTATTTTACTCAAAACGCAAAGGGAGAGGAGATATGTGACGATTTTGCACTTGAAGTCAATAAAGAGGTTTTTTCAATCTTGACCTCTGCATACCCAACTTCTTTCAAAATTCCCAATATCGAGCAACTGAGTGCGCCAAAGTCTAAGTCATCCTTTAAACGTTTTTTAGTTAAGTTTTTTGTTGAATTTCATGCATTTGACCCAAAACGCAAAGGGAGATATGTGACGGTTTTGCACTTGAAGTCAATAAAGAGGTTTTTTCAGTGAGTGAGTGAGTGCACCAAAGTCTAAGTCTACCTTTAAACGTTTTTTGGTTAAGTTTTTTGTTGAATTTCATCTATTTTACTCAAAACGCAAAGGGAGAGGAGATATGTGATGATTTTGCACTTGAAGTCAATAAAGAGGTTTTTTCAATCTTGACCTCTGCATACCCAACTTCTTTCAAAATCCTCAATATCGAGCAACTGAGTGCACCAAAGTCTAAGTCATCCTTTTAACGTTTTTTGGTTAAGTTTTTTGTTGAATTTCATCTATTTTACTCAAAACGCAAAGGGAGAGGAGATATGTGACGATTTTGCACTTGAAGTCAATAAAGAGGTTTTTTCAATCGTGACCTCTGCATACCCAACTTCTTTCAAAATTCCCAATATCGAGCAACTGAGTGCGCCAAAGTCTAAGTCATCCTTTAAACGTTTTTTAGTTAAGTTTTTTGTTGAATTTCATGCATTTGACCCAAAACGCAAAGGGAGATATGTGACGGTTTTGCACTTGAAGTCAATAAAGAGGTTTTTTCAGTGAGTGAGTGAGTGCACCAAAGTCTAAGTCATCCTTTAAACGTTTTTTGGTTAAGTTTTTTGTTGAATTTCATCTATTTTACTCAAAACGCAAAGGGAGAGGAGATATGTGACGATTTTGCACTTGAAGTCAATAAAGAGGTTTTTTCAGTCTTGACCTCTGCATACCCAACTTCTTTCAAAATCCTCAATATCGAGCAACTGAGTGCACCAAAGTCTAAGTCATCCTTTAAACGTTTTTTGGTTAAGTTTTTTGTTGAATTTCATCTATTTTACTCAAAACGCAAAGGGAGAGGAGATATGTGATGATTTTGCACTTGAAGTCAATAAAGAGGTTTTTTCAGTCTTGACCTCTGCATACCCAACTTCTTTCAGAATCCTCAATATCGAGCAACTGAGTGCACCAAAGTCTAAGTCATCCTTTAAACGTTTTTTGGTTAAGTTTTTTGTTGAATTTCATCTATTTTACTCAAAACGCAAAGGGAGAGGAGATATGTGACGATTTTGCACTTGAAGTCAATAAAGAGGTTTTCTCAATCTTGACCTCTGCATACCCAACTTCTTTCAAAATCCTCAATATCGAGCAACTGAGTGCACCAAAGTCTAAGTCATCCTTTAAACGTTTTTTTGTTAAGTTTTTTGTTGAATTTCATCTATTTTACTCAAAACGCAAAGGGAGAGGAGATATGTGACGATTTTGCACTTGAAGTCAATAAAGAGGTTTTTTCAATCTTGACCTCTGCATACCCAACTTCTTTCAAAATTCCCAATATCGAGCAACTGAGTGCGCCAAAGTCTAAGTCATCCTTTAAACGTTTTTTAGTTAAGTTTTTTGTTGAATTTCATGCATTTGACCCAAAACGCAAAGGGAGATATGTGACGGTTTTGCACTTGAAGTCAATAAAGAGGTTTTTTCAGTGAGTGAGTGAGTGCACCAAAGTCTAAGTCTACCTTTAAACGTTTTTTGGTTAAGTTTTTTGTTGAATTTCATCTATTTTACTCAAAACGCAAAGGGAGAGGAGATATGTGACGATTTTGCACTTGAAGTCAATAAAGAGGTTTTTTCAGTCTTGACCTCTGCATACCCAACTTCTTTCAAAATCCTCAATATCGAGCAACTGAGTGCACCAAAGTCTAAGTCATCCTTTAAACGTTTTTTGGTTAAGTTTTTTGTTGAATTTCATCTACTTTACTCAAAACGCAAAGGGAGAGGAGATATGTGACGATTTTGCACTTGAAGTCAATAAAGAGGTTTTTTCAATCTTGACCTCTGCATACCCAACTTCTTTCAAAATTCCCAATATCGAGCAACTGAGTGCGCCAAGGTCTAAGTCATCCTTTAAACGTTTTTTAGTTAAGTTTTTTGTTGAATTTCATGCATTTGACCCAAAACGCAAAGGGAGATATGTGACGGTTTTGCACTTGAAGTCAATAAAGAGGTTTTTTCAGTGAGTGAGTGAGTGCACCAAAGTCTAAGTCATCCTTTAAACGTTTCTTGGTTAAGTTTTTTGTTGAATTTCATCTATTTTACTCAAAACGCAAAGGGAGAGGAGATATGTGACGATTTTGCACTTGAAGTCAATAAAGAGGTTTTTTCAGTCTTGACCTCTGCATACCCAACTTCTTTCAAAATCCTCAATATCGAGCAACTGAGTGCACCAAAGTCTAAGTCATCCTTTAAACGTTTCTTGGTTAAGTTTTTTGTTGAATTTCATCTATTTTACTCAAAACGCAAAGGGAGAGGAGATATGTGATGATTTTGCACTTGAAGTCAATAAAGAGGTTTTTTCAGTCTTGACCTCTGCATACCCAACTTCTTTCTAAATCCTCAATATCGAGCAACTGAGTGTACCAAAGTCTAAGTCATCCTTTAAACGTTTTTTGGTTAAGTTTTTTGTTGAATTTCATCTATTTTACTCAAAACGCAAAGGGAGAGGAGATATGTGACGATTTTGCACTTGAAGTCAATAAAGAGGTTTTTTCAGTCTTGACCTCTGCATACCCAACTTCTTTCAAAATCCTCAATATCGAGCAACTGAGTGCACCAAAGTGTAAGTCATCTTTTAAACGTTTTTTGGTTAAGTTTTTTGTTGAATTTCATCCATTTGACTCAAAACGCAAAGGGAAAGGAGATATGTGATGATTTTGCACTTGAAGTGAATTTAGAGGTTTTTTCAGTCTTGACCTCTGCATACCCAACTTCTTTCAAAATCCTCAATATCGAGCAACTGAGTGCACCAAAGTCTAAGTCATCTTTTAAACGTTTTTTGTTTAAGTTTTTTGTTGAATTTCATCCATTTGACCCAAAACGCAAAGGGAGAGGAGATATGCGACGATTTTGCACTTGAAGTCAATAAAGAGGTTTTTTCAGTCTTGACCTCTGCATACCCAACTTCTTTCAAAATCCTCAATATCGAGCAACTGAGTGCACCAAAGTCTAAGTCATCCTTTAAACGTTTTTTGGTTAAGTTTTTTGTTGAATTTCATGCATTTGACCCAAAACGCAAAGGGAGAGGAGATATGTGACGATTTTGCACTTGAAGTCAATAAAGAGGTTTTCTCAATCTTGACCTCTGCATACCCAACTTCTTTCAAAATCCTCAATATCGAGCAGCTGAGTGCACCAAAGTCTAAGTCATCCACTAAACGTTTTTTAGATAAGTTTGTTGTTGAATTTCATCCATTTGACGCAAAACGCAAAGGGAGAGGAGATATGTGATGATTTTGCACTTGAAGTGAATTTAGAGGTTTTTTCAGTCTTGACCTCTGTATACCCAACTTCTTTCAAAATCCTCAATATCAAGCAACTGAGTGCACCAAAGTCTAAGTCATCCACTAAACGTTTTTCAGTTTTTTGTTGAATTTCATCTATTTTACTCAAAACGCTAAGGGAGAGGAGATATGTGATGATTTTGCACTTGAAGTGAATTTAGAGGTTTCTTCAGTCTTGACCTCTGCATACCCAACTTCTTTCAAAATCCTCAATATCGAGCAACTGAGTGCACCAAAGTCTAAGTCATCCTTTAAACGTTTTTTTTTAAGTTTTTTGTTGAATTTCATGCATTTGACCCAAAACGCAAAGGGAGAGGAGATATGTGATGATTTTGCACTTGAAGTGAATTTAGAAGTTTTTTCAGTCTTGACCTCTGTATACCCAACTTCTTTCAAAATCCTCAATATCGAGCAACTGAGTGCACCAAAGTCTAAGTCATCCACTAAACGTTTTTCAGTTTTTTGTTGAATTTCATCTATTTTACTCAAAACGCTAAGGGAGAGGAGATATGTGATGATTTTGCACTTGAAGTGAATTTAGAGGTTTCTTCAGTCTTGACCTCTGCATACCCAACTTCTTTCAAAATCCTCAATATCGAGCAACTGAGTGCACCAAAGTCTAAGTCATCCTTTAAACGTTTTTTTTTAAGTTTTTTGTTGAATTTCATGCATTTGACCCAAAACGCAAAGGGAGAGGAGATACGTGACGATTTTGCACTTGAAGTCAATAAAGAGGTTTTTTCAATCTTGACCTCTGCATACCCAACTTCTTTCAAAATCCTCAATATCGAGCAACTGAGTGCACCAAAGTCTAAGTCATCCTTTAAACGTTTTTTTGTTAAGTTTTTTGTTGAATTTCATGCATTTGACCCAAAACGCAAAGGGAGAGGAGATATGTGATGATTTTGCACTTGAAGTGAATTTAGAGGTTTTTTCAGTCTTGACCTCTGCATACCCAACTTCTTTCAAAATCCTCAATATCGAGCAACTGAGTGCACTAAAATCTAAGTCATCCTTTAAACGTTTTTTGGTTAAGTTTTTTGTTGAATTTCATGCATTTGACCCAAAACGCAAAGGGAGAGGAGATATGTGATGATTTTGCACTTGAAGTGAATTTAGAGGTTTTTTCAGTCTTAACCTCTGCATACCCAACTTCTTTCAAAATCCTCAATATCGAGCAACTGAGTGCACTAAAGTCTAAGTCATCCTTTAAACGTTTTTTGGTTAAGTTTTTTGTTGAATTTCATGCATTTGACCCAAAACGCAAAGGGAGAGGAGATATGTGATGATTTTGCACTTGAAGTGAATTTAGAGGTTTTTCAGTCTTGACCTCTGCATACCCAACTTCTTTCAAAATCCTCAATATCGAGCAACTGAGTGCACTAAAGTCTAAGTCATCCTTTAAACGTACTTTGGTTAAGTTTTTTGTTGAATTTCATGCATTTGACCCAAAACGCAAAGGGAGAGGAGATATGTGATGATTTTGCACTTGAAGTCAATAAAGAGGTTTTCTCAATCTTGACCTCTGCATACCCAACTTCTTTCAAAATCCTCAATATCGAGCAACTGAGTGCACCAAAGTCTAAGTCATCCTTTAAACGTTTTTTTGTTAAGTTTTTTGTTGAATTTCATTCATTTGACCCAAAACGCAAAAGGGAGAGGAGATATGTGATGATTTTGCACTTGAAGTGAATTTAGAGGTTTTTTCAGTCTTGACCTCTGTATACCCAACTTCTTTCAAAATCCTCAATATCGAGCAACTGAGTGCACAAAAGTCTAAGTCATCCTTTAAACGTTTTTTGGTTAAGTTTTTTCTTGAATTTCATGCATTTGACCCAAAACGCAAAGGGAGAGGAGATATGTGATGATTTTGCACTTGAAGTGAATTTAGAGGTTTTTCAGTCTTGACCTCTGCATACCCAACATCTTTCAAAATCCTCAATATCGAGCAACTGAGTGCACTAAAGTCTAAGTCATCCTTTAAACGTATTTTGGTTAAGTTTTTTGTTGAATTTCATGCATTTGACCCAAAACGCAAAGGGAGAGGAGATATGTGATGATTTTGCACTTGAAGTGAATTTAGAAGTTTTTTCAGTCTTGACCTCTGTATACCCAACTTCTTTCAAAATCCTCAATATCGAGCAACTGAGTGCACCAAAGTCTAAGTCATCTTTTAAACGTTTTTTTGTTAAGTTTTTTGTTAAATTTCATCCATTTGACTCAAAACGCAAAGGGAAAGGAGATATGTCATGATTTTGCACTTGAAGTGAATTTAGAGGTTTTTTCAGTCTTGACCTCTGCATACCCAACTTCTTTCAAAATCCTCAATATCGAGCAACTGAGTGCACCAAAGTCTAAGTCATCCTTTAAACGTTTTTTGGTTAAGTTTTTTGTTGAATTTCATCTATTTTACTCAAAACGCAAAGGGAGAGGAGATATGTGATGATTTTGCACTTGAAGTCAATAAAGAGGTTTTTTCAGTCTTGAGCTCTGCATACCCAACTTCTTTCAAAATCCTCAATATCGAGCAACTGAGTGCACCAAAGTCTAAGTCATCCTTTTAACGTTTTTTTGTTAAGTTTTTTGTTGAATTTCATGCATTTGACCCAAAACGCAAAGGAAGAGGAGATATGTGATGATTTTGCACTTGAAGTCAATAAAGAGGTTTTTTCAGTCTTGACCTCTGCATACCCAACTTCTTTCAAAATCCTCAATATCGAGCAACTGAGTGCACCAAAGTCTAAGTCATCCTTTAAACGTTTTTCGGTTAAGTTTTTTGTTGAATTTCATCTATTTTACTCAATACGCAAAGGGAGAGGAGATATGTGATGATTTTGCACTTGAAGTCAATAAAGTGGTTTTTTCAGTCTTGACCTCTGCATACCCAACTTCTTTCAAAATCCTCAATATCGAGCAACTGAGTGCACCAAAGTCTAAGTCATCCTTTAAACGTTTTTTTGTTAAGTTTTTTGTTGAATTTCATACATTTGACCCAAAACGCAAAGGGAGAGGAGATATGTGATGATTTTGCACTTGAAGTCAATAAAGAGGTTTTTTCAGTCTTGACCTCTGCATACCCAACTTCTTTCAAAATCCTCAATATCGAGCAACTGAGTGCACCAAAGTCTAAGTCATCCTTTAAACGTTTTTTGGTTAAGTTTTTTGTTGAATTTCATCTATTTTACTCAAAACGCAAAGGGAGAGGAGATATGTGATGATTTTGCACTTGAAGTCAATAAAGAGGTTTTTTCAGTCTTGACCTCTGCATACCCAACTTCTTTCAAAATCCTCAATATCGAGCAACTGAGTGCACCAAAGTCTAAATTATCCTTTAAACGTTTTTTGGTTAAGTTTTTTGTTGAATTTCAACTATTTTACTCAAAACCCAAAGGGAGAGGAGATATGTGATGATTTTGCACTTGAAGTCAATAAAGTGGTTTTTTCAGTCTTGACCTCTGCATACCCAACTTCTTTCAAAATCCTCAATATCGAGCAACTGAGTGCACCAAAGTCTTAGTCATCCTTTAAACGTTTTTTGGTTAAGTTTTTTGTTGAATTTCATCTATTTTACTCAAAACGCAAAGGGAGAGGAGATATGTGATGATTTTGCACTTGAAGTGAATAAAGAGGTTTTTTCAGTCTTGACCTCTGCATACCCAACTTCTTTCAAAATCCTCAATATCGAGCAACTGAGTGCACCAAAGTCTAAGTCATCCTTTTAACGTTTTTTGGTTAAGTTTTTTGTTGAATTTCATCTATTTTACTCAAAACGCAAAGGGAGAGGAGATATGTGACGATTTTGCACTTGAAGTCAATAAAGAGGTTTTTTCAATCTTGACCTCTGCATACCCAACTTCTTTCAAAATTCCCAATATCGAGCAACTGAGTGCGCCAAAGTCTAAGTCATCCTTTAAACGTTTTTTAGTTAAGTTTTTTGTTGAATTTCATGCATTTGACCCAAAACGCAAAGGGAGATATGTGACGGTTTTGCACTTGAAGTCAATAAAGAGGTTTTTTCAGTGAGTGAGTGAGTGCACCAAAGTCTAAGTCATCCTTTAAACGTTTTTTGGTTAAGTTTTTTGTTGAATTTCATCTATTTTACTCAAAACGCAAAGGGAGAGGAGATATGTGACGATTTTGCACTTGAAGTCAATAAAGAGGTTTTTTCAGTCTTGACCTCTGCATACCCAACTTCTTTCAAAATCCTCAATATCGAGCAACTGAGTGCACCAAAGTCTAAGTCATCCTGTAAACGTTTTTTGGTTAAGTTTTTTGTTGAATTTCATCTATTTTACTCAAAACGCAAAGGGAGAGGAGATATGTGACGATTTTGCACTTGAAGTCAATAAAGAGGTTTTTTCAGTCTTGACCTCTGCATACCCAACTTCTTTCAAAATCCTCAATATCGAGCAACTGAGTGCACCAAAGTCTAAGTCATCCTTTAAACGTTTTTTGGTTAAGTTTTTTGTTGAATTTCATCTATTTTACTCTAAACGCAAAGGGAGAGGAGATATGTGATGATTTTGCACTTGAAGTGAATTTAGAGCTTTTTTCAGTCTTGACCTCTGCATACCCAACTTCTTTCAAAATCCTCAAATATCGAGCAACTGAGTGCACCAAAGTCTAAGTCATCCTTTAAACGTTTATTGGTTAAGTTTTTTGTTGAATTTCATCTATTTTACTCAAAACGCAAAGGGAGAGGAGATATGTGACGATTTTGCACTTGAAGTCAATAAAGAGGTTTTTTCAATCTTGACCTCTGCATACCCAACTTCTTTCAAAATTCCCAATATCGAGCAACTGAGTGCGCCAAGGTCTAAGTCATCCTTTAAACGTTTTTTAGTTAAGTTTTTTGTTGAATTTCATGCATTTGACCCAAAACGCAAAGGGAGATATGTGACGGTTTTGCACTTGAAGTCAATAAAGAGGTTTTTTCAGTGAGTGAGTGAGTGCACCAAAGTCTAAGTCATCCTTTAAACGTTTTTTGGTTAAGTTTTTTGTTGAATTTCATCTATTTTACTCAAAACGCAAAGGGAGAGGAGATATGTGACGATTTTGCACTTGAAGTCAATAAAGAGGTTTTTTCAGTCTTGACCTCTGCATACCCAACTTCTTTCTAAATCCTCAATATCGAGCAACTGAGTGTACCAAAGTCTAAGTCATCCTTTAAACGTTTTTTGGTTAAGTTTTTTGTTGAATTTCATCTATTTTACTCAAAACGCAAAGGGAGAGGAGATATGTGACGATTTTGCACTTGAAGTCAATAAAGAGGTTTTTTCAATCTTGACCTCTGCATACCCAACTTCTTTCAAAACTCCCAATATCGAGCAACTGAGTGCACCAAAGTCTAAGTCATCCTTTAAACGTTTTTTTGTTAAGTTTTTTGTTGAATTTCAACTATTTTACTCAAAACGCAAAGGGAGAGGAGATATGTGATGATTTTGCACTTGAAGTCAATAAAGAGGTTTTTTCAGTCTTGACCTCTGCATACCCAACTTCTTTCTAAATCCTCAATATCGAGCAACTGAGTGTACCAAAGTCTAAGTCATCCTTTAAACGTTTTTTGGTTAAGTTTTTTGTTGAATTTCATCTATTTTACTCAAAACGCAAAGGGAGAGGAGATATGTGACGATTTTGCACTTGAAGTCAATAAAGAGGTTTTTTCAATCTTGACCTCTGCATACCCAACTTCTTTCAAAACTCCCAATATCGAGCAACTGAGTGCACCAAAGTCTAAGTCATCCTTTAAACGTTTTTTTGTTAAGTTTTTTGTTGAATTTCAACTATTTTACTCAAAACGCAAAGGGAGAGGAGATATGTGATGATTTTGCACTTGAAGTGAATTTAGAGGTTTTTTCAGTCTTGACCTCTGTATACCCAACTTCTTTCAAAATCCTCAATATCGAGCAACTGAGTGCACAAAAGTCTAAGTCATCCTTTAAACGTTTTTTGGTTAAGTTTTTTCTTGAATTTCATGCATTTGACCCAAAACGCAAAGGGTGAGGAGATACGTGACGATTTTGCACTTGAAGTCAATAAAGAGGTTTTTTCAATCTTGACCTCTGCATACCCAACTTCTTTCAAAATCCTCAATATCGAGCAACTGAGTGCACCAAAGTCTAAGTCATCCTTTAAACGTTTTTTTGTTAAGTTTTTTGTTGAATTTCATGCATTTGACCCAAAACGCAAAGGGAGAGGAGATATGTGATGATTTTGCACTTGAAGTGAATTTAGAGGTTTTTTCAGTCTTGACCTCTGCATACCCAACTTCTTTCAAAATCCTCAATATCGAGCAACTGAGTGCACTAAAGTCTAAGTCATCCTTTAAACGTTTTTTGGTTAAGTTTTTTGTTGAATTTCATCTATTTTACTCAAAACGCAAAGGGAGATGAGATATGTGACGATTTTGCACTTGAAGTCAATAAAGAGGTTTTTTCAGTCTTGACCTCTACATACCCAACTTCTTTCTAAATCCTCAATATCGAGCAACTGAGTGTACCAAAGTCTAAGTCATCCTTTAAACGTTTTTTGGTTAAGTTTTTTGTTGAATTTCATCTATTTTACTCAAAACGCAAAGGGAGATGAGATATGTGACGATTTTGCACTTGAAGTCAATAAAGAGGTTTTTTCAATCTTGACCTCTGCATACCCAACTTCTTTCAAAACTCCCAATATCGAGCAACTGAGTGCACCAAAGTCTAAGTCATCCTTTAAACGTTTTTTTGTTAAGTTTTTTGTTGAATTTCAACTATTTTACTCAAAACGCAAAGGGAGAGGAGATATGTGATGATTTTGCACTTGAAGTCAATAAAGAGGTTTTTTCAGTCTTGACCTCTGCATACCCAACTTCTTTCTAAATCCTCAATATCGAGCAACTGAGTGTACCAAAGTCTAAGTCATCCTTTAAACGTTTTTTGGTTAAGTTTTTTGTTGAATTTCATCTATTTTACTCAAAACGCAAAGGGAGAGGAGATATGTGACGATTTTGCACTTGAAGTCAATAAAGAGGTTTTTTCAATCTTGACCTCTGCATACCCAACTTCTTTCAAAACTCCCAATATCGAGCAACTGAGTGCACCAAAGTCTAAGTCATCCTTTAAACGTTTTTTTTGTTAAGTTTTTTGTTGAATTTCAACTATTTTACTCAAAACGCAAAGGGAGAGGAGATATGTGATGATTTTGCACTTGAAGTGAATTTAGAGGTTTTTTCAGTCTTGACCTCTGTATACCCAACTTCTTTCAAAATCCTCAATATCGAGCAACTGAGTGCACAAAAGTCTAAGTCATCCTTTAAACGTTTTTTGGTTAAGTTTTTTCTTGAATTTCATGCATTTGACCCAAAACGCAAAGGGTGAGGAGATACGTGACGATTTTGCACTTGAAGTCAATAAAGAGGTTTTTTCAATCTTGACCTCTGCATACCCAACTTCTTTCAAAATCCTCAATATCGAGCAACTGAGTGCACCAAAGTCTAAGTCATCCTTTAAACGTTTTTTTGTTAAGTTTTTTGTTGAATTTCATGCATTTGACCCAAAACGCAAAGGGAGAGGAGATATGTGATGATTTTGCACTTGAAGTGAATTTAGAGGTTTTTTCAGTCTTGACCTCTGCATACCCAACTTCTTTCAAAATCCTCAATATCGAGCAACTGAGTGCACTAAAGTCTAAGTCATCCTTTAAACGTTTCTTGGTTAAGTTTTTTGTTGAATTTCATCTATTTTACTCAAAACGCAAAGGGAGAGGAGATATGTGATGATTTTGCACTTGAAGTCAATAAAGAGGTTTTTTCAGTCTTGACCTCTGCATACCCAACTTCTTTCAAAATCCTCAATATCGAGCAACTGAGTGCACCAAAGTCTAAGTCATCCTTTAAACGTTTTTTCATTAAGTTTTTTGTTGAATTTCAACTATTTTACTCAAAACGCAAAGGGAGAGGAGATATGTGATGATTTTGCACTTGAAGTCAATAAAGTGGTTTTTTCAGTCTTGACCTCTGCATACCCAACTTCTTTCAAAATCCTCAATAT
Source organism: Xylota segnis (assembly GCA_963583995.1). Taxonomy (NCBI): domain Eukaryota; kingdom Metazoa; phylum Arthropoda; class Insecta; order Diptera; family Syrphidae; genus Xylota; species Xylota segnis. The sequence goes on from OY757237.1 coordinate 39,396,951, forward strand.
CGAGCAACTGAGTGCACCAAAGTCTAAGTCATCCTTTTAACGTTTTTTGGTTAAGTTTTTTGTTGAATTTCATCTATTTTACTCAAAACGCAAAGGGAGAGGAGATATGTGACGATTTTGCACTTGAAGTCAATAAAGAGGTTTTTTCAATCTTGACCTCTGCATACCCAACTTCTTTCAAAATTCCCAATATCGAGCAACTGAGTGCGCCAAAGTCTAAGTCATCCTTTAAACGTTTTTCAGTTAAGTTTTTTGTTGAATTTCATCTATTTTACTCAAAACGCAAAGGGAGAGGAGATATGTGATGATTTTGCACTTGAAGTCAATAAAGAGGTTTTTTTCAATCTTGACCTCTGCATACCCAACTTCTTTCAAAATCCTCAAATATCGAGCAACTGAGTGCACCAAAGTCTAAGTCATCCTTTAAACGTTTTTTGGTTAAGTTTTTTGTTGAATTTCAACTATTTTACTCAAAACGCAAGGGGAGAGGAGATATGTGATGATTTTGCACTTGAAGTGAATTTAGAGCTTTTTTCAATCTTGACCTCTGCATACCCAACTTCTTTCAAAATCCTCAAATATCGAGCAACTGAGTGCACCAAAGTCTAAGTCATCCTTTAAACGTTTATTGGTTAAGTTTTTTGTTGAATTTCATCTATTTTACTCAAAACGCAAAGGGAGAGGAGATATGTGACGATTTTGCACTTGAAGTCAATAAAGAGGTTTTTTTCAATCTTGACCTCTGCATACCCAACTTCTTTCAAAATCCTCAAATATCGAGCAACTGAGTGCACCAAAGTCTAAGTCATCCTTTAAACGTTTTTTGGTTAAGTTTTTTGTTGAATTTCAACTATTTTACTCAAAACGCAAGGGGAGAGGAGATATGTGATGATTTTGCACTCGAAGTGAATTTAGAGCTTTTTTCAATCTTGACCTCTGCATACCCAACTTCTTTCAAAATCCTCAAATATCGAGCAACTGAGTGCACCAAGGTCTAAGTCATCCTTTAAACGTTTATTGGTTAAGTTTTTTGTTGAATTTCATCTATTTTACTCAAAACGCAAAGGGAGAGGAGATATGTGACGATTTTGCACTTGAAGTCAATAAAGAGGTTTTTTCAATCTTGACCTCTGCATACCCAACTTCTTTCAAAATTCCCAATATCGAGCAACTGAGTGCGCCAAAGTCTAAGTCATCCTTTAAACGTTTTTTGGTTAAGTTTTTTGTTGAATTTCAACTATTTTACTCAAAACGCAAGGGGAGAGGAGATATGTGATGATTTTGCACTCGAAGTGAATTTAGAGCTTTTTTCAATCTTGACCTCTGCATACCCAACTTCTTTCAAAATCCTCAAATATCGAGCAACTGAGTGCACCAAGGTCTAAGTCATCCTTTAAACGTTTATTGGTTAAGTTTTTTGTTGAATTTCATGCATTTGACCCAAAACGCAAAGGGAGATATGTGACGGTTTTGCACTTGAAGTCAATAAAGAGGTTTTTTCAGTCTTGACCTCTGCATACCCAACTTCTTTCAAAATCCTCAATATCGAGCAACTGAGTGCACCAAAGTCTAAGTCATCCTTTAAACGTTTTTTGGTTAAGTTTTTTGTTGAATTTCATCTATTTTACTCAAAACGCAAAGGGAGAGGAGATATGTGACGATTTTGCACTTGAAGTCAATAAAGAGGTTTTTTCAGTCTTGACCTCTGCATACCCAACTTCTTTCAAAATCCTCAATATCGAGCAACTGAGTGCACCAAAGTCTAAGTCATCCTTTAAACGTTTTTTGGTTAAGTTTTTTGTTGAATTTCATCTATTTTACTCAAAACGCAAAGGGAGAGGAGATATGTGATGATTTTGCACTTGAAGTGAATTTAGAGCTTTTTTCAGTCTTGACCTCTGCATACCCAACTTCTTTCAAAATCCTCAAATATCGAGCAACTGAGTGCACCAAAGTCTAAGTCATCCTTTAAACTTTTTTTGGTTAAGTTTTTTGTTGAATTTCATCTATTTTACTCAAAACGCAAAGGGAGAGGAGATATGTGACGATTTTGCACTTGAAGTCAATAAAGAGGTTTTTTCAATCTTGACCTCTGCATACCCAACTTCTTTCAAAATTCCCAATATCGAGCAACTGAGTGCGCCAAAGTCTAAGTCATCCTTTAAACGTTTTTTAGTTAAGTATTTTGTTGAATTTCATGCATTTGACCCAAAACGCAAAGGGAGATATGTGACGGTTTTGCACTTGAAGTCAATAAAGAGGTTTTTTCAGTGAGTGAGTGAGTGCACCAAAGTCTAAGTCATCCTTTAAACGTTTTTTGGTTAAGTTTTTTGTTGAATTTCATCTATTTTACTCAAAACGCAGAGGGAGAGGAGATATGTGACGATTTTGCACTTGAAGTCAATAAAGAGGTTTTTTCAGTCTTGACCTCTGCATATCCAACTTCTTTCAAAATCCTCAATATCGAGCAACTGAGTGCACCAAAGTCTAAGTCATCCTTTAAACGTTTTTTGGTTAAGTTTTTTGTTGAATTTCATCTATTTTACTCAAAACGCAAAGGGAGAGGAGATATGTGACGATTTTGCACTTGAAGTCAATAAAGAGGTTTTTTCAGTCTTGACCTCTGCATACCCAACTTCTTTCTAAATCCTCAATATCGAGCAACTGAGTGTACCAAAGTCTAAGTCATCCTTTAAACGTTTTTTAGTTAAGTTTTTTGTTGAATTTCATGCATTTGACCCAAAACGCAAAGGGAGATATGTGACGGTTTTGCACTTGAAGTCAATAAAGAGGTTTTTTCAGTGAGTGAGTGAGTGCACCAAAGTCTAAGTCATCCTTTAAACGTTTTTTGGTTAAGTTTTTTGTTGAATTTCATCTATTTTACTCAAAACGCAGAGGGAGAGGAGATATGTGACGATTTTGCACTTGAAGTCAATAAAGAGGTTTTTTCAGTCTTGACCTCTGCATACCCAACTTCTTTCAAAATCCTCAATATCGAGCAACTGAGTGCACCAAAGTCTAAGTCATCCTTTAAACGTTTTTTTGTTAAGTTTTTTGTTGAATTTCATCTATTTTACTCAAAACGCAAAGGGAGAGGAGATATGTGATGATTTTGCACTTGAAGTCAATAAAGAGGTTTTTTCAGTCTTGACCTCTGCATACCCAACTTCTTTCTAAATTCCCAATATCGAGCAACTGAGTGCGCCAAAGTCTAAGTCATCCTTTAAACGTTTTTTAGTTAAGTTTTTTGTTGAATTTCATGCATTTGACCCAAAACGCAAAGGGAGATATGTGACGGTTTTGCACTTGAAGTCAATAAAGAGGTTTTTTCAGTGAGTGAGTGAGTGCACCAACGTCTAAGTCATCCTTTAAACGTTTTTTGGTTAAGTTTTTTGTTGAATTTCATCTATTTTACTCAAAACGCAGAGGGAGAGGAGATATGTGACGATTTTGCACTTGAAGTCAATAAAGAGGTTTTTTCAGTCTTGACCTCTGCATACCCAACTTCTTTCAAAATCCTCAATATCGAGCAACTGAGTGCACCAAAGTCTAAGTCATCCTTTAAACGTTTTTTAGTTAAGTTTTTTGTTGAATTTCATCTATTTTACTCAAAACGCAAAGGGAGCGGAGATATGTGACGATTTTGCACTTGAAGTCAATAAAGAGGTTTTTTCAATCTTGACCTCTGCATACCCAACTTCTTTCAAAACTCCCAATATCGAGCAACTGAGTGCACCAAAGTCTAAGTCATCCTTTAGACGTTTTATGGTTAAGTTTTTTGTTGAATTTCAACTATTTTACTCAAAACGCAAAGGGAGAGGAGATATGTGATGATTTTGCACTTGAAGTGAATTTAGAGGTTTTTTCAGTCTTGACCTCTGCAAACCCAACTTCTTTCAAAATCCTCAAATATCGAGCAACTGAGTGCAGGAAAGTCTAAGTCATCCTTTAAACGTTTTTTTGTTAAGTTTTTTGTTGAATTTCATCTATTTTACTCAAAACGCAAAGGGAGAGGAGATATGTGAGGATTTTGCACTTGAAGTCAATAAAGAGGTTTTTTCAGTCTTGACCTCTGCATACCCAACTTCTTTCAAAATCCTCAATATCGAGCAACTGAGTGCACCAAAGTCTAAGTCATCCTTTAAACGTTGTTTTGTTAAGTTTTTTGTTGAATTTCATCTATTTTACTCAAAACGCAAAGGGAGAGGAGATATGTGACGATTTTGCACTTGAAGTCAATAAAGAGGTTTTTTCAATCTTGACCTCTGCATACCCAACTTCTTTCAAAATCCTCAATATCGAGCAACTGAGTGCACCAAAGTCTAAGTCATCCTTTAAACGTTTTTTGGTTAAGTTTTTTGTTGAATTTCATCTATTTTACTCAAAACGCAAAGGGAGAGGAGATATGTGATGATTTTGCACTTGAAGTGAATTTAGAGCTTTTTTCAGTCTTGACCTCTGCATACCCAACTTCTTTCAAAATCCTCAATATCGAGCAACTGAGTGCACCAAAGTCTAAGTCATCCTTTAAACGTTTTTTTGTTAAGTTTTTTGTTGAATTTCATCTATTTTACTCAAAACGCAAAGGGAGAGGAGATATGTGACGATTTTGCACTTGAAGTCAATAAAGAGGTTTTTTCAATCTTGACCTCTGCATACCCAACTTCTTTCAAAACTCCCAATATCGAGCAACTGAGTGCACCAAAGTCTAAGTCATCCTTTAGACGTTTTATGGTTAAGTTTTTTGTTGAATTTCAACTATTTTACTCAAAACGCAAAGGGAGAGGAGATATGTGATGATTTTGCACTTGAAGTGAATTTAGAGGTTTTTTCAGTCTTGACCTCTGCAAACCCAACTTCTTTCAAAATCCTCAAATATCGAGCAACTGAGTGCACGAAAGTCTAAGTCATCCTTTAAACGTTTTTTTGTTAAGTTTTTTGTTGAATTTCATCTATTTTACTCAAAACGCAAAGGGAGAGGAGATATGTGAGGATTTTGCACTTGAAGTCAATAAAGAGGTTTTTTCAGTCTTGACCTCTGCATACCCAACTTCTTTCAAAATCCTCAATATCGAGCAACTGAGTGCACCAAAGTCTAAGTCATCCTTTAAACGTTTTTTTGTTAAGTTTTTTGTTGAATTTCATCTATTTTACTCAAAACGCAAAGGGAGAGGAGATATGTGACGATTTTGCACTTGAAGTCAATAAAGAGGTTTTTTCAATCTTGACCTCTGCATACCCAACTTCTTTCAAAATCCTCAATATCGAGCAACTGAGTGCACCAAAGTCTAAGTCATCCTTTAAACGTTTTTTGGTTAAGTTTTTTGTTGAATTTCATCTATTTTACTCAAAACGCAAAGGGAGAGGAGATATGTGATGATTTTGCACTTGAAGTCAATAAAGAGGTTTTTTCAATCTTGACCTCTGCATACCCAACTTCTTTCAAAACTCCCAATATCGAGCAACTGAGTGCACCAAAGTCTAAGTCATCCTTTAGACGTTTTATGGTTAAGTTTTTTGTTGAATTTCAACTATTTTACTCAAAACGCAAAGGGAGAGGAGATATGTGATGATTTTGCACTTGAAGTGAATTTAGAGGTTTTTTCAGTCTTGACCTCTGCAAACCCAACTTCTTTCAAAATCCTCAAATATCGAGCAACTGAGTGCACGAAAGTCTAAGTCATCCTTTAAACGTTTTTTTGTTAAGTTTTTTGTTGAATTTCATCTATTTTACTCAAAACGCAAAGGGAGAGGAGATATGTGAGGATTTTGCACTTGAAGTCAATAAAGAGGTTTTTTCAGTCTTGACCTCTGCATACCCAACTTCTTTCAAAATCCTCAATATCGAGCAACTGAGTGCACCAAAGTCTAAGTCATCCTTTAAACGTTTTTTTGTTAAGTTTTTTGTTGAATTTCATCTATTTTACTCAAAACGCAAAGGGAGAGGAGATATGTGACGATTTTGCACTTGAAGTCAATAAAGAGGTTTTTTCAATCTTGACCTCTGCATACCCAACTTCTTTCAAAATCCTCAATATCGAGCAACTGAGTGCACCAAAGTCTAAGTCATCCTTTAAACGTTTTTTTGTTAAGTTTTTTGTTGAATTTCATCTATTTTACTCAAAACGCAAAGGGAGAGGAGATATGTGACGATTTTGCACTTGAAGTCAATAAAGAGGTTTTTTCAATCTTGACCTCTGCATACCCAACTTCTTTCAAAATCCTCAATATCGAGCAACTGAGTGCGCCAAAGTCTAAGTCATCCTTTAAACGTTTTTTAGTTAAGTTTTTTGTTGAATTTCATGCATTTGACCCAAAACGCAAAGGGAGATATGTGACGGTTTTGCACTTGAAGTCAATAAAGAGGTTTTTTCAGTGAGTGAGTGAGTGCACCAAAGTCTAAGTCATCCTTTAAACGTTTTTTGGTTAAGTTTTTTGTTGAATTTCATCTATTTTACTCAAAACGCAGAGGGAGAGGAGATATGTGACGATTTTGCACTTGAAGTCAATAAAGAGGTTTTTTCAGTCTTGACCTCTGCATATCCAACTTCTTTCAAAATCCTCAATATCGAGCAACTGAGTGCACCAAAGTCTAAGTCATCCTTTAAACGTTTTTTTGTTAAGTTTTTTGTTGAATTTCATCTATTTTACTCAAAACGCAAAGGGAGAGGAGATATGTGATGATTTTGCACTTGAAGTCAATAAAGAGGTTTTTTCAGTCTTGACCTCTGCATACCCAACTTCTTTCTAAATCCTCAATATCGAGCAACTGAGTGTACCAAAGTCTAAGTCATCCTTTAAACGTTTTTTAGTTAAGTTTTTTGTTGAATTTCATGCATTTGACCCAAAACGCAAAGGGAGATATGTGACGGTTTTGCACTTGAAGTCAATAAAGAGGTTTTTTCAGTGAGTGAGTGAGTGCACCAAAGTCTAAGTCATCCTTTAAACGTTTTTTGGTTAAGTTTTTTGTTGAATTTCATCTATTTTACTCAAAACGCAGAGGGAGAGGAGATATGTGACGATTTTGCACTTGAAGTCAATAAAGAGGTTTTTTCAGTCTTGACCTCTGCATACCCAACTTCTTTCAAAATCCTCAATATCGAGCAACTGAGTGCACCAAAGTCTAAGTCATCCTTTAAACGTTTTTTTGTTAAGTTTTTTGTTGAATTTCATCTATTTTACTCAAAACGCAAAGGGAGAGGAGATATGTGATGATTTTGCACTTGAAGTCCATAAAGAGGTTTTTTCAGTCTTGACCTCTGCATACCCAACTTCTTTCTAAATTCCCAATATCGAGCAACTGAGTGCGCCAAAGTCTAAGTCATCCTTTAAACGTTTTTTAGTTAAGTTTTTTGTTGAATTTCATGCATTTGACCCAAAACGCAAAGGGAGATATGTGACGGTTTTGCACTTGAAGTCAATAAAGAGGTTTTTTCAGTGAGTGAGTGAGTGCACCAAAGTCTAAGTCATCCTTTAAACGTTTTTTGGTTAAGTTTTTTGTTGAATTTCATCTATTTTACTCAAAACGCAGAGGGAGAGGAGATATGTGACGATTTTGCACTTGAAGTCAATAAAGAGGTTTTTTCAGTCTTGACCTCTGCATACCCAACTTCTTTCAAAATCCTCAATATCGAGCAACTGAGTGCACCAAAGTCTAAGTCATCCTTTAAACGTTTTTTTGTTAAGTTTTTTGTTGAATTTCATCTATTTTACTCAAAACGCAAAGGGAGAGGAGATATGTGACGATTTTGCACTTGAAGTCAATAAAGAGGTTTTTTCAATCTTGACCTCTGCATACCCAACTTCTTTCAAAACTCCCAATATCGAGCAACTGAGTGCACCAAAGTCTAAGTCATCCTTTAGACGTTTTATGGTTAAGTTTTTTGGTGAATTTCAACTATTTTACTCAAAACGCAAAGGGAGAGGAGATATGTGATGATTTTGCACTTGAAGTGAATTTAGAGGTTTTTTCAGTCTTGACCTCTGCAAACCCAACTTCTTTCAAAATCCTCAAATATCGAGCAACTGAGTGCACGAAAGTCTAAGTCATCCTTTAAACGTTTTTTTGTTAAGTTTTTTGTTGAATTTCATCTATTTTACTCAAAACGCAAAGGGAGAGGAGATATGTGAGGATTTTGCACTTGAAGTCAATAAAGAGGTTTTTTCAGTCTTGACCTCTGCATACCCAACTTCTTTCAAAATCCTCAATATCGAGCAACTGAGTGCACCAAAGTCTAAGTCATCCTTTAAACGTTTTTTTGTTAAGTTTTTTGTTGAATTTCATCTATTTTACTCAAAACGCAAAGGGAGAGGAGATATGTGACGATTTTGCACTTGAAGTCAATAAAGAGGTTTTTTCAATCTTGACCTCTGCATACCCAACTTCTTTCAAAATCCTCAATATCGAGCAACTGAGTGCACCAAAGTCTAAGTCATCCTTTAAACGTTTTTTGGTTAAGTTTTTTGTTGAATTTCATCTATTTTACTCAAAACGCAAAGGGAGAGGAGATATGTGATGATTTTGCACTTGAAGTGAATTTAGAGCTTTTTTCAGTCTTGACCTCTGCATACCCAACTTCTTTCAAAATCCTCAATATCGAGCAACTGAGTGCACCAAAGTCTAAGTCATCCTTTAAACGTTTTTTTGTTAAGTTTTTTGTTGAATTTCATCTATTTTACTCAAAACGCAAAGGGAGAGGAGATATGTGACGATTTTGCACTTGAAGTCAATAAAGAGGTTTTTTCAATCTTGACCTCTGCATACCCAACTTCTTTCAAAACTCCCAATATCGAGCAACTGAGTGCACCAAAGTCTAAGTCATCCTTTAGACGTTTTATGGTTAAGTTTTTTGTTGAATTTCAACTATTTTACTCAAAACGCAAAGGGAGAGGAGATATGTGATGATTTTGCACTTGAAGTGAATTTAGAGGTTTTTTCAGTCTTGACCTCTGCAAACCCAACTTCTTTCAAAATCCTCAAATATCGAGCAACTGAGTGCACGAAAGTCTAAGTCATCCTTTAAACGTTTTTTTGTTAAGTTTTTTGTTGAATTTCATCTATTTTACTCAAAACGCAAAGGGAGAGGAGATATGTGAGGATTTTGCACTTGAAGTCAATAAAGAGGTTTTTTCAGTCTTGACCTCTGCATACCCAACTTCTTTCAAAATCCTCAATATCGAGCAACTGAGTGCACCAAAGTCTAAGTCATCCTTTAAACGTTTTTTTGTTAAGTTTTTTGTTGAATTTCATCTATTTTACTCAAAACGCAAAGGGAGAGGAGATATGTGACGATTTTGCACTTGAAGTCAATAAAGAGGTTTTTTCAATCTTGACCTCTGCATACCCAACTTCTTTCAAAATCCTCAATATCGAGCAACTGAGTGCACCAAAGTCTAAGTCATCCTTTAAACGTTTTTTGGTTAAGTTTTTTGTTGAATTTCATCTATTTTACTCAAAACGCAAAGGGAGAGGAGATATGTGATGATTTTGCACTTGAAGTCAATAAAGAGGTTTTTTCAATCTTGACCTCTGCATACCCAACTTCTTTCAAAACTCCCAATATCGAGCAACTGAGTGCACCAAAGTCTAAGTCATCCTTTAGACGTTTTATGGTTAAGTTTTTTGTTGAATTTCAACTATTTTACTCAAAACGCAAAGGGAGAGGAGATATGTGATGATTTTGCACTTGAAGTGAATTTAGAGGTTTTTTCAGTCTTGACCTCTGCAAACCCAACTTCTTTCAAAATCCTCAAATATCGAGCAACTGAGTGCACGAAAGTCTAAGTCATCCTTTAAACGTTTTTTTGTTAAGTTTTTTGTTGAATTTCATCTATTTTACTCAAAACGCAAAGGGAGAGGAGATATGTGAGGATTTTGCACTTGAAGTCAATAAAGAGGTTTTTTCAGTCTTGACCTCTGCATACCCAACTTCTTTCAAAATCCTCAATATCGAGCAACTGAGTGCACCAAAGTCTAAGTCATCCTTTAAACGTTTTTTTGTTAAGTTTTTTGTTGAATTTCATCTATTTTACTCAAAACGCAAAGGGAGAGGAGATATGTGACGATTTTGCACTTGAAGTCAATAAAGAGGTTTTTTCAATCTTGACCTCTGCATACCCAACTTCTTTCAAAATCCTCAATATCGAGCAACTGAGTGCACCAAAGTCTAAGTCATCCTTTAAACGTTTTTTGGTTAAGTTTTTTGTTGAATTTCATCTATTTTACTCAAAACGCAAAGGGAGAGGAGATATGTGATGATTTTGCACTTGAAGTGAATTTAGAGCTTTTTTCAGTCTTGACCTCTGCATACCCAACTTCTTTCAAAATCCTCAATATCGAGCAACTGAGTGCACCAAAGTCTAAGTCATCCTTTAAACGTTTTTTGGTTAAGTTTTTTGTTGAATTTCAACTATTTTACTCAAAACGCAAAGGGAGAGGAGATATGTGATGATTTTGCACTTGAAGTGAATTTAGAGCTTTTTTCAGTCTTGACCTCTGCATACCCAACTTCTTTCAAAATCCTCAATATCGAGCAACTGAGTGCACCAAAGTCTAAGTCATCCTTTAAACGTTTTTTGGTTAAGTTTTTTGTTGAATTTCAACTATTTTACTCAAAACGCAAAGGGAGAGGAGATATGTGATGATTTTGCACTTGAAGTGAATTTAGAGCTTTTTCCAGTCTTGAGCTCTGCATACCCATCTTCTTTCAAAATCCTCAATATCGAGCAACTGAGTGCACCAAAGTCTAAGTCATCCTTTAAACGTTTATTGGTTAAGTTTTTTGTTGAATTTCGTCTATTTTACTCAAAACGCAAAGGGAGAGGAGATATGTGACGATTTTGCACTTGAAGTCAATAAAGAGGTATTTTCAGTCTTGACCTCTGCATACCCAACTTCTTTCAAAATCCTCAATATCGAGCAACTGAGTGCACCAAAATCTAAGTCATCCTTTAAACGTTTTTTGGTTAAGTTTTTTGTTGAATTTCATCCATTTGACTCAAAACGCAAAGGAAGAGGAGATATGTGATGATTTTGCACTTGAAGTCAATAAAGAGGTTTTTTCAGTCTTGATCTCTGCATACCCAACTTCTTTCAAAACTCCCAATATCGAGCAACTGAGTGCGCCAAAGTCTAAGTCATCCTTTAAACGTTTTATGGTTAAGTTTTTTGTTGAATTTCAACTATTTTACTCAAAACGCAAAGGGAGAGGAGACATGTGATGATTTTGCACTTGAAGTGAATTTAGAGCTTTTTTCAGTCTTGACCTCTGCATACCCAACTTCTTTCAAAATCCTCAATATCGAGCAACTGAGTGCACCAAAGTCTAAGTCATCCTTTAAACGTTTTTTGGTTAAGTTTTTTGTTGAATTTCAACTATTTTACTCAAAACGCAAAGGGAGAGGAGATATGTGATGATTTTGCACTTGAAGTGAATTTAGAGCTTTTTCCAGTCTTGAGCTCTGCATACCCATCTTCTTTCAAAATCCTCAATATCGAGCAACTGAGTGCACCAAAATCTAAGTCATTCTTTAAACGTTTTTTGGTTAAGTTTTGTGTTGAATTTCATTTATTTTACCCAAAACGCAAAGGGAGAGGAGATATGTGATGATTTTGCACTTGAAGTCGATAAAGAGGTTTTTTTCAATCTTGACCTCTGCATACCCAACTTCTCTCAAAATCCTCAATATCGAGCAACTGAGTGCACCAAAGTCTAAGTCATCCTTTAAACGTTTTGTGGTTAAGTTTTTTGTTGAATTTCATCTATTTGACTCAAACCGCAAAGGAAGAGGAGATATGTGATGATTTTGCACTTGAAGTGAATTTAGAGGTTTTTTCAGTCTTGACATCTGCATACCCAACATCTTTCAAAATCCTTAATATCGAGCAACTGAGTGCGCCAAAGTCTAAGTCATCCTTTAAACGTTTTTGATTAAGTTTTTTGTTGAATTTCATCTATTTTACTCAAAACGCAAAGGGAAAGGAGATATGTGATGATTTTGCACTTGAAGTCAATAAAGAGGTTTTTTCAGTCTTGACCTCTGCATACCCAACTTCTCTCAAAATCCTCAATATCGAGCAACTGAGTGCACCAAAGTCTAAGTCATCCTTTAAACGTTTTTTGGTTAAGTTTTTTGTTGAATTTCATCTATTTTACTCAAAACGCAAAGGGAGAGGAGATATGTGACGATTTTGCACTTGAAGTCAATAAAGAGGTTTTTTCAATCTTGACCTCTGCATACCCATCTTCTTTCAAAACTCCCAATATCGAGCAACTGAGTGCGCCAAAGTCTAAGTCATCCTTTAAACGTTTTATGGTTAAGTTTTTTGTTGAATTTCAACTATTTTACTCAAAACGCAAAGGGAGAGGAGATATGTGATGATTTTGCACTTGAAGTGAATTTAGAGCTTTTTTCAGTCTTGACCTCTGCATACCCAACTTCTTTCAAAATCCTCAATATCGAGCAACTGAGTGCACCAAAGTCTAAGTCATCCTTTAAACGTTTTTCAGTTAAGTTTTTTGTTGAATTTCATCTATTTTACTCAAAACGCAAAGGGAGAGAAGATATGTGATGATTTTGCACTTGAAGTGAATTTAGAGGTTTTCCTAGTCTTGACCTCTGCATACCCAACTTCTTTCAAAACTCCCAATATCGAGCAACTGAGTGCGCCAAAGTCTAAGTCATCCTTTAAACGTTTTATGGTTAAGTTTTTTGTTGAATTTCAACTATTTTACTCAAAACGCAAAGGGAGAGGAGATATGTGATGATTTTGCACTTGAAGTGAATTTAGAGCTTTTTTCAGTCTTGACCTCTGCATACCCAACTTCTTTCAAAATCCTCAATATCGAGCAACTGAGTGCACCAAAGTCTAAGTCATCCTTTAAACGTTTTTCAGTTAAGTTTTTTGTTGAATTTCATCTATTTTACTCAAAACGCAAAGGGAGAGAAGATTTGTGATGATTTTGCACTTGAAGTGAATTTAGAGGTTTTCCTAGTCTTGACCTCTGCATACCCAACTTCTTTCAAAACTCCCAATATCGAGCAACTGAGTGCGCCAAAGTCTAAGTCATCCTTTAAACCTTTTATGGTTAAGTTTTTTGTTGAATTTCAACTATTTTACTCAAAACGCAAAGGGAGAGGAGATATGTGATGATTTTGCACTTGAAGTGAATTTAGAGCTTTTTTCAGTCTTGACCTCTGCATACCCAACTTCTTTCAAAATCCTCAATATCGAGCAACTGAGTGCAGCAAAATCTAAGTCATCCTTTAAACGTTTTTTGGTTAAGTTTTTTGTTGAATTTCATCTATTTGACCCAAAACGCAAAGGGAGAGGAGATATGTGACGATTTTGCACTTGAGGTCAATAAAGAGGTTTTTTCAATCTTGACCTCTCCATACCCAACTTCTTTCAAAATCCTCAATATTGAGCAACTGAGTGCCCCAAAGTCTAAATCATCCTTTAAACGTTTTTTGGTTAAGTTTTTCGTTGAATTTCACCCATTTGACTCAAAACGCAAAGGGAGAGGAGATATGTGATGATTTTGCACTTGAAGTCAGTAAAGAGGATTTTTCAGTCTTGACCTCTGCATACCCAACTTCTCTCAAGATCCTCAATATCGAGCAACTGAGTGCACCAAAGTCTAAGTCATCCTTTAAACGTTTTTGATTAAGTTTTTTGTTGAATTTCATCTATTTTACTCAAAACGCAAAGGGAAAGGAGATATGTGATGATTTTGCACTTGAAGTCAATAAAGAGGTTTTTTCAGTCTTGACCTCTTTGTTTTTGACTGATCCTGGTAAATAGCCTCCAACCTTAGTCAGACAAAAGTGGTAACTTTTAGGCTTCCAAATACAGACGCAATTCATACCTGTTCTACGATCGCTATAGACCTTAGTATCGGCCCCGCCTATGAAAGTATTTTTTAAGAAAGTAGCAATTCACAGAACGTTTCATTTTCGAAAGATGAATTAAATTGTCATGTGGTCTCAGTACGGTCTTCGAACTTACAATTGTCCCACTTTGCTTTAAGATTCAGATCCCAATCTGAGATTTATGGACTATTTTTTGGTAAATCACTGCTTGGTCCAAATGGAATCGTATTGTATGGAAATCTGCCGTTCGTGTTGGGTTTTATAGACCTATTTTAGGATTCCCAAACCACTTGAACGCTATATTTCCATACATATCCACCATCAACTTGAGTTCCCATTCTTCCATATATTCACGAACAGTCAACGGGCGCTCAAAGCCATGACCTCCTACTTGGTGAATTCTATAGCAGTTTATGTTTTTTAGGTTATCTTACTCTATATATGAAACATGCAGTAGCATGCAAGGTCACTTAGGCATTGAATGCTAATCTGCTCATCAGGAAGGGCTTCTCTGATTTGTTCTTTGAAGCCAAAAAAGACTGATTTAAAAAAAAACCCTCATAATCAAGAACAGAAGAGATCACCATAAGAAGACTGCCTTTTATTAAAATCCCTAAGGATATCATCTGTGGCGTTTATCTCGAAGCCTCTGAACACATACTACGTAGTTTTCTTGATCTGTGTAATATTAGGAGAAGCGTTTTCCTTAAATAGTTCTTAAATAACTTCACCGTTGAAGTAATACTTACCTTAATCCAGAAAGTGAAACTTTTCTCCTGACTTAATGATAGCCTCTGGTACAATAGTCCTCCTTTGCTCACAGTGCGTTTAAAACCATACGCGTATCCTTCAAAACCATGCAGAATTTGAATGAGAGTTTTGCTTTAAACAGCATTCTATCGTCCGTGTTTCTTGAAAGTTTCACTCAACTTCTGCAACTTTTGTTTTAGTACTGAACTGAACGTCAAAAAAAGACTCAAAGCCCTCCGGAGTGGCTACCATGACTTTTGCCCCTAAATCGATTCCTTCCAACTATGCCTTGGTGTCTGTTTCCAAACAATCCATTTGTTGAGAGTGTGATTGACATTTACATTTTCCAAACTTGTTTGAAATTGTTAAAAGCTCCTCCAATACCGATAACGATGTACAATCCCCTTTTGTCTAGGACCTAAGCCAAGAGCATATCCCTTGTCCTTCAAGGATTTTCAGTTGACAATATTATGAAGCGATGTTTCCATACTCTTGCCACATCACAAAAAGAGAGCTCACTCTGTAAACAGCAGATTTAACCAACCCCGGCCCCGGTGCGGTGCATGTTGTTGATGTGTAAACAATCTGTCTGGCGTGTATTTACTTTCAAAACAACATCCTTGAACAGAATGTAGTACGATACCATCTGGTTAGTTTAAATCTCTTTTAATTGACTCATCGGTGTCTGTAGTATTCATTGAGAAACTTAATTTACTTTCCTCATTAAACCGTCGGATGCATACTCATCCATATGCACATGGTAATCAAACGAAATCAAACATTTGTGGGGGCAATATGTCGGCTGAACTATTCTGCCTCGAGTTCCTATTCCTTCCCGATGAAGGCGGTCGACGAGAAAGAATTTCATTTTACTATTTTTATTATTAAATTTTTCTTGCTTTATGGGGCAATTTATTTATCCAATTAAACAGTTTGATACCTCACCGGGCATTACTAAATAAATTTTGTTTTCTTTTTTTTTTTTCGAAAGACAATACCCTTTCGATTGTTTAACATTTCCTCCTGTAGAGTTTCTGCTGTGATGTCAGCACTCACCTTGAGTAGTTTCGTGCGGGGTTCCTTAAGCGCGTTCAACTCAATATTGTTTCCAGCATTGGAGGTGGCCTCTGGTACTTTTATGCTCGATGGGGATTACTTTTCATTAATTCACCGGTAGCGGGTAATGCTCTAAAGTTCAATGGTAGTTTTATTGAAGTATTTTCTCCGCCTTTGCACTTGGTATTATCCTTTTGACCTTTTACAGTTGATTTGCTTTAGAAATACACGTTTGCCTATTTCTAATGTGACTTTGTGAAACACGGTATTACATGTGCTATACACTTACCCTGAATCGAACAGACGAAGAAGGATCGTTGTGATTGTGTTGGGTTTGTGTTTGATTTTTTTTTAAATTTAGTAAAAAATGCGAGACCTTGAGAACGGATTAACAAAGATCGATTAGGGGTTTGTTGGTTTTAGGTGTAAACCGAATGTGTATCTAGTTTTGAAGAACTTCTAACAACCTATCATGCCCTTGAATGTTAATGATCCAAAAAAGGATATTTAATCGGATTTATCGACCGATTTTCGGATTTTTCTTTTTTTTCAAATTTTGCCAAAAAATTTTGTGTGTGTTTTATGTCTTAGAAACAAATAAATCCGGTCCGGGGGGTCTACGACGAAGGATACAGATGAGTTCTATAAAATATTGTGCATCCGACTGACGCATAAATTAAGTGAATGCGGTCGTTAAATTCTGTAGACTTCAGTATATGTATGTAAATGTCCCTACATATTCGGTGGTTTTTATTTTAACAGCAGGAAGTCTTCTATTCGATGTCTCTGCCATAAAATATTTTATTGAGCCATGATAAAAGTAATTAAACTCATATTTGGGCTTAGTTCAGTTAACAGATGGATGTATTGCAAGAATTTCCTCAAACGTGTTCATGTTGGGTAAGCCAATGACGTGTTTAATGGTTATTTCTTGACTCCAAAGTGCGGTAAAGTTGATATTTTGTTTAGATTCAGTTTTCTGTTTTTGAAATTTATCTGCGTTTGGCAGTTGTTTTCACAACTTTTCTACAGATTCAGTTAAGTAAAAATCGAAGAAATTTTCGAAAAGACTCTTGAGCACACCAGTCAGGGGGTCTGAGTCATTCTATTTACCAATGGCACTCTGCTGATATAGATCATCAAAATACCTATTCAGAGCGCATTCAATCCTAAAAACTACCTGTTGAACCGCAGTCTATCAGAATTTTCTAGTAAACAATTCTAGTAAACATTTCCTGCAAATAGAACAGATCTGCTAGTAATATGATGTATACTTTCAAATATAGGAGAGAACCGTGAAAACATTTTTGGTGTTGTCTGTGGATCGAGGCACTAGCCACTAAGCCACGACAACCACAATTCATATCTACAGCAAACAAATTATGACTACAAAATTGTTCAAGCTTGGTTATCGAGATAGAATTGTGTTCACTTGCACCTCTGAGACTATAGAAGCGCTCATTGTGCTTTTATTTGCATAATAATAATAGCTGTATCGACTTTAAAGAGACCTTTTATGTCAAACTAAAGGCCTCGTCTAACAGACGTTTTGTGTTCTTCTGCAATATATGACGAGTGCGTATCTAACGCATTTGGTAACTCCGTTTCAATACTGTCTGAGTTCTGTCAATCATGTCATTCTACGATACTACGTACTCTGACTTATGGACAGTTTTTTTTTTAAAGTACGACGTTAAAGAAGTCATATGACATCGCCTAAATCTTTCTTCGTCATCAAAAGGTCAGGTGAGATTGTTACCGACCTTGGTGAAGCAGTTGACAATTCTCCATCTTCATTTGATATGACTCTGAATAGCTTGCCTCTATAAATGCTGTCATGCATTCCCTCCTTAAAATCGAGGTGTTTTTCGATGTAAACCTCGTGATCTGATAGGAGTCAATCCGATTTTTGATTAAGGGTTTCAGATGTTCACCCAATATGCCAGAACACTAGGCGAAAGCTGTTGGAATTATTTTAGCCGTTTCAATGAATTTTAATTGAAAAAAAACACAGTACCCATCAAATGTTTGTTGAATTCTAAATTGGACTTTAGATATGACATTAGCTAGCATTTACGTTATACCGTCCTCGGCAGAGTTGCGCCATTGATATTACAGGGCACTTTCGTAAATGCTTACGTTTTTATAAGACAGCTGTCAAATATGACTGACAAAGCACCCTGTAAACATGCCATATGTATAAATGTATATATATACATACAACAAGACGGTATGTGCCAAGAAGATTCTCCTCTGAAAACTTACAGAAACATTCTCAAAAGTACTTTTCCTCGGAAGGCAACTACATAACCCATTACACTAATAAAGTATTTTTCCTTCTTGTAACTTTCCATGACTAATAATATGAAGAACAAAAAAAAGTTTTAATTGCAAAAGAAATCATTAAAAACATATTCCAAGCTAAATTTGACGTTTATCACTTGAAACTTTTACTTTACTTTTACTTTTAGATTCATCAGTCTCATATATTTTGTGAGTGTTTCATAAACACTAGGATTGCAGGTATACAGTTAACCATAGGTCAACAACATCAATTAAAAAACAAAAAAACATTATACTTACCTTATGATTTATTCAACATTATTCTCAAACCTAAATCAAGTCTTGTAAAAGTCTGTCCAACTTGTCGCGTTTTTTGACGACGCGACGTTAACATACTAAGAAGAATGCCCCGGGCTGTCAGTGATACTGATTCCATGCAAATGGGTTTATCCGTTAACGAGGGTAAAACATATGTCTGTATACGGTCTCGGATAAGTGTACTGTCGTAAAAAGGACGCTCAACCAATATAATGTGACATGAGCAGAATGTTTAAATAGTTTTGTTAAGGTCTTCCCATGTCCCCAGTCGTAAGTTCTAAAAGGAAAATTACAGAGCAGTTAAAGTCCCTCGCGGTCAACTAAGGAGACTTAACCTGTGGAACCTGTCTGTGGCTTCAAATTATAAAAATCATATTATTTGCTTCGGCAGATTGGAGTTCCTTGCGGAGTTTGGAAAGAAAAAGTTAAAGAAAAAGAAATCTTACAGAGATTTCTGATCCAAAACTGTTTTTATACGTTCGTTAAGCGTAAAACGATGCGGGATACCTTACTGAATATTTTGACAGCTGGGTGTCATTGGTAACTTTGACAGCTGCTGAACGGATAAAGTATCATGGCTATCTGGTTACCTACGTTACGAAAGCGAACTACAAGTTAAGCGTGCTTAGCCTCTTGCTACATAGTAATTAGGTTGTACTGCAAATTCTGTCTGCTGTTTCGTCATCATAAGTGATGATTGCATGTCGTGCATCATCACATGATTGATATGGTTTCTAATTTGATCAACTGAAGACAACCGGATGTGTGCATGCGGAAATGTCTCAAAAACATCTGCAACATTTTCGACGCAGCTGTTGTGCCAAAAGTATTCCATGGCAATCTGTCAAATGCAAATCTTTTATGCCGTTTTTATATTGAAAAACTCATGACACAGAATGCTTTTGTATTCGCATGACTAAGCTTGTTAAATAGTTAAAAAAAAATAGTTTAACGCGTAAAAAGAGAAAATTTACTCTTAAACGTTTGTGAAGTTCATGCCAAGAGTACCTATACATCCACTCGAAGAAATATTGAATAAGTAATGAACTTTTTAAATCATGTTTCATTAAAAAATAATAAAAGTAAAACACTTAAATATTTTTATTTTATTGGCTGTGTTCGACGATAAATTCGTCAGCGCTGACGGGGCATGAGAAACTGCAGCGCTGGATGTGTGATTGAATCTGCGCTACACTCGGAAGTGCATGTAACCGAACTAAATAATGCCAACGGCAGAATAGTTATTGTTCGTTTCATTACATTTATGAATGCAAATTGCACTTGATTTCCCGCTTGAAGCCCGCTACGTGCAAGTTTGTCGGTAATTTTAACACCCAGCTGGCATAGGCGTGTGCCTGTGTTTTGCTACAGAGACATTGTCATACGAAAGGGAAATTAAGCGCGCATTGTGGAGGTCTGAGAATTTTTTCCACCGGTGATCTCTATGGGGAATATCCTGGCATTATTATAGGCCCGCAGCTTGACAACACACGGATTCGTTACATTTATATTTAATGATTTTTTTTCTTAATTTAGACTGTTTCACAAGAAATTGAACATTAATTCGTACTCCAACGAAGAGAAAATCGACGTATAAGACTAAAGTAATTTATGAGGAGAATCATGTCTTAAAAAGCAAATCGCTGTAGTCGTCATACGAATGAAATACTGAAATAAAACCGAAAAATCAATACACGGTGATACATACAACTTGGAGATGAGGAAAATCAGAAGAAGCCACACTGATTGCAAATTGTGAGAGGGGTGATAAATCTCGAATTGATGACAATCACCCGAGAAGGTGAAAAGATTCGTCATCTGGTTCAATCCGTAAAAAATTATTCTCGGTACCTAATGTACATTGTATGTACATACATACATACAAGTTTACGTATAAGTACGTTGAAGTGTGCCCTTTCAAATCCAACATGCGATTCTCCTTCCGCTGGTTTGCTACATGTATTTTCTGTATTTTCAATTACGATACCGTTTGAGCTTAGTCTTGGAGATGAATAAATGTAATTTTTTGATAAAAATAAAGGTATTGGTTTGTACCTTGAATAGCTTTCTGGTTGCGGTCTAAACTTTTTTTTTTTATTCTTGTGATGACATCCTCATCGGATTCAGTTACCACGTTTATATGAGCGAATTGAGAGATTTAGCTGTAATCGAATTGAGGGATCGAGTTAAAATCGATTCGGAAGAGTTTCACACTTCTTCTCCATTTTATTTGCATGCCTTCTCTATCTGTCAAACTCAATCTTTCGATCCGCGTTTACATGCAAAAACTCGAACGCAAAAAATTTTGTGATCGGATCGAGTCAATCCTGTTTCAATGCAATCTGCGTTTACATGACATTCAAACCGAATTGAATCATGATTCAATCCGCCATATAAACGTGTTAATTTTTTTTTGGGACCATCTTTATTCTGTTAACTAGAAATTTAATAGGCGGATAGTTCGACTCCATCCTTAAAGTCAAAAGTCTGATAGAGTAGCGATAGAAGAATACATTTTTAAAGCATCGCACATATAACTTTAAATTGCTCCTACCCTGCTTAGGCAGAGACTCACTTAGACTATAAATGAGGCCTACTGTGGGATACCTCTGGTCTTGACTGGCAATAATCAATTGAAATATGTCACGCATCCATGTCTGAATTTATTTCTTGCCATTAGGGCCATTGGGAAGGATATGTTGCATATAATAGCAATCTTGTTAAGAGAATAGTGGTATTGCTTGACCAATATTAGTTCTTGATACTAGAATAGCACTCCAATCTTTCGCATTCATTGAAAGCTAAGCCTCGGCTTTTCGGTGCACTGAAGAAGACCTCCGCGCCTGAACTAAACGATAGCTTGTTTCGAGCTATGTATTTACATATTTCCATTCAGAGTTCTTTCATATACATATCCAAGCACCTCTGCTAAGAACTCTGGCTCTGTACTTGACATTGTAGTCATCCACATTGTTTGAATTACTAGGAATATAACATGACTGTCGTTTAGGATTTTAAAGTGCCCATCAGCGGCCGGAGGAAGAACTACGTCATCGACTGGGTGCGAGTTCATTGCTTGCACTATGGTAGCTGCTGAAATTGTTCCTTGAACACATCTCCAAGCCCTTATGGGTCGATGATTGACTTCTCTACACTATTTCTGGCTGCACCCGGGGTGCATGACTTTCTTATAAGCACGCCCCTCATCTACAGCTGTGGTAGTTACCGATACATCCTTCAAGATGCTGGGACACTGGAATCACCGATTGTTGGTCTTCCCGTTCAATCTCTCTCTGTAGTCTGTGTTATGCTTAGGCGACGGACGTCATTATGTCGAGAGTGTTCCTTCAAATACATATGCACCTTAACATTCAGGACAGAATGAAACACCTCCTCGGCTGCGTCCTCAGCTTCCCTGGTATGCTCATAATGTTTGTGCTGTATTGCTACTAAGTCTGTACTCAGTTTTTGTGTCTTTGTCCTTCACGTCCCTAATTTTCCAGCACAATTGCCCTGCAACATACTTTTTTACTTCTTCAAAATATAAACCAAATAGCACTGTGGCCAACGAAGGAATAAGATGGTCATTTAAGAATTTTCTAGTCCCTGTCATAGTGCTCCAGTCTGCTACAACAGAGAACTCCTACATATTTCTTAGTAGCTCGAGGCATTTTATATAGCAGCCCAATTTGTGGCACTCCTTCCATTCGGCCTGTTGCAACAAACCATGTACTTTCCTTGAACTTATCCGCTCTTCAGTCTGCATCAGACGGGTAAGGGAAAATCAATGTGAGGAGGAGGAGTCTGTTACAGACTGAGGAGAAATAAAATGCATTTGGAACAAGCACATCCCCATTAAACAGACAACGAGCTGCTTCTTTCATTGATCTTGGAATACATCTTGTAGAATAGTGTGGTACATATGTACATACTCGCAAACCTTGTAGCTGCAAGAATGTTGCAATTTCTCAGCGTTCGAGAGGGATATTCCTGGCCAAATTATTCGGAAATCAATACGAACACTGGCACCAATGAATACTGATAAGGTTAGTGGACAGCGAAAGTCTTAGGGGAAGAATAATGAACCCGTACTGAAGCTGGCATTGATGAATATACAAATGTTTTCTTAAATCCCCCGAGCTTATAACAAATTATTCCGTACCATCAAACTTATATTGCAATACTTCTGAGGATTCTCCTAATTTCATTTAATCTGTTGATACGTATTAGCCCACTCATTGGCATCCCCAAAACTCATTCAGATGAAAACATAATAAATCTTTGATTTCTACTTCTTTTCAGGTGATTCCGAGTACTGCCTGGGAAATATGAAAATGTTGCAAAATTCGCGGAACGTCATGAACAACACGTAAACGACCTTCGACAATTATGGTTCAAATTGAGAAAACATCCAGAGAAATCGACGACATTTGTGAAAAATTGTCAGAAAATGCGATTAGCAAAATTTTCTTATCACATAAAAATAAATAATGGTGGTCAGAAAGTGGATATCGATTCCGGAAAGCATGCGCCTTCGAACAAGGTTTGTTATCATGTCAAGAGTTCCTTTATCGTCTGGCAAGCCCGCGAAGGCAAAATTGACAGATTGATTTGAATTAAAAAATTAAAAAAAAAAGTAAATCTCACAAAAGTCAAAACGATACAAAAAAAAAATAAAAAAAAAGAATTACATCATTTAATTTCTCATTTTCTGTAATTTATAATTTTAGTAACGATCCACGATTCATCCTTCATTTATTTCTTGGATTTTTATCTCAAGTAGTAAAATCAAAAATATTTTTAAAAATCACAGCGTTCCGCCGAGCACTCAAAACGCATATCAAAGCCTAAGTGCTTCGGAGGCACAGTGTTTCGCTGTTGTATACCTTGTCGCGGGGGCTCAGCAGCCCCCGCTACAAGTCCTCCGAATTCGCCGATTCCATCGGATGAACTCAATAACGTTGTAATCGAAGGACACACTGTCAACGTCGTCTCAACACCGGAGGGAATAGAACCCACCTCACCGGTATCAAAACGTTCCGATACATCGGACAGTCCAGATGATATTGTTGCATCGATTGCATCATCAATATCGAATCAAGCAAACAGTAATTCATCAGCGTCGTCAACACCACCCAGCAGAGTTTGCCAACCACAAACATCACCATTACCTCATATAAAAGAAGAGGAAGAGTCTGATCAAAACCACCATCCGCAACAGCAGTTATCCCAAACGACCGCCGCAACTCTCAGCAGCAGTGATAGACAGTCACAGCGCGGTGGATCTGAGGAATACTCCAGCTCACCATCGCCTCGAATAAAACTGAAAATACGAAAACAATTAAAATCGGGCTGGAACAGAACTGTTGTTGCACTAGCAACCAACTCTAGTGAAACATTAACGTCTAGTGGCAGTGCCATCAGCGGTGCAGTCAGCATCGGTGGTGGCTGCGGAAGCGGCAGTGTAGCAAGCAACTTTAATCATACAAGCAATTTAGTGAGTTCGAATCCACAAAGTGGAATCATACTGCCAAAAATGCAAGCCGAACAAGGATCCATCGGTGATCTGCAGAAGTATCACAGTCGATATTTGAAAAATCGGCGACACACATTGGCGAATGTCCGGTAAGTTATAACTCTTTCTTTTCAAACATTTATAATTTAAGTATTGATATGTAATTATTAGTTTTTTAGAATATAAATGCATTATGCCTTACTCGTACAATGTAACAAAGTAGTAAGGGTTTGTAAGTCTCACATCAAGTCTTACCTCAGTTGTAGACCCGATTTGAACATTTTTCAAAAACTCTTTAATTTGTTGTGGTAATAAAAAAAATTGACACTGCTACGTACTAAATTGTATGACACATAATATTTTGCATATTTTTGAACATAAATATTTTGCTGACTTGGTGATTTGCATCACAAAGCTAGGTTTTCAGTATCTTACCAGTTTTCAGCCAAATAACGCTGAAGTCACTTCGTGCAGTTGAAGGGAGGCACTAAATCTATGCTGTTATTTATGGGTGTTGATCAACATTTTTGTTCCATTTACTTTGGGACCTGTTCACGCAGGACTGATAAACTGGTTTGGAAATGTCAATCGAAATGTCACTCTACAGAAGGGTGAACAAACTGAGAAAGCAAACAAAAGAGTAATGAAACCATTAGTTTTGCTGTAAAATAAATTTGTTGTTGAAGACCAACCAATGTCATTGGCTCAAATGAGCAAATGACTCCTGTGTTAACGCCTTTACATCGTCCACGTGTCTTGAAAATTTATTTTTGAAATTCGTGTTTTCTTCGCCAAACTTTGTCCATTTTTTTGGTGCGCATAATCAGCGTCATTTATGGCTTCTATTTTATCCCAATGTTTCTTTGAGGGTCGTTGGTTTCGTTGGGATATTGAAGACGATTCGAGTTGACAGCGTTGAAGCCGCCGAGAACATTTTCAGTCATTATTCAGTCCAATCGATCTTTCGAATTTTTCTGGTCATGATTTGAAGATCAGTAAATGTGCACAAATGGTTCTGGTTCCAGATCAGGAAAGTCCACAATCGGCCAAATCTTCAAACATAGGCCGATCTTGAAGAAAACACAAAGAATCTAAGTCGATTCTCACCATATTTTTATCGATTTTAAGGCCGCATATGACAGCATTTATGAAGACGAGTTCATAGTTTTAGCATTTCTGCCAAACTCGTCAGAGTGTGTAAAATGACGATGGAGAATTCCCTCTACTCGATCAAACTTTGTAAGGATCTCACCAAGAACTTTGATGCCAAAAAAGGATTCAGACAAGGTGACACGCTGTCATGTGATTTCTTTAACATTATACTTGAAAAAATTGCCTGAAGAATAACTCTTGCCAATCACTGTTTCTTTTGGGCTGAGAAGGCAATTGAGTAGTAGAGCCCTATCCCGAAGAACTAAGCTTACTCTATATAAGACCTTGATCATCCCAGTGCCCGCATACGATACGAACGATATGAGCTGTACAGCAACATCGACCTACTCGTGTTATTAGTGTATTAGTCGTTGAAGATGGCTAGGACATGTAGAGCTCCGGCCCACAGAGATTTCGAATCAAACCCGGAGGGATAACCCAGTAGAGAAAGTCTCCGCCATAGGTGGTGCCCACAAGTAGTGCGTCTTGGAGTTTTCAACTGGAGGTAGTTGGTAGTTCAGGCTCAGGTTCACCCCAAACTATAACGTCATCAAAATAAGTAATAAGCAGAGAAACTGATTATGACTTAATTTTTTTAAGGAATGCAGTCAAAAAAAATAATTTTGTCTAGCTCTGTGGACTATGATAATTTTTTCCGAAGCCGCATGATGTTACTAAAATTCATTACGAGGACTATCACAATATGATTGAATATAAGCTCTACTCTTAGCAGTAGATTTGTGAATGTAAGACTTTGTTGTCTAAGACTCGATTCTTGGACGTCTACGTCTGTAGTCCGACGCACTAACCCTGAGGCACGGCACCCACGAGTCGCAAAGTTATTTGGACTACGTACGGTCTTTTGACTTGAAATCATATTTTGTGTACAAATAGTTCTCTAGAAGTATTTTTCTAATTTGTCAACTTTCAAACCAATCTATATATGGAGGGATAGCCAAGGACAAGTCGCACTCCCTTCGTGACTATGAGAGCGTATCTTATATGGTCGTGGTATACGCTAATCTTACATCAATCCAAATTGTGTTTATTGTTCTTCGATACTGATTTAGGGGATATCAACTGTTGTCCAGCCAAAACTATGAATAAGTTTTGTCAAGCTATGCATATTTATAACCCAACCCCAAATCTCAGCAGAATCAGCAGTATACTAGTTATTTCCTTTATCTTTACAGCTGCCATTTAAAATACAATCGACGTAAAACGTTCTTTTTTTATTCTTTAGGATCTATATCTCTCCTTTATTGGCTACTAAAGATTGTTTGTCGGAATTTTATTAACCTTTCTAAGAGACGTATGCTGGATGCATAAAGCCCGAAGGTATGGGGATGCTTGTGAAACATTTACCCGTAAATATTGCGCTTAAATCAAAACTTTACAATTTTAATATCTTAATATGCGAGAATATCTCCTGGAGTGAAACGTTTTTTATTGTCCTGCCTTACAAAAGGATCCATAAGCCCATCTTAGCTGAGAAGGGGCCTTTTTTTCGGGGATTTACGACAATTGAATAGAAAAATGATTGCCTTCATTTGGAATTTTTCTTGTTTTCCTACCGATGAATAGAAATACTTTAATAAACAATTTTTTTTTCTTAGATACTCTCCCCACATAATCACCAAACAATTGATAGGTTTCCGCCAACAGTAAGCAAGTTTTCTAAAGCCAATACGGAAGCACTCCTCACTTTTTATTTATGGAACTGGACATCTGGCTTCTACGTATTTTTTTTTTTTGCGATATACCTAACCATACATATGTATGTACGCGTATGTGTGTATAGATGGTAGTATACTGGTGTCCACTAAGGTATTTAAGGAGGAGGGGTGATGAGGAAAGTCGCATGGTATGTCTGAACTATGTATACGTGGAAAATGCCCTTTTTTTATTGGTGGCGGCACCCTTGCTGTACGTATCTCGAATATTTCATCAATATCGATTTAGTCATTTCGGTGTGATGCCCGGCCAAAAAGAAATCACTTTGGTTTTATTTTTTTTTTTCCTGTACTAGGATACATACATCTAGGTCAGATTAAAATCAGATTAGATTAGATTACTTGTTAGTATAAAAAAAAGGCAAAGGCAAACAGCAACCGCGTGCTATCCGATTTATTTTGTTCAGAGAAATGAACTTTTCTCCTCTATGTACATACGCACGTATGTACAATAGGATGTGGGGAAAAACTTTTTATGGGGGAATTAAAATCGCTAAATTTGCAGATATAAATGGTTTGGAAAGTTAACTCAACTGTTCAATATCATCGCGCCAAAAGTGAAGCATTGTTGAAAAGAGATTTATTGTAAGCCAACAGTGTTACCAGGTTGAGCAAAATTTATTAGTTTTCCCTGGCCTATGGAGATTACAGATGAAACGAGATGATAGTTATAATAGCATAAAAGACCTTCGCTCAAGGCACTCACGTTGGTCCTTTAATTTTCATGCTCACCACCAATGCTGTTGACTGTATTATCAAAAACATGAAGATCTTTTTTTTCCCACCGATTCGGCCTATTTTCAAGATCACCTCCCTGGTTCCAGAAAAACTTATTTGAACTAAACGTCAGTAAATGTCAATTCATTACATACTCCCGTAAGCACAACCCCACAGGAACTGCTTTCTCTGTAACGAACTTGTCCAGCAGTCGCGACATACTTACGGTGTTATCTGTGATAGAAAGCTTAACTTTTGTTCCCACATCGACAACATTATAAGTAGAACCGACTGACTCTGCGCTTGGCTTGGCTTGAATATGCAAGCCAGGCTTGGTGTCTCTACTACGCCGTCCATATTCGGCGCAGGTTTCTATGCTTTGCCCTTCGAGACTTAACCTGAATCGACGGAAACAATTTGCTCACCGATCGGCAAAAACTTATCCGTGTGCAGTCCCTCAAAAATCGTTGCGAAGTTGCCAATTTGGTCTTCCTTCATAAGTACCGGTCACACTGATTGACAAGCGCTTCGCGAATAGTCTGGTATACTATCTGGTACACACTAGGACAAACACCCAGAATAGCAAATGAAAGCGACCCCCAAATTGATTGTAAATATCTCTTCTCCGTCTACAAATGGTCTTCATTGCCAGTCAATACCAAGAAAAAAAGTTACGTATACGCCCTCGAACCCACAAATATTTTGTTTTCATTGGAACAGGGAACATCATTTACATATGTTTACTGGTTTTTCGACGTCATTTTCGGAAATGTACAATCAAGTCACTTCAGCTGGCCAAAATCATAGCTGGGGATTGGGTATACTACGACTGTATATATTTACAGGATTAGTGTTGGCTGCAGGCCCTGTTTTAGTCAAAGGTTCTGTAGACATAGTTTGGCTCAAACAGTGATCTTACTCAGAGCACGTTCCATGATCTTACTTATCACGGAGGGAGACAATGAATAGCCTCAAAAGTTCTTGTCCTAGAGTCTATAACTAAGACTATCGATCGACTATCCGTGAAGGACTCCAGAATTGCTTCTGTGTGTTTATTATTAAAAGGTATTCTTCCAGTATGTAGGTTCTGCTGTTTATGAATAGGTGTTTTCATGGATCTTCCATTGTGGTAAGTGTGCTGGAATTTAGAACTTGGACTTGGAGAGAAATGAATGAAATGGTTATCACGAATTGAGTGTGAAAATTGGGCATGGGATTGATAACTCGTGCAGTTTTTGTAGCATTATGCCAGCGGATAGAAACTATGCCTAAAATGTTTGGGAGTTCCGATTTCGAGATCTACATGGAATTGGATCCAGAAAAGATTTCATGTAAAATACTCTCCAGTTTTTAACTTTCATACTACTATTGCTTCCCATCGGTTGAAATAATCCGTAGATGGAAGTGAGTACTGAGTGGATTTTCCTCGCATAAGTCAATTAATAGAATTAAAAGAAATAATTGCTTACTCCTTGCCAATTGCTATGAGCAAATCTATGAAATGACTACGTTTGCTAAAATTAATTTATCATCCCCCCAAGGGGTAACTTTGCAAGTCATTAAACGCACCGTTATGAACCAAACATTTAAGGGTTAGTCTGCGGCGGCGGCACAAATTAATTAAATCTCATGAATGCAAAACGATGGTATTTCCAACTATTCCCACCTGCAAGCCCAACTGACGACACACTATCTCCTCTTTTATCAGCACAAGCCCCTTCAAATGTTTAAATTCGACTGAAATTAAGCTGCACCTGCAATAAAAACTAAAGTGCCGCCATAAAAAGTTATATAGACTTTGAAATTGCAAATAAACACTTTTGATGACGAATGCGCGAAATGAGACATTTTAGATAATTTAATGTCGACAAATCAATAACAATTTCAAATAACATCCATTAACCGCAGTTCGATAATTCTCAAGTGTTTCAAAAAAAAAAAACAAAAACGTACAGAAGCCCTTTTATAGATTCGATAAAAAAACAAAAAAAGACCACAAGACTGCAACAAATTATTGTCATTCAATCAAACTCACGATGACACAAATAAAGCTGTCACTCTTCATTAGCTGCTCTGGTGAAGCTTGTGGAGCTTGTGGGGAAATTTCTAAATTATATTGTCGCCGGCCGTCAGAAAATCGCATGTTCCTCGTGTGCGTTTTTATGTGGACAAAACTACGAAGGCGAAGCGGTTAAATGATATTAAATCAAAGAAGATTATTGTCCACCGGAGAGAGCTGTGTACATACTGATACTGAATGAATGAGCATCAACACGAGTTGAGTAGCCCAATAGTGGCATTTAGACAGAAAGCTTATAAGGGGCTAAATTGAGCATATTTGTGCCAATAACCGGCAACGTATTGTTATGACATACCCTGTAATTGGGAAAGACATGTGCTGATCTTCTAGCATACAATTTATGTTTTTTTGCACATGACCTTGCCCGTTGAGGTAAGGAGAATGCGAATAATTGGCGATGTCACAAGATTTTGAAAAATAATTAACGATGGACGACGTCAAAAGGCTTAAAAAGATTTCGTTTATGCTATACATTGGATATATTGGATTGAAGTAGGTTGCGTTACTATAAATAGAGGCCGACCTTGAAATCCGTGAAAGTAATGCTATAAGTAGATGAATATTTTATTGGGTTAGCTGAAACGTTAGGTGACACGTGGCACAAAGGAGCAGGTCCGGTTTTCATAAAAAGAGTTCCAAATGGGTATCGACAAATTTTTGGATCATTATGAGCGAGGTGTAGGGATACCAGAAGTATTTTGTCTGTTGGATTAGTTCAAAGGGAAATTCCAATATCCAATCGAAAAAAGGATTCATTTATTGAAAAGGAACTCGAAAGTTGGTACATAGAATTTGAGTAGATTCATGTGCAATAGTGTTTCTCATTCTACTCAACTGTTGATGAGCAGGTTTTCTTTTCCTACGCACTGAACAACATACAGGGTGACCAGATAAGAACAATAGGAAAAAAATAATTGAATAAAACAACAACAGTGTGAAATATAAAATTGATTCCATTATGTGTGGAATAGCACATCATTCCAATGACTACCTCGGCTTCGCTGGCAGTACTTCAAGCGGTTGGTCCTTTTTTTGATGACTTAGTCCATTATGTGATGTCCATTATGTGCAATAGCGTACCGAATGTTGGCCTCGAAAGTGGTTAGTTTGTTAGCCTAGATGAAGGACTTGACGTCGCCCTAGAGAAAACTATCGAATAGTGTCAGGTCGCATGATCTCGGAGGCCAATTGATAAACGCTCTCAGTGAGATGACCCAGTCGCCCCAATTTCTCTTTCACAACTTGGAGCGTTGCGGCTCTTATATGGTATGTAGCGCCGTCTCTTTGGAACCAAGTTCTGGTTACAGAAAGTCGGTTAGCACCGCTCTATACATGAGACCATTGACGGTAGCACTGGTGTCGTTACGGCGGCTTTCTGAAACTGGCACACTGAAGCCATGATGACGACCGACCTCATGACGAAATTCACGTAGCATCTTTACAACAGAGCCGGAAATTCAAGAATATTTTTTTTATTATTACCGCATTTTCGGCAAGCGTGAAACGATTCATGAATACTGTGACAGTTGGATGTTATTGGTAACTTTGACAGCTGCCGAAACATAATAATTGGAAAAAGTATCATTGCTGTCTCGTCACGCTTTACATGTGTCTACCTCGCAAATGCCAAATATGACATAAAGACAGTGTACAGCTCAGATATCGACCAGTTCGTCGATGTATGGTTTCACGCTCTGTAGCGATAGACAAGATCCGAATTCTGAGGTTCAGAATTCTTATTTGTCTGTAGTTGCAGCTGTAGAGATTGTGTCCTTAATTCTCTGCACCTTACTCACAAATTAGTTTGCATTCGGTGGGTTTAAGCCGGAGCTCGTTCCAGTCCGATTGGTTGTTCTCTAGGGAGATACTATCGGATTGGCTGATAGTATTATGGCTTTAGTCTTACTCTTCTTCTTTTTCTCTGAGTATGTTCCCCCTTCATAGGCAGTCAATTTATCTGTCATCTTTCGCCATGGATTTTTTTTCAACAAGGTTTTCTTCCCATGTTGGTTACTTTAGCTATAAAAAGTCTAAGAAATAGAACAAAGAAGCTGGTGCCTGGTTTGCTTAGTGCCTGGTTTGCTAAGTAGTCGCTTGTTTTTTTTTATCAAAACAAGTTTTCCGGGGGTTTTATATATTTATTATATTTAATCTCTGACTTTACGACTTTTATGAAAATGGACATTTAAAATGCTAACCAGGACTTTCTTTGACAGCACTACGGATACAATTTTAAGTCTCAATTTTCTTTGGCAGCCTAAGTAGCCGGTACTCGAGGTAAATAATTTTTTCTAAATCTTAACCTTATGATACATATGTATGTTTGTACGTACATAATCATTCCAAGTTTCATTTTGAACTTGATTATCCGCGTAATTGACGTCGTACCATATTGTTATACTTTGAATCTAGAACTTGGTACTGCTTACCAAGTGGCCTTTGAGTTTATTTTGGTCTCAGGCAGACGAGGACAGTCGTTTATACCGAATCTGATAATTATATTACAGAGTATGACGTCAGTCGAAGTTTACGTCATCACGATGTGATTTAAGTCGGTTTGATACGCATACAACAGCTTTGACTTCAATTATGATGCTTTCAGTAACTATCTGTAATGGTGTAAAAATTACAGTATCTATTCTTGTTCTTCCACTCGCTTCCAGATAAAATTAACGCCCGTTTCTTGTTTAGGCGAGAATATTGATACCTTCACATGTTTCACCAGTCATTACGAATAAAACTAACTTAATTAAGTTAACGTATCTAGCACGATTTTTTAATATAAAATAATTATTTTTGGTGTTATTTACTGGTCTCATATAACCTGTTTGATAAACTATTGATTATGCGTAACTAACACTTTTGGATTCCTACTTATTGATTCTCATAATGACTAAGGTACCATCTTTGTAGAGGTATGCGAATTCTCAACAGGTATGAACTCTTGCAGTCTTGATTCAGATTCGATTTCCTTAAACCAACATCTTTTTACGCCCCAACCTCTCAGAAAGGTTTGAAAACATTTAAGAGTACAACTCTGATAAATGCTTCTCATAACAAAAAAGGACTTTCTTTCGGGAATGGGACCTCCATTAGTGTGAAAAAAATGACACACGCACCACGAATAGTTGTGAAAAGTAGCTCTTCGGCTATTGCTCCAAATATTTGGTATTTTTTTGTTTTGGCTGACTTCAGACTTTTGCATTTGTGAATTCCAAATAGGTTTCCTCTAAACATAGAGAGTTAAACTTGCGTGTATTTTGAAAAAAATAATAATGTTCGAAAACCACATTCTTAAAATTGCAAAATACATAAATCTTCCGATCTGTCTGCAATCAGTGTCGGACGAAGCGTGTCCTATGCCATGGAACATGGTCTAAGAATTCCCTAATTTCTACATCTCAACAATATTTCATACTCAACGAAGCAAAACATCGCGGACAGTATCTCTTAGCACTTTCTTTTGAGTAAAAAATAACATGTGTGCCAAAAAGAAAGCAAATTTAAATTGACAGCAAGCCTGACAGTCGTTAAAGTGTTTATTTTAGCCCAACATTGGGTGAGTTTCTATATTTGCAATAAAATAAAGAATCTAGAACAAACACGCACTAATTGCCTTAATATACTTGAAGATATGTATAACATGCTACAGTGGTAATTGGAATTGCAGGCCTTTTTTTGTTTGATTTTTGAATTCATATATTTTAAAGCAACCACAATCCCAATTGATTTGCCAACCAACTAGCCCCCCGGTGAAAGAAATTTAAATTTTATTGAAATCCTCTGGCGTTTAGTGTTAACAACCTCTGAAAGGGATGCGATTCCATTGATTTCCCTTTGGTACATTTGTATTAAGTCTGTTGTAAAATAAAATATTTTGAGCATAAGGGATGTGTACAACTGATATTTGCGTTTGTATCCTTTCGGTAGCATTTGGGTCGTTTGAGAGATTTAAGTCTCAAAAATAACCTCTGATATCCTGTCAAAGGAGAAATGTTTAGCCTAAGGCTGGGCACTTGCTGACAATTATTACGAAATGTGGGTAGCAAATTGTCAAACCTTTCCGAGGAATTATATCCTTGTCTGCTGATTTTCTTGCTGATGTAATGTGTAATGCGTTAATTCAATTCCTTTTGTTGTGGTACATGGTGTGCGGCGCATCCATGGGGAAGAATGAGAAACTTCGTTATGCCAAGCGATTTAAACTGAAGATGTCTTTCATTTGTTGTACACTTGAACTCGAAAGATATAGTAAAAAAAAATTGTTTGTCAAAGATGTTGATCAAAGATAGATAATACACCCCTCGCCCCGCTACTACTCCGCATTGCTGATCCTTAACGATCGTTGTTAGAATTTGATAGGCAGGTGTGCGGAACGCTCTCTGGGGAATCGACCTCGTTCGCCTCCACATATCTTACTCAGAGTGAATTTCCTCGCTGCAATATTCGGATCAATGTCGGATTGTCGTGTATGATATTTAAAAGGCATTTGTTTGACATCAAGCCCTTTTGACCAAAATGGGTGCATTTTAATGAACCCGAAGATTTTCTTTTAAAATTGTCCTTTAAGGATCAGTTTTGTTTCCGACTCTTATTCTCATTTGTATAAAGTTTTTGTTACTTGGTTTTCGAAGGTCATTAAATTTCCAAACCAAGTACTGTTTTCTGTCGCTCAAAAACTCAACATACAGTCGAAAAAGCTAAGGGACTGTCTGAAGGCTTTTGGGTCCCCGTTGCACTATACAGCTTCATGGATTTTAAAAAAAATTACCCATTCAGTACAAGATGTGGGAGGGATGAGTCCAAATCCATAATTTTTTTCACAGTCTGAAAGCCGGACATCTTGCAAACACATTCCTTCACAGGTACCATAGATCTCAATGGAAACATACCAAAATTTCAAACATCGACGATGCAGCAATAATACCGGATATCGGACGGGAAATCGAAGTGCATAAAACTACATCACACAATTTATCCAGCGCCATGCATCCGTTGAGGAAATGTGTAAATAAGTCCTCAGGACTCAAATTGTGTGAATGTGGCAACAGGGAAATATTGCTTCGTATTTTAGATAACTAAACTCTATTTGAAATATGAGATGATGTGACGTTCCGGAAAAATGTGCGGGGACAAGGTGGACAAATTATAAGTGATTAGCCACATACATTATGTAACCTCGTTCATCTTGGGTTACCAACATTTGGAAGCTTATGATATATTGTTTAAGACTGAATGAAAAAAGTCAAATTAAGTAAAAACACAGAATAAAAAATGTATTCATTGACTTCGTTAGGATTTAGGTACACAAAGCGGCGCAAAAGTCACGACAAATGTCAGTTCTACTTTGACATTTGTGAAGTAAACAGATACAAAATACACGTCAATAAGACATGAATCGCTATACTGCTAAAGAACGCGGAATTATTGATACGAATTGACATTTGCCGCCATTTACAAAAAGCATAGCATCTTCCGATACGGTTGACTTTCAAGCCATTTTATATAAAAAGTAGTCGTGGGGGTTTGATTTTGTTTGAAGGTATTATGAATAACAAACCGCAATAGACTTGGCTTGGGGATATGTTTCGCAATAGACTCTCAGTTAATGTTAAATGTTAGGAGTGTTAGGAGTAATCTCTTAACACTCCTAATCTCTTTCACCGACTTCATTTCCGACTGGAGCGAGTATGTCAGGTTGGACACATACTAAATAATTGAAAACCCATTCCTAAATCTTTCTCATTAAGTTAGCACTTAAGAAGTATAAGAAATAATAAATATTTTTTTTATTTGCATTACAGGTAAGACACATGATAACACATTTTTTTTAGTGCGTCTTAAGTGGTTATCCCGTGGGCGTAGATCTCTCATTAAAATGTGTTTTCATCAGAAAATTACCAGGTTACCTATTTTGCTTCGCGCCACAATGAAAATGGAGCAAACGCCGTCCACAACTGGAGGTGTTTTTGTTAAAGACAGATTCTTTTACTATTTCGTTACTTTTCAAGAAGCCCTGTTGATATGCGACATCGTATGTACACATCATCATTCTCAACATATCCTATTGAGTATGTTCCTTAGATATCCCCTCAAGGTAGAACATAGGAGAACGAAATACATAACCTCGTCTTCTATTCCCAAATTCTAAATTCGAGTTCATTCCATGTTCTTCCATCGCATTAGCCGTTTCAATAGTTTATACTCAAATAATTGTCCACACTTATAAATAGCCCGCACTTAATTATTAGAACCTTATGCGTCACGTTTTGGTTGATATCTAACGACTGCCACAAGAAGAGGCTAATACAAAACTAAAATAGAAACTAAAAAATTACAACCCACACCACGCGCTGTATACCTCAACCAATAAATTTGCCACTAAATTTAGTTCAAACTGTACGTACTTACAAAGAATCAAATATTAAATTCCGATATCCTTGGCAAACAAAAAAATCATGAACATGAATTTACTTCATTTTGATTTATGTCGGTAAGTTTCATTGCAAATGTGTGTTACGCAGAATATTACCCTGATTTTTTTGCGCCATTTATAACACAGTTTAACGTGGGCCACAGCCAATCAATCAATTCATTTTATTACACGGACCCCCGTTGTGATAAAAATGAAACCTGCTGGCAAAGCGTTCTCAACAACCTGCCTCAACATTTCGTTGCTCCTCAAACTGTATAACGAAAGCTTTTCCAGGGTTGTGAAATAAAATAAAGCTATCTTATGTTGGACTGGCCATCTGTGGGATTAATACAGAAATAAGAAACTAAAAACTTATAGGATCCAGTCTAGGATGAGAGCTTTTTATCTCGTACTATGATTCACATGGGACTAATTTAAAAATATATAAAAACCAAGTCGAATCATAGAAATGATTGTTCGATATATGAGTCTGTTGGGTTGAAAACCCGATAAGATTGTGGTCAGCTTTTTAAAGGGCTTTTGACAGTCGTGCGTAAAATAGCAGACATTTATTATTCCTTCCTATTTTATAGTAAAACTAAGATCTCTTAAATTTTCTTATTTGGAAATTTAATATTTTTGCTTTTACAATGCCTGGTGACTTTTGAACTAATTTTCATTTTCTTTTCAGGTAAGTGCTTGTCGCATAATACATTTTTAATATACGGTAAGTATAGTTATAAAAATCTAAGTTAACCTGCGACCTCAAACCACTTTGTTATTTCGTCGCACTGTAATATCAATATTCTAAAATGAAGCGTCAAAATGTGTTTCAATAAGTTTATTTAATTTTCTTACATTGGCTGTCAACACCTTAAGAGTTTGCTTCACCAAGCCCTTTCACTTTCGCGATTGGGTACTCATAAAACCGAATACTTTCCTTTGACGTCTTTGACCCTTTAGTTTCCTGAACCGTTTTTTTTGTTGGCATTCGACTAGTTTTGTTATTTCTTTATACATTCAACCTGTCGGGTTTGATCCATAGTTCGGTAGCAGTGTGACCGGAAATCATCCTATTAACCATTTCACTTCTTCAGAAAAATGCAAGAGATTCAAGACAATTTCCAAAGGTAAGCGTCTTAAACTAATATTTAAGGAATTCTGTGTTTGTTTCAACTACCAAGATTATTTTTGAAATAAAAGTAATAAGATCGTTACCCTTAATCCGCCTTTTTTAAATAAGTCTTAGATTAGACTTCTAAGGAAGTTATGATCAGTGAGTGCACCCACCTGTCATTTTGAAAAAAATTGTTGATGCTGGCTTTATTATTGTTGAGAGCTTCCTCGATATCCAATCGCTAGTGTGCTCTTTCGCCAAGCATCCCATATCATTGTGATTAGCAAGATTAAGTGATCAGAGTAAAAAATCTTAGGCTACAGCACCAAATTATCTTTGACTTAGTTTTAGTAGCGTAAAAACTAAAAACATGTTTAGGAAGTAAGAAAAAAAGGAGTTGAAGGAAGAGAGATGTGGGCCAATCGCTAGGCAGGATTGGAGCGATGCTGAAGAAAGGCATGAAGAGTGGCTTTTCTACAGTTAAAGTCAAATGAGTTTTCCACATTGTTAGATGGATGGAAAAAAATGTCGGGGCTTATATACATTGAACGCGTATACTAGTGAGGTCTAGTCTATTTGACAAAGGTGATGTAAAGTGATTTGGTATCGGGGTTCTGATTACTAAGACCAACGTTTTACAAAGCCAAACGAAGAATTGGATCTACTTATTATGTTGGCAATCGGCGAAGTTAGGAGTTTTCTGTGGCCTGATGTATTCAACTTCGTTGCTGATAAGGACAAATATTAAAGGACCAAGCTGACTGTCTTGAGGGACACCTTAAGAGGTCATAAAAGAGTTAGAGGCAGAAGGTCTAAATATAATTTTGTATTATCGATTTTCAAGGCATGATTGGATCCATTTGATTGGTGATTGTCGACCTACATACCTTTGAGGAAACCGTGTTGCTTAGTAGAAGATAAAGATTTACAAAGAACAAACATTATGTCGTACAGGATTGCTCTCAAAAAATATTTTATTTTATCAAGCTGGGGATGAAGAAAAATTTAGTTGGGCAAGTACGGAATAGTTTCCAGAAAGCAATAAAAAAATTAAATCTGTAGTTAAAAACGGCTTGACTCAACAAGTTGTTGAGTTCCGGGATATCAACTTTTTGGAAACTAAAGGTATATAAAGTCTGAGAGTTAGAATGTGAGTACTAGGAATTCTTATCGAATGAAAAAATAAGGATAAGCTTTTGTTTTTTACAACTTTTTTTACTATGTGACTGCCATGACAATTGAAGAAAATTTTAAGCAAAAACGATTTCTAATCTTTGCTGAAACTACGTCCTATAAAGCCTTCCAGCATTCTCTCGGAGTTTGTTGAGCGTTTGAGGGTTCAAGACTAGGTTAGACTTTCTTGCATTTCTTCCAACTGCATCGCGAAGGCTTTAAAATTTCTCTTTCGTTTTTGTTTAGCCTGTAAGTATATAAGTTAAACAGATAATTAAAAACTTCTGTTCACTAATTCGCATCTTAGCCACTTTAAATCTTTTCCAAGCAATTACACGTTTAGGGCGGCATAATGTTGATGAAATAATTTACATACATACATGCAGATGTAAGCGTATTAACCACATATTCACCAAACTTTTTGGTTTGTAAATTTATTTTCACAAAAAATTAAATATCCGTAAAACTTTTTATGCCATTAAAATTTCAACTACATTTTAATTCTGTTACAAGTTGAATGAATCTCTAACCTACTGCTGCGTAGGTAAGTAGTTTTTGAAGTTGTCTGCATATTTCTTTGGAAATTGTTGAACTCCTTTGTAGAAAGTTCATTGAATGAGCAAAGTTAGGTAGCCTTTTCGTTGAAATGAAAGTTAAACACTTTGAACTTTGGACTTTCGATGGCTATAAGGTGTAATTCCATCCCTTTGAATGTACTTATGTTACTGCTACTAAACGGAGCTGTCTGAAACACTTATTGTTTACACAATAATGAACTCATCTACAGAATTTAATTGGATACTTGTGTGCGAAAAGTTTACTCTACTGACCCTATTGCTGGTTGGGTCTATTTTGAGAGCCAGTTCACTTGGTTTTTTATGAATTTAGAAAAAGTGTGGCTTTATAGTTTGATAAAACAAAATTATAAAAGTTTAAAAACACAATGTAAAGTATGCACTTATTTTCATTGGTACAACGACACTCTTGGTATGGTTTGTAATTCATAATTTATCCAGAACGAACTTTTGAGGGAGGTACATGTAAATGTACATAATTATGTGTATTCTCCATGTGAAGCTGGGCCTCAGGCAACAACTCTCCCTAACTAGTTGCCTCCAGTCTCTCACGGTTGAAACTTTCCAACTTAGGTAAGGTTTTCCTTTTTACTGTGGTTTTGAATTGTCCATCCTCTCTGCATGACTCAGCTTTTGTAGGATCTCTATTTGCACTCTTCGATCTAAGAGAATGGTGGTGGCATCTTCTTCTTCAGTCCAAAGGGTTTTCTTCCAAGAGAACTGAAAGTATCCTCAGTCACACGTTCTGTGCCGTAGAGCAGAATTAGAATGATAAGGATCTTGTATAGGAGTCATGTATTTATAGTTGCAACAAGACTCTCATGTTGGGTTCTATTGAAAAATCGTAAGATATGGTGTAACTTTTCTATATCCTATACCTTCATCGACGGTCTCACTGAGTTCTTTCCGATTTCGTTCATTCTCTATCGACATTCTGGCACAAAGCTTTGAATGCAATATCTGCCACTATCTGT
The DNA here is from genome assembly GCA_963583995.1 of Xylota segnis. NCBI lineage: Eukaryota > Metazoa > Arthropoda > Insecta > Diptera > Syrphidae > Xylota > Xylota segnis. The sequence continues at coordinate 39,436,681 of OY757237.1, forward strand.
CGATAGTGATGCACCTTTCCGACCCAATTATGTGATTGACAAAGATTTCAAGTACTCACACATTCCTTAGAGGTAGTATAGAGGCATGATCCTCACAAAGTCAACTCTCATTACTTTGCTCAACTTGACAGTAAATTTCAGTTTCGGTTTGACTAACTTAATCTCATTGAGTTGGTTTAGACAAAAATAATTATAAAAATCAGGGTTTTTTGGCTGGGATTCAAACCCCGAACCCCTTGCTTCGTAGTCCAACGCACTAACCACTTGAGCCACGGCGTTCACATATTAAACTTTAGCCTCCTCATAACTGCATGTCCATTCCAAGCCATCATCACCTACACAAGTCTCTGTCAGAAAGTAGTCAATGCTTCGTGTATCGCTTTAAGAGGAACTGCTCTGTACTCATCCCACCAAGGAATAACTAGAGAATAGGGAAATGGTTACTTTGTTACGAGTTTGTGAGTTTGAAAGGCTAAATTTGCTTTGTTTCTACCAAACATGTAACTATGAGTAGGAAGCTGAGTAGTGTCATTGTCAAAAGTGCCTAAGTCATGACATCAAATGGGTAGTGTTGAATTCCTGATATTACGTCAGCCGGTAGTTAAAGGGCATAGGCTATTACAACTCCCACCTACAATACAATACCGTATGTCAAGGACAATTTAAGGTCTACCTGCACTCTGAGTTTCCTGGCAATTGCCTCACAAATGAATGTGTTTGAACAACAATGTAACACCCAGCCGAAATTCAAAACTCTAATAGCTCCGCAGTGCTATTAAAATAATTGACCTTTGGATAGTCACGAACTCCTATAATATATGGTCCTTGTGGAAGTTCCTTCAGTCGGGGTTTGCTTAACAGCAAATGCAATGACTGTGTATCCGATATCCCAACAATCAATAGGCAGGCATTTATGTAAATCACAACGGCTATTCAAACGAATTCCCATCTCAGCACGATTACCCATCAATCACCTCTAGTTATCGTCATTACGGCAACCAGCAGTGATTTCAATGGGTCCTCCACCCGTGAGTTGTGTGTGCATAACTTGACACAGCATTAAATATTCACAACCTCCGTACCTGGGTAGATGATTCAAGCAAAGCCCCCCTGCACAGACAACAGGTGATAAACAGTGTACGGCAGTAAAATAGATTTCCCTTCATCTTTATTGCCCCCAATTAGTGAAACTCGTTAAATATGACTATGTACGTAATTTTCACTGAGCAATGTTTCACTTAACTCAAACCCCAGAGGAAGGATACGAAACAGGAACCAACCATACCCACCCATAACCCCCAAAATGTATGTAAATGTAAAACAATCTCAAAAATACTTCCGAACCTCTTAAGGAAGCACGTAGGCGTTACACGCAAAGATTGGTCTGTTAACTTGCTCATCTATTTGCGAAGTACTGGTTGCCCTAATAAAATCGTTTACAAAGTAAACAAGTTCACTGCTAGCATGTAAATCAATTTTGTATTTTTTATTATTTACATATTCTCGGAATGAAAATATTTACCAAACCTCGGTGACAGCTTTTACACGGGATTCCAAGTGCGCAGGTGCTCTTTTGCAAAAGCTTCCGGCCCTTGTATCTATCAGTGGTTGGGTACCCGATGCAGATATTGCTTTTTTTTTTGTTTATTTTTAAAAAAATCTTTGAAGTAATATCTATTCAAGATTATTTACTTCCAGTTTTAGGTTTTACGAGTACAGATGGTTTTTATTTGAAAATGTAAGTGTTTTTGAGTATGTTTTGCTCATTGCGTTGGGCTATCTTTGGCGGATTACAGTTTAGGGAAGTTTAATTAGAATTGAGTAGGGAATGGATTTCTGTCAGGATAACTAACAAGGATTAGGATACAATTTAATTAAATGTTACGTTTTGCATTTGAGGCTGGATTATTGCTCCTTCCTTCGTCGTGTTGCGTTCAGTCGTGCTTAGGAGTGACAGTTCAAATGGAAATTTGTAGGTAGGGTGATTTGCAGTAGGGCTTTTAGCTTTGCGCTTTTACGTAACGTAAAGACAGAGGAATGGTATTTGGCTTTTGTTAAAATATGGTGACAGGTGGGCTTTGCTGGAGCTGTTGCTTTATTTTACACTTGTCAGAGGGTTGGGTTTTAAATTAATCAAAACGATAACACAGAACAGTGGAGTTGATTAAAACCAGATAGTATTCTGTTCGTTGACCAAGTGCGAGGGTGTGATTAGCCTTTATTTTAAAATAGCACATGAACTCACATGGTTAAGTACTTGCCATTGTTATCAGTTCATTTGGAACTCTTAAGGTCTGCTGAACGCAGTATTGGATATGTTAATACAAAGATTTTGTGGGCGCTGTGGCTCAATTGCGTTGGACTTCGGAGCAAGGCGTACGAGGTTCGGATCCCAGCCGAAACGTCTGACAATCACCGGAGTGTATAACTGTCATGAAAAAGCTTGTCTGCAGTAGGCTCCTTCCATTCGTGTAAAGAACATAACACACACAGCACGAAAGGTTGTGAGAACCTACGCCCTGGGTCCCATAGACTTGTTGCGACAAAAATTTTTATTTTTTGTAATAGGTCCTAAGATTTTAGCAGCTGATGTTTAGGTAGGTAGGTTGGAGAGGAGGCTGTATTTGATGAATCCATTGTGAACCTTTATTGTGAAGTAACCCTAAGCGATGACGAAAGTTTCGTTGTGGCTTTGGTAGAACTAAGCGGCGTCCCTGAGCCAACTCAAAATGGACTAACAGCGAGCGCTAAATTCTTTCCATTAGACGCTAGAGTTTGCTAGCTTTGGTTCATTCTCATTTTCTGGAGACGAATTTTACAAAGGCTTGTTCTATGTTAGATTTAACAAGTAATTCGTTTCTCAGTTCGTTTTCTAGCATACTGCAGTGCTGTGAAACCCAAAGCAGTGTAAAACAGCTGAGAGTGTTGTGAGCTCTTGACGGCATCGTTTCGACTTGACTGTCGATGTGTACGTCGATCATCCTCCTAAAATGCAGTTTTGTGTTGACGTGCCTGCTCTGAGTCTTATAAGATTTCCGCTAGGAATACACTAGCGTGGTTTGGGAGTCTAAGAGCGGTTTCCGTTGACTTTATAACAGAGTCTAGTTCTTGGTTTGGTAGTTTTTGTCTTGTCCATGCCAGTTGATAGATTATTCAAGACCTACCTATCCTCTCTAAAGGAGAACATTTTTTCGACGTTTAAGCTGAAGTTGTGAGATGGTGATATATAATTTGTCTTAGGGGCCGTATCGCGCTCTATCCAAAGACTGGATTTTGTTAAGCGTAGGGCAACCTTAGTAGTATTTTCCTTTAGGTCCCAAGTACTGTAGTCTGTATCAGTCTGATGGCACTGGTTGTCGCTATATATGTTAATTTTTGTGTCCTGGTTAGTACCTTGGGGTACGTGATTTTGTCTACTGTGGGCCACCAGACTAAGCACCCATAGAATAGAATGAAAGTGTACATTAAGATGGCGGGCTTTGGCGAACATTTAAAAGGCTGTGCATGCCTCCTCGATTCATGGAATTGTTCCCTTGTTAGTGAAGAATTTTGTTCTTAATTTCACGACAAACATCTGATTGCCATCACTTGAGACATATTATAACTCTAAACAATTTATTTTCTTTTCTCCAGATAGCGATTAAATGACATACATAGTTTGGAACAGAGTAATTGTTTCGTCATAAGATGTGAGAAATCTATCGTCACGTTCTACGCCATAGGGATGACATTCCGTACTTTGTTTCCCATTAGCTGTTAGTTTTAAGCTTGTACTCAGACTTCAACTCACTATACCCACTTCAACTTCTGCCCTAATACTCGCAATACATGCTTTTTGCTGCTGTGCTACCCTAATAGTGACGAACATAGCATTTGGGCTTCCTGCATGCACTACGTTAACAATATTCCAGCAGTCACTCCGATGTCTAAAGAGATGTCAAGTTCAAATGCTACCACTGTAAGCAGATTTATTTTTCATGCACAGTACGTCAGTACCCTTGGTATTCATGTGGTTTGTCTTTTATGTTCTTCAGCTATGTGGTTTTGTTTGAATCGTTCCTTGCAGATCCCAAGAGTATAATCCCATTATTGAGTGCGCGTACATGTTACACCTATCAAACTAATTTTATACGTACCATAGCCGTTAAGAGAATGGCATCACGTACATAAATAATCCGACACTAATCCTTAAACTTCCTTCGCGAAGTACTAACCAGATTAATTGACATTCATATGCCCAAATCTATGCACGTAGGATATATTTAAAAAAAAGTCACAGCCCGAGATAAAAGGTACACAATAAATAGCTTTTCCATAAATAGCCCACTATAGCAGCATTTTCAACACTGAGGGCGGTTCAACAGTGCCATGGAAGAGCATGTCCTGAATTCAATTATCGTCTACCAATATTTGACAAATTGGAAAGGAAAAGAAGTTAAATGCCAACACGTGATTGTCATAGTAGCATGCTCCTTCTCCAGGGGTTGATTCTATTTCAGTAAGAAAATTGATGGCAAAGTGTCTCGCTAAATTTTCAGTAAACTGCTGGCGCACCCATTTGTGCGAATCTCATTCGATGAGAATCATTTCTCAAAGCAATTCATTTGAAAATATTTTGCTTAGAAGTTTCTTAATAAAAAAAAAATTACCTAAAGAACCAGACTTAAAAAAAAAACAAGAAAACAAATTTAACCTAATGATATGCCTGATGTTAACATACGAGTATGTGTTTTTTTATGGTTGCTCCTAAAGTGGGTATTTAGGGTTTTCATTTACCATGGCGCGCTGATCACCGCCCTTAGAGCCACGTGCTGAAACCTGAGTGTGTAATATACTGTCTGAGGATTGAGTTCGCTTCTCTTTGAAGAATGAAGTAAAAGGAGTGCGTTAAGTTGTTTTTAAGGAATTTTTCTAATGAATTAAACGATGGGGTGTATATTCGCGCTAAAAATTTCCATAAGATTTTGCAAGCAAACAAAGGGAGGAATAAATAGGTCGAGGGTAGTTCTGAAAGTCTCAATTGAGACGATGTCAGTTCCCGTGAGGAGTAAACTTGAACATTATTATCAAATTACTGGAATAATTCTTTCTATCTTACGAGAATCTACTAAGATCCTGAGTGACGATTAAAAAAACAATGATTATGGTGAAGTTAGTATCTTCTTGTCAACGTTCGATGCAAAGGCATCTGAGGAATTTTCATCCACTAATCACGACCTAGTAAACGCCTGTCATTTGTTTCGGATGATACTAAGGAATTTTTGTGTTTTTTTAGTTCTTATTCAATTTGGATTCAATGGTTCCTTTGCCAACATCTTTCTTAAATTAACTTATGCGTGCGGAGCAAGTCCATGGGATAAAAAAGAGTGATTAAAATTCCCTTTGATCTTTTAAGCTCCTCAAACTACTCTCAACCGAATGCAACGATAAGTGCAGTGGTACAGGGGTCAACCTGTTTTGAAGTTGTAGGGAAATAATTCCATGGGAATTTGGTTCACCTGGGAATTGAGTGTACATTCGGTAGTCGTGGCATATTTTCGCACTGACAGTACAAATAACTTCATTTTTAGGAAAAGCTTTCCTTTTCCCCCTACTTGTTACGAAAAAAAGGTCATGTATGTAATAATTTACATAAATTATGTTACAAAGTACATGAACATACAAATTTCTAAGCCAATTTGTTCCGCTCTACTGGTCTGTTCACTTCAATAAAAAGATTGGTTACAGTAATTCGTATAATTGAATAGTTTGTAGATGTTAAACCTGGTAATTTTATTCCATAGCTACCGTAGGAAGACAAGATTTGTTTAGTTCATTTGGGATTGGGTTTTAAACTGAGTATGCATTTTCGTCTCGTGACTTAAAACTCAAACTAGGGTAAGACAGATTAACTCACTTCGCCATTCTTGTACTAATTTAAAGGATCATTGCCTAAGAATGATTCCCAATCCTTATTGGATTACGGTGGAAATCATGTGTCTGGAAATATTCAAATGTCTGCAGGATTTTAAAATACTTCAGCATTCCTAAAACATAGCAAGCGAAGTGGAAATCTTTAACCATCCGTTTTCATTTTCTTGAGGAATTGTAATTTGTTGAGGTCAGGGGAGATGAGTAAAATTAAACCAGATTTCGTAGGCTAGGTTCTAACCTTATTCAAAGCATTTTCTTAAATCCATCTAATCATGGATGGTAAGGACGGGATCTGTTTTATTATTATCCGTAATTTTCCGTTTAACTTTAGTAGAAAAGGTGGATTCAAGAATTTCGTGTGGAACCTTTCAGAGTCCTTGACCGTTAACATTCCTAATCCCGACATGTAGTTTGTAGCTTTCCAATATACAAATATCTCAATATCGATATCATAAAGTCATAAATATGGTTTTGTACACTTTCCTAATTAACGATCCTTAATATATTGCTCTCCTAAGCCAGGTGCCTTTCTTTTCCGTCACGTTCATTAATGCGACAACTAAGTTGTCAAAATGAAAGAGCTTAATACTTTTTTTCTTATTAGTATCAACAGTTAAACATAAAGAATAAACGAAACGAGAAACGACCTGTCAAAGTAGTTGAACGTTTAATGCGAAAGTAAGAAACATGACACTGTCAAACGTCAAACTATAATTAAGAAGAAATGTTTGTGCATTTTTCTAAGATATTCCTCCATTGTTTAGAGTAAAAATAGCGATTCGCTCTGTAAATGAAATAAAATCTAATTTTAAATAAGGGTATTTCTGTTTGTGTATTATTTTTAAATCTCTCATTTCAAAATACGGTCTACCCCTGTCATCTGCTTTGACAACACGATTGTTTTAATGAAAAACGTATAATTATTGCCAAAAACACTTGAAAACACCGTAATCCATCGCCAGGATTATAGGTACAGATATTCAATCTAATGAATAAACATTTTAGTTCAATTTCAGTAAAGGAAATCCAATGAATAAAACACGGGGTGATTTGAATGTTTTATGGCTGACATTTCAAATGGAGCAAACACATAACCACAGTAAGAGTTTGTAATTTGCGTGTTCTCGTGTAGTGTGTAATAAATTGCATACTGACAGCTGTGAGAGGTTTTTAATTGAACAAACCATTCGGTGGCTCGAAGATAATTTGATACGTTTTTGGCAGCACGTTATCGACGAACGCACGTTCGACTAAATGTATCTTAGTGACGAAATTAATTGCATGTGAATGAACTTTCTTTAGCAGTATTATTAGACTGCAGCACCTGGCACATGGGAACCATTTTGTTGTCTTCAGGGTTTGGCCTGAATCATCCCCATATGAACAGTTGGTGTGCCTTATAACTGTCGTCTGGATGCTTCGCCTAAGGAAGGCAATCTAAATGTCATTACCTAATAATAGAATCAATCCGTTACACTTGATTGAGTTTAAGAGATCCCTCCAAGAGATGGCACGGAATAAGGGTAGAACAGACGCTCTTTTGGTCTACGGCTCTGTGCGCATGTCGCTTGAAAGGAGCTTTCATATTGCTTTTACGTTTGGACCAACGTCTGTGCTATCACTGAATGAAGATTTTTTCAATTTAGGGATTTATTCTATTGATGCTTGATCAATTTTTAGTTTCCACCTAACGTAACAGAAGCTATTAGCTATAAGCCTTGGGTAAGGTTAGCAAAAATACACGAGTACGTAGCATGGTGAAACTACCCTTGGTATGGACTTTAACCAGATTGTTTTTGGTGTAGATGAGTACATGAGTATGTATAGAAATTGCGTCACTCTATCATCGTAAATAGAGGTACATTGGCCGGGGCATCAAATCAATGGTAAATGGCTGTGGTTCGATGGAACTCGGATACATAATTCAAATAGGCTTACAACTTTAGGCTCGTCATGCTGTCTGGTGCCCATGAAATAATTTCACAAAAACACTACGACATGATTACGAAAGTTGCCGTCAAACTATATATATTTATTCTCGGATTACATAAGACCTTGAGAGTGATGGTACAGTCCGCTATAAACAGTTGACATGGGGATGGAGTTCATATGTAGGACTAGGTCTAGTTTTATTCTCGGATTACATAAGACCTTGAGAATGATGGTACAGTCGGCTATAAACAGTTGACATGGGGATGGAGTTCATATGTAGGACTAGGTCTAGTTGTGGCTTAAGTTCGTTCTTTTATTTATTTTACTCTCTTTTTAGTGCCTATAATTGGTTCGATTTACACAGCTGAAAGAACAATTGGTTTGTCAGTGGAAAGATGTGTCAATCAAGTCAATCTCATTCAATTGGCTGACTCATTTAAAACAATAAATTTTTCACACTACCTCGCTCTACATCTAACGCTAGGGTAGCTAAAACTCAAATTCACTGTTTTTATTTCTAGGTATGAACCTTCGTCTGCCATAATATGTCCATGAAGATGACTAAGACTTCTTTAAATTTTTCTTGGAGGATGAGTGAGGTGATGTCGACTATTTTGACACACCTCCCCTGGATCCGTGGATCAGATGTAGATTGTTTAGTACTTTAAAGAATATAATTTCCCATCATGAAACCTTTTCACAAACTTCTTACCTAGTTCATCTCTGACGTGCGAAATGAGTTCCATACTTGCAGATAGTTGCTTAGAGTCTTGTGATGACTCTAATCCTGTCGTTTATTCACCAATTCCAGGATATTCCTTTGTCTATACATGATGCAGCAAGAATGTGGTTTTGCGCAGACACAGTAACCATGAATATTTCTGCATAAATATATAAATCGAGTGGAAAAATTCCTGGAATCACTTCTTTGGTGCATGTGTGTATCGCACCCTATGAAAGGTGTTGGGTAATTTATATTCAGTATCCCGACTCAGATTTTCTACCTCCGTTCACTTAGTACTTTATACTGGTCTTCTCTGCATATGCACGTTAGTCCAGTATTTGAAAGCAATCCCAATTAACCATCAATCTTGAAGGATGTAGCCGGTCAAGGTTTTCAGATGTTCCTTTCCACGTGACAGATGGATAACCATTCACATTTCTGGTAGCACGGATACCACGGCACGGAGATATGTGTCGATATTGGATTTGCATTGGATCCAGGGTTTTTCTCTGTCCTAGATCGAGCTACATATGTACATATATCCCAATTCTTGCCAAATAGCGGGCAACTGGGCGGCGCACCGAAGTCCAAATCATATGATTTGCGTTCTATTGTTTCTAATCTTATATTCAGTTTCGCCCATTTGACCCAAAAACCTAAGGGACATTGCATTCTCATTAGATGTCGAGTTTCCTCCCAAACGCAAAGTAGTGGGCAACTGCGTGCACCAAAGTCTAAATCATCCGATTTTCGTTTTTTGGTTGAACTGTGTATATAGCTTCGCTTTTTTGACCCAAAGGTGTGTGTATAACAACTAAAAGCCTTCAAAAACAGTTGAGAAGATAATACGATTCGTTGTCGCTGTCAGCTGTGAACCACAGATTCCTCCCGCAACTGCTGTTCTGGAAGATGGAGAAGTTAATAACTTAAGGATTTAAGCGATTCATAGCTCTATTTGTATCTGCCTTCAGCAGAGCACGTTTTTCTCTCTTCAATCTGTATAACGCTTGGTTGTGCTCGAAAATGAACATTACGTTGAGCTGCACAAGTGTGGCAACAGATGTGTTCGATGGAATCCAAAAGTTTCATTAAAACACCTATACGTCATTGTATCTCCAAACCATCTGCTTAGCTATAAGGCTGACCAGATTATAGGAACACTTGCAAAAGTCACATCCTGACCATATCATGAAAATTAAGTGGCTGCATCTTGGCAAGGCATTTGGTATGGATGTGTCTATGCGTACGATTAAACCAAAGAGTAAATGTATTCAACTCTGACTGTGGTGTAAGGATAATACTCCTTAAACTAAATGACAGATAATTATTTCTTAGAATGCACTTCCCTTCTAGGGATTCTCCCTCATATGTAAAATTAGGTGAAGCCTCCTGAATTATAACTAATATCACTCCCTATGCAAGGACTATTGACATTATATCCTTTGGGTGAAACCGATATTTACCATCTGTAGATAATCTTGCAGCTTTTGATATGGTTCTCTGGTATAATTTAAGTACATAGGCACCAAAGTCAAAATTTTGTAAATAATTATTGGATTACAAGTTTAGAGCACGTATCTCGGAAGTGTCTGCATTACGTGGTGATATTTAGGGACCTGTTGATGAACATACGCATATATGTTTGCCTTTCTACTTTTGTTTGCAAGCCAATCCATTATTTTCTGTGTATCTAATGTTAGTTTTTATTTCTTTCCGTTGTTAGCTTCCACGTTTTTGTTTTAAAAGCCACTCTTATATACACTGCCCCGTATAACCTTTATGTTTGCATAGCAACCGTATTTCAAGGTCAATAATAAGCAAATTCAGTGCATCTCTCCACCTGGCACATGGTTCGATGATGGCACGGATGCAGTACCGAAGAAAACATGTAAGTCCAGGATGGAAACCTTGTTGACCATTGTTGAGAGTAATTTTCAAAAGTTTCGTAATTTTCCCATTTGTTTACTCTGCTAGTTTGGTTTACCTTAGAGGCTGAAAAATCATCTCTGAGCTGATTTTGGCAAATGCAGCCAAGTACTCCTGACGTGTTTGTTTGAAGTGCTGTAATAGCAACAATGATTTCCACCTCACTGGAAGCTGCACAGCTTTACTCTTTGTATTTGTTCATTGGGCAACGTAATAATGTGTCTATTTACTTGACTAAATTTTTCTAAAGATTTTTGAACTTATAGCTGACTGATTCGTCACACAATGAATTAAGTGCTTTCGTATATCTTGTACGAAATGATGGCTCATTAGTCGAAGAATATACAGACGTCTGGTAATGTATGTACATTATCAGTACATTATGCTCAAATGAATCAATTTTAAAGGCAAAATCAATTGTATTGAATTTTTTCACCCCTCATTCAAAAACATAATTGCCAAGGTAACCCAAATTCAAACTTTTCCACAAGAGTGGTTTCGATTTTAATGAGTCTGTCATGGCAACCCTCTCGACAAGTAGCCACATAATTGAGTCTCCTAATACGAGTAGGTATATTTGTTACAGGATCGGTCTTTATGAAAGTACATACATATGTGCTACATAACCTAATTGTCAGAAATTGTATTTTGAGTCATTGTAAGTCTTGCTTGGGTAGAAGAGATAAACAAGTAAAGACTTAGGAGATGGATTGTAAGAGAGAAAATCACATCTAATTTAGCGTATTGAAATGCTTAAAAAAATTGTCTACAAACTTTTCAATCTTACAAGCAACACGTCTGCATTCTGATACACAGAATAGTGTTTGTAGGCAATTCAATCGTTAACGCATGTTTAGGTCTTGGAAAATTATCCTCTGATCATGATTCACAGGATCAAAACGTATTTGAGCTGTTGCACTTCTCCACTCACTCCTTAAAATATAGTCAATATAGATTGGGGTAGTAGGGTTGGGATGGGGTTTTATTGGAAAACAGAGGCGTACTTGCAAGCAAGTAGTCAAGTCGTATGTTGTAGGCCTCTAGAAGATTATTGACTGATTTTGGAGTCTTCTTTGTTAATTCAACAAACCCTGAACGCAAGGAAAGTCAATTTTTTTCCATAGCAATCAAACATCGATGTCATTACATTAAAAGACTTATCCGTGAAACTAGAGCTGTGCGAGTTCATCAATCCGGATTATACGGATAATGCATAGAGTCTTGAATTTAGTGGAACTTCTAGTGCAGCACCAGTTAGAGTTACTGCAGAAGCCAGTTACATACCCAAGATCCTTCTTTATGTAGATCAAGTGGCTAGTCCTTTAGACTACGGACCAAGGGGTTCCAGGTTCAATCCCTAGACAACACCTAAAATTTCTTTCACGGCGCGTCATCTTGCGAGCGTCAGACAAACATCCTAGAGTACAACTGTCATCAGAAAGCTTCTCATGGCATTAAACAGTAGACCCCCTTCCATTCGTGTAAAGAATATAACACGCACAGCAGGGATTGTTGTGAGCAGCTTTCTGTCGCGCCAAGTATTTATTTTTTTTAAAGAACCTTTTTCAGTAACAAGTTACATTTTTTGCCAAAAGCCTTACAATATCCGAAACCTGAACCCGATTTGACCCATTTTTTCAGGATCACTTCTAGATTCATCGAATATTTGGATAGTGATGTCATTTAGTGCTGGTTTCGTAGAGGTTGCGTTCTTAATTCTTGGTTTAAGGTAGATTGATTTAAAGCCAAAGTTCATATTGCATACAATCTGTATGGCATAGCCAAAGATATTAAAACTATTCCAAGTATGCAATAGAGAGGGGAGACAGAATTCTACGTTGCGTTCAGCTTCTATTTATCTCTCCCATAACCTTTCGCAGCTGCAACCAAATTTCTATTCATAAACTTCGCGTAGTACTATGCAATTATGTGGATCACGCTCCGTTGTTCATAACAAGGATTACTAAGCACTTTACTAATTCTCTGCGCGGATCCCCCTGCTTTCAGAAAAGGTTTGAGGTTAAAGATACTTTCATTAGATTCGTGCTCTTGAATGTTTATCAGACGCTTAAACCAGGTGGGATCGGAACAAAAAATCATACATGAATCAGTTTCAAAACTTATTGAAATTAGAATTAATCCCAAGAAAATTATCATTTTTTATACCAGAAGCACGTCATGCTCACTTTGTGTTCAAAGTCAACAGTCAAGTGTGTGCGCTGGCACCTAGATACATTATTTCCATTAGATTATACCCATTAGACAAGTGTGACACAATTTAACATGCAATCAGAGTGATACGTTTTTGTTTACAACTGTCATCATAAATAATAAACAGCTCGAATGCTTCCGACATGATTGACTGAATTATTTATACTCTCGGCGATAAATGAAATACCATCCACTCAAGTGGTTCTCTATTCTTGTGGAATTGCATCGCTGAATTGCTGACTAGTACTATTGCATAAGTATCCAGCACACCCCCGCAGTAATTCATAATAATACGCAAATCTTTTCCACTGAGACTTTCTATATTTGTCTGAAGATAAACACCTTATATAGGGTAAATAAAAAGCAGAGATAAATTAAATCCATAGCCAAACTATGTAGAAGCCACAAGTACGAGTACGAGTATGTATCCCCATGTGTGTTGTCTCTGTGTGTTGAGCGTTTTCGTGTTTACTTTTCGAGAAAATTCATTAGAAAAATAAATCATATGAAAATAATTACCTATCCCTATACCGGAATTGTGTACCTGAAAACGCCGTAAGCGCATAAAATTCCCTGTAAGACATCGAAATACAAAAAAAAAAAAAAAAAAACAAAAACATCCATCTAACATGTCTTTTTCAATCAGCAACCCCCCAAAGTTCAGAGTACCTAAATGGTCAACCTTTCGCTTCCGATGTACACAACGAAAATGGCGAGCAAAAGAAAGAAAAAATCCCCCTTTTGCATGAAATGAAAACAACGAATGAAGGTTGACGTAAAACGAGAGAAGAAAGAAAGAAAAAAGCTCTTCCTAAACCCAGGTATATCCCTCAGATACTGGCCCCCCAAAGCTCTCGCTCGCTCACTCGCTCGTTGTGAGTATTTTTATCTGGGGTGGCGAAAAAAAGCTCCCTAGCGCCAGCTGGTAAGTATGCTTCTGTAAGAGTGCGGTTTACATTATTAGTTTAACGCCAGTTTCTTCCAAAACATTTCTGGGTTTTAGTCAATTACAATATCTGCTCCACACTGTTGTCGTAATAATTAGAAATACACTTTCCGCCCCAAGTAACACGTGATTTGCGGAACCCAAAACAATAGATACTTCCAGGGAATTTTAAGGACGTCTCTCACTCTCGCTCTCTCTGTTTTTATTTTCTATATTTTTTTTCTTTTGGTTCTTCTTTTGTGTGTTAAACAAATTGTTATAGTATTTTGAAAATTTGGTTTAGTATCGTGTGCTCGGTGTCTCGGCTGGATGTGTGACCATTGTCGTCGTCGTCGTCGTTCGTGTCGTGTTGATGACAAGATTTTGTAATTTTGCGGGAATTCTTTTCTTTTCTCGATTTCTTTGGCTGTAGGTGTTAAAAATAAAATTCACCCAAAGATTCATGAAATCGCGGATAAATAAACGTTTGTTTAATTAACGATAATCCATTCAGTCCCATGGAACATGGTTGGCATTACATATTGTATCTGAGGTGTTCTGTCGACTGACCTAGTCGATTAGAATTTTGTATTTATTTTCTTTGTGCTCGCTCGGTTGTGTGCAATATAAAGATGTTTAGCACGATGCCCGTCTACTGATACTTAATGAACGTCAGTAATTTTGCCATCCAATTCAACGTTCTATTATTAAATAAGATATTAACTTCGGATCAGTGAATTTTGGGGTAGCGCGCGGGTTTTCCCAACCAAAAGCAAAGTGTATACATAACCGAGCATTTATGTTTTTCATATTGATTTAAATCAGCCCAAAAAACAATAGGGGTTGCCTTGCGTTGTTGAAATTTCGGTTCGGATGGTACAGTTTTTTTGTGTTTCTTTTTTTCCCCCCGTTTGGACCAGCAGCCAAAGAATATACATAAATAACCTGAGCTGTGTGCTGATTTTTTGAACATAAATGAATTTTTGAAAAAGAAAATACATAAGGAGGTGCATTTTGTGGAATATTTGGATACAAACATTTTAAAAAGGGATACACCATCGATTGAAAATTACACGGGCACAGGTGAGATACATTTTTTTTTTCATTTTTCTGTTGAATATATGAATGGAATCCATTGATTGATCGACGAGTTGAAAGTTTAGTATCAAAACATATCAGATTGGATGGGGTAAAGTGTATTTTATAATATGCGACCTATAACTCGGTTATGGTGATATAATTTCGAAATGGTTTTGTAATTGTTAGGTTGGGGCCTTAATTGCGATTTTATTAGCTTCGTAACGAGTAGAAGTTGAAGTGCCTATTGAAGTCTATATGTGTGTAGATAAATCAGATAACAAAGTTTTAAGATTGTTAAATATAGCGATTTTACGATACAGTGGTAGAGGTTTAGTAAAATTTACGATTTTTTCCTTTCTTATCAGTTCTTGGCAGAAAGATTTGAAATTTAATTTTTTTCTTTGGTTATTATTCGTCAGAAGATCGCGCTCTTTCAAATGCTACTGTCTATTTGCTTTGCCAGCTAGCTAGATACATATGCATCTATTTATTTATACATTTTGCTGCCCTGTATTTGCAAGATTTTTTGTGAGCTTAGTTATTATTAACCATAAAAATTAGGGCACTATTTGCTTTTGTCTGTTATTCAGTTTCTGAAGAGAGATTGAGATGGAAAAGACCATTCGATGTCTATTCGTTCGATTCGATTCCAGTTTCATATTTCAACAACTTTTTACAATTTTTTCACAGAGTTTTGTATATATGGTACTTTTTTTTTGAAAAGCAGTTCATGATCTTACTCATATGCTCTGTAGTTCATAGTGCGTAGAGGTAATTATTTCAATAGACTCTCTTCGTTTGAAAACGTTTATACTGGGCTACTTGTCCTTCCTAACGATATCTATGCCTGTAATGATTTATTAAAATTGAACCCAGTGTCTTCTGCAGAAAAAGTGCAATAATTTGATATGAGTAACAGCCTTGCAGAGTCACCAGTCAGGTCCACTCATCATCTAATAAAATAACTATTAAGCTAGATTAATGAGTTAAAACAAAGTAATTCATATTTGGTGCCAAAAATGATTTTAATTTGAATGTTGTTTCATTTGTATTAATTTGAAAACTATTTAAAGATACATATGTAGAAGGTACATTAAAAGTGGAAGTGCTGATGCTTGAATAGAGGGTTGAAGATGACTGAAAGCTGTAGTAAAGGCTTTAGTCAGAAAATCAGTGACCAATAAAATAGAAGAAGAGAACGGGCGCATACAAAGTCGTTTATCATGTATTACACTGCCGCCTTGAGAATTCAAAGGATATATGTACATACATAAGACAAATTTCTCCTTAAATCTCTTCCTCCAAAGTCCGTCAATGCAAATGTGAACGAACATCTACTTTTTCTTCTAAAACGACCGGGGGTATCTGTCTATGCTTTCGATAGACTTCTGTGATGATTGAGGTCTTGTATAGAAATTTCTTAGTTCGTCATGATAGGGTCTTATTTAAACCTACACAGTTTAGACAAGGTCTTAACCTCCAAGTTGAACCCCAGAATATTTTTGAAGGGTTTTTGTAATTGGTGCAGTTGAGGAGGTCTTCTTCGTTGGTAAGAGTCCATTTATCCGACATGGACTCGTCGTCATATGTACAAAATCGTGGATATTGCCATGCTTCATCATGACTGAATGACGTGTCCGATGTGGACCGTTTGGCAGACTCTCGCAAGTACTCAAAAACGTAAAAAAAAAGATTTTTGGTATTATCTGTGAATTTAACATAGGAGTTCAACTGACCTTCAGTGTCCAAGAGACATCATCTGCTACGATTTTCTTAAAGCAGCTGTACACTGCATTTTTTTGAGTAGTTGATGTGTTTTCGAGTTGTGATATGAAACCTAGCTTCTCCTAACCATTCATTATTTACACGGATGGAAGCAGACTACTGTTGAATGCCCTTTCAGAACAGTTCGACAGGCGCTTACGATAGGTGGGGCCACCAAAGAACCTTAAGTGTTGTCAGGGGTTCGAACTGTGAACCTCTCGCTGACTAGTCAAAGGTGATCGCTTTAATATTCGTAACACAGTTAAGGAAATTCAAGATTAATGATAAACTTTATTGTCATTTTTTTGCATTTGCTTTGTAAATATCCAAAGGGAATGTGAGAGATTACTTTTCTTCTTTTTAAGAAGAAATCTGTGAATATGTTGCAAACTTCAAGCTTTTGAAAAGTACAACCTTGGCTGCGAGAATAATCCCTCAAAGAGCCAATTCATCTTTTCTCCTAAATTACAGGGAATTTTTCAATATATCCGGAATATTTCACACCCATTCCGAAGGCGCCATATGGCGAACATAGCTAATACTCTTACTGTTATGGACATTTCTCTACTCCTGAATAAATGTACATAGTATTACCATTTCTAAGAGTGGTGTATGTGCTCCATAAGTACCTACATATACATATGTACGTACATATGTTCCGAAGTTCAGGACCATTATTCAATTCTTTTCAGCAAACAAGTGAATTTGTTTGATTTTTTTTCGAACAAGTCGATGCAGGTAAGGAGTTATGAAAAGCACTGTGTAGTAGGTATCTGGGTCAAAATAAATCTTAAGTTTCATATGCGTAGATAATTCAGCAGAGCTTTAGGATAAGGATTTTTCTTGAAAATTCCTCGTTCATTGATGTTAATTAAATATAAACAACAATACAACATCAAAAAGCAAACAAACACTAAACACAAATAAGATAATCGCTGAATTCACTTTTATCTTCTGAACATTTTCGTACCTCTGTGAGTGAGAAACTGATGCTACATCTAAACAAGACTATGATTCTGATTCTACCTCCCGCCCCTACTTTTCTATAAATGAGACTTGGCGCTATCAGTTAATTGGATCAAATCCTCCAACTGCTTCGTTATCTAAATGAGGACGAAAAAAAAACAGATTTAATTTTAGAAGGTCTGCTTTTAAATGTAAAATTTAATTTCTAAAATAAAATCGACTTTCTTCCCCCGCGAATGAGAAAAAAAAAACACCCCTACACCCCTGGTTGAGGGTTCTACAAAATGTCCTTTCAGTTCCCTGCAATGGGGCCTTTAATAGGTTTCTATCAGCGAGAGGAACCGATTGACAGGAAAGATTTGTAGATTAATCGTTGCGTTGCACAGTAGGTCATAGTCACCATCTACCTGGACATAGATCAGATACGAATAGATGACTATAAGACTAAGTTAGTGCCAAGAATGCAATAGTTGTGCTAAACCATAAAGTATGAGATAATTGAAATAGCAGAGGTCGCATCAAAGTGAATCCCAGCATTACCCTGAATAAAAAATAATCCATATCCACAGATTTCGCAATAATTGGTACTTTAAAAACATATTTTCCTTTATATCCTTCGTTCACATCGTTCAGAACAGTAGTGGCTCTCAACGGGAGTACTTTTTATTGCACCCCACCATGAGTGAGAAATTCAAACTAGGGTGGCCACGATTGTAGGTGTAGTTTACCTGTTAAATAATTTATAATTTTCAAATATGATTTTGAGTGAAATATTAATGTGCACTTAATCAGCAGGGAACAACGCTATAAAATAATTTTGGATTATTAGTCACGAGTTTCATGCTTCAATGAGTGTCTTACGTATGAATGAAAGGAGTCCTCTACACAATGTTTTAAAAAAATGTACGAAGTAACAATTTTTGAGCATTAACATGTGTTATAATGCCAACATAATGATTTGAATTGCACTACTTGTGACAGACCGAATGTTTAAAGTCAAAAGATAAATATTTAAATAGCACTAGTGTCATTGGAATTCCTGGCATTTTTGATCAGCGAAATACTATGAGTCCACGCATAAGCGCATAGTCGCAAATGATGATGAACAGCCTAAATTAATAATGAACTACAAAAATAAACAATTTAGTCACAGTCAAGTGTCAGAACAGCTGCATATGCAATAGGTCACATTTTGGGCATAAGAACCATTGGTGATTCATTTCAAGCTGTCGGAATGCATCTTTGTCTCTGCCAAGAAAATTTTTCCAAATCTTTTCAAAAATGAAATTACTTTTTTGGGAAACTATTTACGCCAGCTGCTATAGCTGTTGGTGAGTTTTTGTCACAGTTCGCGTCGGTTAAATGTCATCAATCAGCTTTTGGCACATAAAGTCCAAAGATTTCGCAAGCAGTTCCAATTGAATTTGCTAATTTTTGTTATCATTTTATATCTTTGGAAAGTGCTATAGAAGTTCTGTTTTGATTATCAAATGATTTGTGGCGTTTTTAGGCGTACAGCATGAATCCCATTTAATCACCCTGCAAATTAGCCTATGTACGTCATTCTTATCGTTAAGACATCAGAAGGCGAGGTGTATGTATAGTTTGCTATTTTTGTTTGGAGTTAAGTAATTTTTATCTTTAATCGACTAGATAAACTTAACATGTGATTTAAGTCGGTATTTTTATTCATTGTTTACCCACATGGAACTCTTGATTGTATTTGCTTTGATTTTATAATAATTTCGAATTAATGGAGTTGCTAACTTATTAATATTCATAAAATATTTTTAAGTGGAAGAAAAGTTTTCCTTATAGAAAAAGGAATTGTAGTGGTGTGTACAACAACAGTGTACAACCTTTGGTGACAAATTTTGCAAATTCAAGTCAAAATGTGTTTTGTGTGAAATGTGAAACCTCACCTTTTGAAAAATGGAAGTTGAAACTAATAACATAGGGCACTCAACTCAATACACCAATGGGCTGACGTTGTTGGCTTCCATGTCTTAAGTCAGAGATTATGTTGGCTGTTTCTGTACAAAAGCTATGCTCAAGCGACTGGCAGATCTGCAAAGAAAAATATACCCGATAATCGTCTGAACTACCAATTTTTGATCTGATGTGTGTTTTGAAACATCCGCAGCCAGTAGTTTATTTGGACAATCCGCAGTAGGCTATCGCCTATTATGACATTAGCTGTCAGCAAAATATTTGGTTTTCAAGCAATAATGTATAAAATGTCAGGAAAAAAGAGTAGCTATGTTCGTGGGTTGTCATGATCCTCTTTTTACCTTTTTGATTCCTCAAATGTACACGGAATGGATTGTTCTTTTTTTACTATTGGACTCACAGTTTCTTCGTAAATTCAAAATGAAGTCAATTGTTTGTAAAACGTATTTTGTCGATTAACACTGAATCAGAATAGTTTAAAGTTAATGTGTGCCTCAATGCAGCAAAAGAGTGTGCAAATTGAAATCTAGTTTTCTTAAAAAAAACTATTGTCTTACGCATGAATATTCATTATCTTAATTTCGTGACAAAAAAATGGAACGAAATTAACCAACTAAATTTCATGATTGACTTCTATTTATATTCCGGCCAATCAGGAGTATTGCACAAGATGACTTGTAATTGGGTCATCGTTACGAACAGTCCCTACTGAACCGAACAACTTTCGCAGTGATACCAACGTCGCAGATTAAATCAAGAGTTGTAGGCAGTATATTCTTGTTTTTGACTGGCTGCAATGTTTAAAAAAACACGACTATTGTGAGACAAAATATTGTCACACAATTGCCAGTTCACCCATCTGACAATAAATTGTTAGGAATTGGGACAAAATCCAACAACCAAACCGTGGGAACTGACAATTTAACGTTGCAAATTATTTTGTCATTGCTGGCAACTCATTTGCAGACTTTACCATATTTGTAGATCTGACAATCGTCTGAACATATCTTTAGTTTGGGTTCTGATGAGGCAGCTGGATTGAAGTAAATTAATTGAGACCTATTCACGACTTGCGTTTTTGCAAAAGTTTCCTTTAATGTAGAAACTTTGAATAAGGTTGCTCCGAAAGGATTTTTTTGCAATCTACCATGACCTGAAAATAATTGCATGTGGGGATGTGCGTATGACGCTTGCTACATGTAAAATCTTGCTAAGGCTGGATCGTTGTAAATAGTACCAACTGTAGATTGCAACATTTCCAAACGTAGCACGGAGTAAGTTCTAGTGAAGGGATCACGGATTACAGCGAAATGTCTAAAGTGCCCACATTCCAAAAGGCTGGGCTTCTTTTCACATGACTTCTACAGAAGCTGTATGGATGAGAAGAAGGAAGAAACCATATTCTCCTATCCATTTAGCCAGATCAGTCCCATCACAGACTACTCCATGTAGTAGCTTGTTTCTTTGACAACCTAGGCGAACTTACGTAATTATGCGTCATGGGCCTCCTTCGCTGAACGAAAAGGTCCGGTTGGTTTAATTAGTCCCGAATAGCGAAATGGCACGCAATGGATCTGTATTGGTCTAAGAGTTCTGTTTAGTGCGTCTGTAATTGAATAGAGGCATTTCGAAGTCTGTCCCGAATCGATTTGTTTAAGTTGGATTTTGGATGGACTATAACGATGAGAATTTACACTGACTACACTGACTAGTACATTTCTGGAAAGGTTGAAAGGACCCTGCGAGTGGTTTTAAGAGGTTTTTACAACTCATAAATGTGAGATTAAGTTTGTAACAGTCGGGATCGGAAAGAAACATACGTAGTAGCTCTATTTTAAGGGCTTCAGAAAGTTTAAACCATTTTGCTCGTACCTCTAGCAAGTATTCTGGTTGCATGGTTATACAATTATATTTTCATTAATGTTTGCATAGAACTCTTTCATACAGAAAAGTTACCCATTGGGAAGTAGGAAATGATTCATATGACAGGATAGTTTAGTGTGCGGAAGTACTATACGCTTTATAGCAATATTCAGTGGAAACCTTCAACATTAATCTACAAAATTCTTATAGTGGAAGCTAGGATAGTAGATTGCGAGTGGTCAGTGTGTTATAAAAGTTGGAAAAGGTTATTTGGATGGAAAATACGTTTCTAATAAAAATTCGCAGTTCCTCATTCCCACAGAAGACTTCCCTTAACGATTTCAATTGCAATTCCATAGAAATTAGGTTCACGTTGTGCAGTTCAATACATCAAGTAAATTGAATTTCTCAGGAGCAATCCTGAAGTGGAAAGTCTTTAGTCTGCATCGGGTACGATAGAAAATTGTGGAAAACAAAAAACCAAGGATAACTGATTATTCTGATGCAAACTACCAATGCATCCTGCATTGCATCCACAGAAGAGCTGATAATAAAACTCTGTGAAAGATAATGAATGAAAGATATAAAAAAGCAAACTCGACAACTAATGGGTTGCAAATTTATCTAAAAATATCTCCTCTCGACAAACAAGAGGATTTTTCATTTCAAATCACCACAAATAGAGACGTAGGTACATACTTGATGTACTAGATACGTCCTTTGGTTCATCAAATATTCAAATTCAATCTACGAACTACAAAATACCCATTTACCTAATCTGACGGATGTATGTATAGAAGGAGTGGAAAATATATCGGAAAAATGAAGTCTAACGCCAATAAACAGGAAAAAACGACGAAAAAATAAGGTCAAATGGCTGAATACAGAATATTTCATGCTACGGAGCGCAACGTGCGCCATTTACCCTTTTCCAGTTTGCGTTTTCGGGGAAACATTATCAATGCGTAGAGATATGTATGTACATATGTCTTCCTATTGTTATTGTTTTTGAAAAGCTGCCAGTATTGAAAATACCATCCTTGTTGATGGTTATTGTTTACGTTTTCGTTTGATGTATGGTTTGGGCTTCGGGGTGATTAAATTGACTTCGGCGCTTTTCATTGTTTGAAACACTTAAAGGGCTTGAATTTTGCAACCAGGTAGATATGTTTTTGGATATGTATTGGAATTCACCAAGCCATTCATACTCCACAAGGATGCTTTGCAACACATGTCCTTAATGAAAATTCATTTTGTGTTGTATTTCACTATCTATTCAGTTGACTTTAGGTGAATTAGATGTCAGACTTTTCATCTAAATTTCTATCAATACATCAAGGCCTTTCGACGAGTTTTACTAAGAATCTTTCTTATTTTAAAATGTTGAAAAAAGTCGGTTAGGACGTGAAGTTTCTCCTCTCTTTTGGATGTACTGAACTTACTGTGTCTTCTAAATGATTGGCAGGTGTTTGGTTGTGCTTTCCTATGCTTTGCCTTACTTTCGAGAAGCTAGCATTTACACTACTCTGCCGTAGTACCAAACTTATCCAATTTGCAAGACTTTCCTGCAGTCTTGTGATCCCGATTTCATTTGCTCGTATTCACATCTTCGAGTGTCTTTATCCATGGTGAAGCTATCCATTAAACATTCAAAGAGGTATATCTTTATAGAAAGTAAAGATCTCTAACTTTTGAGCTTCCTTAGTTGTGACTCTCATTTCTTTTCCCCTTTTCTGGTATTCCTTCGTTCCTTGGTACTGATCACATTCTTGGCATCTTCTCTTGCTAATTTGTAATTTGTTTCTTGTCAGTCGTTTACCCTTATGTTGGTACACACAGCAGCCTCCTTTCTCTAGTGATGTATCCTGCACTTAAATAATTGTAATATCTTCAGTTTTAATGGTCTGAACTTGCGTCATAAGATAGGAAACCTAAGGATAGTCTGCGAAAAACCCAGTGGATTGGTTGGCTATAGTTCCTGGCCCACTTCAACGAACCGCAACTTTAAAATCCAACAACTCAAGGACACCATATCCAGGAATCGCTAACATATATATGTCAGTTTAAAGGATATTCTACTCTTTACACGAAACAATGTTTTCATTTGTGCACAACAAGCATCCTTCTTCACATTTCGCGGTTTCGTATGTCCTTGTGGTGAATGTGCCCTCACCACGTAACATAAGATTATCATTACCGTAAATAATACAAAGAAGAGGACTTATAACCACAAAGTGTTCAGCTCCTTACTCAAAAGAACAACACGCGGCACAAGTGTCAGATATCACAGAAAATATTTTCCACCCAAACTGCAAAATACAACAATAAGGATAGGATTTTAGCATCCCATCTGAAATTCGTTCCTGTTCGCACAGACGATTGGAATTAAGGTCATTGAATGGGTATTAAATATTGCTGCGTGCATTAGTCGTTCGAAATACGTGACTAGGTCTGAAATCGTCCATAAGCACCCACATGACAATCACCACATGGCCCAGATGACTAATAAAACTCGAGAGCTCTAAATCACACACTTAGTGTTGGACATGCTATTTATAGATATTTTTTTATTGTCTTTTCGTTTCATAAAATTGAAAGACCAACCTGACAAGGGCGACACATTTCGCTAGCAAATTTTAAAACAAAAACGAAAAAATAACGCAGCTTTTGACAGAATTTTTGGCATAGCTGCGTCGACTGAATGCAAATTAAGTTATTGGCATCAACTGGGCATCGTAAAACAAGGTGTTCACTCATATTTATAGTCCGAAGCACACTTTACGACTGCATTGCATATAACTTAATTAAAACAAATAACTACAGCGACCGACGCCAAACAGTATGGTCTTTGTAAACCACTGTCTGGATTGAATAAATCTAAATTGCGTTCTCGAAAATTAAATAATGCGCTGCGCAATACCATTGCCAAAATGAAATGCAATTGCCACTCGATTAAGGACTTGTTTGAGTGCAGCACCATCCAGCATAGATAATCACTGACGATAGTCCTGCTTATAAGGGCTTAATGGTATTCAAATTGATGTGCATGCCGCATACGTATGCAAAACGCATTTCGTTTTCATCGTTTACGCTACACGCTTCTGTGAACATTCCACAAAGTCGCGTAAGTGCTCTTGTGTGCTTTATGTTTTGAATTAAGGAAATTCAGCAAAAGGACGATGGGAGTGATGTTAATTGGAATATTTAATGTCGCCTTGCTGGCGTTGCACATTTTGTTTTGTTTTTATTGTTAATGCTTCTAGGATATATTGAAATTCGTTTTTAAAGTATTTTCTCTTTCTCCAGTAAATATTTTACCTTGAAAGTCGCAGCTTAACAGACAAGTTAGTTTTTGTACCTCCTAAGTTCAGAAATATGTATAAAAAGAGCTTGTCGGCTCCTAGCTTGTTCGTCGTGCTTACATTATTAAATTTACTTTATTGCTTCTAATTAAAATGTCAACTAGCAAAATACTTTACTTTTTATAAAAAAAAAATATTTTTGTTAGCAACAAAAGTCGCCTAAGCAATCTGAAATTTATACTTTTTGGAACGCATTCAAGAATAAAATTTTACGAGCTCGGACGCTTTACATTTTGGCTTTAAAAGGCCGTTGCTCAACAGCTAAAGTTTACATTAATTTTAGAAATAAGTGGCATTCATACCTTACATACTTCGAACACGCTGGTTA
Source organism: Xylota segnis (assembly GCA_963583995.1). Lineage (NCBI taxonomy): Eukaryota > Metazoa > Arthropoda > Insecta > Diptera > Syrphidae > Xylota > Xylota segnis. The sequence continues at coordinate 39,461,625 of OY757237.1, forward strand.
TATGTATAAGCTACTACGGATCCAAATTAAAGCTTTTCTTACCTTGAAGGCGCATTTGCTGAATTTTCTACATCAGTTACTTACTGAACGGTCTACCAAGCCGTAAAGGGTCTATGTGGGAGACACCGTTCCCTTTGCTACTTGTCTAGACCAGGCGCTTTAGAATCTGCAAAAGCATGACAGTTAAAACGGAGGTTCGGTCTTTTTTAACCTCTTACACCTGTGGACTGTGATTCAAAAATTCTCTTTGCTGGAACTAGTATAGTTGACGTGTTTTGGCTTTTCGCGAACTCCACGATAAGTTTTCCTTTCGAAAGTGTTTACTATCTAATCTGCTTTCTGACTTATAGTCCAGCGCTCGTCTTCATATACATAATAAAACTGGCAGTTTTAAAACAGTTTCGGTGTGCCGAATCTCCTCTAAAGCAGAGAGTGTGGAGTTTATATATTTTAGAATTCGAGGTACGTAAACTCCTCAACACTTCGAAATTTCTGTTTCCAACAATGACGTTTTGTCCTAGGTAGTAGAGAAATGCTTCTTTGTTTCTTGAGAACTAATTCTTGATTTTTTCCTCATTTACTTCAAGACCAACTCGTTTCGCATGTTCTTCAACAGCTTCTGTGACAGGTGGCTGGGAGCGAACGATGGCATTGATGTCGTTTGCGTATACCCACAGCTGGACAGATTTATTGAAGACAGTGTTCTCACATACCCTTCGCACTATTTGTTCCAGATTGAGGAACTGTTTCCGAATAGTACATTGCATCGCGTCACATGGCGCAGCTTGATCACACATTCGGCCATCGTCTTGTAGAGCTGAACACAATGAATGATATCATGCACAGCTTTGAAGTCGATGAAGAGATGATGGATGGTCTTGACTGAAAAATTTGGTCGATCTTCAATCTGCTGGGGCGGAAGCCACACTAATGCGTGCCCATTAGTGTGTTACATGAATGTTATACAAGTCTGCACGGTACATTGTATTCTGTACAATTCACATGGTAACATTGAACAAAGATACCCCTCAACAGTTCCTACAAGACATAGAATCGCTTTTCTTAAAAATGTGGCATAGAGAGCTGTCTATTCGAAGATAGACTTCATCCAATCATACTTGGTTTGCTGGTTTGGTGCATGCAACCTTCCAAAACATCAGCGGTCAGTGCTCTCTATGACTCAACAAGACATGCATTGAGAGATTACAGCCAAAAAACAACAGGTGCCACCCTACGGAAGTACAGTGAAATCTCCCTTAGGTTGACAGCGACGGTACCGGAGCTGCCCATGGACATACATATGTCCATCCGATGTGCTTTCAATTGAAAGGCGAAAAACACGGAGGACTCCTAAGAAACTCTAAAAGGACTTTTCTTTTCTTTCAAATGAAAGGTTTTGAAGATTAATTGCCTGCAAAAAAAGAGCCGATCAAACAATTGATAGAAATATGAAACAAATTTAGTCACTCTTTCTGACTGATCTTGACGATTTCTCTCTGAATATTCCCTTCCATGGGAGTCGAAACCGATTACACACTTCAAAGTCCTCAGTTTTTTTTCCTATGAAGGACTCTACATCCATCTCGTTCGTAGCTTTTAACAGCAGCTATCAGTAATCCCATAATAATAAAGTCATCCCTGTTAAGTGTTAAGTTTGTAACCGGAACCCTGTTGACTACAAATGTTGGCCCTTTTATGTCTTCTCGCGGTTACTATCAGGATGTTACGTCGCATAACTTTTCCTTATTCTATTGAAATTTAAAATTCAAATTGGATTACATCTTCAGAACTGAAAAATTGTCCGCCAGTATGTAGTAGAATTTATTATATTTTTATTATAATATTTAAATTCAGACTTCCTTGCGACATGGAAACGAAAGAAGAAACGCGTCCTGCAGCAAATCCTACTGTTGAGTAAAATTTCCTGCTATGAGGGTAATGGTGGACACAGTGGGATATAAATATAAAACAATGGAACTTTCGCTCTTCCTGTTTTTTTTTTTATTTTTCAAATAAACCGAAGACAAAAGAAATAAATTTCACAATTAAGGTTAGAAATGAGAAAAAAGAATCTATATACGTGACAGAAATTTACAAACTTGGCTTTTAAATTAAAAAAAAAAAACAAGAAAAAAGTGAAAACGAAGTTTGTCTTACATGACCAAGTTATTTCAGTAATTAAGAATGTTTCCTTCTTTTCTAAGAGATTAAAAAATAATGTAATTAGATACACACGCTTGTCTCAGAATTGAATTTGTGACTTATAGAGGTGAAAATATATATAAACTTGAGGTTATGTAACTTTAATGGCCATTTTGTTCAGATATTCAACTAATTTGCCTTTAACGGCGTACGTTTCCACAAGATATCTGCGGATATCCTTTAGAAATAGGTCATGCTCCGAGAAAATGGTTGTAGATACTTTTGTGCATAACGAGCACATGACAGGGAAATCATCTCTACGTGACTGATAATTTAGAATAATCAGCGCGCATCCTTACTTCAATTTATCGTAATTTGTTGCTTCGAGTTGTATTGGATTCGGAAATGTGTTATTTTATTTGAATGGCATTTCGAACAGATACGTCTTGATTAGTTGGATTATACTTCGAGAAAGCTGTACCCATTTTTTCGAAAGCGTTATGTAATAGTGAAACATTGTTGTGGAGGATAACATTGTATTTGAGTCGATTACAGCTTACACTTAGTCTTGTACATGCAGTCAAAAATGGTATTCCATGTTCATTGTTGATTCCTTGCATGTCTCCTGTAGTCATGAGTTTCTTTTTTGTTTTTAAAACTTACTGCACTCATCTCTATTCTATAAGGACATTGTGTGACGCTTGTGAATTTCGTAACAAATCCCGATGGATTTTTCCTTCCCGTGTTATGACTTGACATCAGTTAACTTGCCACACAGGGGACGGGTCAACAAGATACAATGTTTTTTTAAATGAATAAAGTATGATGTTACTTTTCAGACGGGTGTAGGTATAATATCTTATATATTTATCTTTGAAGTTACCTATATTCAACATTTGTGAGTTTAAAGTGTGTGATTTAAAAAGGCCAATTATTTGGAAATGAATTCTATTTAGTAAATTTGTCCTGAAGCAAGAATGTAGGCGGTATCCCTCTATGAAGTTTCGGAGTATCAGAGCTTATAAGCATTAAAAGTTGTGAATAGGTCCAAAAGAAATGTCGTGAGTATATCTTCTGTACCTACTCTCTCAAACAAAGTCTTTGAAATCAATCCTTACAGTAACGAATAATGGAATCATACTCGTCTTCTCTTCTGTCCCATCGCACTGCGATATGTTTTCACAGGGTATGTACGGAAGTCTATCACACAAAGTTAAAAAGTCAACTCAACAGCCTGACCTTTGTTCAGCTGCTTTCACTGTCTGACGTGGATCAGTTGGACCATGTCCAGTCAAGAAACCTTAGAGCTTCTTATTGGACATCGATTTCCCTGAAAATAAAACAGAGAGTAAATATTTTGTAGAAGACCAGCAGATAGTCCTGTGTTCACTGCCAGGGGACGTTGTCACACCCAGAAGAATACAGTCGGCAGTTTCATAGCTTCCTTCCATACAAACCGCCTTGGATTCAACATTAACTTTACGAGTTGTTTGAACTTCGGTATGAAAGTAATCTCCATACTGATTACGGTAAGGCAACCTCTAAAGACTGCCTTTATAAGGACGCCATAAATAAAAATATCCTGCTAGAAATGTGCAAAAAAAAACTTTTTAAAATGCCCGTATATGTCTCGGTAGCGTATGTGTAACCCATTTCTTCACACATTTTTGGACTGAAAAATTTTTTGCTTCCAATACTCGTATCGAGTTGTCAGATAAACTCGTTTCTGCTTACGATGCACAGAAACAGAATATCCTGCTGGAATTGTGCTACAAAAAAATTTTCAAGATGTGCCTATCTGGTTGACTGGGCTATAGTTAACCCATTTTTTCACACTTTTTTGGACTGAAAAATTTTTTGCTTCCAATACTCGTATCGAGTTGTCAGATAAACTCGTTTCTGCTTACGATGCACAGAAACAGAATATCCTGCTGGAATTGTGCTACAAAAAAATTTTCAAGATGTGCCTATCTGGTTGACTGGGCTATAGTTAACCCATTTTTTCACACTTTTTTGGACTGAAAAATTTTTTGCTTCCAATACTCGTATCGAGTTGTCAGATAAACTCGTTTCTGCTTACGATGCACAGAAACAGAATATCCTGCTGGAATTCTGCTAAGAATAGACATTTTCGAAAGGTGCCTATCTGGTTGAGTGGGCTATAGTTAACCCATTTTTTCACACTTTTTTGGACTGAAAAATTTTTTGCTTCCAATACTCGTATCGAGTTGTCAGATAAACTGGTTTATGCTTACGATGCACAGAAACAGAATATCCTGCTGGAATTGTGCTAAACAAAATTTTCAAAATGTGCCTATCTGGTTGAGTGGGCTATAGTTAGTTAACCCATTTTTCGCACTTTTTCAGACTGAAAACTTTGTTGCTTCCAATACTCGTATCGAGTTGTCAGATAAACTCGTTTGTGCCTACGATGCACAGAAACAGACTATCCTGCTGGAATTCTGCTAAGAAAAGAAATTTTCAAAATGTGCCTATCTGGTTGAGTGGGCTATAGTTAGTTAACCCATTTTTCGCACTTTTTCAGACTGAAAACTTTGTTGCTTCCAATACTGGTATCGAGTTGTCAGATAAACTGGTTTATGCTTACGATGCACAGAAACAGAATATCCTGCTGGAATTGTGCTAAACAAAATTTCAAAATGTGCCTATCTGGTTGAGTGGGCTATAGTTAACCCATCTTAACACTTTTTTGGACTGAAAATTTTTTTGCTTCCAATACTCGTATTGAGTTGTCAGATAAACTCGTTTGTGCTTACGATGCACAGAAACAGACTATCCTGCTGGAATTCTGCTAAGAATAGAAATTTTCGAAAGGTGCCTATCTGGTTGAGTGGGCTATAGTTAACCCATTTTTTCACACTTTTTTGGACTGAAAAATTTTTTGCTTCCAATACTCGTATTGAGTTGTCAGATAAACTCGTTTGTGCCTACGATGCACAGAAACAGAATATCCTGCTGGAATTCTGCTAAGAAAAGAAATTTTCAAAAGGTGCCTATCTGGTTGAGTGGGCTATACCTGGGCTAACCCATTTTTCACACTTTTTTGGACTGAAAATTTTTTTGCTTCCAATACTCGTATTGAGTTGTCAGATAAACTCGTTTCTGCTTACGATGCACAGAAACAGACTATCCTGCTGGAATTCTGCTAAGAAAAGAAATTTTCAAAAGGTGCCTATCTGGTTGAGTGGGCTATACCTGGGCTAACCCATTTTTCACACTTTTTTGGACTGAAAACTTTGTTGCTTCCTATACTGGTATCGAGTTGTCAGATAAACTCGTTTCTGCTTATGATGCACAGAAACAGAATATCCTGCTGCAATTGTGCTAAACAAAATTTTCAAAATGTGCCTATCTGGTTGAGTGGGCTATAGTTAACCCATCTTAACACTTTTTTGGACTGAAAATTTTTTTGCTTCCAATACTCGTATTGAGTTGTCAGATAAACTCGTTTGTGCTTACGATGCACAGAAACAGAATATCCTGCTGGAATTCTGCTAAGAAAAGAAATTTTCGAAAGGTGCCTATCTGGTTGAGAGGGCTATAGTTAACCCATTTTTTCACACTTTTTTGGACTGAAAAATTTTTTGCTTCCAATACTCGTATTGAGTTGTCAGATAAACTCGTTTGTGCCTACGATGCACAGAAACAGAATATCCTGCTGGAATTCTGCTAAGAATAGAAATTTTCAAAAGGTGCCTATCTGGTTGAGTGGGCTATAGTTAACCCATTTTTCACACTTTTTTGGACTGAAAATTTTTTTGCTTCCAATACTCGTATCGAGTTGTCAGATAAACTCGTTTGTGCCTACGATGCACAGAAACAGAATATCCTGCTGGAATTCTGCTAAGAAAAGAAATTTTCGAAAGGTGCCTATCTGATTGAGTGGGCTATAGTTAACCCATTTTTCACACTTTTTTGGACTGAAAATTTTTTTGCTTCCAATACTCGTATCGAGTTGTCAGATAAACTCGTTTGTGCCTATGATGCACAGAAACAGAATATCCTGCTGAATTTCTGCTAAGAACAGAAATTTTCGAAAGGTGCCTATCTGGTTGAGTTGGCTATAGTTAACCCATTTTTCACACTTTTTTGGACTGAAAACTTTGTTGCTTCCTATACTGGTATCGAGTTGTCAGATAAACTGGTTTATGCTTACGATGCACAGAAACAGAATATCCTGCTGGAATTGTGCTAAACAAAATTTCAAAATGTGCCTATCTGGTTGAGTGGGCTATAGTTAACCCATCTTAACACTTTTTTGGACTGAAAATTTTTTTGCTTCCAATACTCGTATTGAGTTGTCAGATAAACTCGTTTGTGCTTACGATGCACAGAAACAGACTATCCTGCTGGAATTCTGCTAAGAAGAGAAATTTTCAAAAGGTGCCTATCTGGTTGAGTGGGCTATAGTTAACCCATTTTTCACACTTTTTTGGACTGAAAATTTTTTTGCTTCCAATACTCGTATTGAGTTGTCAGATAAACTCGTTTCTGCTTACGACGCACAGAAACAGAATATCCTGCTGGAATTCTGCTAAGAATAGAAATTTTCGAAAGGTGCCTATCTGGTTGAGTGGGCTATAGTTAACCCATTTTTTCACACTTTTTTGGACTGAAAAATTTTTTGCTTCCAATACTCGTATTGAGTTGTCAGATAAACTCGTTTGTGCCTACGATGCACAGAAACAGAATATCCTGCTGGAATTCTGCTAAGAAAAGAAATTTTCAAAAGGTGCCTATCTGGTTGAGTGGGCTATACTTGGGCTAACCCATTTTTCACACTTTTTTGGACTGAAAATTTTTTTGCTTCCAATACTCGTATTGAGTTGTCAGATAAACTCGTTTCTGCTTACGATGCACAGAAACAGACTATCCTGCTGGAATTCTGCTAAGAAAAGAAATTTTCAAAAGGTGCCTATCTGGTTGAGTGGGCTATACCTGGGCTAACCCATTTTTCACACTTTTTTGGACTGAAAACTTTGTTGCTTCCTATACTGGTATCGAGTTGTCAGATAAACTCGTTTCTGCTTATGATGCACAGAAACAGAATATCCTGCTGCAATTGTGCTAAACAAAATTTTCAAAATGTGCCTATCTGGTTGAGTGGGCTATAGTTAACCCATCTTAACACTTTTTTGGACTGGAAATTTTTTTGCTTCCAATACTCGTATTGAGTTGTCAGATAAACTCGTTTGTGCTTACGATGCACAGAAACAGAATATCCTGCTGGAATTCTGCTAAGAAAAGAAATTTTCGAAAGGTGCCTATCTGGTTGAGAGGGCTATAGTTAACCCATTTTTTCACACTTTTTTGGACTGAAAAATTTTTTGCTTCCAATACTCGTATTGAGTTGTCAGATAAACTCGTTTGTGCCTACGATGCACAGAAACAGAATATCCTGCTGGAATTCTGCTAAGAATAGAAATTTTCAAAAGGTGCCTATCTGGTTGAGTGGGCTATAGTTAACCCATTTTTCACACTTTTTTGGACTGAAAATTTTTTTGCTTCCAATACTCGTATCGAGTTGTCAGATAAACTCGTTTGTGCCTACGATGCACAGAAACAGAATATCCTGCTGGAATTCTGCTAAGAAAAGAAATTTTCGAAAGGTGCCTATCTGATTGAGTGGGCTATAGTTAACCCATTTTTCACACTTTTTTGGACTGAAAATTTGTTTGCTTCCAATACTCGTATCGAGTTGTCAGATAAACTCGTTTGTGCCTATGATGCACAGAAACAGAATATCCTGCTGAATTTCTGCTAAGAACAGAAATTTTCAAAAGGTGCCTATCTGGTTGAGTGGGCTATAGTTAACCCATTTTTCACACTTTTTTGGACTGAAAATTTTTTTGCTTCCAATACTCGTATTGAGTTGTCAGATAAACTCGTTTGTGCCTACGATGCACAGAAACAGAATATCCTGCTGGAATTCTGCTAAGAATAGAAATTTTCAAAAGGTGCCTATCTGGTTGAGTGGGCTATAGTTAACCCATTTTTCACACTTTTTTGGACTGAAAATTTTTTTGCTTCCAATACTCGTATCGAGTTGTCAGATAAACTCGTTTGAGCCTACGATGCACAGAAACAGAATATCCTGCTGGAATTCTGCTAAGAAAAGAAATTTTCGAAAGGTGCCTATCTGATTGAGTGGGCTATAGTTAACCCATTTTTCACACTTTTTTGGACTGAAAATTTTTTTGCTTCCAATACTCGTATCGAGTTGTCAGATAAACTCGTTTGTGCCTATGATGCACAGAAACAGAATATCCTGCTGAATTTCTGCTAAGAACAGAAATTTTCAAAAGGTGCCTATCTGGTTGAGTGGGCTATAGTTAACCCATTTTTTCACACTTTTTTGGACTGAAAATTTTTTTGCTTCCAATACTCGTATCGAGTTGTCAGATAAAATCGTTTGTGCCTACGATGCACAGAAACAGAATATCCTGCTGAATTTCTGCTAAGAACAGAAATTTTCGAAAGGTGCCTATCTGATTGAGTGGGCTATAGGTTACCCATTTTTCACACTTTTTTGGACTGAAAATTTTTTTGCTTCCAATACTCGTATCGAGTTGTCAGATAAACTCGTTTGTGCCTATGATGCACAGAAACAGAATATCCTGCTGAATTTCTGCTAAGAACAGAAATTTTCAAAAGGTGCCTATCTGGTTGAGTGGGCTATAGTTAACCCATTTTTTCACACTTTTTTGGACTGAAAATTTTTTTGCTTCCAATACTCGTATCGAGTTGTCAGGTAAACTCGTTTGTGCCTATGATGCACAGAAACAGAATATCCTGCTGAATTTCTGCTAAGAACAGAAATTTTCGAAAGGTGCCTATCTGGTTGGGAGGGCTATAGTTAACCCATTTTTTCACACTTTTTTGGACTGAAAAATTTTTTGCTTCCAATACTCGTATTGAGTTGTCAGATAAACTCGTTTGTGCCTACGATGCACAGAAACAGAATATCCTGCTATTTTTTTGCTTCCTATACTGGTATCGAGTTGTCAGATAAACTCGTTTGTGCTTACGATGCACAGAAACAGAATATCCTGCTGGAATTCTGCTAAGAAAAGAAATTTTCGAAAGGTGCCTATCTGGTTGAGAGGGCTATAGTTAACCCATTTTTTCACACTTTTTTGGACTGAAAAATTTTTTGCTTCCAATACTCGTATTGAGTTGTCAGATAAACTCGTTTGTGCCTACGATGCACAGAAACAGAATATCCTGCTGGAATTCTGCTAAGAATAGAAATTTTCAAAAGGTGCCTATCTGGTTGAGTGGGCTATAGTTAACCCATTTTTCACACTTTTTTGGACTGAAAATTTTTTTGCTTCCAATACTCGTATCGAGTTGTCAGATAAACTCGTTTGTGCCTATGATGCACAGAAACAGAATATCCTGCTGAATTTCTGCTAAGAACAGAAATTTTCAAAAGGTGCCTATCTGGTTGAGTGGGCTATAGTTAACCCATTTTTCACACTTTTTTGGACTGAAAATTTTTTTGCTTCCAATACTCGTATCGAGTTGTCAGATAAACTCGTTTGTGCCTATGATGCACAGAAACAGAATATCCTGCTGAATTTCTGCTAAGAACAGAAATTTTCAAAAGGTGCCTATCTGGTTGAGTGGGCTATAGTTAACCCATTTTTTCACACTTTTTTGGACTGAAAATTTTTTTGCTTCCAATACTCGTATCGAGTTGTCAGATAAAATCGTTTGTGCCTACGATGCACAGAAACAGAATATCCTGCTGAATTTCTGCTAAGAATAGAAATTTTCAAAATGTGCCTATCAGGTTGAGTGGGCTATAGTTAACCCATTTTTTCACACTTTTTTGGACTGAAAATTTTTTTGCTTCCAATACTCGTATCGAGTTGTCAGATAAACTCGTTTGTGCCTACGATGCACAGAAACAGAATATCCTGCTGGAATTCTGCTAAGAATAGAAATTTTCAGAAGGTGCCTATCTGGTTGAGTGGGCTATAGTTAACCCATTTTTCACACTTTTTTGGACTGAAAATTTTTTTGCTTCCAATACTCGTATCGAGTTGTCAGATAAACTCGTTTGTGCCTATGATGCACAGAAACAGAATATCCTGCTGAATTTCTGCTAAGAACAGAAATTTTCAAAAGGTGCCTATCTGGTTGAGTGGGCTATAGTTAACCCATTTTTTCACACTTTTTTGGACTGAAAATTTTTTTGCTTCCAATACTCGTATCGAGTTGTCAGATAAAATCGTTTGTGCCTACGATGCACAGAAACAGAATATCCTGCTGAATTTCTGCTAAGAATAGAAATTTTCAAAATGTGCCTATCAGGTTGAGTGGGCTATAGTTAACCCATTTTTTCACACTTTTTTGGACTGAAAATTTTTTTGCTTCCAATACTCGTATCGAGTTGTCAGATAAACTCGTTTGTGCCTACGATGCACAGAAACAGAATATCCTGCTGGAATTCTGCTAAGAATAGAAATTTTCAGAAGGTGCCTATCTGGTTGAGTGGGCTATAGTTAACCCATTTTTCACACTTTTTTGGACTGAAAATTTTTTTGCTTCCAATACTCGTATCGAGTTGTCAGATAAACTCGTTTGTGCCTACGATGCACAGAAACAGAATATCCTGCTGGAATTCTGCTAAGGAAAGAAATTTTCGAAAGGTGCCTATCTGATTGAGTGGGCTATAGTTAACCCATTTTTCACACTTTTTTGGACTGAAAATTTTTTTGCTTCCAATACTCGTATCGAGTTGTCAGATAAACTCGTTTGTGCCTATGATGCACAGAAACAGAATATCCTGCTGAATTTCTGCTAAGAACAGAAATTTTCAAAAGGTGCCTATCTGGTTGAGTGGGCTATAGTTAACCCATTTTTCACACTGTTTTTGAACTGAAAAATTTTTTGCTTCCAACACTCGTATCGAGTTGTCAGATAAACTCGTTTGTGCGTACGATGCACAGAAACAGAGTATCCTGCTGGAATTGTGCTAAGAAAAGAAATTTTCGAAAGGTGCCTATCTGGTTGAGTGGGCTATAGTTAACCCATTTTTTCACACTTTCTTGGACTGAAAAATTTTTTGCTTCCAACACTCGTATCGAGTTGTCAGATAAACTGGTTTGTGCTAACGATGCACAGAAACAGAATATCCTGCTGGAATTGTGCTAAAAAAAATTTCAAAATGTGCCTATCTGGTTGAGTGGGCTATAGTTAACCCATTTTTTCACACTTTTTTGGACTGAAAAATTTTTTGCTTCCAACACTCGTATCGAGTTGTCAGATAAACTGGTTTGTGCTTACGATGCACAGAAACAGAATATCCTGCTGGAATTCTGCTAAGAACAGAAATTTTCAAAAGGTGCCTATCTGGTTGAGTGGGCTATAGTTAACCCATTTTTTCACACTTTTTTGGACTGAAAAATTTTTTGCTTCCAATACTCGTATCAAGTTGTCAGATAATCTCGTTTGTGCTTACGATGCACAGACACAGAATATCCTGCTGGAATTCTGCTAAGAAAAGAAATTTTCGAAAGGTGCCTATCTGGTTGAGTTGGCTATAGTTAACCCATTTTTTCACACTTTTTTGGACTGAAAAATTTTTTGCTTCCAACACTCGTATCGAGTTGTCAGATAAACTCGTTTGTGCCTACGATGCACAGAAACAGAGTATCCTGCTGGAATTCTGCTAAGAACAGAAATTTTCAAAAGGTGCCTATCTGGTTGAGTGGGCTATAGTTAACCCATTTTTTCACACTTTTTTGGACTGAAAAATTTTTTGCTTCCAATACTCGTATCGAGTTGTCAGATAAACTCGTTTGTGCGTACGATGCACAGAAACAGAGTATCCTGCTGGAATTCTGCTAAGAACAGAAATTTTCAAAAGGTGCCTATCTGGTTGAGTGGGCTATAGTTAACCCATTTTTTCACACTTTTTTGGACTGAAAAATTTTTTGCTTCCAACACTCGTATCGAGTTGTCAGATAAACTCGTTTGTGCGTACGATGCACAGAAACAGAGTATCCTGCTGGAATTCTGCTAAGAATAGAAATTTTCAAAATGTGCCTATCAGGTTGAGTGGGCTATAGTTAACCCATTTTTTCACACTTTTTTTCAACACTCGAAAAATTTTTTGCTTCCAATACTCGTATCAAGTTGTCAGATAATCTCGTTTGTGCTTACGATGCACAGACACAGAATATCCTGCTGGAATTCTGCTAAGAAAAGAAATTTTCGAAAGGTGCCTATCTGGTTGAGTTGGCTATAGTTAACCCATTTTTTCACACTTTTTTGGACTGAAAAATTTTTTGCTTCCAACACTCGTATCGAGTTGTCAGATAAACTCGTTTGTGCGTACGATGCACAGAAACAGAGTATCCTGCTGGAATTCTGCTAAGAACAGAAATTTTCGAAAGGTGCCTATCTGGTTGAGTGGGCTATAGTTAACCCATTTTTTCACACTTTTTTGGACTGAAAAATTTTTTGCTTCCAACACTCGTATCGAGTTGTCAGATAAACTCGTTTGTGCGTACGATGCACAGAAACAGAGTATCCTGCTGGAATTCTGCTAAGAACAGACATTTTCAAAAGGTGCCTATCTGGTTGAGTGGGCTATAGTTAACCCATTTTTTCACACTTTTTTGGACTGAAAATTTTTTTGCTTCCAATACTCGTATTGAGTTGTCAGATAAACTCGTTTGTGCCTACGATGCACAGAAACAGAATATCCTGCTGGAATTCTGCTAAGAAAAGAAATTTTCAAAAGGTGCCTATCTGGTTGAGTGGGCTATACCTGGGCTAACCCATTTTTCACACTTTTTTGGACTGAAAATTTTTTTGCTTCCAATACTCGTATTGAGTTGTCAGATAAACTCGTTTCTGCTTACGATGCACAGAATCAGAATATCCTGCTGGAATTCTGCTAAGAACAGAAATTTTCAAAAGGTGCCTATCTGGTTGAGTGGGCTATAGTTAACCCATTTTTTCACACTTTTTTGGACTGAAAAATTTTTTGCTTCCAACACTCGTATCGAGTTGTCAGATAAACTCGTTTGTGCGTACGATGCACAGAAACAGAGTATCCTGCTGGAATTCTGCTAAGAACAGAAATTTTCAAAAGGTGCCTATCTGGTTGAGTGGGCTATAGTTAACCCATTTTTTCACACTTTTTTGGACTGAAAAATTTTTTGCTTCCAATACTCGTATCGAGTTGTCAGATAAACTGGTTTGTGCTTACGATGCACAGAAACAGAATATCCTGCTGGAATTCTGCTAAGAATAGAAATTTTCAAAATGTGCCTATCAGGTTGAGTGGGCTATAGTTAACCCATTTTTTCACACTTTTTTGGACTGAAAATTTTTTTGCTTCCAATACTCGTATTGAGTTGTCAGATAATCTCGTTTGTGCTTACGATGCACAGACACAGAATATCCTGCTGGAATTCTGCTAAGAACAGAAATTTTCAAAAGGTGCCTATCTGGTTGAGTGGGCTATATCTGGGCTAACCCATTTTTCACACTTTTTTGGACTGAAAAATTTTTTGCTTCCAATACTCGTTTTGAGTTGTCAGATAAACTCGTTTCTGCTTACGATGCACAGAAACAGAATATTCTGCTGGAATTCTGCTAAGAAAAGAAATTTTCAAAAGGTGCCTATCTGGTTGAGTGGGCTATACCTGGGCTAACCAATTTTTCACACTTTTTTGGACTGAAAACTTTGTTGCTTCCTATACTGGTATCGAGTTGTCAGATAAACTCGTTTCTGCTTATGATGCACAGTAACAGAATATCCTGCTGCAATTGTGCTAAACAAAATTTTCAAAATGTGCCTATCTGGTTGAGTGGGCTATAGTTAACCCATTTTTTCACACTTTTTTGGACTGAAAAATGTTTTGCTTCCAATACTCGTATCGAGTGTCAGATAAACTCGTTTCTGCTTACGATGCACAGAAACAGAATATCCTGCTGGAATTCTGCTAAGAATAGAAATTTTCGAAAGGTGCCTATCTGGTTGAGTGGGCTATAGTTAACCCATTTTTTCACACTTTTTTGGACTGAAAATTTTTTTGCTTCCAATACTCGTATTGAGTTGTCAGATAAACTCCTTTGTGCCTACGATGCACAGAAACAGAATATCCTGCTGGAATTCTGCTAAGAAAAGAAATTTTCAAAAGGTGCCTATCTGGTTGAGTGGGCTATACCTGGGCTAACCCATTTTTCACACTTTTTTGGACTGAAAATTTTTTTGCTTCCAATACTCGTATTGAGTTGTCAGATAAACTCGTTTCTGCTTACGATGCACAGAATCAGAATATCCTGCTGGAATTCTGCTAAGAAAAGAAATTTTCAAAATGTGCCTATTTGGTTGAGTGGGCTATACCTGGGCTAACCCATTTTTCACACTTTTTTGGACTGAAAATTTTTTTGCTTCCAATACTCGTATTGAGTTGTCAGATAAACTCGTTTCTGCTTACGATGCACAGAAACAGACTATCCTACTGGAATTCTGCTAAGAAAAGAAATTTTCAAAAGGTGCCTATCTGGTTGAGTGGGCTATACCTGGGCTAACCCATTTTTCACACTTTTTTGGACTGAAAACTTTGTTGCTTCCTATACTGGTATCGAGTTGTCAGATAAACTCGTTTGTGCCTATGATGCACAGAAACAGAATATCCTGCTGAATTTCTGCTAAGAACAGAAATTTTCAAAAGGTGCCTATCTGGTTGAGTGGGCTATAGTTAACCCATTTTTCACACTTTTTTGGACTGAAAATTTTTTTGCTTCCAATACTCGTATCGAGTTGTCAGATAAACTCGTTTGTGCCTATGATGCACAGAAACAGAATATCCTGCTGAATTTCTGCTAAGAACAGAAATTTTCAAAAGGTGCCTATCTGGTTGAGTGGGCTATAGTTAACCCATTTTTTCACACTTTTTTGGACTGAAAATTTTTTTGCTTCCAATACTCGTATCGAGTTGTCAGATAAAATCGTTTGTGCCTACGATGCACAGAAACAGAATATCCTGCTGAATTTCTGCTAAGAATAGAAATTTTCAAAATGTGCCTATCAGGTTGAGTGGGCTATAGTTAACCCATTTTTTCACACTTTTTTGGACTGAAAATTTTTTTGCTTCCTATACTCGTATCGAGTTGTCAGATAAACTCGTTTGTGCCTACGATGCACAGAAACAGAATATCCTGCTGGAATTCTGCTAAGAATAGAAATTTTCAGAAGGTGCCTATCTGGTTGAGTGGGCTATAGTTAACCCATTTTTCACACTTTTTTGGACTGAAAATTTTTTTGCTTCCAATACTCGTATCGAGTTGTCAGATAAACTCGTTTGTGCCTATGATGCACAGAAACAGAATATCCTGCTGAATTTCTGCTAAGAACAGAAATTTTCAAAAGGTGCCTATCTGGTTGAGTGGGCTATAGTTAACCCATTTTTTCACACTTTTTTGGACTGAAAATTTTTTTGCTTCCAATACTCGTATCGAGTTGTCAGATAAAATCGTTTGTGCCTACGATGCACAGAAACAGAATATCCTGCTGAATTTCTGCTAAGAATAGAAATTTTCAAAATGTGCCTATCAGGTTGAGTGGGCTATAGTTAACCCATTTTTTCACACTTTTTTGGACTGAAAATTTTTTTGCTTCCTATACTCGTATCGAGTTGTCAGATAAACTCGTTTGTGCCTACGATGCACAGAAACAGAATATCCTGCTGGAATTCTGCTAAGAATAGAAATTTTCAGAAGGTGCCTATCTGGTTGAGTGGGCTATAGTTAACCCATTTTTCACACTTTTTTGGACTGAAAATTTTTTTGCTTCCAATACTCGTATCGAGTTGTCAGATAAACTCGTTTGTGCCTATGATGCACAGAAACAGAATATCCTGCTGAATTTCTGCTAAGAACAGAAATTTTCAAAAGGTGCCTATCTGGTTGAGTGGGCTATAGTTAACCCATTTTTTCACACTTTTTTGGACTGAAAATTTTTTTGCTTCCAATACTCGTATCGAGTTGTCAGATAAACTCGTTTGTGCCTACGATGCACAGAAACAGAATATCCTGCTGGAATTCTGCTAAGAATAGAAATTTTCAGAAGGTGCCTATCTGGTTGAGTGGGCTATAGTTAACCCATTTTTCACACTTTTTTGGACTGAAAATTTTTTTGCTTCCAATACTCGTATCGAGTTGTCAGATAAACTCGTTTGTGCCTACGATGCACAGAAACAGAATATCCTGCTGGAATTCTGCTAAGGAAAGAAATTTTCGAAAGGTGCCTATCTGATTGAGTGGGCTATAGTTAACCCATTTTTCACACTTTTTTGGACTGAAAATTTTTTTGCTTCCAATACTCGTATCGAGTTGTCAGATAAACTCGTTTGTGCCTATGATGCACAGAAACAGAATATCCTGCTGAATTTCTGCTAAGAACAGAAATTTTCAAAAGGTGCCTATCTGGTTGAGTGGGCTATAGTTAACCCATTTTTCACACTGTTTTTGAACTGAAAAATTTTTTGCTTCCAACACTCGTATCGAGTTGTCAGATAAACTCGTTTGTGCGTACGATGCACAGAAACAGAGTATCCTGCTGGAATTGTGCTAAGAAAAGAAATTTTCGAAAGGTGCCTATCTGGTTGAGTGGGCTATAGTTAACCCATTTTTTCACACTTTCTTGGACTGAAAAATTTTTTGCTTCCAACACTCGTATCGAGTTGTCAGATAAACTGGTTTGTGCTAACGATGCACAGAAACAGAATATCCTGCTGGAATTGTGCTAAAAAAAATTTCAAAATGTGCCTATCTGGTTGAGTGGGCTATAGTTAACCCATTTTTTCACACTTTTTTGGACTGAAAAATTTTTTGCTTCCAACACTCGTATCGAGTTGTCAGATAAACTGGTTTGTGCTTACGATGCACAGAAACAGAATATCCTGCTGGAATTCTGCTAAGAACAGAAATTTTCAAAAGGTGCCTATCTGGTTGAGTGGGCTATAGTTAACCCATTTTTTCACACTTTTTTGGACTGAAAAATTTTTTGCTTCCAATACTCGTATCGAGTTGTCAGATAAACTCGTTTGTGCCTATGATGCACAGAAACAGAATATCCTGCTGAATTTCTGCTAAGAACAGAAATTTTCAAAAGGTGCCTATCTGGTTGAGTGGGCTATAGTTAACCTATTTTTCACACTGTTTTTGAACTGAAAAATTTTTTGCTTCCAATACTCGTATCGAGTTGTCAGATAAACTGGTTTGTGCTTACGATGCACAGAAACAGAATATCCTGCTGGAATTCTGCTAAGAATAGAAATTTTCAAAATGTGCCTATCAGGTTGAGTGGGCTATAGTTAACCCATTTTTTCACACTTTTTTGGACTGAAAAATTTTTTGCTTC
Organism: Xylota segnis; assembly: GCA_963583995.1. NCBI lineage: Eukaryota > Metazoa > Arthropoda > Insecta > Diptera > Syrphidae > Xylota > Xylota segnis. Next base: position 39,479,179 of record OY757237.1, read on the forward strand.
CAATACTCGTATCAAGTTGTCAGATAATCTCGTTTGTGCTTACGATGCACAGACACAGAATATCCTGCTGGAATTCTGCTAAGAAAAGAAATTTTCGAAAGGTGCCTATCTGGTTGAGTTGGCTATAGTTAACCCATTTTTTCACACTTTTTTGGACTGAAAAATTTTTTGCTTCCAACACTCGTATCGAGTTGTCAGATAAACTCGTTTGTGCGTACGATGCACAGAAACAGAGTATCCTGCTGGAATTCTGCTAAGAACAGAAATTTTCAAAAGGTGCCTATCTGGTTGAGTGGGCTATAGTTAACCCATTTTTTCACACTTTTTTGGACTGAAAAATTTTTTGCTTCCAATACTCGTATCGAGTTGTCAGATAAACTCGTTTGTGCGTACGATGCACAGAAACAGAGTATCCTGCTGGAATTCTGCTAAGAACAGAAATTTTCAAAAGGTGCCTATCTGGTTGAGTGGGCTATAGTTAACCCATTTTTTCACACTTTTTTGGACTGAAAAATTTTTTGCTTCCAACACTCGTATCGAGTTGTCAGATAAACTCGTTTGTGCGTACGATGCACAGAAACAGAGTATCCTGCTGGAATTCTGCTAAGAATAGAAATTTTCAAAATGTGCCTATCAGGTTGAGTGGGCTATAGTTAACCCATTTTTTCACACTTTTTTTCAACACTCGAAAAATTTTTTGCTTCCAATACTCGTATCAAGTTGTCAGATAATCTCGTTTGTGCTTACGATGCACAGACACAGAATATCCTGCTGGAATTCTGCTAAGAAAAGAAATTTTCGAAAGGTGCCTATCTGGTTGAGTTGGCTATAGTTAACCCATTTTTTCACACTTTTTTGGACTGAAAAATTTTTTGCTTCCAACACTCGTATCGAGTTGTCAGATAAACTCGTTTGTGCGTACGATGCACAGAAACAGAGTATCCTGCTGGAATTCTGCTAAGAACAGAAATTTTCGAAAGGTGCCTATCTGGTTGAGTGGGCTATAGTTAACCCATTTTTTCACACTTTTTTGGACTGAAAAATTTTTTGCTTCCAACACTCGTATCGAGTTGTCAGATAAACTCGTTTGTGCGTACGATGCACAGAAACAGAGTATCCTGCTGGAATTCTGCTAAGAACAGACATTTTCAAAAGGTGCCTATCTGGTTGAGTGGGCTATAGTTAACCCATTTTTTCACACTTTTTTGGACTGAAAATTTTTTTGCTTCCAATACTCGTATTGAGTTGTCAGATAAACTCGTTTGTGCCTACGATGCACAGAAACAGAATATCCTGCTGGAATTCTGCTAAGAAAAGAAATTTTCAAAAGGTGCCTATCTGGTTGAGTGGGCTATACCTGGGCTAACCCATTTTTCACACTTTTTTGGACTGAAAATTTTTTTGCTTCCAATACTCGTATTGAGTTGTCAGATAAACTCGTTTCTGCTTACGATGCACAGAATCAGAATATCCTGCTGGAATTCTGCTAAGAACAGAAATTTTCAAAAGGTGCCTATCTGGTTGAGTGGGCTATAGTTAACCCATTTTTTCACACTTTTTTGGACTGAAAAATTTTTTGCTTCCAACACTCGTATCGAGTTGTCAGATAAACTCGTTTGTGCGTACGATGCACAGAAACAGAGTATCCTGCTGGAATTCTGCTAAGAACAGAAATTTTCAAAAGGTGCCTATCTGGTTGAGTGGGCTATAGTTAACCCATTTTTTCACACTTTTTTGGACTGAAAAATTTTTTGCTTCCAATACTCGTATCGAGTTGTCAGATAAACTGGTTTGTGCTTACGATGCACAGAAACAGAATATCCTGCTGGAATTCTGCTAAGAATAGAAATTTTCAAAATGTGCCTATCAGGTTGAGTGGGCTATAGTTAACCCATTTTTTCACACTTTTTTGGACTGAAAATTTTTTTGCTTCCAATACTCGTATTGAGTTGTCAGATAATCTCGTTTGTGCTTACGATGCACAGACACAGAATATCCTGCTGGAATTCTGCTAAGAACAGAAATTTTCAAAAGGTGCCTATCTGGTTGAGTGGGCTATATCTGGGCTAACCCATTTTTCACACTTTTTTGGACTGAAAAATTTTTTGCTTCCAATACTCGTTTTGAGTTGTCAGATAAACTCGTTTCTGCTTACGATGCACAGAAACAGAATATTCTGCTGGAATTCTGCTAAGAAAAGAAATTTTCAAAAGGTGCCTATCTGGTTGAGTGGGCTATACCTGGGCTAACCAATTTTTCACACTTTTTTGGACTGAAAACTTTGTTGCTTCCTATACTGGTATCGAGTTGTCAGATAAACTCGTTTCTGCTTATGATGCACAGTAACAGAATATCCTGCTGCAATTGTGCTAAACAAAATTTTCAAAATGTGCCTATCTGGTTGAGTGGGCTATAGTTAACCCATTTTTTCACACTTTTTTGGACTGAAAAATGTTTTGCTTCCAATACTCGTATCGAGTGTCAGATAAACTCGTTTCTGCTTACGATGCACAGAAACAGAATATCCTGCTGGAATTCTGCTAAGAATAGAAATTTTCGAAAGGTGCCTATCTGGTTGAGTGGGCTATAGTTAACCCATTTTTTCACACTTTTTTGGACTGAAAATTTTTTTGCTTCCAATACTCGTATTGAGTTGTCAGATAAACTCCTTTGTGCCTACGATGCACAGAAACAGAATATCCTGCTGGAATTCTGCTAAGAAAAGAAATTTTCAAAAGGTGCCTATCTGGTTGAGTGGGCTATACCTGGGCTAACCCATTTTTCACACTTTTTTGGACTGAAAATTTTTTTGCTTCCAATACTCGTATTGAGTTGTCAGATAAACTCGTTTCTGCTTACGATGCACAGAATCAGAATATCCTGCTGGAATTCTGCTAAGAAAAGAAATTTTCAAAAGGTGCCTATTTGGTTGAGTGGGCTATACCTGGGCTAACCCATTTTTCACACTTTTTTGGACTGAAAATTTTTTTTGCTTCCAATACTCGTATTGAGTTGTCAGATAAACTCGTTTCTGCTTACGATGCACAGAAACAGACTATCCTACTGGAATTCTGCTAAGAAAAGAAATTTTCAAAAGGTGCCTATCTGGTTGAGTGGGCTATACCTGGGCTAACCCATTTTTCACACTTTTTTGGACTGAAAACTTTGTTGCTTCCTATACTGGTATCGAGTTGTCAGATAAACTCGTTTCTGCTTATGATGCACAGAAACAGAATATCCTGCTGCAATTGTGCTAAACAAAATTTTCAAAATGTGCCTATCTGGTTGAGTGGGCTATAGTTAACCCATCTTAACACTTTTTTGGACTGAAAATTTTTTTGCTTCCAATACTCGTATCAAGTTGTCAGGTAAACTCGTTTGTGCCTACGATGCACAGAAACAGAATATCCTGCTATTTTTTTGCTTCCTATACTGGTATCGAGTTGTCAGATAAACTCGTTTCTGCTTATGATGCACAGAAACAGAATATCCTGCTGCAATTTTTTTGCTTCCAATACTCGTATCAAGTTGTCAGGTAAACTCGTTTGTGCCTATGATGCACAGAAACAGAATATCCTGCTGAATTTCTGCTAAGAACAGAAATTTTCGAAAGGTGCCTATCTGGTTGAGAGGGCTATAGTTAACCCATTTTTTCACACTTTTTTGGACTGAAAAATTTTTTGCTTCCAATACTCGTATTGAGTTGTCAGATAAACTCGTTTGTGCCTACGATGCACAGAAACAGAATATCCTGCTATTTTTTTGCTTCCTATACTGGTATCGAGTTGTCAGATAAACTCGTTTGTGCTTACGATGCACAGAAACAGAATATCCTGCTGGAATTCTGCTAAGAAAAGAAATTTTCGAAAGGTGCCTATCTGGTTGAGAGGGCTATAGTTAACCCATTTTTTCACACTTTTTTGGACTGAAAAATTTTTTGCTTCCAATACTCGTATTGAGTTGTCAGATAAACTCGTTTGTGCCTACGATGCACAGAAACAGAATATCCTGCTGGAATTCTGCTAAGAATAGAAATTTTCAAAAGGTGCCTATCTGGTTGAGTGGGCTATAGTTAACCCATTTTTCACACTTTTTTGGACTGAAAATTTTTTTGCTTCCAATACTCGTATCGAGTTGTCAGATAAACTCGTTTGTGCCTATGATGCACAGAAACAGAATATCCTGCTGAATTTCTGCTAAGAACAGAAATTTTCAAAAGGTGCCTATCTGGTTGAGTGGGCTATAGTTAACCCATTTTTCACACTTTTTTGGACTGAAAATTTTTTTGCTTCCAATACTCGTATTGAGTTGTCAGATAAACTCGTTTGTGCCTACGATGCACAGAAACAGAATATCCTGCTGGAATTCTGCTAAGAATAGAAATTTTCAAAAGGTGCCTATCTGGTTGAGTGGGCTATAGTAAACCCATTTTTCACACTTTTTTGGACTGAACATTTTTTTGCTTCCAATACTCGTATCGAGTTGTCAGATAAACTCGTTTGTGCCTATGATGCACAGAAACAGAATATCCTGCTGGAATTCTGCTAAGAAAAGAAATTTTCGAAAGGTGCCTATCTGATTGAGTGGGCTATAGTTAACCCATTTTTCACACTTTTTTGGACTGAAAATTTTTTTGCTTCCAATACTCGTATCGAGTTGTCAGATAAACTCGTTTGTGCCTATGATGCACAGAAACAGAACATCCTGCTGAATTTCTGCTAAGAACAGAAATTTTCAAAAGGTGCCTATCTGGTTGAGTGGGCTATAGTTAACCCATTTTTCACACTTTTTTGGACTGAAAATTTTTTTGCTTCCAATACTCGTATTGAGTTGTCAGATAAACTCGTTTGTGCCTACGATGCACAGAAACAGAATATCCTGCTGGAATTCTGCTAAGAATAGAAATTTTCAAAAGGTGCCTATCTGGTTGAGTGGGCTATAGTTAACCCATTTTTTCACACTTTTTTGGACTGAAAAATTTTTTGCTTCCAATACTCGTATCAAGTTGTCAGATAATCTCGTTTGTGCTTACGATGCACAGACACAGAATATCCTGCTGGAATTCTGCTAAGAACAGAAATTTTCAAAAGGTGCCTATCAGGTTGAGTGGGCTATAGTTAACCCATTTTTTCACACTTTTTTGGACTGAAAAATTTTTTGCTTCCAACACTCGTATCGAGTTGTCAGATAAACTCGTTTGTGCGTACGATGCACAGAAACAGAGTATCCTGCTGGAATTCTGCTAAGAACAGAAATTTTCAAAATGTGCCTATCTGGTTGAGTGGGCTATAGTTAACCCATTTTTTCACACTTTTTTGGACTGAAAAATTTTTTGCTTCCAACACTCGTATCGAGTTGTCAGATAAACTCGTTTGTGCGTACGATGCACAGAAACAGAGTATCCTGCTGGAATTCTGCTAAGAATAGAAATTTTCAAAATGTGCCTATCTGGTTGAGTGGGCTATAGTTAACCCATTTTTTCACACTTTTTTGGACTGAAAAATTTTTTGCTTCCAATACTCGTATCGAGTTGTCAGATAAACTGGTTTGTGCTTACGATGCACAGAAACAGAATATCCTGCTGGAATTCTGCTAAGAATAGAAATTTTCAAAATGTGCCTATCAGGTTGAGTGGGCTATAGTTAACCCATTTTTTCACACTTTTTTGGACTGAAAAATTTTTTGCTTCCAATACTCGTATCAAGTTGTCAGATAATCTCGTTTGTGCTTACGATGCACAGACACAGAATATCCTGCTGGAATTCTGCTAAGAAAAGAAATTTTCAAAATGTGCCTATCTGGTTGAGTGGGCTATAGTTAACCCATTTTTTCACACTTTTTTGGACTGAAAAATTTGTTGCTTCCAATACTCGTATCGAGTTGTCAGATAAACTGGTTTGTGCTTACGATGCACAGAAACAGAATATCCTGCTGGAATTCTGCTAAGAACAGAAATTTTCAAAATGTGCCTATCTGGTTGAGTGGGCTATAGTTAACCCATTTTTTCACACTTTTTTGGACTGAAAAATTTGTTGCTTCCAATACTCGTATCGAGTTGTCAGAAAAACTGGTTTGTGCTTACAATGCACAAAAACAGAATATCCTGCTGGAATTCTGCTAAGAATAGAAATTTTCAAAATGTGCCTATCTGGTTGAGTGGGCTATAGTTAACCCATTTTTTCACACTTTTTTGGACTGAAAATTTTTTTGCTTCCAACACTCGTATCGAGTTGTCAGATAAAATGTTTTGTGCTAACGATGCACAGAAACAGAATATCCTGCTGGAATTGTGCTAAAAAAAATTTCAAAATGTGCCTATCTGGTTGAGTGGGCTATAGTTAACCCATTTTTTCACACTTTTTTGGACTGAAAAATTTGTTGCTTCCAATACTCGTATCGAGTTGTCAGATAAACTGGTTTGTGCTTACGATGCACAGAAACAGAATATCCTGCTGGAATTCTGCTAAGAACAGAAATTTTCAAAATGTGCCTATCTGGTTGAGTGGGCTATAGTTAACCCATTTTTTCACACTTTTTTGGACTGAAAAATTTGTTGCTTCCAATACTCGTATCGAGTTGTCAGAAAAACTGGTTTGTGCTTACAATGCACAGAAACAGAATATCCTGCTGGAATTCTGCTAAGAACAGAAATTTTCAAAATGTGCCTATCTGGTTGAGTGGGCTATAGTTAACCCATTTTTTCACACTTTTTTGGACTGAAAAATTTTTTGCTTCCAACACTCGTATCGAGTTGTCAGATAAACTCGTTTGTGCGCACGATGCACAGAAACAGAGTATCCTGCTGGAATTCTGCTAAGAACAGAAATTTTCAAAATGTGCCTATCTGGTTGAGTGGGCTATAGTTAACCCATTTTTTCACACTTTTTTGGACTGAAAAATTTTTTGCTTCCAATACTCGTATCAAGTTGTCAGATAATCTCGTTTGTGCGTACGATGCACAGACACAGAATATCCTGCTGGAATTCTGCTAAGAAAAGAAATTTTCGAAAGGTGCCTATCTGGTTGAGTGGGCTATAGTTAACCCATTTTTTCACACTTTTTTGGACTGAAAAATTGTTTGCTTCCAACACTCGTATCGAGTTGTCAGATAAACTGGTTTGTGCTAACGATGCACAGAAACAGAATATCCTGCTGGAATTCTGCTAAGAATAGAAATTTTCAAAATGTGCCTATCAGGTTGAGTGGGCTATTGTTAACCCATTTTTTCACACTTTTTTGGACTGAAAAATTTTTTGCTTCCAACACTCGTATCGAGTTGTCAGATAAACTCGTTTGTGCGTACGATGCACAGAAACAGAGTATCCTGCTGGAATTCTGCTAAGAATAGAAATTTTCAAAATGTGCCTATCAGGTTGAGTGGGCTATAGTTAACCCATTTTTTCACACTTTTTTGGACTGAAAAATTTTTTGCTTCCAATACTCGTATCGAGTTGTCAGATAAACTCGTTTGTGCGTACGATGCACAGAAACAGGGTATCCTGCTGGAATTCTGCTAAGAATAGAAATTTTCAAAATGTGCCTATCAGGTTGAGTGTGCTATAGTTAACCCATTTTTTCACACTTTTTTGGACTGAAAAATTTTTTGCTTCCAATACTCGTATCAAGTTGTCAGATAATCTCGTTTGTGCTTACGATGCACAGACACAGAATATCCTGCTGGAATTCTGCTAAGAAAAGAAATTTTCGAAAGGTGCCTATCTGGTTGAGTGGGCTATAGTTAACCCATTTTTTCACACTTTTTTGGACTGAAAAATTTGTTGCTTCCAATACTCGTATCGAGTTGTCAGAAAAACTGGTTTGTGCTTACAATGCACAGAAACAGAATATCCTGCTGGAATTCTGCTAAGAACAGACATTTTCAAAATGTGCCTATCTGGTTGAGTGGGCTATAGTTAACCCATTTTTTCACACTTTTTTGGACTGAAAAATTTTTTGCTTCCAACACTCGTATCGAGTTGTCAGATAAACTCGTTTGTGCGCACGATGCACAGAAACAGAGTATCCTGCTGGAATTCTGCTAAGAACAGAAATTTTCAAAATGTGCCTATCTGGTTGAGTGGGCTATAGTTAACCCATTTTTTCACACTTTTTTGGACTGAAAAATTTTTTGCTTCCAATACTCGTATCAAGTTGTCAGATAATCTCGTTTGTGCGTACGATGCACAGACACAGAATATCCTGCTGGAATTCTGCTAAGAAAAGAAATTTTCGAAAGGTGCCTATCTGGTTGAGTGGGCTATAGTTAACCCATTTTTTCACACTTTTTTGGACTGAAAAATTGTTTGCTTCCAACACTCGTATCGAGTTGTCAGATAAACTGGTTTGTGCTAACGATGCACAGAAACAGAATATCCTGCTGGAATTCTGCTAAGAATAGAAATTTTCAAAATGTGCCTATCAGGTTGAGTGGGCTATTGTTAACCCATTTTTTCACACTTTTTTGGACTGAAAAATTTTTTGCTTCCAACACTCGTATCGAGTTGTCAGATAAACTCGTTTGTGCGTACGATGCACAGAAACAGAGTATCCTGCTGGAATTCTGCTAAGAATAGAAATTTTCAAAATGTGCCTATCAGGTTGATTGGGCTATAGTTAACCCATTTTTTTACACTTTTTTGGACTGAAAAATTTTTTGCTTCCAATACTCGTATCGAGTTGTCAGATTAACTCGTTTGTGCGTACGATGCACAGAAACAGAGTATCCTGCTGGAATTCTGCTAAGAATAGAAATTTTCAAAATGTGCCTATCAGGTTGAGTGGGCTATAGTTAACCCATTTTTTCACACTTTTTTGGACTGAAAAATTTTTTGCTTCCAATACTCGTATCGAGTAGTCAGATAAACTCGTTTGTGCGTACGATGCACAGAAACAGAGTATCCTGCTGGAATTCTGCTAAGAATAGAAATTTTCAAAATGTGCCTATCAGGTTGAGTGGGCTATAGTTAACCCATTTTTTCACACTTTTTTGGACTGAAAAATTTTTTGCTTCCAATACTCGTATCGAGTTGTCAGATAAACTCGTTTGTGCGTACGATGCACAGAAACAGAGTATCCTGCTGGAATTCTGCTAAGAATAGAAATTTTCAAAATGTGCCTATCAGGTTGAGTGGGCTATAGTTAACCCATTTTTTCACACTTTTTTGGACTGAAAAATTTTTTGCTTCCAATACTCGTATCGAGTTGTCAGATAAACTCGTTTGTGCGTACAATGCACAGAAACAGAGTATCCTGCTGGAATTCTGCTAAGAATAGAAATTTTCAAAATGTGCCTATCAGGTTGAGTGTGCTATAGTTAACCCATTTTTTCACACTTTTTTGGACTGAAAAATTTTTTGCTTCCAATACTCGTATCAAGTTGTCAGATAATCTCGTTTGTGCTTACGATGCACAGACACAGAATATCCTGCTGGAATTCTGCTAAGAACAGAATTTTTCAAAAGGTGCCTATCTGGTTGAGTGGGCTATAGTTAACCCATTTTTTCACACTGTTTTTGAACTGAAAAATTTTTTGCTTCCAACACTCGTATCGAGTTGTCAGATAAACTGGTTTGTGCTAACGATGCACAGAAACAGAATATCCTGCTGGAATTCTGCTAAGAAAAGAAATTTTCGAAAGGTGCCTATCTGGTTGAGTGGGCTATAGTTAACCCATTTTTTCACACTTTTTTGGACTGAAAAATTTTTTGCTTCCAACACTCGTATCGAGTTGTCAGATAAAATGGTTTGTGCTAACGATGCACAGAAACAGAATATCCTGCTGGAATTGTGCTAAGAAAAGAAATTTTCGAAAGGTGCCTATCTGGTTGAGTGGGCTATAGTTAACCCAGTTTTTCACACTTTTTTGGACTGAAAAATTTTTTGCTTCCAATACTCGTATCGAGTTGTCAGATAATCTCGTTTCTGCTTACGATGCACAGAAACAGAATATCCTGCTGGAATTCTGCTAAGAACAGAAATTTTCAAAAGGTGCCTATCTGGTTGAGTGGGCTATAGTTAACCCATTTTTTCACACTTTTTTGGACTGAAAAATTTTTTGCTTCCAACACTCGTATCGAGTTGTCAGATAAAATGGTTTGTGCTAACGATGCACAGAAACAGAATATCCTGCTGGAATTGTGCTAAAAAAAATTTCAAAATGTGCCTATCTGGTTGAGTGGGCTATAGTTAACCCATTTTTTCACACTTTTTTGGACTGAAAAATTTTTTGCTTCCAATACTCGTATCAAGTTGTCAGATAATCTCGTTTGTGCTTACGATGCACAGACACAGAATATCCTGCTGGAATTCTGCTAAGAAAAGAAATTTTCGAAAGGTGCCTATCTGGTTGAGTGGGCTATAGTTAACCCATTTTTTCACACTTTTTTGGACTGAAAAATTTTTTGCTTCCAATACTCGTATCGAGTTGTCAGATAAACTCGTTTGTGCGTACGATGCACAGAAACAGAGTATCCTGCTGGAATTCTGCTAAGAATAGAAATTTTCAAAATGTCCCTATCAGGTTGAGTGGGCTATAGTTAACCCATTTTTTTACACTTTTTTGGACTGAAAAATTTTTTGTTTCCAATACTCGTATCGAGTTGTCAGATTAACTCGTTTGTGCGTACGATGCACAGAAACAGAGTATCCTGCTGGAATTCTGCTAAGAATAGAAATTTTCAAAATTTGCCTATCAGGTTGAGTGGGCTATAGTTAACCCATTTTTTCACACTTTTTTGGACTGAAAAATTTTTTGCTTCCAATACTCGTATCGAGTAGTCAGATAAACTCGTTTGTGCGTACGATGCACAGAAACAGAGTATCCTGCTGGAATTCTGCTAAGAATAGAAATTTTCAAAATGTGCCTATCAGGTTGAGTGGGCTATAGTTAACCCATTTTTTCACACTTTTTTGGACTGAAAAATTTTTTGCTTCCAATACTCGTATCGAGTTGTCAGATTAACTCGTTTGTGCGTACGATGCACAGAAACAGAGTATCCTGCTGGAATTCTGCTAAGAATAGAAATTTTCAAAATGTGCCTATCAGGTTGAGTGGGCTATAGTTAACCCATTTTTTCACTCTTTTTTGGACTGAAAAATTTTTTGCTTCCAATACTCGTATCGAGTTGTCAGATAAACTCGTTTGTGCGTACGATGCACAGAAACAGAGTATCCTGCTGGAATTCTGCTAAGAATAGAAATTTTCAAAATGTGCCTATCAGGTTGAGTGTGCTATAGTTAACCCATTTTTTCACACTTTTTTGGACTGAAAAATTTTTTGCTTCCAATACTCGTATCAAGTTGTCAGATAATCTCGTTTGTGCTTACGATGCACAGACACAGAATATCCTGCTGGAATTCTGCTAAGAACAGAATTTTTCAAAAGGTGCCTATCTGGTTGAGTGGGCTATAGTTAACGCATTTTTTCACACTGTTTTTGAACTGAAAAATTTTTTGCTTCCAACACTCGTATCGAGTTGTCAGATAAACTGGTTTGTGCTAACGATGCACAGAAACAGAATATCCTGCTGGAATTCTGCTAAGAAAAGAAATTTTCGAAAGGTGCCTATCTGGTTGAGTGGGCTATAGTTAACCCATTTTTTCACACTTTTTTGGACTGAAAAATTTTTTGCTTCCAACACTCGTATCGAGTTGTCAGATAAAATGGTTTGTGCTAACGATGCACAGAAACAGAATATCCTGCTGGAATTGTGCTAAAAAAAATTTCAAAATGTGCCTATCTGGTTGAGTGGGCTATAGTTAACCCATTTTTTCACACTTTTTTGGACTGAAAAATTTTTTGCTTCCAACACTCGTATCGAGTTGTCAGATAAACTCGTTTGTGCGTACGATGCACAGAAACAGAGTATCCTGCTGGAATTCTGCTAAGAATAGAAATTTTCAAAATGTGCCTATCAGGTTGAGTGGGCTATAGTTAACCCATTTTTTCACACTTTTTTGGACTGAAAAATTTTTTGCTTCCAATACTCGTATCGAGTTGTCAGATAAACTCGTTTGTGCGTACGATGCACAGAAACAGAGTATCCTGCTGGAATTCTGCTAAGAATAGAAATTTTCAAAATGTGCCTATCAGGTTGATTGGGCTATAGTTAACCCATTTTTTTACACTTTTTTGGACTGAAAAATTTTTTGCTTCCAATACTCGTATCGAGTTGTCAGATTAACTCGTTTGTGCGTACGATGCACAGAAACAGAGTATCCTGCTGGAATTCTGCTAAGAATAGAAATTTTCAAAATGTGCCTATCAGGTTGAGTGGGCTATAGTTAACCCATTTTTTCACACTTTTTTGGACTGAAAAATTTTTTGCTTCCAATACTCGTATCGAGTAGTCAGATAAACTCGTTTGTGCGTACGATGCACAGAAACAGAATATCCTGCTGGAATTCTGCTAAGAAAAGAAATTTTCGAAAGGTGCCTATCTGGTTGAGTGGGCTATAGTTAACCCATTTTTTCACACTTTTTTGGACTGAAAAATTTTTTGCTTCCAATACTCGTATCGAGTTGTCAGATAAACTCGTTTGTGCGTACGATGCACAGAAACAGAGTATCCTGCTGGAATTCTGCTAAGAATAGAAATTTTCAAAATGTGCCTATCAGGTTGAGTGGGCTATAGTTAACCCATTTTTTTACACTTTTTTGGACTGAAAAATTTTTTGCTTCCAATACTCGTATCGAATTGTCAGATTAACTCGTTTGTGCGTACGATGCACAGAAACAGAGTATCCTGCTGGAATTCTGCTAAGAATAGAAATTTTCAAAATGTGCCTATCAGGTTGAGTGGGCTATAGTTAACCCATTTTTTCACACTTTTTTGGACTGAAAAATTTTTTGCTTCCAATACTCGTATCGAGTAGTCAGATAAACTCGTTTGTGCGTACGATGCACAGAAACAGAGTATCCTGCTGGAATTCTGCTAAGAATAGAAATTTTCAAAATGTGCCTATCAGGTTGAGTGGGCTATAGTTAACCCATTTTTTCACACTTTTTTGGACTGAAAAATTTTTTGCTTCCAATACTCGTATCGAGTTGTCAGATAAACTCGTTTGTGCGTACGATGCACAGAAACAGAGTATCCTGCTGGAATTCTGCTAAGAATAGAAATTTTCAAAATGTGCCTATCAGGTTGAGTGGGCTATAGTTAACCCATTTTTTCACACTTTTTTGGACTGAAAAATTTTTTGCTTCCAATACTCGTATCAAGTTGTCAGATAATCTCGTTTGTGCTTACGATGCACAGACACAGAATATCCTGCTGGAATTCTGCTAAGAACAGAATTTTTCAAAAGGTGCCTATCTGGTTGAGTGGGCTATAGTTAACCCATTTTTTCACACTGTTTTTGAACTGAAAAATTTTTTGCTTCCAACACTCGTATCGAGTTGTCAGATAAACTGGTTTGTGCTAACGATGCACAGAAACAGAATATCCTGCTGGAATTCTGCTAAGAAAAGAAATTTTCGAAAGGTGCCTATCTGGTTGAGTGGGCTATAGTTAACCCATTTTTTCACACTTTTTTGGACTGAAAAATGTTTTGCTTCCAACACTCGTATCGAGTTGTCAGATAAAATGGTTTGTGCTAACGATGCACAGAAACAGAATATCCTGCTGGAATTGTGCTAAAAAAAATTTCAAAATGTGCCTATCTGGTTGAGTGGGCTATAGTTAACCCATTTTTTCACACTTTTTTGGACTGAAAATTTTTTTGCTTCTAATACTCGTATCGAGTTGTCAGATAAACTCGTTTGTGCCTACGATGCACAGAAACAGAATATCCTGCTGGAATTCTGCTACGAAAAGAAATTTTCGAAAGGTGCCTATCTGGTTGAGTAGGCACATTTTTTCACACTTTTTTGGACTGAAAAATTTTTTGCTTCCAATACTCGTATCGAGTTGTCAGATAATCTCGTTTCTGCTTACGATGCACAGAAACAGAATATCCTGCTGGAATTCTGCTAAGAAAAGAAATTTTCGAAAGGTGCCTATCTGGTTGAGTGGGCTATAGTTAACACATTTCTCACACTTTTTTGGACTGAAAAATTTTTTGCTTCCAATACTCGTATCGAGTTGTCAGATAAACTCGTTTGTGCTTACGATGCACAGAAACAGAATATCCTGCTGAAATTGTGCTAAGAAAAGAAATTTTCAAAAGGTGCCTATCTGGTTTAGTGGGCTATAGTTAACCCATTTTTCACACTTTTTTGGACTGAAAAATTTTTTGCTTCCAATACTCGTATCGAGTTGTCAGATAAACTCGTTTGTGCTTACGATGCACAGACACAGAATATCCTGCTGGAATTCTGCTAAGAAAAGAAATTTTCGGAAGGTGCCTATCTGGTTGAGTGGGCTATAGTTAACCCATTTTTTCACACTTTTTTGGACTGAAAAATTGTTTGCTTCCAATACTCGTATCGAGTTGTCAGATAAACTCGTTTGTGCTTACGATGCACAGACACAGAATATAATGCTGGAATTCTGCTAAAAAAAGAAATTTTCGGAAGGTGCCTATCTGGTTGAGTGGGCTATAGTTAACCCATTTTTTACACTTTTTTGGACTGAAAAATTTTTTACTTCCAATACTCGTATCGAGTTGTCAGATAAACTCGTTTGTGCTTACGATGCACAGACACAGAATATCCTGCTGGAATTCTGCTAAGAAAAGAAATTTTCGGAAGGTGCCTATCTGGTTGAGTGGGCTATAGTTAACCCATTTTTTCACACTTTTTTGGACTGAAACATTTTTTGCTTCCAATACTCGTATCAAGTTGTCAGATAATCTCGTTTGTGCTTACGATGCACAGAAACAGAATATCCTGCTGGAATTGTGCTAAAAAAAATTTCAAAATGTCCCTATCTGGTTGAGTGGGCTTATAGTTAACCCATTTTTCACACTTTTTTGGACTGAAACATTTTTTGCTTCCAATGCTCGTATCAAGTTGTCAGATAATCTCGTTTGTGCTTACGATGCACAGAAACAGAATATCCTGCTGGAATTGTGCTAAAAAAAATTTCAAAATGTGCCTATCTGGTTGAGTGGGCTATAGTTAACCCATTTTTTCACACTTTTTTGGACTGAAAAATTTTTTGCTTCCAATACTCGTATCGAGTTGTCATATAAACTCGTTTGTGCTTACGATGCACAGACACAGAAAATCCTGCTGGAATTCTGCTAAGAATAGAAATTTTCGAAAGGTGCCTATCTGGTTGAGTGGGCTATAGTTAACCCATTTTTTACACTTTTTTGGACTGAAAAATTGTTTGCTTCCAATACTCGTATCGAGTTGTCAGATAAACTGGTTTGTGCTTACGATGCACAGAAACAGAATATCCTGCTGGAATTGTGCTAAAAAAAATTTCAAAATGTCCCTATCTGGTTGAGTGTGCTATAGTTAACCCATTTTTTACACTTTTTTGGACTGAAAAATTATGCGAAGAGAAGACATTTTCAAAATGTCACTATCTGGTTGAGCTATAAGTAACTATAGATCGCTGTAGCTGGGAATGGCCCTTAATTGCGTCCCTTCTAAACGCGGACAACCACCCAACACCACAGTACTTGTCCTATCAGTCCATGTATTGTGGCATATAGAGGCTTCTATGTTCTGTAAGGACAGTCATTATATGGAAATCTAATTGAATAAGTGGAGCCACTGAGTGCACCTGACTCGGATGTGTCCCAGTGAGGTAACCAATTTCTGAACCATCCTTATTGTGAAATTATCTGTTTCAATTTTTTCCAACATTTCAGCAGTACCGACGATTTTACAGAAGTATGCTGGAAACAGCCTTGTGGTACCCCTCCAGTTCTCTTAGGAGATAGAGCCCTAACTTAGTCTCAATAGACGTTAATGTATCAGCGTTAATCATCCAACAACATTATTGCGTTACCAATAATCACATACATCCCTTCATTCTGAGGGTACACACGTCTCTACCACATATCTATGACTTCGTCGATGATTGGTTTTTTTACTTCAATGATTATTTCAGGTTAAATAACACTTATGTAGGTACTCTCAAGCACCATACACTTGGGGTGTACTTGATACAAGTCGCACTCAAGACACGTTTTTTTCTAGTTGTTCATGTGACGACGATGCCAAAGTCTTTAAACGCCAAGTATGAGTGATAAGTATGGGTACCTCAACTGGCGGCTGCGTCGCGACTTTGCAACCCGCCAATGAAGGTAAACAATTTTGCACACACTTGTGTACACTTTTGTTTAGCACTTCTTAGTTTACATATTCGCCTACCTCTTTCCAGTTTATGACACTAATTCAATTAACTGTCAACTAGATTGTATTTAATTGTGCAGTTCGATGGTTGTTACATTTTATTTGTTTGCATAAACTTACATAAATCTGTGTAGTATCTATCGATGTTTAGATGAGTAAACTTTATGTTTAAAGAGTCATTAGAGATGGAAAAATAGGAAATCATTAAGAGTTCCTAATTGAATTTATGTACTCACAAAGGATGACTTAGCCCGCCCAACTCCGTTTCAAAGGACTTCTACTCAATGAGTTTTATTTTATTTTAACTTCCTTCTCTATGGAGCCCTGGGAATCCTTTTCCTTAGATTACAGTCTCATTATATCTTTTTTTCTTTAATTGGTCGTCCTTTTTTGTATTTTTACATAATACGTCCTTATCTGCTGAACAGTAGAGGCATGTTAAATTCTAGACTTAATTAGACAGAGACGTCCATTCGGAGTTTATATTTAAAATTCTGTGTCTCATGTTACGTGTGCAGGACTATTTTATTGTTCATATTTTGGTTTACAGAAATTTAATTAAAAACTTAAATTCTATATAAAAATAATTAAATTCGTACAAAAGGAAGTCAAGCACTTGTTGAGCTTTTACTTGAGGTTGCAACAGTTACATTTCTTTAAACAGAATTTCTGAAGGACCGCACATGAAGAATATTTTCATTTTGAAATGATTATGCAATTCATGAGTCCTCTGTCAGTGGGTACCAGATTGTGGAGAGAGAAAACTCCAACATTTATTTGTGAAAACTGCAAAAAAAAAAATGAAAAAAACTTCGAGAATGCTTAACCTAAAATTGAAACAAACAAAAAGTACTTCAACTAAACTGAAATAAAAAGTTATAAGGGGATGGTGCGCGCAAAAACTCTCGTAAAGGTGTCACAGAAATTAAGAATCCTTACACAATGTCATGTCCTTCTTTGACATTTATCGCAGTCGTCCGTATGTATACGTATAAGACCACAATACCACCGCAAATTATGGTTTCGTTTGTTGAACTTTATTCTTTCGTATTATACATAGTGTCACGGGGGGTGTGAAAAAATTTATTGGATATTTACGTGAAGTACCACTTGTGCTACCGTCACTTCACATTTATTTTAGCCATACCCACTGTGATATACTGTATTGTTATTAATCTAAGGTAGTGGATACTATTTTAGAAAAAGGTTCTACCCGTGGGTCATATAAAATGGATATAACTCGGGAGTGGAGGTAGAGGGTGGACTATTTGGCATATTAAAGTGCCAAGAATGCCCAGAGGTATCTGTTGTCATTAAAAGCGTGTTGTAGGTTGAGATTTTGCTATAAAACTGCAAAGTATTCCATAAGAGCGATGGTAGGTTTAAGATAACAAAAGGCAGGTACAAGCCTTTCAGATCTGCCCAATACCTACACACAACGCAAAAAGGCGTTCAGTTGTTCTTAGTGAACTACATGTATCCAGAGTGTACCTGAGCTTCTTCTACTACTGAGATACATAAATGAACTATTGAACTAAATGAACTGAAAAGTCCCACTGAACTGGGAGCTAGTTCACTTACTCACTTAATTTAGCTCTTTTTTGAACTAGTTCCTTCATGAACTACACAAGCCTTAACCGAAGCAATAGCAATAAATATCCTCCACTCTAATTGTTTCAGGCAGACTGCCCCCTAGTTTCAGAGCATTCTAAAGAAATAACTTTCCAATATTAGAAAGTGAAAGTGAAAAATGTTCAGGATAGTAGCCATAGATCAAAAAACAGAAATAGTGTGGGGTTGATATGGTTGTTCGTTTTACAACTCTGAAGATGTAGAAGCCGCTTCAACGATTGTAACTCTAAAACGATGATCCCTGACAGACTTTCGCTGCTATCCTCTCCAGCAGTATACCTTTCGGACTTTATCAAAGTTGTCATCCCAAACCGCAGTTATTGGGATAATACTGATATCCCTCAACTGATATCTCATGCTAATTGGTACACTGACGCTTCTAAAATGTCAAAGGGCGTAGGAGTCGGAATATTCTCTCCCAGTTATAAACTTCGTTAAGACAACTTTACCCCTATCTTCCACGCAGACTTTTTCGGTTGCCCGACCCTGTGCCAGAGAGTGTTTTAGAAGAAACCTCTGAGAAACACATATAAATATCTTATCGGACAGCCAAGTAGATCTAGAAGTTCTCATGTCCTTTCTTAAGTCGAAGCTAGCTTGGAACTGTTTTCTAACCCCCCCTACAGCTAGCTGTACATAAAGGTATTGCTGACAATGAGGACACTGACGAATTTGCCAGATCGGGTGCCCAATCTCTATATATCAGCCCTGAACCGTTCTCAAGTCTACCTATAAGATCCTGACGAACTTCCTATCTGGTCATTACTCGAACAATTTAGCAATCTTTCCTATAAATATGCAGGTACAGCATACCTTATACTTAAAAGTATTGTACTAGCGATACTTATCACCGAGAACATCAAAAACAAATTCATATTTCAGATACATCACTACAGTAGACGTAACTAACTGACGTTATTGAACGTTCTAAAACCCCGTCACTGCACCAAGGGGGATAGTTATCGTTGGAAAACTTTGCAACATTTATAGTAAAACTGTCTGAATTTGACACACGGCATTTAGTTGGAAAATTAGAAGTTTTGTCCCAGTACGATAAAATCGTTACGGCACCACAAATGACACGTCAAAACCATGTGACACACTTGCATTTCAAACGAAGGACATGTACACATAATGAAGTATAGTTTTCGGTACACCTTCCCTCAAAAGGTAAAAGTTTATCCTTCTCTCCTGTCAGACTTCTGTCGATAAGGGAAATGTATACAATTTCTGGAAAATGTTTGCACTCTTGTTGTCCCACTGCAACGCTCAAATCCAAAAGCTTAGAACAGGATACTCGTATAAGGACATTATTGCTGGTCATCAATTTTTGATACTACACCTTCTGAGGCTTCAATGATTGAATAGAGCTGGGAAATTCTGGCGAAACTCATTTTAAATGTCAGTGAGAATGAATTCAGATAAACCAAACTCCCATTTGAATTTTTTTACAAAAGACCTCAGCTCCACAAACAAAAATATACTTTCGTATTCATTAACAATTTCTTACATCAGCTTTTCATAAATCCTCATAAATGTTAACATTGTATACAGTTTTTTTAAGCCGATAAAAATAACAAAGACGCCTTTGACCTATATGATCCCCTTAATAAGTTAAAAGAGGATTAATCTATTTCCAAAGGATTTCCCTCTTTGTGAAAGTAAATTCCAAACTCGTTTCCATAATCTCAACGAGGAGGTTCGGTTTTTTTTTTTTCTTTGCTGGCTTCCTCAGTGATCTCTGAACTTGTGTGCCCTTTAAAATAAACATTGTAATCAAAAGTTATGCTTCTGGATACTGGTCCGGGTTTTGACTCACAAAAAAGCATTTTAAATTTAAATCCGTTTTTATTACTGACATGCTTTTGATTTTGTAGCTCATTGATTGGTACATTATTGAATTGATTGTTGCACTCGCATACTTAAGGATCAACATTAGGGATTTGAATAACTGCTTTGCAAATTACCCAATAAGCTTTGTGTTAAATTGTTTTTTCTTTAAGGATTTGTTTTACAAAACATCCAGACAACATACGGGATTAAGATGTACGTCTTTGCCAAAATGGTAGAATAGCTCTGTTCCGCTTTATAGTTTTGAATGAGAATTAATATGATTCGTGGAATATTTCATTCCCCTACTTCTTTGAAACATTGAATAAAATATACAAAAAAAAAAAGAAAATACAATCCGTCCAAAGCCGGAGAAAAAGTATGAACGAAAGATTACTACCCTGTGTTACCCCATTCCAAAGAATTTTAAAATTAACTCAAATTTCGTTGTACACTGCTAGTTTTTTGTTACAAATTTAATCTATCTATCCCTATTGTTGAAATTCCCTGTATCCGATTTGCAGACTGATTAAATATTGTATGCCACACAATGGTAAACTAAATTAAAAGAAAAAATATTGAAACAGCTGCAGATGTTGGCATGTTTTTTGTTGTCTATTTATTATTGCTTTCTGCTGAAGCGTATAACAACTTGTGTTATTTATGATAACATGATGTGACATATGAATGAATACAAGATTTATGGATGTTTATTGTTATTAACAAACAATTTTTTGGCTTATCTGTGAACGGTCTTGCGTATGTAAAATAATTTATTTTTGTTGGACATATTCCTCACAAACTCATGGCACGTCCTTTAAAAAACTACTTTCGCTTCCACTTGAAATATCAATTTTTAAAGCCGAATTGATGAATCATTTACGGATACCCCAGACATCAGTGAAATGGATCTAATGATGTGACATTGATTGACTTAGGCAAGACGCGATGAGAGAACTTAAGCGAAATTCTCAGGGATTATACATTCATGCCAGAGTTAACTATAACTTGATTATTCTACCTTTTTTAAGGCAAAAAAACTGGTGAATAGGGTTTTCTATTATTCTAGCGATTGAAGTCGTCCAAATTGATGATATTCAGGGTTATTTTACTCCAGTTCACGTCAAGGTCATTAAAAAAAACACCGCCGAATTTGTGTTTACTATACTCAAAGTATATATTTATATTATGTACACGTATACATCTCTGCCTTAATCCTGCTCTTGCATCAAACTGTTCCGAGAATTCATCTCTATTCCACACATTGGATTAACGTAAATGAAAACAATTGCAGGAAATTATGTCTGAATTAATTGTTTTGTATTTTTACGCCAGAATAACAAAGTTGTGACCAACAAAATTTCTTTATTAAGTCAAAAAGTTTTTATTGAAAACAACTTGTCTATCAAAATATTTTATATGCATACATACATATATATAAGAAGATATACTATATATAGGAAGATTCTACCTGCCTAAATGTCTAACGTTTGGGTTCTGGGTTTAAGACCATTTAAACAAAATTTTGCATAAATTCTTAGTCAAAAACTCTTAACCAAAGTTAAACATCTTAAAATTTCAGGATGGTTCAGGAGGGACGCACAGTAATTTCAAAGCAAAGAAACAATTTGTTTTCGTTTCCACGAGAGGAGTACATTGCAGATCCGAGTATAATGCGAATAAGCGAATGTTCGCATGTTTTGACACTTCATTCACAGCCACTCTTTTTCTGGTCGCAGCAATCTACAAATTTTACTTGTCGTTACTGACCAAGAAGCACAAAGCAAACGAATTATAATGTGGATTGCGTTCTACATTGCGTGGATTGCGAATAAACTTTGACAGTTCGCAAAAGAAATTCGCTTATTCGAGGAAAATTAAGCGAATTGTTAATTTCTTCACTAAAACTTATTAAAATTCAACTTTTCTTGTATCAGTCGGTAGATAAATTAAGTTGTATTCTTTTGATAGTAAAATTGCCAATGTCGTGCTTATGTATGTGCTAAAAAACAGTTTTTTCGCAGTTTGTGCATTCGCAGGTCGCTGAGCTGTGAATGGACTTTTACCCTTCTTCTATTCTTCGGAGATATACCGTGAATTCATTGAATTCCATGAACTAACTCCCAAGGATTGTTTCATCTAATTCAAATGAAGAATGTATTCAAAAAGTGAAATAAAAGATACGCGACCAAATTTTTTTTAGATTTGTTTGACCTTGGTTTCGTCTATGTTCCCCGTTGCCCCCGTAAAACTATCTTTCTTCTAAAAATCGATCTAACATTGATCGACGTAATTGTCTGAGTATATCTACATACATATGTATGCATGAATATAAAGTGTAAGAAAAAATGTAGCATGCCATTAAGATTCATAAGAATGAATGCTAGATCGAAACAAAATGCTAGCCATGTGCGTGATATGAATACGACCTGATCGGAATATTGAAGTTCGTTTATATTATTTGCTGAATTTCACACATTCACCTTCGTTTGATTTTAGTGACATAAATTGAAATCAATTATTCAATTGTTCACTAAAATTCTAAATTTCAGTTTGAAGCAGCTTCTTCCGTCACGTATCTTCACCACTATTCGTGTCTGAATACGTTCATTAGAATGCTTCAGCTAACAGTGGGACAATGGACGGGGGCGTGTCGAAAATTTTAAACGATTTAATAGTTTTAAAGAGGTGTTATTGGGTAGGTTAGTACTTAATTATCCAGGATCTAATTGTGCAGTAGATGCTTCAATGAATTAACTTGTCGAAGTATGTAGTTCAGAATAAGAAACAAATTATACAGACCTGTTTAAAGGGGAAATTTTCGAGAAAGCCATTAGTATTTATTTGATGATTTTTAAGAGCACTCATCCGATTTGAGTTTTTTGTTCAATTTCGTCCATTTGACCTCAAAACGGCATTTGACCTCCATCCATGATCGAGATATACCCCAATTCTACCCAACTGCTGTCGCTTGGTATATAAAAGTATGTACATGTACTACATTGTCTGAAGAAATCGAATTTTTTTTTTATTTCCAATTAAATATTAATAGAATCCCAACCTCTTCTTCAGTTATTTATCCAATGACCATCAGCACTTTATAGATTGAGTCGTGTGTAGCTACAGATTTAACAAGATTCTCCCCAACTCTCACCTTCACTTATTTTTCCAAAAGACCTTATTTGGGTTATTTGGGTAAACGTCTGTGTCATGTTGTGCTTCTAATGATCCCATGGTTAGTACGATCCTGCATATTGATTAGTTTATTAACGAAAAAAGCCACAACGTTTGGAATTTTTTATATTATTTGTATTCGTGTATGCTTGTGTACAAAATTGATATTTTTTTTGTCGGGATATCCCCACATTGTTCAAGTATTTGCATGTGCATGTGGATGGATACCACGCTATCGAGCATAGTTCTTAGTGACGCATTTGTTATTGGTTAGGCCTTCGAATATAGTGGATTTGCGTAGTCAGTTCTTGCACACATCGTGACCATTCGAGTGACACTTTCAACACAGTAGAGTCAGGCAAAATTGCCATTGAAATAGTTGACGAACCTAAGTTCACAGTCGGCTGATTGCATGACCTCTCTTTAGATCTCAAAAATCACTGTATGCACTACGTGACATTTATGGCCTATCGTTGCTATGTTTACTATTCATTCTCTACGCCACAAAAACTAAATAAACTTTCGACGTCAATAAGGATTTCAGTTGAAGAGGATTCGATGTATTTAATAATGATTTGCAGTTGAAATTGTGGACACTTAAGGATTCATTTTCGGTATGGTAGGGTAGGATCTCAATAAACAGATGCATCAAAGCTAGGGTGTCTTCTTACCAATGGGCATTGGAGAAGTGATTAAATCGCTTGATTAGTTCTTCACATCTGGGATACCCTTCTAATCTTTTTAGGAACACTATCTGGTATACATTGTTAACTGTCATCAGGTTATATTTACATAGCTACACCTTGTAAGGTGTCGATAGGTTCAATAATACCCATTGTGGCAGAACTAGTTTGATCAATAAAATCGTGTATCTTCCCGACGATGTTTCTTTGGTTCATCACCTTTTGCATTTGGAATGCCACCTCCATCATCTTGAAAGTTTCACTAGATATCGAAAGAGGCATAAAATCGATGAAACTTTGCTATATAAAGTTAATACGGCGATGTGCCATCCACGCTCGACCTTCGATATATGTATCTGTATCTACGAAATGACTTTGTTATAGCTCTATTCTGTTCTAAGATAAATGGCATCGAATATGGCGAAACTTTCCATCTGTTAGGAATCCTGACAACTTGAGAAGTGGTGGTTGGAATCGAAACCTCCTCAAAGTGCTTTGACACTAGAACCATTAATAATTTCAAAATTCTGATGGTTTGCCGGGCCGCTTGACTTTTTTCCCATACGTATCCTATATGTGAATAGGATGACCTACATTAAAGAATATTTTTTTTTTCAATTAATCCGACATTACAAGTCATCAGCATGAGTCAACAAGGCTTTATGCAAAATTCTGGCACGATACACGGGTATGTGTAGATTGAAAGAGGTATTGTCAGACACGAGAGTTTGCTGCCTGCCCTCATGAGTCAATGTGTTAAACCATTCTTTTTATTCCATTTATTTCTCATTATACATACATACCTCCGCTAGATGACAGCGCATTAACATATTATTATTTACCCACAAGACAAGTCAAGGGACGAGTCCCTCTGACATCACCCAAAGTCAATTTCAATGTAAAGCAATCTAAAGAACATGCTCATACCTACATAACTGGTCGGAGATCAAATTCGTTATAAGAGTAATAATAATGGCAAGACAAGATAATATACAAACCAAGTCATTATGTAACGTCATGGCAAGTCCCTGCTGCTCCTGCTGGTGCTGCCTACACTAAGCCGACTTTCGTTTATGAATAATTTGTGTAACAATGGTCTCTAGGGACACCGAAAACTTCAGTATACAACAGAAGCGTTAACAATACTCTTAGCATTCAATTCCCTTTTTCAATGTCTACATTTCTATGTATATAAATGTATCTGCTACGTACATAGGTATATTTAGATGTCAGATAGTATCTGCGAAGGTATTTGACAAGGCAAATTAATAAAATATCTGTCATCGATATTTGTTAGATTTTATTGGAAAAAAATAACTCATGTTTAACAAAATAATTTCAATTAGTTGTATGATTATCGGCGCTAGATAAGGATACCTACATTTTTAGTTATAGATTAGCAGACGCGTGACATAAATAGGTTACGATTGGATAGAAGGCCTTCGAGCATGTGCGTCTCAAATTGTATTCCTATCACTCTGCAAGTATTTGCATTCTATAATTCTATTTAAACTTAAGCATGAGGCCAGCACATGCAGTGTGATAATACAATTCTGACAAGATATACAATTTTGAATACACAGTGGGCGGGAGTTTGCATAAAAAGTTATAGACATTGATTTAGGCAATTAATTGGCGACCCAAAGCTTTCGCAAAATTATATTACCGAGCAAGAGTTGGTTATCCCAAAAATCACGGAGGATGGAACACTGACAAAAGGCAGCTCTGTCAACTGCAAAATTTGAGGCATCATTTCATTATGGGGATTTGGGTCGACCGTGCTGGAAGATGAGGCTGCAAAATCCTCTCATGTCCTCTATGCCTACATATGGGACCATTGGGTTTCCATCTATAATGGAAAAAGTACCGGAGTTTGGGTTCGTGCAGAGAGAAAAGTGAAATTCAAGGATACCGAGTGGGAGGGATACTCACAATATGTTGTGTAAATAGTAGGCTGTATAGGCATACATATGTACATCCGGTATATGGTACAGTTTCATTTGCTTTCAGTGCGGATATTGAAAGTATTTTTTTTTTTCTGCCGAGCACAGGCAATTACTTAAAACATAAAAGTCAAGTTCGCTCTCAAGTTTCACAAAAGGTTTTGATGGCTATTTCTTTTTGCAAAAATATGATTGTCGAAGGGAAATTGTTTTAATTAGTATTAATGTAGTGGACTAAGGTCAAAGGACATGTGTTTTGTTTAACTTTTTGTCTGTCTGTGGCCAATAGCGTAATTCCATGTCATCTGGGATCCTTGTGATGCGAGTACGCGATAATAATAAGTAGTCTGTCTGAAGGAATTTGAGAATTTTCTTTATGGGCCTTTTATAATGGCGTCTATAAAAATGCACTAAGAGTGTGTGTTCCATTGAGCTTTCATAAGAGATGTTGTAGGATCGTAAACGATACTAAACATAAAATCGGTTTTATTCCTTTCTTTGCAGAAGCGCATTTGTATGTCGGTATTGTGCTCATTTCCTAACCCATACAATTCGTGCTTTTTGAGTTATACACTGTTTAGGCATTAAAATACAGTAGAAGCCGCTTATACCGACCTCGCTTTATACGACCAATCGCACATAACGTCTACTTTCCTCTCGTTTGGTTAATTTCATTATATTTTTAGCTCCTCTTCGATCAGAAATATCGCTGTCGGATATGATCGGCACAAACCCGATTATAACGACGTTATTGCCTCGGTATCTCCAAGTCGTTATAATCGTCTTTCACCGTACTTTTAATGCATAACGAGGTTTTCTAATGGAAAGCTTTTTGGATTAGGAAACCACCGTATTGTACTACCCGTGATAGGGAGTAAGATCTGACGAAAAATGTGGTAAAAGCGTCCGCACGAGCTATTGAGTGTACGACGGGATCTCGGACACCATGCACCATAACTGAGGAGACAGAATTTTACTTCGTGAACAACCTCTACATATGTACACCCTCTATAGAATAACGTCACAATGTCAGAGGCAGATATGTCATACCCGAACCGGCAGTGAAGATTCTCTTAAAAATTTACCTTACTTAGTGGTACCGAAGACTGTACCATAGTTAGACTGGACTCATCAAGTTGGTTTAAATCCTTTTCATTTGTCCGAAAGCCCTAAGTTGTTCATCGGAATGATATGTAGGGACCTATGGGCATATCATCTATTGATGTCCATGCAAACCTCCGTCATAATGGCACTGCACTTCACCTCGTCTAAATCCCTTTTCTACATCAAAAGTCTCGGCGAAAGCATCACTAACCTTGGTGTACCAATGTTCGTTGTCATTCTGCTTGAGTGGTTCTTACTTAATATATGCAACGAATTATTTTACATTTCAAATCAAAATGACTTTTCTTATCAACCCTGAATTTTAAATAACCTCAAGTAGTTGTGGTTCTACACTGGCTTCTAATTACAATTCATAAGTTTCCCTAGAGGGTGTGACGACTTCGAGCTTGAAATGGACATTTTTACATTTTCTGTAACATTTAAGACGTCATCCTCGCCCTGAGCTTGATAAATGTACCGAAAACCGCAAACTATACGGATATTGTTGGTTAGAAAGTGATGCGGAAAAACAAACAGGGTGGCAAAAAGTCCCGACGTGAATGAACTCACTTCAGCATCATGTTTATTTTATTCTATTTTTATTTTTTGGTTCGTTTGCCTTTCCCTACTTTATTGATTCTTTTACAAACGGTGCTCCAGATAGCCAGTGGCATTCTGCCCCTTCCACGGCTTTTCGCCAATACTCACCATGTATTGAATGCTAATCAATGTACCGTAAAATCGACTATTGGTGTTGGTCTCATCAAACCTCCTTGAGGGCCTATATACAATATATGTATAAAAAAATCGAATCTAGGTTAGGTGTGCTATGTGAAACTGATACTTGTGTCCATCAAATTGAAGTAGATACACTGATACATATATTACGTATGTACACACGTACTCAGCAATACAAAATAGACAAATTTATTCACTCAACCTCTGCTGAGGTATTACTTCAAATTTAAATAAACAAACCTTTAAAACCAACAGCAAAATTATGTACATATGTACTTCGATGTCATATAATTGATAGACGAGCGAGGTTTGGGAGTAGCACTTGACAACAATTGATGGAGTATCTGTAGTGTTTGCGGATGTTGTTAAAGACTAAACATTTTATGAATTAATTTGCAAATATTTTAATGAAAATTATCTAAATTACGTTTTTCAAAACCAATTTGATCCATTCGAACGTATTCTTTCGTGTCCTGAAGATTGCTGCAGTTCGAGGTGTTCAAGTTTCGAAGCCCAGCTAAAACAGACAACTGCCCCACCTATCGCGAAGATCTGACAAATATCCGGGGATATAACTGTCTTGAAAAAGCTTCTTAAATAACAAATTTTCCTTCGGACACGGCTCCCGAGAATATAACACGCAAACAACGAATAGTTGTGAGAAGCTTAGCCCTGGGTACCATGGACCTGTTCCGCCAAAAATTTGTATTTGTTTTGTAATTTTGAATGCAACTATACAATCAATTTGCAGAGCCACACAAGCTACTGATTGAAAATAGAGTGAAAACTATTCTCCACTAACCTCTATTTTTGTAAACTTCTCTAAAGGAATTTATCAGTGCCTGACTAAACATTAATATTCCTTGATACGCCCTTAAAAGGCATCTCTTTCTCAGTCAAGGACCCCAAAAAAGAGTATTAAACCAAAATTGCTCTCTGCGTCCCAATATACATACTCCAAGAACAAATCAGTCTACCCCGTCCCTCAGTCTTCAGGCGACTTCCGTTGACATTCGTTTACTAATGCATGACGGACGTGCACTTTCCAATTGCCCTTGGCGTTGATTATTCAATCTCAGGATTAGAACTGACTGGAGAAGCTTATAATTAGAAAATACACCCCATAATCTATCAGGTCACTGCAAAGGACACGATGTAGATTGATTCCTTATGCAGATGACCCAGACACTCTAAGGGAAAACATTGGATAAACTCTCCTCCTTCCCACTAGATGCTCCTCATAATCCGAATAAGTGCTGGCTTCAATCGGCCCAAAAACTTTTCAATACTATAAATTATGAAAATTATTAGGTCACTCCCTCACAGAAGGTACAATTTCTCTTATATCCCTGTCTCGCTTTAAGCCAGGCGATAATCCTTTTGAATAAAAGAATGACTAAGTGTCATTCGATGCAGCGCCAGATAATACTGTGGATTATCAAAAGCACCGAATATCATATTAATGCCAGAGGTAATTCAACATCAAATGACTGTCATCATAAGGAACTGTAACATCCTTCGGCGGTCTTACATCCTTTGAAACCAGATGCAGCGCAACGCGAACCTGCATTATGTGTTGCAGACCAGTGACAGCACTCCCCTTTTTGCAACCCAAATAGCTGTCTGCAGCTGTAATGAAGTGAAAAGTAATCTCTTTTAAATTCACCAGCAAAGTGAATACTTTAATGGTATGTGTCAGTGAAATGCGCGACATAAAGGAAGATCATAAAGGTCAGCAGTGTCCTACTCAGAGTGGGGCGTAGAGTTCCGGATTAAGGGCAGCTGTATTTATGCCTTTATTCCTTCTTCTGCTATGCAATATGAATTTTGCTTTGTTACCAGATTTTTAAAAGCTTAAAATGTTAACGTGTCAAGTTTCTAGCGCTGTAGCGGAGAAATGTCAACACAAATGGTATTATGTTGGATGACTGTCAACTATTTAATGTTAACAGAAAATATCTACGAACTCTTAATCATACACAGAAGTACATATGTACAAAGGTAATGAAACCTGTCCAAGTCAGACCTGTCAAATAATTGGTCCACATCGTTGCACCTGTCAGAAATCATTTAAACTTAAACAAACGAATGTCAAACAGCAGGTGTGTATGTGTGTACAAAATAATGGAAAACATTTTATTATAATCCCCAGGCTGCCGGTCAGAAACCAATGCGAAAACAATTTATTTTTTTCTCGCCTTCCTTTGTCGTGATAATCATAATAAAGCCTCAAAGATTGCGAAAAATGTCTATTGATGAGTCTTTGCCAAGGCAATACCAGACACCAACAACAATATCAGACAGAATTTTTAATTGATTAAAAACGTTTGGATTCAGGCCAAAGAATTTTTAATTCGTTTCACGACTTTGTCGCCATGCGTGAAGTATTATTCACACGCATTTTTCTCCTTAGAAATTTGACTCAAGGAAAAGTGAAAAATGCGAAACCCGTAATCTGATCAGGATCACTTAACATTCGGATGTGACTCCTGCGATGACATGTGTCATTGTTTAAATAAAATATACACATTAACAGCAACTATGTCAGGTCTATACGAATTACAAATAAATAAATTTCACGAAAAAAAATGTCACCTCTAATCAGATTACGAGACAGAATGCGTCATGGGATTTTTAAAATTTAATGAGCATTTCTAGCCACTAATTAACACCAAGAAACTTCCATTCATTTTGTTTACCCCCACAAACAGGGATGGAACTTCTGAGGGTAAGTGGGTGTGGAAATGAAAATTAATCAGAATAAAATTGGAAAGTAAGAGACTTAAATCGATTTGTTTGGCTTTATGGCATTGCGTGAGGTTTTCAAATACAAACAATAGGGTTAAGGAGACTTTGGGGTTTCAGAGTCAATGGAGTGTCGTGACCTCTTCTAATGATGATGTGACGAAAACCATGTGGCAACACAATGGATCCCTTTCGATCTAAGTGATTCGCGTCATTATGATGGAGAGCAGCCTGGCCCCAACCTACCTACTTAACCTATTTACAGAGTAGTTAACCTTTTCTTGTTGTGATGTTGTGATGTTTGGTTGTAAGGCAGCAAAGAGATTATATATACATTTTGACCCTTTGATGGGCTGTTGGATATTTGCGTTTGTTTTTTGTTATCATCAGTCGTTAGAGGTGTTTTAAGAAATTAAATGAATTTGGCACGATTTTCTTCCAATTAGGTCACTTATAACGACTTACTGTTTAGTAAAGCATTATGTTTTTGTTCTGAAAACCGAGGTGTGGTATGTTTTATAGATATTTAGTCTTACAATCAACCGGAAGTCTCTGTGTGAAAAACGGGTCTGTCTGTGAGGAACACATGTTACCCGAACTCTTTCAAAATTCTGATCATACCAACTCCTTGCCTCTAATTGTAAGGTTATAAGGATTCAACCAAGTTTTACTCTTTGTTTGTTTGACAAGAGATTGTAAGGCATCGTAGCAGCAATATACTGACAATGGGTTCTACTGATTTAGACGATATTGGCATGAATTTTAGATTAGAAAACGGTGGGACTCATTGCGTTATCGGATATCATCTTCAATACTTCGATGAACCAAACGAGACTTCAAGGGTTTAGTATTGATGCTTCGATGATATTCGGCCAAAATACCGAAAATATCACAGTCGTTAGTGCCTTAGTTCCAAATGAGCAGTCCATTCCATTGGATCTTTCCATAAAGATCTTACCATACACCCTTTCAAGATTAAATCAGCTCAAGAACTAAAGCCTCTTTGACCAACGATAGAAAAGCTTAGGAACAACATCGGACGCGAAATTGCCAACATTCCGGCCGATATGTATGGAAAAGTGGTGAAAAAATGGCTCCAAAAGAACCGATCACTGCAAACGTGTTCGAGGTGTTCATATGAACAAGATCGAATTCCATACTTTAACATAACATGTGGACTTTACTTGGAACAAATTTCAGTCCAATATCTCTATTATTCTGTCCTTGGTTTAAGTACAAAATAATTTTGTTCGTATTGAAAAAAACCCATTAAAACTCTTAGTTTCCTCAGTTGCCTTGATCAAGATCACACCCCCGCTGATATCTAAGCTTGAAGTCTATGGACTTTGACTGCTGCATATGGTCGTTTCGAGTATGTTCTTGCAGGACATTTGTCTCATATCTATGATTGGAGGTGCCCCCTCTTACAGATGAGGCCGGCGGCATTGACAACATAAACTTCAAATGTATCTCTCGTGTTTGTTTCCACCAAAACGTTTTATCTCTCTCCTGCGTCTAGGACTTAACACCTCACACTTAACTAACTTTTCGGCACACATATGTTTTTATAATCAAACGACGTCGCCCTCTTCTAGTTCAATCTTTGCCAAATTTGTGTTGGGATTTCAAAATTCGCACAATGGCTTCCAAACAAATTTCCAAAGAGATTATTTTCCCCACCACCCCACAGTCTTAATAAATGAACAGCAATCGATGCTTGTACATTAAACTAGAAGGAGGTGTTTAACTTGCTCGTGCTGGCTAGACAATATAATTGTTTTTTTTTTATTTATCCTAAGCCTTACGAGTACATCAAGGCAAACATCAAAATGTCAGAGATTAATTAGAATAATAGAAGGGGGAATGGCAGATTCGTTGGTCTGCACTGAGTGCTTGCTCATTTCTCATCTATGAAGCTCAATTGACTTTTTAATTGACCAGCAGTTCTATTTACATTTTTCCTTTTCTAGTATCTACTTGAAGCAGCGCAAAAAAAATACCAATCCAGCATTATGCCAAGTTTATATAGGCAAAGTGAGTTTATGAGGGCAAATGAATTTAGGTGAAGAGCTATTAAATTAGGGAGAACCAATAATACCTACATCAGCAGCAGATTATGGAGCTGGTTATCGTAGACATGTTAAGCTGACACAATTGCTTCGCAATTAGCTAAATCTAGTGCGAAATTAAAAATGACGTGTAAACTTCATGAATGAATAGAGAATGTAGCTCACGGTGTGGTGTGCCTTTTCGAAGGGACACTTATCATAAAAAGTCGTCGATCTAGTGTCTTGTTTACACTTTATAGGCACTAATTGATTAACTGGACTATAATTGATTGCCTTAGGCTAGAAGGTGTTAATGTGCATGCTTATGTTCACAACGTACTTCTATTGCTACAGTATTTTACGCATGAGTTTCGATTTTTTGAACCCTAGGCAATTTTGCTTGTTGCCTAGTTGTGAAATTTATATTTATATCTAATGACTATAAACTTTGACTAAGATCGATTCGCCAACTTACAACAGAAAGAAGTGATTCATTAGATTCATACGTGAATAAAACTAGCACATGTCATTTGTTATTGATGTTGACAATTGTCACAAGTATGTTAATAAATGGATTTTCTTGTGACTGATTTCTTTTTCTATAAATACAACTTTACTATTCATACACTGATTGCGGTGTTATATGAATTTAAAAATAGAAATAGACGGAATTTTTGGATTCTCCTTAAAGTGTAGATACGATGCATATGATTTTTTCAACTCAAGTACTTCATAAATTACACAAAACAATACATCAGCTAATAGATGAGAATCTAATCACATTCATGTACGTAGCTATAAATATCGATATATCGCAGACATATCTGTTTAAGAAATCATTGGGAAATGTTCATGTTGGAAGAAACTATAATAAAGTTTATTACTACGGCAATCAGTAATTATTGACGTTAAAAGCAGCAGTAAAAATTGTACAATGAGCTGTTAAATTTATTTTTATTATTTCTGGCAAGTATTGGAGAACTGTAAACAAAAGATGCGGTTGTGGGTATATTTTGGGGGGAACTTAAAATTTTTCATTTGAATTCCTTAGAATAGATACTTTTGGGAATTAAAATGCTTGGCTGGCTCTATTTAGACCAATTAAAGGAGTTGACTTGAAATGATTTATAGTCCGTCTTCAGCAGTAATAGTCTGGGGAACTACATTAATCTTTTATTTCATCGATGACTATTCCGAGTAGAGAAATTCCGAACATTAAATGGAAACATATTCATTCGAAGATGTTAATTACTCACTTAAGTCGGCTATGATTCTGGCCGAACTTGGGGCTTAACGCACAATCCTTTCCAATCGACCTAGACCTTAATTAACTGCCTCCAACCTCTCACTCGAAGTCATTGCAAACGATACTCTACTTCTAAGAAAGAAATGAATCTCGAGGTTTCTTCATTCTTGATCGATGTATACCCCACTTCCTTTCACATGCATAATAGTGGGCAACTGAGCTTACCAACGTCTAAACCATCCGATTTGCGTTCTTTTGCTTCTAATCTGTTATTCAGTTTCGCCCATTTGACCCAAAAACCTAAGGGAGGTTTGCCTTTTCATTGGATCTCGAGTTTTTGTCCATTCTTGATCGAGATATACCCACTTTCTTCCAAATGCTATATAGTGGGCAACTGAGCTTACCAACGTCTAAACCATCCGATTTGCATTCTTTTGCTTCTAATCTGTTATTCAGTTTCGCCCATTTGACCCAAAAACCTAAGGGAGGTTTGCCTTTTCATTGGATCTCGAGTTTTTGTCCATTCTTGATCGAGATATACCCACTTTCTTCCAAATGCTATATAGTGGGCAACTGAGCTTACCAACGTCTAAACCATCCGATTTGCATTCTTTTGCTTCTAATCTGTTATTCAGTTTCGCCCATTTGACCCAAAAACCTAAGGGAGGTTTGCCTTTTCATTGGATCTCGAGTTTTTGTCCATTCTTGATCGAGATATACCCACTTTCTTCCAAATGCTATATAGTGGGCAACTGAGCTTACCAACGTCTAAATCATCCAATTTGCGTTCTTTTATTTTTAATCTAACATTGGTTAGTTTCTATTGTATGGCAGCGTTAAGAAAGTCCCGAGCAACATTTCAAGCTAGAACAAGAACTTTCCTCTTTAATTTAATACTTTAAGACTTGTCTGAGATTCAACCTCTTTTGTCTATAAAACGATTACCGTAGAACTTCGAATGTTTAGCAGATGCAGATGAAATGAAGCATAGAACATGACTGTAGAACACGATTTCTTTAAAAAAAATCCATAAAACGATTACTTTAGCTGACAAGGTATTTGCGAAAACTTGAATTTAGGATCTCAAGCTACATATATTTAAATTTATCAAGATTTTGTGTTGGGTAATATTATCATACGTAAAAAAGTACAAACGTACGTACATAAATTAGTAAGGACACGAGCTAATGTATATGATTAGTAAACACACGGAATTAGATGAACGTACGTACTCTCCTGTGAGTGTACCTTCATTATTTTTCTACGTGTCATCTGAGAATGGTTTTTTCTTTGAACTTAATACGCAGAATATTAGTAATTACTTGTATCCGAGTAAAGTGAATTTGTAGATACACTGAACATCCATATGAATATGTATTTACACAGTAAAAACATCAGAGAAACATTCTTCTCAAAACCCCGACGTTTCCATAGTATTTTTGCAGTTTGGCCTGCGGATGTACTCGTACAACACTGCAAATGCACAAAACTGTGTATATTATGTTTCTAATTTAATTTTCTCGCTTAGACGCACTTACAAACAAGTGTTTTAGTTAATTCCCGGAAGTAGCATCTAGCAAACTAGATATTTGTTCATCAGCAGAATTTTAAGCAAAATTTTATCCCCCCGCGGCTACCAAAAAGATATTTTCATAGACATCAGAATAATAGACGTTCGCCTACACATATTTATCACGAAGGACATTAACACGAACGTCCTTAAAAAGTTTTCATTTTTCGTACATATACACCCATTTAATAGTACCTACTATGTATAATTAGAAAAACGTATATACTATATTCAAAAGAACCACTTAAGAATCCTGTCAACAAGAAAAACAAAAATAATATCTCAAGGCATTCTATCCAAAAGGACTTGTAAATGAGGATAAATGAAAATTTATAGGACATTTTGTCACGGGTGCGGGCGGAAACATTCGGAAGATGTTTTATTTCGTTCCACCTACGTTATTTGAATTTGACAACATTTCCGAGGTTATATTTGGTTTACCTTTTCTCTTTTTAAATTCAATGAATTTTAGCCAAATGTTTAACATATTTTAATTCAATGATAAATAAAACCGAGGGGTTTCAAAAGTATCTCGTTAGTGAGAAATAAATATGACAGTGATTTCCCCTTAAAAGAGTTCAATTTCCATATTTACGCTCAATGGGTGGTGCTCCTGTTGTCCTTTTATTTAAGGATTTTCAGTGGAATTTCTTCTTTTGTATTTTATTTCTCAAATTATTATCAATTTAAGTACACAAGAGGACATAGAGTGAACGACAAAAATTTCGTATTTTTATGTTTGGGACGTAATCATTTTTTTTTCTCGTCTTGTCTCTGTGAAACAGAGGTTATGTTTGAAAATACAACAAAAAATAAATGCCATCTGCAGACGAAGTACCACAATGGAGAAATTTAAGAGCAGGCAAATATTTAAAAATAATTTCAACCAAAGTACTCGAATTTATTACGAGTGCGTTGCTTTTTTCTTCGTGTCTGTCATTAAATGCGAATTTGTGGTAAGATTTTATCGAAAGGGTTATCTTGTTCAGCAGATTTATTGGTAAAAATTGTTGTTTCACATGCGAAACGCTGTCATACGCATATTGTAAGTATTTTTGTATAAAATTTTATTATTTCAACATGCGCATACGAACTTGTTCATATGTAGGGATACATGTAGGGAGTACCCTTTCCGGTCTATGACAAGCTGTCGTGTGTTTTCCTTACCATCATAGCTGAAAGGATTTTAGCATATTCCCAGGTGGTAGGATTTACTTAACAACTCACGTCAAAAGCTTCGTCATAATCAGAAGAACGAAGGGGATTGCCTTCGTGGGTTTTGAATTAGTCGGTTTTGCTGGACTTACACATACATATGTATCCAAACTGACAAGGTGGAACCAATCGGAAGCTAATGTCATAATTTTGCGTTAAGTTTATTTTAGTACTGTCAATTACTCACGTTGTGTTCGGAAGCAACTGTCAAACTGTCAAATTGCTTTGTCTGTCGTTTAAGCTCTTGTATTGTTTTATTAATATTTGTTTACTTTATATATATACGTAAATTATTTTAATTCTAATTATACCTACTTCACGGTTAAAGGGGCAATTCTGTGTTTTATAACCATTCACTGTCACATTTTCGAAATGAGTACAAGTTATTCGACAAAGTGTGGTTTTGGTACTGCCTGAC
The DNA here is from genome assembly GCA_963583995.1 of Xylota segnis. Lineage (NCBI taxonomy): Eukaryota > Metazoa > Arthropoda > Insecta > Diptera > Syrphidae > Xylota > Xylota segnis. The sequence continues at coordinate 39,515,774 of OY757237.1, forward strand.
AAGACAATTTTAGAAAAACTAACATTCTTGTAATGTCATCTAGGAATGTCAGTTCAAACCTAGTTGTGTTGCCCCCACTAAGGAAAGAAAGTTTTCATTTCATCGCACATATCCTAAATGACAAGGCAAAATAAACTTTTGAGTCATCAAAAGTTTAACGTGACTGCAATGGTCGCCTTTCCTTGATACTGAGCAATAAATCAATTAGAACAAACTACATAGTTAGGGAGTCCATGTTATGACCTTGCATTAGAACACGAATAAATTTACCACATAGCTCTAAACGATTGGCGGTTGAAGGTTAGTTAAGGGAAACAGCTGCATTTTGAATGAACGTTCGTTTGGCATGTGGTTAGTCCAGACGATTTCCTTGATTGTTGAAAATTGTTTCTCAAGTTTCACGTTGATGTGATGACAAGACTTTATTACATGTTTGTGTTTAATTGAACAATATGGGTTAATTGCATGTCCTGGGTTGGTGATCTTTTACATGATTTCGATTAAAAGTTGGATTACCACATGAAGTAATTCTTTTCTTTAAAGAAGCAGTCAGAGCTATCGCCATTTGTTGGGAAACAACATTGATAACAAGTTTAGAAGATGTAAAAAACTGTTTTTTAAAGATAGTCTTAGCTAGCTTATTGGACATAGCTACACATGATTTGTAAAAAAAGCAAAAGCGGACATTTTTGTATAAACACAGAAAATTAAAAACCTTTTTTATCGTCAAACGTCAAACAAACAAACGAGTGTGGCAGGAATGGGTATCGGCTTTAAAGTTCATAACTCAGAAGAAAAGTTGAGTTTCAACCAGTTTTAATCATGAAATTGACAATTATTTTTTCGCGAATAGACGAACTGTCAAAGTTTATTCGCAATTCACGCAATGTAGGACGCAATCCACATTCTCGCGCCCAACACATTCGCACGAGTTTAACCTCACAATTCCTTTGCTTTGTGTTTCATGGTCGGTAATGACAAGTAAAAACCAGACAAAAAATGAATGATATATCAAAATTTGCGAATATTCGCTTATTCGCTTCTTACAATCATTCGTGTTGTCCGTGTTATATTCTTTACACGAATGGAGCGGACCTACTGTTTCATGCGGTATCCGAGGGTCAATTTGTTATTTCAAAAGCTTTCCCATGACAGTTGTACCCTCAAATGTTTGTCAGACGCTCACAAGAGGCGGAGTCGTGAAAGTTTTTTTGGTTGTTGTCTGCGGATTGAACTTAGAACTCTTGAGCCACGGTGTCCACTTCGAAATAGTTAGTGTATGTTATTAACCAAATTATTTTTAGGTCTCGACTAATAGAACATCACGTCGTGCAACCTAGTTGGTTGGTTATTCGTACCTTAATTTCGTTTTGACCTGATGGACGATTTTGATTATTATAATCCGAGTTGAGTTGTCCACTCTAGCTGACAGTATCTTGTTGGTCTCCGACGTCGTTGTACAGTGCGTAAAACACAATTTCTCAAATATTGAATATATTCGGAACTACTTTGGCCCTAGGAAGGCTGTATGTGGGGCGTTAAGACGTTTGCTTTGGTTTTGTCTCAAAGTCAATGAGTTTGAAAATATTTTTTTTAGTGGGTGTTTGAAACTCAAATGTGTTTACTCATTAGATAGGGTATTCGACTCTACACTTAATGATCAAGTACTAATTATGCTTTGGTTCATCTTTATCCCTTGTAGGGCCAATAATTTTAAATATCTTTTAAAGCAATAAGTTAGCCAATATACCTGTAAGCATGTAAGCAAAACTCTAACAAGTGGAATTCCATCACCTAATGAAATTTATTTTTTCCTTAAAATTTATTTCTCTTGGCGCGCGATCTCGTTTTTCCTGCGAGTATATCATGAACCCAATTAGATTACAAAACAATTTCGTAAAACATGTTTATTTCCTAAAATTCGTGCTAAAACGAAATGAAACGAAATGATAATAAGCAAAATTGTTTTTTTCCAACCGACCGACCAGTGGATAAGAGTCGTCGACATAGAAATATTTTAAGATCAAAGCTCTTAAAAGAATTATTATTCCGATTCCATGGGGGGGTTGGGGCTGTAGCCAAAAGATTACCCCAATTCCCGGCCGCATATTCGCAGAAGATTACGAATTCTTATATAAATTTTTCAAACAAACACATCGTATCTGTGATGTAATCAAGAATTAATTCTGAGTAGTAAATCTTTTTGAATTGTATGTTGTTAATTCGAAACGGAAGGCATGGCGCGCACACGCGATTTTTTTTTATTTTTTTTTTCTTTGGCAACCCTCAACCTGGTTTGGTTACGCAATTGCTATCACTTAATCGATATATGTACGACAAATATTGTCGGTATTTTTGGCGCCGTGATTAGGGTAAACAAATTAGTTGGTCGTGTAACTAGCGAATGTCCTTGGAGCCAGCAAGAAAATTGAAAATAAAGATTACAAGCATTTAGTATTAAAATTAATCTTGAAAGGATATTTGAACATAATCCGAACTTCAAACAGCCTGCTTAAGCAGCGAGTCTATTCCTGGGTTATTTCAATATTTCTCCTATCAATAATTTCGTATTCATTTCCTTGCAGACGGGGAAGGAGTATAAATAGCAAGTTAAAGTGAATTTATAACCAAGTCGTGGATAGCACTCTGCCATCTGCATGATTTATTAAAATGCTCTGCCATCACAATGTTATACATAAATCTTTTGAAGGAGAGTAGTTAAGGAGCAAAACTATTATTCAATCACAACATTTTTGTGTTGAATGATAGGCCAATTTAACTATTTTTCCAATTTAGCTTCTACCGACTTTTTGTCGAGTAAGGGGGGTTGTTATTTATTTGATTGGGGTTAACCTCACTTTACTGCAATCCAAACAATGAAAAAGAAAAACGTCCACCACTTGTCCTCCCCGCTCGACACTTCATAATTAAATTCCTTAGAGATATGGAGAGCGGCAATAGTTCGCTGAAAGGAAGACAATTACATTGGGTTCGTTGTATTGTCTGCACTTCCCCGAGGGACACAGTTGTTGTTTATGACATTGATCCAATATTTGCTTTTGTGAAAGCTTTGGATTTTCAGATGAATGGAGGATTTATGTACTGTAAAGGAGGGACTTCCTCTAGGGGATGGCAAATTGAAGCAATTAAAATCCTAAAGAGATGACATTTAATACGTTTTGATTACTGCCCTGCGGGTATGTATTCTCAAAAAAAAAAAACTTGTTTAAAACGTCACAGATCCTTAGAGCAGACCTTGAATTTGTTTTTCAATTTTTTAACTTAATTAATGTTTACTGAAAACACAACGGTCTACTGCTGTCGTTTATCATTATTATCGCAGAGTTGCCATGTAAATAGCTTTCGAAATTTATTTTCATGGGACGAATTATGTTTCAGAATCTATTTGGCCAGTTTAACTCTTAAGTTCCAAAGCCATATTCTGATTAATGATGAACAAGAAGTGTATTCACTGTCATATTGCTGGAGTATCATATTTGTCATGCTTAAGGGAAGATTGTTTTGAACCCTTTTACTTTGGATGACGTGTGTTGAATTCGCATCTTTTTCACGAGGTCAATTTCGGTGTATAGCACGTACAGTACGTGATTGTACTACCTTCGACAACATCAATTAGGTCTCAGGAATTTTCCTCTTCAAGACACTCCGCCAAGGATATTTTTCTAAGAACACGCGCCTCAGTAGAACAAATGGGAATGGTAAAGGTGATATAAACAGCATCATTTGTTATTCTTGCTTGTGACTTCCTGTTCAATCGTCCAAATATAACGCCATTGGCAAGAGGGCCAAGGGTTCCTTGGTTGATGATGTATTCGCGTTAAACATCAGGACTACCTACGAAAAAAATGCTTCGTATTATCGATGCACATTGTCTCTGTGGACTGTGGACTGTGGAGAGTTATCGAGCTTGTCACAATTCATAATGCCTTGCAATCTATTTTATAAACTTACCTAAGACATGATACAAGAAGAAGAGTGGAATTAACATTAATTTTTCTGAAAGAAAAGAAAAGTTCCAGCTCACTTGTAATTAACAGAGGACTAGCTACCTCCTGTCTTAAGGTTCGAGCAAATCGTGTGGAAGTTTTACCCAACCAGGGAGATTTATTCTTCTCCAACTGCCTGCACCCCAGCTACAAAGTGGCTATAGTCAATGATGCCACCTGGGAAATGATGATCAAAACTGGTTCTTCGCTTTTCTTAGGTCGCAAGATGAGATATTTAGAGGAAGGACGTGCGTGGTACCAGGATACATCACCCTAAGAGAAAGTAATTTATGTACATATAGTGTGGACGGTTAATGTGCTTTTTTCATATCCTGAGAGCTATCACCACGAATGGTTTTACATTTTTAGGCAAGTCTCTACATGATACACTTTCTTATTTGCATTTAATATGTATGGCTGTACAAATTGTTCGAGATAGGTAACATTCAACAAGAGCAGTCAGATACAACTGGTTCGTCTAAAAAGAACGAGGACCTAAGACACCTGATGCGAGCAAATCCAGAAGGATCCCAAAGGAAATGATCCGAATTCGAATACCATAGCACTCTTAGCAAGCATCGTAGACTGAGCAAAAGTCGCGCTGATTCATTACCAACATCATTGAGCTTTCGTTCAGTCTGCCTGCATTCTGAAAAACCATACCACACACAATTGTATTCGAAAAAAAATCCAATGGTCAACGGAGATCTTGTCTATGAACACAGGAAGATTCAATTTCGACCTCTGAGCCAGGCAATGTTTCTTGGGCACTAGATCCTATCTTTGGTCCCCACCTCCTTAGAGAAGTAACACTTGATTTCATGTCCTCCCAGAACCCCATTTCTGATTGATATTAGTTACAAAGTATTGGGGAGAGGTGGGTGTACATGAAACCATTGCAACAACTTTTTCGTGCAAATATTGTCATTATTGCTCTCCTTCAACCTTCCTGTGGGCGTTTCCGCAAAAAGCCCAAACAATCACTGTTTTTTAGAGCCCTCTAGCGAAAAAACTGTTTGTCAGAAAATCAAGGTTGCCTAGTGCGATGCATCTTCGAAAAACGCATAGTTTTCGAAATATTAGGGGAAAATCTGAAAATCGCGAATATTTTGAGGTGCTTAACGTTTTTTGCTTTAAAACCGACCTCCTTAATGCCAGCAAACTTGAAAGCCGGATACAGCTCCCCAAAAAATATAAGAATCGGTAGAGAAAAAACAATGTTCTCAATTTTGATACGAAAACCCAAGTTTTGAACACCGATTGACTGGACTACTACGTATAGTATACTAACTCAGTCAAAATATGCAGCTTAGATCAAGTTCAGTCTGTATAAGCGGGTCAAGCTCAGAAGACACAATCGTTAGCTTCTTACCTAAAAAAAAAGTTTCCATCTGACTGGTGGTTTCATAGTGTACGTTAGGCAGGACCGAACTGAAACTCTCTTCTAGGAAAGGGCTGCTAATTTGGTAAATGACTGGTAAAGCTATCCAAGGTGTACTTAAACTGGTTTAACTACTCAGCAGCTTACTCTCAATAGGATTCAGTAAATACTCTTGATTAGCTTAGAATAAACTTAAGAACTATCCAATCGGTAGGACACCACACATTCTATGCTTGAAATACCGCTCCATGACTTAATCTATTGATAGTTACATAAGCATTTGCTTTACAAACTCTAGCGCCATTAAATATTCATCTGTTTGTTCCGCCAACTCACGGCACACGTTTCAAATGACGGAACTCATGGCTAGGAAGCACGTGGAAATACCAGTCAGTGATGCAAATGTAATTATTAATTCTGACACGTGTTTCCAATAGCTTTTTTGGAATAAAATCTGTAGGTTTGTCTATACTATATCGAATCACATGTACAGTCTGACTTCGGAAGCCACCCACCTAAAACAAGATGCGTGGTGAAACTAGTTTTGTTTTGCTTTTAAATGTAAATATTGCTCACGCTTTACGCCATTTCTAGTAATGTTGAAACCAGTTAGCGTTTAGCACCTCCATGGGCTTCCACATATGCACGAGGAAGCTTTAATTAAGCCGTCAGACAGAGTTTGTAATTACATCACGGTTCAGTTGAAATGGTGGGCTGATATGTTACATACGGATATGTGGAGCGTGTCGAGTCCGCGTCAAAAGTTTTAAAACAAAACCAAATTAAATTAAATTGAATTGAATTTCCTCAAAAAAAGAAAAAAAGGAATCAGCCGTTTGTACATTTTCCCGTCGCGTCGCTGTGAGAAAATATCACGTTTATGAGCGCAGGTGGGCGATCCCACAGCCACTATTAACACATCAAAATCAAATCTGCCGCAGGTGTGTCATCTCGTTGAATCGTTTTATAGGTAATAATGTAAATTCGTCCCTCTCTAGATACTTTATGGGGTTTTTTTTTGTTTTGTGAGAATGGCTGCATTTATCATTACCTCTGGCGTAGAGGCGGTTTTAATGAGGATAATCTCGCGTAGCTATGTGTATCAATCAAATTTAAAATGAGCGCCACTTGGATAGACAGAAATTTTGCGCAGACAATCAATGGATTCCAACAACGATAAACCCGATTTCAGTTGAGTGTTAAACTTTAATAATTTTTTTACAGAAAGTCGAGTGTTAAAGCCATCGGAACTACGTTTCCCAAGGAATATCTGGCATACTTATGAATTTGCTCATTTGAAATTAAATTCATCACCATGTCTATGGATGAGGCAACAACACCTCAGTACATTGTGACGACTCCCAGTGAAGCTGGTGACGTGGAAGACGACCAATTGCAACATGACAAAACCGAACCGAATGGCAGTGCCGGCATTATGGGATATCCGCGAGCTTATTCGTTGACTACAACTCCATCGGTATCGGTTTCTTCATCGACGATATCAGCAGCATCGAATCGGGTAATGACAAGTACTCGCAGTCAAAGTCTTCAGTCCAGCTCATCGACCATTGTTGAACATCAAACGTCAACATGTTCGTCATCTTCCTCGTCGACTCTATCACATCAGTTGAAGGCCAAGTCAAGCGCCTCGATTGTAACCGAACAGCGAAGCATCATTCAGAAGACATCATCTGTTTCATCGGCTTCGGGAAAATCGAAATTTCAAAGTTTTCTCCAACAGCCCGAGAATACTCACCCGTCGAGTATGGGCGGTGGCGGATTCCTCACCGCTCATCAAAAACATGTTCGGCAATTTGTTCGTTCCACGTCGGCACACTCTGAGGCTACTGCCAGTGCGGCCAATAGCAAACCGGATAAATGTATACGCAGTGCTTCGACACAGATTGAAGAGCCATCCTCGGATAACGTCGACACTCTGTCACCGATAAATAGCGGCAAGTTTGGATTACATCAATCATCGTCGATTCTCATATCGAAGTCGGCCGAAACTATTGAAATGCACAAGACCATATCGGCCTCGAGTATTCGAACACAGTTGACATTATCGGGTGGTTTGCTTGCACCACCTAATCGTAAAATCACGATATTAAGTCCTATACATGCTCCACCTGGTTTGCATGATGTGCTGAAGCGTCATGGCAGGTCGCCACTATCGCCGCGCATCAGTTTTCCTGGCAGCGAAACTGATCTATTTGGGTAAGTTAAGTGTGACAATGAACTTTATTTTTAGGTTAACCCTGGAACTGCTTGTTCTGCGTAAACATGAACTAATTATAGGTTCAAGCTCATATGGGAAAAATTATAACATCTCATGCGGCAACCTCATGCACTGAGAAGCGTGACTGATGATATTACATGCATTACATGGAGGATTCTAACACCATCGGGTTTAATTATTTTAGGCCAATTATGCTCTTGTACAGTGTGCAGTCATTTGAAACATGAAACGTTCTCTAAAGCACTCATTTGTTCTGAAATATGATCAGTTTTTCACTGAGGTATTCAAAGAAAAAACTGTCGCAACATTTTTCCGAGAACTCAATTTTGGAAAACAGCCCTTTAATTTCTATTACCTTTACCCAGAGATGCATTTTACGTAAAGGTAGTCTGCATTCTCACGCAAACCGCTATAAACCTGGTCAATATATTTTTCCTCGCTCAGTCTGCCACGTCGTGCTATCCTGCCAAACCCAACTGTCATCGGATTCCATGGAACTTTTTGTGACTGTTTATTTTCCTGTATTCGTGTTTCTCGGATATACGATTCTGTGTCCTGGAAATCATCCTTTTTCAAAGGCCAGTAGTAACCCCTTTGTCATTATTTTGTAGAGAACTTCTTTCCGAGAGTTATTTGTCCTTCAATTTTTACCAAACCTTCATTTGTGTAGATTGCGTTTACGTATTCCGTGGTAGATGAAATCTTTAAGCACCTTAAAGTTGAACATTGCCGATGAGGTTTTGTTCATCGACAGAATGAATTATTTTTATTTGATTTCTGTCGAGTATTTCCTTGGGGCTCCTGAGGTCATTTCTATGCATACGCACATGTTCTTGGTACCAAGTTCTTGACCGACTAACATTCTGAGTTGACGTTTTGCATGGTTCAATTCACTTGTGTCAAGAGCATCTTCTACTCCAATTTTTTTAGAAGATTCGATGCAAAACTCATCTGCTATCAAGATTTGGGTCGACCAACTGTGACCTATGCGAGTCTAGTTTGGTGGAACTTCCGAGCTTACATTTCAAACAAAAGATCTTGGAGGAATCATTTCGCGGGATCGGCGAATTTTATAGAGAATTGACTAGTTACTGACTTTGTTTATCCAAACCCTGAATATTTTCGAAATTTATTTGTAAATGGGCCCACAACATCGTCGAGCACAGTTAGACTAGATTAAGCTAATCTTAATTTCTTTTTTGTTTGTATAAAAAACCGTTTTATCATGAAAAGATCCGATATGTGTTGAAGAGTAGTGGAGAATTGCTGCAAACTTGCTCGCGGTGGTCCTATGAATGAGATCGAACTTCATACTTAAATTTTACATGTGCACTACACTTGAAATGAATTTAAGCCCGATATCTTGTTTGAGTTTTATTTTGTTTTGTTCTGAGTTTTATTTAAATACAAAATTGTTATGTTCTTATTGAAAACCCCTTTAATGTACAAACCAAAACTTGTTGCGAACTCACGGAGGTTGTCACAATGTCACGTTGAATATTTTTAGTAAATCGTACGAAACTCTGTGCATATCTGGCATTTAACTCACTCTGCCATGTGTATTTAAAAAATCCGACTCAGATATATCTGCAAATCTTGTATGAGTATTCCTATGTTCTGACACAGATTTACAAATGAAGCACATTGAACTTCAAAAAAACCATTTTATTTGTATTTAGAATATAAACTTAATCCTAAACTTAATCAATGACATTCACTAAAAAAGTATTTTATATTTTTTTTTTCTTTGCAGGTAAGTTAAACACAATACCAAAGAATTGGACATCTATTTCAAAAGTAAACTCAAGTCGGGAAACATTGTCCTGAAGTGAGATTACCTTGCCTACAGGTAGATAATTTAAAAATTATTTCAGTTTTCCTAACTTGATTTTTCTGAGAATAGAAAGCTTATCGATTTATTTTATATGTAGTTCCAAAAGATTTCAAAAATTCAAGTCAGTTGAATAAATATTAATTGGCGTCTGAACATTTTCATCCCGACTTTCGGTGTCGTTTCCTTTGTGGGGGAGTTTTGAATGGAGTTATGATGTTTTGATACTTTTGCAACTAAATTAATGAAATAAAAAGAAGTAGACCTAAAAACCGAACTAGGGCGCCGTGGGTCAGTGATTAATGCGTTGGACTGAGCAAGGGGGTTCCAGGTTCAACTCCTCCAATTATTGGCCCATCTCTCGCGATCGTCTGACAAACATCTGATAGTACAACTGTTCTAAAAAAGCTGCCATTCCGTCACGGCATCAAACAATAGGTCCCTTCCATTCGTGTAAAGAATATAACACACACAACACCAATAGTTTTGAGAAGATACTTCCTGGGTACATGGACTTGTTACATTAAATAAATGTATTTGTTTGGGCTGAATCTGATTGATCTATGAGAATGGCTTGGGCTGAGAATGATTGACCAAATAGACTTGACCTGCCATTTATATCCAATTTTTCCAACAGCCGACATTATAGCCTCCTGTTTGATGTTGTTTTAGAAAGGCTATTTCAACAGTGGCAATAAGCGAGTGTAAAGGTGGCAGCACAGTAGATAACCATTCTTTCAACTGTGTAGCAACGTACACTCATAATTGAAAGAGCCCAATCTTGTTGTGTGAACAGGCTTATTGGCCCATGACCAAACGTTGTTAGTTCGTTCCTGGTTCCATCCGAAACTCCTACCGTGCAAGGAGACTTAGACACAACTTATTGATTTCGACAGTTTTCGTAGTTATCCCAGTCCCAAGAGTCTCTTGGTTGTTTTGCCCGACTAAGGAATTTTCTGATTCTGTTTCTCCGCAATTTCGGTTCCCAAGTCCATCAAGGGATCTATTACGACTTTGATAAAGAAATGCTTACTTTATCTCTTAAAACGGCAAATTCTATTTGGTTTTATGTCGCCAAGAGATTTAACAGATGGTTGTCGTACTTGTCGCTGTCCTTTGCTTACTTTGCTAAAATGTTGAGGTGGTTTCATTTCCCTATTTGCAGAAGATGCACATCCTAAGTCATATGCTATGTAAACCAATAGTCTTTCAACCTAGTAATATAGAGATGGGGGTCAGTCCTTTCCCAACACTTAGAATTCTTCAAATGCGAAGAAGTCAAGCGTTTCATCAACAAAAAACTTTCAGCAAAAGTTCAACATAAATCATCAAAAGAAATTGAAAAAAGTATACCATTCACCAGCAGTCAAAACCACAAAAATTACAATGCATTCTGTCAAAACCCGCAGAAAATTTCAATCCTGCAGTGAGTTCTATAAACAAGAACCACACGGTGCCAGTAGCCACAGAAACTCACCACCATGAACCTCACAAGGGTAAAAAAGTCCAATTTTTTTCGTTCGCAGGGCAATTATCAATCAAACTTTATAAGCACACCCAAAGTTATTTTTCTGTTCATCTTAATTCGAAAACTTTGCCAGCCATTTTTTGAAGACTAAAACGAAGGGTGCGAGTCCAAAGTTTTTTATTTACTTTTATTTAGAATTGTGCTTCTCTGGGTTGCAGATTTTTTCCCCTAGACTTCTTACATGATTCTTCGACTTTTCAACAAGCTAACACAATGGGTAAAAAGTAGTGGGGCTTCCGTGTGAAATTGAAAAGTTTGGTCTATCATAAGGACATAGCTCACCCTCAAGTATGTGTCGCCAATATTACCCCTAAAATGGGAAAAGAAAAAAAAGGTCCCCAGTACGAAAGTTCAAGGACATCGTGTGGGAAATGGAAACAAGTAAAAGAAATGGTCATGATGTATCTAAAACAAAAATTAATCAAGAAAAATATATTAATCAGATACGAAAACCTAAATAAAGTGTAACATCAAAAGAAAACACACACATAGACGGAAGTTGTCATAATTAAAAGGTAGAAGTTCCAAAGATTTTCCCAATATTCAACAGGATGAAACTCAACAGGACGAAATGAGCATTAATACTGCAGCAGGGTTGGTTTTACTACCTAACCTCATAGTATGAAGTAAAATTCAAAGCAGTATGTAAATTCCACCCAAGGGCGAAGATAGGTTGATAAACTTGACGAAATAATGAGGTGAGTGTGTGCATGCTGCGAGCGTTTATTCCTGCTGCTGAACATTATGGCGGGTGGATTTATGTTTTCAATGTTTATCGAGAAAATTTTAGAGGGAAATACGTGGATGTGTATTTTTTTAGTACTGAATAATGAAATAGCTGCGGGCGACTCTGTAAGTTCATAAGTCGCAACAGAATAGCACTTTTACGTCTTTAAGAAGAGACAAGCTTGCATGAACAACTTTGTAAACATTATGCTGATTGTAACCTAAGAGACGGTCTTGGCGTCATGTGGTTTGCCACACTTGCAATGAGACGCAGACACAATTCCTCGAATTTTTGTGCAAAAATATATGAATTTATTCAAATGGAAAATAAGCATTGTTCTTGTAGACTGAATTCGCCCCTGGCGATATGTCATGCCAGCACTGTTCTCCCCACTTCATCAGTGCATTTAAACGAACTCATTAAGATTTTTAGTGATTTTTTTTACTTTATTATTGCTAATTTTGAAAGTCTTTTAAAGCAGAAATATAAGTATGTCTGCTTTAGTGCCTCGTTGATCCTTTATATTTGATAGACTCCGCTAAACTAGTTCTTAGCTCGATAGCCGATAGTCTTAGCTCCTTTAGTCGATAATTCCATGGCCTCAGCTCCGAAAGGACCAATTACAACTGAGCGTTATTATCAATGCAATTTATTTGTTTATTTATCTTTTACCAAGACTTTTCAATTTAAACAGAGATTGATAGGATAGTAGGTTATATACATATCAAACCATGGAAGATCTCGTAATCTTTTCTAAAGAGCTTCAATTCTGGTGATTGGCGCATATTGATGATTCATGCATATTCCAATAGGAACCAGACCAAAGGTAAATGTAACTACATACGTACATCCTTGACAAATAAGTCAAACAATAGATGAGCGATGTGACTGCCTTGAGGGACCCCATATGACAAATGAATTTTATCAGAAATTTTATTTTGAAAAGCAGTAATTTATGGTAAACACTCTCATGTAACGAAAGAAAGGCACACCCTAATGGCGGCCTACCTCAGTAGAATGGAATTCTACGGCTTCAAAGGCTGCGGCGATACTGAGGTGGAGGAAGACATGACGCACAAGTCTCAGCAGAATCAGACACCAAACCTTTGGGAAAACATTTTTCGACCAACTCTACGAACTAGCTAACACGCCCCCTAAAACCACCTTAAAATTCATAACGAAAACGGGTTGGTTCAGGAGGGCCGCTCCCGCCATGGAGAAACGAGTTACACTTTCTGTTTTCATATTTTTTTAATTCTTTCAGTTTCCCAGGCTAGGGGATACAATGGATTCGTCGAGATCCGAGTGAGACCGCTCCTTCCTAATGGTTTTGCAGTCACGCTTTACAAAAGTCAGCATAGATTTTTTTATAATTTTCGAGATTACAAAATATGTTATCTGAAAAGGATGAATCGTACGAAACCATGCTGCTTATTGGAAATTAAAGATTAGCAATGAAATTGAAAATTTTCAGAAACCAACTTGTCAAACTGTAGCTCTGTAGTTCTTCACGTTATTTTTTCTACCGGAAAGGAGTTCGTCTATACATGGGAATGTACACATTTTTAAGGAACCGGAAGCCAGTCCACCTGGGGTAGGATTAAAGTTGAATTTTATTTCGGTTGAGCTTTTTAAAGTGCCTTCGGAAAAGCATAATATCCTGGAACGAAGAAAAAGGCAAGGTGACTGGTCAATATTTTTGCCCTCTCTCGAATAAATAGATTGAAAAACTGATGCAAGCATATTGCGGGTAGAAAACAGTTTATACACTGATTGTACATTAGGAGGATACTGTTTAGATCTACGACTTGGGTGGCTCTAAATAAGGGAAAAACTTTCAGTAGAGTCTACAGAACATGTGGTTATAACAAGGTGCTACCACATCACACACCACTCGTGCTACAATGCAAATTTTGGAAACAATTTTTTCCGAGCCATACAAAAAGGATTTTCTAGATCTAATCCTATGAGTTTTCCATGATCTACAAGTTTATACTCAAGTAAATCTTACCGACTGCGGTACCTGGGAGAAGATATTTCTTATGCTTTGTTTAACCTTAACTACGGTTCTTCTTGCTGTGGTAAACGATTCAGTTGATTTGATGCAGATATCATTTACAAGTATATTACATGTTTTGTCTGAAAGACATGTAGCCCAAGAAGACAGTCGGGTTTCTGCGTTGGCTTTAGTTTTCTATTTGGAAACTATCAGGTTAGAAAGAGTCTTCCTATCGGTCTTCCTTTAGTTGTTTTTCTGCTGGCTTGGAACCACATCAAACAAACATTCTACTGTAAGAAGGAATGTTTCTTTATTTTTTTCTTTTATTTATAATTACCTCCTGTGGAAACTAGCTATCCTGGTTTTGTATCTAGAACCTTGATCACCAATGTACATGTACATAGTAGGTATACTGCAAATAGGAATTGGTAATAAGTTAAAAACCTCCACAGTTGTATCCGTTTGTCAACTTCTCTAGTCTTTGACATTTTAAATTGAAAAAGACTTATGATCTCTGCACTTTCCAGCGTCGCAATCTAGCAACATCCAGTACATCCATTGTAAGCATAGCCACTCACTTAGAACCTTACCTAAGCACTTAATAAAATCGTTTTATCCCTCCTTTCACCTGCATACATACATTTCAAAATCAAAAAGGTCAGGTTAAGGTAATTATTTATCCAGGCACCTGTAGCATACGTCCTAATAGTACCCGTATCATGAGTACTGTATTAAAGTCACTCGGCTAACTTGGTTCAACCCTAAAACATCTTTTTGTACACATTTACCTTCCTGTCTACCTATTAGTGGTGTATTCTTATCTTGTACCTTTTTTCCTGCTGATTTTGTTCAAACTTTGCATATTTGTGTTGCTTGTTCTGTTCATTTTTTTTTTATTTTTTTTCTCCGTAAACAAGCTTATCCTTATCTTGAACACAGGAAATATATAAGTTCATACCCTTTTGCAGCTACACGTGCTTAAAATACCCAGATTTAAACTTGTAATATTAATTACAAGCAAACAAATAAATATGCCTTTTTAGCTGAAAACTTTTCTACAAAAAAAAAACGAATACAGAACCCCAACCATCCCCCTAAGGTTCTCTTTAATTGATGAAAGATAATACAGCATTAAGATGTTTACAGTATTTGTCATCTTCGTTCCAACAGCAAATTTAATGAGCGACTGCTTTCTTCTTCGTGCTTTTACGCATACACACTCGCACTCACACACAATACATACATACGTAAGTCTCATCCCTAATTAAAATTGCCTAAATGTATCTTTTGAAAATTTATGAATAATTCAGGTGAAATTTTCCCTGTTTACACGTCGTTCGTGAAATATAATTAAATGCGCGTAATTTAGTCATGGTGATTGTAACGAAAATAAATTAAAAATAAAAATTACAAAACGCGAATAACATTTCGAAAACATTTAAATGAGAAATACTAAGTTAAAAAATAAAAATAGAAAATGTTAATTTTTAGAAAATCCAAAAACAAAAAACATTTTCAACAGCATTTTGTGTGTAGACGTATTTGTTTAGGACGTTTCGTGAACTAACCTGTTGTTAGATTTATTCGTTCTTCACCTTTATGCTTTGGGCCTTTTCGTATTTCATTTTCTGCTGTCGATATTTCGTACATTAGAATATTTGTCATGGTGTCCCTTTTGAGAAGAGTTCCAATGAAGACATCTGGAAGCCTTCCGTACATTGTTTTCATTTCACGGAGTGTTTTTGCTCATTAGCTGGCGAGGTTGCTCTTGTTTCGTGTAATTGGCAAATCACCTCTTTGTTTGGTACCGAGAAACCTTTGTATTGAACTTTTTGTTGCCCATTTGTCCGAGGAGTATTTGATCAACGTTATTGGAAAAAGGCTGATTCAATCGTTAATTGGAAATTGGCATTCATTTTAGTAAAAGGTAGGAGAGAACGACACTCGGATCTGATTATTTAGGGTGCTCTACCTTGGAAGGTGAAAAATTTGGCATTTAAATGTAATCAGAGATGTTAATTGCTGCATAAATACTGTGTTGTAAATTATTCGTATCTTACCTCTAGAGATCAACAAATCAAAGTCAAAATCGTACACTTTTTTCCCGAAATTATTAGTGCAGAAAAAAATGGACCGATCAGCCTTACCACATCTGTTGAGGTAGCCCTGCACGAGGTGGTAACATGGATTGAAAACTCACTTCACCCGGATGTAGAAGAAGCCTTCAACAATGTAAAACCCGAATCGATAAGACAAGCATTAGATCTAGTAAACTCAAACTGGATTGAATGCATGCTCAAGACGAGACACATCAACTCGGAACTAGTACATGCACTAGCCTCTAGAAGCAGCCCCCTGCTATGGATATTGCTCATAAATAGAATCTTAAAGAAGTTAGAACGAAGTGCTCGAAGTTGTCGCATAAGCGGATGATGTTGTCATGATAGGGAGAGGAAAGCTCGTAGACACCATCACCGAACTACTCCAATACGGTCTTAATACCCTGCACAAGTGACCGGTAGAATGAGGACTAAACTAAGGCTGTGGACTAAGAGATGGTCCTCTTCACAAATAAGACGACAATAACATAGGTTAGGCCACTGCGACTTAACAGTATGCCTCTCAAATAAATCGAAATACCTGGGCTGTAGACTGACTTGGAAAGAAGCATCTGTAAACTTCTACACATGCATCAAAATCTTTGGCAAAAAATGAGGGCCCAAGTCCACCATAATCAATTGGATTACACCGCCATCCGTTAAGCCCATTCTATCTTATGTGTGCTTAGTCTAGTGGTCCGCAGTAGACAAGACTACGTACCTTCGAACACTGACCAATATACAAAGACTAGCAAGTATAGGGATTACCAACGCTATAAGAACCACACTGACTGCAGCCCTTGAAACTATACTTCTAAAGGCAACGGCTACGCTTGAAATATTCTAAACTAAAATCCTGAAATTTATGACAACTTCGGGGACCCACGACAGGGGCTCACAAAGGATCCACTAGTGATCCGAGTGTTGGCTGCACATGTGGCCACTCCATTCCACCTACCTACATATGTACATCGATTCATATATTTATGCGACTAAAATTGCAAACGAATTCCCAAGAAAGACATTCGTATAAAGCACATCCTTACCTTATAAAATTTAATTGAAGAAAGGGATTCCAGGTTTCCTTGAATTAAAATACTCTTCGTATTGCAACTAAATCAACTGATGGCATACGAACGATATTCCAGAAACGAAACCTTATGCAATTCTAGAGAAATGTTTTAGTTTCGTTGGTGCGATGTATGATGTTAGTAATTTATTCTGTAAAAAGTGCTCAAAGAACACATTCAACCCGCACCTTACGTACTATAAAAATAAACTTGAAATTGGTTCTGACAAAGACAGCTTCAAAGCAAATTGCTTTTTATGCGTTGGTGTATAGTCCTTTGGATAGATGTAACCGATATTACACAATCTAAACCTAATTTACTTTGTTTTTTTAAAACAAACTGGCGGGTTATCCAAACTGATGTCTCTATCGAACCAGAACTAAATGTTTTACAATGTGAGCTCAAGGTTGAGTTTCGAAAAATTACTGGAATAACTAGAAGAATTGTATTTATTTGAAGAGCTGAAAAACAGGTCTTCTTTTCCAAACCTTTTACTAGTCGAAACCGGTGGCGCATATCCCGCATAGGAAATACTCTCCGAAAAGAAACTCGCATGGTTGGGTCATCGGTTAAAGATCAGTCTTAAAGGGTCATGAGACCACTTATTTCGAAGGAAATATGCAGGCTGATGTGCTGGCAAGGTTAAGAACTTGTTCGACATCCCAGTTGTTGCAGTATAAACGAGAAAGAAACAGTCTACCAATTTCTCTGTACTAATATTCAACCTGTGCCTAAGAGTATGCATTATTTTTTTTTACACAACGTGTAAATAGCATCGGCAGCTATCAGGGTCCTGCTACTGACTACTGTAACTGTTAGCGTTGAACAAAAGTTACTCTTGTCAAACGCTGTATCTTTGGCCAAGGCCAAGTCCCTGTCAAGAAACAGCAAGGAAATTATCCAAATAGATTTTCGGTCCTGTTTGCGTTGAGGAACATTGGAGGAGGAGATTCAACAGCGAATTCTACGAGCTGTAAAGCGACATCGACTTGGTCGTATCATCCGTGTAAGATGTCAATACTCCGAAAAGTTTTTGATTCTTCCCCGAAGGGACAAAGCAATAGAGGAAGACCTCACCTTAGGTGATGCACACAAGTGTAAGACTCAGCCAAGTTGGAGTGCGCAACTGGAGGGGATTAGCCAACTGAAGAGGTTTCTTGGTTGAGGCCCAGGTCCATCCTGGAATGTAGCGCCACCTAAGTTAATAACCGAACAGTGATATCGATTCATGTCTTGTTGACGTGTATATTGTATCTGTTTGCTTCACAAAATATAATTGACATTTGCCACCATTTGCAAGAATTATAACATGTTCAGATAGGATGATGACTTTTACGCCATCTTGCAGAAACTATGGTTGAAAACATACATAGATTATGATTTCAATACTTTATGGATCGTATCTGAACTAGAATATTTGCAATTAGTTAGAACTCGTAAATTTATTACGAGTGTGTGATTATATTTACATATACATATGAGGCGCAATGTCACGAAAACTTAACGAAAATGGAGAGAAAACTGTTTATGAAATAATTAAGTAGTTTCCAAAATGCAACAGGATAGATGTAAAAACTGTTCTCCAATACAAAGCCAAGAGAACAGAAAATGCCATTTTTGATTTCTGAGATAATATTATCTACCTCTTCGATGGCAGAACATAACATCCCTTCCCATCGATCGCTAATTTCAAATGTTCGAGATTTTAATTTTGAATGTTTCTTCTAAACCACTCTCAAGCTGACATTCCAGTAAATCAGTGGTTTTTTGCTCTTTCATTCTGTATAGGCATGATACCAACCACATTGAAGTAAAAATGGCATGAATAGAATGGAAATCAAGGGTACCGTCCACAGAAATGCAATTAGATGAGTAGGTCAACAATCTCTCAGTACGAATCTCTACACCTTGAGGGTCTGGCAAACCGAAACAGTATGCAAAGAAAACGCAAGCCTACATTTGACAAGTTCAAATGAATGAATACAGTGGCCTGTTGTTTTTGTTCGCAATTCAAAAGGAATACACTATGTCCTCTCCCACATTCGTCGTACCTACGATGAACGAAGTGGTTTTCGGCTTTCGACGACTTTCCGTGGCGTCTTTGGTGTTTGTGTTTTTGAGTGTATCCTGGGAAATCATATTGTACAAAACCTTGTACACAATCTCTTGGAGAAAAAAACACATCCTCCCTCGCTGGCGGATAGACCCTAAAGTGTTTGGATTAATTTGAAACCCAAACCGCTTGGAAATGGAACAAATTAACCTCATCTATACACAAACATCTAAAATATTCATTAACTATTCGATAACATCCTGTCCGTCTTTCTGCCAAAGCATCATGGGCCATCCCCTGGGAGTATTTCAGAAAATGTGTCCCAAATTCATTAGTTTTTTAAGATACTGGGTATGCCTTAATTTGTTTACACTCTTATGCCAACTTTTGATAACAACAAAACTAACCTTATAATCTCGACCCATGCAAGGACGAATCAAATTGTCCTGATGAAGACATCCTTCGTGATTGAATACGCTGACTGAAAATACACTCGTTAATGTTTTCGATCAGGCAGACTGCCATAATACTTGCGACCAAATTGAATCCCAAGGCGCAGGAATTTTGATTTTAATTGAATTGAATTCTCCGGCAGGACTGATTATGTGGTACCACCCACACAGAATCCGAAGAGCAGCAGTGCGCCTCCGTATGTTTACCAATGGGACTGTATGTAGGGTAGTGATGCGATATAAAGTAATCCCACCCAGTGGGGTTATAATCTTTTGTATGTTTATTTATTCGTTTATTGCAGCAAGTAGGTAAGTAGGTACATATATTACCTGTTTTACGTGTAATTACACATGGTACTTGTAAATACTGCGAATAAAAGTCAAGATAGACGCAAACAGGGACCACTTCGTTGACAATAAACAATGAAAAGTGTTTTATTCCGTCGAGTGTTTTTCGAGTGTTGATTCTGTGTGTTGAAATCAACGCTCAGATGTAAAGGAAAGTATGTATGATGTCCTTGATTGAAATTTCGAAACCCCTCTCATTTGATTGAGAAATTATGCATTACTTGGGTATAACCTGAACGAGGTGAAAAATGGAAATTTATTCGAAAACAAATTTTCATTTTGTATCCGAAATCGTGTATGTCTGTTGGTGTTCAATGTGAATATAGCAATTTCCTAAGAGTGAATGTGGAGGAAATTGTTTCGTATGTGTCAAGACACACTCAATGATTGGTTCCGTCGCGGGGGAAATAGCTGGTTATGGAGGTTGTGTTTTACCAACATTGTTTTCAGATTAAATTGAAAAATAATGCCTCGGGCAAAGGGAGACATATTGAATATATTTCTGCTCCTTGTGGCGCCTGGTTTTGGTATGCTATTTCCAGGAATTTTTCATCAATCAACTGATAAATAATTTGAGATTTAAAACATTGCTGTTCGGTTCTGAACAGAGAGACGTAGGCGAGTGGATCCTAAGTATACATATTCACATCCAAAATGTAATACCTGCGTGTATTGATTGGGTTAAATCACTACAACTTGTGCTGGTCTATTTCGGGAGGATATTAGTTGAGTATATATAATTAAAACACTCGATGTCGGTTTGATGTAAACCGTACAATAGATTGTTGTTTCATTGCCGTTGTGCATCAATAGAAATCAAACAAAGGATTCATCTTTCAAAACGTTAAAGCACATAATTTCAACCCACCCTGGTGACGTGAATGGTTTTGCTCTTTACTGAAGTGTTGGACGTTCCATTGGTTTTGGTATATAGCAGTGCCAACTTCTGCCTCCTGCTCGGTTTTGTCAGAACAACTACAATGTATTTCCGACATATGTACATATGTACCTATAACAAAAGCCTGCCTGCCACTTTGCAAGGTATTTAACATGATTGGTGGAATGTTTAAGACAGCTTTTAGTATCACAATGCCATTGCTTGCGTCCAATTTTATTTCCAATGTACATCTATACTGGTAGAACTATGTTCTTGTTTAGCAATGTTCACTTGAGGCTTTGAAGCATTTCATTGGAACCCTCCTTTTGACTCTCGAATACTACTAAAACCTTCCTTTGAGGTAAAATATTGCGATGACACTTTTGCAGAAGACTATCGTTACTGTGAAGGATTCGTAAGATGTTTTCTACCATTACCCTTGGGTCGGAATATAACTTGTTATTAGCAGTATTTAGGTTAACTTGGCAACAAAACAATTGCCAACAGGGCGAGTTAGCTTCGCATCGCGTGTTAAGTGTTACGCTTATGTATTTTAAAGAAATTTTGGTGGAGGGTCAAATGGGTATTTAGGAACATGCCAAGTTCTTCCAATTGCTTTGTTTTATGGTGGCTTCCTTGCCGTAATGTAAGTAGTTTGACTTCGGTGAGTTAGCACAAAAAAAACATTCAGCAGCTGATTCCGTAGCTATATTTAAACCATTTACTCACTATCAGGCCTAAACCAAATACCATTTAACTGCATCGAACTCAAAAGTCAAAAATCAATACCCAGTGTTGCGGTACCCAAATTTAGGAAAAATTTTATAGCTTTCTGACGGTTCTAGACTCATGGGATCGGTGCAGTTAATTGACATTCAGTTCAGGCCTGATATGGTGTACTGTAATTTAAGATAAAGACTGCCAGAGAAAACATCTATATATATAAACTAAGTCCTTTGGGAGAACGAATGGCTGCATATTCTTATTGGCGTATGTTGGGGATATATCCTGAAAACTAGATTTCTAACACAATTTTTGCGGACATTAGTCGTTTTCGTTTAGTTCCTGGTTCAACAATAATTTCGTACTCACTTGTACGGCAATTTCTCTTTCATATTAAGACGCCTTTGGACATTGGTGCCTCTACGTCTTCACTGCACTGCACTGAAGACCATTGTACCAACTGTCCAACTCATAGAGCTCCTCAGCTCCAAAATTTGAATCATATATACTCGTGTAATCGTAATAAACTCATATCTCTAAATTGATTGGCAAACGCTTCCCCCCACAACGTTTATAAACAAAAATGTCACATTAAGACATGCAGTCTAATCTGGGTATAATATATATATACACCCTTACATACATATGTATGTAGGACCTTGTGATTTATTTTTATTGCCAGACATTTCCCATTTTGTCACAAAATAATCCTTATAAACTTTAGGACAACCTATTAAAAGAGACCTTAAAAACCAATTTACCCATTATAAGCCTCGAATTTAAAAGCAATTTAGAATACATGTTTATGTAAATAATGTTCATATAAAGCCATATATAAGACAATCTCTTTCTGGCACTGATAATATAGTTCACAGGATGAAATTAGGAGATCAGGGTCGAGATGTTGTCACAATTATCTAATTGATGTAACAATTACATCCCTAAGAACAGAACAGACCTTTTGAAATTGCGTCGTCTTTAGTCCTATTTCCTTTAGAGCATATAGCATATTCCGACGAGAGCCTTCAAGCAACACTTTTCGTATATCGTAGTTACCTGGTCTCCTTCCTTGCGCGAGGCAAACCGCTTGTGGCATAAATCAAAATCAAATAAGTGTCCAGATACATACGTTCCTTACGCAAATATCAACGTATATGAACGTACATACACAGGCTATTGAAACAATATTTCATTTTTAAATGCATAGGGTGACCAAATAGCAATGACACTTTTTCCAATTGTTATGTTTCAATAGATGTCAAAGTTACCAAAGATAGCTTAGCTGTCAAAATTGTCAGTAAAGTGACGTTTGAAAAGCGTGCGGAAATTATGAAAAAATATTTCCGAAATTCTCGGTCAGTTGTAAATATGCAACGAGAATTTCTTTGTAAGATCGGTCGTCATCATGGCTTCAGTGTGCAGTTGTGCAGGCAATTCGTCGCACTCTGAAACAGTTTGAGCATGAGTACACTCTTTCGGAGCTTAAGCCACAAACCAGACAAAGAATAGTGCCAAATGAAGAAAACATAGCCGTGGTAGCGTTCAGTATCGAAAAAGACCCAGAAATGTCGATTCGGTGCCGATCAGCTGAATTGGGCATCGCCAGAGAGTCAACCTAGCTTATGTTACGGTTGTATTTGGGCCGAATGTAGGCCCAGAGATTATTAGATTATGCTGACGTAAGAATTGAAGCCGGGCGACCATAAACAACACTGTAATTTCACAAACTAAGCTCTGATAAAGTTGGCCAAAGATTTGGCCCGGATTTTATACACAAAATCATTTTCTCAGACGAGGCCAATTTATGGCTCAGCGGCAATGTCAATAAGAAGAATTGGAGCGAGCACAATCCACAAGTGTTCGACCAAGCATGAATGCATCCACAATGATTGTCTGTTTGGTGCGGTTTATGGCGTGCGTGCGGTTGGCGCATACAAGTCAACCACTTTGGACGAGCTTGAGGCCAACATTTCAGATGATTTTGCTGGAATAACGCCGCATATATTGGAGCGAGTCATCAAAAAATGGACCGACCACTTGAAGTACTGCCAGCGAAACCGAGGTGGCCATTTGAATGATATGCTATTCCACACATAATGCCATGAATTTAGCTTCAAAATAAGGCCAGAATCAATTTTATATCTCACACAGTTGTTGTCTTATTCAATTTTTTTCCTACTCTTCTTATCTGGCCACAGTAGTTCCATCGTTTATGAATTGTATTTCTGTTTACACTGTACAGCTAAACATGTATTCAAATATAGCTTAACAATAACATTTTAATTTAACGTCTTCATACAATTCATAATTGATGGCCAACTATCGCTGTTTAATAAACGATACCACTTAGTATTTCATTTCCACCTCTATTCAGCCTTTCAACACTTTATTATGAAATGCCCATCGACATTTGATTGATTTGAAAAGTATTCTATCCAAGATCTGCCTCCAGTTTAGATTATTTAATCTTTGTTGATATTTTTAAAGCTTTCCTTGAACTTGAACAAAACTTTTTGGTTCAAAATACCGGCTAAACTTGAAACCATCTGAAAAGCCCACAAAGTTCATAATAAAAGTCTTTTAAGCTTCTAGATAGCTGTAGAGCTTATCTAACCACATGTGCGCGTACACTTGTCAGCAAAGTAATTCAGCAACTAAAAGCTTATTACAAACAACGGAATGTCAGTGAAATTTAAAATTTCAAAGAGCTTTCCTGTGATTAGCAAGTTTGCTATAAGATTGCAGAAGACTACTGACGAAAGCATAAACAACCGAGCCTGAGAAAGAGGACTGCTTGGGTAGTGTAGTCAGTCAATTGATTAAATCGATTTAAGAATATAATGATAGATGCTCCAGTGCACCAGGAGAGGGTGAAACTAAACGGTCCCAAAAGAAATGTCAAAGTGGTATTTAAAAAGCTTGTCTGTCAAATTGAATTCGCCATAATGCCGATTGCCGAGGTCGAGTACGAATCCACTGAGAGAGATTATGATGCAAAGCGCATGGGAGAGCAAATAAAGCTTACAATTACACCTGCGTCGGATGTAGTTGTCATAGATTTCTACCTGCACAGTAGGATGAGGTCTTCCCCATCTCTTACGTGTCTTATAATAAAATTATTTTAATGTTAATCACCTGTGGTTATGTGCTGTAAAGAGTGAACAAGGTGTCTATTTAAAAGCTCTTGAACGTGTCATTTACGCATTGCTGTATGTATAATGCATGTGAGGAAAATCTTTTTCCAGATACGTTTCAAGGGGGTTTCTATGATTCGAGTAATCTATTAGCTTAGAATAAACTATACTTTTAAAAGTTGCTTGTACAGAAAATACATATATGTATGTGCTTACATGTGTACATATAAACTCTGTGCTCTAGGGGTTAACTTGGATTTTCTCGTCTCGATTTTCTCATCTCCCTCGAAAGTCTGCTACTGCTTGCGTGTACCACCAATTACGGAAAATCATATATTCCATGTTCGAATTATGCCTCTGGGCAACATTTTACATTTCACAAATCCTGTACGTTTGGTAATTTGTTACCGCTGTGGGATTTTAGTTTAATGCTTCCCAAATGATAACATTGCTTGGCTCTATGAAATAAGATTATATCTTCTCGGGGCCTATTACAATTCGACCCCTTAACGAGAAAAGATGTTTGAGCAGTATATCCGTATGATGTGATCTGAGATGAGATGTTATGATTAATTAAACGTTTTCTTTGATATGAAACAGATGAATTGAGATTTCGGATTTATCTTTATTAATGAGGTTGAATCAGTATCTAAAATGTAATCTTAGGATTTCTTGGCCTAATGAATTCGTATTATAATACTCAGACTGTCTCTATGTAATCACATGAATTGTTCTTTTAGATTTTTAAAAACAAAAGGCATGGTCTGGGGGAATCCAAAAGGGTTGAACAACCCCACCACAGATCCTGGAAATAAGTTTCCTCAGAGTGTATTTAAAATGAAGCATGTTTGCCAGACATTGAATACCTTTCTGAGTTGAGCACTCGAGTATCGAGTTTAAATTCTTTCAAACACAGCTACCAAACCAAAACCAAATTTCCGAAAGTTAAATTGCAACAAAAGATTCGTGAACCGAAGAAATATTCAAATCTTTGGGGCAACAAGTCAGTGCGGAACAGAGGGCCTAGCTTCTCACAACTATTTTGGTTGGTTTATGTCCTTCACGAAATGGAAGAACCATACTGTTTAATGGCTTATCCAATTAGCAATTTTTGTTTTGAGAAGCTTTTTCATGATAGTTATACTCTCCGATGTTTGTCAGATGCTCGCGATGGGTAGGGACCTGTTGCTCGTAAAAATAGTCAGCCAAATCACTTCAAATAATAATGAAAAAACATAACGAAGATGTATGTAAAAAGCTTTTTTGATTCACATTTTAGTAACGCTCCAAGAAAGGCGTTTCTCCTTTTTGCCCCTGAGCCAAAAGTAGGCCTCGTCCGAGAAGATGATTTTCAGACCTAAATCTGGATTTTCGGCTAACATTTCCAGCGCCAAATTAGCGAACTCATGATGTTACCTATGGTCTTCTGCGTCAGTACTATCTTATACAGATGTAGGCCCACATTCAATCGCAAAACAAGACGGGTTCACTCTCTCGGGATCTCAGCCGATCGTGCCCGAGTTGACATTGCTAGGTCTTTTTCGATTCTGGCTGCTACCGCGCCTATATTTTTTTTTTTTCGCACATATCTGTTTGGTTGGTGGGTTAACGTTAAAAAGAGTGTAGTCAACCTCAAACTTTTCGACGTTGCGACGAATTGCCTGCACACTGAAGGTATGATGACGGCCGACCTCATGACGAAATGGCGTATTTACAACTGAGCCGGAATTTCGATACTATTTCCACACGTTCGGCAAGCATGAAACGAAGCATGATAGTACGGCAAACCTGAATATTTTGACAGCTAGATGTCATTTGTAGCTTTGACAACTGCTGAAACATAATATTGGGAAAAAGTAGCATTGCTATCTGGTCACCCTATAGATTCATAATGTGGTAAACAGGCAACTTTTTGTAGATGAAAACAAAAAACATTCTTTATGCTAGAAATAGAATTCTCCATTTCCTATATAAACATGGCACAATAGATTTGTCTAGATTCCTGCTTACAGAGATCCTCTAAGTAAATTTAACCGAAAATTGTTATCAACTCCATGTTATAGAAGGTATCAGTTCCATAACTTTTTTTATAACAGAAACAAACCATGCTCCGCAAACTTGTTTTCTCATTGTGTTATCAAAATCCAATTCTCCAAACAAATATACATATATTCTGAGATTTCTAAAATCCGCGCTCACAAGACTTCACGTAGCATTGTTTCAGGCTGCCATACCCCTTTGGAAAACGTATTCACATAATACCTGTAGAATTACATCACAGTTGACGCTCGGGTCGTGACACCTCATCTTTTGCTGCATGAAAATTATTCAGTTTCTTTTTACCGTCACCTGTTCCCCGGAGATATGCATATCTTCATCTAATAAAGTGCATGGCAGTGTTCCACCAAGGAATCTCTGGAACGTCTGCAGCATCAGCTTATTTGCATTATGCAAGTTTGTTCACTTTTGTTGCTACTGCTTTTGCTTGTTGTCGTTGTTGACTTAAAATAAAAATATTTGATAATAAAATTGACTCACCTTTGCAAGAGATGCCACCGGGTAGTAACGTATTTTTGTATTTTCTGGGTTTTATACTTTGAAAATAGTTGTCTTGTAGTATTTTTCATTTTCGTTTGAAATTAACTATTTAATCTTTACCAACAAATGAATTATTCCTTACATCGTAGTCTTTCTTGTCGACTTTTCTATTCGTTTATCGTGTACACAAATCCATCGAATTAAATAATCGATTGCCAATTGGTGATAATTTTTATAAACAAGTGAAGACTATTTCTAAAGCTGTTAATGTAGGTAGAATCAATCATTGTTAGCTGATTAGCCAATTAATTCGTTTTTTCTTGTCTAAAAAAGGAAAAGAAATGATGGATTAGACGTTTCTTTTTTTGTTATCATTGCGTCGACAATGAGTTATCAATGCCAAAGCAGCGTGCCTCAACGTAGTACGAGTACCTTACAACGATTGTTATTGCTGATAATTATATACGATTTGTCTGTTGTATGTAATAGTAATCATTATTTGAAGTTAAATTATAGCATAAATATGTGTTATATACTGTCGTTCTAACAAATGAGCAGCAGAGTGTATTTTATTTCAAACTCCCTTCGAAACTATAGCAATAGGGCTAAGAGCACGCTTTTAAACTTTTGCTTGCCGTATTTATAGTTTAAAGTCCCTTGTACCAGTCTCTGTCAACTCTGAGATTAATCACTGGTAGGTACTCTTACATTTTTGCACACACTTCTTGGCTTTCTATTAAAAATTCAGCAAAACTGGCTATAACTTCATAGTAGTATAAAGATCCAGGTACATCGGATTGCTTCTGATTGCTCCTGTCTTTCCTAAGCCAACAATAAAATATTTCACCTTAACCTTGTGTGGCTACATATCTATGGCGATGATAAGCATCTGATCCAAAAGTTGTAGTTTCTGTGTTAGTCCCCAGACTGTGTGAGTTTCCAATACTTTGGTTAGTACTAATGGCATAATGTAAAGATATTTCAGACACCAAGTGCTACGTCTACCTTAGTAAGTTTTTAAGGCAAGCGAAGGTATGAAAACGTTATACCGTGAATGCCGCAAAGCTATACCTTTCGTAGATACCATGAAAGCACGTTAAGTCATTTATATCCTTACACCGTGAACCCGTCTTTATTTTATACAGAAATATTTGCGCCTAAATCTAAAATTCACTCTTAAGGTTACCCATAATTGAGTTTCTTTAATGTTACTTATTGTCAAAGTTTTTTGGACCTTTGCCGACATTTTGTTGCACACGGTGGATATTTTCGACACAAGTCGCCATTTACCTGCTAATTAATCTAATTTACAGATGACAAAATTGTCTCGTTAGAATCTGTAAAATAAAATTTTTATTGTAAGAACTTAACAAATAATCTCTTTCAATAAAAATAGTTTGAAACAATAGCTAGTCTTGAACAGACATTGAATTCGGGTCGGTTTGTGTACAAAAGTGGCTAAACGAAAAGTGACAAAAAAATACATAAATCATTCTTTGAACAAAAAAGTATATAGTCTGCATTTAGTTAAAGTACAAATAGAAACTGATGGGACAAAACCCATAAAAAAGTGTTCAAATGTTCAAAGTTCTAATACTGGTGTATCCAATTCCAACTCCTATGAGATATAAGTTTCACTTAAAAATGTAATTGCTTGGTAACCTATCTAAATCATACGTAAATATTAAAACGTCACCATGATAATTACTATGCGAACGATTTGTCGACCTCTAAGAACAGAAGAAAGGAAAAACGCTTTCACTTGTGCGTCAAACGTTTCATTCACCTTTTTAGTCATGCAACGTGGCAGGTTATTGATCTCCTTAGTGATGAGTATTCTGTTTTCAACACGCGAATTTTCTATTTATTTATGTAAACACATTCATTGCCGACAATTAACAATGACAATATTTATATGTATAAACCGTAAACAAATTAAAATTAATTGGTCAATTTACTTTGCGTTTTTTGAACTTATTTGACAAATATCAAGCAAAGGACAACACACGGGATTCGAGTGCAATATTGAAACAATTCAATACTTTTCCCCACACCACCTGAAACTGAGACTTTGAAAAGTACTCTCACTGTATGAGTACATGCGTGAATTTATCTATTTCCACTTTAAAACGAATAAATTTGATTTTCAACCAGCCATTGTTAAATAATAAAATAATCAAATTTCACACATTGCCATTAAAAAGGAAAAACATATTCAGATTGCAATTGTTTCCAGCTCATGATGATTCAGTGTTTGACTTTTTCAATTCGATGCATGCTAATGAAAAATCATAATTTTACTAAAAAGTCAAATTGATTGTATTTTTTAGCATAATTTTATTTATTGCTTATAGCAAATTATGATTTATTTCACTATAAAGGAAGTGTCAACAGAAAATGCCAGTTATTTTCGGTCAGTAGAACGAAATACGTACTCGTTTGTGTTTATTAATTTAAATTCAACCATAATATATCCTGTGATTATTTATATGTGTGTTTGTGTCGTTTTTTACTTATTTATATACGAATATATTTTCCAGTAGAAAGATATTAGAATATAAAATCTTTGGAATGTAAGATCAGTGGTAGTGGCCGTATAAAGCTGTATGAGAATCAACAAGAGGGAACATTTCTTCATATTTGATTGTAACAACTTTTCGTATCAGAATTTCTTACGGTGGGGTCTGTTTTCTTGTTACAAACCACTGGGAATAGGTCTTATGATCGAACTCCTTTGTTTTTCGTTCAATCTTAAAAAAGGTAGGCGTAGTTGAATGCCTAGCAAGATTCAAACATGCGTCAGTATTGTTTGTGTAACTTCAGGAGCTATGCCTACGTGAAATATTCCTTTGCTGAAGCTTAATTTCATTGGAATAACATGTTGAATATGTCTGGACGTCCCATATTATTCCAGAGTTGATTGATCATTATTATAATAGTCTCCGATGGAGCTCTAGCATTAGCCCCGTATAAAGTTTTCCATCCATCTACAGACTTAGGCTGGACAGACAGTAGGTTGGACTATAGTTGAAGCAAGAAAACAAAGGAAGACGTAGAAAGAATAGAAAGAAGAAAGATATACGAGTTACTGTCTAAAGGGATGCTCGCCGATAACTCGTACACTTTTTAAATTTTTTTTCTCCCAAATACTGTGCGCCTTGATATTGCCTTTTAGACTGCATTTTTGTTTTTAATTAAAACTTCTACTTTCCAATTCAATTTAAGAATTATAACAATGTCAATGTTTCCATCTACATAAGTGGTGCCAAGAAGGCAAATAAAGAAATATTATGAAATTAAAACTCATAACCATTCTTCTATTTTTAAGAGCTTTTTCCTACCCAGGATTGCTTACAAAGTATCCATCCTTAATGCAGATCTCGAGGGCGTATATATGAACATAAATCGTCATTAAAAACGAATCAAAAATGCTTCCTAGGTATACTATGTATAAAAGTACTCGAACAAGCAACTCGAGATATTGTTTAGTAGCACAGTTTTCTGGGATACAAATATGTATCAATTTTAGTACGGAGAAGGTTTTAGTGGGCTACCTAAATGTCCACACTGATCTTTTATGTAAAACCAGAAAGACACTTGAATATGAAGAAATCTCTTAAACACCAGATCCGTATGCATATTTAACAATCCTGATAAGATTTCTCTTAAACCTATCCACCTTGCTTGCTTGGACTTAGAATGGAGTATCATCTCTTGATTCAATCATTTTGTTTATCATTTTTACTTAACTTACTCCACGTATTATTAAACGAAAAAGTCTTGCACAATTTTATAAGATTTGCAGTTGCACGGAATCCTAGATAATAAAAGTCCTTACCTAGTATTCTGATCAACAATGTAAGTATAAATAATTGAAAATGTTTTTCAAAACGTCAAAAAATACGTACCATGTTGCTTTAGTCTGCGCAGATGATTCATTCACCATGCGTTTTGGATTGAGATGATTTCCAGTACTGCTAGTGTACTTCATTGAGAGACTATTAGATTATAAAAACGGTATTGGTCAGTGTAAAGTCTGACCTGTCAACTAAAATATGTAAAAAAAAATACATTAGTGTTACACCTGTGTTCACTGTGTCAGAAAATTCACTTTTTTTTTTTTTAAATCTACAATCAATTCACAATTGCTCTTGGATTGACTTTAAATTGCTGCTGTCGTCACTAACTTCAAGGACTCAGAAGTAGGTAGAAAAAAAAATGGCACAGCACAAGTATGTACAGATTTTCTATACAAAGCCGGCATAGCTCCTATATTTCGATTAAAATGTTTGCCTCCTACAAACAAAAAAAAAGTGTTTATTTTTAACGAACATATTCTTCAAGTGGAAAGCATTACTGAATTCCTTTGACATAAGTTCACCATCCTGACATAAAAGTTAAACCTTCGTTGTTGCACTGTGTATGGTAGTCCTTCGACGAGTTGCGCATAAGTGTACCTCTCCATTTTGCAAAAAAAAAATAAAAAATTAAATGAAAAACTTTCCGGTGAGCTTCTGCAAAAAGTGCTTCTGCAAGTCTCTCGATGTCACTTCCACTTCCACCACTCGGGTTTCGGTTGATTTTCTGTTCTGTTATCACACCAACAGCTTCTTCCCAAACCGCAGGTCTGCGCACGTACTGTTGCTCCACCGACCATGGACATATGAGTGTGACTATACCTACAACCCCAATGTATTTATGTAGATAACAATTTCCATCACACGAATGGTATTCCCAGGCTATTTATACCGACACGACAGTCTCTTATCATCATAGACGACGACGATGACGCTGCTGCTGGCTCTCTCTCGTCGTTTTTAGGTGTTTTGACACCACCACCCATTTCCACCGTTTTCCAACGTTTTTTTTTTTTCTTTTCTATTTTTTTTTCTAACGCTGCTTTTGATATTTATAAAATTGTGTGTTGGAGAGAAGCAGTTTTATTTTTTGTTTTTTTTTTTTCTGTGGCGAATTCTTCTTCTTCGGCGAGTTTCATAAATGCGTGCTCGCTGCGCTCTCTAGTCGCTCCGCTCGAACGCGCTTTGGATGTTTGTCGCATTGTTGCTGAACTCTCGGTGTGTTGTTATTGTGGCGGAAATATACTACATACCTACAGTACGTAGCTATAATTTTGTCTAGCTCGCCGCGCTCTGCTAGTGTACTGTGTATCCGATTCAGCTTCTCTTTTTTTTTTTTGTATTTTTTTTTTTTTTGCTATTTCTGGCAAAGCGCGCCTTATACACATCCATCTCTATGTGTACCCACTCGTGTATGTGGGTCTATTCTGCCTGCCTGCTACCTCGGCCAAGTAGCTTTTCAGCATAGACAGCTAAAAGTTCAGTGTGTGACATTTACGTAGAACATCTCTCAAAATGGCGTCGTCGTTGTTGTATCGTTTTCGTTGTGGAAATCTAAATAGTGAATCAAATAATAAAAAAACAAAATAGACAATATCGAGTCTTCTTTCACTTTTGCTTAATACAGTAGTTCCGCAATCGAATCAAGTGAATTTCCATCGTTTTATCGCCCACCCGTCCGCGAACATAGAAAAAATCTCTCTTCTCTTCTAAGCGCCCCGCGATGTTGTGTAGAAAAGAATAGCGAAATATATTTTTTTTTTTTCCTCTTTTTTTTTTTTTTTGTATCTGCTTTGCGGCCGCATTCAACAATAAAAGAAATAAAAAATCAAAATTTACTCTACTATGCAATCTGTCATAGAATTTTGTTTGTCTTCTACATAAGACGACGATAAATGTAAATAAATATTACCTAATATGTTACACCATGTATAGAGGGTTTTTAACAGCTACTACCTAAGGAAGGGAACAGTTCAAAGTTTCGAAGGGTGTTGTTGTAGATATGTATGTTTTAAAAAAAAAATTCACCCATCAGTGTCTCTGATTTTTCATTCATTTAAAGCTTACGTAAACTCCCTTGTGGAATTAAATTAAAAAAAAGCAAAAAAAAAACTTTATAATATGTACACTCCCTTTAAAATGCCTAATATATACAACAACACTAATATCTGTGACTGCTGCTGCGTTTCTCAGTGCATTTACGCCGCTTCACGCACTTAAAACCTAACAAGTAGGTACACATCTCATTCGGAACAATATTGCGGAGGAGATTCGTTTTTTTTTTCCTTTTTTGTGTTCCTTCCCCTTGAATGAGTGTGAAACGTATGCTGTGCATCGAGTTCGAATTGTTGCCACCCCATGCCCGCCCCCCTTTCCGTTTAAGATGATTTTTTATTCAGATTCCGCTTTTCAAATCGATTAGATCTGATTTTAGTATTTTCTTGAACTCAATTTCTTTTTTTTCTCCTTTTCTCATCATCATCGAAAGAAATATCTACACATTCGACGTCATATCGCTTATCTGGGTGATAGAGAGTAAATAATAATAAACTACTTTGTCCTATTTAATTTTTTTTATAGTAGTTTTCTACACACCGGGATCTAATTAAAAAGCGCGTTATACACTTACAAAAAAGACTTAACTAAAAAAAAAAAATTGTAAAAAAAAACCGTCATTGTCGTCGTCTTCCACATCGGTATAACGATTTAACTCCACAGTCGTCGGTTTCCGTTTGACATTGCTCGGATATAGTATCTAAATCTAAATTAGTACCAATTGACTATGTGTCTGTGTCGACCTGATTTATGTAGTACATATATACATAAAGTGATTTAAATTGTTGCACAAAGTATGTAAAACAAAACGAAAAAAAAAAATAAATCAAATGAGTAGTAACAACTCCATCTATACGTAATGGTTCGTAGTAGCAGTACATGACAGGCCTTCTATGATGAAGTTATATCGTTATCATCATCATCATCAGCATCATCATCCCGATGAAGAGAACAAAAGTGCAATAATATAGTATATTTTTTTTTTTTTGTTTATAAATCATTAACCACTTGTGTGTGGTTTCTTGTTGCAAGTTGCAAGTTGCAATAATATATCTTTTGAGAGAAATTTAAACAAAAAAAAAAAGAAAAAAGAAAAAATTTAAAAAGGCCGTTATCGTTGTTGTTATATTTGTTATTATTATTGTTGTTGTTGTTTGCTGGTTGTGTGCCAAATGAATAATATTTACGAATTAAAGAACAAGAGAAGATGAAAAATTTTAGCAGCAGTAAACGAAAACAAAAATCGACAAGAAAAAAGAAAAAAATTTTGTTGACAATTAATGTGATCGTTTTCGTGCTATGAAGTGTTGCTGTTGTCATTTGATCAGAAATTTGATAACTATGTAGGTATACTATTGTCATTTCTATACATATATATATATATAAAATACCATATACATATTCACAAAAAAAAAACATATAAGTTGTGTACTTCTTCCTTTATTTTGTTTTGGTTTTGTAGATTTTATTAATATTTTCCTTATAATCATTAAAACCTAACATAAAATGGACGACTTTTTGGTTTGTGACTTTGGTTTCGTAAATATGCATATTTATTTTTTTTTCTTCCTTTTACATATCACCTTTTGATTGTTCATTTAAAAAATCGCTGTGAATATACATTTTTAAAGGTATGTATGTATGTATATAGGAATCCGTGACTTCTTTTTGATGTGATTATGATTTTATCAATACAGTTTGTTATGTTGGCCAAGCTTTACCCTTGCGTTTTTGACAGCTCGGTGTTTGGCAATGTCAAGGGAGCTTTATGTTGATAGGGATGTCGTTAATAATATATTTGGGACGTGCGATATTATGGTACTTGCAATAGGGGGGCCACTTGACTTAGAGGTTAGTACTTCAAGGTACAAATCTTAGCTTAGTTATTCTTTACCCCCCATACATATATGTAGGTAGACTGCCTGTTCATTAAGACTCAAATAGATCGATTGTTTGCAAATGATATTTTGCAATATAAATAGGGAAATCTACAAGTTGCTTCGACGGAAAACATTTTCTTATTCCACTTTCGGAATAAGTAGTTTGAACTGACCTGTCAAAAGTTCGACTTATAAAGTATTGAATATTTTTTTTAAGGTTTTTTACGAATGTCGAAATTATAATTTGCATTTACATTTACTATAGGCATTAAGAACAAAACATAATGGACTTCAGTGGGATTAACCTTATGTCAAAACCTTATGCCAATTTGTTTACATTCAATAGAGGAATGAAGTCATTACATTAATATTCCCAACATCATATTATGAATTACTTTCGTCTCACATTGCTATTTTTTTATTTTTTTGTATCAGTTGTCAAATTTTCGTACTGAATCTCCAATTCCATTGAGACTTTCCGTAAGCCCACGAAAGTTAACGAAAACTTGACGAAACCGAGCATAATCCCAATACGGCTATGCGATACAGTTTCCATGTAATAAGACATTTCATTAAGCTGGCGTAAGCTCATCTATTATGGTTGAGAATTTAATAAAACATATCCTGGACTCGAGTAATCCGGTGCTACATGACCAATTTCTGTTTAACAAGTTGCTTACATGTACTATTTGTGTACATCCTCTGACGTAGGCTACACTCAACTCTCGGTAGCTCCCAGAATTCATTTGTAAATTGTGCTGTCAAATTACTTGCTCTATAACTAGTCGCTACTGACTTGGCAAATTACAAACGAGTTGCCGGGCAAGTAGCAAAAGTTTGTATGTGTTCCTAAAAAAGTGAATTTGAATTGGAACGTGCTTGCCAGACTTTGCGTGTGCGATCGGCGAGTAACAGGAGTGAATTTTGGTTTTCTCAGTATGTATGTATGTATATCGTAATTTACCTAACGATTTGCTATTCTATTTGAAGTTATGCACATACTGTTGTCATACAAGTATATCCACTTATGATCTCCAGTGATCATAGGAAATAATTTATCATTTTTAGACTCATTAGTCTTAGCGAACAAGTCTCTCAAGACAACATGACACCTACTCAGCTGTCTCTAGTTAAGAACTCTGATTTGGATGTAGTTATTCTTTACGCCTTCCTCCCCTTTAAATGGCGTTCTCTTCTATTTAGCCCCTCAGGTGTAGAATCGAAGATTTTTCGGATTGGATCATTGGTGTACATTTCTGATCAGATCGATGTCGTAGCTCGTAGAGTTCAGATTGTCGATGACTTTTTATCGGATTCTGAAAAAGTCTATGCCTGAAGGTAATCATAAGACCTCTTCTCGAATATCTGCTTTAGGTACAAAAACTCCTTTTTTACTTGATAAAAACAATTGTCCATCGCTACATTCTGTCCAAAACGTCAGTGTTGTGTGTTTATGTTCGTAGACAAAGTAAATGATATTCTTTTTGGTTTTCCTTTCTCATAAAAAGATATACTGTATCAGACTGACGGAGCACGAAATTTCGGCTCAATATTCTTTAAATATATTCAGCAGCAACTGCTTGATACTTTGTTTCTTGCCTGTTGCAAAATTTCTAAATGTTTTCTAAGCACAAGCGTGCTTTTTATATGTTTTTTTCTGCACCATGATTGGCTCTTGTCCATTTTTGGAGTCCCCACTTTATGGAAAGTCCTTTACCCACGTTTTTCTGTGCGTATTCAACGATTGTATACACAATAGTATTTCATTGCATTGGCCACACCTCTCATTAAACAAATTTTATTGTAAGATTTATATAGTTCGTCCTTTAACATTATTTTAAGAAGAAAATTACATTTTACATTTGGTATAGGTATTTCCAGATTTATTATTTACATTCATATATGCATTCCATCTTAAACTGGGACTTTCACGTTGTAGAAACTACAGGTTGACACTTTTTCAAATTTGTCAACTACGGCACATAGGAAACTGATTTTATTTTTATTTTTAAAAAAAAAAATTTATAAATATTTTCTCTTGTTATTAAAACATATACATATATGTATGTACATTGGCTAGTCACATACAAATACAATAATTTTAGGTAAGAGTGATTCATTTTGTTTATTCTTTTTTTTTTTTTTATTTAACACAAGTTGCTAAATAAATATTTAATATTTATTTTGTACGCATAACGAAAAATTCACGTCACAACTGTTTGGTCTCTGAGTTCTTTTTTTTTGTATTTTTTATTTTTGTACGAGCAGAGATAGATACCAGTGTTCATTTTATTCAAATTAAACTAGATTAGCATAATATAAACAAATTGTGGAAACTCTTACTTCAGTTTGTTTTGATAATCATTGTTGGTTGGGTGAATTTAATTGTTTGTAAACATCAAAGGATTGAATTTAAAATCTTTAGGTAGTCTATGAATCAAATTTTTATGTAAATGTGGAGAACTAAGTATATACATACTTTGGGCTATTAAGGTAATGTAGATATTTTTTTATTTTTTGTTGACCGTTAAGGTATTTGATTTGACTGATATCGTTTAGCCCGAATTCCATTGAATTAATCATTCTTATAGCTAAATTACATATTTTATTTGAATTGTTGCATTTGATTAAAAGCCGAATCCTAGACTAGGCTACTAACTATCATCCTTACTGTATGATCAGCATAGTTAAATGTTTTAATAGGCAGAAGGAGAATGCAGTAACGAAGTGCAAGGATATCTAGGATAGGTAAAAATAGTAAAAATAGAACTGTAACCAATCAAACGTCGGTAGGACCCTTAAGACTGTAGTATAACTAGGCATGTTATCGAGACATTTATTTATATAAAAAGAGCTAACAGGCTTCGTTTCAACATTAGGAACCGTAGGAACCAAGACTTATTAAACTGCGTACGGCATGCGTCTTTCTTTATTGACTTATTGACTTACACGCTGTTTCTATAAATTTATGTTCCTTTGTTTTTGCCATCAGATGCAACTTCATCTAATCGGATTCCAGATAAAAGATTGAAGTAGACGACACTGTAATACCTAGCATCTGGCTCAAACAATTAACTGGAACGAGGATATTACTTCATATCGAACCTCAGCTGGAATGAATTTTTTCAAATAATTCAATGGAAGATGGGTGGTTGATTTTTTTTTTAGCTGATGTTTCAACGGACTAAATAAAATGATTTCCAGAAATTACTTATTTGGGACTCTTACCAGCACTCTCTATACAAAATTGTTCTTCTATAGAACAAGCAAACTATGGAATTTAGTACCAGGATGAATATTTCTGAAGGAATTCCATCTTCAGAAATTCAAGATCAGAATCAACAGCCTTTTGGTAGCAACTAAACCCTCACCTCTCTCGAGGAAAGATAATAAAAAAAATACTGTTTCCACACCCCGTTTTCTGTCTGAATGTACTATAGAACGTTTCTTCGTCATAATTGGTGACGAACTGTATTCCCTACGGGCCTATATTTGCTAATACCATTTCCCAAAAGTGATTTAACTAATGAAATGCAATGGCGGATGTCTTTGATCTTATAACCAGTAAGTGGCAGATTTTAGACAAAAAAAATCAAGACAAATGTTGAAATAACTAGAACTACAAAACAGGAAATAACTGCTTTAAAATAGTGTAAAGTAAGTGACTTCAAACAAGCTGAATGTGTTTGACGATACTCAAATCTCAA
The DNA here is from genome assembly GCA_963583995.1 of Xylota segnis. Classification (NCBI taxonomy): domain Eukaryota; kingdom Metazoa; phylum Arthropoda; class Insecta; order Diptera; family Syrphidae; genus Xylota; species Xylota segnis. The sequence continues at coordinate 39,554,279 of OY757237.1, forward strand.
GCCAATCCACTAATGACTGAGTTATGGCGTGAGACTTACGCTTGAATACCGGGGTCATATAATCAGTTTCGGTCTACCTGTTCACAACCATCCATAGACCCAATTTGAAGGCTTGACCATCATAAGTCCTCTAAAACTAAGTTTAGTAGACATACAATGGAATGTAGCAATTGTATCTTTCTCATAGATTCCACGATCCCACAGCCCGTCCTCTTGATTAAAATAATTACATTTTATCTTAAGTATCTTCCACCATTATATTTGTATTTCGGCATAAGTCTCACAACAACCGTCTAAATAATATTTACCTTCGCTATAGGCCCCCATTGCTCTCTCAAATTCGCAAAAACTCTTTCAATACAAGGATTCCTTTAAAAGATGAAAAAACATAACTCTGGGGTGTACTTTCTCAAATGTTTTCCTGTTGACGGGAAACAAAATTTAGTACAGCTTGGCGAGCACTCCTAGCACCTTCACATTCTAACACATATGTTTTCCCCTTTCGCTGCATGGCTGTCGTTACATCCCATAGGAACCTCGTTTCTTTTTTTCATTTATTTACATGAATTTTTCTTACGAGTTTTAACTTACAACTACCTAAAGCCTGCGCTGATACATGTAAGCTTACTACAAGTGTATTAAGTAAAAAGGAAACAGAAGACATACAGAGAAGCTGCAACGGATGGTATAAAACCCTAGACTTGTTCCCAAAATGGGCATGGCATGCATGCAAAATATCATCAAAATCGATCTTTTTATAAAAACGCCATAAAAAGTGGGCGTGGACACGCATGCAAGATATGGTCTTAATAAAATTGTTCGATTTCATTAACAATAGGAAAGTTGAGAAAAGTAGGCGTGACAGTGCACTGTTTCTCCTTCTCAAAAGCATAGTCATGAAATTTCATTTCATTTCATTTTTTAATCTCAAAATTTAAGGCCCTGAAAGTGGTTACATACGGACGGACGTACTTTTACTTTGCAAGGTTTATCCCGGTTTTTTCTTTATGGTACTAATTACTTATGTAGCAAACTTATTAAAAAATCACGTTGGCTTACACTTTAAGGTCCCTTTTATACCACCGCTTAAATTTTTCAATAACATAGCCTACAGTTAAATATAAAGCTAATGTTAAGTAAATATTTTTATTTATTTAATTTTTTTTAAAGAAAACGTATAATTAGCGATGTAACATTGCAACAGTGTTAACTAAACAACAAACTAAATTATCTAGAGCACGTACCGATCGTGTTAAGTTCCATACTGTGTTCCATACACGTAACAATTCGCAAAAAAAAACCTATTAAATTACAAATTTAGAAATTGTAGGCAGGCATGTAATATATATAAGTATGTAGGTAGGTACAAAAAAAATGCAATTAAAATCTACAAAGAAACAATTTGACATTTAGCTAGTCAAATGCGTTTCACGTCTATGTATAGAATTTTTCAATGGGATGGAAAAAAAAAATAAATATTTCTTGTGTAACTTTAATCATCTTCTAATTAATTTATTCCACGCGTATACGGCAAACCTAAATGATATAAAAAAAAAATCAAAGTCCATCTTGCGTTGTCAAGTTTCCGGGTATAAACTGCCCACGTAATAACTTCGTTGCTTTTATCTTATTTACAAAATTGTTTGGATGCGCAGAAAAAAAAGAAAAAAAAAAAGAGAGTCGTTCATTAAAGTAAAGGAATTCAAAGAACTTAATTTGTTATAAGAATATTAGGAGAATTCGAACAAAAGCAATTATCCTGCGCGTTAATATCTGCATTTTCCTTCATAATAACACTAGAAGGACATATTTTGTATATACGATGAGTTGGGTTGGTGTTCGTTGTACTCTATAGGTATACTTGGTGATTCTTTTGTTTTTATTTAACTTGGGTGCCCTCAAGCAGGCAATGACATTTTGTCCTAGTTGGTGTCTAGAAGTCGATATGTTTGTCGGTATCATGTCCGGTATTTAGTTTGGTCGTTAACTGAAAGCCAAACTAGGTAAATGGTTGTGGAAGCAAGTTGCAAACACGATAACATCATTACCATCGTCGTCGTCGTTGAATTTTATTTACATGGTCATCTGTGACGTTCTTACTTTAATATTATGTGTTTGTATACCTAGTACGCATCATCAGAGTGAAACATTATCGCTTAACAATGGTTTCAAGGAAATTCAAAAGATTGTTTCGTGGTTGGAAAACAAATGAGAACAGAAAGCATCTAGCGTGCAAGTACGGGGAATGTATAAAATAAAAACTACTTTATAACTTGTGGGAATACGAGTATGAATATACTTTTATATGAAAATGGGAGCAAATGCATAAAAGTTTATACGACCTATATTTATAGTGCGTGAATAATTATTTCAATGGCGTCACGAACTAAGAGAGGTGACACCAATTACAGAAGCTAAGTAGATTGACGTTCTACGAGCTCTTTCCCCTCCATCAAAGGTGTTAACTGCATTGTTTTAAACTTTAAACTTCTGTTTTATAGTTTTCCGATAGTTATCGCAATTTACGTTGTGCACCTTGTCATGAGTGCGATACATACATAGAACTGGCTGTCTCTTAGGGGATTTTCAACTCGCACAGGAATTATTTGATAATTTTAAAGTTTTCACGAAGCTGATTTATATAAGTTATAATAAATTTTGGAATCTGCGATGCATCGTATAGCAATAAATCAAATTTGTACTTAAGAAGCAAAGTTGAATGTGGATTCAACTAGTTTAAACCAGGATTACTAGTTTAAACTTGGATTATGGTTGCTATTTGAAAAGAGCACACCACAAATCGTATTAGGGGTCTCTACAAATATGAACTCTTACTACATGCGGCGCAACATATTTTAGGCGCAAAATGGAAGGTAATTGCCCCCGTTGATGCTATCTGTTCAGATGTTATTCAGGCACATCTCAAACCCTTTCAGAGGATCTCGTTCTCCAATAGCATAAACTATCCAAGTTATAATATCACAGTACTTAGCGATCAACTAAGTATTTGCCAGAATTTCGGAAACACTTCACCACGACACTAAATGATTGAGAAATGTTTGGAGCAACAAGAGCTCTGCTTAGAGCAGATTGCAGCTAAAGGAATTCAAACCCCAAATAGTTAACACTGAATAAGGACCATAGAAGGACTTATCAGAGCTTGGCATTGTTTCACAATAAGCAGTTTAAAGCTTAAGATATACACAAACTAAAACAGACACGCCTTCATCCCCGATACCAAGGACTCTTAGGTTCAAAAAATTAATTTGAAATCTAATCAGCACCTGCGTCTATCTGTCCAAAACTCATGGTTCCTTAAGAGGATACTAGCAAGCGGTATACCTACAGATGCCAATTTTCACAATAAGCCATAATGGACACTATGGGATACATGTGCAACACACAACCACTATAACATGATTTTTAGTACAAACAGTGTTAAAATATAAACAAGTTTCTTGGTATAAACCAGTGTTGCCAATTTTAAAACATCGCTTTGACGACTGAGTATATCATTGTTACGTCAAATACCAAGCCTTTGAATCAATCCAATTGCGGAAAAAACTGATCGTCAATATTGACACTGATCAGGAAACATGTGGAAATATTAAGCACATCATTGGCAGTAATACTATAGGAATCTAATACTACAACCAAAACAATATACGAATGTACTGGAAAACTGGTCATAACTATCTTAAAAAGCAACGTCAACAGGAACTACAGTGAAACATATAAATCTGGAGCCGATCATAGCACCCAAATGTCACAATAAATGGCCAATTGACATTAATCCACCCCTTTGCTAACCTGTATAGATACAGTGCAAAAAGTGAGACTATTTTGAATGGTCTGGATCCAGGGACATCCACAATTGTTACTTAGAAAGGACTAAAGATGACACCAATGACTAAAATTGCACAATTGAAAATATCGTCATCTCTCGTTGTTACTCCAATTGTTATTTCTTTTTGAATTAAGCATGCTTTTGGCTTATAGAAAAGGATTATTATACGAAAATTATAAAAAAAAATTGTCGCAAGGTAGCTTTTCGAAACACTATGTCAAGTTTGAAATTACGCTTAGAACTGTCGTGGTTCATGGCTCTCGTTTTGAATAAATAATGTCAGTAAAATAATACCCCCTCCTATCCAAGATCTTACTTGTACCATCTTTCGAAGGCACGGTTTAAGACTCTCGTACGCAAACTAAGTCAGATAAAAGACGACTTTGAGTTGTCAGCAATATATGCATAAATCCATCCCTGTCCCTAATAATAATCTCTAGAACTGCTTACTTGGTTTTAATAATCCTCGCAGTCGTTGAGAAGGGATAAACTGTAAGCCTGTAAGTAACACAACTCATTGAATATTTTGAGTTTGTACAACATTTATCCTTGATACTTCTGGACTATGGCATTTTTGATTCTACGTCGTCAAACTATTGTTAAACCTAAACCTAGAAGCATGTCATACTGACATTGACATTGACATTGACAGAAATTCTTTGACATACCATCGTTTTCTATGCTAAGGCTAACTAAACAAGTATGTATATCCATTTATTAGTTTGATTAAGAGCAACATTCTAATCCTATTCAACCTCCTTTAGTATTGCAGTTAAATCTGGGTAGGTGTTTCGGTACAGTATCCACAACAAAAAACTTTATTCGAGTCACATTCATTTTTACGATCCAAATAGTTTTAGTAGCTTAAAACTTTTGCGGTCATACATATGTAGGAATAATAATCGAAATAACCTTTAGTACTGCACTAACCTTCAGCAAATACTGAAATGGCAACACGTATTTATTCTATTGCTTCAGTTTGATCTCAATTAAATCATACTTTGCTCTCATTCTCCTTAGCTTTTAAAATAATCTCACGTACAACAACCTACATTCATATACTATATTATATACAAACAATCTTTTTTTTCCGCACTTTTGTAGACAGTATAATGCAAAATAGAACCACCGAAGCACGCGGACCAATCTGACCGGTTCTTTGTGCACAGCACTCGTATAAATGGTACTCATTTGGCTCATATTCAATTAGAATCGGAAACATTTAAGTTCTTGTCGCGCTGTTTTATGTTTGTGCTTCTCAACTTGTAGTTCATTTATCACTCTTTTACATAGTTTTTGGTTTTATTTATCTCAAAAAAACAAATAAAAAAAGTGTGTTTTCAAAATCTCTATCAAAGGCATATATGTATATATGTATGTATATAGAAATACAATTAAAAAAAGAAAAAAAAACAATTAAAAACAAATTAACACTTCGATCAAATGGCAACGCAAAACCTCTTACTTTCCGGCCTTGATCAACCGCGCTCGCTTTTTATTCTCATTTTTTCGGCCATGCGTGACTCATCACAAATTTTCATTGCATTAGATACTTAAACGCATCCGCATTAAATCAAAAGGCATTCCATAGTATAAACAATTTAAATAAAAACAAAAAAAAAAATATCAACTCTATATATACCAACTGCATAGTCACCGATCTCTAGTGTACTACTAAATTTAAAAGATCACAATATATGGATGTGCTATGATTGCAACGTTTTTCATACTAGTTGCAATTTTACGTTCACTCCGTTGGAGAAGGCGGTCGTCGGAGAATAATCTTGAGAGCATCGAAGCAAATACATCACAAATAAACGAACAACCAAACGAATCGGATGTCCAAACGAATTCAACGATAAAACACGCCACTGATAGTGCCGCCGCCGCTCTGGAAAGGGTTAGGGATTACGAGTATACTGACACAAAGGCTACACATCGACGACTATCCCGGCCAAGATTTAGCCTTCAAGTTAACTCACCGCCAACGAGAAGATACAACGATCGTACCATCTCAATCGGAACACTGATTCAATCAAAGTATGGAGACGTGGTGGACGGTAACGAATTGCAACAACGACAGATAGAAATTCAACCAATTGACAACAAAAATGAAGATGAACCACGACACAAATCGCCCGACACCCGAGTGGGGCATTGTTTAAACGATAATGATAACGACGCTGATGCTGACGCTGACGCTGATGATGGCGATGAAGAAGATAACCGCAGAGATACTGAGGAATTTTATAATAGTATTCAAGATTGTGCTGCATATTCGTTAAGTAACATATCCGGTGGTCAGGCATCAACATCGCAACGTAGGAAACGTTCCTCATTGGGCCAGGGATCGGTATTCTCGCGTAGTGATTCATCGGCAACCACAACCTCATCGACAAGTGGCAGTGGTACCTTTACTGGTGGCAAGAGGCGATCGACTGCATCTATAATTTCATCATCTATGTGCTCGGATATTATACCGATTGATCGACGCAGTTCAACGGAATACAGTCGCGCTAGTAGTCACCGCCGTTCCAGTGGCAGGATACGTAGATACATTACACGAATGACGATTGCCGGAGCACGTAGACGTACCACTGGCAGGTATATATTTTGTCCGTTTCCAATATAATTTATTTTTCTTTTTCTAATATGAATAATGAGCCCCGGCAGTAAAGTATCTATCAAAGGAAAAATGTGCTTCATACAGCGGTCCAATTAATATACCACAAAAACCTGATCAATTTCAAAATGTCATGCTTTCTTAGAATAGATGGATAGAAATAGAGAATGAGAGACACATTTAGTTTTGATTTAGTCTGAGCATATAGACATGAATCATATTTGCTTACTTTTATTAGAAATAGATACCACATAAGACAGTTTAGTTTGACCGCAATCAGAATGAACCGACAAACGAATTACACATACAAATTGTTACACCCTTTCAGGTCCTTCTTCCTTTATTTGGTCCTAATTCCTAGCCTAGTACTCATAGTACTCTACACAATGTTTTATAAAAAGTTTCGCGCTGTTTTGGAATTTCTTCTCTCACTACGGCTTTTCCAAAATAAATTGTAATCAGAAATTCAAAGTTTAGCTCAGCATGTTCCAAAATTCTTTGAAAAATCCAAGAATCTCATACTGCTTCTCCTTACAAAAATACAACAAATTAGCTTAACTTAACCTTTTACATAACCTTGTGCTTGTGGTAGCCTTAGTTCACAGCACTTGAAAAAAAAGATATTAAGATGAACATTGGAGCAATGTCCTATTTTATACTTTCTACGGGTTCCATCGACAACGATATTTAGTACCTACAGAGCTGATAGAATACCTCCTGATGTAATCAGCCATTTACAGTATCTTGTATCAATGGTCAGCCATTACAGTCACTCGGCTATCTTGCTGGCATAGCCTTCCTAAGCAAATGTTCACCGTTCGTGAAAGAAGGATCACTATGGTTACATTCCACATAAAAATCAAGACTGATTTTTCCATTAAAACTAGGACCACTTATGAACACTGCTCCTAGAACGTTATGAACACCAAAATGCTTTGAAGTTTTATGAAGAAATACTGACAACAAGTCTCATTTCAAGACTAGGATTGTTGATAATTCTTCTAAGTTCCTGACAACACTCGTAGGATATAGGCCTTCAACCATGCCTGTGGGCCATCGTTTTAGAATTTCTCGCTTCAACTCTGTCTCAAGATTCTGCATCCCTCTTCAACCGATCTGCGCTGCGTTGAATGGACAGACGAACCACTCTTTCCCTAACTGGGCAAGGAGATTCCATTGCATGCCATGAGGAATGTTGTGATTACTTCTGTAATTGACAAAGACTTTCAGAGAAACGCAAGTTATTTCGCTTTTTCCAGTAAAGTTGGTATGAGTTCCTGAGTTTGAACGAAGACTAATAACTTTCGTTTTGCCGAAATTAATCCTCAGTCCTTGCAATTGGTATCTTCCACCAAGCAAATGGTTCATAATTTTGCAGAGACAGGTAATTACCACTAAAAAGTGATAGTGATAGTATTCTACCTTGTGGAACGACATTTTGGATCTCAAATTCGGGTACGATACCCATATGACACTTCGCAGCTTAGTAATTTGGAATGCCTCACCTGCCTGTTCACAGAGGATTGACGAACTGGATTTTCGACATTCGGTTGTTCAGATTGTTAGTTCTGTCTGAGCACTTTTTCGCATTTTTTTTTGACGTATTAGTGGTTGTTGCCAAATGAATTTGGTTAGGTTTGACAAAAAAATTCTTTTTACAAGAAAGTTAAAGCTTTTCACAACAAGTGTTGTTCCATCCATTTACTGTATTTCTATTGTTTACTTTGTGAATTTCCCAGCTTTTAATTTATGGTTTTACCCTTTTGTCGAGTGACAGCGATTGACATTTCCAAACATCAAACAAAATCCAGAAAATCTGTCAACTCTCCGCTTCCTTTCTAGTTAGTAAACGTCAAAAAACAAAATCCTGTGTTCCACTGCCAAACGAATTTTCGAACAGCTACGATATTATACATAAACTTGATTCATCACAGTTGTCAGGAGAACATCCGTTGGCAGACATATTGTATCTAGTGTCCCATGATCTTGGAGTTTTAATATGGCAGTTTCATCTTCCTTATTGCTTTGAACGTTCAGCTTACAGAAATACGTGTTTATGTTTCGAGAAAAGTTACCCATTACATCTTCGTTAACCAAGTTCTTAACTTGCATATGTGCAAATGTTCGCATACATCTTTCTCTTTCCACAAATTTTGCCCAAAAGTCTACTTAAGCTTTGACACCGCACAGTTCCTTTTCGTGTAAAGATATTTAGTAACAAATAATTCAACACGATAGTTAACATATCTAAGCAAGACTAAATATTTCAAATCTAAAAATAGATACAATTTTCTAAAACAGCAATACTTATTGCGAAAAATCTTTCAGCAGCAAAATAAATTAATATTATTCAATCGTGCGTATTCTACAAGCCTGTCAGTCATCGGTGTTTCTTAGATCGGAAAACAGCACGAGTACATTGAGCAGACTTGTATTGGTCTATGAAATGAACATAAATTTTAAATACCCATACTTTAGAATATATGTGTTTCAGCGTGGAGCTTGAATTTCTTTAATTGTGTACATAAAGATACATTCGCAATATTGCTCCTGTAAGTATTATTATTGTTCTCATGTCGTGAAAACCTTTCACCATCGAACGCAGTCAATTCACACCCAATATTGGCCTGCCGTACCACATGTTACCGCAAAATGTGGCAACTAAAAATCAATTTGTTTACCGGATTAATATTTTATATTAGAAAAAAGTACAAGCTATGATGTATTTTGTAGCAACTCATCGCGGCATAATAAAAATAAAAACAATAATTCATTTAGCGGAAGAGAAGTGCCTGAGTTTGCTATGAACACAAAATTATCCTATTTTGTACGCCCTCCCATCGTGTAATTGAATTATTTTTTCCATTTTTAATAAATTCAATCAATTCGAAAACAAATTTTACAGTCATTTTATTTATATACGAGTATCAATATAGTTTAATGGAACTGTGATTGGAAAAAAGGTTGAACACTATCGTTTCACATTGTTTTTTTTTTTTCATTTTAAAAATATCCTTCAAGGGGAAGCCACAAGCCGCATATAGTACATAAAACGAAATGTATGTTTAAACTTAGAACAGTATTTAACATTTCTAAATACCTCTTCATAACAGCGCACCTGTATGGAATGGATAGTTTGTGTTAAGATATTTTCGGAAAGGTTTACATACGGAAACGATTGGAGTTTAAAAATCCTACGTGTTTCAAATTTTCTAAAACATTTGAAACTTTCATTTCAATGTCCAATCTTGAGAAAAAGTTAATTTGCCTAATCGCTACAAAAGATTCAAAATCTCTCATTGGCTATGCCTTCCATTAAGCCCATGAAAAATCAAATCCGTTTTCTCGTTTGTCTCTAGAATATTTCAAGAAGTCTGGATTTCATTCAAAGGGTCTGCGGACCGGTGCGCTGGTGTCCATTCGCTCTACATGTCCTAGTCATCTCAGACGACTAATGCGCAGTTTTTTGACTAGGCCTGTGTACAGCTTGTAACAGAAAATATTCTTCTTCCCCCTCTAAATACCGACCTATGTATTCGCAGGCATATTTGTTCGAAATGTCGATCTACCTATTATTTGGTGGAATGTAATATTGTTTCTCTTGATATCTTAAAAATACAGACCTCAACATCAACTGGAATCTCTTCACTACCTCTCGGACCATGCAATTTAATTTGTTTTAGGCGGTCTTAGGTCTGCAATCCGACATATAAGTCATATGGTAAGTTCATTAAACTTAAAGTTAATAAAAAGTGGGATAAATAGGAAAGTTTGGTTCAAACTAAATCTGAATCCCACTCATTATCACCGAATGGCACTTGCAAAGCTAAAATTTAAAGGATTTTCCCTTACATTATTATCTACAAACATTCAAAACCAACGTGCATTGGTTTAACAGTTTTTAGTTTCCCTACAACCCACGCTATCTCTTGACATTAAAAGACCAGCCATAAACTCTTAAGCTTGCGTGAATTGTGTAGAAAAAGAAGGTTGCACTTTAAGACTAACTCTATACCTATTCGTAAGAACTAGAACATTAGCAAAGTTGTCAAGTATTTCAGGTTCAAGTTTCGATAGTTCAAAAAGTATTTCTTTAAAATTAAGAGTGATAGGTCTTACGTTTCTTTTCGTGTTGAAAATAAATTTGCATTTCTGGTTCTCCCCAAGGGTAGAAAATGACCTCTCTGACAGAAAGTAGAGAAAGCCAAAGCATATATTTTTCAACCTTTTAACTAGGGGCAATGTCGTTCTAAGTTGGGATGCCAGAAAGTGAAATATTTATGTTTTTATTTTTGTATGTGTTATCACTCAGATACAGTACAGTCTTTTTTATAAAAGATACAAAAATATGATATATGGTAGCCAACAGGTAACTACAAAAAAGGAGGGGATAGATAGAAGGGATTAAGGGAAATAAAACCAAAAAATCGATTGAGCGATGGATGAAGTTCACCAAATGGCCAATAAAAAATCCTCTGATCATCCCCAGCAATCATTCTTTAACCTTTTAATTGAATTAAGGATTAAACTCTAAATGCGTATCGATACTTCTGCGAACGTTATCTGCATTATAAGTACAATAATATTTTAAAGCATAAAGTTTTCCATTTAAAAGCTTGCAAATAGATACCAGTTTTTTTTTTTTGTTTTATCATGTTTTCGAAATGCTTTTACTTTTACTTTTCGTTGGCTCTAGACTAATAATAAATAATTCCGAAAAGAATAAATTGTGTGACTTTATGCCTAACGCAATGACGATTTCGCAAAGCCCACATGTTGAGTGTGTGAACGTTCCCTTGACATCGTTGAGTTCTTGGGGTATTCGCACTTGCAGCTCTTTTTAATATCTGACTACCTTTTGCGAGTACAAATGGGGAAAATGTTGCAACATTAATTAGATCCTAAAATAATACCAAACGTATTGTAAAAAAAAAAACTCCTACACAATAACCTATCCCAAAACAAAATAATACGAATTCTGTTCGAAAAAACATCCAACAACTGAGGTATCTTTTCGTTGATATTTGACAATTTTATTTTTAAGCAACGTAAAAACCTCGACAGGGGGAATCGTTTCTTCGGAACGCATGAAAACTATTCCAACTGCGAGTCTTCTCCTTGGCCATGGTCCAATTTCAAATGGATGAGTTATCTTTTCACAACCCAATTTCTTATTTTCAGTTTTTCTTCCTTCTAATAATTGCTTCGTCTTTAAATAAATTTCCGGCATGTAATGGGTAATTTTCACTTAAAATATTTAATATATTTTATCTAATACATTTAATAAGAATTTATTCATGCGACCTTGGAAATTCAAGAAAGCTACTTATATAAAGTATCTAATGAACATTGCAGTGTTATAGAATGTCTGTGTGAAAAAATAATAAGAAGATGACATGGCAAAGGACTTAAAGGACGCTATGATTGTTATAGAAACACAATATCTAATTAAATTGGTTATTGTGATCCTCTTCGAGATAAACGAGAAATTTTAAACGAACAATGGACGTGAAAGTGGAAGTGGAACTGCAAAATATCCCTTCTGCAGTCACTGAACACTAAGGTGTGCACAACAAATATTTTTAAGAGCTTTTTCAACGATATCGGAGCCATCAATTCCCCAATCATCTATCTTATGGATATTATGGTACAAGTTCAAGTTCAATAATATCTTTTGGTTTAAATGGTTTAAAGAAATTATACTTTTGTTGCCGGATGCATATAAGCACCTGAGTTTTCATATCACCGTATATGCGTGCCTACAGGAGTTATAACAAAACTTATCTCAAATTTTTTTGAAATAATCTGGAGGTGATTTTTCAACGCAAATCTTATTCTTAAAACATTTAATCCTACTTTATAACAGCGACAATTGAGTCTCCCTTTCCTGAGGTTTCGTAGTCCGAAGTTTCTCCCAAAAGTCTTCGTTAATTCTTTCGCACAGCATAGTGAGGGTCTTGTAAGGACAGACTATCCATTTATGTAAGCTGACTGCTTAAAATGCTACTATTTCAAAAGAGTAAAAATTTATGAAACTTAATCAGCTTCACGATAGAAACATTTATATCTTTATAGTGTCGCATCAGCATTCGTTTTTCAAGAGTCTTAACACGTCTTTTCCCAAACAAATGTCTCTAGTCCCGTGATAAGTGACAAAGCCTATTAATTTTACAAAAAAATGGGCCTATAACATAAATAATATATGATGAACGCTCGTAAGATTGTAACCGGTAAACTGCTGATGACAGAACTCAACAGAACACCCTGACAACGATCTATCCAACCTCTCATGGAAAGTAGAATATTTCTTGGACAAGAAACCCTTACATATGTAGTTACAACTTACATATTTATTAAAGCTTGTTAAGTATTTACCGATAGTAAACCCGAACGATGATGTTTCACAACATAGACGATATTTCCGGTGTTCCTGGAATACTCCAAACTCCAGATTATTTCAGAAACATCGGTAAAATATAGTATATATGTATGTAGCAGTGTAGTATTCAACGAAATACATATGTACTTCGAAACCTTTCTTCAAATACGTTCATGATGGTTGATTACTAATTTTGTTACCAACTAGGTATTCTCCAAAAATAATATTACAATATTTTTGGGTACTATATGTAGAAATTTTACTTTTTACTCTGCTTACACACGAGTATACATGTATATTATATTTATATATAAAACTAACATATATTATATATTTGTTTCTTTACAGTTTTGATGTAGAAAATGGCCAAGGCGCTAGATCTCCGCTTGAAGGCGGTTCACCCAGCGCTGGATTGGTTTTACAAAACCTCCCTCAACGTCGTGAATCGTTTCTATATAGATCGGATTCTGACTTTGAGATGTCCCCAAAGTCTATGTCAAGAAATTCAAGCATAGCTAGCGAAAGGTAATTATTATCTACTTATTTATATTTTTTTGCTCAAATTTGTTTTATTCTATATTATTTTTACCAGTTTCTCAGGAATTATTTTTCTCTGTATATTATCATTCCGAAATGTCCTGCATATATTTGATAAACTCTTTAACAGGCAAACATATTTGAGGAAAAAATTGTATTGTATTGTAATAGTTGTAGTTTTTTTTTCCAATTTTGAGAGAACTCTACAAATAAATTAAAAGCTAGCAATCTATAGTCTGTGAGATGGACAAGATCGTAACCGATTATTGCTCCCCAGTGAATTGGAATTTATAGAAATTTATATTTGTGATGTACCAACCAGATCAAATATGTTTGTTCTGTAATTCGATGGAAAAATTAGACTCATTTTGAGCACCTACTTTGTATGATGTACCTATCTTACCATTGCATTCAATTATGTACAAATTCTTCACCCAACTCTTACTGAATTTGTGGTTTAATGTGAATCTTTAATTCCATTCCCTGCTTGAAAGCCTTACAATCTAGGCGTCATTCCAGAGCACGAATTTAACCCCAAATTGCTTGTTTTTGAGATGTTTCAAAATATTTTCCGACCCAATTTAATTTCCTTTCAGTCAAGGCCATGCACATACATCAAAAAAACATTTATACAACTGCAGAACAGCGAACAAGGAAATATTTGCCACTTCTAACACTTAATTCAGAAGGATTTCTGAGATACATATATGTACTATGTAGTCAAGGATATATGAAAAAACGTTTATTTGTACCTTTTTGACGAAATTTTGGTAAACGACTTGCAATTGTCTCAAGACGACTTACTTTAAACAGATTTATCAGCTCTTCGGTTCTGGGTTTTGATTGAAAAACAGCTGGATTTTGTAACCATAAAAAGGCACAGCATCTATGTATATCAAAACCAATTGAAAAATGGACGCGGTACCGGATGTAGTTATTTGGTTATCGTGCAAAGAAAAGTCAGCCTAAAATTGATCATTATTTTGGGAATGTCACCTGCCCTTTGTCAATATAAAACGTACTTACGAATTGTTACTCTGCATTTTCGTAAATGTCTACATTTAACAGACAAATATGGCGCCCGATTCGAAACTCAAGCTCTTGATCTTTTTGAAAAAGTTTATCACACGCCAAAGTGAAGACTTAATTGTCTGGTGACCTTGAGAATTTCTTTATAAAATCGTCTTAGATTCAATTTGGAAATGGAAATTCATGGCCAAAAACAGTTTTAATTTTTTCAAGTAAAATTGCATCATTGATCACTTTTATGAGAACTCACCAACCATAGTACGCATTAATTGAGTAGTCGCGTGATCTTCTAACAACGCTACTGTCTCGTGATCAGTTGTTTTTTTCTTTCCCATTTTATAATCAATAGCGTGACTGTATTTTTTTGTTATTCTTAATTTTGATTGTAACTCTCGTTGCGATAAATAAATTTTATGTGACTGAGAACGTATGACAGTTTGACTCGAAATGCAAATTTGACACTGAGTTTTATAAGCCCCATTTTAAAGGTGTACACACATTTAACACATACGTATGTATATGTATGTAGATCGTAATAAGGCAAAATAATAGAAATAAATCTCAGAAGACGCAGATATAGTCACAAGATAGACAACTTCCGGGTTCGGACCTCAGAGACGAGTGTAGAAAAGGCCTTTTTTAACCTTTTTTCTAATTTCTGTCCTTGCTTGTTTTATTGTTAGCCTGTTTTTCAATGACTCATAATATAGGCACATAATGTATGTACATACATGTTTGATTTTTGTATTCAGCCCCTTTTTTGTGATTTTGGGACTTTTTCTATAAAAATAGGAGAAACGTTTGCGTAAAGTCCAAACCGTGGTTAATCTTCAATCCCCTGTCCACCACAATCCTAATCCATGGCTAGGAATACATACATAGGGTACATATAAAAGAATAAATGCCTCAGCAGACTAAATTCCCATCAGAGCGAAATAATAGGAAATTTCGTGGAGTGGGGGTAAAATTCTCTCAGAGAGAATTGCCCACTTTTTAAAAGTCTTCTGGGGGATTTTTTTGGCATTTGGGAATTTCAATCGCTGTCAAATAACAAAGAGGTGAAAACATAAATTAAATACTGGAAAATTCACGAAGTAAACAATCGAAATACGACAGTAAATCAATTTACTTTTTTTGACAACCATTAACTTTCTTGTAAAAAGTGTTTTTTATTCAAACTTAACCAAATTCATTTGGCGCCAACCACTAATACGTCAACAAAAATCCGCGGAAGTGTTCAGACATAATTAACAATCTGATCACGCGAATCCAGTCCGCCATGGCAAATAAGAATACGAATTTCTTCCTGACAGTCAGCTTTCAAAGAGTTATAGAGAGACATACCCGGAGTGGATTAAGAAAAATGCGCCGTTCTGAGTTCACTCCTTTTTGCGCGTTATCAGTATTTTGAAAAATCAGAAAGTATTATTTAGACTCTGATTGTTGGTTATGTCCTTCCGTAATTCGTACATTCTTCAGATATTATTTTAAGTAATTGCTGAAGAAATAACCAATTTTTTAAATTATTGCCAAACTAAACCAAATATGAACTTTAATTAAACTAATTAGAACCGTTTTCGGGAAAACATACTGGGTTACTCTTCGATCTATGACCATTACTTATCCTATAGATGTATGTACATATGAAGGAGCATGTAAAAGTACAAGCATTTTGGTGTTTCCTGAGATTCCTGCTCAGTTTCCTACATTATGTAAGATATATTTTTTTTTGTAAATAAATTATAATACATACTGAACAATAGTTACCCCTTAAAATTGTTACTATCATCCGTACTTTTGCCTAAGGAGTTTTGTCGTTTCGTTTCCTTCTCATGGTTGGAAGTGACATCTTCTGTCGGTAATAAGAAATTGTGTGTATTGAAATCGTTTAATCTCATTTTTCCACATGCTTAACATGTCAGTAAGCGCAATTGTCATGTTCCATTGAGTCTAGGTTGATACACATGCAATAAGTTTACACGTTTAAAAGCTCTTTGGAAAATACAGAAGCCTGGTTAAAAGCCATGAAATTCAGGTTTCAACTCAGGTGAGTTACGTTCAACATGTACTTGAAGATACATATATTTTGACATGCATTTACCCAGACCGGATGGATCATGACTAATGTTGCACTCTATTTGATGTTAAGCATGGTGGTGTGACTGAAAAATGTCAGCTGTTACCTACTTATATAAACATCGGAAAATAAAAGTGTTTCTTTCAATGTATTATAAATGCAATTTAACTTAAATTTTGTAAGTATAGTTACCAGTGTCATCGATCATGCTTTGATGTATTCCATTATCTCTGAAACAGTTCACTCCCAGTTCTTTTATAAAATATTCACTTACTATAAACCATGCATCTTCAAACATCGGACATAGATATTTTGTCCCTGTCCCACTGTTTTGAAGCATGAACCAATCCGTCTCCCATTCTTATATAATGTACATATACCTTCTGTATATATACGTAAGAATATCGCACCAAAAAATATCTACCTCATTGAACCTACTGATAGAAATTGTCAACATTTTCCGTCCAAGGAAGAGATCATTTATTCAAAAATTATATATAAAACACCAACTTTTATTCAGTTAACTTTTTACTTTAGTTTAATGATTGTTTTTTTTTTTTCTAAATTCTTTTTTACACATTGTAAAAAAAATTATACTGACAACCGAATGTTTTCTTAAACGTTGTCACCCTTTCAGGTTTAAAGAACAGGAGGCATCAAATCTAATTGAGAGATCGTACGTATATAAACAAAAATATCTATACTTAAAAATTTTTGGTTTTCCGTTCTGGCAAAATTTCGTTGTTTTATTTTTGAATAAGCCGATGCTAAATTTCATTGCAGTAGCTATTTTTCTTTATGTTGCGCAAGTGCCTTTTATTAATTTAATGCCTTTTAGAACTGATTTACTAAAAACTGAGTTTTAGTTACACAAAACAAGCTAATGTAGGCGAATTTTCGCGTAGACTATCTTTAGTTTTATTTTTTTTTTTTAGTTTCAAAACTGATATGTATGCTTTCTTAGAAAAAATGTTTATAAGATTAACTAATAAAGTATTATGCGTATATATATTGTCTAACAAAAAACCGAAAAGGATTTTGTAGAAAGGGAGATTTTTTTATGACAAATCCTAGTTCTGCTAATTATGCCAAAATTTGTTGAGTTTGTCTAAGTTTTTTTTTTTTTTTAATTTTAATTTACAATTTTTGATGATCGTCTTCTTATCATTGTTGACAAGTTATTTGTGGTTTTTATAGTTAAATTGCGGGTTTCACACTTTGAGAATAGTGGGTTGTTCCATTACGAATGCACGGTACAATGATCAATATTTCATTCCAAAGCAAGACAAAACGCAGTTCATTCTTAAACACTCCATTTAAAAATTTCTTTTTTCTCAATTACATTCGTAAAGATGCGGTGTGACGGCAGATTTGATCTGAAGGTCACACAAAATTTGTATATTTAAGTTCTCGCCTCTTTGCGAGATGGCTGGGTTTGAACATTGCTACAGGTAATAAGGTCGCGGTGAACTTGTGTCTCAACTCTTAATTCTTCTTACGACGTCTCGTGTATGGTCTCTTCTTCTCTTACCCAGGTACAGTGCCAGAAATACAATGCTGTTGCAATGCTGATAAATTTAGTTTTTAGCACAGTAAACATCACCCCACGATACCTGTTTTCACCTTCAAAACTGCTGTCTTAATTGCCAATCATTGCCAATTAAAAAAATAGGTCTGTTCGATTTGAAGGAGAGGGGGTAAATTTCTCTCAGAGAGGTAATATCACGAAAAAGTGATTTTAAACGTCAAATGGAAATGTATACATACGAATACAGAAACAACAAAGAATTTCGTATCTGATAGATTTGACACATTTCATAAATCAGCGCAAAGAAATTTTTTGCACTAAAATTCGTAACATGGAGGAAATCTTCTACGAAAAACTACGAAACTTTTGCGTACTCAAACAGGATTTCGTTAATTTTCGTAGATTTTCGTAAAAATTCATTATTTTGGGAGAGCACGCGAACAGACCTAATATTGGTAGGAATTTCCATCCTGAATTTTTCAAACCGCCTTACCTTGTGCAATGTGCAATGAGCCTGTCTAGCCATTTTGTACCACCAAAGCGCTACCTTTAACGAAGCTGTGCGGCTTATATACATAAACATCGTCTTCCTAACATAAAAGTGCACAAGGGACCCATGAACGTCGCATTTGTGTTGTATTCTCTGCACGACTGTAGAGGATCTGTTTACATAGAAATACGAGTAGTTCCTCATATTTCCTTGCGTTCTTTTTTTACTGAAAGGCGATACAAATTGCAAGAAATCAGAACATTTTTTGGACAGTTTCAACATATAATTACCCTTTTAACGTATTCAAGCTTCTTCACACAGTGAAAACACATGCCTACCAGGATGTCTAATCCATTACCAAGGTTGTCATTCCCACTACATTCATTTCGAAAGAAACTATATGACGATATAGTACATATATAATTGCATGTAACTCCTATATGTCAACGTTTACCAATTTGTTAATTACGAATTTTAAACGCTATTGTCACAAGCCATAGTGTGGACAATCATTATTTTCACAACCAATTGTCAGGCAACTAGTTAAAATTGGAAATATTCAGATAAAATTTAATGACAAATAGAAAAATTAACTTTTCTCACAAAATAAGTAATAAGTACACAAATGATTGACCTCATAACGATTGCTACTCGTATAACTCAACTGTTTTGACAAACATTTGGAAACCTTCCATTTAGCAGGCAATTGTCTTATTGATTTATAGTAATTTAATTAGTACTTTGACGCCTTGGATAGATAAGTTAAATACATAACACATAAGGGAATACCTCCCCGATGATCATTGATCTGGCAGATAAATTCAAAAACTGATAACATGTAGGCAATCATAAAAACTGCAAAACGCAGGCGCAGTTTTTTTTCTATACGTACGAGTTATGACAGTTCTTTATTTATCGTGTCTTGAAATTTTTGTTTGCGTTTCTATGTTATTGTTATTGTCATCTATACACATATGTTTCGATCAAGTGTACAACGTACTTAGAATCAAAAAAATTGTAAATAAATTTCACGAGCCAAGATTTCATCTACACTTCATATGCATAATTAATTTCCATGGCATTAGTACTCAAAACGAAAATAGAATCTTAATTTGCATTTAACGCAAATTTATACAAATAAATATTTGTTGGATATACCCGTATGTATGTATGTACGAAGTCGAATTATTAAAATGTAATCTTTTTGTTTTTGCCAATATCTAGTAGTGGTAGTATTTGTATTTTTGAGGCACGTTCAGTATATGAAAGTACATACTGTGCACAGTGTAACCAAAATTCTAAATAACAAGTTACAAGTTCTTTAATAAATTTTTCTAAAGCTTGGTTTTGTTCTCTAAAATTATTTCATAAACTGTTTGAAGTATCGACCCATTTAAGCAAACTCCAAGTACAGAAGTACTCTATTTACTCCATAATTTGTTAAAATATTTTACAAGGACACGCCCACTATTTGTCACATCTAATTAAAAAACTAGTGACCTTTTCCATTTCAACAGTACCTAACTTTTCACTTAAAAATTTACAGACTTTCACACACTACATATTTCAGCTAAGAAGCTTCCAGAATTTTGCAAATTTTGAAAGAAAAGTAAGTAAGACTGGTTTGTCCAACTAGAGACCTGAATAAAAATGGACTCTTTCTAAGCCAAGGAAAAACTATTCTCCTACAAGAATTGTTTTTGTTGTGAAATTGCATCTATTTTTCTATCTAAGCTAAGAAACATTCTTTAGGGAAACATTGCATCATTTGGAGAAACTTAAATTTCCAAAGCCAAAGAGACCAATGCTTACCCTGAGTTAGATTCCAAAAT
Source organism: Xylota segnis (assembly GCA_963583995.1). NCBI lineage: Eukaryota > Metazoa > Arthropoda > Insecta > Diptera > Syrphidae > Xylota > Xylota segnis. The sequence goes on from OY757237.1 coordinate 39,574,621, forward strand.
TTGATGAAATTTGGATGAAATTTTTCAATATATTCAGAACTAATATATTACAGATTAAAATGAAACGCAAGGAAGACTCCTTTGTAAAATACCTTTCTTTGGGCAACGCCCACTTTAATTATATGTATAACTTTTCCATTATGTCTAGGTATCTACCTCTTTTTTTAGAGACTTTGTTAAGACTTATAAAAATAGTTAGATATGACTTGTTTGCTTAAAGCCTGGAAACTACTGTTCTAGTCTTTAAAGTAAAGAATTTAATGATATCCTACATCTGTATCCTATGTACATTTGTAGCCCATATCCTGTTTTATCTTGGTATTCCTTTAACTTATTCAAAAGATTTCTAAGCTATCCAACTAGTTTCTTAATTTATGGAACAAAAACCCTATCAACAATTCTTGAAACATTTTAAAAATAAGTTACTTCGTACCAACATGCTATCACCTATCACATGATGTTGTTTGCTGTCAGTATTAGCTAAACATCTACTGGGTCACTTAGACGATTTTTAAATAAGGCTCGCGACTCGATGTGACTCGATACGACCATATGCACAAGCGCATATGGAGGTGTTCATGGTTTGGCGAAACGCGAATTGAGCCACTGCAAGCGACTTCAAGCGGCTGCGAGCGACGTGAACAACTGTCAAAAACACATAATCGCTTGCGATTTCGCTTGAAATCACATGAAAAACCATCATGTCGCGCGATGCGAACTCACTTCACGGTGAACACAGCCTAAAGTAAACTACGAATCAAGCTACTTCCCAATGTTTTGTAACATTTTAATTTATGGCTGGCTAATAGGTCCTTCATATTCTAGTAAGGACTAAAATGCTTAACCCTTCTTTCCTCGAACCAAACAGCAAACCAATTAGTATTCCGTAAAACGTGTCCTCTCCATCACTTACCACATGTAGTACTTCGTTTAAGTTGAACATCTGTTCGCAGTTTAAAAAAAAAAAAAACAATTCACCTCGTTCTTTTTCTTTTTTGTTTTTTTGTTTTTATTTTCCACAATTGGTCGCACTGTGTTATTGAATTAAAACAAATCGATGCTTCTCCGTACACACTCTCACATCGACAACATCATCCCCCAAATACACATATCAACGGGGAAAAATTTATTTTATTATTGTTATGTAAGTTAGAAAGCTAAATAAAATTATTAACCGCACCAGAGGCGCTCGCTTAAGTGGTCCATGCCCATGTTTTCATGATTCTTGCTCTAGATCTGTCTGCGAGTATAAGGGCGCGCAGTTTACTCATTTTGCGATGTTGTTCTAACGCTAGTAAAACACTGTGTGCGATTTACTATGTCAAACCGCGCCGCCGGACTGTTATAGATACAAAGATACACTCGTGACTGGACGGCGGGATAATGTTTTCCTCGTAACTCACATAAAAAAGTGAATATTGTGAGCAAAATTAGAAATATTTCGTACAATTCGGTAAAGTGTTTGTAAAGAAAAAGAAATTTTTATTAAAAATAGTATAAACAACAAATAACAAGTCCAAAAGTTTTCCTAGTGTAACATGTAGTTTAAATGTTTGAGTGTTTAAATAATTTGATGGGTGATATACATCAAAACATGATTCCGACAATATTTGAAGATGAAGACGACTTGGCAGCGGCTATTGCAATCGAACGTAATAATATGTTCCACAAGTCAAGAAGGTACACAAGTTGGTGCAATTTGTTCTTTGTGTACTACGTTTTATATTAGAAATTTTTCTCTTAACTTATCTTAAACATTTTAATTGCTTGAATATGCTTTTGGATACTTAATCATACACATTAGCTAAGCCATGCGATCGCGTTACAATCAGTGAATAAGGGTGCGTGCAGCATGCTATGAATGGAGGGGCTACGAAATAAGTATCTATGGTTTAAATTCTGTTTTTTTTTTTTTTTTATGTTCAATACATTATGATCTATACTGCATTAAATGTAGTGAATGTGAATGTGATCAGAAGCCACTTGGCAATTTTTTCTCATATTTCAGTGCAAAAAGTTTGTTACGCGTAATCTATAGGAGAATATAATTAAATATTATCTATTTATGTATCTACGGCTGGGAAAACCTTCCCATTTCACAAAATATTTCGTTTTTCGTTACTTTGGACTTCGAGTATGTGATTATGTATAGCTGCAAGCCAATAGTACATTTTGTAACAACGAAAGACGTAGCGCACATATTTTACGATAAACTTATTCAGTGATAAACTCAATGGAGTTGATCATATCCTGCATGAATATCTCGACCGTTTATGGTTCAGATCAAGATGTACGAATAGTAGATATAATTCTTCCTTTAGGCTATACAATCGAGGACTTTTTAAGACTTGAGACGAAAGCTCAATGTTACGCCCTACTTTTACTTTCTTTAGATTTTTTCAAAAAAAAAAATCTTTTTAACTCAAGCCGGTCTTGATTCTTTCTCAATCAATTCGATTTATTTATAGATTCTTGAACAGAAGATAGTATATGTATATGCTATATGGATATCTCTATTCAAAGGTTCGCGGCTTAAGAAAGACAAAAGCGGTGATCTTTCAATAGTACACTTGTAGGGCAGTGCGCAATCAAGAATGTTTTTTTTTGTTTTAAGATAAGATTTTCGGTCCTTTTACCATAGAGGTTGAGAGCCTTCTGTGTAGTCCTGGTGTTTGAATCATGATTTTCATTACAGCTATATTCTTAGTTCTTAATGCCGAACAAAGAACTAAGAGCAATATTTTCGAAAATCTTCGCAAGGTCGATAGTACCTAGTTTAGAAGGGGACCTTTTCCCTACATTTTCTTGTCTGGCAATCTGTTATCCAGAAGTTACGTAGAAAGATCAAAAAAAACCTTAAAATTGTAAATAAATTTACATACATTCGCTCATCTTTCTTTGAACTACAAACCTTTGTACAACTTTTACCTTTCGATCTCTTCCTGCGATTGAATAACGAAGATCTTAATCGATGGTTGTAGTTAAGTGTGCATTTGCTTACTTTCTGCCTACGTATATGAGCCCTTTTAAGGCCTTAAAAAGCGGAACTATCAGCAATTCAGAACCCAAATCAATTTAAGTCGGCCTATTTTCGACAGTACACCCAAAAACCCGGATTCACATCTTGCGAAGAAGTCAATACTCGCCAACTCCTTTACAATAATCTTGTTTTGTAGCAGCAATTTGCAAGTTTTTGATTTAGCATTCGTTTTGTTTTTCTCAAAAAGTTTTATTCTTCCTTTTTTACTTACCGATCGCCCAAAAAGAAATAAAAAGAAGTGACGTTAAACTGGAACCTTTGTTTTATCTGAACATGAATAAAATCTGACAGATCACAAGCACCATCGGATGCATTCGGATTTCAAGACCTAGGTTAAGAAAACCGATCCCTTGTTTTTCGAACAAAGCATATGTTTTTCATTTGTTTTGTTTTGTGAAGCGAATACAAAGCGAATTGCACAATTGATCACGACTCAGAAGTGAATCAGAGGAGGTTAAGGCTCTAAATAAGCTACAAGTATGATTACATTGTAAATATCAATTAAAAATGTAAAATTCCAGACAGAAGTGGTGTTTTGATGATCAATGATATGTTTATTCCGTCACCTTTGTCGTAGAAGGCTACTAAATGGCTATCAAGTGATCAAACCTTTCAATGAAAACATTGTATTCATGCAATTTCCTCTATATTTAACTAATTTCATTATTTTGGTTGTAAAGTTTACAAATGTAAGTCTAATCAATGAAAATAAGTCAACTGTTATATTTCAGGCAAATTGTGTGGGAATGCAACATTTTCTTGTAAATCTATTGCGTCTATATTCTTAGAATTGATGTGAAAGTCACTCGTTCTGAACCAAGCGATTCAAACTCCAAGGTTGATCTCTTGTGGTATTGGTATTTTAAACTCTGAAACTCTGACCTCTAATTTTCGGTGAATAGTTGTTCTCCATACACTTTTTACTGAAATCGGCATTTTGAAGCAACTTTATCATTTACTAGAATTATTACAAAACTGTTGTTTACTTGTCGACACTTGGCAAAGTGTTTCAAAAAGTGAACCTATTTTCATACAAACCCTGACCACACAAATTGATTGTTCCACACTGTTAGTTATAGGTTTGCTTCAACAGTAAAATTCGGATCCATTCAAAATAAAAAAAAAAAAAACATGTTTATTTATCAAAATTTTTTTTTACATTTTTATTACTTTTACATTTTTTTTGGGCTTTTTTCGACACATGTTTTCCGATCTGTTCATTTGAGAGCAGAGGTGGCACAATTCACTCTCAGTATATTACCATTATAAGAAATACCATTCAATAGTTTAGAAGCACTTTCAGCATATTCTCTTGATCTAAAATGTAAATAAGCAAAGCCTCGGAACTTCTTGGTTTGCTTATCTCTCGACAGGTACATTTCATTCACGCCGGGACATTTCCGACCCAAGGTTCTTAAGTCGTTTTCAGTTGAATCGAGTGGCAAATTTGAAATCCGAACTGCTTTTGAATTATCACGCACATGCACTACCATTTGAATTGGCGCTTCGGTTGTCATGTTTACTCATAAATGAATGAATGGTCAGAATAGTATAGAAAACTTCGTGTCGATATTTTTTAACATGTTAATTACAACAAGGCTTTACACCGTGCCCCATGAAACAAAATGTATAAATTTAAATTAGGAAAAGCGTCAAAAATAATAAATGAAATTTATGAGTAGCGAAGCAAATGTCGTTTGTAAGTATTTTTTCAAAGCATACTGAAACATGATCGAGGTTAGATCGCTTGATTTTATATTAATTCTTGCGACGGTGTTTGAGATGATTATAAACTCTAGAGCCGTACCTCTTTTCATGGTAAACGATTTGTTGCTTCCAGCACGGTTGTTCCGTAAGGTTAACGCCTCGCTACTTAGGACGATATATCAAGGAAAATCGCAATTACATACATACGTTGAGATATTTCCCAAATTACAAGATATTTTAATATTTTAGAGTATGGCAGCTAGCCTGTATGGCAGCAAGAAAATATGTAGTTTGTCGGTGAAAGTGGAGGCCCGCAGATCTAATAATCTTGACATTCAAGTTGTCATCACCGTATTTGTGAGCAACTCCCTGTCTTGTAAAGATACATATATATTGGTCTATGGAACTCAGGGCCTAGCTTCTCATACCCATTCAAAGGACACTGTTTAATGCCGTGTCCGAAGTGCATTTTGTTATTTGAAAAGCTTTCTCATGACAGTTGTACTCTCGGATGTTTGTCAGACGCTCGCTGACGCTCGAGATGGGGCCGTGAAAAAAAGTTTAGGTGTTTTGGTAGGGATTCGAACCTCGAACCCCTCGCTCTATAGTCCAACATACTAACCACTGAGCGAAGGCGCCCACTCTGTTATTCACTAGCAAGCTTTAAACGTCACCTTAAGCCGTAAAAAGAACTGAGATGCTGTCATAACTGCAGTACCATCTGAATACGTAAATATCATTTTGAAAAACACAGTTTTACAGTTTTACAAAACCAGTACGTGCACTGTTTCATGTGAGAATTTTTCCCTTCAAATTTCCTTTAATATACCCAACCACCATCTTCAGCGAGAAAAACTCAATGTTAATGAACAGGCTTTACACATGAAGAATTCTTCCTCCTTTTTTTTTTGTAAATTTTTCAAATTGTTCCATTTGTCATTTGTTTTTATTTATTATTTACAAACATTCATAATTGATGACTAATCCCAGTGCGCATTGTGTTGGTTAAATCAAAATAGCCACCATTTCTAGCTATCTATCTTTTCCAAATTGACTGCACCTTATTCTAAATAAGCATATCTTGGCTATTTGAAAAATTCTATTTAGTGAGGTCATAAAATGACTAATTAAATTAAACATTCGTCGACTACTAGATAGGTACTCATTAAGGATAAAAACAAATCACGTATGAATGTCTCATCTGGCCAAATGTCTCTGATTCTTATGACCGTGGGTGTAGAAAATAAAAATAGCACCGCCTAACCTCGACTAATGTTTTCAACGACCGTTCCGATCATATCTGTGAGTCTCGGGGAATGTGTATATGAATTGAAATTTTATTTATATGCAAATTTATTGTTTAGACAAAATAGAAATTTATCTTTTATTCTTAACGAATAAAAGAGAAAGGGCATCGCCATTCAAATCTTTTTTTTTTTTTTTCTTAATTCAACGGAAGTACTCTATGTAATGTATGAAATAGTTGCTTGTAGTGACAGTTGAGACAAAACTTATATAATTCAAAATTGTGCACTTTATTTGCCTGATTTTTGATTTTGTTTTTAATGTGCTTTCAGAAACTCGATAAAATAATAATTTAGAATTGCCTACACATATGTGGCTGTTGCCTGTAATTAGTTTTAGATCTATAAACTTGCAATATGCTATCGAATATTGAATTTGTTTGTTCTTTTAATTGGTAATTTCTATTCACGCAAGTTCGCTGATGGTTCCAATCAAGACGCTTATCAGAGAGTGTATTCCTAGGTTGAAGAAAAATTCATATTCAAGCCAACTGATGCCATTGTCACTTAATGCTTTATTATGGAAATCGATAGTAAATTGTTTAAACTGGTTGTTGAGAAACCCAGTTTTTGAGTCAACAGTCTCATACTTGAAAAAAATAAAGAAAAAAGAACGTCTATTCGACAGACCTTCATGGATTTAAGGGTGAAGGACAATAAAAATCCACTTTTAACCTGAAATATTGGTTAAAAGTGGTGGGCACCGTGACTTAAGAATTTAGAATTTCCGTGACTACGGAGCAAGGGGCTCAAATCTCAACCAAAACACCTGAAAGTTTTTTCATGGTTCCACCTTTCGCAAGCGTCTGACAAACAACCGAGGGTATAACTGACATGAAAAAGCTTCTCAAATAACAAACTGCCCTTCGGACACAGCATTAAACAGTAGGCATCTTCGATTCGTGTAGAATATAACACGCAGAACACGAATGGTTATGAGAAGCTATGCCTTGGGCCCAATAGACCTGTTGCGCCAAAAAGTTGTTTTGTTTTTTGTTTATTATTTAAAATCAAATTTCTGATTCATGTCTATCATCTTCGTTTATCCGTGGTACATAGAGTCGAAAATTAAGCGACGAACTGTAATATTTAAAATTCTGAGTACTTTGGGATTCTTCTTTCGTTCCAAGATTTGGTTGCTGGCGTTAGTTCATATGTCAACTAATTTTTGTAACACAAGTCTTGTTCCAAAGTTTGTTGGCGACTCGGCGACACTTTTATCAATTTTCCATAGTAGACTAATATAACGTAACCATTGTCTCCCTTTTCGCTGCATATGAGGAGATATTAGGGGACAGGTACTTTACAGGCTATTCTTGATCGCTGCAAATAGTATATTTCGAAAGCAGTATTAATACGAAAGTAAATACGATCGGGGCATCTCTGTATTCTAGTAACGAAATTAAATTTCGACTATCTCTACCTATATCATTTACAAAATTCTAAAATTTTACTCAAAAACTGTGTAAAAAAAATGCTTTAAAAACTTAAACCCAAGCTCTTTGCATAGACTGCATACACACAATTTTTATAAACTTTGCCAACAAATATGTAGTTTGCTTTTTTTACAATTTATTTTTTTCATTTGCTTTATACATTTTCACAAAGCTCATTAAATCATAACTTTATTTACATATATGTCTAATTTAAAGCTTCAATATTTATAGCCATGGAGAAGATCTTATTGTGACACCATTCGCCCAAATTTTAGCCAGTTTGCGTTCAGTACGGAATAACCTTTTAAGTCTGACAAATGTCCAAGCGACAAACAAGTAAGTGCCTTATCCGTTGAAAGTTATTTGTTTCCCTTCTAAAGTTCGTTTGTTTTCTTCCGTTTTTTTTTTTTTTGTCTTTTTCTTTGGTTATGTTCCCGAATGTGTTAATCTCCCATCAATCAATCACCATGATCACACCAATCAACTAAACCAAACCAACCAACCAACTAACAAACCAACCAACCAACCAAACAACCAACACGATTTCACATTTTTGATAAATTGAATCTTCCCTCAACTTGTTGTTGTTTTTATTGTTGTTGTTTTGTGAAAAACAATTATTAATAAACAAAAGATCCAGGCGGCCCACACCTCCCTCAAACGCCAATCGAGTGCAATTAGTCCAAGGAGATGAGGCATACAATCGCTTGGCCACAGACACCATTGAGGAGCTTGATTGGTGCCTAGATCAGTTGGAAACAATTCAAACTCATAGAAGTGTGTCGGATATGGCATCGCTTAAGGTGGGTTTCAAAAATTATATTTAATCAATTACGATGTTTTAAAAAAAATTAACTTGTATTTGCAGTTCAAACGAATGCTGAACAAAGAGCTATCACACTTTAGTGAGTCAAGTAGATCGGGGAATCAAATATCCGAGTATATTTGTTCAACATTTTTGGGTAAGTCATTGGCATACATTGTATATGTTTCTTGAGGTTTTGGAAGTAAACGGTTTAAAATTATTCTTGTACCACGCTCAAATGAATAGTTCGGGTAATATATTCCCAATTTTCGTAGACCTTAAGCTGTTCAATTCACAAGGATACAACAGGAAAATAGTTTAGACCATTACTTTTCTTAAAGAATGTATAACTTGACTACGATAACATACTCAAAACTATACACAAGAGTATTCAAGTATCTAAATTTTAAAAATAACGATCTGAGTATTAAATGTTGCTCCTGACAGCCTGTGTGGCAGAATTATCTTCTTAAAGACTAGATGTACCTAATCAAAGCCATCGTCTCTACATTTTGTTTTACGGGACACTATTACACAATTTTTTTTGTCATCAAAAGAGTTATCTCTCTTCGTTTTCCACCTTGAGTACGTCAGGATCAGAAGTTGACTCGAACCCATGAAGAGACTATCCCCGAAAGTGCTGTTTTGAAAAGTTGTTTGAAATAGAAATATTGGACCATGCAGACTGGCCTAATGAAGAACTGATTTTACATCGGATTGAGTATGGAAACTTTCAGTATAAGTATGAATCTCTTCAGATAGTTAGGAAGCACCTAAAGAACCAACTTTCAACTCAGTGCCAGACTCAATAAAACAAAACTGACTTGAATCCCTGATTACCAGGGAATTGCAGGCGACAAAATAGTATATGTATGAACCCATTCGGGATAGCTTATAGGACCTACGCAGGAAAGCTTACTATCTGCGTGCTTAGAAACACTTCTATTGCTAGTTTATGACTGGTAACATCATGTTCTGTTAGCCCATTAGAATATTATTCAATTGTCTTACGTAGAAATCCTTAAACTAGACTCGAAAAGTGTCAGTAAGGTAATGAGCTGCTGGTTAGGAAAACTAAGCTTTCGTAAAGAATTATATCCAATAGCGGGGCAAAAATGGAGCATGCAGTATATCCCTTATGTTTTTTTTTTAAAACGTCATATCCAATTCAATTAATGGAACTTTATATTCTCTTCTATAGACAAACAACAAGAATTTGATTTACCATCACTCCGAGTGGAAGAAAACACCGAACAACATGTGGTGCCATATCCACGCGCTCGATCGCCACGTGGCCCGCCAATGTCTCAAATATCTGGTGTGAAGAGACCCTTATCGCACACAAACTCCTTCACCGGTGAGCGATTGCCAACGTTCGGTGTGGAGACGCCCCACGAAAATGCGTTGGGTACACTTTTGGGCGAGCAGGATATGTGGGGCATCGATATATTTAAAATCGGTGACCTAAGTTGCAGTAGACCGCTTACCTGTGTTGCGTACACAATATTTCAGGTATGTCCCAGAATCTATCAAGTGTCTAACGTTAAATGAATTTTTATTGTTTTTTTTTTCATTACAGAGTAGGGAATTACTGACCAGTCTTATGATACCACCGAAAACTTTTCTTAATTTTATGACTACTTTGGAGGACCATTACGTTAAAGACAATCCATTTCACAATTCATTACATGCGGCTGATGTCACCCAAAGTACTAATGTGCTGCTGAATACTCCGGCCCTGGAGGGAGTGTTCACACCACTAGAAATTGGCGGTGCCCTATTTGCGGCCTGCATTCATGATGTGGATCATCCGGGCTTAACAAATCAATTTTTAGTTAATTCAAGTAAGTGTTGCTTCTTCCAATTCGATGAGTTTATAATTATCATTTTCCATTGCGTTTAAAGGTTCCGAGCTAGCGTTAATGTATAATGACGAATCAGTTTTGGAAAATCATCATTTAGCCGTTGCCTTTAAATTACTGCAAAATACAGGCTGCGATATATTCTGCAATATGCAAAAGTAAGTTGGAAAACTACGCCCTGGACTAGTGTACCAGAATGGAGTCTTATTGTTTTTCTTGTTAGGAAACAACGTCAAACCTTGAGGAAGATGGTGATTGATATTGTTCTATCAACGGATATGTCCAAGCATATGAGTCTCTTGGCTGATCTTAAGACAATGGTTGAAACTAAGAAAGTGGCCGGTTCGGGTGTTCTACTCTTAGACAATTATACCGACCGTATACAGGTTTGTTATTAAAGAAATAAACAAAAGAAAAGAAGAATTTAAGTCATACAACTCTATTTTAATAGGTCTTGGAGAATTTGGTGCATTGTGCCGATTTAAGCAATCCAACAAAACCCCTTCAACTTTACAAACGCTGGGTGGAACTGCTGATGGAGGAATTCTTTTTACAAGGTGATAAAGAACGGGAGAATGGCATGGACATAAGTCCAATGTGCGATCGACATAATGCTACTATTGAAAAGTCGCAAGTTGGATTCATTGATTATATTGTTCATCCATTGTGGGAGACATGGGCTGATTTGGTTCATCCAGACGCACAGGATATTTTAGATACCCTTGAAGAGAACAGAGACTATTATCAAAGTGCAATACCACCATCGCCACCACCATCACTCGAGGAGGGCGACGACAAGATTCGTTTTCAAGTGAGTAGATATTTTCATTTCATTGCTGGAAATGGTATGAACTTTTTCCTCTTCCTTTCCCTATTTATAACCAATTCTGTAGGTCGTTTCAGTGCGCCTAAATAAAGAATTCCATATAATCCATAAATAGGAATACTCTCCACTTCCTCTAAGCTTTCCGGTAAAGTTGAACCGAAAACCATTGGAAAAAATATTGCCACCACAATCAAAACTACATTTGTCTGTCCAAGACACCATCATTTCTTACGATTTGCATAAAACTCCTTAATTAGCCAGGTGTGGTCTTCAGCAGGCGCTTAATTTCGTCGTCAAATGATTTGGTTAATCGAGAATCATAAGCTAAATTACATGATCCACATGGATATGCTAGTTGGTAGGCTTCAAATAAATACTCAAAGACCAGCCTTTACTTGCAAATTTTGGACACGGGTGTTTCGTCTCACATTTATAGACGAATGTGTCGTACACACTTGGTCTTCTTAAATGCTTTGAAGATAACATTAAGAGGAGGGACTTTATGATATACATACTGTGAGTACTTCTCGCAAGTTTTCTTTCACCCCTAGATAGCAGACGTTAATGATAATTAATATCCGGAAGTGTGTTTTAAGTAAGATTTCAAGTATCTCCTTCACCTTTTGTGTCTGTTCTTCGTTCTCTTTGTTAAGGGCTTCTATAGTGGTAGATGCCTCAGAGACAAAATCCTTATGTAGACGGCATCTGGAAGGCATTTTTATAATGGTTGCTTGTGAGTGGCTCTCCTTTGAGATATATGTACTTATACCAAAGTATGTCCAATGTGTTGCCACTAGATGTACATACATATGTAGGTAAAGGTAGATGGAGTAGTTCAGACTGCCTACTGTTGAATTTCCTTGAAACTTTGAAACATTTAACACGAGACGTATTTATGTCCTTAGGCATGATTGAAGAGCTCTTCAACAGGAGTTGCTTTTTTTTATATCGACAAGGACAAGGATGTTTTAATGTGTCTGCTTCCTCAACCTGGTAGCTTCGGCAGAAGTCAGTACAACCCTCTTAACGTGCCCGGCTTAGAATGCCATTTAGCCCCATAATTTTTTTGCCCTTTTTTCTCCAGTTTCTTCTACTATTTCTAGTCCTCTCATACCTTTTTGGCTTTTACTGCTACGTAACTTGCATAATAACCGAATCGTCAGTTTGGTTTACCATCTTACTATAAACATTCTTGCTCCTGTTTCTACTGGAGACATTTTGGAGTTTTTTATTTCTGAAAAATAATTAAAAAACCTTAAATTAACAAAAGAACTTCGAGACATATTATCGCGGTTTCGAAAACCCTGAAGAGTCTCTTTTTTTTAAACGCCATCTCGTATATTTTAAGTTTCCTTGAGACGATTTCTTTAATTAAATAAAACATTTTTTTTTTTTTCAATTCCTAGGTCACACTCGAAGAATCCGATCAAGAGAATCTAGCCGAGCTTGAAGAAGCCGATGAGAGTGAGGGTAGAATTGAAATCAAGCCGTCGGGGAGTCAAAATCAGTCACAACACATTGGAATGTGACGGAGAGTCGTGGGACTTTGCAAAAAAATAACTGAAAAGGCGCAAAATTTTTTACTTATACGTTAGTATGTCTCTTTTTAATGTGTAGAAAATTTAAAACAAAACAGAATAGCGCAAAACAAAATATAATAATTAGGTAAAATGTATAAAAACAAAAATACAAAAAAAAATCCTTACACCAAAAAGGCGGATGTGTCGATTAACAAAAATGCTTACAGGATACAGAGTAATTTCTACTGAAATCTTAATTCATATTTACATTTGAATTATTAGTTACAAATTTAAAATTAAGTTTAAAATAATATTTTTTTTTCATTGGCACATGCGCCACTAAAATAAAATAAAAAAAAAACAAAACTTAACAAAAAAAAATTAATAGAAATATATACTGATTTACAAGAAATTAATGATAAATATTATTAACCAATAAAACAAAACAAAACAATAGTTTTAACGTTGCGCCCCCAGTCACAATTTGAATTTTGTTCGTTTATAGCATTACTATAGCAACTATGAAAACAAACTAACCAAAGTGTGAATTTGATGAAAGTTCTAAAAACCAAAGTAATAAAAATATATATACTACATAGGTACTGGTGTAATATTAAATTAAAACGTAGCTAGTCATTTCAAATGTTATAAAATGAAATTATAAAAAGGTGTAACTACAAAACAAAACAAAAAAAAAAAAGCATAGAAGCCCAAACGTAAACTTTGTAATAAAAAAACATAAATTTATTGTATTATGACGGAGAAGCACAATAAGTTAGTTATTGTTGGACTCGAATTTGAATAAACAAAAACAATTAACTTTAGTTTGTATAACTCTAAGCAATGCTCGCTGCGTCTATTCTCCTTCTCTTCTTCCTTCATTATAAGTGAATAAAACAAAGAAAAACAAAAAACAAAAAAATAAAAACATTTAAGTCTTCGAAAATAAAAAGAATGTTGTGATCTAACATGTTTTAAGATTTTTTATAAAAAAAAAAAAAAACAAAAACAAAAAAACAAAACACTAATAGTCCTTAAAAAGTCTTAATTTTATTAAAATTAAGATGAGAATTGTTAAAACAAAATACAAAATGTTATTTATTTGGACAGTTATTGGATGTTTTCCTTTTACTAACCAACCAGTGACCTTTTTTTTATTATTATTATTATTCTATTCTTAGCTGGATTTTCATTAAAACAACAACACAATTACTCGAAGGGAAAAGATCCAATTTCTTTTTTAAATTGTAAAAAACAAAAAACATATGTAAATAAAGAGAAAGAGTGAAAATCTACATTATTTCAGTTCATAAACAAAACAAAACACAAAAAAAATACATAAGTGTTACAACAAAAGAAGAAAACATATAACATAGTCTAATAAATGATGACATACACTAAATAATAGATACAAATAATTTTATTTATTTATTCTATATTTTATTATAAGGGCAGGATCCCTCCTTTTGCTATTTATGTAGTACATTATATGAATAACATTGCAATATGCATTAGAATATATATATATATATACATATGTATATACGTATACATAAAAACAAAATATTAATAGAAAAATTGTTATAAATTATAAATTAAAAAAAAAAAAAACAAAAAACAGCATAATACTTTGTCATTGTGTCGAAAGAAAGGTTATATACCCTTGTAGCATCCGCAAGCCCTTGCAGCATGTAATAGAATCGGACAAATTCATGATGTTTGCTACCATTTTTTGTGGTAACAAACCATAAATTTTAAGAAAAAAAAAACAAAAAAAAAGAGAATACGTTTATTTCTGTAGAAGGCAAAACTGATTTACCACTTACTTACTAAGATGTGACTTCTTTTCGATTTATTTTTTTTGAAATGCCACTGCATTTCCTGTTGTTTTCATTTCAAAACAAACAAAAAGACCTTAACCTTGATATCCAAGCAGAAAAAAATTATATATACACACATATATCGTAAACATTAACTCGTGTAATCTAGAAAAAAATCAAAAAAAAAAGAATCAATGTTATGTAAACTATAATAGTCATATTCATATATGCAACTGAATAATCTTATTGCCTCTTTTTGCCAATATCTTAACGTAAATCTAATTTTTGGTTTTTTTTTTGTTTTTAGTTCTCAATCTTTTGTATTTTATTCTTAGTGTTCCACTATTGCTGGTATCAAAATAAGAAAAGCAAAAATAAAATAAAATAAAAAAAAATAATAACTTCACTAGGAAACTACAAGAAATCATATTAAAAAAAAAGTAAAACACTACAATAGACATCTTTGATTGTAAATATTTCTGAAAATTTTGAATTTCATTAAAAATAAATAACAAAATAAAAATATGTAAAACTCAAAAGTAATGGAACTAAAGAGGTTGGCTTATTGTAACCCAAAAATTGTTTTTGTCGGATGCAAACCAAAGTGCAGGTACTGTCAATGTAGCTGTAATTTATTGGACATTTAACTACAATTCAGATATACACATAGGAAACAAGTACTATTATATGTAATAAAAGGAAATATTATACTAGAACTCTAATTAAAAAAACAAAAATAAACACTAATCAATTTTAGTTTATAGAAATGTAAAAACAAAAAAACAAAAATCTATAAATAATAGACATAGCGCGGGACGCTGGCGTCACGCGTATGTTGTATTTATTTTCAAGATGTGTAATAATATACAAATTAAATATAAAATCTGATGAAAAAACAACAACAAACAAACTGAAACATATTAATTTTAAATAAATCTAAATTATAACAAAATTATTTTGTTTAATATTTTTCCTTTTTGAAAAGACTTCATCTACTATATACACACATAAGTAAGTATCCTTGAGACACTTGAATTCGATTATTCAGCGTAAGTTTTCGCTTAGAACCAGAACCATGAAACCGCCCTGCACACAGTGGATATACTAGAACTCCAAACTTAACACAACCACACTCAACCTACTCCTAATAGCCATCCGCGCACAGGGGCTACAAAACTACGATACCCAACAGAACCAAACCAACACCAGGAGCCAGATTCAGGATATCAGTGTCTGGCTCGATGGTGCATAAGGAGCCCTTTTTCCGCACATTTTTAGGTACAAAAATTTTCAATTTTTCCTGTCCACAACGAGGTAGCAGCTAAGATCGTTTGTGTCTAGAATTAACAGAGACAGAATACTCTCGTTGAATTGAACCACCAGGAGCCAGGTTCAGGATATCAGTGTCTGGCTCGGTGGTGCATAAGGAGCCCATTTTCCGCACATTTTTGGTGCAAACATTTTAAATTTTTCCTGTCCACAACGAGGTAGCAGCTAAGATCGTTTGTGTCTAGAATTAACAGAGACAGAATACTCTACTTGAATTGAACCACCAGGAGCCAGATTCAGAATCTCAGTGTCTGGCTCGGTGGTGCATAAGGAGCCCATTTTCCGCACATTTCTTGGTACAACAATTTTCTGATTTTCCTGACCACAACGAGGTAGCAGCGAAGCTCGTTTGTGTCTAGAATTAACAGAGACAGAATACTCTACTTGAATTGAACCACCAGGAGCCAGGTTCAGGATATCAGTGTCTGGTTCGGTGGTGCATAAGGAGCCCATTTTCCGCACATTTTTTGGTGCTAAAATTTTCGATTTTTCCTGACCACAACGAGGTAGCAGCTAAGCTCGTTTGTCTCTAGAATTAACAGAGACAGAATACTCTCGTTGAATCGAACCACCAGGAGCCAGATTCAGGATATCAGTGTCTGGCTCGGTGGTGCATAAGGAGCCCATTTTCCACACATTTTTTGGTCCAAAAATTTTCAATTTCTCCTGACCACAACGAGGTAGCAGCTAAGCTCGTTTGTGTCTAGAATTAACAGAGACAGAATACTCTCGTTGAATTGAACCACCAGGAGCCAGATTCAGGATATCAGTGTCTGGCTCAGTGGTGCATAAGGAGCCCATTTTCCGCACATTTTTTGGTGCAAAAATTTTCAATTTTTTCTGACCACAACGAAGTACCAGCTAAGCTCGTTTGTGTCTAGAATTAACAGAGACAGAATACTCTCGTTGAATTGAACCACCAGGAGCCAGATTCAGGACATCAGTGTCTGGCTCGGTGATGCATAAGGAGCCCATTTTCCGCACATTTTTTGGTGCAAAATGTTTCAATTTTTCCTGCCCACAACGAGGTAGCAGCTAAGCTCGTTTGTCTCTAGAATTAGCAGAGGCAGAATACTCTACTTGAATTGAACCACCAGGAGCCAGATTCAGGACATCAGTGTCTGGCTCGTTGGTGCATAAGGAGCCCATTTTCCGCACATTTTTTGGTGCTAAAATTTTCGATTTTTCCTGACCACAACGAGGTAGCAGCTAAGCTCATTTGTGTCTAGAATTAACAGAGACAGAATACTCTCGTTGAATTGAACCACCAGGAGCCAGATTCAGGATATCAGTGTCTGGCTCGGTGGTGCATAACGAGCCCGTTTTCCGCACATTTTTTGGTGCAAAATGTTTCAATTTTTCCTGCCCACAACGAGGTAGCAGCTAAGCTCGTTTGTGTCTAGAATTAGCAGAGGCAGAATACTCTACTTGAATTGAACCACCAGGAGCCAGATTCAGGACATCAGTGTCTGGCTCGTTGGTGCATAAGGAGCCCATTTTCCTCACATTTTTTGGTGCAACAATTTTCTGATTTTCCTGACCACAACGAGGTAGCAGCGAAGCTCGTTTGTGTCTAGAATTAACAGAGACAGAATACTCTACTTGAATTGAACCACCAGGAGCCAGGTTCAGGATATCAGTGTCTGGTTCGGTGGTGCATAAGGAGCCCATTTTCCGCACATTTTTTGGTGCTAAAATTTTCGATTTTTCCTGACCACAACGAGGTAGCAGCTAAGCTCGTTTGTCTCTAGAATTAACAGAGACAGAATACTCTCGTTGAATCGAACCACCAGGAGCCAGATTCAGGATATCAGTGTCTGGCTCGGTGGTGCATAAGGAGCCCATTTTCCACACATTTTTTGGTCCAAAAATTTTCAATTTCTCCTGCCCACAACGAGGTAGCAGCTAAGCTCGTTTGTGTCTAGAATTAGCAGAGGCAGAATACTCTACTTGAATTGAACCACCAGGAGCCAGATTCAGGACATCAGTGTCTGGCTCGTTGGTGCATAAGGAGCCCATTTTCCGCACATTTTTTGGTGCAACAATTTTCTGATTTTCCTGACCACAACGAGGTAGCAGCGAAGCTCGTTTGTGTCTAGAATTAACAGAGACAGAATACTCTACTTGAATTGAACCACCAGGAGCCAGGTTCAGGATATCAGTGTCTGGTTCGGTGGTGCATAAGGAGCCCATTTTCCGCACATTTTTTGGTGCTAAAATTTTCGATTTTTCCTGACCACAACGAGGTAGCAGCTAAGCTCGTTTGTGTCTAGAATTAACAGAGACAGAATACTCTCGTTGAATTGAACCACCAGGAGCCAGATTCAGGATATCAGTGTCTGGCTCAGTAGTGCATAAGGAGCCCATTTTCCGCACATTTTTTGGTGCAAAAATTTTCAATTTTTTCTGACCACAACGAAGTACCAGCTAAGCTCGTTTGTGTCTAGAATTAACAGAGACAGAATACTCTCGTTGAATTGAACCACCAGGAGCCAGATTCAGGATATCAGTGTCTGGCTCAGTGGTGCATAAGGAGCCCATTTTCCGCACATTTTTTGGTGCAAAAATTTTCTATTTTTCCTGACCACAACGAAGTACCAGCTAAGCTCGTTTGTGTCTAGAATTAACAGAGACAGAATACTCTCGTTGAATTGAACCACCAGGAGCCAGATTCAGGACATCAGTGTCTGGCTCGGTGATGCATAAGGAGCCCATTTTCCGCGCATTTTTTGGTGCTAAAATTT
Source organism: Xylota segnis (assembly GCA_963583995.1). Classification (NCBI taxonomy): domain Eukaryota; kingdom Metazoa; phylum Arthropoda; class Insecta; order Diptera; family Syrphidae; genus Xylota; species Xylota segnis. Next base: position 39,593,014 of record OY757237.1, read on the forward strand.
TCTATTTTTCCTGACCACAACGGTGGTGCATAAGGAGCCCATTTTCCGCACATTTTTTGGTGCTAAAATTTTCGATTTTTCCTGACCACAACGAGGTAGCAGCTAAGCTCATTTGTGTCTAGAATTAACAGAGACAGAATACTCTCGTTGAATTGAACCACCAGGAGCCAGATTCAGGATATCAGTGTCTGGCTCGGTGGTGCATAACGAGCCCGTTTTCCGCACATTTTTTGGTGCAAAATGTTTCAATTTTTCCTGCCCACAACGAGGTAGCAGCTAAGCTCGTTTGTGTCTAGAATTAGCAGAGGCAGAATACTCTACTTGAATTGAACCACCAGGAGCCAGATTCAGGACATCAGTGTCTGGCTCGTTGGTGCATAAGGAGCCCATTTTCCGCACATTTTTTGGTGCAAATTTTTCAATTTTTCCTGACCACAACGAGGTAGCAGCTAAGCTCGTTTGTGTTTAGAATTAACGGAGACAGAATACTCTCGTTGAATTGAACCACCAGGAGCCAGGTTCAGGATATCAGTGTCTGGTTCGGTGGTGCATAAGGAGCCCATTTTCCGCACATTTTTTGGTGCTAAAATTTTCGATTTTTCCTGACCACAACGAGGTAGCAGCTAAGCTCGTTTGTGTCTAGAATTAACAGAGACAGAATACTCTCGTTGAATTGAACCACCAGGAGCCAGATTCAGGACATCAGTGTCTGGCTCGGTGATGCATAAGGAGCCCATTTTCCGCGCATTTTTTGGTGCTAAAATTATCTATTTTTCCTGACCATAACGGTGGTGCATAAGGAGCCCATTTTCCGCACATTTTTTGGTGCTAAAATTTTCGATTTTTCCTGACCACAACGAGGTAGCAGCTAAGCTCATTTGTGTCTAGAATTAGCAGAGGCAGAATACTCTACTTGAATTGAACCACCAGGAGCCAGATTCAGGACATCAGTGTCTGGCTCGGTGGTGCATAACGAGCCCGTTTTCCGCACATTTTTTGGTGCAAAATGTTTCAATTTTTCCTGCCCACAACGAGGTAGCAGCTAAGCTCGTTTGTGTCTAGAATTAGCAGAGGCAGAATACTCTACTTGAATTGAACCACCAGGAGCCAGATTCAGGACATCAGTGTCTGGCTCGTTGGTGCATAAGGAGCCCATTTTCCGCACATTTTTTGGTGCAAAATTTTTCGATTTTTCCTGACCACAACGAGGTAGCAGCTAAGCTCGTTTGTGTTTAGAATTAACGGAGACAGAATACTCTCGTTGAATTGAACCACCAGGAGCCAGGTTCAGGATATCAGTGTCTGGTTCGGTGGTGCATAACGAGCCCATTTTCCGCACATTTTTTGGTGCAAAATTTTTACATTTTTCCTGACCATACTCAGATGCCCGCTATTTAGCATTTGGGAAGATATTGGGTGTAAGTGGGTTAAATATGGGTGAAGTCTCTTAAAACCTAATATCGTCTCATTTCTCCTTTTCATTGGTGTTGTCACCCAAGCTGGCGAAACTGAACAAAAAACTTAACCAAAAAACGTTTAAAGGATGATTTAAACTTTGGTGTACTCAGATGCCCGCTATTTAGCATTTGGGAAGATATTGGGTATACTTGGGTCAAGGATAGATAAAGTCACTTAAAACCCAATATCGTCTCGTTTCTCCTTTTCCTTGGTATTGTCACCCAAGCTGGCGAAATTGAACAAAAAACTTAACCGAAAAACATTTAAAGGATCATTTAAACTTTGGTGTACTCAGATGCCCGTTATTTACCATTTGGGAAGATATTGGGTATACTTGGGTCAAGGATAGATAAAGTCACTTAAAACCCAATATCGTCTCGTTTCCCCTTTTCCTTGGTGTTGTCACCCAAGCTGGCGAAATTGAACAAAAAACTTAACAAAAAAACGTTTAAAGGATGATTTAAACTTTGGTGTACTCAGATGCCCGCTATTTAGCATTTGGGGAGATATTGGGTATACTTGGGTCAAGGATAGATAAAGTCACTTAAAACCCAATATCGTCTCGTTTCCCCTTTTCCTTGGTGTTTTCACCCAAGCTGGCGAAATTGAAGAAAAAACTTAACCAAAAAACGTTTAAAGGATGACTTAAACTTTGGTGTACTCAGATGCCCGCTTTTTAGCATTTGGGAAGATATTGGGTGTAACTGGGTTAAATATGGATAAAGTCACTTAAAATCCAATATCGCCTCGTTTCTCCTTTTCCTTGGTGTTCTCACCCAAGCTGGCGAAATTGAACAAAAAACTTAACCAAAAAACGTTTAAAGGATGACTGAAACTTTGGTGTACTCAGATGCCCGCTATTTACCATTTGGGAAGATATTGGGTGTAAGTGGGTTAAATATGGGTGAAGTCTCTTAAAACCTAATATCGTCTCATTTCTCCTTTTCATTGGTGTTGTCACCCAAGCTGGCGAAACTGAACAAAAAACTTAACCAAAAAACGTTTAAAGGATGATTTAAACTTTGGTGTACACAGATGCCCGCTATTTAGCATTTGGGGAGATATTGGGTATACTTGGGTCAAGGATAGATAAAGTCACTTAAAACCCAATATCGTCTCGTTTCCCCTTTTCCTTGGTGTTGTCACCCAAGCTGGCGAAATTGAACAAAAAACTTAACCAAAAAACGTTTAAAGGATGACTTAAACTTTGGTGTACTCAGATGCCCGCTATTTACCATTTGGGAAGATATTGGGTATACTTGGGTCAAGGATAGATAAAGTCACTTAAAACCCAATATCGTCTCGTTTCCCGTTTTCCTTGGTGTTTTCACTCAAGCTGGCGAAATTGAACAAAAAACTTAACCAAAAAACGTTTAAAGGATGACTTAAACTTTGGTGTACTCAGATGCCCGCTTTTTAGTATTTGGGAAGATATTGGGTGTAACTGGGTTAAATATGGATAAAGTCACTTAAAACTCAATATCGCCTCGTTTCCCCTTTTCCTTGGTGTTGTCACCCAAGCTGGCGAAATTGAACAAAAAACTTAACAAAAAAACGTTAAAAGATGATTTAAACTTTGGTGTACTCGGATGCCCGCTATTTAGCATTTGGGGAGATATTGGGTATACTTGGGTCAAGGATAGATAAAGTCACTTAAAACCCAATATCGTCTCGTTTCCCCTTTTCCTTGGTGTTGTCACCCAAGCTGGCGAAATTGAACAAAAAACTTAACAAAAAAACGTTTAAAGGATGATTTAAACTTTGGTGTACTCGGATGCCCGCTATTTAGCATTTGGGGAGATATTGGGTATACTTGGGTCAAGGATAGATAAAGTCACTTAAAACCCAATATCGCCTCGTTTCCCCTTTTCCTTGGTGTTGTCACCCAAGCTGGCGAAATTGAACAAAAAACTTAACAAAAAAACGTTTAAAGGATGATTTAAACTTTGGTGTACTCGGATGCCCGCTATTTAGCATTTGGGGAGATATTGGGTATACTTGGGTCAAGGATAGATAAAGTCACTTAAAACCCAATATCGTCTCGTTTCCCCTTTTCCTTGGTGTTTTCACCCAAGCTGGCGAAATTGAACAAAAAACTTAACAAAAAAACGTTTAAAAGATCATTTAAACTTTGGTGTACTCAGATGCCCGTTATTTACCATTTGGGAAGATATTGGGTATACTTGGGTCAAGGATAGATAAAGTCACTTAAAACCCAATATCGTCTCGTTTCCCCTTTTCCTTGGTGTTGTCACCCAAGCTGGCGAAATTGAACAAAAAACTTAACAAAAAAACGTTTAAAGGATGATTTAAACTTTGGTGTACTCGGATGCCCGCTATTTAGCATTTGGGGAGATATTGGGTATACTTGGGTCAAGGATAGATAAAGTCACTTAAAACCCAATATCGTCTCGTTTCCCCTTTTCCTTGGTGTTTTCACCCAAGCTGGCGAAATTGAACAAAAAACTTAACAAAAAAACGTTTAAAGGATGATTTAAAGTTTGGTGTACTCAGATGCCCGTTATTTACCATTTTGGAAGATATTGGGTATACTTGGGTCAAGGATAGATAAAGTCACTTAAAACCCAATATAGTCTCATTTCTCCTTTCCTTGGTGTTTTCACCCAAGCTGGCGAAATTGAAGAAAAAACTTAATAAAAAAACGTTTAAAGGATGATTTAAACTTTGGTGTACTCAGATGCCCGCTATTTAGCATTTGGGGAGATATTGAGTATACTTGGGTCAAGGATGGATAAAGTCACTTAAAACCCAATATCGTCTCGTTTCTCCTTTTCCTTGGTGTTGTCACCCAAGCTGGCGAAATTGAACAAAAAACTTAACCAAAAAACGTTTAAAGGATCATTTAAACTTTGGTGTACTCAGATGCCCGCTATTTAGCATTTGGGGAGATATTTGGTATACTTGGGTCAAGGATGGATAAAGTCACTTAAAACCCAATATCATCTCGTTTCTCCTTTTCCTTGGTGTTTTCACCCAAGCTGGTGAAATTGACCAAAAAACTTAACCAAAAAACGTTTAAAGGATGACTTAAACTTTGGTGTACTCAGATGCCCGCTTTTTAGTATTTGGGAAGATATTGGGTGTAACTGGGTTAAATATGGATAAAGTCACTTAAAACCCAATATCGCCTCGTTTCTCCTTTTCCTTGGTGTTCTCACCCAAGCTGGCGAAATTGAACAAAAAACTTAACCAAAAAACGTTTAAAGGATGACTTAAACTTTGGTGTACTCAGATGCCCGCTATTTACCATTTGGGAAGATATTGGGTGTAACTGGGTTAAATATGGATAAAGTCACTTAAAACCCAATATCGCCTCGTTTCCCCTTTTCCTTGGTGTTGTCACCCAAGCTGGCGAAATTGAACAAAAAACTTAACCAAAAAACGTTTCAAGGATGACTTAAACTTTGGTGTACTCAGATGCCCGCTATTTACCATTTGGGAAGATATTGGGTGTAACTGGGTTAAATATGGATAAAGTCACTTAAAACCCAATATCGCCTCGTTTCCCCTTTTCCTTGGTGTTGTCACCCAAGCTGGCGAAATTGAACAAAAAACTTAACAAAAAAACGTTTAAAGGATGATTTAAACTTTGGTGTACTCAGATGCCCGCTATTTAGCATTTGGGGAGATATTGAGTATACTTGGGTCAAGGATGGATAAAGTCACTTAAAACCCAATATCGTCTCGTTTCTCCTTTTCCTTGGTGTTGTCACCCAAGCTGGCGAAATTGAACAAAAAACTTAACCAAAAAACGTTTAAAGGATCATTTAAACTTTGGTGTACTCAGATGCCCGCTATTTAGCATTTGGGGAGATATTTGGTATACTTGGGTCAAGGATGGATAAAGTCACTTAAAACCCAATATCATCTCGTTTCTCCTTTTCCTTGGTGTTTTCACCCAAGCTGGTGAAATTGACCAAAAAACTTAACCAAAAAACGTTTAAAGGATGACTTAAACTTTGGTGTACTCAGATGCCCGCTTTTTAGTATTTGAGAAGATATTGGGTGTAACTGGGTTAAATATGGATAAAGTCACTTAAAACCCAATATCGCCTCGTTTCTCCTTTTCCTTGGTGTTCTCACCCAAGCTGGCGAAATTGAACAAAAAACTTAACCGAAAAACTTTTAAAGGATCATTTAAACTTTGGTGTACTCAGATGCCCGCTATTTACCATTTGGGAAGATATTGGGTATACTTGGGTCAAGGATAGATAAAGTCACTTAAAACCCAATATCGTCTCGTTTCCCGTTTTCCTTGGTGTTTTCACTCAAGCTGGCGAAATTGAACAAAAAACTTAACCAAAAAACGTTTAAAGGATGATTTAAAGTTTAGTGTACTCAGACGCCCGCTATTTAGCATTTGGGAAGATATTGGGTATACTTGGGTCAAGGATAGATAAAGTCACTTAAAACCCGATATATTCTCATTTCTCCTTTCCTTGGTGTTTTCACCCAAGCTGGCGAAATTGAACAAAAAACTTAACCAAAAATCGTTTAAAGGATGATTTAAATTTTTGGTGTACTCAGATGCCCGCTATTTACCATTTGGGAAGATATTGGGTATACTTGGGTTAAGGATGGATAAAGTCACTTAAAACCCAATATCGTCTCGTTTCTCCTTTTCCTTAAGCTAAGCTCGTTTATGTTTAGAATTAACGGAGACAGAATACTCTTGTTGAATTGAACCACTAGGAGCCAGATTTAGGATATCAGTGTCTGGTTCGGTGGTGCATAACGAGCCCATTTTCCGCACATTTTTTGGTGCAAAATTTTTCGATTTTTCCTGACCACAACGAGGTAGCAGCTAAGCTCGTTTGTGTCTAGAATTAACAGAGACAGAATACTCTCGTTGAATTGAACCATCAGGAGCCAGATTTAGGATATCAGTGTCGGGTTCGGTGGTGGGTAAGGAGCCCATTTTCCGCACATTTTTTGGTAAAAAAATTTTCGATTTTTCCTGACCACAACGAGGTAGCAGCTAAGCTCGTTTGTGTCTAGAATTAACAGAGGCAGAATACTCTACTTGAATTGAACCACCAGGAGCCAGGTTCAGGATATCAGTGTCTGGTTCGGTGGTGCATAAGGAGCCCATTTTCCGCACATTTTTTGGTGCTAAAATTTTCGATTTTTCCTGACCACAACGAGGTAGCAGCTAAGCTCGTTTGTGTCTAGAATTAACAGAGACAGAATACTCTCGTTGAATTGAACCACCAGGAGCCAGGTTCAGGATATCAGTGTCTGGTTCGGTGGTGGATAAAGAGCCCATTTTCCGCACATTTTTGGGTGCAAAATTTTCGATTTTTCCTGACCACAACGAGGTAGCAGCTAAGCTCGCTTGTGTCTAGAATTAACAGAGACAGAATACTCTCGTTGAATTGAATCACCAGGAACCAGGTTCAGGATATCAGTGTCTGGTTCGGTGGTGCACAACGAGCCCATTTTCCGCACATTTTTTGGTGCTAAAATTTTCGATTTTTCCTGACCACAACGAGGTAGCAGCTAAGCTCGTTTGTGTCTAGAATTAACAGAGACAGAATACTCTACTTGAATTGAACCATCGGGAGCCAGATTTAGGATATCAGTGTCTGGTTCGGTGGTGGATAAAGAGCCCATTTTCCGCACATTTTTGGGTGCAAAATTTTTCGATTTTTCCTGACCACAACGAGGTAGCAGCTAAGCTCGCTTGTGTTTAGAATTAACAGAGACAGAATACTCTCGTTGAATTGAATCACCAGGAACCAGGTTCAGGATATCAGTGTCTGGTTCGGTGGTGCACAACGAGCCCATTTTCCGCACATTTTTTGGTGCTAAAATTTTCTATTTTTCCTGACCACAACGAGGTAGCAGCTAAGCTCGTTTGTGTCTAGAATTAACAGAGACAGAATACTCTACTTGAATTGAACCATCGGGAGCCAGATTTAGGATATCAGTGTCTGGTTCGGTGGTGCACAACGAGCCCATTTTCCGCACATTTTTTGGTGCTAAAATTTTCTATTTTTCCTGACCACAACGAGGTAGCAGCTAAGCTCGTTTGTGTCTAGAATTAACAGAGACAGAATACTCTACTTGAATTGAACCATCGGGAGCCAGATTCCAAATGTATATAAAAATTTACTTTTGTGTGCCTTTATTGTAGGAAAGTCACGAACCCAATGTTCATTTTATTCATCGAGAAGTACCAAGATGATATGCGTTGTTTTCTTTGGAGTCTTGTACGCATCCCCTATGAATCGCAGAATAGAAATTCAATTTGCGATTCGACTCTAAATACGAAAGGAAATACGTGTGGACATTCGACTTGAAAAATTGCGATGAGTGTGAGCCACAGAATGGAATATTCCCTTATCATATCCAGCACCTTAGGAATAATGGTATACTTACAAAACTTGTGGAACGCACATGCTTCAAACAACACGAATGAATAACATTTAGTTTTCTTTATTTATTTTTGTTTTTCCTTTTTACATATTCATTTAATGTTAAATTAATCATTATTATTGTATTATTTTGCCATTCAGTGCAGGATTCCAGTGGTGATAACTTTTAAAACTAAAGTTAGCAAGCTTCCAGATCGTCATCCTATCTTATTCGTACTACGAGTAAAACATCGTCGCGAAGCAAATGATTTAATGCGCGCTTCCAGAAGCAATCCGAATCCGCAATGTATACGAATGGTGACTGATTACTCTCTCATAAACTTTACCTTTAACTTTATAACTAGATATATCCATTATATTAATTTAATAAAATATTTTTTGCTTTTTTTTTATTAGAATTTCAACTATTCATATATCAAAATAATATTTGACAATTACATAAGAAAAATATAAAGATCAAACTTGAGTAAGTTTTGTTTGTTTCTTTTTTTTTTTTTTTTAAATAAATAGTGTAGAATGAAATTGCCTTATACAAAAAGAAAAAAAAAAGAAAAGAACTCAGTGGGTAAAATAAATGTATATGATATTACATTATTAAAGTAAACTGACTTACAAAACAAAAAAAGGCATTTTGATGTTTAATCTTAGAAAATTATATGAATTCGATAACTAAATTTAAAAAAAAAATGAAGATCTTCGTCTACAACATTAATTAGGGCGAACGAACAACTAAATAAGTCTAAACTACGAATAAACTATTAGCTACAATTGTTTAAGGTGAAGAATGAATGAATAGAAAAACAAAACAAAAAAATTGAACATTATACATATAAAGTGGCTGTGTGTTGTTATTGTTTTTTTTTTTTATTAATTTACTCCATGTGGCCTCTATTTCTAACGCATATTCTACATGTGGCTTAGTTTTGCGAACATACTTTTCATCATCAACTCTGCATAATAATTCCATCCTCAATTCAAACTTTGCAATTTCGCTGATATCTTGTTTTTTTTTTTTGTTTGTTTCTGTTTTTGTTTTGTGCATAACTAACCAAAGAGTTGTTTTATATCTTGGTATGGATGTCAAACTTTTCTACATACAATATACCTAAGTTTAGTTTATACAAATAAGAAAGGCAACAGCATTGCTTTTGTCGGTTGTGGTGTTTAAACATATTTGAACTCGTAATATTAATGAAGTATGTAACCTACTAAACTAATTCTATTTGTTTCAGTTCAGCATGTAAAATATCAAAATGCCTTTTAGTAATTTAATTTATTTATATATAAATATATTTGTTTTAATTTATTAAAAATAATACGTAACTAAATCGCTCAGTGAAATTAAATTGTTACCATATGTACATTTTAATTTTAATAAATTCTCCTTTTAATATGATCCTCGTCTTCATTACTCATTACTGGTTGTGTTTTGTTTTTTTTTTCTGTTTTTCTGATTTTCTATTTTTGTTTCTAAGCATTTAACGTTCTAAACTATTTACATGATGCTTAAAAGGATTTGTTTGAAAGAAGCCTTTGCCGCCATCGTCGGTGATGAACCGCATGAGTACATAATCTTAGTTGGTAAAACTTTAAGTATACATAAATATTTTGTTTTTTTTTTTTCTTTCTATTTTTGTAGTTGTATGGCTTTAACAATGTAATCGTGCAGGTTTATTGTTTTTTTTTTTCTTTTTTTCTTTACGGTGATATCAGTAGGTTTGAATAAAATCAGTCGCGTATTTCCACCCATTTTGCCAAATTCCTAGCCACTAGTTCCTTATTTATAAATATAATATTCTGAAAATAAAGAGGAAAACAAAATATGACTTTAATAAAAGGTTTCGGCATGGTTTTGGGATACACATTCAGTGAAAATATAAGCGGGACTGACTCAATAAGAACAACAGAAATCTATTAATATTCAAAATTTATTTTGTCGCCTTCAAAATAGGTTCCATTTGAAGCGGTTAAAGTTTTTTAGCGAACAAACTAGTCATCCATACATTTAGTACAAGCATATTCAGGGTCGCTTTCAGAGCTCTCTTCAATCGACTCAAAACGGGCCGCAAGAAATGGTAATTTAAGTTTCGGAAAGAGGAAAAAAATCAGGGTGCTATATCTGAAAAGTACGGTCCTTCCTCGGTAGCGTTTTTTGATTAAAAAGTCGCTCAGATGAATGGATTGGTGCGATGAAAATTATGGTCTTTTGGAACAAGCTATGGTGTGACGCGTGTCATGCACAAAACATCATCAAAAATGTTCCGACCTGATTCGTGAGAGATGGACAGAGTTCTTGTGAAACCCGTCTCAAACTGTAGCACCATTTTCTTCACTACGTTGGTGTTTTCTTCAGTAACTTCCGTTCCAGGCCGTCTCGGATGAGGCAAGTATTTAACTACTTTATGGCTCTACTCAAATGTTCTTGTTGTCGATATTACAGAGGCTTTCTCCAACATTTTAAAAGCCTCCGAACAAAAAATTTCATTTGTAGCACAAAATTTCAAGAAACTCACTTTTTTCGTAGTAAAAATCAGACAAGAAACGCCAAACAGTTTTATATGGCACCAACTCTAGCCAAGTAAAGTTTTAATGTGAAAGCTTATTCGTTGAAAGAATACAACAAACTATTGTTAACTATAAGACTAAAGTATAAAAAACTTAAGTTCAGTTCTGTGGAAACGAATTCTTTCTTTTTAATAAAAATCTATCGTCTTAACGATAATTATTGACGTTAAACGATAATTAAATGACCTAAACAAAATATTCTATCAGCGTCAGCTGTGGATCCCATCAGTATTACAAATAAGTAGAGTAATGCCGTATCTGTGCACAAATGATGTGCAACGAGAAACAATTGAACGCTACATTCCTCAAGAACATGGATTTAAAGCGTCGATCGTTTAAGGGTTGTTGTTCATTTGTTATCGGGAGACAACAAATCACAAAAGCCAACACTTAGCAGCACGTCTCAGAGAGACAAGATAGATACGGCAAGGGCTGGCAGACCAAAAAGCATATAGAAAAGTTAGCAGAAACATCGAGAAAATGAGCAGTTCCAAGCCAGCCAGTCCATCACAACGATGGATGATGGGAATTTCACTCTAGACTCTTGATTTTAAATTGGTAACACGGCTTCTGCTCTCTCTTAAGTATGTACATATCTGATGCAAAGAATGAACTGATTCTTGTCAGTAGGTCCGCTCATGCTTCTACAAAGCAAAGCAATACAAATAGGATTGTCTTCACGCAATGCATACATTTACTTACGGTTCCTATAATAATTTATAAGATTTCCTAATAGGTATGTCTACCTATGTATATATACTTACATTAGGTCCTAAGCAAGCGAATAAATAGATTTCGGGTATATTGTGACTATTGTAGCCGGCAACTTGCGCTTGTAAAACTATTCCTTTAGTTAATTTGCACAAAATATCTGCTGCTTCCGGTGACCAGCAAGTATCTGAAATAACATAAACTCTTAGCATCAGTGCGAATGTTTAAAAAAAAAATAATTATTTTTACCAATTGGTTGAACATTAGAGAGGATACATTCAGTTGCTTGGAATGGTGTTCCCATGAAATCTGCCCTAATCTGTCTAAGCTCATTCAAATGGACATTCATATAGCCTCCGAAATCCAAAAATTTAACTATACAACGCTGTTCGTCTTCAGCGTCAATCTCAACAATCTGCACTCGATACCATACGCTGTTAACGGAAAATACACATACTGCATTCAGTTCAATTCCGGGAAGCATTGGTGCCTCACATGCGCTATAGCTGTCATACAGGCACCTTTGTAACACGGCTAATGAAGGATGTGAGGGATGAAGTGGTTGTTGAACAAAGAAATGGGCGCCCGAAATCACCACACTAACAACAACGTCATTATTGATACCTTCAATTAGACTCAACTGGAAAAGTACAAAAAAAAATAAAAAAATTAATCAGATTCTCAGGAAATGAGGGTCTCAACAGTTTACCTGTAAATTTAACCTAGTTTCTGTAGCTAGAGGAACAATAGTCTGTGGTAGAGCAAAGTGAATCCTTTGCATGGTAAAGTTTGGATAACGTTTCGATGGCAATCGATTACGAATTAGCACCAGTGCGGCGTTTATTTCATTTTCTGTACCTTCGATAACGCAAATCTTAACCTTTGATGAGAAGGGATTCTTTTGCAATACAACATCGGCAGAGGTTTTAGCTTTAATTTGGTTTATAAATGTACGTTTGCGACCATACAGCTGTCCAACTAGACTGCTGGGAAAGAAAAACTCATAGGTGGTCCTTTTGCGATTCGCCTCGGAGCGGGGCAGACTGGATCCCTTGCCGGAATCTCCCGATTGCAAGCTGCACAGGCTCAACGAGGGACTAGAAGCATCAACATTTCGCTTTTTATCCACCTTTTCGCTCTGTAATTCGGTCTTTTCATCGTCTGTCTTCGATTCTATCGTCTCTATTTCAATTGGTTCCTTCTCGACTGATTCTGTTGTTTTCTTTTCACTTTGGCAATTATTAATATTGTTGTTGCTGTTATTGTTATTATTTTCTTCACTTCCAGTGACCGTGTACTTGCTTTCCAGGAATGAATTTTCTGGGGAAATTTTTGGACTAGCCGATGCCTTTATGATAACTGGCTCTTCTTTGGTCCGTGAATTACCTCTCATATAGAACGGTATGCGTCTGTGTACTGAATCCGGCAGATCTACTGAAGAAGACAAATTCTCATAGTCCTCATCGATTGATCGCAAGGTTTTATTCTCGGCTACTTGGATTTTTGTGCTCAGTATTTCTGAATCGATCGGCATTTGTTTACTCGGCGAGGGTCTATTGTTGTTTTGCACTATCTTAATGGGTGCAGATTTACCGAATATTTTTGTGGCCGGGTTTTCATCGTCTGTATTGATTGTCCCGTTTATATTCATTGAGGCCGATTTCTTGGGGGCATTATTCACGATGCATTTGGTCTCCTCTACTTCGGGTTCAACTTTCTTCTCATCCTTACCAATATCTCCGCAACGGTTTTTATTTCGACGTCGCAACCAGAAGAGGCCAGTGATAAGTATTGCAATGGGCGATAGGTATAATAATGGGCGACTGGATACCATTTTGTAGGAATTTTGAATAGATGCTGAAAGAAGAATAAAATTGTGATTTCAAATTGTTGTCACCAATTTTTTTTATGTCTTAAAGTTAAGGGGATATACCTTGTAAGATGACGGACAATTATTTATCCCTTAATGGAGAACAAATCCTGTTCTGTGAGTCGTTCGGAGGATAATTTAAAAGCGTTCGATGTTTTAATCTAACGACTAAGTTTAAATAATACTTTGCAAATGTAATTGCACTTCGTTATGATTAATTCTTATTCTGAAAATGTACACAGTTTTGCAGTACCGACACAGAAATGTTTCTAACACTAGACAATGTTGGAATAGCTGAATCCGAGAAAAGTCAGTGAATATATCACAGGGTTACCCATGTTAGAACATGGTAAAGCACATTAGCAGGAATCCCTGTCTAGCTTTTTGGTTTAGACAACATGATATCTAAAAAACTGCGCACATTATAGTCCCTAAATCAAAAGGATCCGTAGATTGTGTCCGACATATGCACATGTCTATGGATCAGCTTTGATATACAAAGACGGCGACTTTGTCGACCTACATGCCCAGAATATCAAATACCAATGTGTTACTTTGGTACGGTGCTTAACATATCACCAAATCTTTGGGCTGGATATGATTCTAACATAATAGAAGAACGTGTTAAATATTTCTGTGCCTTGTACTCCGTCAAATCTTGAATAAAAGTGTCTATCTGCAGTGAACATAGAATGTAAACGCAAACAGGATAGTACGCTTGAATTAAAAATGGCTATGACGGATCGAGCTGGAGCTCTCTGAAAGCTTTTGCAGTCATTTCGAAAGATCGTAGAACATTTGTCATAGCGAATGTAGAGTCCAAATAGTGATCTTTCTAGCTGTACACAGATATTTTGATGTTGTCCAGAAAACCAACTCGACTCTATTCGCCATACGAGTACACCGGGAGAATAGAATAGCTTCGGGTAAGAAAACCCTCGAATCCGCTCCTACGAATTCCATAGAGATGACAAGGAAAGACCAAAACTTTGTGTCAAACAGCAAGCTATTGCGATATGCCATAACTCATTTTCTAAACAACTAGGAACGTATGCGCATGATCGTTGATGATGATGTCACGATGTACATACAGAGGAGATGCGAGATGGTCAGAACCGAGCTTATCATGAAAAATCGAAAATGTTCCCATAAACGAATTATTTTTTATTAATCAAAGCACATTTATGCAACGGTGCAGGACACGGTGCCTAGCTTCTCACGAATGAAAGAACATACTCTCTAATGCCGTCTCCGAAGGGTAATCTTTGTTTTGAAAAGCTTGTTCATCACAGTTGGAGACATGTCTTGTCTGCGATTTAAACTTCGAACCTCCTACTTAGTAGTGTGGCACAGTAGCCCCTGAATCAAAATGCGATTACAAAAGTAAGGGTTTTACATGCAGACTCCTTTTACTTGACCACATCTAAACACTGAAATAAATCAAAGAATCTCCTTCGCTCACTAATGTTACAATCAATTTGTATAACCTGCAGGTCAGGTGTTTTCGAGAGCACACAAGTCACCGCGTAACAACCCATTTTTAAAAATCTTCTCGACACATGACAAAATCCTCAAATAGAATCGCACACCACTTTAATTAGGGTATTACTTTCGGTATTACAAAAATACACCAAATTACAGAATCTGTATCAAAAACAAAACCAAAAACAACTCGGTTAGAGTTATACCCTTCGTATACAATCGGTATTTCGCCCGATAAGATCGACATGAAATCAACGATCAAACTTCGCCCCTTAGGAGAACTATAATCAGAGCCAAAATGTATGCCCAAAACCTCACCAATTAGAAATTTAATCTGTAAACACAGAAAACAACACCTAAATAGAAGAAGTTTATAAAATATGTAGAGATAAAGAAAAACATATGCAGATACGCCTAAGCTTGCTCCTACGTTGACTATTTTCACCTTCAAAACACACGAATAAAAAAAAATGCAATCACGTGTTTACAAACATTTTTGGCAGAGTTGCCCAAAGTACGCATCGCATTCGTTATATTTTTTGTTTCTTTTCTTTTTGATCTCGTAATTCTATTTTGCGCATAGTCAAATATTTTTAGACTGGCGTTGATTTCGATTATGAAATCCTTTCGCTTCCTTATGGTTCTGCTATTTGCACGGATTCAATGCGGATTCAATAACTACAAACTGTATTTTACATTTCAAAAACCGTTTATTTAATTCGATAACATATGGAAGGCACAGAGGAATCGTTATCAGCGTTCGTAGGTTATTTCGATAGAAAACTACTTTGACATTCAATGCTCACGGCTACGCGATTGCTTATCTACTGAAATAAGTGAAAACATTCGGCGGTTGGTGTTCTCTACCGCTCCACCACATTGCACCACAACCTTTTTTCTCTGCGATCTTGTGTGTTCTCTTATTTTTGATCGATAAAAATACACCAGAAGAGATATTCCACATGTGTAATTTTAAATTACCGCACTGAAACATATTCGTATGTACATACAGGCGAATTAGAAGCGCTGCTTCTTGAATAGGGTAGACAGAGGTTGTTGTGATAAATCTAAATTAGCAGTGTTACTGTGGAAAAATCTTAATTATTTAGGCGAGCCCCACAGAAGGAAACCTTATCGAAAGCAAAATATGTGTTTATATTCGAGCAGAGTTTCTTGACGAAAACATTTTGCCAAAAACAAAACCACTAGACGTTAAAAAAATGTAAAGATGAGTGAACTCTAGAACCTGATAAGGTAATCAGTAGCTTAACAATTGATTGGACAGTTATAAATCGTTTAAGACCTTTCAATGGCAAGGTGAGGGTGAAGTATACCTTGCACTATGATAAAGGATGGTAAAATTCTATTCTCAGCATCTCACAACAATTTGCCTTGTGCGAGTTATACTTATCATTCAAACGAATGGAATGGAATTCTCAATTTCTGATTTGAGAAACGTTTTCATTACAGTTTGCGAGAGGAGGGGCCATGAAGAAAGATAACTTTCCGAATTCTTGAAACTGTCCACCTAAATCCACTAAGAAATCGATTTTGATTGGACAAATGCACCCCAAGTGATTCGCATTTGAACTTGAAACACTTGATCAGAGAATTTTTAAACCTCAAACATATTCCGATATTGTGATTTTGTCTACGAGTTGAAATCAAGTTCCTTAACGAAGCTTGGGATTGGTTGAGCTGAGGAGAAGATGAGATCAGGAGACGAAGCAATGACTTTATATTTGTGTTTGGCGAAATATTCACATAAAATATGTCCTCAAGGCATAGTCGACACATGACCGGCATTTACTTGAGGACATACATACATACATATTTGCGAGACCAATCACTTACCAGTTAGGAACTCCGTCAGGACCTTAGTATATATTGTCTTTGCAATAATTTTTGTACTTTTTTGAGAAATTGATAAATTTTGCGGAATTTTGAGAAACCAAATATCGCCGCCGTGCCTATTGGGTGTCTTGGGCCTATCCGCAAACCCTTGCACCGCTTTTTGCATACAGATCTTGTCGTACTCACTTATAAGTTTACTTCCGTAAGTCTTAATTTTTTCATGAGGTAGCGAAGAGTGTTACGCCCCGGGATTACTCCTATCAGGGTAGAAAGGGATTTCCTATCCTTTTGCATAATTCTGTCGGTCCTACTCTCGTCAAAACAATCTTCAAGGTAATAAACTTCTTGTAACCACACAGGTGTCTAGGGAGAACCATCTACTGTTCGCTCTCTAAGAGCATTAATCCCTGCTTCAATGCACAAGGCGCGATGTCTACCTGTTCTGATGTTGGTTCCGAACCTCTTTTCGCCAGTTCGTCTGCCTTCTCATTTCCTGGCATATTTTCGAGTCCAGGTACCCAGCAGAGGGCATTGTGGTCCAAGAACCTTAAGCTCTTTACGATAGCACTTCACAAACTTGGATTTTACTTTAGTAGCAGTAATCCCTTGTATTGCTGCCCGACCGTCGATGAAAAAATAAATACCTTGGTTGCCTTCAACCCAGTCTCACGAACAGCTATTGTCATTACTAGAACCTCCGCTTGATCCGTACTGATCTGGATAAACCCAGCGGTTCAGAAAATATGCCTGACCCACTCCTACATCCATCTTTGACCCATCTGTCAAGACAGAGATGGTACGTGTACCGCTTTTCCGTGAAGGGTCTCTTGTAATCTAGATACAGAGTAAGGTAATCCGTGGTATGAACATTTCCCAGATATTTTTCCAGGATCATGGAACGACCCGTTGTATTAGGTGTCCTACTATCTGACTGATTCATTCTTAGGGCACTAATAGCTGCCGAGTCTTGAACGCAGATATCCAGCGGTAACAGATTAAGAATAGCTTCCAGTCTTGCAGTAGATGTTGTTCCCATGGCACTTGTGATACCAATGCAGGCCAGTCTCCGTATCCTTGTAGAAGCCGTCACCATACAAGACAACCATTAGTCAGAATAGGTCTTACTATACCCGTAAGGTTTACCCAAAACATTCTACTGCACGTATAAAAAGCAATTCGTTAATGTTAGATCTCCAGCTCAGCTTTTTCAAGAACGAGTCCTAGGTATCTTCCGCTGTCCGGAATTCTAAGAGAGGTGCGCTCATTCTAAGGTAAACTCAGGAATTTTTCTCTATATTTCCCGGTCCAGGAGACTAGGGTCTTCAGGTCAAAGAACTTTCCCGTGGCAATCAATACGACGTCATCCGCATAAGCAATGGTCTTGACACCACTGTAGTTGAGCTGCAGCAGCACCTCATTTAGTACAATAAGCCATAGTAGGGGGGAGTTAACTACTCATTGAAGGCTTCCTCTAGAGACATAAGCTCCCATCTTTTCTTTGAGATAATTTCTATAGTTGTGACGAATCAACTTTTGCTTCAAGTAAAGCCGAAAACTGTCTCACACTCTCGAAGAAAAAAACGACGACAGCGTTCTCTGATATCGTTTAGACGAAAGTCTTCTTACAAGTTACGCGATGAGGGCCCTAAACAGGAAGATGAAGTAGAAACGAAGTTGTATTCCACTACAGACCCTTCATGTAATCCATTACTACAATGCAGTGAGAGGAAAATTAGACAAAACCATGAACATTCGATAGAATAAGACACGTTGTCACAAACCACGTGCTTAATGTTCGTCGCCAGACTGCTGCAAAAATTGTTACCCAAACTCCTGTTTAAACAATCACAGAGGAGAACCCTCGTCTTGTATGGAAAGCACATGTATTTAATGTATTTTATGTGTACGCCACAACCAACCAAGCTTTGGAAATCAAACCTTCACACGTTTCAGAGCATTTATCGATAAACGCTTATGTGTGTACAAATGGCAGATTTATATCGAACTTTAGATTAAGCGACTCTGTGCTCCACTCCGCTTTCTCTCAATGTATTCCTCGAGGTCATAAGTTATGGTTGGGACCATGCGGTCTAGAGTTTTTCTAAGATAACTACTCAGCTCTTCACTTGAGAAAATTATAAAATCGTTCACATTACCTCGAAGACGTACATATATAGTTATATACTTATGTATAGCAGACCGGAAAAAAGTACGCATGGTTTGCACATGGGTAAGAAATTTTCACAATTGATTTTAACGATACCTTTGCAGTAAACTAGACAACTTAAACAGCAGCGAGACACAAATTCTGATGGAGGACTACATTTCGATGCAAAACCAGCTGATGTAAGAGCTGCCGCATACCTCGTGTGAAATGCCAGATGCATTTTCTTCGGCAATATGATGTAAATAGCAGCATCACAATGTGTAAACTCTTCATTTCACCACAAAACGACACCAATTTCAGTGCACCATTTCACCAACCCCTCACTACTAGATCGCATAATTGTCCTGGACGGCAAGTTGTCCACCCTAAGTTTTATTTTGGGGGGGTTTTGTACAATTTTTTTATGACCAACGATGATAGGTGCCGCGCACATCATTAAATATGCATCGATACCTGCTGCGTAGTATTCCCTACTTTCATTCATAAATCTATACTCGTAGACATTTTCCCAAACCCTGTCGTCGTCGATTATCTCATTGGGAAGACGTAATAGTTTTACTCATTCGGCGACTCCACGCCCGGAACTTTCAAATTGCACACAAATCGGGACGAAACCCGAGTACGGGAAAATCCAATCGCGGGACATATCCTAATAAGCAATAGAATCGGTTTTTTAAATCAGAAAGTAATTTCGAAGCAATTTTCAGCGCAATGCGGTCAAATGTTGGCAAATTCATTGCAAATGGGTGGGTGGTTGATGGCTGGTTTATGAGAGTCGGTCGTCTAGCCAAGGTTCTCAATGCAAGTGCACGCAAACTTCGCAATTCAATCAAGCGATCAACTCTTAATAAGCAATGCTAATTAAATGTCGTTTTTTTTATGTAAAATTAATTTTCAAATTAGTCTGCGTAGTCACTTGAAACACCAGTGGAATAGGTTATGTCGTCCGGATCAAAATATCGAGACTTACCTTCGCAAATAATCAGTTGTAAGCTGACGCAATTCTACAATTGCAATTGGTTTGGTTTTAGGCGATTCTTTGGGGTGTCTCCGTTGAATTTCTGCGATTTTTTACAAGTTTTTCACTAGTTTTTCACACAAGAATTAATGAGTTAAACACGTGTCTAGAAATCTGCTGCTTTGCTTTCTTCACATTAGGCAACACAATAACAACATGGCCGGCGAGGTGTGCGAACGAAAATACTTAAACTTTCGAAAATGGGAATTTCGAAAGCGGCAAGCGTTTAGCTGCATAGGCGGCTTGTGTTTTCAAATGCGCATCGGTAGAGTAGTGTGTCATAAGGGTGTTGTTTACACTTAAGTGTGAGTCTTGTGCAGTATATACTGGTGTTTTACGAATTTGTCTGCTCTTACCGCGTATCAAATAAATATTAAAATAATTCAATGTTTTGTCATGAGTTTCTTTAAAATCCCGCAAAAAGTACTTTGCGCTATCTTGTGCGGTTGGTAAGTAGAGAAGACAGTGCAGGAACTGGACAAGAACACGCTAAAAGAGTGACAAGGTCCCTATACTGGGGATATAATGCAACTATGCCGCGAAAAGGAACGCGGTGGAATGATAAGGCACCAGCAGGGAATCACATGTAGACGTGCAAGAGATTTTGAGATACTGGGACCATACATAAAGCAAGCACTTGAGGAGCAACCTGATCAACGGACAAAATTAAGGAAAAGTTCTAGATAAACTGAAGAAGACCAAGGCACACCTTTGCAGATCTGTAAATCTTAACCTTCTGAAGGAACACCACTGTTTCAGTATTGTAATCATACTACGAATGGAATTATCCTACTCCTTGCACCTGTAGGAAGTTAGGGCCAAACAGAATTCACAAAAAGACTCATTATCTCCACCGATCGGTGTGAAAGTCCAAAACCTCTTGTCTTCAATCATCTTATGCAGCTGTAGGTCAGCAATGTGACAATGGAGAGCGTTGATATAGCAAACGAGGCACTTAACATTAACGAATCAAAGAACATCTTGTATTTGAACAACTTGGTGCTAAAGGAAAAGTCCCAACCTTGTCACCTTGGTGTTAATATCATTTTGAATTCGTGTAACTCCCACCAACAGCTTTTTTCGAACTGAGAGGCAATTAAATTGTAACTTGCTATCCAAAACAACAAGAGGAACATTCGTCGGAGCAGAGTTTTGGATGAGGTTGAACGAGGAACTATACGAGCTGTAAAGTGACATCAAGTAACACTCTTTGGTCTTGTGAACCCCCATCTAATCATGATATTGACATGTACACGAACTTAACATGCCACCAGCGACTTACACGGGTAAAAAAGGAAATACACGATACAACTGTACCAACTGTTGGATAGATCTGCTTTTGTATGCAACGATTGTATCGTGTGCATCTTCCACCCATCCAAGGGTTGTACCGATGTTGGACGATCGCAAGCTCTTGAGCATACAACCTGGTCCTCGCATGCAGAATTCAGTTGTTTTTTTAACTTTTGATGGGAGAATGCAGACAAATAAAACCGATACATAGCTTCCATTCAGAATTGATTGAATGTGTGGAAATCGCGTGCTGATTGTATCGGGTATTGTTGGGCCGATGGCGGTACAACACACGTTGGTACATCAACTGCATTGTTATTCCCTACTCACCAGTAAGACCTACTTGCTTGTATTACTACCCACAAAATGAAAACCCTTAAGTTGCTTGAGTTGACAATAATTCAACTTTTTGTTTCATTGCACAAGTAGGCAGGTAGACGAAAAGAAGTATGTACCTCCAGCGCTAGGACATCAACACGCCTTTAAACCCCGCATGAAATTTACTCCCACCAAACGTCAAATTTGACAGCCACGAAAAGATTCATTTCCGAACCCTCACCTTTATGTCATAAAAAAAACTAAACTAAACAAATTGTAGTAAATATGGCCGCCCAGACGTATAGTAAATTTGTGAAAAGATTTCGTACCACCACTTTTGTACAGGAAAATTGAATTTTTTTACCAATCTACCAATTCCGAGGCACTCAACCAGACAAAATAATGATTTGCCGTCAATAAGAACTATGAATACACCTAGCCCGTAGCGTGGAACATCGTCCGTGTCTTTCTCCTTGTATTTGGATAAAACATGAATTAACCAATTAAACAAAAAAAAAAAGGTTTGCAAAATCCATTTCGTATTCTTAAAAACCCCAACTGTTTGTGCAATGTAAATTCCGTGCGGTTCCCAAGTTATGTGTCCAAATAGTGTTCATTCATCGGAAGAGGCTCGGCCCAACGTAGTCTGCGTGCGACTTAAAGAAATCAATAAATTCAAGACTCGTTACTACTCCTCTTGGATTGGGGTTCCATTGGAGTCGAGTGATTGCATTACACACTGTTAATAAGTTTAGTCAAGTGATTAAGGTCGATCTAAGCGTGATGTCATTTTTGAACTTCAAAAGCCGAAGGTTTAGTACGCAAAAGATTGATGGAATTTTTTTTTCTATGTTTTTTTCAGACAATAGTGTAGCCGCGGGGAGGTTTTGTGTGGGTTGTGCAAATGCGTTTATAAAACAAGGATGTAGAAATTTACAATAAAAAAAAAATTATTAATTTTCAAACTTAAGATTAATGATTTAAGTTTTTTTTCGTTTTTATTTAATTAAGTCTTGCAAAGCAGTATGAGATACTTGTATGCCAACAAGATGCGAATTAATTAAGATCCGCTTTCTGAGGAATACATTTGTTCCTGGTCGAGTACATTCTTAGTTAGATGTCCTGCGCCAAGTCGCTCGCGAGTGACCCACCCTTTTATGTTTTCGATAGAGGATGGTCCCACTTCGCATATATGTGTGTAGCTATGCTAACTAACTAGCTTCTGACCTTTACGGACTCCATTTGTAGTGACTTTGGAATGAGATGAGTAATACATCGTTAGTTTGAGTTTCGAAAGGTTTAAGTAGTTTCGAACTCGCAACGATTTAATGGTTTTGAAAACTTATGCATTGAAGGGTGGAACCACGAAAGTATTCCCATCTGCTATTCTCCTAGTAATATGCCAACTTATGTATATTCTTGTCTTATCTCCAGAAAACGAAGCTTGACAATAGTAAAACAACGCAGGTTCTGGGCCCTCTGGAACCATTATTGGTCACAAGCGACTAAGTACAGATGACTAGAATAAAGCACATCTTGCTTCAGTGATCCAAGAAAGTGATCTCGGCGATTACAACTGACGAACAGTGTCTTTTTCTAGCTTTTTCCACGAGAAGGAAAATAATGAAAGAAATAGTTTCTAAATGCCCTTCTTAGTTTATTTTATCGATGTGCTAGTCTTTAGTGGTCGCCGGGGCTCACTTGATTAGTGCATTGTACTACGAAGATTAGGCTTTCAGGTTAAATCTTAGACGTCCTCACCTCCCGCAAACGTCTGATAAACAACTTCTTCTCAAATAATGAATTGCCCTTCGAATACGGCCTTAAACAGTAGGCCCATCCATTCGTATAGAGAATAATTTTGAGAAGGTAGGTCCTACATGGACCTGTCGCGGCAAACATTAAATTAATTAAGTCTTTGACTGGAGTATCCTATACGTAAGATTCAGTCGTACTAGCTAATAATAAACGATCTTATTTATTTATGAAACTAGCACCGAAATGCTAGTTCAGAGACAACTCCGATGTTCATGGCCTATGCATACCAATCGACTTGGAAGTAATTTTGATAAAATGGGCTTCAGTGAGGACAGATGTGTTTCAAAGCTTGCTACTCATTTATTTTCGCGACAATCGAGTCGCTGTAGTAAAAGGTCCTGCTGCGGTTGTTCGGTCGCAGGATTGTTTTATCCTCCAGTGCAAGCATAGCCATATCTGTCGAATATACATATGTCTATGTAGGTACATAAATATGTACCTTTGCTGTTTAAGCCAGAAGCCGCTGCTGGTAATTGCATTTTTCCCACTCTTATCCTGAATCACGGCGAACGTTCCCAAACCTACATATGTACGTTCTATATCCATTTAAGAAGTTTTTTTTGCGGAAGATGCAAGGGTCTAATCGGAGAGTAGTTGTGTATAAGTCGTCTGACTTCTTTCATGATCACTTCGTATGCAGTATGCAAGGTGGTATAGAATACATTTTCAAACTTACATCGACCAAACCATAAACATCTTCAAGTAATGGTCAATTTACCAGGTGCACTCTTGGAGGTATCAATCAGTCCATCAGTGCAGCCGGTGCAAGCTGTGACTTGTGCGCCGATGATAAAGCACCACTCTGGATAATTCTACATATTGTCGGGCAATAGGCTGGCATAGTAGGTGTCTGCAATAGTGGCTTTGAGCAGCAAATAATCACTCAGTAATATACCCTCCGCATCTCACAAAGAGACCAACTCTCCCAGCGGTGCTGGGTTGTATTCTGAACTTGAGGGGCACACGGTTTTCTATCGCATTGTCTGCTTTTTTTCAACAAACCTTGTTCCGATCGTCTTGCGCATTTCGGGATATTCATTTGAAATCACATGTCGTTGGTGCTTATTTTCGATTATAAACATTCCGGACACTCCAACCCAGCTTACCTATTATTTCGTTATTCTATGGTTATCCAATCTTTGGCGATACCTTCACCAAAGGGTTCCCCAGTGAGGATCGTCTTCCAATGACTTGTACCGAACTTGAAGTAGTGAGTCCTAAATCCTTGCATTGGACACAATTGTTAAATCTTTTCGAAATACATTCGCTGTGTACCTCTCGGACTCGAACTTGGAAGCACTTGCTAATGCTTGGGGTGTTGCACAAGTTGTTTGACTTTATCTCTCTATTTTATCCAAATTAATATAGAATTTTTTAATTTACAGACTGTAACATTACCAAAAAACAGGGAGGAACATGGAACCTCAAATTACAAAAGCTAAAGATCCAAATTGCCATGATTCATTGGTTCCATCCGTCATTTTGAATCCAACGACGGCTATGATCAATCTGTGCAATAGTGATAGTTTCGGAATGATTCCGGCAAGTCATGAGCTAATCAGCGCCAATAGTATTGAGTTAAATGCTGCCACCTCACTTAGTGATGACTCTGGAGTTCCGCTTACCACCAACAGTTCAATATCCAGTGGAGATTCGTATCGATTGGGAATTTGCAAATTCGAGATGGAGGCAAGAAAATACCAACAAATAGTTTTCGAATTCTATAATGAATTGTTTTTTTATTTAATATTTTCATTAGTTGGCAGAAAGCGATGGGGAAGTTTCACAATTCGACTCCCTCGATAACTGCTCGGAAGGAGGTATGAGTGCTGAGAATTTCAACACCTTGAAAAAAGGTCCACTTGCCCCCATAGACCCGCCACCAGAGTTTCAAGTAATTAGACACAACAATTAAATTATAATAAAAAAAGAACAGCAACTAATAAATCTATTTTCTTTATAAGGACTCGCCTCATACGACGCTCACAAGATCTCTATCAAAAAACGGATTAACCAATATTCCCCGGTGGTCTTCACAGTCATCGCTTCAAGTCAAAGACATGACGGAGAAGATCACGCCAAATATTATTGTAGAACTTAACCCAACCATTGCAAATGTCGACAGCGCACTAAAGGATTCATACTCTAAGCAACATATCTACTCGAGCGATTCAATTTTGAATACATGCCACATTGATAATATATACGATGAACCAAACGATATTTTAAGCTCATCCGTCGGCAACAGCATCGATGTCGTGGATCAACAGAAGCTGACGTTATGCCCACACTTTCAAGATCATACACGATACTTCAGAGCTATTCCATCGGAGCAAGATGTAGCAACGCACACGCAACAAATGCAATTACAGAAATTCAATTTAGCCGGTCTATCCGATATTCACGATTACGATCTCTATTACGGAGTCAAGCGTAGTGCTTATCAAAACGATAGTAGCTTACAACGAAGACTTTTGTACAGTCCATTGCATCACCATCATTATCAACATCAGTATCATTATCATTCCGCTGGCAGTGGAAATCGCCCCAACTCACGAAATTCACTCAACAGCCGACTGTCGAGCTCTCACAATTCACTCAGTGTGTCGAATGCAAACAAGGCGGACGATTCGATATTCATTACCCAAGCAATGTCTCATGATGCTCTGTTAACTCGTGAGATATCGGATTTTTATAATGTGCCAATTGATTCTGATATTTATGCGTTTCCCATTGATATGATTAAGCCCGATACCAAAGATACCATAATAAGTAAATATAAGGACACCATAAAATCGAACCAAAAGAATCGCTTGAAATACTCACGTAACAATAAGCGGCGAAAACGGAACAACAATAATAACATCAATAATTTGAACAACAACAATACAAGCACCGACGACAACATATCTGGAATTGATAAGCCCGAAAGTGACAAAACCAAGACTAAAGCAAACAAAACCGAAGATAAGCGACATAGTGTGCCAGAAAATCCAATCGAACCACTGCACATGACCCTGGACGAAGTGAAGCAATTCTATCACACTTTGTACTCGGATGCAAAGGATATACCTCTAAAGAGCAACTCTAGTTTGGCGCACAAATCATCGGCCACGAATAAAACGCCAACTCACACCATTACAATGAATCGATCCACCAACGGAACATTCGGTGCAATAATAACACCTCGCCCCAAACAATCAACATTAAAACAATCGTCAATTAATCACTCAAAGAGTGTTTCGAATTCTGCCAGTATTAAGAATACCAAATTAGTCGTAGGCGATAAAACCAGTGATGTATCAAATAACAACAATATAAACAATATCAATAATAATCACATAAGCAAGATTCCCATGCAGACGGAGAAGAAGTCACAGTTCACCTTGAATCTGAAGCAAAAGTTTTGCAGCATATTCCGTTTCCGAAAAAGCCATAGCAATCGATGTCGTGCCAACTCAACTGATTCAGCAGAGTACATTTCGAATAAGGAGCAATCGACTACAACGAACCAGCAGCCAGAGTCGGCTGATGACAAGCGGAGGAAGTTTCAGTCGCGGGCATTGCCCCCGTTGCCGAAGAAATGTGAGTTCTAACAAAAAAAAAATAACATTACTCCATATCCCTTGAATTATGTCTTAAGCAAGCTAATGCTAACCCGTGCTGACACTAAATTCTATCCATTTTCAACTTCACCTGATTTTCGAAAAAATCAAGACTTGTTCCTCCTTTAAGACACCATTTTCGAGTCATGCTTCCTTTGCGTTTTATTTTATAATATTCTCTCAAGAGAGGCGAATCTATAACGCTAAGATAGTGTCACGATATTCTAGTAAAAAGGCATTCTCTGGAATGTCTCGTAAGTTCCAAAGTTTTCTTCTTATGTACCCTGTCTGCCCGCGTTGCCACGTAGCGGAACTCGTGTTGTTAAGACATCTTTCTTGACTTTATCAGGCGATAACTCAGCCAAACACTCAGTGTATGATGTTACATACTCTGGAAAGAGCCTTGAGTCCTTTCTTTTTCTTGTTGCACTATTCCACTCTTCACTTTGAAATTTAGTTTTCGTTACGAACATTCATTACTAAATTTTCACATTTTCACAGCCGGGGTTGAAACACGAGAGAGCTTATCCGATCTAGAGGACAAAGACAGAAAAAAAACCGAACTACGTTCATTTCACTTTACATCGAGTATAGAAAAAGTCAAAGACGTAAGTAAAAATACAGATTTCCGTTCCAATATGTACTAATTTCTAATGAATTCCTTTTTTTTGTAGTATGGTTGGTATTGGGGGCCTCTGTCTAGCGAAGCAGCTGAAAAAGTTCTTTCGAATGAACCCGATGGCAGTTTTATTGTTCGGGATAGTTCCGATGATCATTATATATTTTCGTTAAGTTTTAAGCTAAACAACTGCGTGCGGCATGTGAGAATAGAACAAGACCAAGGTATTCTTTAAACTTAAATTACAAGTAAACCGCGTATGTACATAATTGATTTTGTTTAAAGGAACTTTTTCATTTGGTTCTTATGCAAAATTCAAATCGCAAACGATTACTGAGTTTATTGAGAAGGCAGTTGAACACTCCAGGAGTGGAAGGTAACTAGTTGAATGAGATTCCATAGGGAAAGGGAAACAAAATTGATTGATATTCTTGCAGATACTTGTTCTTTTTGCATAGAAGACCAGAGCATGGGCCAATGCGAGTACAATTAACGAATCCTGTTTCTAGATTTAAACATATTCAAAGTCTACAGCACATGTGCAGGTAAATATTCTCCTTCCAACCTTCCTAAACCTTTTACTAAGGTCTTGTTATCTTTCAGATTTGTTATTTTGAAAGCGGTAGTACGAAAAGATTTAATACAGACATTGCCATTGCCAAGAAGACTTTTAGATTATCTAAACTACAAACACTGTTATTCCGAACAAGTTGAAAGTGATAGCTCACAATCTCAGGTAAAACACCAGTGGATTTGCTTTTGCAAGTAACAAGTATTTGAAACTATTTCAGATGTCTGGAGACGGTCAGGTCTAGAAGAGGATGATTAAACGCCATAATAAGGTCAATTTTGCTTTTAGGCTGTAAGCAGTGATTTTATATAATTATAATTAATAATACAGTTTAATTTTTTATTAAGATGCAAGAAAACAAAATAAGAATAACATTAATAATATTAATAATAATAAAACTAAAATTAAATACTATTATACTTAAACATTTGTACTCGGTGCTATACTGTAAGTGAATAACGACAAAATAATTTATACCTTAGTAATAACAATAAATGTTGTAAGACTCTGATTCAGTATAAGAACATTGATATGTGAGGAATATTAATAGAATACTTAAAGTATTGTTTCTATTTTGCTTTAATTAATTCACACAATTTAATTCAAACCGGATAAAAATAAAAAGGAACAAAAGCCCATAAATTATACAAGATAATAAAATATAAAACAAAACAAAAAAAAAATCAGTAAAACAAAAAGCATGCTGGATTCGTGTTTATTTTAGAATACCACGTTACGCAATAAACGTTAACAGTCATTGATAAATAAACGATTATATAAAAAATACATACATATATCGTTTTTTTTTCTATTCTTATATACCCGTGAAATGAGTAGAGTCCATTCCAAACCATACTTTTCACTTCATAATCTTCAAATGCCTAACACCAATCAAAGTATATCCGAATCGCTTATTTTCTCACTCGCTGTTGATAAAAAGCCTCTTCATCCAACTCCGCTCGAATAGTAATAGATTTTACGCCTTCAGATGCGGTAAAGTGTTTAGTGTGAGTTGCACGAGTTCCATATATCTTTACGCAGCAAGAACAGTCTTCGAATAACCATCATGATATGAGTTGGTTAAGCAATGGCGCGAATTTCTGACCGACAAACAGACTATTCACACCTTCCTGTCCTAGCAACTACAAAGTGAAGGAGCTAGTTGAAGAAAATACCAGTCCCCATTCCTATTGAAATGATTTTGCAAGACAATACCCTGCCAGTGGAGTGTTCATAGCAAGAGTTGTCTCGTTTAGACGCATCTGGGTAAACCTGAACACAACAGATCATTCTCAATTCTGGAAGCGTCATTTCTACAACTTTGAATTAACAGACTAACAGAACTAATTCACCCTGAAACGCTTTACTAAGTAATAATTGTTGAGTTAATATGTTATCTGCTCTACAAAGTCTAGTCGCCATGTTCTCCAGTTTATTTAACTCTACCTAATCTAGCCTCAAGTTTGTTCATGAAGCTACATAATACATTCCTATTGTCGTATTGTGGATCTCGTAAGTATGTAGTATAGATTTCATAGATCTCATGGCTTCACAAGAATCTTCTTAAGTCCTGTATCCCCTTGTGGTTCCTAAGGCCTCGACAATGCCTACGCGCCATCGTGTGCGATTTCTGGAAATATGTCTCAGTTCCCCCCAACTCTTTCCCAGTTGCCGTGCTTCCGTCTCAACTGTTCTGCGCCACGTACTCCTAGGACCGCCGTGTATCCTGCCATCCTGAGTAAGCGGGTTCGATTGCATCTTTTGGTTAGCTATGAACCTGCCAACCTTTCGGAGAGTATGTCCAATCCACTGCCACTTTCGTCGTCGTATTGTTGTGTTCTCTGATAGAGTTGTTCGTTTGAGATACGGTTTAGCCAGAAACCGAAGAAGATATATCATTGGCACCTATTGACGAACGTTTACAGCTTCCTCCTGATAGTGGTGGTCACCCTTCAGGTACCACATCCATATAGCAGCACGGATCCAAGGTTAAAACGGAACAGACGTAGGTTGTTGGTTAAGCTAATAGCATTGTAACGCCAAACTGTGGATAGCATCCCAAACGCAGATTTTGTTTTGCCTATTCGGCATCCAGTTCGGTTCCGCCATCGGTTGAGATAATCGTTTGTCCAGCAATGCATACATGAATTGATTAGTTCGGTCCTAGGCTGATCATTTTTGTTTTTGCCGAGTTAATTTTCAGCCCAACGACGTCTGGTTTCCTCTCCACGTTTGCTGTCATTTGCTGAAGGTCCATAATGCCTGCCACTAGAATGCCTGCCTCTGTTGCCGTTTGGGGGGTCTGTAGACTTTGTGTACCTCGTGGAACAAACAAACGAAAAACGAATAAACGAAAACTTACTTAGGTAACTCTAAACTCTATCAATTGTGCGCGGCACCTATGGCAATAAACGGAATGGAAAATTCAAGGTAGGTATATGGACTCAGAGTAGAGAAGCCGTTTATTCCATATTTAATCGGACTTTGTTGTTTCTTTTAGATTGTGGCGGCTTAAGATGATACAGAACAGTAACCCACTTAGCCAGCAGCGAATTTATTCTTTATTTGTAAACTGTTCAAGGGGATCATTCCATAACTCAATTAGCATGACTTGACTTCTCCATATTTTAATCGATACTGATCAAGAAAACCAATAAATATACGTATCTATGTATGTATATCATACTTTTATTAAGAAATAACGAAATTTCTATTTACATATACAATAAAAAATTTTAAATTGGTATACACAATTCAGAGAGTATATTTCTATGGACTTAAAGAAATGATTAAAATTCTTTAAGTTTTATGTTTTCTCCTCCTTAATTGAAATTTCAGAGCCGTATTCGGTTGTTTGTTATAATCATCCAGTCTTTGAAATTAATCATAATATGTATGTGATATACGTACAAAATTACATAATTTACAATACAAAATATTATGTTATCAAATTAAAAACAAATTAAGTGTGAAGTATTGGTTGACAAAAGATACACGTGTAAAACAATTACATAAACTAATGGATATAAAAAAAAAAAACGATAAATATAACTAAAACTACGTAAAGAACCGTTAATTTACTTCTTTTTTTCTTTTTTGATTTCGTGGAAGACATTTATTATTACACTGTTATGTATATGCCTACTATTAGCTTACATTAACCACAGAATGCACTATACACTCCATTAGCTTAGCCACTCTGTATAGAATGGGACAAGTTCTCAAGCTAACTTTGTGTAAGTTTTTTGTTTTGTAATTTTACAAACTTCAATATCTGAAGAGATTCGAAAGTTGGGAATTTTCTCAAATTTGTGACTTACGTACTTAAAATCGACAAACATTCTAAATTGACTATAATGCAACTAGAACTAATTATGGGGCTGTAGGGCTCAAGTAAATCCCTCCATATGTAATATATGAATTATATTTTATTTTATACTTATTTTATATGTAGATACGATACATACATAGTTATGTACATACATACGTATATGTATTTTTTTTTCGTTGTGGAATCGTTTCTTATAATTTCTTCGATGTATTCTTAATGACTGCTGATAAAATATCTTTAAACTCAAATGTTAAAACAAAAAAAAAAAAATACTCTGTACACTAGTTTTAAGTCAGAATGAAAATAACGGTTTACAATTGGAAAATAATTGATTTACGGATTAATGAACGTCAAGAAGTGCAGCTACTATCTTAATTGATTTGAGTTTATCAGTACCTAAATGTTTGCATTGTTCTTAGCATCTTATTTCTTTAATTTGTAATCTTCAATTGTGGTTTAGTAATCTTAAAAGTTTGATGCTTAAATTGGTGTTTTTTAATAATTGTAAGGTCCGTACTGCGATCCGTGATAGTATGGGGCTGGATATATTTGGGGTTGTGGATATCCTGCGTAGGGTGGGTAAGGTGGCTGTTTCTGGGAATACACTGAAAAGAAACAAAAATTATAATTAAAATCTACTTATGTACATAGTATGTAATGAAAGAAGTTAGGTGATGCATCCTCTCATCGAATTGTGATCTTTCAAAGTAATACACCTGACATTCGGTGATGGGAAACAAATGGGTGTAGTAATAGACACAGGAGCTCGGACAAAGTCTCCTAAAACCTCACAAAACCCTTTGATTTCAAGAAGGATTTAAAGAAAGTGGCGCGCAGGGAAGATGTTTCTTTAACATCACTAGGTGCGTACTTTCTGCACAAAAATTCGTAGATTGGGAAATTTCAGGGAGTGGGGGTAAATTTCTCTCAGAGAGTGGTAAAACCACAAAAAAGTACTTTTCGAGTTAAATATTTATTGATTTTTGTTTTATGTCTCGAGTAATGTATGTATGTATTCAAGTAGTGCTCACTCGTTTGTGTTCTTACACTAGTCTGGAACAGGTCTGGTATGACGGTGAATCATTTTATGTGGTTGTTCACGAGAGCCTTTCTTAGAACAAATTGGTTGATAAATCGAAGAAAACCATGACATAAGAAACCGACAGCTTTATCAAGTATTAATTGGAATAGGACTTCTAATATTTTCTGCTCAAATTATCAAACATACTTCCATAGTAGAGAGTGGTAGAGAGTGTAAAACGGAGTACACGATGTATGTACATTGTGTACTTACTACTGTACCTGGAAACACATTTATTCGCCTACACTGTTTCTTTGTGCAGCGGCTTTAAAAAAAAATGTTAACCAATTCCGGTTATGTGTATAGGTATATATACCCGACGTACATACATACCCACAAAGATATGCAGATTTGATTGTGCATATACAACAATTGCCAAAGTGGTTCCCACATTCAAAAGGGTATCCACCTAAACTTATTTTGTTAATGTTTTGAATGCCGCAGAGAAAGACAGTAGGAGGCCCCGCAGACTTAATTGTGTTGAGTCATATTAGGCAAAACAAAATTTTAATGAGTTACTTTATCTCTGAATATAATTACTTTTCAATAATGACCTTGAAAGCAATGGTGTGAATTAAATGTTCACCACACAGACTGTGTGTATTGAAACATTCGCTGGAGCTTTGTATATTAACTACGAGTATATGATAATTTTGTATTTATATACCTGGCATCAAATATTGCAAATTCAGTTGTTCCTCCTTTTCGCGTTCATTTTTCAAACATACAGCAGCACCAGATAGAAGAATTGCGGCCAAAAGACATGTTCCAACACCAGCCCATGCCACAACGTATGACCAATCATAAGTGGTTTTCGTGTTGTCCTTGAGAACCTGAAATAATACCAATCAATCATATTCCATCACTTCAATGTGCACAAGGCACTTTCTTACCGTAGTCCATTGTTGAGGGTAGTCTTCACCAACGACTTTCTCCTTTTCAAAGAACTCAACCGTATGCCATAGACCCATGGCACCAGCGGCTAAAAGACAAGCGGCCAACAATAAAATCGCAGTAGCTGTGATTGCACCTGCTGATCGTTTCCAGCACCCAGAGAGACCAGTCCAAAAAGCACAAAATATGGTGACGAAGCTGGAGATGGTAATCAGATCAACCATAGGTCATTAGGTCGTAATGTTCCACAAAAGAAAGTGAAATGTGTGTGTACATACCTAATTATGAAAAGAGCTACACATGACCGTGCTAAATGTAATCTTGATGTCGCATCATCATTCGGTATCTTTTCTTCGTCATTATTGGGGAAATAATCGACGTTGGAGCAGTGTGTTTCAACAGGCGATAAGTATGTTGGGACTGTTAAAGAAAAAAAAAGATATATTAAGGAACAGTCACGCAGTGTTAAGTTCTTTTTATTTGATTCGATTGTTATGAGACCGTCAATGACAAGCATAAATGAATAAACGGAAAGAAAAGATTTTATTTTTGTCACTGAAGGCTGGAAAAAAATTAGTCTTTTAAAATGAATAACAATAAAATGAAAACGAAAAAAAAAGAGAAATACTCGTAAACGTTTTACTATGAAATATTGTTGTACAGGGTGATCTGGAGGATCTTAGTTGAAACTTTATTAAATATAACCTAAGTTCGAGTAAAAATTCCGATAAAGAAAGAATATACGAAAAATAACATGACGTAGTTTGAAGGAAAGTGAAAGAAGCTCTTGAATAGTCTATCATAGGTAGGACGTATGGCGACACTCGTCTTTTTTAATTTCTTAGAAGAAACAAAATATCTTAGGGTATCTCTAGGTCATAAAGTCAATCGGAAACCTTGTCTATGCAGAGCCACTGAAAGCGCAACTAAACCCTTTTGGGTTTGGTCTAGACCTATTTTAATGACAATTCATAACCTGACCGTCATCATCTCAATAATAATTTACGCATTACTTATAAGCTGGCAAACAGCTATTTGAATCTACTCTCGCTTCCCACCACAACCTTGCGGATTTCAAATATAATTTTTAGTCTACCAGGACGCACGTTCTGTCGTTCTAACCAATATTAATATGAAAAGATTTCTTGCAGAGGAAGTATACGTAAGTTCTCTTGACTTAGCCTGTTAACTTTCATTCTCACCAGAACCCAAAACAATCCAATCTACAATCGGGACGGGGCAGTGGGAAGCTCTGCATTTTCAATCTAGAAATAGGTTTTCCTTATTTAGTACGACGCACGATTAACTGTTTCTAAGCTTTTAGGCTGACTGGCTTATAGATCTCCCTGGACAAGGCTGCGGTTCCGCAGCGAATCTAAGCGAGTAAAATTTTCGATAGTTTCATTTCTATTTTATGCGCGCGAGCAAAGCGAATTCAAGATATGTTTTTAAGTAGGATCCGTGCTTACTGCTTAGTTGTGTACTGATTTTTGTGCAAAAACGGATTCGGAAAATTAATCTATGAAGTTAGAAATGGAGCATCTCTATGGAGCATGAATAGAAAAGACTTTTGTGGGCTCTATACTTGTATAAATATAGTGAAATATATCTGTAGTTATTCTATAATATTCAAAAAAAAAATTGCACATCTTTGATCAACTAATTGTGTAGATTGTGAAATTCTCCACATTCCAGTCTTTTCTAAAAACAATATTAGTTTCACTACGCTTTTTAATGTATTTGTACTTCAAGAAGCTATTTTCTAACAAAAATTGTTCTTTACAAAGCAACAATGACATGATAAAACTTTTCCAAATTACAACACTTCAAAACCCGACTACTTAGCAGTACTTTCTATTCTATTTCTATACGACTATTTGGATAAATAAATTCGCTTATTTCGCTTGAGTAAACTCGCTTGCACCGGAACCACTCTTTTCACGCGAATGTGCTCTAGTTTATTCGCTCACATTCGCTAAGTTTCGTGCGAGTAAAATTCGCTCGCACTGGAACTGCAGCCCAATTCTTAAGAAAATTTTGATCACAAATTAAAGTATAGTATTTCGAATACTGAGGTAGTTTCAACTCAAACCCTTCAGACATGCATAATAGGATACCAGTTTCAACTAACTAAAACTTACTAAACAATAACATTGAATTAAATGCATCTAACTTGATGCCAGTAATACAAGACTGCTTTCTCAAAAATTCAAATTCCCAAGCAATATAATGTAAACCCTCAAGCTACTGCAACACATTTATGCATATTAATGTACTCAGTATGTTAATTAGTAATGCGATCTTCTAAATATAAGACATGCATAATCCTCGGTCTCATTTAAATTGTGACTGTAAATTGTAATATTCATAATAATTTACCTAACTATGGGTAGAAAAGGGCAGATAGAGATCACACAGAAAGCTTGGAGCTCGAAAGTGAGAAATAAAGAAATTAAGAAAATCTACTGGAAAGAGAAGTCAAGAAAGAATAAATAAATAAAGACAATATAAACAATGGGATAAATAACTTTCGTTGCCAATGAATGAAGGTGTTTTAATGTGAAGAAACAGATTCTATCGCTGACGGCAAGTCGGTTGACACCGTACCTATAGATAGTGGTCCCACTCCACTTAATGGGTTTACAAGTGTTTAAATGACATACTGTTGATTTTCTTTCTCTTTTTTTTCCGGTGTAACTTTGTCGGCCATTGGAAAAGTGCCATGAATGAATTCTTTAACCATAATCACACGATTGTGTACATATACTCTACAGGCATTGAAAAGCTTATGTAAGTTTGTGAGAGAAAGACACTTTAAAGTGCCTGATACCAACCTTTTTAGGAAGTGGATATTCAAGGGTGCTGGACTTGGGATTAGGTTATAATCAAAGATTGCCATTTGTTGCACAACACTGCAGTGGAATCCTTCAATGTCACACTATTGATACCTAGTCACAGTTGATGATCACACTGTTGTTAGCTCTCCGTAAAACGATCAAAAATGGAATCTTCACTCTGGTGAGCGAAAGGATGTTTGTAATCATTAACAATCAACTATAAATCTAAAAGGATTCCAATCCTGAGTTCGTCGAAGATAAAAGCTCTTTGAAGAGTCTTCTGTGAGACAGGACTGAACAAGTACACACAGATTGCCTTACCTTTTAGCATAATAGAGTATCAGTTAGTCTGGGTTATCAGAAATCGTTTTACCATCACAATACTATGGTTGTGATCGACATAGCTTGGGACAAATCTACATATATCGAGTTATTTGTAATTTGTCTTCATAATAACGTTCAGCTATACAATATAAATCCATGTAGCGAGGGTAGAATTTCTACCTTTACTACCCTTACTGGTGGATTTGCCAGCGAAGATGGTTTTTCTATCAGGCATTTAATTTAGTTTCCAGGCCTAGATATTTTAAGACCGATCTGATGAGCAATAGGAGAGGCTACTGCATGATTTCTCTGGAGGCTACAATAGCAAAGGCGATTACTATGCATCTTGCACTTTTCAAGTCAACCAGTTGTTTATTAACTTCTAGAAACAAGTGAAGATGGAACAAGGAACCACAGCGCCAGTTGTATGTTGATAATCGAATGAACAGCCCTAGATGGATAGTGACTTGTGCAGCGTTTTCAATAGATAGGAGGGTAGGCTGAAGTCAGAGATTCTGTATTTGAGTTTTTCCTGCATAAAGTATTAAAACGACTTCAACCTTACTTCATAGTTAGAGAATGTAAACAAGACTCAGCACTACCTCCTGAGACTGCTCAATGTAGTCCTGGGGACTTAAAGGATTTGAAGCTGGGCATGGCCGACTACATTTTATGTATTTGTAGTTGCTAGGGAGTTTATAACAAATACTCCGGAGTTTGAAGGGTAGCAGAAGGGTAGCTTTCAGAAAAGTGAGTATCCCTTGAGTTGGAGATCAATGGATTATTTGCCAGGTTTTATATGCGTGAAATTTAAGACGCAATTCATAGACATTCGAATCAGACGTCTCATGAGCGCTCTTAGATAAATTAAAAAGGAGTACATTAGCGATAGTCAACAGTGCCAACTACAAGAAACATCTAATCATGGTTCAAAGTCTTAAAATCTTGAAACAATGTCATTTCCTAAGGCTAAACTAACTAAATTGACTTAGCTTATTGCATTTCTTATTTAAAAAGCATTAAAGCAATTTGTAAGCTTATCTACGACAGTATTCGAATGAGAATAGTCAATGACTGTTGTTAAAACTCCTTAAAACAAAAGTAAAAGTACTGAACACATTATGAAGTCAACCACCTGACCAACTACGTTTCGCATCGGTTGGTATCATTTAATCCCTTAGATACAATACAAAAAAAAAACCTATGTAAATATATTTACTATGTATCCATCTATTAGTAAGTCCTGCACGCGTTCAATTGATTTTTATTGCCTAAAGTGTTTGCGATTCGACTTTTAATTAGATTGACTCTCATTGAAATGTGCAACACGCATTTCTTTTCTTTTTAAATATTGACCAACTAATTTCAAAAATTTTCAAAATATGACCTTTATTAGAAAATACATACACACATATGTATGTACGTACATATGTACGACCTTACAACAATGTGATATGGGAGTAATATTTGAAATTTAACGAAACTTTGCAAAATCTTACCTGCAGATGTGGGTGGTCTCTCCTTTGGATAACATATCCTAAACAATCCTCTGGTTCTCGTATAATAGTAATATTTACTGTTCATGCTGTTTAACAAAGCCTCCGAGTCTGAATGCTTGGCAGCAAAAGCCTGTAAAAAGGTGTACATACATATGTTTTATTTGTAAATTTAAAAAAACTTAAATGAATTTGAAAAGAACTATAACTCAGAGCAGTCTAAGGTTTCATTAGTAAATAAAATGCAGGGAATCTGCAGTCTGTATATCAGTTCAACCATTTTACCTACGAGTTTGGCCTGAAAAGCATGCAACTCTGAATGTTAGACCAAACCTACTCTCTAGATAATTTGCAACTTATTCACTTTAAATAACGATACAATCCGAAGGAATAAAGCAGTAGAGGAAGACTCGCCTACGTGGAAAAATAGAAGGGAATCTCAAAAGAAGTAGAATTAGAGTGACGTGGATTTGCTTTAGTCAACACAGGGCATTCTTTCAGCTGCCTTCATTCTAGAAATTAAAAAACCAATAGGAGCTTCAGAGACGCTGACAAACCCCTCCTGAATCATTTCACAGCGTATGTTGTGGGAAGTTAACAGTGAGATCAGTAAGTTTAACTACAACTTAAAAAATTAACTTGTCTCTATCGCTTTTGTTCACGTTAATACAAAATTTCTGCCAGTTTGCTTTCTCACATAAATTCGAGAATATCTGTTTCGCGCTCGATGGGACCCAGGGCCTAGCTTCTCACAACCATTCGTATTGTTCGTATTACATTCTTGGCTCTTACTGTGTAATGCCGTGTCCGAAGAGCAGTTTATTCTCTCGGATGTTTGTCAGACTCTCCCGAGAGACGGGGTAGTAAAATGAATTTTAGGTGTTGTCTAGGGATTGAACCAAGAACCCTTTGCTCCGTAGTTCAACGCACTAACCACTTGAGCACATTATTAGCAAAAAAAAAAACTCGATTTCAATTGTCAATATTGATATTCGCAAAATCTTTCGCTTTTTCTTGATTCTTTATTTTTAATGGTCTATTGGCTCGGGTTCTTTACTCAAATAAGTTTTTTAAGAACGGAGTTTCAGTTCGTATTGCGTTTTTCTCGCCTCAACGTAGTTCAGATACTTGAGGTATGGTTACCATGAAAAAAAATGTTGCAAAGTCCGAATTGTTTATCCTAATAAACCAAACAATTTACCTGAACAGTCAAGAACAGTCCATAAATCTACGAGGTAATGGATATGTATGTGAGAGACACATTTGCCTTACCTTTAGCCGATCTATTTTTAACGAGACATACTTAACGGATGTTCTAATCGTTTTAGAGATATGATATGAGATACGAGATATTCTTAGTAACTATCTCATTGAAGTTGCAACAAAATCCAGGCAAGTCTGAAATACATTGTCAAGTCTTGCCTATTAGTCTAACATTCTACAATTATGCATCTCTCTACGAACTCTTAGCTATTTTTAATTTGAACTTAATTACGATGTTTAGGCCACCGATAATCTAATAAAAATGTATATCTTGATTCGTTTGACAACTACATTTATATATTAAATAATAATTCCAACTGGAATAATAGACATTATAGAAATTTCTCAAGGCCTAGTGTACGATGTACATGTATAAAAGAAAATAAACAAACGCAGATACCTAGTTTTTTTTACAAATTAATGTGTTTACGGACGTAACTTCCTATTTGTAATAATCTATTGAAACTCCCAATGAATGAATGGTTGTACATATAGTCTTCATACTTGCTGTGGCTTCATTCATGTGGTTATTTTTTTTTTAATTCAATTGAAAGGTATTTTTTTTTTGCCAGTTTTTATGTGAGATTGCATAAGATTCTTTTTCATATAAAGAATAAAAAAGCATAATACACACGAATAGATACATATAGTTTTGTTTGGGTTATGTGTCAACGCATCTAATAGTTTTGCATTTAGTAGGTTGTATTGCTGGTTAATCAAGCTAGGAAAGAGTTTATTAAATTATTATTAGAAAGTACGAATATGTGGAAT
Organism: Xylota segnis; assembly: GCA_963583995.1. Taxonomy (NCBI): domain Eukaryota; kingdom Metazoa; phylum Arthropoda; class Insecta; order Diptera; family Syrphidae; genus Xylota; species Xylota segnis. The sequence continues at coordinate 39,632,758 of OY757237.1, forward strand.
GTGTTTTCGCGAACCAAAGTAAGAATGGTGTACAAAATGAAAACTTGATTTGCATATCAATTATTAGGCCACATGTAGTCGAATACTAAAACTTTTACTTTTTTAACCTTATTCATTTAATTTATGGCAGACAACATACTTATAGAATAGTAATGAAGAAGAATTTATGAAAGCATGTTTGAAACCGTCTTCCAATGAGACAGTATTAATTAAATAGAACGAATATGCACAAGACAATTAACTGAGTTCCTAATCACGACTTAGAGTCTATGTGTAGCTTATGTATAATTTTTATGCAATATTTAAAGACAAATAAGATTTACTGCAATGTTAAAATACGTGGAGAGAGAACATCCAGACCAATTGTCTTAGGTTTGGCTTCGGTAACGCATTTACATGAAATCAAATATGGCCTGTTGATCCCAGCAGAGGGGATAATAAGATCTCCATTTGGGCGCAGTCGGGGCACTTAGAACCTACTTAGCTAGAATTTCTGCAACAACCACGCCCTCTTTACCAAAGAGCGTCTTTGAAATAGTTTTACTGGAAATTGAAAAAAAGTATTTGATATCAACCTGGCGAAACAACTTTCGGAAGATAAAGGTTACAATGATATAATACAGTTGAGAAGCCATCAAAGCGTTAAGCTAACCAGTCTTAAAACCTGAGTAAGATCAATAAATTTACTTTCTACATACTTAAAGCCAGGCTACGTAAATATAAAAGGCAATATTGTAAAGATAGACATAGGTAGGGTCCAAGCGTTATAAATTGTTCGCACTTGCCGTATCCGAACAGACAATTCTGCTTGTTAATATAGGCTCTGAGGCAAAGATGGGCTTCGTCCGAGAAGATGATTTTTTGGCCATAATCCGCATATTCTTATATGCAGATGTAGGCCCAAATCCAACTGCAAAGCAAATGCCAGGTTGACTCTCTGGCGATGCCCATTTCAGCTGATCGGCGTTTCTGAGTCTTCTTCGATACTGGCCGCTCCGGCGGGTATGTTTTCTTCATTTCGCACCAAACTCTGTCTGGTTGGGGGCTTAAGGTCCAACAGAGAGTACTCATGCTCAAACTTTTCCACGGTGCGACGAATTGCCTCCACACTGAAGCCGTGATTACCTCACGACGAGATTCACGTTGCGTATTTACAACTGAGCCGAAATTTCGATATTTTTTAATAATATCCGCACGTTCAGAAAGTGTGAAACGATGTATGTTAGAATAGGAAACGAAATCCTTATAGGTCGCCAAAATGAGGATATTTAAAGAGAATAATAGGTCTGCGCGCCTCCTAAAACAACGAAATTTCACGAAAATCCACGAAAACTCACCAAATCCTGTTCGAGTACGCAAAAGTTTCGTAGTTTTTCTTAGAAGAGAGTGCTCACGAGAGAGTAAAAAATTTCCCCATGCAAATCTGCCAAATCTGGCAGATACCCTTACGTAATTTTTTGTTGTTTGTTTATTTGCATACATTTGCTTTTGACACTCTGAGAGAATTTTACCCCCAATCCTTGAAATTTCAAAATCTATAATTTTTGGGGCAGAAAGTACGCGAACAGAACTAATATCTAGCAACGTTCTCTGATGAATAGAGGGAGTAATTGTCAGAATTCCAGCCTCACCGAGTTTAACTGACAAAAAAATAATTCTGAAATAAAACCAACAGAATGGTTCTAGTAAAAATTATACCAAATTCTGAGTTAATAAACGCTTTTTTTTTCATTTTGTATCATCGATGCTGCCCATCAATAAAATAATAAATAACTGTTTCAAACTGTTCGGATTCCCCACACGTAGAACATGCAAAATTGGCACACCTAAAAATGCAGAAACATAGTTTTGATAAATTTCATCCAAGAGCCACATTAAACTTTTGTGGAAAGAAAAAAACAAAACTCTTGCAAATAATATAAAATGTTGTAATACGCAGCACTCATAAATAATTTATTGCTTTTATGGTTTTTGAGTTTCAACAGCACACAGTTCAACGGGATTTTTTTTTGTTCAAGTATGCGTTTGTGTGTTTTTATAATCTAGTTAGCATAATTCATAATTTAAGGTTCAAAGGTATATTAACATATCTGATCGCATGTGTCCACTCATGGTCAAATGCCTATGGTAAGTATATAGTAATCATGGGCAAGACTTGTTTCATTAGGCAAAGTCAAATAGAAAACAAGTTTTCAGTTTAAAGTAATGTATTTTGCATTAGTTCACACCAAAGTGCACTAAGAAGTTGAAAGTAGAAATTCTTCTCTTTATGTGATCATTAAAACAATGTTATACAATAGTTAGATCTTAAAATAGGTATTTAGTTCAGAATAATCAAACAGTCAGGTATGACATATTCGTATACCTAGTATGTATGTATATAAAAATCTACATCTAGCTGTGTACATATGACATGCGTTAACTCCAAGTTGGTATATTGTGTCGGTGCCGAGTGTTAATTATAAGTCAAGCACCTCATAAATATATGCACTATGATTCATAATTAAAATATCTTTACGTTAGTTTTGGTTTTTGAACCATTTGTAGGTAAGAGAACTGTATAGCAGTCTTATGCAGCGCCAGGTGGAATTCGTGCACTCAACCTATTAAATTAGCTAGGATGGGGGAATTATTAAATAAATCAGTTTCATATCACATCAGCAGAAAAGAGATTCGTTGCGACTCTAGGATATTCATGTGAATAGACAATATGTAGAAAAATTATACGTTTTTTTCCGAAGAAGACGTGAGCAAGGAACCTCCAAAAACTGCTTAAATAATGGGTTATAATCGATACGCTCAAGCTGTAACGAAAGTGACTGCAAAATCATACAAAAACTTTACAATATTACCTCAGGCGCATACTACAAGCGCTTTGATCAAACGCATCTTTATATGAAGTGGCGACGCTTCCGAAAAACTTAGCGCAATTACGGAACTGCCCGGAACTGGTTATTTAAAAATCGTAGTCAACATAAAGGGAAACCAGATGATGTGACAATCCCCTCAGCAAATGTAAAGATTAGTTTAGGCTAGATTGAATAGAGTTATGACTTTTCATAAGAACATTGAGGGAAAACCTTCATGGTAAGTTTGTGTTCACCAACAAGCGAGTTCGATTACCAGCGAAAGCTTTCCCGGTTAAGAACTAATGGCTAGATTTATTCAATGCTATACGGCTCACTTGCTCACTTGCAAATCTGCGAATTGAATCAGTACGATCTTTCGTTTCAAGTAAGTTTAAGAATCTGTCACTTTAGTTTGAACTCGACAAGTATACTTAACTCTAGAGAACCTCTTCAAATCCAGGTTCTTTGAGAAACTTACATAAATGTTTTCTGGAACTTCCCCAATACTCATTATTTTGTAGATCCGTGCTCCACAAGACTTTAGAATTTGCTTCAAAATCTTTTTTTTAACACTCGTGATCCATTTAACTCTATCATATACAGTGTTGTGCAAAACATACCGGATTTTTCTTGAAAATTTTTCATTGATCACTTCTAGGAGACAGGAGGTATAGTAAGTACAATTGTCTGACAATTTAAGAAAACCTATTGAATAAGTTTACAAATAGAAAAAAAAAACAAGGCATTGCTTTCATAATTTTTAGAGTTTTATCAAAACTTGTAGCTCAACTCAATACCATGCCTGTGCAAAAAATACCGGATTTTAAAAAGGACTGTATTTCCTTGCTCTTTTACTTGCTGATAATGGTTATTGCTGTCATTTCAATTGAGTTATAGACTTAACTAAACCTACATACCCAGAATAACCTGTACATCTAAATTTTATGTCAATTTGCTCAAAAAGATCTCCAAAGTGTCAAATGTCGAGTCAACGTCTTTTGCCATCAAAAAAGTTGAAATGAAATCATCTTTATAGAACTTAAAATCTTTGTATGAAATTATGCGCAAGATATACATACATATGTACATAAGACTCCAAAATTTTCATAATGTTATTGCATTGTGAAAATAATGACACAACGAAAGGAAAAAAAGGTTCCAAAACTAAATAAAAGAGGCATGTATTAGGGCCAGAAGTGAGGCCAATAGTAGATGGACCTCCCTGGACACCTGTGTGATCACCAGAAGCCTATGGCCTTGCTTTGACAAGAATAGGACCGACCGAATTATGGTCCTTATAGGAATCAAGGGGCATAACTCTCTTCGGTAGCACATAAGAAAGCTAAGACTCACGGATTAAGATTTGTGTCGGGGATGTGGAGACGAGGAAGGTAATGACGATACAACCCACTTTGCTTGCCCTGAGCTTATCCACCTTAGATTCAAATTTCTAGGGCGACACTTTTTCTGTGATCTTGAAGAACTAGCAAATAGACCAATCAGTGAAATTTTTAGATTCATCAAATCCACAGAATGGTTTGGTGATTCACAAGATGTAAATTAGTACTAGGGTTTACCAATGGGCAAGGGACTTTTTCCCCTATGGGTATCACAATGGGTCTGTAATGACCTGAGTGTGGCGATGTGATATTTTTTTCTAGTCGCCTACCCACATACCTAACCTAACCTAACCTTTACTTCGCTTCTCCTCAAGGACAATTGTTGTTTAATCCTTGTTTCATAATTACCTTATATTAAACATTGGAAAAAAAATTGTGTATACGTTTTGGGGCCTTATTTTATTTTTTATTTTGGGTCTCAGTAAGCTACTTGAATCTGGCACTAATCTCTCTACTTTAGCTCTACATTGCAACTTAGATTAAGTGACATTCAATAACTAGTGTCCATACGTACATTTAAACTAAGCACATGCGTTACATTTCGTGCCACCCTGACCTTGTGTTGATGACGACTAGAGTTAAACATTTTATGACTAAAAACGAAAAACCCACCGAAGTTAATCATACCAAATATAAATACGTAGAATGCCAAATATTGGTACATTAATTATGTACATATTTTGACAACTATTGCAAAAGTAAATACATGAAGGCATGTGCCACAAGTATAAATACTTTCATTGGTATTACGAGAAGCTCTTCCAAAACGAACGAACAGAATAGAATAGAAAATAGGGAATAAATCGGTAGCAAAAGAAACTATTCGTAATATTTATTCAAGTCATAATCCATTTATTTGTGTCAAACGGTGAAATGGTTTTGCAACAATTTTAACTTACTATAGGTATCAGAAAAACGGTGTTTAGGTGTTCAGCATAAAGAGACTTAAGCTGGCCATCTTATTTGATTCCGTTGAAAGCGATTGGCAGCAAATATTCCATCTATCCATGTACGTTAGTAGAAATTCCAATGGTTTTCAACAAACGAGATTGCAATTTGTTTAGCGTTAATATGTACCTATACCAGCCCCTACCCGAATTGGAAAAACCGCAGGTAACCTTTTGTCAATGCGTTTCGGTTGTTCAAGGATATCTGTTAAAACGAATTGTAAGTATTACTATTCAAGACAAACTCCCAATCAGGCCCAGCTAGACTGTACCACCAACTGCAGTATAGATTCAATTTAATATGTAGTTACGATCGTTCCTTACTGTTTCCATATGCAGTTTGTCTGTCAAGTCTTTCATATTCTCTTTCATAAATATGTATTTCTCGCTCATATGTACTATAGATTCGATCGAATCTTCAAAAATTCTGAAAATAAGACTTCTTCATCCGATGCATTCAAAGTCTTTAGTCGGTTTCAACTGACTTCTTTCAAAGATCGGTGAATCTACACTAGTTAGCGGTTTAATTGCATTGATATTGTAGGTATGACGGATTTCCATTCTCGCTGGTAGCTTTTCGAAAAAAAACAAGAAATTTCCACAGCAAACAGCTGGAAAATGCATCCCCAAAGTATCCTCTTCTAACGACAATTTGTGCAAATATCAACTCATACATGAATGTCGTCCATTTGTTCGAATGGTCTTAATTTTTGTATGATCCAGCAAAACTAGGTTTCGTGAATCTATAAACAGAACTACGCTAATTCAAAGCCGTAAATTATTCATTCAACATCTCGGTTGCTTTCAAAGTAAGCGTGTGACTAGTATTTAAATGAAAATCAAAATTCCTGAAAATTTTGAGTAATAAACAAATAACGACGAGTCTTACTGGAACATCGCATCAAAATACATTCAAACCTCCGGCTCGCAGAATCTTTCAATCTAACCCTGAGGGATAACGAAGTAAAGAAAACCTAATTAGTGTGCTGGATACCATTCAGGCTTATGCCGGACTGTAGCCCCAGCAGATATTTACATTTTTAACTAAAAATACCAGAAGTATCTGTATTCATTCTCTGATACGTAAATGTTTACTAAATATGAAACTCTTTATGTCTCTAAAAACCAATGATACTCGTAGTCAGAGCAGTAGGTATTTCTTCCAAACTACGGCGTAGGACCATTCCCCAAACAAAGTATTGTGATTGATAATATTGTAATAATGTTATTCCCTGGATTACTAAATATTACGAACCACTGGTTAGTCATTTGTTCTATCGATAGTCATACATTTATCCATGAAATCATACATTTAAGAAAAACAAATCGTTTAAGCAACTCATTTCATAAAAATGAAAAATAAACTGACTTCCGGTGTTGGGTACTGGTCCCTAAAAGTGACATCAGTTCTAAGAAAAGTATTCCTATTGCCTTAAGAAGTGTTAAAATTAAATTGAAACTGATTGACTTAAAATAGTTAGCTCTTTGTGTCAATAAAATATGTTAATTTATGCTGTATTATGACAAATCATTCAACAATTTATTTAAGAACAACTTGTTAAGTTCTAAATGTGTATACATATGTATACAACTTAATGAAGTGTGTATGGGGTATAATAATAAAAAAAAAAACCGCACTCAAGCCTGTCTAATGAATCGTGAATTCCGTATTTAATTACTAGTTTTCTTTTAATCACTGCACGGTTTTATTTAAAAAGAGAAACACGAACAAATTTAGAACCTGATTCCAAAAAATTCCAAATAATGCATCTTTCAATTGAACTTAATCTTGGTTTGGAAAGAAAAAAAAAAGGAATTCATGTTGGTGGAAGACAAAAGTGTTTACAAAAGCCTACAGGTATTACATACCTAACTCGTCCCACACTTTCATTTTTCATCAACACATGGTTCGAAAAAGATTAATTTTCATTTTGTAACTGGTTAGGTGTATTAACAGAAACGCCATTAACAAGATTTAAGTTACAGGAAAGTGCTTAGTTTTCTCTAGGTTTAGATTATTTAAATTTTTATTTCTTTTTTTTTTAATAAATGTAAAAAGTAAAAACGAAACCTTATAGGGAAATCTGAATAAAAATAAATTCGGATTCCTAATCCAACAAGGAAGAAATACGGAAAGCGAAATAATAAAACAGAATTACAAACAATCAGATTTTTTTTGTTTGCTCCTCCAAAAACTAGTTTCTGACTTTGCATTGAAATTTTTTGTTTTTTTCTAATTTTTAGAATTCCTACGATCATTTACGAGATACGTAGGTACCTTATATCCATGTGACTTTGAGACTGTGTGAGTTATTGCTAATGCGTAAATTTGTTGACTGAAATGGAATGTTGTGGATTATTCGCTGCAATGGAATGCACCACCAGCCAACAATAGCAATAATAATAATAAATATATTAGCTCCAGCCATACGGCTAGGAACAAAAAAAAAATGCCTGACTAAGCACAGTGTAGCAAGCACTTAAATCCAAATTCCCATCGAGCGAGCCATGTGTAATTAGGGAAATTCAATTTGGGGTAGGCTTCACTTGCATTCACGGTCCCTAATGTCTTTTCGCACATTAGCTGTGTGCAGCCGCAGCAACAGATACGAGCAGGTACAAGATACCCACGGTTGACATGATCAGGTAGAAAGAGAAATACAGATACTCGTACTCGAATTCGAACTCGTATCGTACATTCCAACGATCCATGGATCGTGGTAGCGTATCGAAGTGTGCAGGTGTTTGTGTTAGCGTTTCGGATGGTAATGTTGGTGGCACAAAAAATGTAGAAAGTTTAATGTTTGGAGAAAACGCTCGACTTTGAGAATTCGTACTTGGTGGTTTTTATTTTCCACTCCACCCAAAACGGTTAGTTTAACAAGAATTTGCATAAAAACAACCAGAAACCAGCACAGGCTCGCTCGTTCGTTACTGAGAAATAGTTTTTCTTTTTTTTAAATTTAAGGTCATTGATGGTGGATTAAGCTACGGTACTCTTTTATATCCAAAAAAATGAGAAAAAAACTTTAATACACACCTGTATATTATTCCGTTTAACATCATAATTTAGCCAATTATCTGTGGAGAATGCGATCGCCAACAGGGCAGTAGCAATGATGGCGGATATCGTAGCTATCGATAGTGTTACTGCAGAGCAAGGCATTTTCCTGTTCGTGTTAGTTTGCAATAAAATATTAAAACAAAAAAAGAACTAACTCTCGGCAAAGAAACTGATTTTTTTTTTTAAACTATTATCCACTTTAGAAGTATTTGAAATCTTGGTTAGCTACACATTATTTTTTCCCGAAATTTTTGTTTATTATTATTTATTTATTTATTTTGTTTTTTTTTTTTGTTAACTTAATCCAAAACTATGCTAGACACCGCCTTAGCAAAATTGCTGAACGAGAACAGAAATATGTCAAGATTTCTCCGGAGACTGCTATTACAATACTAACTTACACTGAACAAAGTCTCACCGAAATACCTGATCCACGGCAATGGCTGTGAGCTAAATTTGTTGTTGCTGGACTTGGGATGGTTTGAAAGTGAGAAGGAAATAGTTGATAGGTTGTGTTCGTCTTGCACGTGTAATCAAATATTTATCAAGTCTTGGGTTAGAAAATATACCTTGCGTCTTGCCTCTTTCTTAAATTCCGGTTATTAAAAGAGAAAAGCGAATAGCAAAAGAAATAATTAAATAATATTTTTGTTGGAATCTCGGATGTAAGGTAAAGAGAGTAACTTAAGAGTGTAGTTAGGTACTGGCTTGTAGTTTTTTATTTTAGAGACAGACTTACGATTACGATATTATTCTCATACTTCGGCAGAGCTGCCACTCGGAATTTCTTTCAGAAGTGATAACCGAATATTATTTGCTTGAAACAGTGTATCCACATAGTCTTGGGCACTGTTCTAAAAACTACCTTGAATGCATTAACAAAAAAAAATATGATTGCAACTAAAACGCCAGGTAAAGGTGGCAGGTTTAGTTGCAGGAATACTTAGACCAGTGTAGGTCCATTGTTATGCCATAAAAACTATCCGCAGAACCAAATGGATCTGGAATTGAAAATGCTCCTAGGAACATACATATATCCTCAAATAAAAAAATCGTAAAGTTTCTGTTGCACTGTCAAGATGCCGAAACTGAAAGTATGACTGTTTACTGAAGAGCTTCATTCTCAGGCATGGAGTCACTACTGTCCCATAAGCACTTCGATGGTGGAACGAATAACCCTAATTGTATCGAGTCCTATTTCAAGACATTTCACGCAACATTTCCATGTTGTTGACGACGTATAAAGAGAATAGGTAAGGGTTCACAACTGAAACAGAAGTCTAGACATGTGACTTATTTTTTCTGATAAATTAAGGGCAGAGCAACAAGTACTACGCATCAATAGATGAACTGACAGACATACGATATTCAGAAGTCTGAAAAGTAAAAAATGATCTGGGTAAGGTGGCGTTCCAAACATTGTGGTAAAGAATTTATCAATCGAATTATGTAAAGGTCCTTCTGAATCTTGTAAATTATAGGCAAATCTGCCTCCTGCTTATTGTTGATAAGGTTTTGGAGGCGCTTATTAGCAAGTCAATGTTGTTCGCGTGTGAAGGAAAGGAGAACACTTATCAGGGCATGCTGTTACATAAAATGTTTCCGGATAGACATCTAAAAAGGCTTCGACACAGTTTGGTTTGACGGCAAATTTATAAGCTTATAAATATACGTTTAAGCCATTACCTTATGAAGATCATAATATCAATGATACGAAAGACGAAATTTGTTGTAACAGACATGCAATATACTTATGACGACTAGCATTTAATATGGTTAAAGGTCCAACCTGTACTCACCTATGGGAGTCCAGTATGGTGGAACATAACATAACTACATCTTAGATGGAAAAAGTGTGAATTTTCACCGAAAGTGTCGGTGTCTCCCTATAAGAGATTCCGACCTCCGGCATTTCGTTAAAAAAAAACATTGAATCCTTTCTGTCTCCTGTGTGTCATGAGCTCTGTTATCCTAACCCCTATTGCTTTAGCTTTTGCGACTTCTGCACACACTATAGGGAGATGACTCCTTCCTTAGTCATAAAAAAATACACAACCGGTTGATCAATAGCCATCTAATCAGGGTTTAAAGAATATTCCCGAAGAAATAAATCCCAGGAACTTACATGACCCATAAAACGATGTACAGTTTTATTTTTCTTGCCCATCTTGCGCTGAATTCATTCAATCCAGAATATCTGTAGTGGTATGTGTGTGTCGGAAATTTGGTGAAATATGTCTGTGATCCCAAAGTGACAGCCGTTGTTTTGCGTTAATCATTTTTCCGTGTGTTCCAAGCATATGGCTAAAGTGTGTTTCATATTTCGAAAATAATGTAATATAGCACGAGTAATTGGAAACATTTTAAATATTATTATGGACTCTGCTCTAAACAACAATCCCGAGATAAAAAAGAAACCTAATTCCAAACCACGTCATCGCGGTACGCACGAGTTAAAAAAGCGGCCTACATCGAAACCATACCAAAGGGAGAACGATATTTATATCACTTCCAAGTCAAACTTTAAAGTAAAAGCAATTTATTATTGAATGTGCGTTTGTAACACAATCTCTTTTAGGCACAATTGAAGCAATGTGAGAATATTCTAAACGCAGGAGTGAAAGAAATCTACTTACATTGTCTGGGTAACGCCATAAGTCGCGGCATTAATTTGGCTTTGACTCTGGTCAATAACTCGAACGGTGTTCTCCTCTATGAGGCCAATACATCCACAATAGAGCTGATAGGTGCGTTTTTTTTGGTAATAACTACTTCGATAATAGAGTAAATGTTGATTCCTTCCAGACGAACTGCATCCACTTTCGGATCAAGATGACCTCTCGATACAGCGAAGAATGAACTCTGCTCTTCACATCAAAGTATCAAGGTGTTCAGATTTTGAAGTTGATCTTTAGTAATAATACACAGCATTTGAGCAGTTTGAAAAACAATGTTTAAGTTGTCGGAACTTGTACGATGGTTGGGCCTTACGGAGTTCGAGATATTTATTAACCTGTGCGGACTATTTATATTTTCATTAACACTTGCTTTTAAGATCGCCGGTACGTTTGATGACATTTTAGTCGATTGGTTCATAGTATTCAGTCCTCTCTTCTGTGCTGATGTTTTGAATGCATACTTTTGTGTTATTGTCGCCATTCGTATGTACCTTTATATTGACAACAAGCGTAAAGCATTGCACAGATTCTTGTGGAGTACATATTTTTTAGTTTTAATTACGATCTTCAAGTACCTGCTGTGTTTGAAGCTGTGTGGACAAACAACACTGGAGTATAGTGAGGTGTTTTCTCCCATATTTGTGCTCTTGCAGTTGGTAGCTGTTCGAGCTTGCCAACTGCCCAATTCCACTTGACTGCAGATGGAGTTAAATTAGATTGTAAGCACTAGGAACTTGGTTAGATAGGAATAGACTTTTTTTAAGATTTTATCCCATAGGACATGTAATATCTAACACAGATTTACAATAAAGCATTAAATGAAAACATTGATTGTTTTAATTAATATTCGGCAAGCATCCATTGTGAAAGTGGCTGACGATTTTGTAAGGGAGTTTCTCCTATCTCTTCCAAGTCAATGCATATTTAAACCGCCATATTTACATTTATGTTATATTTAAGGCTCTGTATAGAAGAAATGGTCCCGAGAGACACCCTTTAACCGTTTTTAAGACTTCCAATAAGTCTTAATTTTAATTATTTTGAGGGGCTCAAAGGACGGCTAACAAGAGAAAGCCGCGAATTAAAATGGACATTGGCATCCGAATTAAATCACCTAGAAGATGTCTGCTTCCTTTCGTATATAATTATGGACCTACCCCGAATGACGCATAGATTAGAAGCTAAAGGCATGAGAAAAGGAGTCAACTAAAATTCTTAGCCTCTCGAACATCAACGTTAAATTAAACATTCCTGGTCAGTGTGTCGAGAAAGTGAATTGATTCCTTTCTTTAGGAAGCGTCAGAAGTCTATAGTCTAGGACAAGGGAGGGTCCGAGCTCGATGTGCACTGATTAATTGGAATCCTGTTCAAAATCTGGAAGAGCAAGGTTATCAGCTAAAGAAAACACCACCAATTACTATCCTCTAATGGAGATTTGACCCTAATAAGCAACAAATCTTTGATATTTTGGCCAAATCGTATCTCGAACGAACAGATCTTGTGACCTCACATTAAGACAAAGGTAGTGACGGTGGATGGGTCACATCTTACGCCATGAAGACAATTCACTTGCAAAACATGCCACGCAATCGATTCCTATATCCCAAGTTGGAGAAGGAGTAGACTACTACTAAACTTTACGCAAAAGAATGAAAGGTTCCTAGGAATGAATCGGGGAGAGCTGAAACACATTCCTGTTGTAACCTTCATTCCCATGAGGGATTCAGGAACTGGCAGCATCACTCGAACTATATTTACCTCAACCATCATCTGCAAACACGCCAACCAATTCTTAAGGCAAGACAAAAACCAAGACGTATTACAAAAGTTCCAACTTTTTTATTTTATTAAAAAAAAATTGGGAATGTATTGCGCGGACGTTAACGAAATATTTTTCGAATAACTTGAAGCGTTCCAGTAAATATATACTTTTCGTTTAATAACTGTATTGAGATAACATACAAAAAGATAACTTAAGTTACACAAGTTTACATGTCAAAAAATTAAATTCGATGCGAAAGCTTAACACTCATGTAGCAATCTTTTCAATGTCGTCTGAATTCTCGGCGTTGAGGAACTCTATTTTCTTCTGAAAATGTGACTCTACTGTGCGACAAATCGCCATTGTTTTCTCGCTGTCTACAAGATTTATGGCAATTCCATTTTTACCTTAAAAAAAAAAAGAGGTTTCAGCCTTAATGATACTAAATCTCATAGAATATAGTGAGATGCCATGACTTACCGAATCTACCAGTTCTTCCGATACGATGTAGGTATGTTTCGCAATCGGCATTACCTTTCATGTCCATAGGTAAATCGAAATTAACAACAATTGTCACTTGTTCTACATCAATGCCTCTGGACAGCACATTGGTTGTTATTAGGACTTTCTCAAGACCAGCTCTAAATCTATCTAGGACAGCCAAACGTTGCTCTACCGTCAGCTCACCGGAGAGAACTGCAACTGAATGCCCATCTGAGGACATTTTACCAGCGAGCCAACCCGCTGCTTTTCTCGTCTGCACAAAATAAGCAAATGCTAACGTGAGAGACAAAAAAAAAGAAAAGCGACTTACATGACAAAATATGATGGCCTGTCCGATCGTAATACCGCCATAAATATTTTGAATTGCTTGGTACTTCTCATCCTCATTCTTACATCTAACATAGTACTGCTTAATGTTGTCTAGGGACTCCTGCTCTCTTAATAATCTATGTAAACAAAAAAAAAAGAAATGTTCTCCATATTTTCAACTAAAAAGCTTATCACGGTAATGAACCTAATAATCGTAGGATCCTTGACAATGTGCTGCGCAAAGTCCATTACATCTTTTTCATATGTAGCCGAAAAGAAAAGCATTTGACACTTCGGAGAGAGTTGCCTGCAAACGAAATATGTACAAATGTATGTTAAAGAGGTATCCTCCCTCGCTTGCTTAGTTATTCAAACCTACTTGTGAATACGAATACATTGATCATGATGACCCTGAGTAGCGATCATTACGTCGGCTTCATCCAAGACAAAAACACGAATCTTCTTCAAGTCAAAAACTCTATACTTAAGGCCCCAATCTAGAATTTTGCCAGGAGTTCCAATGATTATGTGATCATTTAACTTGGCATTCTGCGCAACTGGAAGCAAAAAAAATATTTCATTAATGGAATACGGAAAGTACGATCGATTACTGCATACCTTCTTCTCCACGAACGGCAAATTTCAACTTAATTTCTGGACAGTACTGGGCCATTCGAGCCGCAACTTCACCAGTTTGAATTGCGAGCTCATAGGTTGGCGATAAACAAAGAACCTTAAATTAAAAAAAAATGAGTTATGTTTTCGAAGAAAAGAAAACAATATTACCTGTGGGTATTCAAGTTTGGTATCGACTCGACTTAGCATTGCTAAAACAAAGGCAGCAGTTTTGCCAGTTCCTGACTGACTTTGGGCGATCATATTTTGCGGAGGATCCGCTAGTAACGTGGGCAAGGCTGTCTCCTGTATTTTTGATGGAGCATTAAAGCCCATGGCATAGATTCCTTTAAGTAACTCTGGTTTCCTATACGCAAACAAAATATGCAACAAAACGATACTACATCAATGGAGATTCTTTACGCAATATTCTATGGTTGTGTCAGCAAGCTGTGCTGAAACATAAGTTTAATTTTAGTACCACGACTCAGGATATTTGATGAATGACATTTATTCCAGTACACCTTGTTATAAACTCATAATGTCCCCAGTTCTGATCGCCTTTAACTTTGCTAGGTTCTCTAGTCTGCGTTGTCTGGCCCTACATAGAGTTGGACGTATGCAAAGTACAAATGTTTCGTATGAGATACAGCAGGTGCGGCAATGTGCATGAATCAAGATGCGCCAGTGAACAGTACTAATTCCCAGAACTTTAATTCTGCCCCAGTAATAGATACAGTTTTGTAAACCCTCCCATCTACTAACAGTTTGTAATAGATAATCCACAAAGATTAACCGCCGTCCGAGGTTCATCTACTCGCTTACTTCTCTCGATGTTACTATGACCCGGGGCACAAAGAAAGCTTCAGAGAAAGCATACGCGACGAACTTGACTTCGTCTCTGTCAAGATTAAGTCTGTGGTACTAGGACTATATTTATGTATATTCATCGAGTAAATGATGCTGCTCTACTTATTACGAAATCAATTACAAAAGAGCACAAAATTTAAGAGAAGGCAAGAGGAAAAAACATGTCATACAGTACTCTAGATCTTCTAGGAATATTAATTAGTAAAAGTGTAGCTCTAATATCGCTTGAAAGTCAAGCCACACAATTCAAGGTAAGAAAGACTGAACCAGGATCCCAGGATTCTTGAAAAGTGGCTCAGGCAGAGACAAAACGTAGAGATGAATCTCTAAACACACACAGCTGCAGACTGCCAGGCTAATCGGAAGTTTTTCATCACACAATGCAGTTCGAAATTTGTCTATAAGGCAACAAAGCAACAAACATATACACATATACATATGTAGAACTCTCTTAGAACAGAAATTTCATCATCACATCAAGGCGTCTGGAAGGCACGAGACACACAGCTTAGTAGAATTTCTTAGTGCGACGTACTTAGTTACACCAGGCAGACTGGAAATTGGAGGACTGTAATCCTTAAATTGTCAATCAACAGCAAACATTTTAAAATATTGAGAAGGATTCGGCAGCGTGAGTTTTGCTGTGTACACATAATAGGTTATCCCATCCCGCATCTAGAAAAGGCCTCACAAAGTCGTTGTTTACTAATGTAGTTGAACAATGATTCCGCGGTCTGTGGCTGCTCATTTAAAGTCGAAGAAAGGGAAACAAAGGCCTACAATTCAATATCTACTTACAAGTGCAAAGCCTCGAAAGTCTTCACGGAATGCAATGGAGAAGTTGGATCCTTACGTTGTACTTCCAAGTCCAATTTCGATTCGACCAAACCCTTTCGAATTATTTTCAACAGAAGACTAGTCTCAGCAGGACTGAAATAAATAAACAAAGTAGCAATCAGAGTAGACAGCGCAAATATTTGGCTGAAGAATGTGAAAGCACACTAACCTTACAACGTCGGCTTGCTCCTCCTGAGGGGCGGGATCCTTGCTTTTATTTTCCGGTAAAGGATCATCTTTTTTTTTTATATCCAATTTGTCAACCTTCAACCACATGGTCAAATAAATTGACAATTTTTTTATTTTTTTTATTTCACATTTAAGGATTTGCTTACCAAGTTGGAAATTTCCTGATCCTCTGCCTTTTTAGCCCAATCAGACATTTTCGAACTTAGTTATTTTTCTGGAAATGTTTATGGAATAGGGGATTACTAGATTTTAGGTATTGCGCGAGTAGTTTACCTAATTTTAACCGAAAGAATGGGAATCCAAATTATTTATCTTTGGGATTTTGCGGTAACGGGTAATTTATGTTTCTTTTTTTTGACTTTTGTGGTCAAGAAAATGTCAGTTTTAGAGTAATCTAGTACTGGTAGGTGAGAAAGGAATAGAAAGACTGTAAGGGGTATAGTGCAATGCTGTTGGAGAGAATAACTCCGTCAGCGGGATTTGACCAAAATGGGTTCTTTTTATTAATTTTCAATTCGAATTCACAAAATGTATAGCGTAGCGCAAATAACTCCTCCGAGCTTTGGGGGTTTTCTTAGAGCTAATGCTAGAAGAAAAGGTACAGTATTTCACAAATCTATATACAGACCGTTTCCATATCATCTGACGCTTCAGGATCTTCTTCCTGATCAATCTTTTTTTACGTTTACTGGCGAAGGAGGAAACGGATTTATGGGAACCGTATGAGTAATAAAATTGATTTTGCACATCAATCAAATGGTAGTCTCGGCTTCGCTGGTAGTGCTTTAAGTGGTCGGTCAAATTTTTGAAAACTTGGTCCAATATGTGCGGCGTTATTCCGGCTGGTAGGTGGTAGGTTTGTTAGCGTAGACTAAGCAAACATAGACGTAGCCTCAGAGAAAATAATCGCGTTTTGTCAAGTCCCGTGATAGCGGCGGCCAATTGATGAGATGACCCAGTCGCCAAATTTCTTCTTCAGAACTTGGAGCGTTACGTCGCTTGTATGGCGTGTAGCGCCGTTTTTTTGGAGTCACAGCACGGATATATCGATGTTGTCGAGGTCTGGATGCAGAAAGTTGGTTAACATCGTTCTATACCTAGAACCATTGACAGTAACGGTGTTTTCTTCCTCATTTCAAAAGAAATAAGGTCCGATGATTCCACCATGCAACTCCGCTTGTTACCATCGTCTCTGAGCCAAAAATGGCCCTCGTCCGAGAATATGATTTGTTGGCCAAAATCCGAATCTCCGGTCAACATTTCGTGCCTTATTAGCGAACTCCTGGCATTGTCTATGGTCGTCTGGCTTCAATTATAAATTTAGCACAACCTTATACGGATGTAAGTATGTATGCTCAAATCCATCCGCAAAATAAGTCGGGTTGATGCAATGAAAAATAATCGTCTAATCAGGGTTATGATCTGTTGTCCCCAAATTTAAAATTGCTTGCCAAGAAGGAAAAACGCACATCAGCTGTAAACCGACATAAATAAAATTCAAATCACTTCAACAATTCTTTTTATCATGAAATATGATTTTTAACGCCAAATGGAAATACAAGCTATTCAAGCCATCTAGCGGACAATAGTGTCCTATAACACATCACATCTTACATCTTTTCGAAAACATCAATTATGAAAACCTATCTGACGTACATGCTACAGAACACGCCTGTCAAACTTCTTTTTGACGATTGAATTTAGCCAAGATGGTATGTTTCCAATATAATGTGAAATAATTCCGTAAATTTTATTGCAATCCCTAAATATTACCAATCGAACTTCATATAAATTGAACAATTATGTAGTCCTTTTGATATTTAAGTTTTTATTTTCTACAAAACTTTACTAATTGAGTGCGAAATTTCAGGTCAAAGTCAAGTGCTCCGATTTGAGGACTAAAAACAAGGGTGAGCTCACAAAACAGCTCGAAGAGCTGAAAAATGAACTCCTTGGCCTACGTGTTGCCAAAGTAACTGGTGGAGCTCCATCAAAGCTGTCCAAAATGTAAGTTTTTCAATTAACAATTTCATACGAGAAACGATGCTAAATTTATTATTTTTCATTGCAGCCGGGTTGTGCGTAAAGCTATTGCTCGTGTTTACATTGTTATGCACCAAAAGCAAAAGGAGAATCTTCGTAAAGTCTTTAAAAACAAGAAGTACAAGCCCCTGGATCTGAGGAAAAAACGTACCCGCGCCATGCGTAAGGCATTGTCGCCCAGAGATGCCAACAGGAAAACTCTGAAGGAAATCCGCAAAAGGTCGATCTATCCACAGAGGAAATTCGCTGTTAAGGCATAGATTGCAATCGTTTGCAATAAAATCCATCTTTTTGTAGTAATAACGAAATAAAAACGGAAAAAGTTCACATAATAGTTGTGTTATCGAATTGCGCGCAAATAGGTGGACTATCGATAGCTGGGAACCTAAATCTGTGGGACGTTCGTTAAAGCAAATCTCGCGTGTTTCAAGATTTACGAGGAGAGGCTTTGAATGGTTTGTGTTAAGGGAAAGTGTGTCTTCTACGAATGAAGATGTAAGACCATGGCAATCCCGAGGAGGTCTGGCTTGTGTTCTTTTTCTGAAACGCTTTGCTCACGTGCTCACTTTTACTAGAATTGCTTCTGTACATAATGTCTTGAGGGCTTTTAGGTTGTCTTATCTTTTTATTTTTCAGCAAAATGGACCTTTTCTGGTCTAAGTGTATCCTCATCGAGGGCCGGTCTAAGCCAACCATCCTTTTATTTTTAAATCAACAAATTGGTAAAATGACGGAGGAACTTAGGGACTTGCCAGGTAGATTTCTCCTAACACATAGGGCTCTTGTAGGTAGAAGGCAACGAATAAAAGGTTGGAAAAGACCAACGAATTTCAATTCCAGACTCACCATGTCTTCATTAACTTTAAAGCCACATATGACAGCATTCATCGTCTTGAGCGGATAAGGCGATAGTCGAATCCGGTACTGTTCCTCTGAACTATTCTAAACATGCTTCGGATTTCGGCAGAGAGATGCTCTGTCGTGTGATTTTTTCAATCTTGTGCTGGAACAGATAGTGCGAAGGGCAGGTGTTAGCACGGAAGGCGCTATCTTTATCAAATCTCTCCAACTGCTGGAATATGCAGACGACATCGGCATCATTGGTCGCTCCCAGTGCAGCGTAATAGAAGTTTTTACGGAAATTAAAGAACAGGCGAAACGAGTTGGCCTTGTAGTGAATGAGGACAAAACCAAGTAACTGTTATCAACAAACAAAGACGCTTCTGTTCACCGCCTTGGACATAATGTCACTGTTGGCAACAGTAACTTCCAGGTAGTTAAAGGGTTTACCTACCTCGGAATATATATCAAATCCACGAACGACACTCAAGTGGAAATTCGGCGAAGACATACTCTAGGAAACCCCTGGTATTTCGGTTTGGCTAGACAAATGGGTTCAAAACTCCTAAATCGGAAGACAAAATGCATGCTCTACCATTGCTCAAATCTAATCTAATGCTCTCACATTGATCCTGCTAGTTCTGCTATAAAGATCTGAAATCTGCTGCAGGAAAGCAGTGCAGATTTTCAGCACTTTCGCAAGAAAAATTCTTTACCAAATGTTCGGTCCCGAGGAGGGCGAATCGGGGAGAAGTTATAAGTGCGAACTCTATTAGCTGTACGAAGATGTCGATGCAGTCCAGAGACCCAATATACGAAGCTCGAAATCAACTGTTCACCGAATTATTCGCGCAATAAGGTCATGCTTTCACGGACTGTGTGGCAAGTTGCGTTTGTGGCAAGTTGACTTGTTGGTACCAAATGGAAAGATGGGCTTCTATTTGAGGCAGCAAATAGTACGTTATCATTGGGCGAAACTTTACATTCTGGCCAGCCTCGTTTTTGAAGTAATAAGAAGCGATGATTCCACCATAAATCACACCAAACAGTTGTTTTGTCTTCGGGTTGCTCCTAAGCCCAAATCCACATCGCTGAACAAAACTTTAGTCAAAAACAGTGAAACAAAGACTGAAACGGTGACGACTCGGTAGGTCAGCCTGCTACAAATCTTTCACGAGTTGAATTTTGTATTCTGTTAAACCAAAATCCAAGTTACTCCATACGACAAACCAATCGATTGAGAACGGCGTTGAATCGATTCATACCGCTCCAATATTTTCTTCCATACGCATACTGTCTAATAATTAAAATTGGGTTTCAAACTTTTTGATGGTATAGCGAATCGTGCGTTCTTTAGGGCGATTATGTAGATAGGTAGGTGACTACAAATGTGTGGAATGCAACAATTAGTTTATGGCAGAAGTGGGCCAACACAATTTTATGGTGATTTTGCCGAAGTCATTGAAAGATATTTTTTCCAAGGATTGTGTATTTGTTTTGTTAAGAGTTGGACATTCGCTGAGGAAATGTGTTGAATCTTCTTCTACCTCTGTGTTGCCACAGTCTCTGCATAGGTTTGTGATACAGATTCTTATTTCTTGTTTATCTTGTAAGGCAAGCTGTGTGTTTGGCTATAGTAACGAAGATACCTTTCATAACGAAAACGAGTTGGTTCAGGAGGGCCGCACCCGACATAGACTAACGAGTTAATTTTCTGTCTTTTTTTTTTTTTCTTTATATTCTTCCAGATATCCTACACAGGGAACACAATGGATCCGTTGAGATCTGAGTGAGACTGTTCCATCCTGATTTTTGGTATTAACAGCTTTGCGAATTGTTTTAATAGAGTTAGAAGCGGATTGCAAAAGTTGGGTTGGATCATTGCAAGATTAAGGAACCATTCCACCGACTGCTCCTTTCTCACTGTCACTTCTATCACAGTCCGCGTTTACCAAACGAATTGGTGCTTCAGATTTCTGCAATTTGGGTAAATTAAACGAACCTGAGACTCTTATGGGTCAGCATGTGCAACATGTTTAATCTTAGGCATGAACTCTTTCACCCAAGAAAACATTAAAGAAAAGAATATTTTGATTAAAAACAGTAAGTTTTATTTCAGCTATATGATTAGAATGTTTTATTCAGAGGAAGCGGCTTCCAATCCTTGTCTCAAGTCTTCAATCAAATCATCAGCATCCTCCAGTCCAACTGATATTCTAATTAAAGAATCAGTTATTCCCAGCTTCACTCTATCTTCTGCGGGTACAGAAGCGTGTGTCATCACAGACCTAAAGAGATATTAAATTTTTGTTTTATAAAAGTAATCAGCAAATAAAACTTTCAATAGCTCACGGTAATTCGGCTAAGCTCTCATAGCCTCCCAAACTCTCAGCCAAAGTAAACATATGCAGGCTCTTTAATAATTTACTCGATTGCTCTAGTCCTCCTTTGATGTAGAAGGAAAATACTCCACTGTATCCATAAGTTTGTTTTAAGGCGATTTGATGTTGAGGATGTGAGGGCAGCGCTGGATGCAAGACCTTCTCGATGAACGGATGTGTCTCTAGAAATTTGGCTACAGCAAGAGCATTCTTTTGATGTTGCTCCATACGAAGCGACAATGTTTTGAGACTGCGATTCACTTGGTAGCAATCAAAAGGCGAGGGAATTATACCAGTAGCTGTTGGAAAAAAAAATACTTATCATGCTCAGACTGAAATAAATGTACTAATATACCGTTTTGTAAGAAGCGAAGGCGCTTATGTAAGTCATCATCGTTTAATGTTGCGGCTCCCATTATAACATCACCGTGTCCATTCATGTACTTGGTAAGCGAGTAAACAACCATATCGGCGCCTAGCTCTAATGGTCTCTGGAAATACGATGTCAGGAATGTGTTGTCTACAACAACAATTATGTCCTTTTGTTTATGCACCAAGGTGGAAACAGCTTCAATGTCAATGACTTTCAGCACAGGATTTGTGGGAGTTTCAATCCACATTAACTTAGTATTGCTTTTTAAAGCTGCCGACACTGCATTCAAATCTGTTGCGTCAACGAAAGATGTCTGAAGTCCCAATCGTGCAGCAACTTGGCTGTAATTTTTACAAATGTAAGTATAGGTAAATTTAAAGAGAGCATGTTTGTTTTCTTATACCGAAGAAGCCGGTTGGTTCCGCCGTAGACATCGTCAGTAATAACAATATGGTCGCCGCTGTTTAACATCGTCAAGATAGCAGTTGTTGCACCAAGTCCCGAAGAAAACGCCAGTCCATGTTTGGCATTATCCAAAGCGGCGAGGCACTTTTCTAAAACATTTCTAGTTGGATTCCCACTGCGAGAATATTCGAAGCCCTGTTTAAAGTACAAAGTACAGATAATTTATTAGCAAATTAGTTCTGTGATTCGATTTTAAAAAAAGTGCTTTTGGTAGGTCTATCAGAATACAATTTAAATAATCACAATCTAGGCAAAACCAAAGAAGCCATAACATAAATAAATAAATAAATATTTTGCGGTACAGGTCGATGGAACCCCTTGCTCTGTAGTCCAACCCACCAACCACTTGAGCCACGGCGCCCACTATACATACTTAGCATGAGGGAAATGAGAATCATTGTCCAATCTGATACTTGATAGCCTGACTTTCAGTAAACGCGATCAATCGACTAGTTTGTTGAGAGCAACCAAAAAAGAAGAAAATATTGAGCAAAGAGTTTGCTTGATATATTGTGTTGCGGACGGAGTTTCTTGTTCGGATGCGTTAAAAATGTTAGAGAAAACCTACGTGGACTTTGTAATATCGAAAACAAGAGTATTTCAGTGGTATAAAGCACTTAAAGAGGACTGAGAAGTATGTAATTGGAAACTTCCGTCACCCGAAATGGCCTGCAACGACAGTTGCTGAAGAAACCATCAACTTAGTGAAGAAAATGGTGCTCAAAATTCGTCACCAAGGTTTGAGAGAGCTTTTATAAGAATTCTATCCATCTTTAACGAATCGCCACATTTTAGGTGATGTTTGGTGCATGAGATGCGACACAGCACAGCTTGTCCAAAAGAGCCGAATTTTCGTTTTAGAAATCCATCCTTCTGAGCGACTTTTTAATCAAAAACTTAAGCACCGTATTCCCCATATATGATACACTGTGTTATATGGTTTTCGTGGGATCCGTTTAAGTCGATTGAAGAGATTCGCTGAGAGATCTGAACTTTGTTCGTTTGAATAAAAATACCGCTTCAGTCGCCCTTGGAATATTTTCTAAGTAACTAATAGAATTTTCTATATTCTATATTTAAGCTTTGCATAGAGTATCATTCCAAGCATATGCAAACGGAATTCGAACCGAATTTGAAGAAATCAGCAAACAAGTATTTTTGTTTCATTGAAAGTGATTCGTCGAATCTGTGTCCATTCTTTTACTTTATCAAGGATACTTCCTTGCATACTAGCACGTACATATGTATGTATTGTGTTCATATGTGCCTGGCAGACTTTTTCTTTTACCATCAAGTTAAACGTAAATGATAAGAAATGTCTAGGAAATATGGTTTGCCGCACCTACTTCTTTTATTTCTTTATAACACAAACCACTTTAAATTGTGATGTTATGATTAGAGTGTGATAAGAATTAGTTACTTATGTACTCACACACAGACAGACATGATCAGAAGATTGCTATCTAAAAGTTGATTAATTTAATTCTAACATTTCACAAAATACATTCGGCTGCGTCTTAAATCATAAATTAAGATTGACTGAACATGCAGGCTTCGTTAACGATTTCATAGAATTTTCATCATTCATTCATCCGCAGTAGCATATTAAAAGGTCAGGCGGTTTTTTGTCATCATTGAACTCACTTTCAGCGTTCATTAAAATAACTAAGATTGGATGATGTGCTTATTTTATTTGCACTCGCTTGATAAGGGGTCTGATGATGAATCGACTTAACAACATAAATAGAATCTCTAACAAACAATAGATTTATATACATATATTCGGTACCATTAACGCTAATGACGAAGATAGCGATGGACTCCTGCGGAGAACTTATTTGTTGTTGACGAAAATACTGTCCCATTGTCACAGAGAGAGGCGTTTTGATAAACATAGCTGCGGCGCAATATATTTTGTTGTCATTGCTTAACAACAATAATTATTATATTTTTTTTGGTAATAAGCACCTCACTTAAAACCTGTAAAAAAGAACAGACTGGCGTCTGAATTAGATTCTGTGTATCCGCAGCACACTGTGACTTTTTAATCACGTAAATGGAACACACAATAACTTGTGATAACCCGGAGATTGGTGATTGTTGCCGGTGAAAATAGACCGTGCAGGTTCAAGATTTAATTAATTACACATTAAAACAAAGACCTAACCTTTTGCCGCTTAGATTACTATGGTTTCTGCGACAGTGTCCACGGCATAGCAATCCTATAGGCTGCGAAAGTTCCACAGCATAGTAATCCTGTAGACTCAATCTAAAGCACCGACTTACCCAACTAACTAACCACTTTCCTTCAGTGTTACAGTCTTTCGTATAAGTGTATCCTGATATGAGATATGAGCTCTATTCAACTCCTTACTATTCTCCATTAAAAAGATTGGAAAGGATGTTCTTTTAGCAATAAATATCTGGCTTTGTTCGTTTTCTTGTCTTTCAATGCAGAAAGACAAGCATCTCCTACGAAATCCATTTCCAGATAAAGTGAAAATCTCCTATTTAGTTGCTAGTGGATGATTACACCACTTTGAGGCAACTTTCGGGAAAGAAAACTAATAAATCGGCAAATTTAAAAGTTGATAGTGCATGGAAAGGTTAAGCCTGTGTTCACGGTCTAGCGACTTTGCGTCGTGCGACTGTATGGCTTTTCGCGCTTTCCAGCGAAATCGCAAGCGATTGTGTAATTGGTCGCTATTAGGGAATCACATTGCGTCGCGCTACGCGAATTCGCTTGACGGTGTACACCGCCTAGTACAATTATCCTCTGGTAGTTCCGACAGTAAATCTATTTATTAATAGAACCAATATTAGTCGCAACAAACCACAAGGATATTGGGAACCCTTTAATGGAATACAATGCAGGAATGATGCGAAAGAAAACCGAATCATATGAGGGTAATCAATTGTAACAGAAAACACTTTTCATATTCTATTACTCTCCCACTCGATTTTTTCAAATCAAGTCTCAGTGTACGGCGATGATATTCACAATTTTTTCTCTGAGCAATGAGAAACAAACCTTTAAATAACAATTAACCATTCTATACTGTTTGGAACCTGAATATTGCTATTAGTAAGCATCAGTATACTTCTCCTGCCCGATACTAAGGGACGGGCGGCTAAAAAGATTCAAAGGGTTTCCCCAAGGGCACAAATTTTTCAGTACGGTGTTTGAAAAGGTATGACAAAAACCACTACTCATGGAAATATTGCCAACCATTCACTGGACTGTATAAAATATATTACAAGATATATTCCTACATACGTTTTTTGTTATTAATATTTGCCTATGTAGTAACCAAATGCACCACGTACTCTGAAACACTCTCCACAAGGCGAAAAGGTTTTGCGTTCAATAAAGAATTCGCTACGGTTTTTGCACAGTCACAAGAACTCATCTGACCTACTCTAGAAGTTAATTTCCATTTAGAACGAACAACAATGTGCACACCTATGTTATACACAATGATTGGCAACTTGTGACCGTATTTATACATACATATATTACAAACTACAAAATAATCGAAGAACAAAGTAAAGTCAGAAAAAAACCCCACATACGGAGAACTCCACTTAGAAACCGGCTAAATGATATTCAATAACAACTGCACAGTGTTTATCATCTACAGAGCAATGAAAGCAATTAGTCGTCAACATTCCAGGGCTCTTTGTACTTTACCCAAATAAAATAAACCAGCATCTACCATCCATTTAGGACAAAGATGTTCTGCTGATACCATACACGTGCCACCAATGACGTACACACAATAACCGCCACATACTCTTGTTATATGTTTTTTTGTTCATTTAATTGAACATACTTGGAATCTAGAATCTATTCTCATGTGCATATCACGTTAAATTTTTTATCGATATTTGCGATAAAAGTAAATATTATTGGTTGGTTCTACTAGGTATGTATGAATTTTGATAAAAACAAACTGGTAACGTGCCGCATCCGATCTCGTAAGTTAGTTGCTAATTGCATCATGTAGGTAGGTACACATAATTTAAAAAAAAGAAAGTGAAAAACGTGAAATTTCTTTCAACTGCCGGCAATTGCTTCCAAGTGGATTGCGAATAAAAATACAGACGAATCGGCCCGTTACAAATAAATCTATATGTACATATGTGCGTATAAGTCTAAATATAATACATTATATTATATTATAATTACTCTGTGTTCAGCGGGACCGTCTTGCTTGAATGTTGTGCTAGTCACTATGGCCGGAATAACGCACATGCTGTTCCATTGTTCTGGTTCCTGTCCAACATGAATTGCCTTGGTAGCAAAGCCCTTTGGTTGAGATTTGAAAGCCATATTGTCTTTTAAATGTTGTCCACACGCTGCTGACACCGCTGCTGCCGTACGAACTAGCTAATGGAATTGAACTGCCAAAACATCGCTAATCTCGCGGGTATATATGCCAAATACACATGTATTATGTATACCACATATCAATGCCGCTATATACCCAGGAGAAATGTGTATATTCTTGTGAAAAGCACATTCGAGAGAAGACGTCGATGAACAACTATTCTCCATGGTGTGGAGCAGTGGAGCAGTGGAGCTTGTATTAATTAGAAATGTATTAGTATTGTTCAGTTGCACTTGTTTTCTCATTTCTTCTTATCGGCTTTTCAAAGATTTATGCGTTTCTTTCTGAATGGTATACGGGTAGCGGGTGCAATTTGTTGTTGCTGGGCTGCACCGGCACAGGCGCACTATCGCTGTGTGCGTCATATTCAAGTAAACAATTGATAAACTACTTATATTGCGAATCTGCGATAAATCAAAATTATAAAATTTGAATAAATATGGTTTTTCGAATGGGATTGTTTACAGCGAACAAGGCCCATGTAATAAAGTTTGAGAGTTCTTTGCTTCATTTAATAGAATTGCCAATAATGCACTTTGGAATAAAGCAAACAAAAATGTATATACATTATCAAAAAACAAACAAAAAATAAGATTTTATTTATAGCTGTCATCTGCTGGTCAAATGCTACGAAACTCACCACAGCAACAGCACTGCCATTTTCAATAAATGTTTGGTTAAAATGCTTAACAAGTAAATAAGGTACGCAGTTTGGTTTGCAAATAAAGAAAGTGCATTTCCTTGAAGACTGTCTTAACTGAAAAAGTGACAATGCTAAAGAATGCATTCGTTTTATCTTCTAAAAATTTCACATTTTTCTTGTATGCTCTACGCGTTAGAAGAGAATATGCGGTTGTTATTTTGGAGTTAGGTATTTTTTTAATTTTTGTTACGAATGAAGAAGAGAAAACAAAAACGTCAAACTTTCTCCATCAGATTGTCCAATTTCTAATCGCATGTGCGCGCCCTGGGTAATTGTCATCAAAACACTGAAAACACCTTTCCAATCCTGGAATGAATAGGGCTTTCATCACTTGGGACGACAATCGTTTGATGATATTGTCTTGACGATGGTTTTGCTTCACGTCAAAAAGCACTATCTTCTAAACGATATCGTTTTTACGACCTATTGCTTGCTTCAGGGAATCAGAGAAATGTCAATTACTATCGTTCCGTTGATCGTTTTTGCACGATAGCTATTTCACTATCGCCCTGCCCTGCTTGTTATTCGCTTTTTATTGAAAGCGAGTATGAAGGGAAGAAGAATTAGAAGTGTCACGCATGCGAAAACACTAAAAGATGCATTGGATCCATTATCTCTTCCAAGGAAAAAGTGAATAAACGATATAATTTATGTAAACGTTGTTCTATAATTTTTCAATAATCAAAAGGTTGGGTCTATAAAAAAATCGTTTTTATCAGTATTCGACACATTGCATTTAGAAAGTGGCTATCGGGTCCACTTTTAATATGGAAATATGATAACATAGTAACTTAAGCTATTTCAGTCCTGTTTTTGGTTCCAGTAGCACTTCAGAAAAAATAAATTTGAATAGATTAGAGTTACACGAACCAAATCAGACGATCGCCTTTAAAGTTACGTGATGATTGCCCAGAAGATTTCGCATATAATCCAATCATCAATAATTTCGAATTCTATGTTCTGAAGTACATATTGCACTTATTCACTGAACTCAGTCACTCTAAATGACAGAATGCCTTTGAAGGTGTTTGTCAAAAATAATGAAAGTTTGTACATTTTGAGTAAAACTTCAAGCAGCTGACTTAAGTGGGCAATCTATTATTCGTTTATTCGCTGTTCACCAACAAAATTTGTTTGATTCGTTTGGATAAGAAAATATGTAAATTGTATCAAAATTATTAAAACAAAAAGATTCCGTAGTAATCGAGACTAAATATCTATTATTAAATATCCGTATTCAAGTGAGTATATTTGGAAATATTCAATTTATTTAATGAAATGGCTGTCGGTCAAGTGGTCAGGTTCTGCCTTGGGGTGCGTTTTCTTGCAATCACGCAAATCTTGAATAAGTGTCTCTTGTCCAAGTGCGTATCAATTTATTTCAAAATTTCCTTTCTAAAGTATGTACCTGGGCGAAGCAGTTTTGCATAATTGTTACTAGATAACAATTTGATTGAATTTTTATGCCGAAAAGTACTACGTAAAATAAAAGACAAAGTTAAATTCTCTGAAAATAAGCATTCTTCATAGATATACAACGTTATGCAGCTAGATAAATTAATTTCGAACGTTGGTGTAGATAATTAGTAATAATTCTTATGTGCGGGGACCAGAGGTTTGCTTTTGACTTTAATCGAGGAAACTTCCGGAAGGTGGCATGTTTTCTTTTTACTTAAAGTAGATTATGTGCCAAATTTTTAGGGGAAGCGTTTGTCTTTATATGCCGTAGCAAGTAGTTGTTCTTTGTGTTCGGTTCGCCTGGGTTGATTTTTGGTAGAACATATTCTGCAAATACGTCTAGAACAATCGCAATTAATTAAAATACCTGCTTTCTGCTTCGTTGTACTGTATTTATGTATTGACTTTCAAATTTAATATACATATGTATGTACATATGTCTTTTATTAAATCACGAAAAGAACCATTTTGCTATTTTGCATTTTCGAAGAACTAATCTTAAAGTTGAGGGGGTGACTGCAAAGAAGGGGGCAGTCTCACTCTGGTAGAATATAAAAAAAAAAAGAAAAAACAGAAATATGAACTCGTTAGTCTGAATCAGAAGCGGCCTTCCTAAGCCAACCCGTTTCTCTGTGAATTTTAAGGTGGTTTTAGGAGCATTTTAGTTAGTTCTAATCTATTCTGCAGAGACTTGGGCATTCTTAGAGAAAGTGTATCGTGTCTTCCTCCAAATCAGTGTCGCTGCAGCCAATGCATAGGCTGTTGAAACCCCCATTCTATTGAGGAAGTGTTAGCTGTATTCTATTGAGAGACGGAAGCTCTCTGGTCCTTTTTTCGTTGTATTGGGCCCATCGTAGCCTCGAAACACGACAGGAGGAGAGTGCGCTCCACCTAGCGTAGGCCATGTTACGGAAGTCCGTTGAAATCCTGGAGGCTATAGGGCCGGTAGGACCGAGTCGTCTATCGGGATGTCACTTGATTCTCGCTAGCTCATTGACCCACTCTTTCTCTTGGAAGCCCATATGTCCCGGGATCCAGTATAGGGAATAATGTTTGTTTGACTATTTTTAAATTGGTTGCAATAAAAGTGGTGTGTTTGATGCCTGCCTGGTTGTCGATGTACATACATATATGTACATATGTATGTCAATATGCTCGTTGTTTTCCAGAGTGGATAAGAACCTGCTGGTCTCGGTGATGCCATATATTTCCGCCTGAAAAACATTCGCGTAATTGGGGACCTTTGTGGACCGGCCAATCTGTGGTTCCTCTAGGAAGATTCTTAAGCCTGTACCTTCATCCGTCTTTGATCCATCCGTGAAGGGTGGGCTGATGACCCCAAAATTAAACTTAAATATCAACCGTTTAAGCTCTGACTAGGTATGTTACGGTTCTTCGCAGGTATAGATGAAATCGTGTTCAGCATAAATAGTTGTCTGTAAAATGGTAGTATTTAAGAGCCAAACGGAATATCTCTATCAGTTTAAGAAAACAAACCTTTGTTAGGGAAAGTGTCTGACCTTTGTAAGCTCAAGGAGTCTTAGAACCTCTGTAAGTAAGTCAAACTGGTGGAAAATTGGAATAACTTTTCCCCAAAAGATTTTGCATTTTTTCTTCTTCATTCAAACCCGAGACTGAGATATACAATGACGGTCTTTTCCTTCACGTGTGGAAACAGTTAAATTTTGTGATCATCTACACTCCTGCCTTTGCTCGATATATCTTAAAATATGATCGCATTTCGCAGCTCAGTGCATTTCGTTTGTTTTTATGGTAAGATGGGCGTTGTTGTTAAATTCGGAAGAGGCCTTTCTTTGATTCATAAAACTGATCATAAAACATGCTATCTACTTTCGTGATGGTGCTTCAAATAGATCGTGAAAAATTAATCGTGAGCATCACTAATCAATACCTAGAAGTTGAGTGTTTTTACCCTAGCAATCTCTCGTGGACTTCTTTTGGGAAACTGAAAATGTCAGTCCTTACCACTAGATATTGTAAGTCGGAGCTCATTTGAGCATACCCAAAATTTAAGCACCCAATGTCGAAGGATATCATAGAAAAAGCGAAGTTCTTAGAGTTTGCAATAAGGCCAATTCATTCAGTTTCCATATAAAAAACAAGAACTTGCAAGAAGCCCGGGGCAAGTGCTGAAAAAGGCAATACGATTGAGCTCATGAGGAAGCCAGTTAATAGCTGTGCGAAGTATGTGCATATTTCAGACCAAAGTAGCCTGTTAATAATATTCGAGTCTAAGTTAAGTAGAAATAAGGCTTGATTCATCACTTGGATTGTCTTAACCCCATGGATTTACTTTGTCAGACATGAACGCAGTCAGCCCTAGCTAGTTTATCTGCAGACTCGTTGCTTTCAATTAATTGATGACTTGGAACCCATCCGAGTACCAATCTATTGTGTCTGGCTAGAGATTATAGTGCATCGTAGCAGCATTTAACCGATTAAGAGCCCACTAAATTGGATGACAGCTCTCTAAGTGCTCCCTGGCTATCTAACAAGATATACATATGGAAATCCTAGCGCACTTGATGCCTTTATTAAGCTTAAACCTGGTGCAGACCTCAATAGCATGGAATTCTGCCTGGAAAACAGTGGGACACATGCTCGTATGTATCGAAACTTTGTTGTTAGGTCCAATGACACCAGATCCAAAGAGTAGAAGAGGAAAAACTACCAAACTTTTTCGTACAGAATTTCGTAAAAATGTGTTGTTTTGGGAGAGTACGCTAACAGACCTAAAGTGTGATCATCAACTTTGACTATTACATCAAAACTTATAATTATAATACATGTATAAAACTTACTTAAAATGTATTTTGAATTCTACTTACAGGTGTTGAAACATTTGGATACTAAATTACTGCGGTAAAAGATTTTTCGCAATAAACACCATACCTTTCCAGTTCGTTGCTTCTTCAAACATGCCCGTAAAAGACGATATAGTACCTCCGCCACCGGCGAATTCAAAACAGATTGGTGTTGCAAAAACACTTCTCTATAATGGATCTAAATTTCAAGGATTCCAGAAGTCACAGGGGAACTCCTATGACGTTGAAGTCGTTTTACAGGTAAACTAAAACATATTCAAACTTATAAATGTATATATTTTCAATTTATATAGAGATTGAGTTAAGTTTTGGTGACCAACATGTGTTCAAAAGCGTAGATTCCTTTGACAGGAATAAAACGCATTACTTCGATACCCTATGCCGATGGTTCTGTGCCTCAGACAGTCTTTGGTTGTTGAACTGAAATTTTGGTTACACTTAAGAAAGTTAGTTCGTATTAACTCATTCGAAAGTGCAACACAGTCAATCACCACTCCTTAATAATACTGCAAAACTAAATTTTCTATTCGTTTTATATCAGCATGTAGACATGGAGAACTCGTTTTTGTGTGGCTACCTGAAGATCAACGGACTTACATTTGAATTTCCCACTTTGACTACGTTTTTCGATGGAGAAATTATATCGAAAAAATATCCCTTTCTGACAAGAAAGTGGGAGGCGAATGCAGATGTAGACAGAGGCCATTGGGTAAATTGAAACATAGTTTTATTACATGCAGCATAACTCAAATACATATATTTATTTATTCTAGGGGAAGTTTAATGCTTTTGCTGACTACAAGGATACCTTTTATTCTGATAATTTCGACTACGAAACTTTGGAAAAGAGCGATTATGTATTTATGCGATGGAAGGAACACTTTCTGGTGAGCAAATTTAATTTTAATTTAGGGTAATTGCATACCAGCTTTGGCTGTGCCTGCTCAAAGCGCCGTGCCAGGATATGATCTTAGATAGAAGTTATACGTATGTATACACGTAACATTAATCTACGCATTTTGTTGCTTTATTTTCCACTTATAAATCTTTTTGTCCTTTACAAAGAGAACATATTTCAAATATGAACAATTTTTAATGATTTTTTATTTTATAGGTACCTGATCATACAATTAAAGATATAAACGGAGCATCGTTTGCTGGGTTTTATTACATATGTTTCACAAAATCAAAGGGCAAAATGGAAGGCTATTACTACCATAAGTCATCGGAACTGTATCAATCCATCGAATTGAATCATGTGCCCGAGAGCTGCATTGAAATTTACGAGTTTAGATAAATTTCAACTCCGATTAAGTTTACATTGCGTTGTAGCTTAAATTTATTGGTTTATTAGTCATTTAAAATGGGCGGCGACGATGGTAACATTCAAGCAAATCTATATTCAGATAAACAATTTGCATTGTTATTCGCAGCGAGCAAGAGATGCTCCTCGCCAATTGTTTACTTGTAAATAAGATACCAAACAATTTATAATACTAAAAACAAATATATATTTTGCATTAAGAAACTGTTATTTTTACCCTTGGATCAATAATAGTGGGTCATCATTAAAAAATGACTGCTTTAATCCAGTCGAATAGTCAAAGATCTCGCTGTTAGGTTCATGCAAACTAAAACATAGTGATGGTAAGGAGTAAACGTGGGGGGTTTTCTTTGACGACAAGAAACACATGATTTTTTATTTCTGAAGAAAATATACAAAAACAGATTTTTGGCGCAGCAGGACTTTAGGCCTCAGAACCTGATTTTTAACAACCATTCGTGTTGCTGCTGATTAATGGCGTGTCTGAAGGATAATTTGTTATTTGAGAAGCTTTTTCAGTTACACTCTCGGATGTTTGTCAGACTTTCGTAAGAGGTGGAGTCGTGAAAAAACTTTTAGGTGTTTTGGGTGGGATTCGAAGTTCAAACTTCGTAGTCCAACAAAATACAATATTTAATAAAATTGGCAAACTGCTGGACCGATTTTGACCAAAATTCACAAAAACACTCGGGCCAATGCCTAGCATACATACAAACATAGATTACATACATATATAGATTTATTTTTTTTGTAAATTCATTTTTCTCATGCCTACCTAATGCGGTATCTGTCCAGAATGCACTCACATGATTAGTGTCGCAAGGCAGTACTATAGTTCGTATAACAGATCTAATAAAGGGTTCGCCTTGTACAGGTTGATGAACATTTTCGGTTGCCCTATAAGTTGGTCCACTAATCAGCGAGTCTGTCGATCTCCCATTGTGTTATTTTGAAGTGGGCACTGTTAGGCGGTATCCCAAAACATGACACATGATCAGTCGTTACAAAATTTAAGGCCCTGAGTAGGGTATAAGGGCAAGGTGTCCCAGTAGATTGAGACCATTCCAAAAAAAAAAAATTAGGCCCTATAGTGTTTGATTTAAGTGCCAATAATGGTGTTTAACTATTTGCACATGCGTTCATTTTTTTGCTAAAATGCTTGTCATCCCATCCTGTTAAAACTTCTGGATAATCGAATTCTCTCGAGCATGGTTCACGGTTTGGAATCTGAAGAATGAGACCACTTAGCAGAGAAAAAATCGGCATGAATTTAAGGACTGTTCATATACATAGCTACCGTTACATATGGTTTTTGAATCCAAATGTTCATTGGCCTTATTTCTGTCCTCCGGATTGCTCAAAATAGCAGTGAATTGTCTTCTCATTAATTCATCTTTTTTTAATAGCTACAAATTCAATCTTTTTTAAATTCTCACAATTAATCAATTTAATTCTATTTTGATCAAAAAGGCTAGTGGTGGCCAGAAATTAAATAAACATAGATAGACGTAAGAACCATGTCATGGCATTGGTGTGGAGATCGGATGACCCAATGACAGGTTAAAAGTGACTCCACTGGAACCTACATGCATACTTCGTGTCCTTCACATCCATTACATCCTTCCCTTAAAACGACCCATTCCCAGAACCACAAATTAGGTCTGTTCGCGTACTTTCTGCACCAAAATTCGTAGAATTTGAAGTTTTGAGGAGTGGGGGTAACATTTTCTCAGAGAGTGGCAAAATTACATAAAAAGTAAACGAACGCGAAAGCTACGAAATTCGCCCACTTTTTACAAGTCAAACGCAAATGTATGCAAATACACAAACAACAAAAAAATTCTTACAGGTATCTGACAGATTTGACAAATTCGTAAATCAGCGCAAAGAAATTTCCTGCACTAAAATTCGTTGCATGTGGAAATTGTTTAGTCTCTCGTGAGCGCTCTCTTCTACGAAAAACTACGAAACTTTTCCGTACTCGAACAGGGTTTGGTTACTTTTCCTAGATTTTCGTAAAAATTCGTTGTTTTTGGAGAGTAAGCGAACAGACCTATTAAGTGAAATTATATTTTATTAAATTTGTGTACCTACATTAGTATGACCGATCTGTCAAATTCAGAAATTTTCCACAATTTCTACATTGAATATGGATTAGAAAATTTTACTTACAATGTAAAAGTGTTTAAAAAACCAATCATTTCAAGCTGAAAACGGACTTACGTAGGATAGTTTCATTTTTGTGCTTGGAATGAGTGGAATAAGAACGTTTTGTGATGTCAAATGTTTCCCTGGGCTGTTTTGAAGTTTGTCAAATCTTGTTCTTGTTTTATCTTGCGAATCATATCAAATTTGTATAAATAACAAATCTACTCGAAGAACATGCTTTGCCCAGAAACATGGACATTTCCCACGAAACCAGTGAACACTTCCTATCAATTTGGGAACTATGATAAAAAAGGAAGTCAAGCTGTCGAAAAATTCATAAAGACCTGTGCATTCAATAAAATGGTACGTATCATTCCATTGTTCAAAACATGTGCTTCCTATTCTTTTGTTTTATTGAACAAAATAGTAAACTATTAGCAAACAAACGATGCAACAATCGGTACCCCAATCGAGGATACATGCTATCTTCCCTCCTTGTCAAATCTATAAATACATTCTATATCTGCCATCAAAATCTTCATAATGCGTCTTTTCCTAAAGTGTGTTTAAATATCTTAGTATTTTCACTATTGTAGATATGTACATATGTATATCTCTGATCTATTTGAACATCGATTTCTAAATTTTTTTCTTAATGTTACTACAATAAATTTTTATTAGGTGTCCATAGTTTTGCCAGGTTGCGAAACCATACCGCAAGCCGTAGAGCAGCTGATTATTGACGGTGATTATTACTTGATTCAAAATCTTAAACTCTGCGATTTAATACGAAGGGACTTTGTGGAAGCCTTCGTAAAACGGGGTAAGTTAAATGCGTAGAAGGCTTTCTTCATCTAGAAAATGTAGTATTTTTGTTTGTATTTAAGGTCGATTGACCGGCATCTCATCGGATGTTGGAATATGTAATAGTTGCGAAAATGTTATTGCAATAACACCGGATGGCAAACTAATTCTTTCGGTTAGTAAAGACCTGTATCAAATTATTGGATTAGAAGGACGACCTGCCAGATTGCCAAATAAAAACAGGAAACAATTCGGTGAGTTTAATAAAAAAAAAACAAACAAAAAATATATGATGCAAATTTATATTGATGTGCATACGTATGTACATACATATGTAGGTATATGCAGATGCATTGTTCATTTTGATAGAATTTTCACAAGGTCAATTTATTTGTCGCTGCAAAAAAGGGAGGCATGAGTTGTTAGCTGTTGTAGTCAAGCGCTTCTTATTTGAGGAACTATCACGTTTCAACACATTGCAAAACTTGAATACAGTCCTATACCAGGTCTACTAACTTCTTGTTTTATTCAAATGCGGTCGAGCTCCTTCAGAAAATACTTATTTGTGTATGTACATATAAGGCACTCCAATTGGGGCTGAATGCCGGCTTCAAATAACAATGTTCTTCAATTGACATGATCCTTAGCTAAATGTCTATTTCTGCGCTCAAATTGTTCGGAAAACTCCTACGTGTCTCATCAAGCTCCATTAGTGTGTTGTCCCAGCGTGTTGAATACGGGCGAAGAAGTGATACCTTATACGGTTATGCCTTCTCAAATGACGCTTGCGGGCATTGGCCATTTTAATGAACCTCACGAATAGGAGGAGTACGACTTGAATTTCTATTCCCAACAGGACGACATAATGCACATTATTTTACGTGTTAGGATGAAGCCGTATGAATCGATTTCAGTGCACAGGTTGTGTTTAAATTACTCTGCCCACCTTGCAGTAATTTTTGTTTCTTTTCGATTTGTAATAAATGTTTCAATTGCAACTTTCTAAGCTTACTGCTTTGAATAATAAGTATAACTGCTGATATTTTTCAGATTCTGCTTGGTGGTGACAGATAAAACAGAATACAAAACATGCCGAAATACAGGCAACCGGCTCCACTAGAGGATTTAGCATTGAAAGCTTCAGTGAGATGGCTGAATAACTTTGGAGGGAGATACATGAAAAATCTTCGTGTTATTTCCAGACACGATGCCAATAAGGCTACGGAGATGCTAAAAACATGTCTAGAAACGGCGCATGACATTTTCGAATACAATGTACCCCACTATCTATTCGATCGTCTGGGTAAAGAGGTGTTCAGAACCATCCCACAGCTGATAGATGACGCCAAAGGTTGCCTACGTTCGTCGTCAACAATCAGTGAATACTTGAGTCAAGTAAATGTTGCTGTTGGTTTGGCAGGAGTTATAATTTCACCATATTTGCGCTACTTAGACTTCTTGCAAGTTCCAAAAATGATGCGGCACATGTTCTACACGAAACTTAGTAGTATGATAGGATTAGAGTATTTGAATTTGAGTTCATTGTCAGGCGGATGGAAGACCTCCGAAATGGAACCGATTGTAATAAATGGGTTGTCTTGTATGGAAAACCTAAGAACACTTGTGTTAAACTACGATTGCACTGATACTATATTGGAGCTTCTGGAAACCGCGTGTCCCCGTTTACATACATTAGATATATGCTCATCAAAGTCGATTTCAAATAACAGCGTAAAATATCTAAATAATTTGAAGAACTTACGTGTGCTACACTTGTACAGGACCTCGATAACTCTGGAAGGTTACACTAGGCTATTAGTTAAAATGCCATTCTTGCAGGATATTGGAAGATTCGATGACATTGGTCGTTGTTTAGAGTATGTTGATATGACGTATGAGGGTTACGACCCCTGGGAACGACCGAAGCTACAACTAAGAGTATTTTCAAGTCGTTACGTAGTAACAAAGCATTTGCAGATTCTTGCTGATCTCTGTCCCGAAATAACAACAGTTCTTCTATTTCACAATCCTCTCTTGAACGATCTTATGGCACTGATTGCAATTAACAAATTGTCTGTGTTGAAGCTATTGTCATGTGATTTCTTTGGCGATCAAGTGCGTGATGTGTTACAGGTAAAAGGTTGCAATCTAACACATTTGCACTTTGAGCACGTCGACCAGCTGGATATGAATGCACTAATGTATGTAAGCCAATACTGTCCAGATTTGAAGATTTTAACTTTTTACAACTGCGAACTGATTGAAAGTACCTCATTATACACACGAAAGCTAGATATCCCACCGTTTATGAATTTGGAGAAACTGACGATAGCTGCGGCTTGCTTTGACCAGCACATGGAGTTTCTTATGTCAAATTGTTTGAAAATAAAAACTATACACATTGGTACTATGGCACCAACCAGCGATGGCCTATTCGATAAAATATTAGCCAAAAATCCAATGCAATATCTCGAATCACTAAATGTTGTCTTTTCAAATGGACTTTCCATACGGATGGCTTATAAGTTGGTAGAGGTGTGTCCTAATCTCAGCATTCTAGGGGAACTTGGCAGTTGGTCATTGATAAATGAATTCGAATTGGAGTGCTTTAAAATGTTTATCTCAACGAAGAACCTCGACTTGGACATACACACCTTTGCAAGATTTAGCGGAGATCCTCATGACTCTACTGTGTGATAAAATTTTCCATAAATGTTTTATGTAATAATTATGTGTGTGTTAATATTTTATTTTGCAAAAAGTAAATAAATGTATAAACATTCTTGATACAATCGAGATTTTCACAGAGCCCACGAATCATGAAATCTTTGTCGCTTCTGAAACGTTATTATTTTTCAGGGCAGAATCAAGAATATAATTTAAATACCACTGTTGCTGTTTGAGATATAAATTTAACAAAGCTTTCGATCAGACACAATGTGCCGGGTGTATTCTCTGTTAAAGTCGGGCCCTATGCTGGTTAGGAAAACGAGCATACATGTCCATATTCCATTAGGAATTACGTCCGTTAATAAAGGCGGCTAGTTCGTATTCATAAATACAAAAAGCATGAGCACAGTATAAAAAAAAAATCGAAATTTTTAATTCTTCTACCTTCCTTCTAGAAATCATAATTGACCTCAAAAGTAAAGACTTTCATGAGCAGTCCAAATACTACAATCGGATTAACAGAGCCTTTTTAAATTCAAAAATTGATGGATTTGATTTTCTACTATCCTGGGACTCCATTGACTCTACAATTTGTCCATCATCTGTAGCGAAGTTCTTCCACGATTGCGGATACAAAGTGGAACAACACAGCATTCAGGTTCTTTCGAAAACTACAGGTGACCTCAAGATGCCAAATCAATTGGTTACTCAAAGCCAAATCGATGTCGATTTAGCACAAGCGATCGCAGAATATTTCGGAACTATTATGCTGGCTTGTGATACAAGTGCCAGCCAAGAAATAAATACATACAGCCCTGCCTTGGATTTGAAATTACATAATGAAAAACCAATGAAAGCATTGATCTTACATTGCAAGGGACTCCTAACTGCTGACTTCATTGCAAAACTCATGGCAGTGTTGAGGTATCATTCACAGAAATTTCATTTATTCAA
This sequence comes from Xylota segnis, assembly GCA_963583995.1. Taxonomy (NCBI): domain Eukaryota; kingdom Metazoa; phylum Arthropoda; class Insecta; order Diptera; family Syrphidae; genus Xylota; species Xylota segnis. The sequence goes on from OY757237.1 coordinate 39,672,182, forward strand.
CTTTACTTTAAAAATTATATATATGTATATTTATTTTTAGAATATCTATCGACAGTAAATCAGTTACACTTAATGTCAACGCTTGTGAGAAGGCCCCGTTTATGAGATGCAAAGGATATACAATCAATCTACTTAGCAATATAAAATATTTTTTGTTTGAAACGTAGACACAAAGCAATGCATTAAAACAATATGTGCTTGAATTATAAAACTATTAGACTTTTTGTAGTTCTTTAGCAGGGACATCTACTTTTTTAACATTATTGGTGGTAGTTTGTGCAACAGGGACACTTGTACTTGGTGGACTACCGGCTGATGTGCTGGAGGATACTCCAGCGGAAGTTGAAGCAATTGAGTCCTGTGTTTCAGCATTGTAATCTTAAAATAGAATTTATTAGATTAATTTCGTGACTTCTGACGAGCTAGCTTACTCGAATCCAGCACTTCGTAGTTTCTCTCCACTCGCTTGGTATAGGCATACATGCCCACGTAAAATAAAATAGAAATAGCACCAAAGAATGAACTGGCAACAATGAACAGTGTCAGGCTATATTCTCGTCGACAACAGTTTAACTCCTTGGACCAAAGAGACCGTGTTCGATTCATCTAAAAGTAAGATTGTTTAGTCAAATTTAAATAACCAATAAAGTCATATACATACGCACCGCATCTTGAGTGTCGAAACATATTTTACCATTCTTTTCTTCATCCATCTGCTTATAGAAATCATTTAAATCTGTGTATTTTGGTCTACATGTTATACATGTTGTATTCGTTGGAATAATGTTGATGCAGTTATGGAATATATTCTTGAGATCGTTGAAATGTTTGGTGGAATTGCTTATGGTTCCATCTTGAAAACAATCTATAACCAGCGGAATACTCTAGGTCAATTCAAAAGAACTAAGTTCTAGTGCTAAGGGCAACAGATGATAGCAGTGTTTTTGCCTGAAGGTCTACCTTTGCGTGAGAGAGCTACTTACCATTGCAAAATGCCGTATTCCATATATTGAGCAGTCCTTTCTGCATATTTTCCACAACGTTTAGACGGTTCTGATTTATGTACATATTTGAACATTTCATAATTAGTTGATCATACTTTTGTGTCATATCAGTGTACCGGTCAAAGCAGCTAGTGCATGACATTGCAGGTGTCGAGTTACCAATAGTACATTGAACGAAGTGACCTTGTAAATCAGCTAATTCCTTAAGATCATGTTTGCATGATTTCTGGAATCGTAATGTAATGTCCTTTAATGCTACAACTTATGTATATATGGATATATTTAACATTGAGTTTACATACATTGTGCGGTGCAACTTTATCGAAACCTAAGGAAATTACACTTCCAACTGTTAGAAGTAGAATATATATTGTAGGAAAACCCATGATTCCTTTGCAAACTTGCTCAGAATTTGGTGCAGTGGTAAAATTAACATAAAAAACGAATGAACTTAGTAAGTACTTCCCCGATTATTATCTTGTTTTTGTGTCAATAAAATGACAACAAATTGTTATCTTTTTAGTTCTATTTCCAGTATGTTCCGCATAGGATGTGTTCACCTTTCACCATTTCGTAGTGCTTGCTTATGGTAATTCACAGAGTGGTCAGTAAGTCTGAGATGATCTCTCTGGGTTGGCTAGTTATGTAATGTTAGTAGTTGAAGCCAGTCTTCATTCTCTAACCATTCGTGCAGAATTCATAAATTAAAAACTAAAGGTTCAGTCGATAGAGAAGCAGGCAGGGGATCGAAAGTTGACTTTCTCCTATAGGTTCTCTATGGTTCAGTCGTATGATTATGATTTTATATTTTTTCAAATATAAATATCAAATATGACTTTGAGGCGTTTGCATTCTTACACAACTCCAGCATTTTTTCACCTCTCCTAAGGGTCTGATAAATATCCGAGAATATAACTGTCATAAAAAAGGTTCTCAGACAAAAGTTGTCGTTCAGACATGCCTTCAAACATTTACCCTATTCCAAAAACTAAATCACACGTAGAAATAAATTTGTTTGCCCAATGGAATGCTCGGTTTTGTTAAATGGAATAGATGTACTTACTGAGTTCCTCAACCGAATTTATAAGTCGAACAAATCTGTCTTCATTTCGTTGTCAAACTTGACATTTAACTAAGAAGTAAACAAATTGTTCCCCAAAAGTTGGACAGTCAAATTTGTTTAATTTTGTTGTCGGCATTGTTAAAGAAATTATCATATTAAATGTGTGGTATATTCTGTTCAATTTGTAAGGACGATGAATCACAGTCGATTGATCTGGTATGACAATAGCTGGATTACTAATATTACTTGGGGGTTATACCACGAAACTAATATTTAACAAGTGTGTTCCACTTCATTCACACAACTATCCTCATTTCTGTCTTCAATCTTCCACAATTTCCATGGATACTTTATTTTCTTAACGAGCTCCTGAGCCGTGGAGAGTTTCTCCCTGAGACGCGGCAGCCTTCCACTCTTGATCCCGGCCACGCTGCTTTCAGTTGTCTAGACTATGCGCTCTGGCATCCGTGATTGCTTGATCCCTAAAACGGAGGTTCGGTCTTCCTTGTCGCCTCAAACTTGGGGGCCGTGATTCGAAAATCCTCTTTGCTGGCCCATTATTCATTCGCTAGATTTAGTGGAGCCAGTGCAGTCGACATGTTTTGGCTTTTTGAACTACATCGACATCTTGGTATCTTGGTTATTCCTTCTCCATTCGCCCTCCTCGCATACGGGACCGAAAATCCGGCGAAGAATTTTTTTTCTGAAAGTGCTCAAAATTTGCTTTGCTTTTCTGCTATAGTCTAGCACTCGACTTCATATAGCAGAACTGACAGGATTAATGTTTTGTAGAGCATGCATTTCGTTTTCCGAATAAGGGGTTTTAAACCCACTTGTTTAGCCAAATCGATGTAGCAACGATATGTCTTCGCCGAATTTCCCCTAGGTTGTCATTCGTGGAGTTGATATTTACTCCGAGATTTGCAAAATCCTTAGCTACCTTGAAGTTACTGTGGTTAACAGTGACGGTTTGTCTTAGGCGGTGGACCGATACTTCTTTGTTGAAAACTTTCTTCAGAAAGACAGCTTTGTGGACATGCTGTACTGGAGCATCAAACCTCAGTTATGACTACGTCCATTACTAGCAACACCTATTCATAGCTGTCTCAAACAAGTGAAAAACACCAAAGCGCTGAAGCTACCACCTTTAATTTCATTCATCGACCGAGAAAGATCGGGAACATGAGTCGAACATCGAAATAGTTTAACGTGTACGAGTTTAAAAACACAATCTCTACACTTGTAGCATCCAGCAACCTAGCGCATTTTCTAATAGTTTCGTGGTATTGATACCTTAACAAATTTGTTTTGCTTTTCCTATTTTACCAGACTCATTTTTTATATCACTATTCTTGTAGACACTCCATGAGTTATTGCGAAATCGTGGACCGGACAGCAGTAATATTTTTTGTAGAAAAAATATTTTATTTGGAGGCTTTGTTCTCTGGCAACAAGGTGAAAATCTAACTCCACAGCCGATTTGTTTCAACAATTGGATTCTGCTGTTAAATGGAGATATTTTTAACAAAACTGTCGAAGATGGTTCTTCAGACACACAATGGCTAGCAGAAAAGATATCAAGCTGCACAAATGATCAGGATATTCTAGCCTTGTTCAAGTCCTTGAACGGGTCGTACAGTGTGATTATGTACGATTTGAATAGTGATAATTTGTATTTTGCCAGAGACTCCTTGGGACGAAATTCTCTGATTTTTGAGCGGGACTCAAGACACTTAAGAATATTAAGCAATTCATGTATAAATCCTGGGTGAGACCATGTTTAAATTTGATTAATATGATAGCTCTTTGCAGTCATTGGTGAGTTAAAAGAGGATAATATTTGCATGGAACTGCCACCATACGGCGTATATAAAGTTAATGCTCGAAATACGGAAAACATTTTGATATATCCATGGATATCGCATCAAGATCAAATATCAAATGGTCTACAAGCTCTGCACAATTTTATACCGGTAACAGTGATGGACGAATGCATTAATCCCGAATGGCTTTCACTATCGGAAAGTAAACTAGTAAGTACTATATCTAAAGTAAACCAATTGAACGGTTTTATTAGAGATTTCCGGTATTCTTTATAGGACCACTTTGATTTTTATCAACTATGCAGTTCAATACCTCAGACTGAGGACATTTATGGGTACCTTTTGGATAATACAAACGTAAAGAACTCTGTGTGTGAATTTGTGGAATTACTTCGAAACTCTGTCAAGGAACGAGTTTGTTTTACGGCAAAGTTTTGCGCAACATGTATAGATGACTTGAAGTCGAAATGCAATCATTCAAAGATTGGAATTCTGTTCTCCGGTGGAATAGATTGTACTATTTTAGCGGTGATTGCCGATCAATTTGTGGATGCAGGTGAATCCATTGACTTGATCAATGTAGCGTTTGAAACTCCCAATGCCAAACAGACAAATTGGAATGTACCGGACAGGTGTTCTGCAAAAGAATCCTATGAAGAACTGATACGACTTTGTCCCACAAGGTATTACAGATATTACACTCGTAAAATCGTATTTGTTGATTGAATTCCGATTTTGAATATAGAAACTGGAAACTTGTTGAAGTAAATGTCTCCAGAAAAGAGTTGGCCAATACATTGGAATCACACATCAAGCATTTAATTTATCCTCTTAACACAGTTCTGGATGAATCGCTGGGCTGTGCGTTTTGGTTTGCATCGCGTGGGCAAGGCTACTGCAATGGGGAATCATACAAATCCACAACTAGAGTAATTAATAGAAAACAAAATAATCGAGACAAGTTTTAAATCTCTATTTTAATTTCTAAGGTCATACTAATTGGAAGTGGAGCTGATGAGCTCTTTGGTGGATACACAAGGCACAGAAATGCATTCACACGATGCGTGGGGTCACACAATGCTAAGATCGAAAGCGTTTCCAAGGAATTAGAAATGGATTGGAAACGTCTGCCTTCGAGAAATTTAGGCAGAGATGACAGGGTTATAGCGGACAATGGTAAGACTTCACGTGCGCCGTTCATTGAAGAACATCTTGTGCATTTCGTCCGAAGCCTAAAACCATATCAACGATGTTGTTTTATGCTCGAACAGGGGGTAGGTGATAAATTATTCTTACGTCTTAGTGGTTATCAGTTAGGCTTAAGAAGTTCCGTTAAATTAAAAAAACGCGCAATACAATTCGGTTCCAGAATTGCTAATAAGAATCAGAATGCGAAAGATGTGTCTACCAGTATTCGGTAACAAATATTTGTATATTGTTTTGTTTTTTTTTGTTGTTTTTTTTTAGTTTAATAAATACATAAACTTTATAATTTTCATCTACAACAATTAATTGCAACTAAATTAAACACAATCGCAAGAAAGAGAAAGAAAACTATGGTTTTTACAAAGTTTGTACAGTGTAGGCTAAGTTAAGGCTTAAGATTTAAGTTTTGTTTTCTACAAAATCTGGTTTGAGTTTTCCTCAGTGGGATTGAAAATTTCCGCCGAAAATATATCAAAATCAATTAGATCGGAGAGGTGGGATCTCGTCCCAAGTTCCATGTTTGCGCATAACTCGATGTCTTCACAGAAATCGTCGTCAATGTAAAAATCTTCCGTGGATTTGCTTCCCTGCTGAAAACAATGCAATAATTAGTTAAAAGTAAAATAATGCTTGCAGTATGGTTAAACAATAACATTGGAAAGATTCAGGAATATATTATTTTTGTTAGCTTGGAATGCGCATTTGATAGACAACTCTGCGGTTCATTCCAAATAAGTAAGTTTTTCTCAAACTTGTTGAGCTATGATAGTCTTCAAGTAAATAAGCTATATGTACGTCTTCTTTCTTATAGGATTCTCTAGAGCACCAATTGAGAACCCAACAAAAATTGGAGAAAATTTTAGTTACTTACATACCTGTATAATATTTCAAGTCAAAATGAATACAGACAGATGCCTGCCTATCTATTTTAAATTGGCGTTCCTACCACACCAAATCCTTACCTGTAATCCAATATTGCATGCTAATGGTGTCAAAAGCAATTCTGTACATGCCTCGTTAGTATCATCACCGCTATTCGACGGTACTAAGGGTAAGGAAAATTTATAATTGATCGTGTTTGCTCTGTAATTCAGGAAAAAAAAAAACAAAAACTTCTTACCTACATCGTCGACGACAAACAATTTGTGCCCACAATTTAAACAGGACAGCTTACCAACTTTGATTTTAAAGTCTTTTTTATTTTCTTGGAACGTTGTTTTACCCTCACTCTCGTTTTCGCTAGTTGGTTTGGCCTTTCGCAATCGTTTAAATATATCTGTTCCATATATGGAATGCCTAGCAGAAAGTGGCTTACTTTTCATGTTTTGGTGGACAAAGTAAGTACCAAGATCGGATGCCCGCCTATCTAGTTTTCTAAAATTCAGTGTGAGCATAGGACTTTGGCTCAGTTCGTTTGCATTTGTGCAGGTTTCGATTTGTCTCCGCTGCACGTTCTCTTCCTCTTTATCCTTGCCATTACCACTATTATTGCGAAGAACGACATTTAACTTTGAAATATTCTTTTCGGAATTCACATCAATTTGGGGTTGGCTGGGACTAGCTAGAGCTTCATTTTTGTCATCTGTGTGTGAAATGGAAGTGGTTCTTCTCGACATGGGTGAGTTTGATTCGCTTATCATTGATTTTGAAAACGACTCGAATTTATTTACAGCATCCTTAACGGATATACGTCTTTGACTTTGGACACTCTGATCGCATTTTTGTTTCTCTCGTCGCCAAAGTGAATTTTCGAAATCAGCTAATGGTTGACTCCGAGAAAAGAATTTATTGATTCCCTTTTGACTGACAGTCGTGGTCTCGGGGCGTTGGTTTAATACTTTTTCCGTTTTAGGAGATGATTTTGTAACGTTTTTATTGCAATTTAAATGGGTTTCTCCTGTTGATGGCCTTATGATTTGAGATGTTGATAGCCTTTGGGGATTGGATTTGGATACCAAATTGAAGAACTTTATATGATCCGAGATTTGGGATGAGTTCTGTACCGGCATTCCTGGCGAGCTGTTCTCAACAAGTGATACGTCATTCTTGCTTGGTGTTTTAATTTTCTTCGAATTTGGTCGAATTCGAATATTTACGTTGTATAACTTATTTGATGGTGTATCTTCAGATGAGATTCCGCTGGGTACTTTATTTTCTGTGATCTGTATCTGATTAATGGAAGCATCATCATCTTTTGACCTTATCTCCAGATGAACTATGGGAGATATTGATTGATTTGAAAGCCATGCGGTCTTTCGCAGCTTGTTACTACGAGCAATCGGTGTTTCTGGTATAGATACTTCTCCAATTTCGAAACCACATCTCGGGCTATTGGGAGACGATGTGTGAGAAGGAACCATAACATCGGACGGTTGTTTGTATTTATCTATTTGTGAAGAAATAAATAATTGTTTTGTAGTCAAGCGGTTTTCTCCAAATATACTTTTGCGTTTCTTTATTGTGCTTGAACGGTCGTATTTAATTGGGCCAAACGTTTTTGGACTCAACAAATTGGGTATCTCATGAGAGGCATCATTGATAGAAATAAATTTCTCTTCATTGTTGGGTGTATCCTTTTTGTCATCGGAGCCCAGTGATATCTGGCTAAGAGCTTCATTAAGCTCAATCGTATCTGAGAATCGTTTTTCAGATACCATATTCAAACCCAATTGTAGCGTACTTGCAAATGGTTTTTGCCTATCTTCTTGTGCAGTTGGTAATAGGACGTTTTGTAAGTAAATTGATTTCATCATCTCATCGTAATCAACGTCAGCAAATGGAATACAGCAGTTGATCATTTCCCAAAGTGTGAGACAAATGCCGTAGACATCGCATTGTATTTTTGGAAATACAAATGGACATCGATTGGATAGCAACTCAGGTGCTTGATAGTTATGTTTGGAAAAGGCTTTTCTATAATTCACGTTATATGGCCGAAGCTTGTAGGGTAACTGGGTAACATTGTTAAGATATTGGTTATCTGGAAAAAAGTGAATAAAATTAAGTTTCCCAATTGTCATATGTAACTAATTTCAAAGAATTTAAAGGAGTAAAATAACCCCTTCTGCAATGTCTCGTATGCGTTGGTACTATACACATATAGCGACGATGGCTTAGTTAGGAACATGCATCGGGTCTTTACTAAAGTATGAAAGGATCAACAAGAGACACACAGGACGAATACAAGTAATCGAAAGGTGTGTGCAATTTAAACATCGACATCTTCTATAGCAAGTAAGATATCTAGGAAGGTCCGGGTAAATACAAGGAGAATAGGAACAAACGTACCGAAACCTAAGTAAAAGCCCGCAACGAATTCTTAAAGGCGTATCTACGGGCTTAACTAAAGATTTAAGGAAAAGCAAAGCTTCTCATGGAATTTAAATCACTATTCTATATTCTTTCAAAAACGGATCTGCCGTCGTGGGATATACTTCGACGGACTAAAAGAAAGTTTGGGTGGAACAAAGCCCGCAGTATACATACCCACATCTATCTGTAGTGAGTACACATTCTACTCTTTGTACCTTTTGAAGGGAGTAGGGGAAATGGATTTGTTTAGTAATGCATAGGTTATCATAGGGTTGACGATGGTACGGTACGTTCAGTGGTTTTGTTTGTTTTATTGCCGAGCGGTCTCGAGTAGGCCGAGAAGGCTTTAATTCAAGAAGCTAGATCGTATGGTACGGACTTGTTACACCCAACATTTGTGTTTTATCGTATTTGTAAATTACTTACCGTTCTCAAAAATTGCCATTAATTCATCTCTCAGATTTCCATTTAACGTTGTGGTCAGTTCAAATGATGTAAGCTTAACTGCCTTGGATAAGTGGCACATAACAATGCTATGTGTTGAAATATTCGAATGGACCAATCCATGTTTGTGTAGATAAGTGACAGCATTATTTATTTGGAGGGTATATAGTAGACAAACCGATATCGGTATACAGCCTCCCTAAAATTAGAGAAGAAGTTCGATGTCACCCTTAGTTATCCTGTGTTATTTTAAATAATATTACCTCTTCATGTATGAAGTGATTTAATGAATAATCAAGAGGTTCTAATATTAATGAATCCAAAGCACACTTATTGTCCACTGCAATACCCATTAAGAGTGCTATATCTGGATGTCGTATTTTTCTGTAGATTAAATAAAGAAATGTAGTAAGACTATACTATTTAAACTATTAAATCAAGTTTACCTAAGTATTTCATAGTTTAGTTGGAGAATACTGTCTCCATAGAGATGTTCTCTTCTGAGAGGTTTGAATTGAGTTACAGTAACACAGTGAAACGTGCCTGAATGCAGGGTCCCATTCAATGTTTCAAATACTTGTCTGGGTTCATCTTCAGTGACTTCATTGGTATTACAAACAATTATCTCTGCAAAATGCTAATAAACGTGTACATGGATTAATAATTGATATTATAAATGGTGCAGGAAAGAGAAGTATCCTACTCCCTGCCCCATAACAACTGGGGACAGCAGTCCCTTTCAAATCTCCCCTCAAATCAACTGGGATTTGAATATACGAGTGCAGCTATACCCTGGGTAGCGTTGCCTCGCAGAACGTTGTTTCGTGGTTGTCCTGTTTTCCAGGAACGCAATCAACGACATTAACCAGGATATGTCTGTACAGGAAAAGATTATCTTACAATGAACTGTTTATATAAAAGAGAGCAGCAAGGAAAACGTTGGAGTTAAATTGGCTTTTGTCTTATGACCTAGTTTAAAACCATAAACAGTTTTTGCATTTATACAGTAAATTCAGATATTTAAGTGTTTTTTAAATTACAGGATACTTCGAGTGAGATTAAAGCAGAAGTCCTCAAGTTCGTATGAATCCAAAAGCCCAACATGAATTTAAAACCCACCAACATGGGTTATAACACCAAATGAAGTTATGAACTTGTGGCTCACCAAAGTGACTCTGCGCTAAGATCGAATATAGATCAGGATGCTGGTCTGCAGAATCCTATATCTTGTGAGTCAATGGAACAAACAGATAGACCGAAATCAGTACGAGAAACGTACTAACAAAGTAATTATCGAATTCATTTGCCTAAAATGTTGGAAGAATTCTTAAAGGAGAAGTATATCTCTTACCATATTGATTTTGGGCTTAATCGCTGTGCTTTTCTCTATGTTTTCGGTTAGGTTTCTGCTCCAAATTTCTAATGACTCCAACTCCTGTATAATGTCGGGCTCTTTTGAAATATTCTGATCATCAGTAATTTTAGTTCCTGCAAAGTAAAACAAAGAAATTTGTACACATTTCGGTTAAATTTTCCACAATACATACCATTAGTCTTGTCTAAATCTGTAACTATTACATTTCCTCGACGAAACTGATTCGTACCAAAAGACAGTGACATAGGAGACACTCCAAGGAATTGAAAATTATCATCTACGTACTGTTGATAGTCTGATGTGTTATTATGCGCCACAACTCTACAGTCGGTTTCCTTTGAATCACCTAAACAATAATCTTCAATTTCATCGGGTTTCTCATTTAACGGCAGGGCATATTCCACTTCGTCACCGTGCTTATTGATCACCGTTTGATAAGGTGGATTTTTTCCGAATCTCGCGTTACTAGAACTAGAATCACGAATGCTGGTCTCCAATGCAAATGGTTTAAAAGCAGCTCTTAGAGCATTTAATGTTTCGAAATCTCTTGGACTTTCATACACCCAATCATCAGAAAGTTTATCAACTGCTCGCTCTCGGATGGGTGTGCGAACATTCACATAGGGATTTGAATTTTCCTTAAAAAACTTCACCGGGGGACTGAGGAGGTGTTTACTGATGTTCACAATATCCGGACTGCGATCGAATTGATTAACCAGCTCAACGATAGCGTTTTCATAAATTTGCACATCATTGGATTGTCGCAGAGATGAATTTCTATGTATTTTAGTTCTTGTAATATCGGTTATAGGAAATGAGTGACGAGTCGGTACTATATCTGTAGTTCTGCGTACTGTCAGTGAATCGGTTTCTTGCGGATCCAATTGGTTAACTTGGATCTCTTCGTATAGACTGTTGTCTGTGGTTGTCAAGTTTTTAGATATAATCTCCTTATTACTGATTATACTCTTATTATCGAAGACCTTATCAGTTTGATTTTGATTTTTGAGTAATTTTCTACTCTGCTTACGACTTAGACGAACGGAACCAACAAATGCTTGCCTTTGTCGCCATTCATTGAATTTTGACAGCGCTTTTACGTAAGACTCGTCTCGAGGGTGTTGTGAACTATTTCCAGAAAGTGGGGGCTCGCTTTGTCGTCTCTTGCATGAATTTGACGAGTCTAACTCCCTAGAAGAAAAAAAAAGTTAAGAGTCGTTAAGAGTTCTCTCTGATTTCAATGTGGTCATTCTGCAATTCGAAAAAAGTACTTGTCTTGGCAAATATGACTCACATCGGGGACATAAGGGATTTAGGGTATACTGCCACTATTAGGCGAGTGAAGATATTCAAAAAAAGACTTGAATGGTAGACCGAAATTCAACAGACATCATACCAGCACATGGGAGGCAGACGTCGTTGGGCTGATAATTAACTCGGCAAAAACAAAAATGATCAGCCTAGGACCGAGCTCATCAACTCATGTATGCATACTTTGGGAGTATTGTCTCAACTGATGGCGGAACCGAACTGGATCCACAGTTTGGCGTAGCAATGCGATGAGCTTAATCCAACGTTGAATCCGTGCTGCTATATGGATGTGGTACCTGGAGGGTGATTGCCACTATCACGAGGAAGCTGCAAACGTGCCTACGATATGTCTTTAGGATTATCTGGCCAAACCGTATCTCTAACGAACAACTCTATCAGAGAACGGGCCATGAACCTATAGGCACAACCAACACGACGACGAAAGTGGCAGTGGATTGGACATACTCTCCGAAAGTGACAGGTCCATAGCTTACCACGCGATGCAATGGAACCCGCTGGCAGGATACGCGGTGGTCCTAGGAGTACGTGGCGCAGAACAGTTGAGAAGGAAGCACGGCAATGGCGGAAAGAATTGGCGAGAACTGCGACATAATTCCAGGATCCGCACACGATGGCGCGTAGGCATTGTCGAGGCCCTAGGACCCATAAGGCGATACAGGACTTAACATAGGAGCACCAATGTACAAAATGAAAATGATACCATCTTGAGGGTTGCTTGACATGACGATGATGAGCTCAAAAGCTATTCACAAAAGTATTGTCTTTTCCTGAGTCGAGCTGCTAGCAAGATTGGTTAACTAGAAAATTTAAGGTCTGATATTCCTAGATGAACACTGAATAGAATTTTACCTTTATTCGGATAAACTTTGGTTTTGAAATTTCACTTGTAAAATAAAATGGCCTTATACACGTCCCTTTGTATGTATATGTATATGTACAATAAAATGGCTACATGTATAAACATGTTTGCTGAAGTTTACCGAAAGTATATATGTACATGTATGCAGACCATTTAAAATAACTCACTTTTCCCATGTAACCGCGAGGAATGTAGAAAACATAAATCAAATTAATTATTCCAAATCAAACAAGATCTCAAAATTTGGCACTTTACTCCATTTCTTGGGTTAAATCCACGGAGGGTTACCACTCTTTGACGTGTTGCTCACAAATACCCGTTACAAAGACCCGCTTTATGTGTCTAGCTAAAATCCAAAGAAAAAAATCATTTATTAACTTTAAAAAAAGAACTCCGTATTGAAATAAGAACCTCGATACTAAATTTGGAATAACTCATTCGATGACCATCAAAGAAACACTGTCTACTATTCCTTTACATATGTTACACACGTTTATCGCCCCTTTAAAGGCCTAAATTTCACCGGGTCAACCGATTCTAACCAAAATATACACAGTTCCGTGCAATTAAATGAACAAAAAAACCGCAACTATCAGAAATAAATCAGCTGCACAACAAAGTACTATACTAGCCCAGTTATAAGACCAACTAATGCTACAATGAATCGAAGAGGAGACACGCATGAAGAATTACCGCCACTGTAAACTGACCAGTGACTCTTGCTGATTACTGACTGGCAAGTGTGTATCACAGTCATTGAACCTGATTGTGCATGATTTAAAATACTGTTTGAAAATATTTAAAACAAAAGGATTTCATTTTATACCTTTTTATCCATTTTATCAGGCCCATGGTCAAGTTTATCAGTAAAAATACTTAAACTATATATTTTTTTTGAAACAATTACACTTTTTCTTTGGTTTTTTTTTTAAATGCTTTTAGAATATATTTTTAAGTACACAAATCTACACTTTGTCGGGTAACACTTTGCTTCACTTCACATACTGAGGTTTAACGTCTGTTTAAGCTTATCCAAGCATGCACGACTAAAGTAACAGGAGTGGACTTGTGGGTATGTACGAAACGAGATTTGTGTGGCTTAGGGCGCTTTAGGTTGCAGGGGTGTTCCTTTACTTTTTGCTCTAAAAATGGTGAAATCACAAACTGCTTAGAGTGAGGAATACTTAATTCAAAGAATGGCATAAACTTCAAGAAGGTAAGAGAACGCATGGAGCAACAGAAATATGCTGAAAAAGAGCAAAACACGAGAAGGACCGTAAAATGTTCAGAAAAATCTATATGTTTCCGAAACAATTAACAATGATGTCCTAAATAACTTTGATTCCTAGGAAAACAAGAAATTTGTTGAGAACGGATTTCTCAGGCAGGGACTCTTCACGGGTCGGGAGCCCGTTAAATAAAGTAAGTAGTACGGATTCGTTTAGTTTTGTCATTGAGGGGAATTCTTTTATTATTTTCGGTTCTCTGCGCTTACCGTTATTGAGTTAGGGAATGGAGTTGGATAAGAATTCGTAAAAATTCGTAGGTAAATTCAGGTCAGGTCAACAGGCAATTCATGATTCTTGAGTGAAATTGTAGCTCATAGACAAAACACGACTAAAGCCTTCTCGATAAGTTTAGTTTTCTAGTTAATTATGTTTGTCTCCTGCAGATGGTAGAAGGATTGTCATTCATTATTTGAAGCAGATTAGGCTGTTGGCAATCGCCAGCAGAGATTTCAAAAGTATTCAGGGTCTTCAAACTTACTTCTATTGGTGCTATAGGTGATACATAAGCTATAAGTATTAGCATACATACTTTTCCTGCGATTCGTAAGGGAACTAATAAATTGTTGTTACTTTGGAGAAACGCCACTACTCAATGCAATGCAGTTTTGTTATTACTGTTTGACATTGTCCCTGACAATGTAAGTTTTCAGGTAATCATTTCTATAAGCCAAATCTGCTGCAAGTCAAATATGCTATATTGATATCCTGATCCTGAATAAATGTCATTTCAAGTGGAAAACATCGACGGCTTTCTAAGGTTTCTGGTAGTGTAAAGCTGCTGTTGGTAATACATGAGGCTCATACCAAAATAGTTCGAGAAGCAAACATTTTGAAATGAGTCTGTTAAGAAAGTTTTAAAGGCTTTCACATGTCCTCCATTAGGTACATTCAGAACGAAATTGTGTATTACACGGCTTTTCAGGACCCAGGGAGGCTTAATAGAAGACATTCTCGCTGTTTTTCGCAGAAAAGCATGTAGAAAAATTATTAGTGTTTGTACTTTCCGTAGTACTGTAGAGTGTGCACCACTCTCTGTAATGCTTAGATATGGAGAAAGCGAACATACATCCAACTATTTTCTTTCTTACTGCTCCACCTTTGCCCAAATTAAATGGCAGAAATTCCATGGTAATATGGTAAGTAACGATGCTGTAAACCCTTCAGTACCCGACTTACACCGGACCTAAAGTCTATCCCGAATAATTGAGGAGATTTTCCATAAAACTTTGACTATCCTACGTCTGTAAGTCCCCTGTCCATTTGAGATAAAAAAAAGTACCCTTTTAAACAGTGTGGCCAAAAACGTGATAAGCCAACTTGTAGTACTTCTTAGTAGTCTATGTATGAAAATTAAGCAATATCGTTGTGGGCATTTTCTAGAAAATCGTGGTTTTCTTATGTTGCCTATAAGTGAAGTATCGCTCTAAACAGTTTTGTCCCAACACATAGTAAGTCGCTTAAAAGAAATCGTTGGAACATATCGAATCTAACCACTTGATCCTGGGAAAAGACGGCACTGGCAAGTCCACTTTTGTTTAACCAAATGTTCAAATTGGTTCAAATAATAAGTTCACTCTTTAAACACACTCATTTCCTGTATGCGAACATTCGGAAAATATTCACCAATTATCATCAACAAATTTGACAGATGCTGTTGAGCGACTTTTCGGCTGAATCCAGTCAATTCCTATAAATAAGAAGAGGAAAGCTAACCTGCTTTGCGAGGACAGCTATACAAATATCTAAACAAAAGTCGGAGGGCTGATCTAAATCAAATCTTTTGTTTACTCTTAATTGGTGTACTTTAACGATGAGCTGCGTTGTAAGACATGTCTTTCGAATTGTATAATAGATGTAGAAAAACATGTTTTTTTTCAGACTGACAAGGAATCTTTGGATGACGAAAACGTTTGGGATGACGCTTTATTGATCAAAGCCTACGACAGTTCACTCAAATTGGCTAAAGAAGAGTTGGCCCGTCGCATCGCTCGATCAACAAACGGTAAGAAGACACCTGTCAAGCATCGAGATGCTGCCTCCACTGCCGAACCAGATGTGTTTGCCTCGCATTCAAAGCAGACTGAGGAGGAGAATCCTAGCTTCAAGATTGGCGACTACGCCAGAGCAACTTACGATGATGGCGTGGACTACGAAGGTAAGATAATCTCGATTAACGAGGAACAAGGTATGTGTCGGGTGCAGTACATCGGCTATGAAAATGAACAAGATGTTCGCATTTGCGACTTGGTCCCTTCGTGGGGAAAAAAAGTTCGCCGGATGCAATTTATTCGTGCAAAGCAAGAATACGAGATAAACGATCCGCCTAGTGGACAAGACTGTAAGAAAAACAAAACACGATTTCCAAGTGGAATGCCTCTGGGAGCGGTTCCTCCACCACCACCGATGCCACCCATGCTGGGCGAAGGTCAACCCGAGGACTCCGAGCACCTTTCTGCTATGCTAATGTCTTGGTACATGAGCGGCTACTATACAGGAATCTACCAGGGAATGCAAATGACCAAGTCTAAACCCAAGGCGAAGAAGTAGAGCCACATACATACTATATATATATTTTTTTTATTATTTCACAAGGAACATTGTTAGCTTGTATAACCACTAGAAGTTATAAATAAAACACAAAGTAATGTATATTTAGTTTTCTTTTATGTTCCATTAATATTGCTCCAGGCGATATGCCTCTGGACCAGTTTCACATCTATTGGTTTAATGCTTTTGAACGCCAACTTGAGATCTTTAGCTGTAATCTGATTTGCCTGCTGGCCGGGCGCAGTGATATTTCGTATTTGGTTCATAGCTGCCTCCTTGCAGGCTAGACGGACTTGATCACCTGAAAGTAAATTGATACACACACGCATTGTGGACTATGATCTACTTTTAAATTAGGAAGTGTTTTGATGTTTAAAGGTATCAGCAAAGTGTAAAAAAAAAATCTCAGTTGATACATCAATAGCATTACCGGTGAATCCCTCGCTTGATTCAGTCAATTCCTTCAATACATCTGTGGAAAATAATTTGGATTTCTGCAGGAAACTTTGAATCATTGTGCATCTTTCACTAGCATTAGGCAAGCCTATCATAATTTTCTTTTCAAAACGCCGAAGAAACGCTGCATCAATATCCCTACAAGGAAGAGGAGAAATCATTTTAAACAATTCAAAGACTTCGAATAATTGTTTCGGTACCAGGGAATATTCGTACTTGCTAAAACGAATATTGAACATGTAATATCTTCTAAGCCATCGAGTAGTTGCAAGAACTCGTTTTTGAAACGTTTTGAAGCTTCATGATCGGATGCACGATCACGTCCAGATGTTAATGCGTCAACCTCATCGAAAAATATCACTGAGGGTGCACGCATTTTTGCATAATGGAATAGCACCTGCAAAGAAATAATGTAGATTGTAAATTAATTGCATGAATATTCATCTCGACACCTAGTTTCTTCACTGGAAACATATGTTTTAGGCCGGTTGGAAGGGTTGTTTGAAGATGGAATCATGACATTTATGGCTCCGAACGAATGTCGAAGAAAATAGAGACCGATAATATTTTTCACTCTTGATTCATTATCCATAAGTATAGTTCATTCCATCCGATTCAAAAAATTGCTTATAGAACACTCCATTCGTTTCTTAGAGGTCAACCTTTAATCGAGAGTTGCACGCGTACCAGTCTAACTAACAAGTTATGATGACCCAGGTTTGGCTAGAAATTTTTACGAATCGAGAATAGTTTGGAAAATACAAAAACCAGTCTAATTCCTTGGACTTAGACCGTTAATTGTTGGAAAAAAGATTGAAAACCCATTCTTATCGGTCATTGATCGTTATTTGGTCACGCTTTTCACTCAACCAAACAAATTATGAATTAATACAGATAATACAACGTTATATTGAACTTAATATAAGACAAAACGATTATAATTGTGAACGTCAGGCAAACACTCGAAAGTATAACCGCTCTCAAACAAAAACACAAAAGGATCACACCATTGATATTCAAGTACTCAAACCTTAATTATTTTTTCTGATTCGCCTCTCCACTTGGAGGTGATACAACTAGACGTCACATTGAAGAATGTTATCTTTCCATATGTTTCAGAGCAAAGAATTCTCGCCAGTAGAGTTTTTCCACCACCTGAAATAGAAAAATATTAACCTCATGGTAATTGGATACCTAGCAACGACTTCCCTGGGGGCCCGTGGAGCAGCAAAGATTTCCATGGTTTTAGTTTATCAGAAAACAATTCTGGATGCTTAAGTGGCATTATAACCGCCTCCTTGATTGTTTCCACAGCTCTTCCATTACCAAAAACATCTGACCAACGGAACCCAAGATCCTTATTAACAATTGTCCTTAAAGAATGCGAAATATATTAAAAAAAATATCCAATATAGCACTCATCGAATAGCTACATCTTTGCATATTGTTCTAGATCCTTCCATCCATTCACAAGCAATTCATCGTCGAAATTGTGATTCTCAAATTTGACCCCAAAGTCCATTGGATTTACTGACACTTCATTGCTTCCATTATTTATTTGTCTTATTTGCAAGCTCTCATTTAGCGATGCACCTTCTTTTGGGGGTTCCTCTTTCTTCGCACTACTCGTTATGGATGGTTTCTTATTCATTGTATTTAGCTGCATTTTAATATTAGTTGTAATCTTTTTCAATATCTTTGGATATTTCCCAAATTTAACTTGATAGAAACTGGCGTATTCTAGGTAAATCGAATCCAAATCAATATTATCGCATATTTCGTAATCGTCCTGAAGCCGTGCTTCGGTTTTTAGAGCTTCGCAGCTATCGTATAAACCGATGTCTTTGAGGTATCTTTCGATAAGATACAAAATATTTCGACGCCGTTTACCGGCTGAACGAACTTCCTCCTTGCATATAACGATATACAAATTAGAAATGCATTAAACCAATAGTCTATTCAAAGTTACCTCTTTTGACATCTTTTTTTTACACAATTAATTAGGTTTAAAAAATATAAATTAAAATTTTCAACACAAAACAAAAAAACAACACAAATTTTGTTCCTTTTGAATTTTCTAAAGTGCTTAGCAGAAATCATTGAGTAATGATTTTTGGTGCTTAGCAACAGCTTCTATTGACAACATCCAATGCCGGGAGTATTTTGCTATTGTCAAGGTAACTTACAACTTGTTATGTTTAACTTAAGGTAACATACAACAAACATTTATACCTTCTTTTATAATAATGGATTTAATTGATTGCCAAGTGAAAGTTCTGAAACGCTTTTGATGAGGTACGCCGAGTAGATGGACGAAAGAAGATGTTTTTTATTACAGTGTGTACTATTAGAGGCCTAGCAACGAGGTACGAACCCGTTCCAATTGGGAAAGAGTTTTCAGAAATATGAAAATGATCTTAATCGTATTAATGGAGTTCAGTGAAGATGTACTGGACCATTGGGAGTTTGCCTCTATTGAAATACCGATGGTGCTGTTTTTGTTCATTGACTCCGTTCTGTTGTGAAATTTCCTGTTCAATTTTTAATTACAAGTAGGTACTTTACATACATATGTATTTAGGAAATTCATGTGAAAATGCTAGCTAACTACTTATGTAAAGCCAACAAATATCTCCTGAAAAATAAGAATGGTTTCTTGTAACGTTTATGAGAAATTAAAAACTATATATATTTGATTCGCAGAAACATCATTGTGGGGAGTATTTGACGAGCATTCTAGAGAATAACGGTTACAAAACAGATTTCCATACAAAAAATTGTCCCTCGAACACACATAGGTATTTGGAGTATCTATTTTTCCATTCGTGTGAAGAACAACACGCAAAACATACATTTTTGGCAGAAGCTAAACTCAGAGTTCCATATGAAGCTGGTGGATCCTATTAAAAAGTTACATGTGACACAGTTAGGAATCAGTAAGTGCTTCATTTCACACCTTTTAGATTCGCAATTCTTCAGAACAAATAATAAAAAAGAAATAATACCTGTACTGTTTCCAAATTACTAGAACAGGCTACTTACATACTTAGGTCCCATTCTAGTTTTGCGTGTCAACTAATGCAAAGGTTTTTCTTTCCTGTGTTGTACCTCCGGGTTATATCTTAAGGCTTTAGTAAGCGGTGGGCTTATTTCTACCTGCCCTACAAGTGGACAGTGGCGCCGTGGGTTAGTGGTTAGTGCGTTGGACTATGGAGCAAGGGGTTCGAAGTTCGAATCCTAGTCGGGGAACACCTAAAAGTTTTTCACGGCCCCACCTCTCGCGAGCGTCTGACAAACTTCCGAAAGTATAACTGTCTCGAGAAAGCTTCTCAAAAAACAAATTGCCCTTCGGACACGGCATTAAACAGTAGGCCCCATCCATTCGTGTAAAGAATATAACACGCACAACACGAATGGCTGTGAGAAGCTAGGCCTTGGATCCCATCGACCTGTTGCGCCAAGTATTTTTTTTTTTACATACATATATATATATATGTATATATATCGTCTCTTTTTTGTCATTTGACGGCGATGAAAGATTGAAAATATTGATGAGGACTTCTTGGGTTTTCTCCAGGATATGCCGAAGTGAAACGACGAAAGGTTTTAGACGTTCACACAATACGGCAAATAATATCTTGTATACGATGTTGAGGGTTCTGATACAACTGAAATACGCCCCATACAAGAGGTCTCCTTTCCTGCGGAGGTTACCTATTGGTAAAAAACAAAACTCTTTAAGATTTCTTGATGGCGGTAGGATGAGTCCCAAAACGTCAATTTCGGAGTTGTCACTGGTTTTTGGCACTTGGTAGCAGTCATAAACTATTTGGTAATGATTCTGCGCATTTCTTACGATGCCTCTCAGAAGATATTACCTTGTTGTGGGGCTTGAGAGATCCTTATTCGAATGTAACACTTCATTTCTTTATAAAATTAAATTTTCTTAAATCAAATACGATTTTTCAATCTTTAATAATTGGTTACAACGTCCATATATTTCGGTAAATGGTAATAAAAAATATATGTAACAAATACATATGTATATTAATATAATAAATTAGTTTTCAAAGGCACGTAGAAATGGTTAAAATCAGTAATTACGTTAAAAACAAAACAAATAATTGTTATTTTTTGATATTCGTTAAATGCATTTAGGCAACATTCCTAAATTTAGTAAACAAACTATAAAGCACTCGAAGTGTAGACTTTAGATCCATATTAACGACATCTAAGGAAAAGGAAATAGTAATTTAAAAATATCAACTATTAGATCAACGTTACCTTCTGGCCTAGCCTTCGGTTTTGGCAGACCAACGTCTTGCATCAAATCGAAAGAGAATCCCACGTTGTGCACCATTTGGTCGACATCGCGTGGCGTCAAGTGAAACTCATACAATGGGACGAAAAATCCTCCCAAAAGTCCCATCAGCAGGCACAAGTATACTCCATCGCGAAAATCGGTGCTTAAATCGTTAACTTCGAAGTTCAATTTAGCCAAATGTTTGTTGACGAACGTGATCAACGATTTCTTCACCACTGCCAACTTTTCGGGAGCGCAATCAAAGAGTGTATCAAACGCGTCTTTTTCACAACGCATACCGACATCATCATATTCGGAAGTGATTTGTTCTTGAAATTTTCTTCAGAGAGAAACATAAATGAGTTAAAAAAAGGAATTTGTTTGTAAATGTGCTAACTTACTGTGCATTCAGAACTCCACCATTTTTCTGGGCTATGACTACAGTAACGAAAATATTCTCTGGCAAACGAATCGGGGCACGGAAATGACGAACCAGGGCCACCAACAGATGCAAAATAGCGACTATGTTCTTGGAGTGAACGCTCTCAACAGACCACTTTGGAATTTTCTGATGAAAACCTAGAGTCTATAGCAGTACGTGGATTAAAATTATGCATAGCTTTATATTTAGTCAACAAACTTTTGCCTTACATGATTGACAGCTCTCAGTACAATGCTAAGTTTCTGACGTTGACCTTCCTCCGACTGGGTTACTTCGAGAACATCGAGTTTTCTTCCAGTTAATTTCTCCCAGAGCTTGTGAAGCACCTAAAATACGTACATAAAAAAAAAACATTCAAATGCTTGACTTCTACTTGATGCTAGATTCTTTTTCATTCGACCTTGCAGCCCATAACTTTGATATTAGTTTTATAATTTTGTCTCGCGACTACTCTTTGTTATCACAACTCATGACTACAAACAAAACTTACAAAACAAATTCAAATAGGTCACAAGACGGGAATACCTTGTGACTTATCCAAGTCGGAATAAACCATGTAGAGATATGACTCGGAGAAGGGAGCTTGCAGTGACTACTTACACAGTAACAAACTAACGTGAAATACGATCTATGGAAGTTTACTTGCTGGTGGATACTTAAGCATAAGGGAATTGCTATGATGTGAAGTTATTATCTGCAGAGCTCCTACATCTACTGGTAAAGAAGCCGAATCTTTTCCCGAAAAGTGGAAAAAATGAAAAATGATCATTCTTTCTAAGAAAGAGAGTTTTATGGTATGGAAAACTGTAAAGGGGGGGCTACAGCTTTATACTGAAGCCAAGGCCTAGCTTTTGTGAGCCTATATTTCCATTTGTAGGATTTTTTTACAGGATCACGGGCATTATGCTCCATCAGTTCGATATTCTAACCAGTTTGACTTTACGTATCATCATCGACCAAAAAAATAGCTTACGTAGACAACAATAGCATCCAATTCATTTGACGATTTCGACCAAAAGCAAATTTCGTCATACATATATCCAAATATTAAATACCTGTCCATCGTACATATCCTCGTCAAGTTGTTGAACAATTATCCTTTGCTCGGCAAGTTCATCATTAATCCAGTCGATTAGAATTTGTTGTAGTTTTATTAATTCGGGATCCTTTGCTGATTGAGGATCGATTACAGCCCTTTGCTCGTGGTCACCTAAAAATACCGGAGCACAGGTAAGTGATTTATATATAATTGCAATAATTTCATTAACTTACGTAGGGCATAATCCTCTGGTGGAATATCATATTGATTCGGACTGCCTGGAGAATCAATTGCATACTTTCCTTCATCCTGGACTTCTTGCACTGAAATAATATAATTTTTAATGTAATGTAAAGTATTCATGCATTGTTGGGGAAATGTTTCTGTTTTCACTGTCGGCTTGTTAGTTCTATAGCAAAGCTCATTATCCGAAGAATCCACTCATAGAAAAAAACTTATATGCCATGCATCCACCTTTAATGTGCTTTTCTTTAATTGTGGGGAGTAATACAAAAGGCGCTACCTTCAACAAATCTGTCCAATTGGAGGTCGTGATTGTTTTGATGTACACTCACATTAGTGCTAAATGATAAACATCCCACGACGAGCACGTAGTAAAAAAGCTTTTGGGAATCCCTTTAGTCCGTGATACCTTCTTTAAGAGGAATCTAGAAAAGCGGATGCACCATGTACCCGTGTTTTTATGACATGTCGATGTACGGAAGTTAAACTTTCCAAGAACATGTAAACCAATTAAAATCTAGGCCTGGGTTCAACCCAGACCTGTCTAATTGTAAATAAGGAACAAAGCGACTACTGTTTCACATTCCCCGAATTTGCTTAACGAAGATTATGTGTAGTTTCCTTGTGACGTGTTCCATACAGGCATTGGTCTGAACGATACGACAATAACCATAGCAGTTCACTTCGGACTGTGCTCAACTGGAGATTGTCTACTCCTGCACTCCTGCAAACCGACATCGATAGCATCTAACTGATTAGACTTGATACTTGAAAGAAAGAACTTCTTTCATCAGGATCAACAATTCTAACACATTTTGGATTTACAGCGGATGTGACTCATGCCCTACCTTGGAATATACAGATGACAGATGACACTGATATCAATCAGAAGCAAATACCAAATGGTTTTCATCTGGACAATCCTGTCTAACTTTAGGCGAATTAAAAAACTTGAAATTCAATTAAATCTTCTCTGAAACGTAAAGTATTCTAAAAGAAAAATGGACCATGATAACGCCCACATCCATTGGCAGTGTATTTAGTTAGTGTTTTCTTATATAATTGATAGTACCTTCCTTGATGCGCTTCTTTCTGCCCAGTGTACCGATTTTATCCCAAAAACTTTCTTCTTTTTCACCACTTTTAATGGCATTTGGAGTGCGAGGAGATTTTGGCCGTGGAATTGTCGACATTTTTAGTTTTATTATCACGTCACTGTGCAATTATAAGTTTTTGTTTATATTTTGTGCTGATGTCATAAACAGTTCAATGCCTATCCCACCATAGAAAAAATATTACTAGAGTATAGTCTGTGTACTAGAGGAACCAAACATGTTTATGGAAAATATATCTGCTGCAAAATTTCCTATAATCGTGCGAGTAGGATAGCTTGTATGCCTTATTGACCGACAGAGTAGGATATTGTACTGTTAATACCACGGAGCATAACTTACCACACTGCTACCTACCACATTGTACGGGGTGATATGCATCAGGGATGGTTTGGAGTTATCAGATTAATTTTTTCTTTATGCCTCACTAGTTTTGCTTCCTCTTGAACTGCAACATCTGAATTTGTCGATTCGGTTTGACTATTACGAAATGCTGATTCTAAACGTACTTCCGTGTGAATTTAAGTACATACAAGCCAAACGTTTCTCTTTCTATTATTGCATTTGCGATATGGTGAGCCATGCCTGGTCAGTTAGTGCTTCTGACTACTGAGCGGAAATGCAAAGTCTAACTATTTACGAGCATCTGGCAAACAACCAAAAATATACGTAAATGTTTATTTTCTGAACAAAATTATTGCTTCAATCGAGAAATCTATCTCTGAAGGTCTGTAGGGCTATCTCTGTAGGCCTATC
Source organism: Xylota segnis (assembly GCA_963583995.1). Lineage (NCBI taxonomy): Eukaryota > Metazoa > Arthropoda > Insecta > Diptera > Syrphidae > Xylota > Xylota segnis. The sequence goes on from OY757237.1 coordinate 39,696,787, forward strand.
TATGTAAATCTCCTTTAAGTACGCGTAGAATACAATGACAGCCAAATCTTCAGTCAACCTGATCAACATGAAGTGAGGATAGCAATATCCAAACTTAAATCTAACAAGGCTACTGCACCTGACAGCTTACCAGCTGAACTGGTCAAAGTAATTGGAAATGACCTGGTAGAAAGCATACACCAACTAATTTCTAAGATTTGGTCAGATGAGTGTATGCCTGATGAATGGAACCTCAGCACCTTTGCCCGAACCACAAGAAAGGAGACCCCCTCAACTGCTCCAGTTACAGAGGTATCAGTCTCCTCAACATCGCGTATAAGATCTTATATGCCATTTTGTGTGAACCTCTGAAACCTTCCGTAAACAACCTGATTAGCTCCTAAAAGTGTGGTTTCAGAGCATGAAAATCCACAATCGACCAAATCTACACATCTAAGGCAGATCTTGGAGAAAACGCCAGAAGTCCAAGATACCCACCATCTTTTTATCAATTTTAAGGCCGCATATGACAACATTTATAGAGACAGCTCCACAGCTACAACTTCGAAAACAACTCGTCAGCAGAAATAAAACGAAGAATAACTCTTGCCAATCGCTGTTTCTTCGGGCTAAGAAAGCAATTGAGTGGTTAAGCCCTATCCCGAAGAACCAAGGAGACTCTATATAAGATCCTTATTATCCCAGTCCTGCTTCATAGCGCTGAAGCGTGGACTCTGTATAAAGCGGATGAAGAGATCCTCAGTCGTTTCGAGAAAGATCCTTCGTATAATTTTCGTATAACTTGCGTTGACGAGCTTTGGAGGAGGAGATTCTATACGTCCTAGTCAGAAAAATGCACATCAGTCGTTTGCTATGGCTAGGACATAAAAAGCGAATGAACAGTAATGCTTCGGCGCGTAGAGTCCTAGAGTCGTAGGTACTTCGAATCAAACCCGGCTGGACAAGCCAGTAGAGGAAGACGTGGCGCGCAAACGTAGAAGGGGACCTCAGGACGGGGCTAACTGGAGAGGCTTGTTAGTTGAGGCCCAGGTTCACCCCGAACTGTTGCGTCACCTAAGTAAGCAAATAAGTAAGGTCCATAGGGCACAAGGCCTATGCTATACACTAACGGAAGGGGACTACTGATTTGAGAATCTTTATCACGACAATTATACTCTCGGATGTTTGTCAAACACTCGTTTAACGTGAAGCCGTGGAATAACTTTTGAGTGTTGTCTGGGGATCCAGCATCGATCCACTCGCTCCATAGTCTAAATGCACAGATTTCGAAACCTATGCTTCTTTCAATGATTTTGTTTCTCGTTTCGAATCTCATTTTGTCCGATTGGTGTGGACCCGGCATAGTAAGCGAAGTATAGTTCATACACAATATAGCAATAATAATATTTCATTACAGTGATTGCACTCTTCTCTACATCGTCTAATTGATGCCCGTTTTAACATTTTTTCTATAATCGCACACATATTTCCATAGTGAAACGCAAAAAAACCTCGAATCCTCTACCTTAGTTCAAGAGAATATTTACAAATAATAAAAACAAGTCAAAAATATCAGTATGTAAAAAGTTTGTGTTTTATTTACATTCAATTAAAAACAACAAAAAAAAAATTCAATTAAATTAAATCACAAGGCATCATATATATGCATTCAAATTTCAAAGTATAGTTTACGAATCCTCCACTTACAAATAAAATCTTGTCTAACACAACAGGAAAGTACCGATCTTTATTTGATAGAAAAATATCTATAAACTTACTATAACTCTCTTAACAAATGCGTTAATATATTTTGAAGGAGCGCTGACATACATACGATTCGGCGTACTGTTGGTCTACATTTACCTATCACAAGAATAGACAAACTAAACATTAAAACGAGTCTTATGTGAGTCTTTCAGGAATACATAACACCTAACATTGAATGTATTTCGTCAGCTTTCAACAAACTTCACACAATAAAACAAAATCGGGATCTTATCTTAGGTTGTTTAAATAAATTGACTCGGAATGGTTATATATATTTATTGGCAACACAATTTTAAATGTAACATGCTGGGATCATAGCACTGAATAAAAAAGACTCATAACATCATATCTTTCAACCTAGCCCATGAAGTTTGTTACCCACCTATTGAGTGTTTCCATTCAGGGATAGAAAGAAGGATATATTAACTGAAGAATACGTTATAAAATATAATCGTATTCCATATTAAATAGTTGGAAAAAGAGTTCTGGCTCAATTCAAGGGTGCAAGCCCAAATGAATCACAGAAATCTTAACGAAAAACAAAAACTGTTTCATGGTCTATCTTTCCACTTATTATTCGCATGACAACAGTGTAACGAAGACAAATTTGCATCCATTTAATTGGAAGAAATGTGTGAGTACAAGCGAACGACTACAGTATTGAAAGGTCCTCCATCTACATCGATGAAATTCGAATGGGTGCATGGTTGATAGGAAGGTAAAGTGTAGAAATTAAACTTAAAAATTGTGCTGATTTGTTCTCTTCCTAGTTAACGGTATTTAAAAGATTTATACAAAGTGGCATATGAGTGTATAAAACAGTAAAGTTCATTGTCGTACGAATTCATACTTAAATTCTACAAATGATTAAGTTCCACAACTTGTATGGCTATACGCATGTTGACAATTGGATTTTTCATCAAAATTTTTAGGAGTACACATATGTACAAACATACGTTTAGTTAAAAACAACAAAAAAAAGGTTTCTGTTTAGTCAGTTAGAGAGTAAGTTTATGTGTAGAAAATACTTTATGAGAGAACAACATAGTATCCTTAACGTATTTATCTGATGTATATTAAAAATATATTTATACATACACTATATGCATATTTTACAAACTCTTCGTAATCATAAATATGTCGCGCCGCTTTGGTGGTCAAATTGGCAGAACAAAGTTGGCAATCAATGCCTCACACTTCTGCTAGAAATTTACATTCTAAATCTAAAGGATTCCTGGCTTTTATATATATTTTTTCTTTTCAGTTAGTTGTGCAGGTAAAATTGGACAGTCTCTTTTAAGAGAGTACATTTCATGACCACTCTATTCAAAGACGATTTTTTTCATTCTTTTACAGTCACGATTAGAAGTAATACCACCACTCAGTACCACTCATGAATCGTTTCTACGCGCCAGTAATGTTAATGATGAGACTTTGTGTGTCGAATGTACGATGAAAAATAAAAATAAATATTAATTCATAAAATACGAGTTTTCTGTTGATTGTAAAATAAATACTAAGGTTAGGTATTTGTTAAATGATCGATCATAAAAATGGGCTCAAAAAAATCACGAAATGTTGCAGCTGTTCCTTGTACTATGACTCTGCGTGGGGGTCTTACATCGATTCTTACTCTTCGAATGGGTTAGTGTGTTAAAACACTGATTCGTTGTCAAAGCATACGATTTAAGGGTCGACTTGACGGATGGTGGTAAGGGCAATGCCTCTATTGCGTATACACTTGTTCGTCGGACAATTGTCCGGCAGCAAAGTTCCTGCAATGAGAGTACTAACAACCAATAATACATTCTACATCTTTAGAATTAGCAAACAAAAAAGAAAAGAGAATTGTAATTACCTTTATTGCTTCGCCATATCCTTTCCATACCATTTCTATGGAGTGCCATTCTGGCCAATTCACAGAACGATTCTCTTATGTTAAAATCACAAAGCGGAGAAATTTCAAAACACGACATATTATTCCGTGAAGCATACAGTTCGGCTTGTTTAGCTGCCACTTGGCGTTTAAAAGCTAAATGTAATCGATTACCGACGAGTACTTTTGGTATACCGGGTGCATGCTAAAATTTTAAATTTCAGTATAAAAAGCCATCTCTTATCGAACGAAAAAACAAATCGATTTACCTCTTCGACTTCCTTTAACCATCTGTCAATTCCATCAAAGCTCCATTTATTTGTTATGTCATAGACTAAGATAATTCCTTGTGCACCTCTAGAATAAGATCGGATAATTGTGCAGAAGCGTCCTTGGCCGGATGTGTCCCAGAGTTGTAACTTAACTCGCTTTCCCTCAAGCAAAATTGTTGTCGTTTTATAAGCTTTAGGTGAAAGTGTATGGAATTAGCAAAGAGCATTAAATTTTTGGTAACCTCACCATTTCCACTACAGAATGGGCTCTCTGAAGAAGCGTCTTCTAGTCCTGACAGAATCTCGTGCTTACCCACATCACTATCTCCGACAAGTAGAACTTTCAGCAAATAATCATAGTCCTTGGCCATGATGATTTAGTTTCTTTTTCTAACTTCCTTATCAAAAAAAAAGTTAAGTTATTACTTACGTACGTATAGACAAGATGAAAAATATTTGAAATTTCTTCAGAATCTAGTTTTCTAGGAACTCTGAAGTTTGAACAACCCATATCCTACTGTAATGTACGAATGCGGATTTACAGAACAATGCAAAGCACGCAAATATTGTGCGTGACGAAGGTAAACGGCGACAGACCACAATCGCATGTGATCACCGGGGTCTGTTCCGTTGGGGTGTCACTTAATTATTTTGGGGGATAGTAGAGATTTCTTAGTATGCAAGGGTTTAGGAGTCAAAGGTACACCGACACGTTGAGCCTATCTGGTCAAATAGGGACTGCACAGTTCATTTTTCAGAACTCTGTATAAATTTTCGAGTTGTAAGCTTTAATCGTTCCTCCGCTCTTTCATTTCCATCTGGCTGGATGCTTTACTGAGAAACTTTTTCATAAGTTTTGTGAAATCGCAAGCAACTCACCTGTTATCGTTTCAAGATATGTGGCGATATGGCTTGGCGGTTCAGCATTCTCTGAGCTGGAACGCGCTACAAATAGCTGTGTCTTTGATAAATAGTCCAATGGCCACTAGGTAAAGGATTGTAGTTCGGAGCAATCAGAAGACCCAGCCCTACACAAGGTGGTAACAATGATTGGAATTAAAAAATATTTCACATTAGCAGCATTCTTAGACTGGATAGAAAGTTTGCTCAGTTTGCTCTCGTGAGTTACCATCCAAGGAGGGGTCTTATCTCCATTGCTATGGAATAAAGTCATAAATGAAGTCCTTATCAGGTTAGACAAAAGCGGCGTTATGGCACTCGCTTATGCCGATGATTTCGTCATGTTAGTGACAGGAAAGTTCTTGCCCACGATCGTTGACCTTCTTCATACATGGCTGAACGACCTATACAACTGGGCCACACGCTGCGGTCTAGGTATTGAAGTACAAAAAATAGAATAAGTTCTATTTACAAATATAAGAAATACACCTGATTTCGTGTCACCAAGTCACTGCAAATATCAGACAAAATCGGATAGCTTGTGTCGCAAGTTGAACTAGAAGGGCAATAGACTAGAATACACGAAGAAGGCCTCGATAGCTTTTACCCTTGCAGCTGAATTTTCGGCAGAAAATGAGGGCCAGAACCTTCCATTGTTAGGCCTATTCATACAGACGATTGCTGGGTTTGGTGGCTTGATGCCGCGAGAGCCACAAAACTAACCACCATTAGAAGAGTCCAACGTCTGGTGTATATAGGGACTACCAACGCAATTAGCACAACACCCACTGCTGCCTTCGCAACTATGCTCGGACTCTACCCACCTGATATTTTTAAAAAAGAAAAAAGCGGCAAAAAGCACCCTTCGCTTACGACAAACCAGTTTCTACATCGGACCAGGTGATTTAAAGTGAATGCGCCCTCCGGTTATCTTGCTCTTTACTCAGACTTCAACTCCTAGTTTACCTCCAAATAAAGCTAGACAAATAGTGGGATCATCAACCCTGGCAGCATCCATCTTCACGGACATGTCAGAAACAGACGAAAGCATTGACGCAGTAATACATATTTTAAGAGGAACTCCCAATTTCCCGGTCCATAAAGCTCTCCAACCACGAGATTGTGTTGCAAAAGGAAATATGTATATCGTATCACCGAAGGCTGCAGGAGTTTATCTACTCTGAACCATAATAAGAACATAGATATCTCCATCGATCAGAAAATGCAAAGAGGAACACAAATCCCTCAACTCAAGGCACATCATCACTCTTTACTGAATTCCGGCACACATGGGCTTCCAAGGAAATGAAAGAGTCGATAAGCTAGCTAGAACAAGTTCGAAATTAAAATATCTGCCAACAGATCACGTGTCCCACAGCCTATTAGCATCCTCACTTCCGAAATCCCCTCAGACTTGCAACACATGTCCAAAGCTAGATGGAGTGCACTCTCCTCGTGCCGTGTTTCGTAGCTAATTTGGACCCAATACAAAAATAAAAAAAAACAGCGAATTACTGTCAATCAATAGACCACAGCTAAGCCTCCTCATTTGTATCTTCACAAGCCACAACCTAATGGCGGCCCACCTCAGAAGTATGGAAATCAGTATCACAGACCTGAACAGAGGCTGCGGCGTCACAGAGACACAACGCACTTTCTCTGCAAATGTCCAAAGCCCAGCAGAACCAGATACCTAACCTTGTCCGAGTATATATTAACGGACTAGCTAAAACGACACCTAAAACCACTTTAAAATTCATAACGAAAACTGGGTGGTTCACCTCGCTCCTGGAGTAATTTGTTGGACTAATTCTCATTCTCTCGTTTTCGGGAAACACAACCGATCCGTCGAAATTCGAGTGGGACTGTCCTTCTTTAACGGAAGCACAGTCTCATCTCGTTCTCCAATTGATAGTGAACGAATTGCACCACCCACAGTCCTGGTTAAAAAAATGAATTTAAACTAATTTCAATTTTCTTCATTCCTTCAGTTTCGTTTCTCTTTAACGTATATACACATGGATTACCTGAGAAGCGATAGGTCTACAGAATGCGATTTAGGACAAGCGGGTCGATGCGGACAGCGACTGCGGACATGCACAAGTGAAAAAATCGGCCGTTAGCAGATTTAAATCCAAACAAACGCCTTGACATCACCAAAACATCGAGAGTTGGACTATCACGCATGAAATGTTCTTTAAAGCAGCAATAAACTAAGCAAATTGAAACTAAATTTAGGTGAAAGAAGAGAGAGCCTTGAGGAGAACCAACTTGGACAATTGTCCATTACCAACATGCCAATAAGATCGTTTTGCAAGAACCGGGGGCCGGTGATACCACACAACTGCAGACTTTAATTGGAAGTCAACAATTCTGTTCTAGGAATGTAAGATGACACATTTGCATAAAGTGAGCTGATTTTATAGCGAATGCTGACATACATTCTTGAGCAGACCAAGTCGGATCAAATTGGAAAGCGATACCACACAACGCATCACAACCGGGAAATACCATCCCATGACTTGTTTTTATTTACATGCTTTAAACATGAACAAGAAAATTGCAAATATTTCCAGACTTAACAAAGCACCTGCAAAATAATTTCAAGACAAAATGAAAACCACCAGACTTCATCACTTACCTTCAGCTAAAGGCAAATACAAGTTTAATGATTTATTTTTAACAAATTTATGTGTTTTTATTCAGTAGACTAATAAATTGGCACAATTTAAGCAATCTCAAAACAACAATTCACAGAAAATAATGCAGAATTCATCAATATTTCCATTTTAAGTATTTTAGGGCGTAATATTCGATTGACACTGCAATGGAGACTTGACCGGATTCGAAAAAAACAATCGATTTGGAGATTTTCCACCAATTAATATTTAATAAGTTATTTCCGACGCATTAAAGTGAATTGTAGTACTAAATATCAGAAAATAATTTGGTGAAAATTATTAAAAAAATTAATTTCTTGTATTATTCTGCGACCGCAATCCAAAATAATACTCTCTTTTATGTCAAATGCAAGCGGAGTGAAGTTGGGAACAGTTTGCTAATGTCTCAAGACGTTCGGAAATGTAATAAAAGTTTTATTCATTACTTTGTTTGACGTCTTGGATTCATGAACTAGCTCGATTTAACCGAGGCCTATGGCGGGTAAAAACAAGTTAGGCAAGGCGAGGCACTGTCGGATTGTGTAAAACCAACAAGTTATCAAGTTTCGAAAAGCCTTTGATAACTATTAGAGTAAGCCAAAAGCTGTGACGTACATATCATACAAATGTTTTGCAAATTTGGCGATAAAGCTCATCTGTCAGTTTAACTATGTACCAATCCAATATCAACTCATTTTTTCTATTCGATATGTCCAAATACCGAAGGTGAAATGTCAACATTTTCATACCACGAGCATATGCTGACATCTGCCAATAACAATGTATTAAACAACCCTGTATTAAAGATTTACGTGCGGTGTCGAGAAAAAAAATGGAGAATCGAGTAGAGAAAAATATATACGAAGATAAAAATTTAGCGTCACACTTTAAAAAACAAAAAATTATTGTTTTGTTCGAACTATAAAAAAAAAAATTTTTTTATATTTTATTTGCAGATCTGAATGTAACCTAGTCCTTAATCTGTTCAGACTGGAACAAATGAAACTGAACACGTAATTGCATGTAAATTGGTTGCGTTCACTAGGTGTGTTACTCATACACACCGACTAACTTTAAGACGGGAAAGTAAAAAAGTTGTAAATTCTTGAGAATTCTCCTCTGTGTAATGAATTTATTTTATATCTACATATATACATAAAGGCTTTGCGAATCAATGAATTTATTTCACATGTGCGCAGTTCCTCATTAGATCGTCGTTGGATTTCCTTGCAAGTCACCAGGACCGAAAATCTTATAATTTGTCTTTCAAATCGAGCTGGGGTCAAAAGAGAACCATAAGGTCTGTTCGCGTACTCTCCCAAAGCAACGAATTTTCACGAAAATCTACGAAAAGTTTTGTAGTTTTCGTAGAAACCGCCCACGAGAGAGTAGAAGATTCCCCCACGGAACGAATTTTAGTGCAGGAAATTTCTTTGTACTGTTTTATGAAATCTGTCAAATCTGTCAGATCCCTGTACATAATTTTTTGATCTTTGTGTTCTTGCATACATTTCCATAGACGTTTAAAAAGTTGGCAAACTTCGTAGTTTTCGCTTTCGTTTACTTTTTTGATTTTAAGTCTCCCTGAGAGAATTTTAGCCGCTCTTTTCTACGAATTTTGGTGCAGAAAGTACGCGAACAGACCTATTGTGATACCTCGTGAGCCGTACGTTACTCTTGGAACTATTTTCTCGGTTTTTCGACTAACTTCCATTTGATGATCACTCAAAATGTGCATTCTTGCTAAGGATAATGCAGACCAGACGAAAAATAAGTGAAATGATCTTCACAGCAGCTATAGAAATCGATGGTCTTTTGATTATAGTCACATTTTCTTGCACATGAATACAATATCGGCATCTAGTGAACGCATTTAATTAGGTTACCACGAACTCAATGTGAAATCATGGCAACAAGGAACCAAATGGAAACCCGAACACAATTCGCTGCTGCAAAAGAGACGGCCAATGGAAAATGGCTGCTTGTCAATTCTGCAGCTCTTTTGTCTGACGAGTTTTTCATTCGATATTTTCTGTTACTGAAAACGAGTTCATTTGAAGTACTTATTTTTGTTATTTTCTTTAAAAAATTCAACAAAAACTTCCCAAAAAACCCCGTGCGGTTCGGCATAACACGCAGTATTCCGCTTCCCAATATCGGATACTCAAATCCACCATTATTGCGTATCGTCCGTTCTTCCCCCAATCACATTTGCTTTTACACTTTCAATCATCAATCTACCTAAACAAAATACAAAAAAAAAAAATAAAAATACGAAAACAAAATAAGTGCTTCAATGTTGTTTCAACAGCTGCTTCAAAATTGTTAAAAATTTCATTATTTTTTCAACGAAAATAAAAAATAGAATAAAATTATTGTTCGCACGCTAGAAGAAAGAAAAAAAAAAAAAAACACTCAAAAGAACTCGAGCCTTGAATATATTTGTCTCACTCTCGTCGCCTATCGAATTTATCTCTGGACGGACTGCTCTTCTGTGATTCGTTTGCGATTTATGTTGAAAGAAGAAAAAAAAAAAAATATAAAATAGCTTTTCGAAAAAAGTGGCACACACGGAAAACAAAAAGAAAACGGGAATAATACTTCGCCAACGATTTTTTGAGATAATTTTCGTCAAAATTCGCTTCAAAGGGAACTTAAATTAAAAATGGAAAAGTTGCGCCAGATGAAGGACAGCAGGAGCTCGGAGATCATAATTGGGGGAAAATACAGAGTAATTCGGAAAATCGGTGAGTAATTTAGGGTGTTTTTTTTATTTTTGTGTTCATTTTCGGTCCCTAAAGTCGAAAACTTTGGTTACATACATACGTATGTATATTTGGTTAGATTTTGAAAGTTTTTTTTGTTTTTTTTTTCAAGCCGTAGTCATCATGTGTGGATGGATGATGGGTTATAGTGAAATTGTGTTCACAGCTGGATGTAATTTTATTCGGTGTCACAGGGCAAAACTTGTTTTTGCAGGGCAGATCAGCAGCAAGTGCTTCTGCGGCCATTTTTTTTTTAACTTGCACCTAACGGGCTGCTAAGCGAGTCTTCTCGTTTGTTGCAGTGTTGCAGTGCAGTGTGTGCACTCTGCCCCCTCGACTTGGAGACATTTGGTTTCGAATCAAAGTGTGTGGTGTTACTAATTTAATTAAGCCGTAGTAGTAGCCAAGGTTATTGTTTTGTGTTGATTGGGAAACAGCTGCAACTAGTCGCGAAGCGATGAGCTGGACACGGATGGCAGACTGGTGTGGTTTTTTTTTCGCTTCTCTCTTGCAAGAGATGAATCACTGGACAGCCTTCTTTTGGGAGATTTCCCCCGAAATGTGAATAATAGGGAAAAGCTACTTTTCAAGGTCCGTTGTTTGTGTGCACCTACAGTTTGTGTTTGATTTGCATGCGCGCTACATATCGCCTCTGTGTACCTGGAGTGGGTTTAGTAATTTGTAAACATGACTGGATTGGGTTGGATTTATGTATTTATTGTTTCTCCTAATGAAAAGTGCTTCTAACTGTTGTGCTTGGATTCCATTTGTAGGGCTGCACTAGGCATTACGGAATAATGTTCGATTTTTGTGAATCGATTTTCTTCTGGGCAGGCTGTCTTATAAAAGACTAAGCTGTGATTTAGACCTTGGCGAATCGCTGAATGGCAAACATTTAATGAAGGTTAAGAAATATTGCCATAGCAGTGGATCAGCAGTTTTTTTTTTTTTTTTAAAACTAGATTAGATGTCGACTTTTGTTGCATGGCCTCGATGGTTTCAGGTTGTTAGGTTTCCAAGATTTCCCAGAGAGCATTTTTGGGAGCCATGAACTGGCACTTGGAAGGGGGCATTTCGAAATTCTTTGTAAATTGTTTGTACTTTCCATCCAAGCTGAGCAAAAGTGAAACGTAGACCTAGATATGGTAAGCCGATGTCCTGTAATCCTGTTCTACATACTAGATGAGTGTTTCGAAGGGAATGAGGTCAAGGATTGTCTAGGCGAGTAGGACAACCAAGGTAGGAAGGGTAGGGAAATCTTCTCATCACCTCGATACAAAAACAGGAAGAGCGAATGAGTGTTCTAATGACACCAAAAGACCAAGACTGGCACGATTGTTTGATCTTGACAAACCGGGGTCAAGATCTCACGCACACCGGGGAGGAAAAAGTGGAAGCTAGCATGCCAGCACCGACCGAAGCCAGCGCTAAGTATCAATTGGCAACCAAGTCTCAGCATCAAAAAGCATTTTGTCCACCATCGCTGATCTGGTCCTGGACTACATGCCAGATGAGTTTTCGGAGGGAATGAACTCAGATTTGTTTTATCCGTTTAAGCGATCCAGAAATGCTTCGAATGTTATAATTCCCCACAGGAAATTGTTCTTCGACTAAAAATAGAGACCGAAAATCTTACATTGTCCGAAGAGTAGGATAAATCATTGGTCATCCGCCAAAATATATGTACATATTGGCTCTCATCTTTCATCGCAACGATGGAAGCTCTTTAAACAAAATGAATCTGCCTGCAGCACTACACTCTTCCAGATGGTAGTTACATTCTCCATGTGCTTGACCGCATTAAACGTTTAGAAAAAGTACCCACCGTGCCTGACAATATGGGCTAATGATTATGGGCCGTGATACATGCATACAAAATGACCGTGTGTTGTCTCCACACACAAATCTGGTGTGAGGGCGAAGACTGTCCGGTGTATGAGTCGAAGAATAAAGCAAATCGAAAATGTATGATACAAAATCAAAAACCTTAAACACGGATGAGGGTCAACCCGCGAAGCGGTGCACCCACGTACTGTTAAGATATTCATATGTAAGTAGGTGCCTGCTTACCTGGCAATAAGCACGTACTCTGAAGAGTCAAATACATTTTGCGATGCAGTGATATCCGATCTATAGATCGGTATTCAATGCTCTCTCGGACGGTACAAGAAATGTCTAGGATCCTTTAAACGATGCTGCAGTATGTCAGGTTGCTTAGGTATATCTTCGATTTGACATGCTTTGACTCCTAGATGTGTGCTTTGAATATAGACAGTGACGCTCTCTTTTTGGCGAAAAGCTCTCTTCTACAAGTAGTCCCTTTTGTGTAGTAGATTATTCAGTCGACCCGCAGGAGGAAATCCACAGAGAAGACTTTATTCCATTGTTAGTCTATCAGAAACAACTATGTAGTAGCTATCACAAGAAATTTATTCAAAGATATACTCGTACATAGTATGTACATAGTCAGATAGAGTCAACTAAATGTGTTATTTTGATAAATTGATTTACTTTTTGAATACGACAATGCGATATCTACTGTAAATACAGCACGTATGCATGTATACATTTGAAAGAGATACGAAATTTGATTTTACTTCTTGGAAATTTGATTCGTTTATAATCTTCAAATTTCTGCTCTTACACTGACATTGTGCTCACATACTGTGTAGGTTTCACAGCTGCATAGGTTAATGTGGCAATCGAATTAACAAAAAAAAAAAAACTGATGACTTACATTATATCACTTGCAAAACGACTGCAAAGAGAAAGCTTGAAATCCATACCACTTGCAATAATTGGTTTCTTTGAACTAAATTTTAGGTTTAATTTGGAAAATATACATACAATCAATATAAATATTTGGGGCGTTTCATGCTCTTCACATGGAAAAAATGTGCACACTGTGCGATGCCCTGCTACACGTTGTTAACAGGAAACACAATTCCTTCCGAAAATTGAGAAGAAACGCTACACAATCTTAGAATACTCGTGTAAGTGCAAACAAATGTCACAAAAGATCAATAAATTGACGAGAAAAATACAATTTTAATAAAATTTTTACTGGTTATCCTTTGCTCCTTATAATCTCCTGTCAACGCTTTTAGTCTGTGCGGGATGGTGGTCTGCCTTTTTGTCTTAAGTCTTTGTCCACCTGTTGTCTGATCATTTTACCACGCATCCTGCCCACATCCACTTCGCGGTTTGAGTGGTTATATCGGAGTCACCAGTTCTTCTTTGTTTCATCATTTTGTAGATTTATTTTTGTGTCTCTTTTTGATTTGTGTCTCTCACTACGAAGCCCACATGGCGGCAAAGGGTTAGAATTGGATTTAGATCGGGCCCTTGGATTGGCCAATCACGCACCGACACTCCTTGCTAAGAAAGTCAAGAAGAATATTTCGAGTCATCGTCATGCATAAAGATCCATGAAACAGCCATTTCTACGCTAGTTTATGCCTTTATGAGGTTCTCCAGGATAGACTTATATTTGTGTTGATGCAGTATGCCATCTGGTTCACTGGTCTTTTTACATATTTTTTGTCATCCGATCTTAGTCGAGTAACCTTACTTACGTCGCTCCACAACTTGTCCTCGTGAGTCTTTTGAAACGAATGTCTTCTTTAGAATTTTTTTTGGGACATTTTAGGTTTGTTGGTAACAGTTTTTGCTTTGATCTGAACTTTCATTAGGCGACAAGCCACAGTCATGACTGATACTGGTCAACAATTGGCTGTTTAATATCATGGAATGTCAAAAAAGGCTTACAAAAGCTAATCTTGTGTATTATCCCGGTCTTTTCCGAGGTTTTTCGCCTACTTAAGTTGATGATTGTGTGTCCCATCTGAGCTTGATGGAATGAAAGATGCCACTGAAGATGTTATTGAACAAGTATTCGTCTGGGGTTATTCATTTAAGTGAGGATGGTTGCAAGTTCATTGCATAAAAGATGGCTCAACCACCTGCTGTTTTCAATATCTCTTACAATAACTGCCCCTGCGAGAGCGCCTATACTTATTTATATTCAGGTTGTAGCAGTTTGACCCTTCCTAGTCAAATTCCGTGATTCCTAGAAATGAATTCTGTGATTCTGTAGTAATACTTCCTACGTTGTGTCATATTTTCCGAATAAAAAAAGAATTAAATGATTCGAAACCCACTATAGGTCAATAAACGTACAAAATTCAGGTTTAAATTCATTTTTATTTTTATTTGTAGTCTTTTATTTTATTTATTAATTTGTGTGTGTTTTTTTTTTAATTACAGGTAGCGGTTCATTTGGTGACATCTACCTTGGAATGAGCATACAATGTGGCGAAGAGGTAGCTATTAAAATAGAAAGTGCCACTGCCCGTCATCCACAGTTACTCTATGAATACAAACTGTATCGGGTGTTAAGCGGTGGCGTTGGCATACCACGTATTCGCTACTATGGTCACGAAAAAAGCTTCAATACTTTAGTTATGGATTTATTGGGACCATCTCTAGAGGATCTCTTTAATTTTTGCACACGTCATTTTACAATTAAAACCGTACTCATGCTGGTTGACCAGATGATCGGGCGCCTGGAATTCATACATTTGAAATGTTTCATTCATCGTGATATTAAGCCCGACAACTTCCTAATGGGCATTGGACGACACTGTAACAAATTGTTCTTAATCGATTTTGGTTTAGCTAAAAAATATCGCGATCCTCGCACTCGTGTACATATTCCCTATCGCGAGGATAAAAATCTGACTGGTACTGCGCGTTATGCATCAATTAATGCTCATCTGGGTATCGAACAGTCTAGGCGTGATGATATGGAATCATTAGGATATGTTATGATGTATTTCAATCGTGGTGTCCTTCCATGGCAGGGCATGAAAGCCACAAATAAAAAGCAGAAATATGAAAAAATCTCCGAAAAGAAAATGTCAACTCCGATAGAGGTCTTATGCAAGGGTTTCCCCGCTGAATTTTCAATGTACTTGAATTATTGTCGTAGTTTGAGATTTGAAGAACAACCAGATTATATGTATTTGCGGCAGTTGTTTAGGTAAGTACCTTTTTTTTTTTAATGTATTTTTAGATGAAGAATGGGATTTAAGTTCGGTCGATAGATGTAGCTACATATACAAATAAATGCTAAACAGTCTTAAATGTCGATTGCAGGTTTAGTTAGGAAATAGATACATGTATAGGACCGCCCGACCAGAGGGGCCATTTTAAATTTCCAGCAGTCAATGTGGCTACAATTCTTTTTGCAAATCGGGGAGCAAAATTCAATAGTTGTGATCGTCTTGAAATGGACACACTTGGGCTCGTTTGAACGATTCATGGCTTGCTTCACGTAACCCAAGAACAGTCAATTACTATCGTCCCGTCGATCGTCTTTAAGTTACAAGCCCTGGGTTTTCAGTGGCACTCTTAGCCTATGGCGGCGATAATTTCGACTGGCCTTTCCGGACGACCGCGAGTTGGTTTTCGGGATATATTTTGCAGTGCATTTTCACCTTAACGTGGCAGTCATTTCATGTCATATGGACGGTTAATACGTTTTAATAGAATCGGAAGTGAATCATTTTGCAACAAATACACGGAAGAAAAGGGTGCTTGGAGTTTGTTAGATTACAGAGCCACCGTACCATGTGAGAAAGCATTCACAATTTAATGGACCTAAACGGAGTCTGAGGCTTTATGGTTTGCATATAAAAAAACAAACTATCAATAATCTGAATTGGCGTTGAAATAGCAATAAGAAGGACCATGATCTCAAATTTATAAATAAAGCTTAGGACTATTCATTCACATAAAAAATTCTCGACAGATTCACTGTATCCAAGGTATAGGCCCAATTCAGAAATACAGTACTGCAGGAGCGATGCGGCAGTAGTAAAGCAACGAGTTCAATAATGCAACAATTGGGACTGCTGCTCAAGTCAAAAGCTCATTTTTGGAGTTGTAAAGCAACTGAAAGCAATATTTTTTATGTTACAAAGTTGTGTATGGCATCGGCAACAAAGCAGCAGCAGCAGTGTAAAAGCAGCGCATAGTTTAAATGTACCCACAGTCGGCACATGTGCGATTAGTTAGGCACTTCATATCGTTCAATCTCACAAATCTAATTCAAATAGGTTCCAGCTTCTCACAACCATCCGTGTCATTCGTGTTATATTCTCCATGCGAACGGAAAAGGACTACTGTTTAATGCTGTGTTTAAAGTGGAATTTTGTATTTGAGAAGTTTTGAAATTTACACTCTCGGATGTTTGTCGGGTTCGCTTCGCAGTCCAGGGCTCTATTCGCTTGAGCCATATCCCCCAAGATGTCGAAGAAATCTGGTGTTTTGTGACCTGTCGAGGAGAGTCTTCTCATGCCATTTATCATTTGTCGGTAAATAAAGGCCGTCAACATAAGTCTTCCTTTTCAGAGATAATTTTTTGGTTTTCGAAGCAATTAATTGTTTTACGGTTCGCTGAGCCACATTGTATGCGAGGAGAAGGAAGTTTTTAAATTTGCTCGTTGCCAGTGATAAAATACCACAAACTTGATATGTATGCTGGCGAAAGGATACATCCTAGCAAAAGCTGTTTCAAAATTAATAATTATTCAACAGTAAGCGTTCAAGATTGCTCTAAGAGGACCTCAGAAACAGAGTGAACCAAATCTTAGGGCAAGAAATATGTTTTTTTTTTTTAATTTCTGGTAGAATGGGGATACTCTGCGCGAGTTATAAAACGAACAACAGCGTGAATCGGATGAGTTTTCACCAAGCATTAGTTGATCTTGAATAAATTTTTAAAATTTTGTTTATTTATGTATCAGAAGAGATCATAACACTAATATTTCCTTACATTTCAGAATCTTGTTCCGCACCCTTAATCACCAATATGATTATATTTATGATTGGACAATGCTTAAGCAGAAGACCCACCAGGGTCCGGCGAATGCAGCTATAACCCAAGGAACGGCAGAGCCTCGCAACGAACGGGATAAAGAGAAAGAGAAACAGAGCGGAAAAACTATGCTTTCCGATTAAATTAGATTAAATAAACCATTTATTTCTTTGAACGTTATACAATTGAAAAAATATGAAAAAACAAAAAAAAAAAAAAAAAAACCAATACATAGTTATTTTAAACTAATTGAAAGGAAATCAAGCATATTCTGATAATAAAAATTCGCGCAGATTAAACAAACCACAACCTACCACACAATGACAAATCTGCAAAACTAATTTGCACCAGAAAGGTTTATTTTTTATGCGTCATCACTGTGTCTCTCTCTCTCTCTCTTTCTATTTCTTGCAAACATAATCAATTGAAACAAATTATAAACAAATAACACACTACTGTCTCTTGAAAAGAAAACAAAAAAACCCCCACAACAACAAGGATTTATTATATATGTTGAACATTGTAAATTATTTATTTTCACGAAATCCTTAGATTTATTTAAAGATTTTGGCTGAAGAATAAAAATAAAATAAAAAATGGAAATGGAATTAACAATAAAATCGAACATCTGAACTACACAGCCCAGTACAATTGTATTTTCTTTAAATGAACTGTTCTGCGGAACAACGAGCGACTTTCTATTTGAAATGAGATAACTTGAATATTTTTTTGTTTTTTTTTTTTACGTATCCCACTCGTACATAGATATATATACATACATAACATTAATTTTAGTTTCGCCTAACGAATTTCATTAAATTCTATGTTTTTCCTCTTATTTTTTTTCTAAACTACTATACTAAATAGCTTTTGTTTACAACATTTAGTTTACATATATATAATACGTTTCATTATAGGCCCTAAAAACTGATATGTAATTGATGCAGAAACAATAAATAATTTTGTATGTAAGAAACCATCATCACTGCGTAGAGTAATATAAATTATATAGAAAGTCTACAAAAAAAATAACAAAAAAAAATGAAACAATTTCTAAATGCATACAATACTTATTAACCTGTAATTAATTATTGGTTAAATGATAAGTGAATAAAGTATATAAAAAAGTAAATAAAACGGGAAACCTATAAATCTACAAGATTATTGAATTTGTGTATTATGTATTTAATTTGATTGGAGTGGTTGACGCATTTGAATAAAATGCTTTTGTTTGGTGTTTCCTGTTTGTACGTGGAACAACGAACGAAATTCATTCAGTAACCTCTGTAACGAAATGACCACGAGAAAGCTAAGACTGACGGTTGAAGATTTACATATGTCGGAGATATGGAGACGAGGAAGCCAATGAGGAGACAACCCACTTTCTCTGTTACTGCCCTTATCTAATGCAGTGCGAAAACTTCACCTGTTGTTCATCGATTTTGAAAAGGCGTTTGATAGTGTCAATCGGGAATTTATTTGGCATGGCTTACGCAGGAGAGGCATTCCTGATAAATGAATAGCAATTATCAAGGCTACATATGATGGGTCCACATGTTACGCTTTGCACGGAAGGAAGGCTGTCAGAGGAATTCGAAGTCCAAAGTGGGTTTCGGCAAGGCTGCATACTTTCACCAACACTATTTTCATTGGTGATTAACGACGTGCTAAATGCGGCCTTACCAACAGGAAACGGAGGAATTCGACGGACTCTTACATCTGAACTCAAACACCTCGACTACACCCACGACGTATGCCTGCTGTTACACAGAATTATGGACCTTCACCAAATGACAACAAACGTGGAGAGAGAGGCAGACGTCGTCGGGCTGAAAATTACCCTAACCTAACGAAATGACCATTGGCAGTGGCGGCGCTTTTAGCTGTTGAATATAAGAGATCTTGTTGGACCAAACGCTAATTGTTAAAAAGAAAACGATTATGACATCAATGTACAATATTCAATGAATTTTTACCTCTATTATGGCTAGCGAATCGAACATCCGACTCAAGTCGGACTACAAAGTGAATTACTCGTGTCGTGGTTTTGCTGTTAGCACGTACGTTTTCATTCGAATAAAGATATAGTGCTGACAACGGGAAAGCGAAATTATTTTGGTTTGAGTTTAACGTTTTTAATTGCAAAGCTTCAACGAAAAAAGAACATATTAGAGAGAATGTGCAAATGAACAGAGTGCGCAGAGGAACCTTCAGAGCTAACTGATACTTATACTTGTCTTCATAGGTTTATCATGTATTTTCGATTAACTAAACCAGCGCTTGTATTTCTTTTAAATAAAATAAAATATAGTTTTTGTTTTAAACGTTATTTGGGCGTTGATTTTTTGCTAGTGGTAGCTATCAGACTAGCGTCATCAGGTGGGAGCAGTCTCACTCGGATCTCAAACGGATCCATTATGGTCTCCTGTGTGGGATATCCGGGAAGTATAACTGAAAAGAAAAGCAGAAAACAGAAACTCATTAGTCCATACCGGGTGCGGCCCTCCTGAACCAACCCGATTTCGTTTTGAATTTTGAGGTGGTTTTAGGAGGCATGTTCACCAGTTCGGAGAGCTGGTTGAGCTGCAGAGGTCTGAGCCGTTGAAGCCCATTCTACTGAGTTGGGCCGCCATTTGATTGTGGCCTGTAAGAACGCCAATGAGAAGGTTTAGCAGTGTTCTATTGAGAGACAGAAGCTCTCTAGTCCTTTCCGCTTTGTATTGGGCCCAAAGAAGTCTCGAAACTCGGCAGGACCGGAGCGAGCTATAATGTTGAATTGTATTCAAATACAAACAGGATCCGTCCGGGTGACTACTTCGATTCCCAAGGCCCAAAGGTTTCAAAAAGCATTTATAGAATTATGAGAATCACATTTCCGTTCTCGAGGACGGCGAATGGAGAAGGTATAACCGCGAACCAAGGTGTGGATGTAGTCCAAAAAGCCAAGACACTTCGACTACACACATCGAGCGAATGGACAATAATGCTTCAGCAAAGAGGATCTTCGAGGTGACAAGGAAGACCGAACCTCCAATTTATGGATCAAGCTATCGCCAGAGCGGTTAGTCTGGACTACTGGAAGCAGGATCGAAGGGAATGGAAGGCTGCCGTGTCTCAGGCAGAGGATCTTCACGCAAAAAATAGTTTTAACCATGCATTTGGATCATAAAAGGATATTCCTTTCTGTACCGTTTTTTTTTCTAAATAAGCTCTTTCATTCATGAACAAGTGACAGTTCTCATTTTCACTAATTTCATGAACCTAAACGACTATTCGGGATTTTGTACGGGAATGGAACAGAATGAAACGTATTTGGTGGTGTGCGTAACCTCATGGGTGTACCCCGGTCAGCTGATTAAAGTGACAGCTTTCATTATTCTGTTTACAAATTTTTACCTGTACCGTGTTAAATATTAAAGTTGCCGATAGAAATGTTCGCAGTGCAAAAGGCTGGAAAAGTGGAAGCATTTCTTCTTATAAAGTCAATGGTAAAACGCCATGCAAGAAGTCTAGACTACTCCCACAAGGTGGATACGAATCCATCAACGAAAAGTGATGCAACACTTCTAAGTGAACTGGATGGTTGGGAAAAAAATGCCATACAGCGGAAGCATCGGAACAATGTCCCAGAAATACGATCGATATTAGAAAAATTAAATCTACAGCAATTGAATGTTTCGGAAATCAAAAGCCTGGAACAGTCATTGCGAGATGAATTGATGAAGCTTCCCAATAAAACGAATCCCAGAGTGATAGACTATGGCGATGAACCCAAGGAATTGTCGAGATATAATAAACAACCACACTATGTATTCAAAGCGAGGGAGTTTTCTGAGTTGGCGTCAAGAGCAAATCTGTTTCGCATGGATCATCTTGGAAACTTTACCGGTCACAAGAGTTATTACCTAATGGGAGCTGCCGCTGAGATGGAACACGCGCTTACACAGTACTTTTTAACGAAGCTTAAGTCTGTTAATTTTCGATTGATATCTGTGCCTGATATTTTGCCGAAGGAGGTGATAGAAGGATGCGGCATGCAGACATCTGGAGAAAGAACACAAGTATGCATTTATAATAGTTTTTTTTTTCATTTTAATTAGGTTTGTCGCGCCTCATTAGTACTGACCGGAAGGTTCGTTGTTCGATTTCCAGACAACAAATCACACGAAATTTAACATTAGTTGTCCTCCATTCGATTAAAGATTACAACAGGTACAATACGAATGGTTATGAGAAGTTGTCGCGCCAAACATGTTTAGCTCTTGGATCAGAGGCTTTAATTTAGTATTGCTGAATCTATTCAAAGGTCTAAATGAGCAAATTTATTCGTATATCGATTTTCCAGGCCTTTAACTAAACTATGAAACGCTGAAAAGAATAGTTTCCATCCAATTTGGCCTTGGCCTTGATTTCCTTGAGTGGAAGCTTTAAATCTGTAGTTTTTTCAGTGTTAAAATAGAGCCACAATCAGTCAAAACCAAACCCAGACATGTGTGATGTTGTAGCAGCAAATCTAGAAAGAAGAACATAAATTGATAGTCAGTTCCGAAAAACCAATATTTTGCAGTTGAAATGTGTAGAACAATTTAGCTCTGCGAATCGTAGCTGCTAGTAGTACGAGTCTAGTACTAGTGTCTACTAAATGTTGCTTGCTGAATTATTCTTTTCATCAATTCTAAAGGCTAAAACTTGTTTGTTTGCTTTGTTTAATGCCACATATCTTGTATAAGTATTACTAGACCTTCATCTCTTTAAAACCAGTTTCGATGCGGTCTTGTTTTTGAGATTATACCATTTGCCATTATCACTATCAATGATTCTTCTCAATTTCTTTAGGTTTACAAATTGAACTCAGGGAAATGCCTATCTGGAACATCCGAAATGGCCTTAGCTGGATACTTTTCAAATAAAATATTCAACGAAGATGAACTTCCAATCAAAGTGACCGCCGTAAGCAGATGCTTTCGAGCTGAGACTTCAGGATTGCATGAGGAAAAAGGCATCTATAGGTATTACTTTCTGGATTAAATTGATCGCATCTATGGATTTATCTATAAACATTCAATGTTTGGTTTGAATCCCCACAGGGTCCATCAGTTCACAAAAGTCGAAATGTTTTCGGTATGCGCTGAGGAAAAGTCCGAGGAAATGCTGGAATCATTTAAAAATATCGAAATAAATTTATTTGAAAAGCTTGGAATTCATTTCAAACTTTTGGATATGCCTCCATCGGAATTGGGTGCACCGGCTTATCAAAAGTATGACATAGAATCTTGGATGCCTGGCAGACAAATGTGGGGTGAGATATCCAGTTGCAGTAACTGCACTGATTATCAAGCGAAACGACTCAATATTCGCTATCGTACATCAAACAATGAAATAAAGTACGCACATACGGTAAATGGAACTGCTGGAGCTGTGCCACGGCTTTTGATCACTTTGTTAGAGAGTAATCAATTGGAGAACGGAAGGATTCGCGTGCCTAGTGTTCTAAAAAAATACATGAAAAATATTGATGAGATTAACAGAGAGAAACGTCTGCCTGAGCTCAAATTGGTTAAGCATATAGCATCGCCTAATATAACAGAACTTTAATCTAAATTAAGTTGTTTTTCTTTTGTATTTCTGTCGATGGTATGATGTACAATACAGAAAGCTCGGTAAGTAGCATTGTGCCATAGATTCTTATTCAATTTGTCAATTTTTGGTTCACAGCAACAAAGTTAAGGTTCAGGATCTCCCGTCATGGTCCAGGGGGAAACTATTTTCAGTTTAGGTCGAAAAGTTTTCTATATACTTATCAGAATCGTTTCTTCAATACCGCTTGCGTCGGTAATTGCCACCACGAAGTTGTTTGTACGCCAGTTAATGTATTGATTCCTCCAAAGGTCGCTTTCTCGCTTTGTTTAAGTTGCCGCTTATCCTGTTTGCCTTTTATTGAAACTTTCCACAGATAAGTAAACCATTTCCCTATGTAATAATGAAAGACTTTCAGCATGTTGTCCTGTTGAGAAATACAACTTTCACGAGATGTTTGTTTCAGGTCCTGTGCTATTTCCGAAACAACTCCCGGCTTAAACAATGGCGGTATATTTGTTTTGTGAGCCATAGTTCTCAGCAATATTTTTCCATATGTGCAACTCTTGTACCTGTACGATAGTCAGAAGGTCTGAATGATTCTATATTTAGAAAAAGTGTAGGATACTTCATTAATCCGCTTAAAGGTTTCTCATCTTACATTCCCCAGTTTTGAGATGTACACACACTAAGTTAAGCTTTTAAAATGTCGCTAAGTTTGTTACTACGTTTCAACTATATCGAGTGAGTTATGTGTACTAGTAACTGCAACTTTCTTAATGGTTTCTACTGCAGTCCTGCTTCTACTCACTGCAACCCTGCTATGACCTAACCCTTTGTATGGCTACATAACTTCCAGCAAGCCCCAGTGAAACTACTAGTCTCATCCTACAAAAATAAAAACCCATCTATGTATATATAGAGGTTGACCTGTCTACTTCCTGTTACCCGATCTTCAGAACAACAAAAGAATGGCTTCATACATATAATGAAACATTTATTTAAGTGTAAGTGCTCATCCGTTTCAATCAATTAATTTTATTTCCATATGTGTACTATGCGAATTAGGTAATAGATACATTTAATCAATTTATAACAAACAAATTATTTTTTGTGTCAAACTCGTTGATTAGTGGATTTAATTATTATTTTGTTTCTTTTTGTTTTAACGTTTCTATACGCCCCTATTTGGAATTAAGTAATGGGTGCGTGGGCAACATCATGATGTGTCTATTGCGCTCATGACCTTGGTGGCTTTATAAGTTTGCTTGCCGGTGGAGGTATCTTACAAAAGCCAGCCGCATCAAAGACCGGAAGTAATTCACGAACACGCCCTGGAATGCTGCCATCTAACATTCTATACGCAAAATAAAAAAATAAAAAATAAAATATATAATAAAAACAAAACGTTTTTGCTGTGCCATAGTAACCTTCGCTTGTATTCGATTTTTGCGCCTTTCATGGGAATATTTGCCTCGGTCGGGAAGAAGGTGGCGTCATAGAAATTCAATCCGTTCTGTAGCAATATATTATACTCATCCATTGAGGCCAATGTGACACGGATGACTGCCGGCGGTATTTCCCTCTTATGACGTTCGACTTTTTCAACACCCACCTCTGGTTTAGGTGTAGCATTGCCTAGAAAAAAAAATATCACATTATTTGCATATACTTAGTTCCAAATGTTAGGGAAGGATTAACACTTGCTTTCGGCATCTTTTTCTGTTGGGGTCGAAGATGAATGATGGACATGTAGTCTAACAACTTCGACTACCGAATCGAAGCGATAGAGAGAATGCCTTATATCCTCAACTGGCAAGTCCTCAGGAACATCCAAAACGTATAAGGTAAACGTTTTTCGTGGTCTACAAGGTATGGCTATCTAAGGGAAAGCCAACGGTTACTAATAAAGCAATAACTTATTGTATTTATTTTTTTATGTACATTTAATATAGTGCAAGAATATTTTTATGATATTTTCGGTGTGTGTTAAATTTTGGGTGCCTATTATGATATTTACAGACCTTGAAAGTACTTCAAGGTGAATGAGTGAATAGTAAGGCACATAGCCGTTCAGCAGGACTTTACTTCTCAATCATTTCCCCTCTTTGTGTACATAATTGTACATATTTTGTTAAGATTTTCAGGTTCACCACCACCCTTCCATACATACATAATAGTGTAAGTATATTTGCACAAGATTTTCATATATAAAATTTTGATTACATTTTTGTTTTTTTACGAAGTGAGCTGTAATCTTTGTTTTTTGTTTTTTACCAATTCGGAATATACTGCAGTTTATAGTGAATAGTTTTTGTATTTTTGTATTTAGTATGACACACAAGAAAGTATCTTTGGCTAAATATACTTACACTTTTGGAGTAAGAACTCTAATTGACATGGAAAAAGTAAGAAAATTAATTATTTAGAATTATTTGAAAAACAGATTAAACAAACAGAATAGTGCCAGAGATATTTTTTTTTTAAATATTCTGTGAATTGTACAAAATGTTGCCCTAAATGTGGTTAGTACATATGATGCTATGTAGTCAGGTTTTAAGATTTTTTCGAATTGAAACAAATCGAACCAATGTTTGGGTATTTCATATTAATACTATAGTGACTGACTAATAACCTTGGCAGGGGATAGGAAGGCATTCATGAATAGAAATCCAAGTCTTTAGTTGCTATGAGCACATGTACTCATATTTTGCCAAGCGATTTCGAACGCAAATGTTCATAGTCTTTTGTTTTTTATAGTTTGTATGACTTGGTGTTACTTCTATTCTTTTTCGAACGAATAAATTTGGTTTTAGTAGGATTTCTACCACGTTAAAGGAACAAGGCAGACTGTTTCATCTACTGGATATAGTCATAAACTTCTTTTATCCGGAACTCCAATAACCAGGAACCTCTGTGAATCTTTTTTCACAGAAGTCTTATTTTTAATCTCGATTTCTATTATCTGCAAAGCCTTTAATATCCAGAAATACATTTATTCGGATACGACAAACTTGATCGTTTGTGACTGATCTGTGTGGACAGTCACGATCTTTGCATATTCAGTAAAAATATAAGCGGAATTGAGTTAATCAACGGGCTCGGGTTAACAGGTTTTTAAAAACAATCTGTTATCTATTTCGACGCTGGCCTTAAGCGCGATCTATCGGCTGGTTTAGCGTGTTTTTAGGTATTTTTTCTTGAAGCTCCAGTATCCTTAAAAATTCGATTAACTAGAACTAGGTTGGTCCTGATTAACCTTTCTCCTAAAACAGCAGAGGCTAAAGCTATTTTCCAAGATATCTGTTTAAGAAACCATTTAAGGTATTCGAACTTCCAAATTTTTAATAAAAACTTTACACGATAGTGCGAGAACTCGTTTTGTTATCCTAATTTGCTAATACTGGCTCTGCGTAATCTCATTTTCAATTTTTAATAAGTGGGCTTGATGGATTATGAGAAATTGAACCTACAAATTCAGAAAACATAGGCTTAAATAAGATGATAAACCAAGTGCCATTGGAAGTCAATGCCGTAAAATACGAACGCATATATTGTGGAAAAGCCGTGGTATTCTATCAGACAGGATATGTCTAGATTAGACCAAATATGTATGAAATGTTACCTAAATCGCTAAGGTTTTGAGAATTTATTTTAATTTCAAGTTGTTATTGAGTAAGTTGTGAGTTTCCAGGCACCAGATATAGGATTTTGAAGCAATTCCGCAGGTCCGACACCTACAGATAGACAGAATTTCCATCTCAATTTTTTTTTAAAGTAATTTCTCAATCTGGCTAGTAAACATAATCTTATTTCAATGATTCCAAACAGATCTTGTGTAGATATCTTCCTTAGCCAAATCAGATTATGGGACCAGGAGACTTCTATAACGCTTGCAAGCTAACCAAATTTACTTCCTTGTTCTTTGAAAATAATGCCCATCTAGCTCTCTTTCAAAACTACGCCCCTTTCTTAAGATAATCCACAGTAATTCTATATTTTTTTTTGTACAATTAATTAATTAATCTGCTAAGATAGGTGCATGACAAACTTTCATCGTTACGTGAATTAATTTTTGTTTTAAAAAAATGGAGAAAAATTTTGAAGATTACTTTTCGATAGAATCTGGCTCCGGTGACTTTATGAAATCCTTTCTTGAATATCGACTGATAGTCTTCTGGATGTGAAAACTTAAAAAGTATACCGGTTGCAGTTTTGGTCAAACTAAAGCACCCCTTGAAACTCATCTTTTCACATATCATAGCAGCACGCTCCATGGACAGTTCATAGGATGGTGTCAATAAAAACGCTCCTAAACATGACCAAGTTGGAGGATAACACACATTTTTTTTTGTTTTTGGTTTTTTTTATATATTTATTATGTATTATGTGCTCTGCTATCCCTAGTATTTACCTTTTGCCAAAAAGTTATCGCTCACAGATACTTCTGAGTCCGTATCCTCGTCCCGTTTATCAGTCCATTTCGGTTCGGAGGACAATTTGTGCGCGGCCATCTTACTGATCAGACTCGATGGGGGCCGATTACGTGGAAAATCATTCTTTTCCAATTCAATATCCGAAGTATTCCCCATGTACGACATAGTAACGATTAAGAACTCGCGTTTTCTTTTATTTCAAATATAAGACACAGCACGCCACTAAAAGTTTCACTATAGCTGATGAACTTTACACTCGATCTAAGATTTTTTTCAAAGAGTACTCAGCTTTTATATGTAGAAGGCAACACAAAAAAACCAAGTATTACTCCCGGTATGAGTATATAAACATTCTAAAGATACATTTACTTGGTCGCGAACTTAATAACTCTTGAGATGAGACAATGCGAGTACAATGTCAGTGATGTGTATGCTTCTCTTCTTTTTTTTTATTTTCTATTTTATTTAACAAAATTGTTACAAATAAAACACAAGGAACAGATCAACGAGAATTGTTTTCGCTTGATTTGTTTTGTGACTTCTCACGACATAAATAGAATTAGATACAAGATGATGCTACCTAATACAATAAAACAAAAAAAAAAAAAAAAATACGCAATATGATTCCAAAGAGAATTAATAAAATAAAATCATGCGAATTAAATTGGGTTCACCGCTTGTTACCGCTCGTATATTGCCATTTTGAAAAGCTAACCGATCGAATGGTTCCCGCTTCATATTAATTCGTGTGAGTGTATGGGTCTATGCGGGTGAACAACAACAAAAAGGAATTTATAAAAATCTTATGTAAGGTCGAATAAATAGACTACATCCGTTCTCCTCCCACGACTTGGTATCAGTTTGAAGTGGTTACTTTCCGCAGACTCCAATTAAATATCTACCTCATTGGGAGATTAAGGTTATTAATATATTTGTTTATGTGTATTCAGTTTTATTCCGATGTGTTGGTGTTTTTTATGGAGGTGTATTTAGGAAGGCAAGGAGCTGTCTTTCAAACACATGCTCGATGGTAATCTGATGAGATTGCGACCCTAATTAGAGGCAATTTCGAATGAACAAACAATCTCGGACCTCCTTCAGGGGACAGTCAACCTTGTTGCTATTCGGTGTACTAATAGCGTCGCTCAAGTGGTTAGTGCCCTGGACTGCAGAGCAAGAGGTTCGAAGTTCGAATCCCAGTCAACACACCTAAAAGTTTTTGAGCGCCGCACATCTCGCGAGCATCTGACAAACTTCCGAGAGTATAACCGTCATGAACCTTCCCCAAAAACAAATTACTCTTCGGACACGGCATTAGACATTATGTCCCTTCCATTGGGTAAAGAATATAACACAACACGAATGGTTGTCAGAACCTAAGCCCTAGGTCCCATAGACCTCTTGTGCCAAAAAAAAAATTGGGTTTTCAAAACAATTCTAATACCTGGGGCTAACTCTAAACTCCTCTCAAACATAGGCAAACGAAGGACTACAGAAGGCAGGCTTAATAAATATCACAGACTAGCTTGTAAGCAATGAGAACGAGTCTCTCTGCAGTGATGGAAGTTATCCTTAAACCTCCACCTCCTCAATCTTCCGATATAGAAAAAAACCCTGACTAGGGCCTTTGACTTATGTTTAAAATTGACGATAACTGGAGACACATATCGTCATAGGCATGGTACTAAGCAAAGATAGACTTCTTGGAATTACCACAATGGACAACTGTCTACCAAATTGTTACTTCAGTCAAAAATTCAAGGTAACAGATCGCCATGACTGGGAACAGGGCAAACTTCCATTTGCTAGCGATGTATGATACAAAGTATGAAGCAATGAGAGCTCGAGAATGCGGTGTTAATACAGAAATATCCATCTACATATGGTTTAGAACTAAGTATGTACAATAAGAAGGACATTTTTATTCTCTCCGCTCCCAGCCATTTAAAATTATTATGTCTGAAATTATTCATATCAGATGAACCGAGTTCATCGTTTTAGATGGGAGAAGACAGCGGTCATAATGAAGCGGAATGAAATAACAGACGTACTAGCCAGAAAAGGATCTGCATAAACCTTCATTTCTGTGGGTTAACAGCTCTGTAGTACAGCTCACCATTACTGGACAAAAATCGAAGATAATGGCCAAAATGTTTATGCCAAACATTTCCTGTACAAGAATGGAACAACTTCTAGGACTCATTGGACATTGTAAAGTCAAAAAAAAAGCAGATAAACCGTGGAGCATGTGAATCAGGGGGACACATTTTGTGTCACTGCAATAGTTTAATCAAAACACGTAATCGTTAGGTTTTTTTTTTAATGATATTTGGGGTGATGGGCTTGATATAGCCTCAAGGAGCACCTCGGCCTCATAGAGATCTTTTGTGTTATGACCTTGCAGATGCTGAGTAGATCAGCCTTCTAGCTAAAAACAAGTTTATTACTGAAGCTTGGGATTGTATGAGCTGAGGAAGAGGTTATGTCGGAAGGCGAGGTAAAACCTTTGTGGAAGTGTTTGAGCCTAGTGAGAGCAATGGCCGGACATTCACATAAAATATGTTGGGCGCTTTAAAGCTAATACCAATTTTCTTGAGGTGATAGTTGGGATAGCAATGACCAGATAGGAAGTCCGTCAGGATCTTAGCTTTATATTTGGTCATTGCTAGAATTTTTTTTTCGTTTGTTTTTTTGAAAAATTAATGAATTTCTTGGCATGCCTCTCAATAAGAGAGCTTTTCGTTTTGAACCCACTTTACCTAGCTGACAGGTAGACTTGAGAGGGGTTCAGGGCCAATGCATGGAGATTGGGTACCGGATCTGCAAAGTTCGTCAGCGGCCTCATGTCCAGGGATACCTATATGTCCAGAGACATATAATAGAATTATATTATTACGTGCAGCAGGATGATAGAGGTAAAATGTCCTAACGACGCGGACAGTTTGTAGCTGGGACCAAATATTCCGACTCCTACCCCATTCGATATTTTAGAACAGTCAGTGTACCAATTAGCATGAGAAATCAATTGAGGGATATCAGGACTATTTCAATAGCTGTGTTTCGGAATGACAACGTTGAAGGGGCGATGGAAATTGATTCTTTTCGGCATGAAATCAGAGAGGCATACTGTTGGAGAGGATAGCAGCGAAATTATTTTTATTATGAACTTGAGTACGATGACCGGGCCTTAATTGGAGGGAATTACCAGAGATCCATCTGAACATCTCATTTAATCTTAATCATTATTTTAAGAGGCTTATACTTTCCTGCGAGTCTTCCGACTTTGACCTTGTCATGGGATATGTGGCGTCTAACACCAATCCTGTCATCTATTATGTTCTAGAAGCCTGGGTTCTCTTCTGCACTAGCAGACGCTTTTACAACGATACAAATATTATTCTGATAGTCTATTGAATAGGTAAGAGACGTGAAAGCTCGGGTCCCCAGTAGTTCCAAAAGGACTTGGGGTTTTAGTAGAAGTTTGTGCGACGTCGGGAATCACAGGAATCGAGTGGTGTGTTGTAAAGCAATAGCATGTAGGTGTCATTCTGTATTTCATACATGTATCACAAATCAAAAAACTAGCATCATTTTAGTCATAAGAAATGCATGGAAACACATATGTATCACGGTGATTGTATGGAGGAGATTCGTTAGACATGATCTGGAATAATGAAGAAACAAAAGACTGCACATGTTGAAATACGAATTCAGGCAGCAGGTAGTTCGCTGCGGCCAAGAGTCATTAATGTCAAGTCCATAAGCGACCCCCTGGCTGTGATCTTCATAAAGACTGCATTTTTACAAACATGACTCAAAACGCTAAACTCTATGAACTCCTGCGGGGAACTTATGGAGTCTGTTCCAATGCATCGGGAGAATATGTATGGTGGGGTTTTCGGAAGAACCAACTTTGTGGAAACTTGTAGGTGGAACCGATGACCAAGTCAACCACGTACTTATGAATAAGACGCATGCATCAAACATTTTGGACGCATGGGCCAAAAATTTACTCGATCATATTGGATCAACGCCAAGCTCAGAGCTCGACTACTCGTATGAAACAAATTTCTATTACAAGATTGTCATCGTAGCAAGAGGACTTTTTTGGCTCTACAGGGGTTTAGAATTACAGAAATTACCTACTTACCTACTTACAGTTGCGGGTGAACCTGGGCCTCAACCAACAAGCCTCTCCAGTTAGACCGGTCCTTAAATAGCTTGTATAGTTTTTCGTTGAATCTTCTCCTCCAAAGCCGGTCAACGCAAACGGGACCGAAAATTAGACGAAGAATCTTTCTCTCGAAGCGACTGAGGATCTCTTCATCTGCTTTAGACAGAGTCCATGCTTCAGCGCCTTAAAGTAGGACTGGGATGATCAGGGTCTTATAAAGAGTCTCCTTAGTTCTTCTGGATAGGCCTCTACTACTCAATTGCCTTCACAACCCAAGGAAACAGCGATTGGCAAGAGTTATTCTTCTTTTTATTTCTGCTGAGCTGTTATTTTCAGAGGTTATAGCAGAGTCGGGGTAGACGAAGTCCCTTACTACCTTAAAGCTGTAGCTGTTACTTACTGAAATACTCGTCAGAAACGTACATTGAAATCATTTTTTAGTAAATCCCGGTTTTATCGGCTCTAAATAAACTGTAACTACTTACCTGACAATCAACGCCATATACACGAACTTCCGCATAACATAATTTAATGTATTTAATTATAGAATGTAGCCATAAGCACTTGGAGCCTTTGTAATAGTGAAAATAATTTAATTTGTGAAAACACTCCTAGTACTTTTTTTAGTACACTTTTTAAGTACGTACTTCTCGAGCAACACTATGCGGTTTTCTTGAAAATGTCATACTTCGCGTTCAGCAGTCTCACAACCCACTTTCACTTTAGCAACAACTGTCAATTGGCTCCGTTTCGGCTTACTAATTTAATTCAAGTTCTAGCAAATAAACGAAGATGTGTTCATGTTAAAATTTCGCCGACTGAAATCTGGATGAATCAGTTAATAATTGTGCAACGATTTGTCTTCATTATATCCGCCGTTTGACGGATGAAATTAACCATAACCTGGTATGCGGCTTTGTTTACAATTTATTGTTGTCTGATATAAAAAAATCCCCCTCTGACTAATACAAAGTAGCTGTGTTAATAGAAAGTATACTTAGTTTTATAAAACCTACTCTCGTGAAACAATGGAAAAAGAAAGGTAAGTTTGGTCATCTTTGTAGAATTTTATGTTAATCCTCCGATCTTAGGTTCTCACTGCTCCTGTTGGATCCTAATGAGATTTATTTCGAAGATTTCTCCGTGGATCTTCTGCCACAAAAGGCATTAATCAACAGTAAGTCTCTACCAGAAGGCTTAACACCAATCCAAGGTCGCCTCAAAATGTGTTCCAAGTCACTGGTTTTTGAACCAAAAAAGAAGCAAATACCGCTCATTAAAGTGTACTACAATAAATGCTCAGAAATAAGCGCCGATACCAAGGACACCCAACAGAAGTTGTTGTTTATTAGGTACATCATATCACGTTCGTGTAATCTATGGATTCGTAGCTTTAATTTGATTTCTATAGGTGCAGCCAATATGTAGAACTCTTGGAAAACAGTATCATAGCTCCGTATAAGTTCATTACATGCGATCGGTCTTTTCTATTCAGCTTTCATTATGTTCAAGTAACTGACAATGTAGTGCCGCTGTGTCAACAGCTCAAACGTGCATCTAGCTTGGACTCGACCGAACATAATAATATGGTAAAGAACGAAAAGCCTTTTCTATCAATAAAAGCCTGTGTAGACATTTCCTTCAAGATAGCTGCCATTGTGTTCTCTCGTCATAAGAGAATCAAATTCGACCCACTTTGGTTGAACAGCATTTACGAGAGAGTTATAATCGAGTATAATGTGAACGAAGTGAACCCCCTTGTACTGAACCCTGGACGTATTCTACTTACTAATTCGTGTATCTACTTACAGCACTACAACAATATACAATCGGTAAGTGTGGTCGCCTGTTGATAGAATTCCTAAAGTCCTACTGTTTGTTTCCCTAGGAACCTGTGACAAAAATCAAACTTGGCTGTGTAACGAGCTTTACCAAACGACGATTCCTATTGAGGCATATCGTAAGTATCATCAAGTACCCGTTCGTTGGTATAGTCTATGATTGTTCTCTTTCAGGGATTAGAGATCTACTGGGACACCAATCAACATCTGTATGTTTCATTTAAAAACGTTGCAGAACGCAATAATTTCATTTCATTGGTCGAGGAACAATCGGATTTTAAACCTCCCAATGTGGAGCCACAAAGCATGACACTCAAGTGGCAAAATCGTTTAATATCCAATTATGAGTATTTACTCTACTTAAACGGGTAATTTAGTTATCCAACTATGAATGTTCTTTCGGAATTAATTGGTGAAAACATTTTCATAGCTTAGCGGATAGATCTTTTAAGGATTTGACTCAGTATCCTGTGTTTCCATGGGTCTTGTGCGATTATACATCGCAATCGCTCGATTTAAATGACCCAAATGCGTATCGTGATTTAAAGAAGCCCATCGGAGCTTTGAATGCCGAACGCTTACAACGACTGAGGGAAAGATACGCCGAAATGGATGATCCAAAGTATGTAAATTTTCTTAAAATTGTTAAGAACTTTGTAGTTTATTCAAAAGTCATGAATCAGCTTCAGAAGTTACATTTTATTATGAAATTACAAAATTATTATTAACTTCGTGGTACTTACCGCTTAAGCGCAATAGCATAACCTCCTACTACTTACTGCTCATGTAGAAAGTGCTTTTCCTGTGAATCTGTGGTTTCCAGGAAAGCCACAGCGTAAAATATCAGTTTGAATTCATAATTTGATATGACTTACTTAAAGACATTCAGCGCTGCTATGTCTCCTATCTGATGGTGACAAACCGCAAAACCTATATGATAAAGTACGCTGAAATCTCCAGTTATGTCCGGCTTCGATGCATGCTGACTTCCCTTGTGCGTCGCGGGCAAGTCAGTTCAGCATCTGATAGTTTTCAATCGAAATCGCTCTTGATGGGGCAAAACATCTAAAAGAGTGAATTTTCCTACGTTTGTGTTTTCTTGTAATGACGGTCTTATTCATTTTTGCAGTGTATTGCAACATGTCTGTACTCAAAGCATTTGCAGTTCTAAGGGCGACTATCCACTCTAACGTTGTTCGCATCGTACTCCACTCATTTCCCAGAGATTCTAGACGTAATAAACACGCTAATGACAAACGAACTATCCTTGTCAAAGGTTTAGTTTTTCTTCTTTTCATGAATGAAAGGGATCTACATTCATATCCCTTATTCTTATTAACTTGGTACCGAATATTAGAAGAAAAAAAAACAACTACTTGTAAAAAATAATCCAGAAAATCTATCCATATACAATTCTAGGTATTTGTACGGATCTCATTACTCGACTCCTGGTTTCTTCTTGTTTTATTTGGTAAATGAATACACATCTAAGCACAGCTAAACATGTTATTTTATATTTAATTCCACTTATGTACCTAACTACAATACCCGTTTTAAGGTTCGAAAATATCCTCATCTGATGTTATGTCTGCAAAATGGAAAATTCGATCATCCAGACAGAATGTTCAATAGTATTCCGGATACTTTTAAAAATTGTCTAACTAACATGGCTGACTTTAAGGTATGTATCTGAGCTTCTTGAGACTATCCCCCAGGGTAACGCTCTATTTTTATCTTTAAAGGAACTTATACCAGAATTTTATGATACATCACAAAGCGGAGACTTTCTACTGAACACATATAAAATAAATTTTGGTCAGCGAAGTAACGGAGCCGGGGTTGATCATGTGCAGTTGCCACCGTGGGCTAAGAATTCTCCTGCAGCTTTTGTTTCGAAATTAAGGTTTTTTTTTTTTGTTTTGTAAGAATGAAATGTGTAATCGTTGTAATGTTTTCTTTTTAGGGAAGCATTGGAATCGGAATGTGTGTCTGAGAATTTGCATCACTGGATTGATCTCATTTTCGGCTACAAACAGAAAGGCCCAGAAGCTGTTTTAGCTGATAATGGTAGGTTGAGTTGTGTTTTACTTAGTTAAAGTGGTTCTTCAATGTTAAATCAATCAATCAATCGTTTGTAGAGTTTGCTTATCCTTCATTTGAATGCAAATCTAGTTTCCATATGACGTTTAACATATGACGTCCAAGAACTTACCAATTTAAATTAGAAGGAGCTACTGAATTGCGCCGAAGTTTTCCCAGCAGTTGCGATATTGCTGCGCCACCGAAGTCCGTTGCCAAACTCATAGATTATTACGACTCGGGAAATGAAACTGGATACATTTTACATCGCCTCAGCTCATAGGGTTCACAAGGAAACCATCTCTTAGATTTTTATAATATTGCCTCGCATGGTGAATAAAAATGTCTGTTCTCATTGTATAATTGAGCTTCCAATCTAGTTGCTCTTTGGATATACCATTCAGAACAATACTAACAAATAGAATGAGGCGATTATCGGTCTCTACTGCTGGCGACAGATGAAACGAATACTCCCAAACATCAGTATCAAATTAGCAGTACTCTGTCTGTCTCGTAGCAGAAAAGGTTATACAACTGGAAAGTGTTTTAACCGGACGAAGTGCTACTACTCTCTCCGACATATGTGGAGAGGGGGACGATACTTCGGATCATTTTCTTTGTGATTGTCTTGCCTTTTCTTGAGTCGGGTGGGCACATCTTCGGTGCTTTAGCTCTTGTCTGCCGATTGCACTACCCATTTCAAAAATTGATCCCTTCATCGATATAAGATTTCAAAACTTTAAAGTATTACTAGAGGACGCCTCTTTGTTTATCGTACATTTGCCCATATCAAGTGACTAACTACTTGGGCTTCTAATCTTCCTAGAATGGAAGAGACCGTTTTTTTAACAGAGTAGCACTAGTATTGAGCTCGCCAAAGGAGTGTTTTTTGTACTCGTACATCCAGTTTAGTTCATAAAAGTGGTTTTTGTTTTATAATTATTAAAATATGACTTGTATCTAATTGACTGAGGATACTACATCAGGCACCATTAAAAGGAATGCTTCACTTCTTAAGATAGCATGAGACATATTCCTAGAAAAATAGCGAATAGAAATATATTTTAAAGAAAAAGATTGATGATTGCAGTCTAATGCTTGTTTTCCTTTTTAGTTTTCTACCATTTATGTTATGAAGGCTCCGTTGACTTAGACACAGTAAACGATCCAGTAGCTCGTCACGCTCTTGAGATACAAATATCGGAATTTGGCCAAATACCAACACAATTATTTGATAAACCGCATGTGTCCCGAAACTCGAAAATTTCAAACGTTTCTGAAAATAATCGCACAACAAGTGGTAATGCAGAGTTTTAGTGTTATCAGTGTTTCAATGGTAAAAATTTTTCCAGAAAGCAATCCTCATCTAGAACTACGAGCTTCATACTCTGCTCACAAGGACTCAATAACATCGATCTTAATAGACGGCGATACGATTTTGTCAACAGGCAAGGATGGCTTACTGAAGTGCTATTCACTAAAGGATAAACGCCAAACAAGGTGGGTACAAGTGTAAGCTTGGGTTTTCAGTGTGTATATGTACATGGTTATACCTTCAGGAGTATTTCTTTTGGAAAACTACCAATAAGCTCATGCGTGAAGATGTCGGAGTCGAATTTGTACATTGTCGGATCGTGGGACAATAACATGTAAGTGGAAAGGAAATGAGATGAGGGTTTTTATTTTATTTTTCTACTTTGCATAGAAATTTATATAAATGTAATTACGGAAAAGTGTCAGACGTTATACCAGCTCACGACGACTCAGTTTCTTGCCTTAGTCTTGACGAAGAACTTGGAGTTCTAGTATCTGGCAGCTGGGATTGCAGTGTAAAGTAAGGAGCTATAATGTTGTCGTATTGTTGTGTGTAATATTGATTTAATTTGCAGAGTTTGGAAAGGTTTTAAAAATCTCGATGATAAAATGTATCGCCTCTCGAACTCAATGATAGCGCACAATCAGTTCGAATCAAACATCACTTGTATTTGTATTAGGAAAACAAATGATTTCTTTCAGGTGATCATAGCCACTAAAGGCGGAGATATATTTGCATGGGACTTGCCTTTAGAAATCATGGATTTGGGATTCGATAGTCAATCAGAGCCGCGTCTGTTTCAGAAACATCAGAATGAAGTTTCCAGTATCTGCTTGAATGCGAATCAAACTAAACTTGGCTCTTGCTGCACGGATGGATTGATACAAGTATATGATATGAAAACCGGAATGAATCTGTTCAGTAAGAAGCTAACTTCAACACCCATGTCCTTGGGTTGGAGTGACAACGATTACTTGATCAATGTGAACGATGATGGCTTTATTTACATATGGGATTTGGTGCAAGTAAAATTGTTTATACATGTGAAAATATTTGAAGGTTTATTATTTGGTTGGCAACGTTAGAAGGAGATTTAACTACTTTTGTTGTATTTTTAGGACCTTTAACAGTTGTTGCTTCGTCCAAAAGCCATGACGGGCTTATTATAACCGCAGGTAAAGATGGAAACGAATATAAAATCAAATGCTGGGTGATATCTACATAACGTTTAATTTATTGTCCTTTTTTTTTTATTGTGTGATTGTAAACTTTAAACTAAGAAAATTGTATACAATTTAATATATTTATGTACGGATTGCGAAACAATTTAGTCTAGTTTTTACTTATACATGTTTTCAGTGACCGTTTTGTTATGTTTTATATTTTCCAGGGGTAACCTTGCCACTGCTGCAATATTGTGAACATGGTCCACTCGGTTGTCTGTCTGTTTCTATTTAGAATTTTAGTTAAAACTATGTTTGCATTATGTGTCCTGTGAAACTGAGTGGATTGAACTCAAGTAGGCGTTTTTTTTTCTGTATCTATCACAAGGAAAGGGTACAGGGAAGTTTAAACTCAACTCGGTTTTTTGCACCCCAATTGATGATTGCATCGATTTCGGAGTTGAGCTCGGTAGACATTCGTTTCCGGTGAGAGACTCAGCTGCTTGGGATTTCAGACGAGGAGCCGTTAAAAAATAAGCAAAGTCAGGAGTACTGTCATCCGCAAAGAGATGGACTGGATTGCGAGTGAGAGAGAGAAGGTGGTTGATAAATACTAAAAACCGTCGAAGAGAGCACTGAACCCTGAGGTACACCAGCATCGGTTGAGAATTAGGTGAAAGTATATCTGTGCAATGCAAAGTGTACTGACCGATTACTTAAAAAGCTTGCAATTCATGATGAGAAGCTACCACTGACACCGTGCCACACTCTATCGAAAGCTTTAGAGATAACTAGGGCAACTACGCGGTATTCACTGTGATGGCGATTATTTTGGTTCCATTTTTCTGTTAGGTACATCATAAGCTCCCCTGTGAAAAGATGTTGACCGTACTGCCGGACATTTACAAGACAGTTACTTTGAAGATATCTCATGAGATGGAAATTTACAATGCTTTCCATTAGGTACCTAGAGAGCATCGATGTTAGGGTTATGGGTTTATTTTGAAGGAGAGGTTTTATCGCCCTTTTTAGGGATCGGCTGGGCGTTTAGTTAAACTCTCAATAAATAACAAAACAGATAAGTTCTAAAAATTAAGTTTTTGTTTGTTGAAATTTTACCAAATTCTTCAAATTCTTGGATGGGATTGAAAATTTTCTTTTCCCAAAACTGCGTAATTTAAAACCAGCACAGATGACTAAGTACAAACGACTTAATCATGCATTTTAATTTCAAACGGAGTTTATTAAAATTTATTTTAATTTTCCTTTAAATTTTTCGTAGAAAAGCATCACCACACAACAAACAAACTCGTTTTGGCTTGTTATAATTTTTTGAAATGGAAGCGTTCTAATTAGTTACGGCTGTCTAATATATTTTAGCTTGTAGCATAAATATGTAAATACATAACTTGTTTGGCCTAATAACTTTAATGTTGATCAATCAGGTGATAAATGCACAACAAACAAATATTTATTGTAAACAAAAACTGGTTATTGATAATAATTGATATATTTTTCAAATTTTCAAAAAAAAACTGTGTTAAGGTAAAATTGACGAACCAACCTTCTCTAGGGTTTTGTAATGGACGAACACATGCTGGGGGTATAGGCTGTGCAGATGACATTGTACATTTGATACTTTTGAATGAGCAGAGCCTGTCTCTCGGTGGGGTTTTAATGAAACAGACAAGATCAAGAAAGTTCCAACATACATGCTTATATACAAGAAGATCGAAGGTTTGTAGAAAGTTAAGTCAATATAGATCGAAATAGCCAATAGATATAACTTGTGTTTTTCTATACTATAGTCTTTTTTTTTGTAAAATTTATTATAAAGGGTGACCAGATAGCAATGATATCATTTCCAATTATTATTTTTAAGCAGTCGCCGAAGGTACCGATGACATCCAGCTGTCAAAATATTCAGTAAGGTTTGCCATTTCATCAAATGAACATCATATTATCGAAATTCGGCTCAGTTGTAAATATGCAACGTGAATTTGATCGTGAGGTCGGTCGTCATCATGGATTCAGTGTGCAGGCAATTCGTCGCACCATGAAAAAGTTTGAGCTTGAGTACACTCTTTTGGACCTTAAGCTACCAACCAGACAGATATTGGAAATATAAAAAACATAGCCGCCATAGCTACCAGTATCGAAGAACACCCAAAAATGTCAATTTTAGACAAAGCCGTAAGTTGGCTAATTAGACACCGGAAATGTTGGCCGGAGATCCGGAATTTGGCCAAAAAATCATCTTCTGAACAAGACCAATTTTTGGCTCAGCGCGTATGTCAATAGTCAGAATTGCCATTATTAGAGCAAATACAATCCAGAAGTGTTCGACCAAGCATCAATGCATCCACAAAGATTGACTGTTTGGTGCGGTTTATGGCATGGCGGGATCATCGGACCTTATTGCCTTCGAAATGAGGAAGGAATCACCATTACCGTCAATGGTCTTAGGTATAGAGGGATTTTAACCGACTTTCTGTGCCCAGAGCTCGACAACATCGATATATCCGAGCTATGGTTCCAATAAGACGGCGCTACATGGCATAAAAAGGACGTGACCCTCAAAGTTATGAGAAATTTGACGATTAGGATATCTCACGGCGAGTGTTCATCATGCGATTTAACACCACTTAATTATTTTCTCCGGGTCTATGTTAACAAGCTTACATTCAAGACGCTATTTCTGGAATAAAGCCGCAAATATTGGATCGAATCATGAAAAATTGGACCGACTTAGCTTTCGCGTTCGTTAGACCTACTTTGTATAAAACACTAATATAGTGCAGCAAAAGACACAATTATGTACAGTCCTGAGTCTTATGCAGTCTAATTCCGTGTCAAGTTACACACCATCTGCAAATAGCATCAGTTCCACTCGAGTCGACATGCGGTTCATGTATTACATACTTGACTGTCGCCCTACGATTAAAAAGATTGAATACAGGCAAGTTTCTTGTATCCAACCAAACCCAAAGGTGACTAAACTCTAACGATTTCTTCAAGAAAATAAAATTGTTATAAAGATCCGGTTCACACAACAAATTGTTTTATTAAATTTTTATAAAATCCTCGCATCGTTGTTTACATGTAAGGGCTGCCATAAGTCGAAACTGTGTTACTAATAGATCTCCAGATATTCTAAGATTTTTTGCAATTTTTCTTTATCTACCCTTGAAGCTTAGCTTAAGACTGTCCTCAACAAGATAAAATCACATTTATTAGATTAGTTTTTCGTTTCCAATTAAAACAATAAGTCTGTACAAAATATAAATATTTGGCGCAACAAGTCTGTAGTCCCTTCCATGTTCTTCAAGAAATCACTTAATAAAAAACTAAAGACAATAAGCGAATTCACTGTGCCATGCTGCAAACCATTTTCCATATGAACAACTCCATCAGTTCTATTCGCTTCGTCAGTTGTAATGAACTTTTCTAGCATCTGGGAACCCATACTCGTATTTGGTTAATATTTTTATGTTCGATCGTCCTGTACGAATGCTTTTTCAAGATCTAGCAAACAGGCGGGACTAGACTTCTCTCCATCTGGGTTCAAACTGACATCTGAGATCAATTCAATTATTGTATGTGCTGTAGATTGATTTCTTCTAAAGCCAAGTTAGTTTTCTGAAATCATTTGGTTCAGTTCACAGCTATGCAGAATTGCTGTGTTGATCGAGATTTTGAAGACCTTCTCAAAGTTTGGAATAAGACTGATCGGTCGAAAACTTGTAAGAGCTGACGAATTCTTATTCTTTTTTTCGATTCAGGAAACCAAAATAGTTTTCCAGTAATTTGAAAGGTACAGATTCTACAGTACAATATTGCAGAATGTTTGGAGCACTTTCTAGCCCAGATGATGACTTTTTATTATTTGATACACGAAAAATTTCGACAAAATTTTCAAATTTTAGAAAATATTTATCTGATCTTAAGATAATGATGAATTTTAAAAGGTTGTTGGTCTCAGTACTTATATTACTAAACTGTAGGTGTTAGCCAAATTGTTCAAAATAGAGCTATGAACTGTTTTAAAATGTGTTTCCTAATACTTAAAACTTATTTCAAATTCGTGGTTAGATCAGGTCCTGCAATTTGTAAAATTACTCGACTCGGTTCTTTTAGTGTAGGAATTGAACCTTTGCTCCTTCCGTCTAAATATCCGATCACTCTGCAGGAATATGCTTTAAGATTTCGGCAATATTTACTTCTAAATTTAACTCTTCGATATGGACGTCAATTTCCGGTCCTTGAAAGGGATTTTTGTTTTTATAAAATTTTGGCGCAACAGATCTATGGCATCCAGGGCCTATCTTCTTACCACCATTCTTATTCCTTACAGGAATGGAAGAGGTCTACTGCTTAAAGCCGTGTCCGAGGTGCAATTTGTTATTTGCGAAGCTTTTTCATGATAGTTTTACTCTCGGATGTTTGTCCCGAGAGGTGGACCTGGTAAAAAAACTTTTAGGTGTTTTAGCTGGAATTCGAACCTTGAACCCTCTGCTCTGTAGCCAAAGGCACTGAACACTTGAACCACGGCAGGCCCCCCCGTGCCTAGATTCCATCGCGGAATTACTTAGAAAATGACTCCAATAAGAACGTACACGACTCTTCAATAGCTAAGCTAAAAACGGAGTCGTTCAGTAGGTTCAAATTGGTCTCTAATTAGGGACACTGGTGTCGTATTGGGTCTCGTGGTTTCTACGCCGAAACAGACGCCCGATGAACGTAGGCAAGTAAGTATGTTAATATTCATTGCGTGCGTCGCATAATAAACAGTGCGGCCCGCAATCGATGGGTTGTTGCCACCATCCGATCTAACACGCGTCCCCAGTAACCATTATGCATATTATTATCGTACATCTAAGAGAATAACCCAAAAAATACCCCAAAATCTACAAAACGACCACAGGGACTGAGTCATGGCCCATAAACCCTGCAAAACGACTTTTCTCTTTTTGTTTTATTTCCAACAAATATGTAAATATTAACCAACTAACCATTATGGCCAAAATTTACTAGCCTAACGCAGACTTCTTAGAACAGCGCCAAATAGATAAATAAGAGTCGGCGGAATATTCGATATTCGCGTATTGTATTATCCTAATACATTTATATATGTCATGGGATAATGCATGAGCATTCATTAATTTATTCCATATACCAAACTTGCGACTCAATATGGCTATGGATACTACTACTGGCTAAGTTGTCTTAGCCACTTGTCAAGCAACTATGAGAAAAAAAAAAATCTAATTTTATTACGCCGAGTTTGAATAGCGACCACGTGTTGACTTTGCCAACACGTTTTATTAATTGACTAAAATTTCTTTTGTGTAAACTAATATCCCGTTTCGCAGATTATAAATATTTATTTAAGAAGAAGTGTGCAACAACCGCAATAGAAAAGTAATAAACGTTAAAAACAAAATATAAACATGAATACCTATTATTTAAAAGGAAAGCCTCGAAGTGTGCGTCTTCACATTTTTATACATATAATTAATTATCACTACATTCATTTGTAAATGTTTATTTAATAATTTTTTTCTCTATCCAGATCAAACGCGAATTTATTGAATTTTTAATTAAATAATCGAATTATTTAAAATATAACCAGAACTTCAAGTGTGTATGTGAAATGTGTACAAAAAAAAATGCATTTATTTAGTTGATGAAATGGATACATAAGTTGACAAGCATTTAATTTTCGAGAGAATACTAATTTCACACCTGCCTAAGACTGAGTAGAATCGAGTCATCTGACTTGTTACCAAGCAGCATTTATTGATTCTTTTTGCATTGTCTTTCCACACTCCTGGACAATTAATAACATTTCATTAGTTTAATGTCATAATTCAATTTCATTCATTTGTTCATAATTGTTTAAGAAATGGTCTAATTCTATCCACACCGAAGGATATTTTTAGACCAATGACTCAAGTAGATTGGACGCGTGCGTGGTCCAGAGTGGTCCATGATGTAGCACGAGTATGATCACCTATCAAAGCTGATCTTGTAAATTGAAAAATTTGATCATATATGGCTAAGACTTCGAGGTTGGTGATAAATTTCAGCAGTAATGGTCGGCGACTTGGCCTGTTGGTACAAGAGACCCGACTTGTCTTATGATAAGCAAACCTTTTTGTTTAACAAGCCGGGTTTTTGATTAAGCTCAGGTTAGATCTGTCTATTGTGTCGTTTGATTACATTCAAATTATTAAGCCATTTACGTCTTTTTGAATCCTTGTGAAATATATATTCAGGTAAGTAGGTCATTCCACATAGGTTGTGAGTCCCTAAAGAAGGAATTTCCAAATTTCTCGAGGAAAGAGTCTGTAGAGTGCAATAACAGCTCAGCAGAAATAAAACGAAGAATTACTCTTGCCAATCGCTGTTTCCTTCGGCTGTGAAGGCAATTGAGTAGTCGAGCTCTATCCCGAAGAACCAACCAAACTCTATTTAAGACCCTGATCATCCCAGTCTTGCTTTATGGCGCTGAAGGATGGACTCTGTCTAAAGCGGATGAAGAGATCCTCCGTCGCTTCGAGAGAAAGATTCTTCGTATAATTTTTGGTACTACTTGCGTTGACGGGCTTTGGAGGAGGAGATTTAACGACGACCTATACGAGCTTTAGAGCGACATCGAACTAGTCAAAAAACTACGCATTAGTCATTTGAGATGGCTAGGACATGTTTAGCGAATGGACTCCCGCCCGCAGAGTCTTCGAACCTGGAGAGACATCGCAGTAGAAGACGACCTCGCCTCAGGTGGCGCGCACAAGTGGAAGGTGGCCTCAACCGATTTGCAGTGGGCAACTGGAGGCATTTAGCTAAGGACCGGGCTAACTGGAGAGGCTTGTTGGTTGAGGCCCAGGTTCACCCCGAACTGTAGCGCCACCTAGGTAAGTAAGTAGGAGTATGCCAGATCAAAGAGTTTATGTAGGAGCTTTAACTTTCCTCTTCAAAAAAGTGAGAAGGACTGCTCTTCTACAAGACCTGAAGTGTGTATTGTGCTGCTAACAATCATGACCTATTTGAACACTGTGTTCCCGAGCAAAAAGTTCATGTATACATTCTGACTAAGCCGTATAAGGATATGAACAAGTTGCATTGCATAGGTCGGGCAGGAATATTGCAGGTAACCTCCAGAGTTCTAGACTTAAACTTTCTTTAGGCAAAATAGACTCAATTTTATCACCACTTCACACAAAGTGCGCAAGATCAACGAGGGAGTCGACAACTGAAGTGGCTTATTTG
Organism: Xylota segnis; assembly: GCA_963583995.1. Classification (NCBI taxonomy): domain Eukaryota; kingdom Metazoa; phylum Arthropoda; class Insecta; order Diptera; family Syrphidae; genus Xylota; species Xylota segnis. Next base: position 39,741,743 of record OY757237.1, read on the forward strand.
CCTAAAAATTCTTTAGATACTAATATTCCTCATCAATCGGAACAATTCATCTGATGAGCGTTTACCATACCGCTCACTCCGTCTTTTAGATTCCAATATGCAACACTATTACGGCTTACATGCTCGTCAAAAAATGTGCGTCGTACCAATAGGCTTTATTTTCTGCCAAAAGCCATGTTGCTATTCTTATTACTTCTAAATTGTTGGAGGAAAAGGAACCGATAAGTAATGAGACAAAAATGATTATTCGCCAATACTTTACCTCAACTGGTATTAAAAGCATTACAGTTGACGAACATCCAAATCATCATCAAAAACCAAAATTAAATACCTTGATACATTCGAAGCAGTCGTTCAAAAAAGATCGTCGGAAAGGGTCCAACGCCAGCAGGGAGAGTAGTCCCATATTTTTTTCAGATATGCGGACTGGAAATACCTCATCCAAGTGTCCTAAATGAATTGAAAAATAAAAAACTTAGATGTCATACGATCGTTCAAAAACAGAGAAAAAAGCCAAAAATCTTCCAAAATCGTTAAAAAGCTGAGAATTTTTCAAAAAGCTTGTATTTGTGTAATAGATACACTTCTAGATTTTAAAATTCAGTCACTTGTTTCGAAATTCCACGAAAAGTAAGCACGTATACGTAAATCTGATTAAAAAAGCCAAACTATCGAGATTATGAAGGAAGACCTAACAACCGACACATAATTTAAAGACTGACTTGCCCCACAAATACAAAATTCAAAATCTATAAACTTTTTTTCTCAATTAAACTCTCAGTGGAGGGGATCCATGTTCTCTCTCCTATTCTCTAGTAAATTCTGGCACACGCCTCCATGCATCCATACATATTTAATGGGTTTATATACGTTTATGTATTTAACCAAAAAAAAAGTATATATTTAGAGGCACCAACGGTATGGAAAAAATCATTATCGATTTTAACACCTCTATAAAGCGTTCAAACTATAAATATGTATGAATATGGATCTCGTATTTCCTCTTAAATTTCTTTATTGCTTCGAAAAAAAATATAATAATAATAACACCACTACTAACGTTTCAGAGTGCATTCAAAATTTGTACGTAATTTATCCGAAAAAAGAGAAATGAGAATGTTCCAAGGAGAGAAATACTTTGTTTTTTGGTATACCTACACATTCTTGAAAAACAAAAGGTATTTTGAAATATTTTCCAAGCGTTGTGCTCATCGTGGTTTTGAACTTGAAACGATTTTAATGAATTCTTCATCAATCATTGTATAACTGACATGAAACCACTAAAAGCCAACACGACTGACAACAGGTAATTCAAATCAGGCACGTTTGCTTTTAAATTAAAAAAAAGGACATAAGACTATACAAACTATGCATATGTCACATGAGTAATCAAAAAAATCTTATAAACGCGACACACTCACTGAGTTCTTGTTTTTTTTTTTAGAAAACCAATCAAATTGTGTTTTTTATTTAATACCGACTCAGAGAGAGTCCTAGAAAACCATACACACTATACACACTTTGTTTAAAGCTAATCTAATCACGTCATCTACTATTTTGACCAAAAAGTCATTTTATCTCATCATTTTCTCTAATTCTTAATTCAAGTTTAGTCCATAAAATAAATTTAACTACCGAGAAAGTAAGGTTTAAATTAAATTAAAAAAAAAAAATGCTAAAGGTGAATTCAATGTTACATCGACATCAAAACAAAAAAAAAAAAGAAAAAACCCCAAAAAAACAGCTGTAAAAGATTTACGAAGTACTACCGAAAGCGTGTATGACCTTTACTAATCCCATCTCAACACAAAGCCTCCTCCCTTAGATACTTTTTATTACAAAAACAAGATTAAAAAAAAAACCTATTTCTACAAACACCGTAAGAAACAAAACTTCGCCGTATTGTCTACAGAGAATATATTTAATAGTAACACGATTCTTTTTCCCAAAAAAAAAAAAAAAACGTAAAAAAAAAGAAAAGAGTCATCGGCAAAAATATTGTGAATAAATTGTTATCAAAACCACCAACAACCGCCGACTATAACCACCACTACCACTTCCAAAAGGGATATAAACGAAAGAGTAAACATATCTTGCGAATGATTTTCGTGATTCCATTGGTTCTAGATACTGGTGTGCAAACTCCAAACATACTACACTAAGATAGATACTCTTTTGTCTTTTGCTTTACATAGTATAGTGTTAAAAGTATATATGGTTAGTTAGTTACCATCTGGTTTCTATCTCATTTCTAATATTTTTTTTTTTTTTCTTTTCTTATACTAATCAATATTGTTTTATGGAAATTAAGGTGGGGGCATTGATCAGATAATATAATATTAAGAATATATATAAAGAAAAGGCGAAAGAAGTTCCACATACTATTTGTTACTTAGAACTTGGACGGTACATTCGTTATTGAATCTGGTCTAGAAGTTTAGATTTATTTTTTTATTTCTTAAATTAAGAATTTAATTTTGTTTTTAACAAAGTACTACAAAATGCAAAAAATTGTAAGTTTCCTTTAATTGTGGGAATTGTGTGGATTAAATAATATTTAACTTATATTTATGGACATGTGAATGATTTTATTGGAGTTAAATTGTGATAATTGTTATAAAGTGTTTAAGAATGAAAGTTGCAGGATTTTTTTTTTCTTTCCAAGTGAAAATAACGATAATTTTTTATTTATTTTGTAGTGAACCGTTTAACGGTGAAGTAGAATGAATGATAAGCAAATGTTTGAATTAGTGATTTGTTGGATTGGTGATAGAGTACATTTTTTCGTCAGAGAAATAGTTGTCCTTAATGAACTTATTTAGTAATTTAAATTAAGACACAGATTATGAGTAAGGAGTATTAAAGGAAAACGGTTTTGATTTAGTTTATTAAAAGATTTGCTTGTTTAACTCGTAAAATTTGTTCTTAAAGACAAATTTAACGATCTATGCTTTGATAACATATTTCCCAAATTTTTAGGAGGTTTTGAAGGTATCTCGATCCTTTTTGTTTATCTCTTAAATAGTAAATAGCATTAGTTGTATTTTCGGATGTTTTTCAAACATTCACATTAGGTCTTCTCAAACAAATATGATTTTTAGGCTTTTTAGTAACTTGGTTTTGACCTCGATGAAGCATAGTTTAATAGAAGAAAGAAGGATGTGATTTTTTATTACTTTGGTCGATGGTGATTGTTAGAGACTTTTACTGGATATGATCCCTTTTCTTAGTTCAAAATCTAGTGAACTAAAGGATGGCGTAATCCATTTGATGGCTACATTGTTGTGAAATCACCAAGAGTACTGGAACAGTGAGCATTTTAATTTATACAAACTTTTGATTTTGAATGTACGTTTATGCGTTAAGGTAAAACCCGTTTTATAAAACTATTTATAAAGTGAATTAGAAGTATTTATTTTATTACAATTCTGTTCTTTTTTTGGCAATGGTGTTGTTGATGCACAATTGATTTATTAGTAGAAAACCTTAGACACTGATTTCGAATAGATTTTGAGAATTTTAGGTCAAAAAATCGTTTACCTCTCTTTTTGGTGTGAATGATTAAATGGGTTTTTTTTTAAACAAATTATCGTAAAATCAAATGATTCACTGTTAATTTAAGCAGACAAACAGGCACCTATGACCACAAATAATCAAATTCGTCATGACGAATCGCAGTAAAGTGATCGATTTTTTTTTTGTTTATTTAATTAAGTGTGTTTACTTAGTCGCATGTGTGATCTCAACACTCACAAAATTTATTAATCAATTTCCATTAACAAAAAAATGTATCTTTTCATTTGATTTCAGATAATTTTCGTAAGTCTAATAGCCTTTGCAAGTGCTGGCATCAGTGAAATCACAAAGAACAATGTTGAATTGTTCAAATATTCACCGACTGATATTTACACATTATCTGAGGACATCGATGAGGATAAGCCGCCAGTGATTTTCAATGGAGTAAACATGCAAGCCAAGACAGAACTATTGGAAAATTTCAATTCTGGCAAAAAATATAAACTAGCGTGAGTACCCACTGCATAGACTTATAAATTTTATTTAAATTACCGCTCACTAAATAGATATAGTGATGATTAGAGCCTCTTATAACCATTGACCATTTAACCTAATTATAATAGGATGTTTCTTATTTTGAAAAACTTGTCTTGTAGGAGAGAATTTATTATGTGTTCTCATAAATAATGCATAAGTCTTATGCATTTGCAAGCAGAACACAAGTTCTGGTTCTGTTTTTTTTGTTTTTGATAATTAATTAGCATATTTTATTTATCTTATTGTGTGTTGCGAAATTTTCATAAAAAACAAAAATTAGTAACCGAAAATGAACACAAAAAAAAAAACCAGTTCCAATGCGAAGCCGAAACAAAGTGAAACGCGATATCTACTTGTTGAATTTTTAATCGAATTGGCGTGTGTTGTATAGTAGACACGCTGTCTCATTGCTGCCGGTTTATTTTTTCTAAATTGAAGATGACCACCCGTGCTTATAGTAAAACAGGATCCTATATCATGAATTTAATTTATGTTTATGTGATTACGATTTTATGGGGAACAAGTTACTTAGGAAATGCCATACATTATATAAATGTCTGATAGAAACTAAAGGCAAACCAACTACCACTCCCCTAAATAAAATTATAAATTAGTATAAAAATGATATTAGGTACTTTAATAAATATATTTTCTACAAAATTGTATATTTCATTATAATTGTTATTCAATATTTATTCGAAATTATTCAAATGTAGTCGGCTGTGAGTTCATTAAAATACAGCTGAAGACATTAATTTGGCGAATTCAAAAGGACACCCACATAAACAAATCGAGGAAATATTATATTTTATTCAAAATTTTTTAAAAAATTCATTGAATTTTTATTCAGTTTTTTATAACTTTGACAAGGTGTAGTTGGCATTATCCTATTTCCGCAAGAAGTTAGTTCTCCATTATGGATCATGCTGCAGATCATGCATATGCCTTTGGATTTTAATTCAGATTTGTTGATGTTGTTGAGTCTAGTTCATTCATTGAACTAGGTTTTCGGGTATCTACTGAATTAAAAATGTTTCGTTAGTTAGATAGATTTAAATGCACATTTATATTGCTTTGTACCCACTTCTTAAAAGTGTTAAAGACTTCCATTAAGCCACCTAGTCTCCAAAAGATATCAAACAATTAAATGAATTAAATTAAATTTCACAATCTTTTCCTACAATGGAACAATTCTTTGTTGAGTTAGGCCTATTTGAGGTGTGAATTATAACTTCAGGTGTGTAAACATCTACTTTACTTTGAATTCACGGTTCATACCTAATAAAACTATTTCATCAAGTTTGTAATACTTAATAAAAATAAGTTCTGGTTCCGATTATTATAATCAGCCTACCACCACCAAACGAGCTTAATTTAATCCACGAGCATTGACAATCATCGTTTTTTTCGTAATTTGGTAGTCATTCTAAAGCGCTGTCTAAATTTATAGACACAAATAAATCAATGGGCTATTAACTGATTCACCCGACCTATAAGAATATGACTAAAAGCCTCAAAAATAAACGCATCAAGATTAATTAGTGACTTTTTGCAATGGTTTATTCACATTGTGGTTTGTATGACAGATTTAATTTGATTGATTTATCGATAATTTAGTTATGGATTATGAAAATTTATTCATATTTGTATAATGCCATCATGTTCTAAGAAATTTTTTTTACAATTATCTTTGAATAGAACCGCCAATAAATTTTAATTCAGTTATAAACATCTTAGAGCCTCGACATTTGGGCAAACATAAGTGTTAACTTAAATCTAATAATTTTATCGCACACAAGTGTTAATGTTGTCATTCTAATGAAATGCTAAAAGTGTTACTATATTCATATATATTTTAGATTAAATTAAAACAATTTAATAAAGTTAAGTGAGATTACTTCATCGACAATGCGTGGGTTTTGTCACGACAGCAGGCATATGCCGATCTTGTCGCGTGGATTTATTGATCGGATAGATCGGTTAGATCGGTTTTCAGTGGGCAGAAGGTTTAATAAACTTTCAATTGGATTCAATAATTTTTTGTGACAAATGGGAAGTGTACGTTTTTTTTTGTGGTATTTAGTCATTCTTTTGTTTTTGCTGTTTTCATTCATAGTTAATTTTGTTCATTAAATCCGAGAATAGAACTGAGATTGATTGATTTATGAGATACGCTTATTTCCTTCTAGAATTGAAATGTAAATTATATAGTATCACACCTTTAAAGTATCCGTGTAATTAAGCCAACTATAAAAGTGACAAATTGCTACAAGTGACATGAAATATGATACCACTTGTACATATTTCGTTGTCGATAGTTTTAATGAATGAAAAATATACTCTATTTAATTTTAGTTAATGAATGAAGAACTAGTTTGTGGTTTAGTTTATAGATATCACTTGGTGGTGTATTAATTAAGTATTATACGATACATAAAAGTTTGACTCAGGTGATATCGTGAACATATTAAACAAGCTGAATTTAATTTTATGTTCGCTTTGAAGTCAAACAAAAGCCGAAACCAGGTGGTCGCTTGACAGTCACCTTTCATGGAAGTCATTAGACAATTCTAACCAAATTTAAATCCAACGGATTTTCGACATACTCTACATCTATTTTATACTGAAACTAAACTAGATTTAACTATGTTGTTTCTGCTTACAACCCATCGATACCGATGATACAATTAGTAACCGGCATCAGCGTTAGGTTTTATTGCTACCTAACAACTAATTAGCGTGAAATTATCACATCATCACCAACTAATCTGTGATTAGTCTGCAAAATGAAGAACACCATAGTTCCGGCAACAACTAGGTCATGGTCAACCACCATGATTAGGGCTTTTTTTTAGACGACTTTTACTGAAATCCCTTCAAAAATCCGACTATCCATCTCGGTTTACGGAAATCATCTGCTGTCATTTTGCGTACACCCCAAGGCTTAAGACACATGCGTTGAAATATATGCGTTCGAAATTCTTAATGCTTAGCGGTTATTAATAACTTAAACGATTGAGTGTGTGCCGTCTTAAGGTAATTAATTATTTCACTTTTATTTTTATCGAAATATCTTAACTTCTGCCAAATATTAATGAATCGAATATATGTAAAAACCAGGAAGACATTGGAGAAGTGTTAAAGAATTAAAAATTAAATATTAGTTTCCGATTTCCAAAAAAAAAAAACGAAAAAACATTTAATTGATCTTAAGATTGTGTAGTATTTCTTTGAAATTAGTGAACGGAAAGATAAACATTTAATTGGTTAGTAAATTGATTTGCCATAAAATAGTCATTATAAGTTGATGGGTTCTATGAATTTTTGTTTTTTACCGAAGTCCTTGAGTTGGAATAAAACTTTTACTTTCAATATTTTAAATGTCTGATAAACACATTATAAAATGTGATAAAGTTGTAGAACTAGTTTTATAAGGTGGATGAACCTTCGGCATCCGGTTTGGAGGTTTGTAATATCTTTTAGTCAGATGGTGGAGTGATTATGATCCTTGTTCAACTTTTACTAGTGACAACTATTCATGGACTGATAAGCCACAGTTTCAGAAAAAGTTCTTATTTTTTGCTACTGATTGTTTGCCCTAAAGTTTATAATAAAATTAGCATTTAAATTGAGTCAGATATTAGGCCTGTTTTGGTACTTTCTGAACCAAAATTCGTAGATTTTAAAATTCAAGAAGTGCGGGTAAAACTCTCTAAAAAAGAGAAGTAAATTAGCAAAAAAGTAAACAAACGCGAAAGATACGTTAAGTGCAAATGTATACAAATACACAACCATTAAAAAAATTTCTTACAGGTATCTGATAGATTTGACAGATTTCATTAATCAGTGCAACGAAATTTCCTGCACTTAAATTCGTAGCTCTCGTGAGCGCTCACTTTTACGAGAAATCACGAAACTTTTGTGTACTCGAACAAAATTTCTTCGATTTTTGTAGATTTTCGTTGTTTTGGAAGAGTACGCGACCAAACAATTGACAGTTTTTTATTTGAACAAATCACTAGACTGATGACTTAAAGTTATTAACTAAACTAAAAGGTTTTAAGAACCGATCAACCGATCACTGGATTTAGGAAGAATTTGTGTAGTTTTTGGTGTGGAAAAACTTAGGTTTAAGTACTAACTGATGGTCCTGCACTTACACTGATTATTCGCATTTGTTATTCCATTAGTTGTTGAGAGGAGGCATACTTCAAAATGAAGTAAGAAATCTAAAAGTTAATCAGCACATTGACATTGCACAGGAGACAATTTCAAATACAAATTCGACTCATTTACAGTCAGGTTTCGGTTATATTTAGGTTTAAGCCTTTTTGAATTTGAGTCTGAATTAATGCAAACAGTTTTGTCTCGACCTGCGAAGAAAAACTTCAATCGAATGATGTCTAATTTGCTATTCTAGAAAAACATTTTTTATTGATCCGTTTTATAGATAATGTCAAGAAATAAGTTTCAAATTAACACCCATTAAAATAATGTTTTATTTTAACTAAACCTACCTCCTGTAGCATGTACATTTAACAAAAAAAAAAATTAAATTAAAACAAGAATATCAAGTTTCAGTACAAATTAAGGGAGCGGTATTCAGTTAGATACTGAATATCAAATCGATTTTTTTAGCTTGTTAATCGTATTTTTAAAATTTGTAATAGAACTGTTTATTGTAACCTTGGTTCATTCAGAACTATCAACTGATTGTTATCGTTTTTGCCTAATTTTAAATATTGCCTGGCGATTTTCAGCCTTAAAATACAACCAGTCTGATGTTGAGTTTATAAATATTTATGTTTCGAATTTATAGAGAATAATGCAGTCATCGATAGTTGTATAAATACCGGTTGTATGTCTAGAAAAAAAAATAAATGTCGACAGCATATCCATTAAAACATTGGGTTTGTTTTAATTATTAAAAAATTATTCATGCAAAGAAGCGTGTGGGTGTACACAAATATCTATAAATGTATATTATATTAAATTATCATTAAAACTACTAATAGTCGTTTTGGTGATAATACAAGTACGTGCTTGTATGGCAAACTTTTACCACGAGTTTATCTGATTTATTCCTTTTTTTTTGTTTTTGTTTTTTGCTGTTTTAATTTTCATTCAACTCCGTGGCTTAAGTTAGTTAATTAGTTAATTTTAGAATATAAACAAATTCATTTGGCCAACGATTTTGTCTTTAATGTGAAAGAGACACGAGGCGTATTTATGGCCCGCAAGCTGCTTCTTACTTATGTTTGCTTTTTTTTTCTTACCTTTATAAGAGTATAGCAGCTGTTAAACTTTATTGGATGAAGTTTAAGTTAATAAATCTTTGTGTAGATAAACGTATCAAACTAGATCTAGAAGCTAAATATAGTCATCGAATTTATGACTTTCAAATCGTGGCTCAAGCCGGACTTCAAACAAATTTTTATGAGCTGAATTCGCTAAATTTAGCATTGCTTGCATACAGATTCATGTGATAGATATCCAAAACTTTGTATCACCTTTGTTCTCTTATTAACGTATTTAGGTAGGCTTAGCTACAATCTTTTCCTTTATTGTTTATAACCTATTACCCTATTCCTAGGTGAAAGTAACAAAACCTTGTCCGATCTTTCAAATCCAAAACGTTTTTGCAAACATGAAACAACAGTGAAACAAAAACTAATTTAAAACGTTTATTTTATTTTTAATTTTAGAGTGAAAACACAAAACGGAATTGACATAGAGTCTGTGGGAAAACTGAAAGACGGGAAAACATTCGTTGTCAGCGGACAGTATTCATTCACCGGAGCTGATGGAAAACGTTACAAAACAAGGTAATTCAATGAATTTATTAGAAAAATTTTCAAAAACATAAGTACTTACGGTCAAATTAAAAATTTCCTTTAGATACACTGCTGATGAGTTTGGCTACCATCCAATGACAGAACTTGACCTAGACATCCCCGAACCCATTCCAGCCGCACCAGTGAAGCAGAATAGTTTTAAATTCTTAAATCAAAATTTAAGAAATCAAGACTTCTTTGCCGCTCAACCAACAACAGCGTCTAGTATAGGCATCAATGAGAATCTGCAGGCTCCATTCCAGCAATTCGGTGTTGGAGTAGGTAGCAAAAGCGGGCCACTGAGAGGTAGCGGTCAGAGTGGAGATGATTATAGTATTTTAGCTCCAGAATATGAGGATCATAGCGTGACTGGCTACAACTATGGTCCACCCTCGTAAGGATGCATATACATGCTTATTTCGAAATGAATTTTGTTTTCTAATGGACATTTTTTTTGTTATTCTTTCCAGGAGACAGTATCTACCAGTGTCACTCGATGAGCCAGCCAATACAAGGCAATACAGTGTACCTTCTTTTTGATTTAATTTAGTCCTAGTTAGTAGTTTTAGTTAGTATTTTTAGTGAAACTTGTCATCATTAAGCATACGTGATAGAAATTGTACATCACCTTACTTTCAGTCTAATTACATACATTTTTTTATATTTGACAATATTTTTATTATTTACTTCAATTGTTCTGAATTCTCACTTCGAGATTTCAAAGTCCACTTCAAAACGTGGAAAACGTGATGCATGGCACTCTCAAAGGGTGGCTTAGTGTTCAGAACACTATTCTTGCCTAAGGGATACAGGCTCTGTTTATATTGTCTACGGCGTTTTCATGACATTTATACTCTCTGATGTTTGTCAGACGCTGGGATTTAAAGCTTGAACCAACGCACTAACCACTTTAGCCACGGATGTCTAGTTGTTCGGCATCAAGAGTGAAAAACGAAAATACTGCTACAGTTTGTATATACATATGTAAGTCTGAAACAAGAGGGATATCTTCTCACTTTTTTGGAATACGTCGTTTTCTTAACAAATGATTGATTGTAAAAGATTTGTAGATACATATATTGGGAAAGATCTAGAATAAAGTCCAGTTAGTATTTCTTCAGTACTTTGATCACTGTTGATGGGCACTCGAGTATCACGTAGTGACAATATCTTTGCGAAACTTAGAAACCAACGGTTGGAAACCTAGTAGATCTCAATTTTGTTCAGACCTTTGCTTTATTTTATGTTGGCGTTCAGAAGCAGAAACAAAACCGCTGACGGAGGTATCCACCTATCCACATCGAACAAAATGTTAAATGTGACGGTTAACGTTGATTTCAGGATCAGCGCAACGATGCTTATACTTAATTTTCGATTCCTAACTAAATAGGAAAAAAAAAAACAGATGGTAATGGATATCACTGGTTTTCTGTTTTTATTGGATCTTCTGCTGCCTCTGGACAAGAGGTCAAGCCTTTGCGATCAGTTGCAATCAAAGCCGTCTGACGTTAAACTTTCACACGTTAGTGCCTCTGGTCACAATAAGTCTGCATATTCCGATTCGTATCTACAACTACTATGCAAGTTGTCTTGTTAGTACAGAGACGCGGGAATTGTATGTCAGGACATTTCTGGAGTTCGTACTCCTACCTTCACCTTTCCGATCTTGGCGTTGTTACCTTTAAAAACGATTTTCAGTGTCATTGATCGAGGAGCTCGTAGAAGAATTCTTCAGCGGCAATGTTCTTCTACTCTGCAGCGACGTGATTGTGGTTTTATGCGGGTCGTCATTATTCGTTTGCTTACGTAGGAGAATCTTTACTTCCAATGGCAAAACCACACCCAAACAGTCACTATTTCTGCTCTTAGTAGCAATCATCATAATACGGGTCGGGTTAGGACATACCTCAAAATAGTTCATGAACATCTGTTATATCTTCTGTTCAAAGTACGTTTGCTGATTTCTCATTAAAATTTGGTCAACACACTGCCTTCATCGGCACGAGATTAGAGGAAGCGTATGACATCGCATTTCGTAAGTGGATCGGTTAGCTGCAGTGACGCCGAGTAGACAAATGCTTTTTCTAAATACATATATACATAAGTACGCTACATCTCCTAATGTCTAACAAACAACTCCTATAAATACTATTAGAATAGACATATCCATGGGAATCGATTACGAAGTAACGAAGTTTATTTGAGTACAGTCGTTGTCAATTGCTTGCCTTGATTTTTTTTTAAGAATTTAAGCTTGTAGCTTTCCTACCATTGCTCGGGCTAGGCTCAAACACTTTCACAAGGGCTTTACCTTCTGATGTCACCTCCTTCTCAGCTTAAACAATATTAAGCTTATTAATGAACTTAATTTCAGCTCTGGCAGGCAAATTCACTTAACTCTTGTAAGGGGATAGCACAAAAGATATCTATTAGGTCGCTGTGCTTCTTGAGGCTAACATAAGCCGTATAAACTTCAACAAAAATGAAAAGCTTTTTTGCTTTGATTTGGCGTTGTAGTGCCAAACCTGAATCTTGCTTTAAATGTTAAGTCTCTTGTACTATTTCTATGGTTGCCGAGACGTTCTTTGTACATTTAAATGAGTATCTTGTGTTGTTATATTTTTTCGGAACAAAATTTGTATTTTAAGTTCAAATTAGTTCTTTGATAAAGCCAGCTGTAAAAAATATTGCATCCGAAATGTGAATACTAATAGACTCTCAAAAGAAAACACAAACTCTTGATTATAAAAATGTTGTCTTAGGAAAAGGTTAACAGAAAACACGGGTTGATTAAAAGTCCCTGTTGTCAAACCACTGCCATTCTCGGCCATCGCTTTGGTCCACCACATATGTCAGGCACCTATCATTATACCTTGAAAGGATAGATTTTCATATAAAACTGGATACAAAAAAATAAATACAAATTACCATCGTATACAGGCAACAATAGGAAAGTCCTTGCGAAAACATTGAGGTCGCAGCACATTAAAATACGTAAATCCAACTTTGTTAGCAACAAGGGAGTTGGCTCTTTTCAAACAGAAATAGAATTTCTCATCGCACAAACAATGCGATCGTGTGAAGTATCCTGTATTTCCAAGTCCGAATTTAATTGTCCCAGGAGGAATTGTTAGCCGGCACCTGTCATGAGTGCGGCAACAATTGTCAGTTGTTGCAAAGAATCCAAGAACCTGACTATTTCCATTTTCGGCCAAATTTCCAACACCACACCAAACAGTACCTGATTGAGAGTAAGAAGTAAGTTGTGTATCTTTTTCTTACACCGGAATAAACCTGGGAATACGGCATACAGCTGGGCGCCGGTTTTGGATTGGAACGCTTCAGGCGAGACTATGTCGAGACCTTCTCGGGTGGTCTTGTCCGCGAAGAAATGCTTACTCTGTGACAAAAGATAGGTTGTAAGATCTGTAAGTATAAAAGATAATTTTACAAGACATTTAGAAAATGACAGGGTTGACGAATGGTCTTACTTGATTCTGCAGGAGAGGATGGTACAGAAACTTCAGGATATGTATCATCATAGGTCGATCCACCGAATATCTATAATGTTCATGTTAAAATCAACAAATATTTACTATTCAAAGACGATGTTTGGACTGCAGTTCCAGGTAGATCTTTTATTTTTTTTTTTTTTATAGATTACAACGTTGATTTATAAACTATTTACATTGAAGCCTTAAGGGCAAGACCATTTGAAATCTTTGGGATTCCTACAGCAAGTAGGGTAAATGTTTCTTTCACTGCGCTGTCAGCATCTTGATTGTCCTTGCCTACGTGCCCAGGTATTAAACCCGAAAAGGATATCTTTGCAGAATTTTAGTAAATTTCTAATATTTTCCAATAACTCGATTCTAATTTATTTAATGTAATTCAGTTTAATATACTAGGTCTGTTCGCGTACTTTCTGCACCAAAATTCGTAGATTGTGAACTTTCAGGGAATTTTTTTACTCTCTTGTGAGCTCTCTCTTCTACGAAAAACTACGAAACTTTTGCCTACTCGAACAGAATTTGGTGACTTTTTGTAGATTTTCGTGAAATTTCGCGAATAGACCTACTGAGATTGTCTATGAATATATGTATGTTTCTTTATAGGTAATCCTTTGATGAAAGATAGACAAATGCTGTTAGGACCGATATATAGATAACTTCTAGTTGTTTCGGGTAGCAGCCCTCGATAAATTGTTTTATTTTTTTGTTAGATATTAGTTCTACTACTGAGCATGACAAATTGAACTCAATTGTATAGTAGGTATCATTAAATTGTCGATTTGGTGTATATTCTTTCCTTTGGTTCGCCAAGCTGGTATTAGTTTGAAACGTACGTATACCAATTTCGAAAAAGTTCAAAACATCGTTGGGAATACAGGGTATATCCAGCTCCTTGGTTCTAAAGATAAACATTCCACAAAAGAGGGGAAAACAATTTAAACAAACCTATGAAAGCATTTTAGCAAGATTAGGGTAAAAACCACGAACCATGTAGATTGTCCGAATGTTTTATAAACGAAAAAAGGCATAGATGCTCGCAAGTAGGTTAAGTTGAGTGAACCGTATTCTGGAAGACAATTGTATTTTTTTTTATCAAAAACTACGATGTGAGTACATAGGCAGAAATATTCAATTACGTGTTTTAAATGGATGCAGTATAATTGCACGAAATCCAAGATTTGAAACTAGGACTGTAAGCTTCTTAAGTGCCAGCTTAAATAAGCCCCGACAAGTTTTCCCCTAACGTAAGTACGTACTTCTTCTTCAAAAAAGAGTATAACTACCAAACAACTCAAATTTCTGATAAATTGCATCTAAAATTCTGTGATAGTTGAAACAAAACGAATCTCTGTATTCTGAAGACTAAGTGCATTCAATTTGTAACTCACATCGTTGGAGATATCCGTGTCAAAGATCATTCGGCTCATTCCCTTTGATTGCATAGCCAGTAAAATGATTAATCCATAACATAATTGTACAGTGTTATTTCTCATGGTACTGTTCAGCATTTTGTAGATTATTTATCGGTTAACTTTCCTTTGGGTTAATTGCGGTGCATTCAAAAATCACAGTGCACACAACCCTTTAACAGTTCACATTTACGAATGAGACCCTTTCTTTAGGTATTCTGGGAAACAATGGAAACTTTCTAATACATTAGATTTTCAATTTAATTATAGGTTCAACAGTCTAACAATTTTAGACCGACATTTGTACAACACCATCGACTATGAACACATTCGCTTTCTGACAAAGACCGACATCAACTAAATGGCCAGCTCGGACCCGCAGTGATTGGGTTAGATCTTAATGGCATTTGGTTTTTTTTTTTTTCTTAACAACTCAAGTAATTTTGGAAAGAGTTCATACCATTGTTGGGAAGCTTGAGGAAAAAGAAATTCTTTTCTTTTTATGCTTTTATTAGTAGCCGTAGAAATTTCACGGTTGTGAAGATGATCAATAATGAATTAATGAGCATGACTACAAGTGTTTCACTCCCGCCGCCCATCTATCGTGGGGCAGAGAATGGCTGTTTTGTCTTAATTTCTTAAAAGATTTTTCTTTGTAGGACTATTATTTGTATTGTGGTTTTGAGTTATGGCACTGTATTGAGGTTTTGTAATTCTAAATTGTTAAATGTATCCGTTGATCTTTTTTTTTTTGTTGGTGAGTATGTTTACTTTTTACTTTCGTTCAGTGATTTCGATTTCTTTGCGCGGTTTGAGTGTAGCATTATGATTTATATGCCAACATTTTGGAAGTCAATAGGTAGAGTGTATTCATCTGGATGTGGGGTGTGCCTAGCCTTTAAATAAGACTTTTTCAATAACCCTGGTTAAGTAGTGTAAATGACCAGCTTCAGCTGATCTCGAATTTCGGATTTTAATTTAAGGTAATTGGTCTATATTTTGATGAGTATGGCAATGATTAATAGAGATACTTACATGAAGAGATACACTTTGTTTTCTTTAAAAATATGTTCCTGTTAGTCTGTTTTTACGGTGAAACCATCTTGCGAATCTTGCATTCAACATTTCACTGAGTGATATGGTTTCCAAACATTGATTCAAAAGAAAGTACTCCATTGTAATTCGGTCAATGAAAGACTGGGAAACATTCAAATCCTTTCCAGTGGTATACTATCTAGTGTGAATGTGCTCTGATAGTTGAAATACTTATCAGTTAAGGAATAAAAGATTCTTCTTCAATTGGACCAGCGACGAACGACCTAAGAACTCTAACCAATCTTTGGAATCACTCTCCTGTTTTATATTTTTGTTGCAGTAGCAGATGAGCTCATGTGTGTCTAGGAAGCATAGGAACAGAATATTTGGCTAAAACTAGGTCACGAGAAGTTTGGGTTGGGATCACAGTACCTGGTTCGGTGGCGTATGCGTAACTTATTTTTTCATACAATTTTAGGTGCAACAATTTTCTCTAACGAACTATTTTCTGAATAATTAAGAAGTTTTTCGACTCTGCGAAGCGGTCAAAGAACTTATTCTTGAGCAGATGTTCATGGCATTCCACGAAATTACTATGACACAGTTTATTAAAAAAATAAAGTTGGACAGAATGGAGAGCGTTTTTGGAACAAGAAGACTTAGAAAAGAGGATATCCGGAAAGATCTGATTTTCAATCTGAAGCGTTTACCTCTTAAATTGGTTTAAAACTGCTAAGGAATGGAGAAAAGTCTTGAACACGAGATATTCCTTTAACAACAGCTTGAAAGGTGTTCAACACAAGCTAAATGAAGTGAGTCTTTAAACACTGTTTTAACGCTGTTTCTCTCTGCAGTAATAAAGGATTATTTTGTAAGTAAAATCAAGGTTTTGCATAAGAATTAAACTTCCAACCACTTCTAGATATTGTTTTCATTCAATAGATAATCCAGGTTTGCCCTTGAGTTCTTAAGACTAGGAAATACCTGTGATCTTTACATGATAGAGCACTACTGGTTAATTATGAATACATCAATTGTTGTAGAGCTCACAACTTTTGTAGGCAAAGTGTGGACTGAAGATATTAACAACAGAGGTAATCCAAAAACTGTCTCAATGCCACGAAATCAAAAATAAAACTAGATAATTACTAATTAGTGTTATTCAATATTATAGAAATGACTGTGGTGTTTTTTGGCCACTTTATGGACTCACAATCAGTGAGAATTTTCGATTCATTTGTTCCACAATTATGTATTTCAGCGAAATTTTCTCAGATTTGGAGAACTTCGTATCTAGGTATTCGTTCTGACACTCCTATCGGACACTTTTTCTGAAAGGGTCCGACGTCGCACAATGGCTACCTGCGATATTTTCTCTGAAGTTCTTTAACAGATATTCATCGGGAGACATTTTTTTGCTTTTTCAGATATCATGATTCTTAGCCTTTTTGAAATGTACATACATATGCCGATCTATCATAAAAAAAGGTTTAATGATAATGAAAATCCCCCCAATAGATGGGTGTGGCCATGGCACTCATGGGTAAATTGTAGACAATTTCAATATTTAGTTTCTAGAAAGGTTCAAACTTAATATGGTGAATGAAACGGGCCTACTGTTGTACTCTCGGATGTTTGTCAGACGATCGCACGAAATGCGGGTGTGGAAAAAACTTTTAAGTGTTTTGGCTAACCCTCGAACCCCTTGCTCTGTAGTCCAACGCACTAACCTTTTGAGCCACGTTGCCCACTCTAAATGAAAGTCCTTCTAAAATACTAAATGTTATTTTAACATTATAAATTAAAGTTTGTGACCATAAAATTTTGATTGATCGTGTTGTTACCTTAATAAAGTTCTGTTGAATTCGGAAACGTGAAAGTGATTGCGCATTTATTCGGCATCACTGCTATTCACTATTTACGATGCCGATGCACAGCACAGCTGATGCAGATTCCGAAGCACAAATTCACAGATCCGAACTGCATTAACAATTTTAATGATATCTTTTTTTTACTGATTTGCGCTACAGTTTTATGAAAATAAACGTTAGGTAAACGTGAGAAATTGACACCAAGTTTTGTGTTTTAGAACGTGATGGAAAGCAAAGGCTGCTGCACTATTGCAGTGAGACGTTTCCGAAATGCTCCTCTATGTATGTTTCCCTATTCTTCAAATCGTTTGTCCGGTATCTGTTATTCCGTAGGGACGTCTGTTCGTTTGTCCGGTATCTGTTATTCAGCTTGGTTCCCTTTATACAAATTGCATCCTAATCGTCTTAAAGGATTTAGGTATAGCTACATTGAAAATTTGGTTTTATAGGTTCAAGTGAGTAGCTAATATAAAACACTAGCCACAGAAGTGCCAAACGAAATTCATCGCAAAACATGGGATGAACATTAAAACTTAAGTTTCAGGTAATTTTATGTACAGAATTTGATGTGTTTGCTTAGTCTTTCTTAAATGCCAAGAGCCGTTGGATTAAACTCCGTAAATAATTTTTTTTAAAAGGACAAGCAAGGATATAAAGCTAATCTAATACAGTTCATCGAGCTATCTTGAACCACAAATCACCTATATAGGGTGTTTTAGGGCAGAGGATGGAAAGACGACTATCTAGGATCAATACTTTATTTTCGAATGTTATTCAGGCTTTGCTAAAGTAGAATTCTATTTTCGGGCTTCTTAAATGATTTGTTTAAAAAAATTAACGATTTTGTTTCGAACTGTTAGACAGTTAATGCGTAAACGAAACGACTTTCAAAAACATCCTTCTACTAACTACGAACGCTCAATTTCTTCTATACTATTCGACATAAACACTAAAGATTATATTACAACTGTAGATACTCCCGCTGTTTGTGGCCTTTAATATCGAGTTTTACGATTCCAAATTAGTTTTGCAATATCCGTAGAAATAGCCTTAAAAAGTTGTTAAATAAAAGACAATCAAGAAGCCAATTTTATGTTATGTACATGCAATACTATAAATTTTGTATTTTTTTTTTCGCACTTTTATTTATTTTTTGTTTTCTTTTCCTTTATAGCAATTCTCTTAGAAGATTTGTCTTGTAAACAAGAAATAAACAATTACAGAACAGAAATAATAATAATAATAATAATAATAAATTGTGTGATCTTTTTGTTTTTCTCTTGTTTTATTGTAATTACAGAATTTAAATAGAAACTACAACTGCTACACACGTTTGATTTTTTTTTAAATAGTTATAAATAAATATATATGTATATTTATATCCACATATATATATGGTTTTCATTTATACCTATATGTATACATATTTATATATATATATTTATATATAATATAAAAAGTATAGTCATCTGAATCTAATTTGTTGTTCAATCTTTTTCTTGTCTAAACACAATAGATGAGGAAAATTGGTTCTTAATGTTTATACAAATAATATTAATAGTAAATATATAGTGTTGTGTTTATTCAATTGAATAACTTTAACGCCTCTGTTTAAATTCCTCCTAAAATATTCTTTTTTTTTTTTTTTTTGTTGATGTTGTGTTTTGAAAGTGTTATTTGTTTTATAGGTTTTGTGTGTGTTTTTTTTTTTAAATAGTTTTGTTATAGTGTTTCGTTTCTATTGATAATATTCTGTTCTCTCCTAACTAGATGTTGTTGTTTTATATAGATATATATTGTTTTTTTGTTTTTGTTCCAAAAGTAAAAATAAATTATATATATTATATATATAGATACATATATATATATATTATAAACAATTAATATATATTTAAAGGATAAATATATAAAATATACAAAATAAAGAAGCAAATTAAGCGAAAATAAATGTCATCTTTTTACAATGTCTACGTGTTACACAATTAACTGTTTTTTGTTTTGTTTTGTTTAATTTTCTTTGTTTAAATAATTTGATTGAAATAATTATTCTCGCCTATTGGATAACACAGCAGCCCTTTTTTTTGTTCTTTTTGTCGTCAATGACTACGTGACTAGCTGAAGTCGGACCGGGAACCACCTTATTTGACACCTGGGTCTGAGTGGTGGTTCCATTTGCGTCTGACACACCGTTTGCTGGTGCTGTAGTTGTTGTCGTCGTCGCTGGCCGTGATTGGGGTGAATTTGTACCTTTTTGTGCTGACTGTGATTGCGCAACCTACAAAAGAACAAAAAATAAATTATTATTTAGTAGTTGGCTTAAATATGATGTTAATGATTGTCACCTGTATTTTTGTCGCTCCATCTACAACAGTCGTTCCGTTTTCAATCGAATGACTTTCTTTTTGTGCACTTCCATTTGAAATTGCATGGTTAATATCACCGGTTGGTGTAATTGGTTTACCACCTAAAAATGGAAATGTTTAATTAATTAATCGTCTAAACTGTGGTATGAAAAATACAAGCAAGTTATGAGAGAAGCCAAAGAATTGATGAGTGTGATCAGTTCAGTATAAATTGGTATATTCATGAATAAGTTTATTTTTGTTATTTAAAGCTAATAGGAGTAGAATTAAAAATACAAATTTGCTGTTATATTATTCTGCTTTTCGTAATTCATATGCATTTAACATTCTTCCTTGTGAGGTGGCAGATCCTCAAAGGTTCTAGTGATGAGATCGCTTTTCATTTTATTAATCTACTTATACAATACATACATACATACATACATATATTAACTCAACTAGAACTAACTTATTTAGAACCTTCGAGAAATGGTCCTAGCCATCAATGTTACTTCGAACGACAAACTTTTGAGCTTAACAACAACGCAAACCAGAGATGAGCTATAGTACTTAGTATACAAGTAGTACATTCTAGGTAGGATTTTCAACATGCAACTTGCCTGTTAGCATCCGGAAATGGTTGGTACCTGATTTCCTGAATGTTTGTGTCTGTTAATACCTGTGAAAAGAATTGAACCAAAGCTCTGTTGGACAATGTAATGCAGGTTTTCAGGAAGTAAGTCTTTCTGCGTATCACGATCTTACCACTTGCTCCTCTTTATTATTTATTTATATCTCGTAATTAATTGGAGCTGAAAGCCCAATATGTTGCGGCGATGGAAATGTAGATAGTTTGTACTTTATTGCAATTACAGCTTTAAAATGTGTTAAAATTGTTTTCCTTAGATGGCATCATTAGGAGGAAACAGGAAATCATTCATAGATAGGCGCTAAGGTGTATGCTAATTGTAAACCTGGAAAGGATCAACAGCTTTTTTCATATTTTTTTCTTATGAGAACGCTGGTCAATACTTTATTTCATTATTTCTTTCTGTTGTACAAATACATAATTTGTTTATTTTTATAAATAAATGTGGGTAGGTACCATACTGATTATGTCTTCAGAAATAGATGGCCGCGAGTCTCTCTGCGAACTCATTGGATGCAAAAACAAGAGAGGAATTCGTGTGTTAAAATAATAGCAAAATCGGCAAAAGAAGAAAGTCTGAGCAGCAGGTTTACGGTCAACATTCAGGTTTCACCTTTCTAGTCCCAGCTAACTGAAATAAAGTGCAGTAATTGCTTTCACATAAATCAGTGTTGGACTTGGAAAGAAACTACCACTGTAGTGTACAAGCTGCAGTTTTCGTATAGGGATGTCTGCACACCCTCTTCATTCTTTTCTTGTTCAATTGTTGTTTGAATTGTGAGAACTCGAATAGTAGAGAAGATCTGCTAATGTACACAAGTAGCCAAATATCATATTTTTTTGTTCTCTGTAAATGTAATTCAAAATTTCAAGTGAATTCAATTGATATGTACATATGTATGTACATCCTTGCATTTAATTCGCGCAAATACACTTTACTTTAGAAAAAAATCAATTTTAATCGCAGCCTCTTGGCAGTCTCCAGTTTTGGTCTTTAAAATGAGTGATGACACGATCTGGAAATTCCCTTGCAAAAGCAAGCACTTACGTGCATACCACCCGATTTTGGCCCAAAAAAAAAGTGCATGCTCCATATGCTTGAATGTTCGAGACGAAAATGTACATAGCGAGTCGTTACGGTCGATTATGGAAATCGAAATGATCACGTAGCTTGCGAATTCTCTTTGAAAATTTTTCTGAATTTTCCATCTGACTGCTACTTGATACGATTGACTAAGCTTTGAAGGATTGTGATGGCATGCGATTCAAGATTTTATCGAGACACCCTTCATTTTAGAAAATATATCGAAAAGTAACAAAGTATTCTTTTCTCAAAGTGAAAAAGTCCCTTATTTTATAAAAGGCGATGGTGTGGTGATAATGTGTTCGATCATTGAGCAGTAGATTGCAGGTTCAACTCCTAGTCATCATAATCACTAGATTTTCCTAAAAATAATTAAAAACCACGATTCGTTATCAAATACACACTTGAATTGAATACTAGAAACCAAACCGAATGCAAAAAATTTGATCCAAAATCTCACTGATTAGCTCAGGCACCACCCACGGAGTACACACTTGAGTTTCGAACCACTGCACCACATTCTCTACTCATTTTCAACTTACGCCAGTCCATACACTTAGGCGTAAGTAGAATCCACTCGCGCTACGTTCTCATTATAAGGGTATTCCTTACCCCTTGGGCATGAGCGAATAAAACAAAAAATAAACAAATACTCAAGGTATGATGGTTAGCTGAAGAAGGTGATGATGTAACCTCGTACAGCGGAAGCCAAAGCCAACAGTTGATAGCGCTTGTATGGAAGATTACTGCTTTGGTTGATCGATGGATCGTACATTTTGTTTAGTAATCATGACGATATTTTGTCTTTCTGTTTGGACAAAAAACACACCGACTTGCTAAATGACTTTTAAACCAAATCAAGCTCCCGAGTTCTTTCCATATAATCGTGATGTACTTTCCTCAGTTCTGATTGTACTATGTATTCGTGTATTACGCAAAATGTGTGATTTACTGCGTTGAATTTGATTCAAAGAAATTAGCGCTTCCAAAATTCCGTGGGTGTTTCTATGACGACGCATTTATCCAATTGCTTAATAACAAACTATGTGTTTATCCATGGAATGCCATACACTTTACACATTATATAACACTATACACTCCCCACAAAGTTGTATTTCTTTTAAATGCCTTTGCGGCTACAGCGCTACCTCACATTAATTGAATAATTTTATTTTTAAAATAGCCACTGATTTCATGTTCGAGAGGCCCACCCATAATTTGGATGCACACTATTTCAAGCAATATCCGTGTCATTAAATCTCCAAGATGAGGAATTTAATTGACATAAAAGATTGCTCAGAATGCCTCTATCTAGTTTATTTTTGAGATATCACATAGTTTTCGGGACACAAATATCTTCTGTCTTTACAATGAAACGCCTTCAAGTTGTTCTTTGTTTTTTTATGTAGCGGAAACATTTTCTTATTTGTTTGTTTTCTGTATCCTCACTTTCGTTAAGTAATTTCTTTCCTATTTTCAACTCAAGGAATTGTTCATCCTTTGCATCGTTTATCGTATATAGAAACACTTTACGTACGAGTAGAGTCCTCTACTTTCGTGATTGCAAAAAAAAAACAAAAATAACTATTCGTGTATCTGAATTGCTTTGTATAAATGAACCACCGTAGCTTACCAATTGAAGCATTACAGCCCATCGAGATAAATTCAATTTCCTTTGAATAAATTGCAATTCATGAATTATACGTGCTTTCCAACTAAATTATTTCATTAACAGTGAAAATGAAAAATCTACAAATGTGACACATTTTAGTTAATGAAAAGTAAGTACATTATTTTATTGAGTAAATTCTTTTTATACTTAATGAAACTTATTACTTAAATATTAATCTTTTTATGTAGGAAACATTTATTTTATTATAGACATACATTTAGATACATGAAGTTCTTAAATTTTTTGTTTATGACAAGTAGTTAGCAGTATACATGGGAAATAATGAGGGAATTTTATTTTTTAAACATACCTTTAATCATATTTACAATTTCGTCAGCCTCTCTCGATAAGTCTCCTCCAGGTCTGAATGGGTTATCCCAACCGGAGTCGGTACTGAAATAAAAAAGAAAAGACATTCAAATTAATTAAATTTTAGCACATTACCCTGCCCAGTTATGAGAAAAAGTTACCGCGCAGAAGGACATGCAGTTTAACTTGGTAATCATTTGAAATGATATCTTAAAGGATCGAAACTACAGAAGGATATTCTTGGCAGAACCAATTGTGTTCTGAACTTCATTTGAACATAAAATCGTGCTGTTTTCGAACTATTGTTGGCACTTTTCTTATTTTGTATTACAGTGTACGCACGAGTATAGATTCGAGCACAAGTATAGTGAGCTACAAACTCCAGGACTAATGCTGAAAGAGTGTCGGAAAAAGTTTGTCTGAGTGATTGTGAAATCTTCCGCGGATTTTCGTACATGCTTAAGGGAATATGTAAGCCAGGCTCATCTAAATCTGTCCTCTAGAACTGATCTTGAAGATTTTCAATGTTACAAATTAATCGGAACTCGGTTAGACAATTGGATGAATAGAATCGGTGGTTGATCGAATTGAGTTGGAGAAAGTTCAAAGTTCGAATGATCCACTGTGATAAGTCTGTTAAAGAACTTAGGATAATTTTACCACAATTCCAGTTGATGATATATGTTTTGCCACAATAGCTCATTCAAGTTGATAAGATCTAGAGTCATAACCATACATCTGTGTGTCCTGTCTTCCAATTATAAATCCTGCTTCAATTAAGTATTTATCCATAAAAGTTAAATACAGATGATTCATAAAAAGTAGCCAAGATATTGAACATCTAACGATCCTCCTCGGCTTCTCTATCACTTTTCATCCTAACAAGTCAAAGTCAAACCAAGTCAACCTGTTAGGTTGCTCTATTCTCCTTCTGGAGATATCTACTCTTATTTGGGATCATTTTATTGTACAATTTATTATCCAAGTTGTACAAATTTATATACAAAAATCAGAAGCTTGAACGTTATCCTGACCTAAGTTGCTTATGTGATTTTAGTTTAAACTGAGAGAATTAAGGAGAGGTACTACAAAGACATCTTGTGTGGCCTGAACATTGAACTATTTATCTAAGTAAGTAGTATCTATGTATACAAGGTGAGTTAATAAATAGAAAATTTTAAAATTTCTCTCCCGGAGACACAAGAAGACCTTTTCTTAACTGACGCGTTCAATTGCCAATCCATCAACCAGTTAAACTTAATAAAACTTAATAAAGTTAGAGATCGAAATAATTTGAGAGGTCTTGTTACTATTGTTTAAATAATGTAACAAAAGTATTTTTTTTTCTGTATTGAAGAACGCAGTGAAAAAAGATGATCGTGGTTTCCTATGCCCCTTTTAGCAAAGTCATAAACTGCATTTACAATTGCAAATATACAGTTCTTTAAAAATTAACAATCAACAATCAGAAAGATTCTTTAAAGCCTTAGAATTTTATCCCACCAAATCTGTATATTCAATTACTGAGAATTACAAAAGACACTACAAATAGAAAAAGAGAAAAAGGCGCTCAATCGAGTGAGAATTAACAAGAAGGAAGTTCAATCCGTTTTTGTGTCATGAAAAAGCTTTTAGTTCACGAAAAAGTTCGTGAAATTCGTTTAAATTTGAAAGGATTTTATAGAAAAGGGAAATATTTGTGGGAAATTGTTTATTTATTCATAAGCGTGGATTGTTCAATTGAAAGAGCATTGGTTGCGGAAACCAAATCTATTGCAGAATCGGTTCATATCTCGTGCAGGGGGATAAGACTCAAGCTTAAGCACCATGCTCAAGTTAAAGGCAACCAGTGGGACTTGAGTTCATGGAAATAGCACATATGTACATTATTATTTCACATGGATCACCGATCAAGAAGAAAAGAAATCACTTGAAGATCGATTTGCCACTATTCAAACAGGAAAGGATAAGAATGCCTCAAAATGAATTGGATGCTTACAAGAATTCAAATAAGCTGTTAGGGATAAGTCGAGAAATATAATGAATTCGATGGTTCAAGTCAAGAACCATAAAACCAGACAATTTTTTGTGGATTTGAGTATCGCCAGTTGCTGCACCGGTTTGCAGCTTAACCTCTTCGCTGTTGCATTAATTTTGTTTGGAAACTATTGCCTCTTCAGGATAAGGTACAGGAAGCAGCAAAAACTTGTCCCAAAGCGCACAATTATGCTTTTCATTAAACTTTTGACCCTGTGCAATTGTTAACACTAAAAAGTTGAACAAAAAACCCAAATGCCTGGCTTTTAAGTGACTAAGTTTTTTTGGTATACACGAAGTAGAGGAGAAGAACCTTGAATTTTTGTTCAGTCGCAGGAAGTCTGTTTTTGGGAATTCGAAGGGAAGTCATGCGGGCGTCTTATCTGTAGTATACATGTTGTTACATAGTTTAAAGTGCTAATTTGAGATCACTAGATGTGTACATAAAATAATATTACCATCAAAGATCTATGAGGAGGTTACAACCTCCTTAGCCGACATTCAATAATTAGCATTATTCCACCAATTCCTCTGAGATTTCCTTAACATTTCCGGTTGTGAAATGTAATAGAAACATTCGATTAAACGCGAGAAGAACTGTGGAGCCCGTACCCTTTTCACATACAAACATGATTCTGCGTAAAGGAAGAAAGACCTCTGCTCCATTTCCTCATCAAAAACTGATGTCATTTCACCCCTTATCCAAAAATGTGTCGGCTCTCAGGATGGACAATGGTTTTACCATTTGTTTTACATATATTGCAAAGCCTTCTCAAACATCTGCCCGTGAAATTTATTCAAAAGATTTAGTATTGTGAACCAAAATCCACTCGACCATGCAAACTCCATATGAGTTTTTAATTAATCCCTCAGCATCCTTTTTCTTTGACACCATTGAGGTCAAACAACAATCATTAACATTGAAACGGTCTGGTAGTTCCGAAATACTTAAAACCATTCTTCTTTCGCTGAAGGAATTCTTTTTTGTTTCTTCTTCATAAAATCACCTTGAACAACACCTTGACACTGAGTGTGCTGATGTCACGCATGGTGAGTAATATTCTTTTCTGAGGGAGACTGAGTGCATTTTAACCCCACAATCAAGGAAACCGCAACGGAAGGAGACAGAAATAAATGGATTGTCGCAGGAATCATTAAAATATATGGTGTGAATATTTAATATGCAAATTGGATGATTAAATCCTTGGAGAAAATCGATTTACCTGTCTAACTGATCCCGGGGAACTTGTACAACATAATACAGAGTTCCTCCATGGCTTTGTGATGTTTTGACAGCCTCTGTTACCATTTTTTTTCCTTTATTTGTTGTTTTCCTTTAATTTTTCTTTCTACTTTTTCGTATATTATAAACTGTTCTACTAAGTTTTGTTTGTAGAAATTTTAAATTTTTATATCACACCTTCTACAGAATCACAGAATACTCAGTCCACCTTTATTTAATAATAAAAAAAAAAGTAAACATTGAACTTATCTTGAACTTTTAATTGGTTTATTAATTGAATTAAATGGAAACGTTTGAACCACTTGACAATATTCATAAAGTTCAAAAATAGTCTAATTTTTACGACTCATAAAAAAAAAATGATGACAGAGTACTATAAAAAATAATTTAAAATAAAACCATCCGATACGCGCGTATGTTAGAACTACCCAAAGGGAGACCACACACAAATCATACGCAAATCCATTGAATTTTATAAAATAAACCGCAAAACATAAATGTTTAACGACTTTTTAAAGATTCCCCACACATGTACTCGTAGTGTTGGGATCTCCTTTAAGGCAGCTCCAACATAAGAGATAAATTCTATCGACACTATGGCACCGTAAAATCTCTATTCATGTACGTATGCGTTTCCGTATTCAACGTAGTTCAAGGTTAGAACAATATCATTAAATAAACACAGCACCAGTCGAAAATCGCTTTAAAATCGATCAATAACTACACAAGTATTGGTCAGCGTTTTTCCTTTTTTTGTTTTCTGGGAAACGAAAGCACTTTTCCGTACCACTCTCACTTCGAATGTATCTCACGATTTCCATTCCATTCGAATTATAATTTTTTTTCTTTCCTTCCTAAAAATATAAATGATGCACTTCAGAAAAACTGTGAGCTATCCAAAGGCGTAGTATTCATCATCTGTTTTTCAAACACAAAACAACACTGACCGGCCGACCGACCGAAAGACCACCAACGAGTTATGACTTTTTCACTTCTATAATTCAATATGGTTTGATGGGAGCTCAGAGGCCTAATATAACCCCAATTAATTGTATACAAATTTATATGACCTTAATCATAATTTATTCCAAAAGAGACAACATATCTAACCAAAACGTATCTTGATGACTCATAGATGGAAAAAAAAAAAATAGAAGTTGTATGTTATTTCACAATTTATAAGGATTGCCTAGGCTAATTCTAGGAACTACCAACGGGATACAAAACTCTTCCTGAAGTGGGTCAATAGGTCAGAACACTTGCACTCCCGTTTTGGAAGCTCTTGCACTACACCCAACTATATAATATGACCGAATATCTAGTTAAATTTTCGTTGTTTTAAGCTTTGACAATAGATTTACCCGAAAGTAAATAAGGAAATGTCATCAAAGTATTTATTTTAATTTATATTTTGTTTATATTTATTTAGATGAGACAAATATTTGAAGCAAAATACTATATTTATATGTAAAAAAAAATATCCCGAAAATATATTATCTGAATGTTTTCATTTTCGTTCGAACTATTTTAAGGCGCGCACTCGACTGAAAGCTTTTTTTTCTTCGAGCGAGTATCTCGAACGAACTCTCTGCGGCAAAAATTATTTTGCCGTGTAGATTGTGTTTTGTACGCCTGTGCGCTAAACCAATGGAATTTCTATGAAGTCATCCCTCGGTTACAAGAGCAGCAGCAGCAGCACCAGCACCAGCAGTGTAGCAGAGCAGCATCATCTGGTAGAGACACTCGATATATTACAACAGGCAGTAGGTACTCTCTTGCTCATTATAGTAACTGAGTGTTTCAGGTTTCACGTATCTGTGACTATTTGGCATTGCGCTCTTTTATTAGACGAACAAAAATAAGAGATAGTAGAAGATGAGGCATTTTTTCAAAAGGTTTTTTGTGTTTTTTGTTTTTATTTTAAAATAGCACACATTTTTCGATTCTACAGATGCATTCCGTTTCCAAAGATATACATACTATACACTTCAACGGGAAAGATTGCAAGTTCGCCAGACTGCACGGTACGTTTGATAGATTGTTCGGCCTGATGCGTGATGACTGTAGCGATGTACTGATTGTTAGATAATGACTATGTAAACAAATGCAGTTAAAGTGAATCTTACGTGGCGTATGTCAACCTGTAAGCGCTATTAAGTAAGTCTCTCCAAGTAATTATGAGAGAATTTACTTTAAACATCTGTTCATGTCTAGTTTATTGGATCGGTTTGCGTTGTAAGCTTGGAAGATTTAATGATTCAATGAGACTAAAACCAGCTGAATTGTTAGCACAACAATTTTCTAGCAATTTGTGAAGTTTTTTATGCAGAAAAAGGTAAGATTGGGGAAGTTTTCTTAAAGTATTCTTCTCAAAGTATGAGAGTCAGAAAGGTCGTACTTGCTTAAAAAAATATGAGAATCAATAAGAACGAAACATTTTCTGCTTGGGCCGTGAAAGAACTTTTAGATATTGTTTGTAGCCCAACGCTTTAAACACTTGAGCTACGGCCCATAGGTGCTTCCCAATATTGTTAAAATAAAAGCTACACCTAGAATGTACTAACGGTTACAAAGAAAAAGGGCTGCTTCTCCAACAGATCAATGATGAAAACTACGTCAACCATAGATCTCCATATACTTCTTGCTCATTGATTTTCAAAACATAACTCTTAATAGGAGAGAAGGTTATTTGAGCAATTTTCTATGAAACATTATGTGATCTGGCCTACTAAAGGACGATATTTGCAATGCAATAGAATCCGCTAACACAACCGGAAAGTAATGCTATGATGTAGCGTAGAGGAACCTCGCAAATTGGCAAAGAATTACATATGTAGACGGAGTTGAAGCACATCTGGAAGGAACGAACGTGATGATGCGAAGGACTAAAATACCTTCAGAAATCAAAGGACTTACTTAAGTAAGTAAGTAGGCACATAGCAGGGTTTATCGAGTTTAACTAGTAATATTTATATTATAAAGAGAGTTTGCCTACTTTGATGGAAACCTAAGCAATACAATTGGAAAGACCGATACTGATTTGAGCCCTATACTTCATATATTGGCATTGGTGACTTTATGCCCAATGTCAACCTACAATAGAGACGGATATTGGAATTAGATACAATAAGCATTCATTTTACGTTTGTAGACTGCAACGAATAATAATTACATAATTTAAGTCTGAATAACTAATTATCACAGCTATAGATAGTACGTGCTCTTCAAGAAGGCATACGCGTGTGTAGTCATATTATCTTCAAGCTAGTTTGCACGAAGTCATATTCAAATTAATTGATATTGTGGTCGGGCGAAATATACGTATAGTAGGTCAAGGTTAGACAATTTCAATTCCCAAAACGTAAATTGATAATGAATCTGTTGACTTAGTTTTCTGAAAGACACATAACGAGCAACATCGACCACTCTAGTGTGATACCAAGGGCGATGTCTAAGTAAATATGAGTCAGTCCATCCGTGGGATAGGATAACGCATCGATATTGCGTTTGCGTTGAATCCATATCTTTTTTTTCCCTTCCTTGACCGAGCTGAACACCAATTTTTCCAAAATGCTAAGTAGCGGGCAACTGAGTACACCAAAGGCTAAATCACTCGATTTACTTTTTGGTCAAGTTTTTGCTAAATTTCGTCCATTTGACACAAAAAGCTAAAGGAGAGGAGATAGGTATGTGTCGATATTGGATTTGCGGTGGATCCAGAGTTTTTTTCCATCCTTGGCCGTGGTGAACCCCAATTCTTCCAAAATACTAAATAGCGGGCAACTGAGTGCACCAAAGGCTAAATCATTCGATTTAATTTTTAGGCAAGTTTTTGCTAAATTTCGTAAATTTGACACAAAAACTAAAGGAGAGGAGATAGGTATGTGTCAATATTGGATTTGCGGTGGATCCAGAGTTTTTTTCCATCCTTGGCCGTGGTGAACCCCAATTCTTCCAAAATATTAAATAGCGGGCAACTGAGTACACCAAAGGCTAAATCATTCGATTTACTTTTTGGTCAAGTTTTTGCTAAATTTCGTCCATTTGACACAAAAAGCTAAAGGAGAGGAGATACATGTCGATATTGGATTTGTGGTGGATACAGAGTTTTTTTCCATCCTTGGCCGTGGTGAACCCTAATTCTTCCAAAATATTAAACAGCGGCAACTGAGTACACCAAAAGCTAAATCATTCGATTTACTTTTTGGTCAAGTTTTTGCTAAAGTTCGTTCATTTGACACAAAAAGCTAAAGGAGAGGAGATACATGTCGATATTGGCTTTACGGTGGATCCAGAGTTTTTTTCCATCCTTGGCCGTGGTGAACCCTAATTCTTCCAAAATATTAAACAGCGGCAACTGAGTACACCAAAGGCTAAATCATTCGATTTACTTTTTGGTCAAGTTTTTGCTAAATTTCGTCCATTTGACACAAAAAGCTAAAGGAGAGGAGATACATGTCTATATTGGATTTGTGGTGGATCCAGAGTTTTTTTCCATCCTTGGCCGTGGTGAACCCTAATTCTTCCAAAATATTAAACAGCGGCAACTGAGTACACCAAAGGCTAAATCATTCGATTTACTTTTTGGTCAAGTTTTTGCTAAAGTTCGTTCATTTGACACAAAAAGCTAAAGGAGAGGAGATACATGTCGATATTGGCTTTGCGGTGGATCCAGAGCTTTTTTTCCATCCTTGGCCGTGGTGAATCCCAATTCTTCCAAAATATTAAATAGCGGGCAACTGACTACACCAAAGGCTAAATCATTCGATTTACTTTTTGGTCAAGTTTTTGCTAAATTTCGTCCATTTGACACAAAAAGCTAAAGGAGAGGAGATACATGTCGATATTGGATTTGTGGTGGATCCAGAGTTTTTTTCCATCCTTGGCCGTGGTGAACCCTAATTCTTCCAAAATATTAAACAGCGGCAACTGAGTACACCAAAGGCTAAATCATTCGATTTACTTTTTGGTCAAGTTTTTGCTAAATTTCGTCCATTTGACACAAAAAGCTAAAGGAGAGGAGATACATGTCGATATTGGATTTGTGGTGGATCCAGAGTTTTTTTTCCATCCTTGGCCGTGGTGAACCCTAATTCTTCCAAAATATTAAACAGCGGCAACTGAGTACACCAAAAGCTAAATCATTCGATTTACTTTTTGGTCAAGTTTTTGCTAAAGTTCGTTCATTTGACACAAAAAGCTAAAGGAGAGGAGATACATGTCGATATTGGCTTTGCGGTGGATCCAGAGTTTTTTTCCATCCTTGGCCGTGGTGAACCCTAATTCTTCCAAAATATTAAACAGCGGCAACTGAGTACACCAAAGGCTAAATCATTCCATTTACTTTTTCGTCAAATTTTTACTAAATTTCGTCCATTTGACACAAAAAACTAAAGGAGAGGAGATAGGTATGTGTCGATGTTGGATTTGCGGTGGATCGAGAGTTTTTTTCCATCCTTGACCGAGCTGAACCCCAATTCTTCCAAAATGCTAAGTAGCGGGCAACTGAGTACACCAAAGGCTAAATCATTCGATTTACTTTTTGGTCAAGTTTTTGCTAAATTTCGTCCATTTGACACCAAAAGCTAAAGGAGAGGAGATAGGTATGTGTCGATATTGGATTTGCGGTGGATCCAGAGCTTTTTTTCCATCCTTGGCCGTGGTGAATCCCAATTCTTCCAAAATATTAAATAGCGGGCAACTGACTACACCAAAGGCTAAATCATTCGATTTACTTTTTGGTCAAGTTTTTGCTAAATTTCGTCCATTTGACACAAAAAGCTAAAGGAGAGGAGATACATGTCGATATTGGATTTGTGGTGGATCCAGAGTTTTTTTCCATCCTTGGCCGTGGTGAACCCTAATTCTTCCAAAATATTAAATAGCGGGCAACTGACTACACCAAAGGCTAAATCATTCGATTTACTTTTTGGTCAAGTTTTTGCTAAATTTCGTCCATTTGACACAAAAAGCTAAAGGAGAGGAGATAGGTATGTGTCGATGTTGGATTTGCGGTGGATCCAGAGTTTTTTTCCATCCTTGGCCGTTGTGAACCCCAATTCTTCCAAAATATTAAACAGCGGCAACTGAGTACACCAAAGGCTAAATCATTCGATTTACTTTTTCGTCAAATTTTTACTAAATTTCGTCCATTTGACACAAAAAGCTAAAGGAGAGGAGATAGGTATGTGTCGATGTTGGATTTGCGGTGGATCCAGAGTTTTTTTCCATCCTTGACCGAGCTGAACCCCAATTCTTCCAAAATGCTAAGTAGCGGGCAACTGAGTACACCAAAGGCTAAATCATTCGATTTACTGTTTTGTCAAGTTTTTGCTAAATTTCGTCCATTTGACACCAAAAGCTAAAGGAGAGGAGATACATGTCGATATTGGATTTGCGGTGGATCCAGAGTTTTTTTCCATCCTTGGCCGTGGTGAACCCCAATTCTTCCAAAATATTAAACAGCGGCAACTGAGTACACCAAAGGCTAAATCATTCGATTTACTTTTTGGTCAAGTTTTTGCTAAATTTCGTTCATTTGACACAAAAAGCTAAAGGAGAGGAGATACATGTCGATATTGGCTTTGCGGTGGATGCAGAGTTTTTTCCATCCTTGGCCGTGGTGAATCCCAATTCTTCCAAAATATTAAACAGCGGCAACTGAGTACACCAAAGGCTTAATCATTCGATTTACTTTTGGTCAAGTTTTTGCTAAATTTCGTCCATTTGACACAAAAAGCTAGAGGAGAGGAGATACATGTCGATACTGGATTTGCGGTGGATCCAGAGTTTTTTTCCATCCTTGACCGAGCTGAACCCCAATTCTTCCAAAATGCTAAGTAGCGGGCAACTGAATACACCAAAGGCTAAATCATTCGATTTTCTTTTTGGTCAAGTTTTTGCTAAATTTCGTCCATTTGACACAAAAAGCTAAAGGAGAGGAGATACATGTCGATATTGGATTTGCGGTGGATCCAGAGTTTTTTTCCATTCTTGGCCGTGGTGAACCCCAATTCTTCCAAAATATTAAATAGCAGGCAACTGAGTACACCAAAGGCTAAATCATTCGATTTACTTTTTAGTCAAGTTTTTACTAAATTTCGTTCATTTGACACAAAAAGCTAAAGGAGAGGAGATAGGTATGTGTCGATATTGGATTTGTGGTGGATCCAGAGTTTTTTTCCATTCTTGGCCGTGGTGAACCGCAATTCTTCCAAAATATAAAACAGCGGGCAACTGAGTACACCAAAGGCTAAATCATTCGATTTACTTTTTGGTCAAGTTTTTGCTAAATTTCGTCCATTTGACACACAAAGCTAAAGGAGAGGAGATAGGTATGTGTCGATATTAGATTTGCGGTGGATCCAGAGTTTTTTTCCATCCTTGGCCGTGGTGAACCCCAATTCTTCCAAAATATAAAACAGCGGGCAACTGAGTACACCAAAGGCTAAATCATTCGATTTACTTTTTGGTCAAGTTTTTCCTAAATTTCGTCCATTTGACACACAAAGCTAAAGGAGAGGAGATAGGTATGTGTCGATATTAGATTTGCGGTGGATCCAGAGTTTTTTTCCATCCTTGGCCGTGGTGAACCCCAATTCTTCCAAAATATAAAACAGCGGGCAACTGAGTACACCAAAGGCTAAATCATTCGATTTACTTTTTGGTCAAGTTTTTCCTAAATTTCGTCCATTTGACACCAAAAGCTAAAGGAGAGGAGATAGGTATGTGTCGATATTGGATTTGCGGTGGATCGAGAGTTTTTTTCCATCCTTGACCGAGCTGAACCCCAATTCTTCCAAAATGCTAAGTAGCGGGCAACTGAGTACACCAAAGGCTAAATCATTCGATTTACTTTTTAGTCAAGTTTTTGCTAAATTTCGTCCATTTGACACCAAAAGCTAAAGGAGAGGAGATACATGTCGATACTGGATTTGCGTTGGATCCAGAGTTTTTTTCCATCCTTGGCCGTGGTGAACCCCAATTCTTGCAAAATATTAAAAAGTGGGCAACTGAGTATACCAAAGGGTAAATCATTCGATTTACTTTTGGTCAAGTTTTTGCTAAATTTCGTCCATTTGACACAAAAAGCTAAAGGAGAGGAGATACATGTCGATATTGGCTTTGCGGTGGATGCAGAGTTTTTTCCATCCTTGGCCGTGATGAATCCCAATTCTTCCAAAATATTAAACAGCGGCAACTGAGTACACCAAAGGCTAAATCATTCGATTTACTTTTTGGTGAAGTTTTTGCTAAAGTTCGTTCATTTGACACAAAAAGCTAAAGGAGAGGAGATACATGTCGATATTGGATTTGTGGTGGATCCAGAGTTTTTTTCCATCCTTGGCCGTGGTGAACCCTAATTCTTCCAAAATATTAAACAGCGGCAACTGAGTACACCAAAGGCTAAATCATTCGATTTACTTTTTGGTCAAGTTTTTGCTAAATTTCGTCCATTTGACACCAAAAGCTAAAGGAGAGGAGATAGGTATGTGTCGATATTGGATTTGCGGTGGATCCAGAGTTTTTTTCCATCCTTGGCCGTGGTGAACCCCATTTCTTCCAAAATATTAAATACCGGGCAACTGAGTACACCAAAGGCTAAATCATTCGATTTACTTTTTGGTCAAGTTTTTGCTAAATTTCGTCGATTTGACACAAAAAGCTAAAGGAGAGGAGATACAGGTCGATATTGGATTTGCGGTGGATCCAGAGTTTTTTTCCATCCTTGGCCGTGGTGAACCCCAATTCTTCCAAAATATTAAACAGCGGCAACTGAGTACACCAAAGGCTAAATCATTCGATTTACTTTTTGGTCAAGTTTTTGCTAAATTTCGTCGATTTGACACAAAAAGCTAAAGGAGAGGAGATAGGTATGTGTCGATATTGGATATGCGGTGGATCCAGAGTTTTTTCCATCCTTGGCCGTGGTGAACCCCAATTCTTCCAAAATATTAAACAGCGGGCAGTACACCAAAGGCTAAATCATTCGATTTACTTTTTGGTCAAGTTTTTGCTAAATTTCGTCCATTTGACACAAAAAGCTAAAGGAGAGGAGATACAGGTCGATATTGGATTTGCGGTGGATCCAGAGTTTTTTTCCATCCTTGGCCGTGGTGAACCCCAATTCTTCCAAAATATTAAATAGCGGGCAATTAAGTACACCAAAGGCTAAATCATTCGATTTACTTTTTGGTCAAGTTTTTGCTAAATTTCGTCGATTTGACACAAAAAGCTAAAGGAGAGGAGATAGGTATGTGTCGATATTGGATTTGCGGTGGATCCAGAGTTTTTTTCCATCCTTGGCCGTGGTGAACCCTAATTCTTCCAAAATATTAAACAGCGGCAACTGAGTACACCAAAGGCTAAATCATTCGATTTACTTTTTGGTCAAGTTTTTGCTAAAGTTCGTTCATTTGACACAAAAAGCTAAAGGAGAGGAGATACATGTCGATATTGGATATGCGGTGGATCCAGAGTTTTTTCCATCCTTGGCCGTGGTGAACCCCAATTCTTCCAAAATATTAAATACCGGGCAACTGAGTACACCAAAGGCTAAATCATTCGATTTACTTTTTGGTCAAGTTTTTGCTAAATTTCGTCCATTTGACACAAAAAGCTAAAGGAGAGGAGATACATGTCGATATTGGATTTGTGGTGGATCCAGAGTTTTTTTCCATCCTTGGCCGTGGTGAACCCTAATTCTTCCAAAATATTAAACAGCGGCAACTGAGTACACCAAAGGCTAAAGGAGAGGAGATACATGTCGATATTGGATATGCGGTGGATCCAGAGTTTTTTCCATCCTTGGCCGTGGTGAACCCCAATTCTTCCAAAATATTAAATACCGGGCAACTGAGTACACCAAAGGCTAAATCATTCGATTTACTTTTTGGTCAAGTTTTTGCTAAATTTCGTTCATTTGACACAAAAAGCTAAAGGAGAGGAGATACATGTCGATATTGGCTTTGCGATGGATGCAGAGTTTTTTCCATCCTTGGCCGTGGTGAATCCCAATTCTTCCAAAATATTAAACAGCGGCAACTGAGTACACCAAAGGCTAAATCATTCGATTTACTTTTTGGTGAAGTTTTTGCTAAATTTCGTCGATTTGACACAAAAAGCTAAAGGAGAGGAGATACATGTCGATATTGGATTTGTGGTGGATCCAGAGTTTTTTTCCATCCTTGGCCGTGGTGAACCCTAATTCTTCCAAAATATTAAACAGCGGCAACTGAGTACACCAAAGGCTAAATCATTCGATTTACTTTTTGGTCAAGTTTTTGCTAAATTTCGTCGATTTGACACAAAAAGCTAAAGGAGAGGAGATAGGTATGTGTCGATATTGGATTTGTGGTGGATCCAGAGTTTTTTTCCATCCTTGGCCGTGGTGAACCCTAATTCTTCCAAAATATTAAACAGCGGCAACTGAGTACACCAAAGGCTAAATCATTCGATTTACTTTTTGGTCAAGTTTTTGCTAAATTTCGTCCATTTGACACAAAAAGCTAAAGGAGAGGAGATACATGTCGATATTGGATTTGTGGTGGATCCAGAGTTTTTTTTCCATCCTTGGCCGTGGTGAACCCTAATTCTTCCAAAATATTAAACAGCGGCAACTGAGTACACCAAAGGCTAAATCATTCCATTTACTTTTTCGTCAAATTTTTACTAAATTTCGTCCATTTGACACAAAAAACTAAAGGAGAGGAGATAGGTATGTGTCGATGTTGGATTTGCGGTGGATCCAGAGTTATTTTCCATCCTTGGCCGTTGTGAACCCCAATTCTTCCAAAATATTAAACAGCGGCAACTGAGTACACCAAAGGCTAAATCATTCGATTTACTTTTTGGTCAAGTTTTTGCTAAATTTCGTCCATTTGACACAAAAAGCTAAAGGAGAGGAGATACAGGTCGATATTGGATTTGCGGTGGATCCAGAGTTTTTTTTCCATCCTTGGCCGTGGTGAACCCTAATTCTTCCAAAATATTAAACAGCGGCAACTGAGTACACCAAAGGCTAAATCATTCGATTTACTTTTTGGTCAAGTTTTTGCTAAATTTCGTCCATTTGACACAAAAAGCTAAAGGAGAGGAGATACATGTCGATATTGGATATGCGGTGGATCCAGAGTTTTTTCCATCCTTGGCCGTGGTGAACCCCAATTCTTCCAAAATATTAAATACCGGGCAACTGAGTACACCAAAGGCTAAATCATTCGATTTACTTTTTGGTCAAGTTTTTGCTAAATTTCGTCCATTTGACACAAAAAGCTAAAGGAGAGGAGATACAGGTCGATATTGGATTTTCGGTGGATCCAGAGTTTTTTTCCATCCTTGGCCGTGGTGAACCCCAATTCTTCCAAAATATTAAATAGCGGGCAACTAAGTACACCAAAGGCTAAATCATTCGATTTACTTTTTGGTCAAGTTTTTGCTAAATTTCGTCGATTTGACACAAAAAGCTAAAGGAGAGGAGATAGGTATGTGTCGATATTGGATATGCGGTGGATCCAGAGTTTTTTCCATCCTTGGCCGTGGTGAACCCCAATTCTTCCAAAATACTAAATAGCGGGCAACTGAGTGCACCAAAGGCTAAATCATTCGATTTAATTTTTGTTCAAGTTTTTGCTAAATTTCGTCCATTTGACACAAAAAGCTAAAGGAGAGGAGATATGTATGTATCCAGATTACATAAAATTGGCTTTGGCCAACTCTTGAGTAGTAAACTCACAATCACTATAATCTAAGCCATTAACTTCTATTACACGATCACACTTCCTTATTTTGTGCATATGCCATCTTAACGACTGTTTAACCGCACGAGGAGTAGATTCTCAAAATGATAATATACATCTTACACTCATATACATAAGTATCTACCTACTTGCACGAGGTTTTATGTCAATTTTAAGTTTGTTTTACGCTTTGTTGCGTTTTCTTGTAATACAATGTTGCTGCATTCCTTGACGATCCACTTTACATTCAGCGTTGTGGTTATGGCAATGTATTTCGCGATCGGATAAAAGTAACTCCCAACCCAAGGCATACGTGTTTCAAGACGTATTTGTATTTAATTGGAAATAAAGTTTCGGCTTAGTATGAGAAAATGAAGCTTTGCTTACACAAGCCGCCGAAAAGTGGCTTTGTAGTGCCACTTTCAAAACGTGACAAATTCGCCTTAAGGTGGGCTTCATTAGGCATGATTTTGCAAAGTAGTTTGTCAGCAAACCTCAGCCAATAAATCTCTTTAAAGACATTCACACATATTGCGATGTACACGAAACGAAATAGGTCCATAAACAAAGCCGAGATGGGAGCGTTACACAATATGACGACATTATGTATGTACATGACCGCACAGAGGATCTGACCACTAAAAGCGACGATAAGTACGACTTAAGATGGGAATTAGGTGACCCAAGCTTGGTTGGTGAAACAATCTCAAGCAATATTCAGTGACATTCAGTAATCTACTATCAAGTGACACATTTAGGAGCACGTAAGGGATGCCCTAGTGGCCTCTTAAATCCATTCTGCTCTCAGTTCCTACATTCAGCTGGTATATCGTGCAAAATCCTTGAATTTACGTATAAAACATCGCAAAGCAATTATTTACTTTCAATCATCTGAGCAATTGCTATGCGATTACACGACGCACGTAAGGAGGAATAAAACTTCTCAATCTGCTAGTGAATCCATCAGATCCAATTGAGTAATCAGAGCTTTGCAAAACAAATAAGTAAATTCTGTGTACAGAAACAGCACAACCCATAAAATCTAAATCAAATTGCTTTCTTCTAACAGTAGTCTCAAAAACGTGACCATTCTATCACGTGAACATCAACATCACATTTGGTATTCGAAAATGTCAACGCAAAGCAAATCGAAAATGTAAACACGTTGCTCACCATTATTGTAAGATAATAGCTCTGCTGTGTCAAGGTACATAAGCACACAATGTATGGCGGCAGAGAGACAACATATAGCTAATGATGTACGGAAGTGTCTTCTTGGAATTGTGTTTTTGTTTTTTTAAGGGAATCTGGCCAGTAAATAACTGTATGGATACGCTAAGGTGTGGGATACATTCGATGTGTGGTTAAACTTACAAATGCCGGCGGAAAGTAACAAAAGATACAGATATCCATGAATTAATACAAACCAGAGGCAGTACCCAAATACATGTAAGATATGATTTCGGAATTCATTATGTAACGATAGATGGGTTTGTAGGCGGTAGATGGGTATCCCATTTCTGGAAAACGTGAACGACATTAACAATAAGTTGAATGTCGACGACTTTGACTACAAAGCCGCTTAATGCTGACCTAGTTTGAACGAGTATTCGCCTGTCTGGCTCAGAATGGCAATTTTTGTGTACAGCTGCTTGCCGTAGAGCACTCGTAAGGGTTGTACATAAACTAAAAGCATAATAAAGCACTTAATTAACATTTGAACTGCAATTGTTGCAAATTTATTTAAGAGCATGAGTTTATTCGCTTGAGGACATTTTTCTGTTGATAATCGTGTGAACGTCAACATACTCACAAAAAATAGAAACTATCCGATTGAGTGAATCAATAAATTACTTACAACGATGATTGTACAAGGTGGCGCTATACTATAATAAGATGCTATAATTTTTGCAAATGGCGGCAAATGTCAATTCTACTTTGACATATTGTGAAGTAAACAGACACAAAGTACACGTCAACAAACAAGAAATGAACCGCTGTACCGCGGAATAAATGTGCAGAACTAAAGTTTTCCATTCTTTTCTAAACAAAGTGACAGCCAAAGAAAATCGGGTGACATTTGGACCACTTTGTATACTTTGTTACATACATATGTATTACAACATGCAAATCCATGCAGGTACATATTTGTTACACATCTGTGTAACGTTTTGACTGCACTCAGCCAATTTCCGTCATCACGATGTTGATTGAGAAGGAAACAGGGGTTGTAGATTTCCTCTCATGATTGAATAGGAAATTATATACTTTTAAAACGATGGGATAACCCTTTGAAAACGGTGTTTGAATTTCCTCGTTTCATGTCTACAGGAAGTCTGGAGACAGTTCTTTACAGATGTACGCATCCGAATGTATTATTTTCGTTTTAGAATTTGAAGTACTGATTGCAATGCAGGGGCAAAGGTAAACGTCTTCAATAATCCTGTTTCTACTGTTTCTCTGTAGAGTAACCAAGGCCTACATTTCACTGTCAGATAGAATGAATCCGTTCCCGGAGTAAAAACGAAGTGAGGAAAGCGATTTAATGAATGGTTAACCTTACTTGCTAAGGACCACACGTATTTCTAAAACTTAGTCCATCAAATTTGCATCAATTACAGTCACTTGCGCACGACATATAATGTCCCATTGCCATATTGTGCGATCGGCTGAAACATTTCGTCAACCTGATTAGCCCAATCATTTTAATAACCATGTGCCCCGGGGGACTGAAATC
Source organism: Xylota segnis (assembly GCA_963583995.1). NCBI lineage: Eukaryota > Metazoa > Arthropoda > Insecta > Diptera > Syrphidae > Xylota > Xylota segnis. The sequence goes on from OY757237.1 coordinate 39,783,268, forward strand.
CAAAATGATTTATTGATCGTAAAACATAAGTCGTTCGTATGGACGCCAAAAGCAAAGAAATATGAAACGGGCCATAAAAATGAGAATTATAGGAGCAATGCTAAGTGCTAAGGTGCAAAACGAAGCTATGATAAATGCTCTTAAGCAGCCTCAGTAGAATACAGTAGTCATTACGAGATTTTTTTTAAAATTCCAAGCACCATGCTTTAGATTACGGTTTTTTAGGAGTTTTAGGGCTTTTATAGGTAAGTCCCGCGAATAGAGCTCAGCGCTGCCGGCATGAAGGTAATTGAGTAGTAGAGCTCTATCCCAAAGAATTAAGGAGACTCTATATAATCCCAGCCCTGGTTTATGGTGATGAAGCGCGGACTCTGTCTAAAGCAGATGAATATATCCTCAGTCGTTTCGAGACGAGCTTTGGAGGAGGAGATTCAACGACGATCTATACGAGCTGTACAGTGAACACGACCTTGTCAAAAAACTGCGAATCAGTCCTTTCAAATGGCTAGGACATGTGTAGCGAATGGACACCAATGCTCCGGCCCGCAGTCTTCGAATCAAACCCGAATAGACAATGCAGGGGACTTCAACCGACTTGATGTGCGCAACAGGAGGTAGTTAGCCAAGGACCAGGCTAACTGGAGAGACTTGCTGGTTGAGGCCCAGGTTCAACTCGAACTGTAGTAAGTTACGTGAAACCTGAAGCTAGACTTAGGTTTATCAAGGTCTAGTACAGTCCAGATCAACAATCACGTCAACTTCCTTCATTTTTCTGTAATTACAACTCACTCTGGTGAGGTTTGACACATTTATAACCCAAAAATTCTATAAAACGTTTTCCAAGGGATACCAGGCAGTTCCACAGACACAAGTGGGTACCTTTACATAATTTGACACATAATTGACACAATTTGCCTAGTTTTTTCAAAGTCACAGCTCTTTTCTAAGTTCGTTTCGCACATTCAGAAGGTGGAACTATTTTTGAAACGATTGCAACGACATAGAAAAAGTACTGAAAAGCTTTCCAAAGGGCAAGTGAGTCTCTCAAAACTGTCACAATTTATATTTTTGAATATTGAAACATCATTTTTGAATACCCCTCCATGAGTGCAGACAGGAAATGTATAGACTTACAGCTCTGATCCCTAAACCGTGCACAGAAAAGGATGCCTGCCATATGCTGAATAAAAATCTCCAACAGGCAGATTATATTTTCGTCAGTCACCTGAATTCTATTGCAAAACACCTGCACAAAATGGGAGCACCATCCCTCCTCAATAAAAAGAGAAAACCTCTGCCTTTTCGTGCTCACTTCTCCATCGCAATTTCATTGTGCACGTACATGTTTAATATTCAGTTTTGAAAGAACTCCTTTCACTTGGAAATTGCTCAAAATCTACACCCAGGGAGGAGTATAAACAAACCTAATTGCTTCCTCGTTTATTTCTTCTTTTTCTTCTCAGATTTACTACGAAATAATATAAACTTTGAACTCGGTTGTCGTTTGCATGGACACACAGTAGTAGTGCATATACATAGATACATCGTATTCAGTCTATGACCTCATTCCACACCACATATGTATGTACGTGTTTATTTTCATTTCCGATTTTCTTTTTTGTTTCTTCTTGATCTATTTTAGAACTCGGGTTACATCACAGTCTTTGCGAATGCAGAAGAGCATACTTTAGTATGCGCCTCGAGTTGAATGAACTGTGTGCCGCAAAACAAAGCATGTACATGTTACACCATGAAAAGAGTTAGTAGGACACATGCACTAAGCGAACATGAACATAAACTATCGTCCGCCTCCACCGGCTGCCGCCACCACCCGCCAGCCATGTGGATGCACTCTCGATGAACGAACCCAATGTAAAGCGAAACAAGTCGATGAGGAGATCCGTCAATGGCGATAGATACTGTACTCGAAATGGGCTCATAATTTGAGTATCTGTTAATTCGAGAGTATTCGAGGTACATTACGATTATGTTCAACATGAAATGACGATGCATTTTCTCGCATAATGCACAGCTGTGTGTACGTGGGGTTGGAGGAAGGAAAGATGCGGCCTCATGGCAGACAATAGATACAGTATACATTTTGTTCATCAGAAGTGTACTTATTCTGATGTACTACAAAGCTTTCTCCCCCTACGGAACCGCTCTTTCAATTGTGTGCAGTGCAACCTCGATAATTTTTTGTTTTGTCGAGTCTACGAAAATAAAAAATAAGAGGAACGGATACTACTCAGATGGGAGATGCTGCTATTCTTCTGTTGCATGAAGATGCATGACAGATATGTCAACGGATGTACATAGATACACACATACGTATGTTCAAAGTTATCCTTTAAAGCAATTTTCATAGTGTGTGTACATAACTGAAATTGGGACTATTTCTCTCACAGTGCTTCTGATCTTATCTGTCACAGCCTTCAAGTGAAGTTGACGAACGGAAATAAAAGGGAGGCGTACAAAAGATTGCAACAATCTTGACTGTCCTTGTAGAAGATGGTTGGTTTTTTGTTTCTTTTCTTGGAATAGTGATTGATTTAAAAATTTGTGGATTTACTAGGCAGGCAAGAAGAAGGACTAAGGCACGTACTACGTTGAAAGTATCTCTAGAGTGGTGGTTGGTTTTTTTTTTAGTGTTACTGAAACAAAGTTTATAGCCTGGATGTATGCACTTAGAATTTTCGAAAAAATATTGTTTATTCTTCATGGATACGGTTTGCTTTTACTGGGAATAATGTGCCCTTGGGGTTGACAAATAGGGCCAATTTGTTTAGGGTGGAGGAAGCCTTAACCTTATTTTTTCAGATAAGACCAGGAATTCTTAAGGGCGTTTTTGTTTGTTGAAGGGTTGATGATCGACCTTCAATTTAGTCAGATTGTTCAATGATTGGCCTCTTCCTCCACTAGAAATCAACATCCTGAGAGACTGTCGTCGCCAATAATCTACAAATTTACTGATTTAAAAGAAAAAACCTTCACTAAAACAAGAACGAAGATATTCAGGTCATACCTTGGTTCACTTACACAGGTTAAGCTTGACCGAAGTATGTGCACTGACGAATCTAAAAAAAAGTGGTAGGGATAGACTACTATGTAAGTAATTGCCCATGTGTTAGATGAGTTCTTTTGCAGAATGCTCCCTTGAAGCTCTCTAAATAGACATAAGAGGCCGGTGTCAACCCTAAAAAAATAAACTAGTCCTGTTTACAGGAAATGCAAAATCTCCCATTCTAAAACATAAATAAATATTTGGCGCAACAGGTCGATGGGACCCAGGGCCTAGCTTCTCACCTAGCTTGTGTTGTTGGCGTTATATTCTTTACACGAATGGAAGAGGCCTACTGTTCAATGCCGTGTCCGTAGGGCAATTTGTTATTTTAGAAACTTTCTCAGGACAGTTGTTCTCTCGGATGTTTTTTCAGACGCTCGCGAGAGGTGGGACCGGTAAAAAGTTTTAGGTGTTCCGACTGGGATTCGTACCTTGCTCGATAGTCCAACGCACTAACCACTCAGTCACGGCGCCCATTTTAGTCTCTCAAATATTTCAGCTTCATTGCAGCTGATAAGCTTAACTGAAAACCCGCCCAAAGCTGGTAGTTAGTGCAGCCATTCGCAATTAGGTCATATCTCCTTTATCCAATATCGATTGCTGGTCTATTCCAAAGGACCTAGAACTCCCTCCTTTTTTATAATTTGCGCCCGATCAAGATATATAAGTGCTAGACTACACTTCCAACGAGCTAGCTAACACGCCCCCTAAAACAACCTTCAAATTCATAACGAAAACGGGTTGGTTCATGAGGGTCGCTCCCCTATGGACTAATGAGTTACAATAATTTTGTCTGTTTTCATATTCTTTCAGGTATCCCAGACTAGGGAACACAATGGATCCGTCGAGTTCCGAGTGAGACTGTTTAACCTACCTACCCTTCCCTGTTAAGACCTAGCAAGAGCAGGATGGAGGATGAAGTATGTATGTTCATATGTACGTACACTTGCTTGCGATTTTAATACTTCATGGTATGATCGAAGGTAGGCGCATGACCGTGAACTGATGAGAATTCACAAGAAGATGGATACTACTTGATCGGAAGTATGGCATCTACTTTTTTTCACACATATCAATAGAAAAGAGAAAAGGATCGTAGCTATCAAGGAAACATGCTCGTTATTTAGGTACAATGTGTTACGGAGTACCTAATCCCTCAAATCTGTCAAAAACAACTCAAAGTTGCTGCTTCTCCTTTAATGAATAAAGTGGTGCCTGACCACAGAGACATACCAGGTTGTGGGGGATATGTCGCTAAATTTCTGGTTAAGTTCAACGCAACAAGCATGTAATATGTGCCTCATCAGCACACAGATCAGGCTTAGGCCGACTATCTAATCAGACAGAAAAGGTAGACCATTACTACTACAATCAAGTTGCAAGCTGTACCAAGCTCTCTCCGCTCGAGAAATACACCTAGGAGCACTATTACAACATCCGTCTAGCCCTCCAAGATACTAACTCCTTGTGTTAACATAATGAACCTACGTACATTTCTCTAACGCAGTCTTCCACCTCTAAGTCAGTGCATCATAAAGAACCATTTTAAAACTTGGATCAATTCTAATGTTCTTAAATCACAGAAGACTTGTGAACAACTGAACAAGTGATGGTTACACTCTCTGCTTCCACACAAATTATCACGAAGTCAAGAACTCTTCCAAATGATATCATCCGAAGCGATGAATCAAGATAATCTCTAATAAAGTCAAGTTTCGCGAAACAAAACTGAAGTGGGTGTTGATAAATTGGAGCGAAACCCGGAAAGTGTCAAATGATATCATCAACACGCAGATTAACTATTAGGCGAACTAGACTTTGAACCGCGTAACACCAATGTTGTAAAGTTCAGATCTCTTGCTCCTCTATAAATAGAACATCGACAGATTTTTAATGTACCTTTCATGTCTTGTCACACAATAGGAGTACACGTCCCTAATCTGAAGCAGAAGATTGTCTGATGCAACCGAAACAAGGTCAACATGATGTCAAGTGATGATACAATAAAAGAGGAAGAACAGCAAAAAAAAAAAAAAAAACAAAAACAAAGTTCTACGTCTTCTAACGGAGATTACAGTTGAGATGAAAATTAATCACAGATGACACAGCTAAACATCGCAGCAAATAAACCTTTTTAAGCATCTTAACGTTGAAAAGAATCACAACCATAAGCTACCTACAATTTAATCCCCAAAATATGTATCTTCTACTCGTTAACACTCACCTTTGCTGTCTGTCATAGGATGTGGGTGTTGCCGTTACAGCTGTCATGATGTCGTTTTCAAAATCACTTGGCTCGGTACTAAAGGTATCTGATATCTGGAGGAAATTGTTATCCTTAAAGTGCGTATAGCTTTCGGGCGGACTAACTTGTTGAGGTTGGCTACTTTGGTAAATTGACACACGTACTTTGGAACGTTCTAACCTAAAAAATAAAATAAATTTAATTAGTTGTTGCTTAGCTTTTATTAAAAATAAAGTCAATCGATATGTGATTGACATATGCGTGTGAATTGTTCTTTCATTCGAGATAAATGACGACGTTATGCAATTAAATTTGTTTAATTTATCAAATTATTATACCTAGCCAGACACGAGGTTCTAAAAACAAATGTTGATGTTATTGTTGTGTTCTGTTTTATGACTCTTTTGTTGTTCCTAATGGAACCGCACAGAATTAAGTAACAAATGTATACATGGGGCGTATGTACTTGAAAACTATTTTTTGATTTAATGATTACAGGTCGTCTGCGTTCTGTCTTTCAATTATTGCGGCTGATAAAAAAAAACAAAAGTTATATTTCGCAGATTGGCTGTTGTGTGTTTTTGTTTACCAACGTAGGTAGGTAACCGCTATTTTGGAAGTTGTTTAAAAATAAATTTATCGTGCAATAGCACTGCAAAGATCTTGAGAAATTTATGAAATCAATAAAAGACAAGAGAGTTGAGTGATTGATGTCATAGTCACTCGCTGTCATGTTTGGCGGTTATACCTATAGATACGTAGTAGGAAATTTAGTTTTGTGGATTTAGGACTCTAATCTACGAACGCATATTGTCGGCACCGAGAAAAGGTCGACAAAGATCGAGTGTTAGTCTTACTGAATCTGCTAGCAAAGTGTAGAATGCACCCAAGCTCGAAACATTTCCATGTAAACTACAATTTTAAGGTTTTTTGCAATAGGAAGCTGCTCTTTAAAAAGAAAAATCCACCAGCATGTCAGATTCCTACACTCGAGATGCAAGAGTTTATGCAGTATAAGCTGGACCCTTCGAATGTAAGCGAAATAAGATGGGCTAGTACAATCCCGTACTGCTTAAGACAACAAATATACATTTGTTGCTCTCATCCGGGGTATCATTCCAAAGCTGACTCGAACATGGAATGGGACTTCTGTTAACACCAACTAAGACTAGGACTAATTTTCTGACATAATACGAAATCAGGAGCTCACTACCTGCAAGTTTGTTCATTTTGCACCGCCATTCACCTTGTGACAGATGGCATCCTGCAAGTGTGTTCATTTTGCAACGCCATTCACCTTGTGATAGATGGCACCCTGTTTGGATAGGATCAGCACTGCAATAAGGTCAGTTAGTTGTCCAATTCAAGACTATTTTAGAAGTGAAAGTCCAAAAATGGACGAGAAAGGTACTCTCGATACTCAAGAGTGTAGTCTTGAACAGCACAAGGCTCAACATTAACAAATGAAGTGATTCGACGGGGCGCCAATTAGGAGATGGTCTACATGCCGTTCATCAATGCCCAAGACGTTCCAATGAACTTGTTTGAAGTGGTAAGAGAGTGTGTTGCCTTAGAATCCGTATGTGTTGTGTTGTTTGTTTCGATATAAAGTGCAATTGAGTCAAAGAATATTACCGAACATTGTCTACGTAGCTTGAAATACGGCCAAACAGTTGGAAGCAAATTCTGATGACCGACGAGGGCCATTTCGCACTCTCTGGCGCTGTTAACAAGAAAAATTGCTGCAATCGAGAAATGGACAATCCACACGTATCCATAAACGCCATTGCATGACCAACAAGTGACTGTTTGGGCTGGCGTTTGCATCAAAACAATCATTGGGCTATTTTTCTTTAGAGAAAGTAAAACAGTCGATGGGAATCGATATCGGTTGATGTTGGCTCATTATGTCTGCCCACAAATGTTTGAAAAAGGTCATAATGCAGTTCCTGCAACGAAACTTCCCTGGAAATGTGCTGTCAAAAAATGACGACATTCACCCAGATCTCCAGATTTGACTCCTCCGGACTTTTGTCTTTTTGTGGAGTTATCTGAAAAATGAACTATATGCCAGTAGGCCTCCGACCATTGCCTATTCCAAATCATCGCCCGATATGCTCGAAAAAGTGATGGAAAACGAAGAAAAAAGCGCAGATTTGCTTTGGATAGATGTTGTATTCAAAAACTAGTCTAAATAGACCATACTAAGTAAAAACACTTCATATTTGGAAACAGGTTGTTTTTTTTTAAGTTATTCGATATTCAGATACCGACCCTGTATATACCCCTAAGCTATCTGAGATAGTAAATCATCCCAAGTTCTGTACAAATAGTCTTTCAAAATTGTTGGCCCAGTTTTGAGCCCTCTTATAGTTAATTCGTGCAACAATTTTATGTCCAAAAAGATGCAGGGCATGGGATCTTGTAAGTTTGTCAGCAGCTTACCAGGGATGGCTTACTATTGGAGGATTTGAATTCAGTTTCAAACTGGCTTAGATTCAAAGTCGTTATTGCACATAATTGCTTGTAGAGCTGTTTAACTAACTGAAATGTTCACATGTGGTCTTCGGAAATTTCTTATGCACTATTCTCTGTCTGAATGTTAGACAAAAAGTAGAGTCGTTATAGAGTCGTTGGTGCCGAAAATTGTCTTACTTCAAGTTCGGATTAAGAATTATCTCGATTTAACTTGACAACCTTATATAGGTCACTTTTTCTCTGACTGTAGCACAAATGTCAGTTCTCAGTTCACCTCGGCAATAGTTTCAACTTCTCCATTTTTATAAAACATTCCTTCCACATTCTTACAAAAACTGATAAACAACTGAAAGTCATTCAAATTGGCAACTAAATCCAAACGTGGCTTCAATGAATTCAAAGAACACACTGCCTCGCTCTGAAAGTTGTTTATTTACAAACCAGCTTGGACAGCATAGACAAATCTATCGATTGCAAGTATTATGCATAATAACTTTGAGATTGCAGTCAGAACCAGTCAGCTGATCTTCGCATTTGTCTTAGTATGCCGGTTAGCTGATGCAATATATTCTGTTTGCACAAGCGTCGTGGCGACGTCGGTCTGTTCCAATCACAAATACTGCGCAGAGATGTTGTCACCGATGATCTATTCAGCGTCTCTCGTGCCATTCGGAAGCGAAAAATAAAAATAAATAAAAATTATATTATCAAACTAAACCATGTCATGTGTGTCATAGAGAATGTGTGCCTCTAATATAAATTAAAACACTGTCAGCACTGTCCACTGCCCGATGTATGATGTACATCATAACATCCGCCACTGCTTTTTCTTTTTTGTTTTTTATTCTTTGTTGAGTTCCTCAATGACTCAAAAATAGATAAATAACACGGAGAATCATTACGTAATGAATTTGCCCACTCACTCGCAGAAAATAACAAAACTATCCCACGGATGGAGAGACAAAAAATCAGCGCAATATTTCCAAAAGGTATAATAAACTAACTCATGGATTGTTGTACTCCGAAATATGTACATACGAACTTATTAGTCCGGCAATTCACAATATGATGGGTATTTTCGACTAAACTCTGTGCGTTGGCTGGCTGGCTGAGAAGAGAACGTTTTGTAAACAAATAAATAAATAAAATGAATACAAGTGACCTTGCGTAGTCAGAAACATCTCTCGACGAAACGAAAAGCCAACCGAACCACTACAGCCAACCAGTTTAATTTAATTGACTTACGCGACTTGTGACGATGGCGTCATCTATGGCAAAGTTCTGGTATCTCTCTGCCGGTTTTGCCCAAAAACTACATTCATACATAGCATACTCGTACATAAGTGTATATTGTAAATCAAAATCACTTGTGATAAGCGCGACGTAAATATGTACATCGCTCATTAAGTCATCCACTGACTGGAAGGTTCTATTTTGAAAAAAAAAGAAAAACTGTCCAATTCTAGTGCACTTGAACAAACTCAAGACCATCAGGGTTAAGTCAAACTGGATTGGGTTAAGTTAGCCTTGGAATGGTGCCTTAGTGACTGAGGTAAACAATCAGAAATTAACTCGTCTTTCTGATACTCTGATACGTATTTATGTATTAAATGTTGTGTTGGTTGGTATCGGCCTCGTCGTGGCCCAAGATCGTTACTGATGGGTCCACCCAACACCAGAGTTCATGTCAGCGATGTGGGGTAATTTAATTTCCTTCAATTCGATAGATTCGATTATTGATTTGTGTTGTCCGTTGGCGACGATGCGTTCGTTCGCTCGCATGCAGCCGATGATGTCATGCTTTTTTTTTTTTTTTTAATTTTTATTTTTATTTTTACACTCTCGTGTATGTTGCTGTAACTCGATTTTGATAAAGACTAATTGAATTCTAAATGATTCGATCTGAATGCGGTTTTTTCTCCGTTCTCGGTCAACTGATTACGTGTCAGATTGGTTGCGTAACACGTAGAACGTGCGGCTATGGTGAACGATGTCAAATGAAATTATTATTTGAATAAGTCACACAAATGGTTAACAAAATAAAATAGAAAGCTGGGCTCTTTTGGATTCAGTGTACCGCTTCGGTGTACATGGTTACATTTGCATTTCCATTGAAATATCATAATTGGAGGCCTGGATGGCAATTGATCGTGAAACTATCTGCTGATCGTTGAAAGCTTTTGTTATTTGCCAATTAGTTGATTTTTACACTCGTGACGGGTTTAAAGCACTTGTTTTACAAATTCATGGACAGAATATGCAAATAGGCGTGTATTTTACTTGGAAGTATCTAATGTACATAGTCTTCTGGGAGAGGTGACGTGGATTGGTATTAACAACTTGCAAAAGGTACCTGTAGTACATTCCCCGATGTTAGAGAATGTTGGAATATGTAATGTACCATTGATATTCGATATAGTGTTGCAAGATAGGACAATTCTCTGGTAAGTGTATAGTGTTGAAAGTGTTGAAAAAGAAGCGAAAAGGACTTTTTTTCAATTGAAATTGAAGGATCAAGGTCTTTATTTCATAATTTGAGAGATTTTTGTAATTGCAAGACCGTTTTGAGTAAAAGACCGGACTGCATAAGCAGGCAGGGCATGAGTTAGTCATGTAAATTAAAACCCAAGTACTACTGTGTATAGTGCGAATGTGGCAGTGATCGGAAAAAGGTTAGAAGATGTTGTCAATGCCTAAGCTAAGCGCGTTCATGTGAAAAATGACCTCAACAAACTGGCCAGATCCACCCGAATGGAAGCGACACCTAAAACATTTATTATTTCTAACTCCGTTATGATTTTTTGGTGACTCTCTGAAAAAATTTCTTCTTCACAACCTCGAGCGTTGCGTCGCTTCTTTGGCATGTAGCACCTTTTGTTGGAACCATAGCTGAGCCAATGGACCTCGTTCGAGAAGATGATTTTTTTTTACCAAAAACCGGATCGCAGCCCAACATATCCAGCGAACTCACGGCGTTGTCTACGGTCGTTCGGTTTCAATTCTTGCCCGTTGAATCTCTGGCGTTTTGACTTTCTGGGTCTTCTTCGATACATTTTCTTCATTTTGCACCAATCTCTGTCTAGTTGGTGGCTTTAGGTCCCCATGAGTGTACTCATGCTCAAAATTTCCCACGGTGCGACGAATTGCTTGCACACTGAAGCTATGATGGAGACCGACCTCACGACGAAATTCACGTTGTGGATTTACAACTGAGATGGAATTTCGATTAAATTTTTTAATAATATCTGCACGTTAGCGAAACGATGCATGACGTAATGGCAACCTTTACTGAATACTTTGACAGCTGGATGTCATTGGTAACTTTGACAGCTGCTGAAACATAACAATTGGAAAAAGTATCATTGCTATCTGGTCACCCTTTATTTTAACAATTGGGGTCATAGGACATTTTTCTTGTAACGTAGGTTGGTGATCCCTTCATGTCTTGATCATTGAGGAACTTCTCAGTTTTCCGAACTATCTGTCCAAGCGGAGGTGGACAAACGTTTGACAAACATCCGAGTGTATGTGTACAAAGAGAAATTACCCTTCGGACACGACATTAAAAAAGGCCCTCAGTCCTGTACGAACGTAAACCTTTCACCTCCCTGAACCTATATGCGGATGACACTGCATCAAGTCATTTTCTTCGTCCTTTTATTCCATTTGTGTCACTTTTCCTAGTGTCATTCGTTTTACAAGTTATCCTCTCAGTAAAAGTTTATTACACCATAGTGTGGCATAAGTTTTTCACAATGTTTTCATATAGGATGGGTCTGACGCCTCTCTCTTTTTTTTTTTTTTTTCCGAGTCGTTCACAGACCATAGTGCGATAAAGACGTGTTTCGGCCTCCACAGTGAATAAGAAGTGTTTATTAAGTACGCAAAAAATCTACAGTGGCACGAGAGCCTAATTGGCGTAGTGCAAGTGGCAGTGATAAGTGATCAGACCAGCGCTGGTTCAATTCCGGCCAGTGGCAAAAGCATAAGTACTTTTTTTTTCTTTTTTTATTTAATAAAAAAAAATAATAATAAATAAAGACAGTGAATCAAACCACAACAAGTGTCACGCGATGGACGAGAGTCAACGGTCCGCACTCCCAATAGCGGGAGGTGCGGACAAACAAACATCTGCCGATGAAAATACGGCATCTACGTCCGGCTACTCAGCCGTCGTAGCCAACGAAGGTACGGTGAAAAGGAGGAGGAAAGTAAAGCCAACTCCTAACTTGGTTAAGCGCCCGTCTCTGACACGCTCTGCAGTGAAGCTGCCTGCAGAAGCAAAGGGGGGGGCGCCAACGTCATCAATGCAGCTAGAATCATCCGACGAAGAGGAAAATTACCCATACGTCTCCGACGGTGGGGAAGGCCGGTACACCGGCGAAAATAATAGTTTCGGCAAATTAGCGACGTCGGATTCTGAGGACGAGGACGACGAGACACTGGCAAACCTGTGCAGCACCATTCAACTGCTGCAGCAAAAGGTCATGCTGATTAAGGCCAAACAAACGGCCAGAAGGCAGAAAGAGCGCGAAGAAGAGCTGCAACGCCAGCAGCTAAAACAACAACAACAAGGGCAACAGCTGCAGCAACAACAAAAGCCACCACAGCAAGCTCAGCAGCAAAAACAACCGCTGGCAAAGCAACAGCAGCAGAAGGCGCAGCAGCCAAAGAAACAACAGCAGCAGAAGCAGCAGCAGCAGCAGAGACAACAGCAGCCGTCACTACAACAGCAGCAGCAGCAGAGACAACAGCAGCAGCAGACACAACAGCAACAACAACAGCAGGAAAAAACAACAAAGCAACGAGTTCCACCAATCAATACCTACAAAATGGAACTAAAGGAGACCAAGGATTTATGTAAGTCGGCCATAGGCAATAATTTTACTATTATTAGGTATTCTAACGATAGGCACGCGATAAAGTGTGAAAATCTAACAGATTATCAAAAAATTAAGAATTTGTTGAGGGACTCGACGACGGAGTTCTTCTCCTTCACCCCGAAAGGGGAAAAGCTCCAAACGGTGCTTTTGAAGGGGTTGGAACCGTCTACCGAGCCGGAGGAGATCCTTAAGTTGCTAAAGGATAAACAGTGCGACGGCCTCGATTTCGTAGGGGTCAAGCCATTTATCACGGCAAAGGCGAAGAGGGAGAACCGGAAGTTACCGTTCTTCCTTGTTCAGCTGTCTCCCAGCAGCAAACTGGATGGTCTAAGAGGCATTAAAGTCCTCGACCACCAGGTTGTACGGTGGGATAAATTAAGAAGGAGCGAAAGCATCTTACAATGCGTTCGCTGCCAGAGGTTCGGGCACGCCGCGTCGAACTGCGACATGCAGCCTCGATGTGTCAAGTGCAGTAAAGACCACAAGGCAGAAGATTGCCCTCTAGGTAAGGATAGGGCCGCTGACAAGGAGCAACTCTCGTGTGCTCTATGCAGGAACACGGGGCACACCGCTAACTATCGGGGTTGCCCTAAGTTCCAGTTCATAAAAAAAGTAAATCTGGTTCGTCAGCAGAAGATCGAGGTGAATCGTCCACCTGTTCCCGCTCTAATCTCCCAAGCCGTCACACCCCAGTTGACCTACGCCCAAATGGCGTCGGGTCAAGGCAAGACGCAAAAACAACTGCCAAAGGCTGCTCCAAAGGCGTCAGTGCCTAAAGCACCTGAGGCGAATGCTGACCTGATGGCTATCTTGCTCTCAATCCAAGGGCAGATGGGCCAGCTACAACGTCAGATACAAGAGCAGGCGACGCGGGTGGACCAAATCTACGCGCTTCTGCCGGGCCTAGCGCACCTCCAGTCGTAATGGGTACCACGGCGGAGACTCCCTTAAAGATCCTTGCGGTGAATGTGAATTCACTGATAAGGATAGAACGTAGGAACTCACTTTTTAGGTTGTTAGACGATAAAAATCCTGATTTGCTTCTGATTAGCGAAACTAAGCTAACTCAGAGACATAAATTAAGGAACAATAAATATAATATAATAAGAAGAGACCGGCCCAACTCCACCCAAGGAGGTGGTGTCGCGATCTTCGTACGTAAAGAGCTACGTTACAAGACAGTGTACAGTGGTGAAGTGCGAAGGTTCCAGGTGCTGGAAGCGTGCATCGTGTGCATCCCTCTCCATAGTGGAAAGAAGATGTACGTGGTCTCGGTCTATGCACCTGAAGCTACTCAACCTTCCTTATTTATTTCAGAGCTCGAATCACTTTTCCGATACCTAAGGCTGGAGTCGGAGGAGAATTACTATCTCATGGCCGGAGATTTAAACGCGAAGCATGGGGATTGGGGAAATAATACACCAAATCCTAGAGGGAACCTACTATTTAATTGGTGGGGTCAGCACAATGTCGAGTTTAGACTCGATGTGAAAGCATCGGACATTCCGTCCTTTCCCAGAGGCGGCTCTTATCTGGATCTCATGCTGTTCGACGTACGGCTACAACTGACCGACACGGACCGACAGACTATGAACTGTTTGCACACTTTTGTGTACGACAGTGACCATTGCGGACTTAGTGCCGAAATAACGATTCCCAACGAGATTGCGGAACTGGAAGAGTTTGTTCAAACGCACACCTACAACTACAGTAGGACGCGCTGGACTCGCTTCTCCCGAGTACTGACTAGAGCACTCTCCTCGAACTCGCTCTACCCACCGTCCAACAGGAACCTGTCAAACGAGGAGATTGACAGATACCTGAAACGATTGGACGAGACAATCAAACGAACGATGGACAGTACGATACCTCGGTATCAACATACTGACAACGCCGACATATTCCGCAACGCGACAATCGACGCACTACACCGACAGAAAAGTAGACTCCTGTCGAGATTAAAAACCTTGTACAGGCAGTTTGCTGACAGACACAACTTGGAGGTTAGGACACTGAAGTCGTTGATCAAAAATCTCCAAAAATTGATCAAAGAGAACTACAGAATGACGGTTAATGCGCATTGGAACGGGAAGATTTCGGCCATAAGAGCCAATAATCCAAGCATGTTCCCGCAGATCAATAAGGTGTTTCGGAGAAAGAACATCAACGACCTTCCGTGTCTTAAGATACCCCGAACAACGAACAACGAACGAATACTTACAACAGCAGGCATAGATCCAGATAACGCTGTCGAGGATGACGACTTCTTTGTGATAGAAGATCCGCAGGAGAAAGTAGAGGCTATAGGAGCGACTTTCCAGGAAGTGTACAAGGTGAATGATAGCGTTCGCCCGAACCATGACCTGGAAAATCGCGTCCTTGTGCACAACTTCTACCTTCGAAATGATATGCAGGAATGGCGATCTGAGAACACTGGTTTCACCGTGTTCAATGAAGGGAACATGGCAAACAATGCCATCGCCAATGACAGGGTTCACCCCCCGTTCATATCGAAGGTAGAACTCCAAGCGATCTTCGTCTCACTGAGGAGTAAGAAATCCGTGGGAATCGATGGAATCCCGAACATTGTGCTCAGACACCTCCCTCTAGAAGCGGTAAACATATACACCACCCTGTTCAACAATGCGCTGAATAATGCACATTATCCGGCGCATTGGAAGACAGCAGTGGTGCAGCCCATTCCCAAAAGGGGAAAAGACACTTCCAATCCGGCAAATCTTCGGTCGATAAGTCTCCTTCCGAACATCAGCAAGGTATTCGAGAAAGTTATTCATAGAGCCCTGAATAAGTGGGTTGAGGACAAACACATAATTCCGGACAACCAATTCGGTTTTAAGGCGGGGCATGATACCCTACATGCCGCGTCTAAACTGGTGTCGGACGTCCAATGGAATAAAAGCAAGAATCAATGCACGGGTGCCTGCCTGGTTGACTTGGAGAAAGCCTTCGATACCGTATGGTTGGAGGGGCTCTTCTACAAGTTGAGCAGGCTGGGTATCAGCAAACCACTTCTGTACATTATCTGCAATATGCTCACCAGTAGACGGTTCGTTGTGAAAAATGGCAACGTGACTTCTGCTGGTACGTTTCAAATTAAAAACGGTCTGCAACAGGGTGCGGTTAATTCGCCTATCCTGTTCAACATTTACACAAGTGATTTGATAGGTTCTCTTCACCACGCTATTGCGTACGCAGACGACTTGATTGCGTACAGGTCAGGTCCTAAGGTCGAGGTCATTGCAACTCTCTTGCAACGTGACTTCGACAATATCCAGCGATATTGCGATGACTGGAAGTTAAAGATCAACTTCCAGAAATCGGAAACCATCCTGTTCAGAACGCCGTTATCTGGGGCCTCAAGGGACACCAGAAAGAATTGGCGAAAGTTCTCTATCGTGGGACCTAACGGACGTCCATTGGCGAGTAGAAGTGTAGTCAGGTACCTTGGGATCTGGCTAGACCAGTATCTATATTTTAACAAACATATAGATGCTGCTTTGGCCAGAGCCCGAGCTGCTTTTGCCCTCACAAAGAGACTGTTTTATAGCAGCCAACTCGATGCGAGGGTGAAGGTAATCTGCTACACGGCCCTCATACGGCCAATGCTTACCTATGGCTGTCCGGTGTGGTTCAACGTGGGAGCAAGCTTGATGGAAAGGATTCGGGTGTTTGAGAGGGCTTGTCTTCGGACTTGCCTTCATTTATACAGAACACCAGAGTCCGAGTACAAAAAATTCTACTCCAATGAGGTCCTCTATAACAGGGCGAATCTGATCAGAGTGGACAATTTCCTGGTCAAGTTGATTCGCGGTCATATTGCAAGAGCAATGAACTCGACCAATAGCCCGATCTTTGGGGCTTACTACCCCAATGATAGGTACCACGAGAGAGTGCGCCTTAACGGCTTTGTCCCCCCAGAGGCGTTCCTCTATTTCGATAGACAAGGCCTGGTACAAGAAAGAACGGGTACGCCGTTAATCTACCACGTCGCCAGAAAAGCTGTGGATAGGCGACTCAACTACGACCGAGGCGTAGCACAGACAACTGAGGATCGTCTCCGATTCAGTAGGTCGGTATCGGGGCGAGATATAAAAGACGTAAAACGGCAGCACCAAAAGTTTTGGTGGCTTTACGAAGAGGGAACTCCCTCGTCGATCCCTCTTAATCCTGGCTAGCCCTTGTGGGGCAAGCTGGCCATTTTATTTATTTTTTTTTATAACTAGCCTGGCCGGCTTACATAGTTCTTAAGGTAGTTGTAGGTCTAGATTTGTGGTGTAGACATAAGTTTTATTTATATATTTATAGCACAGCAGTCGGCTTATACAAAAAAAAAAAAAAAAAAAAAAAAAAAAAAAAAAAAAAAAAAAAAACTAAAATAAAAAAAAAAAAAAAAAAAAAAAAAAATAAAAAAAAAAAAAAAAATAAAAATAAAAAAAAAAAAAAAAAAAAAAAAAAAAAAAAAAAAAAAAGCAGCAGTTGGCTAAAAAAAAAAAAAAAAAAAATTAAAAAATATAAAAAATACAAAAAAAAAAAAGAACGTATTTAATTACGTTTTTAGCTTAAGTAGGTTAAGTAGATTTAAATTTATCTTAAGGTAGAATTAAGTTTTATATAAAACCAAAAAAAAAAAAATGTACGTTTACAAAGTTTTTTCCTCAATCATTTTCTTTGTGTCAATTAGAAGTAAATAGATAAAAAAATAAGAAACAATTCATTGTTTTAGTTAGGTTACGTCGAAAGACATAGGTTAAGCATTAAGTTTAGCTTAGAGCGCCCGCATAGGGCCAGTAAGTTAGTCATAACATAGTTAAGTTAGTTAAGCTAGTTTTAAACAATTTTGTCTAGCATGTAAGAGTTAATGAATAAATAAACAAAAATGAATTTAAAAAAAAAAAAAAAAAAAAAACGAATGTTTCTTTAGAGAAATTCCTTCGAAATTTTTTATCTAATCAAATGAAAGCAATAAAAATGAAAATCTCTAAACTTGTTCACACTTAATGGGCTGGCACGAAGGCTTCTGTTCACTAAGTTGTCTAATTCTTTTGTTGGCCCTTTGCTAAGGCGTTCATTAAAAAAAAAGAAGAAGACAATGGAGAAAAGTTCTCAGTAGATGGAGCTTCTCACCCAATGCATTCAGGTCTTTTCATTTCCGTTGCTGATTTACGGCACCGCGGTGATCAACCATTGAGATCAAGCCCACCGACCGTCGATAATTCCTCTGCTCTGATTGGTTAAGTTGGTTAAGTTGGTTAAGACAACAGCAATCAAGCAACAAATGTTTTACAAAAATTGTTGAAAGTATGTAAGTAAATTATGCGTGTACGTTGGTTAGAGTAATTTTTAGTTTCCTTTTCGATTTCTCGATCAGAGAACGTGTGGACTAGTACCAGGTGAATTCGTGTCATTGACCTATAAATGCCACAAGCAGCTCAGAACAATTCTCTGCCTCTTCGCTATTTTTTTTTTTTATTTTTTTGTCTTGATCTTCCTCTCCATTCGCACGCTATTTGATATGAATAAACCTTCCCAGAGAAGATTTTCCCATTGTACCTTCTCCTAGCATATACATAAGTCTGTGTATGTTCGTATCTGTGTAGAGAAAATCGAATTCTACGGTGGTGGTGGTGGAATTAAGTAGAATACGTTGAGTGAAGAACGAATGCCGGAACAGTAGCAAATGAATGTTGCCTTCCTGTGTCCATATTGTGATTGTATTTCAACACAAAATTAAAAGAATTAGTTATTAAGGCTTCTTACTGTCAGAGCCCGACAGTCGTCTTTCCATTCTTTTATCTTCAATTTTTGTGTTGCGTAATTATTTCAATAAACGTTGGCCAATATCCAAGCGATAAATAAACAACAGAAATAATGTCGATTTTCATTGGAAAATAGGCGAAAGGAGAAAACGATTGAATAAACAAATAGCAAAAATAGAAATATACATAATAATTTTTGTCGGTTAAACACATTGTTTTTTTGTTTTGTTTTGTTTGCTAAAATCTATTACGGATTTGCGGACGTATTTAAGGAGCTGATTTTCGTGTTTATAGAAAAAAGTGCAGATGACCTCTGGCTCTGGATTTTGTGTTAGCAACGTTGTGCGCACTTCCGGTGAAAATGGTTGCAAATCAAGACAACAATAGTTCAGATGTTTGCCAACTTTTTATGGCCTTTCACAAGTATTCTCTGTTGTCATCCTGCGCAGCTTTAATATCGATGGAGAGTTCGAAACCCATTTAGAATTCCTGGGTCTTATTTAGTGGATCTTACTTGATTTGAAGGCTTAAGTATAGGGCGACATCCAGCTGTCAAAATTTTCAGTAAGATTTTGCCATCATGCATCGTTTCACGCTTAGCGAATGTGCGAAGAATTATTAAAAAATAAAAATTCCAACTCAGTTGTCGGACTATTTTGGTCCTTAATCCACCAATCAAACAGAAATGAAGAAAACGTAACGAAGAAAACCTAGAAATTTCAATTCGCCGCCGATTGGCTGAATTAGACATCGCCGGAGAGTTAACCCGATGAGCCAGACAACCATACACAACGCCGTTAGTTTGCTAATTTGGCGCTGGAAATATTGGCCGGAGATCCGAATTTTGACCAAAAAATCATTTTCTCGGACTAGGGCCATTTTTGGCTCAATGGATATTTCAACAAGCAGTCCTCAAGTGTTCGAACAAGCATCAACGCATCCACAAATACTGACTGTTTGGTGCATATTTCTTTCGTAATGAGGAAGAAGACACCTTTACCGTCAATGGTCTCAGGGATTGAGCGATGTTAACTGTGGTTCCAACAAGATGGCGCTCATGCCATACAAGCGATGCAATGCTCGAAGTTGTGAAGGAGAATTTTGGCGACTAGGTCATCTCTCGGCGAGCGTTCATCAAATGGCTACCGCGATCATGCGACTTGACACCACTCGATTATTTTCTCTGGGGCTACATCCAGTCTTAGTCTACGCTAACAAGTCAACCACTTTGGATGAGCTCAAGGTTATTATTCGAGACCCAGTTGCCGGCATAACGACGCACATATTGAACCGACTCACCAAAGATTGGACCGACTGCTTGAACCACTGCCAGCGATGCTGAGGCGGCATTTTAAACGGTGTGCTAGTCCACACATATTGGCATGAATGTGGGTTCAAAACAAAGCCAAATTCAACTTTATATGTCACACCTTTGTTGTTTTACTTAAATACTTTTTTCTATTCGTACTTATCTGGTCACCCTGCAATTCTAGACCGAATACAAAAATATGTCGAATCGGAACGCTCACCATGTATCCATGTTTTATATTACTTTCAGCTCGTTCCCTTGCTGTAAAGCTTTGAAGAGTCTATAAACTTGGACATTGGTTTTCGTGGCTCATGGAGGAACCGTCCACCAAGGTAAAGTCATAGAATTTCTACCGGATTACACTCACGGCGCAACAGAGGTTAACAATCTTTTGTTCTATTTCTGTAAACATTTTCATTTATTTTAAACAAAATTGTATTGCATTCGTTTAATAAAAAAAATATATCTCCACGAAGGCGATTTGCACAATTATTGTAATAAATTTTCTTGAATTATTGCAGTGTGTCGCCGTTGAATAAAACATTCTCGTAGTCTTTCCACTGTAGCAGCGGTATTTTATTCTGTTGAATTGAAAAGTGTGCAACAGCCTGAACGCACAGCGTATACATGCAAATGTACGACAAAATAACAATGCGAATTGCGAATCCCAACACAATCCATCCCATCGCCATCACTTATTAACGCATTCAACCGTTTCAATTAGATACAAATAAGTTTGCATTTGGTACTTTGCTTTCACAGACTTTCTTTGCAAATGCAGTGTGTTGGCTGGAATTTATTGGTAGAAAGGTTCAATCAATTGTTTTGTTATCTTTCGAACGATCGGGAGAGCTCTATCCATTGATCCGTATCTAGATAGATATTTTAAGCAAAAGAAGCAGTTTTCATAATGAATTCTCTACATACGAACTGGAGCCCGTAATTAAAAAGATGAAGAAAGCAATGCAGTTGATGTTGATGGTGTTTACCACCCAGAATTTCTTAAAAATGTTGGCCCTAACACGACATTCTGGTTGACTCGTTTCTTTAGTAATGTTCTCAAAACTGAGTTACACAAGAAATGAGTTATTGAAACCAGTTAGACCAAGTGACAAAGTCGTGCGCAATAGACGAACAATATTTTTAAATTTCTGCTTCATAGTGGTAGAAAGGAACCTAATATCAACCCGCAATAGGATTAACGAAGGATTTTAAAAAAAATGCAAGCAGCAGGAAGATACTTGCAAACGATACACAACAAGCTGGCGGTCCTTTCCCACGCATTTAATGTAAATGAGGTGTGGTCCTGTGCTAACCATGTTGGGGTCTTGCTATAAACTAAGTTCTAACCTAAGACTCAATTAGCTAAGAAGTGGGTCATGATTTAACCCATGGGTAGGGCATGATTTAACCCAGTAAAGACTAAAGACAGACATTATCGCTTGCAAGAGGACCAATTTCTGAATTTGGCGCAATAGCTAACGACAGAATTCTTGTGGCAAGCATCATGCTGTCAAGCCTTCATCTCTAGTCGATGAAAAGCTGCTGAAACACAGTTCACCACCAAAGGAGTTATACACGGAGTAGTTAGTACGGTGACTTTGTAGATAGAAATCTAATAAATGAAAGAACAGATAAACTTGTGACAGTTCCTCTCAGATTCATAAAAAAACCTTTATTTACAACGATGTCATCGGGAAAGCCAACAGTCACTGGTCCCATTTGGAACCAGTTAAAAATGACCGCTCAGTCGCTGTGCATTCTAATGTATCATATGTAGGTATTCACGCGTAATGGGGTTTTTTTCAACGCCTACTGCAGAAGCTGCCAAGATGTGAAAGAAACTGAATCGATTCCGTTTGTCATCTGCTATACCACTGTCGTGTCCTCGCTAACAAAACAATGAGGACTTTTAGCAGCGACTTCTTCACAGATTTACACGCTGAAGGTCATGACCTTCCACCACCTACGACCAAACCTTGTAGCCTAGATTTCTTCTGCTGACTGCTTAAATTCTTAAATACTTTTAATAGCAACAATACTTAAACTTTGCCAACCAATAAGGTGGAATCCTCTAAGATTATAGTTGATTGCTCTTTAAGGTAACCATCAGCATGATCACCACATTTGTTTCTGTCTAACTGTGCGATCGTATTACGATCAAAGTGTAATCATCAAGTTCGACTATCAACTTTCACCTTAAAGGGTTCTACTCCAACCTTTACTCTATTCTCACAAAATATCTCATCCTCAAAGGAAGCAACTAAAAAGACTCTTACAGAACAACAACTGCGTATAGATTAGCAACATTGATCTTGACCGCCAAATCTCGAATAGTTCCTTCATTCCAATAACAGCTGCGTATTTTATCGAATTTGGCACTGCTGGATGTTTTTCTTTTAATTTATTTTAGAAATTATAAATTGTAAGGTCGGGGCGTTTGACTTCAATAGTCGCCGCCCGGAAGCGTCAGACAGCCAAGTTATTTACTTTATATTTACACGCTAACCAGAAGTTTTTTTTTGTTTTCGTAAATGGCTATGGCTATAAAACCCTAGATACAATCTACAGGTCGCTGTGTTCCCGAAAATAAGATTTCTATGAATTACAAATGTAATGAACCTAAAATTCTAATCTAAAATGGAAACACGCCTTTGTTTCAACAGTGTGGAATTCTGCCTAGAAAATCACTTGTCTGTTAGTGATGTGATGAATCTTCGGAACCTTTTGTTTAAATTTTAATGAACTTTTTTGTTTGCTTTGAAAGAAGCGAGCTGATGCTATTCAAATGATTCATTCACCAATGTATTTAAATGCCATGCTAAAAAGGTCATTAGCCTGTGTTTTCTGTTATGGCATGGCAAACATTGTCAGTCATTCGTTTTGGAAGCGAATTCCGCCGTTCATCTCTAACTGTGCACACAAATATATTGATATTCGTCATTAGATGGACAAGGTCATCGAACTTGCAGGTCCTTTATAGAATATTTAGATCAACTTTGCCTCTTAAAAATAAAAAGGGAACACCGCCCAGCCATGGCCGCTCATTGTACACAATTTATCTACCTCAAGCAATGTATCCTCATATCTCGTGATTCGTGGCCAAAACACAAAGAGAAAGTTCAAATCAGGATTTCCATTCAACAAAGATTTTGGCAACAAGCCAAATAGACTAGACGGGATATAAATTATAAATTGGTCAACTGGTTTTGACTTTTTTACTTAATTAACTCGAAGGTCAGTTAAATTTATGCAAAAGTCATCGCTGATGACTTCTATTTGTACTTACAACGGTTGCTATCGAATTGTTATCGTTCCTGATAAAAACAACTCACATATGTATATGTATAAAGATTAATGCATCAAAGTGATAACATTGTCAAACAAAATACGTTTATAAAAATTATGCAATACAAACGAAGTTGTATGCTTTCAGTACATCTTCGAATCGAACAGTCAGATTCGAATGTAAATACCAAACGTGATTGACCGATTGATGACACAATGTGCAGTCACCGAAACAATAAATAGTTAAAGCAGGTTCACTGTCAGCAGAGAAATCGGATATAACAATTAAGTATCAATAAAAATAGTCATGTAATAGAACTAACCACATTTAGATTGAATCATAAGAATGATACGCATTTGAGGGATGAATATATAGTTTTTGTATCGCATTACAAAACGTGCTAGATGTTGCGGAAAAAAATGCTAAAAATAACTTCGTTTTGTTAGTAATTAGAGTAGGTGATAGTTCTCACTATCCGAAGTGTGCTTAGGTAATCAATTAGGTAAAGAAACTGATTCAAACATAATTGTGTTCAGACATATATACCTGATTTGGGGTTTCGATTAGTATTCACGCTCTGGTAGCCGACATATAAATAGGTTGGAACTTCACATATGTATATATCGATCATTTAGAACCTCAGTTATACAGTGGATAGTAAGTCTATATTTAATTCACAATAGAGGCCGCGTCTAGCTCCTCATAACAAATCACACGAATAGAAGGCCAACATTATGGCCTCCAAGAGCAGAGCTTTCTCTTGACAATTATACTTTCAGATGTTCGTCGGACGTTTGCGAAAGATGAACTTGCGCTGATCATTCTTTTAATTTATGGCTAAAAAATCATTTTAAGAGGAAACCATTACAAGTCAAATTCAAACTCAAAGAAACCATCACTTAACTTACGATTAACACCACGCACTCTGAGTGGGCGTGGTCAAAGTTCGCGATGAATAGAAGCAGGAAATTATTTGAAACTTTCGATCTCCGAGGGCATCTCAGTCTGAAAGCAATTCCTTTGTGGGAACATACATATGTACAGTATAAGGCTTGGTAAGTTTAACAAACCCAATCCTGAATCAAATTCTGACCAAAGGCAGTTCCGAATTTTCTATTTTTTGAAGACCTTGTTACCTTATAAGACAGCATATCTCATAAATTTATTATAAACTCGAGCGTGGATTACAAGCTTACGAGAAGTTAGATTAGTTAAGCCTAAAAATGGGTCTGAAGCACACTCAACAATCTATTTTTCTCCAACCTGTATTGTACAACTGCATGTAGTATGTATATCATAAATTCGTAATCTTTATTCATTTCGTGCTCCAAATAAAGTGGAGTACACACTATCACGCCTGAACTGAATGCCAATTAGCTGCAAAAGTCAAGAACCGGCTGAAAACTATAAAATTTTTCCAAAATTTGGGTACTGAAACTGAGAGACCCGAAAAAATGTATGGTTTTATGGCGGTTTTTGACTTTTGGGACTTTGAGTGGAGTAATTGGCATTCAGGTTAGGTCTGCTAGTGTGTTCTCTACTTAAATGTGTCAATAATAGCAACCGATTGGGGTAAACTAAGGTTGAATGCAATTTCAATAAGTTGAAAGGTAATGTCATTGTTGGCCAATCTAGAACAGAACATGTAGAAGTATATATGTATGTACATATACTATACGGTACCAGGGTGCAAGAGCACTGCGATCTATTATGACCTCGATGAAATCATTAGCTAAACACGTCTAAAACTTGGCTGAACCTCAGTGCCTACATGAAGTGAATACCGTAAGGGCCGATCCATCTGTGAAGGAAAGTAGGCTCCCTAATAGTACTTCGCATTTAATGAAGAGGTGTAGAGGTGTTTCTTTTCGGCAACTCAGGAAACACAAATCCAGGCTTTGATGGCGTACTTCATTGAAAAAATTCCTTAAACAACTAGCATTACGTTATAGTGGCAATAGGATAGGATACTGCCGGCGAAGGACACCCAAGCTCTTGCAGGAAAGGACTTAATAGGTTTATTTCAAACTGTAGCGTCCATTAAAGTAAAGAAAAGCTAGAACTCTGAGATTGCTAAGCAATATGCCTAAATGTGTAACAAATTCTTTACTCATGAATTATCTGTTCTGAAAGCAAACTGACGAATCAAAATTAATTGTAACACACATTACCAAACACGAAATGATTTACCCTACATTCCCAAAAACGCAAATCCACCATACACACAAACATACATCATATAGATACACTTCTATCCGAGCTAGTTGGCAACTCTACCAAACCCTCTTGTGGATTCAACATGCACACACAGAATGCCCCAAATGCAAATTATATCGACGTAAATAGGAAGAAATTGTTTCATTTCTGCG
The DNA here is from genome assembly GCA_963583995.1 of Xylota segnis. Taxonomy (NCBI): domain Eukaryota; kingdom Metazoa; phylum Arthropoda; class Insecta; order Diptera; family Syrphidae; genus Xylota; species Xylota segnis. The sequence goes on from OY757237.1 coordinate 39,808,682, forward strand.
GGTTTAGTTCCCATACATTCATATGTATGAATATGTATCTATGTATGTACATATCTCAAAGTTCCTCTCGAATAAAAACCGAAAGTAGGCGGAGGTGGAGGTAAATAATCAGTTGACCTTGTTCAGGAACCGAATTACATTCAAGTACACTTCGACGATACGTACATAGTATACCCTAGCAATACAAAATTAAAGAAAAAAAAACCAATACTTACTTATATTTCCAATTCGAGTATAAGTTCGCACACCTTTTCTGTAAGCAACCGCTTTAAACTTCACATTGAATTTTTCGAGCACTTATTTCGCAATTCCACTTTATCTATTTATCTTCCAAATTAACAACAACACTGTTTTCTGATTTTTTTTTTCCTACTACGTATTTAATTTGGAAAAAAAAAACCGATTGCAACAAGGTGTTAGATATTTGTATCGCACACTCTCGGATGAAAGGCGGAAAAAGAAAGGAAAAAGAAAAAAATGGACAATTGATTTTGAAATGTCAAAGGACACACGCGCGAACTATCCCACAGATACAAAGTACAATGCCAGAGCGTAGAAAACAACACAAGTTTTCCTTTTCAAAAACAATTCATTTTCACGTTTCTATCTGATGTTTTTCTTTCCTTTTCGTTTATAATTTTTTTTTTTTTGTTTTTTTTTTTGCTACTATGACATCACCCTGGAATGGAGGAAACAGGAATCGAAAGATCTGTGTTAGTTTGGTTTCGAATCACACATAACTCTATAGAACGAACATTGCCAAAAGTATAAATTAACGACGATTGAAATGGCGAACAGCAGAGATATATAATTCGACGAAGACGACGACGAATTTAGTTGAAAGGCATGCGCGTTGGAAATCTCGCAGGGATGACAACACACGGTGCGGCGTACAGTACAGATAGCTCTCTGCGGCGAGAACGAATGCAAACATAACACACAACTGGCTGGCAGATAGTTTAGCCGCTCGCTTGTGTGTATGTATCTATTACTGGAAGTCAATCTATGACGAAGAGGGTGGGTTGGAGGTTTTCTAACTGGAGAACGAGTTTATTGCACGCTCATGCACCAACACCAACACGTGTGTGCTGCTTCTAAGAGTGTGGTGGTTAATCAAACAACAACAAAAAAAAAATATAATCCATTCTCTTAGTAAAGGTAATTTAAAAAGATAAAAGAAGAAGAGCTCGCATTGAAGAGAGCCGTCAAGTGCTCATTTGAGTGGTTGTGGTTGTCTCACTTTGGCGTACATGGAATAGCAAAACAAAAAGATACATTTGTCGCCTCACTATTTAAGAGAGTTGTCTGACGTTTTAGGCATAAAAGTATGTACCTATGTATCGATAAAACACCCCAAGTCAAAAGCCGTGAACATCTGTGCCGCATATCATAGGGCATATGAGGCGTGTGTGAGGAATTGCGTTCCATAGAACTTGAAGGTATTTACTTGACGATTCTGTAAACAGAGAAAATCGAGACTATCACATAGTTTCATAGTCAAGAGTTTTTCCTAAATACAGGAGATAGTATGTTCTAAAAAAAAGAGCGACATTTTTCCTACGACTCCGATCTAATGGTAAAGGATACGTCTTATACGCAATTCTGGACTCACCTCGCGCAGAGTCCCAGTTATGAACTTTAGTCGAATAGTCAATGATTTTGTGTAGGATCACAAATTGATGGTTAAATAAAATTATGAGCCTTTCAGCTAAATCCTGAACATACATACATATATACATAATGAAAACAAGCTAATAGAGTGGCAATATTCATGCCTCTCCCCATAAACAGAATGTGCTTACGTTTCGAAATTTCCATTTTAAATTTCATTGCAATATTGCTGAACTCTTTGATTCTTGTCCTAGATCAAGCAGAGATCATGAGAAATGAGATGTACGCAGTGATGTGCAGTGGTATTTCATGTGTCAAACCTCACATCCTCACTTCCAGTTTTGACTTTGGATAAACTATGGACTGCGCTTGTCAAAGCATCTTACTGATGAATATATTTGTATGAAACGAGAAGTTGTAAAGAAGGGTAAATTGGAAAAAATAGACGATAATAAAAACAGTCTCTTTATTTTTCTAAAATTTTCTGCTTCACTTAAAACCCTGGATTTGTATTTCAGTGTAAAAGAAATGGAAACACCTCACATATTGATCAAATAATCATATCCTCTGATTGTACCAACTCGTAGATCACTTCACTGGAATTTATTTAGAATGTGATTGTTTTATTTATTGCACATGATCTATTCAATTTAAAAAGCATAGCCGAACAATACATGAAATACTGAACGATCAGCTGATTCTTGACATTTTACAAACTGACTTAAAAGGAAGGGAGAACTTTTTGCCTTCAAATCCAGTCCACTACCCCCCAAAAAATGCTTTACTTTTCAGACAAATTTGAATCTCTCTACCAATTAGAAATGTTTGTGTCTAAAATTCGGAACGCTTGACCGTGTTCAAGATGTTTGGAAACTGGGCCTCATTTCAGTCACCTAACGGAGTGAACCGAAAAACTTTAATGAGTATTTAATAAAGTAGTGACCCAAAATTTGAGAAATTAACACTTCCCGCGGATATAATTCGTAACATTTTTTTTTTTAGAAAACTAACTATAAAAAGTTCAAAATTTAGAGCACATCGAATCGAGTGATACAATTTGTTATTCTTTCCTTATTTTCATACAACGTACAGCCAAAACTAGATATGTATACGAAATTCGATCAAAAGAAATGGAACACCATACCCATTATAACTAATCAAAAGCATGACCAACAGATAAGACAATCATTGAGGAAAACGCAAGGTGTGTTGCATAGAGTTAGGGTCCCTGGGGACATGACTCATGCAGCTTCTCATAATCTAATGCGCTTTTGCATAGACAGCGACACTCTTAATCTTTTCTTCAAGAGATGTTCTGCATCCCTGGCTTAGACCCTATGAAAGGATTCCCACTGTTCACAATATGATGTTCCGCAGGGCACCTAATGGGGTGCTTATGCATAGAATGTTTAAATCTTTCGATTGAATATGACACCGTGTTCTCTAAAGCCAAATCCAATATTCGGTCAATATAAGTTATAAATTTGTAGCCCATTTTCACCAAATGCATTCGGGTGTACTCTAATATTAGGTTCAACAAGTCAAAAGGCAAAGGATGAAAACTGACGCTTATCATTCCTGAAATAGCTTGCACACCTTACTATTTCCAACCAAGTACACCGTTCATCGTCATAGTTTTTTCTTCCATCTTCTAACAATAAGTAAGGCAACACCATGGCATTTCTGAGATTATTAGGTTTAGCTCTTATTTATCCTTTACGCACATGAAACGTATATACCTAAAAAGAGATTCCGAATTTCATAAAATGCATCATTCATAATACAAAACGGTCCACATCCACAAAACATATCACAAAAACCATTTAAAATACTGAATCAGATATTCAATGACCGTAAGGCATCAAGAAAATTCTTTTATGAAAAAGTTATTATAAAAAGCGCACTCCACTAACTTCAGTGTTCAATTAAACGATGCAGACATTGCATCAGGACGAACTGAAATGAAACTCGGTCACACAGCAATTAGTATGACTACAGGAAGATGAAATGTTTAAATCCTTTTCAAGTGCTCTCTAGTGCTCCACCTACTAAAGTAGATAGGTCATCCCTATCAAATCAAAAAATAACTCCCTCAAAAGACTCATTGTTGGAATTATAAAAAGGGGGATACTCCTGTCCTAGATTCTATGAAAGAATTGAAGATAACATAAAATATCTATCGAATTACTAAAATGTCGTCAAATTTGTGATGTGTATGCAAGAGAAAATATAATTAGGAATACAATCTACTTACTCTTCTTGCAGTTCGATACCACTATCATCCTGTGATGTATTTATTCTACTGCAAGACGTGTTGACGTTATTATTACATATTGACTGCATACCGCTGATAGCATTTTCCACAGGAAAGCCAAATTCCCGCTCAGCATGTTCTGGTAAAGGAGTGGGCGTTTCGAATACTAATGTTTCGACCATGGAACCTTTCGAGGAGCCGAACGATACTCTGGAAAGAAAAACATAATTATTTTGTTAACCAGGTGTATACTTTACATTTTTATTTGAAAAGATAAAGCACTTTTACAATACTTAGACTGTAGAATACTTAAGGTTCATCACTCCCCCTAAAACCACCCTACAATTCATAATGAAAGCGGGTTGGCTCAGGAGGGCCGCTCCCCCAAGGACTAACGAGTTATGATAATTTTTTTTCTGTTTTCATATTCCTTCAGGTATGCTACACCGGGGAACACAATGAATCCGTCGAGATCCGAGTGAGAATGCACCCTGCTCTTGGTTTTGCAGTCAATCGCTCCCTTAACCTACCTACCTATGGGTTCATCTTTGAAAGAAAATGTTCAGGGGGTGTCCGAAGGGTAATTTCCTATTTGAGAAGCTTTCTCATTACAATTATACTCTCGGATGTTTGCCATACGATCGCCGTAAAAAAAACTTTAAGGTTTGTCTACGAACACGAACTACGAACACCTCGCTCCGTAGTCCAACGCACCAACCACGAAAGACCAACCAACGAAAAGATATGGTGAGATTGATTACTAGATACAACTGTCGCGGAAGATTCATCGTCACTTTTCAGCGTTCCTGAATATAACCCACACGAATTCCAAGTTTGACTTAATTTTTATCTTTTTCAAAAGCTTAACCCTTCAGTTATTAAACCTTTTTAGCCATTTCTCAGAAGAGACTAAAATCACAACAAACTTTATTCCGAATTTTATACCAACGTTTACATCGGTATTTAAAGATTAAATGCCATTTGGCCATAACATCATCGTTAATGGCATTATCGTTACCGATACCTTCTGAAACATTTTTCGAAGTCAACTTGTGACAACTGTTTTCGCCAATCGGATTACACTTAACTTGAAATTGAACTTTTTGTTATTCCACTGACATCCTCTGGATTTTTATTGCTATTTCGTTGTGAGAGCGTTGTTCAGAGAAAGGTTTTGGAAACAAAACAATTTTATGTTCACCTTTTTTCACAACTAACATGTTAATCAGACACGAAGAAAGAAAATAAGGAAACAAGCGAAAGTCTACTACGTTCGCTTAAATTTAAAACAACAATCATATTGTAGCCAAGTTAATGGTGGTATTATGTATAATTTCATAGTTTCCTGCAACGAATTAATTTGCTTTGGTGCTCAGGTTGTAATTATATGCATTTGTCTTACAAAATCGCTTACATTGCATTTTTAATTAGTTTTGTATGCTTACTTAAACGCCACATAATTTTCTACATAATTTGTTTATGTGCTGAATTGCTAGTGATATTTATGTTGCTTGTACATCACTTGGAAAATTTGGCTCTCAGATAGGTGAATGTCAGGTAAAGGATGATGGAAAGTAGGTACACATGACGGTTGTTTCTTAGTTTCAAAAATGTAAGAAATCTTTTCCCGAGCTCCAACGCTTGACTAACAATTATAACAAAGAAAACAAAAATAGTACAAATTAGGTTCATGTCTTCGTAATTTAAAAAATAAAATCCGCTTAAGCATGACTATGTCTGCATGTCAGTAGTAACTTATTTCGTATTGCACTAAGATGATATTTGATGTCGCCGAAGTGTAAATTGAGCGAGTGTAATTATAGTACCGAGGGCATGTTCCTCAATTATGCATATGAGCTCACTCTAGCTGCGTTACCCACTGCGTGTCTAAAGCCTCACATGACTGTGGTGACCCATATTTGTATTAGAGGTTGCATTGTGCAGAGTATTTAAATTGATACAAAAAAAATTGCCGCCTTCCTTTGTACTTACAGGTTCCGTTAGCGTGCTGTAGATACTTATTAATGGTGTATTAGATCTTTTTGTTTGAGATGATGCCGTCAGCTTAGACGTCAATTCATCTAAGATCATGGTCTTGAGTGGGAAAACCTTTTACGATACTTCTTGCAAAGGCTGCTACTTTGTAAAGTAATATTTACTCTTTTGGGGTCTATTGTTAGTTCACTTATACCTCCGTCGTAAGAAGGAAGGTCGCATCTCCATTTAAGTAGTTTCAAAGTTTCAAAGAAAAAGCATTTCACTTAGAAAAATGACAGCCTTGAGGTAACCATTGTAGATACGCCCATTCGTCGTGAATTAGAACCAATTCTAGATGGAAATAGGTCTTTTAATCTTCAGGCAAGTATTAGACATTGTTCATCGATTCCTAACATGGAATTTTTATGGTTGCTAATGTCATAATTTTACGTTAAGTTTTCCTCAGTACTGTCAATTACTCAAGTAGCGTTTGTGTTCGGAAGCAACTGTCAAATTGGTTTGTCTATCTGTTTTGAGCTGTTGTGTTGTTTTATAAATATTTGTTAACTTTTCCAATAAAATACGTAAATTATTTTAATTCTAATTGTAGTTACTTCATGGAGAAAAGGGCGATTTTGTGTTTCATAACCATTCACAGATGTTTAACTGTCACATTTTCGTACGAAAGTTAGTAAAAGTAAACGAAAACTTAACAAACCGAAGTAAAAAGCTATTATTGTCACACAATACAAATCCTTTGCATTCGTACTGTTTCAGAAGTGGACTTTCGAAACCCATCCTCTAATATAGTTCAGTCTTTAAGACGGCAGTATATGTAGGTGCTTAGAGTTTTCTGGAATTTTGCAGATTTGTAGAAGAACTTAGAGATTTTTATGTCTTCAAATGATACAGCAATTTCAGGAGAAACGCTTGACCTACTATTAAGCACTATATGTCGCAGGAAAATCCACACATCCATATTAATATAATCATGGCCAGCGCATCATCAGAAAAGAAAGTTTAAACTTTAAACTTTGACAGCCACTTGTAAAACAGCCAACTTCACTCTTTCAAGTGTTTCCGAACGAAGATTCGCAAGTCCACTATCTCTTTATGCCTTATCTCTGCCATTCGCGACAAACAAGTGCATCTCAAGCGTGAGCACCTTAACGACCCTTCTTACATTCTTGAGATGTGAAATCGAATATTTTTTGATTGCAGCTCGCCCAAAAACTTCAATCCATGAATAGTGTGTTGAATAGACCCTGAGTTTGGATAAACCAGTATAATAAATAACGCCAATTCGTGACCCTTATTTTCAATGGGGATTAGCTTAGTCAAGACGAAGACTCTCGAAAATTTGAAGGGGTCGACAAAAAACGTGCAAACATATTCATGAGAGTACGAGTATGGTGCGCTAATATTTATTCATTTATTTATATTTATTCAACATCTCGGGTTAGACCTGACACTGAAGGATGTGTTGATTGTCAAGATAGTTCCCAAACTCACAAAATACATATTTGTAAAGCTGAATAAGAACGATAAGTCGAAAAATAAAAACCTTTTGACAGATATGTACATACATGCCAGTTATTACTTTATTTACTTAAATACCATCACCCCTCGACGGGGTGGTTGTATGTCAACAATGCTGGCCATACTTTCGGGTGTCTTTTCCGATACAGTATGGCTATATTACATCATTTCCATCAATTCCGGTTCGATTATTCTGCGCTACATTGACTTAGGACGACTCACACCTCTGACTGAATTGGTGAATAACATATTTCCCAATACCAAGGGAAATCAAAAAACTTGATCTAAAGCAAAGAAAAAAAACATTAAAAAAAAGAAAGCAAAGCTTTTGAGTGTGAACAAGGCCCGGTTTTTTGACAAGGATAAGATGTGGCTACCAATTTCCTAAGAGGGATGAAACCTTTATTTATAAAGGTTTTCGATTAGCCAATGACTGAAATGGCCACTTTTTAACTAAGCATTTAGCTTGATCTGAAAATGCGCACATTAACGTGTGCACCACGTTTGTGGCTTGCCTTATGTGTACAAAGTTCGAGTTAAGGATGAACCACTTTGTTAGAAGGAAATTTGGACGCTCTCAGAACTTAAAGTATACTTCTATTCACTCCCAAAACTCCCAAAACTCTCCCAAAACAATATTCGGTCCCAGCTACAAACTGTCTGCGTTGTTTGGACACTTTACCTTTATCTTTCAAGCAGAGGTCTTCGCTATCAAGCTGTGTGCCAGAGAGTGTATTAGAAGGAACCTTCGATAAAAACATATATTTATCTTGTCGGACGGGCAAGCAGCTCTAAAAGCTCTCAAGTCCTTTGAGTTTGAGTCTAAGCTGGTTTGGAACTGTCTTCAAACTCTCCTACAGCTACATAATATTAGACTAATATGGGTCCCGCTGACGAACTTGTCAGATCCGATATCTGTAATGACCCTACTCAAGTTTACCTGTCAACCAGATAAAGTCAGAGCTAGATCAGTGGGAACAAATCCTTGAGACATGCAATTTCTTGGCATTCATTTCTCAAACGAACGAATGAAAGAAATTCTGGCAATGTCGACTATGCCTCGTTATGTGAATGTACCGCCATTGCTCAAGGTTTTACCTAGCCTTCCGACATCACCTTCTCCTCAGCTAGATGGCGAATCTGCTCAGAATCTGCAAGGGGATAACACAAAAGTTCTCTACAAGGTCGCGGTCCTTCTTGAGGTTAAAGCCCATCACCCCAACTATCCTTAAAAAAAAAACTCAAGAACTCATGCCTCTTGATCATTTAAAGATCCAAAACTTCTCCGATTGGGGTCTGCAAAAGTTTGATGAAAATCATGCATATCATCGAAAAATCATCTTCAGCGATAAAGCTCACTTTAGGTCGGATGGCTTTGTCAATAAGGAAAATATTCATTATTACGCTATAAGACACTCCATTGCATCCACAGAGAGGGACCGTGTGGTGTGGAGTTCATGCCGCAGACGCTCGCTGTCTTTTTTGTCAGAATTGAATGGACTTGACATCAGTAGTGGTTCCAACAAGATGCGGCCACATGCCACACAGGGAAGTTCGGTAATCGTGTAGGCTCGACAAACGTTCCGATCGAATGGCCACCTCGTTCATGGAATTTAACGCCAACGTTAAGTCGTTAACAAGGAGCCTAGGAACAATATCAAACACGAAATTTCCAACGTTTCGGCTAATATGTGTGGAAGAGTGTTTGAAAATTGACCCCTAAGAATCGATCGCTAACAACGTGCTCGCGGCGCTCATATGAATTTGTAAAAAATTTCAGTCTGATATCTCAACTATTCTGTATTATACTTAAATACCAAATTGTCATGACGTTATTGAAAACCTCTTTATATGGATGTATCTACGATGGTATAATTTATTTCAAAATAATTTCAGAATGAACCCATTGTATGTATCTTCCTTTTCATAGACCAACAAATCGTCAAACTAATAAATTGTAAATGATATCATTCACATCTAAATTGACTTTTACCTAAACGGCTCTCCAACTCATTATCGCATCTGTTTTTGGCGATCAAAGATATTCTTTTTATAAGCATGCTTACATAAATGTGTGTAGCAACAACATTGATAAAAAAAATCATTCGGAATAACCAAAGAATAAATAATATCCCATTTCATTGAACCCAAGCTAATATTTTAATGACGTGTCTCAGCGGCAAGCCGTAAAACTTCTGAACTTATGCTAAAGTCATTAGTGTTCGTCGCAGAATCAAGAATAATACTTTGCCAAGTTTATCATACAGAGAACACGGCTATCAGCCCTTCGAGAATCGGCTAACCATTAGCCAAAAGCAGAACATAACAAAAATTAAAATTCAAAACCATCATCCAATCAGTTGTAAAATTTGCAACATATCCAACTTTTTCTTTCAAATTTCCAAGACTACCATTTCATACATGTTTTTGGCGTACATGTCTTTAAAAGTGCAGACAGTCTGGATATAATATATAAGATCATTACGAACAATTTATAATTAAACAAAAAACCGGCGAGTATTTCATGAAACAATCATTAGCGCCATGAGCCATTAAGAAAATACTGAGGAACAGGATCATTAAATATTTTTTAGTTCTTTGGTTTTGTTTTCTTTTTTTGAAAGAAAACAACCAAGAGTCGACAAATCTTAGCCATACATACAGTCACATCACATTGACGTCAAAAGCAAATCAGATATGAAGTCACTGCAGATAATTAGCGAATCGAAATAAGATATTGGAGAATAGCCGTCGTTACAATAAAAATAAGAATTGTTCTTCCAAAGATACGAGTAGGGGACGAAAGGACACATACTCGAGAGGCAATGGCTTGAATGAGTTCACTTTTAAGTGAAACTATTTTGCTAAGAGTGATGTAATCAGTTGCGAAGTACAAGGAGAACTTTTTAGTTTCAAACACTATATGACTTTGTTGGCTCAATTGGTTAGTGCATTGGACTACGGAGATTCGAATTCCAGCCGAAACACCTAAACGTTTTTCCACCTCTTGCGAGCGTCTGACAAACATTCGAGAGTATAATTGTCATGAAAAATCCTCTCAAATAACAAACTGCCCTCGGACACCGCATTAAACAGTAGGCCCCTTCCATTTGTGTAAAGAATAAAACAAGCGCAACACGAATGGTTGGGAGAAGATGTGTTGAATAGTCCTATAGACCTGTTGCAACTGAAACTTGTATTTGTTGTGTATATGACTTTGCAAAGATACTGTTTCATCCTTTTCTAAAGTTACGAATTCACATCGAGGACAAAATTCACACAATCAGCCATTTACGCCCAAAAAAATGGAATAATGCCAAACTATGGCGTTCAGCAAATGCATTGGCAGAAGGAACCAAACCACGGTGAGACGGTGCAAGGACTGACATGCCTCTGTATAACAGGAGAAACTTGCCCAACTGCAGCCATGGAGGTATACCTCTGCAACTGACTTCTCAGCAGCTTGTGATTGGGGAATGTGCAAGTAAAATGCACTAACAAGTCTGACCTTTGCTAGAGACTATATTATTACAAGACAAAGCTTAGCTATAAAAAGAATGACTAATCACGCAGCAATGTGGGTCACAGATGGGTCCAAAATCGACTAGCAAGAAGGGAGAAAAAGAAACCTACATAGATCCTGAGCCATTCCTTCGGATTTGGGGATTATTTAATTATTCAACAAATAATTCAGACAACTACACAAGAAAAACTCGCCAAGAACCTGGCACGAGTGAATGCATAAAAGTTGTAAAGGAATACAATCGGAAAAGGTTCGAAGGATAAACCACCATGAGGAAGAATGGGCTTTCTAAAGGAGTATTGTAAACTCGAGGAGCATCTAAGAAAACAAAAGGATTGAGAAGAAGGACTCTGCAAATTCGACGATGAATCCAATGAAATCCCAGAACATGTGGTATGGCACTGACTCACATCAGATGAAAACAGTCACTAGAGGCAACTTTCATCCTTAAATTCTCCCTCAAACTGGATTAGAGACAGTGCTCTAGGATAGCTTTCTTTCGCGAAAATGTAGTAAGAGTACATGACACCTAAAATGATTATGTAATGAATTTTAATGCGGGGGGCCCTCTAATTAGGGCACATATGTATGTACCTTTCCAAGGTGTTAATAGGGCGCAGTGCAACAAAACCCCTTCTTCTGGAAGCAATGCTCGGTACACAACCTTTGCTCTTCAAGACTCCGACACGATAATCTTGTTTACACACGTCGCATGATAGGTCGGGGTGAATCTGGCTTTGGAGGAACACTAACGTTGAGGCCCGCACATTAAGTTGCTGTAGAAGTCGTTCTACATTCATATGTACAATATCCTTGTCATCTCCAATGTATCGGTCGTCGTTGAATTTAAGCCTTTAAAAAATGTTGGAACGGAAACACATAGAGAATGCTGGCATTCTTTGCGAAAAACACGGTCCGAATATTTATCCTCAAAATGCTTCAGAAAGGAGTTCATAGAGTTCCTCATCAGATGAAAAACATTTGTCTTTGAATTCTGTCTTCACGTTCGAAAGTAAATATTAATCGTTGGGGTCCAGGTCTAGAGAATATGGTCATTGGGTAAACCCTTGCAAACATTAATCTTTCAATGCAGCTTGCGAGTCCTTACTTTTGTCAAGGATGTCATTGCACAATTGCTTAAGACGTCTGTAATAGTGGACATATTCCTTTGAATTTTGAACTTGAAGGAGGCTTCATAACATTTTTGGTCCCGTTTTGCGTTGACGGGTTTTGAAGGTGGAGATTCAATGAGATGGATACAAATACACCGGCTGGTAGAGTCTTTGAATCCAACCCGGACGAACAATGCAGTAGAGGAAGACTTCGCCTTAGGTGGAGCGCGCAAGTAAAAGGAGACGTCAATCGACTTGAAGTTCGCACGTGGAGGCAGTTAGGTCTGGTTCATCCTGAACTGTAGCGCCATCAAAGTAAGTAGGTTTTTGTCGCTGGCATTGTTTGCTTTGTCTCGAAGGCATACATGATGTTTGATTTTATGGAATTAGTATTACATATCGAGGATTTCATTTGTAACCACCAATGCAATCATGCAAGATTTGTAATATACTTTAAATTGAGAGGTTTGACATCTCTGCCGATTCTGTTTTCCTTAATCGACTGATCTTCAAGCGAAACCCATCAACTTTTTCTGACAATTTCCTCACCAATTGCCGTGACTGGGCGTCAACTGCAAGAATCGTTTTCAATTTGTGTGAACAGCATTTTTAAAGTAAAAAACAAACAAATTTAACATAAACCTATTCTGCTGGACCTGTTGCACAAAGCATTTGTATTTTTTGTGATTTGAGTGCTAGGGTATGAACACATTTTGGGAAAATGCAAATTCACGGTTACATGTTCTTTGTTAAATGATTTCTTCACCATCGCTACATTCTAATCTGAACCTGGCACTACGCCTGTTCCCAACCCCCAAAGACTAACGACTTTCACTTATTTGGTCATTTTGTCAGCTGTCTTTTGTTTTCGGTATATCTATCCGGTCAGGATGACTGCTGAATGTTTTCACTTTATTGGGCCAACTGCCAAATTTCTGTCACAATTGCTGCTGAATGTCCGATCACATGTAGTCTGCCTGGCTGCTGGCTGCATATGTACTTTCACTTCAAAGTACAACTATCGATGCCAAATATCTTCCGCCTTTTTGTATAGAAACCCAGTAAGCACAGTCGCTGTTTATACAACTAAAAGAAGCCCATTAGCTTTGACTGATATAAAACGCAATCCATTAATCTCCCTTTAAACAGACTTCAATCCATAAAATGCGAAAAAGTTCTATATATTCCAACCAACTGCAACGTCTGTGACCCACCACCACCATAACCCAGACAGCACGGATGCACTTTGGTAAAAAAAAGAACATATAAATCAAATTAAGAAAATCGCCAAACGAATACATATGTATCTCGTAGTATCTCGTTCAAAGGAGAACAGTTTTCAGTCGCGCAAACAGAACCGCACAAAGGCACACATCGTCATAAATGCATTTTTCCTATTTTCAAAACTATCCGTGCTTCAACCATTCAAGCATACGTACTACGAGTATTTGTGCAGATGCAGAGCGACACTCCCGCGCAATAGAATTCCGAGAAATAGAATATACCGAACCGACCGACAACGGACGAGAAGAATTATTGGAGCAGCAATAACAACGGCAGCGGGCTCATCCCATCGGCATTTAATTAAATAATTAAACTTTCCGCCATGACATTCGTTGGGCGCGCATAGAAGAGGATCCGGGCTCTGCGGCCTGCAGATACATTTGTGTGTCACAGTCAATTGTTTTGTTCCTTTTGATTGGACATAATTTAGCAGCAAATTTTCTACGCGTTTTCAATTTAAGCTCGGTTCATTGACCCAGGTGAATGGATTTGTCGACTTGTCGTCGTCGCTGCCAGAGAAGCTGGGTATTTTTGTATTTTTGGAGCCCAGGAGTCATTGTAGCCCAGTGCCCAGTTCATTGTAGCCGCCGCCGGTCGCCGCCGATGCAGCGAGTGGCATTTCATTTTTTGATTAAAACACTGGCGTATATATGTACATATGTATGTTTAATGATCCCGTGACTTCCACGTTGCAAAATTTTCTCGGTCTTGGCCTGTGTACTCGTAGATATAGTAGACACTTTTTGACGTCACCCAATTTGTATAGATATATTTATGCATGGCTAGGTAGAGATTAGAACAACATGCGAAGCTGGTTTCCTGTGCAGAATGTGTATAAATATGTTGGGTGGTTTCTATTTTTAAGATTCCAGCCGAGTAGCCCCACATTCGCATTTGTTTTGTTAAATATAATTTAATTTGTACCTACACTGATGGACGAGTATCTTCTGGTTTGTTTTGCAGAGGTGAACTGCATTGGCAGCCGGCCAATTGGAAAATGCAATATCTTTCGAATACAAGACGCAAATTGTTTTTACTATTGGGGGTTGTTCAAATACATTGCTCTATGGAATTCAAATTCACATCTATTTTGATTTCGATTAGCAAATTTTACATTTGCTTTGGTTTATTTAAGGAATTCTAAGGTATGCTAGTGAAATGATGTGGAAAGGAATCGTTCTGCTTGAATGGCTGTTAGCCATTTTTTGCTAACACCTTACATTGCTTATTCAAGTTTTTGTTTTCATTGCAATGAATATGGAGTATGGTATTGAATTGAATCGTAACAGTAGTTTACTGGGCTGGTAGTTCAGTAACCAGTAGACAAGTCCAACCTGAATGACTTATGCTTACCCACAACTTATACTAGCTAGGTTGACAGACCAGGCCCATATAAATCACTTATTCTCAACGCCAAACATAGAGAAATGTTTGTACCTAAAGGACCGTATATACCAAGCTCGTTTTAGATACCGATTTGCGTTCTTTCTCCAGTTTTTCTCCATTCTTGATCGAGATATACCCCACTTCCCTCCAAATCCTAAGTCGCGGGCAACTGAGTTTATCGGTATCGGGCTCGATTATCTTCTTCTGGTGTCCCTCAAGGCAGCAATTTTGATCCACTGAACTTTATTATTACAATTAATAATCCTGAATGTATCATCCAACACTCTAATCTTCTGATTTCTTTAGATGTATATCTTCCCCCTCTAGTTCTTGGCTTCTACAGGACGATCTAAACCGATTCTCGATCTGATGTCCTTAGAACTTAACGCCAATAAATGTCACTCCATTACCTGCTCACCATTACCTGCTCACCCTGCTCACTCATCCTTCTACCTTCTAGGGTCTACCTCATTCGTGATGAGCCTATAGAATATGCCAGCCAATAATGGCCTCCGCATTATGCTATCCACTCCATAAGCATCGAGTCTGTTCAGCGCAGGTTCATCCACTACGAGGCCTGTGTTGATAACCTCAACCTGTCCCCCTACGTGGAGTACATTAAACCTTTAGTCAGTAGAACCTCGTCGTGAGCTGACCGACATACGAAGCCGAGGGTACTGTCGTCAGCGAAGGAAGGTATCGGAAGGAGCAGCCAAGAACCCATTTGTGAAAATAAGAAAGAGAGTCGGAGACAAAACGGAGCCTTGGGGGACGCCAGAATTTTTATGGTGGATTGCAGTCTTGAAACCAAAACAACTTGGACTGAGCGTTTCGACAGATAATTTCCATTCCATTGAAGTAGAGATCCCTAATGCATGTATTTTCGACAAAAGACCTTGATGGCAGTGTCATTGTAACCGAAATTCGGATGAAATTCGAATGACCAAACATTTCTACCACCTTTGGGTGTTTTTTTTTTGCGCGTATGTACACGTGTATGACCTCTTAATTCCAATCAAACTATCAACAGTCATAGTTAGTGCAGACCTGCATGTAATTACCGACCTCTGTTTATTATTACACAATGCGTAGCGTTTGCTTTAGCATGAGTTGCGAAAACTTATCCAAGTCGAAACAACTAAAACTAATTTCTTCACATTTGAATAAATCGCATACATAAGCACTACGTAGTTACAAATAGAACTTTACACTTTTCAGCCAACTATTTTAAACACACAATACAGCACTTGAACTGCGCAACCCAACCACTGACTCTCTCCGAGCATGACACATCCTTCCCCTGTCGTATCTTTAAAATTCTCAACCTAATTAAATTTCACCCTTTCACACAAAATAATGTCAAGATAAGAGGAGCACACAATGAGTAAAAATATACACTATGCAGACCCAGCACGAGGCGTTACCGACGTCTCAGGTCTCACCCTCTCCAGGCTAGTTTAAAAATCAATATTTAGACAACGTGAAAGTTTAATTTTAATAATATGACGTTATTATGAACCAAAAAGGGGCAGAAGACGACAAAGATAAAGAAAATGAGGAAATCATAGTTCTGAAAATAGAAAACGATCCTTGAACCCTTTCAAAACAAATACAAGTCTTCATTCTTCTCAACAAATATGTCAAACAAACGCGCAACAGAAAAGTATTACACGAGCATCTTTGTGTATAGGAATTCTTAAACTGTTGTCATATGTCGGCTATCACTCATTCCATAGATAAGCAAGGAATCTCCCTACGCTTGTTGACTATACCTTCTTTGTTCTTTTATTTAACTTGCAACTTGTTGTTATGGCAACTGCAAAGCTTTAGTAATCAAAATTGCTTGTTCGCCATCACAGACACATACAGGGGGGAGTAATGCCCTTATAAATCTGAAACGCTCACACTATTTATTTGCATAACAATAAATGCAAATTCAAAATAACAACCGCATAAGGCGAGAAACCTTCGAATGCGAGAACGGCGAGAACCCTTGAAATGGAAGTCCCCGTAGATTCGAGTTGAAAGGTCAGGCGGTTTGCTGTGCTTTTCAAAGAACGAGTACTTACGAAGGAAAGCGTTTCCTGGAACGTCAAGGTACGGATTGTGCACTCTTTGACTAAGTTTTGCTATAGATATGTTTACCGGGAAATGTTATAGATGTTACATATACAAGACTTGTCATTAATGGTAGAGACGAAGACAAATCTTCAAAGAGAATTAAGTCCAGAGCTGAACTTTGATGAAATGTCAGCTTTTCAGAGATTTTCCTTTGACTAAAATGCTGTACTTGTGTGGCTAGTCTTTCGGATCCACATGCTAATGCCTTCCTTGTTGATATCGGCCGTGCGATCTGTACTAGCATGAAAACAAAATTTTACGAAAAATACTCCAAATACTCGTACTACTGGGACGTTTCCATTTCTACAAACCTTTTCGAGGAAGACACTCACCACACTTGGCATTAAAGACTTAAGAATACTCTGGGAACATGTTTGTCTTTGAAATAGCTCAGAGTTTCGAGGTTCAAATTTCAAAGACCAACAAAATGATTTTCATGAATCCACTTGCATGACAAGGTATTGAACAGTAAGAACCTTCTATTCAACCAATTTAAAAAGTTTCAAGAGCACAGCAACACTTTTTGCTGGATACAAGAGCGAAAATGGTCGATGAGCTAGCAGATCTCTCCTCAATCCGAGCCTACTTTGGACTTTCACAACTTTGGACACCTCGAGCCGCGTTTCGGCCCAATAGAAAAAAAAGCACCAGAGACCACAGCAAGAACGGTCAGCCTTAGTATCCAACGGCGGCTCACCTTAGAAGAATGGAAATCAACACCACACCCCTATGCAGAGGTAAAGGAAGACACCTTTTAACGACCTCAGCGAACTAGCTAAGACGCCAACTAAAACCATCATAAAGTTCGTCACAAAAACGGGTTGGTTTAGGAGGGCCATTTCAGAATGGACTAATTTGTGTTCCCTCTTTTTCAAGTGTCCCACACCGGGGAACCCAATGGATCCGTTGAGATCTGATTGAGGCTGTTGTGAGTCATGTTTGTGAACTATCAAGCTACAGCATGTAGAAGATTGAGTATTTTTTGGCAACAGCTTCGGCTTTATTATTACTTTGTTCAAGAAGCCACTATTGCCTCAGTCACTAACATACATAGATCTTCTCTTCCAGTTCAGTCTAACGACCGTCTCATCTACAAATTTGATAGCAGCCTTCTTCCTTAAAAGAATGATTGCAATTACACCTTTCTTGGAAGACATTCATCAGCCTGAACAAGACTGCGGAGTTTCAGATCCATGTTTCGCTAGATCAGAGATGCAACCGTGTAAGACATTGCCATCTGGCTATTTCACAGAATACTCTTTGCCACTTACTACACTGACATTGATTCACTGTCCAAGTGATATAAGACTTTTTGGCTTCACCTGTTGTGGATCGAATTAAGAAAGAAAACTAAGGGCTCAACTGCTACAAGCGTAACTAATAAAGGATTTTCTCACGAATATCTTTGCCAGAGAACTTGTCAAAAACCTATAGGCATACGTAACCATCCAACAAATGAAGGGACTGGCTCTAAACAGTAGCCACGTTGTATAAGAAGACTACCAGATGTTAATGAACTTAGAATGCCAGAAGACTGGCAAAAACATGCCTCCGAATAGTCGAGAAGGAACCACAGCAGCTGCAGAGAGTTGTGATCTTCATTTATTGAATATGGAATCAACCTACTTCTACGCTTTTAGTGGAGCATTCCACTCTTTTGAAAGCTTAACATTTTTTGTCGAATAACATCTGTCCCTTTAAAAAAAAACCCAGAGTTTTAATTGATTTTGAAGTTAAACCCTCCTAAATCCTAAAATATAGATCCCCTGGTTCTAAGGTCACCAATTCAGTCGTTCTTCTTAATTTTAAAAATAAAACAAATTAGACGCTTATCTTTCCAGAAGTTCATCGTAACATTAGGTTCCCCGCACATAATCGAAAATGCTTCCACCACAAGAGGGGAGTCAATTTCAAAAGACATAACTTAGCACAGAATAAGGGCATCTCCTCGAAACAAGTGGCCCAGAATAGTCGACGAGGGAGCTCTAACAATTAGAGGGGAACCCGAGAACGTAACGCCTTAAATCATGTGAAGAGTGGAATCTTAAAAAATAAACAACATTCCTAGTAAACATCTCGCGGAATTTTGAATTCAAAGACTTGATTCACCTTCGCAGAATTTTTCTCTTTGAAGTTTCTATTAATTTACCAGACTAACGATGCACACGGATTCAAAGACAAAATGGACACGTAAAAGCGGTGGCTTCACGTAATCAATGCTTAGTTCAACGATCAACGCGGGTATACCTTAAGAACACAATCAAATGCCTGAAGTATAAAGTTAGCAATAAATTTCCAACTAATTGTAAAGAGCCGATATAATTGCTTTTAATTTTCCATTTCCATTTCATTGTCTAGCGGTGTTGAGAGGTGAAAACCAATGTGAAAGGTATGCAGGAACATGCGCACACGTATAAGTAGAAACAGTTGATTCACTTAGACACGTCTCTATTTCGGTTTTCCCTCCATTTTTGGTATAAGGGAAGGCGACTCTGTCTCTCCATCAACTTCATATCTGTGTAGTCTTTCCCTTTGATTAAGTTTTTGTATTTTGTTGTTTGGAAAAGGGGCTTGCCCACATGAGTTCCGTAGTACGGCTCGCCTTTTAAATGGAAAATAGGTTAAGCGGAAGTTTGCCCTTGGATGGTGCGCTTTTTTTTTTTGGGGGGGAAACGTCATGCTGGTAATGTTTGTATTTCGAAAATTACAAGTTCTTTACCCAGGAAGGGAGTTTTCAAACACCAAGCACCACAGAGTGTTGCAGATGAGTTTAAGGTTAATCCTTAGAATAATAACAGTAAAACTCATTTCTGTGCGGGGAAATGTTGTTTTTCTTTTTATCTGCGTTGTTTTTGAGTCTCTTCCCGAGTTTGTGGGTTTAACTCACCCAAAAAAAAAGCAAAAAAAAATCGATTTTAAGAGAATCAGAGAATCGTTAATTAAAAACTTCGGCCCCTACAGTGTATACAGCAATATCTGGGGCATATATCCCATCCGATATCAAAAAGTCCGAAATTAATCAATACTTATGCGCCCATAAATTGTGCTTCACTACGAGACTTTGGCAAAGGAGTGGCTGTGTGTAAAATAAAAGTATAAGATAGGGAATTCAGGGCAATCCAATGTGTTGCAAGGATTTTAAAAATATTTATTTTATTGTATAGATGGATGGATAGATAGTCACGTAAGGAGAACATATCTTATCGTCTTATTATAGCAATTAATTAAGAGGGGGAGACATTAGAATGATGAATTTATGGTTACAATATAAACATCCTAAATAACCGCCGGATTCCTCAGATGGGTGCTTAAAAATGTCCTTACATATATTGCTGATAGATATAACACTTCTCTCCGGTTATGGACCCTGTGTAAATGTCCTTCCAGGAAGCAAGGAATTACCCCATTAATCAACAAGACTCGGAAATGTCTTGTGTCGAAGGGAGTGGACGACTTCTGTGTTTAACCAACAACCAGTTAAATTAGTATTTGTATTTCTCGGAGTTTTGGGGACATTGCCATTCGGGTTATGGTTATTGTTTGTTATAGAATCACAGTACAAGATGAGGGTAAGAAGTGGTTACAAGAAGCGGTCAAAAAAACAAACATAATGTGGCAGTGCCCCCTGAAGAATCGATTCGAAAACGTATTCATTGCCACGTACACGACATAGTAAACATATGGAGTCCATCGAAAAATAGTAGTACTACTACTAACTTCACACTGTTAAGCAATAGAGTTCGCACATACTGATGCAGAGTCGAACATACTAAACGAAACCAAGAAGCCATTTTATGCTCTTAAGGTCCATGCACAGCTCAGCGGCCT
Source organism: Xylota segnis (assembly GCA_963583995.1). NCBI lineage: Eukaryota > Metazoa > Arthropoda > Insecta > Diptera > Syrphidae > Xylota > Xylota segnis. The sequence continues at coordinate 39,829,317 of OY757237.1, forward strand.
GCGAATGGGCGAACCGTTTTTAGCACATTAAGAACCACGCCATTGGCAAATGTCAAAATTTGCGAATATTCGTAGAAAGTAAAGAATGGTTTCTTCCTCTTCTTCCATGCAGCTTCTGCAAGAGGTCATTTGCGAAGATGCCCAGCCAAGGCACCGATAATCCAGTGTACAGTGTCTAATCTAATCAGACAGTTGGTCCGTTTTTAATCCAGTTTGGGCCAGATCTGTCTCGAGAAGAGATACGTAGTACCATTTGTCCATCGAACATTAACTATAGCGAGAAGCATATTCCTTCCTTATCCGAGAAGATTGATAGGGTTGAGCCACAAATGGCGAGCTCGTCAGCCGTACAATTTTCTGGAATGTCACGGAGCCCCAGCACCCAAATGAGATGAATGTTGAATTGTTCAGCCACCTCATTCAGATCTTCACCTGTAACACCCTACAGTGATTAAGAAGACGGAAGGAGATTTAGATCTTTGGAGAAGAGACCTCCTCCTACATCTGACTCTGTTTTCGATCCACCCGCATAGGATACGGATCCTGTGTTTTGTAACCACGTGTCATCCCCCCAGTCTAGTCGTGAGGGGGGATACATGAATCTAAGTTCTTTTCGAACAGAAGTTGAGAAATTGCATGGTCGGTGTCCTGCGGAAGGTATTCACAATTGTTCGGAATATAGAAGTGTCCTTGACACAGTCTTACTATTTACATATAAGCAGGCCAAGCCACATACATACATATATCTGTGTTTAATCCACGATAAGGCATCAAGCTTGGGTAGTGTCTTAGATATATCAGGCAATCGCAAGACCATCCTTACATACGTGGATGGAATGTTTCGTCTTCTCCTTTTATTTTTCACCTTAAAAACCAGCATTGATTGAATGCTAGAAAGAGAGTGTGCCAGTCAAGAGCTCGCCAAGGGTCGAACTATTCAGATTTGAACACTAAGGAGACAAAGACTTCCAACGGGACATGGAATAACATTAACACGATTAGTCCCATGAGACAAAATTAAATCCGTCAGAAAGCAGAGCTAAATGGAGAGGGTCCAAGCTGCAAGTAAGTAACTAGCAAGTTGACAGTCGATGGGCATAAACTCAGTTTGTCACATCGATGCATGGCAATCTCTAAGCCAATCTGTATCCATAAAATCGATTAGAATGGATTAAGTTTACCACTATGAGTCTCTTTCGACGAACAATGACAATAAACTATCTGCTTACTCGTAGTCATAATCGATTAGTTCCACGATAGTCTTTTTAACAATAGAGACTAAAATTGAATACAAATTATTACTTATGCCACGATGACAATGCATCGGAACTCACATCTGTGGTTGCAGTGGCGAAAGTTCACAAACTCGGCTTCGAATGGTTATCTCATCTTCCGTAATCTCCTGATATGACTTAGCAAAGTGTATGCCTGTTCGCTACGCTTAAAAAATGCACATCCGGAAAGAAATCTGCAAATCATTGCGCAACGAAAATGCTATTTTCTTCTTTTTGTTGCTAACTTTGACGAATCGGTTCAAACAAAACGAAGAGAAAATGAATAACAAAAACAAATTAAGGAAACAAAAAACAAGCTTAAACGAATTTCAACTTCTATTCCATGTCACGAACTTTAAGAAAATATTCCCAGATATCAGCTGCTGGAGCACCACTTCCATGTGTGTTGCATCCTGACCTCCATGTGAAAGATGCTTCTATTTTTTAATTGGTTTTTTACTGTTGAAAAATTAATTAGCCATGTTTGCACCTCTGCAACCAAAAGAGGCTAAATATTTACGACCAGCTGTTAGTAATATCTTTCGAATATAGCAATCAGTACCTGGTTATCACATACTTTCGTCTCGCAGTAAAAGTATCGATTGCTTTTTGTTTGATTATTTTTATGGTGGATCTTGACAATTATTAGTTCCTTCACCTCTCCTTCTATTTTCATTTCTATTCCTTCGAGGCACACATTTGTTGTTTTGTTGTTACATACTCGTTCATAAGCAGAGGAGAAGTAATTTTCCTCAAACTGTTCGGTATGCGTTCACAAAATAAATGGAGCAGATCGTCCCATCATACTCGTACAATATGGGCCATCAACGTCACGGATTCTAAACTCGAAGGAGGGTTGCAGTTCTACTTATACATTCTGAGATACTTAATCTGCCCAACTAAAAAGAAAAGAATTTACAAAAACAAAACGTATATGGAGGTGCACACATAGTTATTTCCTGCAATTGAATGATAAATAGTGAGATCTGAATGTGCACAGAGTATTTGGATATCTTCCACGGTTTCTTGACTTTGTCCTGACTAGTTTGTATTCATGGAATACATGTGCTAAATGCCATAAAACAAAATTAACCAGTCCTAAAAATTTTATTTTGTTTTGGTTTCCTCCATGACTTCGGTATAATTGTGAAGAAACTATTTAATTGCAGTAGTTATGTGTACGTATGTGCCTTCTTCGAAACTAATTAGAATGTGTCTGGGATTCATAGGAAATTATGTAATTTTAATTAAAAAACAAAAAAAAATGTTAAGACATTGCTAGATGGCTTGGAGTGAGTCACAAATGTATGAATGACCTCGAAGTGGTAACCTCATCACACCTAGACTGATAGTTCTTTACGCAGAGTTCGAACCACGCAAAAGAATTATGAATTCAAGAATACGCTGACTCAAGAACGCATTAAGCCTCCAACGCACTTTATGTTGTATCAGTAAGTAGACCTTCAGATGAAGTCTGTGTCTTCGACCACACTTGACTACAAGATACAAATATAGATGTATAAGCATACAGTCCCGTAGATACTTTTACATTTGCGCATATGTATGACTGCGAATTTATAACAATCAGCAGCACTCTACTCTTAGAGCGCAGCAATGTGATGATCTCTACTAGCGCTGTTAGATAAGAAAAGTTGGTCACTAGAAAAGTGAATTAGTGAGTCAAGGAGAGATACTTTTTGAAGTAATAGTGCGGTGTAAAGTGCAATGTGTGTAGACAGACACATAGGCACAAAATACTTTTTTCGAAACCGTTCCCTAAAGTGTTTCCTGACGGTTTGCCAGCTGAATCAAAGTGACATAAGTATTCTTTTTGTTTCCTCTGCTTCAACTATTATCTATCCTACAGTGTTTTTTTTTTGTAGATCGAGAAAGGACTCGTACGTTATCCCCAAAAAAAAATTGTAAAAAATCGTGATTTATAAACGTGAAAAACTGCAAATTTCGAAACCAAACCCTTTTGGTATGAAAATGAATGCGTGCAGCAGAAAGGCTAACCTACAAAAGCTGCAGTATACAACAAGGCCAACGAGGAAGAAGTGTATCGAAGAAAGGAAAAGAAAATCCTGCTCAGTCTCTGAGTTCAAGGACCTCGAAAGTCCCTCATCTGCATGTTTTTTTAGAAAAGCCAATCAACTGGCGTTCAAGTCCGGAACGTATCCTCTTCAAAGCAGTTAAGGAAACCTTGTTAACAAAGCGCAGGGATGAGTAAACATGTATTTTGGAGCAGTATTTCCAGCAGCTATTTAGGTACTTTATAGCTTAACAGATAGAGAGAGTTATGGGGGAAGAAGAGAACTGGAATCCAGTTTATTAAGAGTTCTTCTTCTCTCCCGGCATTGAAGGGTTGATACAGGCTAAGCAAGACCGCCAGCTTGCTCCAGGCAAAACTGATCCTGGAAACGTGTATTGGATTTCGACAAGAAGGTACACCATAATGTAACTTATTCCATCTCCTGCCGGAATTGATAAAGCAATTGTTAAAACGGAAGACACTAATCTGTCCAGTTGCTATAGTCTGCGTCTACATAAACATCTTCGCTCGCGCTGAGCGTGCCGTCATAGAGTCTTTTATGATAACCAAAGGACAGGACGGTGTACAAAGAACGCTGAGAAACCTTTTTAAAAAACAGATTTAAGCCAAGCCAATAGTGTGGAAACGCAGCAGCAGTAAGAAGTGTGAGTTTCCCCAATGCCCATTGAATTTATAGACCTACGCAAGCTTTTCTTTATGGCAATGGCAAGCATTAATTCATTAGATTATCATTTATTTATTTTTCCATTCATAGGATAGTTCACTTCAACGAAACTTCAAACAATAAGCCTTCGCATGGGCAGAGATTTCTCAAAGATAGCCAACTGATGCGTAACGAAGTAAGAAAGTCTGAACTGGAATTTCATCTAGAACAGTAGAAAATAACACAAATATTTTCCAATTAGACGGTAATTTATTAATCGTGAATTTTTTCGTTCCACCTTTCGTTTCGTCTCAATAAATTAGGTGATGTTTACGAAACGAAGGTATGCAATGCGCTAAATTCCCCACTTCTTTTCACTTTTCTTTTAGTTGAACAAATTAATAAATCGCGTTGCGTTTGCTGAAGAAGCATTTTGGAATCCAACGACCCCAACATTTCAGTCACGGTCATGGATATTTGCTTTTGTTTTTATTTTTATTTTTATTTTCTTTCTTATTAAGTTGTGAGTATTCTTTGCTGGGACAATTTTGAAGGTAGAAATATATTGGTTACGTTTGAGGGGTTCCAAGAACTGCTGGCTCCAAAAGACTTAAAGAGGAGGGTTTCCAGTCACGTTCAGGTTTAGGAACGCCATCGCACTTCAAGGAAAATCTGCGTTTCACATCCTTAGCTTTCAACTAGATCTTGAATAGATCTCCCTGTGTCAGAAGAAGATTAAAAAAGATCGATGACCATACATTTTCAAAAGACTTTTTGCCAAACAGTGCAATGCCTCACAGTATTTCTTGACAATGCGATTCCGAATCTAAATGTTATTTGACGACGCAATATGAATAATTCGACTCATGATCGATTCTGGCAAAATTGGAGTGCAATCGATTCTGTGACAACTTTGAAAGTCTTTTCATTCCATGAGGCGAGGTCAAATTTTGTATTTTAAATGGATCTCCAATTTTACTATCTTATCGATATAGGTCTACATATCGCGAACTTGATAACAAGTATTGTTCTCACTTTTGCTCATTAGTTATTATTCATTATGTGGTGGTTTACTAGGAGGAATGAATATCCATTAGTTTTGGGATTTCCCCGAGTTATGGGAGTTACCTTTGGTATTGTACCGACCTTCTCTGTTACATAATTAATATGTTTCTTAGGTGGTACTCCGGGGGTTCAAGAAATACGTGTCTACAACATTTAAAGCGATTTACGTTTGCATCACCTTGCCTAGGTTCAATCTAGTCGTAAATCACACCAGTTTTTTACACAGTTTCATTTTTTAAAGAGCGTTTTAAAGCTCAATGACCTTTTGAGCCGCTGCTACAGGTAGGATTAAAAAAAAGCTAAACAAAGTGAGTAATAGTTCGTGATTCAATTTTTAATGAAACACATTTTTTTTCTTTGATTTTGGATTTGATTTGGCATAACAAGTCTGTGTACCTGAGCTGAATTGAATTTGTTAACAATCACAGTAACAGTGATTATAATAGGTTCACTGACTTCGATGCCACAATCAAGGAGTGGACCTTCGATCCTTGGAATGCAGATCGTGTATGTGGATCATATGATTCTAAAAAAGTCATGCTTTCTAAAGAGTACTAGGCAACCACTGAGTCAAGTGATCAAAAAATGTTAAATTTCGTAATCAAGTCATATTAAAGCCGCATGTCTTGTATTTTGGATAACCTTGGTATCTTTAAGCCCCAAATACCCTTTTGGATGTTGTCCTTCAGAGGTATTTGAATATTTGACCAATTTGTAACACTAGGACAGTTTTAGCTATATGAAGTCGTTCGTATAGGCGAAGTGCCCATGCCCTGAATTTTTACGTAAAGACCGACTAAGAACTTTGACTTCTGCTCTGTTAATCTTGACAGTGTGCCGTGACATCAAGCCACAATATGACAATTTCAAACATCCTGCGATAAACAAATTGAATGTCAGTCATCTGGTTTACTCACCTTTTTAGCGTGACACTCTTAGTGCCACCCACCTTGCTGAGCTTGACTTTCTTCAATTGCTTACGCCTATCACCGTCGCTCGTTCCACCGGTCTCTGTATCCTCATCACAGGTATCCAGAATTTCCTCCTCTTCAATACAACTGTGGCAGGTCTCGCCCCCCTTTAGACTGCTGCCAATGTTATTGTTATTCCCATTACTGTTACTCCGCATTGCTGTCCTATTGCTATTGTGGTTACTACTGCCATGCAAACAAATGGCACTGTTTGTTGACGTGGTGTTGGTGGTAATGGAGGAGGCCACCGTTTTGCCATTTGAACAAATAATCTTTTCGCTGGCATCCAGTAGTTTTGTGTTCTCATCACAGTTGTCGATGCTGTGGCATCCGTCATCGTCATTGTCATCACTGATGTTCATTGTGTTATTTTCAATTATCGCAGATAGCAGGGCATTACCGCTCTGATTTAGTTTGTTGCTTAAATTTAAATTTAAGTTCAGGTTTCGTGCAACCGCCATCGTTGTTGGTGGACTGGTGGGGGGTGTGGCTGCTGCTGTTACTGCTGCTGTTGTATTGGAAGATCCTTTGACAATTGAAACAGGTGTCTGCTGATGGACTTGGAGGCTACGTATTGCACCATCCCTTTGAATGGATGAAGTTGGTGGCGAGACTGCCATTGTGGTTGTCGTCGTTGTCGTTGTCGTCGCTGATGGTTTCTCTTCTACAGGTAGCATATAAGAGAGCATAGTGAACGAAACGCTATCAAATTCGCAAAGATAAAGTACCACGCGATTCGAGTACTAATAGTAACTAATAGATTCAACAATTTTTTTTATTTTATTTTATTTTTTTTTTTTTTAATTATTTAAACAAAAGGAAACGAGATAGATAGACACGTAGAAGGTGGACTTAATAGGTTTGGATTTTATCACTTTTCTTTTACATCTTACGGGTCACCACGGGTTTATCTACTACGTATACGCAAAGGATACATCAGGACTCAAGAGATAAGAACTTTAGGTTGACTTTTAGCTAAGAAAAAAACTATATTACATGCAAATTTTCACACAAGATACTTTTCACATACACATATTGATTTTTCTTCTTTTTTGTATCTTTTAATCGAATTAAGCACTCTTTTTGGAAATAATTGCACTCGCTCAACTAAGTGGATGCAACCGGAACCATCTATTAGTTATCACTTTAAACAAATGGGGAACACCACACAGTAGCACAGTAGATCTCAGACAAGGTGTCAGATAGTTAACCACTGTGTAGTGGGGAGTTCCAATGCAATGACATTTGAAACTGCGAACTCTGCCAGAAGCAATATGCAAAATATATTTCGACAGCAAATAAATAAATAAATAAAACTAATTTGCAGTGAAAAACTGAAGCCGCGTCACGACCGAAAACGTATGCAGTAAATAAAATAATTCTTTTTTATTTTCTGTTTTTTTCTTTTTTTTTTGTATCTCGAACTTGGTGTATGGTGTGGTGTACGGTGTACCGAACTGTGCGCTGTTTTGCCGTGAATCGCCCTCTCGATATAGTTTTGTATGCGGCGAATAGATTTGACGCGGCGCACCACACCGGAATTCACTTATTTCGTTTTGTGTGCTTCCTTTGCTCTGGTGGTGCTCTGGTGGCGTGGAAGAGAGATTGATGATGGCCACCGATAGAGATGGTCTCTTTTACTCTATAGTGCACGGCATGGCACGGCACGGCAGCATGTCGCTCTCTCTCCCCTGAAATTTGATGAAAATGTGTGTAATTTTCAAATGACTCTCACACACACCCACAACAACTGATTTGTGTTTTCCCTGGCGCGCTCAAATCACGTTTTACGTTGGCCTGTGGTTTCCGATGTTTGCTCATCGCTGCACACACAATACACAAGAAAATTAGTTTAGCGGCAAATTAGCTGAACTGCAAGTACGTATGTATCTCTCTGTTTGCATAACGATATACTATCCCGCGGATATTACGTATCTGAACACATATTCGCAATTGATTTGCTGGGTCCGTGGAATAACGATTTTGCCTATGGTTGTGTGGGTAGAGTACACGGGAGCGAATACGTATTAATTAACAGAAAAGTGAGAAAAATCACTTTGTTTGTCGCATGCGCAGTGTAAGTACACAACTGTGTACAGTAGATGCATACCTACATGCCGAGTTCGTATTGCGTTTCAACTTAAAAACAACAATAAAGAGGGGTTCTCTTCCTTCCTGGGTAAATCGAAAGAGTGTTTGAACTTGGATGGAGTGGACAGTTCAGTAGGTTTGATTCTCTTTTGAAATTGTTTTTATCGAAGGGATTGCCTTGCCAATTGCCAAGCTACATACAGTGGCGATCGGAAATTATGATTCAAGTTAAATATTGTTTGTCAGTTGCATTGAAAGTGATGACGTAGTTTAAAAGTTCCAGGAACTGGGCGTATACATTTCCAATCCCAGACAACACCAACATATTTTTAATGGCACTACCTCCTGCGAGCGTCTGCTAAATATCCCAAACTAAAACTGTCACAAAAATTGACTTCTTCTATTCAGGAGAAGATTGATGTTTATGGCCGCTCCTTCGGTGCACTAAGTTGGGAGCTATTGAGCATTTTGGAAGAATTGGGGTTCACCTCGGTGAAGGATGGAAAAAAACTCTGGATCCTAGGAAAACGCAATATCGCCTCATATCTCCTCCGCCTTAGCTTTTTGTGTTAAGTGGACGAAATTTAGCAAAAACTTGACCAAAAAGTAAATCGAATGATTTAAACTTTGGTGTACTCAGTTGCCCGCTATTTAAAATTTTGCAAGAATTGGGGTTCACCTCGGTCAAGGATGGAAAAAAACTCTGGATCCTAGGAAAATGCAATATCGCCTCACATCTCATCCGCCTTAGCTTTTTGTGTTAAATGGACGAAATTTAGCAAAAACTTGACCAAAAAGTAAATCGAATGATTTAAACTTTGGTGTACTCAGTTGCCCGCTATTTAAAATTTTGCAAGAATTGGGGTTCACCTCGGTCAAGGATGGAAAAAAACTCTGGATCCTAGGAAAATGCAATATCGCCTCACATCTCATCCGCCTTAGCTTTTTGTGTTAAATGGACGAAATTTAGCAAAAACTTGACTAAAAAGTAAATCGAATGATTTAAACTTTGGTGTACTCAGTTGCCCGCTATTTAAAATTTTGCAAGAATTGGGGTTCACCTCGGTCAAGGATGGAAAAAAACTCTGGATCCTAGGTAAGCGCAATATCGCCTCACATCTCATCCGCCTTAGCTTTTTGTGTTAAATGGACGAAATTTAGCAAAAACTTGACCAAAAAGTAAATCGAATGATTTAAACTTTGGTGTACTCAGTTGCCCGCTATTTAAAATTTTGCAAGAATTGGGGTTCACCTCGGTCAAGGATGGAAAAAAACTCTGGATCCTAGGAAAATGCAATATCGCCTCACATCTCATCCGCCTTAGCTTTTTGTGTTAAATGGACGAAATTTAGCAAAAACTTGACCAAAAAGTAAATCGAATGATTTAAACTTTGGTGTACTCAGTTGCCCGCTATTTAAAATTTTGCAAGAATTGGGGTTCACCTCGGTCAAGGATGGAAAAAAACTCTGGATCCTAGGAAAATGCAATATCGCCTCACATCTCATCCGCCTTAGCTTTTTGTGTTAAATGGACGAAATTTAGCAAAAACTTGACCAAAAAGTAAATCGAATGATTTAAACTTTGGTGTACTCAGTTGCCCGCTATTTAAAATTTTGCAAGAATTGGGGTTCACCTCGGTCAAGGATGGAAAAAAACTCTGGATCCTAGGCAAGTGCAATATCGCCTCATATCTCCTCCGCCTTAGCTTTTCGGGTTAAATGGACGAAATTAAGCAAAAACTTGACCAAAAAGTAAATCGAATGATTAAGCCTTTGGTGCACTGAGTTGCTCGCCATTAAGCATTTTGCAAAAATTGGGGTTCACCTCGGTCAAGGATGGAAAAAAACTCTGGATCCTAGGCAAGTGCAATATCGCCTCATATCTCCTCCGCCTTAGCTTTTCGGGTTAAATGGACGAAATTAAGCAAAAACTTGACCAAAAAGTAAATCGAATAATTTAGCCTTTGGTGTAGTCAGTTGCCCGCTACTTAGCATTTTGGAAGAATTGGGGTTCACCTCGGTCAAGGATGGAAAAAAACTCTGGATCCTAGGCAAGTGCAAGATGGCCTCATATCTCATCCTCATTAATGGACGAAACTAAGCAAAAACTTGACCAAAAAGTAAATCGAATGATTTAAACTTTGGTGTACTCAGTTGCCCGCTATTTAAAATTTTGCAAGAATTGGGGTTCACCTCGGTCAAGGATGGAAAAAAACTCTGGATCCTAGGCAAGTGCAAGATGGCCTCATATCTCATCCTCATTAATGGACGAAACTAAGCAAAAACTTGACCAAAAAATAAATCGAATGATTTAAACTTTGGTGTACTCAGTTGCCCGCTATTTAAAATTTTGCAAGAATTGGGGTTCACCTCGGTCAAGGATGGAAAAAAACTCTGGATCCTAGGTAAGCGCAATATCGCCTCACATCTCATCCGCCTTAGCTTTTTGTGTTAAATGGACGAAATTTAGCAAAAACTTGACCAAAATATAAATCGAATGATTTAAACTTTGGTGTACTCAGTTGCCCGCTATTTAAAATTTTGCAAGAATTGGGGTTCACCTCGGTCAAGGATGGAAAAAAACTCTGGATCCTAGGCAAGTGCAATATCGCCTCATATCTCCTCCGCCTTAGCTTTTCGGGTTAAATGGACGAAATTAAGCAAAAACTTGACCAAAAAGTAAATCGAATGATTTAAACTTTGGTGTACTCAGTTGCCCGCTATTTAAAATTTTGCAAGAATTGGGGTTCACCTCGGTCAAGGATGGAAAAAAACTCTGGATCCTAGGCAAGTGCAATATCGCCTCATATCTCCTCCGCCTTAGCTTTTCGGGTTAAATGGACGAAATTAAGCAAAAACTTGACCAAAAAGTAAATCGAATGATTAAGCCTTTGGTGCACTGAGTTGCTCGCCATTAAGCATTTTGCAAAAATTGGGGTTCACCTCGGTCAAGGATGGAAAAAAACTCTGGATCCTAGGCAAGTGCAATATCGCCTCATATCTCCTCCGCCTTAGCTTTTCGGGTTAAATGGACGAAATTAAGCAAAAACTTGACCAAATAGTAAATCGAATGATTTAGCCTTTGGTGTAGTCAGTTGCCCGCTACTTAGCATTTTGGAAGAATTGGGGTTCACCTCGGTCAAGGATGGAAAAAAACTCTGGATCCTAGGCAAGTGCAAGATGGCCTCATATCTCATCCTCATTAATGGACGAAACTAAGCAAAAACTTGACCAAAAAGTAAATCGAATGATTTAAACTTTGGTGTACTCAGTTGCCCGCTATTTAAAATTTTGCAAGAATTGGGGTTCACCTCGGTCAAGGATGGAAAAAAACTCTGGATCCTAGGCAAGTGCAATATCGCCTCATATCTCCTCCGCCTTAGCTTTTCGGGTTAAATGGACGAAATTAAGCAAAAACTTGACCAAAAAGTAAATCGAATGATTAAGCCTTTGGTGCACTGAGTTGTTCGCCATTAAGCATTTTGCAAAAATTGGGGTTCACCTCGGTCAAGGATGGAAAAAAACTCTGGATCCTAGGCAAGTGCAATATCGCCTCATATCTCCTCCGCCTTAGCTTTTCGGGTTAAATGGACGAAATTAAGCAAAAACTTGACCAAAAAGTAAATCGAATGATTTAAACTTTGGTGTACTCAGTTGCCCGCTATTTAAAATTTTGCAAGAATTGGGGTTCACCTCGGTCAAGGATGGAAAAAAACTCTGGATCCTAGGAAAATGCAATATCGCCTCACATCTCATCCGCCTTAGCTTTTTGTGTTAAATGGACGAAATTTAGCAAAAACTTGACCAAAAAGTAAATCGAATGATTTAAACTTTGGTGTACTCAGTTGCCCGCTATTTAAAATTTTGCAAGAATTGGGGTTCACCTCGGTCAAGGATGGAAAAAAACTCTGGATCCTAGGCAAGTGCAATATCGCCTCATATCTCCTCCGCCTTAGCTTTTCGGGTTAAATGGACGAAATTAAGTAAAAACTTGACCAAAAAGTAAATCGAATGATTAAGCCTTTGGTGCACTGAGTTGCTCGCCATTAAGCATTTTGCAAAAATTGGGGTTCACCTCGGTCAAGGATGGAAAAAAACTCTGGATCCTAGGCAAGTGCAATATCGCCTCATATCTCCTCCGCCTTAGCTTTTCGGGTTAAATGGACGAAATTAAGCAAAAACTTGACCAAAAAGTAAATCGAATGATTTAGCCTTTGGTGTAGTCAGTTGCCCGCTACTTAGCATTTTGGAAGAATTGGGGTTCACCTCGGTCAAGGATGGAAAAAAACTCTGGATCCTAGGCAAGTGCAAGATGGCCTCATATCTCATCCCCATTAATGGACGAAACTAAGCAAAAACTTGACCAAAAAGTAAATCGAATGATTTAAACTTTGGTGTACTCAGTTGCCCGCTATTTAAAATTTTGCAAGAATTGGGGTTCACCTCGGTCAAGGATGGAAAAAAACTCTGGATCCTAGGCAAGTGCAATATCGCCTCATATCTCCTCCGCCTTAGCTTTTCGGGTTAAATGGACGAAATTAAGCAAAAACTTGACCAAAAAGTAAATCGAATGATTAAGCCTTTGGTGCACTGAGTTGCTCGCCATTAAGCATTTTGCAAAAATTGGGGTTCACCTCGGTCAAGGATGGAAAAAAACTCTGGATCCTAGGAAAATGCAATATCGCCTCACATCTCATCCGCCTTAGCTTTTTGTGTTAAATGGACGAAATTTAGCAAAAACTTGACCAAAAAGTAAATCGAATGATTTAAACTTTGGTGTACTCAGTTGCCCGCTATTTAAAATTTTGCAAGAATTGGGGTTCACCTCGGTCAAGGATGGAAAAAAACTCTGGATCCTAGGCAAGTGCAATATCGCCTCATATCTCCTCCGCCTTAGCTTTTCGGGTTAAATGGACGAAATTAAGTAAAAACTTGACCAAAAAGTAAATCGAATGATTAAGCCTTTGGTGCACTGAGTTGCTCGCCATTAAGCATTTTGCAAAAATTGGGGTTCACCTCGGTCAAGGATGGAAAAAAACTCTGGATCCTAGGCAAGTGCAATATCGCCTCATATCTCCTCCGCCTTAGCTTTTCGGGTTAAATGGACGAAATTAAGCAAAAACTTGACCAAAAAGTAAATCGAATGATTTAGCCTTTGGTGTAGTCAGTTGCCCGCTACTTAGCATTTTCGAAGAATTGGGGTTCACCTCGGTCAAGGATGGAAAAAAACTCTGGATCCTAGGCAAGTGCAATATCGCCTCATATCTCCTCCGCCTTAGCTTTTCGGGTTAAATGGACGAAATTAAGCAAAAACTTGACCAAAAAGTAAATCGAATGATTAAGCCTTTGGTGCACTGAGTTGCATTTCACAAGCTTGGAGATTACTTCAGTAGCGGTAATCGCTTTTATTGCTACCTCACTGTCGATGAAAAATGTGATACCTTCCTGTGATATTGCTTTCCGCGCAGTCTCACGGGCAGTTATCGTCTCTCCTAGGATCTAACTACTGAGCGGTTCAGAAAATATGCCTGAGCCTACGCTCTACCTATGAAGATAGAGATGGCATGTGTGTCCGCTTTTTTATTTTCCTCTGCTCGGTTACGAGCTTGTGTAGGGTGTTTTGAAATCTAGGTACGGAGTACCGTAATATGAACCTTTCCTAGATTTGTCCCCAGGATCATGGAATGGCCCTTTAGATTATGTCTCCAACTATCTGACTGACTCATTCTTAGGGCACTAATTGCTGTCGAGGCTTGAAAGAAAATGACGGGCAACTTTGAGTTACTTAGGGACTTCGTCTCCCTCGGCTCTGTTAACAAATCTGGCTATAACGCCTAAAACGCTATTTCTTTGCATTGAGAAGGTTTACTGTGGCAAACTGATTTACTTTGAAAATTCTAGACCTTGCAACCAATGAACTACAAGGCTGTTCGATTCCATCAGAAATTACAATGACACCTTCTTCCATCAGGGTCAGAAACCTGCTCTCCCACGATTATCTTTACTTTCATTATATTCATCTTCGTATCTTTCAAACCGTAGATCTCAGATTCCTAGAAGATGACCATAATACGCCTAATGAGCATGCATTCCACAGCGACACACAAAAAAAAGTTAGCACATCACCATTATTGCTTCCTCCCAACACATACCTTTAATTAGATCCTGTTCTAATTACCATACTTCAATCAACTTAGCTCGACGCCTGATGGCTTGGATGTATCTAAGACTTCCGGTTCAAAGGGGAATGCAACTCTTGTGTCACATATAACGATGTCGACTATGTTGCAGCCTAGGGAATCAAATATCAAAAAAAGAACTCCGACAGTTGGTAGATAATTAATCCGCAGCATTAAGCCAAGACTCAAGAATTCCATCATTGACATCACCACATTGGCACTGATGAGTTAAGAAGTCAACAGTACTCGTATGTTAACTTCTAAAGAATATCGAACATCGGTTGCGATTGCAATCGCCGTTTATCCGCTCATAAGTATGTGGAAAACCTGTAGGATGCAATCTAATACCTCGCAACAGTATCTGTTAGACGGATACCCATAGATCGTTGGCGTTAAGATCAATGATCGCGCAGCAATCCGCCAGTGATTTCTCGATTGACAGATGTACGAGAGAGAAAATGAAAATCAATCATGCAGTTAGCCGAATCCACATTTCTAGAAAGAGTATTGCTGTGAAATAGAAAGGAAAGGAATTGGAATTTGATATCTCGATCAAGCGCATTCATTTCTCTTACAAGTATTCGATAAGGTAATAACTATAAGAATAACACTTTCAGAAAGTAAGTGTATGGCTTCGCTCAGGTCGCACGATGTTTTTGGATACAAGAGCAGCACTTGGGTTGTACAAGCATTTTAATGATTTCCAATTTCTGTTTGACATTACGTGTAGCGTGGAGATTACAAGTCATTAGCAACGTACTAATGGCACCTAGTTTCCTGACACTTCCGATGGAAGATAATACTTTATAATGAGTCTGCAGAAGAATAGCCAACCCATGTCATGCTAATAGACTTTCCAAGAATGTATGCTCACATACTGTTGACCGATGTACATTTGAAGTTTTTGCTTATTTCTGCAAGAATTTCGGAAAGAATTGTGGCGATAATAAGATGATTGCGCTAGCGACTTCGTTTAGTTTGAGAACAATCTCTGCCATGACATTATATGATGGGAAAATCGACGGACTAGTAAGTTAGAGAATGCTAAATTCCAAGATCCAACTATGAGTAGAAATCGAAAACTTCTGTCTTCAAAATGTGAGCAGAAACTAAGCAGCAAGTACTAGGTACGAACCTCCCTGATTTTACAGAGTGACCAGATAAGAACGATGAGGAAAAAAATAGAACAACAAAGGTGTGAGATATGAAGTTGATTCAGGCTTTATTTTGAAGCTACATTCATGCCAATATGTGTGGAATAGCCACTTCGGCTTTACTGGTAGTGCTTCAAGCGGTCTAATGGTGTTCGAACACTGGACCCTAGAGGTCTGATATGGTTCACAGACGAATCAAAGATGGACTCTGGAGTGGGTGCTGGTGTCTTTGGACCCAACACCAAAGTCTCAATATGAAATAGTCTCTATGGGAATGTGTCCCACGGTTTTCCAGGCTGAACTCCATGCCATTGAGATCTGCGCCAGGTTAAACCTTAATAAGGGAATCAAGGGCGCTAAAATTTATATCTTCTCAGATCGTCAGGCAGGAGTCCATAGTAGTTAAATGCTGTTACGATGCACTACAATCTCTTGCTAGACATAATAGTGTGATACTTGGATGGATTCCAGGTTATCAGGGGATTGCACGCAACGAATCTGCAGATGAACTAGCCAGGGCTGGCTCAGGATCTGCGTTTACTGGGCTGCTGCCACAGCGCTGATTAACGCATGGGAGTATAAGCTTCGTCTAACCCATTGAAAAAATGTTACGACAACCCAAAAGGTTAATCAAGCCATTTTCCTACAAGGAAATTCTGAGTTTAGACAAAGAAAACATTAGGAAGCTGGTTAGTTTTCTTACAGGTCACTGTGGCCTGAGATATCACCTCAACAAACTTAATCTATGCCCAGACATAGAATGCAGGTTCTGCTCAGTAGATGATGAATCATCTGAGCATATTCTCTGTGAATGCCTAGCTCTGTATTGGTTGAGCTGGCTCATCTTCCTCAAGGTAACATGCTCGTCGGTAGATATTAGGACCTCTGCAACTAAGGACGTGCTTTCCTTCATTAGGGAGGTGGTACGTCTCTTAGAGTAAAATTACACCCTAAGATACAATAGTTCTCTTAGGTCGCAGTATCAGCCATAGGGTTCCGTATTTACAACTGAGCCGGAATTTCGACATAATTTTCGCACGTTCGTAAGCGTTGAACGATACAGGGCGGAATGCCAAACCCTACTGAATATTTTGACGGATGGATGTCATTGGTAACTTTGACAGTTGCTGAAACATAACAATTGGAAAATGTATCATTGGTATCTGGTCACTCTCACAGCAAACCTAAGTCCTTACTTAAGGCGTTTAGTCCGATCCTCTAGTGCACTGCCAGTCGATAGATGTCTCTTTCAACAATTTGTCCTCTTTTGCGTTCTCCTACTATGTGAACATGGTGCAGATCATCTTCAAACGTTGAATATTGATCGCTATTTTCCTTGACTTTCATGGATCTTGAAACAGACTACGTGTTTCTTTAGCAACCACACAAACATCTGTTTGTGAAGGGCGTTGGAAGCCTTGGAACATACATTTTGCTTTCAATCTCACTAGCTAGCTATTTATAGACAAACTCAGTAACAACCTCCAAGTATCTCAGCAGGCTTTATGGCGTTCTTTCTATTGGTAGAAGTGAAAAAAAAATATTTAATGTAACATCCATCATTCTCACAACGATTTCCTTAAAAATGCAAATGTTTACAACAAAAAATCTACTACGTTCTCCGTAACTGTCCCTCCTATTACCAAATCAATATTCGCCTCGAGTCTCGAGCCTCGAAGTGCAGTTGCCTTTACATCCATCTCTTTTACCCACACGAAATCTAAATTAAACTTTCGATGTTTTTCTTTTCGTTCAACTGCCTATCCCACTTTCATCTTTTGTCTAACTGACATTTGTATTTTGACGTACGTTGGCTAACCATAGAAAAATTTTTCCTCAAAAGTAGTTGGATTGTTCATTGCAGGAGTAAATTTAAGAAAATTCGTTTTTTCATTACCAATTAATAAAATATAAGGTAAGTTTCAAGTAATCTATAATTAAATTAAGTACTTTGGGTCAATAAACCCAACAAAAGATTTCTTTCTCTCGAAACATCAAAGAACCAAAATGAAGGCGAGTGCAAATGTTTTGTCAGTGATTCATGTTTTTATCTTTTCTGGCCAGAAAATATATTTTAAATAAATTTTAGCCAATCTCAGCGAAAAATGTTAAATTGTTTAATGGAAAACATAAGGCAGATGGATTTGATTGCGACACCAACATCTGTTGATTGCGGTCAAATCAATTGAACTACTGCATCACAAGAAGACTTGAAGCTTTTGCCTTTTATGGGCATAAATACTCTCAATCCCGACTTGATTTACATCTAAATATGGGTTTTTAAGCAAGTTGCCTAAAATACAAACGAATCGTTGCATTTTGGAGAAACGCTTGCCGTACGCGAAAATGATTAACCTCTGAGTCATCGTCGTTGTCGTCGCGTTGCTTCGGAGAAATACCATCGAATAAAAGTAATTTATAAGCAATTTCGTAAAAGAAGTTGGAAATAATTTGCTGGAAGCTTGCTTGTCACCACAATTTGGGTGTGTTTTCAACGCGAATGATGAGTGTACGTACGGTTGTGGCCTGTGTTAGCTGGTAGACGTCCTCTGTTCGAGTTTTCGTCAGTTTACCTTGCCTACTTATCGCGATGATGAATGTAAACTTTTTATTATCTGTTGTGTTGCCTCTGCATTGTATTCCATAAAGATGAATCACCAAGTTATCGTTCGTATTGTTGTCGGTTTCATCGTAGAAGAAGGTTATTACTGATAAATTCAAGTGGACATGTATTTTGATCCTTGCCAGATTGGATTCCATGTTTAGACTTGTTATCCTCTGTTTCAGTTTCATGAGTAATTTCTTGAGGCGTTGCTTGATTTGGTAGGTAATAGAGGAAAAAAAATAGCTTGCAGGGCTCATGCTGGTGAATTATAGACACAAGAAATTGTAGATCTAATGATTTACTTAAAGATTTTGCAACTGTTTGTAGTGGAAGTTAGCTATCTTCTGTATAACCAGTAGTGTGTCCGATTAGAATGCTGTTTACGTGAACTAGGTCATTAACCCTCATCCGGGCATAGTCTGGCCTATTCATAACGTGACGTCGTTTGTTCGTTAATGCGATCTTTAGTTCTGTAAAAAATAAAGAATTAAAGTAAATCATATCCGAAATACCAGACACGACATTGTTCTTTCAGCCATTGTTGGTTTATTGCATTGCATGACTACCTGGAGATTGAAATCTATTGGAAATACATTCCAAATCTGTATGCTCGTTCTGTAACAAAAATAAGTACAGAGTGGCTCCCGTGATTCCAAGTTGGCTTAATGAGGCGCCCAAATATCGAATTTCTAGCTATCATTCCATGGAGGTCTCTGTAAAAAGGGACGTACAATGGACCGAAGCGGAGTCTGAATGCTTCGTTGGTTTAGACCGTGCATCGATAAGGGTTCACGTAGAGCAGGGAAGGTCTATTGTACTGTCGATGTGTAAAGTAGGTGCATCACCCTTTCACTTAGGGCACCTTCCCCTCCTTTGTATGAAGGAGCAAATCGTTGGTGCTAAGATCGTTAAAATGGTATTCACCTAGTGCATCCTTCCTAATGTTAGCAAAAGCAGGACATTTGCTTAGGAGGTGACTAGTGGTAAAAATTGACATCAATTTGTGGTGCAGGACCTCACGTTTTCATTCAGTTCTGTTGGACATCGAAAGTTCGTAGCCCCTATTGAAGTTCTGTACGGTGGGCTGATGGTGCTGTAGTATACTGGCATGTCCAGTGAGTTCAGTTCCTTAGAACTTCTCAGCCTAAATGCCAATTGTTTTCCGACGATGTCTGTGTTTACTGACTTTTAAAAAAAGAAAGAAGTTTCAGTAACCGTTTCTTCATTTTGTAACTTTTGAAAATTTCTCTTTTTAGCAAAATGTCTTCCCGTAAAACTGCCGGCCGTCGTGGTACCACCAAAAAACGCGCACAGCGTGCCACCTCCAATGTATTTGCCATGTTCGATCAGGCACAGATCGCCGAGTTCAAGGAAGCCTTCAACATGATCGATCAAAACCGCGATGGTTTTGTAGAGAAAGAGGATTTACATGACATGCTAGCATCGCTTGGAAAAAATCCCACCGATGAATATCTGGAGGCAATGATGAACGAAGCCCCAGGACCAATCAACTTCACCATGTTCTTGACATTGTTTGGCGAACGCCTTCAGGGAACCGATCCCGAGGATGTAATCAAAAATGCCTTTGGGTGCTTTGACGAGGAGAACAATGGTGTCATGCCAGAAGACCGCCTTCGGGAGCTGCTAACTACTATGGGCGATAGATTCACTGATGAAGACGTTAGTAAAACTTTTCTAATTACACGCACATTGTAAGACTCATATTTTGTGTCGTCCATAGGTTGATGAAATGTACCGCGAAGCACCGATTAAGAACGGTCTGTTCGACTACATCGAATTTACGCGAATTTTGAAGCACGGTGCCAAAGATAAGGATGAGCAATAACTCCATTCCACTGTGTACTCTACATTTTTTTTTAGCCAGCTACTTCTTGCTGTTGTTGGACAAATATTGGTTATTAAAAATTGCATTTTATTTACTTAATTTCAGAATCATTTATTTATGTTTAAATATGATGGTATTATTTTTGTTATTCTCTAAAACAATGTATTCGCGCGTGCAGATGTAATGCATCTGTAAAAGAAAGTCAATTAGGTGCTTACCCCCGGACAGAGTAACGATCAGTAAGAATAACGCCTACTTTTTCAAGTATTATATGCGGATTGGAATAGTCCCTCTGAACTAAACAATTAACCTTTATTTATGTCCCTATGTTTTGTCAAATATTTCCATTTTTATATTAATAAATTTCATCATATACCTTTTATACGAATCGACATGGTGTGTTGTGATTAATGATGTTATGTATGAGTGTTTAAAAACTTGTCTTACCAATCTTACAAATGATGCTTGTACCGACTAATCGCTCTGGAAGGCAACACAGAAAATGAACAGAGCAATTGCTCACATTGCGGCAGTAAAAACTAAAGAAGGCAATTGGCCAAAAGCAAATACTTATGCTGAGTGTCTTTCAACCTCATGAATATAAAGATTTAAGAAACTTGTCAAGAAGACAGACCTATTCGACCGGTAATAGGGAAAGAACTTGCCAAAGAAATAAAAAAAGGCCTTAGGGATTGATTTAATCAGGGGGGAATAAACTGCTACATTCCGACCAAGTATGTGGAAAGTCGCGGAGGTAGCAATGACTCCCAAACCAGGGAAACCACCTACATAGCGAAGTAATCTCATATCGCCCAATATCGATAGTACCAATGTGGTCGAAGTTATTTGAAAAGATGCTAGTGAAACGCCTGCAAAAAAAATTAAAAATAAGTTGCTGATTAGTCCATCGACTAGGAGCGATTCTTGATGACAGACAATTGTCAGTTGGAGAACTCCAGCAACCTCTAATCAAAACAAAAAAAAATATCTGTGTTATTCCAAAGCTACCACTTGTCCTATGTACGTCTATACTATATTCTGCATACTGTGGATCATTTGATTACAAGTGGACTGACCCACGTCCTCCTTTGCCTGATAAGTCAACGATAAATGTATGATTGCCAGTCCATACATAGTAATACCAGCTAAAACTAAAAATAAAAGCGAGGACTGGATGGGATAATGCAAGGAACTGAAAAATGTACACGAACATATGTATTTACATAGCAACAGGCAATATCCGCCTCATAGGATTGTGTAAATTTTAAGAAAAGTTCGGTCATAAAACGAGAATGATCAGTGGGTTATCTAGAAAATCAAGACATCTGTAGGTCTACAGCGAGAAAAGCAATTCTTGATAAATTAAGTTTTTGAAAAATTCTGAAAAATCACATGAATCTGTTGGTAATTTATGAATATTTCTTCCTAGCGGGAGCCTTTTCGAAATATGTATCCAACTTGGCCATTGAAAGAAAAACTTGAATCTACCGGATGGAACAATACCTGCATGGCATGAAGTTCTAATCAAAATACTTCGCAGTTTCACAGGACAGCAACCCGAATTCTTGAAGAGCTCCTTCCTGTACACATAATCCACTTCCTAAGGTGCTAGCAACATACGAGTATACAGAAAGAACAAAAGCCATAGATTCGTCACTATGCCTGCGTATGGATATTAAAAGCGTTCTTAGACTGAACAAAGGAGGAGTAAACGAATAGGAGCGCATTGATGCATACATACAAATGTATAGATGTACCATATCATGTTCTCTTATTGTTCACCTATAGTAGAAGACTGAAAACAAAAATCGAGCAGGTCTTATAAGCGATTTGTACATCAAAAAGTTGCAACTGAAGAAATCAGACCGAACAAAGAAAACTGTTTGCATTTGATACTTGCCAGCAACTAAAACCTTTCCCACACTATGCTGCAACGAATTTGGGAGGTAGAAGGTAGTAACAATGTCAGTCACCTTGGATGTAAGTTTGTAGGTTGGATATAGGTAAACGAACGAGGGTTAATTTATAATTTACTACTCGAGACAGAAATTAGAAATTCTAAAACTCAGATAGAGATATATGTAGATACATATGTATGTAGATATACAAATAGATATACTTTGATTCGATTTGAAGAAAAATGTTATTTTGATGAATGTTTGCTACCATTGTGCACATTTGTCACGATGGAACCACGATGGTGTCTGCATACTTTGGACAAAAGAGAGCGATTGATTGAAAACTACTAATACAAACTCCATCCCTCGAAATTCTTAGGGGATGCACAAGACATACTCACCAGAAGCTCAAGCATACTTATCCTGTAAACGGTCTGCAAACACTTTGCCACATACATATTTACATATGTATAACCATACCACTTCACAAGATTCTTACCTCTCCTCAAAGCCACCCAATAATGACAACCTATTCTCTGCTTCTTTCGTAAATTTGGATAAAATATGAGCGCTTAATCCACCTTAAACACAAAGGTTCAAAGGACAAAGGATCTCCACTGTCTGCGATGGCCAAGGCAAGTGCCGAAGTATGTATGTTGCACTGCCAGCAGCTGTTTTGGTAAAATCGCTGCATTCAAAACTCTTCACGCAAAGAAAGAAAGTGATGCTCTACAGAATATTAGTCCTGAGAGCTCTACTTATGGCGCAAAGTGCTGAACCAGAAGCTGGAAAGCGAAGCAGAGGGCTTTTTCGAAAGAAAACTACCCCGACGACTATGTGGTCCTTTATGCGACAAAAATTAAAGGAAAATTAAAATTTTCAGATTCGACACGACAAGGAATATCGAATCTGCCTTATCAGTCAATCGCGAATGCCTGGTAGGGTCTGGCGAACTGGCAGCTGGGTGCTCAGAAACAAAGGGGAATGAAGAACGCAGTGTCTCAGTCAGAGACTCTTCCCTGATCAGAGCCCCGATAAGTAAGTGTGGAAGGAGGAATGGAACTATACATTTTCCAAAGATTTGAACGATAAACTTCATCAAAAATGTGATGAGTGATGTATGTGACAGTAAACAATAGCTGCAGTTGGCTCTTATTTTCACCTTTAATAGGCACTAGATACTTGAATTCCACACAAACTGTTATGAGAACTAAACTGTAATCTATGTATGTATATAGAATCTTTTTCTATGCATTACAAGGAACTAGAAAAACGTGAGGCAATAAATATGTGGAATTACTTACCCAAAACGTACTGAATGGAATGGAGAGTACACTGAACCAAACCATTACATCAACCCAATACAGGGTCCTTAAGTTACTATAAAAGAATAAAGTACGCATCAGTGCTTTGGTTCGATCGACTTACCTTGATATGTCCAGTACAAGCGTTCTTGACGTATCATGTTGTTTGAAAGCAAGCGTCCTTAATATGTTCCCTCACTTGTCGAAAGCTCAAGACCTCTTGCGTAAGTCAACCGTGTATTAAGAACACGCATCCGAATAAACACTGTTTTTCGGATTCCTTCAATAATTTATGTACAAACATACATACATACATACATATTCTTATGTCACAGTAATTTATCTTCATGTCCATTGCATTAAATTTCGAGGTGATGGTGATGTCTCTCCTAATTGTGCGGTTGCATGTAGTCTATTAAGGGGCCAAATATCCCACTTGCAGTTCCGAAAGTCGTTATCAATATCCAGAAGTTCTTATTGCTTCGTAACTATGCAGTATTTTAATGGTGCGGAAGCTACCCTGGAAGGCCAAGCCCTTGATTGGAGCACGAAGTGAAATGGGTCGGTACATCCTATTTACAAGACTGTCTCTAGATTTTACCCGTTTACATAACCTGATTCACGTGTACTCATCATATGCTCATCATTCGTTCACAATTAGATGGCCATACATCAGGCAACAAGAGGAAGTGATTTTGTCCACTACGACTGACGACTATTACTTCCTGTTGCATATTATAATAATACACATCAAATGATGCAGTGCAATCAGAGTATAACTGAAGTTAGTGTAGCTATGTCAAGCGCACTAAAGCCTTTCAAGTTGTCATTTAGTCATACGGTGACTAATTTCTTTAGGTACTCTAGCCCCTCGTAGTTTTTATTCAAACCACTTGAGAGTCTTCTTTATGATGTACATGCAACATGCAACATGGATAAAAGCGGGAATAAGTTAGAAAACGTTTACTTGGTATAAAACAATGGTTAAAGCACTATTCATGGTCTGATAATTGAAAATCTATCAAGTACAGGCAACATCCTTCTTTCTTTCCTTACGTCCCCTGAAACGCAGAAAAATGCAGGAATTCAGCAAAAATAAATCGTTGGAAACAGATATGGACATAAAATCCTAGACAGGTTCCGGTGTTTATTGTGCAGGTTCATCAAATCACCAGATACTAAGAGTGTATTCAAACCAGAACTTTAAGTTGCGGAGTTACAGGGGTTAAATTCGGGACTGGACAAGAACATTACTATTTTAACAACTTAAGACAATAAAATTAAGTAGCATCAAACCAGGAATATTCGAAAACAGAGTAAGAGCTTCACGACAAATGTGACGTAAATCCATTGCTAATGGAAAGGTTGTTTATAAATTTATTCAACCAAACTGTCTGACTAACCAAATTAGTTAAGACAAGTTAAGAGCAGGGTAGGAGAGAAAGGTATATACATAGCTTAAGCCGGTTCCAGAATATCCACTTCTTTAGGAAGTTAGAAGAATTGAGTGCAGAGAAATTAAATGTTTAGGTTTCTTAGTGTTGTAAGAAACAATTTTGCTTCCTAACTTTAATTGACCATACCTAACGTCACCCTGCATTCGCTAAGTTGTACTCCCTTCAAGTCGACTTATGTAGATATTACTATAATGTACAATGTGTAGGTACGTAGGTACTCAAGATACAAACAATCTCTGAAATATAAAACTAGCTTACATTCTTGTATTTAAAAACACTCTCCTAGCCTCTAGATTTTCCTAAGCTTACTTCGCATTCTCGGATTCTATGAAATAAAATAAAATCAACATTTAAAGTTTATACCTAGATATCGAATAGGAATCGTTTTGTTCTGCCACGCCTTGTATTCACGCAAAACCGTTTCCGCTTCATTAACTTTCATAAGTTTCCATAGAATATCATGAAACTTGTGTCAGCTTCTGGGTACATCCACATATCGCCAACAAAAAAAACGTATCTTATGTACGTACATATGTATGTACATATCACCTCCCCCTCATCAGCTTGGAAAAACATCTGAGCCAAAATTGATAGATTCAATCTCAAATTACGAGATGAAAACATACCCCCTGGTCACACAACCGGACGTTCGCTCATAGTCGACAAGGTAGGGAAACCAAAAGCATTTCTCGTTTTCTATGTACTCGCATGGATGTATGTATATTTCTCTAGCAAGAGATAAAAACTTTCCTTCCATTCCCTCTTCTCTATCTTTTTCCTTTTATCAACACTGCCGATGTGGGTTGGCATGGCTTTATAAGGGTAGCAAAGCAATATAATCCCTTGAGCCCTAACTGAATTATATCAAAAAGGAAACGAGGGATGCGAACAGTAGGAAGGTATAAACTGTATAACAATCGGATCTGTGCGTGGACTCTGGAATCTGTTTCCTATATTTCCTACCCTTCATGTAGGAAACGAATATGTATTTTTTAAAATTTAAAATTAAGGTTAATAAATTTCTAACAATTATAATTATTGGAAACTAAGTCTCCGAGATCGCGTACTAAAACAGAACGACTATAAAAGCCTTCCGCCATAAACACCATGAATATCTACTAAAAGTTTATAATTCATTGCACATAAAACTTTTGCCAAAAGCATCAACCTTGCGTATAGTCCATGTGCTGTCCCGTCCCCCCTCCATCTCATTCCATTCAGGTAGTACACTCGAATAACCCAGAATGTACAGCTGCCAGGCCAAAATTGACTCCCAACTCCAGATATGGTGAATGTATGTATGTACGTACGAGTATATTCCACTCCTGTATCTACTACATTCTGTCTATTTATGTAGCACATAAAAGCAGCCAGCAGCTACCCGAAACGAGGAAGAAAAAGACCAAATATCGATCCGGTGCTCGAGAGGCTGGTTTTGTGATTCAGTTTCAGTCTTTTTTGTTTTTCCTCTTTTATTTCTGTTCGTTTTGGGTGAAGAATGACTGGCATTGTGTGTACTGTGCAGAGTACCCTTCATAGCTACAGCATAAAAGATTATACGAGCTACGAGCCATCAATGTCTCGGCATTACGATACTAGAGTGCATATACGGTTTGGTGTGCTTTTATTTTTATTATTTTTTCTTTCATTTTATTTACCCCATTGTTAAGATAGAACCATTTTGGAGCAACTACGACGCGCAGTGGTTACCGCCCCTCTTCGGATTTCGTATTTATACATATATGTATATAAATTTGTGTGTAAATAAATTAAAGTCCACATCGGTCATCAGATAGCTGCAGAATGTACGATCTGTTATCGCTCAAAATAAACAATCAGTTAGCTAAAGCGGCGCGGAATAAAACACCGAGGTTGCTGGCCAAAAACTCTACACAACAATATAATTAGAGGAGGATTTATTTATGGCGAAATGCGCGTGACTGAATTCGGTTTACGTATTCAGCCATTGGAATTGATTATCGCTGAGGCAACAACGTACAGTTTTCGCCTTGCAGCTGTTGCTGTGTGACTACTGGTCGTGGCACTGAGGCAGGCACGGCACACACATAAGCTGAATAGGAACGAGGGTTTTGGAGAGTTTTTCATTTGCCGCACCGCAGCAGATACAGATACAGACTTTTCGTTTCGCTGTTTTGCTTCATTCTGAACCTCGTTTCGAACACTCGTACTCGTATTCGTGTGCGCGTTTTCATACAACCGAGAGTGATTAGTGTAGGGAAAGATATTTGGCTCTCGCTTTATTTAAGGGTGGATTTTAATTTGTATTAATTCAGTATTTGATACCAGATACAGATGATTTATTCGTAATGGGGTTTTGCATTGTCCGAGGGTGTAAATCGCGATCAGATAGTAATAATCGTGGAAGGAAATTCCATGTTGTGCCGAAAGATATAGAACTGAGAGAGAAGTGGATTATGGCAATTGGTCGGTCGAATTTACCAAAAAGTGGAAGTGTATGCAGCAGGCATTTTTTACCTGAGGATTATCAGCTGTCACGCTCAGGTAGGTAGATATGTTTTGTTTTTTGTTTATTTACATTCTTGTTTATGATTTTATTTGTGTGCATGTAGTGTGTTTGTTTAGATTATTAGATACATACATACATAGCTACT
Organism: Xylota segnis; assembly: GCA_963583995.1. Lineage (NCBI taxonomy): Eukaryota > Metazoa > Arthropoda > Insecta > Diptera > Syrphidae > Xylota > Xylota segnis. Next base: position 39,856,490 of record OY757237.1, read on the forward strand.
GTGAACGAGATGTAAGAATATAATTTTTATTTTTAATATTTTAAATTATAAATTCAATTATTGTGCATAACAAACATGTCCAAAACACCGGAATATGTAATTGACATGTGCACGCGTAATAACAGTACAGTGTAGGTGTTTAATTAACAGTATAACAGCTTCGTAAACATTTGCCGGTGAAGGAATGGAAGTTAATAAGGGAAAGCTTAAAGCCTATCGTGTCAAGCGTTTGTGTTGTGTGTCCCTCTTTTCTTCCTAAGTTGTCTTCGCGGCGTATGTATGGATGTATGTTTGTTTGTATGCATGAATGTTTCTACATATATAAATGTTGACACTTTTTTCTCTTGATGTTGATGTTTTCACGTTTGTCGTTTTTTGATAAAGCTGTTCCCAGATTTGATACGTTGCATAGACATAATAAAAATAAACAAAACAATTGGCGCGACAGGTCTATGGGACCCAGTATAGTTTAAAGTCGTATCGGAAGGAAATTTCTTATTTGATAAGCTTTCTCATGACTTGTACTCTCGGATGTTTGTCAAAAGCTCGCTAGAGGTGGGGCCGTCATGTAAATAAATAGGTATTGTCTTGGATCGAACCTGAAACCCCTTGCTTTGTAGTCCAACGCACTAACCACTTATGTACATATGTAAGTCAGGGTCATACAAAGCTTAGACATCGCAAAGGCTTTTCGTATGAGAATGATGTTCACCTTACAAGTTTTAGACCCTGTGCTAAAACATTGGTTTTTCGACTTTGCTGCCTTACATCCAATTCGGTACCAATTTTTGTCAAGACCAATTCTCCCATATACATACATATGTATGTATGTACATATGTATAGAAATGTACATACTTTCTCGACCTGCTGTCCGGTAATAAGTTGAACGTTAGACGTGCTTAAGGCTTTTGTTTGTATTCCCAAATTTTTTGGTTTGTACGTCATTACGCCATTATCCCATGTGGAAGCCGTAAAATGGCATTGTACATTTTATTTTGTAATTTTCTTCCGCTATGGCTACCCGAAGAGTTTGGTTGAACTGCATGGCTTGGATTGTGCAATCTTGTCCTCTTATACATTAGCCTTTTCCAAAACATGATATTTTCCATTCTCCTACGTAGGCTTCATAAGAGTTTGTAGAGGCGTTCTTTCTTGCTTTTTATGAACCAACCACTAGCGCGAGATGAAACTCCCAGAAGTCCTAATATAATAATGACCACCCATTGCTTACCTACCGTGTTAAGATATAATCCGACTGCTGTCAATCCCCGTCCTGTCTTGTGTCCTTTATTTTTAGCCGCTAAAAACTTCGAGTCCCAGCTTTGCAATACTGTCGCACATAATGGCCATATTATGGGATCATAAATATCGAAGAGTCTAAGCCTTTTCTTAAAATAGCTTAGTACACACTTTTTTTTTATTTAAGAGCAATGACCTAGGGAAGTATACTCTAAATCAACACTTTAAAGAATTTACCATATTTCTTTTGGTCCCCTCTTTCTCTGTTGTCGAAATATCTTCATCTAAATTTGTAATTCCCCTCCATACAGCACTTGCTATAGACTATGTTTTTTTTAATCCTTTTTGTTGGCTTGATGATAGCCCAGGATTTTAAATTGCCACCACTAGTGGGCGCTGCATATACATAAGTAATTCTTCTTCTCTTACTTTATTGTTCTGTGTTTGCTTTATCGGATACCCTTCTTGCATCGAACTTTCATCGAATCATTTGCATACTCGTACCTCCAGAAATTCCTTTGTGTTTCCTGTCCAGTATTTTTTGAAGTGATTCTATGCGCTTCGCTACTGTTTGCGGTTAAAGTATTTCTAAAACAATATTTTACATAATGGGGCGTTAGTGCCGTTGACTTTTCCCGTTTCTCGGTACCTCATGCATTTAGCTCCGCTTGCTCCCTGAATTCATTAAAAATAATTTTCAGTGCCTACGTCTTTTTCATCATGTTGGGATGAACTCTTTAGTACATATGTACGTACATATATTGCGTTTGCTTCCAACATGATAGAGTATTACGTCTTCTGACGAAATGGCTTCTGCTAGAGCATAGCTTCGTCTGTTGGTCATAAAAGGTTTTCATAAGCTGAGTGCAACCTATTAATCTGCTCAATTTTCTACAATTCATCAATCCTAATGATGAAAACTTTACTAACATTTCATTCCCGATAACCTCCCTTCTCTTCACGATCACTACGCAAGACTTGTATCTAAAGTTTATTTTTATGGAGGTGCCGTTCTAAAGGGAACTCCACCCCAAAATTGTATATTTCGATTACTTGTAGTTTGATATACTGACTTAATATCCCCATTTCCTAACACATGACCCCATTTCCGGTAACTTCGCCTGGTCTAAGTGTATTCTGACCCTTGCCAGGATAGGCACCTTTCCTAACCTAACCTAACACATGAACGTAGGAAGAGCATTGGTTATATTTTAGATTTCGAAAACTTAAAAAGAACCTCTCTGCCATTAACATGACTGTCGAAGGTGGTTTCTAGTATCATTTGTCCAACTTAAACCAAAGCACCACAGAAATATGTTAGTCGAAATTAGAAAAAATTAAACTAGGTAGGTAGAACGGGGTAGCTACTAGTGAATCCATTGTGAGCCCCTGTCGTGGGTTTACTTGAAAAACAAATACAAAGTTGCTTGTTAGCTTTGGGGTAGCTACATGGTCTCCCTGAACCACCCCGGAGTTGTTATAGATTTTAGGATGTTTGATGATCGATTTCCTGACAGGTCACCCAGTTCTCCGAATTGATATTAACAGAAGGTCTCTTTTTTTATTTTGCATTTGGTCGGACACTCGTAGAAGAAGTGAAAAGTACAGTGTACTGCTTCTGTGTCGCCATAGCCGCCATGAACTTGTGCCCGGTAATAATCCCCGTGAAGGGTGCTAAGCTGGGTCTGTTAAGCGCCACAATTTGTTTGGTTTTGGAAAATTAAACTAAGTACATATATTCTAAAAAAAAACACACACTCGACACTATCTTCTAGAACTTGTTATTATTTCATTTGAAAACCCTATTTTCATATTACTGAAGAAATACTAAATTTATTTAATTATGATTTAAGGATTATCCGAGAGTTTGCTGAAAACATCTGTCCCTTCTCAACACCTGGCGACCGCAACTGAGAATGGCAGTGATGATGAAATATTCGATTTCATCGATGAAGCAGATGACAATGACTTGAATGAATACGTAAGTACTATATAGCGTGTTTGGTTAAAATAGTGACTGTATTTTCTAAAGTAAAAGACCAGGGTTGCGTTCTGCCCCTGTAATAACGCTGTTGCTGCAAACCTTATATGGGTGTAAGCGTATACGGGTATCTACGCTGTGTAATCTTCAGCATCATCCATCATTCTGTTTCTTCGAGAATCACCACACAGTAATGCTTAAAGTTTCTTTTTTTTTTTACTACCATTTTGGCATTCAGGGATGGCCATAAATATGTACGAGTAACGAGTATATAACATCTTGCTCCCTCAAATGTACCATTTGATATTGATGGCTTTAATAACGCTTTCAGGAAGTACATACATATTTTCTGGTTGGATATTGATTATTTTTCCTAACCAGCCACATATCCTTTTTAGAAAAAGATTTAGTTGGGTATGTTCCTGAATGTTTTATAAATAACACTTGAGGGGATATGTACTTGGGCAGTTAAATAATGGATAAGAGTATGGATAACAATTTCTGGACTACAGACATTCAGTATGGAACACAGAAACTTAATCAAATAATTATACTTACATAAATAAGTAGGTATACACTAGAGTTTGAAGCCCTTGCAATCATTCTGACATGCTCCTTCTAAGACTTAGAGGATATGGCCGATATTTCCCATCCCGCCAACGTTCCCGTCTAAAAATACTACTAAAATCCGGTAGACTGAAATGTTATATTTTTACGCCTTCTTCCTATAGCCCTTCATAAAGGGTGACCAGATAGCAATGATTTTTTTTTTTTAATTATTATGTTTCAGCAGCTGTCAAAGTTACTAATAACCACCAAGCAGGGAAAGATTGGTGTGAAATGAAGAAAACATAGGCGTCGTAGCAGCCAGTATCGAAAAGACTCAGAAATGTCGATTCGGCGCCGATCAGTTGCATTGGCAAGCGATCACCAATTGGAATGAATGTATGTAGCTTCAAAATAAAGCCAGAATCAATTTTATACCTCACACCGTTGTTGTTTTATTTAATTTGTTTTCCTATCGTTCTTATCTGGTCACCCTATAGTTAAGCTTCCGTACTTATAAACAAATACATACTTGGTATGTCCTTATATTTCAGAAATGCCTCATATTGAGTCCGGAGGGTTATTTTTAAAAGGACTTTTCTTTGAGGACATATTGAAAATTTAAAAGAATATTTATTTAAAAATTCAATTTTGATGAGCTTTTCTGGCTTCATTTTGAGGTAGGACCTTGTTGTTATACAATTCTTTTCGTTCACTTTTTGTGTAGGTGCTGAATTCGCATATTTAAACTAGTTTTTCATCTCATAAGGTAAGCTTAATTTTTATTTGTAATCGTTAACCGGGGAAGGTTACCTTTCGGAGTAGTTCGTCCACTTTATTTCGATTGATACTTTTATAACCAGGGACCAAGTTAATGAAACTTTATTTGAAATTTTAAGACAGTTTCAAACCAGTTCAGAATCAACTTGGCTACTTGGCTATCTGATAGAATATTTATGTGCGATTGAGCTTCTTTTTTTTTTTCCTGCATAAAGTCCGAATTACATACTTACATCCAGTAAAGTAAGATACCAACTGCATTGGGTTGACGTAATTTAGTTTTAGTCTCCATTTTTTTTCTGAAAAGTCTTGAGCAGACTTTGGTACCAAACCAGGTTTCTACTTTAGTTTTTATTTTAGAATAACTCCTTGATATTTTATTTACGCCTTTCAATAAAAGGGTTCAGAGTTTAAAGTTTCTTCTTTTGGTAAATGATATTGTTTCAGTTGAGTTAAAATTTCTACCATTTTGCCCATTTAATACAGGATTCTTCTTTCCCTTTTATTATTATGATTTAGTTATCTGTATAGCCTTGAATTGAAGGAAAATCGAAATTGTTTACATCGTGTATGTCCACTGCAAAGAGCCATAGTAGAAGAGAGAGGAAATCACGTTGAGTTTTGGTAGAGATCGAAAGTAGAATTAATTCTTCAGGATTGAAATGATATATTATCAAAGCCTTCAAATGTGTTATAATTAACAATCCAAATAATGACTTAATTGATGTCGCTGCCCCATACAGTGTACATTGAACTTCTCCATTAAATTTTTTATTTATTTATATTATTTATTGTTCTTTTCAAGTATTTTTTACATACTTTTATATATATTGTCAGAGCTAAGATATCAACTAGTATTCTTAACTATTTAATTAGTATTTAAGTGGCTTCTAAGTTTTAGAAATGCAGGATACAGTCTATCCATGACTATTCATTAAAGGAATGAAAATCACTTTAAACTCTTCATTTTCTCAGCGCGTCATTGCATTAAATTTCTTAAGTCATGACTCATTAGTCATTTTAATGACTTAAAGCAGAAACTCTACAAGATATTTGTGTTACTGGATTTTACAAAGTTTCTGATGGTTAAGTTCAAAAGTAGTAACTTACCTTTTTTTTTATTGAAAAAGTGTTTCCTCATTTTCATGTGTACAGCAAAATTAAGTAAAATTCGCATAAATTTAGCAAACTTTTCATTTCAACTCTATTGAACCCAACCTCCCTTAAGGTTCAATGGTTTTCGTCCCAGGAACAATGTATATTTTCGCACAAATTTTTGCTGTTTTATTATAAAATTTGTAAAAGTATTTCATGTAAATATATTTATGACAAAAAATAAAAATAAATTATACTAAATAAACACAGTCATGGCTAAATTTGGACAGGCAAAATTGTCGCAATCAATAATTCATGCAATCAAAAATAACCATAAAAAGTCTCCACTCGACCTTAAAGAATTGAGAAAACGTGTATACTAGCAAGAAAGACAGCACATAGTTTAGGTGGAGACTCATCAAAGTCAGCCATACCAAGCTCTATGTACAGCAAGCAAACAAGCGTATGGTAGCCACCACCAATTTTCAAACAGGGCAACATGCCAACAACCTCGTTGTTCCGCTGAAAACTTGTGCGCCATGAAACGGGCGAACGTACACTCAGCTCTCTACGCTGCGATGGAAAACTAGTGTCATACGTCCGACCCCACCGCACCTTCTGCAGCAGAAAGCATGCCAATTCAAAATCATGCCATTAATCCAGATACAGTCATAGCTACGCTATACAGAAGGCAAATATAAAGTATCGCTATACGTGCACATACTCGTACATTTCGTATATAACTTGGCTTGCTGAACTCGTGCTGACTTTCGTTTTGAGTGGCTGAGGCTGTTTATTTTTTCGATGTTTTCTTTTTTTTTTTTTTTTTGTATTGAATTATACGTCGCAGTTTTCTGCTAGTAGGCATTTTCGGACGAGCAACTCTGGCATTTATGGTATTCATTATAGAATGTCAATTACTTTGACCTGAAACTAGTAGTTTTACTAAATTTGGAACAGCTTGGAAGTCAGTGTAGAGATATGAAGATGTTTATGTACATATTTTGAATTTATTTATAGCTAATCGAACAAAGATAAGGAGAAACGTTTTGAAGTTTGTTTTAAGTACATGAAGAAGAGAAGCCAAAAAAAAAGTTTTTCAACAGCGGGTTTGTTCACTTTCTTTGTTCGAAACAGTTCAGAACAAGACTATTCTGTTCCATGACCGTAAAATTTGTCTAAGAGTGAATCTTCTTATAATTTAGTAATTTATATTTATTTATTTATTAATATAAGGGTCAAGCACCTAGGTTTCTTGAGTTAGTTGTGATGATTGAAAAAATGCAATGCTAACTTCAATAATATACTCGCTCCTTCTCCAGATTTGAAGACATTCAGAGGTGCCAGCACGTAACTTGATACAATCGAGGATTAATGATCGTCGTTTAACTCAAAAGAAATGTAATTTGAAACGAGTTTGATGGTGATTTATCTTTAAAAATGTCATTCCGAACTTTAATTTGAGTGACAAATGGGTATATTTATTCAAATTCGTAAATCTTATTCCAAGTCGAACTAAAATATGATATTTTTTGGGTCGGAAAGTGAGGATCAAGTTACGTACTGGCACCCCAGTATTGGTTCTTATGATCTGTTCAAACCATATCCGTAAAAAGATGAAATTCTCGAATTTTGCTTTTCAATTGGTGTCAGTAATCGACAAGGTATTAAAAAGTACGCTCCTACCATTCGTTTAGAAGAATAAAACACTCACAACAGAAATAATTGCGAGAAGTCAGACCCTGGATCCAGTCGCGTCAATATTCGAATTGCACTGCTTTACGTTTACTTTCTTATATGCTTATCAAACTTTTATGATAACATTTGGCGACTTCTGATGTGATTATCTTTCATTTGTCTTCACCTTAAATAACATTTAGATCTCCCTTGATCTAGATTGAATGTAGACAGTCTATATTTACACGATGGCCTTAGCCAAATCATTTCGAAAACATTGTAGACATATGGACACATAGGTATAGCTTTGTAAACTCCTTTATATAGTAAATTTAAGATAAGAACCATTGCCAACTGTTCACGCTCCTGGTAGGAGATAAGATCGATATCGCTTTATATTCGTATCTTTATTGATATCAATGTAACCGAAAGGCCGTCTTTTATTCCTTTAAAGGGCGACTTTTACTACGGATTTGGTATTCCAAAGCATTTTGGAAACCCTCCACCTAATCCGCTGGATAGCAAGTCTATGTATATTCAATACAAATTAAACTTAATTGTTTCTAAGGAGTTTTATGACTCATTTTTCTCTTGATCGTCGATCTCCCCAAAAAAATAATCAGAGACGAAATCGTAATAAGTAATATCAGTACCAAGGCGAAACTAGTTCGTCCGTCCTGCTTTCAAATTGCTTACAACATGACCCCGCATCAAAATATGTTATTCAATGAAACCCATTCATTGTATAATCGTTATTTAAAAGGTTAAACATAGGAAACTTCCATCGTACTGAGGATAAGTGGAGTAGGGTTATCCAAGTCCTAGATACGATATCAAATATTATTTTTTTTCGAAACTTCTTGTAAAAACAATTTTTTATGGATGAGTGTGACATTCTTATTTTTTAAAGGAAGTATAAAGATGATATTGAACTGATGATGGCATACTGATTTACAAAAAAAATATTTTATTTTAAAAATGCTTTAAAAAGTGAGCATGGCCTACACGGCAATGTAAAATTCAATAATCAAGACCACAAATGTTCAACTTTTGCTTTAACAATGTTATCGATTCATGGATTTTTTTTTAATCAAGTTTGTTCTTTTGGAAATTGGCAGTGGTTGTTTCAAAATTTGATAGTTAGTACACGGAAAAGCCGAGAAACGTTCTATTTTTTCAAATAATCTTTATTTATATGGATTTTTCCCAACATCCAAGCTAACATAGTAACAAATGATAATGTATGATATTTAGGACTCTTTCGTTATTCACTGGTTTCACATACAATTCAGATTATGTGAGCAATAAATACATTTCGGTATTTGCAATTTCCCAATGACGTTCTATGTAAGTAGAAAATCGTGTAATAAAAAATAGTATCAATTTGAGCTGATATATGGATAAGAAAATATAGAAAATCTGTTGAAAAAATTTACATTTAATTAACTATTAAAATTTAAGTACGTAGTTCCAAATTTAACGGTTCATTAATATTAATATTCATGAGAGCATTTTTTATTTCTATGACCATATTTTAAAATTAGCTGTCGCTTGCGAATACAAATATCTGGTGCGACAGGTCCGAATGGGAGCCAGGGACCAGATTCTCACAGCCATTTATGTTATGCGTGGTCTATTCATCACACGAATGAATAGTGGTGTTCGAAGGACATTTTTATTTGTGAAGGTTTTCCATGAAAATTTTAGCCTAGAATATTTGTCAAATACTCGCGAAAGGTGGGACTGTAAAACAATGTCTTGGAATCAAAGCTGATGCCCGATGTGCCCGATGCACTAAACACTGAACCACTGCCGCTTTAAATACGATTTATTAGGTGACTCTCCAAAAGATAAGTTAGGTTAGAAAACACTCCTGTGGCCACTTGCATTAGGAATTAAGTTTCAGTGATCTACGACCGATTAATGATTGAAGTGGCTTTTTACATTAAAATACAAATCTAATGTTTTAATTTCTTTTTTCTTTCCCGTCCACTTTTCGCACTTAAGTTTGCATTACAATTTTCTTTTAAATTTATCACTGAGATACTTTTAAATGTACATACCTTATCCATACTAAATCTGGAAAGTGCCCAATCCTGTTTTATGTCTGAAAATTTCACTTCAATGTGCTGACAAGGAATGAAAAAATAAATGAAATTAAAACGTCAAATAAATCCAAAATACATTGAGTAATTGTGTTTTATTCATTTATTTATAAAAGATATTAGTAATTGTAGTCAACAGCAATTTAAATTTCATAAACCTCTAGAAATTATAATAATATAATCTGTTTGACTGCAGACGTCAATATAAATCCGAAATCCCGGTGGATCCCATTGATCACAATGGGTTTGTATTGACCTGATATGTGGCTCGTCTACCTGCGAAGCTAAATCCTGGTGAAGACACCTTACTTAAATCTAAATCTCTTCACTAAATCCCAGATTTATTTTTTGGTGGTAGCATAACTTACTAAGGATTTTGTTCAAATATTTCGATGCAAAAGAATGTAAGAGCAATTTTTTGTAGTTGCAGAGCTAAAGACTCAGCCTCCATTGAAATTAAGGAAACAAACTTAAAATATTGCAGATTAATAACAACAAGTGAGCAACTAAACAAAATTTCCCTACTGTTCATACAATTTCTTCTGTGATTAATAAACTTTGTCAATTAGGTGAATACCGACCTCTAGGTCAGCGTATTGCAAAGGATATCTAGAATTTTGAGATAGTCTAGAACTTTGCCTGGAATCAGTTTTAAACTGCCTAACGTCTAAGGTCAAATAAACCTCAAATAAACCTAACACTATTTCAAGGGTCTAACGTGGCAAAGAAGGATTGTAAGACTGAAGGGTCTATAGAATATATGTAGAATATTCACAAGTGAAACTCATATTACGAGATTCATAATCTCGCTCTCACCAACTAACAACGCTGTTATCAACTAATAACTATAATTATAATAAGTAACTAATAGTTTCAACAATATTGTTTTAACTGAAGTTGCAATAAATTCCTTAACGAATTTGTTTATTTTATTTTATGTTACAATTTTAATGGCTTCTAGCTATTTCGAAACACGTATTTGAATAATGAATAGCAAGTTATGACATGCAATTATTCTGTTATTTCACATTTGAATTGCCAATTAATTGAAAATGATTAAAATCGTTCAGTAATCACTATTGTTTGACGAGCTGACTATAATTTAGTCAATTTAAATACAATTACTGGCGCCCTAATAATAGATGATGTCATCATTTTCTAGATAAGGAGGAATAATTTGCATTTTCTGTTAGTAGCTTTTGGCCTATATCTCTCATAAGAAGTCCCTAAAATGTTTAAAACAAGGCACATCATATCATATCACTTTTATTTGTACTAAGTAAGTAGTATGTTCAAACGATTGTCAGATCTACAAATGTGATGGAAATTGCTGCAAATGAGCCGACAATGACAAACTATTTTGCAACGTTATATTGTCAATTCAAGAGGTTTTCAGATATTGTCCCCATTTTAGATGGCTTGCCTAGCCATTGTCTGACAATGCTTTACTTTAACAAAAATTGATGATATGTACATACAATCAAGAATGAATGTGTGTGGACCGCTATGTTTAAGAGTAACACCGCTGCGTTTAAGAGTAACACTGGCTTAAAAGTCTAATAATCCTTCTTGGAAATTTGGTTAAGAACAACTGAAACGTCGTTAATTTGATAAACAAAAGCCTAGGATAAAAGGTGTGTGAGGATGCACAAAACAATTTGGTCATATTTTTCGCGAAATTTCTTTTTAGAATATATGGAGAAGAATATATTTATAATCGTAGGGTGTATAAGCTGTTACAATCTAAAATGTACTTATAATGTCAAAAGTTCAATGGAAATCTAAGAGGTGCCTTACGAACTAGAAGTAGTGGACATGAAAACTTCGAGTACGAAAGACTTAAATAAGTTCGTATGAAATCTAGGCGGATTCTTCTTATTAAATCGGTTTCCCTTGCCTTCTTTATACGTGCTACAGCGAGGGAGTTCAGTGCACGTGGGAATTATTTTTACTTCAGATTTCAATTAATCTTACTTTTTTTTTAAGAATTCCATTGAATGTGGGCAATACTGTTCAAACCACCCAAAAACAATAACTACACATACTTCAAGTATTTACATTTGATTGTTGAATATTTTTACATAAAAAAGTACATCGATACTCTACCCATCGCATCTTCAAGAGTTTGTATGATGGAATAATTTGTATATGTATGTGCTGAGGGCACCGAGGAAACTAGAATTTAAAATTTCGGAGAAGTAACTCCGGGCCATTTCAGAAGAATTTAAAACTCACTTTTAGGGGGAAACACCTCGTTTTTAAATCTGGATTTATTTCTCACCGGACCTCCGCAACTCTGGACCATTTCAGACGAATTTAAAACTCACATTAAGGGGGGAAACACTTTCTTCTAAATATCTGGATTTATTTCTCACCAAATGTATGATAAAATAAATTCCCGTGAAGTTATTTCCTCCAATCGATAATAATATATTATAACCAGTGGCTTTAATGTACATAAAATATTGTTTTTTCTACATTCGTTCATGAAGATGACGACAGCTGAAACTTGAAATGTAAAAATATATTGGTAAACAACTTACCAAAAAGTACAAAAACATGATTTCATTTTTATGTCGTATTTATAGCTATAAAGTGGGTGATGTTTCTATAAAGAATTTTACACACCCATTCGCGCTGAGTTGAACTAAAATTACATTTTTTCGAAAAACTATCTATATTCTTAGGTATGTAGGTACATGTCTAAAGCCTGCAGGACATCATAAGTGTAAGGCTTGGTCGCGCATATCGAAAATCATGATAGTGAAATTATTTCATGATTATTTCGTCAAAATTTTGCCTGAGTTTTGTAGGGGCTATAACGCCTCAAAGTTGTAAAAAATTCTGAGTCTTCAAATGATGAATCTTAATTGAAAACCATAATGTAATTTCCAGAACGGTTGGGCGGTTCCAAACTCCTGCCAGAGCGCCCAAAACATGTCACAGAAGCGTCAATTTTGAAATTATTTTGTCACTTTATCCCAAAATGTAATAAGGCACATAGATAGGAATGAGACTTCGTGCACTAGGGATCATGCAATCCCAGTTCTTTTTATGTCTCGTGGAGTATCCTCTCTGTTCGTAGATATGTATGTAATTTTTTTTTATTTAATAATTTTTTAGGCAAATATACTCACACAAATTTTCTCATAAATTTCACAAAAAGAGAACCTTCAAATTTTAGTAAAGTTCCTCTTAATAAAACTGTATACCTACAAGGTGTAGGTATACCTTTAGCTATTTTAACCAAAATTTCCTTTCTCAAATGTGCTTCCTTGATTTCAGTTGTGGTTTGTTTGACATTTCAACTAGTGGTCCTGGTATCTAATTTTGGAAAAGTACGCACTTGAACAACGTTTGCATAGGTATCATCCATTTTGTTTATTAAAGCTCTCACTGAGTTCCAACAGTTTTACGTACAATTTTCATCGGAAAATCATTCTCAGCGATAAAACAATTCAACAACTCGAAGCCATTGAACCCACAAATGTTTAATATTGCCAATATGTCTGTTAGCTAAAGGCTTTAGACGAACTCAAGCCCAACACATTGTGCGATTATTGGGTTCACCGCATTCACTTATGCAAGTTTTGTTCTATTTTAAACAAAATAAAATGAGGCGGTCTTTAAGACTTATATACTATATTGTATGTCAGGGTAATATAATAATGTTTTCGATAAAAGGTATGCAGATATTGTTTCAATGGAGACACGAGAATTTTCTATCTATCATCCTTCGATTTAGAACAGTTTTGGGCCGGTAAGTAGTCCTGGTGTACAAGTTGGAAATTGGTATGCAGTAACACTCAATAAAATTCGATGTCATTTCTAACTTATGTCGAATCCATTAAGCATAGTCCAATTAGATACAAAATAAGAAAGCCCATTTACTACATCTAGGTAGTGCTACTTACCCGTACTCGTACGTACCTACATATGTACATAAGTACTTAAAATATTTTTCCTCTGATTTCTTTTCATTCATTACAATAGCTCTCTAAAACTTTTTTAAATTTTTTATAAGGCAGAATGTTCACCACTCTTCGAATTCCCTTTCATTCTCTTGGTATTCTTGGTACATAATGTCAATCATCAGTCACTGGTGAGGCTTGAGATAAGACCTCTCATCATCAACTGAAATACGTTTCTGTGTACATAAATGTATACATGGGTACATACTGCATGTGACTGACGTCGAGATGGAGGCTTAATGGAATTGTTGCTGTCAGAAACATCCGTCTGACGTGGCATTCACTGTATTTAAAGCGAATTGTATAACTTCCTGTGAGTAAATTCAAATATAATAATATTCATAATATTTTATACCAATTTTATGAATACAATTATTAATGTCAGAAGTAGCACACATTTTCCTTCGATCACGCCCATTTTTTTATGTCAGTCAAGTTGATTTTTATGTGCGGATACCCATGGTATTTTTTTGCACATCAAACGAAATTTCCTGTCTTTAAAAGATCCTTTCAAGCGCCTTTTAAGATTCTTCTCTGCTATATACACCACCATCTGTGAACGAACATACATACATAGATACGTGTAAAGGTACATATCTTCGAGGTTGAATACGAAAGACATTTATTTTGCCGACTTCCTCTCGCATTCTTTGTATACTTTCCACAGCTTTGTAGAGATTATTTTCTGGTTTTCTCTACCCATAGTAAACAGGTTTTATAAATTTTATTACGTTCCCCTTGGTTTTATGGCTGTACTCGTTCCAGATACGGGTACCTATAATATTTTATGTGAATTATTGATTAAAACAAAAGAATGTTGGCTATATCTTTGGCTTATAAAATATCTAAGTTTATGCCAAAATTATAATTTACCAATCCTTACATCTCTCTAATTATATAAAATACATGAAATCTAATTTAAATGAGGAAACATCCTTCAGATTATCTAACAGATACTACAGAAACCCGGCAGTTTAATTAGAAGAAATCATCATCATCAAGCATTTTAGTTTGGCAACGTGAGATACTTTGTCGAGTTATTCGAGAACAAGTCATTAAATTGTGTGTTGCGGAGGGAGGGGGTGGGGTTAGCTTAAATAGAATTTTGCCGTACCATGCCAATGCCGATGCCGATACCACTTGTGCTATTTTTGTATTCTTTGTAGAGTTTGCCTTTGCCTTGCTTCTGTAGAGTTTTGCACCTCTCTTGTTTCGTGCATACATGCGGGTTGCCGTTGTTTCATCTGCAGACCGAGACTAGTCTCCACTTGTGTACACAAAATTGTATCTACTCTACACTAGGGTATATTGCGACGGAGCGGTTTCGTGTAACTCGCACCATACAACAGGCTGACGTTGCTATCGGTTGTGTTCATCTGGCAACCGGAGCTGATTTCGAGTTTATGTTCAACTTTGTGCGAAGATTGTTGTTGTGCTGTGGAAAGAGACACAGATACGACCAGGGTAGAGAAGAAATTCGTATAGATACATTTTTTTTGTTCCTTTTTTTTTTTTTTTGTTGTTTAGTCAATTGTGCAAATGAGCACAAGTTGAATTGAAATTATTGTTGTTTCGCTAAAGTAAATTTGCCGCTTCAACAACGTGCGTTTAATTGGTGGTCGGTGTGTAGTGATTTTTTTTTGTTCTTGGATAGAGTGTTGTTTATATTTAGATGATTTACCTTGGCACCAACAGTGACGCTGTTTATCCTGGGAAATTTGTTAATCCTCATCAAGCAATGAAAGTATGTATCTTTTGTTATAAATTGTTCTAACAAAAATGTGGAAATGAATTTGAATTGCCGCTCTTTATGGTCTTCAATCAATCTGGCAACCTGACAGATTTAAAAGTAATTACTCATGTTTATTTGGGAAGTGTTAGTGACAGTTGTCTCTTGCTATTTGTGTAGATATGTACATAAATATGTGTATGTGTGTCTCTTTCTAATGTGCATTTGTGTTCTAAGAATGGATTTGGATTTGGATTGTTTTGAAATTTAACATAAACGGATTTAGATCAAACATTTGTAGCTTAGACAGTACATACATATGTACGTACAATGGTACAAAAGATGCACAGATACATATGTAAAACACAGAATTATTTAGTTGCACTACGGTTACTTTGTGTTTTGAAAAGGAAAGTGAATAGGTAGGTAGCTATGTATCCAAAATTTAAGTTAAAGTCCTTAAATACATTCATTAAGGATAAACTGGGAAACTTCCAAGGAAGTGAGGTGGACATTCCTTAACGCTAGGTGTAGATCTTCACAGTATGCATATGTATGTGTGTTTTTTACTTGTGTTTAAGGTAACAAAAACAAATTATTTCAAATTAAATTACCTACCATCAATGACATTAATAATGGATCATAACATCATTCAAATGTCATCCATGGAAACGCTTGTAAAAGTCAATGTGTCAAACTTAATTTTCCATGATTTGTATGCATATACCGCTAATTTTGGTTCCATGTTGTTCCTATGGTTATCTTAAGTATCTGAGTTATTGGCATAGACCACCGGCTTAAAGGAAGAAGGTGAACGACTAAGACGTATGTTAACCAGCTTTAAGTTAACCATCTCAGTGAGCATTGAGATTCACGACAGTCATGATGCCAAATAAAGTGGGAGTGGCATTCTGCATTTTTTATGGAGTTATAATGATATGTAAAGTTATATTCAGACGCTTGTCACATCTACAAATGTGCTGACAATTGCTGCAAATGACCTGACAATGACAAACCATTTTGCAACGTTAGTTTGTCTGTTCACAGGGTTGTTAGACTTTGTCCCAATTCCAAACTATTTATTGTCAGATGAGTGATGAGAATGTTTTGTTTACAATATTGTTAGACTAGAAATTATCATTTCACACGATTGGTACGAGTATATAATTGGTTCACGAAAAATGTGCAGATCCATTGTCAGATTTAAAGCACTTCACAGAACTTTTTTTCTTTCGTGCCATTTTGAATTGAAAAGTCTGAAAAATTGCAAAATTTAAATCGAAATGGAACAAAGGGAGCGACTTGCAACGATTTTAGCCATATAGCCACCCAAGTATTTGCTAGCCCACCGCCAGAACCAGATAATCCTTTACCTACTTTCCTATCATTAAATATTTTCACAGCCCAAAGTCAAACATGCAACGACACTAATGTAAAAGAGTGTCCACACGACTGGCAGAAACCTGCAAGTTCATTGTCAAATGGCGGTCAATTGTCTTCAAAAACACCTTCAAATAGTGGGCGGGGCTTTATATGGTATTCAGGTGAATGATAAAAAACTTTAAGGCCTATAAAATTTATTTTAAAAACATTTCCCGATTTCTGGTAAAAAGTTTAATTTTTGAAAAAAAACTTTGGATTTTTTTTTAAATGTGTACATATGTATTACTCAGACATTTATTTTAAGCCCAATTGCTGAAGAAATTGCTGAAAAGGTAGGGAATTTAATAACATGCATTCAAATTAAAACCGGCCTTAGGTTAGCTTAGTTTCGATTAGAAGGCTGTGAGTGATTGCACTGACACTTCGACTACCATAGGCCCATTGTGATACAGGATCAATTTATCGGTTGAACCACCAGGAGCTGAATATAAAACGCTAGAGGTATGCTTATACATACATATTTATCTGAGAAGAATTTTCCACGATCTACTTTTCTTCGAGTTGAGGAAGCCTAGGTGGTGCATAGAAAGTAAAGATCTTCTCGAGAACTCGTTTGAAGGGAGACCCAACTTGAGACACTGTCTACAGTAATTGCACCTCCTATTGTGCTAATGAAAGCTCTCATCAGGCTTATTATACTATTGAAGTGGTTGAGATCCAGGTTGGGCCAGATCTGTTTTGAAAGGAAGCACGTGGTGCAGTCTAATCATCGAACTTCAACTACCGTAACCTTATTTAGCCACTTGAGTGGCTGCAAGTCATCCTCTTCCAAATTATTCCAAACAAAAAAGTCAGCCAACATAGCATGGTAGCTATCACCTTCTGCATTGATTGACAGTGACTATATATATTTCCAGTATAATTGAAGAAGAAGTATCGACCAAAGACCCAGCTAGTATAAAACCCGCACCAAACACTCAATTTATACATAGGTCTAAAGCATTTCGACAATGGCTTAGTGAAGTGAACTTCATCGGTGAGCATGATTTTGCAATGCAGACTATACATGAAGTTATCGCAAGGAAATAAACTTTTATAATTTACAAATTTAAATAGGAACCATAGACGAGTTGACGAGTCAAACAAACTAACTTCACCCACAGGCGAGAAGACCTACTGGGCAAATAAGGAGTCCGAAATGAAAAACCCTTTATGTACAAAATTCTAGTAAATTCATATTAAAAAGAAATAAATTGTTTGAAGTTACACAGCGGATGTTTTGTATTTTGATATTTTGAAAAACAAGTGAGTTGATGGGGTATGCAATTTCCCCTTTCAGAGTACGATATCAAAATCAAAGTTGAATTCCTTTGAGGTACTTAAGTTAGACACTGGTAAACTTCCAAGGTCGTGCGATGTAAATTCATTAATGTTACATACCTGTATATACATACCTAACCACACGTACTTGAAACAAAGGAGAGAATTTCGCTTCAAGTAATTTCCTGTAAAGACTTCCAGGTATTAACTGCCTTAACATTGTTTTGGGAAGATTTTTTCTTTTAGGAATTAACGATAAAATTCATTTGAGAGATTTATCTCACGTCACTATGTTAATAAAGACTACTATTTGTATGCTTAATACTTCTGTTAATATTTACTAAAAAGAACGGCTTTACGAGGATTTTTCACTAAGTGAGCGAGTACCAATCCGCGAAAGTAGAAATTGTGTTCGCCCAAATTCTCGCGATCGTCTGACAAACTTTGGGCAGCATAATGTGTAAGGCATTCATCTGTACATTGGTGTAGACTTAAATGGAATTTCGGATTTTCAGGGCAAATCGTGTTTAAAGTCATTAAAGTAGTGCCCTAGTGTGTCTGAATGTATTTCCGTACACTTCAAAACAAAATCTTTTTATCTTTTCACAGTTTCTACTGAATAGGGCCCAAGGGAACGAAGAGCTAAAAACATTTATAGTCTGGGGCCAGAGCGAATTTCTTAATTGGCCACTACTGGGTTGGAAAATGTTTGATAGATACTACGATGCTATAACAAAACATTTATGTTACGCATTGTTAAACATGCTTCACACAAAACAATTGCATCTAGGATTTGGTGATAAGTGTAAATATTTACCAGCAGATTTTTAAAATCGGTTCGACACAGCTTTGGTTTTGTTGATTTTTTCGTGCACATCGATTTCAGTGCCTTCTTTGGTCGAAACAATACTTAGTTCAACTCTACTGTTGATGAAGCTTCGAGTTTAGAGTTAAGTTATCCATTTCCAATTCTCGTCTATGTTTGGGTAAGCTGTGCTCCTAATCGATTCGCATTTTTACAGGAAAATTATCCCTAAAATGTTGTCATGTCGTTATTGTACCTGATGCAGTACGAAAGCGAGTCATTCTGATCTTGCTGCCTATCGTTCGAAACCCAGGTAATCTTATGACAGTAAGAAAGGGCCATTTCCCACCGTAAAAATCTTTCTAGGGACAGCCTTTCTTTCTTTTTAGAACAGCGCTGATCCTGATCAAGCCCTGTTCTCACTATGATTTGTTAAAAGATCTCTTCATTTTCGAATACGTATTTCAGTCATTCCTTTTCCTTAAAATAATTGTCGTCCGTCTTGGTATTTGATCGTCAGGGGATTTATTAGGACAAAGCTCTCTGAGAACAACTATTGTAGCGATTTTCCTGTATGTTTGCTTATTTCGTTAAAGTTTCTCATCTTAACTTAGGTAGAAACTAAAACAACGTCATTAGCGCTGTGATGGCGCTTTAATTGCTAGAGATCGAAATCTTCTAGAAAAGTCCCAACATTTTAAGTGTCGGATTGCGATGGTCTAATTTTCCCAGCATTTTGCCAACATTCCTATTTTTCAGCATTGATATGCAGTGATCCAATTGATTCCTCGCTCTCTTCGCAACTAGTAGAGCTGATTACATCCTGGTTAAACGCTTGGTATTCCTTTTTACAATCACTTCCTTAAATAAGACAGATAACACTTTATTACAAAGGTTCAATCCCCTGAACATGTATTTTGAACAGTGAGTTTGTTTCAGCTGTTTTTCCATCCGGATAAATATCGATTTGCCTCTTGTATGGCGTACACATTGTGAATACTTTTACTCATTCCAGTAGATACCTCAAGGACCTCTAAATAGTTCGAAATGTTTTGTATGCTATGTAGAAGGATTAATTCAGATATCAGACACATGTGTGGTATATACATACTTAGTGTGTATCTCGTCTATCTATGGCTATCCCTCCTGGGTTTCTCGTCTTTCTTTCGAGGTGAGAGCGCATGCATATATGTACGTGTACTTCTTGACATCAAGAAAAAGTAAAGTATTCCTTACAACAGGATAATAATCCTAGCCCATCTGTTCATTCTTCTATTTATGTCAGATTTTCCTTTGAAGAAATTATAATACCAAATTTCTTTGCAAGACTAAACCAGCAATCCAGTTCTCTAATGCACTCAAGTGTGATGTTCTGGACAACCGGTTCAAACTAAACAATATTTCCGATTCCATATCTTAAAATAATAACTGGTTTACAAACTTCAACTGGTTTTTTTTTTCCAAACCAGTTAACCATTTCCCCACAGGTGCTTGAGAGCCAAATAAAATCCGGCAAGCATATGCACATGGTACAAAGCTGACTGACAACTTCAGTTTAACTTTCGCCATTTAATGATATAAAATACTAGTTTTTTTCTAGATCTATTAAGGCCTTCTATTGTCTACCTATTAATTGGAAAGGATTTCTTCAGGTTGTTAAATTTTGTCTGCCATTTAAATTTACCAAATACGGTTCAATTTGTTGTTTATAAAGAAAGCTGGCACGTGTATAAATATTGGTTAAACATTGTATGAAAAATGAGACGCCTGTTTCGAAGGATAATGTTGTGAATTTTTAATACGAAATATGAATTTTAAAATCAGTTCCATTTAACAGTTCAATCTAGTTAAATGAGCTGCTTAAATGTTAGTGAATAGGTTATAGCCCCTTACGTAGCTGAAGTAGTAGGAATATAAAATAAAAGTAGGTCTTACTATAGAAGAGCAATTTAATGGTTACAATTCGTTCAATCAATTCAAAGTAGTAACTAAAACAACTCGCCTAATCGTAAGAGTCGCATTTTAGACGAATACGCCTTTCTGTTGATCTTCACGAACAGGCTATAAAAGTCAACGTTACAACAACGTCAGTTATAAAAGACTAGACCTATCCACAAAATGAACTATAATAGCGCTAAGTACTCTAAAATCGAATTTCTTAGACAGATTGCAATAAATGATTGGGTTCCACATCAAGTTTTCAATTTTTCATGAACCTAATCAACCATATGATTGTTTGCTAGTGAGTATCTTAAATGTTTCACTTTGAAAAGGCCTTTTTCGTATAAATTAGCATGTTCAGGCAGGTCATCTGACCCAGCGTTTCCCAGACAATATTTGTGGCATTTCATTGCCATTGGCCTAACTTCTTGCTAATGGAGTCGCTGTAGCAATGCAAATGGCAATATTGACTACCAGATGGCTACCAATGATTGGTTTCCATGGCAAAGGCAATGAATTTGAACTAAAGTGGTTCAGTGAATCACGCATCAAGATCAACGAGTCAAACTTATCGAAAGCTGATGTTATATGGTAAAACTCACTAGCCTTGTGATGTGGATTTATACTAGGTCTGTTCGCGCGTACTCTCCCAAAACAACGAATTTTCAAGAAAATCTACGAAAAGTCATCAAATCCTGTTCGAGTACGCAAAAGTTTCGTAGTTTTTCGTAGAAGAGAGCAGTACAAAATTTCCCCATGCAACGAATTTTAGTGCAGAAAATTTCTTTGCACTGATTTACGAAATCTGTCAAATCTGTCAGTTACCTGCAATTTATGCAAATTTCGCGTTCGTTTACTTTTTTGTGATTTTGTCACTCTCTGAGCGAATTTTACCCTCACTCCTTGAAATTTCAAAACCTATGAATTTTGACCCAGAAAGTACGCGAACAATCTCTTTCAAATCTCAAAATTCTTTAAAAATTCTTCTTGACATTTAAATTGACATTGCCACAAATATTGCCTGCAGAGACGCTGGGGCTTGACATAGTCCTAAAGTCTAGAGATTTCTGGAGATAACATGGTCACCAAACTTTTTATAAGTCTTATTGAAAGAAAGTCCTCCGTTTCGAATTTATTTTAAAAATACTCTGTCCTGTAGCGATCTCCATTGACTCTAACTACGTTGCCAGGATCACCGAATATTCAGCTTTTATGGGCGATATTAATTCTTTTAAGAAGACTTTATTCATAGTCCTTGTGTAAATTAATATCATTGATGAAGACAAACCTAATTTGGGACACACAACGTTTATGTACGGGTAGCAAAGAAATTTGTATCAGCAATCCACTGTTGATATCAGCAAGCTGCAAAAATATCAATATCATCTACCACCAAGAAGAGAAGATATGTATCTCAGCAGCCGTATATGTCGGAAATTGCGTACCTTTTTTCGTTAAAGAAACATCTGCAAGAATGTAATTCTGGGATGCAAGAACCTGAGTACGCGATAAACCACCTGCGGACTGTAATTTGCGCACCTGCTTTGGGTTAGTCAACAGATACATGTTCATGCCTCATTTATTTAACATTAAATTGGACGTTATAAACAAACTTTTCGTAAAGTAGTATGAAACGCATTTATTTCGTATGAAAGTCAATAGGTATAGTAAAATGGTTCGATTGGTGTGTTACAGTTCTGAACCAAATTGTTTTCTTTTCGTTCACTTGCAGTTCAGTAGCTTTCTTTTGAAAATCCATAATTTTTGAAGGGTCATTCATTTTAAATAAATATTTTTATCTGTAATAATAGAAAAAAAATCGTGGCCTTACAGCACCAAAATAAACAAGTTACATAGTCTTTAATTTTAAGAAAGCGAGGTACACTTCCATGTATAAATGTATCTAAATGTACTATGTACATGGGTATGTCATCTGTTCAAGCATTTTACAGAGAAAAATTTATTCTTAGGAAATTTCTTGTGAACATTCACGTCGTGTCGTGTGTATCTTATTTCATACAATCTTAGGTCGTATCTGAAAGGAATCGTTGAGGTTCGTCAAATGTTCGCCAGAAAATTGGTGCGCGTGTGTTTTATTTCTTGCATGATAGGTGGGGATTTACTGTTCTTTGTCATATCTGACAGGAGACGTTGAAGTTTGTTGACGTTTTTCGGATTAGTTTTGCCAGAAAGGGCCTCTAACTAAACTCATGTTATACGTATTACTGGTTTTTGAAAAACGCACATGTTCCTACTATTAAATTTATTCTCAAAATTTCTTTCATGAATTGTACTTAATTTAAATTCGGGTTTATGTATTCGGATTATTCCAAAACAGATAGAAGCTTATGATTGGTTTCCGTTTTAGGGATTTCCTTGTGTAGATTTCTACAACCTGGCCCCATTATCTCTGCTGTACTTCATATTCAAGTACCAAAGACAAGATGACTTTCGTTTAGTGGGGTTGAAGTAGAACTTTGTGACCCGTCTGAAAATCAATACAAAAATTTCATAATCACCGCTGTTGGTAGATGTTTTCCTTCTTGTGGTATCGTTTTAAAATATTCTGTTTCGATAGAACGGAAATTTACGAGATAGAAGCCGTCTTTCGTATGGTATTATGGGGCGTTTCCATTTACGTCACTCATGCTTTTAATATTCAAATGTAATATGTATACATTTTGTCCAATATCAAGATTAGTTTTCACATGAACTTAGTCAATAAAGTATTGAGAAAGAATGAACGAAGAAAAAATTATAAACCGCTCTTTGTACACAGTACATTATTTTATAGTCCTCTGTAACTAGTATAGGCTTTCTAGTTAGTGACGTAATATCTTAACAACATCCTTAGGGCCACAGTCATAAGAAGGTGGCTAAACAATGATTTACATATTTTGCACCACAAGGGTTGTAAAATGTGACGGTGCGAAGTAAGTCCCTTCCGACTGAATTTTATTGTTTCCAGCTTTGAGAATATGGATGTACGGATGCCCAATATAATAAATGGGCGTGGTTCTGGTTGCTTAACATAATCGCATGCACTTTCTTTGCACACGTGCTGGTTTTATGGATTGCGTATTGGATCACCCAGGAAGCAAGGAAATACAAACTTTTCCGGAATTTCTTGAAACCTATTGTCCACCATGTTTATCTGAAACAGCTTGGAGTCTCAGCGAAGGAGTGAACTTTAAAAAGTTGGTTCGAAGAATCGAAAGCAAAGATTGGTCAAAGAAGTTTCGAACGAAATTTGTGGAACTTGCTAGCTTTTGATTCTTCTATGATATACCAAAGAACTACGACAATTTTTCGAATAAAATCATTTTTAGCTATGAAATAGAATCTTCATCAACTAATCTGTCGTTTCCGAATTAAACTACTAAATATTGCCATGCGATGCATTCTATTTCTCTATTTCTTCAGGAGCCAAAAAATGGTCATTCACTAAGTGTTTTGTTTTCGCTATATTGTGCGCAGTGGCACGATCTTGTTGAATCCCTCACACCTAATCCTTCACCCGATGGGGGGGAAAAAAAGTCGCTTGATTCTGTACCGCTCGATAGTTCTCACGTTGCCAACAGCGGCTTCAAAAAAGTAGGGCCTAATCACCTTTTCAGCACAGACGTCCCACCCAACTGTAACTTGAGAGAGAGTGAGATCTATAATTAATTTATATGAAAATCACGTTGTGTTCTTATCGTTGATGAAAGTGTCCTAAAAAAAAGCGACACTAATTTGAGGGGTATAGCGTTCCACTGTTCATCGTGGCTAGCTATGAAAACAATCTACGACTTCACAAACATAGATATCATAAGAATTTTGCATCATTTCCTCCACTAAGTTGAGTAAAAGTAAAGAATCATACCTATCTAATCCATACGACCTATCAAAATGTCCTGAAGAAATCGTATGGTATACTAGTAACCATCTAACCTTTAAGACCTTAGCTTCATCGTATAATTAACCAAACTCTGTTTGGTTTCCCTTAAAACAATTATTTCGTTCTTTTATTTATAAAATCGAAGCTTTTACATTCATAATAATTAAAAATACTTTTTCTCTACCTATTTTCAGTGTTCAACAATGGATTTTGAAAATGATACTTTTATGGAATTTACAACTTCAATTGATACTTTGGACCTAGAGAAAGAAAAAGGTAACTTTAACTTTACCGCATGTACAACGATAGTCCCTGTTTTGCACTGTACTTATCCCTATAACAATGAAAAATCGGTTAAAGTAGTTCCCATGATATTCCACAGAATGAATCCACAGAATGAATCTCATTCAATGCAAACAGAGGAACACGCAATCGTTGAGTTACTCACTTTGGAATAACGAAACCAAGCACCACTGTACAAGTATCTCGTGGCTGTAGCCACATAGAGAACTATGCTTATACAAAGCGATCTGTGAAATAGCTAGCACTCAATTACTTCAATTGTGAGAAACATATGTATAGGTTTTTTTTTCATTGTATGTATCCACCGTGATGATCTGTTCTGTAGTAAAGAAAAAAAAGAGCCATTTAAAGTCCATAACACCTTTAGTATACTTTATAGGGATTATAGGGATACATAGGTACACACATATGTATGTATGTATTGTTTTAGTTATGCTTTTATGTAAATACGAATGTTCTGGGTGAAAGGAACTTACTTTGCATATGTAGTTCTGTAATGAACAGTAGTCTTAAAGATGAGTCCTTCAGTGTAGAAAACTTGCTAGAATCGTACTATGTTGTGGACACAAAAATTGCAATTGATTCATAGACAGGTTTGCAGATACATTACTTCATGGAACTATAATTCATACAAGTCCCCCAGCAAAAATAGACGAAGGGGCACCATACTAAGCAATTGGCTTAATAGTACAGTTTTTAGATTAGCTTAAAGTAATTTGTTTAAATGTTATGTGATACATACATTGTAGGTACGTACCAATGGCTAAAATTAGAAGAAGATGCATTTTTCGATTTTTTAAAGGTCCCCCCTTTATGTACATAGCAGCTGAGATATAGCTAACGAAGGAAACTCCGACGAAACGAAAAATCCATTAACCGCGCATAATAAATGTACCGTGGGCGCCGCGGCTCAGTGGTTAGTGCGTTGGACGAGGTTCGAGTCCCAGTCGGATCACCTAAAAAGTTTTTCACGGCCCAACCTCTCGCGAGCGTCTGACAAACATCCGAGAGTACAGTTGTCCTGAGAAAGCTTCTCAAATAACAAACTGCCCTTCGGATACGGCATTAAACAGTAGGCCCCTTCCATTCATGTAAAGAATATAACACTAACAACACGAATGGTTGTGAGAAGCTAGGCCCTGGGTCCCATCGACCTGTTGCGCCAAGTATTTATTTATTTAATATATATGTACCACTGCACGTTGGCATATACCTAAATACATATTGTACGAATCTGTGTATATCAGCTACAAAATATGAGCAACAACGATGGGGAAGATGGGTATAGTTGGATGGAGCTGGGGCTGATTAAATGAAAGTTCTTCAAAGCAATCTTTTTTTTGTTTGTATTTTTATTTCAATTATTTTTTCTGATATTCACTCGTTTATCATACTTTTTCCTATGTAATCCTAAACCAGGCTTACAAAACCAAGCTTTCTCGTCAAAGTACAAATAATACTTTACGTCGCTTTGCGTAAGCCCTGGTACAATAAAAAAGATAGGTTCCCTCAGTCCTCAGCCCCATGACGATTAAAATTTATTATCTTATGAATGCAATCAGTGCCGTCGATTATCTCGTGAACTATGCATAGGACCAAGCCTAGGACTTTATAGAATTCCTGATAATATGCACATAGACCTTGACCGTGTTGT
Organism: Xylota segnis; assembly: GCA_963583995.1. Lineage (NCBI taxonomy): Eukaryota > Metazoa > Arthropoda > Insecta > Diptera > Syrphidae > Xylota > Xylota segnis. The sequence continues at coordinate 39,882,900 of OY757237.1, forward strand.
TCTTAAACAAATTTTCTTTTAATTTCAGACTTACCAGCTCTTACCTGCGTCGATTTGTTTCCAGATCCGCCACACATGATTGCACAACCTGATGATCTTCAACAGGAAACGAGTCTGGCTGACGACGACGAATTTGCAGGATTCAAATCAAATGAAAATAAAATAGAGGATGACACCATTAAAGATGAACCTTCTAGTTCACCCAATTTGTCAGTGGATGCCAATCAGATACATAATTTAGAGGATGACTCTGCCTCGAAAACAGAATCTCCAAGAAAACAGTTTATTGAAGAACTTCCCAAGCCCTCTCCTATAACAACTATTAACATTACTAGTGCACCGGTCTCCCCAGCCTCATATTTCTCATCTGCCGAGAGTATTGGATCATCTGCGTCATCATCGAAAAAATCCAAAAAGCGTTATTGTCGCCAATGCGATATGCACTTTCGCAAAACACGTGAACTGCACGAGCATCTTAAGATGCACATTAGCTTGCCAGATATTCGTGTCGAGCGATTAAGTGATAATAATGACAAAGTCAAGGAATATCTTTGTTCGTTAAGTCCTAAACCAAGTCCAACACATGGAAGCCTTAAGCTGAAGTTCAAACTGCTGGGTTCGCAAAATTTTGAAGTCATTTCGAATGAAAAAGAGAAACCAGTGGCAGAGGAAGCCCGTATACGAGTTTTGAAAACTGCGGATATCAAACGGAAGCCCGAATCAAAAGGAAAAGCGCCGCTTGATCCTTATGTACATGACCCGAAAATAGCCAACTCGTTCCTTCAGCCGGAGAATAGATATTTCGAATGTCCAACATTCGATGGACTCGATACGTTTGCTGATGAAATGCTCCACACAGGCGAAGCTACAGAGGATCTGCTGAAAAAACTATTGGAAAACAACAAAGAACCGCAGACGTTCCCGCAATCGGATTGGTCAACAAATGCTAACGAATTTATTTCAATAGACAGTCTAGCGCCGCGATGTAACGTCTGTCATATGAACTTCTCCCACCCAAAATATTTGTATGAACACAAACAACTCACGGGTCATGATTTTCAACCCAGAATGGCAGAACCTGTCCCCACCTCACAACCCAACTACGGACATCATCCGCAAAATAGCTTCATGCATGGAACACACCCTCCCCCTCATAATATGCCTCCGCTGTATCAAATGGCTCAAATGCGTGGCAACTTCCCTAATTACGGGCCAAGACTGAATGTAAGGCATATGATGCATCATCCTCAACCTTCTCCGCCTGGCTTCCACCCCTCTCAATGTATGATAACACGTACTCCGCCACCGCTTTACAGAGTAAATGGCAATCCGTCAAACTTTCCACCAACTCGATATCTGGAAAAGCGACCTGAAATGTATGCACCTGCACAACAATTTGTAAATGGTAATCAACAAGTGAATCAGGAAATGATGCGTCAGCCAATATTTTTGAAGTCACGCCTACAAAAGGCCATTCGAGGAAGATCACAAGGACCAACAAATGAAATACCCACATCGCCGAGTGTTCTCACTCAACAAACGGCTATTCGTCCGAGATTTCTTGGGCCTGGTCCTCAAATGCCAGGACAAATGCAGTTTCAAAGAGCTCATATCCAAACTCCACCGAAACCTGGAGAGCCACCGATGAAGAAAGTTAAGCTCGAACCAGCGCAGAACCAGTTTTCATCCTCAAAGCCGAATGGTTTAATTTCGCCTGGAATTAGTAATTCACCTGGAATGCCGATAATCCAGAGCGTACACGGCGGGGTTAATCCAAGTAACTTTCCGCACTTGGCCGACAAACCCAAGGAAGCATCTCCGAATGGTGAAGATCAAACCAGCCCAACGGCAAAAGGTGCGATTAAAAATCCAAAAGATGTTGCCAATATCCTCGCCACTAGAGGTATCACCGTTACTCACAGAGGAAAGACCTCATTCGTATCCCTCGCAAACAAAGGATCCAACGCGGCAAACGCTTCCGCGCAAGAGGCTGTGCAAAAACTCCAGGCTAACAACTCGGTCAGCATAATTTCTAAGAAGAAACCACTCGAAATAAATGCGACCAAGTCGGGTCCAAGCACTGATAATGGTGGCCATCGCATAACAACAAAGTTTCTCTCCTGTCCCGTGATCACCTGTAAAGAAAAGTTCCTCACCATCGAAGGTGTGAATAGACACGCGTTTCGATGGCATGGCATCCCGATGCCTAATCCAGATCGAGTGCAGAAACGCATCATCCGATGCAGGTTATGTCATCATATCTGCTCATCGCCTGAAATCCTCCAAGAGCATATCAGACGTGAACACGAGCCAAATGTAAACGAAATCGGAATTCCCATAGTGGATCTTCGCAATGATGAAGTAAAGAGAAAACTCGCCGGGTTGGGTATCTTTAACTATGTGCCACTAACTGCAGCTGGAGCGAGCACAAGTTCCTTAGCGTTTCCGGTAGTTTCTGTTCAGGGAGCAGCAAATCCAAGCATTTGTAATCTTTTGGGATTGGGAGCAAGTTCTGTACTTTCACTTGGACCCGTAAAATCAATTACAGTACGGAAGCCGAGCAATGAAAACAAATAAATACTCGTTAATGTAGAATGAATGTTATAATGTAAGGTTTTTTCTATTTATACATACAAATAAAAGTTAGTTACCATAAAATAGTTGGAAATCCAGCGTTTTTATTTCCACTGGAGACCTAAACAAGTGGAGACCTAAGTGTTTAGTGAGATGGAATTATTTGGCATTTGATTGCGCCTCAGCAGTGGCTTTCTACGTTCCCATGAACCTTCAATGTCATCAACGAAGCACAGGCCTTCTTCAGTTCTGCATACCTGTCACTGCGAAAGTAAAAGTTATGCACAGAGGGCACATGGTTCAGGTGAACCTTGTAAACTTCTATCACATCTTTTGTCACAAAGAAATCATAATCCTCGACAGGATTAATTCGATTTAAAACAGGGGGTAAAGGAAGCAAGTGTAGTTTTCTATGACTGCAATAAAACATTCGATAAAAAATGGGGCTCCAACCGAAAATTACCCTATAGATGTACCCACTTCTTACCTATGGTGTCATCGTTAAACTTAAAAACAGGAACTTAGAGGTCTTGTCCTACAGATGGCCTTAACGAATCACTAATGGAAAGAGTCGACATTCCGCTGGGTGCCATTAAGGGCAATATACATCCTCATATTTTTCAGCTTGCCACGATACATGTTCCAATTACGATAAGCCTAAGTCAAACTAGCTACTTGATAAGTAAAGACCAGACATTGCCAGAACTGTAGTCAATATCACAGGCAACCTGGGACCATACGGACAAGCTTGGCATCCCTCATAGTATCTTTCCCACAAGCTACAAGGTTACTTAAGGGAAAGAATCTCTGCATCACTTCCTTGGCATATGTCCGACCCTAGCGAGGACCAGGCAGTACGCTGTAGGAAAATCCACACTTCGGGGATCTTGTCGAGATAGCTAGGAAAATAACTAGAGAACTCTACTGGTTGGATTGGTAACAAAAAGACACACCCTAGCACTATTGGACCAAAAAGTCCTTGGACTGCCTGTGTTTGCTTGGATTCTTTGTCTAACCAGGGGTTTCTTGGAGATGATCGAGTCATCAGGGCATTTTATACTGATGCTCTAAAAGTCGTAGAGATTTGGGAACGTTTAGCGATTAACATGACTTGAGCGTCATATTTAGAACATTCTTCATATGCCTTGTCAAGGGGTTCGTTAAAATATTCTTAGATGGAGTTGTTGATCATGTTACCAGATTTCGACATAGACACTTGTTGATATATTTTAAATCAATTGACGTTAGATCTGTCAAATTTTCATCAAACCTCGTCTCTACTAGCAATATTTCATGGGCTGACATCTGTCATCTCTGGTTATTTTATAGCTTCGTGTTTCTAATTAATTTCTGAAAATGTCGCAATGTAAAGCATTTCGAGAGGTCCTCGCATTACAGAAAAGAAAATATAAATTTTGTGTAAATCAATTTTTTGAAAAAAATACAAACAATCGAATTGACGATTATTATTAATAAATTTGATGGTGTTATCAATTTTCCACGCACCCAGCTCAGAGAAAACACGACCATCAAACCAAAAATCCCATAGAATACGATTAACAGCAAGTTATGAGCTAAGGAATACATAGAATAGCATTCTTCAAAGAATACTATTCGCAATCGTATGAAATATTCGACCTTGGCTGCCTGCCTACTCGTACATGACATGCATTACAAGTTTTTCGATATACATAACAGAACAAATCGAATCAACGATTGCATGTAAAGCGAACAGTTTCGATAAATTCTCGTGCGCATCATACCGACCATCTCTAGAGTCTTATGTCAGTCAGCGCATAAAAATTGACAGCGAACTTCGTTTTTATAAATTTTCACGTAAACAGGCAAAAATGACTGCTCCCGCTCCTGCAGCTCCTGCTGCTTTGGAAAATCTCGAAACTCAACTTGAAATGTTTATTGAAAACGTTCGTCAAATACGTATAATCGTGAGTGACTTCCAACCCCAAGGCCAGAATGTCTTAAACCAAAAGATGTAAGTATAAAACCTCCCGCACTCACTTGGCGGTTCTCGAAGAACTGTTACCACTAACTACGCACTTGTATCTCTGCTTTTATGTTTTTATTTAGTCAAAGCTTAGTCACTGGCCTGCAGGAAATCGACAAATTGAAAAAGGACGTGGAAAACGTACAAATTCCCTTGGAGGTGTTCGATTACATTGATCAGGATAGGAATCCCCAGCTGTACACTAAGGATTGTGTGGAGAAGGCATTGGCCAAGAACGAAGAAGTCAAGGGAAAGATAGACGCGTACCGCAAGTTCAAGTCGAACATACTGCTGGAACTATTTAAGACGTTTCCCAACGAACTGAATATGTACAGAGCCATTAGGCCGGATTCTTAAGTTAAAATAGGACTTTTGTGTGTGTTTGGTAATTAAGGAACAATTTTAATAATTTTGATGATTCACTCAGTACAGTTTTTAAGTAAATAAATTTTAGAGTATAATCTGGAACTTGTTCCGAGGTGTCTCACTTACTTTGATTTGTAAATGATTTTTTGTTTGAGGTGGAGTGTACTAAGGACCTGCATATCTGCAAGTGGTTACAAAGTAGATGTTGAAAGGAAAAAACCTTTGCGCCATGGAGCAAGTAACACTGAAAGAGAAAAACCTTTCAAGCAAAATGCTCTCCAAATCCTGCACTTCAAGCAGAAGCCTGATCTTCGACTTCAAAAAATGCCATTCTGTAACCACTCGCTGTTTCCGTGTATGCTTTGATCACTTACAAACCAAAAATGATCGAAACGAGGCTAAGAACTCATGAATGAGGAATCTTTGTATTTGCGAAACTGTATACAAACTCTGAAATATATCTGTGAAGGTCTTAAACAATTCAGCTTTTTGTACATTTCGCAGGAAAATAGGTTCATGAGAGGACCGAGTCGGAACGCATAGAAGTGATTATAAGAAAGATCGCCAAGCGCAGAGCAGTCGAAAAGGAATCTCAGTGATTCTGAAAGAGCTGGCGTAAGGGGAAATACTATTTGAACGCACAAGCAACTCCTTTGCACACCACAGTAGAGCAGCATTGTATTAACGACGCTAAGTTCACTTAAGTTATTCTTAGGCGTTGCTACTCAATTAGATTTCTACGCAAATAAACAGCGTTCGGCAAAAGTTATTTTTGGATAATAAATCTTGAAAGGAACGGAAATCAAAAGAGCGTGCTTGGACCTACATTAGAACGTAGACGAAGTGAGGTTTTAGTTCAGAATAGAGATGGCGTTAAATGAGCAGCTTGTCTAACTCAGTAAGTTAGTTTCATCTGAATTATCACAATAATTCTGCAGATAGATGGAAAGTTTGCAAGCAATTTAAGAAATAGTCAACTACACTCTTATTATGAGTCCTGGTGTCCGGCAGGGATCTATCCTTTCCACTATTTCATGTCTTGCCCATACAAATAAAATACTATGGTCAACAAAAAATTGGCCCTTTACCTCTCATAAAATCCTGATGAAATAACATACTCATTAGATGACTCATGCCTCTACTGCAGGTGTTCCGAAAATTTCAGAACTTTCAGATGAAGAACTGCGTTCTGTGCTCACGAGATAGAAACAAGATCATTTGAATATTGATTGTCTGATATCGGAAACTGCGCCAAGGTCAGTGCAAATTTTGTATGCAAGTACAACAAGAACAAGGCTGAGATCCAAAGGGCATAGCTATCTGTAAGGAAATTTGATCTTGCTGATCACTTGTTACATTTAAAAGCATAAATTATTCTCTGAGAAATAAGTTTTTTGTTTTTCATTCCAAAAACAAACAGAACTTCTCTGCTTCCATTGTCATACACAAATCGAAGATGTCGCTTTGACTTCTATTCATACCGTGTCAGCTGTTAATGACATTTCTGATTTCCTTTCGTTTAACGTACTCGCACGTGCAGTTTGCATTTTACTGCACTTTTCATTTACATGAGTTTTTCGGTTAATTTCTTTTGAATAAGTCCACGAAAATGTCACTATCGTTGAAAAGTAATTTCATTAAATACGCCCTATACGGTGTGTCGGCGATTGTCCTCTCCGAAATTGGCTATCAATTCATCCTCCGGTGGATGAAGCGCTGTGACAAGATTTCTGCAGCGAAATCCAATCGGGAAATCGCCGACGTCGTTTTGATAAATGAGTTAACCACCAAGTGCGATGTAAAAAGTCCAAATAAATCCGAGCATAACGACCAACAGTGCACCAATAAATTCTGTTATCCTCAGAATATCGGAAAAATTACCAAATTAATCGACAACGCGAGGTACACCATTGATCTGTCGATGTACATATTCACGTCGCACGAATTGTATCTAGCGATTGATCGGGCATTAACACGAGGTGTTGATATTCGTATTATAAGCGACAAGGAGATGGTTTACTCGTCGGGTTCGCAAATTACCAATTTAAGCAAATCCGGTGAGTAGTACGAGCAGAATCATGTTTCATTTTTATACATATATCATATCACACATACTTTTTTCTCTAGGCGAGAACAAAGCACGTGCATTGCTGCACCAGATATTCCATCATTCAACATGTGTCAGGTTGCTTCTTTGGTTCTTTCATGGTGTATTCCATTGGGAATGGAAAAAAAAACAAATGGGTATCGCCATTCCATGTGGTTTCTAAGGAGAGCACTTGGTTTCAGAACTTATTTGCAGTGCTTACGTCATTGTTGCGTAATGCATTCACTTTGATCAGCTTGGAGATCGAATTCGGAAAGAAACTTTAAAGTTTTCCCTTTGTACCTTGGTTCTGCTCCAAATATGTGTGTCTTGTAAATTTCTACTCGAGTTATTTATAACTTTTATTCGAATTTCCGACGTCCTATCTCACATATTGCTGCAATCTTCGACCAAAAAGCACATCCATGGAACCCCCTTTGCATTTACCAGCTTCGCGAATTATATTTGTGCATGTGTTCTGGATAATCTGCCATCCAAGTGCGTCGAAATAAATAATTTAGGAATTGTTTCAGCTGTAGTCAGAGAAATTTCATTTCTTCAAAATGTCGGTTCAGTGTGTACCTCGAAATAATTCGTGTTGGTTGTTGCCCACGGTTGGCAAAAGTGTATAACAGATTTGTTCGTCATACTGGTGCGGTGATTCTGATTGGCGCAGCCTCTAATCGGAAAATGCTTTTTAGTCTGGGGAAACGAGAATTCCACTTGAATTAGATCATCAGAAGTTCGCTTTTTTTATGCAAATGTGATATTTTCAAGGTCAAATTCGGAACTTAAAGCGTAGAGAAGTAGCAGCTTGCGCATGATGAATGCACTTAGGAAGAGCAGGGGACTGCAGGATATTTGTTGAAGAAACGAACCAACAAACAACTCATAGTGTCTGGGAGAGCTATCCCAGCGTGTCTTTTATTTAAAATACACGCAGTCTGTATGAGGAATTGTTCGTAATTACTTCGCCTTACAAGTTGTATTTCATAGCCAAATCCTCCGTCCAATTGGAAATAACTAACTGAAGATGGCAATATCCAAACTTAACTCCTACAAGGGTACTGAACCTGACCTCACACTTGAGTTGGTAAATAGCATACACCACTTCACTCCTTTAATTTGTTCAGATGAGTGTATGCATTGCCCGAGATGCAAAAAGGGAAAAAGGGCTTTCCTTGGCCCGATTACAGAGGTACATATTAGCCTCCTCTTTAAATCAGGAGTAGAGGAAGACTTTGCCTTTGTCTAGCACGCAAATAAGAAGAACTCACTTAACTGGAGATACTTGATGGTTGAGTCTCAGATTCACTCTGACCTGCAGTACTCCGTCAGAAAGTTACCAACTATTATACGTATACCGGCATTTAGTTAAAAGGATATAAGATTCAGTCCACCTCCACCCAACCACTTCTATCGGCAGACTATGAAATGTGCTTATTAAAACCTAGCGTTGAAAGAAAATCCTGAACCATAACATTTGAAACGCTTAAGGTAAGTGTGTTCCGGTAAAGGACGAACGCTACGAGAACACCATTGATGCAACTAAATATTTTACCTGTAAGTAGAGCACTTAAACCAACGCAACTTAAGGTTTTCTCAGTAAGTCGGCCAATTCTAAACACCTCGCTACCCAAGACAAAACACAGCAACCGTGCTGCATTCGTTCACTTGTCTGCCTGTCTGTGATGATCTTTCAGTGGCTAAACTAGAAACACTCCATGTGTATACATTTCACAAAGGTTTTGGAGAATATAAACATTCGCAGATGTAGATATCATATTAACTTTTAAGCGAAAACGTCGAAATCTGATTCTTGTGCTGATAAAGCTCCTTTTTTTTTAGGATAACATAGAGTTAGTCGAGCAGTAAGTTGCTGCAACACATTGTTAATCATCAGTGCCATTGGAAGCATTTGTTATGTTTTTTAAGTCTCATACAACCCTGCTCTTCTTTTTTCTTTATAAACTAAGTACGAAGACTTAAGCCTGATGCCCGACAGGGTTTAAATGACACATGCTCTTCAATCTTTCGCCAGGGATTGGTAGATAGGCCAAGTGTTATAGTTTTTTTTTGTTTCCAAGCTTTTGACAAATTGGCCAGCCTTGTAGTGTGTATTGTTTCTATATACTCACGGCTCGACAAGACCCACAATAGGTGGCTGTAGATAGTTTGGCTTATGTAGTCACATTGACCGTGAATACCATTCGGTAAATCATGTTCGATGTAACCAAGGTAAAGCGAAGCTGTCGTCTCCACCTGAACTTTTTTCGCATAGTGCTATTCCCAAGCAATCTGTACATTCGTCTCCTTTCCAACATGTCATTTCAGATTCCACAAATAAAAAACAAAATGTATTGCTGGACTGTAATAACGTTTAAATCATTTTCTTCTAGGTGTTCCCGTTCATTATCCGGTTATAACAAGCATGTTAATGCATCATAAGTTTTGTATAATTGACGGTCCGGTTCGGTCGCGCGCGGTTTCAATCATTCGTAAGAGAACCTACGAAGCTGTACGGGCAATCGTTTTATCTGGTTCCCTTAACTGGACACATCAGGTAAGTTAAGCTGACACCTCTTACACGCTTTTATAATGAAACCACACACATTTTCCATTCCAATTTAGGGATTTAACTCCAACTGGGAGAATATAATCATTAGCTCTAATACAAGGATAGTTGAAAAGTTTGAAGATGAATTCCAACGAATGTGGGCAGCATTCAAGACACTAGACGAATAGGCGTTTTGGAAATGTGAGTTTAATTAAAGACTAAATATCATAAAGTGCACAAATAAAACGCATTCCTGAGCAAACGCATAGGCTCGACAGTAACATTCCTGACTTAATTTAATATAAAGTCGTTTCTTGCTCTTTTATTTGTTATTGTTTGAATCATTTTTCTTTTAAATTACTTCATGAGAGAACTGTTTTAGAGTGAAATACGAATGTACATATAATATACTCACGTCTGTGTTCATACTGTGTTCAAAGAAATTGTATTTTTGTGGAAAATCTCGTTGAAGATTGAATAAATACTTTTTGAATTATAGATTTTATTGTGTAAACCAAATAACTCTGCTTGTTTTCATTTTAGTTAAATTAGTCAAGTAGTTAGGTTGTATTTTGTTAGTACCTTGCTTGTCCTCTCGAACCGGTAACATTATCTGAAAGCCTTAACTATAATGGCATTTGCCAACAAAATTTTAAATTTGAAGGTCTAGAAAATAGTTGTCGTCACATTCTGCAATAATAAGTAAACACACTTTGCTTAAACGATGCGCTAATGACATTGCTTTTCCAGGTTTTTGCCAGAATCTCTAATGCAGCTTTTACTTACTTTGTTGGCCCCCCATTAGCAAATTTCCTCAGCAAGCTCGGTTCTTAGCTTGCGACTTCAAGTCGATTGACTTCCCCTTCTACTTGTGTACGCCCCCTGAGGTGAGGTTATTTATCCGCTCTACATGTTCTAGCCTTCTTAAACAACTGTTTGACTAGGTCGTTGTCGCTGTAGAGCTTGTGTAGGTGGGCCGTTGAATCTTCTGCTCCAAAACCCGTCAACGCAAGCGGGACTAAATATATTACGAAGGATTTTTCTCTCGAAGCGGACGAGGATGTCTCATCCGCTTTAGATACAGTTCAAGCTTCAGCGCTGTAAAGCAGGATGATCAGGGTCTTATACAGAATCTCCTTTGTTGTTAGAGATAGGGCTCTACTAATCAATTGCCTTCTCCGCCTAAAGAAACAGTGATTGGCAGCGTTATTCTTCGTTTAATATCTCCAGAGATTTCAGTGTCAGAATTTACATTAGAGTCGAGGTACATTAAGTCTCTTACTACCTCGAAGTTATAGCTGTCGACTAGTAGTTGCACAGACCTTTGCGGATCAGCGAGGGTTCTCCATCGTCATCCTGCATAAACCAGGGAGTTTGTTAGGGATCTCAAAGCTAGACATGGCTCTGTATAGCTCGTCTCTATAGATGGTTTCATATGGTGTCTTGAAATCGTTGAAAAGGTGGTGGTTATCGATTTGAACATCTTGGGGTTTTCCACGATTGTGTACTTTCCTGGCCTGAAACCACACTGACAGGAGCCGATCAGAGTGTTGACGAAGGTTTTCAGTCATTCACACAGCATAGCAGTTAAGATGCGATGTTCAAGAGACCTCTAGAATACCTCTGTAATTGACGCAATTCAGGCAAACGATGTTGAGATTTCATTCATCGAGCATACACTTCAAATTGTAAACATGAGCTGGTGTATCCAGCATTTGTTCTGTCAATTATGTGCTTTGAAACCAGGGCTGTAAAGCAATATGCTCATAATTTATTCCCAATTCCTTTCTCCTAAGACGCTAAATATGTTATCCCACATTTAATGCAAAACTCAACAGTAAACTCCAAACATTTTGGTGGCGGCCATGCTTCAGAACCTTATCAAGTTATTTGCCTATTGTCACACTATCATATGCCTGCTAGGTGAAGGTTAAACAGATCACTTCTCACCTTACGATGTTGCTGTTTACAGATCTGCCAACTTTTAACTCTCCTCATGCCCAAGTACTGTTCTGAAAACCCTACTAGTTCCGCCTGATTTGCGAATTAAAAAGCCGCTCCATCTCATTACCCACATAACTAAAACTTCTATGTGGCAGAGCTGTATGCTAAGAGCGAAGAACTCCGTGCTGGAGTATGCATTCTTTTTGTTCTGTCTCAATTTTTTCCTTTTTAATTTTTCTGTTAACAAACCAATTGTAGTTATAGGGTATAGACACTCAAGCTCTGGGTGCTCAAAACGAACCTATTTCAATGTAAACCATGATTTCCATGGCAACTTAAGAGTACGCCAAGGTTTCAACAAAGGCCCAGCTAGATATGATAAGACTTTTGACTGTCGAAATACAAAAACTTGTTACTACGTGAATGCCCTACCGTGCACCATGGTTCCAGATAAGTTCTGGTCCAGGTCTGCTCTTTATTCCCATGTTGCTTTGTGACATCGACAAGAAGCCCCAGGAGATTTGAAATTGCTCCTCCCTGCGGAGTTATCCTCAAAACGGATTTTCTTATGGTATACCCACCGGTTTATTATTTTGCAATACTGGTACCTGCAAACCATGTACGCATCAGTTCTCAGTCTTACTATTCAAAAACGATTTTGGACAGATAACATCCTAACAAATACAAACTTTTAAGTTATGGAAATCTGTCTTTTGTTTTCTTTTTGCATTTAATTAAAGACCAAAGCGATTTGTCACTACTTTATGGTGTCTTACTGATATTCATAGTGATATGTATTTGCATTTACAAATGTTCTGTCGTAAAATAGATATATTCCACCTAAATGCCATCAATTATTCAGTTCAGTAACTGAGTTATAGTGGACCCTGTTTCAGTATTGTTCTTATGCCAAATTGTCTCTACGAGTATTTGTCATGTATAAAATCAGATTAGTCCTCAGACTCATTTGACAACCACTTTATCCTTAAGAAATGATTTACAATATGCTTGTCGTGAAAGGTTGTTTTTTTTTTTGTATTTTGCAACTAATAGTGGTGGAATTGTTACTCTTTCAATGCCGCATGGTATTCCCTTTTTCTAGAGAAAGTCCATTCAGAGTTATTCCTCACATTTGTCACTTGTCAAACGCGGAGAAACCCAAATGTCATCAGGTAGATCATTCGATATGCGTTGTAGGCGAGATCTTACCTGGTTCACTGGTGTATTCCGAATCAATTGCATAACCAAGATACATAGGTGGTATGAATGTTATAACATTTTGAAAAATACGATGATAAATCAATAAATTTTTGAATTAAAAGTAGATAAACAGGAAGTTTGTACATATGTATGTACTATGTGTAATATTCCCTGAATGACCTGTCATTTTGAATTGTTATTTTGTTTGTTGTTATCCTTTTTAGAACATTTGTACGAGAGTATGTTTAGGGTACTTATTGGTCTAGATAGGTTTATCCATTTATACATGACGTACATGTATGTAAATATTGATGTACGGTTGGTAAGCAAATATCAGACATTAGGTCTGTTTCCTTACTTGAAAAATTGTAACGAATTGCTAAGATTCCTTGTCCAACTCCGTTCCCTTAGACAAGACAATCGTAAAACAAGAGAGAACAAAAGAAAGTAGAACATTTTCGGTCGGTGACATAACTTACGACATTTACCCAATAAATTTCTGTTGTTCTGTGGTGCACGATCTGTCAAACTTATTTCAAATATTTTTTTCAGAGTTTAGTTATTTTTAAGTGTTTTGCTGTAGACGCTTCAGAATAGGTAGCATTCGTTGTGGCAAGCGTTCCATAACTTTTTCGAATTTTTGCTTTCCTCTGACAGATTTGTACCTATACTCTCAGAAATTTGATAATTTACGATTTTTAGTGCAGAAAGTAGGGGAACAGACCTACTATTTGAAGTGTTTATAGTGTACAACGTTGAAATGCTATATGTTAACAAATTCCTTCTTTATTTGTTCTTGAAATACCTGACTCACATGATGTGACGGTTTTTTGAAACTTCATGCCTGACGTGCCTGTTTTCCCGCCTTTCCTAACCAATTAGCCGCCCTTCTCATAACCAGAAATATCTTCGTGTTCAGGGACCAATCAGTGTATTTTTCACGACTCTTGACCACAGCATCTCACAAACTTGGATTTTATTTCCTTAAACTGATAAAAAAATTTAAAAAAAATTTAACGCAACAGTCCCATCCAATAGCCACTTGACCACGACACTCAGCTGAGCAGTAGCTCAGACTTCTATTTCTACCAAGTCTTCATGTAATAGCTTTCTTCAATGTCAATGGCTACTGTGATGTCTTGAAAGGTGTCTACATAATACAATATCTTTCGTGGTAAAGATGTCACATAACCTGGCTGCTTTGGTATGTATCCCTGAGCCAGATTACTTGAGAATTTAATGCCCAATGCTCATTCCGCTCCTATTTTTACATATTGGGTAGCTAGTTCCATACGTACTGATATTGGGTCTTGTGATGGGTTTTCTAAATAGTCCGCCAACATGTTACGTATTGTTTCGACAGTCTTTTTAAAACGCCTTAGTTAGTTCCTCTTGGGTACAAACTGCAAGTAGGTATCCCTGCTACCGCATATGACATTGTAGGCATTCCCATTTTAACTCAGCAAAGGAATCTAGAACCTTGTGCTCAAGTCGTTACATTTCAGTGGATATCGCTGATTCAATCCCAGCGCAGTTGCGATTATGATGGTGGGGTGAATTCCTTTGTGGTCTAGGGGTACCAGGTTCCTTATTTTAAACTTAAATGTATTTTCTCCATGTTTGGATGCATCTTTTTGGATCGCAGTAGCATGCCGGATGGGTAGAAACATTTTTGGGTCTCTTTCAAGAAGATAATTTTTTGGCCCAAATCCAGATCTCTTGCCAACATTTCCAGGGCCTAATTCCAATTGTCGTCCGACTTCAATTCTTGTGTCAATACAATCTTATACGTATGTAGATCCACATCCAACCGCAAAATGAGCCGGGTTGACTCTGGCGATGATCAATTCAACTGATCGGTGCCGAATCAACATTTCTGGGTCTTCTTCGATATTGGCTGCTACGACAGCTACGTTTTCTTCGTTTCGCACCAATCTCTATCCGGTTGATGACTTTTTCTTCTGACTTTTCCACGGTGTAACGAATTGCCTGCACACTGAAGCCATGATGGCGACCGACCTCACGACGAAATTCAAGTTGCGTATTTACAACTGAGCCGAAATTTCCAAATAATTTCCGCACGTTCACAAGCGTAAAATGATACGTGATGGAATGGCAAACACTACTGAATATTTTGACGGGTGGATGTCATTGGTAACTTTGACAGCTGCTGAAACATAACAATTGGAAAAAGTATCATTGCTATCTGGTCACCCTTCAAAATTGTAGAAGTCATCCGGCTAGTACTTCTGAGCGGGTTGAGACCGGTGTTATCTCCTCCTTCGGCCGGTTAGTGGGTTTCAATCAAATTTGATCAAATATTTCGTCAAACCGGATTAACCACGGGTTTCTCCCCATGAGTTATGCCTTCACTAACATTTGGATCTTTATAGTCCGCATTGATTCCTTTGAAGAGCCTTATTATAGACGGTATGCTCTGCAGACTTGCTTGGTCTGTTCGCGTACTTTCTGGAACAAAAATTCGTGGTGTCGCTCTTGGCTCATCGCGATTTTGAGATTTGTAAAGTAAACATAACCAGAATACGCGTAGACAAACCATAGATCATTTAAACGTTAATCCACCAATAGAACCCATTCTATTAATTTACGAACAAAGGTGTTGTCGTATTTAATAACACTGCGAATCCGGCAAGGGGTACCTTACAAATACTGCGAACAGTTAACAATTAGAATCGTCATTTGATTCCTTTTTTTTATAATTAACTCTTAGCCACTATCGCCCCCTTATAATGCGGTTTTCGTTTTATCACCAACGTTGTGGTATTTTTATTCCCAGTTACGGCACCACCAGAAGTCGATTTCAGAAGAAGAAATTGTTTTAATTACTTCATGCATGTATGTAATGCATGAATTAAGATAACATTAGATGGTTAATTGAAATGTAAACAGTGTGGACAAACTGTGTTTCTCCGAAAAGATGAGGGTTGTCATACGAGTTTACATTTATTTCCATTATTTTATGCATTTTTGATTCACGCTTTGGAAAACACGCTATCGAGCAATTTACAATAGTCCCCGAATCTGTCCCTATAATTACATTTAATTTAATGTCTACATTTCGGTAAGATAAAATAAGTCGGTAGTTACAGAAGGTAGGGTACTAGGGTTGAATAGGCACATAATAACATACCCCCTTGGAACCTTAATAAATTAGGTCTACTTTTTAGTCAACCACACATTTTTTTCATTCACAGATACCTAAAGTATCTCATTCTCACCTTTTTGTAACATTGATACTATGATAGAGGATGGAGTACATGATTGAGGCAAGATTTATGGCAGTTCACGTGAGATCCTTTTCACGCCTTCGGTTAGGCTATCATGATTTATTTGGCGTTTAATATTCATAATGAAGTGTTGGACGTATTGACCTTGTTAGCAGCGATCGTGTTGTCCATATACAATATTTCAATTAAGTTTTAGTGTTTTGTTGTTTACGTTGAGAGTTAGACCGCAGGGAGATTTTATGTATGTCGCATATTGTCCCAATGTCAACACCATCCACGAGAATATATGAAAAGAAAAAATGGATAAAAATGGAAAGAAGAAAAACAGAAAACCTATAAAGCCGCTTGTGGAGCTGTTTACACTTTCTCTTGTATTAATCTTGTTTTTTTTTTTTCTGAACTCACCTCAAATGGACGATTTTATTGGGCGTTTTCATTTTCACACAATTCATGTTGTTGATTTATGTATTCAAAGCTTATTGTCTAGGTTGTGGACATTATGTTAAGCGGACTTCTGGGGTGTGGGGATTTTATGGCTTCGTAATGTTGGATAGTTTTGCTTTTTTTAGGTTTTATTACTTCGGAACCTATCGCAAGGCAATCAGTAACACTTTGTAATTAAAAGATTGGTTTCAGTTAGTGTTGTTTTAAGTACATTATGAGCTTTGGATGGTTTTTATTCCAGGCAGGTTCTCCATTCATCTTTAGATTGCTCACCTAAATTCGCTTCCTCGGTTTCTTTCAAACGAGTAGTGAAGGTTCTGTATTTCCTAATTTGCAGAGTTTGTCTGTACATATGTAGATAGAAATTATCTTGGAACTCCCATGAAAAAGGCGACTTATTCTAGCTTATTCTCTGAAGTAGGGTACGCAGGAATATGCACGCAAGTTTCTTTGATCAAAAAAGGAGAATCCTAAACGAACCATTCAGAAAGACATTCTTTTTTTGTCCGGTTAGCAACCATATCAGTGGAGGACTGGTGACAATCTTCCTGGCAGAGATCCGATTTAATTCGAACCATCGGAACCATCTTTACTCTCTCCACAAGCATCGTAGGCAGTAGTGTGACATACTTAGTACTACTATTAGCTTAGTCTGGATGAATCCTGGAGAACCATGTCACACACAATTGTGCTCGTAGGATATCCAATAGCCAATGAAGATCATGACCAAGCACGCGAGCTAAAAGAGGTTCGGGTTCTAAGAAATTATCCTCTGAGCTTAATCTAACCATTTCGTCGGTGATCCTAAGACATCGAATATTCAGACATTCGAATTGAGAGAGTTTTTCCATTCTCGAATTATTTTGGAATTTGGGGAAAATTTTAAGTGCTGACTGGCTGCCGCAACAGACGCATAGAGTCCCTAGATCTTATCTTTATAAAACTGTCCGTGATCGTTAGGATAGTATAGAAAACAGAGTAAGCTGGAATCGAGCTAACGATTGAGTTGGTTGAAGAGACTTTTTGGCTGAAAACAATGATTTGGAATCCATCTTTAAAAACTCGAGAATAACCCAATTCAGCCTTAGCTCTGCTGGCTCAGTATTCAACGTAAATTTGCAGAGCAGGTAAAGTTACGATGTGTTCTGCATCAGACCGTAGATGTACCCATGGAACTAGGGACGTAGGATTAGTGTCACACAAGGTAATCAGAACTCCAGGCGAACTTCCCTGTCTAAGAGTGTGGATTGCTTTAATAGTAAATAAAATGTATGTATGTACGCATCATGGGGAGCATATGGAGGTCTTAAGGTAGTTCTTTAGAGTTAGGTGCGGAAAGCAGTCACATAATCCCTTTGCAGTAAACAATTCAGAGGATCTTTTCAAAACACCATCAAAATTGAAAACGCCTTGAAGGTCTTTGACTTGATATGTTTCGACCAAAGTTTTGTTTTTATCCAAGATCACTTCCACACGTTTGAATAGTTTATGGAGCTATTCTTAAGAAAAAAACTTCGGCCACTGTTCGCTGTGTTTTTAAAATTCCTCACGTTGATCCAATGCTTTGTTTACATTTCTTTCCTATACTAGGACACAGAACCCATGACCTTGCCGAGCTTGGCTTAAAGTTCTTTCGGGTTTATAGTAGTGAATTCAAATCTCATTACTTCTCAAAATGCAATGAAAAATTTTGTTCAGATAAATCTTGCACATGTCGAGAAATTTGCATTCGCCAATCGTTGTTTTTGATTCTCAGCATTTTGAGCACCCAGCGGCGACAGATCTTGCTTTATCTTAATTATGCATGCAAGATCGGAACTGACAACTGTTTTCTCGCCAATTGCTTGTTCTCCACTATAAGGTATTCTTGTTGGTGATTTCATCGCATGTCGTTTTCCCTAAACGTCCACTGTGAGGATCATCTTCTAGTGACTTTCTCGGAAACGTGTATTGACGACGCCCGAATTATACAGTGGCAAACGAAGCAACTGCCAAAACTCATCCAAGAGCTTATTGATTTGAGTTGGAATTGGTTCCTCCTTTGTTTGGAATTTGATGACGTCACAGCAGTCACAGCAATGCACACTTTTCTCCCATTCTACGTTTACCTGAGTTATTATTTTAAAATAGGTTATACTACATACTACAGGTTATATGTACATACCTTTGGCTTTTACGGTATGATAGGTTTATAAGGGAAAAAGACTGAAATGTCTTCTCAATTCCTACCTTTAAACGCGTGTCAGTCAAATCGACGTGCCTTGGTATGACCAAACCCAACTGCTCGACGATTGGATCTACTTATGTACTCGCGCCTAATCTTGTCTAGCATTTCTTTCAACGAAATAACAATATCACGAACGTAGACTGGCTACTAAATAACTACATTGATATCTGATCACTTTCTCCATTAATCCATCAGGAGGCGGCACGACGACATTATCGCAGGAAATGATCTACAAAGGTGCGAAGGATAAAATTCGAGACACCCATTCATATCCATCTTATCGCAACAGATCTTCCTCCTATTTGTGTTCCCTCATACAATCTGAAACTGGTGCATTTTTCTCTGTCAAAAGAAACAAGATTTCATAATGTCTACAGTGAATTGTTATTTTTAAAAACATTTAAAAATACTCTAAGAATCTCATCGCTTGAGAAAGGGGAAATTGCGTACCAAAAGATACATACATTAATAAAAAGCCCCGAATGGGACTACTTATTCCTCGCAGTACACCTGAAGTGCTCAAAGTCACCGATAACAAATAGAGGATCCTTACCCAACACAAAAAGGAAAAAAAAGGCTCTTCAAAAACCCGATAACATGTGTGGTGGTGGTGAGTCCTGGTGATCATATTTCACTGACATTAGATATCTATTTTCTCCGATAGTCCATTGGTGTTTCCTTCTTTTTCAATAAATTTTCCAAATTGTTTTCTATTTCCTTTTTCCATTTTCTTAAAAAAAAAAAAAAATATAAAAATTTTGTCACACGCACAGAATAACACATTTAGTCAGATTATCAGGAAAAATCTCAGCAGTAGGGGGTCAATTGATTTCAATGCGATGCGGCGGGGCGGTTAGATGCTTCTATGGGCTTCTCATAGTAGACAACTCACTTAAAATGAAACACATTTCACCGAATTAAGTGGGGGCATACTAAATCAACGAAGTGGGCAATAAATTGATCAAGAAATGACGGCAAATTTGTTTAAACCAATAAAGAATATGAGTTATAATCGTACGAACTACATACATAGTTGCACCACAAGATGAGCAAAGAGTTTTTAGTTTTCGAATAGAACGGCTCTACAATGCATCTGGGATGGATTTTGTAACATCTAATTCGTCTATTCTTAACAAATCTAAAAATAATGATAAAATCAAAAGGAATTTTGGAAATTTTCGAAGATTGCATTGGATTGGAAGCTTTAGAGATCATCATTCATAGGTTTTCATAGTTTTTCAGTTCAATATTGTCTTAAGACTGCATAAGTCTGTTTTCTTATTTACAATTATAAATAAATAAACAAACACAAGAATTACTTGTATTTTACATTAGATGTAGGATATGGGAAATGCAGACTGCGAACCTGGAGATTGTAGACGAAATGAGCTGCACAGTCTTGAAATAATTTCAGATTTTGAGATATCTTTGTACATACATTCTATATATCTTTGAAGGGCTTATACGTTTACACTAGATGGCGACATTGAGGAGACTTATTCTTCTGTAATTGGCGCAATTGAAGAGGCCTCATTTCTTGTGGATCGGTCAATTGATGTTGAGGTTTCATTCATTATACTCGTCTCACCAAGTTTTAGAGATGAGTTTAGATATGCCCCTCTACCAAATATTCTCCAGCTGCTTTGAATAACTCGGCCTTGTTGAGAATCTACTTTCTTTTTTCGATTAGGGAAGTAATGTACATATCTTCATTCAATTGGTACACTGGCGCTTCTGAAAAGTCGAATGCGGTACAAACCGTCTACTTCATTTACCTGCCACTTTACCTCTATCTTCCAACTAAAGATTTTCGCTATCGAGCTCTGTGTCAGAGAGTGTATTAGAAGTAACCTCCAAATAACACATATAAATATCTTATCGGACAGCCAAGCAGCTCTAAACGCTCTCATGTCCTTGAAGTCTAGTTTAAGTCTAAGCTGGTTTGGAACTGTCTTCAAAACCTCGTACAAACTTGCCAGATTCTGTGGCCAATCTCCATATATCGGACTTGAACCCTTCTCAGTCTACCTGATAAAGGTCGAGGTAGATCAGTGGGAACAAAACGGAAAGTTCTTACTGGAATCATTAATTTTTATCAAAAAAAGCTAAGATCCTAAAGGACATCTGGTCATTGGTCTCTCATCTATCACCTCAAGAAAATTGGTATTAGCCAACATGTGCTGACTAAGCCTCACGAACACTGAAACCGTCGAGCACATTTTATGTGAATGACGTGCCATTGCTCGGAATACAACACTTCTAGGAAGGGTTTAACTCGCCTTCCGATACCACTTCCTCCTCCTCAGCTCAAACAATCTTAACCTTCATTAATGAACTTGATTTCAGCTAGAAGACAAATCCACTAAGCTTGTGCAAGGGGATAACACAAAAGATCTCTATGAGATCGCGGTACTTTTTCAGGCTATCTTCAGCCCTAAACCCCAATCTCCATCCAGACACTCCCAGATCATGTTGTCACTCCCAGGAGTTGGAGATGATTCTCGTTAGAAAACTCAACTGGATTGAAATTATTCCAAACCGTGTCCCGATTGCTTTATTTGTCCTATACTCATGTTGAAAGGCCGCATGCGCAACTTGAAAAGGTCCAACTGTTATCCTGCATATGCAGAACCCACGCTCGGTAATATCGTCAGTAAGCTCATAGGGACAGAAAAGGTCATTATATTATTTTTAGTGATTCGAACTTCAAGAATTTAGTTGGTGCTCTAACAAGACATTGCCTGGTATGTAGACACAATAAAGGGTTGGGTATTCTCTTGAACGACTTCGAGACGATGGAGCGAAAGAAACGATGAATCACGGCATTAAAAATTGTTCTTCAAACTTTTTAGGGATCTAGTCATTCTAAATGAACTAGTTACGTTGGTATAACAATATCTGGAATATCATGATTTTTAAAAATGGTTTCCACCCCTATCCGTTTCAGGGATGCAAGACTGTGGCTTACACAAAAGATAGAAGGAAGAACGATCATCTTTGTATTTAAACTTCAAATAATCTATGAATTAGGCTAGGTATTTGGAATTAAGACGATCTGGGTGTATAATAGCGTGTTGCATAATATTTAGCGCTCTAAGTCATCAGCGGACCTATACCTGGATTGTATGTAAGATTAATATCAACAAACGCAAAATCGAATTGTATACTCAAAAGGAATGTTCAGCAAACACAGTGGAAATTGAACAATACTCGCATATTCACACGAACCGCGATCAGCTGCGAAGATCTAGATCCTGCGGCTGTTTAGATTAACATATACCGGTTATTTAGTTCAAGTCTATTGCGCTACGTACCTGCTACATTCTTGCAAAGCATCTACCTCTCCTTATCTACCTGAAAAGATAATGCTTTATGACCCTATAAAGGTAATATCTCTACTTTGTCTAAACAGCCAAAAATGGATCGTAAATCGCAAGGCTTACCCATTTTACGATTCCGGGTCCATGATCAACGATACCCGAGAGTAAATGTGTGATTCTAGAAAAATTGTGATTTAAAATTTGGAAAATTTCTTCACAAAATTCTGAACTCGGAATTCTTCAAAACTCTTCGAATGTGAAGAAATGTTTTTAAATATTCTGCTTCACTTCATAAAACCAGTGATTCCGATGAAAAAGCATTCGCAGAGTAATAAATGTTCTCTTGAATGCGTAGGATCGTAAAAATATAATTTTAATAAACTTACGAATGCATCACAATTAGATGCCTCAGATTGTCTGAATTTATTGAGGTTTTTAACTTTTATTGACTCCGAAAAAAAAAAGAACAAAAAAATATGCGGAAGAGTCATCTTGTGTCATTTTATTTGGCCATTTCGAGATGTCGTACCAAATTTTTGAACTCAAGTTGTAAGATTTTTTTTTTGACCATAAATAGGTGTTTACGGTGCACAACACTTTAAGGAATGATGAGCAAAGTATACGTTCATATGTTTGGGCATATATACATACAGATGCCGTTTCTCAATTAATGTCTTTCAAGAGTTCACCGTGCGGGTATACACTCTTGAGGCAATCAAACCGTCGACCTTGCAATTAAAGTGGTAATTTGTAAACATGAATTCGTACCTCCAGGTAAAAGGTGAGATATTTCGATCGCAAACCAGACTTCGGATTGAGATGCTTGGAAACTACAAGATAAAGGGAATTTGCATCTAGCTTCCATATTTACTTGCATATGTGAGGTTTTATTGAAGATAGATAAAACCTAATAGTAAGAGAAATGAAAAAACGAATGAGTTGGCAAGGGCAAGGTGACATCCTAACTCCTTGCAGGCCCTGAGGTCCAATACACCGCTTAGCCTTTTTAAAGAAGAAAATAGATATTGAATCTAGTGAGGAGGTTAGCTGACGAGGGTATCTACTTCATAAGTGTACTACAGTCAAGTTACTATGACTAGTTTATGATAACAAAAAAGAAAAAGAAAAGGAATCTGCGAACCCCATGAAACTTAATGGCAGGGATATTCGACCAGTTACTGATGTTGTTACAGGACACTGTATGATTAACAATCTTGCAGCATGACTAGGACCACAACACAAGAACTTTTACAGAGACTGCATGGAGGAAGAGGATATATAATCTATTCGTCACCTGCTTTCTGATCGCCCAGCATTAGCCACCGAAAGGAAAGACGCTCTCGGGAGCTATTTCCTTGCGGAACTGGGCGATCTGGAAGAGATATTCAGCTGAAGAAACTCCTGAGATTCATACATGGATCTGACTGGTTTAGTTTAGCCGTCTTATAATCGGGTTTAATGGAGCCTTAGGCTGTGTTCATACTCAAGCGATTTCGCACCGTGCGATGCGATGTTTTTTGCGCGATTTCCAGCGAAATCGCAAGGGATTGAGTATTTATAACACTCGCTTAGTTTTATTTGTGGTTTAACAGTTGTTCCCGTCGTCCGCCACGAGAAGTGGTTTGTATTCGCTCAATTCGCGTTTTGCCAAATCACTACACCATGAACACCTCCATATGTACTTGTGTAAGCGAATTCGCTTAATCGTGAACACAGCTTTAGTTGGTCCAAGTGAGCCGTTGACAATCTTACATAACCTAACCTAAGAGAAACCTCAGCTTCTGTCAATAGAGACTCCTTAAGTCTCTCCCTATGAAGTAAGGAATAAAAGGATCCATGCCCCAGCTTTGCACAATCCACTGTGAAGGCACGAAGGAAGGGGTGTCGTTAGGTTCTATAATTGAAAACGAATTGATTGGAATCCATTTGAAATTTGTCAATTTCTAAAGAGGTAGGGCCGTGAAAAAATTTTAGGTGTTTTGGCTGGGTTTCGAAGGTTTATCCATTTTCGAATATCATTTTTTCGAAGAATGGTTCCATATTTGATTGAAGCTCGCGGTACTTGACGTTTGGCATCATTGGTGCTCAGTGGATGACACATAAAGCATTATCAGATATCGTTCGAAATAAACCGTACGCCCTCTGTGGTCATAATCGATTGACATAGTTCATCCTTCTGCCGTAAGTCCTACTTGTCAATTTTTTGGCCGAGATTGGTGCCGTACACATTATGATGGGTTGCACTGTTTTATACGTCAGATAACCTTCTTCAGTTAGGTACTATTTTAATTTGGAACCATAGCACCATCACTGGCCTAAGAATTGCACTACAAATCTCCAGTTTGCAGATTTGAACGTGTTTCCATGTTGTCTTGGTAACATATGAGTATTTCTTTCCTCATCCTCTCCATCTCCTGTTTCAAATATCTTGTTCTAAAATTATAGTTACTCTCCTAGAATCTACAAAGAAGACCTCTGAATCCATACCTCTCCAGACCTCTCCGAATGCATACTGTTGGTTTGAGTGTTCCCCGGTTTGATCAAGTGGCACCATCAGCCGTTTGAATACTATTTGTTCAAGGATTTCACTAATTCTGCCTAACCCTCGGGGCGGTATGCTAAGGGCATTCAAGTTGGGTATGCCATCCTATCCATTTGGCTTATTATCGTTGAATAGTCAGAAGTTCAATTTACGTGACAAGCTCGATCTCTTGCATATCCTGAGATGGTTTCATGTTTTGATAGATTGAATGGCGTTTGGGCTGTCAGGGAAGACAGTTCTTAAAAAGGCAATTCAATTGTTTGCACTGTTCGATCTGAAAATCATTTGCGTGGCTCACGTTGCTACTAATACTATTTCTTCATCTTCACCCCAAATAACGCGCTTAGTCACAAACTTATTTCAAATAGGTAATCACAATGTCCTCTTGCCTGAATGTCCTAAAAATTCATTTGCCATTATGGGAACTACATATTTATGTAACCATCCGTACAAAAGAGGATAAACTTGTAAAGGACTCACTGCAATCTGCCGTCGAAGTATTGTTGTGCTGTGTGTATTTTTGTATTTTCCTTTTTTACATCACATGGTGGCCACTTAAAAAAAAAAAAAGGAAATTCTTTTTCACCTCAATGGCTGCAGACTTTTTTTAAAAAAAAAAAAATACATTTCCGCAACAAGAATAGAAAATGCAGAACATAAGTCTTTTTTTCTCCAATTCCTAGTCGAAGTCGGATTTTCTAAGATTATCATTGGTTTCCTAATTACCCGCATAGACAGATATATTTGCCTTGGCATATGCTTTCCAGGTAAGGGAAAAGAATTTCTAGTTAATATTCCTGGACAAGAGCAGTTGGTGTCGCTGCAACCACACATGAGTGATTGATTACCACATGCGGCGATAATATACTAGCTAGGCTGTTCGCATTATCCCTTTAACACGTTTCGAATTCGTTATGACTGAGTAATAGATAAAACACGGAATATTTTCCTGCAAAAACCGATATGCAGTTGCTAGTCATTAGACACATTAATGACCTACGCTATGCTTTTTAGAAAAAAAAAATCCTAAAAAAACGTTAGGACGTTCGGAGAAGACTAGTATACCTTTCTTTATTGCCAGATAAATTGCAATATATTATCTGGTAATTTAGGTCGTTTTTTTCCTGTCGATATGATAAATTATTGAAATTTTATTGAAACGAGAAAAAAAATACATCAGAGAATACGCCTCCCGCTTCGAAACCAATTAATGATGCCAGGGATGTCAGACGTGACTCAAATATTTTGCACGCCCAGCAAATGTATTTGATCACCCTCCTCAGTAAGGGAGGAATAAGGCCAACATAAACGGCCCCTGGGATTAAACAATGAAAGTGGAAAAAAAAAATTATAATGGTTATAATCGATTTCGAATTCGTCTATTTATCCGGGTACAGAGGGGAAGGCACTGAATCGATCTTAATTAAATGTTGGGAAATACATACGTTCGTAGGACTAGGGTGAGGAGTATTGGATCTGGACCTACGAGAATAGCATAGGTTTTGTCACAATTGTGCCCACTTACAATAATTCCAATGACATTGAGGGACGGAAGTTGTCAAGGTCTTGGAAACACAATGTCGAAATAGATATTGTTACTGCTCGACTTTTTGTGTATTTATTGGAACAGTTACATTCATTTCGAGGTATCTATCTGATTTTCTGTCATAGAGATCTTTGACAATGATTTGGTGGCCGGAAACGTGCGCCAAAATTTGCACGTGTCTGTCTGCCAATTAGAGTCCTTTACACTAGTCCTTGTGTAACAAGATATACATAAGCCCGAGTGGGTTATAGCTTACTTTTTTTGCAATATTCACTGAATATACATTTCATTTTAAGGATCCCTGCAAATCGTGAAAATCGTGGAACTTTTTCACAGCATATGGGCAGTTGTGAGCATTCGAAAACTGAATCGATTTCAGAAATAAATTTTACTACATGCTCCGTGAAATAGTAGTGCACGGACTCGAAAACGGGCAGACGGTTGAGGGGAATAACACGTTTATAGAATCACTTGCCTTTATCATCATTTTGAGGGAGAAAAACCGCCTCTACTAGTCTAACTAGACCGTAACTATTTCACCATCTAACTGAATTGATCGAAGTTTTAGTTCTCGACTACGTCAAGGCTTGTAACTCCAATTGTTCTCAATAATCCAAGAGAACCGAACATGTCGGAAGACAATCTGAAGCCTTTGCCATCTTTTAAGAAATCGAGCTTAAATAAACAAAGGTTCAAAAAACAGTTTATTGTCTCGATGAAAACACCCTCCAGGGAGTATCGCTCTAACCCAACCAACAGACTATATTTGACAACTTTTGGTACAAGTGACAAGTAACAACTTCCACGTTATTTCTTCCCACCTTTAGTGGAAGAAAACCGATCTCAAGATTCTGTATTGTTGGTAACATTTTGAAAATTTATAAAAAGATCGTCCTGTCCACACTATCTCCAAAGTCATGAAAATATCACTCAAGAAGGCGAATCGAGGCATTTTCTATCCATACAGTATGACAGAAGTTGTTAATCAGAATGGGAAGCGTTTAACCGTGCAGTGGTCTCTGGTGAGTAGTGCTACTCAACTGATGGCACATCTGCATAACTTGGTTTACTTATCAAAACTTATATTTTGTACGTTAGATCCCTCACATCGCATCATCAGATATCCCACCTTATCGTCATAATAAATGAAGGACTACAAAAAGTACTTCAAAGGATTACAGCGATTTTCTGAAACGAACCTACCTATTTAGAAGGAAAAATATATTTTAAGTTAAGGCAGGATCTACACGTAACATTGGGATTAGTGTCTCGAGTCCTAAATCTAAAATCTAAATCTACCCAGAAATGAGATTTAATTTTTGATGAATAGCGTCTCGAATGTTGGTAAAGAGATCATCCAAAGCGGTTGACCGGCGCTGAATTGACATTCCTGGATGTTCTTTGATACTGGCCGCTACCGCGATTATGTTTTTTTCATTTCGCACCAATCTCTCTCTCCTGACGACCGAGCTCACCACGAGATGAGCCAGAATTTCTGTAATATTTTTTACAAATTTCCGCACGTTCGGCAAGTGTCAAACGATGCGTGATGGTATAGCAAATCTTATTGAATATTTTGACAGCTGGATGTCATTGGTAATTTTGACAGCTGCTGCAATATAACCATTGGAAAAAGTATCATTGCTATCTAGTTACTCTATATGGATATCCAAAGAACTCAATGAAATTATGTCTACAAAATCGATCAGAGACAGCACCTCTCTATTCCTTTTGATGCAGAACAGTCAAACTTTACCATGGGCACAAGATTCCAAGATTCCAATCCCCTAGTAAAGAGGAAAATCAACTGTCGTTAATTACCAGAAATTCGAAAGAAGTCTTTTTCTAGCGAAAGCTAAGTATTTCGCTTTTGTTATGCGTGATTCAGCTCTAGTTCACATGGCTTTGATGGAATGTTTCTAGAGGCTGTCAGCTAGGTGCACAAAATACTCCTAAAATTACAGAATCTAGCATTCTGTCCACTTTTCGCAATTGTGTGGCATCGTTCTCGTGACGCTATGAATAAGGACCGTCTATTCCCTCGCTTATTAGGCAGATGCTACCTAGTTAAGCCGATCGATCTGAAGGCTACTTAACTCTTCTTCGCCAAAGGATTTTTTGTTTATTAATTCTCTCGACAACAAAGAGATGACATGAGCATGAACCCTAAGATGAAACCCTTTATTTTCTTTAATTACACATCTCTTCAATACGTTCATATATACATTGTATTGACACATCCTCTACTTCCCTACTTCCCCAAAAATTGTCCTACTGTACAATGAATGGATTACAAAGGTATTAGGGAACACACAAATACACACGCATTCTGCTAAGCAACAAGTAAATCCAGGAAAAGGAAATGCGAGAAGTGTAAAATTGGAATGGTTTTGTTTCGTGCATATCCATCAGCAGTACTTCTTTCGCACAGCAGTTGCAAAACAAAAAGTAAAAGATACAAAGGTATTAAAAACACGCAGGCAAACACACAGCGCAAACAGCACCCGTATTTATTAAAAACAAAGGAGCGTGCGTTTAAGGATCGGGCAGATGTTCACTTAATATTCACCAGGTCATTATTATCACTCAAAAGAAGAGATGATGTTGTGTTCTCTGCTGTTTTGGAAGATATTTTTATGCAAAAACACAGTTTTTTTTTGTTGTTATATAGATACATTCGTCTTACAGCTTGCACAAAATCAGCTTACAAAGGTGAAATGAAAATTGCAAACTGATATAGGACTTTTGGAATTTTACCTGAATAGATTTTTTGTTTGTCGGTATTTCTTACAAAACAATTGCAAACTAATGATGCATGGTAATTCGTAGATATGTAAGAATTTTGTTATTTGTCTGAGATACATTTTTTTCGGATAAATGGGTGTGAAATAGGATCATTCATAGATAGATAGGTTGGGTATGTAATTTACCTTGAGTTACGAGTATAGTTTGCAAAAAAAAAAAAAAACAACGATACAATGGATGTAAGTAGAACCGACATGCTTCTAGGAATGTGGAACCATGGAACATTACATCCGCGTGAGACCACCAAAAAAAAAAAGGCTGTAGGAAACTCGCCCACAGGAACTCCTACAAAACATTGGAAAATTAACTATGAAGACTGTCTGCGCAGCAGGTGTATGGTTCGGATTTCTGAATGACCAAAACTTAGTTTTCAACTCATTTGTACACTTATGTACACTTTTACTAAGTATAGGCTCACGCCTCTGAGCTGGAGTCGGTATTATATGGAGATGACACCAAAGTACTTGGAATTTCTGTAAGAACACATAATGCTTACCTGTTTCGACATCGTGATTGAAACTTACTTAAACGCACAGAAGTGCGGATTAACATGGTTCAGTAAAAGGTTGTAGAAAAGGAGAAAAAGTAAGAATCCCTCCTAATCGGAAACAGAATATCGCGGCATCAACTTTTAACAAGTCTGCTAGAAACGTAGGTATTGAGTAAAGCAAGAACCCTCATACCGTCTTAATCACGGTAGCAAGAGAACTTTAGGACTTTGCCGGTTATGCGTACAATGAAACGAAGGTTGAACCAACTTTCCGATACTGGTTCGTTTTATGAAAAACGGACGTAAAACGCATTTCAATCCGTCCTTAGCCAGCGGTAATGTTCTCGATACGTACTACTATGCATGTACTTAAATTGCGAAGCTCACTGCAAACTTGAGTCGAATAGTAGCTTAAGGTTACCTTTTTATGGGAGGGGTCCATTCACATAAAATAACTCACTTACTTAACGGGCTCCCGACTTGAAACACGGCAGCCTTTCACTCTCCTCGATCGCCGGCACGCTGGTTCTAGTTGTTCAGACCAAACGCTCTGGCATCCGCATTTGCGTATACTTGATATGGAGGCTTGATCTTCCTTGTCGTCCCGATCCTAGGGGTTGTTATTTGAAGATCCTCTCTGTTGGAGCTCGATGCGGTCGAGCAGTGTAGTGGACGGTTTTTTGGTCATCTTCACATTCTACCGCATGTTATTCAGCGTTACGCGACACAGCGGGATCAGTTTTGTCAGGATCCCAAATTCGGACATCGCCTCGTAGAGCTCTCATGATGAATATTGTCATATGTGGCTTTAAAATAAAGAGATGATGAATCTCGACTTTAAATTCGTTACTCTTCTCCAGAATTTTTCCTTGTTGTTAAAATTTGGTCGATCGTCGATCTGCCGGACCGATCTACTGAACCTTTCCAAGTCTAATTGAAAAAAGTTAGGGTAGCTGGGGAAAATATGTGCAGCTTTCAGGACTTGTAAGAAATATTTAAGGCAATGAATATGAACCTTATCGAAAGACAAATTTTTTAGAAGCATTGAAGGGAGACGTGCTTTAGAAACTCAAACGGAGGGTCCTGTTTCACTTATTCAAGCCACGAGGTAATTGATCTTACCTTGATCGTTTACCTGACTCTATATCAGACCATAACCACATTCGATTTAGACATGTCTTTAAGACAATATATCGATGTTTTCTGGTGTCTATGCCTTAGTGAACCAAACTCCTCTACTAGTTCAGATGAGATGCAACCAGGTTCCCAAAGAAAACACAATAACAAACTGCGGAAACTTGCCAAGTATTAGTCGACGCTCATTTATCAGTCTGTATCTCAGATAAAGCTGTTTCCCTGGCACCACGAAAGAACCAGCTTCTTAGTTTTTATATGTACTTGAGGCCGTGGGTTATCTAAAGAAAATTTCGCTTTGGGAATAGGAGCAGCTGAATTGACTATCGTTTAGGTTGCGTCGATATCTCCGCAGCCAATGAAAAACTGGGTTCGCATTGGCTACATATCTGGCTATGAAGAAGAAAGTAGTCAGTATTCTGAGAATAACTCAGATATTGGACCTCACACCCGGGTCATGTGAAAATACTAAGAAGACATTTGAAGATGACCACCGTGACTGAAGAAATGAAACCCTCATAACATCTTATTCTCAAATTTAGCACACAGATGGTGCCAAATTGGTTTCCGACGAATGGCTTCGTTTGGAAAGTCACCAATAATATTTCAAGCCCGCATTTAAAGCAAACATAGATATGTCCAGATATCTATGCTCTTTTGTGCCTTAAACCTACACTTTAGGGTCTAAGTTTATCTGCTGCTGTCTGGGCCTCCTCGACGAAAGTTCGCACTGTATATCCAAGGTCCAATAAATCGTTAAGAATCAATCGGTGGTGAGTGCCCCTCTACATTTGGGTGGGCATTGCGGAAATAGTTTAGGGCTGCCCAAAACGAAAAATTATCCTGGCGTTGGAACAGTGCCCTCCCTAATGAGATATTTTACAATTATAAATGGTTTCTGCTTCCTAGAATATGGAGGAGTATATTCCACCGAATTGTGATGTTCCAAAAAATGACCTAAGAATGAAAGTGTTTGGCCCAGAATCCAATGTTGGAGGTTCCTGCCCTCACCGTAGGGCTCACCGTAGGGCAGGAACAACATAATCTTCATTAAGTTATTTTACCAATATGTTTTAAAATCGTTAATTCCAAGAAAACCTCCATTATCGCACATAATTTTCTTAAGAAACGGACAATGATTAATTGGTATAAATTATATGGCCAAGTTTTAACTGCTGAAACCATTAACACCTACTCCTTGTTGTTTTCTTTCAGCCCCCATGGACGAAACATCTATCACCGAACTTTGAGGTATGTAAAGGAGAAAATTTTCGTTGTCATCTGTAGTTTTTTTTGTAGTACGCTTCTGAACTAAATAATGACCTGCAGAATATGACGCTTAGACAAATGTTACAAATTGATTGGTCCTTGTTATCTCTCCTGCACGTTTCACCCTAAAAGTGACGCTAAAGAGACCCCTGTGTGCTATTAATTGCTCATTTTCTCAAAATTCGTTTCGGATTATGGACGATGTGTTTACTGCATCAAATCAAACGCCAGATGCCAGAGGGTTACGTATTCAACCACAAATGTATTAAAACACATTGTGATGCAGAGCGGAGCTGTTCGAGGAGAAATTTTGAACGCTGCTGTTCCATTGCATGGCATGGCATGGCAGAAGACAAGTTTAATTTTCTTTTTCCTTGGACTGTTACTGGGTATTGATCCAAATTTGAACGCGATATTGAAATGTTTAGCTATTTGAAAACATTGACGGTTAGTTAAGAATAGGCCGTTTCATTCCTTGTATGAAAGTGGAATAAAGGGTGACCAGATAGGAACGATTAAATAAAACAAACTCGGCGTGGGAAATCAAATTGATTCTGGCTTTATTTTGAAGCTATATTCATGCCATTATGTATGAAATAGCATATTATTCAAATGGCCGCCTCGGCTTCACTGGGAGTACTTCAATCGGTCGGTCCAATTTTTGATGACTCGGTGCAATATGTGCGGAGTTATTCCGGAAATAGCATTTCGAATGTTGACCTCGAGTACCTCCCAAATGGTTGGCATGTTAGCGTAGACTACGGACTTGACGTACTCTTAGAGAAAATAATCGAGTGGTGTCCAGTCACATGATCGCGGCGGCCAATTGATGAGCGCTTGCCAATTCAGCTCATCGGCGTCGAATCGACCTTTCTGGATCTTCTTCGACACTGGCCAATACGGCGGCTATGTTTTCTTCAATTCGCACCAATCTCTGTCTGGTTGGTGGCTTAAGGTCCAAAAGAGTGCACTCACGCCCAAACTTTCCCGCGGTGACGACTGATCTCACGACGAAATTCACGTTGGGTATTTACGACTGAGCCGGAATTTCGAAAATATTTTTCCATAAATTCCGCACGTTCGGGAAGCGTAAAACGATGCATGATAAAATGGCAAATCGTACAGAATGTTTTGACATCTGAATGTCATTGGTAACTTTGACAGCTGCTGAAATATAATAATTAAAAATAGTATTAATGCTATCTGGTCACCCTTTAGGTCATCTCCAATCTGGTCCGGTTCTTAAAAACCAAAAACTGGGTTTTTGACAAAGAAAAAATATTTATTTCACACTTGTTAATATTTAGCGCTACAGTGATTGGGAAGGAGATATTGATGAGGAGGAGATGTTTATGCTTAAATCGTGGAGAGGACATCTCCTTCTGATTCTGTTTTTGATCCGTCCGTATAGAAGGATATGGATCCCGTGTTTTGTACCCACAAGTCCTCCCCCCAATCGGTGTCTTGCGGGAGGGATTCAAGATTCAAGAATAGAGGAGTGGGTTGTCCTTAGACTAGACCTTTCGCGATGTAGCCTTGAAACGAGTAGTTGGACTGGCTGCCCCTATCCAAAGACCACAAGTTAAACACAATGTCCAAGGTGGTTTTCAGCGCTCCACTGATACAAAAGCAAGCCAATCTAAGTTAGATAACAGAACTTTTCGAATACCAGTGAACTGGAATTTAAACTTTCCAATAATCTAAGTGATAGAGCTTGGTCATTCTTGATTTTGATTAATTTTGGAGGGAAATCGTCCTCTTCATGATTAAAGTTAATAATGCCCCACAGACGGACTTGATGGTAGTATGCCAAACGGCAAGTTACGTGTCTGGTTGTCTTGCTGATGATCCTGGACACCCTTCCCCACATTCTCGCACATAATCAATATTCTTGCCAGAAACGGTTGTTCTTCGTCTGCTAGAATTTGCCCTATCGCATGGATAGGGATTTAATTTTGTGACCAGTTGGTGTCGAGCGGTGAGTACAGGGTTTATGGCGTCAGCTTGTATATGATTGATTGGAGCATAAGATCGCGATCGTGCTACAATATCAGATATTAAAGATCACCTATGTACGTGTGTGGCTAGAAAACAAAGTTTCAACGCTTAAGGTGGCTCTTCAAGGTCTGGCTCGCATTGAGTAGTTCTCTAAAGATAGACACTAAACGAAAAGTTTCCTTTGTTGCGCAAAAATATAACAAAAATGACACTTCACAGGTAGACCGTGCAATTAATATGACTTTTTCATTTGTTTGTCAATAATTTAGTTGACAACCAACTAGCTTATGTAAAAAAAAAACAAAACAACATTTCGCAATCGCAAGAGCAACTGTCACTGTAATTATTAAGTGCTTTCTACTTGTGGAGCAATTTTTTCGCATTCCACCAGAGCGCACAACGTATATTTTCAAATGACCCAAATATTTCACTTGAAAGTCCTGCTGCCCAACACACACAGACCGACTGAGAGAGGGGATGGAATTTAAAGTAACGAAATATAAAAAAAACCTCAATGATCGTGCCTTGTATTATCTTGCGGTATCTTGTTACCATTTTTACTTAAAGTTCTGTTCGCATCAAACGTGAACTATATATCGTTTCGCTGTGTTTTATTTCGTCTGGATAAAGTGAAATTAAACGGACAATTGGAAAGGAGCCAGAATGACAATTTACTTTTCAAAGCGTTCAGATACTCGTTCGAAAGAACACGAGAAAATAAACAACAAAACTTGTCACATTAGTGTCACTGAACTCGAAAATGAGGGAAACTATAATAATAATTTAATTTTTGGTTTTTTGCGGAAGAGTTTGGTTTTTTTTTTTACCCACTAATGTGTCAGAAAATGAGTTTCTGAGAAAATGTATAGGCGTAGTGGTGAAATGTTGCCGAAAAGCGTGTGTGATGACTGCCGGTCCAAGGGCTGACCTCAGCAGATATTTGTCATAGCAAGTGTACGCAATAAAAAGATCAGTGCTAGACACGCGCTATGTAGATACAGATACATACTGTGCCAGTTATTAACATACTATTAAGTTGCTGCAAGGTCGAGGTTCCGATACCTAGTTATGCATGGAATAGATTTGTATGTGAAGATCACCGCCCATTCCCGAGTGACCAGCCATGGTGGCGAAATGGTTGTCAAATATTGTTTGAGATAAAGTAACCAAGTTTCAAGATCAAATGGATAATTTGACGGAACTGTTTGAGTTTACTATTTACTGAAGCAAATTTCATTCGGTTCACTTAACATGCAGATAGTGCGCAATAGAATGAAATAGCGCCTGAACTGCTTTGAAATGATAGAAGAATTTCAAGCTGGTAGCTGATTTGTTACAACTCGCAAGTTAAGTTACTATAAACAGGGAACTGATGAGTTGGTCAATTATCAAATATAGTGAGCCGACTCACTTGAAAAGAGCCAAAGTAACAACATTAGTTCTGACTGATTCGATGGTAGATATCGTCAATAGCGGGGCCACCAGGCACCTAGAAATGCTCGTCATATTTCAAGGAATGTTGTTTCGAAAATTTCTTTAAGGTAGCACGATGGAGTACCAGTAATAGATCCTAGAAGTCTGGTCTGACACAGCTACTAATCGAAGATAGAATCAAACCGACGCTTAATTTCCTGAAACAGGACTTCTATCTGGCGTAACTTTATCCTCGACAGAATTCAGCACCAGACAATCGAGGATATGTAAATCGGTTTCGTACACGAGGATTCTCGGTACCGTAGAATACTTGTTAGCGTAGAATTAAGGACTTGACGTAGCCAAAGCGAAAATACTCGAGTGGTGTCAAGTCGCATGATCGTGACGGCCAATTGTTGATCGGCAGCTGATCGGTGCCGAAGCGACCTGTCTGGGTCTTCTTCGATACTGGCCTCATTTCGCACCAATATCTGCCTTAAGGTCAAAAAGAGTGTACTCACGCTCAAACTTTCCCACGGGTCGACGAATTGCCTGCACGACCTCACGACGAAATTCACGTTGCGTATTAACAACTGAACTGGAATTTTAATAATATTTTTTTAATAATTTCTACACGTTCGGCAAGCGTAAAACGATGCATGATGGAATGGCAAACCTTACTGAATATTTTGACATGTGGATATCACTGGTTACTTTGACAGATGCTGAAATATGACAGGTGGAAAAAGTATCATTGCTATCTGGTCACCCTTTAGCATTAATAACAATATTTAAAGGCATTTTGAATGCTGTTTTGGCCTTAGTAATTCTGTAGTCTTCATCGAGCTCTCATAATTGGTCGAGACCTAGGTCGGGCTCTAAGTAAAGAAAGTTGTAAACTATTTATCCATCTCCTTCTAGGCATGATTTTGTGACGATCTATAAGGAAAATGTCTATGTGGTCAGTGCGGGAGCTTGACTGTTCGATATCAATAATTAATTCAAGATGCTGTTTGTTAGTCTTCCTTTCTTTGGGAATTGAAAGACAGTTTCCTATTTTACTAATCTATGATGCTCTGCTATGAAGTTGCACTTATTTGGGTACTTGGATCGCGGCTCTGTTTGCTAAGAGAAGGGATGTCAATTCAAGTATCTATCTCCTAAAACATCTTGCGGACGAATGAGGTAGCAAACTCTGATGAACTACTAATTCCTTAGTGATTCTACCAACGGTCCTACTCATCACCTTGGAGGCAGGTAGCTAACCAAAAGCACTGCAGCATGATCTAAATAAGTACGTAGCATATGAGGGAACATTTCAAATGACTCAATATGGGGATCTTACAATGTCCCTGTGACATGATTTGATACAGTGTACTGGCTGAAGTATGATTCGGGCGCCGCTTGAAAGGTCTTGAAGGATATATGTAGAAACTATGTAGAAAGCTCTCAGTATCGGAACAAATTCACGAACCTGTTTCGATGTGAGTTACTCTTCTAAATATGTTAATATAATCAAAGACAACTGACAGTGAAATTGTCTGTCACACACAAAAGATGTTGTGTCGTAACAATTTAATAGTCCAAATTGTTAACAGCTCGTGAAAGTTCTACTCATTGATCTAAATAAAAGCCATAAAATTGATGGCTTCGTTACCCAACCTCCTTGCCTAGTTTTCGTATCCACAAATAGACGCAATCATTTGAGTTCGCGATATCTAATCGTAACAATCCGAATCTTCTGAGAATACAGAATCTTTCCTAACTAGCTGATAAAAACTGAGAATCCCAGATAGGCGCCTCTTCGTAGATTGACAAAAAACCACCCGCTTCGTCCGGAGTTTTCATCTATAATAGTTCATTCACAGTCACGTGTATTGAAATAGCCAATTTCGACAGGTCCATAACTACCAGAGTTCAATTAGCATATATTTAGGAAAGAAAACCAGTAACACTATTCAGTTACCAGGTGCGAATTAAAATATACAATGGGTTACCTGCTTAGCGACAGAAGTATATCTAGGCAATGTTTAATCGGATGATACGATCGACTTGGGTACACACTTTCTGGGGTACTTAAACCTAACACGCACTATGCCTACATATAGATGGACTGGCTATGGCTATGAATGTTGCGTACACACATGTGTGTATGTAAGATTTTATTTTATTTAATTTTTTATTCGTGTGCGCCGTCAATGTCACACGCATGAATTATTAATTAGTCAGCGCGATAAGAAACTGCTAAAGTTGTACCTGTTATCATTTTTATTTCGGTTTCGCTAGACTACTGTGATTTGGTAATCATTTATGCTAAACCGAAATGGTGCAGACTTTTTTTTATTCTTCTAATTTATTTCTCAATGCCAATAAGGAAGCAAAAAAATATCGTCTGGTCAGAATTGTTTGAGAGTTCTTGGCCACGGTCCTGGTACAAATGCTTCCGTATTCTAATCGTAACGCTGCGCAGTATCTTTTATTCTTGTACGAGTATGTAGAGGCACTCAACTGGCTGAATTTAATTTAAAGTTTAATGACTGAAGCCTTAATAGTTTCCTAGTCTATCACACCACGACGAATCTTAAACAGCGGCCTATGATTATGAGCAATACTTTTTTTTTTAAAGAGTACTAAAATATGATACCGATATCAGAAGGAGATTGTATACGCGATTAGAGGCAACTGCTTGATTGTAAAATTTGTGTGCAAGGTGGAAAATGATTTAGCGCCGTTTGAGTTTACAATCTGGTTGCGATCAGTGCAGCCAGTTTTGAAAATTTCGTAGCTAAAATGCTGTGAAATACGCTACCAGGCATACGAACAAGCTTGCATTACGGCAAATACAATTCTGTCACAATTCAGAACTTCAGATACGACTTGGTTTTTTACTTGATTTTTGGCGACGCGTAGGTCGTTTGAACACAGCAAGTGTCAAGTGGGATCCCTATTTACGGGAGGCGACAAGTTCCCCTTTTCATGGGAAATTTCAGTGTCAAAACGCCTCTTTTCAAAGCTGGCTTCAGGACAGATCATTTTTTCATTGGTGCTGGCTACGACGAGAGCAAAATTGCTTATTGCTCTTTTCAGCTCCTTAAACTTCATTTCAATGATTTCCGTGATTCCACCTTCTCGTTCTGTGAACTTTTTCTCCCAGAGTAAGGTTTGACTCAGACTGCAGTCCTTACTTGCCGCATTCTTTGTCTTTATGGTGATGTGGTAAGAATTGGACACAATTGAGTCCGGATTTACCCCACACCTGACACCAAGTTGATAAAAAGCAAAATTTTTCAAAAATTGGTGCCCCATTGCTTTGCATGTGTCACATAAGCTTCAGGTTTTAATTATAATGCCAGTCAAAAATTTTGTATGCCATCTGTTACGCTATATCCAAATTAACCCAAACACGAAGTTTTAAAAAAGATCGTTTCAGTCGTTTTCGAAAAAATTCATTTTAACTAAAAGCGGCCTTAAGGTTAAAATGATATGAGGTTTGAAGCTACAGACAGACCGACCCCCTTTTTTTTTTTTAACTTCTCCATGATTACAAGTCTCAAGTTCAAAAATTTTCAGAACACTCTATAGGTATAGGGAACCTTTAAGGTCACCAAGGTCATGTTTTTTAACTATTGAAATTCGAACAAGGGTCCTTGATCATGTCATGACGCAGTAGAACACGGATTAGTCTAACATGGATTAGTTACGATTTCTTTTTCACTCAATTTTGAACTCTCAGCATATGGTTCTCAATTTGGAACCTGAACCAAGTAAAGTGGGACTAAATATACGGTCAAGACTAAAGCCGTCAGTCTTACGAACTTCAATTAAACATTGGTGAACAGCAGGTCAAGAAAATTGATACATTTCTTGTATACTCTGGAGGAAATTGGTAATGGACTTGATGTAGAGAATAAAATGCAATCAAAACTATGTACGGTTTGTCCCCAGTCATCTAAGTTCAGAGCGGTTGAATAGGAATCTAGATCCTTGAGGTTGAGTTCGAAATAAATTACATTGTATTGTAGAAATAAACTAAAAACTATTAAAGTTAGTACATTTCGAACTCCAGTGGAACAAACCATGTAAAGCAAGGTCTATCTCTAACGTTTATCCTTCTTTCAAAAACTTGATTTTCGTAGTCTGACGCATGCAGGTTCAAGGTTTTTCTTTTACATGTGTCTTAAGCAGACAGGACAAACTTTTTTCTATTGATTGGCTGTTCGCTTTTTCCATCCTTCTGTCAGCCGTAGAAACCGATCTGTTTGAATAACTAACAAGTGGGTAGGCAGATGTATGGACCGCTATCTCAATGCAATGACTATTCTATCTAGACTTGGGTATAAAAATTCAGGGCTAGGAAAATGGAGAAAAATATATAAATCGATGCACGTTGGTTTTGAATGTTAAGGCAGTGAACACAGCGAATTCGCTTCGCGCGACGTGATGGTTTTTCACGCGATATCCAACGAAATCACAAGCGATTGAGTGTTTTGTTCGTTTGCAGTCCCTTGAAGTCGCTCTATTCGCGTTTCGCCAAATCGCTACGCCATGAACACCTCCATATATAATTGGTCGATAATAGCGAATCGCATTGCTTCGCGCGACTCGAATTCGCTTGACCGTGAACACAGCCTAATGGCTTATAGTGAGAGGGAGGGACAATTAGAGGTAGGTTCAAGAAGTAATCACTTTATCTAGATAGCAACGTAGAATTCGAATGCATCACTTTCCAGACATTTTTAAAGTATTTTTAGTACTGCGTCAACATTTCCTAAATAAATGTGTCAATGCCATGATTCTTTTTCCAAACTCGTTATGTTCAAAAAGTTGCGACTTTGCACTTGAGTGTGCAGATGTCAAATCATCCAAAAATTCTTATCAACTTTATTTCAAGTTACTTCAAGGCAGCTCGTTACACTTGCAAAGATTAGCCTGATGCTAAGAAAAACTGACATAGCAACAAAAGTGTACATAGTCGAAAGGTTAATTGCTAGCACACTTTGCTAAACCCTGTTTTATACAGATCTTCTTGAGTAGAGAAGGATAGGGTATTCCACACTTAAGATAGACCAATTTAAAAGCCCTCGTCGTTATGTGCCTACATCAATTTGATAGTCTTTTTGGAGGCCAAAGATAGCGCTGTATTTCCGACAACGCACCTTTAACTACGCCACAATATTAAAGGCAAACATTGTTGTTTAGGCAATATAACTACATATTTATGATATCAGCGTCAAGATAAGAATTTCAAGACATTCTAGTTAGATTGTTGCAAAGGTCTCAAGTGCTTCCGTAAATACAAAGTTAGAAAATCCTTTGATAAACACATGGTCTTTTGGTATGACAGTTGATAACACCACATGCGAATTCACTCATTTGTCCCTGAAGGCTGGTCATTAATTTACTACGAACTTAGTTTTTGCGCGAAATTATAAACAAATATTTGCGTTGATAATGAAATGGCATGGTTTATTTAATGGTGCACAGATAAAATTGATTACGAGAATTTGTATGAATATTAGAAAGAAACGTGTGACGTAATACGTATGTATGTATTTATGAAATGTTCGGGAATAAGTTTTTCTCCGAATAATAATTTTGCAAATATTTGACAGACGTCAAATTGCATACACACATTGACAGAAGAATTCTGTTGTAGTAACAGAAACTTGTCAAGTGTCAAGAGAAATGTCATGTCATGTCAATATCGAACCATTTTAGTTGAATGTAAAGTTTTAATGACACTTGCCGATACTGCAACCAATTGTATAAATGATCGTACACAACGGAACACCCTGTTATTCAACAAAATCGTTTGCTTTTCGCACTAATGTCAAACATATGTATTATAAACGAAACATTGTACTTGTTTCCTGGAAATCCGACTCGAGTAAACTTATGAATGTATTAATTTATGAACGACTGGCACCTTCACTTTCCTAGAACCGCACCCACGGAATGTTGTTTGTAGTTCTATGCCAAATTCTATTAAAAAGATAAGCCAACATGCATACATAACTTTTCCCATAACTTCTCGCTCTCGGTCGACGCAAGTTTAATGTCATTCAGTGTAGATTTACAAGCATATGTATGCACCTCGTATCAGGGCAAACAACGTCAAACGCAATTCACGTCAGGGCTCCAATTTCTCTGAAACCCTGTTCTCATACAGCACGTGCATGTAGATACTTGATGACATAACTTATCAGTTTATCAAGAATGCCGCTTCAGCGAAAGGTATGCAAGATATTATTTTTTTTTTTGTTTATTTTGTTGACACTGAATATTTGGAAAATAGAAAACTCTGCACATTACTGAATTTTGATTCCCAGGGTATGCAGGGGGTTCGGCCCTATTATTCTTTTCCCATCCACGTTTTTATAAGCGATGGAGTTATTTACATGGCTACTATGTTAGAATTTATCAATTCTAAAGAAACTTGGGTTTGGTTTGACGGAAATGTCATCGGTACAGTACTCCACCATGCTTACGTATTACTCTTGAAATGCTTAGGACGAGATTATGAGCGCTTGAAGGTGTCACCTAAATCAATTTTGCATAAAGATACAAGATGGAAGAATTGGGGTTCACCTCGGTCGAGGATGGAAAAACAAACTCTGAATCCAACCCAAATGCAATATCGACACATATCTCCTCTCCTTCAGCTTTTTGGGTCAATTGGACGAAATAAAGCAAAAACTTGACCAAAAAGTAAATCGAATGATTTAGCCTTTGGTGCACTCAGTTGCCCGCTATTTAGCATTCCGGAAGAATTGGGGTTCACCTCGGTCAAGGATGGAAAAATAAACTCTGAATCCAACCCAAATGCAATACCGACACATATCTCCTCTCCTTCAGCTTTTTGGGTCAAACGGACGAAATAAAGCAAAAACTTGACCAAAAAGTAAATCGAATGATTTAGCCTTTGGTGCACTCAGTTGCCCGCTATTTAGCATTTCGGAAGAATTGGGGTTCACCTCGGTCAAGGATGGAAAAGTTAACTCTGAATCCAACCCAAATGCAATATCGACACATATCTCCTCTCCTTTAGCTTTTTGGGTCAAACGGACGAAATAAAGCAAAAACTTGACCAAGAAGTAAATCGAATGATTTAGCCTTTGGTGCACTCAG
This sequence comes from Xylota segnis, assembly GCA_963583995.1. Taxonomy (NCBI): domain Eukaryota; kingdom Metazoa; phylum Arthropoda; class Insecta; order Diptera; family Syrphidae; genus Xylota; species Xylota segnis. Next base: position 39,925,196 of record OY757237.1, read on the forward strand.
TTGCCCGCTATTTAGCATTTCGGAAGAATTGGGGTTCACCTCGGTCAAGGATGGAAAAACAAACTCTGAATCCAACCCAAATGCAATATCGACACATATCTCCTCTCCTTTAGCTTTTTGGGTCAAACGGACGAAATAAAGCAAAAACTTGACCAAAAAGTAAATCGAATGATTTAGCCTTTGGTGCACTCAGTTGCCCGCTATTTAGCATTCCGGAAGAATTGGGGTTCACCTCGGTCAAGGATGGAAAAATAAACTCTGAATCCAACCCAAATGCAATATCGACACATACCTTGTCTCCTTTAGCTTTTTGGGTCAAACGGACGAAATAAAGCAAAAACTTGACCAAAAAGTAAATCGAATGATTTAGCCTTTGGTGCACTCAGTTGCCTGCTATTTAGCATTTTGGAAGAATTGGGGTTCACCTCGGTCAAGGATGGAAAAATAAACGCTGAATCCAACCCAAATGCAATATCGACACATATCTCCTCTCCTTCAGCTTTTTGGGTCAATTGGACGAAATAAAGCAAAAACTTGACCAAAAAGTAAATCGAATGATTTAGCCTTTGGTGCACTCAGTTGCCCGCTATTTAGCATTCCGGAAGAATTGGGGTTCACCTCGGTCAAGGATGGAAAAATAAACTCTGAATCCAACCCAAATGCAATACCGACACATATCTCCTCTCCTTCAGCTTTTTGGGTCAAACGGACGAAATAAAGCAAAAACTTGACCAAAAAGTAAATCGAATGATTTAGCCTTTGGTGCACTCAGTTGCCCGCTATTTAGCATTTCGGAAGAATTGGGGTTCACCTCGGTCAAGGATGGAAAAGTTAACTCTGAATCCAACCCAAATGCAATATCGACACATATCTCCTCTCCTTTAGCTTTTTGGGTCAAACGGACGAAATAAAGCAAAAACTTGACCAAGAAGTAAATCGAATGATTTAGCCTTTGGTGCACTCAGTTGCCCGCTATTTAGCATTTCGGAAGAATTGGGGTTCACCTCGGTCAAGGATGGAAAAACAAACTCTGAATCCAACCCAAATGCAATATCGACACATATCTCCTCTCCTTTAGCTTTTTGGGTCAAACGGACGAAATAAAGCAAAAACTTGACCAAAAAGTAAATCGAATGATTTAGCCTTTGGTGCACTCAGTTGCCCGCTATTTAGCATTCCGGAAGAATTGGGGTTCACCTCGGTCAAGGATGGAAAAATAAACTCTGAATCCAACCCAAATGCAATATCGACACATACCTTGTCTCCTTTAGCTTTTTGGGTCAAACGGACGAAATAAAGCAAAAACTTGACCAAAAAGTAAATCGAATGATTTAGCCTTTGGTGCACTCAGTTGCCTGCTATTTAGCATTTTCCAAGAATTGGGGTTCACCTCGGTCAAGGATGGAAAAATAAACGCTGAATCCAACCCAAATGCAATATCGACACATATCTCCTCTCCTTCAGCTTTTTGGGTCAATTGGACGAAATAAAGCAAAAACTTGACCAAAAAGTAAATCGAATGATTTAGCCTTTGGTGCACTCAGTTGCCCGCTATTTAGCATTCCGGAAGAATTGGGGTTCACCTCGGTCAAGGATGGAAAAATAAACTCTGAATCCAACCCAAATGCAATACCGACACATATCTCCTCTCCTTCAGCTTTTTGGGTCAAACGGACGAAATAAAGCAAAAACTTGACCAAAAAGTAAATCGAATGATTTAGCCTTTGGTGCACTCAGTTGCCCGCTATTTAGCATTCCGGAAGAATTGGGGTTCACCTCGGTCAAGGATGGAAAAATAAACTCTGAATCCAACCCAAATGCAATACCGACACATATCTCCTCTCCTTCAGCTTTTTGGGTCAAACGGACGAAATAAAGCAAAAACTTGACCAAAAAGTAAATCGAATGATTAAGCCTTTGGTGCACTCAGTTGCCCGCTATTTAGCATTTCGGAAGAATTGGGGTTCACCTCGGTCAAGGATGGAAAAGTTAACTCTGAATCCAACCCAAATGCAATATCGACACATATCTCCTCTCCTTTAGCTTTTTGGGTCAAACGGACGAAATAAAGCAAAAACTTGACCAAAAAGTAAATCGAATGATTTAGCCTTTGGTGCACTCAGTTGCCCGCTATTTAGCATTTCGGAAGAATTGGGGTTCACCTCGGTCAAGGATGGAAAAGTTAACTCTGAATCCAACCCAAATGCAATATCGATACATATCTCCTCTCCTTTAGCTTTTTGGGTCAAACGGACGAAATAAAGCAAAAACTTGACCAAAAAGTAAATTGAATGACTTAGCCTTTGTTGCACTCAGTTGCCTGCTATTTAGCATTCCGGAAGAATTGGGGTTCACCTCGGTCAAGGATGGAAAAATAAACTCTGAATCCAACCCAAATGCAATACCGACACATATCTCCTCTCCTTCAGCTTTTTGGGTCAAACGGACGAAATAAAGCAAAAACTTGACCAAAAAGTAAATCGAATGATTTAGCCTTTGGTGCACTCAGTTGCCCGCTATTTAGCATTTCGGAAGAATTGGGGTTCACCTCGGTCAAGGATGGAAAAGTTAACTCTGAATCCAACCCAAATGCAATATCGACACATATCTCCTCTCCTTTAGCTTTTTGGGTCAAACGGACGAAATAAAGCAAAAACTTGACCAAAAAGTAAATCGAATGATTTAGCCTTTGGTGCACTCAGTTGCCCGCTATTTAGCATTTCGGAAGAATTGGGGTTCACCTCGGTCAAGGATGGAAAAGTTAACTCTGAATCCAACCCAAATGCAATATCGACACATATCTCCTCTCCTTTAGCTTTTTGGGTCAAACGGACGAAATAAAGCAAAAACTTGACCAAACAGTAAATTGAATGACTTAGCCTTTGGTGCACTCAGTTGCCTGCTATTTAGCATTTCGGAAGAATTGGGGTTCACCTCGGTCAAGGATGGAAAAATAAACTCTGAATCCAACCCAAATGCAATATCGACACATACCTTGTCTCCTTTAGCTTTTTGGGTCAAACGGACGAAATAAAGCAAAAACTTGACCAAAAAGTAAATCGAATGATTTAGCCTTTGGTGCACTCAGTTGCCTGCTATTTAGCATTTTGGAAGAATTGGGGTTCACCTCGGTCAAGGATGGAAAAATAAACGCTGAATCCAACCCAAATGCAATATCGATACATATCTCCTCTCCTTTAGCTTTTTGGGTCAAACGGACGAAATAAAGCAAAAACTTGACCAAAAAGTAAATTGAATGACTTAGCCTTTGGTGCACTCAGTTGCCTGCTATTTAGCATTTCGGAAGAATTGGGGTTCACCTCGGTCAAGGATGGAAAAATAAACTCTGAATCCAACCCAAATGCAATATCGACACATACCTTGTCTCCTTTAGCTTTTTGGGTCAAACGGACGAAATAAAGCAAAAACTTGACCAAAAAGAAAATTGAATGATTTAGCCTTTGGTGCAGTCAGTTCCCCGCTATTAAGCATTTTGGAAGAATTGGGGTTCACCTCGGTCAAGGATGGAAAAATAAACACTGAATCCAACCCAAATGCAATATCGACACATATCTCCTCTCCTTTAGCTTTTCGGGTCAAATGGATGAAATAAAGCAAAAACTTGACAAAAAAGTAAATCGAATGATTTAGCCTTTGGTGCACTCAGTTGCCCGCTATTTAGCATTTTGGAAGAATTGGGGTTCACCTCGCATTTGGGATTGAAAAACAAACTCTGAATCCAACCCAAATGCAATATCGACACATATCTCCTCTCCTTTAGCTTTTTGGGTCAATTGGACGAAATAAAGCAAAAACTTGACCAAAAAGTAAATCGAATGATTTAGCCTTTGGTGCACTCAGTTGCCCGCTATTTAGCATTTTGGAAGAATTGGGGTTCACCTCGGTCAAGGATGGAAAAACAAACTCTGAATCCAACCCAAATGCAATATCGACACATATCTCCTCTCCTTTAGCTTTTTGGGTCAAACGGACGAAATAAAGCAAAAACTTGACCAAAAAGAAAATTGAATGATTTAGCCTTTGGTGCAGTCAGTTCCCCGCTATTAAGCATTTTGGAAGAATTGGGGTTCACCTCGGTCAAGGATGGAAAAGTTAACTCTGAATCCAACCCAAATGCAATATCGACACATATCTCCTCTCCTTTAGCTTTTTGGGTCAAACGGACGAAATAAAGCAAAAACTTGACCAAACAGTAAATTGAATGACTTAGCCTTTGGTGCACTCAGTTGCCTGCTATTTAGCATTTCGGAAGAATTGGGGTTCACCTCGGTCAAGGATGGAAAAATAAACTCTGAATCCAACCCAAATGCAATATCGACACATACCTTGTCTCCTTTAGCTTTTTGGGTCAAACGGACGAAATAAAGCAAAAACTTGACCAAAAAGAAAATCGAATGATTTAGCCTTTGGTGCACTCAGTTGCCCGCTATTTAGCATTTCGGAAGAATTGGGGTTCACCTCGGTCAAGGATGGAAAAGTTAACTCTGAATCCAACCCAAATGCAATATCGACACATATCTCCTCTCCTTTAGCTTTTTGGGTCAAACGGACGAAATAAAGCAAAAACTTGACCAAAAAGTAAATCGAATGATTTAGCCTTTGGTGCACTCAGTTGCCCGCTATTTAGCATTCCGGAAGAATTGGGGTTCACCTCGGTCAAGGATGGAAAAATAAACTCTGAATCCAACCCAAATGCAATACCGACACATATCTCCTCTCCTTCAGCTTTTTGGGTCAAACGGACGAAATAAAGCAAAAACTTGACCAAAAAGTAAATCGAATGATTAAGCCTTTGGTGCACTCAGTTGCCCGCTATTTAGCATTTCGGAAGAATTGGGGTTCACCTCGGTCAAGGATGGAAAAGTTAACTCTGAATCCAACCCAAATGCAATATCGACACATATCTCCTCTCCTTTAGCTTTTTGGGTCAAACGGACGAAATAAAGCAAAAACTTGACCAAAAAGTAAATCGAATGATTTAGCCTTTGGTGCACTCAGTTGCCCGCTATTTAGCATTTCGGAAGAATTGGGGTTCACCTCGGTCAAGGATGGAAAAGTTAACTCTGAATCCAACCCAAATGCAATACCGACACATATCTCCTCTCCTTCAGCTTTTTGGGTCAAACGGACGAAATAAAGCAAAAACTTGACCAAAAAGTAAATCGAATGATTTAGCTTTTGGTGCACTCAGTTGCCCGCTATTTAGCATTTCGGAAGAATTGGGGTTCACCTCGGTCAAGGATGGAAAAGTTAACTCTGAATCCAACCCAAATGCAATATCGACACATATCTCCTCTCCTTTAGCTTTTTGGGTCAAACGGACGAAATAAAGCAAAAACTTGACCAAAAAGTAAATCGAATGATTTAGCCTTTGGTGCACTCAGTTGCCCGCTATTTAGCATTTCGGAAGAATTGGGGTTCACCTCGGTCAAGGATGGAAAAGTTAACTCTGAATCCAACCCAAATGCAATATCGACACATATCTCCTCTCCTTTAGCTTTTTGGGTCAAACGGACGAAATAAAGCAAAAACTTGACCAAACAGTAAATTGAATGACTTAGCCTTTGGTGCACTCAGTTGCCTGCTATTTAGCATTTCGGAAGAATTGGGGTTCACCTCGGTCAAGGATGGAAAAATAAACTCTGAATCCAACCCAAATGCAATATCGACACATACCTTGTCTCCTTTAGCTTTTTGGGTCAAACGGACGAAATAAAGCAAAAACTTGACCAAAAAGTAAATCGAATGATTTAGCCTTTGGTGCACTCAGTTGCCTGCTATTTAGCATTTTGGAAGAATTGGGGTTCACCTCGGTCAAGGATGGAAAAATAAACGCTGAATCCAACCCAAATGCAATATCGATACATATCTCCTCTCCTTTAGCTTTTTGGGTCAAACGGACGAAATAAAGCAAAAACTTGACCAAAAAGTAAATTGAATGACTTAGCCTTTGGTGCACTCAGTTGCCTGCTATTTAGCATTTCGGAAGAATTGGGGTTCACCTCGGTCAAGGATGGAAAAATAAACTCTGAATCCAACCCAAATGCAATATCGACACATACCTTGTCTCCTTTAGCTTTTTGGGTCAATTGGACGAAATAAAGCAAAAACTTGACCAAAAAGTAAATCGAATGATTTAGCCTTTGGTGCACTCAGTTGCCCGCTATTTAGCATTTTGGAAGAATTGGGGTTCACCTCGGTCAAGGATGGAAAAACAAACTCTGAATCCAACCCAAATGCAATATCGACACATATCTCCTCTCCTTTAGCTTTTTGGGTCAAACGGACGAAATAAAGCAAAAACTTGACCAAAAAGTAAATCGAATGATTTAGCCTTTGGTGCACTCAGTTGCCCGCTATTTAGCATTTTGGAAGAATTGGGGTTCACCTCGGTCAAGGATGGAAAAATAAACTCTGAATCCAACCCAAATGCAATATCGACACATACCTTGTCTCCTTTAGCTTTTTGGGTCAAACGGACGAAATAAAGCAAAAACTTGACCAAAAAGTAAATCGAATGATTTAGCCTTTGGTGCACTCAGTTGCCCGCTATTTAGCATTTTGGAAGAATTGGGGTTCACCTCGGTCAAGGATGGAAAAACAAACTCTGAATCCAACCCAAATGCAATATCGACACATATCTCCTCTCCTTTAGCTTTTTGGGTCAAACGGACGAAATAAAGCAAAAACTTGACCAAACAGTAAATTGAATGACTTAGCCTTTGGTGCACTCAGTTGCCTGCTATTTAGCATTTCGGAAGAATTGGGGTTCACCTCGGTCAAGGATGGAAAAATAAACTCTGAATCCAACCCAAATGCAATATCGACACATACCTTGTCTCCTTTAGCTTTTTGGGTCAAACGGACGAAATAAAGCAAAAACTTGACCAAAAAGTAAATCGAATGATTAAGCCTTTGGTGCACTCAGTTGCCTGCTATTTAGCATTTTGGAAGAATTGGGGTTCACCTCGGTCAAGGATGGAAAAATAAACGCTGAATCCAACCCAAATACAATATCGATACATATCTCCTCTCCTTTAGCTTTTTGGGTCAAACGGACGAAATAAAGCAAAAACTTGACCAAAAAGTAAATTGAATGACTTAGCCTTTGGTGCACTCAGTTGCCTGCTATTTAGCATTTCGGAAGAATTGGGGTTCACCTCGGTCAAGGATGGAAAAATAAACTCTGAATCCAACCCAAATGCAATATCGACACATATCTCCTCTCCTTTAGCTTTTTGGGTCAAACGGACGAAATAAAGCAAAAACTTGACCAAACAGTAAATTGAATGATTAAGCCTTTGGTGCACTCAGTTGCCTGCTATTTAGCATTTTGGAAGAATTGGGGTTCACCTCGGTCAAGGATGGAAAAATAAACGCTGAATCCAACCCAAATGCAATATCGATACATATCTCCTCTCCTTTAGCTTTTTGGGTCAAACGGACGAAATAAAGCAAAAACTTGACCAAAAAGTAAATTGAATGACTTAGCCTTTGGTGCACTCAGTTGCCTGCTATTTAGCATTTCGGAAGAATTGGGGTTCACCTCGGTCAAGGATGGAAAAATAAACTCTGAATCCAACCCAAATGCAATATCGACACATACCTTGTCTCCTTTAGCTTTTTGGGTCAAACGGACGAAATAAAGCAAAAACTTGACCAAAAAGAAAATCGAATGATTTAGCCTTTGGTGCACTCAGTTGCCCGCTATTTAGCATTTCGGAAGAATTGGGGTTCACCTCGGTCAAGGATGGAAAAGTTAACTCTGAATCCAACCCAAATGCAATATCGACACATATCTCCTCTCCTTTAGCTTTTTGGGTCAAACGGACGAAATAAAGCAAAAACTTGACCAAAAAGTAAATCGAATGATTTAGCCTTTGGTGCACTCAGTTGCCCGCTATTTAGCATTCCGGAAGAATTGGGGTTCACCTCGGTCAAGGATGGAAAAATAAACTCTGAATCCAACCCAAATGCAATACCGACACATATCTCCTCTCCTTCAGCTTTTTGGGTCAAACGGACGAAATAAAGCAAAAACTTGACCAAAAAGTAAATCGAATGATTAAGCCTTTGGTGCACTCAGTTGCCCGCTATTTAGCATTTCGGAAGAATTGGGGTTCACCTCGGTCAAGGATGGAAAAGTTAACTCTGAATCCAACCCAAATGCAATATCGACACATATCTCCTCTCCTTTAGCTTTTTGGGTCAAACGGACGAAATAAAGCAAAAACTTGACCAAAAAGTAAATCGAATGATTTAGCCTTTGGTGCACTCAGTTGCCCGCTATTTAGCATTTCGGAAGAATTGGGGTTCACCTCGGTCAAGGATGGAAAAGTTAACTCTGAATCCAACCCAAATGCAATATCGATACATATCTCCTCTCCTTTAGCTTTTTGGGTCAAACGGACGAAATAAAGCAAAAACTTGACCAAAAAGTAAATTGAATGACTTAGCCTTTGTTGCACTCAGTTGCCTGCTATTTAGCATTCCGGAAGAATTGGGGTTCACCTCGGTCAAGGATGGAAAAATAAACTCTGAATCCAACCCAAATGCAATACCGACACATATCTCCTCTCCTTCAGCTTTTTGGGTCAAACGGACGAAATAAAGCAAAAACTTGACCAAAAAGTAAATCGAATGATTTAGCCTTTGGTGCACTCAGTTGCCCGCTATTTAGCATTTCGGAAGAATTGGGGTTCACCTCGGTCAAGGATGGAAAAGTTAACTCTGAATCCAACCCAAATGCAATATCGACACATATCTCCTCTCCTTTAGCTTTTTGGGTCAAACGGACGAAATAAAGCAAAAACTTGACCAAAAAGTAATTCGAATGATTTAGCCTTTGGTGCACTCAGTTGCCCGCTATTTAGCATTTCGGAAGAATTGGGGTTCACCTCGGTCAAGGATGGAAAAGTTAACTCTGAATCCAACCCAAATGCAATATCGACACATATCTCCTCTCCTTTAGCTTTTTGGGTCAAACGGACGAAATAAAGCAAAAACTTGACCAAACAGTAAATTGAATGACTTAGCCTTTGGTGCACTCAGTTGCCTGCTATTTAGCATTTCGGAAGAATTGGGGTTCACCTCGGTCAAGGATGGAAAAATAAACTCTGAATCCAACCCAAATGCAATATCGACACATACCTTGTCTCCTTTAGCTTTTTGGGTCAAACGGACGAAATAAAGCAAAAACTTGACCAAAAAGTAAATCGAATGATTTAGCCTTTGGTGCACTCAGTTGCCTGCTATTTAGCATTTTGGAAGAATTGGGGTTCACCTCGGTCAAGGATGGAAAAATAAACGCTGAATCCAACCCAAATGCAATATCGATACATATCTCCTCTCCTTTAGCTTTTTGGGTCAAACGGACGAAATAAAGCAAAAACTTGACCAAAAAGTAAATCGAATGATTTAGCCTTTGGTGCACTCAGTTGCCCGCTATTTAGCATTTTGGAAGAATTGGGGTTCACCTCGGTCAAGGATGGAAAAACAAACTCTGAATCCAACCCAAATGCAATATCGACACATATCTCCTCTCCTTTAGCTTTTTGGGTCAAACGGACGAAATAAAGCAAAAACTTGACCAAAAAGAAAATTGAATGATTTAGCCTTTGGTGCAGTCAGTTCCCCGCTATTAAGCATTTTGGAAGAATTGGGGTTCACCTCGGTCAAGGATGGAAAAGTTAACTCTGAATCCAACCCAAATGCAATATCGACACATATCTCCTCTCCTTTAGCTTTTTGGGTCAAACGGACGAAATAAAGCAAAAACTTGACCAAACAGTAAATTGAATGACTTAGCCTTTGGTGCACTCAGTTGCCTGCTATTTAGCATTTCGGAAGAATTGGGGTTCACCTCGGTCAAGGATGGAAAAATAAACTCTGAATCCAACCCAAATGCAATATCGACACATACCTTGTCTCCTTTAGCTTTTTGGGTCAAACGGACGAAATAAAGCAAAAACTTGACCAAAAAGTAAATCGAATGATTAAGCCTTTGGTGCACTCAGTTGCCTGCTATTTAGCATTTTGGAAGAATTGGGGTTCACCTCGGTCAAGGATGGAAAAATAAACGCTGAATCCAACCCAAATGCAATATCGATACATATCTCCTCTCCTTTAGCTTTTTGGGTCAAACGGACGAAATAAAGCAAAAACTTGACCAAAAAGTAAATTGAATGACTTAGCCTTTGGTGCACTCAGTTGCCTGCTATTTAGCATTTCGGAAGAATTGGGGTTCACCTCGGTCAAGGATGGAAAAATAAACTCTGAATCCAACCCAAATGCAATATCGACACATACCTTGTCTCCTTTAGCTTTTTGGGTCAAACGGACGAAATAAAGCAAAAACTTGACCAAAAAGAAAATTGAATGATTTAGACTTTGGTGCACTCAGTTGCCCGCTATTTAGCATTTCGGAAGAATTGGGGTTCACCTCGGTCGAGGATGGAAAAACAAACTCTGAATCCAACCCAAATGCAATATCGACACATATCTCGTCTCCTTCAGCTTTTTGGGTCAATTGGACGAAATAAAGCAAAAACTTGACCAAAAAGTAAATCGAATGATTTAGCCTCTGGTGCACTCAGTTGCCCGCTATTTAGCATTTCGGAAGAATTGGGGTTCACCTGGGTCAAGGATTGAAAAACAAACTCTGGATCCAACGCAAATGGAATATCGTCTCATATCTCCTCTCCTTTAGCTTTTCGAATGATTTAGCCTTTGGTGCACTCAGTTGCCTGCTATTTAGCATTTTGGAAGAATTGGGGTTCACCTCGCATTTGGGATGGAAAAACAAACTCTGAATCCAACCCAAATGCAATATCGACACATATCTCCTCTCCTTTAGCTTTTTGGGTCAAACGGACGAAATAAAGCAAAAACTTGACCAAAAAGTAAATCGAATGATTTAGCCTTTGGTGCACTCAGTTGCCCGCTATTTAGCATTTTGGAAGAATTGGGGTTCACCTCGGTCAAGGATGGAAAAACAAACTCTGAATCCAACCCCAGTGCAATATCGACACATATCTCCTCTCCTTTAGCTTTTTGGGTCAAACGGACGAAATAAAGCAAAAACTTGACCAAAAAGTAAATTGAATGACTTAGCCTTTGGTGCACTCAGTTGCCTGCTATTTAGCATTTCGGAAGAATTGGGGTTCACCTCGGTCAAGGATGGAAAAATAAACTCTGAATCCAACCCAAATGCAATATCGACACATATCTCGTCTCCTTCAGCTTTTTGGGTCAATTGGACGAAATAAAGCAAAAACTTGACCAAAAAGTAAATCGAATGATTTAGCCTCTGGTGCACTCAGTTGCCCGCTATTTAGCATTTCGGAAGAATTGGGGTTCACCTGGGTCAAGGATTGAAAAACAAACTCTGGATCCAACGCAAATGGAATATCGTCTCATATCTCCTCTCCTTTAGCTTTTTGGGTCAAACGGACGAAATAAAGCAAAAACTTGACCAAAAAGAAAATTGAATGATTTAGACTTTGGTGCACTCAGTTGCCCGCTATTTAGCATTTCGGAAGAATTGGGGTTCACCTCGGTCGAGGATGGAAAAACAAACTCTGAATCCAACCCAAATGCAATATCGACACATATCTCGTCTCCTTTAGCTTTTTAGGTCAAATGGACGAAATAAAGCAAAAACTTGACCAAAAAGTAAATTGAATGACTTAGCCTTTGGTGCACTCAGTTGCCTGCTATTTAGCATTTCGGAAGAATTGGGGTTCACCTCGGTCAAGGATGGAAAAATAAACTCTGAATCCAACCCAAATGCAATATCGACACATACCTTGTCTCCTTTAGCTTTTTGGGTCAAACGGACGAAATAAAGCAAAAACTTGACCAAAAAGAAAATTGAATGATTTAGACTTTGGTGCACTCAGTTGCCCGCTATTTAGCATTTCGGAAGAATTGGGGTTCACCTCGGTCGAGGATGGAAAAACAAACTCTGAATCCAACCCAAATGCAATATCGACACATATCTCGTCTCCTTCAGCTTTTTGGGTCAATTGGACGAAATAAAGCAAAAACTTGACCAAAAAGTAAATCGAATGATTTAGCCTCTGGTGCACTCAGTTGCCCGCTATTTAGCATTTCGGAAGAATTGGGGTTCACCTGGGTCAAGGATTGAAAAACAAACTCTGGATCCAACGCAAATGGAATATCGTCTCATATCTCCTCTCCTTTAGCTTTTTGGGTCAAACGGACGAAATAAAGCAAAAACTTGACCCATAAGTAAATCGAATGATTTAGCCTTTGGTGCACTCAGTTGCCTGCTATTTAGCATTTTGGAAGAATTGGGGTTCACCTCGCATTTGGGATGGAAAAACAAACTCTGAATCCAACCCAAATGCAATATCGACACATATCTCCTCTCCTTTAGCTTTTTGGGTCAAACGGACGAAATAAAGCAAAAACTTGACCAAAAAGTAAATCGAATGATTTAGCCTTTGGTGCACTCAGTTGCCCGCTATTTAGCATTTTGGAAGAATTGGGGTTCACCTCGGTCAAGGATGGAAAAACAAACTCTGAATCCAACCCAAATGCAATATCGACACATATCTCCTCTCCTTTAGCTTTTTGGGTCAAACGGACGAAATAAAGCAAAAACTTGACCAAAAAGTAAATTGAATGACTTAGCCTTTGGTGCACTCAGTTGCCTGCTATTTAGCATTTCGGAAGAATTGGGGTTCACCTCGGTCAAGGATGGAAAAATAAACTCTGAATCCAACCCAAATGCAATATCGACACATATCTCGTCTCCTTCAGCTTTTTGGGTCAATTGGACGAAATAAAGCAAAAACTTGACCAAAAAGTAAATCGAATGATTTAGCCTCTGGTGCACTCAGTTGCCCGCTATTTAGCATTTCGGAAGAATTGGGGTTCACCTGGGTCAAGGATTGAAAAACAAACTCTGGATCCAACGCAAATGGAATATCGTCTCATATCTCCTCTCCTTTAGCTTTTTGGGTCAAACGGACGAAATAAAGCAAAAACTTGACCAAAAAGAAAATTGAATGATTTAGACTTTGGTGCACTCAGTTGCCCGCTATTTAGCATTTCGGAAGAATTGGGGTTCACCTCGGTCGAGGATGGAAAAACAAACTCTGAATCCAACCCAAATGCAATATCGACACATATCTCGTCTCCTTTAGCTTTTTAGGTCAAATGGACGAAATAAAGCAAAAACTTGACAAAAAAGTAAATCGAATGATTTAGACTTTGGTGCACTCAGTTGCCCGCTATTTAGCATTTCGGAAGAATTGGGGTTCACCTCGGTCGAGGATGGAAAAACAAACTCTGAATCCAACCCAAATGCAATATCGACACATATCTCGTCTCCTTCAGCTTTTTGGGTCAATTGGACGAAATAAAGCAAAAACTTGACCAAAAAGTAAATCGAATGATTTAGCCTCTGGTGCACTCAGTTGCCCGCTATTTAGCATTTCGGAAGAATTGGGGTTCACCTGGGTCAAGGATTGAAAAACAAACTCTGGATCCAACGCAAATGGAATATCGTCTCATATCTCCTCTCCTTTAGCTTTTTGGGTCAAACGGACGAAATAAAGCAAAAACTTGACCAACAAGTAAATCGAATGATTTAGCCTTTGGTGCACTCAGTTGCCTGCTATTTAGCATTTTGGAAGAATTGGGGTTCACCTCGGTCAGGGATGGAAAAACAAACTCTGAATCCAACCCAAATGCAATATCGACACATATCTCCTCTCCTTTAGCTTTTTGGGTCAAACGGACGAAATAAAGCAAAAACTTGACCAAAAAGTAAATCGAATGATTTAGCCTTTGGTGCACTCAGTTGCCCGCTATTTAGCATTTTGGAAGAATTGGGGTTCACCTCGGTCAAGGATGGAAAAACAAACTCTGAATCCAACCCAAATGCAATATCGACACATATCTCCTCTCCTTTAGCTTTTTGGGTCAAACGGACGAAATAAAGCAAAAACTTGACCAACAAGTAAATCGAATGATTTAGCCTTTGGTGCACTCAGTTGCCCGCTATTTAGCATTTTGGAAGAATTGGGGTTCACCTCGGTCAAGGATGGAAAAACAAACTCTGAATCCAACCCAAATGCAATATCGACACATATCTCCTCTCCTTTAGCTTTTCGGGTCAAATGGATGAAATAAAGCAAAAACTTGACCAAAAAGTAAATCGAATGATTTAGCCTCTGGTGCACTCAGTTGCCCGCTATTTAGCATTTCGGAAGAATTGGGGTTCACCTGGGTCAAGGATTGAAAAACAAACTCTGGATCCAACGCAAATGGAATATCGTCTCATATCTCCTCTCCTTTAGCTTTTTGGGTCAAACGGACGAAATAAAGCAAAAACTTGACCAACAAGTAAATCGAATGATTTAGCCTTTGGTGCACTCAGTTGCCTGCTATTTAGCATTTTGGAAGAATTGGGGTTCACCTCGGTCAGGGATGGAAAAACAAACTCTGAATCCAACCCAAATGCAATATCGACACATATCTCCTCTCCTTTAGCTTTTTGGGTCAAACGGACGAAATAAAGCAAAAACTTGACCAAAAAGTAAATCGAATGATTTAGCCTTTGGTGCACTCAGTTGCCTGCTATTTAGCATTTTGGAAGAATTGGGGTTCACCTCGGTCAAGGATGGAAAAACAAACTCTGAATCCAACCCAAATGCAATATCGACACATATCTCCTCTCCTTTAGCTTTTCGGGTCAAATGGATGAAATAAAGCAAAAACTTGACCAAAAAGTAAATCGAATGATTTAGCCTCTGGTGCACTCAGTTGCCCGCTATTTAGCATTTCGGAAGAATTGGGGTTCACCTGGGTCAAGGATTGAAAAACAAACTCTGGATCCAACGCAAATGGAATATCGTCTCATATCTCCTCTCCTTTAGCTTTTTGGGTCAAACGGACGAAATAAAGCAAAAACTTGACCAACAAGTAAATCGAATGATTTAGCCTTTGGTGCACTCAGTTGCCTGCTATTTAGCATTTTGGAAGAATTGGGGTTCACCTCGGTCAAGGATGGAAAAACAAACTCTGAATCCAACCCAAATGCAATATCGACACATATCTCCTCTCCTTTAGCTTTTCGGGTCAAATGGATGAAATAAAGCAAAAACTTGACCAAAAAGTAAATCGAATGATTTAGACTTTGGTGCACTCAGTTGCCCGCTATTTAGCATTTTGGAAGAATTGGGGTTCACCTCGGTCAAGGATGGAAAAACAAACTCTGAATCCAACCCAAATGCAATATCGACACATATCTCCTCTCCTTTAGCTTTTTGGGTCAAACGGACGAAATAAAGCAAAAACTTGACCAAAAAGTAAATCGAATGATTTAGCCTTTGGTGCACTCAGTTGCCCGCTATTTAGCATTTTGGAAGAATTGGGGTTCACCTCGGTCAAGGATGGAAAAACAAACTCTGAATCCAACCAAATGCAATATCGACACATATCTCCTCTCCTTTAGCTTTTCGGGTCAAATGGATGAAATAAAGCAAAAACTTGACCAAAAAGTAAATCGAATGATTTAGCCTCTGGTGCACTCAGTTGCCCGCTATTTAGCATTTCGGAAGAATTGGGGTTCACCTGGGTCAAGGATTGAAAAACAAACTCTGGATCCAACGCAAATGGAATATCGTCTCATATCTCCTCTCCTTTAGCTTTTTGGGTCAAACGGACGAAATAAAGCAAAAACTTGACCAACAAGTAAATCGAATGATTTAGCCTTTGGTGCACTCAGTTGCCTGCTATTTAGCATTTTGGAAGAATTGGGGTTCACCTCGGTCAGGGATGGAAAAACAAACTCTGAATCCAACCCAAATGCAATATCGACACATATCTCCTCTCCTTTAGCTTTTCGGGTCAAATGGATGAAATAAAGCAAAAACTTGACCAAAAAGTAAATCGAATGATTTAGACTTTGGTGCACTCAGTTGCCCGCTATTTAGCATTTTGGAAGAATTGGGGTTCACCTCGGTCAAGGATGGAAAAACAAACTCTGAATCCAACCCAAATGCAATATCGACACATATCTCCTCTCCTTTAGCTTTTCGGGTCAAATGGATGAAATAAAGCAAAAACTTGACCAAAAAGTAAATCGAATGATTTAGCCTTTGGTGCACTCAGTTGCCCGCTATTTAGCATTTTGAAAGAATTGGGGTTCACCTCGGTCAAGGATGGAAAAACAAACTCCGAATCCAACCCAAATGCAATATCGACACATATCTCCTCTCCTTTAGCTTTTCGGGTCAAATGGATGAAATAAAGCAAAAACTTGACCAAAAAGTAAATCGAATGATTTAGTCTTTGGTGCACTCAGTTGCCCGCTATTTAGCATTTCGGATGAATTGGGGTTCACCTGGGTCAAGGATTGAAAAACAAACTCTGGATCCAACGCAAATGGAATATCGTCTCATATCTCCTCTCCTTTAGCTTTTTGGGTCAAACGGACGAAATAAAGCAAAAACTTGACCAACAAGTAAATCGAATGATTTAGTCTTTGGTGCACTCAGTTGCCCGCTATTTAGCATTTTGGAAGAATTGGGGTTCACCTCGGTCAAGGATGGAAAAACAAACTCCGAATCCAACCCAAATGCAATATCGACACATATCTCCTCTCCCTTAGCGTTTTTGGTCAAATGAGCGAAATTTAACAAACAATTTGACCCATAAATGCAAATCGCATGATTTAGACTAAATTGAAGATTGCTCCTCCGAGAAAAGTTTTATAAGTGCTCATCGACAGTACTTATTTTAAAGAACTACTAATGGCTAAGTAGGGTTTTCACCGTCTTATAAACAAAAGATATAGATCAACTTTGTCATGTCACATATAGCCTTGACAGCCTTTTCGGAGCCCAGCTGTCAGTATAATACACATTTCATCTGACAAAGAACATTGACCTATGCTTCCTGTGTTGTACTATGGTTTTCCTGTTTTTTTGTTGCCACCCAACACTATACACTGAAAAATTATTTAAAATGCAAAAGAAAAAATCGAAGGACTGATAACAGCAAATCAAATGTTAATTTTCGTTTTACCATTTTTTTTTCAATTTCTTTTATTGATAAATCAATATTGAATTTTTTTTTATTTGAAAAACTGTGCGCTACATATCCACGTTTCCTTTTCATTTTGTTTGTTTATTTTATTTAAATTTTTATATTTTCGTGTATGCGTTACATGTATTCGAGATAAGGGAACGAGTGCACTAAACTGACGCTCACGACTTGTACGAGTATAAGCCACTATACCTACATAGTCTTCGTTGATACCGATTTCCTAATTCCTCAGGTAACGAAAGGGAAAATCAAAAGAAAACATTCATAAGCGATGTCAAGTTGACAAACATTGTGGTTTGGAATTTAATGAAAAGATTAAGGGAGCCACTCACCTCGATGAGTACGAGCCGGGGTGTTGAGCTGGAGTTTGATAAGAGACGCAGATGAACGTCAGGCAGCGCTTAGTGGCAAATCATATTAGCTTTTTTTTGTTTTTGTTAAATTTCTATGAACAACCGGGTTCTGGAAAAAATAATGAAACTGTAGCATGTTGATGGTGACCGGGACCCGGGGAAGACTGTCGAGGGTGATTATCACTTTGTTAGAAAGCGCTAACCACCCCAGTTGCTCATCAAATTCTCTGAGCATCGTTGTCATCAGTAGAATTATCGTCTTTCGCTTGCGTCAGTGCTTTGTTTAGCCACAATTATCTTCTTTTTTTTTATGACGAAGTACCTACATACGTATGAAGAGTCGTATTTCTAAAATTGTTCCTCTGTCGTTGTTTTATGATAGTTCCATGTACTGTTTTACTGTCCAACTCATTTGATGTGTATACAGACTGAGTTGGAAGTTTGGCTATCGTACACTGTTTTTTCTGAAGTCAGACTACACACCTACGTACATAAATAAAATTCATACCTCACTGATAATCCCTTCAACTAGTCTGTGGCCTACTTACTATCCGTCATCTAGCCGTGCAGAGATTCTGCCTGCGGGAATGGAACCTTTGGTGAGAGGTCAACAAGTACAAGCAGATACAAGTCAGAAACTCTAAACGGTTGCAAGACCCAGTTGACGAGATCGTATATACACATAACACTTCTTAGACTATTTAGAGTTTATCCCTCTATGACCTGCCAGGTTACGATTGAGTATCCTACGAAGATCTGCATAAACATCGACTTCAAAAATGCTTACAATTAGGGAAGTGTCTATGTATATAAATTTGAATGTCTCATCTCGGTGGTCTGTATGCTATTGAAAAGGCGGACGGGTCTTCCAATTTTAAACTCTTTTCTGCATATTGTGTGCACTTAAGCGTTTCCTTTCACCACCCCTGTTATAATGCCTGATCATCGTACAAACCATATACGCACATGAGTGCATTCATATATTTTGGATATATTCCCCAAAAACTCCACCTTATACATGGGCTTATGTGAAATGAAGTTTTGAATCTAAGGGGATCTCAATTTCTTCTTACAGTGCTCTTTCAACAAAATTTAACAAGTTGGTGGAAAACACGCACCCTTTGGAATCTTGTCGTCTCTCTGACCTTAAAAATGTTTAGACAAAGGCTTCTAATATCTGTATTCGCCTTATTTGTTGAATGTGTACGAAGGGTTTTGGACTTTCAGACAACATCGCAGATCAAGTTCTTATCTACGCTATGTTCAGGAGACTCATCAAATATTTTCTTTGGCAGCACCAGTTTTGTTTGGATTTTGTGTAATTCCCTCAATAAGTTCCCTGTCACTCCAAAGGTCTATAAGTCTTAGGGAAGTGTAGGAATGTCTACCATTCCTTTTAAATGTCTCAAAGTGGACGTTTCGAACTCTCTTTGACGTTCTTTGTGAAGTATCTTGAGTATCTATGAACCTTCTTTTTAAATTTTTGCGGGAATACGATCGATGGCCACCGTTTTTACAGCCGGACTCTTGAAAAGATGAAAAGATTTATCTCTTCCTACTTCTACTATGCGCCACTAATGTAAGCTAACTAAACTTGGATTCTACTCTGAATTTCTAAAATGGATTGCCTTCTATTTAACGACACAATCTCGTCGCTCACTTATGAGATCTGTGGAGTACCTCAGGGTAGCCATCTCGGTCCCTTGTTTTCCATTTTACTCTTAAATGACATTTTTAAACTGTTTATGGACTCCCACTGTCGCTCGTTTGCCGATGGTTTCTAAGTTTTTTAACTTAACTCTGACGACATTGATATTATCGGCAGGTCACAGCGAGCGTTTGGAAGTATTAGAGTAGAAGCGCTCAAATTTAGTTCAGACAACACCTCAGCAGAAATAAAACGAATAGTAAGACTTTCCAATCGCTGATTCTTTGACCTGAGAAGGCCATTGAGTAGTGGTGCCTTATCAGAAAAAACTGAGAAGACACTTGGTATATAAGACCTTGATCATCCCAGTCCTCCTTTATGGCGGTGAAGCGTGAACTCTTTCTAAAGCGAATGAAGACATCCTCAGCCGCTTCGAAAGAAAGATTCTTCGTGAAATTTTTTGTTCCATTAGATTTTAGACAAGCTGTACGACGACCTCGACCTAGTCAAAAAACTGCGCATCAGTCATTTGGGATGGCTGGGACATGGAGAGCGTATAGATATTAACCAACCCTCCGTTCCGAAGAGTCTTCGACTCCAACCCGGAGGAACAACACAGTAGAGGGAGACCTCTTAGGCGGAGCGCACAAGTGTTAGAGTACCTCAACCAACTTGGAGTGCACAACTGGAGTCAGTTAGTCAAAGAGGCTTATTGGATCAGGCCCAGGTCCACGGCGGACTATCGCGCATAATTTAAATAGATGCAGAACCAAGTTCTTTTTCGTTTCGTAGTAATAAACATTGATATCTATGGAATTGCTTCATACTTTTGGGCATAGTTTCTTGTCCGTAAGTCTTACTAAAGTTCACACCTAGTTTCCCAATTTACAAACATACTAACGCAGTAAATTGCTTCCTCTAGTTGTGGTTCCGCATTGAAACCTGTTGCTAGCCTAAGCTGCACCTTACCGCATTTCACACCTCTAATGCTCTTCTTGTGACTGCCGCCATCGCCGGTCTACGAGGAAGTGGTGTTTATACAAAACCGTAGGTACCTACCTAAATTTGACACTAAAATCTACCTAATGAGTGATAATTTTTCCCTAAACTATTCATAGTTCTAATAAAAATAAAAAGAATTGAATATTCATGAGCGGTACGAGGAGAAACAAAAATTCCCTATAAATCTCTAAATTATGAGCCAGAAGATACATTTTTTTAGTTATATTCAATTTGAGATCCTTTAAAACACACGAAGAATATCTTGTCCTCTTCCCAGGAGAGAGAGTACATTTTTATGTATTTATTTTTATCTACAAAAACAAATCTCAATAAGAGAATTTAAGGCCCATCACTAAATACCGAGACGCTTCGGTTGAAAACTACTTAGCCCCAGGAGTAGTCAGTGCGCCGCATCGAAAAACATAAAAACAAAAAAAAAAAAAAGAAAAAAGAGAAAACAGGAAAGCCATTAAAATTTCCTTTCGCTTGATCCCAAAGACACGGTACAGAGCCTAACTTGCATATGTATCTCTTTGGGTATTCTTCGAATCCATTGATTGGTATCTTAGGACAACAAGTGCATAGTTGAAAGGTTAAGTAGATGTAGGACAATGGACTCCTTTTGTTTTTCAAGTGCGCAGCCGATTGATGGTTTTACATCTTCTTAACACTTAACTTTGTCTTCTTTGTTTTTACTGTTTTTATGAAGGGCACTGGGTATAATGGTAGATTTAATTTTTATTTATTTTTTTTTATGGCCTGAGACCTTATCAGATCGTGTTGAGTTATAAAAATTATTCTTGCGCAATGATATTCTATTAATAATTGCAAATTTAATGGCTGCGATCCTTAATTTTGTTCTTTATTCACTTTTGGAGATTACAATCGGAGGGAAGGAGCGGTCTGGCTTTATCGACTTTGTCTGTTCCGGAAGTGGATTGAAACATCATTTTAAATTGGGTCAATGGAGCAACGCAGTACCCTAGATTGCGGTTAAAAACTGCTGTATAGAGAGACACATTTTGGTCATAGGAGAACCATTGTGAAACCAACGACTTATCAAGGATCATTTGTGTAATTCCTTTTAGAGTCAAGTCTCCGAGACTATCAAAAAGAATCTGGAGCAATCTTCTTTTAGACAGGAACGTGCATGTCAAGGTATTGATGCCTTTTGGCAGTTGTTCATTGTCTCAATTTTATTTATATACCCTCGCAGCCTTTAAGGATAAAGTATTAATTTCTGAAGAACTTTCTGTTCAATTTCGTCCGAGTTTTCAGACTTTGTGTGGAGTATCTGCGAATAGTTCTTATACTTCTGTCATCGATTGCAGGACAAGAAAAGTACCATCAAGTCTTTCAGGATAATTTCCAAATTCTAGACTCGGGAAGAGTCCTCATTCTCCTGTTGGCAAGGGCTGCAATAGTCGTTCTCAAATAATTCAAGACGCGTACCCTTACTTGACTCTGTCCAAGCTTAGCTAGTGAAAGTATCATCTTCGTATCATATGTTTGGAGCTGGGGGAGAGTTTCCTTGAAAATTTGGTCTACTCTTTCGTTACATGAGCTCCATATAACCTAGCACTAAGCCTAAGATTACCTTATTAGCTCGAGATAACGCCCACAGCTGGGGGTTGATAATCACCTCCACTTTGTAAACGAAAAGTTGATTTAACCAATCAGGTCTGTCAGATATTTTTGCTAACCTTTAGTGCCAAGATCATTAGCTTAAGTCCCTATTGCCTCTGTTACAGTATGGAACCAGCTATTTGAGCCTAAGCATGTGCTTGCTTTTCGAATGGATTCCGGAATGGCGATTTGTGCCCGCAAAATATGACATGATTTAGCATAGCACGCATATAATGGAATATGTTTTCCTTACTTCTTGATTCTCAAAAATGAGTGCACTTAATGCATCCAAAGGAACGCCTTGCCGACGACACTGTATAATTTCCGTTCTAATGATGCCCTAGGGTATCTGTAGAAGCAACACTGCCATCAAAAAAAGTAAGAATTCCACTGTAGCTCCACTTTGCTTTGGATACAACTATATAAGTCTCTTATGTGCAGAAATGTTTACGGATGGATCCAAAACTCAGGACGGAGTTGGAGCCGGAGTTTTCTCAGAGGACTTAGGCATCCACCTCTCCTTCAACCTCCCACACTATTGCAGCGTCTTTCAGGCCGAAATCTACGCCATCCGTCAAGCAGCTGATTGGCAATATCAGAATCGGATATTGTCATTTACATCGACAGTCAAGCAGCTATCCAATCTCTCGCATCCAGCACTACGAGATCAAAGGCAGTGAAAGGCTGCCGCGTATCTCTCAACAAAATAGCTGGTCAGTTCAACCTCACCCTTTACTGACAACTCCCATACAATGGCTTTTACAGAAACTGTAGGTTCGAGGAGGAAGAGGAGACCATCTGTGACCTCCTTTGCACATGCCTAGCACTTGCCAACATTAGAAAGCCTACAGTAGGCAAATACCTTTTCAACGATTCGCCTGCATGGTTCCTTCATAAAAAGAAGCGAATGGTTCCATGAGTGTGACCCAACCACCTTACTTATCGAGGGTCGTTGTAACCAACCAGCCTATCGTCTACTGATTTGAGGAATTAAAAACAAATTCTGTTGAGATCAAGTTCCACTTCCTTGTTCGAGACGTCATAGCCGAAGTACGTACATCGAAATACAAACATCTAGTGATCTTTGCTTAACTAGTCTGCCATCCAGCTGTTTAAATAAAATAAATTACATTTTGCAATAACCATTAGTGTTTGCAACATGATCTGTTCTTAAAAACCTCTTCCCATACTTATACTATCGTTTACTTATGCTTACATATACATATTAGTTCT
Organism: Xylota segnis; assembly: GCA_963583995.1. Taxonomy (NCBI): domain Eukaryota; kingdom Metazoa; phylum Arthropoda; class Insecta; order Diptera; family Syrphidae; genus Xylota; species Xylota segnis. The sequence continues at coordinate 39,948,161 of OY757237.1, forward strand.
ATTAGAAGCTTTTATCGAAAGATATAGCAAACTATGCATCATGATAATACGCACAAAATCCTAACCAAATTAACACATTTTCATTCAAGGACAAACGCCCGAAAGAACCGAGAAAATCTCTTCCGCCTCTATTAATAAACAACCCCATGCGATCTAAACATTTCACAAGATAGCTTAACAACTGAGCTGTTCAGTTTCGGCTTCTCTCTATATAAAACGATCTTTTTCGGGACCACCTTGCGTGTTGGACTTCTTTTTGTTCTCTAAAAATAAATTTTTAGAATTTTTGTACTAAATCGTTATTTCGATTTAATTATGTTGGTATACGTAAAAGAAATATACCTACTCATACATTGTACGTGAACGTGCCTTGAGTGTTTTGGCAGAGGAAAATTTGAAATAAACTGCGTAAATTTTTAAAAAAAAAATATTTTAAAAACTCTACTCTGTGGTAAATCATCCATCCATCCATCGTAATTCATTTAATAAACGAAAACTGATGATGTTACCAACTGGGGGGATGTGACAAGCTTTCTTCTAAGAGAGTCGTTGAAATAGAAAAGACAAATTTGTTAGGGATTTTGAAATTTCGAGAACGTCTTGTCTTAGGTGCCACCTTTATGTTATAAGTTAGATCCAAGATCAGTCTTATAGTTTTTAGTGATCTTTCTAAGATAACCGAGAACGAAAGCCTCTTGTCAATAAGGTACTCGATTATGGCGCTTTCGGGATGGATATATACCTATGCCTTAAAGTTAGAGACCAATCCAATAGCTTGGGAATCCTACATACAGAAAGAGGATCGGGGTTGTGTGGAAAAGTATCTGTATCCTATCTGGACTATGTTACAACTTGGATCAAAATAGGTTTCGGGTCGTTCTTTGATAGTCCTTAGTGAGGATTAGTAGGAAAGTCATTGTCGTTGTTCTAATACGTCTAAGGTTTGGTACATCTAAAGTCACTCAAAGCAAAAAGGCTGACAGCTGACTGTTGTTTGTTTATATTTGGTTTCGAACTGCCCTTACGTGCTGTGCTTTAAATTGCCACATATTATGTATCAACGAAACCCAGAATAAACCTGTCGTGTATCAGGAATGGATCGGCGAGTTCCTATGTTTTCTTTACTATCTACTTCTTCTATTTAAAACAAAGTGGGCGTGGTAAACAAATATCAAACCCATGACTTTAACAACTTACTTAATTGGGAGTCGTTGGAGTCCGGAACAGTCATTGGCTGATTATGCAAACCAAGTTAAAACCATTGTCAACACTCATCCAAACCCACTCTCCATCTGTATTTGTCCCGAAGAACTGGTAGGACGATCAGGGGTTTCTGTAGGGGCTTGCTTAGTGCATCGCAAGAGGGCAGCAGCGACTGAAACTATCAAAGAATTCGCTGGGCTCAGTCGAAAGGACACATAAATCCGTTTTTTTTTAAAAAGTCAGTTGGAAGCTGGACTCCTAATAAAAAGCCCTGCGGAACAAATAGTTTCAACCGTAAAGAGTGTATGTACATCATCAGATATTACATCGGGATAGTTCACGGAGACGGTTGATCTGAGTATTAACAACATATTTTGTTGCCCCTACTACCGATGTACTTTTCGATACCTTTCTTTCTAGGTATTGTTATATTTAGGTTAGGTAGTCTTATGAGTTCATCATAAAACACTAGGCACGATAATGGGCTTATCGCCATCCCTAGAAACCTTCACCATATATGCAATTTATTTCCTTCCAGAACCTTATCAACTATTTAGTTAATGGAACCAATCTTCTCCAAATTACCAAAAATCTTTTAAGCTTCTATAGTCTGGTCCGAGAAATGGCTTGACAGTCACAGAGATATGAGGAATATCCTCTGCACATGTAGGTCTTCGCAATATCTATAAGTATCGATAATCCTAACCTCATAGCGTGGTTACACAGAATCCCCAAAGAGTATCACTATTGCTATTCTTACCTTCGATCTGGTTTAACTTAAGCCATAAGGCCTTTGAAACCCTATGCTTTTTTATATTTGAACATCTAAAATCTGATTGGGTCACGTAGGGCTCTAGCCCAAGCGTCTCAGACTTAAAGGTTTACATGGGCCAAATAGACAAGGTTTAGGTCTAGAAAACCCGCAAAAACTTCATGCAACAATTTTGTAAGCTACAAGTGGGCGTGGCATTGTTTGTCGGAGGTTCGTGGTTCAAGTCCTAAATGGGTTGGTGATCATTGGCCCATATTTCTACTAAATGATGCCGACCAGAACGTTGCAGTTTTTTCCCTTGACTTGCCGGTTCTCCGGCTGCCAACATCATGTGCATTTAATGTGAGAGAAAGAAAGGAAAAGCCCTTTACTGCAAAGCATGGCAGGTGTAAAATTCAGAAGCGCCATTTTCACTGAATTTAGTCTTGAAATTTGAATCACAAATCTTGCTCCTGGGCGCAAGGCACATAAGGTAACATGGGCCACATATGTAAGTGTTCGTAAAAGGGCGCTAATTAGGCACGCTTGCTCTAACACCTTTTTAATTTACATAGGTGGGGATATTCTTTTCGGGTACTGATCCTGTATAGATGCTTGAAACACACTTGCATGTGCAATGTTTAGGTCCATTTCTCTCGAATATATATATATCTGACCCAGTGCCCTCTCTAGTTTTAGCTTCCTTCCTGCCTCTAACCATATACTAATGCACATAGTAATATTATACATATGTACATGAATTAATTATTATTATTATTTATATTTACAGATAATGATTTCTTTCGGATCTCATACTGATGCCAGGTAAACAAAAATCAAATAAACAAAAGTCTTGGAAAAATTACGCTAACAAAGTACGTGTAAACAATTTCTTTGTTGCGAACTTGCAGTATTTTTCCAGGCGTACTTTTTGAAATTACTTTATTTTTGCAAAATATTTGCCAACCAATTGTTTAAAATGCGATTCGTAAATTAAGTTAAATAAGATTTTGGTTTATAACCCATCCTCAGCCTCACACCGCATCTATCCTTTTTCTGTTACAAATATGTATGTCCTGCTGTGGTGGTGGTTACTTTGTATGGTTTCTGGAAAAGTTACTCGGAAAATCGTTAAGGCGTTGCGTAGAAGCCCTCTTAACGAACTCTTGAACGTGACACTAGGGGCTAGTCTCCACGTTTTGTGTCCATGTGGTTTAATTCATAGAACGGACCATGAATCATTCTATAGTGTGAACCAAACCTTGGACCAGAACAGAGTTACTTGCAATTTTGTCTTTTTTTGTGCCAACAGGAATAATATTAGTGCAACATTAAGAATCCCACTTTGGATTAGAAGTTCCTCTCCCATCCTTCCTCTGTACAGGATATTTGGAAAGATCGTGCACAAGACAAGCCAAATAAATTCCCTGTCGTCACGTCTTCTTAAAATCGATGAACAGGTGAAGTGACAATCGGTTGATGTGGTCGACACAGATGAGGATCTCCTTCAGCTGGTCCACATCCATCTAACCCTTTCACTGAGTGTTGACGAAAACTGCAACTGCTGGCTTTGCTGACTTCATTCTGGAGTGCTTTCAGCTTTTCATTCGTCCACCAGTCTCTAAGTATTCTAGGAAAGCAACGTTCTATGTTAAGTGATAATTCTTCTGACGCAAGTCAATCGACATTGAACCTAAGACCTCTTGGTTTAGTTTGTAAGTACATAGTAAGTAAGTAGGTAGTGCAGGGTTAAGAGTTTATAGTGAGACACTGAGCACCTAGTGGGCCAATCGCGATTCCTAGACACCTATCATAAGATAAGATGGTAATCTCATACTCTGCCCACGTGCATGCCCCGTCTAGTTCAGACGTTCAGAAGATTACTTCAATTGACTGGAGGTAGCTTGCCTTTAATTGGCCAACCACATAATTTTATCGCGTTTTTTCTGGTAGCACCTATCACGCGGCGATTAGTGCAGAAATCTATAAACAACTGTCCGTATTCCCGATAGCAAGTTTGAATCATTCATTGTCGTTATCTACATTGGAATTTAAGTCCCTAACTCACTACGACAGTGTGTAGTGGGGATTCACACAGATCAAATTTTACATCGAATAGGCTTGGCAAACCAAGCCAGTGACACTGATTTGATGAATGTGAACCCTATTTGGAGTAGAACAACACTGTGCAGACAATGGTGACACGTTGTACTCCAGTCCGAAATTTGGCAATCACCATAAAACTGGGAGTGTTTGAAGCAATTCCCTGGATACTGCATAACCTTCTCCGATACCGAAATGTCGAGATTATATGAAGGTGATCATTCTTTATCCAAAGCCTAGTGTCGGTTTCAAGTCAGTACCGAAGATTGCTAAACCACATTAAACCGTTAAGAACTAAGGCTCTTCTGCATGTGGAAATTCTTGAAGTATCTCCAGTTGGAATGCATGATCACTTGGGGACAATCATACATTTCAAGTGAAGATCAATGTGATTATTCATGCCTTTACTGCCTTTATCTGAAGAACTCTTAGGATACAGTTTTCTTACTTACTTATTCTGCTCCCGACTCGTGAAGAGTCTCTGCCTGAGACACGGCAGCCTTCAACTCCCTTGGATCCTGGGCACGCTGTTTCCAGTTGTTCATATCAATCACTCTGGCATCCATGATAGTTTGATCCCTAAAACGGAGGTTCGGTCCTCCTTGTCGTCTCGAACCTTAGGCTGTGATTAGATGATCGATTAGTCGGAAGACGCTGTCTGTTTTCATATCGGTGCGGCCGTGCTTTCTGACTAAACCGCCAAGGATGTCTTCCTAACCGATTTTAACACTGAAGTCTCCGAATATGATTTTGACATCAGGAGGTCATAAAACTCCTCCTTGGTAGAGTCTTTGGCTTCATCGGTAGGTGGGTGTTCTGAAAAATGCCCTTGATGCGGACCACAGCCAGGCGATCGCTGATCGTCTTTGGTTCAATTTTCATTGAACGTTGCTGACGAATACGATCGCAATATCTCGAATCTTTTGGATCATACCTTATTTTAATGATCGTATCTCCTGAATCACGGTAATATCTGCCTTATACCGCATAAGGATAGCTTTAAATTTTTGAGCAGCACCAGGGATGTACAATGTACGTACATTCCAGGTGCATAGTCTCTATTCATAGTCTGTGAATATTCCGGGTCGTGATCTTGAATAAAAAATAAATACTTGGCGCTACAGGTCGATGGGACCCTGGGGTTAGCTTCTCACAACCATTCGCGTTGTGCGTGTTATATTCTTTACACGAATGTAGGGGGCCTACTGTTTAATGCCGTGTCCGAAGGGCAATTTGGTATTTGAGATGCTTTCTCAGGACAGTTGTACTCTCGGATGTTTGTCAGACGCTGTGAAAAACTTTTAGGTGTTCCCGACTGGGATTCGAACATCGAACCCCTTGCTCCATAGTCCAACGCACTAAGCACTGAGCCACGGCGCCCACTGATCTTGAACAAGGGGATCGATTTTCATCCGAGGCTTGTGTCTCTCTCATAACTATGAAGTTTTTTTTACATAGTAGGGCAGTTAGGACACAGTTGGGATATAGATTAATCACCAACATCGAAAGTTCATACTCACGAACCTTGTGGGTTCCCCCACTTGAGATAACACAGAAACAATCCATAGTCAATTGGTTAATCTGGTTCGATAAATTACCTAAATATCATACCTCGCTAGTATCTTCAGATAACACCTAACACTTATTCGAGGTTCCTCCACAAATATGCCTTTTACTGCACACTTCTCATTAAGATTTCGATAAGAACTGAGATGAGATTTCTTCCAAGAGAGGCTTTTAGTTGTTGTTTCTAAGGTCAGTCCCACCTTTCATGCGAGGCCACTAAGCCAATATATGGCTATCCACAATCTATCTCTATATACATTTATCAGTTTCATAACTACACACCCTAAATCGGTTATCGCTCCATTTCGATAGGAAAAAAAAAACCGAAACATATTTCAGGGTTTCCGGTCGCCACTCGACAGGGGCCTTAACTGTCGTATAAAGGTAATTTCAAATGATTTTCTGTTGCCAACTGCGCTATGCTCCTTAACATTTATCTAATAAAGATAATTAATGTTAAATTCTTTTCGGTGTGTGCTCGTAGATTATTCAAAAAGTCATAAACTTTCCACCCTCTTCCTAAGTTCTTATCAACGGTTTTTTCAAAAAAAAAAAATCTGTATCTATGCGGTTTTTTTTTTGGCGCCCATAGGTGTATAATCAATTATACATATTATTATAAATCTAGTATCGTGCGACCCAATTTTCACTTTTGCCAAAAATTTCTTAGGCCCCTCGTCACGGCTCCCATCGAAGGATGACGTCCGCCGGGTATTGTATAATTCGGTTTGCGGCTTGTCTATCAGTATCATTCATTACACGCGTATCCATCCAAACAGGCGCTGACCTACAAACACGATGCTATTAAATAAAATTAGAATTTTTGTTTTATAGTTATTTCGGGTTTTTTTTCTTTTTATGATGTAGTTTTTGTATATAAATTGATGAGGAGTTTATAGGAAGTCCAGCGTTTAATAATGGCTGACGATTTCACTGGAAAACGATGAGGAGATACTATCTGTGGTGTACACGTATGTTTGGTCTCGATGGACAGACTAAATAGACCATGGGCGGCTACTTACTTGAGGTAGAATAAAAATGCAGAATAAAAATGGCTTAATGAGCTGTCGTATAAAATAGTTCGTTAAGATGGAGTTTTTTAGTTTGCCAATATCACACCGCACTCTGTAGACAGGAAGGCATTAAAAATTGTTTTTTTTTTTATATTTCTTCCAATTTTTGAATGGCGAAACTCGGTATGGAGTTACATATGAACATATGTGATGAAAGATTTACGTTTTCAGATGAATGATAGTTGTGTCATCGAGGGGGAACTTGGTCTTAACCAGAGGTAGTATATAATTCAAACAACCTCACTTCAGATGGAAAACTAAAGTTAGGTTAGGTGTGTGTCCTCGCTTTATCAGAGACACACACTGCAACGTGAGGAGAAGATAGGGTTACCCTCCCTTTAGAAACAAAATCTCAAGGTTCTTGGAACACAGCCAAGGTTGCCCTCTGCTGGGTCCCTGAACACGAAGGAATAGGGAAATAAGAAGGCAGACGAATTGGCAAGAAGTGGTTCAGAATTAATATCACAACACCTCAGTGTTCATCCCGCTTTGGACACTGAAGCATAAAGCAAGGATCAATGCCAACAGTAGATGGTCCTCTCTAGACACCTGTATGATTACAAGAAGCTTAGGGTCTTGTTTTGACAAGAGTAGGACCGACAGAATTATGTGAAAGAATAGGAAATCCCTTTCTACTCTTTCTCTCATGGGGCATAACTTTCTTCGGCACCACATGAAAAAAGTGAGATTCACTGAAGAAGTTAAACATATGTATGTATGTCGGGGATGTGAAGATGAGGAAACCAATAAGGATACAACCCACTTTTTCTGTCAGTGCCCTGGGCTTATCCACCTCAGATTTAAATTTCTCGAGCGACACTTCTTCTGTGGTCTTGAAGAATTGTCCAATAGACCCATTAATGACATCCTGAACTTCATCAAATCTACTTGATGGTTTGGTGATTCGTTTGAAACAAATTTATAAGACTAGGGCTAACCAAGGGACATCTTTTTGCAAAACCATGTGTTCCTCAGAAAACAGAAAAAACAAATTTAAACTCGAATTAATGGTTTTAGGAGGCATGTTAGCTAGTTCGTAGAGTTGGTCGAAAAATGTTTACCCAAAGGTTTGGTGTCTGATTCTGCTGAGACTTGGGCATTCGCAGAGAGACTTGGGCATTCGATTATGGCCGATGGGAAGGGTTAGCTGTGTTCTATTGAGAGACAGAAGCTCTCTTGTCCTTTTTTGTTGCATTGGGCCCAAAGTAGCCTTGAAGCACAACAGCAAAAGAGTGTCCTCCACCTCGCGTTGGCCATGTTACGGAAGTCCGTTAAGATCCTGAAGGAAAGGAGGCTAATGGGCGGTAGGGATATCACTTGTTTCTGAGGCAGTTCTCGCTATGTCCCGGGATCTAGCATAGCGTAATGCTATGGGGATAGCTCAGGGATTTGAGCTTTTCTTTACATTGTTTGGCCAGTTTTGAATTGGTTGTAATGGAAGTGGTGGCTTTGCTGGATGCCTGACTGTCGATGTATATGGCATGGCAATATGGTCGTTTTTTCCAGAGTGGATAAGCTCCTGCAGGCCTCGGTGATACCATATATTTCTGCCTGGAAAACCCTCGCCTGGTTAAGGAGCTTTATGAACCGGGCAATCTGTGGTTCCTCTGAGCAGATTCCTGAGCTTGTACTTCGGTTCGGTTTTCTGAGCGTTGACGCTGAGTCCGCAACCGCATCTACATACAGGAAGGCCTATCTACATAACATACATAGTGGGGTTAAGCTATAGGAGATGAGCTCGAATCAATCTCTTGTTTTTTTTGTTATTTAAAGGTGCGGGGTGCTTTGAATTGACTTTTAGATATCTTTTGTGCTATCAACTTAAGAAGTTGCATATATGGCTTAGCCTTACAGCACGAACGAAGCTTAGGACTGTGGCTCGAGCAATTGTGGGACATTAACACAAATACCATTTTTTGAGTCAAGGCATATATTACCACATATTCAGGGTGGTGAATATGTTGTACTTAAGTGTTCATAAAGCGTATTGAATACTTGAAAGCAATAACCCTTTAACCGACCAAATCATATAAATTTATCACTGGAAACACTAGATTGATGTGTCTACACACCCTTCTCGAGATGTTGGAAATATCTTCCTGGAGACCTGGATTCTAGTTCTTTGATTAGAAGAGACGGGATACTCTTCATCACAGTCGCTTTGAATGTCCGTATTGTCCTTCTGGTGTGTAGTGTCCTTCTCAGTTCGTAGACCCTTTGTTTGTTTTCTTATTGAAAAATGGTTTTTTTTTTCTTCCTTTTTTGGCTTCTCTTGAGCACAAGCCCAGCTTCTTGGCACACAGTTGTAAGGATTCATGGCCAAACAAAGAGTGGATTCACAGATGTCATACTAACTGCGATGCCCACGTTCATAAAGGTCGAACTGTCTTAGACGAACTGAAGTACTTCCTGTTCATGTCAACACACCGTCAGTATCGTCAAGTTAGGTTAGAATAATTATTCTGATTGCACAGTTAGTTTGTTGCGCATATTTTTGATTTTTATCAACACATTCAAACGTTCAGATATCGCCAACAAACGTACAAGTTCTGTCCTTAGTTATTCGAAATGCTTTGTCTTTTCAAAAAACACTTTAAAAGTGAAGTTTGGAAAACTCCCTCTGCTAAACAAAACTCTCGTTAATTGACATGAGCGTAAAATCTAATGTAGACTTTAACAATATCTATGTGTCTTCAGATTTATCATCACTCATCTAGATAACCAAACAAACTTGCACACCAGATAGAGAATAGAAACTTTGTGCAAGTTCCTGCATCCTGTTCATTGGGTCAACAACACTCTCGCAACTGTGATAACATTCTGCATTTTCATTAAATTGACAAAACAATCACAGCTACTTTACCCAGAAATCTCCTTAAATAGACTGACACAAAATGAAGAGGTATTTGAAAATCATGAGGGGACCTAATAATGGACCCATATGTGTCAGCAGTGATTAGAAGGAAATATGGACATGAGGACCTATGGACATATTTCTCTTCCATCCATTTTGTCGTCAACGCCCATTCAAAAATAGAAGAAGTCCTAGAGGAGGGTGTTTTTTTTTTATCTACTCTCCAGGTAGTCAATCATTTTCCGGATAAATACGACATGTCCTGGCATATCCTTGTGATTTGTACTTTTTACGTTTTCACATGTTTTTTTTTTTTTTTTGGGTTTAATTGAATTTAACGTAAGCGTAGTCCCTAGAAGTGCATAATCATAAATTCATTGTCCTTATGGCTTTGCAGTATGTACTCATGTTTATTTAACAATACTGTCATGCATCACCGATTGGAGGGGTTTTTGGCCAAGTCACACAACATTTCATCGCCTGTCAATTCCCTCCGCAAAAAATGGGATTACCCACAAAGCAATGCCGAACGACATCCAAACACATGATGTGTATTGACAGATTTGCGTGCTAGTCTCCAGGGAAATACCCTGAGCAAACGTTCTGGTACACGCAGGCTAAATCCAAACATCTTTAGAAATGTTTGCGCAATTCAGAATGGGATTGGGTAAAAGATAAGGAGACAAATGTTGGCTATTGGCTCCAGAGCGGTCCTCTTTGTTGAATTTCGAGATATACAGGGGTACCTTGCTGGGATATCAATAAATCCAACTATAGCCACTTACCGATTCTTACCAGACTTTATGTAATTACTTTGGAATCCGGAGCCATATCAACTGGCTTGGATGATCACTGTGCTGGTCTAATGAAAGACGATGCAATCGTTGCTCATTCGAAAGGAATAACTAACCCATACCAACAGTTTTATACAAATTATCAGTTTTTTTACCGATCAGCTTCAAACTGGATAATCCCTCAGTTATTTTTGTTTCAGAAACGGCTTAGCATGAACCTTACACCCGCGTTGGTAACTCCCTGCAAGTCGTCGACTGTAAAGTTATGCAAGATCGACAAATGGCTAATGCCCCTAGTAGTACGAGCCAGTTCATTGATCCCTGAAAGCTGAAGACTGTTCAACAACACATTTTGTCGAACATTCTTCAGTTTCTAAAGTATCATCTGAAACTTCTTTCTTTTCTTCGTAAGCCACTGATCTTAGGTAGGTTTTCGCCTCTTGAGCCCTGAGTGCCTTGAGTGAGTGAATGCCTTGGATGCGTTTTGCCAGTCTGAGAGTGTCGTCTCCACTCATTTTTTTCCTCCTTCTCTCGACCTTTATATTCGTAAACAGAGGCGACAAGTTGAAACCATGTTTACTTTAGTTTTCAAAGAACCATACAGTGGCGACAAAATAAATAGCACAGTTGCAGGGTAACTAATAATTATGGTTTAAATCTGCAGCTTAATCGATTAAACATAAAATAGTTTTAGTTTATATAAAGTGTAACTTCCCTATTAACTAAAGGTACATGTTACTTCTTAAATCATCCTTGGCTTTTGAAATTAAATGACATTTTGTAAAGGCTGGTAGATATAGTGTGGACAATTTAAATAGCACACCTTTTGTTTATTACAATTAATTTGTCACTTTCAAATCTAATTCTTGATATTATTAAGGTAAGTAATAATAAAGAGTTTCTTTTGCAAGAAATTTAAAGATTTAAAGAATTTGGTATATCAACAACAGTATGGGACGAGGAATTCATTCCACGGAGGATTTCAGACGGTGTGTTCTTGCCTATAAGAATAAAGAAAGCTCGAATTCGGACATAGCGCGAAAATTGAAGTGGTCACGAAAAAAGGTAATTAATACCCTTCAACATTACCAAGAAATGGGCTCGATCCAAAACAAACTGCGTTAGGATCGGTAGCGTAAGACCACCTCTAGGACCGACTCGACCATTGTTCGTTTGAGCAAACTCGATCCATTTTTGTCAGCTCCTAAAATAAAATTAAAAATTGAAAGGGAGGTGAACGTGGATGTTTCTGTTAGCACAAATAAAAATCGCCTTCGAGAGAAAAAATTGTTCGGATGGATTGCCAGACAGAAACCATTGGTATAAAATCGGAATAAGTCACGTCATTTGGAGTTTGACCGTAACCATGTTAATAAAAATCCAAATTGGTGGGAGAATATTATGTGGACCATTATAAGACGGGAAACAATATGTAAGACGCGGGATCAACCAAGAATTCAACCCTAAATACGTCATAAAAATAGTAAAGCACGGTTGAAGCAATGTTTTTGTATGGGGGTGTTTTTCTTCGCGTGGTGTTGGTCCGATTTATCGGATTGAGGGCATTCTTGAGCAAATGAAATACAAGGACATTTTGAGCAATGTTACGCTTCCTTATGCTGAGAAGAAAATGCCACTGATATGGAAATTTTAGCACGATAATAACCCGAAGGATACAGCTAAATCTGTAAAGCAGTGGTTATTGAGCCAGAAAATTGACGATTTAAGTTGGCCAGCTCAGTCCCCTGATCTAAATCCAATTGAGAACTTGTGGAGGGATGTCAACACATCAATAGACAGAACGGCGGCCACACATTTAGATCAACTTTGTGTAGAGATTCTACGTGCTTAGAGTGCCATACGTAGGAGAGAGGTGTAAGGTCCTGGTATCATCAATGTGCTGTCGATGTACTAAAGTTATAAAAGTAAATACTACCCGACTAAATATTGATGAGATCTCCATATTTACTTTTTTTCTTTTCTTCACTGTTCTATTAAATTTAATGAATTTCGGAAAGTGTGCTATTTATTTTGACTGCAAGAAGTTAGAACGAAGAATACTTTTTAGCTTTTTTTTAAAAAATATGAATGAAATGTTTCAGGTTTTTATTTTTTTAAATGAACTGTCCCTAATTTTATTTTATTACATAAGTAGTATCTTTTTTTACTGTAGATAAATACAAAAATTTTAAGTTTGAAAAAATAAGATCAAAGTGTGCTATTTATTTTGTCGCCACTGTATCTGTACATTGTTTTTTTTTTTTCTTAGATGTAAGCAAGTTTTTCAATTCAAATTCTGATTCTAGTTCTAAAGTAAACAAGAGAATCACAACCAACTTCAGACGAATCTGATTCTAGTTCTAAAGTAAACAAGAGAATCACAACCAACTTCAGACGATTCTGATTCTACTTTTAAAGTGAACAAGAGAATCACAACCAACTTCAGACGAGTGACCATTCTTTTATTTTGAATGGTAAGTCACAGGAACCTGTTTTTGTGACAAATTAACTAGCAACGTGTGACAACCACAAATACAGAATACTGGCATTAAGGACTCTGTTTCTAGATGTCTAATTCAATAGAGTGTCACTTCAAGTGGAGAAATTCTAAAAACTCCCTCAAAATGTGAGTTCAGAATCGCGGACAAATTGTCTGAACTTTACAAAGGTCCAGCTTAGGTTATGTACAGCACTGGATACACGAAATGACAGGATTCTTTGGTCTAACAAGAGTGCAACCACCCCAACACATTCTAAATATGACTAATGACTTTCCAATACCATCACGAAAGTAACAAAACAAACCACAAATATTCACAAATCTTAACCAAAAAATATATATATTTCCAATTTTATTTAAATAATTAGAAAGTCGAAAATAGTTTCGAATATCAGTGCGCTAAAATTTATTCACTCTCACGTTGTGCTGTGCTGCTAATTATGCATACATATGCCCTCTCACCTAAGAGGATCCCTAATTTTTTTGTTTTTTGTTTTTTCTTGTGTCGTACCCCATTGATTAAGCCATGTTTTGTTTTTATTAATTTTTGCCAGTTGCCATCAGCTAATATATCATTTGGTACGGTTTAATCAACAATAGACACAATAAAGGGGCAAATCGAGTCTGTCCGATATTGCTCCCTTCCCCGATTCGGCACAACCATAACTGTGGAATTTATTTATAGGATACTGACCTTTATTGTCAGACAACGACGCGGCATACGCTCCTATCCTATTATTTGCAAGATGTGTTCTCATCATTTCGAATTTAACCAACACATATGTATGTAACGTTGGGGAAGATTTTGTATTTTATTCAAGGTCAGGTCATTGAATTCCACCAAAGTGGCTGGCTGTAGGTTATATTAAGCTTTTTAGGGAAACTGCGTCGCAAAACGGATATCCATGAACTCTCTTCTGGAACCATTGTCATTGAAGTAAGCTATAAAGCTCTGTTCGTTCGCTCCTCCAAAAAAAAGATGAAGGTACCTACACTTGTGTACATAACATCCCTTGTTTCGGGTTTTGAGGAAAGAGGAACTGAATTCTACCGTCTGGGTTTTTGGTTAAATTGTCCTTGCCCCCCTAGGCTGAGCTGAGGTGGGTATGGTCCTTATTTATTGATGGTACACTTGTTCCGAAAAGAATAAAGACGGATGAATGGTACCACGCAATTAAGTGTGTATTACGCGTCTAGGAAGATCAAGGTTCTTTCGACAGTTAACATGCTTGGGGGTTGCCATTGGCCTAGTGTTACTGGGGTGGGGTCGGACATACTCATCGACTATCGAATGTGTACTCTATATTCGAAAAATACTTTCGAAGACAGTTTTTATTGCTTTCAATTTTTAAATTACCCAATAAAACAATGCTCGGAAGTGAGGGTAATGACGTAACTTTTTGCATTATTTTATTTTTATTACTATATCAGTCATTTGCTGCCGAGATGACGGATAATATACGAGTATGGTATATCCTTGAAAAAGTAATTTGTGTTTGGGATTAGACCAATTTAGTCTACCTCCAGCTTATGCTAATGAATTTTAGCAAAGTAATGTCTGTTTTGAAGGGCGTAGAGTGGGCGTGGCAAGCTAATAACGTCTTCTAGATCCTATTGTGATCGTACATTGTCTAAACTGGGGTGGAAAGCGTAGGCTAGAAAAACTGCTAAGCTACAGACGCATTTAGACCAGTGTCTTTTCTATTACGATCTACCCAAGAACTTCTCCGTATATTTGTATCGAAATATGCTGTGGCATATCGCACATATGTACATAGCTTGAAGCTTTCTTTTGCTAGACCAATCCACAAACCACCGAGCCACAGCATCCACCTAGGCTAGATCAACAAGATTATTGTTCTTTATTTCTTCCTTATGAAAATCTCATGCGTGCCATGGTATAGAGACATTGCAGAGAGATATAAGTAGCCATCCAATAAGAAATTACCATACCAAAGGGAACTTTGGATACTGTAGCTAGGTGCTATTTGTAAGAACTGTATGAACGAAAAATAGCAAAAAAACTTTTGCAACCTTCATTGTACCTGGCCACAAATGAAAACTACTGAAAATTTAAAGGTATCAAGATGAGAAAACTTCCTTGCACACATGATTCACAATTTAGCATCTATTCAGCGCTGAATCCCTTTAAGCATCCGCCAAAGACTTATCGAATTCTTACCAATATCAGGTGGAACACCACTTTTTTTTTTTTCATTTTTTATGATCCCACCTCAGGCGAGCATCGGACAAACATCCTAGGATGGATATAAAAAAGTTTCTTAGACAAAAAATTGGTCTTTGGATTCTGCATAACGAACGTTTTTTTAAGTTCTATTCGTCTTCTCATAGAAAAAACAAAATTTCAGACTTTCAGCTCAAGACTATACAGGTGACTTGGTTATAAAAGTAAGGACAAAAACTTAACAAAACCACCAACCCTGTTGAATGAAGGTTTTTAAAATGTTTCCACCCTGGACTTCATGTCGAAAAGAATCAATTTTGTTGCGCCACTTCAAACTTGTCATTCCAAATCGCAGTTCAAATGAAACTGACGATTCAAAAATGTCAAATAAGATAGGAGTTGAAATTTATTTACGGCCCCAACTTGCCTGCTTCTATCTTCCAAAGTGTTTGCTTTAGAAAGTACTCCATACATGGCCAAAGCTCTTAAAGATTCCAAGTCATTTCCGTTTGAGTCTAATCTTGTTTAGAACTGTCTTCAAACTTTCATACATTAACATGCTTCTCAAGATACACAGCTGTCTCTTGAAACGAATTTTTCGAGACCGATGCCTAATCTGTGCAACCTTTCTGTGGTCTATGTAAGTATGTGTTAAACAGGTAAAGGTAAAATAAATACTGTCTTACTGAAGTCAGTTCATAAGCTTTAGAACATGGCAAAAAGTTGAACAATTTCTAAAAAAAAGTTCCTAACTAGTAGCTGCTCTCTCAAATACGACCTCAAAAAGTTAGTAAATATCAACCAACCGGGTATGTACCGAATGTCCTAAGGCCGAACAGCCGAACATAATTTTTATGAATGTCCCACCGTTCCTCAAACATCTCCATAAAGGCCTCACCTAACCTACGTCATGAGGTTCACTTGAAGCCCATCACCACAACTATCTTTAAAACCAGAACCCTTCTCCTTCCTGGCAAAAATCGTACTTAGACAAAACATTGCGAAAGATCCACGCAAAACAGCCGTGCGGGCGTCAGGTCTACCGAAATCTTTCTGCTCGACAGCTAAGCTCTTTCCCGCCTATGCCAGTAACGTACACACTTTTAGTTTCTATTTCTAGCACACGTTTTTAAAACGTCCAACTTCCTACATATGTGCATACCTACTCCTAGTATCTACATCCACAATTTCAGAAACTGAACACTGACGAATGCTTTTACAGTCTATTGTACAGGAATTTCCAACACCTTACATTGAGTTTTTTTTTTTTTTTGTTTTTTTGTATTGCGTGTTCACACGACACGTGTTCATAGGAATAGAAATACAAAAACCGGTGAGAAGGGTATTTATCGTCTGTCTCTCTTTCTTTATGAATTCCTCTCTTGGCAATAACCGAAAAGCATGTCAAGCAGCGAGAAAAAAAAAACACCGGTAAGTTGTTTTGTGCAAGAGAGAGAAAAAACGGAGAAGAGAGCGGCAACGAAAATTGAGTTAGTGATTGCAATTTGTAGAAAGTAGTACCTTTGTAGAGTGAAGCCTCAATCGTTTATTTGATTGAATTTAATTGAGAAACAATCCATATTAATGCAATTACATGTTGGGTTATTGTTGGCGCGGTTTCAACTCTTGCAAGTTGTGTATTTTAATATTTTCCGAAGCCGGCTAACGCCTAGGTACGTGGTGAGAGAGCGCTGCTTGTTTGTGTTTGTGGTTATGAATGTGTTGTCAAAAGTTCTGTATAGCTTAGAGAGAGAAAGAGAGAGCGATTAGTTCACTCAATTGATATGGCTGCAAAGAAAAGTAACCCACAACAAATGGTTTTCGGTTTTTTGAGTAAAATAAACAAGAGTGTAGAAATGTGAGTGTTGCCGCGGTCGCAATTTCCGTTTGTTTTGTTTTTTTTTTTCCATTGGTTTGGTTTGGAATGGTGGGTGGGTGGGTGACGGAGCAAAAGGTTCGAATCCCAGCCATGTCTCTTTATTTTTGGGAAGAGAGCATTGGAGCACTGAAGATCATTGATTGGGACTAATTTCAGCGGGTTTTGTCATTTATTTAGTTCCGTTTGACAAAGTCTTCAAATGGAAGATCCGGACTAGATGTTGGAGTTCGGTTTATGTGATGGTAGTATGCGGTTCCAAGTACTCGTTAGACTAACTGACAGTTTTCTATTAGAACGCTGTTCCATATGTCTAGTACCAATCCAGATCATCAACAATCAATGCGCGGTAGTTTAAATAGGCGGGAGATTCAGTTTGTTTTGATTTAGTAATGCTGTTTCGAGTTGTTGTCTTCGACTAGATTTCTGATCGTAAACAACATTTTGTTTTGATGTTTTCCTATTTTCTTATTCAAGTTTTTTTTTTTTTTGTCGTTTTTTGAAAGTTTATGTACGTGATTGTAGGGTTTGCAGATTGACTTTGATGTCATAATTTTCCAGGGACCGCGTTGCACATTGTCGTGGGACACTTTTAGCTATTTGAGCTCGGGCCATGTCGTACATTTTTGTGCGGCAATATGTTGGATGACCGTAGAATAGTTTTTGAGGGTTATAAATGGACAGAGACATTTTAGACACTAAGTTATGAGAAAATGAAAGGAAAATGGTTTGGCCTAGCGTCATACCATCACAAGGGCTCGACAGTCAAAGTGTTATGGGGTATAGATATGATGTTGATAGATGTTGACGTTAAAAAAACATTGTTTTTAAGATGAATGGAGTTGCATAACATCAAGACTTGTCATGTTATGAGAAGGAGGTAGTAGTGAGATGGTTAGGAACCGAATCCTAGCAAATGGTTTTTAGATCTGACTACTTTGTCAGCAGTATTATAATTCCGATTCTGGGATTGGGACGTGTTACAATAGAATTATGGATGGAATATTTTCGGCATTAGGTTTGAGGTGCCTACTATCGGTGAAGATAGCAGCGGAATTTTGTTTTTTTAAAGATCTTTGTATTCCCAACTATTATACTGGTTTGGTAGATTGAAGGTGAAAAGTTTTGAGAACTTATGAACTTGTAGTTGCAGTAGTTTGTTAGATTGAAGGCAAAAAATATTGAAAACTTATGAACTTGTAAGCACCTACATATGTATATGAAGGGATGGAAAGCACGGAGTACTTTTCTAAGCCAAGTTACTAAGAGTGAGGATGGTGAGATAATTCAATTGAATTATTTTCTTTTCTTCAGAAAAGACAAGCAAGCTCAAAAGACTAGAGTCACTGTTATAGAAATTTTTTCAAAGCGCACAATACGTATTACAGCTTTATTGACCGCTAATTAAACGCCATAATTAATTGTCAAAGTCTTGCAGTACACGTATAATCATAACAGACTTCGAGAGAGTTACAACAAACTTTTAAACCGTTCGCCTAGTAGATGTGTTAGAGTGATTTCATACTAGGTATGGCGTTATTCGAGTTAATTCTTTGAGTACGCGGCAAAATTGTGAAAATATTGTGAAATTATCAAACATTGTGAAATCGAAAAAAAGGTAGGGATTCTGCTACTAAACGACAGTGATTTGCTTTCGTTGACACTCATGCACGGGTGCTCTACTAGCGGTACACACCCAAACTTTTCGTACTATATTCTACACCTGTATGGTTATGCCGGAACATATTTTTCCTTTTGAGTGTATTTAAGGTCCCAAGGGTTACAATGTACTCTATGCTGTGTGCATGGTCCGCTTTAATTTTGCCCTAAACATAGAAAAAGGGACTCGTATTCGAACGCATACACACTTATTTCACTCGCTCCGAGTGAGACTACAAGTCAACGCATACTCCATCAGTGTATCACTCGATTGTGATATTTCAGTTCGGCTCGTGTTTAACGCGACGCTGCCACTAGATCATATTAATGAAAGTCTCCGTGATAGTTATACTTTAGCGCGCTGGTTGTAAAGGCGTCTTTCTAGAAAACGCTTGTTGAATTTCTGTTCTTCTCCGTGAGACCAGTATATGTGGTAGAAATTTATTCCTAGATCAAGTTCTACGGAAAATCTCCCCCGGCTAAATAAAATTTAAAAAAAAAAAAAAAAAAATATTCGTATGTTCTGATTTGTCTTTGACGCGAAAACTTATTCAAAAAAAAAAAAAGAAACAAAATAATAACAAGTAATAGATAGTTGTTAGCCACAATAACTGTAAACTGTCCCGCAAATATATATAAAAAGAAAAATTTCAAATAGTGTCCACCCGTGGTGTCATGCATACAACACCAGCTACAACAATCTGTAAACATCATAGTCAGCGAAATTTTAGCGCTAAAAAGAGTCCTTGTTTTGCTGCTATCCAACGAGTTGTAGTAGTAGAAAATATCGCTCCGTTGAAGAGAATATTTTTGAGTTCGCGAAATTTATTGCAAAAAAAGTGAAGTGCTAGTGAAAAGTTTTTTTTATTTTTTTTTTTGTTTTAAAGACATTTTTACGGGTAACCGGGTGATAACTTCATTTCTGTGGATTAATTGAATACACTTGGGTAAGTCCGGCTTTTGCGCGCATCCATCTTTTATTTTTATTTTTTTTGTAAAAATATTCAACAAATTGATTTTTTGTCTTGGTTGTCGGGTTGTCTTGTGTGTCGGTCTTCTTCTCTAATTCCATTGTGTTGTGTGAATCATCATCGTATCTCTCACACGATGTAAAAGACTGATCTATCAAGGAATGCAGCTTTCCGGCACTGTGTATGTGTCACTGTCCGTCTGTATACGGGAACATGAGCTAAATTTGCGGTATTTACGCCTGTTTTGTGAAGCTATGTGTAGGCGTCTTTAATATATGTATACCGGGCCCGAGGTATTGCAGAGCTTTGTGAAATTGCACAAAATTGGGTGAGGCGGCATATAAGTACATACAGGCAGACAGACGAGACAGACTATACTGTTGAAGCTTGTTGCCTATCTATCCAGTTTCCATATGGGTGGACGAGAGATGGTGAAATGTGCCAAATCAGTAGGAAATATCCCCTGAAACGCACTATATTTTTTTATTTTCCATTTGTTTGCATAAAAAAACACAATTTTCCCTACACAAGGTATCTAAAGGCGAAAACAAAATTTTTGTGGCGCAATTCGTTGATAAACGCGAAAAAAAAAAACAGAAACGTTGGCAAAAGCACGCGGACAGGGGAGTGGGAGAATGTGCGACGATTGAATTACATACATATGTATGTACATTTGGGAGACCAGCAGGAGTAGTTGGGCGCGGGGGTGTCTAACTATAGTAGTGGGTGGTAGTTATCTATGCATCCATTGAGAGGGTGTGAGAGTGTAGTACGATGTTATTTTACTATTTCGCATTTTAATGAAAGAAAATTTCACAACTTTCACGTTTATGCGCAGTGACAACGCCGTAGTGCACCTTCTACAGACGGCTACGTGGTAAAAATGGTTTTTGCCGGCTAAAGAGCGAACGAAAGAGCTAGATACCATACCGTCAAGTCAAGTCAAGTCTCAATAGCGGCGAATGTGTGGGAATACCTAATGTATGTATAGCGTAGCGTAAGAGAGTGTCGTGTTGCAGTTTTGTTGTGTTAGGCTCTGCAGTACCGTTGGAGTGGAATAGTTACTCAGCAAAACTCTATGAATCGATATAAAATGGGTGGGCAGGGGGTGAGAGTTACTAATGGGATGTTTTGCCACTTACGCCATCAACTTACCATGGGCGGTGCTGGCATTTTGTAGGCCTTTTGTTTTCTTTTTTTTTAGCCTAATGCAGTCAAATTTGAGTGCAAGGCATGAAATATTTATTGAACACAGTCGGAAAATTGGTTTGATTATTTTGCGCACATTTTTCGATCGAAATGCCGGTATTACGAAAGGAAATGATTTCGTATGGGTTTCGAGTTCGAATTTCGGAGACACCGTCAGCTGTTTTATACAAATTTCTTTGATTTTTAGACAATTATTCTTTTTTCATGACATTAAGGCGGACAATCCATGGAAAGTCAAATTTTTTTAGATTTGAACTTTGAATTTCAAATTCTTGCGAAAACTGGCAAATTTTGGGAAAGATTTGAGGATTGTGATTTTTGTGCGTGTTTAGCTCAGCTTAGTGGTTTTGAAAATCCAGTGAATGCAGTTCAGGTTTTTTTTGCACATAACTAACCGCCTGTACTATCTGTTGTATTAAATAGAAAAAGTGATTAAGGACAAGGACGTATGGCTGTGGTATCCGGTACATTTCGGTGGGCATTTCTTGCAAAAGGTAGGATTTTAGTGCTAGCCGTGGGAATACGTATTTCTTTTGTGAGTTTCTTTCAAAATTTACAACGTGTGGTATATTTATACGTAGTTTGGTTACATTTGGACATGTTCTGTATAGGTATACCCATGGTATATCTTTAACTCTACTGGTTCTTGGAAAATCAAGAAACACTCAATGGGAATTCATATGTATATCCCATACCTAGTGCACCCACTATTGTATAAATTCAGTGGCAGTCTAAACAAATTAGTCATTCCAAGAACTACAACGACTCTATTTTCGTATGAAAATATAGTTCTAGAGTTTCAAAACATTCAACGTTAGCGTATAGGTACTACGTTGCAAAAAAAATGATTACCTTCATTCGATGTCTGTCCAGTGAACAACACCTTTGCTACACTGTCCCTGTGAATCATTAAAAAAAAAACTTTGTACACATAAATTCACATTTGAATGCTTACTTGTAAAACAAAACAAAAAAAAAAAAAAAAAACAATTCATTAGTCCGCCACATTTCACAAATATTTACATAAATACCAACCTACAACCCATTCTAGTTAAAAACAACACTTACAGTTCCTACTGTTCCTAGTGTGTTATCTGCGCCAGCTCTATTATAATTATCAGAAACAAGGCATGACATGTGCACCCAAGACTTTGCACCGGGGGAACTACTACCCCCCCCCCCCCACAACTCATACCTACATAATAATAAATATAAATATAAAATCAAGGAAATAATTATGACCCACTGCTGCAAACCATTAAAACGTGTACACTAGTAGTACGAGCAGTTTTGACGTATACTTATAGTAAAAACTAAATAAAACTGGTCTATGGAATAGGATGGCGCCTTTTTGCCGCTTTCGTTTGCGTCGGACCCGATTGCTTAATAGGTTTTGTGTGGTGGCAGCGGTAATGCAATGCAAACGGAAAAAAAGCTTGCCGCGCATCAAGGTGTTAGTAATCACGAGTAGTTCGAACTATTCTTAGATTTGCGCGCTCATGTCATTACATTAAAACATTTGGTGAACGTTTATATTTTCGTATTCATTACAGGGAAGTGCAGTAGGAATGTAGTTTTTTTTTTTTTTTATTTTTGAATTCTATTTCGACGATAGATCGTAGCTAATGCGTTGCGAAAATAAACATACAGGAAGGCTACAGTCCGTCTGGAACGGATCGTATGATACTACATTTTGTTTCCTATGTACAGGCCTTATAAAGCCGGTATTGCTATTTTTATTGAATCGCTAGGATACCTTGGAAGGTTCGAGGATGTTACATGCAAAATTTTACGAACATTTTTTTTTTGTAGACACGCCCCCAAGAAGTGGGGTTGGCTGCACATATGCATGGCGTAATTTTTTTTTAGAGAATTTGAGTATCTAAACATTTGGTCTCAGTAAAATCTCTCGATTTCATGTGAAAATGTGAAGTTATGCAAAAGTGGGCGTGGCTGGACTCCTTCAAATTTGAGTTATTTCGAAAAAACTTTCAATTCCCCTACACTATCGGATGCGGCTGCTTTCTGGAGAAGGTTTTTTGTTTTTTAAGAACACCTGTTGGATTCTTAAGACGAACTGTTGAAAGGTTTCACTACATGGATCTATGCACAATGAAACAATACCTTACCCTGACCATACGATCCCATTGTTTCTACTCAATATGTCAACTCGACAATGCGAGGATAATACTTAATTTGGTTTTGAATTAGGATTAGGACTTTCAAAAATGTCGACATTACCACGAGATCAATTCTAATAAATTTTGTTTTTTAATTTTTCAGATATTCAGCTTTAGCAAGGAGCTGGGATACAGTATTTACCATCATATCTACTCTAAGAGAATAACAAAATGACGCAGCTATACCCCGATAGTTTGATTAACTCCCCATATCCGGTGCTGGATTCAGTATGGGACGATAACGAAGGTTATGGCATCATAAATGCCGATCCAGAAGAACTATTCGAAGGTGGTCTATGTACAATACCACGCAGTATATGCGATGATATAAGACTCATCGAATCCGGAGGTTCGGATTATCCAGGAAGTGAGAATTCTGAAATTGATGATATGATATCGCCACCAGAAATTCGTAACTTTAATTGCATGTGGTCGGGCAAGTCCTCACCCGTGAGTTTATCATATACACTCTCGCCAATGGATAGCACTATTTCTGCAGTGCCATTGGCAGCAATTATTGGTAATTCAAATCAAAAAATCAATCAAACTATTATAAAAACGGAACATAATGACGAAACAGATAACCAACAACAACAACTAAAACAACAACAGCGCATGGTACAACGTCAGACCCAACAACAGTTTACGAGCCAACAAAGTATGCAAAAGATTCCGCCAGGAACCTCACTGCTTTTGAATTCAAGAAAGACCAACCAACAACAACAACAAATACAACAACAGCAGATACACAAGAAAATCAAAGGCAACAGTATACAAATCCCGGTGATACAGGCATCGGAATTCTTACGAGATCGCGATTTAATTGCTTCATCCGGATCGGCACCCACGTTTGGTAGACCCGACACGCCACACAGTTTGGACGATGAAGCCACAGAATTCAAGCACACATACGATTTAACAGCTTGTGTCACAGGATCCAATAATATATCGCTGCTGGATGGAAATGAACACGAAAAGATGATAGCCATCAATAAGTTGCGCGAGCAACTGGAGGATATTAATAAGAAAATCGTTCCATCTCATAACGGTATGGCAATCGGTACACTGGCTGATGTGCAAAGTATCATCGACAAGGAAAGCTCAGCGCATTGTATCAAACAAGAATTAGATGAATTTGGCGATACCTGTTGCAATTGGCGCTATGGATCCACAGATCATTCGTCACAACAGCAAAATAGTACAGGCGATTGGGATTCCTCAGATGATGCATCTTCTTTTGATGAGGATGCAACTTCATCAGTATCGAAACGAAGTGGTTGTTCGTCATCGTTGTCGTTCTCTTCGAATCCACTCGATGGTGTTAGTGCTTACCCGGTTAAACATAGTGACCATAGCTATACCAGAAGTAAAGATGGCATCGATGATATTAGTCCAAATTTGGAGACACCTTCTGATTCGGGTGAGTTATTCTTTAAGTTTTCATTGTGTTGGAATTTTGAAATTTTTTGACAGATTAGCAACTTAAAAACGGTTAAGAAGAGTTTTGGGAACAAATGGCTCAATGTTTATCCAATTAGCAACGTCAATGCCCTCGGTGGCTGAACAACCATTCCTTCCAGCACTACCACCACCTTGAAACTCATAAAAGTGCTAAATACTGAGAACTGTGTTCCCGCCTAAAGAGAGGACAAATTGGGCCTTGAACCTATCCCATTTTTGCGCATATTGTGTAGTACACCCAGACAACTCCATCTACCGCGCAAAAATCCAGAAAAATCAATAGTAACACGTGTGTATGGCATTTGTATGTACATATGTACAGTAGAAGAGTTTGGTGCTTTAAAAAGGAAGACAACTTCTGCAGAAAAATTAACACCTCCTCGCCGGGTTTTTTGTTGTCTGTGTGTGAGGCGAAATTTTTCTGTCGCCAGTTCGGTCTTGCGCATTGAGAATTTCTCACCACCACCCTGTTATGTATGATACATGGTTACGCGCCCAAGAAAATCGTTCCAAAACAACGAGAGAAAAAAGAGCAGTAGTCGTCGCAAGGATGTCTGGCATAAAACCCAACTTCTTGCGGTGGTAGATACTTGTACTATTGCCCACCACCACCACAATTATTACTAGGTTCAAGGCACCATCATTCAGTTGTCGTAGTCGGCGACGCAAAGGTATTCCAGTTGATGCCACTGGCTGGCTGCTTATAAGGTTTCTTCTTCTTTATCTTCGGCTTTGAGAAACAATAAGCGCGGTGGTCAACCAAGTATAGGTACACTGTTTCTCCCTTCTTGTTGTTTTTTGGTTTTGCTTGCCCTAGGAGGAGATGACACGCATAGTGTAACACGATAGCATAATATTTTACTCCCAGTTTCACTTACTGAGGCGTTTATCCAACTATAGCTCAAGTCATCAGATATGGTTTGGAATATACTCGCAGTTGTATGGAGGAAATGAAATTAAATTTTGTCTGATGTCACGTCTGTGTCTGATGTCACACGTTAGTAAGTCTGGTCTGGTCTGTTCTGTTCTCTTCTGTTGTCATGTTGAGTATGCTGTATGGTGTATATATCAAAAAATTATTTTATTACCGCTAAAACTATAAAACTCTTCAGCTCTTTTGGGGGGGGGAAATTTACTAGCACTCGGTACTACAGCAGAGACTCTCCTCATTCATATGGATAGGAGTGTTATTTTTTTTTTTACTCCATTGCGTCGCTTTTTACGAGTCCAAAAATTAAGTATTCCACCGAAATTTGGCCGCTTAATTGACCAAGTCGATATATACAATGACAATGAACTATCCGAAGGCCGTATGACCGGCTCGTTAAGGGGGGAAAAACGAAAACTTTGAATCCACGTGGTGTGACCAAGTATATGAGGGCGTCTTCTCTCCATAATGAAAGCTTTACCTACGTCGTTCTCCGCCAGCATATCCAAGCGTAGAGTCAATACTTTTTAGTACATAAACGTGTTTAGATATGGATGGGGCTAAATCATATTTCATCGTCTTTATTCGCTCTCAGACTTTGAATGATATATGTAGGTGCTCTCACGATAGACGAACAACGAAAAAGCCTGCTACAATGAAGTTTTTTATTTGCACACGTGTAGCAATAAATGTTTACTCTCAAGGTCGCCACGACCGTCGTCGCGTTGAACATACATATGTATAGGGTGGGAGCTTTTTGCGGTGCTGATTTTGGTGCGTTTCCCTGTCGTCTCGGGGTACTTTTGTATACATAAAGTAGATATTTTTTTTGTTTGTTTGATAAGCATGCAGATCCATGTAAAAACGCCCACCACGCCCAATTCAAGGAGAGCAATGAGTCTCCTTGTAAAGCAAGATACATTTGATTTGGATTTTTGTTTTTGTTGCTGCTATTGCTTGGAGCGAGAGTATGAATTATGTTGTCTGGATACTTATGTGCTTGGGGATGAAGCTTACGTTATTTGGCACTGCGCCTTTAAAAAGATGCTGTTTTTTGTTGTTGTTGTTGGTGTAGTTAATTATCAGTTAAGTTGAAGTGCTTGGCAGATCTAATGGATCATGTGATGCGAGTTAAGGGGAATAATCCATTTACAGCGGGTCCCTGCCAACGCCCTTTCCACGCACATTAAATGGTCTGATGTCCTGCTCTGTGTTCACAGGAGAAATGGTAGCAAAATTTCTAGGGTGATTGAGGATTCGCGGATTTGGCATGTAGCCAGGATTATGGTCCTAGCTTTGACTATTGCTGTTTTGCCCCTAAGTATCTCGGCAAGTCGTAAAAATCCCATTTTATCACACCCGTTCCATGGTTTAAGTGATGACTCTCACAGTCGTCTGTGTTCTACGAGTTGTAGATTCTTTGAAATAATCACCCAAAGTGGGAGTTTGATTAGAAGTATAGATAGTGGAATATGAATCAGGGGATGCCCCAGACGTTAACGCCCAAGCTATATCCAAGAAATAATAAGAATCGTCTGACTGAAGATCAGTCTGCACGATCGTGTGCAGAGGATTGGAGTATGAATTGGAAGATGTCCCAACTGTTCCTTGGAATTTATACGAAACTGATGTACACACTGATCTGGCGATCATCGAACTGAGGATCAGATCGCATTATGAAGAATGCTTCACCCGTTAAAGCTCGAGTTATGCTTGGGAAACAATGCGAAACGGATATGAAGACCTAGGATCAGAGTTCGTGATCGGCATTCGCTCACTGACTGTGGTTATTCAAAGGATGTACGCGTAAGAAGTATCTCAGATCAATATATACATACATACTATGTACATATATCCCCACTTATAGCAAAGGAAAAAAAAAACCTCCATGGTTTGATTGCATGGCTTGCCATGTGCAAGAAGACAATTCAAACTCCATCAAATAATTAATGCAATTAAAATCCAAAAAATGAGTAATGAAACCATCTTTCTTCCATACATGTGTTCATATGGTTCTTCCTCCTATTGAATGTGTATAGTCTATATACCAGTTTCCTTCTTGGCCTTTTGCGGTCCGCTCATTTATATTCTATCATGCGATTTCCGTCGGATGGGGCAATGTGTCTGTCTGTCTGGTGTGTTTGCTTGGTGCATGTGCATATGGTTGAGTGCAATTCCATCGGCTTGTCTTCTTTGCGTTTTAAGTGGTTTCATCGCATCGTCGCCGCGTCGTCATACTCTTTGAGAAGCGTCCGGCTTGGTTTTGCAAAAAAAAACCAAAAAAAAAGCGCAACGACGACGACGACCTATCAACTACTGAGTCGTGTGAAAAAATATATTCGAAATTCATGATAAAACGAAAGAAACCAAACATAACGAAAGAAATGTGTAAAACGACGTGGATTTTTTGTTTTTTCTGTTTATTTATTGCCATGCTCACTATATTTTTATGCCGGCTAAACATTTTTGTTGTTTTTATTTATTTTATATTGACAATTGTTGCATGTGCGCGCGGGCAATGCATTCAGATAGTCAGATTTCATGCTGCACTTCATTTATAATTTTTTTTTATTTGCTTTTGGCTTGGCATTTTCCTGTGCGCGCTCACATTCATGATCGGTGGTTACAGAGGAAGAGATGGTGGAAGGAGAAGACGCTGATCAAAACACCACATGCGATCGCGATCGTGGAATACCGTGACCCCCGCGGGGAGAAATGCATTCGCGCGCTCGTTAACCCTTTCATTGCTCCGCTATATGCTCATATCTCAAGTTATACACGAAATATGCCAAGCATTTCCAAGTATCTCTCCGATAGGTTTTCTCGACCATGACACGAGGTTGAATATCGTGTGAAAAACTGCATTTTTGCGCTGATAAGACGTTAAGTTCTTCGATATAATTATGTTTGTTGGTAAATATTTAGCGCCCCTTCTTATGGTCTGCGTCTGGACTATTCTAGTAAGTGGTTTAACCACGAACCGGTTTAAGAAACTGCCGGTCGGCAACAGTCTTTCGATCGCGATTTCAAATTTCAGATTCCATCCACGTTGTGTCGTCGTGTAGTCTCTTTGAAGAGCTAAACAGGTTTAAGCGCTTCTCTGAATTCGAGAAAGAAAAGTTCCCCGACTATTGTATAGGTATACCTGAGCAAAGGGTATAAATTCTGTTCACGAATAGTAGACAGTCAATGAATAATTATATTACGTCATTTAAAGGCAAAGCAGACTCGCTGCATATTGAAAGTACATACATTTTTAAACACGTAGTCAGTTGGGCCTAGTCGGCAGGCAGCAGCATCACAACCGGTCAAGAGAAACACACTTCTATGTATGTGTATGGGTATGGTTAAAATCAGGTTGGCAGAAATAATCTCACATGCGAGTAAGAGAGAACTGCTCGCCTCTGAGATGGTTAATACAGACAACGAAATGTCTGTGGTTAATCTTTGGGTGGGTATTCGTATTCGGCTTGAATCATTGTGCCACGAAGCTGTGTGTTTTATGAATGAAGCCAGTGGTTGCTGTGGGTTTGCCAAAACCAAGGACAGTGCCTACTAGCTTTGACACACTATTTGAACATGTGGCCTAGGTAAATTCTCTCTCTCTTTCGCGAGATAGTCATAGCAACAATGCTTGTTCGATTTGTAATTCAAATTCCCAATCGAGCGGCGCACATTTTTGCTTTTTGAATTCCAGTCGAACTTGTTGTTTGAGTTTTTGATTAAGATAAAGCTCTCTCTTTCTCTCTCTGTGTTTCTTTATTTCTATCTTTCCATCTTTACGAATCGTGTGGAGTGTGTATAAAGCTTCACTTCGACGATTTACAACATAGATCATTATTCAGAGAATGGAGTATGGAAGTTTGGATCACACATCATGTTGTCTTATCAACTATCTTTCAAGTCGCAATTACCTTTAGAATTAACTGGCCCAAGGCTACAAATTTTCCCATTCTATGTACAAATGATTGACAAGCTTAGGGATTTGTTGGCAACATAGTCTTTTGGCAATAAATGTCTTACAACTTGGTTCGCTATTTTTGTAGATCTCTGCGATCGATCTTTACAATATAAAGACGCCATCGAGATCACCTCTTAGTCAAAACTGAAGATCATCAGTTCCAAACCTCTGAACCCACACTAGTCCCCTTGCAATATAAAATCCGATGTCGTTGCGACTAGTCAAGACGGAATTCCATAAAGTTTGTAGATCAATCTAGGTTCCAAACCACTCAACCCCTAACTTGACCTTTAACTGATCTCCTGAATAAGAAATTCATACTAAAACACAAAATTGCCGGTAGACATGTACGCCCAGTCAAAACCTGGTTCCAAGCCATATTTGGCGATGCATTTTGGCTATGCACTTTGCTAACATTCTAAACAATCAAACTCTGTTCTACTATTCTTCGTTGTAATACAACCAAAATAATCTAAAAAAAAAAAATTGTCATGTTTACATTCTTCTTCCGCGATAAAGCAAAAAAAAAAAACTTCTGTAATTTATTTTTGTTTATGTTTCTGCGATCAGCGATCAGCGCACCAACTACACAATCACTTTCGCTTTCACCGGCATGTGCGCGCGAATTAAAGCACTTTGGAATAATCTGCAATATCCGCTCAAGCTCAAAACCAATCAAATTAATTCGCCGGAAAGCTTTTCTATGCAACGTGCATCATTAGACCGTGAAGAGCTAGCTAGCTATCCATCGGATACTCATAGAGTCTGACCTTTTTTTTTGTACTTTAATGACTTCTAGTGTAAACTGGGTGAGAAGATCCTCAGTGATACGTTATGTGGCTCGTGGAACGGATCTATAATTAGGTTTTTTTTTTCCAAAAAGAACACTCTGTCGGTAACTGTTTCTACGATCGCGAATTCCCCTGATAGCTAGCTGTTCACGTTCTAAATTATTATTTTTTTTTATTCTTAAATGTTCGCAAGCTGATTATTAACAAAAGCAACAGCTCGATCGTTAATTTTGATGTTATGTGTGCGCCAGTCAGTGTTGGGTTATGTTTATTGATTTAATCGGTATAAAATATTTTATCTTTTTTTAATGCATTCGTGGAAGTGTGATCCCCCCTACCATCGAACGGAAAGATTTCATGAGAAATCCTCAGCGCAAGTTCAAACTCTATACAGTATGGTGTGGGATCAGGGTGTAATTAAAAAAAAAGCTCAACCGATGTGCGTTCAGCGTATATTTTGTTGTCATGTGTAAAATAGTTTAATCGTCAGAGAGTCGAAATCTGCTGACTGTATCTGTGCGTATTCACGCATGTAGAACCTACTAAAAAAAAAATACACTTTTGATCGACTGCCAGCTTTTTTTTTTTTTTTTAGATAGTATCAGCGAGAAAGTAGGTTAATTTTTATTCGTTGACAACAGAATAGAAACAAAAAATGAAAACAAAAATTCTAGTCATTATCGCTTGGGGAATGATAGCACCCGACCAGATCACGTTGGAGGCACTTCTTACACTCTTACGCTCAAGCGGTGTAAACGCTAAAAATGTTCCATCACCCACATTCGCACGACGATAGTCTATTTATATGGTTCCCCCCATAAACTTTGTACTGTCGGCGGAGGTGTATGTTATAAAGAAATATTTGAATTAACTAAATTTAGGAGATTTCGGGGCGACCGGTATAAAAAAATTTCCGTTCGCTAATTCACTAATTCATCTTGGCTGCTTGTCTCCTCCTTTGACTGTGTATGCACAGTGAGTGTATTATGATATCAACTTTGATTAAATTTAGAATTGGGAGGAGGTAGTGTAAACTCGAAACTCGCGTTTTTCGGCAATGCGCCGCCTTTGCGCACCACATGGTCTGACGTAGAAATTTGGCTCACACAAGCTCTGTGCCTCAGCAAATAATGTGTGTATACACACTCTGCTCGAGTTCTCATAATAGAGCATAGTTCACTACTGCTGCTGCCTGGGGTTTCTTGAATATTTTCTGCTGTTGCTATGAGGAAATCGATTTAAGAAATCGTTGTCGTCGTCGTCGTCGTCAATGGTAGGCCTTTGGTGTAAAACTGTGTGGAAGGCGGCAAGCATGTCTTTTTTTTGCTGTTTAATGATTTTTACGTAACTCGGAGATATTATGTCGTTGTGTAGTAGCTTTTTATTCCCATGATGTATATATGTATGTATTTACCGGCAATGGCACAATATACTTATGTATACATACGAGTATGTGTATGTAAGTAGCCTAGTCATTGGAGAGTTTATAGCCTTTTTTTTGCACAGAAAGTGAGTGACTTCCTTCTGTTGTCGTGTGTAGTCTCTATCCACTCTATCGTATGATAAATAGTTTTGGCATCTATTGCACTAATACAACCTACCCTCACTCGTCCAACAATGTGGGGAGCAAGGGATTGGATGATTATTCTCCACGTGACTCACAGTGAATTTCAAGAGGGGGTGGTGATTATACAGAGTAGCAGCAGATTTTTAAATTGGCGGCGAGATTCTGAGTCAGATTACCTATTATTATTATTTTTTTTTTGTTTCCTAAGTGGAAATACCAGTCAGAACTGGCGCCTGTCGACGTTTAAAGTTGTTAATGTGTCTTTTCATACTTTGGTGACCTGACAATGCAGACAGTTTTTTTTATTGCTTCTACAAATTGTCCATCTAAACAGATGGGGTTTTTTTTGTTTGTCAAGTGAAAGGGATGATTCGATTGGTATATCTGCAATCCTACGTCACCAATGTTGTAGCTACTATCTGCTGTGCTTAATCGCACTTGACAAGTGAAATTATTATGATGGATGAGTGGAATTTTTGTTTTCATTAGTCTTTTAGGGTATTGTTTCTAAAATGAAAAAAAATCCTAAACAAAAATTTCTGTTTGTATCATTTCAGATGAAGAAATTGACGTAGTATCCCTCGGCGATAAGAAACTGCCAACAAATCCATCGGACAAAGATCGTCGCGCTCTGCAAAACAAAGTCGCCCATAAGTTTTCTGCACGTATTGTAAAAACGGCCAATGGCATACGTACAATACCGCCACGTCGTCGTGTCTCCTACGATCTACCCTACACCCCGGCGAGTGTAAGCCCAGTTAAATCCGGTTCATCACTCGCCAATTCACGTTATCCCTCACCATCGAATACGCCCTACAGCAGTAGTCAATATTCATCATCCTCGTCGTCGTCCTCATCATCGAAATACCACCATCACAGCAGTAATTCAAGAAAACGTATCGCAGCTAATTGCAGCATACGAACAGGTGGTAATGGTGTAATAATAAATGGTTCCAATTCCGATGAGTTTATGCCACCAAGTAAGCGTCATCGTGGCAAAAAACAAAAGACAACCACAAATGTCTCCATTAAACAGCGTCATTACAGTGTCGACGAGGTCGATACCATCGAAAAACGTAATCTACACAATGACATGGAGCGTCAACGTCGCATCGGTTTAAAGAATCTATTTGAAGCGCTGAAAAAGCAAATACCCAGCATAAAGGACAAGGAACGCGCACCAAAGGTAAATATCCTAAGAGAGGCAGCTAAATTGTGCGAGAATCTAACTCGTGAGGAACAACACTTGAGCGATCATGTTGAAATGCTTAGAGAACAGTTGAGAAAGCGTCAGGAGATTTTGAATAAACATCGATTGAAACAGAACGCCGCTAGAGGGTGTTGATAAACAAAATAATAACAACAACAACAACAACAAAAAAAAACAAAGTGATTCTTGTAAATGTATGTAAATATTTTTTAATTTTTTTTTTTTAAATTTTGAATGATAGGAGGTATAATAATCTGTGACCAAAGGGAAGAGATAATATGATATTGTATGTCATTTAGGGATATTGTTTTCATCAAAAATGCTTCTTTATTATATAAAACCTATATATATATATATACACGCGATATGTACATATGTATATGTATAAGTTATAAATTTAAGAATTTTAATTAACACATTACTACACTTGGTCGGGCGGATAAACTCTCCCTTAGGCCGATAACTGTCGATTTTTATTAAGTTTTTTTTTTTTTTTTCATAATTTGATATAACGTATATACATAAAAATACATTTGTATATAAGAATATCTTTTATAGGGTAGACAAACAAAATATAACAAAAAAAACCTTTATATTTTGTGTTTTTTTTGATAATATTTTGCTATAGCGCATATAGTAGGTTTCATTATATAAACAACCTATACATATATTTGGACATGAATTAATAAAATAGCTTATATTTAAATGAATTTCTTGGGTATAATACAAAAAAAAAATCTTTGTCAAACGATTGATTAACTAAGAGGACATAAGACGCCCAAAATTTTTATCACAAAACAACAACAAACTGAATTATTTCGACAATAACTACTATAACAAATTGAATTATAAATTATTTCATTCATAAGTAACAAATAAGTTGCAAATTGCTTAGCCGGATCTCATTCATACACTACTCTGTGTGTGTGTGTGTGTATGTTGTCGTCCTCCCACACATTCAGCTAGAAAAGGCACAAACGTGTTGCGATTTACAATAATACGCGACTAAGAGAAAGGTCAATGATTCATTTACAACAATACCCTTTCTCTTCTTATTCTCTTTATTTTTTTTGTTGTATTACTATGACTCGCGCGCAACACAAAATAATAATAATAATACAAAACAAAAAAAAACAACAAACAAATACGCGTGGTGTACCTAAAATATCGAATCGCCGCGCCGGCCGGCAAAAAAAAAAATAACAAAACACTTAAAAGAGAACAAAAAGAAATAAATACAAACTTGGAATACCAAGTAAATGTATTTTATTATATATCTCCCTCTCGGTATTCTCTATAACAAAGTGCATGGCTTTTTCTTGTCACTGTGTGGCGTAGTTGTGGCAGTTGGTTATGCATGCTACACGTGTATCTCTTCGAAGATTACGATTATTTTCTTTCGTGGTTAGCTATAGCGAATTATGGGTGTTTTTTTGTAGTGTAAATATGTTTTTTTTTTGTATATAAATATAATCAATCCTTTGACATAATTATAATAAATTGATTTAAACAAAAATAAAAAATTAAAGAAAGCAAACACGATATATGGAATATTTAATAACAAAAAATAAAAAAAAAAAACAAGTTACAAAATAGTACAAATAGAATTAACGAATACATACATTTTGATTACAATTACAAATTTTGAGCACTAACGAAAAATAATAAAATAAAAAGAAAAAAAAAATATACGATATAAATATATAATACATACTCCTATCATATTTTTTCATATACCACCAATGTATGAATTGAATAATTATGAATTAATAAAAAACATAAAAAAAAAAAAATACTTTGGATTCGATTGACTTTTTGTTTTTTTATTTGAACTTTCTTTCTTTAGATACATTTTTGTATAGTAGATGATTGTTAAAAGAAAACGTTTGCGATTTTTTCTTGTTTAATTTGCTTTTACTTTATACACACACCTACGATGTGATAAAGTAAGTGACATCGATAACAATTTACATAATTAACTAAACATAAATATATAACTTTCATATATACGCATGTTTAAATGAAAAATAAAAAATATATAGTTCCTCTTTTGTATAGTTTGTAAAGAAACATACGCCATCTAGTGTTTAGAAATGAGCATGAGTTTAGTTTTTTTCAAATTGTAAGTGCCCCCTCCTTCTCCTCGCCCTCTCCACATATGGAATTATGTGATTGATTCGGATCTTCAACTAGATGAGCGTTTTTTTTTTTTTTTTTTTTTTAATGTATATGTATTACTTTAGTTTATTTTTGTTATGTAGGATGTGTTGGACAACTATTTAGTTGGAAATATCAGACACTTTTTAACTGTAGGTATTATAGAAGAAAAAAATTTGTGTTCATTGAAATTTTAAGGGAAAAACATTTATAAAACAAAAATAAAATGAGTAGAATATAAGCAAAAGGGTTAGTTCGTATGAAAAGGATTCAGGAATACAGTGAAAGTCTCGGTTATCCATACGATATGAGTGAAAGTAGAAGGAATCCGGTTGAATTTCATGAATTAAATGGTAAATTATAAATATCTGCAAGGAATGTTTCCTTTATTTGAGAAAACCGAACCTGAATTGCACAACTTTTTTCTTTTTTTTTCTTTTTTAAATCTATTTCTGCTTTGTGCTTAATCGAGACCATATTGTTTTTGTATATTTCTCCACACAAAATTTTATATGCGGCTACGTTATCTACGAATAAATAAGTAATAATAAAATAAAAATATTTACATGTATATTTAAAACTATGAAACGTTTAAAATCAGGGGAAAAGTGTTTTATATATTTTTTTCTTATAAATAAAAAAAAACTAAACATAATAAAAATGCTTTTTGAATATTAAATATTATATGATATTTACTAAAAATATATACATACATACCTATAATATAAAAGAAATAATAGCGTTTTTTGATGAAAACAAAGTAAACAATTGTTAAAAATTTGTTATACAAAAATATGAAAAGTGTAACATAAATAAAAACTACATACATATATATATATATATTTATAATTTTTATTTTCTTATATCACACGCCCCTAAATTTGTTATGAATTAAGTGACTTTTTTTTTTATAATTTTAAGTGTTTTTTCAAATGTTTTACTATTTTTTTTTTTCGCTATATATACTTAAAGTTTATTAAATACGTTGTTAAGCAATGATTCATAAAAAACAAAACAAAACAACTGTTGATAGTAAATTTTAAGGTTTCTTATATTCACGTAACACAATTTATTATTTCTTAGAATTAAAAAAAAAAAAAACATACATAAATATATGTAATCTTAAACAAAACAAAAAAAAAAAAGAAACATTAAGCAATATACAATATGAGATGGTAATGTACGAACCTATACATTTAATTTTTCTTTACTTTTTTTTTATTATTTTTCCTTTAAATAAATGTAAACATTTGTCCAAATATCCTGAAGACACATTTGTTCACAATTTCAGTGATTTTGGATATTAATCAATGATTTATATCTATTTTGTTTGTTGGAACAGAAACAACTTAGATACATAGACTAATGTGTATCTTCTGCTAAATATACATAAATAATAAATGCTTTTTCAAAAGCACATAGACACATGGAATAATGTAATTCAAATTACACATAAAACAAAATCAATGCAAATCTATAGACTACTTGGTTAATTTAATTTTTTTTTTTTTAAATATACAAATATATACATATATTTTGATTTAAAATAGAAATCAAAGAAAACAAAAAAAAAAGAATATTTTTTACTGAAAAAAAAAATCAATTTGAACTAAAAAAAAACCACATGTACAAAGTAATACAAAAAAAAAGCAAAAAAAAAAAAGAAATGATCTTCCAACTAATTCAGAATGTAGTAATAATTGAAAAACAAAATAAAATGCAGAATTGTGCCTTTTGAAAACGCGTTTTTTTTTCAAACCTTTATATACTTACTAGAGAACTTCCAATTTTCTTTTAATATAAATATTCACAACACTATTGTGTTTTTGCTGCCCGACTAGTAAACAAAAAAACAAAAAAAAAAAAACGAAAAACGACAAACATTAGCAATAAAATTGTACTGTTTCTTGATTACCATGTTTAGTTACATAATTTATATACCTCGCAAGTGATGATAATGTTAATCAAAAAAAAAAAAAAATAATACAAAATTGAAACAGAAACGGCCAGCAAATCCGTAACAAAATTATTACTTTTATTTCTCGTTAATAGAACTTACATTATAAATACATTTGTTATTACTGAGATGTTTTTTTTTATAACTTTATATACATACATAACTATAATTAATTATTTTTTTTTTGGTTTTTTATTAATGAATTCCTAAGTGATGATTTAAAATAAAATGGAAATTAAAAAAAAAACTGCAGAAATTGTGTTTTTAATTCGAATTTGTTGTTTGGGTTAAACGGGAAGAAAGTACAGCGATTCTAGTACATCCTTGAAGTTTATTTTCCAGGTTCAATTGGACTTTTTTAAGTAAGTATGTTTAGGAAGAGACGACCAAGACTAGTTAGAGGATATCACGTGTACGTTTTCAGTCCGGTAGATGGACAACAATCAAAGAAATTTTCAGATCAAAAACTTACCGCCAAACTATTATGAAGTTCCGGTCTACCATCTATCCGTCGACCTCGAAGCCATATTTGGTAATATACTCAGGAGTCTAGAAAAATGGAAAATGAAACTGACTTCGGGTATTTGCAAAACGAATATAACTTACTTAACGGGTTCTCGAACCGTTAAGAGTCTCTGGCTGGGACACGGCAGCCTTCCAATCCATAAGATCCTGGTCACCCTGCTTCGAGGTGTGCAGACTAAGCGTTCTGGCATTCGCGATAGCTTGGTCTTTAAAACGTTGGTTCGATTTTCCTTGTCCTCTAGAACTTGGGGGCTGTGATTCGGAGGTCCTCTTTGCTGGAGCATTATTGTTCATTCGCTCGATGTGGTTGAGCAAGTGTAGTCGAAGTATTTTGGCTTTTTGGATTACATCCACATTTTGGTGCAGCTCACAGAGCTCGGGGTTGCATCTTCTCCTCCATTCGCCCTCGTCATATAGGGGACCGAAAATTCGACGAATTTTTCTCTTGAAAGTACCCGAAATATCTCCTCTGCTCGATAAGTAGTGCAGCACCCGGATCCATGTAGCAGAACTGACGGGATCAATGTTTTGTAGAGCATGCATTTCGTCTTCCGAGTTAGGAGTTTGGCACCCACTTGTTTCGCCAAACCGAAGTAGCAGCGGTTTCCTAAGGCAAATCTACCTCGAAGTTATTGCTGCCTACAGGGACGATTCATTCTAAGCGGTAAACCGATGGTTCTTTATTTGTTGACAACAGCTATATACTTGGTTTTGCCCTCATTCACTTCAAGGCCAACTCATTTCGCCTGCTATTCAATTGCCGTAAGAGCTTCTATAAGGACGAACTGGGAGCTACCGATAATGTCGATTTTGTCTGCCTATCTCAGCAGCTCGACAGATTTGTTAAAAATTGTGACATTCATGTTTACACCGACCCTACGTACTATCGGTTCCAGCACAAGATTGAAGAAATCATACGACGCCGCATCTTCTTGCCGAAATCTGGTGTATGTTTGAAATAGTTCAGAGGAATGTTCCCAAATTGTACATTCCACCGCGTGTTTTCCACCAGCAAGCGGCATAGCTGCCAAAGTTTTGCCAAGATCCCGAATTCAGTCATCGCCTTGTAGAACTCAAGACGATGAATGCTTTCATATACGGCTGTCTCGATGAAGAGATGGTGAGTCTCGACTATAACATTAGGCTACAGTCTAGCTTATCGCAGAAGATATGAATATTCTTATATACAGCATAAACAAAGAGAGATACATCCATCACATAGGGCAGCTCATTTTCCTTGGAGTAAATATCCACAAATGACACCTTAGCGCCAGGTTTGATTAGCAAACTCCTACGACAGAAAATATCACCTTTTCGTACTGAGTGCAACAGTTTCTCAGCTTAACACTTCCATCTGTTCTTAGGGAAAGCTACAGTTCATTATGTATAGAGAAATAAGTTAAACTAACTAGACACTCTTATATAATCGCTAGTCGTAGAGCTATGTAGGAGGGAATTTACACGCTATAAGTTTGAGGTAGACATCAGGGTATCAGACATTTTCATATAACAGCTAACAAAGTGATCATTCTAATGCTCTGAACAGCGTACTACCAAAGACCTTATAATACGAAAATGTCGCACAGCATGCAACGAAAATGGACCAGAAATTGTTCGAACCCAATCAAAGAAAAATGTATAGATGTCCAACATTTTTCATACACAAAAGATCATCGCTACTATTGTACCTTCTAAGTGGAGTTTATTTTGATTTTTCCCAATCTTCTGTTATTTGTTGAGCGAAGTAGTTAATTGTTAACAGTCACAATGATCCCTGTTTCTCTCTGTAAGGTAACTATCGACGTGATCACCACATTTTGCGATCGTTTTTGTTTGACAGCGCGATCGTTTTACGGAGGGTGGAATCCTGTAAGGTGATACATAGTTGATAGTCGGACTTCTGATACTCTAATATGATTATCACTCTGTGTTAGCGGTCTGCAAGACGATCGCGTTGTCAAGCAAAAACGATAGCAAAAAAGTGATGATCACGCTAATAGTCAACTAAGAGAGAGGAGCATGATCATTGCGATATTGTCAACTCTGTTCCAGTGATCTTTGGCTGAAACAAAATACCCATTGCTTTGGTGGGATGGTAATGTCAATAGGATGCTGAGATGTGATTTGACCATCAAATCTTAGGGCTTATTGAACATTTGTTCATGAACGAGTATAGTTTATAAATGCTAAACAAATGAAGATGAAGGTCATCTTGCAAGTATTTCAAATAATCGCCTTTACTTGTGTGGTGGCGTAGTGGAGTGCTTAAGATTAAATGTCGCCCAACTCACAGTCTATAGAAAGCAAGTGAACTCGAGTTCGATACGCATGGCCTTCCCACTGGTCTCGTTATCACACCTTACGCTACGCTTAACTTTCTTCCTCTTAATGCGGTACTGGGATTCCAGTAATACTACCTCCATTCCAGAAAAGCTTCTATCCGCGTTTACGTCTCTTTGACAGCCATGTCTTATATCGCGCTAGCTGCCAGAATGCCTTTCATTGCTTTCCATTACTCGTCTATGTTTGGTTGAGCTGTACTGCTAATCCATTCGAATCTTCAGAAATATGGCCCCCAAAATAAGTGCCTTAACCCTTTCCTTGTCCCGAAGAATGCGAAATAAGTTGGTGCAATTGTCGTAGAAGGAAAGACGTAGGCGAAAGTAAATTTTGGCTGTCAACTTACACCACCCTTATTTCAGGCATCTGAGAGACAACCGCTAAGCATTTCACAGATCGTCAAGCGAATAATCTGGTTGAATATTCGCTGCCCATCATTTGAAGCCCAGGTGATTTTATGACTGGCATTGTGCTTCCAAGAACAGGTCCGTCGACTATCCTGTCAGTCGTTATTCCACTGTATCTAGCCATGTCCAGAAAGGAATGATATTTGTTTAGACTCAAACAAATCAAAACAAACGGGAATGCCAAATTTACTAACGAATTAGAATCACCAATAGCCTGAGCCATAAAATGCACAAATGAAAACCACTTAAGAGGACCTCTAGGTTTTTCCAGGTTTTTTCTCTTCTCCATACGTGATCCGTGCAGCAAACATACTTCCATTAAAAGGCCGATCCTAGGAGATAACAAAATATAAAGCAATCTTCTGCTGACCCAAAAATTTGTTTATTGAAGTAAATGTTGTGCTACCAAGGCCTGAAATGCAAAAGGAACAGAATTCGCACAATAAATTCTATTTATTTATTTAAAGAAGCGATTTTTTTTTCCAATTAAGAGGGAAAGCAAATCTTTTTCCAAAAAGGATGTATGCATACACACCTGCCCTTTTTTTCCACAATACACCTTGAGATTTAAATACAGATTCTCTTCGCCAAAGGAAAGTACTCTATACCTGCGCGAAATCTTCATTTAACAAAATAGCAGCACCTGCTTACCTAGATCCGCTCTTGCATTGAAGGATTATATCCAACTCCTAGTACCTGTACATTTTCCAGGAAGCGATACACACATTTAAGATGCAATAAAAAATAGTGCTTGGGTAATCACGCACAAGAGTACCTGGCAACAAAACTTAATTCTTCATTACTACACCCGGTCATGGTGTCATCTACTTCAGGTGCATGTGCTACTTTATTATTTCGGACTCCATCAAGCGGCTAAGTAAAGGAGAATAATAATGAGATTGTTGGGCTTAGATTAGGTAGGAGCCCTACTTAAAGATATCACATAAAGATACATCTTAAAAGGGATGTGAGCACATTGAGAGATCCGGTAGGAAAGAAAAAAATTAAAGAATGATGTACTCATCTCGGTAATTAATTTAGCGCTACTGTTAGTCTGCCTTTGTGTGGTTTATTAAAATTGAACTATAACTTGTGACATGTGACAAATTTTTTTTATGGCACTGTAATTGCGCCGACATACAGTTCACATTAAGATGACATCTAATCTTTGTGTATGTAAATCTTCATGTAAAGGTATAAGACGTAGTTTTGATTGTACAAAGCAAACACTTATAATACGTATGTAGTGGAGAAAGTTAGATGTGGTCCTAGGGTACATAAGCAGTCTGAGTTAAATCTTGTCGAGGTTTAATTGTCAAAGTTTGTGAACTTTACCATAAAAAACCTAGTAAGTACGAAAAGATGTGTGAGAACTTTTTGCCTTGTTTCTAAGCATTGGAGGCTCGAAGAAGTTCAATTAAAGTTCAACCTTGGTATGAAGGCATACATATTTGTGGTAATACTAATTTATGCTACCAAGGATGAAACATATTTATTTCAATACTAAAAGAACGGTTTGCGTTACACTATTAAAGTACTCTTCTACTCTTAGTAACTAGACAATACCATCGATGGATCTGATCCTATTCTGTTAAGGAACCCAGCGATCACATATTAAGAACTGTCAAAGTGCTCAGAATCCTAGACTATTATTAATATTTCTTAAGAAAACATTTTATTCTCTAATATTAATAGGGTGACCGGATAACAATGATACTTTTTTGAATAGTTATGTTTCAGCAGATGCCAAAGTCACCAATAACATTCAGCCGTGAAAATATTTAATAAGGTTTGCCACTCCATCACGCGTCGTATCATGCTTACAGAACGTGCGGAAATTATTACAAAATATCGAAATTCCGGCTGTAAGTACGGAAAAACAATGACGAAAACATAAAATAACACAGAAACGTCGATTCGCAGCCGATCAGCTGAATTGGGTATCCCCAGATAGTCAACCCGTGTTATTTTGATGAGATGAATTTGGACATACATCCGTATAAGCTTGTGCTGACACAAGCATTGAAACCTGAAGACCATAGACAACGCTATTATTGGCCAGAGAATTCTTGGAGCTAACACAATCCACACATGTTTCATCAAGCATCATTGCATCCACAAAGATTAACTGTTTGGTGCGGATCATGGCATGGCGGCATCATCGAACCTTATTTCAAAATGAGGACACTGTTACCGTCAATGGTCTCAGGTGTAGAGCGATGGTAACCGACTTTCTGTGGCCAAAGCTAGCCAATATCGATATATCCGAGCTGTGGTTCCAACAACACAGCGCTACATGCCATACAAGCGGCGCAACGCTCGAAGTTGTGAAAAAGAAATTTGCCGACTGGGCCATCTCACGGCGAGTGTCCATGAACTGGCCTCCGCGATCATGCGACCTGACACCACTCGATTATTTTCCTTGAGGCTATGTCAACTCCTTAGTTTACGCTAACAA
Organism: Xylota segnis; assembly: GCA_963583995.1. Taxonomy (NCBI): domain Eukaryota; kingdom Metazoa; phylum Arthropoda; class Insecta; order Diptera; family Syrphidae; genus Xylota; species Xylota segnis. Next base: position 39,990,847 of record OY757237.1, read on the forward strand.
GGCAACCACTTTGGACGAGCTTGAGCCCAACAGTCGAGACACTTTGCCGGAATACCGCCGCATATATTGGATCGAGTGATCAAAAATTGAACCATTCCTTTAAGCACTGCCAGCGAAGCCGAAACGGCCTTTTGAATGATGTGCTATTCCACACATAATGGCATGAATGTAGTCTCAAAATAAACCCAGAATCAATTTTATATCTCACATCGTTTTTTCTTTCATTCTTATCTGGTCACCCTGTACAATACTTTTTCGCTCCGCCGAAGGAGTTCACAGTGATAAACTTCACAAATTGATCACCACGCATGCACAAAGCATTTATCTATTTTAAATACCAATTACATGGATCTAAAAACTTTATTCGATGAACTGAAGCCAAAAACACAAAGTTTCGAATATTTTTATTCCAAAACGCTACCCTGCTGCAGTGATACCCGCATGGGGGAATTTTTTATTTGCCGAAACATCTCATTAAATTCGTTAGATTTAGAGGCAAGAAGCGACCAGAATTTTCGAACGCAGGCAATCCCATAATAATGTCCTTAATTATGCATAACTTTTGAATATAATGTGAAGAGTATTTCCATAAGAATAGACTTTTTGTTTGTACAAGCCCTTTTCGGCTCGATTGTGCTTGGAAACTCTTCAAAGCTATCTAAATTTAACACAAAACTGCTCACCAGACACCCATGAAAGTATGTCACATTATCTTGGCCCGACACTAAATATAACAATCCGTATATGATAGCAATTATTAACAAATACATTTAAACAAAGAAAACAAAAATTCGAAATCCTGTAGTTCTAATTCTAGAAACTCTTCCAACTGACAGATAGACGACGACGGTACGGAAATAAATCGTGCTCGTATGATGCGTTATTCGACGGGGGCATCAGCTGATAAAAGCCATTGCTAAGGTCGATTGGGAACGGGATTTTAAAGATTCTATTTTCGAAAACCAACAAAAAAAAAGTGGAAGGGATATTTCCATTCTTTTCGAATGACAGAAATCTTTTCCACGAAAAAAAAAGAACGCCAAATCCGTTCTCCAACACTAATGGGCAATAAAACGTGATATTTATGAATGCCGAGCATTTTAAATGAGGAAGCTGCTTCCACGCTTTCTCAGTTTTTCTCTATACCCACCTAGACAGAGCGCGTGGTCTATATTTAACATAACAAGGACACATTTCTTTTTAAGATTGATTAATTGATGATGTTAGACATAAATATTCCAGAGCTTTATTATGTGCGATCGTCGATTCAACATATGAATCGTGCAATTATAGTTATCCAGGAAGAATCTGATTGATACAACATAAATTTAGTGGAACATCATAATGCGTTGCTTTCATATAGATTCAAGTGTGTAGTCCTATTTCGGGAAAGTTCCATAGAAATGATTAGTAAACCTAGTCGTTGAAATATTATAGTGTTTGTGGGAATCCATCCAGAACACGGATTATTAACTTTTAGAATCAGGGATGTTATACAAATTTTACAGAAATTTCTCACATTTCATATTGGACACAAAAATTATTTGGCAACATTAACACGGAGTCATAGCCTTGCTGACACAGTGTCAATTCTACTAAAAATACCATTGCGATGCAGCAGACACTATCCACTGAGATGTGCGCAAATGTCTTCATCAAAAAACTAGTCACGCAAGCGATATTTGCCTATAATCGCCCCACATTTGACAGATCTTGGAAGGGCAGTCCTCCGCACTTAAAAAAGTAGAGTGCAAGCAAATCGATGTCCATTGACAGTTCACTGTAATAAATCATCCTTCTTGTATCGATCATGTTTAGGCCCATCTATCTTTTAAAACAGACAGTCTTAACCATGACTCATGACGGCGTCAAAATCACATCATCACAGAGAGTCAATAGTCAACATGCACCATAGCACGTAAAACAGAAGAACTATATGTTTTTTTATGCCAATTGTCCTGCAGATTCGAACGTTTATTCTCTTTCTTGTGAGAGTCTTCAGAAATAAGTTGAGTTACCTTTCGTGATTCTGGTCCATAGTTGCCAAATTTTCCTGTCACCAAATAAATTTTTAGTACATTCACATGGCACCAGTCAAATCATTCCTCAGTTACATGTCAAAATCTGTCGATTGTTAGCGCCATCTTTCAACTTCGAATTTCGAACTGATACTTGCGCAGAGCTCAGACACAAAATGATACTGTGTAGCTTGGAATGATGGTGATTTTGTAGCTGATAGTGTGTATGTGTACCCTACTTAAGTACGATTTCAGCACATAATTACAAATCACCATTTCTGATCGACACGTACTAATCATCGAGATACAAAACAAAAAAACTTCACATCAAGTTACTGTGGAACATGAAGGCGCATGCTGTACATTTTCATTTGTTAATCTCCATAGCAAATATTATTGGCAACACACGAAGTTACATGATTCAGCTCTCAGTACTAGTTGATCATTCGTAAAAGAACAAAGTGGCTGCCCTTGGCCAATTAATATATGTATGTATATACATATGTGTGTATGTATGCTTTAAGCACGTGTCAACCATTACGATTAGATCGACGCGAAAAACCGCTGTTGAGCGGCGGAACTGTCGCACTAACAACGATGACGATATGGGCTGGGCTGGCGTAGGTTTAAGAGTTTTAGTGTTTAATAAATTAGTACTAAAATGTTGAAAATAAAATATTATGTTTAAAGATTCATTTACGACTTCCTTCATTGACTGAACAATTAGAAATAAATACTGTCAGTATTCTTGTAATGAATGGGTTTGCTAAACACTTTGATAAAACGCAAAAGATTATAAAAATATTGTACTATGATATGATACTTATGTTCAGTTGTTCTAGAACCTTTCTCTAAAACGAGTGATTGAGAATTTTAAGTATAAATGTCCAAAGCTGTTCCAATCCATTCGAACATTGCATCAGTTTTTTCCTATATAGTATCTGTCCTTGACGCGCTTTGCTTTGAGTTCGTTTAAGAACAGAATGTTTTTTAAATTGCGTTACATTTGATAACGTATGTTGCTATGCAAAATGCAAAATCATTAATAGTCTGACTGTAGTCCAAAGCGGAGTGAGACAAGGGTTCATACTTTCACCGGTGACGATGGATAGCCGACAGAATTATAGTCCTGCATCAAATGACTGACAAATTGGAAGTCAAGGCAAATAGATTAAAGCCCTGAGCCTTCGAAACTCTAACCCTCAACAAGGAAGCATAATCTCGTCCAATAGTGGTCTCGAACTTGAGATGATTACCAGATTCAAGGAAGTAGATATTTTGCTTTCAGAATGTTGTCCAAGATTTGGAAGAGTAATGTTCTCAGCATGTAAACCAATCTGTGAGTCTTTCCCACTAATGTGGTGTCAGTTCTTTAGTACGAATGTTGTACAAAGTTCGAATAATCAGATCCTATCGCGAAATGTGCCTGAAATCAATAGACACCACCATCGTGGGGCAGAATAGTTAAGGAAAATCGGTTCATTGTTAGGGTGAGCTTAAGAGAACGAGGTAGTCCCTATCCGCATTACACGTTCTATCCGTCTTCATAAAATTGTATCTGTACTTTTCTTTGAAAACATAGTGTAAATTCAAATAAGGTGGCTCGCAGTACAGTAATGAAATTCGAGCATAATCTTTGTCAACTCAACTCGTCACTCACCTGAACCTGAAGAGTTAATTACCTTTTGAATCTCTCTCGAAACACTCTTGACCCCAATCTAAATTTCAAATCGTAACGGCAATATGGTTATCACACACATGTTATAAAAATGAAAAGGTCAAGTTAAATGGTGCGAAAGTTATTAAAAAATAAAAAGGAAATGCATTTTCTTCTTCGTCATTACCTCGTTTAATTTTATTTCATTTTGTCTATGCACTTTTCACTAGACTGTGCCTAAAATAGATCCGGTGTGCCGTTCTTTGTGCATTCTTCTTTTGGTATTTTTGGCTAATTTCCCGGAACATTTATAGGGGGCCGGAAGTAAAAACGTTTTGTTCATACATACCATTGGTGACTAAATATTTAATTGACCACTCTGGGTCACTTTTTGAATCAATTAGATATTACATTAAGTGAAATGGGAGGGTTTTATGACAAATTTGGTAACCAAAAGTGGAGGAGGATCATTTAGTAAAGTAATTGTTATGAAAGTATGAGATGTAACCTATTCCAAACCTAGTAGGTAGACTTATATGGACATAGTTCTATATCCAGACTAATGGTTAGAATTGTATTGCATAAAATGAATTGACTATGTCCCTATTCGTCGAAAGTTTGCTCTCTATAGGAGCCTCTGATTGCATTTCAATGTGTAACATCCTGCGCTTGAAGATCTAGTTGCGATCGGGGACTGCTTCTATATACATAGTACAAGGTGACTGTGATCCACAATCTTAATAGTCTATTCACAATCGTGCATGATATTGGCATATTTTATGTCGGGTCGTGCTTAACAACGGACTAGTAGCAGACCTTCGACCAAATGGGAGTCTGGTATTTTTATTTCCTTAAAAAAATCATAAAAATTCTGATGCGTTTATTTGTACATGTCGAAGAGAATATTACACCTATGAATTCCAAAACAAAGCGCCTTTACGAGCCTACTAAAGAGAAATTAACTGCCATGGTGAAATAGCGGTCTATATTTTCTAATCACACAACTCTACTCAACCTAACCTCTGTTGCCTCGGCCATGGATTTTTCTGCTAGGCTTTTTTCGAAGTATCCAGACTGACCTCACTTTTTGGAAATGTTCTAATCCAAATATAAAATATTGTAATCCATCAATGTCTAGAGTTCCATCAATGCCAATGGTTCCCGATATTTCGGCAAATTTTTAGAAAACTCTATCGAAAGCGGTGCGAAGAATTCGCTATGTTCTTCCTCCAAATCTCTCTGGTTCCCAGTTGCCATAAGATTGTGACTACTACTAGCTTCTACACCCCAGGCACTAGAATCACCTGCAATAACGACGGAGGTTCTTCCCCCCGCTTTGAAACGAAGTTGTAGATCAATTTTCCTGTGAAAAGCCTGCCTTGTTTGATGCTATTCTCTCCTCGATTTCCCTGCAATATCGTTCCAACTAGTTTATTAACAGAGATACGCTTTACACTTCATCTGACTCCCTTTGGGAAGGAGTAAGTTTTCCTGAAGGTGTTACAATATACTGAGAATGTTTCCAAATATTTTCTTGTCCCGATCCGCTTACGCAATTTAAAGCAAGTACTACGGGAATTCCCCTGACGTAAGGAGGATTCCCGAGCTTCAAGAATGTTTGGACACAGAACCGAGATAAGACCGCGACGGCTTGATTGACAGGATAGACGATGAAAGAAATAAAATCAACAACAGCATTGCATAGCAGCTCGAATAGTTACGCTTCCGATACAAGAGAAAACATTTCCGTCTGCCTTCAGTATCCTCAAACATTCCTCCTAATGTTAATAATTAATTTAGATCGTCTTGTATTCAAAAGCAGGAAATTGCAATGTACTGCTGAATCAGCAATGTGTCATCGCACAAACTGAAAATGGCATCAATGAATACATATTGCTCTCCGCTTAGATACGCCATTTCACAGAAAAAATAATTCGCAATTCAAAAACCAAAATAGAAATGTACTTTAACGATATTCTCCTTTACGCAATACTCATAGACACACACAGTACAACGCCATTAAATTGCCATGAACCCATTCGACTTGACCATACAAATTCTATGTTTGTGTATCAAATATGTATTTAAAATTAATAGTAAAGTATTTCCTGGGGATTTGTAATTAAAACATATTCACATTGTAATAATCCCCGACCAATCACAATACCAACATTGTAAATCAATAAAAGTATCTCTTTGCTGGCGTCCGTACAAATAGTGTTACGAACGAATGTCATTTGTTATGATCTTAGATATCTTCTTTGATCTGGAAACGTTTGCTTTCCATAAGCTTCTCAACCAGAACCCAAAACTCTATACACAAGTATGTAGTATCTAAGAACTAACGAAGAAACGTAGAAAAAAAAAAAAGTGTGAAAAGCAAAAGTCGTATTGTTTTGGCCTTCAAAAAATTCGGCGTGCGTTGAACCGGCCTACACACACGCACAATCACCTGTCTCTTGTGTACGCCGCAGCGCCTGCCGTGCCGACTTAACTATCCACAGTGCCGCTTAGAATTGCCAATTACCTAAGCCCACATGGACTTTGGCCAAAAGTATCTACTATGTATCGTAAGACATGAATTTACGTTCTACTCCGAATCGGAGGTTTTTTACATACATAAATTACATTCCTGGAAAACTCAACGATTTCGGATGGTTTTCTTATTTACCCAATGGATTCCTATATACGGATGCGAAGCCGAAACCAAAGAATGTATGTATAAACATTAAAAAGTGCTGAATGAAGGCACGAAGGCGAAGAAGACGATGAGTAAGCTATTATAGTTTTATGAAAATTGAAAGTACGACGAGCGCGCCACGCCGCCGCCGCCGCCGACTAAAACCTACTTTACACATCATCATAAGGTTCACGGCCACGTCGAAGACCCCACTGTTCTAGTGTGCTACAACTTGAACTTGAACTTAAAAAAAAAAAACATAAAATTTGCTTTTTTTTGTGAGGCTTGTGGAAGTTTTTGGCGGTTTTTTTTTTGTTTAATGTTGGTAAATAACGAATAAGTAGATAAATAAACAGGGGTCTGCTCTTTTTCAGTTTCCTTACGTGCTTGGCTTTCGAAATCGACGGCTCCACGAACTGATAGGTGTGTGTGAAATTGTCACTCTTGGCTTTTTGGTTTTTATTGAGCAACTAGCTTGAAGTTGAAGTAGTAACCGGCCGGCCGGCGTTATGAAGGTTTCCCATACAATTAGTATCTCTGAAGGTTGACACAGTATAATGAGATACATAATATTGGTGAATTTATATCGTGAAGATGTCGCGATGCTATCGGATAACTACTGACCCTTTTATTCGGAAATTTAAATAAAAATACGAAACAGGTAGATATGCTTATGTATGTATGTACTTATGTACATATGTAAATTTTATTGAAGAATTTGAAGACAGGCTTCGCATTAAGAACTATGTTGGCTTTGGCGTTAATGGACAACTTCCGGAACTTGAAAGCAGTTGGTATGAAGTTTTGGTAAACCAAACGATAGGGACATAGTGGTCCTCATTACACTTTTCTAAATTTATGTCGTATCTCGTGGGGGATGAAACGTCAAAAAAGTCGAGTATTTGGACTTAGACCTATGCAATGGGTTATACATACATAAATGTACTCTAAACGTAGTCACACGTACGATGAAGTTAAGGCGCTGTGGAACCCTATCGAGCTAATACAAAATTGGGTCAGAAGACGACTGATACATCGGGAATATGTAGAGCCCTTGGAGTCTTTTCATCAATATAGTAGAGAGAAGAAACTAACTCAGTCGATTTATAGTAGGGCCAAGTTGTAGGATCACCCACTCCTTTTCAAGAACTTTTCATCAAGTATCAGCTTGAGCAAACTGTCTGATTCTGGCAGTTTTTAATGTTACAATCTAGATCACAGACCATCATTGCAAAATTGTCGATTTTCTAAAATCCTCTTGTAGGCTGCTATTCTCATGTGAACTTATAACTTACATCAATCCTGCCACCAGTTTCAACTTTATAAGTTTTTGAGGTTTCGACTATAGTGCTTGATAAAAGGCAGTACGTTAAAATTGTCGAAAGGCGGGACCTTAAAACACAACTTTGGTGTTGTGGGATTCCCGCTAGCCGTAGCTCAAGTGGTTAGCGTGTTGGAGGCTCGAATACCAGGCAAAACACCGTAAAGTTTTTTTACGGCCCCACCTCTCGCGAGCGTCTGACAAATATCCGAGAGTATAAGTGTATTGAAAGGCTTCTCAAATAAACAGTAGCCTCCTTTCATTCGTATAAAGAATATGTTAGTAGCTAAGCCCTGGGTCCCATACACCTGTTTCGCAATTTGTATTTGTAGCTCTGTGTGCTATAGTGGAATGCACCGGCCGAAGTACTGAAAATATCTCAGCAGAAACTATTCAGTTCAAAAAGAGCCAAATCAGTCGATTTCACGCAGTTCACAGGGATTGGGAATCTCTCAGTCTACATTGTACCAAATTTTGTGTACTTAATGGCCATTTTTGACTTAATGGACATCTCGCTCTTGGGACTTAATGCCGTTGGATATATTTGGACATTAAGTCGTTGGTTTATACCAACAACCCAACAACGTTAGAGATGATGATCGTTGTTTTCGATTATGTTTTCGGTGATTTGACGTTTTCATTTATTGGTCGATCTGTTTTAGTGTTAAAATGGTCCAAAATGTTGGCCAATCTGACATTGTTCGGCGATATAACACAAACCCGCCTTAAAATAGCCAAACCACAAAATCATGGAAATGTGTAACTTATTTGGACATTTCGACATAATGCCATCATCGACAATTACAATTTTTTTTTATTTTTGGAATTTGGACGATTTGATACAGAGTCCAAAGCAGTGACCACTGATCGTCCACGCTTAAGATACATATTTGTCATTATTTTCTGTCGGAAAAACAAACAGTCCATGATAGATGGATTAAGTGACGATCAAAGTTAACATACCTATAAAAGAGAGACAGATTTACAAAGCTATATTTGTCAGCAAGAAAATCGATTGCATCGAATTCATTCTATAAAATGTCAATATACGTCATTTTCTAGGTCCCAACATCAATATATGTATGTACATAAGTAGATATTTGTAATAAGACTACTGCATACTATTGTCATGATTTGCTCTGCTATACATCGTAAATCGTAGTGATGCCATTCTCAGTTCCTACGAACTAATCACTTCGTAATAATTTTTAAGAAAAACATTTGATAAACACTCTGATTCAAAACAACTTGTTACTCATGCAAAAGTATGACATTAGCAAACAACAAATACCTTAAAGGCGCCTGCTCGAATACAAATCCATTGATATTTTCTAATAAATGCAAATTTACACTAAATTGCAGTTTGTAAATAGAAAAAAACATATTTATATACGCTTGATTGGATTTCCCCTCGTACAAGACGCCAAATTACGTCAAGATACTAATCACTGGGGAATTTTCGCATATCTGATATTCTTGGAAATTAGATAAAAAAAAAAATGTTATTCGAAACCATTGACTCCCCTCTTGTATCTGAAAGATCACAGCGAAACACAATGAGTCATAAAAACTTGATTCCAGTCCGAGTGTAGTGTCTTGTCTATGAACCAAGATACTTGTATCTCCGTGTTTGGTATTTCAATTAGGAACACACATTTACGACTTATACGAGTCTGAATGCAACAACGTTCAAGTAAGCTTGATTCTTATTACTTTGAAGTGGTCTCTGAACTATAGGTAATTATGAATACATAGCACAATATGCAGTCATAGTTGGACGCAAAAATAAACAACAATCTACATCACACCGGTATTTACCGATTTTTGCAATGTAAATTACACATATTCGAAGAATTCCGGATATGTGTTTATTGGAATAAGGAGCGGAAACGTTTTAGGATATACAAATAGGTAATAAGTCTGTCTATGATAGAATATGGCCATTCTTTTAGTAGAATTTTTCAGTCAGCTGTTCTGTGATCTAAAAGATATATTGTGCCACCACAAAAGCGGCCAAAAACCACCCAAAATAAAATATCTGTGTACTTACCTTCTGCTATTAAAAAAAGAAAATTTTGTCTCAATTTAGTTGGCCCATAGTAGACTACTACTGAAGTACAAAACAAGGGACTCCAGGCTCAATCCCCAGCCAACACATACAAGTTTTTTCACAACCCCACCTTTCGCGAGCGATCGACAAACATCCGAGAGTATAATTGTCACGAAGAAGCTCCTTTAATATCTCATTTTTTATAAATAACAAGAGATCTCCTGTAAAATTTCAGAATCTTTTTTTTTGAAGGACTTGAACACTTGTCCAAAACTATTCAACTTTTTTAAAAAAGTGTTCACCCTGTGTATTTACATATAGAGAAGCGTTGGCTAAGTGTCGCGATGAGCACTTAAATATCCCGTCCATGTTATGACAGTATGCAGCTACAATTGCTTCGCTAGTCACACGTGGAGAAACTGAAAGTTTATCACTTATAGATTCGTATCTACAAGTAAACCAATTATATTATTGTTGTACGCTAAAACTACAGGAATTAGTTTTTGCTCAGAGGATAGAGGAATTAGTTTTGTTTTGTTTTCATTTGTTTGTTGTTATCCCACGATTATAAGAGACATACAGAAAAGTTTAAATCAGTCTGGATTGGATTGCATAACTTCCTATTCTTCTTTCTTTATATCAATCCTACTTAAGTGGGTGTGGCATAGTGCTTTGTTTATTGAATTATTACGATAACTTTGATCGTTTCAAGATATTATCGAAATCCGTATTAAATGAAAGCGCTCTCCAAAAGTGGGCGTGTCTTCATACAATATACAGGTGAAGTGCTAACGATTTGAATATCTAAATATTTTGTCTCAATGAAATAACGAAGAAAAGGGCGTGGCAGTAGACATATCTCAAACATTTTTCTTTTAACTGAATTTTCATCCTCTTAGCTCAAAATTTAAATATTTATTGTATTTATATACACATTCGTACTGTATAGAGTCAATCTCGTTTATTTCTCTATGTGTCAACAGTCTCAAACGAACATGTCCTTGAAAGAATGACTAAAATGTTCAGACTATGTTTAGGTATAGATGTTACTGCAAAAGTTGAGCATCAGATCTTTGGAATACCTTCACTATGTCTAATAAAAAAATAAACAAACTAACATAAAATGTTTTTATTGACGCTTAATGTATCTCGATTGGTTTGATCAATTTGTAGACCTAATATTAATGTGCTTGCTAATTGCGTAATAAAGAATTATTCCTTCTATAAAAACATTATGAGGTCAAATGACGTTTAGATGAGGAAAACGTTTTTTTTTTTTTATCAAACACTTTGAAGTTTAAGTTATATCTAATAAATTGTTTGTGTGTTGAGACAATCTAATAAAAATCTGTTGATAGTAAAAAGTCTACTAGAACTATTAAGTTTTAGCACATTTGAGCGTTTGGTGGTAAATCATTGAATGATTGAATATCAGCAGCTGACAAAATATAAGAGAAGATTTGGTATCATAGTTCAATTAAATATTTCAAAGCCTATTGGGAGGTTGTTTGGGAAATTTGTTTTGTCTGTTAGTTGTTTTGGATAACAATGAATGTTCGAATACCGGAAATTGCAAATGAGTTGTTCGCTGCAACACATGTGGCAAAAGTTCTTCGAATTCTTCTAATTCTAAAAAAAACTTTATATTTTGTTCAGCCGATGCAAATCCATGTTGTGGGAGTACGGATCTCCGTTTGACTCATCAACAAAAAAATGATACTTGTCGCTGCTTGCATACAGAAGCCTGCTGTCTACAGCACTTTCACTGCATTCATCTTCCGTTCTGTTATCCGTTAACAGCACTGTTCTCACTGTAGGTAGACAGGGATGGCAATGAACAAATAGAAAATAGTTTATTTTAAATCAAAAAATCCCTCTAAAGGAAAGTTGGCCATGTTCATTAATATCCCACACGACACAAGCAAACTCTCATCCAAGGATAAACATACTTAACGCCCAGATACAAATATTTAGATATTAACATACAATTAGCACGGGTACAGTGAATGAAATAATGATACTAAACCATCGATTAATTCCCGCTAACCAATTAATAAATTATTTTTATGTTAGCATATTCCGACTAAATAATACGCAATTTCGAAATAACTTGCGTATTATATTTTTCTTCAGTCGAAATCGAAGAAAAGATATAAAAACTCCACCACCAACCAGTCAATATAAGTAGATTATATGATTGGCAATACCATTTCAAACTGATTTGATTATAAAGCCGCCTGCCATCGCTAAGACGGAAATTATAGTAGTATATTTAAATATTTTGTTGTTACTAAGCACAAAGACACCAATTAGTATCTACATATCTCACGTTGTCGTCGTTAGCTTGCGACTTAGTTAGACGCTATTGCGATTCGGTTGGTATTCGTTTATGGTGAATAGAAAGAAATACAGGTATAGACACAGACTAGGTTATATTAATGTTAAGATTGATAATAAAAAAAAAAAAAAATGATTCTCGTCTGGGTTTCATGTTTTCAATTTAATTTTATTAGCCTGGCAATAATTTATTGCGAACGGTATACATTCCAAACAGGTGCGGTATATTGGATGTTCATGGGTCTTATCGAATTGATGGCCATTTTGTTTTACAGTATTGCTAGGAAGTTTGACATTTGATGCTGACAGATTTTGTTATTGAACATACTCTTGGGGCATCTACCAGGATTCAAAATAGAATTTAAAGACCACAGTGTTTCAGGAACTCGACTGAATCCGAAGGCATGAGGGGAGGACTTTCTATTCTTAGTAAAATTGATACTTTTCACAGAAAAAAGGGCGTTTAAGATGGGCGTGGCGTGGAAGAACTTCAAAGTCTATTTGTAGAGTAGTTTACTAGATGTTTTCAATCGATTTAACGTGACTACTTTTCACTTAGGAATCGTCCTGGAAGACTTAGTTAAGTAAGTACTGCACTACCATCTATAAGATATTCCGCTCTATTCCACAGTTTAGGATAGCATTATCGATAGGCCAATATCAGTGTCTCAGGAAAATCATCAATTTTATGTTTTGTTTTGGAAAAATCTCTGGAAAAGGACACAGGCGCAGCTAGTGTTTGTATAGGCCCACAAGGTGTGATTTTTTATTCTTTATAAAGAATTTTGTAGCATCCATTTTTCTGTGTACTAAACGCTGGCAGCCACGCCCACTATTCTTTGTGAAACTGTGCTAGCAACACTGGATAAAATCTATTAGAACTCGATTGCGATCAGTCAGTGACCAGTTGTTTCTTCAGTTCACAAATGAACAAGAATCTAAATCTCACTCATTTCAACAGTGAAACGAATAAAATAATGTCCTGCGTCCTCATTTTAGAGCAAATTTCCCTTTTCAATCAATTAAATATGTCTCAGTACACTGTAATACGATTTATACACTGTTCAAAAATATTTACCTGAAAAACAGTGTACAGGATAACCAGGGGTACGTGCCATACAAATCTTGATCCTCATTGAATAAGGATGAAAAGTAAAATCGTCATAATTTTTGTTTTTTTTGTTTGCGTCTTATTTTCTACTGCATTTCCTTTGAATAAGAAACAATTTGCCCATGACCCTGCAAATGAAAACAATAAAAAGCAAAGAGAAGGATCAAATATCGCGAATCCTATACACCATTCATAATGCGACATAAGAAAAGTCCTTGAAACACTCCTGTTTACCTTTAGGACGTTGTTCGGCTACAGAACTCCATATACATATGTGGATAGGTATACATAATTTCAAAGGGATGAGTTCATCCACCTCGTTGTTGTGTGGTTTTCCTGTTTTCAATTATTTTCACATTGTAAAGGATTGGAATATCAGCCTTTATGCTTTTATGTTCTTCAACAAACATTAATGCATTTCTCGAAGGACAAAACTAAAGACATTTTTTTATTGGCGGAAATTGCATCCCTTTGTTAAGGGAGAACCGATAAATCGGTCTATTAAGCATGTGTTGTTTGTAAAGGCTCAAGAGATCGTACTCGTAGAACAAGCATTGCCAAGATTAAAAGCTTAGAAGTAACTTAAGAATAAGGGGGAATAAGGGAAAATGAAACTAGCACACGTGAGTATTTTCAGAAACAGGAACCATTTAGCGGATTAGGATCCCAAGAAAGAGAAAGGGTTCCACGCTTTTTAGTTTGAGACAGTTCAAGGAGAAAAACTATATTTAAAAAGAAAGGAAAGATTCACCGACACATTGAAAAAATACAAATTTTCCAAAGATTTTGAGAGTCAAAAACTGTGGGAAATTGTTCTAGAACTGAGGATAATCTTTAGAGACTATTATCAGATGGACTTCAAAGGCTTTGGCTTCTTTGGGCAGTTCGACTGGAGAAAATAGTCGGTAAGATCTCATCAACTTGAGTTTAAGATTGCTTCTTCCATCTTTCGACGGTCTTCCTGTGAATGAACGCATTGATGAGAAGCTATCATAAAATCCATATTAGGGGCTCGTCTATGACTGAGGGTCTAGTTCGTGCTTCTTGATAGCAACATTGAGCCGCTCGTGAAGCCTCCTTCTCATCATCGAACCAACCATCCATTAGAGCGTGACATTGTTTAATCCTGATGAGTCGTACTTAAGTCTACAATTTGAGCCTATCTCCGTAAGGATGCCAGGACATTAAATTAAAGTTTTGTGCGCTTTTTGGGTTAGCAGCGGTACCACTTATAGCCGCTGATGGCTTTACAGAATAGAATGAACAGTTTTTCTGTATCAGAAATTTAAGTTTGATTTTGGCAAAGAGACGGAGCTCAGCATACAGTGTCGGTTATTGCCCACGTCTACAAAAGTAATAGAAACCTCCTCCAGTTATTCGAATCGTTTTCAGTGAGTAAATAGTTTACACCTTTAGTGGCATCGAAAAGCAGTTTCAAATAATTTTATGTAAGTAATTACCACCATTGCGAACGCTGCTGTAAGTAAAAAGGGTTTCAAGCCTCTAATTATGACATTAAATATCCATAACAAGTTCCCACAGCAATTTCCAATTTATTAATGAATAAATAAATGAAAGCGCTTGCACCTTTCCAAATTAATAAGAATGCCGCGTGAAACGTGTCGTCCGTTAAAGGAAGGGTTTTTTTTTGTAGGATATGATCTAAAACAAATTAGGTATTCCCCTTTGGTGTGATCAAATTCAATCTACGTAAGACCACCGAAGAATCCAAAAGGCGAATGGTTCCTCTATTGTCCCATTATCAGCGAGTATGTGAGCAACATTCAATATAATGACAAATTACGAGTACCGATACGTGAAGGTGTAACTAATTGGCATCGACTCAAACGCACGCACACACATACTCTGGAATTGTCAGACCATTTGGTAATGCAGGAAGAAAGGTATTTTTTCTACCAGAAACCTGTCACCAGAAGCGGCCATTTACCTCGTTACAAAGTGGCTTAGATACGCCTCAGAATAAATTAACCAAAGCGTTAGTTATATAGCTGAAACGCGCCGATATTGAATCAAGTGCTTCGAAGGTGTGTATATGCGTAGATACGAGTATAAGCAATCTATGCGTTCCATAAGGATTTCTCTATAAAAAAAAATCTATTTAACGTTCTAGACTCATTTAGCTTTTATGTTCTACCAGTTGGTGTGCGGTGAAAATTTAAATGAAAATCACCATCTCAGCGGAGACCATGGAATGTCTTAATTATCAAGCCTTTCACCTCGGTTAGATACAAGCTGCATTTTGAGGCAACACAAAGGATTGAACGAGATGCGACGTCCGAGTGATATTAGTTTTGAAAATTATGGGAAACGAATTTGCGTGTTAATGCAGCGTTGCAGATCGATGATTTTACCAGCACGTTCATGTAGCAAAGACATATGAATGGTAATAAGGCACTAATTGAAACAAGGGGGTCTGGTAGATATTCTTAAAACACACCTTGATTGGGATATTTACATATTGTGTGAGAAATAAACATTATAGGTTACACACATGAGATATGTACTATGTGAGTTTTGCCAAGATCTTTTTTGTTTTTGTTTTTTTTTACACAGTTGGAGGCGTTTCATGTTCAACCAGCTTACTTAAGTTGTAATTAAGATGTTGGGCATAAATCTCCTGTGTGTGTGTGTACAAACATGCCGACTAAGGATCACTGAAGTATGTTACTTCACATTGGGGTGGTTATTTAATTTTTTAGAATTGCCACACGTTGGATCAAAAATTGGAGAGTTGGTGAATCGTGTCGATGTCTCACTGTCTGACCATTAGTCTGCTTATGTCGTGTTCTAGGCTCTAAAATTGGAATTCAACTAGTCATGTTTATTAAGTCATGAAATCTGATGATAAAAACCACAAAATAGTTGGCAACATCGTGAATTTAAGTTGAGGCCAAAACACGTACATTGTGAAAGTAGGAATTCTGAGAATAAGAAAGGGGTTTTTTTTTAAACCACAGATACAGTCGCGATGTGTGTATTTTTGAGTGGGAATGCAGTATGTGATTCAGTCGATCGTACATATACTATTTCGTATGGTGCGTGGTGTTAAGGTCCACCACAGTTCAGCGAACTGCGAACAAAACTTTTTTAGCACATTAATAAGCACGCCATTGGCGATTTTACTATTCCAAAAGATCAGAATTTAATTATTCTATTGATTTAAGTTGAATTTCAATCGGTTTTAGTGAAAAAATTGACAGTTCGCTTATTTTTTCGCGAATTGGCGAATGCTTTTTGCGAACAGTCAAAGTTTATACGAATTCGTTTTCTATGTGCTCCTTGGTTCGTAATGACAGGTAGAATTCGCAGATGACTGTGACTAGAGGAAAACTGACTGTCAATGAAATGTCAAAGTGTACGAATATTCGCTTATACGCATGCGGAAGTTCCTGAGCCCCTTTACAATAATGATTGCACATTTTACGCACGCTCGTAAGTGCAAGGATTTTTCAGCTAAATTAGTTGACAATAGCTTTAAATTCTCATATTTCACAATCGAAATCCAATTGGAATGTAAATAAACAGTATTAGATACTAAAAAATGTAAATTGTGTCCTCATGGAGCTCCGCCATGCGATAAACAAAATATTTCTTTAAACTAAGGAAAATACATAGAAAAAATGGAGTCAAATCAATATATATTATGTTAGCAGGTTCTTTGCTAGCCACACTTATAGGTCCCCATAAGATTGTTGACGAAAGGTTCCACTTTATTTTGGAAACTTCTATCTCTGTTATTAGATTGGCTTCGGTGACTGAGACACGTTGTCTTGACACGTTCATTTTACACTTTTATGAAAGGTATTATGGAGCTTGCCATCAACCCTAGTATTTCTTCTTCTTATATGCTTAATAGCCTTCTTCAATAGTCTTCCAGAACGATCTGAGTCAATGTGAAATATGCTAGCGTTACCAAACAACTTTTACCTTCATACCCCCTGTGGGGCTATGAGCGCATATTGACAACATGTTAGTGAAGCTTATGCATAAAATGTTCGCCAATGTGTTGAAATCGCAAGACTTTAAGCCTAAGTCTGCTCTGTATAACAAAAGGGAATCCCTGTAGAAATCATCGGAACATACGATAACGTACATATGTACATATGTCATATTACCTCATCCTACTTTTGCTCGGTCGTGGCCGAACGTATCAAATTTCCTTCAAGGCCTTTATTTATAGCAATATTATATTATTATAGCAATAGCTGGGCTATAAGCGGCCAGTGAGGGACTTTTTGCGTTTGCTTCTTAGATGTTAAGTTTTATCACGATAGTTTTCCCAACGCAAAATCAGCTTCTATGTCCACTTTTCTTGTTGTTGATGTTAGGGTCCCCTTGACACATACTTACTTACTTAGGTGGCGCTACAGTTCGGGGTGAACCTGGGCCTCAACCTACAAGCCTCTCCAGTTAGCCCGGTCCTTAGCTAACTTCAGCTGCGAACTCCAAGTCGGTTGAGGTCCCCTTCTACTTGTGCGCGCCACCTAAAGCGAGGGCTTCCTTTACTGCGTTGTCCCTCCGGGTTTGATTCGAATACTCTACATGTCGATGTCTCTGTACAGCTCGTATAATTCGTCCTTGAATCTCCTCCTCCAAAACCCGTCAACGCAAACGTGATCGAAAATTAGACGAAGAATCTTTCAATCCATGCTTCAGCGCCATAAAGCAGGACTGGTATGATCAAGGTCTTATAAAGAGTCTCCTTAGTTCTTAGGGATAGGGCTCTGCTACTCAATTGCCTTCTTCCTTGACACATACATTGCATTGTACAGTTTCTCGCAATACAATTCTAGTTTTAGTAATTCTAATTCCCATCTAAGGTTGGATTCTACAGTATCTACGCTATAGTTAGCCTTCTCCAAAAGTGTGACAAATTCACTGCTTGATTGTAATACTAACCTCTTGCAGAGAGAGATATTGGTCTGTCGCAATATGATTTCTTTAGACTAAAAGTAATTCGTTTAATGTCCATTTTATGAGAGTGTTCTCCTTCACAGTTCCGCTTGTTAAGGCCTTTGACAATCTTTCTTGTGTAGAACCCATCATTTCGAGCCACGATAAGACAGCGTGAAACTCAAACTATTATCTCTTTCATAAGATAAGCCTAATAAGCCCCCTTCACGCTAACGAAAGCCTTTTCAAAATCGATTGATTTTGACCAATTGATTTTACTAAAATCTAGTTTTTACTGGTAAAAATCGTCAAAACACTCAGTCTTTCCAGACAAAACTAGTTTTACTGATAGTCCATCAGAATTTCTGCAATGATTAAATGCGACTTGACGACAAAACTACGAACTTCAGGTTTTAATGGTAATACAGCCTGGAAACCTTAAATTTTATGGACATAGCATTTTATGCGAAGTTTGCTTCCTAAATATTGATACCAATTGCGATTCAAAATTACAAAATACTTGTAAATACATATAAATACTCAGCATTTCACTAGGAAACCCACAGAGTTACATACTTGAACAATTTTTACTTTTTAAAAATCTTCCATAATTTAGATGAATCGTTTACTCACGTCGCTGCTTCACAGTCGCTGTTTTAAAAAAACAATTACCCAGCTATTAAAAATTCTTGACGAAAAAATATAATCTGTTACAGCTGCACTGCATTTCAAAAGTATATATTTTACCTGATAAGAATTTATTTTACCGGCATTCAACTCTTCGCCCCCCAATTAGATTTCATTTCGAAACAAAACATCCACACACTGTACGTACCGGCATCTTCCCCAGCTAATGGATTCCACAGCCCACAGCTGTTGTGTTTGACGTTTCGCCTGTCAGCTGTGTTTGAAAGCCGCGCAACATGCTTGTTTCGGTTCGGGTCGCCATTTAATTTCATTCGGTTTTTTTTAATGGAAAATTCGGTTAATTTAAAGTTTAAATCGTGCAAAACATTGTAAAATGATTCGCAAGGTTCCATTAATAGTAATCTTGGGATCCACGGGCACCGGTAAAACGAAATTATCGCTCGAATTAGCGGAGCGATTTGGTGGGGAAATAATAAGTGCAGATTCAATGCAGGTTCGTACTGTGCGTGTAGATTCAATAAAAACCGAATAAAAAGTATAAATCACTTCGTAAACTATTAAATCTGTGAAGTGCTATCTAAAGTGATAATTTGGTTAACAATTTTTGAAAAAATAGGCCGAATGGTGCAGGAATTAGAGTATTTCCACCCACCATGTGCTTGTGTTTACATTTTTTTTTGTATCTCTTGTACAGTGAGTATAATGGAATGTGGTAGAGAAATGATGTGTGGGTTAAATCAACGTATACATATTATGAATACATTGCATGTGTATGAATGTTGTCTATAATACTCTGAAGGTGCACATTGGTAAACAAAAAATGGTTTTGTGTAAAAAACAAATCACACATTTCATAGTTCAGTGTTTAGTTTTTTTCGATGGAAATCTATCAAAGCGGTGATACTGCATTTGTACAAGTTATGGTTCTCATTATTAAGCGAATACTTGAAACATTAGATCTGTTGTGGTACAGAAAAGTTCTCTCGAAAATCTACATAAACGACCATGGATACTGCGAAAATTCTTCACACTTTTTAAAGGGGAAAAGGAGGGAACAGAAGTTCCGATCTGGTTATACAGATTTTCTGAAATTTCCTGGATTTTTTTTGTTGACGTTTGGAAATGTCAATCGCCGTCACTCAACGAAAGGGTACAAATGGGAGCGTTCCGAATTCTAGACTTACTTTTTGAGGTAAGGCCTAACAGAAGGTGACATTTCAAGTGTCACAACTCGCATTCTCACTTCCAGTTCTGACTTTGGATAAAGTGTGGACTGTGCTTGTCAAAGGATCTTAGGTACTGATAAATATATTTGTATCAAATCGTTGATCACTTCACTGTATTTATTGCACATAATCCATTCAAATTATAAAGCATAGCCGAACAATATCGATCAACCGACTTAAAAGGTAGGCTTTCGTATCCAGTCCACTACCTCAAAAAAACTTCCTTACTTTTGAGTCTAATTCGAATCTTTCTACCAATCAGAAAAGTTTGACTACCTTGTGCCTAGAATTCGGAATGAGCCCAATATGAACTAAAAACTAAGAGTTTCACGAAGCAAACTAAAAAAATGCGATTTGATTTGTTATAAAAGAATTCTTTGCTCAAAAGCAAACCAATTTCATTAAAGTCAACAACTAATATGCTAAGGAAGTGTTTCTACAGGACTATCAATCTGAGCATGCAAATTTCACAGGCCTTAGTCCTGTATGAATACGGTCAAACAGCAAGCAATTATTTGGCAGATAATGATAATGATGAATCAGTTCAAAGAAGCACTCTTTTACGAAGAACTACGAAACCTTTTCGTGAATTCTTGTAGATTCGCTGTTTTGGGAGGGTATGCGAACAGACCTATTTTTAGGAAGCATTTTTCTGATAAAATCTCCTTCCCCCAACAAAAGTGATTTCTGTAGGTATGTACATAGCATTTGAAGACCTTAATTCCTCCTCAATATCGTCAAGTTTAAACCAAAGACCGAGTCTTTTGTGCTAGACTTGATGAATAAATACAGCTTCATATCTTATTTTGGGATAAGGTTGTCTTCGTTTCCTCATTCTGTCTTCATAAGTTGAGGTCTAAAAATAAATTCAATTAAATATAAATAAAAAGAGAGGCTCCAGGCTAAACTCACATTGTGGAATTTCATAGGTACATAGGCAGTCCAGGATATAGTCATCAGTTGGGTCACTGTAGACTATTGACGATTAAGACTGTCTTTCTTTTCTAGTTATCGATCTCGAAATGAAACTCTTAGGCTTAGGCAAACCGTGGACATCATGGTCTGAAGAACTTGGTCTTTTTGAGAACGACGCTAATCGATAGTCTAAGGCCGTCCATACATTTGTCGTCTGTTATATCTATGTATGTGTCACTGAGAAACTAACTCTTATCCCATCATTCCGCATCCTAACTCACACGGAAGTTGCTCCTTACTTAACCCTCCAACGAATGAATTTCACATATTCAGTAGAAAAATGTCATTTTCAACATGATTTTCAAAAAATCTTACTGAACCGAGAAGTTCATATGTTTGGATTCTGAAACAAAAAGACAACTTATTTATTATAGGTTTACTCAAAGCTGGACATTGTTACTGCCAAAGCCACCACAGAGGAGCAGACTAAAGCAAAACATCATCTACTCGATATTGCCAAACCCGGAGAAGCTTTCACAGTTGTGAGCTTCAGAGATGCTGCCCTGCCAATAGTATCCTTTTCGAACTTTATTTGACATATTTTCTAGTATTTCTGTTGAGTACTATATTAAACTTTGTATATTTACGCCACACAAACGCCCATGTCTCGAATCCTGTGTGGTCATTGGTTGATTACTGGCAGTCCTTTTTGAAATCAATTGTTATTGCCCTTACATCGAAGAATTTATAGGTAGATGATTTGCTATCGAAATCAAAGTTACCGATTGTCGTTGGGGGAACGAATTACTACATCGAGAGCCTTTTGTGGAACATTTTGGTGGATTCTCAGGCTTCGAATGATGCAAATCCCAGCGCCTCAAGACCGGACATTCAAATTACAGAAAACGTAAGTTTTTTACCCGATTTTTCATTGCTTGTTTTACGCTTGTCTTACGTTATAATTAAATTTTCAATTAAATTTAAAATCAATTTCAACACATTGATAACGTTCTTGTTTTGAGAGATGAACATAATTTTTCAATAATTGGTTGGAGATCCAAAAGTTTTAAAAAAAGTGGTAGAGGATGGTGCAAGCGCATCATTTGCATAAATCTGTTAAACTTGAACTTTACTTTGTTTTATTTTATTTTATTTAAGAACCACTTTTATAAACCATTCATGACTTCTTTGTATGTAGATATACGTATTTAAATGTTTTTAGCTTTTGGAAACCAAAATGACCTCAGAAGAGCTGCATGGCCTGCTGAAGAAAATTGATCCAATAACAGCGAATCGAATGCATCCAAATAACAGACGTAAAATTATCAGGTAAGTGTTTATAAAAAGACAAATTAATGTTGAAAATATGGTAACAAATAAAGTAAGTTTTTCCATGCAACGTTGTTTACATATGTCAAACAGTTCAGTCCCGAAATAGGCTGCTCCAAGATCACGCACTCAAAGCTTTGGGCCATTAGTTATGATGGACTGATAGTAAAACTGATAGTGTATCGCTCAAAACGATAAATATTGAGTAGACTGATTGGGTATCAGTATACAAGAGAATTAAAAAAAAAAAACTGGAAGTTTTGGAATGACAGTTTGTAGTCTGGACCGATACGCTAAAAACTGACAGTCTCGGACTTAACTGATCAGAACTGACACCGTGTAGCCTACTTTAGACCGAACCTAAACAAACGTTGAGAACTAAAGGGGTTTGATATAATACAGTGTTAACGCGTTACTCTTAGCCAAAAGATGGTATTATTGAGCAGGACTTCGAGTTTCGATCCAATCAGGGTTTCAACCACTATTTTGCTAATTGTGTTCGATATGATTGAACTTAATGGCAACTATTTTCTTGACAAGTTTTCGATCAATCTACGATGGAGTGAAAGTCATGTTTAAGTTGATTCTTCTAAAGTAATGAAATTTAAATTGAGTATTTCAAGGATAGACTTAAAATTTTAGTTTGCCTCTGCAACAGAGCGCTCTGTAAAGTATCAGAGACGAGACTTGTTATATTAGGTTTGATTTAGTCCAAGAAGGAGCCCCAGCTAACTCAGTAGAAACGCCTGAGTTTATCTGCATTGAGTCTATGGTTCAGTTTCATAAATTAGGACGGGGATGATCAAGCTCTACGGAATCTCCTTACTGTCAATTGACAGCCCAAAGAAACAGTGATTGTCGCAAGATATTTTTCGTTTTATATCATCAAAAATGTCGGTAAGGTCGTCATCGATTTTTATGGAGTGGACAGCAACAGAGATCGCTGCAGCCTTAAATGATCTCATGCGCAGCTTTGAGATCCATGAAAGATGATGGGTATCAGTTACCCTACTTTGGCAAAGACTTTTAGGGTAACTTTTAGCACTTTTAGCAACTCGGCTGTTCATCTATGACGAATTTTGTCTATGGTAGATCGGTAGATCGAACGCTCTTGATCTCACATTGTAATATATGTAAGCTTTCTGAGTTTTTTCCAAAGATAAATTTCGACCTTCATGCAAGTGGACCTCAATCAATCTATACGATGTATACTATAGAGAATTCGGTCAGTAGTCATTTCTGCTGATTTTCAGACTACACTAGCTCAATTTTTCGAATGTAAACGTTGATATCTTTACTTTCTGATTATTATTCTGCTTTGTCAGACCTTTCAACCTTCAAAACTGACAATCCCCGATGGACATTGTTGGTTAAGTGGACTTCGAATGTTTGAATAGAATTTTTGTCACACTCAATCCCACTAATTCTGATCCTGAATCACGGAAGATCCTGACGATAGGTTGCAGTTTATGGTAGGAGGACGTTTGAGTGCAAAACTTTTAAATATCAGTTTGATCGCCAAATGGTTACTTGCTAATTTTATGACATGTCTTGAGAGGACGAACCAGACAATAGACTTTGATTGATACAATCATTCCCCGAAACCCATAACATGCGTTCAACCTATCGGTATGACGACATTCTTGGTGCATACTCCAATACTACAGTCGTCTATTGCTGACCATCAGTTCATCCAAGAAACAGGTGTGTCAATCATGCAAACATCTAAAAAAAATTACATTTTCTAAATAAAAAGAAAAAAAATCTGAAAAGTAATTGACCTACTCAAGGACTTTTCTAATCGCTCGCCGATGGAACGTAATTAAATGTATCTGCTTCCATAGGTCATGATTCCATAGATTTAAAAGCAAATTATTTTTGCTGTTGAAACACTAAAATGCTGCTTCCCCTGGCGTAAAGAATGTTCTATTTTCGTATGCCGACCTTCTTGATAATGTTGTAGGAAGTGATACCGTCGAGAGAGAGAATAAAATTGATGTTGCGAAATACAACCTTCATACTTTTATTACGCGCCAAAGAGTATCGCAGCTGACGAAACATCATACTATGCCGATGTTATACATACATACATAGCTACATTCACAGGAACTTTTTAATCAATCGAGGAAATACGTATAGTGATTCTGGACGGATCAAAAGAATATTGCTTTATCAGCAGCGATATTTTATTGAACGATTATCTTAGTTTGCTTGGTCTTGAAGCGTCAATGATTCCCACTATGACTTTCGGCTGGTTTTACTGATAGTATGGTGATAGCAAGAATAAAGGCTGCGTTGTCAAGTAATGGTGATAAATAGCAAGTAGCTGTTGTCACCTAACATACATGAGAAACGATTTCTCTGAACACCAAGATTTTGGTTTTGCCTATCCCTTTGAATATCTTTGTGTCTTCTTCCTCATCCATTCAGCTTTTTAGAAGCATTTGCTTTATTCAAACGATTTATTCAAAGCAAATGAGTGAGGAAAATGTTTAGAAAAGCTACAATGAAAATGAATGCAAGACTGCGTATGGCCAAAGTCCATGCCCTAGCCTTTTGAGGAATGCCTCAGAGTTGTTACCAAAACTTTGTGTATTATAGCAATAGGTTCGTACATAGCTTAGTAGCTTCCCACAAGCATATTGAAATCTTGATTGTCCGTGAGTATATGAAGTATGGCTCCTTTGGCTACCAATTTAAAGGTAAAGGCGGGTATGCCCATAAGACATTTTTCAAATCGTTTGGAGAGATATATTGCAGATATATTGCATCTTTGATTTTGTTTCTTGGATGGGTTCCAGATGGGTTTTCAATCTAAAACCACCAAAGTAAGGCGTTTTTCGATGTGAAATCAAAAATCTGAAAGCTGACTTTTGTTAAAAATTTTCTCGAAATTTGCCCACCAGACAATGACACGTCCACCAATCATATTTGGAGCTAACAACTGTGGTATCAGTAAGTGGTCTTTGCGACCAAACTCTAAGTTTTTCCATACATTGGACTTCAGGCCATGGTGCCGGACGCCTTAGCATTTTGTTCATAATGTGGAAGTTTGCTTAACTTTTTCTAGTAGGATGACCCCTAGGTATCTTACGTGCCAATAGCTACCGCTCCTGAACAGGGTTGGTTTTTTCTTTGGTCATGTAGATCATCTTCACATTTTGCTACAGGATCCTATACAACAGGGCCTAAGGAAAAGCGTCTGTTAACATTTAATGACGGTTACATCCCCAAATATTTCTAAATGTTCTGCTTTCATTCTGCATTGCCGACCTTTCTAACCTTTTTTTGATGATTAGGGTCTAAACCGAACTATTTTCAACCGAAATTAAAAAAAAATACATTTAAGGCAGCCAAATGCAGTAATAGTGGAGGTCATCTGGGATCAAACGTAAAATGAGACATCTGTCAAAACATTTCTGACAAAGATATGAACTGTCATCCGAATTTTTCGTGCCCTACGATTACGAGATAGGACCGATGAATGTCTAACGAGAATGCATACAACTTTCGTGTGAGGGCAAGTCCTAGATATTCAGCCCTCTGAAAGACTCTGTGGTGTTGGAATCTAAACTGTAAAAGATAATTGCTATCTCGGGCTCTTAACGATTGAATGTCTAATTTTATGTTCTTGTATCATCTGTCCTTTAGACTACTTCTGCACAAAAGTCGAACTAAGTATCAGTTCTTGTACTTATTTTCACTTTGTGTTTTTTTTTTCCAATGAGTCGACAGTTCATCATCGACCTTCTTTATCTTGTGTTGTCTGTTGAAAATTCCGTGGGCTTCATGATGTTTATGACATTTTCGAACAGACAGTCTGGAATCTTAAATTTCACAGAATCGTGGTTGACGGAACGTTCCTACCGATTGTATCTTATGCGAAAAGCTGGCAAAATCTCAAGCGAGTCATTGACTTTTGTCTTAAGATGGTTCCGAAATAAATGCCCAATCTTTTCTCCCCCAAAATGTATTAATTACTAATAGCCTGAGTGTTTAGATACAAAGACTTTTTGGTTCGTAAATTATGTGTAATATTGTAGTTGGCAGCGTATTCTTTTTTTTTTTATACAAATTGCCTAAACTAGATTCTGGTCAAGACTCAATTTGTAGTCTTCTTCAAAGATACTTATTCAGCGGAAACATTGAAAATGACAAGTTGCTTGAACTTTTCACTTTGTAAAGAATTTCGAAAAGAAAAAAACAAAACGAAAGTTTGTTTAAATGTATCTTTAGTTTCTGTTGAAAAACACAGATGCGACGAGTTATCTATTTTAGTTTGATTTTCAGTTTTGTTTCTAACGAAGTTCATTGTCCTAAAGCACAGAATTGTCGTGTCTATGTTTTTTTTTTTTGTATCTCGCACCTACAAGCACTAGTGCACGAGGGCTCTTCTTATCATCTAAAATTAGATAAGAAATTTTTGAACGAGACCTATTTTTTTCTATGCGATTGCACAGGAAATTTTTTTGGTGACAATGTACATAATTAAGTGTGTAGGTATGCTCTTAGATACTCGTAGTGCAGTAGAAATTTCAAATAGAAAGGCTGAGTAACAATGTGTCTTGAGATATGTCTTTTATTATTAAATTAATTTTCTGTAAATAAATAAATGAAACATACCTTCCAGTTACGTAAAATAGTCACTTCAGGTAGCCACAAAAAAACGCCTTCTACGGGTGTCCTATACCTGTCCTATATCGCAGTAAATTGAGTTAAGCAATAGACAACATCATTCCTGATGAGCAAACATCATAAATCGTGGAGCATATCATTCAAATGGCCGCCTCGGATTCGCTGGCAGTGCTTCAAACGGTCGGTCCATTTTCTGATGATGCCGCCATGCCATAAGCCGTGGGTGCATAGATGTTCGGTTGAACACTTATGAATTGTTATTCTGTTCTCGTTGACATAGCCGCTGAGCCATAAATGGGCCTTGATGATTTTTTGGCCAAAATCCGGATCTGAGCAAGAATGTCGCTGATAGTTTTTAATAATCTTCGCAAGTTCAGCAAGCGTGAAACGACAAATGGTGGAATGGCAAACCTTACTGAATATTTTGACAGCCGGATGTCATTGGTAACTTAAACAGACGCTGAAACATAACAATTGAAAAAAGTATCGTTGCTATCTGGTCACTCTTTACTTCTCCTGGAGAAGTATTTTATCCTTTATTTGGAAACCTAGTTCTCATCGAAAATTGTTTCTTTCTACGAAAAACGTTCTGTAAGAATCGAAGAAACTCCAAAATTTTCCCGAAACTGTAACGTTTAAGATAGCTCAACCCGGGGAGGATCTGTCTTTCCAGGTATTGGTTTCACAGTGCCTTTAATTCAAGGCATTCACGCTGAAAGTGCTCGAAGGTTTTTTCCTCTTCCTCGCATCCCCGGCTTTATGTCTGTAAATATGTTTGTTCAGGTTCATGTCTTTGGTGTACAGACTGACCATATGCCTTAATTCTTTCCCTCCTAGATGAGTGCCCTCTTCGCTTTACGCTGACAAGGGCGTTCGATCTTGGGCAGCTTTGCAAGTTTGCAGTCCTTTCCACATGTGTTCGTGGTGTTTGGGGACGAACTTGCTGTATACACTTTTAATAACCTTTAAGGCTTTTCTTATAATTGTAAACGTGGACGTATGTAGCTACGATTTTTGGTCACTTTCTTGCCAGTTTATCTGGCCCTTCGTTTCATAGTATATTGCAGTGACCAGGTACCCAAATCTGGAAATAGGGTTTGCCAATCAGACCAATCAACCTGATTTAGGTTTTGCAATATTTTTCACAAAGAGTCGGTACTCTGACAAAAATTCCTCCACATGACATGACTTAGGTGTTGTTGAAGCAACTTATGTATGTTCTAGGTCATCCATTATTTCGCATGACGTCTACTGCAAAGAACGGTGGTATAAAACTATGAATAGGTTGTATGATCATGTCTTCGTCTTGGACCCGTGGGAGTTTGCAAACAGACCGAGATTTGCTATCAAATTTGTGAAAGACTTGATCAGATGAATCGACAAGTAGATGAGCTGACATTCAACACTGACGGTTGCACAATCGATGCTAGCACGGCTCGAAAGCGCCAAGTGAGTCTGAATATGCCATTTTCAACGAAACTCTTGACAAGTGTGCAACCCCTTCCTCGAAAGGTAGGTGTTTCAAACTAGCCTGTTATAAATAAAACGCAATTTATTTTAATCCAGTTGTTCTTACTATGACTCTCGATTGCGCCAAGTAAGCTGGGAAAATACAATTACACTCTGGACAGTGACAGTGTTGCGATAGTACTTGACTTGCTTGACTCAATCATTTTCATATGAAAGCGTGTGTTGTTAACTAGGGCGCTATCATGTGGATTTTCCCAACTCGATAAAAATACAATCGCAGAATTTGTTTACAAAAACTGCCAAGAATAACCCTCAAACCGCTCTAAAAATATGCCAAGAAACATCGGAGAGATACATATTTTGAATAATATGATTGAATTTCTCGCTATAACCACAAGCCTATTAAGATTAAGACAGGCAAGCTTGTTTTAAAGATCACCATAGCTACTCCAATGTCCTCTGGATTACAACGATAACTCTGGGAATTTCTAAGCGATTGCAGATGCCCTACGCATCGTGCGAACACAAACATCATCTGACCTAAAATAATATAGCCTGTGGTCTGCCTGTGCTGATATCTTTGAGCGTTTTTTCCCATACTATAAGTTCGTTTTTTTTTTATCTCAATACCTACTTCCGAAACGCGTCAAGAGTCTGGCCATGTTTTGCCAAGCATTTGCGGTTTTCCTTTTCCGATTAACTACCAAGAAGTTCGTATCTTTTTTTTCCGATTTTCAAGAGTCCCCTAATCAGCATCTACAGAAGATTCTCGTACCTTTTCGCGGTCAATCATTCAAATTGCACAAAGTTCATTGGCAGATAATGCTGCAAAAATGTCTGTTGCTATTCGGACTCCAGACTTCCAGATGAGGAATGATCGCGTCCGGCTTTATCAAGCAATTGCGGTTTCGTTTTTCTGTTTTGTATTTAAGTGTGACCCTCACCGAGACCATACCGTCCCGGCCGGTCGTCATCAACATTCAATAACAGATTGAATCTTTTCCCACCCGGCAACACAATGTTTCAAGGAATTTAGTGGCGTGGCGTCGTCGTTGTCAGCGTCGTAGTCGGCGTCGCTATCCACCTCCTATTATCGCACAGAAAGTTCTCACGAATATCAAATACCCACACTTACGTAGATATGGCGCAAATAAATTTCATTAATTTCAAAAATGCAAAACGAAAGTGATAACGCTGACTAAGTGAAATTAAAATCTCGGAAGGGGAAGGGTGGTGCCGGTGCACATGTGCTACTATGATATCTATAGAGCTTGTCGCATGTGAATCTTGTGTGATTTTCAATTATAAACATTCTTATCAAAAAGTAGGTCAAACTATTGAGGCGCAATTTGGATAGGTGCGTCGACGGCAATAGGCCGAGAGAGTGTTGGCAGTAGCACCGCCACGAGCACGACGGCTACGAAATGATATGAAATGGCAATTACTGATAGTGGCAGTCAACTAAATTACTCACTTTTTAAGTCTTATCAAGGCTCCACGGTGCTAATTATTATTTGTTGCTAATGACGGCATAAAACAAGAGGCGTACAGATTGCTGATAAGAAAAAGTGCTGTGTACTGGAGTAGTGTCTTCTTTTTTTTTTCTCTCACTGTGATTGACATGTGTAACGTGGTGATTAGTTTAAGCACCGGCGTCAGTGTTGTACTCGAAGATAGGGCTGGCTGGAGTCTAGTCAGACCTTTGGGAGAGCTGTTGCGTGGATCGGTACGGAAGGGCGAAAGATCGCACGAGTAATAGCTGGAATTGCGACATTTGTAAGCGAACCAATTGCGCTGTCGTTTTTGATGGCTGATTGGGTTAATCTTGCTGTTACATCATGTAGAGATAGTTACATAGTTGACGGAATATTGCCGGAAGTTGGCGCGATGCAGTTTTGAGGAAAACACTATCTCGTAGCACAGGTTTCTCAAAGGGAGGAAATTGTTTTGATAAAGTTGGCCGTCCGATATTTCACCTAAAAAAAGACACTAACCCATATTTGACAGCTTGACAGCGTAATGAAGCAAAGTTCCACCAAGCTTATCTACAGGACTATGGTTGACACAGAGTCTCAGAGTAAGTTCAGCTGCAGAAATATGCAGATGATGTCGATATCATTACGAACCGTGCTAGGTGAAGAGAGTACCTACAAGTACCTCGGTGTAAATGTAAATTCCACGAATGGCAAGTTAGTGTAGATCCGACATTGACCTGCTAAAACACCAAAACTTATGTTCAGACGATCTGCAAATGAAAAATTTATCCAAAATACCTGGCAATCGTATGATATAAAATTTTGTCTAACAATTTTGTATTAAAACAATTATCAGACAATTGCCAGAACGCCATCCGACAATATGTACATTTGGAGGTACTTGCCAATCGTATGAACACTCATTTGTATCATTGTCTGGGCCATTGTTGGAAATATTCAGATGTGCAAAGGTTATGACATTTGAGAATTTTTGTTTTTAGAGATACAAACATACTGTGACTATTTTCGTCCACCGGAAGCATATAATGATAGGGGAGTGAGCGAAAGCCAATTTGATTATCTGCCGGTGAACTATACAATCCCTTGTTCACACATCTTGTGTAAGGATTCGTCTTCATCGTCGCTGCTTTCCAATACATACATATGCGGCCAAGATCGTAAAAATTGCTTAGTTTTATTGCATTTCAAATTAAATTTTGGACTTTTTCAGATTTTTAATTCAATACAACACGAAAGAAAAAAGTTCTGTGAAATGTTATGAGTCTGACAATGGATTTGCGCATTTTCGTGAACAAATCATCTACTATCCGTGTGAACTGGCAATTTTTGATCTCTCCATGGTGTAAGCAAAATAATGGCCGGACCAGGAATTGGGACAAAAATTAACAACCGTGTGAACACGGCAAGTTAATTGCCTGACAATATCTATAAATCTGACAACCGTCTGAACGTAGCTTAACATGGATATGTTCAGTTCAAAGGCAAACCTTTTCAGCCTGCCAGTGCGACACAAGGCAAAACAACATTCGAATCTCAGTATAACAACCAGGCACGAACATCCAAAAACTTTGAACGAATCAGAAGATGGTTGCGGTGTAATCAGTGACACTATCTTCGTAAATTCTAGATAAAGTAAGTCTTTACTTAAGAGTTTTGCTGAAGTTGGTATACTAACTATTTGTGTCAAGGTTACTATAAGACTAATGATTAGTAGATTCATAGTTCTCCTGGGCATATTCTATCGCATTTTTTTTCGAGAGTTTTAAAATAAAAAGGATACCCGAATACAAAGTGTCATCGCACCTTAAATAGCTTGACAGACAATGCTGCCTTATAATATCAGTAACCAACTATGTCGGCCAGTTTCCACACAATGCACTTTTTCTATGTTAATGTCTCTGACGATCTGATAGAAGGAAAGATTTCTGATTTTGTGAGATCCCGGAATCCATTTGAATCCGGTTAGATACAAATACAATTAGGTAAATTCTTCCACTGCAAAGGTACATACGAGTAACTGCAGAGTCAACATTTATAGCGTCTGAGCAACACTTGGTGTGCTGGGCGAAAAGCAAGACTGATGCCAAAATGTAATCTGTTTGTCTGCAAGAAAAGTAAGACTGATGCCAAAATGAAATCTGTTTGTCATTGAGCCTGTTCACACAGGATTGTTGGACTTAGTTTTTGACGATTACAGGCTAGGGGGAAATAGAGAGGTGACATGTTCTAGTTTTTCAGGTTTTCTGAAATTTCCTTGACTTTTCTTGACGTTTGGAAATGTCAATCGCTGTCACTCGACAAAAGGGTGAAAACATAAATTAAAAACTGAGAAATTCAGGAAGTAAACCAATAGCAATACGACAGTAAACCAATTTACTTGCTGTGAAAAGCATTAACTTTTGTTTAAAAATAATTGGTTGTTAAAACCTTACCAATTTCATTTGGTGCCAACCACTCATACGTCAAAAAAAAAAATCCGCGGAAGTGCTCAGACAGGACTAACAATCTTAATACGCCAAAGTCAAAAAAGTCGCCAAGAATATTCGGCGTAAATCCCAAGGCTATTGAACTGTCTGTCATCGGGCACTGCTGCATTGTTGCCTGTCAAAAATAAGTCAGTTCGACCGAACATCAGAACGTACCCAACTTATGCTGAGGAAAATTATCAAAGCTTCAAAGAATTCCTTCCAATTCATCTGAAAAAAATTGTTTCTCGACTATATACCACGGGATTACTTCGCGATAGTAAACGGTGAAGTAATAATGTTGTTTCGAAATGACTTCATGTGTTTTCATAAATATGATGCAGCGTTCAATTATGAGGTATCTAGTATACAGAGACTAGATAGACAGCAGTAAAAAAAAAGAAGAAGACCTTACGCTAGTACTCGTATAAAATGAGCTCACCCACTGAGAGTGTCAACTATTAGTCAACTGCTGATATCACAAGAAACAACAAATTCAATTATTGCTAAAATTAAAATAAAAACTCACAACATACACGAGATAAGGATAACAAGATAGTTACATGTGTCCTAAATTGAAACCAACTTCCCACGAGCAAATCTAGACGACACATCTAAATGCTGACGTGAAGCGTCGTCTGCAAATCAATTTGCTACAAGCGCCACTACAGCCACTCGAGGGGACTTGGAGTGAGGATTTAACGGAGACCGTGTCGAATGGATATTAAAGAATGCGGGAGTTGGAAAGACGATACATATGGACATACTTTGCTACTAGACACTTGTTAATGGAATAAATCGTCAAAATGGAAATGCAACAATAAACCGATGAATTTGAACGGATGTAAGGAAATAGCTAATACCTTACAGTGTACGTTTGCACATAGTAGTATGTA
The DNA here is from genome assembly GCA_963583995.1 of Xylota segnis. Classification (NCBI taxonomy): domain Eukaryota; kingdom Metazoa; phylum Arthropoda; class Insecta; order Diptera; family Syrphidae; genus Xylota; species Xylota segnis. Next base: position 40,024,015 of record OY757237.1, read on the forward strand.
TGAACGTGCATATACAGAAATATCAAACGTTCGTCCTTCAACCATTTGTTTACAATTTCTTTGTTGTGTATGTACATATGTATATATATTGGACAGGCGAATAAGTGTGTGAACAAACAGCAATCAGCACTCAATTATTTCTCTGTTGAAGGCGGCTCTCTACTTCACTCATTTCATTTAGTCTCGGATTACGGGCTTTGACGGATATTAAAGTCTGATAGCAGCTTCCCGGGGGAAAAACGCAATTAAGTGATTCACATTTGTTGATATTAAGAATTAGGAAAAGCTTGGCATCGCTTGTATTTTTGTTAGAGATTTCGGATATAGTCTTGTAGGAACCAGTTGGTACTGCTACTAATGAAGCAGATAAGATGCGACATCGGATAACCTGTTGCCTCTGCGGTGCTTGCAAGGAACCTGGTATGACTCGGTCTGTTCGTCTTAAATCATTGGATAGAGTATAACTTTTACTTCTATTCATGTGCGAAGAGAAGATGGAATACTCTTTGGTTTTGCTTTATTTAATTCTGATCATAAGGTGTAATTGTCGTCTTAAATAACCAGGACGAGTTGACATATTTCTTTAATTTACCAATCAGTGTCAGTATGGATGTGTCCGTTTCCCAATCCTCCTCCAAAAATCCTTCCCTTTTTTAATTCTCATATTTTTTTTGTGTTCAAAATAACTTAGAGCTTAGCACGACGCCCAGATATTTGACCTCGAATGAGAGTCCATAGTGGTGCCATCTAGCTTTACTAAAGTGAAACTTCCTGAACAGGACAAGGTCGGTTTTTGCAATTTAACTCCATCTCTAGGTTTTGTTCACACATAGAGCTCTTTAGCAAATTGCAACAGTTTACTGAATATTGTCAAGAATTGGCCTCTTTTCAGCCTAGATCTACTGCGCTTGTTTTTTTTCGAACTCTTTCTAACAGCTCCAGAATTATTGCTTCAACGTACATATGTCATTAGGTTACATTTTGCGCTAGATGACATCATATTTCCAATATCATTACCCGTTGGTCTTTCTCCAGTTTTTATCTCCAGCTTTGACCTCCTTACAGAATCTTAGACATTCAAAAATACATTCTTCCCGGGGCTTCCCGCAGGTTCATATCCGTGTGCTTGGTGAAGTACGAATCGAACTCTGTGTGATACCGATTCAACCATTATTGAATTCGTATCATCGGCGCCGATGAGACTCCAAGCGTCAGATGTTCCGTAGGATAGGTCCTAACATCGATCCTTATGGAACGCCGCCAGATAACACATATATGGTATTGTTTTACTCCATTTTCGGTACGGAAGCTCCCTGACAGTCACGGAAATAAGTGCCATATCATATTAAAACTAAAATCCAATACCTTTTCCTAAAACGTGAGTAAAATTAATTGCTCTGTCTCATCGTCCATTCCAGCTCCTGTCCATAATGATCAGAATACTCTTAACTGCTACAAATCTTCAGATTCGTCCGCCCTGTATTAACCTCTTCGTAATACCTTTTATCCATTGCATATTTCTGGCTAGAAAGAAACTTTCATATGACTAGGTAATCCTTAAAAAAAGCGGTAATTGCCTTTCTAACTACTTACTCATAGCTTTAAAGCTTTGTAAGCTTTGCAACGAGATTGTACGAATAGTCACCCTCGGTATCTCATAAGATTTTTATAGTTTATGGCCTCTTACACACGATTCAAGCTTATCCGATCAGTGCCATCTTCATTATTTCCCGAACGACAGTATGATTGCCTATGGTTACTCTTTATGCTTCCTGCGAGAGCAAATACCGAATTGAGTTAAATTTGTCTTAAAGTCCGTGCTGTCTGGCGCGATTAATTCGTGATTATTCACGTAGTCTTATATATGATTTAAGGACTTCTTCCGTCCATCCTCACTAGTATATCTTAAAACCTTTTATCAGTCACACAGTTTAATTTAGAAGTTTCTTTTTAATCGCTCAAAACTAATGTGGAATAGTCTGTTGTATGTTAGAGCCTTGCCTTAAACATGTCCAAAATAGTTAATTGATGAAAGAGCTCGTTCAATTCGCTCACAAATCTGAGCCTAGGACACACTCTACAGTCTGCTGCACTTCGAGAAACATAAAGTTCATGATTGGCTTGAACCTTTTTGCAGAATCTTTATTAGTATCTTCCCTTACTCTTGAGTTCCAGATTTTTCAGGAAACCAAAACTTGTCCCATAGGTGTAGGTGCAAGTAAAAAGGATACTTGTTTCCCAGTCTCAACCAGGTTTGAATCTCCCACATATGGAAATCTGTGTATAGCCCGCTGAGCATGCACCAGCATGGAAGTGTAACAATTTTGTATCTTCTGAGCTTCTTCTGAGTCTATAACAACAGACAGCTTTTGCTAACATTAGAAAGCTCTCTAGAATTTTGGTCTTTACAACATCGAGTTACAATTCCCGACGTAGAATATGAATGTGAACGTTTTGAACGCCATTTTCTAACTATATAATCCAGATGTACACATATATTTATAATTAAAGTCAAGTGAATGTTACAGCTTTTATCAGGCGTCTGCCACTATCATTTCCCTTATTTACTTTATATGTACAATTTTATTTTACAATCATCCGATCGACTTACTATAAAACCCCACAAAATATCTACAATCTAAAGCCTATATTTGATAAAAATCGTTTAATCAATATTAAAATGTGCCCCCTGGTCCGATTGAAAGTGAAAATTTACCGCGACCCATTTAAATTGATAAAAAAAAAGTACATGTGTGTCCATAAAATTCCAGAAAACTGGGTCATCTAATTTCCTTGATTAGACTAAAAGACACTGATAGCGTTTATATAAATATAGAAACTCTGATGACATCTGTGTGGGCACGTATTCTCGTAACCCAGAAACAGCAAATCCGATTGAGATTGATGTACATAGTTTCGGGTTAGGTTAAAGGTGGTCACATGCATTATCTGTGACTTTTAGGTTATCCGTCAACGTAATACTTGAGTGGAATTTTGGTCGAAGCTGATTGAAGTGATTTTAATCGAAAATGAAATTATAATGTAATAATCGAAATATTCATCATCATTTGCAGGTACCTGACGGTAATACATTGATACATACAGTGGAAGTCGCTTATAACGACTTCGCCTTTTACGATCAGTCCACTTTACTTTTTGACCATTCTTTCGTCAAATGAAACGTTGTCGGATATAACGACCTCCAGTTAAACCGACCTTATTTCCTCGGTCCCTACAACGTGGTTATAATCGACTTCCACTTTACGCATTTATTAGAAGGGAGTTACTAGACGTCATCTGCTAGTGAATAATTAAGATAAAAACATAACTTAAAGGCATTGGTTTAACCATAATCGAATTTTCGAGCTGTTCACCCATTACTCAGATCATTTGTCAAAAATACCTATTCTGCTGTTGGAAAACCATGTACAGCGGCACAAATGACGGCAGACCTTTTTTTTATCCGAAAGACATTATTTAGTGACTAGGATTAATCCAATCATGTCTGCTAGAAAATCTGCTAGTAAATCTCCTAATAAGCATTAGTACCGGGATCATATGATCAGTTACAGTCTGCCTGTTTGAAGCCTCTTATGTATCGGCTCAAGTCAGACCCATAAACCTGTAGTGCAACGAAAATCCAATTTCCTTCCAAGTAAGAATTACCATACCAGAACGACTGTTGTTCCCGCATCCCTACCACAACTAATCGTTATCTTGCATGGGTAGAAGGAAGCACATGTTTTCTTGATGCGATAGACGATGTGCTGATTTTGAAAAGTCCAGTACAGCTCCACGAATCCTTGAGGCTTTAAATACAAAATTAATATCTTTTTGTAAAAAGTTGGATTCTTATGTTTAGCGGATTAATTCCTCCCAGACTAAGGCTACTGATACTATTGTTAATAGTAATAGCGGACAGTCAAATCGCTCACCCTTAGCTTTTGGGTCAAATGAACGAAATAAAATAAAAAGTTTCACATAAAACTAGAAGTTTCCCTCAAACTTATGGAGAATCTCATTCAATATGAGTGATGGAAGAATGTCAGCTTCAGAACGTGTTCTAGTTCAAGCTCTGCTCTGCTTAAGCACTAATCTAAACTACTATAGTAGTTACCTTTGAATTGTCCAGTATCATAAGTCGAATGTTTTCCATTGCTGGTACTTTGAGTGGCGCACAAGTTTTGATTGCCAAGGTATGGTAATGTAAAGTCGACCAATAATACTATCAGTATGGCATTCATCCAACGCTTTCTGGTGACAGTTGGTCCAAGTACCTTTCCTCATATTACATAGCGCTGTTGACTTTGGTGCCTTGACTAGGAATTTCCTTAGACCAAACTCTCAACTTATTGGTTCTGGATATAGAGCTTCAAAAATGTCTCCAGTTCTACTTTCCGATACTGTTTTCCATTCGAAATAACCTGTTCGTTGTCCTGCTTCCCTTTGGGTTAAGTTTCAACTTTTCACCTGATCATGAACTTTCAAACGATCATGCAAGGGTTTACTTATAAATGTTCAGTTTTAGGGACGTCTTCGCGGATACTCTCCAACGCCTAACATCGAAAGTTCCTACAAAGGAAGGGTTGGTATCTGTCTGTGTAAAAGTTGTATATCGAATATTCGGAGTTTAAGATCCAATCGATCAAAACATTACCTCTTGAATTAATACAGATACTAAGACTTAATTTGACTTACCTTCTGGAATAGATGATATGAGCGCATTAACAAATCTGACTAAATGTCTGGCTATGCCATGGTCAGCACTTATTTGAATGATCTCTCAATCTCTAAGATCAACATTTTATGGTTCGATGGTGCTGTTGTAAAAATGTCGTTAGTAAGTTAGGTACCTCAACCTAGTCCTTCTTGATACTCGTATGTCTGGTGAGTGCTCACTGGGTAATGCTTTTGACTCAATGGAATACCTACTTACCTGCACAATAGTTTTCAGCTGTCCAATTATTATGGGACCCTATTCACCAAGTCGAATGGCGTCTGGATCTTATGAGACAGTAGTAAGCTATTTGCAGCTGTTTAATAGACTGTTTAATAGAAAAAGGTGAATGTCGAAAAAGAGGTTATTGTTCTATTTCAGATCTAAGCACTCAAGATTCACAATTAATACCTATTAACGTTAACTTGTAGTCATTAAGTTGACAGATAAACACCTTTCACTCAAAGATGATTAATTTCGTCTGTACTTTTTTGCACGGCTACATTTCAGTCTAACCATACAAATGTTGAACCCTCCAGCTCTTTGCTTTTTGTATCTTTTTTCCTTGTCAGCTTTCAACATTTATCTTAATTTCTTGAACTCTACGGTTCGGAAAAAAGCCTGACTTTTAACCCATTAGCTTACACCTTTCGTACGTTCATACTGGCCCACTTGTTCAATTCTGTTTTGGGTTCCTTTAAAATCTGTGTTGTGATACTTAATGCATCTTTTTTTTTATTCTGCTTAAATGAGTTCAGAATTCGGTGCGCACAGATAAGACTTCGTTCGATCGTTGTACTTTGTTAGTTTTTTTTTTTCATTTTTTTGTGTCTTTGTTTATTTTTTGAGTTTACGACTGACTTAAAATTTCGATGGCGAAATAGATTAGATAACAAGAGAAGTGAATCTTGAACTCAACGTACTGAGATGAATTTAGAAATTAGAAAAGTCTGCTTTCCCTGCGAAACAAACGTCACAAATAAGAGAAAATATTGCACTGACACTGACACTGACACTTGGGTGTGGATTTTTTCATTATAAACAAAATATAAATAAATAAAATAACTTGTATTGGAGATTTCAGAACTTCATTCAAATATTGTTCAGAAAAATTTGCATTCTTTGGAATTTGACATGACTTTTGTTCATAATTCGGTGCATATACCGACGATTTGATTTGCCATATCTTATTGGCATAGACCATGGGCTTAATATAACCAACTTCATGACTGGTCCATCTTTGGGGACTCGCTGTCACCGAACTTCGACTTCAATCAATGGATTGTTTGACCATCTTCAAGTCATCCTCTTCCAATTTATCCCAAAAATGGTCAGTCAACAACATCCTGTAACTAAATTTATAGACTGTGGCTGTGTTACATTGAAGAAGAAGTATGGTCTAGCCACTATTTGAGCATGAAATCCACATCAAACAGTCACAGCTAGAAATTAGCTTCATCCCTGAGAATGATATAGCGATAACTAAATTTCTGCACAACCGATCGCGAACTTTGACGTTGTTACGTTTCCATGACCAAGTATCAGTCACGTGGGCTAAACTCTTCAGAGAGGAAAGCTTCGTGCAACGAATTTATGACTCATAACCCTCGATTGCAAAGATGAAGTCTAATGAGTTTAACTTTAGTTAGATCTCCCTTTCAGTCCACTCAAAAAGCTTTCCTTGTAAATGGTTTTCCAATAGAGACATAACAATTTCGTTTTTTAGTGCAAACGTACCCTCAAACTCTTTTTATAATCCGTCAATGTCAAAACGTTAGACAAAGTTTATATTTTTATCATGTAGTTCACAATTGACCTAATATTTAAAATATTGTGACCGTAAGTTTCAGTTCAAAATGAGCCAAATCTCTAAAACCACTTTGTGCCGAATTTTGTGGAAAGATCTTGGTCTTGGCTTTACAAGATCAAATCAACTTAATAACTGAACCCTTTAAAGCATTGAAAGCATTTTTCTCCGAAGAAAATCCTAAGTTTCAACATCTTCAGCGGTGAAGCTCAATATCTGGACACCAACAATCCAACATATGCTTCAATAGACTCCATTTCATCCCCAAAAAGGTGGTGGTGTGGATTTCATGATCGCCATCTTACTGTCAATGAAGGTATGTAGTTATCGTGACATATGGAAAGACTATTTTTGGCGAGAATAGGATGTAGCTGACATTAGTGACATGTGGTTTCAACAGGATGCTGCCACATGCCACACAGATGCTCAAAGAATTGGTCTTTGGCAAGGCAAGGTTCAGTAATCGTGGAATCTCGACAAATGGTTTGGTCGAATAGCCATCTCTCTTGCGATTTAATGTGGTTGAACTTATTTTTTTAGGGGTTAAGTCGTTGGTCTATGTCAACAAGCCAACAACGTTTGAGGCGATCAAGAATAACATCAAACGCGAAATTCCCAACCGATGTTGTGTTGGAAGATTGACTCTAAAGAACCGATCGCCATAAAAGGGCTCGCTGTACTATGCATATGTACAAACGGGATTTCTAACTTCAATTTAAGATGTGTACTACACTTGAAATAAAGTTCACTTCGAAACCTCAATTATTCTGTTTTTTATTCCAATTGTTATGTCCTTATTTTACGGAACCATTTACTAACGAAACAGTGCGTCATGTGCATCCATAGATAATCGCAAGTCCGAACATAAAATGAATGCAATAGCCTTACCAAGGCTTACATCTCAAAAATAAAATTAATTAATTCACTACACCAGCGGAGAATATTATGTTCATACGATGCGTTGCTAATATCCAAGGATGGCTGACAAAATTACCAGAAGTCCCTGCTCGAGACAAAAATAAATCTTGTTTACCCCAAGGCTTGGGGGCGGGATAGTTTTATGGCAATTGGATCATAAAGAAAGAAAAACTATAAACATATTCATGTGTACGCGTAGTATGTGTATATGGCATAACAACTTGACCAATAAAACCGAGAATTATAAACTTTTGTTTTATTTTCTAATCAGATGCAAGCACATGGTTGTATGTAAACATATGTACATGTTCCGAAGTTATGTTCTTTCGCCAATAAGTATGTCCACCTTGGAATTGAATAAGTTCTTAATATTCGTCATAAGCGTCTTCAAATCAGCTTGACAAACCATCTATCTCTATGGCCGTCGAGTAGATTTGATCGTCGATGGATCTGATTGTTCAACAAATTATAAATAATATACGAGAATGAGTCAGCTCTCAGTTGGTACTGGTACTGGTGGTATATGAACAAATAGAGTTACATCGTAATATTTTTTTTTCTGGGTGCGTTACTTACTTCCCGATTTGAAGTTAGATACTCGTACACTTTACGATCTCAGCTTTTATTGCCGTCAATGAAATTAAAGCGTCTCTCCGACTGCCCCTGAGTAACCAGTTTGATGTGTAAAAGAGTAATTAAATCCTTTCACTGTCTTTTGTTTGAGAGATGTAATGTTCAATCCCGTTTAACTATCTATGCAACTATCGGAGCAGTAGACTGACACTCCTTTACTTCGTACTTTATTGATTCTGCGACTTACGCAGAAGACCATATGGTCAACGTAAGTGCTGAGACGAAAGTATTTATAACACAAACGAATATGTAAGCAGTTTGACGTGTAACTAGGTGATAAGTAAGATCCAAATCTTAACCGCCTTGTGCAAGTGATGAGTGAGATGAGCCTTTACAGCCTTTCTATGTGGAGAACATGATATTTATATTCACCTTTTTTTTTAGAATGAAGCAGCTTCTTTGAAACAAAACATAAGTTGATCGTTCAAGAGATTTTTTTCACTCTTGACCTCTGGATACCCAAATACCCAACTTCTTCCAAATTGCGACATAGCGACCAACTGAGTACACCAACATCTTATTCATACGCTAAACGTTTTTTGGTTAAGTTTTTTGTTGAATATCGCACGTTTGACCCAAAACGCTAAAGGAGAGGAGATATGAGGCGATATTGCCTTTGAAGTCGATCAAGAGATTTTTTTTCACTCTTGACCCCTGGATACCCAACTTCTTCCAAATTGTGACATAGCGACCAACTGAGTACACCAACGTCGTAATCATACGCTAAACGTTTTTTGGTTAAGTTTTTTGTTAAATATCTCACGTTTCACCCAAAACGCTAAAGGAGAGGATATATGAGGCGATATTGCCTTTGAAGTCGATCAAGAGATTTTTTTTCACTCTTGACCCCTGGATACCCAACTTCTTCCAAATTGCGACATAGCGACCAACTGAGTACACCAACATCTTAATCATACGCCAAACGTTTTTTGTTGAATATCGCACGTTTGTCCCAAAACGCTAAAGGAGAGGAGATATGAGGCGATATTGCATTTGAAGTCGATCAAGAGATTTTTTTTCACTCTTGACCCCTGGATACCCAACTTCTTCCAAATTGCGACATAGCGACCAACTGAGTACACCAACATCTTAATCATACGCTAAACTTTTTTTGGTTAAGTTTTTTGTTGAATATCGCACGTTTGACCCAAAACGCTAAAGGAGAGGAGATATGAGGCGATATTGCATTTGAAGTCGATCAAGAGATTTTTTTTCACTCTTGACCCCTGGATACCCAACTTCTTCTAAATTGTGACATAGCGACCAACTGAGTACACCAACGTCTTAATCATACGCTAAACGTTTTTTGGTTAAGTTTTTTGTTCAATATCGCACGTTTGACCCAAAACGCTAAAGGAGAGGAGATATGAGGCGATATTGCATTTGAAGTCGATCAAGAGATTTTTTTTCACTCTTGACCCCTGGATTCCCAACTTCTTCCAAATTGTGACATAGCGACCAACTGAGTACACCAACGTCTTAATCATACGCTAAACGTTTTTTGGTTAAGTTTTTTGTTGAATATCGCTAGTTAGACCCAAAACGCTAAAGGAGAGGAGATATGAGGCGATATTGCATTTGAAGTCGATCAAGAGATTTTTTTTCACTCTTGACCCCTGGATTCCCAACTTCTTCCAAATTGTGACATAGCGACCAACTGAGTACACCAACGTCTTAATCATACGCTAAACGTTTTTTGGTTAAGTTTTTTGTTAAATATCTCACGTTTCACCCAAAACGCTAAAGGAGAGAAGATATGAGGCGATATTGCATTTGAAGTCGTTCAAGAGATTTTTTTCACTCTTGACCTCTGGATACCCAAATATCCAACTTCTTCCAAATTGCGACATAGTGAACAACTGAGTACACCAACATCTTATTCATACGCTAAACGTTTTTTGGTTAAGTTTTTTGTTGAATATCGCACGTTTGACCCAAAACGCTAAAGGAGAGGAGATATGAGGCGATATTGCCTTTGAAGTCGATCAAGAGATTTTTTTTCACTCTTGACCCCTGGATACCCAACTTCTTCCAAATTGTGACATAGCGACCAACTGAGTACACCAACGTCGTAATCATACGCTAAACGTTTTTTGGTTAAGTTTTTTGTTAAATATCTCACGTTTCACCCAAAACGCTAAAGGAGAGGATATATGAGGCGATATTGCCTTTGAAGTCGATCAAGAGATTTTTTTTCACTCTTGACCCCTGGATACCCAACTTCTTCCAAATTGCGACATAGCGACCAACTGAGTACACCAACATCTTAATCATACGCCAAACGTTTTTTGTTGAATATCGCACGTTTGTCCCAAAACGCTAAAGGAGAGGAGATATGAGGCGATATTGCATTTGAAGTCGATCAAGAGATTTTTTTTCACTCTTGACCCCTGGATACCCAACTTCTTCCAAATTGCGACATAGCGACCAACTGAGTACACCAACATCTTAATCATACGCTAAACTTTTTTTTGTTAAGTTTTTTGTTGAATATCGCACGTTTGACCCAAAACGCTAAAGGAGAGGAGATATGAGGCGATATTGCATTTGAAGTCGATCAAGAGATTTTTTTTCACTCTTGACCCCTGGATACCCAACTTCTTCTAAATTGTGACATAGCGACCAACTGAGTACACCAACGTCTTAATCATACGCTAAACGTTTTTTGGTTAAGTTTTTTGTTGAATATCGCTAGTTTGACCCAAAACGCTAAAGGAGAGGAGATAAGAGGCGATATTGCATTTGAAGTCGATCAAGAGACTTTTTTCACTCTTCACCCCTTGATACCCAAATACCCAACTTCTTCCAAATTGCGACATAGCGACCAACTGAGTACACCAACGTCTTAATCATACGCTAAACGTTTTTTGGTTAAGTTTTTTGTTGAATATCGCTAGTTTGACCCAAAACGCTAAAGGAGAGGAGATATGAGGCGATATTGCCTTTGAAGTCGATCAAGAGATTTTTTTCACTCTTGACCACTGCATAGCCAACTTCTTCCAAATTGCGACATAGCGACCAACTGAGTACACCAACGTCTTAATCATACGCTAAACGTTTTTTGGTTAAGTTTTTTGTTCAATATCGCACGTTTGACCCAAAACGCTAAAGGAGAGGAGATATGAGGCGATATTGCATTTGAAGTCGATCAAGAGATTTTTTTTCACTCTTGACCCCTGGATTCCCAACTTCTTCCAAATTGTGACATAGCGACCAACTGAGTACACCAACGTCTTAATCATACGCTAAACGTTTTTTGGTTAAGTTTTTTGTTGAATATCGCTAGTTAGACCCAAAACGCTAAAGGAGAGGAGATATGAGGCGATATTGCATTTGAAGTCGATCAAGAGATTTTTTTTCACTCTTGACCCCTGGATTCCCAACTTCTTCCAAATTGTGACATAGCGACCAACTGAGTACACCAACGTCTTAATCATACGCTAAACGTTTTTTGGTTAAGTTTTTTGTTAAATATCTCACGTTTCACCCAAAACGCTAAAGGAGAGAAGATATGAGGCGATATTGCATTTGAAGTCGATCAAGAGATTTTTTTCACTCTTGACAACTGCATACCCAACTTCTTCCAAATTGTGACATAGCGACCAACTGAGTACACCAACGTCTTAATCATACGCTAAACGTTTTTTTGTTAAGTTTTTTGTTAAATATCTCACGTTTCACCCAAAACGCTAAAGGAGAGGAGATATGAGGCGATATTGCCTTTGAAGTCGATCAAGAGATTTTTTTCACCCTTGACCACTGCATACCCAACTTCTTCCAAATTGCGACATAGCGACCAACTGAGTACACCAACGTCTTAATCATACGCTAAACTTTTTTTTGTTAAGTTTTTTGTTGAATATCGCTAGTTTGACCCAAAACGCTAAAGGAGAGGAGATAAGAGGCGATATTGCATTTGAAGTCGATCAAGAGATTTTTTTCACTCTTGACCACTGCATACCCAACTTCTTCCAAATTGCGACATAGCGACCAACTGAGTACACCAACGTCTTAATCATACGCTAAACTTTTTTTTGTTAAGTTTTTTGTTGAATATCGCTAGTTTGACCCAAAACGCTAAAGGAGAGGAGATAAGAGGCGATATTGCATTTGAAGTCGATCAAGAGATTTTTTTCACTCTTGACCACTGCATACCCAACTTCTTCCAAATTGCGACATAGCGACCAACTGAGTACACCAACGTCTTAATCATACGCTAAACGTTTTTTGGTTAAGTTTTTTGTTAAATATCGCTAGTTTGACCCAAAACGCTAAAGGAGAGGAGATAAGAGGCGATATTGCATTTGAAGTCGATCAAGAGATTTTTTTTCACTCTTGACCCCTGGATTCCCAACTTCTTCCAAATTGTGACATAGCGACCAACTGAGTACACCAACGTCTTAATCATACGCTAAACGTTTTTTGGTTAAGTTTTTTGTTGAATATCGCTAGTTTGACCCAAAACGCTAAAGGAGAGGAGATATGAGGCGATATTGCATTTGAAGTCGATCAAGAGACTTTTTTTCACTCTTGACCCCTGGATACCCAAATAACCAACTTCTTCCAAATTGCGACATAGCGACCAACTGAGTACACCAACGTCTTAATCATACGCTAAACGTTTTTTGGTTAAGTTTTTTGTTAAATATCGCTAGTTTGACCCAAAACGCTAAAGGAGAGGAGATATGAGGCGATATTGCATTTGAAGTCGATCAAGAGACTTTTTTCACTCTTCACCCCTTGATACCCAAAACCCAACTTCTTCCAAATTGCGACATAGCGACCAACTGAGTACACCAACGTCTTAATCATACGCTAAACTTTTTTTTGTTAAGTTTTTTGTTGAATATCGCTAGTTTGACCCAAAACGCTAAAGGAGAGGAGATAAGAGGCGATATTGCATTTGAAGTCGGTCAAGAGATTTTTTTCACTCTTGACCACTGCATACCCAACTTCTTCCAAATTGCGACATAGCGACCAACTGAGTACACCAACGTCTTAATCATACGCTAAACGTTTTTTGGTTAAGTTTTTTGTTAAATATCGCTAGTTTGACCCAAAACGCTAAAGGAGAGGAGATAAGAGGCGATATTGCATTTGAAGTCGATCAAGAGATTTTTTTTCACTCTTGACCCCTGGATTCCCAACTTCTTCCAAATTGTGACATAGCGACCAACTGAGTACACCAACGTCTTAATCATACGCTAAACGTTTTTTGGTTAAGTTTTTTGTTAAATATCGCCCGTTTGACCCAAAACGCTAAAGGAGAGGAGATATGAGGCGATATTGCATTTGAAGTCGATCAAGAGACTTTTTTTCACTCTTGACCCCTGGATACCCGAATAACCAACTTCTTCCAAATTGCGACATAGCGACCAACTGAGTACACCAACGTCTTAATCATACGCTAAACGTTTTTTGGTTAAGTTTTTTGTTAAATATCGCTAGTTTGACCCAAAACGCTAAAGGAGAGGAGATATGAGGCGATATTGCCTTTGAAGTCGATCAAGAGACTTTTTTTCACTCTTGACCCCTGGATACCCAAATAACCAACTTCTTCCAAATTGCGACATAGCGACCAACTGAGTACACCAACGTCTTAATCATACGCTAAACGTTTTTTGGTTAAGTTTTTTGTTGAATATCGCTAGTTTGACCCAAAACGCTAAAGGAGAGGAGATATGAGGCGATATTGCCTTTGAAGTCGATCAAGAGATTTTTTTCACTCTTGACCACTGCATACCCAACTTCTTCCAAATTGCGACATAGCGACCAACTGAGTACACCAACGTCTTAATCATACGCTAAACGTTTTTTGGTTAAGTTTTTTGTTAAATATCTCACGTTTCACCCAAAACGCTAAAGGAGAGGAGATATGAGGCGATATTGCCTTTGAAGTCGATCAAGAGATTTTTTTCACTCTTGACCACTGCATACCCAACTTCTTCCAAATTGCGACATAGCGACCAACTGAGTACACCAACGTCTTAATCATACGCTAAACGTTTTTTGGTTAAGTTTTTTGTTAAATATCGCCCGTTTGACCCAAAACGCTAAAGGAGAGGAGATAAGAGGCGATATTGCATTTGAAGTCGATCAAGAGATTTTTTTTCACTCTTGACCCCTGGATTCCCAACTTCTTCCAAATTGTGACATAGCGACCAACTGAGTACACCAACGTCTTAGTCATACGCTAAACGTATTATGGTTAAGTTTTTTGTTGAATGTCACCCGTTTGACCCAAAACGCTAAAGGAGACGAGATATGAGGCGATATTGCATTTGAAGTCGATCAAGAGATTTTTTTCACTCTTGACCCCGGATTCCCAACTTCTTCCAAATTGCGACATAGCGACCAACTGAGTACACCAACGTCTTAATCATACGCTAAACGTTTTTTAGTTAAGTTTTTTGTTAAATATCGCCCGTTTGACCCAAAACGCTAAAGGAGAGGAGATAAGAGGCGATATTGCATTTGAAGTCGATCAAGAGATTTTTTTTCACTCTTGACCCCTGGATTCCCAACTTCTTCCAAATTGTGACATAGCGACCAACTGAGTACACCAACGTCTTAATCATACGCTAAACGTATTATGGTTAAGTTTTTTGTTGAATGTCACCCGTTTGACCCAAAACGCTAAAGGAGAGGAGATATGAGGCGATATTGCATTTGAAGTCGATCAAGAGATTTTTTTCACTCTTGACTCCTGCATACCCAACTTCTTCCAAATTGCGACATAGCGACCAACTGAGTACACCAACGTCTTAATCATACGCTAAACGTTTTTTGGTTAAGTTTTTTGTTCAATATCGCACGTTTGACCCAAAACGCTAAAGGAGAGGAGATATGAGGCGATATTGCCTTTGAAGTCGATCAAGAGACTTTTTTTCACTCTTGACCCCTGGATACCCAAATAACCAACTTCTTCCAAAGTGCGACATAGCGACCAACTGAGTACACCAACGTCTTAATCATACGCTAAACGTATTATGGTTAAGTTTTTTGTTGAATGTCACCCGTTTGACCCAAAACGCTAAAGGAGAGGAGATATGAGGCGATATTGCCTTTGAAGTCGATCAAGAGACTTTTTTTCACTCTTGACCCCTGGATACCCAAATAACCAACTTCTTCCAAAGTGCGACATAGCGACCAACTGAGTACACCAACGTCTTAATCATACGCTAAACGTTTTTTGGTTAAGTTTTTTGTTGAATATCGCCCGTTTGACCCAAAACGCTAAAGGAGAGGAGATATGAGGCGATATTGCATTTGAAGTCGATCAATAGATTTTTTTCACTCTTGACACCTGGATACCCAAATACCCAACTTCTTCCAAATTGCGACATAGCGACCAACTGAGTACACCAACGTCTTAGTCATACGCTAAACATTTTCTGGTTAAGTTTTTTGTTGAATATCGCTAGTTTGACCCAAAACGCTATAGGAGAGGAGATATGAGGCGATATTGCATTTGAAGTCGATCAAGAGATTTTTTTCACTCTTGACCCCTGGATACCCAAATAACCAACTTCTTCCAAAGTGCGACATAGCGACCAACTGAGTACACCAACGTCTTAATCATACGCTAAACGTATTATGGTTAAGTTTTTTGTTGAATGTCACCCGTTTGACCCAAAACGCTAAAGGAGAGGAGATATGAGGCGATATTGCCTTTGAAGTCGATCAAGAGACTTTTTTTCACTCTTGACCCCTGGATACCCAAATAACCAACTTCTTCCAAAGTGCGACATAGCGACCAACTGAGTACACCAACGTCTTAGTCATACGCTAAACATTTTCTGGTTAAGTTTTTTGTTGAATATCGCTAGTTTGACCCAAAACGCTATAGGAGAGGAGATATGAGGCGATATTGCATTTGAAGTCGATCAAGAGATTTTTTTCACTCTTGACCCCTGGATACCCAAATACCCAACTTCCTCCTAAATGCTAAACTGAGTGCATCAAAGTCTAAATCTTGTTTAGTTGTGATGATGCGATTTTTCTTAGTATTTTGATCTCAGAAGTGATATAAATATAAATACGAAGTGAAATTACCAATGCAATTCGTAAGCAATTAGGAATGTCTCCTGAATGTCGTCGATTTACATTTCATGTTAAGTGTTGTTTCCCCATGATACATACTTACATGCCAGACTTCTGAGCCTACTTAGGAATAAATATAGGAAAAATCAATATTCCCCACTTGAAACATAAAGCACGCGAAACACATAATTTTTTTATGGATTTTCTTTCTATTCAAGTTTTTTGAGTCAACAATAAAATTACTTCCCAAATTCGGGCGCAATGTCTTGTCACGCGAGCTAGCCATCACCAGGACATTGTGCCCATATAGATGTTACATCACGAGGAGTTTCCTAGGGGCTTGTCCGATCCACTACACGTGCAAGTTCGAACAAACATACGAGTATACAGGGTTTGTTTTTTTTGGATTTTTGTTACCAGCAAGCCAATATCCGTTAACCTGAACTTGACATTTATGGAGTGCGTACCAGGAAATAAATAGAAATAAATTTCCTTATAAATGGAATCGATTATTCGCGGAAATGGAAATGGAAAAAGAAAAACCCTCTTCCAATAAAAAAATAAATAAAATATCATATAAAACATAGAACTTCATTGTTAAGACCTGATAAGAATGTAGGCGCCACAGACTTGAGATATTGAACCGATTTTTTGAATTTTAAGATAAATTACTGATAGTAAGTGGTCTGCATACATACATATGGGTTTACAAATGTTATAACGTAGCGAAAGGTAAAACTTTTTCCTTAATCAGTTGGAAGGGGGAATTGTTATCTACACGACTGTAGGCATTGATTTAATTTGTAACAACGCTCAGAGTTTATATTTCCCACCCTACGTGTACTGTTTAATTGACTCAAATGAGTTTCCGTAATCAGTTGAATTAATCGTTCTGATAACTGGTTGAGGCTTGCTCCTTTCTAAATAGCTTTCTTTTATGTATTTCTTTCCGTTTGCTTCTTTCTTCTTAATTCACTTTCACTGTCAAATGAATACCAGCCGACACTTCGACCTACAGAGGCGGCATCTAGCAGTGTTAATGTTGAAACATAGTGACATCAGTAGCAGCCGCTGCAGCAGTATTTATCATATCGCGCTATCAACCTAAATAGTGGCTTTAAGTCTGCAAATTCTTATCGGATTATTGCCACCTCCACTCGAGACGAAATTCAGCAACTAATTTGCATTATGCTAATAAACTTTTAATTGAACACATCGATTGCCTTTGAATGGCTAATATGTTCCCTATTTCGAATCGAACATTTCGCATGTATGTACAAGCTGTACGGTTAGACTGTTGGTTTATGGGTTTTTTTTTAAGAATATGTTAAGTTTTATGTGTGCTTATCGCCAGCATATATCTCCGGGTAGCTATAAAATAACCATAAAAGCATATACTCTTGACAGTTCCTATACACCCTTCCGTGTGCCCTTCGGAGTCTCATATTGCGTGCGACTCTTGAAAGTTTTGCGCACAATATTCCCATGTGAGGATGTAGAGGATTTAATGTTCTGTGAACTGTGATGTCACGTGGAGTGAAGGTTAGTACAATTATGGAGAATACTTCGGGAATAATTTGCAAAGAAGTTTACATGAGTTCTGAAAAGATACGTGGATGAATCTAGACGACACTGTCGTCAAAGCATTATTTACTAATCGCTACTAACCTACTCTCAAACCAAGTATCCAACTATGGGTTCTTATCACTTATCACTACTCGAGTAGAGATTCTTGTTGCCGCTCAGAAAAGTGTCCGCAAGGGGGTGTCGGATCAAAAGCAAATGTTGTATAACTTTAGATGGCGTGGGGTAGGTTAAGAGGGTGACTGCAAAACCATGCGGAGGATGCAGTCTCACTCATATGTATCTCTATGGATCCATTGTCGTGTAGTATTAACCGGTCTAGGATACCTAAAAGAATACAAAAACAGAAAAAAATAATTAGAACTCTTTAATCCATGGCGGGAGCGACCCTCTTGAACCAACGCGTTTTCATTATGAGTTTTAATGTGGTTTTAGGAGGCGTGGAGGTTTCCCGAAGGTTTGGTGTCTGGTTCTTTGAGACCTGGGTTCAACATTTCCCCTACCTTTGGCAGTATAAAATGCGTGCCCCAAAGGCTGAATGGTCTATGGAAATTTGGTCAAATATTTTGTCCGTTGTCTGAAAATTTTTGGGCTATCTATGTTTTCAAGGCCATAGATTTTTTCACTTTGTGAACTAAAAACTTCGAACAATCTACTTTTTTGTCACATTTCGTTCAGAAATGTTCGGATCTTTGGATAGCAGAAGCTATAAAAATTCAAATTCACTGTTTTGCTACCCAAGCTGGTTGGGAAACTGGAAAATCTATGAAACATTTTATAGTTTTGTGATGGTTCTTGACTTTTGGGATCGGTCTAGTTAATCGACAGTCAGATCAGAACTGATAGTGTGTACTCTACTAAAGGATTAATTGCTGAGCAACACTAGATATCTTGTTGCATCTGATGTCCTTAGGAAAACGCAGAAAACAGTTGGCTGCGAGTGCACTCTGTAGTTCCTCCTCCACCAGGTAGGGAATCAATGTCTCAGGTAACTGCAAGCCTGAAGAACTCAAGAGAAACTGTATCAATCTTATGATTTAATCGAAAATTCTACCAGTGCACCTAGCAACACACACAATCGTATAAATTCACAAAAAGATACAAAATATCTTGTGTACGCTCCCATACGCGTTAAGTACAATTATCAATAACTCCAAAGACCTTATCCAAACTGTCCTTGTTGCCGACAGAATTCTATGTGCGGCATTTTTTAAATAGCGAAAGTGAAACATCGATATGAATGTACTGATAGCAGTAGACATAAATTCATTAGATACCCTCTTTATTTGGGGAACATTTTTTAGGCCACGCACTCAGCCTAATGATGTATTGGGGTGGGTTCTCCATAATGAATAACTCTTTTTCTTGTTTTGTTTTTTGTCCCTCTATTCCGGGTCTTAATGACTTTCTCTCCTTCTGGTTTGTTTGTTTCCATAATTTCATTCGAAAATGTTAATTAATTTTATTTTTGTCCTCGCTTCGGAAACACCTACATATGAAGGCATGTGTACATTGCTGTTGGTAACAGGCCGTCAATAAAACACAAAACATTCTAATTTAATTCTGTTCGATATATTCCATCCAATGAATCATGATAAGAAAAAAAAAAAACGAGTGAAACAAAAAGGTGTACAAATTATTAATGACAGCCGGTGGAGAGTCAAGGCCAAGGAGAAGAGTTCAAACAACTTACCCAAATAGTTTTGCTTCGCGCATGAGATAATGTCTGTGCGTGTATGCTTCAGTATGCTAATGATATCTATTGAATATTGTTATTTAGAATTGTTTTTTTTTCTTTGTTTTGTTGTTTTATTTACTTCGGCTTAAGAACTCAATTAAGCTCTTGAGTTTAATTACTAGCCTCAGTCAGTGGTAATGATGAAAATTTTGCACAAAAAAATAAAATGGTTGAGCGTACGGGTAGAATGGAGGAACACTTTTTATGGGAAACTACGATTCAGTTTACTTGCCCATAAGCCTAGGAGTTTTGTAATCGATGTACGATGAATTCTTTTCTTTTGAAATACCTTGAACATCGTTGAACCCCCTAAGGAAACAAAATATTTATGGCCTAGACATGGTCAGAACGTTCAAACAGAAATTCCTGGACGTTTAATAGTTCTTTTTTTGGACTTAGGCGTTGGTGTTCATCTGGCGATCTTAATCATTGAAAAGTTTGTGGTTTATGAGCGTTTTAGCCTGCCTTTAACAAAGTCCATGTTCAGCAGCATACATCAGTATAGGGATGATAAGGATTTTGTATAGCTCCTCCTTGTATCTCCTCGATAGGGTCTAACCGGATAGTCGTCTTCTAAAGGCTTCTTGTAGTTTTCAAGGTCGCGGTAGTGTCTTTTTTGATCTTGAGCGGCTCATCCGATTTAGAACTCTTGGGTCTTCTCCAGGATTTGGCGTAGAGTTAAGCTTTGGTCAATTCGTCGACGTATGGTTCAGCATTATAGCAGATACAATTTTGTATCCAAAATTCATTGTTGCAGGCGAACTATCGGACATTCTTTTGTAGAAGGATATTTTACAAAGCGTTAAATAGCTTAGGTGTAGTACTTTATCAGGTCATCCACCAAAATACTGTGAACCTGCAAGAATCCAAACAGCGTTTTCGTATGAACTATGCTATCGATCGATTTACGTATGAATACAATGGCCATCAGCCCGTCATGAAGCCTACTTCATTCACAGTCTTCAAAGTCTTGAAACCATCCCATCACAGCACTCACAAGGAATCACAACATTATAGCTCTTTGGATTCCAGACACATCGGAGTACTTGGAAACGAATTGGTGGACAAATTAGCAAGAAAGAGGCCCTGACAATGGTCGACAGGGACGGGAACCCTAGCACTCGTTACATGTCCATCTAACATAAAACAAGTATTCGTGAAACCAGCGAAGATGGAAACACACTCGCTTTGTAGAAAGAATTTAACGTTCTTTGCTACGAGCTACAATCTCTTGTTGGGTCACCTAAGCAGAATGCGACTAATCGCAGACGACCTCTCCACAGGTTGTATAGATGCTGACGCAAACAGTGGTAGGACATTCGCATAACAAATATCACTTCGGAGACCTGGGCGACCGATCATTAAAACCACTATTAACCCTAAAATTTATAACACTTTCGGATTGGTTCAGGCAGGGCACTTAGTTATACCCAACCTAAAGCTTTTTCTAATTACGAGTAGGTACTAGGCAAGTGCAAAGAGAACAAGTTGTGACAGATTTACGTTTTACTGAGGATTGGCTGTGTTAAACAGTGTATAAGGCTCTGTGTGGGTAGTCTTGTATTTTCTGGTAAAAAGACTACATATTTTCATTTTATGAATGTTAAGCCTGGAATTTTTTTAATAATTTCTGCACGTTCGGCAAGCGTGAAACGCCAATCATGATACAATGGCAAACCTTACTGAATGTTTTGACAGCTGGATGTCATTTGTAAATTTTACAGCTGCTGAAACATAGTAATTGTTAAAAGTATCTTTGCTATCTTGGTCGTCCAATAATTGAATCCATCTACTTTTTTTCAAAACCAGACGTACTTTACTCATGGTAAGTGCAAGATCTTCATTAGATTTGAACAGGATAAACAAGAACAGGGTAAAGCCGTCATTCGTTGTAAAGATAATTTAATTGATACTGTTCGTGGCTGGCACGCTATCCATAAAATAAATATTACGTCGAAGATAAATAAGGAAAAGTCGCACCTGGACCTTCGTTTTTGAGGAAGCAAGCTGCAAACTTCTTTTGCAACATTTCAAAGCTCATTACAATATGATAAGCACTGTCGCATCGAGAAAGCTACTAGCTGCTGGTCACTTTGTACTTCTATTGCTCACTTCACTCGAAACTCAGACTGCGCGCCCACTCCTTCAGATAATTTGAATTTAAATTTGAATCCCAGGAAACCGTTGCAAGTTGAAAACGTCTGTTCCAATAAAGATCAACAAAATTCCGAGAATAATCACAGAGTATAAAAAAGAACGAAAGCATTGCCGGAAATTCTTAAAAAAAAAAAAAGAAAACAAATCATACAACAATTACAAAGCTATCGGTCAAAGTCCGACAGAGAATATGAATCACGTCATGGTAACCAAGCCTGTGATCCTTCTCTGCTTTCGATTCCGTCTTCTTTGACTGTGTTCGTCTTTCCTTGCGGCTTTTCGCCGGCTCTCTAATCGTTCTCTCCCTTTTTGTGGATGTTTCACATAATTGTGTAATCTTTGGCATTGGCCTAGCCAGCGTTGCGATTGCGAGTGGAGCACGACGTACGAGCGGTAGTCGCGGTTATCGTTTGGTTTTCTTTCACACTACATTCATACATACATTGGTGATATGGCGGCGAAATGGATTTTTGTTTTGCTCTGCACGTGTAGTCGTAACCGGCTTCCAATTCAATGAATAATTTGTATGTATGAAAGAAATGTATGAATACGCGAAGCAGAGGAGACTACCAGCGTTGCTGTAGCGTAACGCACAGAGAGTAGGCTGAGTGATTCGCATATTTTGGGTCAATTCTGGCGCCAAAAATACGCGCGTAGGAATACATTGTTGTATTTTGCTGGGTTTTTCATTTTATGCTTCTTTTTCTTGTGTGCAGAGCCATCGTATTGCAAATACAAACATTGCATTTGTTTATTTGTGTATTGGGATGTCGCAGTGTTGGTCGCAAAAATGTCGCATGAATTAGTGGGAAGAGTTTTTGGTTTTTATTTTAAAATGTCATTTCCTTGGGTTTTAATTGAGGTGGGGATTGGGGAAGGAGTGGAACATTGCCATTGCCTGAACGCTGAGACTGAGCACGTACTGTGAAGAATTGGATTTGCCGGGTTTGAGTGGTATTTACATTTGGGGGCATATGTGCATACATATGCTGATTGGACAAGCTGTAATGAGACCTGAGTAGTGATTTGCAAGTGTTGCCATTAATATGTTGTGCAGTTTTAAGAAAATGTTGTTAATTTTTCATTCTTGGTTTTATGATTTCGCGCAGAAAGTCGTGATTTCTGCGATGGTTTGCTGTAGATTCATCTTTAAAACTTGAACGAAGAGTATTTCCTAGTTTTCTGTGTACTCTATGAGTTCTAGGAGACAAAAGAATCGTTGTTACTCCTGTTGAAGCAGCTTCTGCATGATAATTATCGCAGCTCGGGTCCTTTATTGAAAATGTCAAAAATTGTCATCATACTATAGGTATAATGAATGCGTTCCGAAACCGTTTCTGATTGGTCAAGAGATTCAAATTTGACTGAAAAAACAAGCAGTTTTTTCATAGTAGTTGACTGAAAGTGTAGGCAAGGAAATTCTCCCTATTTTTCAGTCAGTTTGCGGTTCCATATGTTAGGCCTTACCTCAAGAAGTAGGCCTAGAATACCGAACGTGCCCAATGAAACAAGAGTATGGACTACTCTCTTTCGAAGTTGTCGAGAATGTTTTTCTACGCCACGTCATATACATAAGGTTTCGTATAAGGACTTCCTTGTATTCGCCATTGCCTCCAATTAAAAATCCATCTGCATTTTATAATCACATCTATTCCTACACAGAATGCATGCATGTTGTCCGGCTCCTTTGAATTCCCCCTTTCCCTGTCAATAGAACGCTCTGTAATATACTTAAAATCACCGCCAGAAAGAGTAGTGCTCATAGCAGGCAATTTTGGTTGTTTTTTTCTGATACTGGTTAAAACTATAATTTTACAACCAACCCACATCCCCAGCAACAAAGATAAAAGCCACCAAGTCAATCAACTTAAGTATGAACTACACTCCCTTTAAGTGGAGGTTTAGTTCATTTATACAGAGTCGTACGTTTTCTAGATCACTATAGCATACCAATGGTGAATATGAAAACAGTATCCTTATCATTTCTAAGTTGAGTCAAGTTGCTTTAAAATATCCTCAAAAAGAACTACGACTTTCTAGAGCACTGTAGTGCTAAAACCTAGTTAAAACCTTAAGATCATGCTGATGCACCTCAGGCCGTTTTGGATTTTTGCTTGTCTCTGGGAAACAAACCAATCGAATATTTCTTCAGCCTCTTGTTGTCCGTCAGGCTCATCCTAATGAACGTGGTACTAAGGTGTAGCACCGCTGACGAAATATGTGTCTCGCCTTATAGGCGAGTTCTTCTTAAAAGATCTTGCTGATCCAGTCACTTTCGATGTGGCTCAGCCGAATTGATTTAAATTGGTTAAACCTTCCTTTTTGTTTAAAAAAGAAAAATCAAAATCGATTTTCTTTTCAGTCTAAGAGAGACGAGTCTGAAAAGGATAGTTTGCCAATCGTGCTAAACGAAAAAATGTGAAGCCTTACAGTGGGGTTACAAAAGCCTCAAGCGTACATACCCAACCTAACAAACAAGTAAAGTAGATCTAAGATTTTTATATCGAAAGATCGAGTATAGTTCCATAAGCAAACCTAAAATAATCTTTTTGAAAAATTATATCATTTCAGAGCACTGGAAGTGTTTCAGAAATCTGGCGAAACGTTGAGTTCCATATTCGAAAATCAAAGAAATACACCTGGAGGCAATAGATTGGGTGGTCCCCTGCGATATCCTCACACAATACTTTTTTGGCTACGATGCAATCAGGTAATTGTTTTACCTTTTAATAATAGTAGTAGAAAGTACTTACCGTCTTATACATATATTTGTTATCGCTTGATAAATTGTTTCAGCCCTGCTACGCGTAACCTTGCCAAGCCCCTGAATACATTAGGAAGTTGTTTGCATTCAACATTGCTACCGTGTATCTGTTATCTAACTTTTAGTAGGTATGCCCTCTGGAGCACTTCAAACGACACGTGAAACGAATAGTTGCCGAAAGTGTGCCCAACACCAGGTCATTGTGGTGTTTTTATTGCCTTTATTCGTTAACCTTGAAAATTTTAATCCCATCGTACATTCAATCCATTCTTACAGATTGTCAGGGCGCCGATAACAATTATTTTCTTAATCCACTTGGTTGGTCTCCAGTTGTCAACGGAGTTAGGCTTTTAGATATTATTAACATCGTTTCATTTTAATTGGACACGTACTCGTAGACTAATTTTTTTTTTTTCAAGTGATTTACATACTTCGGCTTCCCAAGTCTTTCAAAGTGTGTACGAGTGCCTACTTGAAGAGAACTTAGTCAAATATTCAAATTTGAAAAAAAAAAAAAATGAATTCCACGCTTTGGGTGACAAATGAGTTGGTTTCCGTTTAGCTATCGCTTAACGAGAGGTTAACGAATTGGTTGTCTTGGCCTTTGATTAGAATTGAATTTAAGTAGAATTTTGAATGATTAGCTTGCGGCCAAAAGTCTTTTCCATTTTTATTACTCAAAACACTAAGAATGTAGGTGTGGGAACATATTGGTATGTAAAGCTGATTTTTGGGATCTAATTTTATATCGTTAGACTCCATACATACCTACATCATGTGCTATTATTGGAATAGATTATAAGTACATGAGTAGTGAAGTGTTGCTGGAGGGCAGTATATTGGGTGCGTTCAGATTCTGTACGTATGAACGTAGGTAGGTAAGGAATACCTTGGTTTCTGAACGACCGTATAGTTAGAACTGTCAAAATACCATTTTGGTTTATGAAAAAAAGACGCATTTCCCAACTTTACTCCATTTGTTGAGAAAAGAAATACAAGGCGATTCAGCTGTCACTAGATCACCGTTGTTGCAACTGGATAATAATCAGGTTCAAACTTTGAAAGTAAAAAGTATGTCTTTAGGTGACACATGTCTCTTTTGCCTCAAAGTAGGAATGACCTAAATAAGGATGGCGTATTTACTTTGATTAGACTTTTACAGTGCGAGCGCAAAGTTTGACTCGTAGACAACACTAGCGTTTTTTTTTCAGTTTCCCGGCCTCACTTCGCGATCGTATGACAAGTATCTGAAAGTATACCTGTTATAAAAATGCTATTGCCGTCTTGGCGGTATTAATCCTTCGGATTTCGGGGCGCCACTTTCAAAATGGGTTCGCCGAAGTAGATCTTGCCAATTGACTCTATGGGCGAGTTTTGTTGCTATGAACATCGTGATTGGGTCGACCCTAGATAGTTTGTCTGTAGAATTCGTTCCTAATTGGCAACTGCATTGCAATTCTAGGGTTCCTGATATATTTTTCTTAAAAATTTAGACTCAGGGTTGCCTTTAAAATCAAGTTACACATCTCACACTATGTACATACATACGTATTTTCATTTTCCAATGTATTCATCGAGAGTTCAAGGTTACTGGTCCTTCCTACCTTCAAAGTCATATTCTTGTCAGAAGATTCTGAAAAATTAATTAAAGATCGGTTTTAATAGTGACAGGCCTTGCAGCTGCAAGGCTCACTGATCTACAAGATCGTGATCTTGTCTCGAAAATTGTAAAACATAAAGAACCCTCTGCAAGAGTAATATAATTCCATTCATTGACAGTACACATGTGGCAAACAACGATTAAAGCCGAATGTTCATTATGTCACCATAGCAAGCAACAAAGTCATCACGGTATATCTAAAAGAACGTCCTGCGGTGTTGGTGCATCGGAGCGACATAACATCCATTCGCCGCATGTTTCATCTCCAAAATGTCCAAACAAGTTCAATACTCTGTGCGAAAATTAATTCGTGGCAAGCGATGTCTTTTCACAGAAAAAACGCACACGAAATCGCAAAAAAAAAGGCTCATTTCCTCTCACTTCAATAGTTTAAATATTTTAAGACAACTTTGTGATGTGTGTCGGTATGTATATATGTAGGTACATCTATACATTATAAAGCTTTTTTTGCAAACAGAAAAAGTAAGGCGCTGCTCATAAATTTCCAGTTTTTATTCTCAGATTGTTGAATGACTCCTTTCACTTCGCATACCAAAGCCTCTTGGACTGCATTGAACCTGAACTCGCCTGGAATGCTAATTCTTTTCTTTGCTTTGATGTAATCTTTCTCTTCTTGTTGTGTGTTTTTTTGTTTTGTATGCCTCTGCCTCCATTCACTTCGCTATCTAACTCAGTTTTTGGCTTTACCCAGAGCCAGAGTGGACTTATAATACCCCCAGGTATGTGCCTTGTGTGTATAGTATAGACCACATTCTCTTTCGGAGCTTACATGGTTATCACATGTTTCCCAAAGAGGAATTACGAATCGGTAAGAGGCAACTAACCAATCTACCGAAAATGAAAAGATTTGGCTGTCCATAGCCGCTGGCCGGTCGGCTAGAAATGATGACGCTACCTCCACCCCTGACGGCGCGCAAGTGTTAACCAAAAAGTCTCAATGGATTGGCTCTTCATAAATCTTTATAATTTGAATAGAACTCGTTTCTTGGATCTCGCACATGGCCTTATTAGAAGAGCCAACCGGCCGGCAATTATCTGGCCGTGAAACTGAAAATCTTTAGTCGAGAGGAGATGGCACCGAAAGTGTTGGTCGGCGGCATCGAAGGGGGACGGGTCCATTGGTGGGGTGATCGTGCGAGCACGGGAGCATTGTATCAATGAAGGTTCTTAAAAATTGGCAATTAGACAATTTGTTCGTGATTGATTTTGCGTGGTGGTTCGAAATTCATTTGGTTTTTGACATGTTTGACAGAATCGTAGCAATGAACTCTATAACCAAAAACGTAGAAAGATTTGTTTTCTTGTTATGTTTTTGTAAATTTGTTTGTACCTAGTTTTTATTTTTATTTTTTGTTTTCAGTTTCTGTTGTTTTTGTTATTTATTTTGCTTGGAAGTACTAAGGCTCCAACGTACTTTTTCGAGCAGACATCTAATGGGTTTATTTTTATTTTCAATATTATTTGTAATGGCTGGCATTGTATGTAAATTGAAATATGTAACTTAGCTTATCTAATTAAAGAATTTCCTGTCTTTCGTAATTTTGTATGACCACAATGTCTTTTGCGTCATTTTGTTTGGTTAATGGAGTTTATTTCCAGCTTTTTAAAGAAAAAAAAATCAGTTTATTTCCGGAATACATTCTTTTTTATTATGTGTCAAATATTTTATTCTATTATTTATGACATGTGTACATACATATGTATGTATGTCATACAATGTATCTTTTTATATTTCTTAAATTGAGATGCTATTGAGAATCAACAAGGAGGCATCTTTCGAAGGTTACGAGTACTAATGTCAATCAAAGGACAGAAATATAGCTCGTGGTCAAACAAACTTTACTTTTCTTCTTCTTTTGCTTTTATAGATTAAAAAAAAACTGATAGCTGAAACTAAAAGTAAAGGTTTTTGATCGATAAAGCACTCTAGAGCAACCGAAAACTTTAAATTCGATTTGTACCGACCGATCACGGAAAATCAATAAAGGATTGCAGATTTCGAAAAGTTTTTGGAATCGAATATTTAAATATGTATAAATACGCCTTCGTGTACATATGTACAAGTTGGCGCCGAGGTTGTCACTCGATGTAGGTACTTTGTAGGTCCAAACCTTGAGTGATCTACTCGTATAAAGGAAACTTGTTTTACACAGAGGAAGTTATAGGGTTGTTTTTTTTTTTGGGGCAAGCATCTCAAACTTACAATTGTCTTGAACTCTTTTGTGGACTACCCACCAAGAAATATCCCACGAGCTGGGATTAAACACGAACTTCAAGAGGGGTCCGATTTGATGAGGGAAGGCTAAGAGGTGTGGTAAAGGTGGCTCTTACGCTTCGTCGGGCCAAGAGTATAAATTCTCAAGCCAAGGTGTTAAAAGAAGTATTGAATGAGTATCTCCACTCCGATCGTCGGTATTTGAAATGGAAATCATAGCTTAAAACTTGCACACTGGTCGCACCCGGAACTTTTTTCTAGCTTTATGTCCGCTTTTTCATGGAATTACCCAAGGAGATTCCTTCACCTCACTGAACATTTTAGGTTTTTTTTTTTTGCGAATGCGAGTTATGGACATCTCGTGCTATTTCATTTCACTTGATGCGACTTCATCCCTACTAAGCGCAGTAGTTTCGATTCTTCTATATGAATTTCGATTCTTGTTGTGAATTTTGGCAGAAGTCCCGGCACCCAACAAAGGTGAATATTAAACTACTCCGCCATTCCTAAGAGAGACGAATGGCAGTCTAGACCAACTTTGGAATTCTTAGAGAGGATTTCTAAAGATTTGATAACTGCTTAGCTATCTAAAAAGATGTTGATATTTGTAATGGAAATCGTGTTTTTCCTGAGTCAAGTTATGATTTCTTCAATCGCCATAAATGCGAATCGGAGGAACACCTCTTCCTTCCAGATTACCTAAAAGGGATGTTTTCGTCAAAGCTTAACTTGGTAATGGAATAGTCTATGTTTTCGTAAGCTATTTCGAAATTATTCAGAATATATCTTTAAATGAATTAATCTTTACTGAACAACTGAGATGTTGCTTTGACACGAAGCCATGTGTGTATAGTATGCACTACCGGGATCATGAGAACGACTCCCACAATAGTGTCCCATTACCGGACGGAAACTGAAGTTAAATTTCTAAAATTTCATACCAAACATCTCCCATAGAAGAACGATGCAATTCTTAGGCCGAGGTACCACGCTCAAACTCTGCAATCTACAGTTCCATC
This sequence comes from Xylota segnis, assembly GCA_963583995.1. Taxonomy (NCBI): domain Eukaryota; kingdom Metazoa; phylum Arthropoda; class Insecta; order Diptera; family Syrphidae; genus Xylota; species Xylota segnis. The sequence goes on from OY757237.1 coordinate 40,053,291, forward strand.
AATTGTTTGGAAGCAAACATGTGAAAGATACGAATTTGTAGGCGCCAAGTTCAATTCAGTTTAAATCATTAAATCGTACCCTAGTTTTGCCCTTATTTTAAGGTTGGTAGCCCATAAACTACAAAATTTTTCATCTGCTTCTATGGCTATTATTCGGTCATAAAATTCCTTATTCAAAGGTATTTTCCAAACAACGTTGGGTTCTAGATAATCAACTTGGCCAACACGATCAGCATAATTCTTCAGTCATCGAGTTATTGGCTTGGTGAATATAAATATAGATAAATTCTCAAAATGTTACATACCTGCCAATTCAAATAAAGTACCAATCCGATTATAATTCTTTCTCAATTCCACCTATTATCGAAAAATATTTATGTAATCCACCTCTCGTTTCAGGAGATCCTCAACGAACGTCTTGAAAAACGTGTCGACTCAATGCTAGAACTTGGTCTCTTGCCAGAACTTAGAAGTTTCTACAATGACCACTTAATTGGTTCAAGGTAACACATTCGTAACAAGATATACCATTTTTCTTTTATTTATTCCGCCACACTAATAGTGAGAGCCAATACACCAAGGGAATTCTTCAAACGATCGGCTTAAAAGAGTTCATTCCCTACTTAGAGCAGTTCAACGAAGAGGACGATATAAAAAATGAAAGCTATCTCAAATTGAATTCATACAAAATTCCAGGTAATCAATTGAAAACAATTAAGACCATTACACTTGATAAGCTTAGTGCTCTGCTGGCAATGGTACTTGTCCTATCGAGTGTTCGTATTCCTTTAATCGCATTTTGTTTTATTTGTTCTTCACACTCTTACGATAGAGCCCAGCAACGATGGTAATGACCGTCCAGCGGGTCTTGATGTTTTAAAAAGCTGCTTGGATCGGCTTAAGCTAGTGACAAATCGATACTCGAAGAGACAAATTAAATGGATTAAAAATCGATTTTTATCCAGTTTGGACAGACAGGTCCCAGATTTGTATAAGCTTGATACTTCGGATGTAAGTCAATGGGAATCAGAGGTTTATTCACCGGCAATCGATGTAATTGATGCGTACATAAACGATAGGGAACCGAAATTGAAACCTTTGGCGAAGCTTCAACATCCCGGAGTCGGATTAAATGAAGAGGTTAGTATTTAGATTGAAATTTCTTTCATCTCAGACTACATAGGCCTGTGTTTAGACGACAAACTTTTGCTCGATATGTGACCGGGTTTTCATTGGAGAGTTCCAATGGAAGATGCATTTAAGGTCCAACAAGCATAAACGAAAGAAGGAAAGCTTAAACAAGAAGGAAAAACTACAAAGACACCAAGAAACACCGAACAATAAAACAGACTCATGAGTACGTTATCATTAAGTTTTCTTTTATTTAATGTCCGTGTGTTTTTATTGTTTTAAATACATTCAATAAATTTAATTTAAAATACAATAAAATAAAATTAAATCAAATAGTAATGGCTTTCAATATAACATATCCATAACTTGTTGGTGTATAGTATAGGTTTAACTTTTGTTTTTTGTTTTAATAAATAATTTATATTTATATACACATATAATATATATTTAACATTTAGTGTGAGTATGTTGTGTTTTTTTTAATGGAAAATCGATTTTTACACTTATAAGGTTTTTTAATTATATTTATATATCATGTATAACAAAAAGCACTTTAGATTAATTTCATTAAGAGTACGTAATATCAGTTAGTTAATATATTTTTTATTGTCTCTTTGTTGCATGGAGTTTTATTGTTTAACATTTAAATAATTTATCTAAGAAATAACAATTAACATTCAATAGAGGTGGATAAAAATCTGCGTTGTTTACGAATATATTTTATGTCAACAAATCAATGTAAAGTGCGCCTTTTTATTGAAATAAATAGGTACATGTATACATATCATAATATTTAAATAGATAATCGTGAATAAGGACAGCAAATTAATTAGCTAATTAAGAAATACTTTCAATAATTACTATACCGTGTAATTTGTGTTTAATTTATTGTCCGATTCGTAATTTTTAATTTGTATTGTCGTCGTGTTGTGGGTTTTATATATGTACGTAAGGAAGATTATGTACAGTTCAGCGCAAGAAAAATATTTCCGAAATACTGAAAACTGAACTATACTAAGCGTGCATGCAATATAAAAAAGACAAGTAGAAGGACTATAAGATGGACACACTGTCGACAAAACTCTTGACTGTTTGACCTTATCAAGTTGAGAATTCCCAAGTTAGCTAAGAACAGAAAGAGATACTCAAAGTAGGTGCATACTAGTTAGATTAATTCTCTGGCTATTACAAATATTTAAAAGAAATAATTTGCCGAGACAGATCTATCGGATCCAGGATCTAGCTGCTCACAATAATTCACGTTTTCCGTCTTATATTCTTTACACAATTGGAATGGCGTATCCGACGGGCAATTTTTTATTTGAAAAGCTTCCTCATGACAGTTGTACTCTCTCGGACGTTGGTCAGGCGCTCGCGAGAGGTGGAGTCGCGGAAGATATTTTATATGTGCTCTGGGTATTGAACCAGAAACCCCTTTACTGCATTGCTAGTCCCTTCCAAGTCAAAAATTGGCATGAAGATCTGTCTGTTATCGACTTTAGAAGCAATAAAGCCTTTATAAAGCGACTCCTTTTACGCCAGAGAATCTTATGAACCATTGGAACTTATATACACCCCTAACTGATTTCTACAAAAATACTTGATATTTTTATGACTTTCCAAGCTGGGGTAGTATGTGGTGTAGTGGTCAAAAGACTCAACAATGCACGTACATGCGACAGCAGTTCCGTGTACAGAACCACCAAAAAGCTATTAAGTAGGTGGTTATAGTTTGCGTCAACACTCGGCGAGGAGTTTAAGAATTTTCGCTGATTCGCGGATAAGCAAAGATTTGCTTCAAAATTCACATTCCGTCTCACAGTAAACATAAACATAGATTTCTGAAAGCCTTCGCCTGCAGTAATGGTAGATATTTCTCTATTTGGAACAGAGGCATATTTCCCGAAGAATGGCGGAAAGGAATGCTTGTCAAGCTTCCATAGAGAGATAACGTAAAGACTAGAGACGCCTCCTTGAACGCATGAAAAAACATCCAAGAAGTACTTCCGTTTACAACACGTAGGAAATCGGTTCCTTGTTGCAAATGCTATTTATTGATTTGGGAAAAAGCATTCAACAGTGTAAATGGATAACCTGCCTCGCAAAGATTCTCGAAAGAATTTAACATCCGAAACGGACTTCGGCAAGGTTGCTCAATGTCAGTACTACTCTTTTGGTGTTTTGCAGAATCTTAAACCAAACCATTACATTATGCTTAAAGTCAAAGTGGAGACGTAACAGAATTTATGAACTACTAGGGGTTTGAATTTTAGGACTTAAGAGTTTGCAACCTATTAGTTATTCATTACAAAAGTTATAGGTCATTTGCTTCTTGTTCTGATATAAAACAAAGTTTCATGAATAACATTTAAAATGCATTATGCATCCATCAAGTAATATCTAGAAAATAACATTAGCAATATAAACATTTAACGTAAATACATTTTTAACAATATTCTTCTAATAAGGCTTTACACATTCACATGTTTTCAGCTTAAACCCTGAATTATTTCCAATAATTAGACACAAATTTTACAATTTCAGATAGTTTATGTGTAGTTAATTAGTTTGGACGTTTGATTTCTTGTACATAATTTGTTTTCCAATTTATTTATATATATATATTTTTTTAAGAACATTCATTTGCCGTATCAGATATGGGTTACAAAGATATGTTTTTAAATCTATAAATATTTCACTAAACAAAAAATAAAGGAACATTAAAAATATATGTACTTAAGTGTGTTAATGTTAACTTAGTAAAATAAAATAATTTCTCTTCAACAATATTGTAAAAACTATTAATGCTACAAGAGGTACATTTGTGAATCCAATATCTTATTTCATTTTCACTCATATAAACATTATATAACAAAAAAATGCTTTTAAATTTGTTTGGCTAACAAAAAGAAAAAAAAAAAAATAAATAATTTATTAAATATTTTAAATGCAATTAAGTACGTTTTAATTTTTGTTCTTTTTAAATAATTGGCATAAACACAACCATAAAGAGGGGATTATACGATATATGGAATAGATATGGATTAATCGTGTAACTTTTTAACTATACAGGGTATTTCGAGTATAATTTAAACATTAATATGCGAAATAAAATCATTCTACTGTAGGTTATGGACAGTCGGAAAACACATATACATGGGTTAGGTTTTTTATTTAATAAAGTATTACAAACACTTAATGATTATTTGAAAGAAATCGTCACAAGGCAAACGTTGCATCCATTTCCTGTAGTCGACAACTTTTAACTATGTACACATACTTCCGATATTTAAGATGTTCTTTCAGCGGAATTCATAGTTTTGTTTGTAATTATAATAACAAAAGTTAATGTAAAATATAATTTTTAAAATGTATATAATATTTCTAGCCTACGCCCAATAATATGAAGTGTGTATAGGTACGTACGATTGCACAGGGAGGTAGAACTTGACTTTATACCCGTAGAGCTTTTACGAGGCATGGAGAACAACCTTGGGAGACTGAGAATTTTCCTGTCGAGTGGGAGAAGGAAATCAAGACATACTCAATGTTAAACAAGCATATTTTTATTCTGGAACTTTCTGTGTCGCACAGAGTAAGGTTATCCGAGGAATTGAAGATCGAATGAGGGGTAAAACAAGGTTGAATTCTTTAACAAATAGTGTTCTTCATGGTGACTAGCGAAGTGCTTTGAGCTATTTTCTCTGAGGGAACCGCAGGAAGTACTTTGATTCTTACATTGCAACTTGAACACTTGGAATATCCTGAGAATCTAAATGTGTGTAGCTACTTCCAACAGAATAATGATTGTCCATCAAAGTACAGCAGGTTTGGAAAGAAAAGCGGGCCTTGTGACTCTTCAAAAAATATAATCAGTCTTGAAACGAACGCATTAGTGGACAAGCGGTAGAGAAAGTAGAGGATTTTCTTGTACATAGTATTACTTTGACCAATGATGGCCAAAGTAGATATAGCTAGCTTATTCGATCTGTGTTCAGACTGTTGTCCTTAAAAAGCGAAGCAGTCCGGTAGAGCTGCGACATATTAGCAACAATCGTACACAAACATTATTCTTATTAGAAAATGGTTGATCCACATTGCTACTCTTTTGAACCAGATGTCTCGCCAAAAAACTTAGACTCAGATTTTAGATTGTAAAAATCGGTACACAAATCATAATCTTATGATCTCCTCTTAGATGGAGGAGTCTGTGTAAGGCCAGATTTGCCAGTCCGTCATAAAGATTACACACTGTACTCTTTGTAGAGTTCTGCCTGAGGCTACTTGACAAGTCGTACCATTGCCGCGTACGTTAAAATCCAAACAGCTTGATCGGCTCTACATATGACTCTGAGGCATTGAGTATTAAGGATTACAAAAGATGTCTCTAGAAGGATCTAAATATCATCCAGGGATGAACTTAAAAGTGCACTTTTCTAGTTGAAACTAAAAACTGGAAGTCAAAGACCCACAAAGAAGAAGTATGAAGAAATCCATTAAAATAGTCTTGACTTACAGAGACTTACCATGATGACAACAGTGAGGCGCAGAGAACTGGGCTAACCTTCATACAAGAGTAAAAAAAAGCTCATCAGAAGACAGAACAGTCTATAGGAACAGCGCGTAGAGTATGTGATATGATAGTACTATCTCAAAACCATGCATACGTACGTACGTACATACATACTTGATATCATTTCCCATCACTCCTGAATTTTGTTTAAAAACAAATGAATATACATATATTAATAGTTTCACTTATCGTTTCCTATTACTTTTTGGAAAAAAAAAAACAAAAAATTATTGTCCTTGTACGAAGGTGATTATTGTCGTTTATCCGCTGCTTCGGTGGTATATATTATACATATTTCATTCGTATGGGAATGGAATTTATTCCTCCTCCTCGAGAGCCTTCTCCGGAAGTCCATATTTGGGACAGCACATGCCCTCAGTTCCATCCATGTTAAAACAGAATATTGTTCTCTCTATATCTGTCGGTTCATGCGGTACGATGCCATGGACTTCTTTAAGTTCCTCACTTGGGAACCAAGCTGGATCGGTGTCTTCGACGATCTTATAACCGCATAACCTGAAATAAACTCTCAAATCTATATCATCTTAGGTACAAGTGCTTGCAATTCTAACCGGCATATTGCAACAATAGGTATCCATAAAATTGACGACATTATTAAACAAATAGCAACCACAATACACCAGTGTGGCCATTCCATTTGTTCCGTTGCACCCTTGGCACCTATCCAGGCTGGATAGCTACTGCCATTGGTCATAAGCTGGAAAAACGACGCAATTAAAATCGAAATCATTGCCATTGGGGACAGATACTTCCAGCAAAGCATCCAGTACAGTGATGGACGTGAACCGGTCATCATTTCAATATCGTTGGAGAACCTAATACAAAACAATTATTTTCAGAGAGAGATTCCGATGTGAACACTATAGAGTCTACCTCCTCACTCCATAGATATAGCTTATGGACAAACATTCCGACAGAGCAATTATGAGAAGTGGAAAATTGCCAGCAAAACTGTCCATGAGTTGAAAGATGTAGCTTCCTGCTCCATTAGCGAAACACATGGAAATAGTACAGCAAGAAGCACAAAGTATCTGTAAATAGATTCAATTAGAAACTCAATGGAATAATGTAACTTACAAGCGGTACCCCTATAATGTACTCCTTGGATAGATTTGGAAAAAGTTTCATATCAACCAGAGAAGTGACCACCCCCTCCAGTGTACCGAACTGTGAATCGATTCCCAGTGTGAATAGCATGAGGAAGAACAGCACAGCCCATAGTTGTGCACCAGGAAATTGGTTGATAGCCTCTGTGAAGATGATGAAAGCCAAACCCGTTCCGGATGCACTCTGTCAAAAAAAAAAAAAAAGTTAAATGCGTATTTTACTGCAAAAATGCTTGTGACTCACATTGGCCAATTCCTTTTGTAAATCACACTCTGGCAACTCAATGCTGGTTTTGTTATGAGCTAACAGATTTAATCTCTCCTCTGTGCAACGATCGAAAGTTGCATGCGCTTTGAAACCGATCACGGAGAATACCACCACACCGGCGAACATCGAGGTACCACAGTTGGTCAATGAAACGAGAATCGCATCCCGGTAGCAGTTATTATTCGCCGGGTTATAGGAACTGAAAGCTATTAAGCCACCAAATGCTAAGCCGAGAGAGAAAAATATTTGCGTCCCAGCTTCCAGCCATACAACTGGGTCTAAGAGGGTTTCCCACCGTGGTGTAAATAGATGCTTAATACCATCAGACGCACCTGTGGATGTGTATATGTAATAATGATTAAATGGATTGTATTATCAAAATAACACAGATTACAAATAGTAAAGTAGAGCTCAGGGTCTTCCTAAGTTTGCTGCTAGTACGCCGACAAGCTTGAGTGGTCAAGCTAAGAGGGTTCGAATGCAAGTGAGATGCTACCCAATTCAGCTCTCAAGGATAGCTTAAACTTAGGCACATCTATGGACTCGACGAAGGGTGACTGAATGCCGAACTTATTCAGTCTATAATAGACATTGCGATGAGTCCCTTCCATTTTAGCAAAGCAAGATTGTGAACCTATATAAGATCAGGAGAATGTGAGGCTTGCATCAAATATTTAAGGAGACATACTTTAGAACTTGACTACAAATGATACAAAACTAGGCGCAGGGACATAAGTTCCCAGGGTATAAGTCCAATTTTTCTAAAAGTAAGGACTTACATATAAAAATGGAACATAGTTCCCAAATTTTCGTAGAGTTAATATCTACTTAAAGAAAAAATTAGTTCAATTCAAGTTTGAAGTACAGGATTCAACCCATTTCTCCGCATTATTTAGCCGTTCACGCGTCTTCATCGCACCGCTAAGAGTATGACACAAATGTTGACGCCACGTGAAATCCACGACGAGACCAACAAATTTTAAGTCGAAAAAAACCATTATCTTGAACTAATGCAGCTAAGTCGCGATACCCGGAAAAAACTGAGATACACAGACATAAGAAAAATCATCCGGCGTTCCAGAATGTTACTCTTGGCAGTAGATGGGTCTACTAATAATAATATTTGTTTTTCAATCTATAGTGTGTAGGGAAGAACACTATTTCACTGCTTCACTCCACCATTTATCTTATCCTGAAGAGCCTCCTCTCACAAATAGATTGACTGAGACTCAGCGACTTATGAAGATGATATTCTAATAAAAACGAATCTATATTTGCATCTTGTAAGTTGTGTTCTGCGACTATTGGAAGCCGAACTACACTTCACAAAGTTTTTGAGTTTTTTCAAAAAAATGTATACTATTTATATATTTCCTAAAGGTGTAAACTTAATGATCTTGAAAGGATGGTGACTTTCAGATACTTAATAAAGTTTAGGCATGGAGTCCGTGTTTTCGGAAGGGATTTTTTGTTTGATGAGAATGGAGGCGTGGTCAAATGTCCAGACTCGCAGAGAGAGTTGTGTTCAGAGCCCCGCCTTTGCACAGATACGAGGTACGCTGAACCTAAAGAGCTTAGTTACGTTAGTGTTTTATCTGTGACAGCTGACTTGATGTATCCGGTCTTGATATCTTAATTGTGGCTTTTTAATATAGGTTAGACTAGTATTATGTTCAGACAGTGCATCATTCGAGAGTAACCACTCCATCCACTCTGATTTCTGAAGTTTCCCATCGATAACGTGAAGTCACAAGAATACTCCAGAAACACAACAGCTGACCTACATTTAACAGGATTCCTGTATTTTTAGTGCACCAGGTACCTTGACATTTCCCCCCCTTAAATATCTAGATTCCGGATAAAGTGTGTGCATGCTGTCATACTGACATTATACATATGTAGATTCAATGTTGGTTCTTTAAAAAAAAAGAAGAAAAAACCATTCTTACCTTTAAGAGTTATTCCACGAAAGAAGAAAATAATTAAAACTACGTATGGAAATATTGCTGTCATATAGACAATTTTCCCAGACGATGTTATTCCCTGCACCATGCATATGTAGACCAAGAACCATGACAGCAGCAACGCCAAAGCCATGCTGGTATTGAAATTTTCGGGCTCATTGACACTTTCCGAACACTTTAAGGTTGAACGATACCAATAGTATTGTGTAGGTGAAGATGCCTTTTATGAAACCAAAATTGTATAAACAAATTCCAATGAGAAATGTTCTATGGATTTCAATTATTATTTTCGATGAGTACATACCACACATTCCGGTTCGTGATCATAAGTGTAATTGCTATACAGACGAGTTGGACATTCGGCCCAAGGTAAAGGTGATTCAAAGCTGTGCAGCAGATAGATTAGACACCACGCTATAATGGTGTTGTAGTATAGTGCCACAATGTAGCTTACCACAGCCGATGAAATTCCAATGCCAGCTAAATATGGAGATACCTAGAAAGAAAGGCGTAAGAATTAATGAAAAAATATTGTATTGTGTGCTCTCTTTGTGGGTAATAAACAAATTACTTGACTCCAAACACCGATAGCACCTTTACGCAGTCTCTGGCCAATTGCTAGTTCTAGATAGAATATGGGTATCCCTTGGACGCATAACATTATGAAGTATGGGACCAGAAACGCTCCGCCTCCATTTTTTTGCGCCAAATACGGAAATCTCCACACATTTCCCAGTCCGACAGCATAGCTGGTTGAAATAAATATAATCACTTTCGATGATAACGTTTGTGACTTATGGAAGCATACCCTATTGTGGCGAGTAAGAACATTATTTTACTGTCCCAACTTTCCCTTTCATCTTCGCCTTTCTCCTGGACGATGTCTTCAACGACTGGAGCTGGCTTAGCCGCTGCGTTCGATGCGAAAGCCTCCGACTCATCTGGCTCCGGTTCATCGAGTATATCCGATATGAATCCTTGATTTGTTGCACCATATAATGGTGGATGGCTTGCATGACCATGTTCGTTTCTCACTAAACGTCCTCGAAGTTCCTATAATATGGGTAAGTTTGGTTTAAAACCCTGTAAGCGTTGAAAAAGGTATTCCTAAGAACAACTTAAATTGAGATTTCTAAGAATAACTGCACCATCTGATGATGTCATATCTGAAATAAATACAGGAGTGGAATCCTCTAAGGCGATAGTTGATAGTCAAAGTTGATGATCACACTACGTAAAACTATCGGAATCTATCGGAGTGCCAAACAAAAATGATCACTCTGATTGTCATCTTAGAGAGATCAAAAGGAACGATTGTGATCATCAGCAATCAACTATGATCTTAGAGGAGCCCTCTCTAGGTTTCTCCTTTTGGTATAGTTGAGTGAAAGATAAGAGAATCCTAGCTGAAACCAGGTTCTCTAATAACAAGTAGGCAAAGATTTTTATGACAATTGTACTTTTGGATGTTTGTCAGATGTTCGGAAGATTTGAGGCAGTGAAAACTTGTTGGTATTATCTGGAAGTCCATTAATCTTACTCCGATGATGACCGTCTGACTTATTGGAAATGTTTAACTTGTTCGACGGTCCATACTATTGAGGACTTGGTAAGTGCTATGAGGACAGACACCAATACTGTACGTCATAAAATTGAAAGTGGAATATGTGCTAATATTACGCTGAATGTCAAGAAGATTGCTAGAATCTGTACTGAACATCTTCTTTTAAAATAGGGTGCTGCCCTACGAAAGAGCGGATGAAACTATGAATGCTCAGTCGAAGCTGGTTTCCTATGAACGATATCCTTAAGGTAAAAATAATCTCACAGTCTGCCACGGTCTTCGCATATCTATCTGATCTATGGCATCAGCGTATATGAGTATACTAGGGTAATAGGTGAAAAGCTGATTCACTTAAGACTGCAACTATTGAAATAAAAACCGAAATAGTACTTCTAAGCGGCAGAAGGAAAAGCATTCAGTTGCCATAAAGTAAGCTGGGTTTAGTCTCTTCCTTAAAAGATTCTCACGTTCCAACAGAAAAGGGACATTTTAGACTTTCCTAGTCGTCAGTTAGCTTTCGTTTCGAGAGTTTCAAAAACTTGGAGGATATCCGTTCAACTTAATTTACGTTCTTCACAAATGGCAAAATGGTATATATTAGGCACTGTCCTTGTCAATCTTACATTCCCCGACGATGATACTGAAAAGCTTAGCTTAAGATAGAAAAGAACTAGGACTTAATCCTCCCTGTATAAAAAATCATTACGGTGATAGTTATGCAATTAAAACAAATATTGTGCTGATACATAGAATTGTAAAATTAAATTTGTAAAATACTCACCCTTAATTCAAGATTATCAATGCTCTTTTGTGACTTCAATGGGATATCCCGTGAGCTTTGGCGCCGTAGAAGCTGTGCTGTATTAGCCATACCTTATAATTACGCTTAATTGACCAAACGATTGAATATCGATCACTTGTGTACTTGCAAGTGTGTGTATAAAACTACTGAAATTTGTGCAGATACCACAGGTAGTGCATATACCAATTATTTACTAAGTACAGCTGTTAGTGTACATACATAATACCAACATATTGTGCTGCTGAGCTGGTGCGCTAAATAATAAAATATTAAATTCTTAAAAATGTATAATAAAAAAAAAACGAAAAGTTTTGAGGTAAATTTTTACGAATTGCTAATTTACTAAACATGCATTCGTATTATAATTCTAAGTAGAAAAAAGTATTAGTAAATATACTGGCAGCGCCATAAAAGAGTTTCTTGTAAAAGTGTAGTAAAACTTTATTTGTATAAAAAAATGCAATAAAAATAATTGTACTTTTGGGTATTACCTGTTATTTCTTATTTTCTTATATGGCAATTTATTTTCTACTGAAGACTTTAACTTAACATGAGTCTAGAAGTACCTTTTGGTTTGTTTTGTCATCGGACGGTGGGTTACAGGAAAAGATCTATTCAAACTTACTTGGTGATTCTAACTTACAAATACTGCGATCCTAGAAATAATCACATTTCATTCTTAAAATTGGATTGAATCAGTCTGATATAGAACACAGCTTTTGCTAATAAATTAGTGTCAACCACCTTAGGTCGAAATATCTACATTTTCACTTGAATTTCCTTTAAAAGCTCGTGCTTTCACGATCAAACCCTTGTACTTTACAATTAACCTCTTTTAAGGAAATTTAGTTCCTCTGATTTAAGTTGCTCTTAGCTAAAGGAACTAAATATAAAATTGAGCTAAAAGACGTCCTTAGTTTCATACCCCTACAATTCGACGATTGAAGGAGAAGGACTATTGCTTTTTCTTCAGGATATAAGATGAAGCCCGGCTTGGTAAATTAATTATCTCGAGAAAGACGAACCTATAACATTATGAATGCATGTCTTATGAAACATGGTTGTTATAAACGGTCTAATATTAGTAGAAATCGAATTTTGTTTTGAATAGGTTAGAACAAGTAAAATACTGTTAATGGATACAAAAAATAGATGTCTTTAAGCGCGTCCGCAGAAGTACGATTACACGACTTGAATTGATTTAATTGATATGGTAGCTCACAGTCCCAGTCCTAGAGTGTTTTATTTTCGTGAATTTGAATGGATGGCGTAAATCATCCTACGCACAAGGATTCAAAAATTTAATGTAGGAACTATGATTCTGTTGCTCTATCATTGAAATTGCTTGTAAATATCGAGCAGGACTTAAGACGTCGCTCGAAATGAGGAAGGACGCAGAGATTTTCAGCACATAATCTGCGCAAAGAAGAGTCTTAAGTCGCTCCGGTTATCCGACCCGTTGATGCCAAAGAATTCCGCTTGTTCCTCGACGTTCTGTTTTATTGTGATATTCATACCGATTCGACCTGTGGGACTTAAAGACATAAGTTTTATCCTATGATATCCGAGTATCAGACTAGTATACTTCCAGAAGACCAGAAGATACAATTTATTCCACTAACTTACATCATCATCTACCAAGCTCCGAACGATTTGTGACATGTCTAAACTTTACCCAGTCTGATAGTACAACCACTGGTGAGTAACACCTAACACTTCTCCTGCACATTTTTGTCTATTTTTCATATTCCGTGGCTTCTTGCAAACATTTTTTTGTAACTTAAAAGGCCCTAGGTGGTTTTTGAAGGTAAAAATAGTTCATAATCAATAGCAATCGCTAAAAAACTTTAAACCAAACGAAAAGTATGAAAAAATAGGTCATCAACGAGTGCTTCGAGTCCTTAGGCGATGTTTTATCCTCCGACTCTACCGAGCTACGTCGTACAGAAAGTGCCACACAAAAACCATTACAACTTCATAGTTGGGACAAACAAAAGATCAGGAGTGACGGGAAACTAATTTTCTTCACTCAGAAGCATGAAAATGAAATGGGATCGAAATTACTAAAATAGCTTGGCTGCCAACGTCTCAAAGCCTCAAGCACAATAAAACTGATGTTTAGAGAGGAGGATACCTCGGTAAAAAGCAACGAAAGATTATAATAGAGAAGACTTCAACAGGAAAGAAAGCCATTCACAATTTCTTTCTTTAGTTTGGTAAAAATTGATTCGTTGTGTAATCATTGCTTGTGAAACTATATTTAGAAGGACTTGACTGGGCGGAGTTCTCATCGCCCACCAAATCTTGAGATGAAATTAAAACATATTCTACCCCGTCGTATGAGCACAACTGACGCACTAACGCCCTACAAGAATGTAGTTACCATTATCCTTCATTAAGCTCGGGGAGGTGTGAAGGAGTCTAACCATTAAGGATTATGATAGATTGAAATTTATTTTAGTTACTGCAAGCCAAACAATATCCAAAGTGTAGGCAACCTTAACGCTCCAACTTTAAAAGTGCGCTCATAAATTTAAACGCTCACTCCATTCCCACATCGCCTGTCACTTAACGAAATTTCACTTCTGTATCCTGTCTTCCTACATCAAAGTTTTGCTTGTGTTTCATGCTTTTACCTACTCGTACTTCGAGTTTGATTATCTCACCTTTTATCAGATATACTACTTTCTACGAAAAATATAATGTAGGTACACAATTCAATAAAATCAAACAAAACTAACATAACCGATACTAACTCGTTATCTATGCGAACATGGTGTACAAGTATTAGTCACAAAAACTTACATAATTTCATATCCTGTCCCAAGTCTATACTAAGGATACTCTTGGAAAATCGGAAATGTCACTTGTTGACCTTTAGGTTAAACAATTTCTCATTCCATTAACTTAAACTTTTCCCTTTTCTTTCCAATTTTTATCCTGCGAAAGTATAAAGCAGATATATGTATAATTTACTAAAAAAAAATGTATCTAGCTACATGAGAAAAACATTATGAAAAGTAATTATTCACCCAATAAATTAGTCGACGCCAAGAGTGTTATGCAACCAAGTGGAGAATTAAACAGACTCGGACACGAAAATTATTATAGTATTATGCGCAAAAAGGACATGGAACTGGTTTGGTTTTTTGTTGATTTCGTTTTCTTTTTCAACGAATACATGTTTTTTTGAAAGCAAAATTTACACCGAGACACAATTTATTCACACACACCGCCAAAAAACAGGAGAACAGGACAAAACAAAGCGTTAAACATAAACCACTTTAAACAAATACGATAGATTGGTTTTTAAGGTCCTTTCTACTTTGGTTCTTAGAGTAGTATTAGCATTTTCTTCCTTTTTTTTGTCCTCAAATTGCTAAACACTCGGTGGGAAAACTAATGAATGAACGATGACGTCTTACGTCCGTCCTGTAAGATAGGCAATTGTGTGCAACATGCATACTTGTACTAAATATCCTTGGGAACGATAAATCGATAAAACTTTAGTACACTTGCGTACAAAAGTTCGTGTGGAGTTTTAAAACACAGTTTGTCGTTTTTATATTTGAATTATGTAGGTACAATGTGACCGCCAAGCTTAAGGACATTTAGGAACAATTTTAAATATCTTGTCTGTGATCCCTTCAAAGCTGGCACTTTTGCCAACTGCCAGATAGAACATGAACTCTCGGAACTTGGCAAGCAGCAGCTTGGTATACTTGTCGTTGTCTTTTGAAATCCAGAGAATATGTGGAATATGTAAACAAGAACAGATTTACAACAATTTCAGCCATTTTTCTCATATCCCTTGGCAATAGGTCAGTTAATGTAAAGTCAGTCAGTTAGGTCAAAACCTTTGTCCCTTTCGTATGAAGGGCAGGTATGACTGTGCGGGGTAAATCGAATCGAATCGGACAGAACGTCACAATTGACAGTTATAGCTTTGAGGTAGTAAGGAACTTTGTCTATCTCGGGTCCGCTGTAAGTTCTGACAATGACATCTCAGCAGAAATTAAACGAAGAAAAACTCTTCCCAATCGCTGCTTCTTTGGGTTGAGAAGGCAACTGAATAGTTGAGCCCTATCTCGAACAACTAAGAGGATTCTGTATAAGACCCTGATCATTCCAGTCCTGCTTTATTGCGTTAAAGCCTGAAGCGAATGAAGATATCCTCAGTCTTTGGGGCTTTGAGAGAAAAATCCTTTGTAAAATTGTCGGTCTTGTTTGTGTGACGGGCTGTGGAGGAGGATATTCAACGACGAACTAACTAGGACATGTAATGCGGATGGATACAAAAGCTGCGGCTTGCAGAGTCTTTGAATCCCACCCGGAGAGACAACGCCGTAGAGGAAGACCTCGCCTTAGGTGGCGCGCACAAGTAGAGGGGGCGTCAATCGACTTGGAGTGCGCAACTGGAGAAACTTGTTATTAGAAGCCCAGGTCCACCCCGAACACTTCCACGATTTAATGCAGGAATGATGGATCGAGCAAGTCCTGCAACATGTGGAGTAATCAAATCCTTGCGGCTTCTTCTGTAATTCAAAAAGCCGGAAGTTGGTATCTAGAGAATAGAGAAGGGCAAGATAGGTAGCCCTTAATGGGCCTTTGTTGAGATCGAGTTAAATCTTAACCTTTGTAAGTATGTATGGCCTAACCGTCTTCAAAAACAAAAGCATTGGGTCGTACGTCATGTCCTCAAGTAATACCTCCTGTTTGAGGTCCAAAACCCGAGGTAATCTGAGAGCTTTCTTCTAATTCTTCAGTGACCAGCATTTTGACGTCAAGTAGATGACCTTTGGTTTGACAATGGGATTATATGATCGGTAAATCATCTTGGATGAGAGTTTCCTGGTTTTTGAAGTGAGTTGGAGGTAAATGTTTTGTTAAAAATTAATCGAAAGTACTTCGTTTTACGAAACGGATTAATAAGAATATTCTGATGTCAAACTTGCCTCTTTTTCAAGGTACAAGAATAGATTTCCAGGGTTTATGGAGAGCCACTTGGTTCCCCACCATGTTTTATTCCACAAGGGGACATCGAAAGTGACTTTCTTTCTAAAATGGCTCGCCTCTTAGGTGGGGAAATGGAGTTTCCGGCTCGAATTTACAAAGTTGCTACGGGGCTCTAAGGATTTCAAGTTTAAGTCTTTGAAAGGCGCCTACATGCCTGGCAATCGTGTAATTGTTTAGTAGTAAGTTCCGTATTGGTACTTATAAACCAAAAATTGATTCCTTTAACTCGCGGTGTCGTATCTACTTTTTTGATAGAATCATGATTGGACAGGTAAAGAATACGAATATATAACTTTTGGGCTTATTGAATCCATTTACATGGTACAAATGAAACAAAATCTTTATTACTCTATAATTATCTACAGTAACAATTCCTAAAATATCATTTACACATTTAAAACTTAAATCAAAATCCCTTAATGTAACGCGGTTTCTTTTTGGGACCTTTGGGCTTCACAACGGACGTAGTCGTTTGTTCCAATTCAACTAGTGTGTCAGTAACGTCATTCTTTTCCTCGAATGAGTTGTCAGCAACCGCACTGGATGCATTAAATACGTCCATGGGAATGGATGTCATGCTGGGTATCGCGCTTTCAGTAGAGTTTAGCCAGCCCGTAACTAAACTATTCGAATCAGTCACCGTACTCTGGTTCAGAGCTGTTATATTAAAGTCCTTCTCATCCTCCGCCTCAACGTCCCAAACAGAAAGCAAATCGGAGACGAGTGCGTCTTTGTACTTATACAGAGTTTGTATAGATTTCTGCCATCGGCCCATGTACTTTCGCTTTGATGGGTTGGCGAATGAGTCTTCAGGTGGTCTCATGTCGCTTAATGCAGGACAGCGAAAGACTTTGCTGATGCCAGAGAGGTCGGAAACTTCAGTAATTTGAAGTGGAGGCTTTCGTACTGAACGGAAAATGTTTTCCTCAAACTTGCTCATTACCTCAGCGGCATCTACCCTAATGTCATCATCTGGGTCATACATGTGTCTAGCGAAAATGTCGCCATTGCTGGTAGCTGTCAATATGTATGGATTGGTGCTATCGCCCGCAAAGTCAAGCCCCGTTATACAGGCGTTTATTCGATTAACTATCCCAGTGATAGGTTTGATGCATTTTCCTTGTAAACGAGCCTCCTGCAGCACATTTTCCAAACTCTTTGGCATAAAGGGTAGGCATGGGGATTTGTATTTGTACTCAACTGGTAGTTCAGTTCGGGGTCTTTTCGCCATACCGCTCACTACATCGGGCTCTGGCAAGAACTGAATATTTTCACAAATTCTCAAATCAGCACTCAACGGACTTTGTAAGGTGATATACTCCCGATCGTTATAACGACTCGTTGCCATCATCAAGGGGCAGGAGCTCATTAAGTGCGTCCAGCGTGATACTGCTGTATTCCTGCTTTCAATGTTTTTCGCCATATAACGCTTGTCAAGGCAATAGACTTTATGTTTCGAACCCAAGTAGAAAAGATTGTCAAAGTTACTCAGAGCAACGCTACAAAAATTACCGCAAGAGTTTTCTTCTTCGTTGCCACAGTAATTGCTCCGCCATTCGCTTTCAGGTATTCTGGTATCAATTATATCTAGCCTTCTGCACGATGCATATAAGTACACATGGCTGTCCCATGATCGAATCATATTCCAACTCAACGAGGGCTCCAGTTTTTCTTTAGGCACAAGTTGGAACACTTTCAGTTGACGGCTACACTCCAAATCATAAAGGCGAACTTGATGGTGAAGGTTCGAAATAGCCAAGTGGTTTGTATTTACTTTGTCTTGGGCGAAACTGATGATTGGCACCTCTTTGCTTTTATATTTTTGTAAACTCAGAATTTTTTCGCCATTGTACTGATGCAAGGAAACACAGAGCCTTCGTCGAACGAAGAACGAATCTCTGGCCCATGTGGAGAATTGCACTTGAAATATTTCCGATTCCTCTTTTTTATCTTCTGTTAAAGTGACTCGGCTTATTTCGTTCATGTTGAAACCGCTATTTTCAATATTGAAAGCAGAGAGAACTGAAAAATTAAATTGAAAAAAGAGATTACGTTATATATGTTTGTTGGAGCAACGGAAGGCTGTTGGAACTTACTTAATTTGTCCATATTGCTCCCGCTGACATGCAAAATCTGATCGTTTGTCGGGTTTACACATAAATTCCCGCCGGTATAGTAAAAATCATAGTCTTGTGTAAAATATACATCCGGATTGATGTCTCTTCGTTTAACGAAATCAATAATATTTTTGCTGTAGATTCCATTTTTCTCATCTTTGCGGACTTTTTTTTCTAAAAGTAAAAAAGCATTACGTACACGAAATTCCAGCGACAAGAATGTTACTTACTTTTTTTTGCTGTTAAGTATGCTGTCCTGACTGACCTCAACCGTTGTAGGTATCCACTCAAAGCCTTCGTCCTTCGGTGACATATATCAACATCGTTGATTTGCTTGGAACCGACGTATACCGAATGAGGCAGCGACACTCGTGTAAGGGGAAAGTCCCGCAGATCGTTTATATCAGTAAACTGTGTCAAGTTGAACGAGGGTAAGGAATGATGGGGAATCCTGTTCAGTTGCCATTGTTTGTCTTTGTTGTATTTTTGGAATACTCCATGGTCATCCTCTGGTAGATCCTCCAAAACTTCTTGGTCCTCAACCGGCTCAGTTATTTTCTAAAATAAAATTGATTAAAGCATATTCAGTCTGGTTATCTTATCTTAAGGCGAAGATGTACGGAGACGCGGTTGAACTTACGTCTGAGGTCCGACAGTAAGTATTTGGAAAGTGGGAACAGATTCCTGAGCTGAGCAAGGAACCAAGGCACGTTCTACTTTCCTATTTTACTTCGCAACACCAGACTCAAGCATTATTACTGAACTGATCAACGATCAGCAAAGAATACTTCAGTTCTCAGCGGACAAATCCACCGCCGCTCTGTGTGCATCATGGATGATGGATGTAAAATAAGCACCCTGTATGATCAAAGAAGAGTCACATTCGACAATGTTGACCTTTTATATTCAGGCTGGACTCATGCATAGCCGATGTAGCGCAAGAAACAACGGATTAGCAGACTATCGGCACTATGGCATCTCAATTTGAAACCCGCCATCCCAACGTTGTTCAGACCACCAACCACCGTCAACTAGAAGGAAGATTTCCTCATAAAACACTGAACAACACTTGGGTCTGTTTCGTTTTTAGTATATGTGTCGCACCCGGTGATGACTCCCTTGATTGGATTGTGACAGAGTTGGCTATTGCTCCAGTCTTTAGTGATTAGTCTTAGAATCTAGAGTAGATCATGTGCGGATAATCAGCTTAGTATCACAAGCGACACCAATAAACTTTGTTGTATGTAGAGATGCAGCTCCACTCTATCCAGGACTTGAACAGTGTAGTCGAAGCTTTCCGCTGACAGTCGCTTGCATAAAACAAAAGGTCTGTGTGGCCAGGTTGTAGAGATAACATGAAGATGTAGAAGCTTAACAAAGTGTTTATTTTGAAGGTCGACCTTGGTCTTCATATGAGGATTCAGTTCGGGGATAGTGTCCTTTCGAAGAATGGATAAGCAATCAAGGTACTGAAATTCATATGATACACGTGCCTGACAGAGTGTCGACATAGGAATGCTCTTAAATAACGTTCGACAGTTTAAAATAAACAAACTGAGACACAAAGTGTTCCGTGTTCGTTTTCTCAGAAAAAAATCAAGTGTTTTCCAAGAAGTTAATGTACAAACCTCAGATTCGGAGTCACTTGCTTTTCGTTTTCTTTTCGCGCCACTACTTTTCCTTGGCGGTTTCTCCTTCTTTTCCTTCTTGACTGGGGATTCCTTTGATTTCGTTCTACCCATGAGGTATTCGCTTTTTTAATCAAAGACTGGAACAGCTCTCTATGATCGTTTGACAGTTACTTATACAATTTTTCACCACAAACTGTATGTCTTTGACTTGAGAAGTATTAGTTTGTTTATTTACTTTCAATTCTGTTAGAAATTCAACTATCACACATTTCCGAGAACATAATGTATCTAACTTGACATAACCAAAAAGTGCAAGAAGACCATAGAATCAAACATCTGTCACTTTGAAGGTTCGTTGGTTCGGAGGGAAATATTTGTTTATATATTGCCTTCTCTTTCTCTGGTCATTGCAGATGGAATTCTACTACATTTGGACCTCGCTGAAATTATTCGAGTTGACCAGGTCCAGTTAAAGCGTGTCATTCCGAGTTCAGGCCATACTTTGGCACACATTTTGATCCCCCAATTCAAATACAAAATTTGTCAAAATTGTACTCATCGAACGTCATGTTGAGGGAATGATAAACAAAATCACTTTACAGGGCCTATGTGAAAAGATTTCGAATTATGTTTTTCGAACTTCGTTTTATTTCAAAGAAAATAATGGTTTAGGAACAGTTGGCTGGAAAAATCTAAAGAAATCTCGTACTAAGATATCAATAAAAACCATAGGCATAGGCTGAGTAAGAATACAATACCAGATGTTGATAGTTAATAGAATTTCGTCGTCGGAAATTGTTACTATGACGTGTAACCATCAAAAAAGCTGTCTTTTAAGAAAACCGATACTGACAGATTCTCTTTTTTTCAAGTAGGCGCATAATACTGGGTTCCTTTGACAGCTGTTCTTCATTTTCTGTTTTCATTTGGTGGGACCCTGATTTTTTTTTTTATCAAGATGTCAATCGTCAGATTCGCCTCGCTGAGAAATAAACTCACAAATATTTCAACAACTTTAAGTGAAAAAGTTCGATTGCCGGATAAATTGAAAGGCACAATTCTAGAGCGATGGTCAGTCTACTGGAAATCATTGGCAAATGATTACTTTGATGTTGCACGAGGTGCTGTGAAGAACGTCAAAGAAAACCCTGTACGATCCGGGATTATGGGTCTCGCTGGTCTCACCACATACCTCTGTGTGAAGAATAATCCCGATGAGCTGGCGCTGATAGAAGCACTGCGCCATCGTAATAGTGAGATATTATTGGTCCATGAATCCTGTCATCGTGCCGAGTCGGCAGAATACCTCAAACTCCTTCAACGTTCAATCAATCAAGGAACCCTGCGAACACTTAACCTAGGAGTTGCAACACTCGTCTGGCTGCATGACTACAATAAGGACCTGTCTACGTACAAAGCAGTGTGCAAGTACCTCCAACCGGAATATAGCACGTTCCATGAGAGAATCATTGATGTCGGATTCTGGAACAAATGGTGGAACCTAGACAGGAAGATGATTGATTACGATGTAGTGGACAAAGTTATGTAGAGAAAGACGTTCGAATAAATTTGGAAAAATATATTTGCTAGGTTTTTTCTTTTTCATTTATATGCAAGCAGCCGCAGTAGGATAGGGACTTGAGGAAGTGTTCATTGAATTCGTCATTTTTTACCAGCAGTGTCTTGTAGCGCTCCAATGACGACACTTGGTCCACTCTCAGCAGAGTTGCATAGCAGTTGAATTTGCTCTGAGTGTTGGTAAAAAATTTCACGAAATCTGTGAATAATTCCAGAAAGTAGGTAATCGACGGTTGAATGGGATCATCTTGATACATAGCAGCAAGCTGGCTACTGTCCATTTCGCCCAAGAATCGGCCTAGTGCATAGAATGCGTCTTTCACGTTTGACAGGGAGGAAGTCAGCTTGGTGCTTAAACAAATAAAAAAACATGGTGCATGAGTTTCGCTTCAAGGAGTAGGTCATAATCTTACTTGGAATCGTCAAGTGAGCTGAGTTTCAAATGGAATTCGCTTCGAATTTCGTTTTCAACTAGATGACACGCTTCAGGCGGGCAGGTGCGTTTGGCTGGTACTCCTCTGTGTTGACTGGCATTAGTCAAATTCCTGATATATTGTTCACTCACCTGGTTAAGAGCGTGTAACGCTGAGCTAGAATCCACATTCGGTCAAGCATCCCACTTTGGAATTCTATTGCGGCCAGAAGTAGGTCATAGTGGGCTTTGGATGCATTCTCGATTGAGTATAAAATGCTCCTAATGGAATCCTTTTCTATTTCAGAGGCTGCCATCGTCTGCCGGTATATTTGTTTCGGCACTAGACTTCTGGTGATGGACTGACTAAAGACAAATGACTACTCCGGGCTTTGGGGTTATTCCAGGAAGCGTCATTCGTATGAAAATGGATTAATTGAAGGGATTTCAATTATACAGCTTTACTATAATTTTATCTTCAATGATTTGTGCAAATAGAGGTCCAAAATATGTAAACAACGCGAGTACATGTGTACATCAAAATAAAATTTTTAGATCCAGCAAAACTGACAGTTATCAGTTGGAATTGAGTTCAGGCGTGTGATTAGACAGTACCTTAAAAGCTTCAAAAGGTTTCTGAAAGAAATACGGTTCTCGACGCATCACTTGAAACTTTATGAATGCTTAGATCATGTTTGGTTTGCTGCTGTCAATCAGTCATTCTCCTTCGTGAACGAGATATGCAACAGAAAGTATTCTGCAGGACAATATGCACATGTGCTCTAAAAAATTGATAAAAGCATTAAATATCCTTGTCAGTCATTAGTTTTGTTACAATCGTCCATACCTTTGGGACAGTTTGTCTGATTGCAATCAAAAATACACATTTTTTGAGTAAACGGATCAAAATGTTCGAAAAAATGACAGTTGACATAGCTTGTCTCCATCTCCAGCAGAAGATATTCCGCATGAACGCCAGCAAATTGTCATCACTAACGTTTATTGCAAAGTACCAATAAATTGTAATCATTTTGCCTGTTAGTTTTGCATGTCTAGAGAATTCTTGAAATATTCTCGGCAGTTCTAGTAGATCAGCTCAATATACGTCCACCTACAACATGGTTTTCAAGTGTCAAGAAGATAGTTTTCTAAAAGAAGTGAGTTAACCCCAAACCCATCATGTACTCATCCTAATATTTCATTCCTAGTTTACTGGGAAAATTGTGTCCTGTGAGCCGGCTGATTTCAAAGAATCCGATCGGGTAGTCAAGGGATTCAACGTTATATTGGATGACACCATACTCTTCCCAGAAGGCGGTGGCCAAGTAAGGAATCACATCTTGGTGACTTCTTTTTTAATAAAGGAATTCTACTGCTTAGCCATGCGACTTTGGAACGTTGAATGAAAAACCGGTACGAAGTGTTATTCGTAAAGGGAGTGAGGCTATACACTTCGTAGAACACACGGAGCCGTTTGTTCCAGGAGAAACAGTGAAACAGACAATCGATTGGGAACGCCGGCTGGATCATATGCAACAGCATTCTGGCCAGCATTTGATAACGGCGATCTTTGCAAGAGATTTCAATTTGGATACGACTTCGTGGTGGCTTGGGACAGACACTTCGTACTTGGAGTTGGCAGCTAAAGATGTGACTAAGGAGCAACTTAAAGCAGTTGAGGCGACAGTAAACGCACTGATTGTCGAAGGAAGGGCAGTGACTGTTGTGACGACCCCGGAAGTTGGTAGTAAGGTAAGAGTAGCTTTGGAGATAAGCAATTGCAGTGGTTGCAGTGGTATCGGAGAAAGAATTTCATCTAATCTGTGCTTATTCGCCACTATTGTGCATATTCTTCCGTTGCCTTGTCCACTACAAGAACTACTTAAGTCGTTGAGAGTACCTCTTAAAGTTCGATTAGTGCCACCCGTGTCTCAGGTCATTCTCTAAGTGCTCTACACATACAACTGAGCCTCGGGAGTGCTTCCTTTTTAACCTTTCCTTATACTTTACCCGTTTCTAGTTCCAGGATGCTCGAGCTCCCAGAGGCTTACCCGCTGACCACGTTGGTCCAGTTCGTGTGGTCTGCATAGAAGGAATTGAAAGCAACATGTGCTGCGGCACGCATGTTACCAATCTATCACAACTACAAGCCATCAAACTGCTGCATGTGGAGAAGGCCAAGGGCCGCCTCTTCGTGCATTTCCTGTCCGGCAATCGCGTCGTAAAAAAGCTCGGCCAATGCTATGAGCGCGAGCAAGCAATGAACCTCGTACTTAAGTAAGTTTAGTCCTTCCATTCCGCAGTAATGTCACAATATTTTCAGAGGCGGACCATCGATGCACATAGACTTGATCCAGAAAATGCAGGCCAACTTGAAAACTGTCCTTAAGAGTTTCCAAAAACTCTTGAAAGACAATGCCATTATGGAGGCAGAGAAACTCACTGCCTTACCGGAGAAGCCCAAGTACTTCTCCATGCATCGCAAGGACGGCATCGAACCCGACTTTATAAACACTTTCCTTCGCACTGCGCCACAAGACATATTTTACTTCCTTTCCGTTAGCGACAACTCTAACACGGGCCATCTGGTAATGCGGGGAGATCCCGACTTGCTGGCAAAATTCGGACCGCAGTTCCTGGAGCTACTAGACGGCAAAGGCTCGAACAGCAGAGGCAACAGCATGCAGGCCAAGGTCAACAATGT
Organism: Xylota segnis; assembly: GCA_963583995.1. Lineage (NCBI taxonomy): Eukaryota > Metazoa > Arthropoda > Insecta > Diptera > Syrphidae > Xylota > Xylota segnis. Next base: position 40,078,178 of record OY757237.1, read on the forward strand.
AAATAAAGTCAAAGATTGCGAAGCCATTCTAAAGCAGCACTTCTCCCAATAAACCGAAAACAATTTGAAAGCAAAAACGCATTTTTCTATTACACTTCCGTGTTTTATTTTTATAAAAATTTCTCGCAGTTCACATACTCTATGCACAGCAACCCATGACGATGTTAGAGGTCATACTCTGAAAATAAATAAATTAGTTTGGATTTCGTTTTGTAAAACCACTGATGGAGCGTACCTTGTAAGCAGTTTTCGTCTTAACGAAGTCTTCTGGCTTCTCTTTCTGATTCGAGTAGGGTGAGGATGTCGCCTTCGCGGACGGGTCCCTTAACGTTGCGGATGATCTGACGGTTTTGTTCGCCAAGGAATTCCACTTTCACTTGGGTACACTGTCCCTGGGAACCGGTACGACCGAGAACTTTAATAACGCGAGCCCAAACAACTGGTTTATCCATGTTTATTTAATAAATTCGGTGATTTTCTGCGGAGAAATTCACGTGTGCCAAACACTCAAAGTGACAGCCGGAAAAAGAAAGAGCAAGATGTATGAAAAATTAATTCAACGAATTAATGGACGGCGATATTTATTTGACGAAGCGTGAAGTTAGGTGTACTATGTGTTGAGTTGTGCTAGCATCGTGTTAATCTAAATTAACGAGTGATTTGCTTGTCAGTTGTGCATGGAGAAAAATTGTACGAGCGAGAAATGTTTGGTGGATACAACCCAGAAACTTGAACAAAATCGTCAACCGGGCCTTATTAGTAACGAAACAATAACTTTTTTAATTTTCCCAGATTGAGTTCTAAAGCAGGGCACAATGGGATGGGAACGTTGGTGTCAATGTCCAAGAAACGTTGGTCAACGAAGTTCAGCAAGAAACGCAACACCCGAGACGCTGTATTTCGATTTCTTCAACATCGTACTCAATAAAATTGTGCAGAACTTGGACACAAACATCAAAGAGATCCTGTCAAACAAAATTTGTGCTGTCACCAACATCGACGTTGTGGATCTTATTCGATTCGAGAGAATCGATTTTGAAGCGGTTAAGGCGCTATCGATTCATAATGGCACGAATGCTGAGATCATACGGGGAATCCCTATAGCCAATCGGTGCTTCTTTGGCAACAACCAGTACAAAACTCTGATCTCCTTCGTTCGTTTCTGTGGCACAGAGGTATGGACTATATTACGAGTTGGTGAGGTTGCTCTTGTGAGGTTATTTTCAAATAAAAATAGTACGAATGCGTAGTGGAGAAGAAGATTAAATCATAAACTGTACGCGTTTTACAGCGACCTAGATAGAAAAAGTCAAATTCTAAGACTAAGACAGCTGGATCACGCTCCGAAGAAAATCTTCGAATCCATACGGGAGTAACGGCTAAGTGGAGCGTGTCTTTGGGTGGATATGGCCCTCAATCAACTTACTCTGCAAATCTAGGGGGAGCTGACTAACGATCACAAGTCCATCTCGAAGTGTAACGCCATCTAATGTGGAATTTTTAGAATTTTCCCCTTTAACTGCCAGTTACCCGCTATCCATTAGACTTTAAATCAATTTCACTAAAAATGATCAACTGCGTCCCATATACTGATATACTTGCGAACACATCCACACAGTCTGTCACCGCGTTGGAGATATTTCGGCAAAACGCGGCTCCACGTAATAGCAATTTTGTAGAGTTTGCCGATGACAGTGCCGAGTGAAAGTATCGTCGTTTTCTTACACCAGCACATTACAGTGGACACATCGACACCGTTCATCTTCCTTTCGGGGCTTTGCTGTCATTCCACTGCTAGTGGTCGTTCGTAAAAGATTTTCATAAACCAATTGGATAATTTTATAAATAAAAAGAATGAAAAATTGCCTTCTTTTCTTGCTGTTAGTCAGCCCCCTAATCATTTGCACTTTCAACAGTCGTAAGTACCACTTAATTGTTTTTATTTCGCCAGCGTTTCGGCTTGCTTTCCAATAATACGTGGCACCGATGGTACCCATTTGGAGGAGCTTCCCTTTCTCCGAATTTGCACCCAGCTACTATATCGAAACATTCGTGTGTCTATTTCAGCAAACAGATTTTCTGCGTACGCTGAAGACGATGTTGAGGACGATCTTGTCGATGTGGAGAGTGACGACGGAGCGGTGACTGGCGAAGACGTTGAAGTGGACGATGAGGGCGAAACGACAAGGTCGCTGTTTGCAGACACGTACCTTCTGTTCACCAAGCCTTTGTACACCCCTGGTGTGCAGCTCGATCTGCCCGGAGGGAAGCCTGTCGAGTTTCTCATCGGCTTCACGAACTTGGGGTCAGAAGATTTCGTCATTGAGACGGTAGAGGCCTCCTTCCGCTATCCCATGGACTTCAACTACTACATACAGAATTTCTCCGCTGTGGCCTACAACCGAGAGGTGAAACCTAAATATGAGGCCACTGTCTCGTACTCTTTTCTGCCGTCGGACACATTTGCTGGACGCCCGTTCGGTCTCAATATTGGTCTTAACTACCGCGATGCTAGCGGTGCTCACTACACCGAGACTGTCTTCAATGAAACTGTCCTCATATCCGAGGTGGACGAGGGCTTGGACGGAGAAACTTTCTTTTTGTACTTACTCCTCGCTGGTATTGTTGTGCTTCTACTGGTGCTCGGTCAACAAATGCTGCTCGGCTCATCCGGCAAGAGGAAACGCTTCCAGACAACAAAGAAGACAATCGAAACTGGAACAATCAGCGATGGAAATATCGACTACGAGTGGCTTCCCGAAGAAACTATGCGTGCTCTTCGTAAGTTTTACTGCAGTTTACTTTGAAAATTTCGAAATAAACCAAAAATATCTTTCTTTATAGAAAAATCGCCACCAAAATCTCCAAAATCGAAAACTTCCCCCAAAACAGCCGCCAAGGCCAAGCCCAGTCAGAGCCCAAAGCAGAGCCAGAGTCCCAAGCAAAGGAAAGTGAAGCGCTCAGCTGGCTCCGACGACTAGAGTGTAAGACTGTATAATAGTGTTTCTGTAATTTCATTTTGAGAATTATGAGTTTGTAGAGTTGGAGGAAGAGTTTTTGTCTTCGTTACTTGAAGACCTTGGTAGTTTCTTTTTGATACTCTTTGTTTACGTTCCCCTTTTAATAATTCATTCATACGTAAATCCAAGCGACTAACATTTAATTTCATCGCCCGTGCTGCAGAGAACAATTGCTTCGATACGAAGGTCAGGACATAGTTTCCCATAAGTATGTTTTGTACGCATTTTTTAATTAAATTAAATTATACAACAAACAAAAACGATTTCCTATTGTAGCATGAATGAACATTAGAAAAAAATAAACAAAGTAAACAATAATTTGGTTTGTGTTTCTTTCAAAGGGTTGGGAATGTGTGAATTCCTCAGGTGGCCACGTTTCCTAGTGGAAGATGGAAGCCAGTTCAAAGGGCTTACATCGTGGGTGGAAGATTTAAGGTTGTCGCAATCGTAAAGAAGCAGCGGACACTTCTTATTGGAACAACGAGTGTTCAGTTGTTGTTTATTTGTCTATGAATGCTTGTTTGTTTGGATTCAGTCTCAATACGGGGAAAATGGAGAAAAACATTTTAGTTGCCGAGCAGGAATTAAGTTCGTTTTTACTGCAGAAGATTGGGATTATTTTACAAAGGTTTATTAATATGTCTAAGAGACGTGTTTCGGTGGTTTTCATTTCGGTCAACGAGGACTTGAATTCAGCCTTCAGCCTTCAGCCTTCTGAGTTAATTCTGAGTAACGTGGGTTAGCATCTTGCTTTGAAGAAACTAATTGGTTTGAAATCATCATTTTTATCAGAGCAATTGTTGACCTATCAGTGTTGGCCTTTTACGAACTTAACGTCTAAAGAAGACAAGGATTACTTCTACACTCAATTCGAATATCGTCAAGAGAAACACAGACCTCCGATATAACCTTGGTCTTGTCCGCGATGCGAAACGGTAAGAGGTTTTCCGATTTCTGGAATAGAAATTACCTTGTCGTAGGGAACACCCTAAACCAGCATAACTCCTCCCATAAGATAACCCACTCTAGAGGTCCTCTGTTGAATATCCAAAATAGATGTGCGATTGACCTCGAATGGAAGCCAGATCAGCATTGTAAGGTAGATACATAGCATGCGGCTTCAAACTCCAGGTGTCATTACAAGCAAAAACTGAATTCTCTGAGGAATCGATATAATACCGACAGACTAAATGGTAGCCTAGTTCGTCAACGAATTACCATCGATATTGTGTAAGGGAGAGAAGTAATCGGCTGCACTAAGCAGAATAAGGTAAAAAAGCCTTGAAATGTTGTAATTTGGTTTGTCACAGTCAAACGTTTCCTGAAGAACGGAGGACATGTATACAGGACCCAAAAGGAAGGCAATCAAACACAGAGTGTGCATAGTTTGATCCTCCAACGTATTAAAGAACATCTAGCACATGGCTTTAGTGAGTGTTACATTTGCTAGATCCTCCAGTGTTGACTACATGACCCTTGGGGATCATCGTCGAACCATACATTGAGTACAGAACTGAACTTATCCTTCATTGAGTGATTAGTTCAGGGCGTTCTGTAGAACCTTACATCATATCTCAAACATCTTCATTATGCTGACGATGCTTGTCTGCTACTAAGTGACCTGCACCATATGCTGACTGGTTTGGTGGTAGAGGCGGTGGTTTGGTTGGTATCACGAACGCTTCTCGTAGAGATAATCCAACTCGTGAATAATGCTCTAAATAAAGTACACTTATGGGGCTAAGAGCTATGGCTTCCAAGTTTCAAAACAGAACCGATTGGAAGAACAGCAAGCTTAGCATCGAAGAGTTCATCGACTTGTTGTACACTAACCAATTTTCGATAAAACTAGTATGGGGCTGCCTTCAAGTACTTCAGCCATAAGCCAGCCAGCCAGCACAAACAAAACTCAACTCATGTGGGTGTCAGTTTACAAACATAAAGGGATGAGCATCAACCTTCATGATGGCAAGACCGTTCTGTGGAACACCACTGCAAACCAGCACAGCGCAGCAAACCACTAGATAGCATATACGTAGCAGGGTGGCCAACCATCGTTGGCAACAGCTTGCCTATTGCAACACTGCCAGACTGCTATGGCCAATCTCAATCTACTCTAACCAGCCAATGTGCTTTAGGAAGACATACTCAAAGACTGGGCATTCCCTACAATGACTTTTGCAGAAGCTGTTAGGATGATGAGGCCACTGGGCGCCGTGGCTCAGTGGTTAGTGCGTTGGACTATGGAGCAAGGGGTTCGAGATCGAATCCCAGACGGGGAACACCTAAAAAGTTTTTCACGGCCCCACCTCTCGCGAGCGTCTGACAATCATCTGAGAGCACAGCTGTCTCGAGAAAGCTTCTCAAATAACAAATTGCCCTTCGGACACGGCATTAAACAGTAGGCCCCTTCCATTCGTGTAAAGAATATAACACGCACAACACGAATAGTTGTGAGAAGCTAGGCCTTGGGTCCCATCGACCTGTTGCGCCAAGTATTTATTTTTTTTTTTATTTTTGTTAGGATGAGGAAGAAGAGGAGATCATCTGTCACCTCCTATGCACATGCCCCGCACTTGCCAACATCAGAAAGGCCACACTAGGTAAATACATACCTCTTCACCGATCTCAATGATCTGAACACCGCCTGCACGGCTAGAATTGGCGCTTACATAAAAAGGAGCGGATGCTTCCAGTAGTAAGAGCGTGACCCACCCACTATACTAAACGGCAGCACAATGGACTTTCTCTGGTCTAAGTGCATCCTCATCGAGGGCCGGTCTAAACCAACTAACCAACCAACCAACTGTCTAATCAAAACACGTCACCGTCACTTGAGTATATTCTACCTTGAAGTAGACGACATGCTAGTACACTCAAGGATCTACTTGGATTCATCATGAACTCTGGTGTCATGAGAGAGCTCTAATTTCTTTTGGAGCAAATTGCAATAGGCCCCAGTGATATGGTGACAAGCTCCCACGTCAACTATATAATCTGCATAGCCCAATCAAATTTCCCAACATCCAGGTCGGAACAAATCTCAGGGCCCAGAGTCTCACAGCCAGCTTACACAAAGTGTCCCTCTTCTTTATACCGTGCCCGAAGGAAAGCTTCATACTCTTGGATGTTTGTCAGACGATCGCCAGAGATTGAACCGTGAAAGAACTTTGGTCTCTTTTTTGTCGATCGAACCCCCAACCTCCTCCTAACCTCTGAGCCTCAACTCAACCGTTCAACCTAAGTTCACTTAGAACCTTATGAGAGGAACTCATGATTTCAGCAAGGAGGAGAAACATTGCCATCCAGCGGTATTAAAAACTCGTTGAGGGCAGGCTTAGGTACTTAACACTTAGCAATTCCTAACTGACCAAAATAGAAGTCCAATAAAAAACGAGATACATACAATTAGATAGTATCTGTCTGTCTTTCTCTGACTATAGTCGTGAGCTGTCTATTAAGTTCAAGCTTTTCTTGAAGAACTCTCTTTGAAAACGACACCTTAGAGCGAGTTTCTAGAACCACTAATCGTAGAATTGTTTGCCTTCTTTCTATAATAATACGTAGCCTTTCATTTTCATCTCCTATCGTGCTTTGCATTCCTTAGCTGATGATATGCATATCACGTCAATGGTCTTAAAATGTGTAATGCGTGGTAAACTTATACTCACATCATCAAACTCATAGTTTATTAAATTTTTCAAAGTTTAGTCATGTAAGGAGATATCATCCATTAATGGTCACCGATAAAACCGCAATCATTTCTGTCTTCGGTATGTAATTCAATGCATAATCCCTGAAAGTGCTGCTGGGTGTTTGGATCTCTTAAACGCCCTTTGCAAACCGCAGTAGTTTTCGTTTCCCAATCTGGCAATGAAACGCAAAGCATACATTCATTGGAAAGTTAAATAGAAAGACAACTAGTAAAAGTGGCTGCAGGAAGAGTTTTACCAACTTTACTTAAAAACTTGGTAATTGAGATTAAAGAACAAAGTTTAAAGGGTTGTTTGGTGTGTTTGTTTTTAAGGATATTGGATCCTCCCTTACAAGCACGTAGACAGTCCCATTCACAGGTATTCGATGTATAATTGTTGATTCCCTAAGGCACTTGCTCGGGATAACCTTTGTGAAGCTTTAATGATCTCATTTCCTAAAATGCAGCTTCTGCTTACACGTCGAAGAAAGATTAAAAAAAGTCCAGCAGAATGAAGCAATTAAGATGATGGCTTGACTCTCTATGCCCCACATCTTTTCAAAAGTCTTCAAACAACCTGGTCTGTATGAAAAAAAGTGACTTTTGCAAATGGCGGAGGTAAAAAAACTAAGCAGGAGACGATAAGTGTTATCAATTCATTTTCATTCCGAGTTTTCCAGGAAACTCCACTTTTAATCGAGAAGTACACAAATGCTTAATAGCGGCCAACTGAGCTTCCCGAAATCTAAATCGGTTACGCATACGCCACCGGACCAGATACAGAGATCGTGAATCTGCCTTCTCTTGCCTCAGTTTCAGGCAGATATTCTGTTTCTATGTTTCCTAGGCACGCACGGGCGAAAAAATAGAAAATTTTTGAATCTAAAATTGTGTGAAAAATTAGTTACGCATACGCCACCGATCTAGATACAGAAATCCCAACTCATCCTTCTCGTGGCTTAGTTTAAGCCAGATGTGTTTTTTGATCGAGATATGGTCCACTTCCTTCCAAATGCTTGATAGCGGGCAACTGAGTTTTCCTGAACCTAACTCATCCGAAACAGATACAAAGATGAAAGTTGGGATTTCATTCTATTAATTCAAAATTGTCATCGACATACAAGACTCCTCATGATATCGAAAATATTAAAAAGATAGTACAGTTTTTCTTTTGAAAAATGTAAATCACATGCTATTTGAAGCATAAGCCATCTTCAAAAAATCTGCCCAACGGCTGGGATACGCAGACGACATCAAGATCATCGGTTGCTCCCAGCTCACCTTCTATTTATTTTTACGACAATTGGAAACCAGGTGAAAGGACTCGGTGGCCAGGAAATAAAGACAAATAGGTCCATCGCCTAGGACAAAATGTTGACAACAGTAACTTTGAAGTGATGAAGCAGTTTACTTAGCTCGGAATAAATATCAATTCAATGAATGACATACTAGTAGAGATTTGCCTGGTGATCGGCAAAGCTACTAATTTAGATCTACAAAACATTGATAATGCCAGTTCTGCTACATGAGACCGATACCTGGACGCTAAGTAGGAAAGGATTGGAGATATTGAACGCTTTTCAGAGAAAAATTCTTCGTCGAATATTCCGTGGGGTGGGAATGGGATGTACTACTTTTGCTCAGCCTAACTTATCAATCACAACTCCCAATTGCGAGACGACAAGGAAGACCGAAACTCCCTTTCAATCAAGCTTTCGCGCGTGCCAGCCAACTGCAGAAGAGTGCCTATCAGAAGCAGAAGGTGAAAGACGGCCATGCCTCAGGCAAAGACTCTCCACGGGTCGGGAGTTCATTGAATAAATAAGTAAGTCTCAATCTGAAATCTGACACTTTTTGAAATACATAAGTACATTGCATTGTTACACAAAAAATTACTATTTTCAGACCTCAAAACTCGTAGAAACCCTTTTGCAAAATGATTTTTTTAAAGTTCCCTTAATGGACTTTTTATTTGTCCATGTCTCATACTTGGTAAGAAGTCTACTAAAAATTCAAATTTTAGGCCCATTAGGTCTATTGTACCCAGGCCCTATCTTCTCACAACCATTCGTGTTGCGCGTGATAAAATCCTTACATAATTGGAAGAGGCCTAGTGCTTAGTGCCATATTCGGAGGGCATTTTGTTATTTGAGAAACTACATACTTCATGACGGTTGTACTCTCGGATGTTTGTCAGACGCTCGCGAGACGGGCTGTGAAAAAACGTTGAACCTTGAACCCCTTGCTCTATAGTCCAACGCACTAACCACTTCAACCACGACGCCCAGAAGTCTACCAGGACAGACAATATCCTAGAGCGTGTAAATGAAGCTACTACACCCTTATACTGTGGTAAGAATCGGGATATCACAACTTTTACGAATTTTTACAATTTTTTCAAATATTTTGAGTGAGCTGTGACCCGGCGATATTCTAGGGAATTGCATGATGAGATAATGTGAATGTTGGCATACCACTTGCTACAGTTAAACTGTTGCTTCAACTTACCTAAGAGTGCTCTTGTACAGAACACATTTAATGACTATTAGTAAACGGAGCTCATATCTAGTATCTCGTTGTACCTATCCCAGGTGCTTGGAAAAAATACTACCACGGACAACCCTAAGGAAAGGAAGTCTTAATTTCAAAACACAGTGAGTTTCAAAAGATATTTTCATTCCTTAAGTCGAATGTAGTTCTCCATCTTCACTTTGGATATTCAAGGCGAGTGGATCAGATACTCAATGTGATTTTTTGAAACATTCTATAATTTTGCAAAGATTCGGATTTCTAGACCATCTACTGGTTTCTTGAAAAAGCATTCCCCTTTTGGCATGAGTGCTCCGCAAAAATGAGAGAACATTTTCTTACTCTAGTGCAGTTTCCGGTTACAGGCTTGATATTGCTGACATGAAAATTTGAGGTAATCCAAACGATACCCAATTAAGGTGACCTTAGCAAAGCACTTATCAAGTTTGTCTATTTTTAACAGGCATCACCTAATTATTACTACCACGTCCTTCACTGGCACCATCTCGATATCCATAATTGCAGTCATAATCCCACACAAAATCAACCCCATAAAATCAATATCCCTGTGCATTCAACACAAAACAGCGATATGGCACATCGCCCTTGAAAAATTCGAGTGCAGTCTCGATGTCGCATTACTCTCCAAAGGGAGTTCAAAAAACAATATATCAAGAACCAACAAGACTTCATATTCTAAGAAATCCCATGCAAAATTAAAGTGGGCATTCCAATCAATCTTTGGATTTTTTTCGTTTTTCCTCCTTTTGTTTCAACTTGCTACCACAGACGCTACCCCAAACAGACCACCCCCAAAGGTATTACAACTCTCGAAACTCGAAAACCCCTCGTAAAAGTATTTTGTTGAATTAGGATTAATTTCACACATGACTTAAGGTAACCTAAATATATAAACATATATCAATCTTAACTGTATACAAAATATATCCACATACATACATACATTCATACATATACTTGTACAGCGTACCGGAAATTTAGAGTTCATCCTGCCAGAGTACACTTCTGTCTAAGTTCGTTAGATTTGTAACAACGTTTCAAGTTCGTGGTTTTTCCAAAAATTGCATTTTAATTTCAGCCAAACAGTATACACACGCACACATAATGTATGTATGTATGTACATAGAATAGCTTGTAGATATAGGTCCACAGGTAGGTATATCACAAACAAAACAAGCAACTGGTCTAAAAGGGAAAATCCCAAAAAGAATCAACAAATTATCCGCAGGGGTAGCATCTCTTTAGTTTACTGAAATCTCGGAGTATATACAAAGTGTATGTATCACATTGTCAAGTTTCACTTTTCAGATAAGGACTTGAGCTTTCTCCTGGACTTGGATGCATGAACAGGTGTCATGCGCAATGAATGGCCAAAAATAGGAACAGAATTTCAAAAAGAAAAAAATCCTTTCCAGTCAATGTCATCAACATATGGCTAACTTCGGAATGGTTTATTGTTTTTTTTTTTTGTAGAAAAAGGATATATGTATGTACATATGTATGAGTACATGAGTATGTAGATACAAATGTTTGGTCTTGTATCTCATTCGACTTTAGGGATAGATACAATCGCCTAAGTGTATAGAAAATAAAAATCATTAAATCGTTTAATTCACTCATGAAACTGCCCATTGACTAGGACACTACATGAAAGGATGCGCAACAGCGATGAAGGATGCCCCCGTCAACACACATTTTTCATGAGTAAAAAAAAAAAAAAAAACCAAAAAAGCACAACGAATAACAAACTAGAAGAAAAGAGCAGATTTTCATTTTATACCAGTTGTACAGATATGTACGCCTGTTGGGGGTTATAGATGTATAAAAGCCTATACGGTCCACTATATCAGGCAAATGAGAGCAAAGCAGAATAACGAAGGAGAGCGCAAAGGCATACATACTCATATACCAATATCTATACTAAGGAAACCTGCTTGAAGCCATCCACGGTCCTTCAATGTGGGATGCTGGTATCTTCTGCTGTGTGATGCCATTCCAGAACATCCTTGTTAACTTAACCAGAGAGTGGTTGAACAACACAAAAGACTACAACTGAACTGATGCTTTTAAATGGAGCTACCCGTTGTGTGTTGCAATCCGTCGTTACCAACAGAAACAAATTAAGATACACCATCTCTGTGTGTGCTTCTAAATAAAGTTCATTATATTTATTTATTTTTTTGCACAAAAAAAAAAAAAAGAACACAAAAAAAAGGACTAAAGTGAGTGTGAGAGTGAAGAAAACGAGTGCAACCACCGATAAAGTATATCGCAACCCACAACAAATCAATTTTCTCGCAATTTAACTTCGCTTAAGTACACACCTGTAATTGAATTCCGCGCTCTCACCTACTTTGTGGGGTTTAATGGTTCGCACTTTGTATATCTACTAGGATGAGTTTGTGTGATAAGTGCAGAAGTGCGTTTTTATTCTTCGCAGGATAAGTTATCTTTAGAAGTTAAAACTACGACAGAGATACTTTTATTTTGATTATTTTTGGTTTTTATTTTTAATTTTTTTCTCCCCCCGTGGAAATAAGGATACATTCAAGTGAAGTACAATCATAAGGTAAGTGGTTTTTCTTTTCTACTTTTTTTTTTTTTTTTATGAAAAGAAGATACAAATATAATATAAGAGTGAAAAAAGTATCTAACATCTATTCTTGTTCTCATGTATAAATTTTCAAACGCGTGCTCGTCGCCTTAAATACAACAGGAATGATGAAGAAAATGCTATTTAGGTGTAGATACATATACAACAACAGGACTCTGTGTGTTTGAACAACACTCGGTCACAAAGGACTTTGTAGGCCAGGAACTTATTGTTTTATGTTGTTGTTGTTGTTATTATTGTCATACATACCTTTAACACAGAAGAAGAGGGACTCTGTATATATTTTACCATTTGTGAGATGATTTTGTGCGCATAATGTCAGATACTTTTAATATTCGCTTAACCCGGATTTCTTCTACCCGCCCCCCTCCCGCCGCCTCCGAAACCGTGCCATTTAGTCGTTTTATATGTGTCGGAGTCGGTGGAAAACGTCAGAAAATCTTTCCTGGAGTTTGGGGATTTCAGGCAGCTTAAAAACAACAATCCCTGCAGAAGGATATACCAGACAGCACGCAGTTATTTAATCAATGTAGTGTACAATTAGATACATAGATGTTGGCTTTCACAGGGGGTGAAGATACTCACTGGGTTTCTTTTTTCTTTTCTTTAATTTTTTTTTTTTTTTTTGGGGAATAGGCTGAATATCCTTAAAGCGATTCTATGGTTTGAGGTCTTGTGGTAGAATTTAGAATTTAAATTACGATTGAATTTTTAAGCAAATTTTTCAAATCTCTTTTTGTACATACGACATACATCTCTTCATACATATGTATGTATTTATCGATCGAGTTAATGGAAATTTGAAATAGCTTTCGTTGCGGACCCCAAAGTGTATAATTCGTGGGACTTTGTACCTCACTCGCTGGCAAATATTTAAATTTTCTCCCAAAGTATCATAACATTTACATTCCATTGTTTGTATAGAAAAAATGTATCCTATTCAATTTTAATTAATCCACCACCCTCAGAGGCAAAGGACATTTATAACTCGCATACGTCATGGCAATGTTGGTTTCAAGAATCCTACCATTGGTGGGTGGGTTTTTCTATAAAAAAAAAAACTTTCCAAGTAAATGAAATCGAATGAATTGTAAAGGAGACAACGAGACTACCTCGTTGTGTAAATGTGTTACTAGAAAAAAAAAAAATGTAAAAAAGGGACAATCGACGGAACTTTGTCCCTGGAAAATTTCCTCCCACACCGATAGTTTTAGTGCCCCCAACCGAGATCTCTCCTAATGAGTTTATAGCGTTGGCTTCGTGTAGTTTGTCGGTTGTCCTCTCGGTTGCTATCCTGCAAGTAACTCCTGGTGGTTAATTACTTATTGGCGGAGAGGGTTCATGGACTGCATCAAGGTTTTTCTTTAGAATCTTTTCCAATTACGTACTTGTTCACACTTAGACAATAATTGCGTATGAATTTCTGAATAAGAATTGAAAGGATCACCTTTGATAAATCGTTGTCATCTGAAAACTAGCAGATTAACACTGATATTGTGAGCGATACTGGCTTTCCTCAGAGTGTCTACTTAGAGTGTAGCATTCTAAGGCTTCTTTTCCTCGGGAAAGACAGTTACATGGGCTCTTTAATAATACTAGCTCGTTAATACCTCCGATAGATGTCACACTAAGCGAAATGATTTTTGGATAAAGCCTTAGGACTAAATTCAAAGATTTTGTTTACTGTCGAACTACTTGTGAGCGATAAGGATCGCACAGGACTAGACTTGGAAGTTCAGATATATGTAACTGTCTCCACGAAAACACATCCTCCACTAAATAAACGACGCATAGATCCAAAGAGCTTTGTCCAGTCATAAGCGTACTTAACCAAAAGATTACCAGCATCATCCGCACTTGAGCGTAGACGCTTGAACCATAACAGCGAAAACAGAACGCCACCTTGCGGAAAATACCTCTGATTACCTTTGACGTAACATAGCAGTGAATCTACAATGAAAGTTCTGTCTCATCTATTCCGTCCGTGACTAGGTCGTATTTTCAAACCCGCTCCACAGCACCTAGATTTTAAAGCATAGTCTACCACGATTTTCGACGCTGACATCCTTGTTGTATCTCAGATCAAGAGAATCTCGCCCAGGAGACACAGTTATAGGCCAGAAATGTTTGCAGATGGAGTAGTAATACCTACCAATTTTTGATATAAAAGTCACAATAAGTTTTGGGTTGGATGTCAGAAAATATGTATGTCAGTGGTAAGCACGCAATGAAGATCCTATCATGGGATGTCACAGCATATTTTATAGCCTCTACTGTAACCTGATCTAATCTGGTTATCTAAAAAAAGGGTTTTCTATCAGAAGAATTGAATTCCCGACTTTCGTGCTCCAAAAGGGTGTATTCATAGAGTTTTGTTGGAATCGCGAAACCAGTGACAGAACATGTGTAATTGGTACTCACTGGGGTTTTCCAATAAGGACATAACATTTTTGAGTCTAAATAAAACACGCAATAATTAAGATATCGGGCTAAAATTCATTTCAGATATAGAACACTTTCTAAATTTAAGTACGAAACTCAAACTTGTTCATTTGACTACCGAAAACACGTTCCTGCATAAACCAACGACTTAACGTAACAATCGACCCGACCATTTCTCGAGACAGCACGATTACCGGCTGTTTGACCAGCTGTGTGGCGTGTGGCACCACCCTTTTGGAACTACATATCACTGATGTCAAGTGCATTTAATTCTGAACAAAATAGTCGTGAAACATGACATGATTGCGATTGATCGTAACATGTCGATCATTTGCATCGACGAAATAATACGTTCCAACCACACCTCCGGCATTCAGGACTTTCTTCAAACTTTTTGAAGTTTCTTCTTCAGTTCTTGAGTCAATTTGTTCTTTTAAGAGGGCAGGCCAAGATCTTCATGCTAAATTTGCCACAATGGGGACTGAAAGATTTCCAATTCCTGTGAACAACGTGGAATCGATTGATTTGGTTAATTTTGAACTAAAGCACTTAAGGTTGCGATATTTTCGGTACTGCAATCGGTACGTTGTCTCACAAGCTCAGGAATATTCAACAAAGAATATTTTCATTCGAATTTATCTTCTAAAGTATGCACAGCTTGGCTAGTGGAGGATTGTTACGAGCGGGAATTGAAGTAACCGCTCTTACAATTGCAACCACCGACCCAGAATTTCGGAAGCATTTTTTTAATAATTTTCAAACGTTGTTCCTTCATGAACCTTACCACAAATAAAATGTAAACTTTGGCTGTTATTCAGACATTAACAGATCATTTAAAAAATTTTAAGAGTGCGTTTGTATTAAAATTCTAAATAGTTATGTCTCTATTGAAAAACAATTTTCATAAAAATACATGTCCCTATGGCTTTGTAACTTTTGTGGTGAACTGCACTGTAATTTTGATGATACTAACCTATTCTTAACCTGTAACTCTCCTGTGGAAATACTGTCTGACACAGAGGTACTCATGAGGACTCATTGTCTAAGTCAAAGCAATGTTCTAATTTGGTGTGGTTAGTGTCCTAATTTAAAACGAGGCATCTGTCTTTAGAAGGAGTGATGTACTAGAGTTTGTTTCAATCAATTAACCAATCTTTCTTGCCGAACGCTTTGCTAATTACTCGAATCATATCATGGGAGGTGGTGGGCCTCCGAAATAGGACTGACAAAAGCTTCTTAAGGTCTGATAATGTACCTACGTCGCATTTTAACTCGTTTTTGGCCAATCCATAGCAATTTCTTGTTTGGTAAGCTTCTTCAGGACGCCAACACGATAAATGGATACTCTTCGATGTCTGTAAGTAATCCACGGTCTTGTTGTCGTATTGCAGCTGAAAAGGTCGCGAAACTAACACGTTTATTACCAAAAACTTTTTTAAAAAATTACGGGAAATGCATTTTTAAAGCAATTCTGTTCATTAACCGACACTAGTTCCAAGTTATGATAGGTTCATATCCGTTTCCTTCATGTCAACGTTGGCTTCTGAAAGTAGGGCGTTATTATCTCCTGGTTATTGCTACTAATAAGTAGAACCCAACAACGGTGTTCATACTTTAAGTGATTATAATTTTGCCTTTATTTCGTTTTTTGTTTTTTTGTTTTTACTATCCAGCTACACGGACGAAATTGTTACACCAAAGGAAAGGAAAGTAACTACTAGAAGCTAAACGACTTTTTAATTTCTACTAGGATCCCCTTCGTCCTTCTTTATATTGTGCAGGATAGAAAACTTAATAACCCTTTTGCCGGAGATTGTAAATTAGATTGTAGGACGGTTTTCTTGGTTCTTTTTTTCTTTCTGTTTAGAGAGTATCGTAATAAAATCAATTTAAAGCTTTTATAAGTTTAATTAAAATGTTCACTTGAATGGAAAAGTTAAGCCCGATGCTTGCAGATACAAAATGAAATGAAAAAGCAAACGAACAAAGATATCCATTACAATGTAATAGAACCAGTGAAAGGGCTAAAAATATGTGTACTGAGAAGGAATTAAGCTTAATTCGTAACTGAATAGGTTTATAATAGGCAATTAGTTGCAGTAAATAAAATGTTGTCATAAAATTGATAAAAATACACCATATGGAGACGAATGGACTGAAAATGTATCTACGTGGGGAAAGATATGGAATATAGTCTTTCTCTGCCCTGTTCATATGAGTATGTATACTTTGGGAATCAAAAATAGAGGAATTTCACAGGAAAACATTGTTGTTTATATTGAAAGCCTGACGGCGGAGAAAACAGGTTTTATAAAAATCTCCAATGCCAGGATAAAGCCAGAACAGCTCCCTTATTCAATGAAAAATCATAAAAATGCTGACAGCCGTCTAGTAATGAAAAAAAAGGCTGGTACAGCTATTGATTGTTAACTATGTCTTTGCTAGATGAAACCTGGCTTGGCTTATTTTTGCTGCGTTTTCCATAACTTTTTCGAGTATCTCGGGTGGTACAGCGATGGTTTCGCCGAGAATGTTAGCCTTGAGCAGGTGAATGGGCTGAGGCTTGCTGGGGTACACTTTGCTTTTCAAATAACCCCACAAAATTACTTCCAAAAATCAGGTTCAGTGTGGACAATATTTTTGAACTCAGTTGCGCTTTATACGGAAACCAATGCAAATCATCCTTCAAAATGCGCCGCAAGGTGGTTCCACTGACGCCAAAAAGCTGAGTGCGGTGACGATACGAGACATGTGGGCTCTCGGCAATACCAGTTCATTGGTGCGTCTTGGGCGTTGATGAACGACATGTCGACGATCTCCCACTGTCAAGTGCTTAACAAAATTCAAATGACGAATAGTGTTGTCAGAGGGTGCCTGTTGGCCAAGATATTTTCGAAGATATGCAATTTGAGTTAACGCAACTGAAATTCTTTTTTCAATGTACTCGTACAACATCACTATTTGGGCGTGTTGCTTCGTTATGAAGCGATAAATTGTACTGAATTGACGTTTCGAAAACATGTCTCAAGTCAACTGATTTATAAATGTCAAAGTTATTCCATATTTACATTCCGACATAAGAGGTGGCGCACCCTGTATTTGAACAACTTCCAATGAAGACGATCTGTATCTTTTGTTTCAGATAATTTGGTCCTGAGCCTTGTTCAACAATGTTGGCTCTCAGGTATCTTTTGGTAGGGCGGAAGGGTTCCATAGGTTTCCTTGTAAGAACATGCATATGTACATACAGTCGTTGCGTTCAGGATTGGCTTCAGTTAGACTCTGAGAGAATTTAACAGGATGCCTTCGCAATGTCTTAGGAAGTAATACCTCTATTTTCCAAGTGGAGATGTATGCTATTCGAAAGACGACGCACTATATCGAAGCAATTTCAAAATAATTCATCAATGAAAACACTCTCTGAATGTGGTCGCGTGGTTTATCTGTTTGCCTGAGTCATAGGTTACATTTGGAGATAGGGTGGGCCGCGTTCTGCCTGCTAGAGTGCGTAAATTACACTGCATGGTGTACTTCGCAATGAAGCTGTCTTCACGCCGTAGGCTGTGTCCGATTCACTGCCAATTTCTCCTTCGTATAGCTATGTCCATGAGTTCTTGGCTCGTTTTCCTAGAGATCTGATGGATATGATTGGGGCAAAATATCCTCAAGATGGTCCTTAGACATCTATTTACGAAGGTTTGCAGATTCCGTTTGGTAGTACTGTCCACCTTCCAAGTATTGCATTGCGTAAACCATATGTTTCAGGTAAAATGTCACGGTTCAACGAATTCCGTAGTTACCTTCTAGTAGTGGGTACAGTATGCACCCCTGACGTACTCACTCCACTTTGGACTTCAAAATCCTGATACATCATACAGTTGTGTAAGACGTGACATTGGTAGGTACGTGTTTATAAATTTGGTCCAGAACGACTTAAGGGTTCACGGAGTATGCTGGACAGGTTCTGACCGAAAGAGCTGAGGTATACCTCGCAACCTTCCATCGCCATTTGTAGATGGGGAATATCAGTCGTTCTTTGAGAAACTCGACTCATAAGAGTCGATAATTTGTCAGTTAACTATTAAAGGTAGATTTAGAGAGCTTATAAGAAAAAAAGATTCTCTACCTGGGATTAGGGATTCATGAGAGATCTACGAGCCACATTTTGGCACGATTTTTGCCAGACAAATAGTAACATTAACGTATTAGTTCTGGAAAATATATATTTGTATCTCGTACTGGAACACCCTTTATTTGGCAGATAAATTGATCGTATAATTCCCAGAAAATGGAACTGTTCCGCACACATTCCCTTAATAATTTTGTTTACAGCAAATTTTTTTTTTTTTTTTATATTAACTTTGCTCAAGGGAGGAGATATGATGAAAACGTGGGTCTCAATGCTGTTTGTTGCTCTATTTCCCTAGAGGCTCCTCGTGCTTTTTATGAGAAGTAATTGAAAATTCTTATCCGCTTTGAATGGAAAACGAGCGTTTATGTTGAAAAACAATCCAACACTCAAACCAAAAGAAATATTCCTCACTTTTAGGTATATTTACGCAGGCCTAATGTCCTGTACTCTAACAATTAGTATATGTATACGTAGGGCATTCCATTTCAAAGAAAATTTATTGTTAATTTCTGGAAATAATCTTCACACAGCCAGCAAAAGTCTCAGCGCGTCGCCCCAAACTTTTCTTCCAAGGATCTCTCCGCGATTCCTGTGAATATAATGAAGGAAGTTTTTGTTTAAATACTTGTGCGCAAATGTTTCTTGAACTTTTCTTTTTGCAAACTTTAAAATCAATACATAATTAAATCTGATAAAAGTCTGCCCGTATATTTGCCATAGCTAAAGCTCATTCATCCGTTGACATTCCCTTGCGGATATTGCCAACCCAAATTGAATATACGTGTATCTGAACGCGTATACTCGTAGTAGGTATGCTCGTACCTCGTAGCTCGTAGCTCGTAGCTCGTATATAATTCAGGATAAAAAGGGTTGTTCTCCTCTCTTTTAAATTTGAAACAGATTCTATATTAATAGGGGGATTTAGTTAGAGATCCAGTTGCAAAGTAAAACAAAAAAAAACGAGGAAAACGAGGAAAACAAGAGAACTCGTGTCAGAGGGTATTACATTTTATTGAGGTCGCAAGGGTCATTCCTTGGACTTTCTATGAAAATAGTTTAGACGGTCTTTTATCGTGTTTGTAGATTCTTATTGCAACTTAAACACCCTTTGACATATATTTCCACCACTTAGGGTACAAAAAAAAAAAAAAACAGTTTCCTCTTTGATTGCAGGCAACCCTGGAAATAGGATTCGCAGGGAAATATCTAAAGGATTTGGTAAAATCAATACATCTTAGGAAAAGGAAAAGCCACAAAGTTCGTTGATACCTCATTTAACGCAAGAATAGACTTCCAAACGGATTTGTTTCAAAATTTGTTTGACAAAATGATGTTATGTACATGCGTTCGACTGTATGTGGGTTGAATTCAAGGTTAAAGGGAATAACAAATATTTTGGGGTGCAATGGCACCTTTAAGGGATTAAGTGGTACTTTATAGAAATCACTCTGGCAAAGACGCAATCTCTTCTCAATGGATCCTATCCCATTTGGTGTTTAAATTGGGCGAGAAATTTCGTAATTGAGCGAGAAAGATTGGTTTTGTTAGTTACAAGTATTTTGGTGCGAGGTCTCAAAAAATATTATCTCTTTCGTATCCATTAGGCAAGATTGTTTTAACAGAGCGAGATAGCCCACATTCTGTTACAATATTTATGGCTAAATACCGAGCACTGACACTGGTGTTAGAGCCAGCTATTTTTGGGCTTGAGTCTGTACGAATTTTCACGTGAAAAACTGCGGGCTTTTCTGCTTTCTAAACACGAGTATATTACTTGGAATTCTGTGGATCCAACCTGTGATTTCAACCCCTGAAATGCTTGAGTCCTAGTATTTGGGATTCAACTTTTAGTATACTATTTAGTCTGATTCAAAAGTCATTATGCAGTCAGTTGCTCGTGGAGCAAAATGAGTCATAAAAGCATCAGAATTTTAAACCCCGCATTCCTATCCTTATACTCATTTTTAACTTACGTGTCATGCATTTAGTGGCTTAAGAACTTCAAAACTTTATAAGGTGTTCGTCCTTCGAATCGGATAGCAAATTGCCTATTAAAAACCAAACCGTCACTGAGAATGTAGCCACGCCTGAGACTCTTCTGCGATAGTATCAAAGAAAAGAAAGATATGGAAAGGTTCCAAGGACCTTCTTTTATGCGTAGGTGTGCTAGATTTCTACTAGTTAAACTTGCTAGCTTAAGCTCTGATTGTTCAGTTAATACATCGAGCACACTTTGCATTTCCGTCTGTGTGAGGTCGATTAGAAGGATGAAACCGCTTCGCAATTACCCACAGAATTTGATACATAGTTTACCTTCTAAAACCCCGTTTTTGGACAGGGAATCTGGTGGAAACTGAACACATCTGCGTCAGTTGATAATGTACCATCTTGTGATCTGAATATGTAAGGTGTTCCATCTTTGGTGCCACACTCTAAGTGATACTGTCCTGTCTTGGTTTCTTTTAGTTCATTAAGACTCATGTATACTGTATTTACGCTTGGAGTTCTCTTAGTCTCATCAGCCAGTATGTCCATGGGGACTATACCCGTGCACCGGTCGTTTCGTCCGAAGTTGTCCTTCGAAGATATAACTCGAGGCGCGCTCTATAAAAACGGTTTGTCTGCAGCTGATTGTGCTTACATTTTTAGTACCACCGACCAGACTGAGGATGCAGAGAACATTGTGGAGATTACTACTTTACGCAGTAGTATTCTCCTGATGCTCCTTAGGCCCACAACATTCAGGAGAACATTGAAAATAAGAGTCATAGCCATTCAACTTCTCGAGATTGCACGATTACCGAAACTCCCCCTTCAATAGATGAATTGTTTGATCTATGTCATGTATGGTATGTGGTACCATTTTTTTGGAATCACATATCACTGATGTCAAGTTCATCCAATTGCTGTCCACTAACTCTTACTGTTTATTGACAAGGTCATTAACTCAAAAATGAGTTTCATCGTTGAAGATGATTTTTCAATGAAATTGATAAGGACACTTCAGTTCTTGACTTAATTTCATCATGTAAGGTTGGAGGGCAAGACCTTTATACAAAATTCAGAGAGATTCCTAATTCCTGTGAACAGAGACGGGATGAAATGGGCTCATTTGGGTTACTTTGAACTAAACATCCAATAGTGAACATGTTGACTCGAATTTATTCACTTTAGCACGCACGACTTAAAATTGGGGGAACCGCTCTTAAAGTTCTGACGACCGGGCTCAGAATTTCGGTAGTAATTTTTAAAAAATTTCAAACGTTGTACGTTCGCGAACTTCATCACTCTAAGAATATAAACTTAGATTGACCTTTCCACATAACCAGATTTTTAGAAAAGGCTTAGACTGTATTCGTATTGAAACACAAGATTGTTATGTCCCTATTGAAAAACTCTTTACATCTGATGGTTGCTGATGGATACGTTGTCCAAAAATTTACCAAAGGCTAGTCCGTTGGAAAATGTAACGTCCTTGGATACAAATTGCTTCGGTCTTGTGTTTTGCCAGCCTGTGATCTAGTTTTTTGTTTACAGATGCGATGATTTCATTTGCGTAACCACTATCGCCCCCGGGAATTCTCAATTTCGATATACCACCAGGTTTCATAAATTTGTCCAGAGAAATTTCTTGGACTGAAATTCACAGAAAGGGGGCTCGTGTGTGCTCTCTTCTACGAAAAACACAGGACAGGATTTGATCATTTTTCGTCAAAGTTTTGGACAATAGGTCTGTTCGCGTAATTTCTGCACCAAAATTCGTAGATTGTGAAATTTCAAGAAGTGGGGATAAAATTCTCTCAGGAAGTGATAAAATCACAAAAACGTAAACAAAATTCGCCACTTTTTAGACCTCAAAAGCAAATGTATGCAAATACACAAACGGCAAAAAATTTCTTACATGTATCTGACATATTAGATAGATTTCGTTAATCATTGCAAAGAAATTTCTTGCAGTAAAATTCGTTGCATGGGGAAATGTTTTACTCTCTCGTGAGCACTCTCTTCTACGAAAAACTACGAAACTTTTGCGTACACGAACAGGATTTGGTGACTTTTCATAAATTTTCTTTGTTTTGGGACAGTACGCGAAAAGACCTAGAATGGGAACATAACTATTGTAACTGTTAGATAAATACATTCTGTCATAACTCAAAAAACACAATGATATGACATTTGTCAAAAATGCATGAACTGTCAATAATAAAATAAATCTGTCATTCAATTTGGAACACCCTTTACTTATTCTGACTGATTGACTTGGTTCTTTGTGACGTAATAATTGTGCCTACATACTACGGTAATTAAATAGAAAATTATTGTTAAGACTCCGCACTGGCAGGATGCTTGCAAGTTCTCTCATTGCAGTACTACGCAATCCACTACTGGAAAAAGTCCTTAAGTGAAAGAAGCAATTAAAGGTGATTTATTTTGTACTGTAGCTCCTAATCACTTTACTGGTTGCGGCTTTTCTATTAATAGAATCACTGCAGACCTGCATAAACTAAAATCTAGTGTGAGCAGTAAAATTGTTGACTCCTACATTTGGATTCCGTTTTAGTTGCTACAGCTTCAATCTAATTTCGTTGTTTTATTACACGAACTTCAACGTTTTACGTCAGTTGTCTTTTTTTTCGAAAAAGGATTTTAGAAGTTCTCATCAAAAGTTACAACGAGGGGTTGTATGTACAACCACAACATCTTTATTTTAAGAATGCTTAAACAAGTTATTGGAAATTCAAGAGCAAAACAGCCCAAAAGGATATGCATATCCCTTCGTCAATTTCAAGTCCCTTTTTGGTGTTTTTTTTTTTTTTTCTTTTTCTGATTTTCAAATTGATGATGGCAATTTTCAAGACAGATTTACTTTTGCGTCGTTAGCGCTACGAGTATCTATTAACCCTGACCCCATTCAACAGTTTCCCTGACGTCATTTGAAATCAACGTAATACATATGTACGTACTTACGCCCAGAGATAGTATCTCGATTTAGGTGTAGGTATGTACATAAATCAAATAATTTATTTCAAGTAGATAGGTAGGTATAATGTTCTTATTGGTGCAACGAGATACTTATTTATAAAAGAAAAACGTTGGCGTGCATGCTAAATTGCACGTTGTAGATACTTTTTCTTGAAACGCGGATACGTTGGTTCAGCTGGTACGAGCATATTTCATATCCTCCTCAAAGTGGGTGATCGATTAATTTATGGGTGTGGAATGAAAATTAGAGGAATACATGGTATTCTGGGTATTACGGGGACTTGTGTGACTATTTTTGGCGCACATGCAGACAATAACCTGTCAGGTGTGTGTGGAAGCTGTATGGAAATTTCCTTATAGAATCTAGCATACGAAAATAATTCAATTTGACTCGGATAAAGCAGTCGATTTTGTTTTTTTTTTTAACTTTTTTTTACTTTTCTGTTATGCAGTGGAAATTTATGAAAGGAGAATGATTTATCGATTTTCGATTTTTACGGAATGGACAAAGGTGGGTTAAAGAAAGTGATTGACTACAACTGATGCCGCAGCAGTAGCACGTTGATTTAATAGAGAGAATAATTTTTTTTTTACGATCAGAATACTTTGGAAATTCTGATAAAGGGCAAACGAGCGGTACTAAAAGCTAAAAAGGTGTTGTAATATACTGGCTTAGGATTCCAGCAGTAAACGTAGTCCTTTTGGTTGGGCTCCTCATTTTAATTTTACTCCCCTTTTTTAATGGAACCCGCAAGTAAGATTTTAGTGCCGTGATACTCTTGTAGTCTTGGAACTCTGGGAGCTAATTTGTGATAAAGTAGCAACAGATGATTAACGCTTATTGAGGCGACTTCCTTTGGACAGTACAATGGAAATCGATCTCGAACAGGCATTTACGATATTCTTGTACATTCTTGTACCTCTTGTTTCTACCTGGTTCGTGAATAGGCTATAATGATTCACAAGATTTTTCAGATTTTGAGGTTTTATTGTACCTACTGTTCAAGAGACTTCGGGGTAACATCGTGTTAAGATGATTTAAATGTGTGAAATCCTTTGAAAAGTATCGCGGTAGTTGGTTTCAGATTTTGGTATGCCACGCCCCTTTTCTGGGGTTCATGTACACAAAAATAGGGTGCTGTGGTTCCGTTGCTCAGTGCGTTGGACTAGGTTCGATAGTTACACAACATCTAAAAGCTTTTTCACGGCCACATATCTCGCGAGAGTCTGACAAACATTCGAGAGTATAACAAATTGCCTTTCGATGGCATTAAACAGCAGATCCATTTGTGTAAAGAATATAACATGCCGAACACAAATGGTTTGGAAAAGTTAGGTCCTGGGTTCCCTGGACCTGCTACGTCAAATATTTTTGTGTTTTGTTAACAGTGATGTTTTCAATCTCGATTTTGAAATTTGGGAATGTATTCAACGTTTTGAGGAACAGTTTCATATCAACTCAAGTTGGACAAAAAATTTTTCTTTGGTTCAAAGGAACTGAAGGATAATACATAATTTGTTGTGGAATATGGTCTAAGCACTTCCCAGTCCTTATTCTTATTAGAAAATGCTCTGCTGTAGGGGGTGAGCCTTGAACTTCTTTCAGTATTCTCAAGGAAAGATTACAAAGGAAATTATTTGAAGAGGAAAAGGACTATAAGGCAAGGTATGGGGTCCAAGTTGAATGAATGACAAATACAGTGCCTAAGACACCATTGAGCACAATAATTGGCTTGTAGGTGGTCTACACTGAGACTTTCATATTATAATTGTTCTTGTTTATGAAAACCTTCTCCAGCCTTTAAACAAAAGCTGAGGGGAGTTTACAAGGGTGCCATGCTAAGTATGTAAATCACCGCTAAAACTGGAATTATATCTCCTGTACTCTTGGTATATCTTCTGCAAAGTTTTAGTAATATTTCTGAAACACAAATGCCTGACAAACATCCTAAAGTTCAAAAAGAGTTTTCTCCCATTCTTCCAGAACAGTTGCATCTGGGTTTTAGTGTTGCAAGCCTCACCGTTCTAGATTTTTCATAGAATTCTGAACTGTGCCTGCAAACATTGGTGGTCTAGTGACCCGTAAGCACACTATCCACAGGAGGATCCTTGCTTTCTGTACATATATGTAGTTCCTTCAGTCAGAAAGGTTATTTTTCATACATACCTCCAAACAGAATACTTAAAAATACTTTTATCTCAGCAATAATTTTCTTATTGTTTTTAATTTCTCAAATCAAATCAGGATTTTTCTGATATTTAGTTTTCTTATATATTTTTCCTTTAAAGGACAATCGATTTGGCTGCAATACCTGAACCTATAAAATAAAAAAAAAACACATCATGCGGCGTGCATCATATACTCCAGTTTTTAATATAAGTGCTCAAGAGCCACTTATTGTGGTGGAAGAATCAAACGCAACCGAAGAGGACGAACCAGAATCGGCAGATCAAAGAAAAAAGTCCACCAGCGATGACAATTCGGACTCAGACTCCCCGGTTAATCCGTTCCTTTTGTGCCCATTTCCGGACATGCAACAAAGGCGGAAACACTCATTGCCATCGTTACAAATTACAGAAGGAATAACGGCCAGTCAGGTTCGTCGTTTATCCGAAGCAGGAGGCGAAGGCGGAGGCTTAAGCTGCAAAGAAGTTGAATTTCTAGCAACCTTGTCACAGAAACCGAATCCGGCCGCTGGCGGTCGCAGGCATTCGGTTGTGACAATCTCAGCTGTACCCCCAACCTTGTTTGGTCGAAATAGAAGAGAATCGATTTCCGGACTTCCAATCCCATTGAGGTGAGGTTTTCTCCACTTTTTTTTCCCTTCCCATTAGTTCTTCTGTTTTTTTTTTCTTTCAATTTAAAAAGAACTTAATTTGTTTGATTACTTGCAGTCGACGTGGAAGTGGTTTCCAAGGTCCTCCGTTAACAGATCATCGTGGCAGTGTGCACAATTTGCAATTGGACATCATGGATGGTATTCTGCAGACACGCAAGAACCGCTCTGGCAGCGGTGTATGGGCACCAGTGCCCGAGACGGAAAGCAATGTTCCAGTCGAGACATAAGAGTTACCAGGAGCCGAAACATCCACCAAACTATAAATATACTCAAAACATTTGCAAAAAACAATCGTTCGGAATTTAGCAGATAAGCACTAAAAGGATTAAAAACGGATTAACATGTGACGGGAAATTTTTGAACATTATACATTTTTATATATAAGAGCATATTTAAGTGTTTAAGGTGAGTACCGTAGTTATATGTATATCGATAAATTTTTAATTGATTCCTGTGCAGGGTAATCCTCTGGGCTTTTGTTGTGAAGTTATTTTGGGAACAATGGTGGATGGCAGTGCGTGGGGGCATTTGCAAATTTATTTTGAAAATTACACAAAAGTTATTGTTTTTGTTTTCAATATTCTTTTGTGGAGTATTTTGACTGAGGCAGGGTTGTAATTGTTTATAAATTTTAAGTATCGGTTGTCATGCAATAACTATTGTGAATGATGAGAAGCGATAAGAAGGAACAATTTTCTGATATTGTAGTCTTGAAAATTACGTGTGTTTAGATTGTGAAGGGTGGTTTCCAAGCCCAACAGGTTTTTTAATTTATATTTTATTGATCGAACGTTGGCTCCCTAACATAATGTATGGAACATGCTCGTGACGCAAAGGTGAATTCTTTTAAGCTGCTTTTTACATCTATTGCGCAAACTTCTGATGCTTCGGCAACTTCATTTCGAATGCTGTCCGGGTTGTGGCTGGTTTTTTGGTGCACAATTTTTCCTTCAAAAAGAAATAGAAGCATAGAAACAAATCGACTGGTGTCCAGTCGATATCATCAATTTTGACATTATTCGGTCGGTATGTGGCACCATTTTGTTAGAACTACATGTTCAGTATTATGTCTAAATTTTCCAATCCAATAACTAGTAATTTTTGTTACTTTTTGCCTTTAGCATCTTAAATCAAATATGGCCCAATGATACCGTTGGCCTAAATGGCGCAGCCTGCAGTTACTGTATGCAGTTAAGGACCATTCACAGCTTAGCGACCTGCGAATGCGAATGAGCGAATATTCGCAAATTTTGACAGTTCATTCACAGCCATTTTTTCGGTCGCAGCAATCTGGGAATTTTATTTGTTATTACCGAGCATGAAGCACAAGGCATGAGTTGTGAGGTTGAACTCTCGCGAATGTTTTGGTCGCGGGAATGTGGATTGCGTTCTACATTGTGTGGTACTAATTTCTTCACTAAAACGTTCTGTTCTTTTGAATAATCAAGTTGACAATAGCGTGGTTATTAATGTGTTAAAAAGGGTTTGTTCTCAGTTCGCGCATTCGCAGGTCGCTAAGCTGCGAATGAACCTTCACTCTTGTGTGTACCACTTTAGTGTTTTCTTTGTCCCAATAGTGGTTATTTTGGTTACTAACAAAGCTAGTCAAATCGAAATGTCAATAGTTTTACGCCAAAAACTATGCGTCATCTCTGTATATTGAGCAAAACCAAATCGACCAGAAACATAAAGAACACTACCATGGATGGTGTCTGTGCCTGGTAATCTAAAACTACGCTCGTTTTGAAAACTGGATCGAAAAATGTGCAATATTTGCTGATCCAACAAAATCATAATTTTTGATGAGTGATAAGGTTCATTTCCATTTTTCTGAGTACTTAAAACTCATAAGACGGTCGCACCTGGGCTTGCGAAACCTTCACTTTTTGTCCTGGCCTGGGTCACTGCGTTGGGGTTTTCTTTAAATTTAAGGTTTGGTAGTGGCTTATGTGGTTCGTGCGTTGGACTAACGAAGCAAGGAGTTCCAGGTTTCATCCTCAGACAACACCTAATATTTCTTTTATGGTCCCACCTCTGGCAAGCGTCTGATAAACATCTGAGAGTATAACTGTCATGAAAAAGCTTCTGTTGCGTCAAATATTTGAATTTTTTGGTTTTTTGTGAGTTTAGTTGAATGACCCTTAATGTTGCCAAGAAATTATTTGCACATCTTATGTTTCTTGCAATAAACTTGTTGTAGAGGGCAATGTGTGGCATATTCTGATACCACAGTTCTTTCACGTTAATGTCATTTAATTGGTGCTTTCCATGAGTGTAAGATTTTGGTTGGAGGAGTGCTTCCATAAGTCCTGAAAAATACCAAAAATGCGACTATTTGTTGATGTAACTCCGTCTGAATAATGCGCAATTTTGGTATTTAAAGGAACATCGATGAACTCTAGTTTCTCTAAATGTGGTCGAAAATTTACTTCCACACTTCGCTTTATCCGAGCTAGTCGTAGTATCACTATTATCTTTCCAATAAAGCCAATACGACGATTGTTATGTTTGTTGTTTCATGTGACCTAAGGAAAACTTTAAGTAGAACAAAGATCTTGAATACATCGGTAGACAAGCCACTTGAGCTATGAAATTTACAAGGTGATGTTCACGCCTTAAGATGCGGGCAATGTTCTAGTTCTCCTGCTCCTATCCTTGTCATAAATTCTTTTCTTATTAGGGATCCTTCTAACTGGGGCTACATCTTACATACTTTACTTACAATAAGCATACATCGATTGAAAACTAAATAAAATGTTTCCTTCTATTTCCAGGTTTACACAAGATAATTATTTAAATCAGGAATTGATAAATTAGTAAAGAAAAAAAAAATATTGTATTTACTGCAGAAAAACAAAAAAACAAAAAAAAAAATATTGACGTCATTTAAAAAAATTTTTAAATTTATTATACTATACAAAACGTTGTAACTACACTGACTTAAAATGAAACAATAATAACTATTTTGATCAACTGGATCTGTGCAATAATTGATGTCTTCAACAATGTATTGAACTCCTATAAACTAACCATTACATGCATACATTCATACATACATAGATACACATAAATAGATAATAAAAAAACAAAAAAGTACTACAGTTCCTTCTGACGGCGCGTGTACACATCATGAAAATAGAAAATTTAAATATTTTAGAAAGTGTATTTGTAGCTGATAAATAAATATTAGTAAATAAAATTTGTGGAAAATCTTTTAACAAATTTTATGAATAAAATTAAATAAATAGAATTGTGTCCCTCAGGTTCAACCTCCTACAAGACAAAAACCAAAACAAAAAAGAAAAAAAAAAAACTACAATTTTGCAAAATAAGTCAAATAAGTGTTATTCTTACAATTTTCCAATTACACGTATGGAACTCAATATATTGTTGTTTAAAAAGTCTTAAAGAAAACAAAAACAAACAAAAAAAAAAAAAGTCACAAAACTTACTTAGATATGTTTTTTATTTTTAAAAATTTTTAAATAAAAATTTAACATTAACATTATATTGATAGGAAAACACATAAATATTTTGTTAAAATTTCTTTTTTGAAAAGCAATCAATGTTCATAACTAACAAAACACGTTGAATTTTAATAAAAAAAAAAAACAAACAAATGTGTTTCTTTTGTCTAAAGTAGTTTATATTTAGATTAAATTGTCATTATTAACAAAAACAAACAGAACATTGCATTCCAATTGAGAGATAATGCATTTTTTGTAGTTCTTAACGTGTTATACATTTAAAAATTAGAGTCATTATAAAAGTCGTAATATTTATCAACAAAATGATTTAATAAATGTCATTCATTGAAAGAATAAATACAGAAAAACCAAAAAAAAAAAACAAAGTTGTACCTATTGGAAAATTCGATCGATGGTTTTAATTTTTCTTTTTATAAAATCGACAATCACAATAAGGGCCTTAGACTTGAGTGGATCGGGGGTTTCGTAGCTTTGACAGATCTGTGTCATTCTTAGTGCAGCAATGTCAACAAATGACGCACTACACAGCCAACGATGATCGAAGTTTTGTTGACATCCAACATTTACGTCGTTATTGGTTTGAAAGATACAATTTTCTTCAAACTGGAATTTTATTTATTGCCAGATAGCAATTATACTTTTTTCAATCGTTATTTTTCAGCAGTTGTCAAAGCTTCTAATGACAGTGAGCTGTCAAAATATTCAATACGGTTTACCGTGGAAAAGGTTGAGCGTGAGTACACTCTTTTGGACCTTAAGCCACCAACCAGCCAGAGATTGGTGCGAAATGAAGAAAACATAGCCGCGGTATCGAAGAAGACCCAAAAATGTCGATTCGGCGCCAATCAGCTCAACTGGGCATCGCCAGACAGTCAACCCGACTTATTTGTGCTGATGCAAGAATTGAATCCGGACGACTATAGACAACTCCGTATGTTCGTTGATTTGATGCTGGAAATGTTGGCCAGAGATCCGGATTTTGGATCCACAAAAATTGACTGTTTGGTGAAGGCTGAAATGAGGAATGAGACGCCATTACCGTCAATGGTCTCAGGTATAGAGTGATGTTAACCGACTTTCTGTGACCAGAGCTCAACAACATCGATATGTCCGAGCTGTGAATCCAACAACATGGAGCTACATGTCTAACAAACGATGGCACACTCGTAGTTGTGAAGGAGAATTCATCACCACTTGAGTAATTGTTCTACGGCTACGTCAAGTCTTTCGTTTATGTTAACAAGCCAACTACTTTGAACGAGCTCGAGGCCAACATTTAAGACTCTATTGCTGGAATAACGTTGCGCATATTGGACGGTATCTTTAAAAATTAGACCGACCGCTCGAAACTCTACCAGGAAAGGCAAGGAGTATTCCACACATAATGGCATGAATGTAGCTTCAAAATAAAGCCAGAAACAATTTTGTATCCCACACCGTTGTTTTTATTTAGATCGTTTTTCTTATTGTTCTTATCTGGCCACGCTGTAGTTAGGAAGCTATGAGGGGCATTAAACAGAAAGAGTGATAGGCCAAGAAGAGAACCTCCATCCAGTCAATGAAGAAGCCCTCCCAGTTTTGAAGAGGTTGACTTACCAAGCATGGGTGTATGAAACGATGTTCGATGACTGAGCTATTAGCTCTATCCGCGGTCCTATGTTTTGTAAGCAGTATCGATATATATCTTTGCTTAAGGTCGCATATAAGATCCTATCCAATGTACTGTGTGAACCTCTGACCAGACGATACCAGTGTGGCTTATTGAAGATCGTCCAATTTTTTACACTTAGACAAATCTTGGAAGAGATTCATCATCTGAGGGGTAACTCTGTACGGAAATATCTTTCGAATCCATAGTTTATAACTTTCATGGAGAGAGGTATCTGAGAAGAGACAAAATTGGTTAATGATTTTGAGTTAACTTGAGAGAAGTTGATTCTATTGACCCTTCTGCGACTGCTAAGATATTCGCTTAAGTCCGACTACCTTGAAAGTCTTAGTGCAACTTCTAATTCAGACAAGTAAGCCACTCCTTCATTGATTTGTAAACTGAGGGAATCGAGCTCAACGATATTCAAAAATGATTCCTCCAGCAGTCGTTGTTAGTTACTAACCCATATCTCGACATTGATATCAACTTTGTAAATAGGTTCCAGGCAAATACTCAGATGGAAGTATAAGCAGATCACAGCACGAGAACTATCAAACGTTGCTGGGATGGATCAGCATTTTCTAAGTTACTAATCTGAAATTTCACGAACGCAAGTGTGTAGCATTAATTTGAGAATCAGCACTTTTGAAAGTAGAAATTAAATTTAACTTACCTAAAAGTTCTAGGTGAACATATTTACCATACTTTAAACAACGTGATATATACAGAGCCACAACAAGGGTACATGTACCTACTATGTTACCTTGTAGGAAAAAATGTCCTCCCCATCATAATCCACCAAACATTGTTGGTAATGTTAGTTCATTAGTCTTGCTGCATTCACAGTGGATAGGTTAACATGTTAAGCCCAACCGGAAAAGCAACCATGTCGACTGTGCTTGGAGAGTGTTTCCATCACGCAACTGTTGGCAGGATCTACTCATAGTAATTCAAGGACAGAATGTTGACTTAATTCGTGTGAGTACTTAAGTAGACCATTGACTTTGGTTTGAAATGGATTTGCATGAAAAATGTGTGGAATAGCTTTATTTATTATGAATCCTTGAAGTTTGCCTTGCGACATAGTAAAGTAGAACCTGCAGAGATGTAGGACGAAATTCCAAACTGGAATGTAAGCAGATATGCGTCAAATCAATCATGACGAGAATAGAGGCATAATTTCTGATAGTCAGGCTCGCAACGTCTATCATGTCTCGTAGAAACCTATGCTTCAGCGGATATATTAGCAAGGCATTGCCTCAACTGTACTGCAGAATGGCAAATGGAAGGAACATGCACACATATCCACGGTTTGGAATGAGCAGATGTGGTTCAAATATTTATTACTTAAAATTTCCAATGTAGCACTTTGCAAATTCTGTAATAAATTCAGAAAGATGTCGGAGTATATAGTGGAAGTTTTGTTGGGAACTGATTTCAAAAGGAATGAAATATCATATATACCTTTCCTTTCCGCATAGATATTGGTTAAGAAAAACTGGTCCAGAGGACAGAATTTAGGCCAAGATTAAACTAGCGTTCAAGACCTTCAAATATGACTTTTCTCATTCGTTCCTGTACTTGGACAGTTCGTTCGTATAGAAGCGAGGTTTATGTGAAAGCACTTGCGACTTGATAGTCCCAAATCATTGTTATACCAGGATAGATTCAAGTTAAGTAAAATTATGAATTTGTGTCTATAAAAAGGAAAAATAAGTAACGAAACCCACGGAAATATATAGAGTTTGTTGGAACCACATATCACTGATGTCGAATTTATCAGGTACTGCCTAAAAATCGTCTTCCAACATGGCCTGATAGCGAACTGCATTGACCGTAACCGCACGATCCAATCACACCTCCATACCACATGTCCACTTTTTGTGGATGCAATAGAGTCTCTTCTAGGTTTGACAAAGCCATTAAGTCAAAAATGAGCTTCTTTGCTGAGGATGATTTTCGTTAAAATTCAGGATAGTTTTCTAACTTTTACAGAGCCCCAAGCCAAGAGGCTTCAGTTCATTAGTAAATTTGATCTTGTTGGGGTTTAGGTACACATTTTTGCGCAAAATTTGCCGCAATGTGGTGGTCTGAGAGATTTCCGATTTCTGTGAAGGTCGTGGAAACAATTCATTTGACACTTTTGAGCTCAAGCACTTACAGCTGCGATATTTTTGGTCCTTCGATCAACATATTGTTTCACTGGGACAGTGAGAATATGTTGACTCTTATTTATTCACTAAAGCACACACGGCCTGTATGGTGCGACGAGTATTACGAGGGAATTAGGATGCGTGTTCCTAAAATTCCGAGTAGTGCAAGCAGGACTTTACAAATAACATTCTAATTGTAGGTATGTAAATTTACTCTTACTTGATACGAAAATAGCATATCCATCTCCTTATCAGCTCCGAATGTCTACTTCTAGCGTATCGCAAATCAAAATCTCAATACCCCGGTAGACCATGTACCTGTATCTGTGTTAAGATTTTTCATTCCATTGCAAATATTTGCTTCCAAATCGTCACAGATACATATCTATGTCACGAATGGGTTACTTCTGAATTGTGAAAGCTGAACATCTCCTATTTATCTCCAACACAACATCATAAACGAGACTTCTTTCATTGCAGGCTTAAGAAGGATTTCAGTGCTAAGATCGATCATTGTATCCTGGTGTATAGTTTGCTCATAGTCGAAGTACACTAAGAGGCTTACCTGCTCATTGTCCACCATCATCACACACATAACTTTGCACTGAAATCTTCAACCATAATCAATACCATCCTATTAAACTAAACCAAAGATTTTGACATCGAATGAAGCACGTAATGGTTAAACTAATTCAAAGCTTATATTGCAATCATCATCGTTTATTGTCATTCCATTTTGGCAAAGCCTCAAACTGTTAATATGCCAAATGACACTAAAATCGAAAGTCCTTTCGCCCATTTCACAGCAATACAACTGGCCACAGGCAACAGGTCGATATATAATAGAAACGATGAAGCCAGGCGATGATGGTGAAAATATGTTCAATAAAATGACAAAGACACCAAAGGGATAATTAAATTGAGTGTTCTCCTAAAGCTGCCATAAATCCTGGACCAGATTTCAACAGGCAACTTAACCTCCTTTCTACAAACATACATCCATATGTACATAGCAATGCAATGGAATTGCCTCCGACCTTCCTAAATAATTCTCGAGTTATCATTATCGCATCAGGAACTTACGTCAATGTCATCACCATCATCATCTTCATCATCATTATTATCATCAGTACCATCAACATCATCAACACCATCGATTTGCAGTGGGAAAACGAATTCCTTGCACACAGTCCAAGGTTGCTGCCACACTGAAAAATTTTTCAAACGAAAATGAATGTTATTTCAGGACATGCTCCGCTGGTTTTTATACCAATACAATGCGAATACCTGCCGTGGGGGAAATACGAATGACTGCGAACAGTAAATCGCCGATAAATAAAGGACCAAAAGCTTCATCCTGCGCAGTATAGGCTGGGGTAATCCAGCCAAAAAGAGCTTTAGTGTCGTCAATGCAAATGAGCAATGAATGCCATCTCTTGAGAGCTTCATCAATCACAAAATTCTGGGGGTATTGTCCTTGCTTTCCTGCAGCAGTTAACGGTCTATATAATTGGATAAAAGTGGGAATATTTTCGGGATAGGATCCTGAAGTTCTAGGCAGAGTGTCTCATTTTTTTACAGGAGTCATCCGGAATATAACTTTAGTTCATTGAGATACTCCGTGGATTGTACATCGTGTGAACGGGATACGGTCTTCGGTTTTCTTTCCAACTACCACCAGTGGATTATATATGCATACATATATAATTTGTATTTAATTAAAAATCAGTGTACACAAAGTGCAGTGTTAAACAAATATATATAAATAATAAAAAAATTATTTATTTTAAAAAAAAAAAGGATACAAGTATCCTTATAGTGACCTGGAATACCAGAAAACCTAAATAAGAAAATTAATATTAACGAGGATTATTTGCGAACATTCAACCATTGGATTTCTCCCTCAGACGCCCTGCTAAGTCCTGATAACACAAAAGTTTGTATTTTATAATCTTTAAGTAATTAGCTCCCCTTAAACAGGAGCGACACAAAAAGTTCCTTTATGACTTAATGCCTTGGGTTTTATCCGATTTTAAACTTTTATATTAAGCAAATGAATGTATTAACACCCAGGAGGGATGTCTCCGTGGAGGTGTTTGGCGACAAACATGGGCGACTAAATACCACCTACAAACTTAGTGTTTGTCCTTAAAGAAGAGAAAAAAAAAAAAAAACAGAACTCGAACCTGCCTTGGCAGCGCATCCTGTTTAGCCACCTTAAAAGTCACACACCCCAAAACTCAAAGAGCAACAAGGGAGGTATTTTGATTGCCTAGCCATCAAGTTAAAGGATGCCTGTTGCGCGTTCGCCATGGCGTTGAGGGTGAACAAGAGAATGCCACCACCGTGTATAGTCCGTATATACACCTATAATATCGGAGGGAGTTTGCTATTTATTTCCTTGAATCCTTCTATGTGCTGTGCAAGGAAAAACGAAACGAAATACATGTTGCGCTTAGCTTATGATTTTCTTTTCTTCAGATTAAGTATCTACGAATTATACACGTTCTGTAGTCTCGTCGATGATGTTGTTGGGACGATGTGCTATGTGCGAATTAAAATCCAGGGAGAAGGATAAACTTTTCTCCTAAATAATACTGCACCAATACACTACAATAAGGGATACAATTATTGATTGATGTCGATTCTATACGCAAATCATTTTTGCTTGCGTCGTCCTTTCGCTCTATATACTCGTACATAACTGAAAAGAGTGTTAAGGACAAAACGAAAGTGCGTACATTCCAGAAGGGTTTCCGTAGAGGATTTTCTGTTGTTTTTTCTCTTCCCCTTCCCTCTCTATAATCTGCATATCTCCAGGACAACTACTGCCTAAACCTTGATTATATTTAAAATGCAGTCAAACATGCTAATAACAAGGATTACAACCTAAGGCCTCTGAGCCAGAGAAAAGCTACTTACACCAGCAAAAAAAAAAAAACAAAAAATTTGCAATAAATTTAAATCACTCTGAACAAAACCTATTCACACTGAACAGAGATCCGAATTGTTTCCAGGACTTACTGATTTATTTAGCGTAGAAATTGCCTGCCACTACAAGGATATTTCAAAAGCTTATATACAGACCTTTTTTTTTACGCCTAAGTGGGGAGTAGTTTGTGCACAGCGATGGATAGAGAATATCCACATGATTTTTTTTTGCCCACACCGTTGGTTGATTAATTAGTCATGTTTGGTTGCTTCCGGATTATCCGATTTTGTTTATAGTTACATACATTGCATTTCCGGGAAAAAGAGTGGAACTTGTGATTTTTAATTTACGTAAGTTAATTTGAAAAAAAGAAGCTAAAAAACATTTCAGGGAATCTCTTCACAGAACGTAATTGAAATGATTCTTTGAAATTTTCTAAAAGAGTATCTTTTTATCCACCCGCTTATAATATTCTTGCTAAGAGGGCTAGATCGTTTTTTTTTATTGTTTTAACTGCTAAAGATAACGAAACTCTTGGCGGCTTGAGACATAGTTGCTAAGCGATTGAATTTCTTTCATCACGACTTGAAGTAAAACGACATTAATTTGTTATATACCTACAAGGATACGAATATAAAACTATAGGAAGGAGTTATATTTGTACAAGTTTTGGGCGATTGTGAAGTGTAAATATATTTAGTCTTTCATTCTGGAAATAATCGCGTTCGTAAGTATCTACTTCGTTTCGTTGGCATTCAAATTACTTGTTTGTTTGTTTCGTCTGCCGCGCACTTTGTATAATCTTTTGTGTCTTAAATAGAATGGACTTAATTCCCTAAGGACTTTGATAGAAAGGTTTTAAAAAATGGGCCACTTACCATTGTATCTAGATTAAATATTTCGAAACTCGTTATAATGAGGAACAATGGATTTATAGAAAAGGTTTAGGTGAAGTTAATTAATGGTAATGTGCATACAATCTCATGAAAATAGTGAAAATGTAGTTTTCTTTACAAACTCGACTCCTGGGAATATTTTACCAAAGCAATGAAAGAAAAATCATCAAAATGTGCAACATTTGACAATTTTCATAATTAAGTAGCTTCAATAAGTCAAACTTTCCTGATTTATAGATGCGAATGTGCCTGTTCACACAGGATTTCTTTTGACGTTTAAAAGCTAGGGGAGGAGTGGAGAGTTGACGTTTGAAACTGTCAATCCCGGTCACTCGACAAAAAGATAAAAATATGAAGTAAAAACTGAAAAATTCATTCAGTAAACAATAGAAATAGCACAGTTAACCAATTTACTTGCCTAACCAAGTTCATTTTGTGCCAACCACTAATACGTAAAAAAAAAAATAGCGAAAGTGTTCAGACAGGACTGGCAATCTGAGCACACGAATGGCAAAAGAAATTCAGTTCGTCAAACCTGTATGAACAAATTAAATAATTTTGTATATTTGGAGCTGCATATCCGTCGGCTATCTGATGTTGGATATGACCAAGTTTTTATGTATTATTACAACTGCTAACAAATTAATTTAAATTTACATCTGATACGCTGATATATAGTATAGCATTTGGAGATTTTTAGGAGAGCGAAATTCAGGATGTAACAAGAGCATGAAGAGGTGGGGTAACGAAACTAGGTAGACTGTTTAAGCCCTTGTCCGACAGTAAGCTACGAATGGATTTTGTTAATTGTATTGTATCGTATGAGCTACATCTTTTACTATGTAACTAGATATGTCGGTAGTAGGGGTTTTACGGATAGTTAAACTAAATTTTCGGTGCACAGCCAACCTCTGGAAGTTGCCAATGGGGTATTGAGTGTTCCATAATATTTATTTCCGACTTTATCTTTTTATTTAGTGAACAACTATGACATACATCCTTTTCTGCCTCCTCACCTAGTCGGTTAACTAATTAGCAATTTGTTTGCCTAAAGTTATTCTAAAGTTAAGAAACTGTCTTCTGTCGGAGGGCTTTTTCTTTTAATAATATTTTGAATCATTCTTTCCAAAGAATTTTTCAATAGGGACATAACAATTTTATATTTTAATACAGGAGCATTTTTAAGCTTTTCTTATGATCTTTCATTGTCAAAACCCCAGTCAAGGGTTAGATTTCTTTCGTGGTGAAGTTCATGAATAGAGAACGTTCGGAAATTATTACAAAATTGTGAATCGGTGGTAGTAACTTTAAGATCGCTTATCTTTGCAAGTGAAACTCAATATGAGGCAAATCAGTGCACTTCACACCGTCAACAGGTATTAGAAATCTCTCAGTCCACGTTGTGGAGAACTTAGGTTAAAGATCCTGCCCTGAACCCTTACAAACTGTGACTCAAGAACTGATGTTTCTTAAGAATTTGAAGAGACGATATTGCTCCGATTGGACTCGGAAAAAATTTAAGAAAATTCTGAATTTTTTCGAAAAATCTTCTGCCGTGATTAAGCTCATTTGTTGGTTTAATGACTTAATGACTTCTACAGACTCCATTGGATCCACAAAAAGTGATCAGTGGTATGGATTAAATGTTTCACTTTCTGGCGAATCGCTAGTAAATAAAAGATATAATACAGTGTTTAGCACAGTGCCCTGCGGTACACCAACTTTGACTTCTTTCAAAGTAGAGTATGTATACATTTGCTTGTTTAATGCTTTTGCAATTTTTGAATCAATCCCTTGTGATAGACTTTATCGAAAGTTTGTGCTACCTATATATCGAGGATTGATTCGGTTTTTTCGATTCTGTCTGTCGTTCGATTCTATGAATCGTGATGGTTTGAAATTAGCGACTTCAAATATTTTATACAATATAAGCTGTATCGGTGTTTATCGGTAGGAAGTGACTTTACCAGATGGTTTGTGTGGTTTCCTTACCGATCTTTTGAGCTAAGTTTTCTTAGGTTACTAAGCACTGCTTTGAAACTTGACGCTCTCAACTGTTGGTAACCTTCGCCTTTCTGTATTTATTTCGGATTGGAGTTTTGTTAGATTTTCGTTTTATTTTAGCTATTGCAATTCATGCCCATACGTCTGAAGTAATTCCAATCAGTCAGTTCATTAGCCAGTCTTGGAATATTTTCGTTCATTGAGTCTACCTATCTAAGTGTTGAAAGTATTTCAGATTGATTCGAGTTAAGGTCTCATCTTCGTGATCCTTAATACCATTTGGATTCCATTCCATTCTAGGCTTAGTACTGATACTTCTATTACAAAAACGACCATAGAAAACAATAGCGCTGGACTCTATCGATTTAATCGAAAGGCAGGTCGCGGCTTCATGGACCTCTGTGACCTATGCTTGAAAAACGCTATAGTGGTCTAGCAGTGGTGTGGTGATACACAAAGCTAGTGCCCTGCAGTAAACCTCCGCACTTGTTCCAGACGCTGTCTTTGATCCATTTGTGCAGATTTCTGTCGCAAATTCGCTTAGAATTTCTCCCGATTCCCAAGCACTTCTACTAGGAATCCTGGAACAATAGGTATAGTCCTAATGACTGGGAATAGTGTTATGGACTTTTAAGATGCCTGTGTGGCCCATATTATCACGAGTCAGTTGGAAGGATTTCCTAAGCCATAATGTTGCTATAGCCGTCATCAGCTTCCCAAATATATCATCGGAAAGGTTATGGAGCATAGTTTCCAATGCAGTTATAGGAGTGGTTCTAATGGCTCCCGCTGTGCAGATGCAGGATAACTTTGAACCTTCTCAAGTATTACAACATTGCTTCTCTTGTCCACTGTCGTCCACCAGACTAAGACTCCGTGCATAAGGATAGGTCTAACGGCTGACGTATACAATCCGGGAGCGGAGACCCTAGATTAATGTGCATGACAATTAAACCCCATAAAATGAAACCGTCTACGAAGAATAAATAATTAATTAATAATCTTAATTCATAAAAGTGACAATGTGCTTTTATTTTTAAAATTTTTTTCTAACTTTTTTGTGGTTTTGTAGATGGGTTTTTGGGTCCGATAGATTTTAATTAAAATCAGTAATGTCTGAGGCAATATTTGAATTTGCCAAAATCTATGTGGTCGGGTATTCTCTTTGTGGGTTTAAATTTCATTTTGTTTCTAAATATTGACATTATTGGAAAATAATTGGCTAACGAAAATAGCGTTTGTTTTGTACCGTCATTTTGTTATTTTTCTTTTTTTAATTAAGAAAATTGGAAAACGTTAATGGCCATTTCCAGGAGCCTGGACAAATTTCAGTCGTGATTTCTAAACTTAGACATGAAGTTATGGTGGAAGTTCAATGCCTTTTGAATAAATATTGATTTTAGTATTAGTTATACTTGTAAGCCGTGGCTTAATCGAAACGTTCTTTAAATTTTACCACATATGTACTGGGTGACTAGATAAGGACGATGACGACCGACCTCACGTTGTGTACACATTTACAACTGAGTCAGAATTATAATAATTTTTTGAATAATTTTCACACGGTCGGTAAGTGTGAAATGCATAATGAAATGTCAGACCTTACTGAATATTTTGACAGCTGAATGTCATTGGTAACTTTGATAGCTGCTGAAATATAAGAATTAGAAAAAGTATCATTGCTATCTGGTCACCCTTTAGTAGATCTATGCAGTTCCAATTACCAGCGCGAGTTAAGCTGGCGAATAGACCACTGTTGGACTTGTTTGGGTTTTTGTATCAAAACGCATTCAAAAACGTTTCATTAGTATTCCTCTTCAGGGATAGAAGACAACATTACGTTTTTGACGAAATAACCACAACTTGGTTTCTTGCACTCCAAGTGATGATTGTAAGAATAAGGGGAAATGGATTGCATAGGGATTGAGAGAAATGAATGTTAGAAATAGGATTGGAGAAAGAACGGAGCCCTATGGTTCACCAGCATTATATGAAAGTATCCAACTTGCACGACTTGTATTGAAAGGAAAAGGAACCTTGCAATCAATGAAGAGATAAATAATTGAATCTTAACGACTACTCGGATACACCATCATGCACCAGAAGGTATTTTGTGGATTTTTTTTTGTCAAAAAGGCATCTAATAATGATAATGTTTTATCCAATTCAGGATTCGCCAACTGACCTGAAAGGACTGTATTCAGCAAATTCTTCCATATAATTGAGACATTTTTAGAAGCTCTTGGGAACCAAACCTGCATGCCACAAGAGACATATTCAATCCAGGTCTATTCAGTCTGACGTACGCCTTTTTTGCCTGTTTCAAGCATATTTGAAGAGGCGAGTTATTGATCATTGTATCTGAGTGATGACTCTAGTAAACGTTTGGATGTAGTTCTGTAGAGGAAAAACTTGAAAATCCCTTTAGGGTGCGGCATATCAGTAAGGATGGATCTTTGAGTCCATGGTTTGAGAATTTGCTTAAAACCGATTGTATTCAGTCAGACAATGTTAATATTTTTAAAAAGGTTGCGAAATCCGGCGTTTTTGAGTCATTGATTTTCATGGATGGACTGGCGTATTAGAAAAATAGTTTTCTAAAACATGGACAAGGAATCCGAGTACATAATCGCCGTTTCTGTTTTATACTTCAGTTACTGCTGCTCTTACCGCCTAAGTCCTAAAGTCTAGCACTTTGAATCTATTAATCCACTTTGAGTGTAAAAATTTGATTACCTTTTATATTTGGCATAGAAAGTGTCTTATTATTCCCATGTCCACTTACAAATCAGTGAAACAAGCCTTTATTGCGTAGGATGTTCTTCGGAATGAGCAGAGATTCAATGTTAAACGACCATTTTTTCTTTGCTAAATTTAAGGACTTTAGAAGGGCTTGATTCTCTATGTAGATGAGGATGATTTTTATGTGGACGCCATGGACATGGAAAGAAAAAAACTAAAGCGAAACAAAATTCAGGAAATCATTGTAGAAATGGATGTAGTTCGAGCTAAAGTTTTCAACATAGCAGAGTTAGGTTCAAAATAGGATTGCGAAAAAAGTAAGCGTCAAGCATACAAGGCTTGATGCACAATTTTACACCAAATGGTGTCCTTTGAATGGGATTTGGAATATCGAATACTATATATCTTTCTTTTCCTTTTCTTTTACATGATAATGGTGTTCATAAAGTCAAAAAATATGAGGAAATATTAGACCGTCTTGAAGGCACTCATAGTGGATGTTGGCTATAGTGAACAGTCTATGATTCAAAATTTTATTCATCAAGCATTTTGTTTTTTAGAAAAAGCAACTATCAACTTAATGAATTCCAGGAAGTGAAATATAAAACAAAACTGATTTAACTTGGGTCCTTGCTGATGGCGTAGTAAGAATAAATTGAACACTTTTAGCCCACATATGTTCGTAAGTGTTTTCACTCAAGAGCATTCGAAAATTTATCCTGCTAACTCCCATAAACTTAATTCTGACATAAAAAATTCAATGAATAATTCATACATACCGTACTCGACTGAAAATGCATGAAGTATATTCCACCTGCAACCCACAAAC
The DNA here is from genome assembly GCA_963583995.1 of Xylota segnis. Lineage (NCBI taxonomy): Eukaryota > Metazoa > Arthropoda > Insecta > Diptera > Syrphidae > Xylota > Xylota segnis. Next base: position 40,121,148 of record OY757237.1, read on the forward strand.
GATCGATTAAACCTGTATTATGCACCTGCGTTTCATATTTGAGTGCAATTCTGCGTGATGCAGTTTCAAAATTGTCATACAACACGTTCAACACACCATCCATTCGCACAAAGATCATTCGTGACACAATAAAAATATGAAATTCTGTAGTTTTCCAGGTATGAACATAACTTTCCTTTTATTTTTCGAGATATAAAGATACATATTGGAAAATAAGCTGTTCAGTGACTCAACGTAAAAGCATTGCTAAGTGTATTACACTTTTCATCGTATCCACACCAATCGATAGCTGTGAGTCAAATTGAATTTCACTTAACTTTCACATTTTATATGTTTTGGATTTTACTGTATACGAACATAGTTTTCAGATGTTATTGTATCGATGAGCACTTATTTTAGGTATTGTTCCTGTGCAAATGGGAAATTCTGGTGGTTTTCGAATCGATAAACCCAGGAAGGGGGGGATTACATTCTTAGGTTTTTGACGGTATTGACTGCAGCTACAAAATGCTATTCAAATTCACATCACCACTGGGTATGGGTATACTTGAAGTCATCGTATCTTTAACCTTAATTCAAAGTCAATGACGCAGCATTGAGTTGTCCTTGCAATGGGTTTTGTCGACTTTGTTGAAAATTAATACCGAAAGTGCTCCATAATAGGTACAGAGTTTCAACTCTTTATGTTGTTTTCAAAGACCGATGTTTTCTAATTAATTAAATAGAGGTTCTCCATGGAGCCGGACATAAAATAGTTTTCAAGATGTCTGGACATGTGTATAGAGATCTTAAACCTCCTTCGAAATTATCTCCACTAAACCAGATAATGGGGACATTTCGAAAATACATACTATCAGCTACAGATACTGTGTGCAGAGTCATAAAGTTGTATCCTATGTGTCCGTAACCAATGAAAATCCGTTGTCAGATACGATTCCAATGACATGAGGAGGGGAACGTTGATGGTTAAATTTTGCAGAGTGATACAAATAGACCATTAGAATCCCCAGGGTTACAAATACCCTGCTTAACCATCTCCAACTATAATCTGTAGAGTCTATCTCCATATAAACAATGTACCGCAATTAATATTCCCCCGGGTATGCAAATAATTAAATGTGGATTGTTACCTCTTCCACTGCTGTGTAAAATTTTCATGACTTTTAAGTCCCTTTACAACTGCCCAACTGTTAATTTTTAATCTATTCGATTGAAATATCGGGTTGAATTTTAAACCATCTACTTTGATGAAATTGAAAATATGATATTGACATCCTTGAGGGCAGTAATCAAGGTGAAAAATTCAAATTACTTTTTAAAATAAATATATTTTGTATGTGTTGTAGCTAGAGGTGAGATATGTTGGTTTACAAGTGATAATCCCACAAATGGAAATTAGTATTGGGTTCTGCAAAGGGTTTTCTAAGAAATATTGAAAATATGCGGTCATGTTTGGAATGATTTTCAATAACCTTTGTCCTGTATTCGTACGATTAATCAGTTAATTTGTTTGAATTGTAGTGGATGGAGTTTCAAAGAACTGAACTTTTTGTGAGTAGACCATACGTGGTAAAGCGAATCCTCACTTCATTGGAATTACAGCCAATGCGCCAACAAGTGCCAGTTAATTTGAATCTATGCAGAGTCTATTCAGCTAAAAGGACGATGAAGGGAGAGTGAGAGTGTCAACTGATCTGATCTATGATGTACCATCATGGGTTCATGAATCTGACCAGATAGAGATATAAATCTAAAAAATCTTAACTCACATCAAATCGTTGGGGCCTTTTTCGAGAAAATCCATTTTTAGTGAAATCGGTTGAGTTTAGAACAAAAAATTCCGATTACGCCTCCACTTGTGATCCTACAGACTCCTGATATTAAGAGGCAAACCTGTCATGTCACTTAGTCTGGAGTAGAGTGTACAGATAGACAGACCGAAAGGCACTCTTTTGAACTTCTCCATCATTAGATTAGATTATATATGTGAGCATGTCACTACTGTGGGCACAGACAGCCCTACAAAAGAAAGTAGAGCTTACTCATGAAACCAGAGTTCGTGATGAACCCAAGTAGATCTTTGAGTGAACTAGCAGATATGTCCTCTGCTTCAATGTCCTTAGAATATACCCAAGTGACGGTGACGTGCTCTGATTAGACAGTAATAAATATTTAAATATTTGGCGCAACAGGTCGAAGGGACCCAGGACCTAGCTTCTCACAACCATTCGTGTTGTGCGTGTTATATTCACGAATGGAAGGGGCCTACTGTTTAATGCCGTGTCCGAAGGGCAATTTCTTATTTGAGAAGCTTTCTCAGGACAGTTGTACTCTCGGATGTTTGTCAGACGCTCGCGAGAGGTGGGGCTGCAAAAAACTTTTAGGTGTTTCGACTGGGAATCGAACCTCGAATCCCTTGCTCTATAGTCCAACGCACTAACCACTGAGCCACGGTGCCCACAAGTAATAGTGACACAAAATATGTCCTGCTGATTCTTCGTCCTCGTTACACATTCGACAAGTCTCATCTTGACCTATTCCCATAGTCATGAGAGGTTTTTTGACATGACAATGTCCAGTGAGGAATCCTGTGACTATACGAATCTGACTTAAAAGTTGTTTCGTTCTTGTAAGAGAGATGTTTGTGTTGGCTAACGACATGAGTAATTCAAGGCAGTACTTCTCCATTATAGTTATGGTAAGTGTGTTTAAAATAGCGATATAGATTTTTTTCAAAAAACCATTACCTTGCCTATAGATATACATATGTACATATGTACACAAGTAAAAATCATTCGTATTATTTGGCCGACATCAGAGTTTTTACGTACTGGTCGCCGAATGGGATCTGAAACAATCTAGCTTGCCATTCTTGTAAATTTTGGTCACAGTGTTTCATACTCTAGAAAGGTACCATGATCGCCTGGTTTTTCACAGTCCTAAAGGCACTTTGTTATCCCTTCACTTGTCTGAAGTTCTCATTATCATTTTATACTTTTGATACATGGGACCGTATTGTAAATGGTTCTGGGCTATAGATGTTATATTCTCTACACAAATGGAAAGGGCTCACTTATGAATGCCATGTCTGAAGGACGATTTTAAAAGGCCACATGATTAGATTTTATGTGTTTGACTTTCTTTCAGATGAATACATCTTGTGTTGGCAGAGATATAAGTATCATCATGACAGACCACTGTTTGTATTTATAAGGTAGGAACCTTATTAGGATCGAGTTGTTCGAAATACATTTTTTTGACCCGAGAGGGGACAAAATCTACGTAAAAGTTCCAAAATTTCGTATGACCACATTTTTTGCTCGAGAGTTTTTAGACCCCTTTTTTAACTGCGAGTTTAATGAAAATTACAAATTGTTTCGATGGGGGGAAGACTGTCGGTTGGTGAACGATCTCCCTACGAACACATCCTCAAAACTAGTAAGCCATTGCTGGTTCAAAATCAATCACTTAAGTTTATTAGCCATTAGAATGGTAATGAGGGTGCGGCTGGGCTGATCAGGTCAGAGTCAGATGGGTTATGACATTGTGAACTTATGTATGTTTCACTGAACTGCTACATATGCTATGTTACTGTCAATGGGGGACTGTTTTTGGTCAGAATTGATAATTTATTAACATTGCTAGCAAAGTGTGCATCCTTAAATTTATTATTTTTTTGTCAATAAAATGGTTCCAATAAAATGATTCCACATTCCACACAAAGAGTCAAACAATTGATGTATTGAAGAGGAAGTTCGGTAATAGTCCGGTTACATGGCCAGCTTGTTTATCCGATATATCGCCATTGGATTTCTTTTCATGGAGCTACTTTAAGTCGTTGGTTTATGCCAATTACACATTAGATAAGCTCAGGAATTATATCGTCAAACATCTTCGCGATGGTCATATGAATGAGTTTGAAGTCCATACTTAAACGTACCTTCTATACTCCATTTGGAAGTCCGATGTTTGAATTATTCTGTGTTTTATTTAAATAAAAAGTTGTTACGTCCTTATTGAAAACTCTCTAGAAACTCAGTTTTTTAAGAATGTGGGTATCTGTTACATTACTTTAATTCAAAAGGACGGTATATACATAGACCCATTTTTCTGAGAGAAAAGGTTTTCCAACAACATTTCTCAACTATATTTGTTTACAGAGTTCAACTCATCTATACTTGGAAAAGTACACTCGTAAACTATGCTTTCGAAACTATCCATATTTTACTTCTAAAATTCGTGTTCGGTTGCGAGAACCTAGCTTGATCGATTTTTGGAAAATTGCGTGTCTGGTGGGAAAATGTCGCAAGATAGCATCAGTTGGGTAAAAATGTCAGGGCGTTCAAATAGTAAAATCCACTTCTAGCTTAACTCAGAAATGTTTAACTAATGATTTCACTCAAAATCTGAAGTACCCATTCATTTTGAAGTCACTGATTGGGAGTTTATTTCAGTGAAATCAAAGATTGCATTCCGCTGAATTTGCAATGCAATGAATCGTATCTTCTGTGATTTCGGTGAAGTCATTGAAGTCATTTTGGAGTCACGAAATGATTTGAAGTGACTTTAAAATGAATGGATATTTCAGATTTTGAAGTTAAAATACGATATTGAATTCATATGACTGAATCCAAAATAATTGCATTCTTTTACAACTTTGGTTTAACTACCCTGTATATCTCATCTTATGGAAGGTTGGAACAGCAATATAGCGACAAGCGGTTGGTATACAAAATTCGACTCGAACACCACAAACGATTCGGCGTTCAATGACACTTTGGCATTTCACACGGACAATGAGCCTAATAAATTAATGAATTCCTAACAATTCCGGAATTCCGGAAAATGCCTACCAGTGTGGAATACACTTGGCCTGGACATTAGAGATATAAATACGAGTGTGTACTTACCAAGCCAACGCGCTGTGGTGGCATCAACGTTTAACATCCCGGAAAAGTGAATTCAATTAAACTAATTTCAAAGCAAAGCCCAACGCCAATTCGACACACACTCATACCAGCAAACACCAAACCGAGGACGAAACAGAAGGTTATTTCAAAGACCCCTTGTGCACAATGTTTTAGCTGTAATTGCAAAAGTTAAAAGCCAACCAGAGGAACTAACAGAAACCATCGTAGCTCTGCCGGTGCTAATTCAATGACAGGTTACTACCCTCTCATGTCCTTTTTCTGTTTGTTTTTGTACATAATCTAAGGTTTTTGAAAAATCAAGAAGCGAACACCCTTAGCAGGCACAAGCAGGAGCACAAGTACAAGCACCTTCTGCTTATTATGTTTCACCATTAGCAAAAGGCATGTACTTCAGTTCAGTTAGTATTCGTACTTTGCCCAGTAATTTTGTGTTTTTATTTTTTTTAACACAATTTTGTTCAATTAGGGGAAGTTACATCTTTAATGCTCACCCAAGCGTCTGTGGAATTTTATTATAAGCCAAATAGGAGGGATGCGCCAAATTTGTACTCCCCGTCGCATAACATCAACTCAACTAAAAATAACAACATTTGTCAGATTCGATTTATTATTATCACCCGATTGGATGGGTATAGTATTGAATAAGATTTTATTTTGACTATAGTCATATAAAACACACAAAAGTGATTGCATTGGCTTGGTGGGAACAACAGAAACAGAACAAAAAAAAGGTCCAAAAGGGTTGCAGAAGAGCCTATAAAAAAGTCAACCTTAAATTTACGCCTTAAACGTGCTTAACATTTTTTTATTCTTCTATTTGTTTTAAAGATAAATTCCACTGAATTGATTCCCTTTGAGCGGGAAGCAGGGAGTTGGAAATTATGGTGCATGGTAGTGCCTGAGATAATTTATTCAAAAATATGCCTATTTGCGTAGATTTTTCGGAAAAAAAGGGATACGCGTACAAGGGTGGACATAGGAAGATTTGTTTTAATCATGTCCAAGTGTTGGACAAGATGTGTTTAACATTGTGTCAAGTTTAAGGGGATTAGGTGTTGTCGATAATGGACATCATGACGGGATAGGGACACATCCTTTATTTTGCATATTTTCCTTAGTAGTAGGTAGTCCTTAGGGAATTATTAGCACTTTGACGGGATCGGTTATCGTTTTTTTTAAGAAATCTGTCAGACACTAGGGTTTAAGGAGTTGACAAAGCTTTTAGCTATTTTTGGTTATTGTTATGGATAGTGTTTTGTTACTGGTTATCAACCAATGATGCCACTTTGACTTTTAGTATGGAACAAGGTAGGTAGATACGTAGGTTGGCTAAAAGAAGAGAATCCTATTCCACTATGTTGCCGATAGGGTGAAGACTTGTATCCCTTATCTCGTGGAGGCATACCTAACCAATATTAGTTTGGTATGCAAGCTGCCGATGTCGTTTACCACTTTTCCGACGAATTCGGATGATGTCCCCAGGTCCATTGGACTCAGGGCCTAGCTTCTCACAAGCATTCGTGTTGTTCTATTCGTGTGTTACATTATTTACACCAATGGAAGGGGCCTACTGTTGCCGAAGAGTAATTTAAGATTTGATAAGCTTTCTTATAACAAATATACACTCGGATGTTTGTCAGACGCTCGCGAGAAGTATCCTTTCAAAAATTTCTTTCATAGGTGGCAAAGCCTTGGAAAATGACGCAGGAAGTGGGTAGTATTTTCTTCGACATCCTCATCACCCCCATACTCTAGAAAGATCTTCATTGGTCAATCGTATTTCCATCTTCTTTGGCACCGCAGAGTGGTGTGCCCCTGTTCACTCCATCGAGGGTAGATAGGGAACTTCTTTCTTCTGTGTTAGTCTGTTGGTTCTTTCTTTGCGAAGAGAACTCCATCCCCATCTCCATTTGTTTCACGCTTCGTGCCTATGTGCAGAAGGGCCTTTCTAAGCCCTTTCATTCTTTCGCATACGTTCACGACCAAGGATTCAGTAGAGTTTTACCTTATGCTGTGTTCCAAGAAACTTAAGCACTACTCGACAGCACTTCTTGAATTTCGATTCTATTTCTGTGGCAGATATCTCTTTTATCGCTGCCTGGCTGTTGATATAAAAGGTGATATCCTCACGTGGTATATAACTGGCTTGAGATGTGTGATATGAGAATATACCCAGATTGTGGGTATCAAGATCTGTGGGCTATACACTGCCCTATTTTTCATTAATTTTTTGGTTGAAAAATTTTCTGTCTTCTACTTCCATTTCGAGGCAGCAGCTAAGCTAGTTTGCGCCTCAAATGCACAGAAACAAAATATCTGGCTTGAGATATGTGATTCGAGGATATACCCAGATTGTGGGACTCAAGATCTGTGGGCTATACAATGCCCTTTTTTTTATTAATTTTTTGGTTGAAAAATTTTCTGTCTTCTACTTCCATTTCGAGGCAGCAGCTAAGCTAGTTTGCGCCTCGAATGCACAGAAACAGAATATCTGGCTTGAGATATGTGATTTGAGAGTATACCCAGATTGTGGGTATCAAGATCTGTGGGCTATACACTGCCCTTTTTTTCACTCATTTTTTTGATGAAAAATTTTCTGTCTTCTACTTCCATTTCGAGGCAGCAGCTAAGCTAGTTTGCGCCTCGAATGCACAGAAACAGAATATCTGGCTTGAGATGTGTGATTTGAGGATATAGCCAGATTGTGGGTATCAAGATCTGTGGGCTATACACTGCCCTTTTTTTCATTAATTTTTTGGTTGAAAAATTTTCTGTCTTCTACTTCCATTTCGAGGCAGCAGCTAAGCTAGTTTGCGCCTGGAATGCACAGAAACAGAATATCTGGCTTGAGATGTGTGATTTGAGGATATACCCAGATTGTGGGACTCAAGATCTGTGGGCTATACAATGCCCTTTTTTTTATTAATTTTTTGGTTGAAAAATTTTCTGTCTTCTACTTCCATTTCGAGGCAGCAGCTAAGCTAGTTTGCGCCTCGAATGCACAGAAACAGAATATCTGGCTTGAGATATGTGATTTGAGAGTATACCCAGATTGTGGGTATCAAGATCTGTGGGCTATACACTGCCCTTTTTCTCATTCATTTTTTGGTTGAAAAGTTTTCTGTCTTTTACTTCCATTTCGAGGCAGCAGCTAAGCTAGTTTGCGCCTCGAATGCACAGAAACAGAATATCTGGCTTGAGATATGTGATTTGAGAGTATACCCAGATTGTGGGTATCAAGATCTGTGGGCTATACACTGCCCTTTTTTTCACTCATTTTTTTGATGAAAAATTTTCTGTCTTCTACTTCCATTTCGAGGCAGCAGCTAAGCTAGTTTGCGCCTCGAATGCACAGAAACAGAATATCTGGCTTGAGATGTGTGATTTGAGGATATAGCCAGATTGTGGGTATCAAGATCTGTGGGCTATACACTGCCCTTTTTCTCATTCATTTTTTGGTTGAAAAATTTTCTGTCTTCTACTTCCATTTCGAGGCAGCAGCTAAGCTAGTTTGCGCCTCGAATGCACAGAAACAGAATATCTGGCTTGAGATATGTGATTTGAGAGTATACCCAGATTGTGGGTATCAAGATCTGTGGGCTATACACTGCCCTTTTTTTCACTCATTTTTTTGATGAAAAATTTTCTGTCTTCTACTTCCATTTCGAGGCAGCAGCTAAGCTAGTTTGCGCCTCGAATGTACAGAAACAGAATATCTGGCTTGAGATATGTGATTTGAGGGTATACCCAGATTGTGGGTATCAAGATCTGTGGGCTATACACTGCCCTTTTTTTCACTCATTTTTTTGATGAAAAATTTTCTGTCTTCTACTTCCATTTCGAGGCAGCAGCTAAGCTAGTTTGCGCCTCGAATGTACAGAAACAGAATATCTGGCTTGAGATATGTGATTTGAGAGTATACCCAGATTGTGGGTATCAAGATCTGTGGGCTATACACTGCCCTTTTTTTCACTCATTTTTTTGATGAAAAATTTTCTGTCTTCTACTTCCATTTCGAGGCAGCAGCTAAGCTAGTTTGCGCCTCGAATGCACAGAAACAGAATATCTGGCTTGAGATATGTGATTTGAGAGTATACCCAGATTGTGGGTATCAAGATCTGTGGGCTATACACTGCCCTTTTTCTCATTCATTTTTTGGTTGAAAAGTTTTCTGTCTTTTACTTCCATTTCGAGACAGCAGCTAAGCTAGTTTGCGCCTCGAATGCACAGAAACGAATTATCTGGCTTGAGAAATGTGATTCGAGGATATACCCAGATTGTGGGACTCAAGATCTGTGGGCTATACAATGCCCTTTTTTTTATTAATTTTTTGGTTGAAAAATTTTCTGTCTTCTACTTCCATTTCGAGGCAGCAGCTAAGCTAGTTTGCGCCTCGAATGCACAGAAACAGAATATCTGGCTTGAGATATGTGATTTGAGAGTATACCCAGATTGTGGGTATCAAGATCTGTGGGCTATACACTGCCCTTTTTTTCACTCATTTTTTTGATGAAAAATTTTCTGTCTTCTACTTCCATTTCGAGGCAGCAGCTAAGCTAGTTTGCGCCTCGAATGTACAGAAACAGAATATCTGGCTTGAGATATGTGATTTGAGAGTATACCCAGATTGTGGGTATCAAGATCTGTGGGCTATACACTGCCCTTTTTTTCACTCATTTTTTTGATGAAAAATTTTCTGTCTTCTACTTCCATTTCGAGGCAGCAGCTAAGCTAGTTTGCGCCTCGAATGCACAGAAACAGAATATCTGGCTTGAGATATGTGATTTGAGAGTATACCCAGATTGTGGGTATCAAGATCTGTGGGCTATACACTGCCCTTTTTTTCACTCATTTTTTTGATGAAAAATTTTCTGTCTTCTACTTCCATTTCGAGGCAGCAGCTAAGCTAGTTTGCGCCTCGAATGCACAGAAACAGAATATCTGGCTTGAGATGTGTGATTTGAGGATATAGCCAGATTGTGGGTATCAAGATCTGTGGGCTATACACTGCCCTTTTTCTCATTCATTTTTTGGTTGAAAAATTTTCTGTCTTCTACTTCCATTTCGAGGCAGCAGCTAAGCTAGTTTGCGCCTCGAATGCACAGAAACAGAATATCTGGCTTGAGATATGTGATTTGAGAGTATACCCAGATTGTGGGTATCAAGATCTGTGGGCTATACACTGCCCTTTTTTTCATTAATTTTTTGGTTGAAAAATTTTCTGTTTATACATCCATTTCGAGGCAGCAGCTAAGCTAGTTTGCGCCTGGAATGCACAGAAACAGAATATCTGGCTTGAGATGTGTGATTTGAGGATATAGCCAGATTGTGGGTATCAAGATCTGTGGGCTATACACTGCCCTTTTTTCACTCATTTTTTGGTTAAAAAATTTTCTGTCTTCTACTTCCATTTCGAGGCAGCAGCTAAGCTAGTTTGCGCCTCGAATGCACAGAAACAGAATATCTGGCTTGAGATATGTGATTTGAGGGTTTACCCAGATTGTGGGTATCAAGATCTGTGGGCTATACACTGCCCTTTTTTTCACTCATTTTTTTGATGAAAAATTTTCTGTCTTCTACTTCCATTTCGAGGCAGCAGCTAAGCTACCTTGAGCCTCGAATGCACAGAAACAGAATATCTGGCTTGAGATGTGTGATTCGAGGATATACCCAGATTGCGGGACTCAAGATCTGTGGGCTATACAATGCCCTTTTTTTTATTAATTTTTTGGTTGAAAAATTTTCTGTCTTCTACTTCCATTTCGAGGCAGCAGCTAAGCTAGTTTGCGCCTCGAATGCACAGAAACAGAATATCTGGCTTGAGATATGTGATTTGAGGGTATACCCAGATTGTGGGTATCAAGATCTGTGGGCTATACACTGCCCTTTTTTTCATTAATTTTTTGGTTGAAAAATTTTCTGTTTATACATCCATTTCGAGGCAGCAGCTAAGCTAGTTTGCGCCTGGAATGCACAGAAACAGAATATCTGGCTTGAGATATGTGATTTGAGGATATAGCCAGATTGTGGGACTCAAGATCTGTGGGCTATACAATGCCCTTTTTTTTATTAATTTTTTGGTTGAAAAATTTTCTGTCTTCTACTTCCATTTCGAGGCAGCAGCTAAGCTAGTTTGCGCCTCGAATGCACAGAAACAGAATATCTGGCTTGAGATATGTGATTTGAGAGTATACCCAGATTGTGGGTATCAAGATCTGTGGGCTATACACTGCCCTTTTTTTCATTAATTTTTTGGTTGAAAAATTTTCTGTTTATACATCCATTTCGAGGCAGCAGCTAAGCTAGTTTGCGCCTGGAATGCACAGAAACAGAATATCTGGCTTGAGATATGTGATTTGAGGATATAGCCAGATTGTGGGACTCAAGATCTGTGGGCTATACAATGCCCTTTTTTTTATTAATTTTTTGGTTGAAAAATTTTCTGTCTTCTACTTCCATTTCGAGGCAGCAGCTAAGCTAGTTTGCGCCTGGAATGCACAGAAACAGAATATCTGGCTTGAGATATGTGATTTGAGGATATAGCCAGATTGTGGGACTCAAGATCTGTGGGCTATACAATGCCCTTTTTTTTATTAATTTTTTGGTTGAAAAATTTTCTGTCTTCTACTTCCATTTCGAGGCAGCAGCTAAGCTAGTTTGCGCCTCGAATGCACAGAAACAGAATATCTGGCTTGAGATGTGTGATTTGAGGATATAGCCAGATTGTGGGTATCAAGATCTGTGGGCTATACACTGCCCTTTTTCTCATTCATTTTTTGGTTGAAAAATTTTCTGTCTTCTACTTCCATTTCGAGGCAGCAGCTAAGCTAGTTTGCGCCTCGAATGCACAGAAACAGAATATCTGGCTTGAGATGTGTGATTTGAGGATATAGCCAGATTGTGGGTATCAAGATCTGTGGGCTATACACTGCCCTTTTTTCACTCATTTTTTGGTTAAAAAATTTTCTGTCTTCTACTTCCATTTCGAGGCAGCAGCTAAGCTAGTTTGCGCCTCGAATGCACAGAAACAGAATATCTGGCTTGAGATATGTGATTTGAGGGTATACCCAGATTGTGGGTATCAAGATCTGTGGGCTATACACTGCCCTTTTTTTCACTCATTTTTTTGATGAAAAATTTTCTGTCTTCTACTTCCATTTCGAGGCAGCAGCTAAGCTACCTTGAGCCTCGAATGCACAGAAACAGAATATCTGGCTTGAGATATGTGATTTGAGGATATAGCCAGATTGTGGGACTCAAGATCTGTGGGCTATACAATGCCCTTTTTTTTATTAATTTTTTGGTTGAAAAATTTTCTGTCTTCTACTTCCATTTCGAGGCAGCAGCTAAGCTAGTTTGCGCCTGGAATGCACAGAAACAGAATATCTGGCTTGAGATATGTGATTTGAGGATATAGCCAGATTGTGGGACTCAAGATCTGTGGGCTATACAATGCCCTTTTTTTTATTAATTTTTTGGTTGAAAAATTTTCTGTCTTCTACTTCCATTTCGAGGCAGCAGCTAAGCTAGTTTGCGCCTCGAATGCACAGAAACAGAATATCTGGCTTGAGATGTGTGATTTGAGGATATAGCCAGATTGTGGGTATCAAGATCTGTGGGCTATACACTGCCCTTTTTCTCATTCATTTTTTGGTTGAAAAATTTTCTGTCTTCTACTTCCATTTCGAGGCAGCAGCTAAGCTAGTTTGCGCCTCGAATGCACAGAAACAGAATATCTGGCTTGAGATGTGTGATTTGAGGATATAGCCAGATTGTGGGTATCAAGATCTGTGGGCTATACACTGCCCTTTTTTCACTCATTTTTTTGATGAAAAATTTTCTGTCTTCTACTTCCATTTCGAGGCAGCAGCTAAGCTAGTTTGCGCCTCGAATGCACAGAAACAGAATATCTGGCTTGAGATGTGTGATTTGAGGATATAGCCAGATTGTGGGTATCAAGATCTGTGGGCTATACACTGCCCTTTTTTCACTCATTTTTTGGTTGAAAAGTTTTCTGTCTTTTACTTCCATTTCGAGGCAGCAGCTAAGCTAGTTTGCGCCTCGAATGCACAGAAACAGAATATCTGGCTTGAGATATGTGATTTGAGAGTATACCCAGATTGTGGGTATCAAGATCTGTGGGCTATACACTGCCCTTTTTTTCACTCATTTTTTTGATGAAAAATTTTCTGTCTTCTACTTCCATTTCGAGGCAGCAGCTAAGCTAGTTTGCGCCTCGAATGCACAGAAACAGAATATCTGGCTTGAGATGTGTGATTTGAGGATATAGCCAGATTGTGGGTATCAAGATCTGTGGGCTATACACTGCCCTTTTTCTCATTCATTTTTTGGTTGAAAAATTTTCTGTCTTCTACTTCCATTTCGAGGCAGCAGCTAAGCTAGTTTGCGCCTCGAATGCACAGAAACAGAATATCTGGCTTGAGATATGTGATTTGAGAGTATACCCAGATTGTGGGTATCAAGATCTGTGGGCTATACACTGCCCTTTTTTTCACTCATTTTTTTGATGAAAAATTTTCTGTCTTCTACTTCCATTTCGAGGCAGCAGCTAAGCTAGTTTGCGCCTCGAATGTACAGAAACAGAATATCTGGCTTGAGATATGTGATTTGAGGGTATACCCAGATTGTGGGTATCAAGATCTGTGGGCTATACACTGCCCTTTTTTTCACTCATTTTTTTGATGAAAAATTTTCTGTCTTCTACTTCCATTTCGAGGCAGCAGCTAAGCTAGTTTGCGCCTCGAATGTACAGAAACAGAATATCTGGCTTGAGATATGTGATTTGAGAGTATACCCAGATTGTGGGTATCAAGATCTGTGGGCTATACACTGCCCTTTTTTTCACTCATTTTTTTGATGAAAAATTTTCTGTCTTCTACTTCCATTTCGAGGCAGCAGCTAAGCTAGTTTGCGCCTCGAATGCACAGAAACAGAATATCTGGCTTGAGATATGTGATTTGAGAGTATACCCAGATTGTGGGTATCAAGATCTGTGGGCTATACACTGCCCTTTTTCTCATTCATTTTTTGGTTGAAAAGTTTTCTGTCTTTTACTTCCATTTCGAGACAGCAGCTAAGCTAGTTTGCGCCTCGAATGCACAGAAACGAATTATCTGGCTTGAGAAATGTGATTCGAGGATATACCCAGATTGTGGGACTCAAGATCTGTGGGCTATACAATGCCCTTTTTTTTATTAATTTTTTGGTTGAAAAATTTTCTGTCTTCTACTTCCATTTCGAGGCAGCAGCTAAGCTAGTTTGCGCCTCGAATGTACAGAAACAGAATATCTGGCTTGAGATATGTGATTTGAGAGTATACCCAGATTGTGGGTATCAAGATCTGTGGGCTATACACTGCCCTTTTTTTCACTCATTTTTTTGATGAAAAATTTTCTGTCTTCTACTTCCATTTCGAGGCAGCAGCTAAGCTAGTTTGCGCCTCGAATGCACAGAAACAGAATATCTGGCTTGAGATATGTGATTTGAGAGTATACCCAGATTGTGGGTATCAAGATCTGTGGGCTATACACTGCCCTTTTTTTCACTCATTTTTTTGATGAAAAATTTTCTGTCTTCTACTTCCATTTCGAGGCAGCAGCTAAGCTAGTTTGCGCCTCGAATGCACAGAAACAGAATATCTGGCTTGAGATATGTGATTTGAGAGTATACCCAGATTGTGGGTATCAAGATCTGTGGGCTATACACTGCCCTTTTTTTCACTCATTTTTTTGATGAAAAATTTTCTGTCTTCTACTTCCATTTCGAGGCAGCAGCTAAGCTAGTTTGCGCCTCGAATGCACAGAAACAGAATATCTGGCTTGAGATGTGTGATTTGAGGATATAGCCAGATTGTGGGTATCAAGATCTGTGGGCTATACACTGCCCTTTTTCTCATTCATTTTTTGGTTGAAAAATTTTCTGTCTTCTACTTCCATTTCGAGGCAGCAGCTAAGCTAGTTTGCGCCTCGAATGCACAGAAACAGAATATCTGGCTTGAGATATGTGATTTGAGAGTATACCCAGATTGTGGGTATCAAGATCTGTGGGCTATACACTGCCCTTTTTTTCATTAATTTTTTGGTTGAAAAATTTTCTGTTTATACATCCATTTCGAGGCAGCAGCTAAGCTAGTTTGCGCCTGGAATGCACAGAAACAGAATATCTGGCTTGAGATGTGTGATTTGAGGATATAGCCAGATTGTGGGTATCAAGATCTGTGGGCTATACACTGCCCTTTTTTCACTCATTTTTTGGTTAAAAAATTTTCTGTCTTCTACTTCCATTTCGAGGCAGCAGCTAAGCTAGTTTGCGCCTCGAATGCACAGAAACAGAATATCTGGCTTGAGATATGTGATTTGAGGGTTTACCCAGATTGTGGGTATCAAGATCTGTGGGCTATACACTGCCCTTTTTTTCACTCATTTTTTTGATGAAAAATTTTCTGTCTTCTACTTCCATTTCGAGGCAGCAGCTAAGCTACCTTGAGCCTCGAATGCACAGAAACAGAATATCTGGCTTGAGATGTGTGATTCGAGGATATACCCAGATTGCGGGACTCAAGATCTGTGGGCTATACAATGCCCTTTTTTTTATTAATTTTTTGGTTGAAAAATTTTCTGTCTTCTACTTCCATTTCGAGGCAGCAGCTAAGCTAGTTTGCGCCTCGAATGCACAGAAACAGAATATCTGGCTTGAGATATGTGATTTGAGGGTATACCCAGATTGTGGGTATCAAGATCTGTGGGCTATACACTGCCCTTTTTTTCATTAATTTTTTGGTTGAAAAATTTTCTGTTTATACATCCATTTCGAGGCAGCAGCTAAGCTAGTTTGCGCCTGGAATGCACAGAAACAGAATATCTGGCTTGAGATATGTGATTTGAGGATATAGCCAGATTGTGGGACTCAAGATCTGTGGGCTATACAATGCCCTTTTTTTTATTAATTTTTTGGTTGAAAAATTTTCTGTCTTCTACTTCCATTTCGAGGCAGCAGCTAAGCTAGTTTGCGCCTCGAATGCACAGAAACAGAATATCTGGCTTGAGATATGTGATTTGAGAGTATACCCAGATTGTGGGTATCAAGATCTGTGGGCTATACACTGCCCTTTTTTTCATTAATTTTTTGGTTGAAAAATTTTCTGTTTATACATCCATTTCGAGGCAGCAGCTAAGCTAGTTTGCGCCTGGAATGCACAGAAACAGAATATCTGGCTTGAGATATGTGATTTGAGGATATAGCCAGATTGTGGGACTCAAGATCTGTGGGCTATACAATGCCCTTTTTTTTATTAATTTTTTGGTTGAAAAATTTTCTGTCTTCTACTTCCATTTCGAGGCAGCAGCTAAGCTAGTTTGCGCCTGGAATGCACAGAAACAGAATATCTGGCTTGAGATATGTGATTTGAGGATATAGCCAGATTGTGGGACTCAAGATCTGTGGGCTATACAATGCCCTTTTTTTTATTAATTTTTTGGTTGAAAAATTTTCTGTCTTCTACTTCCATTTCGAGGCAGCAGCTAAGCTAGTTTGCGCCTCGAATGCACAGAAACAGAATATCTGGCTTGAGATGTGTGATTTGAGGATATAGCCAGATTGTGGGTATCAAGATCTGTGGGCTATACACTGCCCTTTTTCTCATTCATTTTTTGGTTGAAAAATTTTCTGTCTTCTACTTCCATTTCGAGGCAGCAGCTAAGCTAGTTTGCGCCTCGAATGCACAGAAACAGAATATCTGGCTTGAGATGTGTGATTTGAGGATATAGCCAGATTGTGGGTATCAAGATCTGTGGGCTATACACTGCCCTTTTTTCACTCATTTTTTGGTTAAAAAATTTTCTGTCTTCTACTTCCATTTCGAGGCAGCAGCTAAGCTAGTTTGCGCCTCGAATGCACAGAAACAGAATATCTGGCTTGAGATATGTGATTTGAGGGTATACCCAGATTGTGGGTATCAAGATCTGTGGGCTATACACTGCCCTTTTTTTCACTCATTTTTTTGATGAAAAATTTTCTGTCTTCTACTTCCATTTCGAGGCAGCAGCTAAGCTACCTTGAGCCTCGAATGCACAGAAACAGAATATCTGGCTTGAGATATGTGATTTGAGGATATAGCCAGATTGTGGGACTCAAGATCTGTGGGCTATACAATGCCCTTTTTTTTATTAATTTTTTGGTTGAAAAATTTTCTGTCTTCTACTTCCATTTCGAGGCAGCAGCTAAGCTAGTTTGCGCCTGGAATGCACAGAAACAGAATATCTGGCTTGAGATATGTGATTTGAGGATATAGCCAGATTGTGGGACTCAAGATCTGTGGGCTATACAATGCCCTTTTTTTTATTAATTTTTTGGTTGAAAAATTTTCTGTCTTCTACTTCCATTTCGAGGCAGCAGCTAAGCTAGTTTGCGCCTCGAATGCACAGAAACAGAATATCTGGCTTGAGATGTGTGATTTGAGGATATAGCCAGATTGTGGGTATCAAGATCTGTGGGCTATACACTGCCCTTTTTCTCATTCATTTTTTGGTTGAAAAATTTTCTGTCTTCTACTTCCATTTCGAGGCAGCAGCTAAGCTAGTTTGCGCCTCGAATGCACAGAAACAGAATATCTGGCTTGAGATGTGTGATTTGAGGATATAGCCAGATTGTGGGTATCAAGATCTGTGGGCTATACACTGCCCTTTTTTCACTCATTTTTTGGTTAAAAAATTTTCTGTCTTCTACTTCCATTTCGAGGCAGCAGCTAAGCTAGTTTGCGCCTCGAATGCACAGAAACAGAATATCTGGCTTGAGATATGTGATTTGAGGGTATACCCAGATTGTGGGTATCAAGATCTGTGGGCTATACACTGCCCTTTTTTTCACTCATTTTTTTGATGAAAAATTTTCTGTCTTCTACTTCCATTTCGAGGCAGCAGCTAAGCTACCTTGAGCCTCGAATGCACAGAAACAGAATATCTGGCTTGAGATGTGTGATTCGAGGATATACCCAGATTGTGGGACTCAAGATCTGTGGGCTATACAATGCCCTTTTTTTTATTAATTTTTTGGTTGAAAAATTTTCTGTCTTCTACTTCCATTTCGAGGCAGCAGCTAAGCTAGTTTGCGCCTCGAATGCACAGAAACAGAATATCTGGCTTGAGATATGTGATTTGAGGGTATACCCAGATTGTGGGTATCAAGATCTGTGGGCTATACACTGCCCTTTTTTTCATTAATTTTTTGGTTGAAAAATTTTCTGTTTATACATCCATTTCGAGGCAGCAGCTAAGCTAGTTTGCGCCTGGAATGCACAGAAACAGAATATCTGGCTTGAGATGTGTGATTTGAGGATATAGCCAGATTGTGGGTATCAAGATCTGTGGGCTATACACTGCCCTTATTTTCATTAATTTTTTGGTTGAAAAATTTTCTGTTTTATACATCCATTTCGAGGCAGCAGCTAAGCTAGTTTGCGCCTGGAATGCACAGAAACAGAATATCTGGCTTGAGATATGTGATTTGAGGATATACCCAGATTGTGGGTATCAAGATCTGTGGGCTATACACTGCCCTTTTTTTCACTCATTTTTTTGATGAAAAATTTTCTGTCTTCTACTTCCATTTCGAGGCATCAGCTAAGCTACCTTGAGCCTCGAATGCACAGAAACAGAATATCTGGCTTGAGATGTGTGATTTGAGGATATAGCCAGATTGTGGGTATCAAGATCTGTGGGCTATACACTGCCCTTTTTTTCATTAATTTTTTGGTTGAAAAATTTTCTGTTTTATACATCCATTTCGAGGCAGCAGCTAAGCTAGTTTGCGCCTGGAATGCACAGAAACAGAATATCTGGCTTGAGATATGTGATTTGAGGATATACCCAGATTGTGGGTATCAAGATCTGTGGGCTATACACTGCCCTTATTTTCATTAATTTTTTGGTTGAAAAATTTTCTGTCTTCTACTTCTATTTCGAGGCAGCAGCTAAGCTAGTTTGCGCCTGGAATGCACAGAAACAGAATATCTGGCTTGAGATATGTGATTTGAGGATATACCCAGATTGTGGGTATCAAGATCTGTGGGCTATACACTGCCCTTTTTTTCATTCATTTTTTGGTTGAAAAATTTTCTGTCTTTTACTTCCATTTCGAGGCAGCAGCTAAGCTAGTTTGCGCTTCGTATGCACAGAAACAGAATATCTCTCTGAGATATGTGATTTGAGGATATACCCAGATTGTGGGTATCAAGATCTGTGGGCTATACACTGCCCTTTTTTTCACTCATTTTTTTGATGAAAAATTTTCTTTCTTCTACTTCTATTTCGAGGCAGCAGCTAAGCTAGTTTGCGCCTGGAATGCACAGAAACAGAATATCTGGCTTGAGATGTGTGATTTGAGGATATAGCCAGATTGTGGGTATCAAGATCTGTGGGCTTATACACTGCCCTTTTTTTCATTAATTTTTTGGTTGAAAAATTTTCTGTTTTATACATCCATTTCGAGGCAGCAGCTAAGCTAGTTTGCGCCTGGAATGCACAGAAACGGAATATCTGGCTTGAGATATGTTATTTGAGAGTATACCCAGATTGTGGGTATCAAGATCTGTGGGCTATACACTGCCCTTTTTCTCATTCATTTTTTGGTTGAAAAATTTTCTGTCTTCTACTTCCATTTCGAGGCAGCAGCTAAGCTAGTTTGCGCCTCGAATGCACAGAAACAGAATATCTGGCTTGAGATATGTGATTTGAGAGTATACCCAGATTGTGGGTATCAAGATCTGTGGGCTATACACTGCCCTTTTTTTCACTCATTTTTTTGATGAAAAATTTTCTGTCTTCTACTTCCATTTCGAGGCAGCAGCTAAGCTTGCTTGTGCCTCGAATGCACAGAAACAGAATATCTGGCTTGAGATGTGTGATTTGAGGATATAGCCAGATTGTGGGTATCAAGATCTGTGGGCTATACACTGCCCTTTTTCTCATTCATTTTTTGGTTGAAAAATTTTCTGTCTTCTACTTCCATTTCGAGGCAGCAGCTAAGCTAGTTTGCGCCTCGAATGCACAGAAACAGAATATCTGGCTTGAGATATGTGATTTGAGAGTATACCCAGATTGTGGGTATCAAGATCTGTGGGCTATACACTGCCCTTTTTTTCACTCATTTTTTTGATGAAAAATTTTCTGTCTTCTACTTCCATTTCGAGGCAGCAGCTAAGCTAGTTTGCGCCTCGAATGTACAGAAACAGAATATCTGGCTTGAGATATGTGATTTGTGGGTATACCCAGATTGTGGGTATCAAGATCTGTGGGCTATACACTGCCCTTTTTTTCATTAATTTTTTGGTTGAAAAATTTTCTGTTTATACATCCATTTCGAGGCAGCAGCTAAGCTAGTTTGCGCCTGGAATGCACAGAAACAGAATATCTGGCTTGAGATGTGTGATTTGAGGATATAGCCAGATTGTGGGTATCAAGATCTGTGGGCTATACACTGCCCTTTTTCTCATTCATTTTTTGGTCGAAAAATTTTCTGTCTTCTACTTCCATTTCGAGGCAGCAGCTAAGCCAGTTTGCGCCTCGAATGCACAGAAACAGAATATCTGGCTTGAGATATGTGATTTGAGAGTATACCCAGATTGTGGGTATCAAGATCTGTGGGCTATACACTGCCCTTTTTTTCATTAATTTTTTGGTTGAAAAATTTTCTGTCTTCTACTTCCATTTCGAGGCAGCAGCTAAGCTACCTTGCGCCTCGAATGCACAGAAACAGAATATCTGGCTTGAGATGTGTGATTTGAGGATATAGCCAGATTGTGGGTATCAAGATCTGTGGGCTATACACTGCCCTTTTTTTCACTCATTTTTTTGATGAAAAATTTTCTGTCTTCTACTTCCATTTCGAGGCAGTAGCTAAGCTACCTTGCGCCTCGAATGCACAGAAACAGAATATCTGGCTTGAGATATGTGATTTGAGAGTATACCCAGATTGTGGGTATCAAGATCTGTGGGCTATACACTGCCCTTTTTCTCATTCATTTTTTGGTTGAAAAATTTTCTGTCTTCTACTTCCATTTCGAGGCAGCAGCTAAGCTAGTTTGCGCCTCGAATGTACAGAAACAGAATATCTGGCTTGAGATATGTGATTTGAGGGTATACCCAGATTGTGGGTATCAAGATCTGTGGGCTATACACTGCCCTTTTTTTCACTCATTTTTTTGATGAAAAATTTTCTGTCTTCTACTTCCATTTCGAGGCAGCAGCTAAGCTAGTTTGCGCCTCGAATGTACAGAAACAGAATATCTGGCTTGAGATATGTGATTTGAGGGTATACCCAGATTGTGGGTATCAAGATCTGTGGGCTATACACTGCCCTTTTTTTCACTCATTTTTTTGATGAAAAATTTTCTGTCTTCTACTTCTATTTCGAGGCAGCAGCTAAGCTAGTTTGCGCCTGGAATGCACAGAAACAGAATATCTGGCTTGAGATATGTGATTTGAGGATATACCCAGATTGTGGGTATCAAGATCTGTGGGCTATACACTGCCCTTTTTTTCATTAATTTTTTGGTTGAAAAATTTTCTGTCTTCTACTTCCATTTCGAGGCAGCAGCTAAGCTACCTTGCGCCTCGAATGCACAGAAACAGAATATCTGGCTTGAGATGTGTGATTTGAGGATATAGCCAGATTGTGGGTATCAAGATCTGTGGGCTATACACTGCCCTTTTTCTCATTCATTTTTTGGTCGAAAAATTTTCTGTCTTCTACTTCTATTTCGAGGCAGCAGCTAAGCTAGTTTGCGCCTGGAATGCACAGAAACAGAATATCTGGCTTGAGATATGTGATTTGAGGATATACCCAGATTGTGGGTATCAAGATCTGTGGGCTATACACTGCCCTTTTTTTCATTAATTTTTTGGTTGAAAAATTTTCTGTTTATACATCCATTTCGAGGCAGCAGCTAAGCTAGTTTGCGCCTGGAATGCACAGAAACAGAATATCTGGCTTGAGATGTGTGATTTGAGGATATAGCCAGATTGTGGGTATCAAGATCTGTGGGCTATACACTGCCCTTTTTCTCATTCATTTTTTGGTCGAAAAATTTTCTGTCTTCTACTTCCATTTCGAGGCAGCAGCTAAGCCAGTTTGCGCCTCGAATGCACAGAAACAGAATATCTGGCTTGAGATATGTGATTTGAGAGTATACCCAGATTGTGGGTATCAAGATCTGTGGGCTATACACTGCCCTTTTTTTCATTAATTTTTTGGTTGAAAAATTTTCTGTCTTCTACTTCCATTTCGAGGCAGCAGCTAAGCTACCTTGCGCCTCGAATGCACAGAAACAGAATATCTGGCTTGAGATGTGTGATTTGAGGATATAGCCAGATTGTGGGTATCAAGATCTGTGGGCTATACACTGCCCTTTTTTTCACTCATTTTTTTGATGAAAAATTTTCTGTCTTCTACTTCCATTTCGAGGCAGTAGCTAAGCTACCTTGCGCCTCGAATGCACAGAAACAGAATATCTGGCTTGAGATATGTGATTTGAGAGTATACCCAGATTGTGGGTATCAAGATCTGTGGGCTATACACTGCCCTTTTTTTCACTCATTTTTTTGATGAAAAATTTTCTGTCTTCTACTTCCATTTCGAGGCAGCAGCTAAGCTAGTTTGCGCCTCGAATGTACAGAAACAGAATATCTGGCTTGAGATATGTGATTTGAGGGTATACCCAGATTGTGGGTATCAAGATCTGTGGGCTATACACTGCCCTTTTTCTCATTCATTTTTTGGTTGAAAAATTTTCTGTCTTCTACTTCCATTTCGAGGCAGCAGCTAAGCTAGTTTGCGCCTCGAATGTACAGAAACAGAATATCTGGCTTGAGATATGTGATTTGAGGGTATACCCAGATTGTGGGTATCAAGATCTGTGGGCTATACACTGCCCTTTTTTTCATTAATTTTTTGGTTGAAAAATTTTCTGTCTTCTACTTCCATTTCGAGGCAGCAGCTAAGCTACCTTGCGCCTCGAATGCACAGAAACAGAATATCTGGCTTGAGATGTGTGATTTGAGGATATAGCCAGATTGTGGGTATCAAGATCTGTGGGCTATACACTGCCCTTTTTCTCATTCATTTTTTGGTCGAAAAATTTTCTGTCTTCTACTTCCATTTCGAGGCAGCAGCTAAGCTAGTTTGCGCCTCGAATGCACAGAAACAGAATATCTGGCTTGAGATATGTGATTTGAGAGTATACCCAGATTGTGGGTATCAAGATCTGTGGGCTATACACTGCCCTTTTTTTCACTCATTTTTTTGATGAAAAATTTTCTGTCTTCTACTTCTATTTCGAGGCAGCAGCTAAGCTAGTTTGCGCCTGGAATGCACAGAAACAGAATATCTGGCTTGAGATATGTGATTTGAGGATATACCCAGATTGTGGGTATCAAGATCTGTGGGCTATACACTGCCCTTTTTTTCATTAATTTTTTGGTTGAAAAATTTTCTGTCTTCTACTTCCATTTCGAGGCAGCAGCTAAGCTACCTTGCGCCTCGAATGCACAGAAACAGAATATCTGGCTTGAGATGTGTGATTTGAGGATATAGCCAGATTGTGGGTATCAAGATCTGTGGGCTATACACTGCCCTTTTTTTCACTCATTTTTTTGATGAAAAATTTTCTGTCTTCTACTTCCATTTCGAGGCAGTAGCTAAGCTACCTTGCGCCTCGAATGCACAGAAACAGAATATCTGGCTTGAGATATGTGATTTGAGAGTATACCCAGATTGTGGGTATCAAGATCTGTGGGCTATACACTGCCCTTTTTTTCACTCATTTTTTTGATGAAAAATTTTCTGTCTTCTACTTCCATTTCGAGGCAGCAGCTAAGCTAGTTTGCGCCTCGAATGCACAGAAACAGAATATCTGGCTTGAGATATGTGATTTGAGGATATACCCAGATTGTGGGTATCAAGATCTGTGGGCTATACACTGCCCTTTTTCTCATTCATTTTTTGGTTGAAAAATTTTCTGTCTTCTACTTCCATTTCGAGGCAGCAGCTAAGCTAGTTTGCGCCTGGAATGCACAGAAACAGAATATCTGGCTTGAGATATGTGATTTGAGGATATACCCAGATTGTGGGTATCAAGATCTGTGGGCTATACACTGCCCTTTTTTTCATTCATTTTTTGGTTGAAAAATTTTCTGTCTTTTACTTCCATTTCGAGGCAGCAGCTAAGCTAGTTTGCGCTTCGTATGCACAGAAACAGAATATCTCTCTGAGATATGTGATTTGAGGATATACCCAGATTGTGGGTATCAAGATCTGTGGGCTATACACTGCCCTTTTTTTCACTCATTTTTTTGATGAAAAATTTTCTTTCTTCTACTTCTATTTCGAGGCAGCAGCTAAGCTAGTTTGCGCCTGGAATGCACAGAAACAGAATATCTGGCTTGAGATGTGTGATTTGAGGATATAGCCAGATTGTGGGTATCAAGATCTGTGGGCTATACACTGCCCTTTTTTTCATTAATTTTTTGGTTGAAAAATTTTCTGTTTTATACATCCATTTCGAGGCAGCAGCTAAGCTAGTTTGCGCCTGGAATGCACAGAAACGGAATATCTGGCTTGAGATATGTTATTTGAGAGTATACCCAGATTGTGGGTATCAAGATCTGTGGGCTATACTCTGCCCTTTTTTTCATTCATTTTTTGGTTGAAAAATTTTCTGTCTTCTACTCCCATTTCGAGGCAGCAGCTAAGCTTGCTTGCGCCTCGAATGCACAGAAACAGAATATCTGGCTTGAGATGTGTGATTTGAGGATATAGCCAGATTGTGGGTATCAAGATCTGTGGGCTATACACTGCCCTTTTTCTCATTCATTTTTTGGTTGAAAAATTTTCTGTCTTCTACTTCCATTTCGAGGCAGCAGCTAAGCTAGTTTGCGCCTCGAATGCACAGAAACAGAATATCTGGCTTGAGATATGTGATTTGAGAGTATACCCAGATTGTGGGTATCAAGATCTGTGGGCTATACACTGCCCTTTTTTTCACTCATTTTTTTGATGAAAAATTTTCTGTCTTCTACTTCCATTTCGAGGCAGCAGCTAAGCTAGTTTGCGCCTCGAATGTACAGAAACAGAATATCTGGCTTGAGATATGTGATTTGAGGGTATACCCAGATTGTGGGTATCAAGATCTGTGGGCTATACACTGCCCTTTTTTTCATTAATTTTTTGGTTGAAAAATTTTCTGTTTATACATCCATTTCGAGGCAGCAGCTAAGCTAGTTTGCGCCTGGAATGCACAGAAACAGAATATCTGGCTTGAGATGTGTGATTTGAGGATATAGCCAGATTGTGGGTATCAAGATCTGTGGGCTATACACTGCCCTTTTTCTCATTCATTTTTTGGTCGAAAAATTTTCTGTCTTCTACTTCCATTTCGAGGCAGCAGCTAAGCTAGTTTGCGCCTGGAATGCACAGAAACAGAATATCTGGCTTGAGATATGTGATTTGAGGATATACCCAGATTGTGGGTATCAAGATCTGTGGGCTATACACTGCCCTTTTTTTCATTAATTTTTTGGTTGAAAAATTTTCTGTCTTCTACTTCCATTTCGAGGCAGCAGCTAAGCTACCTTGCGCCTCGAATGCACAGAAACAGAATATCTGGCTTGAGATGTGTGATTTGAGGATATAGCCAGATTGTGGGTATCAAGATCTGTGGGCTATACACTGCCCTTTTTTTCACTCATTTTTTTGATGAAAAATTTTCTGTCTTCTACTTCCATTTCGAGGCAGTAGCTAAGCTACCTTGCGCCTCGAATGCACAGAAACAGAATATCTGGCTTGAGATATGTGATTTGAGAGTATACCCAGATTGTGGGTATCAAGATCTGTGGGCTATACACTGCCCTTTTTTTCACTCATTTTTTTGATGAAAAATTTTCTGTCTTCTACTTCTATTTCGAGGCAGCAGCTAAGCTAGTTTGCGCCTGGAATGCACAGAAACAGAATATCTGGCTTGAGATGTGTGATTTGAGGATATAGCCAGATTGTGGGTATCAAGATCTGTGGGCTATACACTGCCCTTTTTTTCAATAATTTTTTGGTTGAAAAATTTTCTGTTTTATACATCCATTTCGAGGCAGCAGCTAAGCTAGTTTGCGCCTGGAATGCACAGAAACAGAATATCTGGCTTGAGATATGTGATTTGAGGATATACCCAGATTGTGGGTATCAAGATCTGTGGGCTATACACTGCCCTTTTTTTCATTCATTTTTTGGTTGAAAAATTTTCTGTCTTTTACTTCCATTTCGAGGCAGCAGCTAAGCTAGTTTGCGCTTCGTATGCACAGAAACAGAATATCTCTCTGAGATATGTGATTTGAGGATATACCCAGATTGTGGGTATCAAGATCTGTGGGCTATACACTGCCCTTTTTTTCATTCATTTTTTGGTTGAAAAATTTTCTGTCTTTTACTTCCATTTCGAGGCAGCAGCTAAGCTAGTTTGCGCTTCGTATGCACAGAAACAGAATATCTCTCTGAGATATGTGATTTGAGGATATACTTAGATTGTGGGTATCAAGATCTGTGGGCTATACACTGCCCTTTTTTTCACTCATTTTTTTGATGAAAAATTTTCTGTCTTCTACTTCTATTTCGAGGCAGCAGCTAAGCTAGTTTGCGCCTGGAATGCACAGAAACAGAATATCTGGCTTGAGATGTGTGATTTGAGGATATAGCCAGATTGTGGGTATCAAGATCTGTGGGCTATACACTGCCCTTTTTTTCACTCATTTTTTTGATGAAAAATTTTCTGTCTTCTACTTCTATTTCGAGGCAGCAGCTAAGCTAGTTTGCGCCTGGAATGCACAGAAACAGAATATCTGGCTTGAGATATGTGATTTGAGGATATACCCAGATTGTGGGTATCAAGATCTGTGGGCTATACACTGCCCTTTTTTTCATTAATTTTTTGGTTGAAAAATTTTCTGTCTTCTACTTCCATTTCGAGGCAGCAGCTAAGCTACCTTGCGCCTCGAATGCACAGAAACAGAATATCTGGCTTGAGATGTGTGATTTGAGGATATAGCCAGATTGTGGGTATCAAGATCAGTGGGCTATACACTGCCCTTTTTTTCACTCATTTTTTTGATGAAAAATTTTCTGTCTTCTACTTCTATTTCGAGGCAGCAGCTAAGCTAGTTTGCGCCTGGAATGCACAGAAACAGAATATCTGGCTTGAGATATGTGATTTGAGGATATACCCAGATTGTGGGTATCAAGATCTGTGGGCTGCCCTTTTTTTCATTCATTTTTTGGTTGAAAAATTTTCTGTCTTTTACTTCCATTTCGAGGCAGCAGCTAAGCTAGTTTGCGCTTCGTATGCACAGAAACAGAATATCTCTCTGAGATATGTGATTTGAGGATATACCCAGATTGTGGGTATCAAGATCTGTGGGCTATACACTGCCCTTTTTTTCACTCATTTTTTTGATGAAAAATTTTCTTTCTTCTACTTCTATTTCGAGGCAGCAGCTAAGCTAGTTTGCGCCTGGAATGCACAGAAACAGAATATCTGGCTTGAGATGTGTGATTTGAGGATATAGCCAGATTGTGGGTATCAAGATCTGTGGGCTATACACTGCCCTTTTTTTCATTAATTTTTTGGTTGAAAAATTTTCTGTCTTCTACTTCCATTTCGAGGCAGCAGCTAAGCTTGCTTGCGCCTCGAATGCACAGAAACAGAATATCTGGCTTGAGATGTGTGATTTGAGGATATAGCCAGATTGTGGGTATCAAGATCTGTGGGCTATACACTGCCCTTTTTCTCATTCATTTTTTGGTTGAAAAATTTTCTGTCTTCTACTTCCATTTCGAGGCAGCAGCTAAGCTAGTTTGCGCCTCGAATGCACAGAAACAGAATATCTGGCTTGAGATATGTGATTTGAGAGTATACCCAGATTGTGGGTATCAAGATCTGTGGGCTATACACTGCCCTTTTTTTCACTCATTTTTTTGATGAAAAATTTTCTGTCTTCTACTTCCATTTCGAGGCAGCAGCTAAGCTAGTTTGCGCCTCGAATGTACAGAAACAGAATATCTGGCTTGAGATATGTGATTTGAGGGTATACCCAGATTGTGGGTATCAAGATCTGTGGGCTATACACTGCCCTTTTTCTCATTCATTTTTTGGTTGAAAAATTTTCTGTCTTCTACTTCCATTTCGAGGCAGCAGCTAAGCTAGTTTGCGCCTCGAATGCACAGAAACAGAATATCTGGCTTGAGATATGTGATTTGAGAGTATACCCAGATTGTGGGTATCAAGATCTGTGGGCTATACACTGCCCTTTTTTTCACTCATTTTTTTGATGAAAAATTTTCTGTCTTCTACTTCCATTTCGAGGCAGCAGCTAAGCTAGTTTGCGACTCGAATGTACAGAAACAGAATATCTGGCTTGAGATATGTGATTTGAGAGTATACCCAGATTGTGGGTATCAAGATCTGTGGGCTATACACTGCCCTTTTTTTCACTCATTTTTTTGATGAAAAATTTTCTGTCTTCTACTTCCATTTCGAGGCAGCAGCTAAGCTAGTTTGCGACTCGAATGCACAGAAACAGAATATCTGGCTTGAGATATGTGATTTGAGAGTATACCCAGATTGTGGGTATCAAGATCTGTGGGCTATACACTGCCCTTTTTTTCACTCATTTTTTTGATGAAAAATTTTCTGTCTTCTACTTCCATTTCGAGGCAGCAGCTAAGCTAGTTTGCGACTCGAATGTACAGAAACAGAATATCTGGCTTGAGATATGTGATTTGAGAGTATACCCAGATTGTGGGTATCAAGATCTGTGGGCTATACATTGCCCTTTTTTTCACTCATTTTTTTGATGAAAAATTTTCTGTCTTCTACTCCCATTTCGAGGCAGCAGCTAAGCTTGCTTGCGCCTCGAATGCACAGAAACAGAATATCTGGCTTGAGATGTGTGATTTGAGGATATAGCCAGATTGTGGGTATCAAGATCTGTGGGCTATACACTGCCCTTTTTCTCATTCATTTTTTGGTTGAAAAATTTTCTGTCTTCTACTTCCATTTCGAGGCAGCAGCTAAGCTAGTTTGCGCCTCGAATGCACAGAAACAGAATATCTGGCTTGAGATATGTGATTTGAGAGTATACCCAGATTGTGGGTATCAAGATCTGTGGGCTATACACTGCCCTTTTTTTCACTCATTTTTTTGATGAAAAATTTTCTGTCTTCTACTTCCATTTCGAGGCAGCAGCTAAGCTAGTTTGCGACTCGAATGTACAGAAACAGAATATCTGGCTTGAGATGTGTGATTTGAGGATATAGCCAGATTGTGGGTATCAAGATCTGTGGGCTATACACTGCCCTTTTTCTCATTCATTTTTTGGTTGAAAAATTTTCTGTCTTCTACTTCCATTTCGAGGCAGCAGCTAAGCTAGTTTGCGCCTCGAATGCACAGAAACAGAATATCTGGCTTGAGATATGTGATTTGAGAGTATACCCAGATTGTGGGTATCAAGATCTGTGGGCTATACACTGCCCTTTTTTTCACTCATTTTTTTGATGAAAAATTTTCTGTCTTCTACTTCCATTTCGAGGCAGCAGCTAAGCTAGTTTGCGACTCGAATGTACAGAAACAGAATATCTGGCTTGAGATATGTGATTTGAGGGTATACCCAGATTGTGGGTATCAAGATCTGTGGGCTATACACTGCCCTTTTTTTCATTAATTTTTTGGTTGAAAAATTTTCTGTTTATACATCCATTTCGAGGCAGCAGCTAAGCTAGTTTGCGCCTGGAATGCACAGAAACAGAATATCTGGCTTGAGATGTGTGATTTGAGGATATAGCCAGATTGTGGGTATCAAGATCTGTGGGCTATACACTGCCCTTTTTCTCATTCATTTTTTGGTCGAAAAATTTTCTGTCTTCTACTTCCATTTCGAGGCAGCAGCTAAGCTAGTTTGCGCCTCGAATGCACAGAAACAGAATATCTGGCTTGAGATATGTGATTTGAGAGTATACCCAGATTGTGGGTATCAAGATCTGTGGGCTATACATTGCCCTTTTTTTCACTCATTTTTTTGATGAAAAATTTTCTGTCTTCTACTTCTATTTCGAGGCAGCAGCTAAGCTAGTTTGCGCCTGGAATGCACAGAAACAGAATATCTGGCTTGAGATATGTGATTTGAGGATATACCCAGATTGTGGGTATCAAGATCTGTGGGCTATACACTGCCCTTTTTTTCATTAATTTTTTGGTTGAAAAATTTTCTGTCTTCTACTTCCATTTCGAGGCAGCAGCTAAGCTACCTTGCGCCTCGAATGCACAGAAACAGAATATCTGGCTTGAGATGTGTGATTTGAGGATATAGCCAGATTGTGGGTATCAAGATCTGTGGGCTATACACTGCCCTTTTTTTCACTCATTTTTTTGATGAAAAATTTTCTGTCTTCTACTTCCATTTCGAGGCAGTAGCTAAGCTACCTTGCGCCTCGAATGCACAGAAACAGAATATCTGGCTTGAGATATGTGATTTGAGAGTATACCCAGATTGTGGGTATCAAGATCTGTGGGCTATACTCTGCCCTTTTTTTCATTCATTTTTTGGTTGAAAAATTTTCTGTCTTCTACTCCCATTTCGAGGCAGCAGCTAAGCTTGCTTGCGCCTCGAATGCACAGAAACAGAATATCTGGCTTGAGATGTGTGATTTGAGGATATAGCCAGATTGTGGGTATCAAGATCTGTGGGCTATACACTGCCCTTTTTCTCATTCATTTTTTGGTTGAAAAATTTTCTGTCTTCTACTTCCATTTCGAGGCAGCAGCTAAGCTAGTTTGCGCCTCGAATGCACAGAAACAGAATATCTGGCTTGAGATATGTGATTTGAGAGTATACCCAGATTGTGGGTATCAAGATCTGTGGGCTATACACTGCCCTTTTTTTCACTCATTTTTTTGATGAAAAATTTTCTGTCTTCTACTTCCATTTCGAGGCAGCAGCTAAGCTAGTTTGCGACTCGAATGTACAGAAACAGAATATCTGGCTTGAGATATGTGATTTGAGGGTATACCCAGATTGTGGGTATCAAGATCTGTGGGCTATACACTGCCCTTTTTTTCATTAATTTTTTGGTTGAAAAATTTTCTGTTTATACATCCATTTCGAGGCAGCAGCTAAGCTAGTTTGCGCCTGGAATGCACAGAAACAGAATATCTGGCTTGAGATGTGTGATTTGAGGATATAGCCAGATTGTGGGTATCAAGATCTGTGGGCTATACACTGCCCTTTTTCTCATTCATTTTTTGGTCGAAAAATTTTCTGTCTTCTACTTCCATTTCGAGGCAGCAGCTAAGCTAGTTTGCGCCTCGAATGCACAGAAACAGAATATCTGGCTTGAGATATGTGATTTGAGAGTATACCCAGATTGTGGGTATCAAGATCTGTGGGCTATACATTGCCCTTTTTTTCACTCATTTTTTTGATGAAAAATTTTCTGTCTTCTACTTCTATTTCGAGGCAGCAGCTAAGCTAGTTTGCGCCTGGAATGCACAGAAACAGAATATCTGGCTTGAGATATGTGATTTGAGGATATACCCAGATTGTGGGTATCAAGATCTGTGGGCTATACACTGCCCTTTTTTTCATTAATTTTTTGGTTGAAAAATTTTCTGTCTTCTACTTCCATTTCGAGGCAGCAGCTAAGCTACCTTGCGCCTCGAATGCACAGAAACAGAATATCTGGCTTGAGATGTGTGATTTGAGGATATAGCCAGATTGTGGGTATCAAGATCTGTGGGCTATACACTGCCCTTTTTTTCACTCATTTTTTTGATGAAAAATTTTCTGTCTTCTACTTCCATTTCGAGGCAGTAGCTAAGCTACCTTGCGCCTCGAATGCACAGAAACAGAATATCTGGCTTGAGATATGTGATTTGAGAGTATACCCAGATTGTGGGTATCAAGATCTGTGGGCTATACACTGCCCTTTTTTTCACTCATTTTTTTGATGAAAAATTTTCTGTCTTCTACTTCTATTTCGAGGCAGCAGCTAAGCTAGTTTGCGCCTGGAATGCACAGAAACAGAATATCTGGCTTGAGATATGTGATTTGAGGATATACCCAGATTGTGGGTATCAAGATCTGTGGGCTATACACTGCCCTTTTTCTCATTCATTTTTTGGTTGAAAAATTTTCTGTCTTCTACTTCCATTTCGAGGCAGCAGCTAAGCTAGTTTGCGCCTCGAATGCACAGAAACAGAATATCTGGCTTGAGATATGTGATTTGAGAGTATACCCAGATTGTGGGTATCAAGATCTGTGGGCTATACACTGCCCTTTTTTTCACTCATTTTTTTGATGAAAAATTTTCTGTCTTCTACTTCCATTTCGAGGCAGCAGCTAAGCTAGTTTGCGCCTCGAATGTACAGAAACAGAATATCTGGCTTGAGATATGTGATTTGAGGGTATACCCAGATTGTGGGTATCAAGATCTGTGGGCTATACACTGCCCTTTTTCTCATTCATTTTTTGGTTGAAAAATTTTCTGTCTTCTACTTCCATTTCGAGGCAGCAGCTAAGCTAGTTTGCGCCTCGAATGCACAGAAACAGAATATCTGGCTTGAGATATGTGATTTGAGAGTATACCCAGATTGTGGGTATCAAGATCTGTGGGCTATACACTGCCCTTTTTTTCACTCATTTTTTTGATGAAAAATTTTCTGTCTTCTACTTCCATTTCGAGGCAGCAGCTAAGCTAGTTTGCGCCTCGAATGTACAGAAACAGAATATCTGGCTTGAGATATGTGATTTGAGGGTATACCCAGATTGTGGGTATCAAGATCTGTGGGCTATACACTGCCCTTTTTTTCATTAATTTTTTGGTTGAAAAATTTTCTGTCTTCTACTTCCATTTCGAGGCAGCAGCTAAGCTACCTTGCGCCTCGAATGCACAGAAACAGAATATCTGGCTTGAGATGTGTGATTTGAGGATATAGCCAGATTGTGGGTATCAAGATCTGTGGGCTATACACTGCCCTTTTTTTCACTCATTTTTTTGATGAAAAATTTTCTGTCTTCTACTTCTATTTCGAGGCAGCAGCTAAGCTAGTTTGCGCCTGGAATGCACAGAAACAGAATATCTGGCTTGAGATATGTGATTTGAGGATATACCCAGATTGTGGGTATCAAGATCTGTGGGCTATACACTGCCCTTTTTTTCACTCATTTTTTTGATGAAAAATTTTCTTTCTTCTACTTCTATTTCGAGGCAGCAGCTAAGCTAGTTTGCGCCTGGAATGCACAGAAACAGAATATCTGGCTTGAGATGTGTGATTTGAGGATATAGCCAGATTGTGGGTATCAAGATCTGTGGGCTATACACTGCCCTTTTTTTCATTAATTTTTTGGTTGAAAAATTTTCTGTTTTATACATCCATTTCGAGGCAGCAGCTAAGCTAGTTTGCGCCTGGAATGCACAGAAACGGAATATCTGGCTTGAGATATGTGATTTGAGGATATACCCAGATTGTGGGTATCAAGATCTGTGGGCGATACACGCCCTTTTTTTCATTCATTTTTTGGTTGAAAAATTTTCTGTCTTCTACTTCCATTTCGAGGCAGCAGCTAAGCTTGCTTGCGCCTCGAATGCACAGAAACAAAATATCTGGCTTGAGATATGTGATTTGAGGATATACCCAGATTGTGGGTATCAAGATCTGTGGGCTATACTCTGCCCTTTTTTTCATTAATTTTTTGGTTGAAAAATTTTCTGTCTTCTACTTCCATTTCGACGCAGCAGCTAAGCTAGCTTGCGCCTCGAATGCACAGAAACAAAATATCTGGCTTGAGATATGTGATTTGAGGATATACCCAGATTGTGGGTATCAAGATCTGTGATCGATACACGCCCTTTTTTTCATTCATTTTTTGGTTGAAAAATTTTCTGTCTTCTACTTCCATTTCGAGGCAGCAGCTAAGCTAGTTTGCGCCTCGAATGCACAGAAACAGAATATCTGGCTTGAGATGTGTGATTTGAGGATATAGCCAGATTGTGGGTATCAAGATCTGTGGGCTAAACTCTGCCCTTTTTTTCATTCATTTTTTGGTTGAAAAATTTTCTAACTTCTTCGGAGGAGTGCCCCTTTCTCTAATAGTAGGTAAAGGCTGGTAGGCAGATATAGAGCAGAAACTAGATTCTTGTACCCAAAATAAAACACTGTTATCTGGGTCCTAAGGTACACTGATAGATTTGGGCCTTTGCTCGGCATCAGTCAGCGCCTCCATTAACGAACACAACTGTGTCCGGTATTGCTCTGCAGGATGCAGCGTATGCTCCCGTAACTCTGTAAAAACTCGCCGGCATTCGTGCTGTCTCTCAGCAGAACAGACTGTAGGCAACCTATTTGCTTTCGAATTTTCGTATTTGTGGTAGTCTTAAGAGACAGGCTTAAGAGACACCTCTATCTGCGACGCTTGTGCAAAAGGCGACGATACTCCGGATCATTTCTTTTTTTATTGGCCTTCTTTTGCTCGGATCAGGTAAGAGATCTTCGGTGCTGATGTGGTGAGTGGGGAATACTGGATTTTGGCTCCTGGTAGTATAAAGGACCAGTTCCCTCTGAGTCATCCAATGATGCGATTCCTAACGTGGGCAATGTTTAAACGTAGACTAACCATCACAATACGTTCTCTGTGAAGGAATAGGTACCTTTCCAAAGAATTAAGGACTATAATGTGTCTAGGATTTTCCACTCACATTAGATGCATTAAACTTCATATTACATTCGCCTTTATAAGCCTAATACACTGACACATAACCTTGAATTATTTAAAAATAACTTAGCACCTAATCTGCACCTACATCAGCCTGCTGAGGGTTTTATTTCCTACTAAACCCACAGAGACTGTTTATTTAACCAACAAATAGCACTTACATAAAACGCTGTGTAATGCAGTTTCTGGTGGCTAAATAAAAAATGAACACTTCTCGTGATGGTCCTTTAAAAGCAATCCTTACTTTCCCCTTTATTGAGTTAGTTATGAGACGATAAATACCAAATCCTACATGAGGCTAAAAGGCATCGTTGCTTCAAGAATCATTAAGCTGGTAATGTTCACAGAACCAAGCAGCAGATGTTAAACTTCGCACTTCGCTTGTTCCCTCTCATGTGGGCCAAAAAAAAAAAAGATTTGCTCTTAATTTAATATTCTTTTGATTTCAACGATTCCCCACGTTCAGCACATTTATATTTATCACCTTGCCGAGGGCTTCACACACAAATTCATATTTGGTGGCAAAGCAAACAAAAGGTGCGAAACTCTCTGGAAATCACAAGGATAAGTTCCACATGTCTGATCTCTGCTGATGGATGCAACTACCTTTAAAATATTCACATTACTTTGCCACCAAAAGAGGCTCCCTCGGGCAAGGGACTAAGGCTTACGCACACACACGCTCGGTTTCGCCGCCCCTAGGTAATAAGGATTCATTGGAAGTACTTCGAAAATTGAATCTGAAATCCTAAAATCTAAATATCCGGTCCCTAAACCCACAGCACGAGACCCAAATTGAAATTAATGGTTCGCCCATAATACACTGGAAGCATTTAAATAAACATGTACTCTGCCCCAGCAAAGGACTTCTTCTGATTGCCAACCCTTTTTTCTTTTTTTTGCTTTGTATGCAGGGTGGATACGAACGTTAAATACCTCACAAACGTTTGATGTGTTATAGCCCTGGTAGCCCTAAATAAAGTGATATCAGAGGTTAGGCATAATGCTGGCAGTTAAAAAAATGATTTTAGAATTCGTGTAATATTATCATACATAAAACTGATTGCTGACCGTCGTAAAACATTCCATCCGAACGTCATAATTCATGGTATGAACCTCGTCCTTTCGCAAAATACCGGCGAAAGTATTAAATTTGACCCAAAAAATCAGGACTGCTAATTTCAAGGAAATTTGACATACTGTGGGACGGGAGAAGGAATTTCACACCGCACAAGTCCTTGTGTATTCTTACACACCTACATGCGAGGCAAAATATTCGGAACTTCATTGGATCCTTGTTAAAGAATTTGCTCCTCGCTTCGTCATGAAGTGAGTTTGGGGCAAAAGGATTTTTACGGTGTCGCCCCCCATCAGAAAACTGAGAGTCTATGTCATCTTATTAGTAAAAGGGTCACTTTTGGTAGATTGATGAAATTGAAAACCCTTAGAATCTCAAAAAGGTTCCATTAGGGCTAGTTCTAATAATTCAGGGGCAGTAAGATGATGGGTTCGTGTGTATAAGTGCACACATAAGTACTTGTGTGGGTGTGTGATGAAATTAATTTCGTTGCATTTGTCCTTTAAGAATCGCTGAGGAGATCTGTTTGAGATTTCCAGGAATTGTACTTTAGTCCTGTAAACAGATTGACGTTGTAGTTATATGGAGGATATAGGGAGACCTGCATAAATCCGTATACTATACAAATTAATAAAACCTAAAATCATGATGGGAATGTCAAGACAGCACAACTGAAATGTGTGAGGAAGAACAAAGCCTGAAAAAGACGACGAAACCTTCAGAAAACATCTAGATATATCCAAATAAAGGCTGACCAGATAGCAGTGATACTTTTTCTAATTACTGTGTTTCAGCAGTTGTTAAAGCTGCCAATGACATTGAGCTGTCAAAGTATTCAATATGATTTGCCATTTAACTATGCATAATTTTATATTTGACAAATGTGCACAAATTATTAAAAATTATCGTCGAAACTCCAGCTCAGTTGTACATACGCAACTTGAATTTCGTCCTGAGTTCGGTCGTTATCATGGTGTCAGTGTGCAGGCGATCCATCGCATCGTGGAAAAGTTTGAGCGTCAGTTCACTCTTTTGAACTTTAAGCCACCAATCAGACAGAGTTTGGTGCGAAATGAAGAAATTATAGTCGCCACAGCGGCCTGTATCGAAGAAGACTCTGAAATTTGGATTCGGCGACGATCGGCTGAATTGGGGATCGTCAGAGAGTCAACCCGTCTTACTTTTCGTTTGCATTTGGGCCTAAATTCGTTTAAGATTGTAAAGACGCAAGAATTGAAGCCGACCAACCATAGACTACACCGTGAGTTTTCTAATTGGGCGCTGGAAATGTTGGCCGGAGATCCAGATTTTGGCACAAAATTCGTCTTCTCGCACGCGGGCCATTTTGGCTTACGGCAACCAACAACCATTATTGAAGCAAACATAATCCATTAGTGTTCGAAGAATCAATGGATGCTTGACAAAAATTGGTTGTTTGATGCTGTTTATGGCATGTCGGCATCATCGGACCTTATTTCTTACGAAATGAGAAGGGACACATCGTTACTGTCAATGGTCTCAGGTATAGAGCGATGTTAACCGACTTTTTGTGACCAGAGCTCGACAACATCGATATATCCGAGTTGTGATTCTAACAATACCATATAAGCGACGTAACGCTCGAAGTTGTGAAGGAAAAACTTGGCAACTGGGCGAACGATCATCAATTGGTCGCCATGATTCTACGACTTGACACTACTTGATTATATTTTCTGGGGCTGCGTCTAGTCCTTACTCTGCGCTCACAAGCCAACCTCTTTTGATAAGTTCGAGGACAACATTCGTGACGCTATGGCTGGAATGACACCGCACATACTGGAACGAGTCATCAAAAATTGGACCGACCGAGGTAGGCATTCTAATGATGTACTAAATATTTCGTACATAATGGCATGAATGTAGCTTCAAAACGAAGCCACTCCGTTGCTGTTGCTTAAAACATTTTTTCCCTTCATTCTTATCTGGTCAACCTGTACTATGTATTTCCAAACTAAATATTTAATTCCTGAAGTTTGACAGTCACAGTTG
Source organism: Xylota segnis (assembly GCA_963583995.1). Lineage (NCBI taxonomy): Eukaryota > Metazoa > Arthropoda > Insecta > Diptera > Syrphidae > Xylota > Xylota segnis. Next base: position 40,159,004 of record OY757237.1, read on the forward strand.
ATTGCATTGTGCTTTTGACAGATGACACAATTCTTATAACCGAGAGGACATGCTTTACTCTGTCGTGTCCTATTTTATAAATTCTTTGTGCTTCTTTAGTTAGACAGGAGTTCGTAAAAAATCTTAACGTAAGGCAATCTTAAGGAACAGATTTTTCATCAGTCAAATTTGTCCTTCAAGGTATCTGAGTCAGCATTCATTTGCTCTGTCAGATGATGACAATAAAAGAGTTTCGTGTGTGACAAGTCCCTCTGTTCATTCCGAAATTCCGTGAAGTGATTTGGAAACATTTCATCGTCTTCTTGGTTTCCCAGAACGCAAATGAAGAATGGTTCTTTCGATTAAATTTCTGTATCAACTAAATTTTATAGGCATGCCTTGTGAAAGGATTCGCTCGAAATTTGATGTTCAAGGGGTGAATTCCACAGCGAATTTTGCTGTGTACACTGAAATTAGTGTGCACTAACTCCTTCCGTTTACACAGGTGAACAAATTTATATGTTTTGTTCAGAGTGGTTCAGAGCGTGAAAAATAACAAATCACAGTTGAAAATTAAACTACAAAAAAAAAATCACTCGGTTGATAGAAAATAATTCATTTAGTTGCGGAATCGCGGTTTTAAACATTGAACTGCAGGGTTTTCCAAGCAGTTAGTGACCAAGCAGTTTCACCTGCTTTTCGGGGAATGGTATCTATGCATATATGTATGTGTATCCAGTATTTTCAGAAACCCGTTATTGGACAGTAAGCCAAAAGAGTAGTAGAAACAAATGCAGTCGATGAAAAAATCGCATTCACCCTGTACGACACTACAAGCCGTGGCTATTGAAGACTTAAAAAACAGCTCAACTCTCGTTGGATTGATACTGTATTTTCCTACGTACTAACTAATAATATTTGGTATTAGGAAACGTCACATCATCAACTATGTACTTATGGGCAAGTTAAACCATTTTGAATGCATATTAGGGTGACCAAGCTTTGGTAGTGCATTCGAAGGTGATATAGAGTGATTTTTCTGACACCAGATATAAAATCTGTTAAGGACTTCTTGGAGAAAGCAAGAGTCGATGGTAGAAGAAATGACTGATGATTTTTATGTCATCGATGGGACCCAGGGCCTAGCTTCTCACAACCATTCGTGTTGTGCGTGTTATATTCTTTACACGAATGGAAGGGGCCTACTGTTTAATGCCGTGTCCGAAGGGCAATTTTTTATTTGAGAAGCTTTCTCGAGACAGCTATACTCTCGGATGTTTGTCAGACGCTCGCGAGAGGTGGGGCCGTGAAAAACCTTGCTCCATAGTCCAACACACTAACCACTGAGCCACGGCACCCATGGAGAGATAATGAAGAAAATTAAGGGGCCTAAGGGACTGCCTTGAGGGACACCTGATGTGGCCGAAAAGGGATTAGAGACAGAATATCTGAATATAACCTCATATTACCGATTTGCAAGGTAGAATTAGATGCAACTGATAAAACCAGGTTGAAAATCAAGAGCTCTAAGCTTGAGAGTGAGAGATTGTATCAAATGGTTTCCTGAAATCAGTGGCTACAAACGCACACCGCGCCTGAGAAACTAATTCTATTCAGTTGGTGGTTATCCATCTACCTTTAAGGAAACCGTGTTGTTTGACAGGAAATAATGATTTACAATGGAAAAATCGATATTTGGTTATATCGTGAACATAAAGTCCCAAGTATGTATGTCAAATGCTTGCAAGAAGTAAAGCCGTGCAGTCTAGGGTTTGAACCTGAAATACAGTATGGAGCCACGGGGCTCAAACAAGAATGTTTTTGTTTCTATTTAATTGAAAGCTGAATACCTTGCTACAACTTTTTTGTTGACCTTACTGCGTAGTGCAAAGTTCATATTCTGGCATTTGACGTATGGCTATACCAATATCCTAATTTCATTAAAATCATTTTGCGAACAAACGACATTTCTTCAGACATCTGAAAAGGACTCTCCAATGGGGATAACATGGGGGAGGTTTTTTAAGATAATTGCATATAATACTTGCTGTGGTTCAAAGTTAAATTAATGAATTATTCGACCACCGAACTTCAAAGTCAGAATACATGTGTCAGGTAGAAATTGTAGTAACCTCTGAAGCTTACCGTTGTCTACATCCAAACATAATGCAGCCTTAAGGAAGACCTTTTTTTGTCTGCAAGTTCTGTATAAAAATTGTGTTGCTTATGTAAAATATTTGCCCTTCTAGTTATTTTATTTGATCCTGATTGGCAGTACCATTGGCAGTCGCAGAAAAAGCTTTGTCTAGCTCGCTGGTAATGATTTACTAAAAATATATTTGATATGACTGCTGGCATTTATCATACGAAAAGGGCACTTACATAATATTCAAAACATTATTACATATGTAGATTTCTACCAATGCCCATATCAAATAGGAAACAAATACACACTGTTCCCTTCACAATACTAATAATTTTGAGGAACAGTGACAAAATACCTGCTACAAGAGAAGTCTGGATGAAGGCTAAGTTTTCGAGGATTTCATGGTGAGGTGATCAGACATTGAAAGTCTCTGGCAACGCAGTTTTTGGCCATTTTGAAGACTACTTGGTAGAATTGTGAGTTGTAATAGTAATTTAAAAGTTTTTCTATAAAAAAAGATTACATTTTGGGTCATATGACTGAAAGCACTGTACTTTGGCGAGAAGTGATACATTAGTGTTTGATTTTTCTGCGAGTCCTAAACTCATTGTCTGTGCTAATAGCTGTTCTGAGACAGATTTCTTGAGATGAGATCTTCACCTACATATGTTTTTATGAATATGGTCGTGAGTACGTTTGCAATGAGATAAATATTTCCAAAGGAACTCCTAGATGAAGTAGTATTTTTTGGGACAGAGCTAGTCAATTGCATAGGAGTTGGAGGATGGTTTCTTCCGCCTCGTCATCCTAATAGCTTCTGTAAAAGTCATATGAAAATAGGCGCAGCCTTATGACTTATTGATCCAATAACGTGGTTGAATCATAATCGCTTCTACTAACAAGCACCGCACTACGTTTTAGGTCAAGCCTTAATGCCATCTACAAATGTAGGATGTAGGCAATAATCTGAAAGGCGGAATGAAATGCTCAGATTGAGCTTGACTTGGAGAGGTCCGTGTAGAAGTTAATCGAATAGTTCTCAATAGAGGGTCCAATGACCCATTCATTAAGGCCAGAGATGGTCGTGCACCCTGGTCGGTAGTCCAAATCATCCTCTTTACATTTTTTGGTCCAATTTTTGTTCAATTTAGTCCGTTTGACCCAAAACGCCAAGGCAGAGGAGATGTGTGGCGATATTGCATTTGAAGAGGATCAAGGGACTTTTTTCATCCTTGACCTCTGTCTATCCAACTTCTTCCAAAATGCTAGATAGCCGGCAACTGAGTACGCCAAAATCTAAATCATCCTCTTTACGTTTTTTGGTCAAGTTTTTTGTTCAAGTTCGTCCGTTTGACCCAAAACGCCAAGGCAGAGGAGATGTGTGGCGATATTGCATATGAAGAGCATCAAGAGGCATTCTATCTAAATTAGATTGAAGAGCTTGGCCTTATCTTTAAGGCAGAGAAGCTCCTTAAATGCCAACCATAGATAGACGTACATACGTAATATGCTTTTAAAATCCCTTCTCATTAATTCAGCAACCACAGTGAATACATTGAGCATACAAAACCATATCGTTCCATTCATCACTGTCATTTCCTCAGGTTGCTTCAAAGCAATTTGACATAAGAACAAAATATCCTTAGATGCTCCTTGGAGTAACTCATCCAATTAAATTGACCAAAGTACCCCAAACAAAGTAAAGCCACAAAAGAAACTGCTGATTCCTAAGTAGACATAAGGAATGTCAGAAATAGCATCAAAATGTATAATTTTCAATTATTTACATTAATAATACGAACTCCGACTTTGTCCGGATCAAATGGAATCCGTCACAGTGTGTAGCCAACCGAATTGGTAATAAGTTTCGCATATTTATGTAGATGCCAGGCCCTCTCCACCCACCACAAATTAATGGTTAAACAAAGTTATATGTAAATATTTAATAAAGAAGTTTTGAACTTTAAGCCAAACATACAGTAGATTCATATGAATGTGTGTATAATTTCTTGTATACACGCAGGCAGGCTAAGAAAGATACATCGACATTGACCACAAGAAAGTTATGCCGACTTCTAGGAATTATGTGGGAAGTCAGGACTTGCTTATCCCAGCGTTGTGCTCCTTCAATATATGCATGAAAGCCCATTAAATGGCCAAAAATGGAAGTTATGCGAATGCTTAAGAATCCCACTTCGTAAAAACCAAAACTTTATGAGAGAAGAGGAGATGCCCTTAAATAGAATAAGTCGACCCCTACTCCGCCGCATGTTAAGAGCGCCAACAACACCAACAAAAAAGAAGAGAGAACAAAAACCACGAGGAAATAATTTAAGGATATGCATTTGGAATGTGCGCACCCCAGAGCATACCCAATATTAGACGAGGAGTGTAAGGCAAATATTATGATAGGATCCGAGATGATAAAAAAGAAAATTACGAACCTTTATTACAGCTGCCACAATAGATTGCGTATCTAATGATGTGGATTAGTCGTGGGAAATATGTTCTTAGGTCAGAGGTCACCGACTGTCCACAAGAACTCGGTTAGCTGTCATACACATTAGAGGTAGGAATATATGGTTGTAGGGAAAGTTTTATGACCATCATGGAACCTACGGAACGTGTTGCAAATGTCACAACAAACGTATGTTATGAGTCTTACATGCTGCGAGAATGACCGATTCAGTAGGTCATAATGAGACACAGCAAAAAGGAAGTGGGTAGGGAAGGACACGTCGCACTTTCACTATTGTATTATTAACTCACAGCATTAGGGACGAGCAAAACTTATATATGTGGCACTGTCACTGGGGGAAAGGCAGGTGAAATTGGTACGTGCTGTCCTTAGTAATGCCATGTGACCAATTGTCGTCGAATAGTATAGGACGGACATGAGGTAGTTAATAACGTGCAAATGTGTTTTCACAGAGGTACGTAGTTAGAAAATTCTTAATTGGGCAAGAATTAAAGCCCAGAGACAAGTGAGGTTGAAAGCTGACTTGGATGTTCGTTCTTCCCCAGAAAAATTACTGAAACCGTAAAATAATAAATGTTTGCACCGAAAAATATATGAAAAAATAGGTTACGCATACGCCACCGAAGCAGGTACTGACAACCCGAATCTACCTTCTAGTGGCTCAATTCTGTTTCTGTGCATCATGAGCACAAACGAGCCTGGCTGCTGCCTCGCCATGTCTGGGAAATATTAAAACTCTTTGCACCGAAAAATGTATGAGAAAATAGGTTACGCATACGCCACCGAACCAGGTACTGACAACCCGAATCTACCTTCTCGTGGCTCAATTCTGTTTCTGTGCATCATGAGCTCAAACGAGCCTGGCTGCTGCCTCGCCATGTCTGGAAAATATTAAAACTCTTTGCACCGAAAAATGTATGGGAAAATAGGTTACGCATACGCCACCGAACCAGGTACTGACAACCCGAATCTACCTTCTCGTGGCTCAATTCTGTTTCTGTGCATCATGAGCTCAAACGAGCCTGGCTGCTGCCTCGCCATGTCTGGGAAATATTAAAACTCTTTGCACCGAAAAATGTATGAGAAAATAGGTTACGCATACGCCACCGAAGCAGGTACTGACAACCCGAATCTACCTTCTAGTGGCTCAATTCTGTTTCTGTGCATCATGAGCACAAACGAGCCTGGCTGCTGCCTCGCCATGTCTGGGAAATATTAAAACTCTTTGCACCGAAAAATGTATGAGAAAATAGGTTATGCATACGCCACCGAACCAGGTACTGAGAACCCGAATCTACCTTCTAGTGGCTCAATTCTGTTTCTGTGCATCATGAGCACAAACGAGCCTGGCTGCTTCCTCGGCATGTCTGGGAAATATTAAAACTCTTTGCACCGAAAAATGTATGGGAAAATAGGTTACGCATACGCCACCGAAGCAGGTACTGACAACCCGAATCTACCTTCTAGTGGCTCAATTGTGTTTCTGTGCATCATGAGCACAAACGAGCCTGGCTGCTTCCTCGGTATGTCTGGGAAATATTAAAACTCTTTGCACCGAAAAATGTATGAGAAAATAGGTTACGCATACGCCACCGAAACAGGTACTGACAACCCGAATCTACCTTCTAGTGGCTCAATTCTGTTTCTGTGCATCATGAGCACAAGCGAGCCTGGCTGCTTCCTCGGTATGTCTGGGAAATATTAAAACTCTTTGCACCGAAAAATGTATGAGAAAATAGGTTACGCATACGCCACCGAACCAGGTACTGACAACCCGAATCTACCTTCTCGTGGCTCAATTCTGTTTCTGTGCATCATGAGCACAAACGAGCCTGGCTGCTGCCTCGCCATGTCTGGGAAATATTAAAACTCTTTGCACCGAAAAATGTGTGAGAAAATAGGGTACGCATACGCCACCGAACCAGGTACTGACAACCCGAATCTACCTTTTCGTGGCTCAATTCTGTTTCTGTGCATCATGAGCACAAACGAGCCTGGCTGCTTCCTCGGCATGTCTGGGAAATATTAAAACTCTTTGCACCGAAAAATGTATGAGAAAATAGGTTACGCATACGCCACCGAAGCAGGTACCGAATCTACCTTCTAGTGGCTCAATTCTGTTTCTGTGCATCATGAGCACAAACGAGCCTGGCTGCTTCCTCGGCATGTCTGGGAAATATTAAAACTCTTTGCACCGAAAAATGTATGAGAAAATAGGTTACGCATACGCCACCGAACCAGGTACTGACAACCCGAATCTACCTTCTCGTGGCTCAATTCTGTTTCTGTGCATCATGAGCACAAATGAGCTTAGATGCTGCCTCGTCATGTCTGGGAAATATTAAAACTCTTTGCACCGAAAAATGTATGAGAAAATAGGTTACGCATACGCCACCGAACCAGGTACTGACAACCCGAATCTACCTTCTCGTGGCTCAATTCTGTTTCTGTGCATCATGAGCTCAAACGAGCCTGGCTGCTGCCTCGCCATGTCTGGGAAATATTAAAACTCTTTGCACCGAAAAATGTGTGAGAAAATAGGTTACGCATACGCCACCGAACCAGGTACTGACAACCCGAATCTACCTTCTCGTGGCTCAATTCTGTTTCTGTGCATCATGAGCACAAACGAGCCTGGCTGCTTCCTCGGCATGTCTGGGAAATATTAAAACTCTTTGCACCGAAAAATGTATGAGAAAATAGGTTACGCATACGCCACCGAACCAGGTACTGACAACCCGAATCTACCTTCTCGTGGCTCAATTCTGTTTCTGTGCATCATGAGCACAAATGAGCTTAGATGCTGCCTCGTCATGTCTGGGAAATATTAAAACTCTTTGCACCGAAAAATGTATGAGAAAATAGGTTACGCATACGCCACCGAACCAGGTACTGACAACCCGAATCTACCTTCTCGTGGCTCAATTCTGTTTCTGTGCATCATGAGCTCAAACGAGCCTGGCTGCTGCCTCGCCATGTCTGGGAAATATTAAAACTCTTTGCACCGAAAAATGTGTGAGAAAATAGGTTACGCATACGCCACCGAACCAGGTACTGACAACCCGAATCTACCTTCTCGTGGCTCAATTCTGTTTCTGTGCATCATGAGCACAAACGAGCCTGGCTGCTTCCTCGGCATGTCTGGGAAATATTAAAACTCTTTGCACCGAAAAATGTGTGAGAAAATAGGTTACGCATACGCCATCGAAGCAGGTACTGACAACCCGAATCTACCTTCTCGTGGCTCAATTCTGTTTCTGTGCATCATGAGCACAAATGAGCTTAGATGCTGCCTCGCCATGTCTGGGAAATATTAAAACTTTTTGCACCGAAAAATGTATGAGAAAATAGGTTACGCATACGCCACCGAAGCAGGTACTGACAACCCGAATCTACCTTCTCGTGGCTCAATTCTGCTTCTGTGCATCATGAGCACAAATGAGCTTAGATGCTGCCTCGTCATGTCTGGAAAAATGTGGAAAAATAGGTTACGCATACGCCACCGCTAAAGTTATCCTGCCAATAACTCTACTTTGCTCTAACCTTGTAAGGATTTCATTTATTACTTAATTTCATAGCTTAAACATAAGTCACTTCCTTTTGGGGTTCCCCTCGAGGTTACAATGGATTGAGAGGGATTTGCTTCTCACTTCTCTTTTGAACTCAGCGCTAGGACCCTTAATTTAAGGCATGCTCTGACAAGCTTCCAGTCTCAGTCTTGAATGTTCTTCATTAGACTGAGCTTCAAATATGTATGTTAAAGGATCTAATTTTGCTGCCAATCAGGTCAATAAAAGATATATCTTCCGATATGTGCAGACAGTCGGTGATGATGTCCCAGTGCCATAAAGGTGAACTGAGAATAGCAGGCTCTTGTGAAGAGTCTACTTTAATGTTCCAAAAGGCCTTTGCTGCGTAATTGTCCCCATTGTTCAAACAAACATCAATCGGCAAGAGTTATTTTTCGTTTGATCTCACAGCTGGTATGTATCGTTATCCCGATTGATATGGGAAACAGAGACAAAATCCTTAATTATCTCGAAGTTACATTCCTACCAAGAATGCCTGAAATATCCAACAATTCCATTATTCTTGGCGCAGTTTACGTACTCCTTTGATGTTCTGTCAAATGAATTTTTACTTCAAAAGTTTCATTCCATTCCAAAGTCCAATGAAAGTATTTACGGGAATATAAATATAATTTCATCACTTAACTACCTTTGCCTGTCCACTTTGCCTCCAGGGCACATAAGGTCAAAAGTGTTCCATCCTTTCTCTAACCCTCGTTCTTTCGCGTAGTTTTAAGCAGATGAGGGGATCAAAACTATCAACAAACCATTCAGCCCTAATCCAAGTCTAAAAGCCGATCTAAATTTTCAAACTTTTTTCCCTTCAACATTATAAGTCAACCCCTCTTGGGAATCACACTCCTCGTCACATGCTGCTCCCTTAACATGAAGAAGGAAGAAAAACTATCCAAAGGATACGAAAGTGTCCAACCTTTCAGGACACATAAAAATAATAGAAAAATAAGTTTTTTCCCCTTTTAGTTAATAAACCCGGCTCGTAAAAGAAAAACAAAAGTTCCACCAAAGCGAATGGCCCTTGCCCGATGGGTAACTTTAAATTTGTTCCATTTTTTGTCCTTCATCGCATAATACTCGCTAATACCTCCATTCACCGAAATTTAGCGTGCCTTCTTGAATTGCTATCTCCAAAGGACTAATAACAATTAACTGGTCTTATGCGACTTCTCTGCGAAACAGAGTACAAGTTCGAATACTCGTCTTCTGGCCGGGGGATGTCACAACCCCTCGCAAGGGACTGCCTCTTTTTCAAAGGAAATGTGCGGATTCTCCATTTAACTCAATTATGAGCATTGTGGAAAAATTAACTTAGATTTCTTTCCTTTGACACAGGCAGGTACCTAATTGGATAAGAGAGCTTTTATGTGATAAAAATGACATGATTACATTATAATTAGGTACGCATGGGCCGGGGAGCTCGGCAATCGATAAGTTTACCGGTAATGCCATTAATTTGCGGAAAACATCCTCTTCGGCTTCGCGTTATGGAGCCGTAGTTTATGATGCTTAGTTTTCGCTATTAGTAAATAAATAATTAGTGACTCTTGCCAGAATAATAAAGAAATAATTTACCAGAGGAACATTAAGGAGTTTTATGTTTCCTTACCTGGGCTATAAAACAAAAATAAAAGTGAAATTTTATTACGAAAAATGGCGACATGCGCTTAGTGTCGTTAAAATATAAATAACTCATCTGTTGGGATAGAATATCCTGGCAGCAAATTACTTTGTCAAAAGTTATGACTGACAGAGAAATGTGCGGAGTCGCTTCAATCCTAATCCTAAACCAGGATCAAGAACAGTCACCGAACCATCCCACAACCCGGTTCACAGTGCAGGAGAGTGTCGTGTCAAATTGACGATGACAAATGCAGATTACTTGGTGTTTGTCACACACGAATTTTTAAAATCATTAAACTGACAAAATGATGTGGAATTTTGAATTTGTTTTTTGAATTTCCACCGAATTCAATTTACTTTTTGTTTTGTCGCTCTAAGTCGTGTCCTTCGAAAAGAAATTCCAATTCAAGTTGACTCATAGCAGTCAGTCACAACTGAAAGGAGCAAATGATTTATTGCATACGTATCGGTAGTAAGTGTTTTATGGTCCACAGGAGGATTTGGATCAACTTTGGATGGGAAAACTCGATACGATTATTGGATATAATAAAATTGTTTTAGCCGTGTTTAATGTACCAGATGGTATGGGTACAGAGGTTTGTGAAATAAATTCTATTCGAGTTTTGAAGAACACTTCAACTTCTTCCAGGCAGGTCACCTGCACAGGATTAAGGTAATGTGGGAGTCACACTTTTAAGTTTTTCAGTAAGGACATAACAATTTTGTATTGAAATATTACTAAGAATAATTGAGATATAGAACTAAAAATCATTTCGATCGTAGTACAAATGCTAGATTTAAATATGGAACTCGATTTAGTTTATGTGGCCACTGCGAGCACGTTTGGAGGGCTCGATTCTGTTGAGGCTATTTTCCACTACTTTTCCACACATATCAGGGGAAACGTTGTCAATTTCGTGTATGAGTTTGTTTTTCATAAGCTCTTCCAACGTTGTTGGCCTATTTGGCATAAACCAAACCATTTCTCGAGATTGCGCAATTACCGAACTTCCCCTTCAATAGATCAGTTGTTTGACTAGCTATGCGACATGTGGCACCGTCTTGGTGGAACCACATACCACTGATGTCAGGTTCATTCGATTCTGGGGAAAAATAGTCTTCCACCATGGCACGGTAGTGAACTCTATTGACCGTAATTTGGAGATCATTTTTATAGGCGAAAAATGCGATTCAATATCCACACCACATCATCACTTTTTGTGGCTGCAATGGAGTCTGAAGCAGCCAAAATGGATTTAGCTATGAATGAGGGTAAAACCCAGTATATGCTATTAACTAGAAGGGACACACAACATCGACGAATCGGACAGAACGTCACAATCGACAGCTATAACTTTGAGCTAAACAGCGACGTCAACCTTGTCAAAAACTTCGCATTAGTCGTTTGAAATTAGTCGTAGAGCGAACGGACACCAATCCTCCGGCATGCAGAGTCTTCGAATTAAACTCGGATGGACAATGCAATAGAAGAAGACCTTATCTTAGGTGGCGCTCACAACTAGAAAATAACCTCAACCTTAATCATTTTAAAGTGCGCAGCTAGCCAAAGACCACGTTAACTGCAGAGACGTGTTGGTTTAGGCCCAGGTCCACCCCGAATTGTACCACATATGGGTTCGTTGCTGTCAAAAATACAACCACTAACCATTTAATGAGCTTCATTCTCTTGAAATTTTTAGCACAATCGGAGAAGTATCGGTGGTTCAAAGGATCAAATGGCTTCAGTTCTTAAGTTAATTTGATTTTGTAAGGATGCTTGGCAAGATTTTTCTACAAAATCACACTCTGAACTACTGACAGGGACATTTTTTTGTGAATTTGTTGACTCGAATTTGTCCACTATACCTCGCACAGCCAGTTTCGAATGTAGGTTGTGACCACCGACTCATAATTTAGTGATTTCCACACGTTACTCGTCCTGGAAATTCATTACAATAAAAATGTAAACTTGGCTAATGTTCAGCATTAAAATACAGAATTGTCATGTCCCTATTGAAAAACCCTTTACATAAGGGCTTAAGTAGCAGTGAGCACATGTAGTTGTAAGACTGCTGAAAGCCGATTGTTGAAATTGCAGGCAAAGAAGTTACTTATCTGAGAATAACCATGGACAGTAAACTCACCTGGAAACCACACGCAGAAGAGTTCGCTAGGATAGCGACGCGGGCAATAATGATATGCCGGAACTTAGCGGGCAAATCTTGGGGATGTAGTCCGACCAGTTTCAGACGGATGTACATATATTGCTTTGCGATACTAATGATCATATAGTCTGATCATCACGAGGCAGGCACTCAATAAGGCGCAAAGACTGGCATGCCTCTGTATTTTAAGACTCATCCGTTTGTGTTTGTTTGAAACACTACAGATTTTGGGTATTTTATTGGAGCTAGCGATTCATGAAAAACAAATAATTTTAGTTCAGTTTGAAAAGTAGAAAAGTATTCAAAAATATTCACAATAAATCAACTCACAAATGCATTTATTTGTACAATATGCTAGGAACTGAAAGAAACTGAGAAATGGGCCAGTAGGGCGTATACGTACTTTTTTTTTTCATTGATGCATGTATGATCCGGATTTGACATAGTTATTTCAATCAACGTCAAAACGAAGTGTAATTAGAAACTTTATATACTTAGTTCAAGCTTTAATAGTCGCTGCGTGCTAAAATTGTGATTCCGTGCTTGGTACACACGTTTCGCGTATTACAAGCAGAATATGGCCGGCATAATGTGAGCAAACTATAGGCAGGACTGTAAATAAAAATTCAGAGGCTGACTCTCTTACAGACCGTCTTAAGGCCTGTCCATCAGCAAATGTAAGTTTTATAGAAAATATGGCTGCCTGTAGTAAAAGTGTTGTAGAAGATCTAAATCTATGGATTTCACGGCGAGCACATCATTTGGCATACTATGGCATCTATACTCCTAAAAAGTCCAACTCGCTCAAAAACTGAAGCCAGCTGATCACGGAATGCGTATAAAAAATGTGGTGTCATTGGTCTATACTTTTTCAAATATGACCAAATAGTGATCGATTTTTTTCACTTCAAATCGTAGACATGGATGTAGATGACATGTGGTTTCAAAAAGACGGTGTCACATCTCACACAACACGACTCGTTTTAACTTTTTTGCAATAAAAGTGTTAAATTAATTTCCTTTCTTCTCTGCAGTCTAGGTACGCATTGAGATAGTCCGTGGTATGAACTTTTCCTAGATATTTCTTTAGGATCACGGAATGGTCCTAAATGATGCACTACGTCTGACAGACTTATTCTTAGAACACTAATTGCTGCCGGGACTTGAACGAAAATGTCCAGCGGTAGAAAATTAAGGATAGCCTCCAGTCCTGCAGTAGGTATTGTATTGTAATTTTTGGTAATACACAACAAGGGAGCCATACCTCCTATCTTTCCCTATTCACGCTTTCGAGGATAGACTGAATACCGCAGAAGTTTGAAGCCTTCGTGCAATAAGAAATAATATTGTAGTGGCCGCCGTGACTCAGTGGTTAGTGCGTTGGATTATGGAGCAAGGGGTTCGAGGTTCGAATCCCTGTCGGGACAGGTCCCACCTGTCGCGAGCGTCTGAAAAACATCCGAGAGTACAACTGTCCTGAGAAAGCTTCTCAAATAACAAATTGCCCTTCAGACACGGCATTAGACAATAGGCCCGTTCCATTCGTGTAAAGAATATAGCACGCACAACACGAATGGTTGTGAGAAACTAGGCCTTGGGTCCCATCGACCTGTTGCGCGAAGTATTTTTTTTTTTTACTGTACGAAGGCTTCAAACTTCTTCCAAATTTCAATAAATAAACTTTGATAGTCTGCACCTCTTCCAGCAGAACTTATCCATAGGTCATTGCCTCAATGATGGGATACTCTAAAAAGCTCGACTCCTCATGGCACATGGAAAAGGACATTTCTTACCCTTTTCTAAATATTATTTGTTTAGGAATTGAAAGTGAATTTGAATGTTATACGAACTCTGGACAGTCTGCAATCTAAGCCTTTCGTTCTTGAAATTTTGTTACAGTAGATGAGTTGTTGGTGTGTTTCTTTGTATTCCTGCAGGTAGGAACCAAAAATCTCTTAGGCAAGGCTTCTGTCAAGGGTCATTTCGATGAAGAAATCTGCATCCAAAGTGACTAGATTCAGAGTTCACCAGCTAAGACGGCCTGAGTTCTACAGAATACTCTCAATTGACAGAGACTAGTACACAGTCGTTGATTTTATATTTTGTTCAAAATTTCTGTCAAAAATTCTGATTTTTTTTCTTGAAAATTAGGAACCACTTTCTCGAATAAAATTGTAACGTCGTTTAGAGTTTAGAACATTTATCTCTCAATAACTTGGAGAAGTTATTACGAAAGGTTCAACCGACCCATTCTATGGAATTGAAGTAAATCTGTAATCTGAATGCATATCTGTAATCTGTACAAATTTTGACGTAACGTTTCAACTCACGACTTGTACCTCGAAATCTGATGCCACAATTCCTAATTGAATGGCAAGTTCCATCTCAATTCAACCTTGGCATTCATCATCCATTAGTATTTCCCTTCCACATTTAATTAGAACATTCGACATATGAATCCGATTACAAGCATTGTTAATTGGTTCTAAGAATACCAGATGCTATGTGAGACGTCGTTGCATGGGGCAACATATAGCAACCAACTCCCATCCATATGATCCTAGAATCGCCGACGACGACGCCGCCGCCCTATCGAGCATATGCCGCACGTGCATATGCATAAGATCCGACGAGGAATCTGAATAATTTGTCCGATTACATCCCCATTGCAATTATCGTCAAACGAACAATAAATTCAAATTGAATTACAAGCGAAATTACCACCATTTTGAGTTAAACAGGCATTCCAGCTGTCCTTCAGCTCGTTTGCGGTTAAGTATGTTTTCGCAGATACATACCACTGATCCGATTTAACTATTTACCTCGTCGCTAAGAGTGTTTCTTCTGGTAGTTCCACCAAAGATCCATCATAAATCGCAGTAAAGACCTGCCTGTGCATAACTATACCACCCAGTCCTGTGTGCTGTAACAATGATGGTAGATACAAATCTCGTCAGAAGAGATTTAGAAAAGAGGAGGGAAACTGCGATACTTCAGCACACTGTCAGTTACTGCAAACGTTCAAATGGCAGGTATTAATGAAAACGAAGCGAAGAGGGAAAGGCAAAATGAAAACTCAATTTTCCATTACCAGGTGGACTGGATAGACAGTCAGAGAGCGAGACAGAGAAAGAGATAGACGAGTATCTCATGCATATAAACAAGAGCCGCATCTGTGAAGGATCCACACGGAGTACAATACACGTAGCCTTGTGAGGAGTCACGTTGGAAGGATGTTAGCACATAATGAATGCGTACATGGGAACACTTGTTGCTCTTCTCATGGCAGCGCTGCGAAAATTGAAATAAATGACTACTGGCAGGAAAACTACACACTGGCGGCGGGAGACAAGGAGTGAATAAAAGAACAAATCACAGAACACCAATGTTCTACAGCAAAAAGGGGGAGCGGGACTCTATTATTTCGACGTCCTGATAACGTCTATTCTCCCCCTCGTGCCGCTTTTGTTATTTTCCTTTAATTTGAGTTCATTTTCCGGCAAATAAAACAAACGAAATACGACAGAAGCGACGGCGCGACGAAGAAACATTGATTAGCAGTAGTAGCGTCAACGGATGCCAGAGAATGCCAACAACAGGAGAGCTAGGAATCATTGGGGAAGTGGTGGAATGCGGTAATTAAATTTCACTGTGAGTTGCTGCGCCCAAGCTGACAGGATAATATTCCATTTCTATTCCCCGATAAGGATTTCTCTTCCCGTGGACATATTCGCAGAGAACTGCCTCTGTTTCCTCCTACTTTTGTGGTACTTTTGTGGCCTCGACATTGCCTGCAAATGGTTAACTTGATATCTTACAAATAACAAAAATCAATATTTGATAAATGCATGTGGAGTGGGCTCGACTGTACGCATTAGATACATACAAGTCTGCGCGAGCAAGTGAAAAATAAAACCAGCTAAGGGAAAGTTCCATGCGTGGGATTTTAATTAGAGGCCAACTTAGAGCTAATTAAATGAAATACTACATGCACTGCTGAAACTCGTGTCAAGGACTTTAATTGAATTAAGAAAATCTCCGATGAAAGTTTCAGGATGTTACTTTTATGAAACAAAGTACTCATATAGCATTTTCTGGTTTGAAAACAAAAGTCAATCCAAGAAGAAGTTGACAGGAAGCTACTAGCACAGCAACCAATCTCAGGATGTATCAGAACTGACGCCATGAGAACAACTCGAAAAAATAAACTGGAAACAGTTTTTGGCTTGTGGTGTCAATTTTAGTACTTAAGCCAACCGGACATACTCTGATTCTAAGGACTAATGGAAACAAAAGAAGTATTAGAAAGTCCGTATCCATGCTTCGGAAATGGAGATAGAAAGCAACATTATTTTGGAGTCCCTGTAAACACACAGCGATTATGTTTGGATTACACCCTGAAGGTCGTGGTGGTTTCTAGATAATGTATCTCAAATCATATTGATCTTTGACCATTTATCCTCCAGAAGGAGGAAATCTTTGAACTCAACTTTGATGAGTGGAAGACATCCTTCATGATTTGCTACAAGACATTGGTGCTAGGTAGGGTACATATGACCTACTACAACCAACTAGAATATAGTTAGCGATGCATAGAACTTATTTCTTCTCTCTTCAGTTCTAGAGAATACCCGCTGCCACTGAAATGCATGCATTTGGATGCAATTTATCTGAACCTGAAAGGATATTGCCTCTTCCTTGTTGTCTAGAAATTATAGACGGGAGTCTTAGTCGTTCATTTGCTTGTCCTCCTATCATCGCATTCTGAGCAACATCCACATCTTAATACAGCTCGTAGATTGTAAACGGTGGGCCATCTAGTGGTTTCTTTTTAAATCATAGGTTATCTTGACACTGACAGCTGTTTCCCACTCACAATTTTAACAGAAAGTCAGTATCATACCTCCGCAGAGCGAAATGAGTCGCTTTAAGCCTTAAAAACGTTGGAAAATATTGAAAATTTGTTTCCAAAGTGAGTGCTGTGTAGCCCAAACAGTGCCTTATTTGAAGAGAAGTTTTGGCCGAAATGAAGCACCCACCGAACCTGCTGTATGCAAGTTTGTGCAAAAAGGTCGTATGCTAGTGGACAATAGTCATGGTCCCCGTCGTCGTACAGAGGAGAATGTGGCTGCTGTAGCCGAGAGTGTGAGACTCAATTCACGAACATCAACTCGCCATCGATCTCAACAGCTCCACATTTCATGTACTAGCCTGAGGAGAATCCTGCACAAAGATCTCGGATTATTCGTTTACAAGGTCCAATTGACCCTTCGCTCCGTTATCGCTTCGCAGTTTGGGGCTAAGCTACGGCTACGTTAACAAACAAAATTGTCGCACCTGGGGCTCGGAAAACCCGACCATTATTGTCGAGAACCCGATGCATCCACAGAGAGTGACAGTTTGGTGCAGATTGTGGAGTGGTGGCATCATTGGACCGTTTTTCTTCGAAAATAAGGCTGGAAACAACGTTTCGGTCAACAGTGGGCCATGTTACAGGGCCATGTTAACCGACTTTTTCATACTGAAATTGAAAACATGATTTGGATGACCGCTGGTTCAAGCACGATGGCGTGCCATGCCACACAGCCCATGCCACAATCGATCTTTTCCCAAATCGTGTTCTTGCCGATTCTTGGCCGCCTTGGCGGTGTCAATTGGCCCCCTCGGAGCTGCGATATGGACTTTTGTTTTCTTAGGAACAGTGAAGGACCAATGATATGCCAACAATCCGGAAACGGTTCAAGCACTTAAGGCCAATATCATCATCATCAGGTCTTGGAAAACTGGTGTGACAAAATGCGCTCCTGCGAAGCCAGCCGAAGCAGCCACTTGAACGGCGTTGTGTTCTAGTAAAGCCATTGTTCATTTTATTGCATTTTTAAGAAGAAACTTCTATTTGCCCACCCTGTACATCCATCGTTGAGAATAAATTTTCATAAGTCTTGCAATACATTTTTTTTTGAAAAGAGTAGTCTCTTTAAAATCTCAACCCGTTTATACAAATTGCAAAAGTTCCTGCTATTTCCATTAAAACTGAATCAAGGGATTGGTGGAAAGGCGTAGCAGAAAGGACACTCAAGTGCACATAGTCTAGTTACAAGAATATCATTGGAAAGTTACGATGGGATAATCCGCGCCAGAAAACTACTAAATTCTCATAAAACGAAACGACTTCATATTATGCACACGCGGGACCATAACCTCCTTGAAGAACATGTACAACAGTTTGTCGCTGATGACTTCCTTAACTAACAACGCACTCTCTCACAGACGTGTATCTCATACTGAATTTCTTGAAAAAAAAAACGCAAAACACCCAACTGAATGGAGTGCTAAAAGTAGAAAGGAAATTGCTTCCTTTATTCGATATCACTGAGATTCGATAACTGCAAAATTATATGGAACACGCATTCAATGCAAAAATGGAAACTCTTTCGATCGAAAGAATTTATTTGGAATTTTCAATTATTAGCCAGATTCCCCTAACGACGATGTTACATAGTTCCCTGCATTCAACTGCATGACAATAGTTCGTTGAATAAAAATTCAAAAATTCTCCTCTCCTCACACAGGACTCAATAACGTCGTCCTCTCTGTTGGAACGTGCTCCGGGCTACATTGTCCAAAGGCCAAAGGAAACATTGATGACATTACAAAATCATCGATAGAACGAGTACACTGATGTGGAAACGACAGAGCAAACCCTGCCATCTGAACCAGTAGCAGAGAAATTTGCTTACAAAAAAGAAAAAAAAAAAAAAAAAACACTGCCAGGATAATATCGTCCATAAAGCGAAACTGTTTTCTCTATAAAAGTGAATCAGATAAGCCAGCATTTTCGTACACAGATTACCAACGATGGCAGAAGAAATTTTAATCCATTACAAGAACAACAAAAAGTACTGCCTTCGTGCGATGAAGATATCAAACCTAAAGCTGAGCCACAACCACAATACCGTGATTCGTCGAAATTTGTAATTTTTATGGTTGAGTTGGCTTCTCGCTAAATCTCGGTGTAACAACAACAGGAAGGAACTGACGCTCCCATCCTCTCGCTGGCTCGTTCGTCAATGTCCTTGAATAATTAAAACATTTGGGCAACTAAGAACCCTTATCAAACCGAAATTGATTTGATTCAATCCTAAATATAACACTGCGGACCTACTTCAAAAGCCAAGACGTTGATTTACACAGGAATGTAATTATATTTTAACTTTAAAGCCCGTACCGTATCCAATACACACATAGCCATTGGAAGGACGACACGAACCCATCGCAGCATAACTTATGGATGAAAAGTTACTGTATGCGTGTGTGTGTGTGTAAAAGTTATTAGATACAATTTTGGTTTTCCATTTACAGGCAATTTTCTGGAGAAATATTGTTTCAGTCATAAACAGTTTGAATGTCTCCCAGGATGTGTATGTGAGGAGTGAAACGACGCCCCCCCCAGAAGCACACTTAAAGTACAATTTCAATAAAAAAAAGAATAACAACCCACACCTGTAGACATATTAGGGTGTAACCTAAGAAACGGGGTTATCCTGGAGATTTATGCGTATTTTTAGAATCGACGTCTTACGGAAAGCACCGATTCGGGGGGAGCGTAGCTGTAAAGTTACGAAGTACTTGGTACTTCATCATCAAAAAACCCAGAAATACATTTTTTATCAGTCTCATGCGAAACTTGGCCAAAGACCGCATGTGCTTAAAGGTGACTTCCTTTTTATGAAGTTCGCTGTATTACAACTTGTCTTGGGATGAAATATTTAGTAGAGCATAACTTTGCCCTAAGGGAAGTCGTTAAAGCGTATTTGTGTGTCAAATCATTGTGTGTCATTGTGTCATAATCAAGTACTTGGAAATGTTGTTCGGAAAACAGATACTTTGTTAATAAAGTTCCATGCATATCTATTGGATATCAAAGAACTGTCATGTGATTGATACACCTACACGTAATCAACTATGCCATTCTGTCATAGTTCAAAGTTGAGAGTATAAAATTGGAAAAATGGTTGGCTTTTGAACTTTGTGACAACTTACAATTACATGTAGTAGGTGAACGTATTTGTACTACAAGTGGAATGTACAGGATGACCCTGTATGTCCTTGTTCCAATGATTAGTGGCCCTGAGTTCGTAATCACATTCATGCAAATATTTTCAGTAACAGGGGCCCAGGGTAATTTATTTTCCTTTTAGTTGAGAAGCTTTTCCACTTTTAAGATAAAGTGGTCACTTTGTCTCTTTTGTACCTAGGATGGCGTACAATTTTTGTGGTCAGGTAATTTGTGGTCCGGACTTTGAGTTATGTTTAAGTCCGCATGCTTGGATTCGTAGAAGAAGTCTATTTTGTGTCTATTTACATTGAGAGTTGTCACTCGTCGGTGCTCTTAATAATATTGTTCTCTTCGGAAGGACGAATTCGAATTGCTTTAGCTTCATCTGTCAGTATATCTATGATGCTGATTCCCGCGACAATGTACGTTAATGCATTCGAAACTAATTTAGGCCGGTAAAGCTCGAAGTTAGATTAGTGTAGGGACTCTGTTCATGTGGAACCGAATGTGCTTACTTACCACATTCTGGAGAGCGTCGGAGCATAAATTTGACGATTTACTTGATATCTATGGTGTTCCAATGTTTATGTCAAGATATTTCATAAATTTTTTTGGGTGTGTACTATGTGATGTAAAACCTTGCCTTTCATGGTTTGTTTTGACTCTGACTGGCTTGTGTTCTGCCAAAGCTAGACTTGTTGGCTAGTTCTTACTCATCTCAGAACACTGATCTAATCACATTTCCTATCTATGAAGTCGCTCAACACCCCCCCAAACAGGCACATTAGGAGCATTTCCATGAATCTATGTGATGGACCAAGCCTACACAAAAGTCATACAAAGCTCTTGATGCGAAATTTCGCCTGCACTCATACAGAATTGAATAGACACTCTCATTGAATCTCTACTGCCTGTCATTAGATCCAGGTATGAACTCAGTTACATTCCAATAGCATTTCGGGGCAATCTCTGTCTGGTTGGTGACTTAAGGTCCAAAAGAGTGTCTGGTGTGATGAATTGCCTGCACAATGAAGCCATGATGACGACCGACCTCACGACGATTGATCTAGAACTGAGTCGGAATTTCAATAAATTTTTTTAAATAATTTGCGCACGTTTGTCAAGTAAAAAATGATGCACAATAGAATGGCACATTTTACTGAATATTTTGACAGCTAAACATCATTGATAACTTTGACAGTTAATGAAACAAAGTAATTGAAAAAAAGTATCATTGCTATCTGGTCACCCTTATATCTTCTCAGATGAACTTCCTATCTGGTTATGACTTTCTGAAGTGTCATCTCAAGACACTTGGTATTAGCCAGTTGAACACCTGACGACGACATTGCAACTGTCGAACATATTTTATTGAATGTCTTCTCCGTCTACACTAAAATACCAAGGCTTTACCTCATTTATTAACTTGATTTCAGCTATTAGCCAAATCCCCACAATCTTTTAAAGGAAATAGCACACAAGATCTGCATGAGGTCGTGGTGCTCCTTGAGGCTGTTTCAAAGCCTATAGACCCAATAAACAGTAATAAAGTACGATATAGCAAAATTAATTGAAAAATATAATTTATACAAGAATTCTGCTTTCGCTTATATAAAAAATAAAAATTGAAAAGTATTCCATTATTGCTGCGGGCAACAGGTGCCACCTGAATAAGGAATCAAATATTTAATGATGAATATTTATTCTTCATTCCATTAATTGAAGAATTTTGTCTTTCTTTTTGTTTTTTGGTTTTTCAAAACACCCTTGCACGACTGTCTGAATGTTGTTTAGCAAATTATTCTGCGTAACTTTTCTTAACTTTCCAGACCAGTACATCCTTGTTAATTTAAGGGTGATTATGACTTTTACGTTTTGGAAAATTAGAAGAAGAACCAATTAAATATTTCATTAGAAAGTTTGTACGAGAATTTGTTGGAATCATTTTTAGGAGAGAAATACTCTTACCTACCCATTCGCAGTGGATAATGAATGCGGATTAAGCCATAGGCTATGGAGTGGAGTTATTCAAAATCATAAGCATCTCTGCGGGTAGTGTACTAAATTAAAATAAAACACAATATCTTAGGAGTAGTTAATGCAAATTGAGACATCAGATACTGTGGGTAACCTTTTGCTAACCTAGGGGAATGGCAGCAATACTTGAAGGCTGCGGTACTCCAGCAGAATACGAGAACAGATTTCGTCAGAATTCAGAAAATTTTCAGCGTTAAATACCGAATTGGAAACTGGATTTCATGAGAAAATTACTTGTGCCACCATTTAATGAAAACTAGAAGTTTATTCTTTTTTCGATTTCCCGAAACTATTGACGAACTATGAGTGGTGTTGAATCCCTTTTCTTAGATTTGAAACTTTCAGCGAACTCAGTACCTGGGATGACCAGGTTATTCCTAAGAGTTACTTATAATGAATATTTCCACGAATTCAAAAAAAAAAGGAAGGCCATTCATCTGTTATCCACCAGAATTATGAAAAGGTCATGGCAAATGGATTCAGAGTTTCCTAGAACTCACTGGAAGGCTTGATTGCCGAGAATTTTGTTTGCAAGGCAACAAGGTATTCATCCTCCTATTTTGTTGTTTCAAGAAGATATAATTATAAGATACTTATGAGATTATGAGATTTGAGCTCGATTAGAGTGATGTTGAATTGAGTCTTCACTTTGTTCTGAATTTAGATTGGAAGTGTTTTGATTTTGGTTATCAGTTGCTGGCTTTTTGGTTTCATGTTGAGGTTGAATTGTTACTACAGTGATAGGTTATGATAAAAATCAAGGATCAAAACCATGGTACCAACTGACTTTATTATGGAAATGCATATTGCTTGTGTGCCTTTGTTTGCTCAAAAGAATGGTCAATGCATTTGTTGTCTTGTTCCTGACCACAAGCAAAGGTTGTACTCGATATAATGGCACTTCGTATTTAGTCTACAGAGTGTTCGAATATGGGTGGATGAAGCCATGCTCAATGACTGGACTATCAGCTCTATATGCCCCATCTTCAAGAAAGGCAATCCTATGTCTTGCAAGAACTACCGAGGCATATCCCTGCTAAATGTGTCGTATAAGATCCTATCCAATGGACTGTGTGAACGTCTGAAACCTTTCTGCAACACAATAATAGGCACGTACCAGTGTGGCTTCCGGCCCGGCAGATCGGCGATCGATCAAGTCTTTACGTCAAGGCAAATCCTGGAAAAGACCAACGAATTTCAAGTCGAGACCCACCACCTCTTCATCGACTTTAAAGCCGCATACGACAGCATTCTTGAGCTCTACAAGACGATGGCCTAGTTCGAGATCTCGGCAAAACTGATCCAGCTGTGCCGTGTGACGCTGGAAAACACGCGGTGCAATGTGCAATTGGGGAATAGCTCCTCTGAACTATTCCAAACTTGCACCGGGCAAGGAGATGCACTGTCGTGTGACTTCTTCAATCTAGTGCTGGAACAGATAGTGCGCAGAGCAGGTGTCAACACGAAAGGCACTATCTTCAGTAAATCTGTAAATCAGCTGCTGGGATGCGCAGACGACATCGACATCATCGGTCGATCCCAGTGCGCTGTTATAGAAGCTTCCACGGCAATTGAAGAAGAGGCGAAACGAGTTGGCCTTGAAGTGAACGAGGACAAAATCAAGTACCTGTTGTCAACAAAAAAAAAAAAGAAGCATCGGTCCACCGTCTAGGACACTGTTGGCAACAGTAACTTTGAGGTAGTTAAGGAGTCTACCTACCTCGAAGTAAATATCGACTCCACGAACGACACACCTAGTGGAGATTGGACGAAGACTTACCCTAGGAAACCGCTGCTACTTTGGTTTGGCAAAACAAATGGGTTCAAAACTCCTATCTTGGAAAGAAAAAGTGTATGCTCTACGAAACATCAGTTCTGCTATATGGAGCCAAGTGCTGGACAATAAGCAGAAAAGCAGAGACCATTTTGGGCGATTTCGAAAAAAAATTCTTCGTCGAATTTTCGGTTCTGTATGCGAGGAGGGCGAATGGAAGAGAAGATATAACCGCGAACGCTATGAGCTGTACCCAGATGTGGATGTAGTCCAAAAAGCCAAAACACGTCGACTACACTGGCTCGGCCACATCGAGCGAATGAACAATAATACTCCAGCAAAGAGGATCTTCGACTCACAGGGCCCAGGTTCGAGACGAAAAGAAAGACCGAACCTCCGTTTTAAAGACCCAGCTATCGCGGATGCCAGAGCTCTTAGTCTGGACACCTAGAAGCAGCGTGCCTGCGATCGAAGGGAATGGAAGGCTACCGTGTCTCAGGCAGGGACTCTTTACAGATTGGGAGCCCGTTAAGTAAGTAAGTGTTCGAATATAGATATGTACAGACAAATGGGAAATGAGACAGGGATCACAAATGTATCCCCTGTCATTCCATAGTTTATCACATTTTTACTTTCGGTCTCTGGGAGATGTGTACTGTGTTTACTTTACGAAGGCCTATTTGAAGAGAAAGCGTAGAATTGTAGGTTATAGGTTCAAGCTCCGATAATCAGTCAATATTTCTGGTAATAAAGACAAACGTTCACCGATTCGTTTAGATCTAACCCAGCGACTAATAGCACTAAGCATAGCTGAGTACTTCTTACGCGATGTGTGGTTTAATCAGTCAGATTCCGCTCTATATTTCAACCCTGCTGCCAAATTATTATCGTGATCAATGCATTGTGTAGAGCAGGACTGCTTTCTTAAAATCTGATCACTCGATTGAATAGAACAAAAAAAAAAATGTTACGTATTCGCCACCGAATTCTTTTCACTGCAGTTTTGGTAGCGTAGACGTCATAAGAAGACTTTTTGAAGAATCGCACATGGATGGCTAAAAGGATTTCAAATTACGTCTTGGTGTTTGGGTTCTAAAGATATGTACGGGAAACCCGCTTACTTAGAAGCAGACTGGTGAAGTCATTAATATGAAATATAAACTTTAACTGACGGTCTGACATTGACAAATCATAAAACAAGCTTAAGGATGCGGTTGTGTTGAAATACAAAATTGTTATGTCCTTACTGAAAAACCCTTTCTGAAGCCAATTTGCATTGAAGTTGTTATTCTCCCACTAAGTACGTTTATTTAATCTCCCGATCCTGAGAAATCCATAACTTAACAATTCGAAAATCAAAGTACCTCCTCATTCCTGACACTTACGTAAGTCGCCCCAAGGAAGCAAAATTAATCCGAACCGATCCTAAGGTAGTAAAACCTTTTTACCATGCGTTGTTCCTTCCTTTGACAAGTCAATGGGTTGATTTAAGGTTCTTATCCTTCCTTTTTTTTCCTCAAAATATTGGTTCGTCGAGCGGTATTATATCCAAGGCACGTGCTCTACACATAATTGATTAAATAACAAGGTTACTATCAACGATGCCATTTATACCAGATTTTCGGTTATGCCTTTTTTTTTCTGGTAAGCGATCCTTACTCCCAAGGCAGAGCCCACCTCGGGGTATAGATGTTCATTAAAACTAATTACGTAAAATTAAATAAATTATAAGAATCTCCCGACTTTTTCTTTTTATAAAAGAAAAACTGTTTGCATGCTCGGAGCCACATTCCAACAAAAAACTTGTGCCACAAGAATTTAAAATATACGAGCCAGGAGGACCCTCCCCCCGATCTCATGTAAATTGAAAAGATTTTTTTGTCCGAATAAACCAAAGAAAACATTCATTTTGGTCCATCCAATGTGTTCATAATTGAAACAGGCCATTATTCCTAACTTTCCACCACAACGCATAGAACAGGGATACCGTATATTCGTGTAGAGATACATAGCTACTTTGGGTATAGATGGAACACACGGTGTTAAGGTGTGGTGTGGGCATGAAACCGAAATTTCTCTTTTATGTCTGTCGGTTTGGATGTGCGAATTAGCATAGTAGACATACGTATGTACGTGCGAATGAGCCTTTTTTTCCTCGTAGTGCACATTTACGGTTTTTAGTCCTGAAATAAGGCTTATTGTGGCGAAGATAAAGGACTTAAATCACTTTTCCGCACTTAGAGATATTTTATCATTTTTCTTCCACCTAATCACATTCTTGTAGCAACAAGGTATACAAGTGTGTATGTTGTATATCCTTTGTCCCTAACCCGGCGGGAGATATTTTCCAATAAAGGTGCTGAAACTGTATGCGTATTTACATACTTTTTTCTTTTTTTCCTCTCTTTTGTAAGTGAATTCTGTGTGAAAGGGCCTTTTTTTATGTGATTTTCCTTTCATCACCTAGGGAAACCGCACGTAATGAAAGACGAGGATCTTTGCATAAGAAAAGGTTACAAATGGATATCCCTTTTCAGGGGGGGGACTCAATACTCATTCGAAAAGACAGCATCGAATTTTAATCCCAAAAACTTTACCAGGACATATCCACCCATACAATGAGTGTGTTTTTTGTTTAATCCTATTTTATGTTGACTCTAATTTCTTGAATGACTTTGAAATTGTATCTAGACTTTTCGATGATGAAATTTATGCCTGCAGATACATTAACTTAATTATTTTGCTCACTTCTAATCAATGTAGATACTTTGTGAAAAGCCCCACCCCTTGCCAGTGCTCTCGACAGGTATTTTGGGGGGGAAATTCAATAAATACGGATGCGAATCAAAAATAACATAAATACATAAAACTTCTTAATAACATATAGCGATGGAGACGTACTGCTGTGCGTGAAAGAAGTTTCCTGCCCGTGGGTGTATCGATAAGCAGCTTACGTATCGCTTCCTTTGCGAGATTACTTTTGAGCTAGATCCTAAGGTAACCTCAATTTTTACATCACTACAGGAAGAAAAGAAGGAGAAAGATACCAATTAACATAATAATACAAGAGACAGGAAGCAAATATTTAATATTGGTTGAGGAGGAGGCATCCTGGTGTATGGGGGACACGGACGGCGCAGACAAGCGCACACATGTCTGTAATAAGACTCCCACTCTTGTGGTTGTTTTTCTGTTTTTTTTTTTTGTGTTATCAACTTAAATATAAGAATAGCAGTGAATAAGGTTGAACAATGACTACATGTCCTGGAATCTCAGGCATGTGTATAAATTGCCCAAAGACTTCGGGCTGTCTGTCGGGACGGGAGATGGGAAAAATCCATAAAAATTGTTTCTTTCAATTTGTGGAGTTATGTGAGGGAAATCTGTCAGTGTGCACGTCGCATCCTCATTATTTGTCGAACCAATTGTTCGATGCATTCAGTTTATTTTCGATTTATTGCCATGAAAAGGATATGAGATAAAGTTTACGACTAGGTCGTATGCACTTGCACCTTCAAGCTATACATTTGCCAACCTTTCTAGGATGAAAAGTTAAGTCTTGCTCTTCCGATAGGAACTTCGTGCATTCGAAGTTGAATAGAAAGGGCGTGGTATTCTGAAGTTTTGTTCGAATAATAGCAATAATGTCAAATTTTTATTTTGTGTATCTAATTGATTGAATGTTCGAGAAGGACCAACTTTTCACGAAATCAATCAGAATGTGTAAGTAAAACAAGTGAAAACACACCAAACAGGCGCTGTAAGGCGTTTTTCAACAGAGACATAACAATTTTTTATTTAAATACAGAAGCAGACTTAATTTTTTTTTAAAAACTGTTCATGTCAAAATGTTAGTCTAGGCTTAAGGTTTTTTTTATGGATAAGTTCAAAAACGTACACTGTTTGGAGATTACTAGAAATTAAGTAGGTGGTCGTAACTTAAAGAACGAGTGCTCCAATATCGGGCGTAATAATCGTCCCACCAGACAGGCTGCGCGTGCCACAGTCGATAAATTCGAGTCAACATATTCACTAATGAATGCTCCTGTATCAGTTAGACAACGCACCTGTCGAAGTATGGAAAATATCGCAGCCACAAGTCTCAGGCAGTCTCAGGATTTGGGAGTTTTTCAGTACACATTGTGGCACATTTTGCATAAAGATTTAGACCTACGTCCTTAGAAGATCGAATGAACTAAAGAACTGAACCCTCTTGATCATTTGAAAAGCCGAAACTTCTTCGATTGGGCTCTGCAAAAGTATGAAGAAAGTTTTGAATTTCATCGAAAAATCATCTTCAGCGATAAAGCTCTTCAAAGAGCCTCTATCGTATCTTCAAAAAGTCACCGTGTAGTGTGGACTTCATGACCGTATTTTCCATCGAAAAAAGGGATAGCCATGTTACGGTCAATGGAGTTCGCCATCGTATCATGTTGGAAGACTATTTTTTGCAGTAATTAGGAAGATAGTGGTATGTGGTTCCAAGAAGATGGTGCCACATGCCAGACACCTGAGCAAACAATTTATCTGTTAGTTTCTTCTCAAGAAATGGGCTGTTCTCATAGCCACCTTACTCAGACGATTTCAACGCCGTCTGATTTCTTTTTGTGAGGTCGTTGGTTAGAGGAGCTCAGAATCAATACTGGACACGAAATTGCCAACGTTCCAGCTAATATGTGTGAAAGGGTGGCACAGAATTGACCCCACAACATCGATCACTGCAAACGTACTTTTGATGGTCATATGAACAACACTTAACATATGTAAGCCAAAACTGGCATGTAAATCTCCTTATTTCCATTGAAGATGTTCATAAATAGCTTTGCCTTCTTTTTAACATATCACCACAAACTAGTAGACGTTTGCCATGTTTGATACTTCAAAAACCTTTCTTATAACGTCTATGCTACCAAATGGCGGTGTAAAAAAATTCGGTGGCGAATACGTAACATTTTTTTGTTCTATTCAAGGAAACGAGCGATCAGATTTTGATGAGGCAACGTTTGTTTTTTTTACTAGAGATACTTATTAAGGTGCTACTACAGTCCGGGTGGAACTGGGCCTAAACCAACAAACCTCTCCAGTTAACTCGGTCATTAGCTCACTGCCTGTAGTTGCGCACTCCAAGTCAGCTAAGGTGCCCTTCAACTTGTGCGGTGCACCTCCACTACGTTGTCTCTCTGGGCGTGATTCGAAGACTCTGCATGCCGAAGCATTGATGTCCATTCGCTCTACATGTCCTAGTCATTTCAAACGATGTCGCTGTACGGCTTGTATAGTTCATCGTTGAATCTCCTCCTCCAAAGCCTGGCAACACAGATGGGACCGAAAATTGTACAAGAATCTTTCTTTCGAAGCATCTGAGGATATCTTCATCCACTTTAGGGAGAGTCCACGCTTCAGCGCCATAAAGCAGGTCTGGGGTGTTCAAAGTCTTACATAGAATCTCCTGAGTTTTCGGGATGGGACTCCACTACTCAATTACCTTCTCAGCCCAAAGAAACAGCGATTGGCAAGACTTATTTTTCCTTTTATTTCTGCTGAAGTGTTGTTTTCAGAACTGATCGCTTCAGACTCCATTAAATCCAAAAAAAAATCCACCGTGAGGTGTGGACTCCGTCTCGGAGGTGCGACTGGAGCGTATTTTTTCGTCGATGAATATGATCATCGTGTTATGGTCAATGGAGTTCGCTATCGTTGCATGTTGGAAGACTATTTTTGGCCAAAATTAAATATACTTGAGTTGAGTAGAGTATGGTATGTGGTTTCAACAAGACGGTGCCACATGCCGCACAAGAAATGATACAGTTTTGATGGGATTTGATGTTATTGAATTTCCCTTTACATTTATAGTAAGTCATTGGCTTATGCCAACAAATCAACGACTTTAGAGGAGCTTAGGAGCGAAATTGCCAACATTCCGGCTGATATTACTGATATAACGGTGGGAAAGTGGCTTCCACGAATTGATATCTGCAAACGTGTTCACGGTGGTCATATGAATGATATCGAATTCCAATGTTAAATTTGACATTTATATTACACTTGGAATAAACAATTTTAGTCTGATATCTCAATTATTCTTAGTTTTATTTGAATACGATATTGTTATGTCCTTATTGGAAACCCCTAGACTACAAAGCTATGTCAAACAGAGTGTAGACAGAGATAGTGTATGCTGAATAGTAATCCATAAAAGTTGGCACAATGTGGCAGCTTTGAATATACTTTGAACGATCTCCATCTTTCTATATCCTTTCTACCTGCCTATCTGTGGAGCTAAAACAAAAGCCATTTTAGTAAACTTTCCGCTAAAGTTGTTGAAAAATTGTTCAAATTTATATTTCGTCAACCCTTTTGGAAACAGCAAACTTGTGGAAACCATTAAAAACTTTCAAAAACTGTTAAATCCTTAAAACAAAAAAATATTTCCAACTAAAAATTCCTGTCAACGGTTTCTTTCGAATGATGGTGCAAAAACTAAGTCTCCTCTCGCCATCCTTAAACTTCAAAAAATATCCTTGAACTCCATTCGAATACAACTAATGGAATTTAGTAGTTTTTTTTTTTTTTGTTAACTTAAATGAAAATCGGATAAAGTACACATGACCGCTCTTTTCAGTGCGCAAATTGCACATCCATTCAATTATTAATACCTACTACCCGTTCTGTGAGTGCTCTATTCCCTTTGAAAGGTCTGTCAGAGATAAAAATAGTTGGTACCCACAGTACGATGCATTTTTATAGAGTACACACTCTAAAAGTCAAGCTGTTTTTTCTTCCACTTCGGCGAACAAAACTAAAAATAAATTTATAAATAAATAATAACCACTCCCTGTTTCCAGAATCGGGCCCGTGTCAATATCGATTGAGAGTGAATATATTTTTCCGCTTTTCTGCATTTCAGGAAATTTATTTCCATTATCCTGGCGATGTATATGTTCCTTTCTGTTTTTTTTTTTTTTTTTTTTCTCTCAATCGGAACTTGGGCATCTGATCGAAAACACAATTTTGTCAAACAATTTATGTAAGTTAGTTACGCAATTTGTTGTACAACAAAAAAAAAATACAACACAAACAAAAAAAGTGAAAACAAGGATACACAGATTACATGACCTCACTTTCAGTTTTACACGATGTCCTTGTTGATGGTTATTTTTCAATCGCGCTCTATGTTTTACGGCTATTAGGTAAACATCCGTGATCCCTGAGCTAAGGAGTATGTAAACATCGTCACAATCTAATCTTGTCTGTCTGTGATGCAGGATGTTCGGGCCCTTTTTTGTTGGCATCATCTAATCGGCGAGTCAGGACGACAAAGTAAATTAATTTTAGTTCAATGTGCAAACAAAACCTTCCTTCTTTTTTTTTTGCTCATAATTAACTAGCAAGGGATTACAATATTTTAATTAAGGCTGGTGCGATTCGGAATCGAAGGAATGTCGTTTTTTTTTTATATTTTTTCCATGAAGTATCCGCATTTTTCTTTTAGCGGAACCAATTAGGGAATCGTCAATGCGTAGCTGGGAGTTCCCATCCGTCTGAAGGTAATGGAATATTTCATCGATTTTCGAGCTTAAAAATTGAATTATCATAGGTGTACTCGTGTAAGGAAAATAATTTCAATAAATTACCACACATATGCGCTGCATTTCCACAGGGATATCATGGGCTCATTTGTCAGATGGAAATGGTTTCTTCCCCCATTCATCAGGGTATTTAATGGAAAATTTTATATTGACAATCACTCTCAATTTTCTGAATTTTACGCAGATACGTATTGTCGTGCTTGTAGGTCCTGGGTAAAGTGAATTTATGAAGGCTTTACAGTATTCCATATTCTGCGTCTGGTCCCTTTTTTAATCTTTACGGTTCTGATAGGATTTCTTGGTTTTTTTTTTAAATGTATTATTCCACCCTGGCACAAGCTATTTCGTATAACTTAGCAGTGAATAAGTACGAGTTTTGCGGGTGGACAATGGAGTACGTAAAGGAGTGGACTTCGTATAAAGAAAAACGAAAAAGGGTCTGAAAGGCTGCCATCAACTTGAGCTCACAATGTCTATAAATGTGGTAGCTTTCCATTTTCACAACCCTTGAAGAAGGAACAAATCACGTTAGTGGGAAGGATTTGTGTGTCGAAAAACTTGAATCGATCAAAAGCACAGCTTCACTCATTAGCAGGACTCATTTGACACTGTAGCTAGAAATTTCACAGGACGAAGAGAGTATTTCTCTTAAGGCGTAACAGATACAATGATCTTGACACCCATGATGAAAGGAGAAAAGCTATGCTACAAATGAGCGATGTATATGATAGTTGGACACTTTTAATAGTTCAAACGTATATGCTCAGACATACGCGGATGCCATACTTTCGGTCGATTCATGCCTACTGACTGTCTGTGTAAAAGGTTCAGATAGCCTTGGACATGGTACTAGGAATGGGCTTCTGATCAATCCCCTGAAAACTGAGGTTGTTCCCTTCACAAGACGGAGGATTGTGATCGGTCTTACTCAGGGAACTCAAAAGGGCATCAATATTCCGATTTCCAGTGAAGCCAATCATTTCACTTTCAAGGTCATCTTAGTCTCCAGGGTCGAGAATGAAAAAAACCTCTTGGTGCACTTCAAATGCAACATCGTCTCCTACCTCCTTTTCCTTAGCGATTTGAGTCAAATGGACGAAATTGAACAAAAAACTTAACCAAAAAACGTTTAGCGTATGACTTAGACGTTGGTGCACTCAGTTGGTCGCTATGTCGCATTTTGGAAGAAGTTGGGTATACAGGGTCGAGAACGAGAAAAACCTCTTGGAGCACATCAAATGCAATATCGTCTCCTACCTCCTCTTCCTTAGCGTTTTGAGTCAAATGGACGAAATTGAACAAAAAACTTAACCAAAAAACGTTTAGCGTATGACTTAGACGTTGGTGCACTCAGTTGGTCGCTATGTCGCATTTTGGAAGAAGTTGGGTATACAGGGTCGAGAACGAGAAAAACCTCTTGGTGCACATCAAATGCAATATCGTCTCCTACCTCCTCTTCCTTAGCGTTTTGAGGCAAATGGACGAAATTGAACAAAAAACTTAACCAAAAAACGTTTAGCGTATGACTTAGACGTTGGTGCACTCAGTTGGTCGCTATGTCGCATTTTGGAAGAAGTTGGGTATACAGGGTCGAGAACGAGAAAAACCTCTTGGTGCACATCAAATGCAATATCGTCTCCTACCTCCTCTTCCTTAGCGTTTTGAGGCAAATGGACGAAATTGAACAAAAAACTTAACCAAAAAACGTTTAGCGTATGACTTAGACGTTGGTGCACTCAGTTGGTCGCTATGTCGCATTTTGGAAGAAGTTGGGTATACAGGGTCGAGAACGAGAAAAACCTCTTGGTGCACATCAAATGCAATATCGTCTCCTACCTCCTCTTCCTTAGCGTTTTGAGTCAAATGGACGAAATTGAACAAAAAACTTAACCAAAAAACGTTTAGCGTATGATTTAGACGTTGGTACACTCAGTTGGTCGCTATGTCGCATTTTGGAAGAAGTTGGGTATACCGGGTCGAGAATGCGAAAAATCTCCTTAGGCACTTCAAATGCAATATCGTCTCCTACCTCCTTTTCCTTAGCGTTTTGAGTCAAATGGACGAAATTGAACAAAAAACTTAACCAAAAAACGTTTAGCGTATGATTTAGACGTTGGTGCACTCAGTTGGTCGCTATGTCGCATTTTGGAAGAAGTTGGGTATACAGGGTCGAGAACGAGAAAAACCTCTTGGTGCACATCAAATGCAATATCGTCTCCTACATCCTCTTCCTTAGCGTTTTAAGTCAAATGGACGAAATTGAACAAAAAACTTAAACAAAAAACGTTTAGCGTATGATTTAGACGTTGGTGCACTCAGTTGGTCGCTATGTCGCATTTTGGAAGAAGTTGGGTATACCGGGTCGAGAACGAGAAAAACCTCCTTAGGCACTTCAAATGCAATATCGTCTCCTACCTCCTCTTTCTTAGTTTTTTGAGTCAAATAGACGAAATTGAACAAAAAACTTAACCAAAAAACGTTTACCGTATGATTTAGACGTGGGTGCACTCAGTTGGTGGCTATGTCGCATTTTGGAAGAAGTTGGGTATACAGGGTCGAGAACGAGAAAAACCTCTTAGTGCACATCAAATGCAATATCGTCTCCTACCTCCTCTTCCTTGGCGTTTTGAGTCAAATGGACGAAATTGAACAAAAAACTTAAACAAAAAACGTTTAGCGTATGATTTAGACGTTGGTGCACTCAGTTGGTCGCTATGTCGCATTTTGGAAGAAGTTGGGTATACCGGGTCGAGAACGAGAAAAACCTCCTTAGGCACTTCAAATGCAATATCGTCTCCTACCTCCTCTTTCTTAGCCTTTTGAGTCAAATAGACGAAATTGAACAAAAAAACTTAACCAAAAAACGTTTAGCGTATGATTTAGACGTGGGTGCACTCAGTTGGTGGCTATGTCGCATTTTGGAAGAAGTTGGGTATACAGGGTCGAGAACGAGAAAAACCTCTTAGTGCACATCAAATGCAATATCGTCTCCTACCTCCTCTGCCTTGGCGTTTTGAGTCAAATGGACGAAATTGAACAAAAAACTTAAACAAAAAACGTTTAGCGTATGATTTAGACGTTGGTGCACTCAGTTGGTCGCTATGTCGCATTTTGGAAGAAGTTGGGTATACCGGGTCGAGAACGAGAAAAACCTCCTTAGGCACTTCAAATGCAATATCGTCTCCTACCTCCTCTTTCTTAGCCTTTTGAGTCAAATAGACGAAATTGAACAAAAAAACTTAACCAAAAAACGTTTAGCGTATGATTTAGACGTGGGTGCACTCAGTTGGTGGCTATGTCGCATTTTGGAAGAAGTTGGGTATACAGGGTCGAGAACGAGAAAAACCTCTTAGTGCACATCAAATGCAATATCGTCTCCTACCTCCTCTTCCTTGGCGTTTTGAGTCAAATGGACGAAATTGAACAAAAAACTTAAACAAAAAACGTTTAGCGTATGATTTAGACGTTGGTGCACTCAGTTGGTCGCTATGTCGCATTTTGGAAGAAGTTGGGTATACCGGGTCGAGAACGAGAAAAACCTCCTTAGGCACTTCAAATGCAATATCGTCTCCTACCTCCTCTTTCTTAGCCTTTTGAGTCAAATAGACGAAATTGAACAAAAAACTTAACCAAAAAACGTTTAGCGTATGATTTAGACGTGGGTGCACTCAGTTGGTGGCTATGTCGCATTTTGGAAGAAGTTGGGTATACAGGGTCGAGAACGAGAAAAACCTCTTAGTGCACATCAAATGCAATATCGTCTCCTACCTCCTCTGCCTTGGCGTTTTGAGTCAAATGGACGAAATTGAACAAAAAACTTAACCAAAAAACGTTTAGCGTATGATTTAGACGTTGGTGCACTCAGTTGGTCGCTATCTCGCATTTTGGAAGAAGTTGGGTATACAGGGTCGAGAACGAGAAAAACCTCTTGGTGCACATCAAATGCAATATCGTCTCCTACATCCTCTTCCTTAGCGTTTTAAGTCAAATGGACGAAATTGAACAAAAAACTTAAACAAAAAACGTTTAGCGTATGATTTAGACGTTGGTGCACTCAGTTGGTCGCTATGTCGCATTTTGGAAGAAGTTGGGTATACCGGGTCGAGAACGAGAAAAACCTCCTTAGGCACTTCAAATGCAATATCGTCTCCTACCTCCTCTTTCTTAGTTTTTTGAGTCAAATAGACGAAATTGAACAAAAAACTTAACCAAAAAACGTTTACCGTATGATTTAGACGTGGGTGCACTCAGTTGGTGGCTATGTCGCATTTTGGAAGAAGTTGGGTATACAGGGTCGAGAACGAGAAAAACCTCTTAGTGCACATCAAATGCAATATCGTCTCCTACCTCCTCTTCCTTGGCGTTTTGAGTCAAATGGACGAAATTGAACAAAAAACTTAACCAAAAAACGTTTAGCGTATGATTTAGACGTTGGTGCACTCAGTTGGTCGCTATGTCGCATTTTGGAAGAAGTTGGGTATACCGGGTCGAGAACGAGAAAAACCTCCTTAGGCACTTCAAATGCAATATCGTCTCCTACCTCCTCTTTCTTAGCCTTTTGAGTCAAATAGACGAAATTGAACAAAAAAACTTAACCAAAAAACGTTTAGCGTATGATTTAGACGTGGGTGCACTCAGTTGGTGGCTATGTCGCATTTTGGAAGAAGTTGGGTATACAGGGTCGAGAACGAGAAAAACCTCTTAGTGCACATCAAATGCAATATCGTCTCCTACCTCCTCTGCTTTGGCGTTTTGAGTCAAATGGACGAAATTGAACAAAAAACTTAACCAAAAAACGTTTAGCGTATGATTTAGACGTGGGCGCACTCAGTTGGTGGCTATGTCGCATTTTGGAAGAAGTTGGGTATACAGGGTCGAGAACGAGAAAAACCTCCTTAGGCACTTCAAATGCAATATCGTCTCCTACCTCCTCTTTCTTAGCCTTTTGAGTCAAATAGACGAAATTGAACAAAAAAACTTAACCAAAAAACGTTTAGCGTATGATTTAGACGTGGGTGCACTCAGTTGGTGGCTATGTCGCATTTTGGAAGAAGTTGGGTATACAGGGTCGAGAACGAGAAAAACCTCTTAGTGCACATCAAATGCAATATCGTCTCCTACCTCCTCTGCCTTGGCGTTTTGAGTCAAATGGACGAAATTGAACAAAAAACTTAACCAAAAAACGTTTAGCGTATGATTTAGACGTTGGTGCACTCAGTTGGTCGCTATGTCGCATTTTGGAAGAAGTTGGGTATACAGGGTCGAGAACGAGAAAAACCTCTTGGTGCACATCAAATGCAATATCGTCTCCTACATCCTCTTCCTTAGCGTTTTAAGTCAAATGGACGAAATTGAACAAAAAACTTAAACAAAAAACGTTTAGCGTATGATTTAGACGTGGGTGCACTCAGTTGGTGGCTATGTCGCATTTTGGAAGAAGTTGGGTATACAGGGTCGAGAACGAGAAAAACCTCCTTAGGCACTTCAAATGCAATATCGTCTCCTACCTCCTCTTTCTTAGCCTTTTGAGTCAAATAGACGAAATTGAACAAAAAAACTTAACCAAAAAACGTTTAGCGTATGATTTAGACGTGGGTGCACTCAGTTGGTGGCTATGTCGCATTTTGGAAGAAGTTGGGTATACAGGGTCGAGAACGAGAAAAACCTCTTAGTGCACATCAAATGCAATATCGTCTCCTACCTCCTCTGCCTTGGCGTTTTGAGTCAAATGGACGAAATTGAACAAAAAACTTAACCAAAAAACGTTTAGCGTATGATTTAGACGTTGGTGCACTCAGTTGGTCGCTATGTCGCATTTTGGAAGAAGTTGGGAATACCGGGTCGAGAATGCGAAAAATCTCCTTAGGCACTTCAAATGCAATATCGTCTCCTACCTCCTTTTCCTTAGCGTTTTGAGTCAAATGGACGAAATTGAACAAAAAACTTAACCAAAAAACGTTTAGCGTATGATTTAGACGTTGGTGCACTCAGTTGGTCGCTATGTCGCATTTTGGAAGAAGTTGGGTATACAGGGTCGAGAACGAGAAAAACCTCTTGGTGCACATCAAATGCAATATCGTCTCCTACCTCCTTTTCCTTAGCCTTTTGAGTCAAATAGACGAAATTGAACAAAAAAACTTAACCAAAAAACGTTTAGCGTATGATTTAGACGTGGGTGCACTCAGTTGGTGGCTATGTCGCATTTTGGAAGAAGTTGGGTATACAGGGTCGAGAACGAGAAAAACCTCTTGGTGCACATCAAATGCAATATCGTCTCCTACATCCTCTTCCTTAGCGTTTTAAGTCAAATGGACGAAATTGAACAAAAAACTTAAACAAAAAACGTTTAGCGTATGATTTAGACGTTGGTGCACTCAGTTGGTCGCTATGTCGCATTTTGGAAGAAGTTGGGTATACCTGGTCGAGAACGAGAAAAACCTCCTTAGGCACTTCAAATGCAATATCGTCTCCTACCTCCTCTTTCTTAGCCTTTTGAGTCAAATAGACGAAATTGAACAAAAAAACTTAACCAAAAAACGTTTAGCGTATGATTTAGACGTGGGTGCACTCAGTTGGTGGCTATGTCGCATTTTGGAAGAAGTTGGGTATACAGGGTCGAGAACGAGAAAAACCTCTTAGTGCACATCAAATGCAATATCGTCTCCTACCTCCTCTGCCTTGGCGTTTTGAGTCAAATGGACGAAATTGAACAAAAAACTTAACCAAAAAACGTTTAGCGTATGATTTAGACGTTGGTGCACTCAGTTGGTCGCTATGTCGCATTTTGGAAGAAGTTGGGAATACCGGGTCGAGAATGCGAAAAATCTCCTTAGGCACTTCAAATGCAATATCGTCTCCTACCTCCTTTTCCTTAGCGTTTTGAGTCAAATGGACGAAATTGAACAAAAAATTAACCAAAAAACGTTTAGCGTGTGATTTAGACGTTGGTGCACTCAGTTGGTCGCTATGTCGCATTTTGGAAGAAGTTGGGAATACCGGGTCGAGAATGCGAAAAACCTCCTTAGGCACTTCAAATGCAATATCGTCTCCTACCTCCTCTTTCTTAGCCTTTTGAGTCAAATAGACGAAATTGAACAAAAAAACTTAACCAAAAAACGTTTAGCGTATGATTTAGACGTGGGTGCACTCAGTTGGTGGCTATGTCGCATTTTGGAAGAAGTTGGGTATACAGGGTCGAGAACGAGAAAAACCTCTTAGTGCACATCAAATGCAATATCGTCTCCTACCTCCTCTGCCTTGGCGTTTTGAGTCAAATGGACGAAATTGAACAAAAAACTTAACCAAAAAACGTTTAGCGTATGATTTAGACGTTGGTGCACTCAGTTGGTCGCTATGTCGCATTTTGGAAGAAGTTGGGAATACCGGGTCGAGAATGCGAAAAATCTCCTTAGGCACTTCAAGTGCAATATCGTCTCCTACCTCCTTTTCCTTAGCGTTTTGAGTCAAATGGACGAAATTGAACAAAAAACTTAACCAAAAAACGTTTAGCGTATGACTTAGACGTGGGCGCACTCAGTTGGTCGCTATGTCGCATTTTGGAAGAAGTTGGGTATACAGGGTCGAGAACGAGAAAAACCTCTTGGTGCACATCAAATGCAATATCGTCTCCTACATCCTCTTCCTTAGCGTTTTAAGTCAAATGGACGAAATTGAACAAAAAACTTAACCAAAAAACGTTTAGCGTATGATTTAGACGTTGGTGCACTCAGTTGGTCGCTATGTCGCATTTTGGAAGAAGTTGGGAATACCGGGTCGAGAATGCGAAAAATCTCCTTAGGCACTTCAAATGCAATATCGTCTCCTACCTCCTTTTCCTTAGCGTTTTGAGTCAAATGGACGAAATTGAACAAAAAACTTAACCAAAAAACGTTTAGCGTATGATTTAGACGTTGGTGCACTCAGTTGGTCGCTATGTCGCATTTTGGAAGAAGTTGGGTATACAGGGTCGAGAACGAGAAAAACCTCTTGGTGCACATCAAATGCAATATCGTCTCCTACATCCTCTTCCTTAGCGTTTTAAGTCAAATGGACGAAATTGAACAAAAAACTTAAACAAAAAACGTTTAGCGTATGATTTAGACGTTGGTGCACTCAGTTGGTCGCTATGTCGCATTTTGGAAGAAGTTGGGTATACCGGGTCGAGAACGAGAAAAACCTCCTTAGGCACTTCAAATGCAATATCGTCTCCTACCTCCTCTTTCTTAGCCTTTTGAGTCAAATAGACGAAATTGAACAAAAAAACTTAACCAAAAAACGTTTAGCGTATGATTTAGACGTTGGTGCACTCAGTTGGTGGCTATGTCGCATTTTGGAAGAAGTTGGGTATACAGGGTCGAGAACGAGAAAAACCTCTTAGTGCACATCAAATGCAATATCGTCTCCTACCTCCTCTGCCTTGGCGTTTTGAGTCAAATGGACGAAATTGAACAAAAAACTTAACCAAAAAACGTTTAGCGTATGATTTAGACGTGGGTGCACTCAGTTGGTGGCTATGTCGCATTTTGGAAGAAGTTGGGTATACAGGGTCGAGAACGAGAAAAACCTCCTTAGGCACTTCAAATGCAATATCGTCTCCTACCTCCTCTTTCTTAGCCTTTTGAGTCAAATAGACGAAATTGAACAAAAAAACTTAACCAAAAAACGTTTAGCGTATGATTTAGACGTGGGTGCACTCAGTTGGTGGCTATGTCGCATTTTGGAAGAAGTTGGGTATACAGGGTCGAGAACGAGAAAAACCTCTTGGTGCACATCAAATGCAATATCGTCTCCTACATCCTCTTCCTTAGCGTTTTAAGTCAAATGGACGAAATTGAACAAAAAACTTAACCAAAAAACGTTTAGCGTATGATTTAGACGTTGGTGCACTCAGTTGGTCGCTATGTCGCATTTTGGAAGAAGTTGGGTATACAGGGTCGAGAACGAGAAAAACCTCTTGGTGAACATCAAATGCAATATCGTCTCCTACATCCTCTTCCTTAGCGTTTTAAGTCAAATGGACGAAATTGAACAAAAAACTTAAACAAAAAACGTTTAGCGTATGATTTAGACGTTGGTGCACTCAGTTGGTCGCTATGTCGCATTTTGGAAGAAGTTGGGTATACCGGGTCGAGAACGAGAAAAACCTCCTTAGGCACTTCAAATGCAATATCGTCTCCTACCTCCTCTTTCTTAGCCTTTTGAGTCAAATAGACGAAATTGAACAAAAAAACTTAACCAAAAAACGTTTAGCGTATGATTTAGACGTGGGTGCACTCAGTTGGTGGCTATGTCGCATTTTGGAAGAAGTTGGGTATACAGGGTCGAGAACGAGAAAAACCTCTTAGTGCACATCAAATGCAATATCGTCTCCTACCTCCTCTTCCTTAGCGTTTTGAGTCAAATGGACGAAATTGAACAAAAAACATAACCAAAAAACGTTTAGCGTATGATTTAGACGTGGGTGCACTCAGTTGGTGGCTATGTCGCATTTTGGAAGAAGTTGGGTATACAGGGTCGAGAACGAGAAAAACCTCTTAGTGCACATCAAATGCAATATCGTCTCCTACCTCCTCTGCCTTGGCGTTTTGAGTCAAATGGACGAAATTGAACAAAAAAATTAACCAAAAAACGTTTAGCGTATGATTTAGACGTTGGTGCACTCAGTTGGTCGCTATGTCGCATTTTGGAAGAAGTTGGGAATACCGGGTCGAGAATGCGAAAAATCTCCTTAGGCACTTCAAATGCAATATCGTCTCCTACCTCCTTTTCCTTAGCGTTTTGAGTCAAATGGACGAAATTGAACAAAAAACTTAACCAAAAAACGTTTAGCGTATGATTTAGACGTTGGTGCACTCAGTTGGTCGCTATGTCGCATTTTGGAAGAAGTTGGGTATACAGGGTCGAGAACGAGAAAAACCTCTTGGTGCACATCAAATGCAATATCGTCTCCTACATCCTCTTCCTTAGCGTTTTAAGTCAAATGGACGAAATTGAACAAAAAACTTAACCAAAAAACGTTTAGCGTATGATTTAGACGTGGGTGCACTCAGTTGGTGGCTATGTCGCATTTTGGAAGAAGTTGGGTATACAGGGTCGAGAACGAGAAAAACCTCTTGGTGCACATCAAATGCAATATCGTCTCCTACATCCTCTTCCTTAGCGTTTTAAGTCAAATGGACGAAATTGAACAAAAAACTTAACCAAAAAACGTTTAGCGTATGATTTAGACGTGGGTGCACTCAGTTGGTCGCTATGTCGCATTTTGGAAGAAGTTGGGTATACAGGGTCGAGAATGAGGAAAACCTCTTGTTGGACTTCAAATGCAATATCGTCTCCTACCTCCTCTCCCTTAACGTTTAGCGTATGATTTAGATTTCAAAATGTGGCCCGGTGGCGTATGCGTAACATATTTTTCATACATTTTCGGTGGAATTTTTTTTTTTCCCAGGTTGAGCCATTTTGGATTTTTCTGCCACTTTATTCTTAAGAATAGCTTGAGGTTGCGGAGTATCTACCTCTATAGTGATAGTAAGGCCTTCTTTAATCCTGCAATTCGTTCGAGAATGGAAGAACTTCTTAATTTCGGTCGCAAGGTTGATCTCTTGTCTGCGTTTCAGGTTACACTGAGATTGTAGGAAATGAGATATTCCATGAGATTGCTAAGCAAGACTCAGAGAGTAATTGACCAGGATCTGAGCCTGCGTGGGTCGCGTTATAATAAAGATCTTAGGAAGCGCCTTTGGGATGACACCTTGAAACATGAACACACATGATGCCATATTTGTCATTTAGGGACATGTATGGCATTGAACAGACGGAGATGTAGGACCAAATGTAATAACGTCTCCAGAGAGTGTTGCTTAAGAAAATGACTATAGGTAGTGGAACCATTTCGCAACAGGCAGGTGGGCACATGATGGAAATCAACTCCTGGGCTTCTTCTTTTCTGTCCAAGCAGTAAATAGATTTGAGAAAGATAAATTATAGTCTCAGCATCAGGAAAAGAGATTGCAATATGGTATCAAACAATCTATTTTAGGTAAACTGTATCTTTTTTGTATGCTCTACGCTCATCTGGTTTTAGGAGAACTTTGTTGTTTTGTTGCATTCTGCCAGGAAATGCATCTCAACAGTAACACAAGGTTTGAATTTTGTATGACTAGTTACTTCTCCTTGTGCATAACTACAGTATTCTAGAGACACACATATGCATATTTAATGCATGGGATCCCTTGTGCTACTTTCCTCGTAAAAACACAGAAAAAGAATTCTCTACAGATTTTCTTTTTTAATCCATTACTGTTCCTGACAGCAGATATCACATTACCAAACTATCTTACTTGTAGGATCCACACATTCCAGAATGTTCCTAAATAAATCAGATACTCCCCAAACTCTGAAGCTCCAGTTCAATATTCAAAATTGGATTTTAATTTAATATTCTCTCAAGAGATCCAAGATATTTTTGGAGATATTTTTCTAGAAAAGTTCATTCTATGTACTGCAGTCAATTAAGTGGTATTTTGTAGGGGATGCCCCAATTTGTGAACAATAATTGTACTATGGGTGCATGGATGTGCGGAAATAGAAAAAGGATGCCTACATGGAAATGCTGTAATTTATTTCAATAAACTTGGTTTGCATTCCTAATTAAAACAGATGAATTCGTAGAAATATTGCTTTGTACAGCCACATTTCAAACATGGGGACATAGAATGAGAGGAAAGAAAACTTATTTGAGATACATTCCTCGGCATAGATATTTATTTTTCCCATAAGCTTACAATGCGGTTGCTATCCCACAATTTACACAGGTGCAGAGTATTTTGTTAAAAAAATATTATTTTACTAGTGTTTGAGACAATCAATGAAGTAGAAGGTACGACTAAGTCGTACGTCATTGCGTTTATATGCCGAAGATTGATAAATTATTCAAGATGAACACTCTTGAAATGCGATATCGCCTCATAGCTCCTCTCCCTTAGCGATTTGCGTGAAATGGACGAAATTGACCAAATTTTCAGATTTTGGAGAAAATCCAAGAAGTCCAAGTCGATACCCACAATCTTTTTATCGACTTTAAGGCAGCATATGATAGCATTTATAGAGACGAGCTATGCAGAGCCATGTCGAGTTTTGGTATCCCTGCCAAACTCGTCAGATTGTGCAGAATGATGATGAAGAATTCTCGCTGCTCCATCAAGGTCGGTAACGACCTCACCGAGACCTTTAATGTCAAAAAGGATCTAGACAAGGTGACGCACTGTCATGTGATTTTTTCAACATCGTACTTGAAATAATTGTGCGAAACTCACAACCCAACACCGGAGGACTCTTTCAAAAGTCAGTGCAACTTCTAGCGTACGCCGATGACATTGACATTATTGCAAGAACTCAGCCGGCTGTCACTCACTAGTTTTGAAACGGAAGCTGCCAAAATGGGTTTAGCGGTAAACGAGGTATATGCTGTCAACGAGAAGGGACATACAACATCGACGAATTGGACAGAAGGTCGCAATCGACAGTTTCTTTGGACTAAGAAGGCAATTGAGTAGCAGAGCCCTATCCCGAAGAACTAAGGAGACTTTTTATAAGACCCTGATCATCCCAATCCTACTTTATGGCGCTGAAGTATGGACTCTGCCTAAAGCGGATGCACAAAAAATTTAACCATATTAGACTGTGGTGTACTCAGTTAGTAGCTACTGAACATTTGATACGATAGCACTACCAAATCAGTCAAACTACAGAGACTTCTTCTTCATACAGTAGAATCATATACTCCATCAGGATTGGATGATGCCTTTCTTGTTTTGAGTGCTTTTTGATCCTGTCAAATTAGATGATGAATAGTTTCAGTTTGACAGACATCCCCGTAAGATAATCCGAGTACGTAAACAACTACAACTTCGCCCGCGAAATATCCCAACAATCCTACAATCCATCGAAAATTGCCTCCAACCTTCCACAAAACGAAAAACTTAACACCAAATCCCTCTGTGCGCCCAAGCACCCACGGACTATAAACACCGCTCCTGCGAATATTATAAACCTCCATTAAGCCAACGCTAGCCATAATAAACAACTTGAGATAATAATTCTCAAGACCGACGCCACCATATATTTTTGATCTCCTCAGGTGGGGTAAATGGAGCTGAATTAAAAAGTTCTTGTAATCGCTAAGAGGCCTCTTCATCCAGCATCTACTTGAAGTTTGCAAACAAAGGCACGCAATTTAATTACGATTGACTT
The DNA here is from genome assembly GCA_963583995.1 of Xylota segnis. Classification (NCBI taxonomy): domain Eukaryota; kingdom Metazoa; phylum Arthropoda; class Insecta; order Diptera; family Syrphidae; genus Xylota; species Xylota segnis. Next base: position 40,203,690 of record OY757237.1, read on the forward strand.
TCCCCATCCCGCCGACATTTTCACGTCCACCGCTGCTGGATAGGTACGCAATCCATTCATCAACCCACTAATGTTGGTTTTTTTTTTTGATGCCCTGCTTTCTTATTTTCTGTATAATTTACACCTTTATCGACCCAAAAAAAACTTTTAATGGCTTAAAACGATTTTGAAAACTTTTTTCATCTCAAGAGTTTTTCTCGTCCTGTAGGGTTTTGGAGGGGAACACAAAAATATTGCCATCATCCAATACTGGTCAGTTCGATGACCTTAACCGTGGGCTCCTTGTGGGCTTGGGTTGGGTATGCACCTTGGCATTCTCATAAAAGTCTTCGAGTACACTTCAGCACACAGGAAGATTACGAAAATGCAATGACTTATACGCTCCATAAAGTATAGACTTCCTAGATATATGTATCTACCACGAGTATGTAAGCTCCTTACATGTGCCGTCAACGACAACGACAGAGGCAATGGCAATTTATTGGGTAATTTTGAGAAATCTCCTTAAAAAATGTGAAATTTCCAAGACTCGTAACGTATATCTCATTTTTAACCTATTAATCCCCCCCAAGACCCCCAGCCAAGCAAGGCGGAATCCGAAATCCGACCAATATCACAGCCACAAGACGAAGCACCCCGACTTCCAGTTGCCTTTAATAAAATAATGGTGTTAAACTGCTCCGGTACTACGCCTCGGTGGTCCCTCCAGCACGGAGAATTGAGTTAAATCCGGTTCCATTGCTTGGAACCCTCACAATGTAATATTTATCCACCCTGTAGAAACGATTTTGTAATTGATTTACTGTACTCACATGGGCTTGTGTCGTCTGTACGTGGATCGGTGTGCTCCTGGAGCTGAACGAATTTAATGTTCTCAAGCATTAGTATAGGTAGCACTGAGTACTGGTTACTGGTTACTGGTTACTGGTGTTACTGGTTGAAGAAACAAAATCACCCTCGCATGAAAGCCGGGCCATAAATTAATTTCGATAGAAATAAGTACATGGGAGAGGAAATCAAGTTGGAAAATCATTCAGGCGAGGCACATCACCCACAAATTAATATCCTCCGAGGACTCGTAGTCGCACACAACCTTACACTTATAGAGACACGGCTACGTGTTGTTATAGTATTTCGATGAATTATCGCGACACAAACTTTTGCAATTAAAGGAACTGTAAGAATCCAGTGAACGTTGACGTTGTCCTTGTTGTCCTTGTTGTCGTTGTTGTGCGTTTGTTGTCGCCGGGCCCGACATAAAGTTTATTTGTTAATTTGTTTCAACTATGAAAGTTATTTTGCAGCGTCCTATGCTTAAGGGTCCTTGTTTCACATGAAAACCGTGGGAGTTTGTTGAAATAGTCAAATGAGAGTGTTTTTTGCTGGCGGTATCTCGATAATTAAAGAAATTGCGGAAAAGAGGCAAATGACGTACTTTTGCTGGACAGTTTGTTAGTTAAATTAGTATCGGAATGTTTGGAAATATTTATCGAATGTTTCCGCTTCCTTTGAACCTTAAACTTTCGCATAAAATTTATGGGAATGGGTTCCATTGATAGAACTGGCATTTTGTATTCGCCTAGAGTCGTAGTTTTATTCATTGTCTATAACTATCAGTTACTACTCCTCTGGGCAATGTTTCTGAAGAAAGCATCTTCCTCTGAATACAGAAAATTCAGGATTTATTGAATCAAAACGAAATCTTACTGAAGGAAATAAGGAAACTGAAAATGTACGACGTTTTCGTACTTTTTTTTTCCCAAACTTTCCCGCATGACAGCTTTGCGTCAACGGAAACTGGGGTAAACGCTAGTATCTCCGTCACAGAATCCTTCAATTCTAAGCTTCTAGTATAATCTTAAACCCTTGGGGGGTTGTTGTGAGCCCATACGTTCCATATATAGCATCTACTTCCCTCACGTCACTATATAGTATGTACAAAACTATAAACATCAGTGGATGACATTTTTGACAGCATTATCCTATTGCAAGCTGATTAGAATTTGGCACACATAGAACGGGTACCCTACGAGAAGATGAATCCCATCAACCATTACCTCAGCGTAATAGTACCTTCTTTTACTTGACAATGTCTTGTGTTGTGACTTAGAGCAACTAAACTGCATGAAGAATACAGCTCGGTTAGTACATACTATTGTAGTCAAATCTAACTTCAGGATTACTAGCATAGCTTCTTGACTTGAGCTGTCATATTCACTTGACGAGAATACTTTTTCCAATTGTTTCAGCAGCTGTCAAAGACCCCAATGATGTATTCAGTAAGATTTGCCATTTTGTCATGCATTCGCAATTCCTCCTTTGGACCATCAGCCACCAACCAGACAGAGATTGGTGCGAAATGAAGAAAACATAGCCGCGGTCTCGAAGAAGACCCAACAATTTCGATTAGGTGCCAATCTGCTGAACTGGGCATCACCAGAGAGTCAACCTGGCTTATTTTATTGTTCGATTTGGCCTACGTCCGTATAAGATTATGCTGACACAAGAATTGAAGCCGGACGACCATATATAATGCCATGAGTTCGTTAATTGGGCGCTGGAAGTTTCTGGCGTTCCGCAGATGAGTCACTTGGGGCCTCTCTGTACTTGCCATAAATGATGCCATAATGTAACGTAAATTGCTTAATACTTTGTATATTTGTTTCGATTCTTTGTACTATGTTACTAAGTACTGACATCAGGGCTAAATGATGAGCTTATGGGAGCTTGTTTGGGGAAGCCATTGCTCATGGTAGTTGCTTATAGTAAGTGTTCCAAAAAAGTTATAATAAATTTTGGTATGGTTGTTGTGAGCATTATGCACATTTTAGTTCAAGATTGATGTCAAATCACGTTAGAGGAACGAATGCACCCAAGCAGAAACTTAGGCTGCGTGTACAAATTGTTGAAGCAGAACGAGAAACCTAGGAAACGTCAATTAAATGGATAGGAAAATTCAGTGACTGAGTTGACTCCTCTACTCCTCACATGTTGATAGATTACATATTCAAGTGACACAATAGATAGGCAATATTTCATGGGAAAGAATGTGGGCTAATGCTAGTAAGGATCGCCCACATAAGTTGACTGACACGTTGAACTTATTGCCTTTATTACGGTCGATGGAGTGACGGATGTGTCAACTTCAGCTCCACAAACTGGAAAAGATAGATTTTGTTGACTTTGTCAGACTTCGTCGTAGAACTGATGTCTTTCCACATTTTAAACAGGATTTCATCCTGGATAGACATAACATCTTAGGAAGTTACGAATTATTTTTGCTTTCGATTGTTTCTCTAGTCCAAGGAAGCGTTTAAGGAGTAAGGCTATCTTTAAAACAATTAGAGTGACCCAAGGCTAGCTTGGAACTAGGTGGCTTAAGAGAAAAATCAAGTTCCTATCAAGTATTTTGTAATTCTCTGACCAAATTACACCTCGACTGAATATTTTCATCAGAATCAGGTCAGAAGTCAGTGATTTAATGAGAAAAGAGGCACTCATTTCACTAGTAGAACTCGAAAGTATTGTGTCCAGCATATAGGATTACATGTAAATGTATTTTCCAAGGCTATATGTCTGAAAGAATTATTTGAAACATAATACATTGGGTCTGCCAGGTTAAACCCTTGGGTGAAAGCGGAATTTACATCAACACATGCCGCTTTCCACATCAGAATCAGTTAGTAAGGATTCTTTTCTTGGTTGTCTAGGCAATTTGTCTCTTTAGGCAGAGCTTGAGGTGGCACAGAAAATAATATGAAGCAATGACTCTGAAATATAGACTCTTTATTGAGGCTCCTGTTGCCACAAGATACATGACTTCACCACAAAAAACATTCAATTAGGATGCGATCGAGGTTAAGAGCGGTATCGTGATATTAAGTAAAATAGGAAAGTTGCATAGTTATAACTTTATTAAACTTAAGTGGATCCAGCTTTATTACGAAAGTAATAGTTCAATCAGATGATCAGATTGATCCTTCGATTCTAAGCCACCAACACGTTAAGGAAAAGTTCATACCAAGGAGGCAATAGTCTTTATGGATGGAAGAGTCAGAGCTATCGTTTCGTTCATAGCAATTAGATATTTGTGCATCCCACATATCGAAAAGATCTTGGATGTCATCCAAAAAAGTTACAACTAATGCAGGGAATAATGCCTCGAGATCATGAGATGCGTCGTACATTCGCTAATTGGGCCCTGAATATGTTGATAGAAGATTCCATTCTTTCATAGACAAATTTTGTACAGTGATGAGACTCATTTTTGACTGTTTTGTCAAACAATTTTTGAATCACTATTGCATTGGTCTTTATCATCTGTCCTACGTCCTCACTTCGAGTCAATGCTTTCGAATTTTTATTTTCAAACAAGGAAAACATAGATTCACACGAAATGTGGTTTCAACAGCATGGAACTACAACCCAACAACTCAGTTTTTCATAAGAAGGAAAGACCTGATTGAAATGTTTAAACTTTTATATTTTATTAAAATCAAGTACAGCAGTACGCGTCTTAATAGTCTTAATTTGTAACCTTACGTTTCTAGTTTATACCGCTGAACTACAAGGCAATTTTTCTTATATCTTTTCAGATTTGATTTGTAATTAACGGAGGCAAATATGGGTGAGTACTATATGTTTTTATTTATCTTTAAAACTAAATAAGGATTTGTGTTTTGAGTAAGCTGGGGTTATCTTATAAAACGCTATTCATCACTTATACTCTCTAGGCCACAAATTGATACATTAGTCGACTTTAGTAAACTTGTATCAAGCTCCAAACCTCTGGCAAGCTCGTATGCTCTTATAGCTAAATGTGAATAAATGAAGGGCAATCACTAATCAAAAAATCACACCAATCCGTCGCCCTCTTCTCATAATGACATGATGCAAGATCAGGCCAAAATAGTGGGCGTTCTTGATGGGTGTTATAAAAATACCTTAAGCCCTTCTGTGGGCACTCATTCATTTATTGAGCCACTAATGGTGAATGCTTGACTTCTAAGCCCACCAAGATTTTTTTTTGGAAATTTTTACAGTCCATCTGTGAGACCAGGGTCTTATAACATCTACTTCGATTCAATGAAACTTATTCACAAAAGTTCAACGAAGAGGTTTTTTTTATGGAGGATCCCTATTTGATATTTGGATTTACTGGCTAAAAGGATAGTAAAGCCCACCATCAGTGACTGGGCCGGATCAAAAAGAACTTCAATTCACTTTCATTCACTATTTCTCGATCAAGGCTAGGGCTAACTACGATCTAACATACACAACAGAGAGTATGGCAATATCATTCGGTTATGCCTAAGCGTTGTTCCGAAATCAGTTGAGAGTGTTCTGTGGAGTCGACCAACATGTTCCCATACAGAGGATATACTTCTAGTTCGAGAGCAACCTGCTATAAATGGACCCAACTAGATCATAAAGCTAAGTCGCCCAGGTGCCATACTGACATACAGAGAGAGTGAGGATGAATCTCGTTCAACCTTTTCTGTTGCGTTAGGAGTTATTGTTACCATTTTAAGATTTTCTTTAGAGCTGGTAAATACGCCTTTACTTATACCCATTGCGAGTAAGTCTGAGTATACCCCATGGTTACCATGATTTCATGGAAATAAATTTCCAACAGTCTGCCCTTTATTCTCAGTGAACTTGTAGGTACCATTACATTTTTCGAGGGCGCACTTTACCAACCCACTAGTTTCATTGAGAGTTTTTATCTTTTTCCAAAAATCTCTATTACCACATTGAATTTTCAAGGACCTTCACGAATTGAGTTCCAAAATATTTTCAAAAACTTTTACTGGCGAAGCATTTGTTCGTCGTCATGTGGAACACAGCTGTTGGCAGTTCTCGTGAAGGATAAAAAAGTTTCATAATTCCCTTAGACACCTACACTTATGCAAATCAGATCACTATTCTGAGTTGGTTGTCATAATGACATGACAGCACGTACAACATAAAATCAGAGCTTCTCTCAAGGACATGTGGGCGAAACTGCTTAGACTACACTATAGTAAGTTTGACCATATCAAATTATACTTTTCTTGTTATTGCCATAACTGACCTCTGAAAGGATATGCAACCTTGAGTAATTTGTCTATCTAGTCATTACTCCCAACATCGTTGTCAAACAAACATTGTCGCAACCCCGCCAAGATTCATCGAAACAATTTAAAAGTTTCAGGCTCTTGTCGCCTCTAAGGACTTGAGGAAAGCTCTACTCCTGCTTGTCTTACCTTGCTGTTTGTATTTCTTTGGTTCACCTCTTGTGCTCATAACCTCGAAAACACCATTCATAATTTTCGTGTTGGCTTTTCCACAACGTAGTCTCCATGTGATACGCCTCCGCCTATTTTTTAAGTGCGTTAACCTTATTCGAAGCAAATAATCGCGAGTATGAGCTCGTAGGCCGATATCATCTTACGCACTCAATTTACAAGTGAGTAAGTAAGCATTGACAACACCCACGCAATGTGTTTGTTTTCCGACGAGGCTTTTCAGTTCGTGTAACCAGGATACCACCTCCTGTTTTTCAAGGGAAGGAGCGCCATGTGTTTCCCGTATGAAATCTAGTACACTCCGAGCGGCTGGTTGATTTTTATTGTTTAATTTACTTAACTTTAATAAGTACAATTTAAATGATGAGCACATTAATGCATATCCTTAAGTATCTGATCTCATTATTATTGGGTTATTAATTTCTTGTCGTAAGCCCCATCCGCGATGAGCTAAATATTAAAGGATTCGCAGTCAAACCCTTTAAGTCGTTCATAAGCAAAATTAAGGATATGCGTGACTTGCAGATGGAAGCGGGATGTTATCTTTTGTGAGAATATTGCCACCATTTGGAATACATTTCGGAATGTGTATATACCTAGAGGGGATGTCCTTGCGAGAAGAATGGCGCGTACCTCAATGACGAAACATTTTCAGAATTGAATTAATTAATTTATACGAATTAAGAAAATGCGGTAATGATTGTGCTGTGTCGATTACATTAAGTTGATGGTTATGGCCTTTTCTGGATTTGGAATCTGAGCGATTAAGTCCTTAATTCGAATGAAAACATGAGAAATGTGTTACTCACAATTAACAAATCGTAATTTTATGCTGGAGTTATTCCAAATGTTTTTTTTTTTTAAATTTGGTTTCGAATTTCACGCCTCATTATTTGGGAAGCCATGCAGGGTACAATATGGAACTGAAGTTCTCTCCATAGGATCATGAACAAGTTCATAGAGTGTTTCAATTGAGACATAACTATTTTGTACTTTAATAAAATTGTATTCTTAAAACATTTCTATAATCTGTTAATGTCAAAATATCAGTAATGTTTGACATTTTTTTTCTTGTAAAGGTCGTGAACGATTAACGTTTAAAACTCAAAAGAATTACTACCAAAGGTCTGAGTCGGTGGTCGCAGCTTTAAGAGCGCTTACTTCAATGTTCGGTCGTAATAATCGTCCCATAACACAGGCTGTGCGAGCTATTGTAGTTAAATTCGAGTGAAAATATTCACTATTGTATGTTTCTGTGGCAGTGAAACAACGCACTGGTCGAAGTACAGAAAATATCGCAGCCATAAGTGCTTCTGTTTAAAATGAGTCGATTGCACCCATCACAAGAATTGGGTATCTCTTAGTCCACATTGTAATGAATTTTGTATTAATATCTATCTGTAAATCTTATAAACAACGCAGTATATTCAGGTTTGTACATACATCCCATCACAAGAATTGGGTATCTCTTACTCCACATTGTGATGAATTTTGTATTAATATCTATCTGTAAATCTTATAAACAACGCAGTATATTCAGGTTTGTACATACATGTACCACTAAGCCACTTAATGTTGTTCAAATGCCACATTTGACTAGCTAACCGAGTACATTTGGTTCTATATCTGAAAAAGTTTGATGGATCCTACTGATCCTAAAGAATTGCTTTTCGAAGCAAATATGGATGTCTTGTACAACAAATTTTGCTGTCTAAATGCAATAGCTATACTAAGAACCGACAGAGAATAGAAGACTTTGTACAAAACGAAAACAAAATCCACGAATGTCCTCTAATGTCATTGGGACATGTCCAAAAGCAATGAGGTGTGCAGAAACTAGACTTATAAAGCGTTTCCAGAACATCAAAATAATTATTTTTACAAAGATCAAACCACATTCAGGCGGGGCAGTATCATAGAATAATTTGGAGACTGATAAATCAGAAAAACCAGATTATTATTCTGAGTTTTTCTGTGAACAAACTTTAAACAAAGTCTGTGTCACAGTCATAGCAATTAGATCTAATCATACTAAAACTCCTTTTCCGAATTATGAGAATAAATGAAGGAAATTACACGAAAGAGATCCCAGATATTATAGGAATGATGGCACAAAATAAATCACCTGCTTTCGAAGGCATTAGGGCCATGGATATGCCTATGGAATTGCACCTATAATAACGAAATCTATAAACCTCAGTATGAGTCAGGGTAAAATTTCAAAACCATTTAAGACTGCTACAATACTTCCCTTTCATCAATTTTACTTGTCATTGATAAATGTTTGGAAAAAGTAATAACTAGGCGGCTCCTTAAATTTTTCGATGAGCGTATTATAATTCATGAGAATCAAAAAGTAGAATTCTACGAAAAATTACTACCGGAGTGTACTACTACAAAAAATGAAAGACTGACTATTTTTAATGGATTTTACCGAGGCAATTGATATACTTAATCACGTAAAAGTGATAGAAGGACTTTATAGGTTGGATATACGTGGATATTTAGCATACGGGCTGCAGGACTACCCAAGAAATAGGCCGTTCTGTGAGACATATTGCGATGAAAAATAAGTTAGCTATGGTGTGGAGGTCCTGGAACAAGTGTACGTCATACCTTCCAGTGAATACGAAGAAAATATAATTGTCTAGTCTGTCATATAAGTGAATCCATTTGCCCAAACTGGTAGGAGACGGTTTACACAATTGTGACAGCTTTTGATAGCGCATCAAGTTTCTACAATTGTTTCTCGAAATATGTGCACTAAACTGCACTTCATTCTAGATGTACGTCTTCCCCATAAAAATTGATTTACAAATACCCTTCTATTAAGCTTATTCTATAAATTTGCTACTTCAAGCCGAGGTTCAAGTTCAAAACAACTCTTTTTTTCTCGCTAACGTCTAACAGATATCCGAGTCCCATGCACCTGTCGCGTCAAATATTTTTAGTTTTTTTTCCAATTTCGAAGCGAGGACTGATGGTACAATTTATTTAACGTCATGCGAACATGGGATGAAGCATGAATATGAAGTCTTTGACGACATCTACCCTTGAATTCGTAGAATTTTATTTTTAGACCGAAAGGCTGTCAATAGCAACCCATGCAATGCATACATGGAACCCCATGAGCTCGACGAACTTATACAACCCGGGAGTCATTCTTTCTCTAACGAATTGTATGGAAATATAATTAAGCCTTTGGCATTTTTTTTTTTTAAAACACAAACTTAAAGTGAAACAAAGTGTTAAAAACACAGTAGGGGCCTTTATTTTTCAACCCGGATTGCATGTGACCTGTGTTATTAAGCGGAACTTGAGGTTTTAAATGGCAGAGGTGAATCCCAATACAACAGGACAACTCACAACTTGTATCACATAGATGATCAACCCCCAGTCATGATGAATAGTACAGAAGGCGTAGCCTCTCCCCGCCGCCGGTTCGACTTGGTGAATTTAATTTACAAATTGGTTTTCTTAATTTAGGATCTCTCCGTTGAGTATCTATTTATATCCTGTCATCTGATTAAAAGTAGCGCTGAACTCGAAAACGAGTGGGTGAGTGCTCCTCTTAAAGTGTAAAATCTTGAAAAACCAACTCCCACGTTGGCTTAAGTAAATAAAAAAAAATGGTTCCTTCATCGAATTTTGTGTGAAAGTTCACACCTCATTGGGCCTTCTTCTATCGAATTCTGTTCCAAAAGTTATTGCTATATAATCCTAATTTAATTTCAAAGAAAATCTCCACTAAATGGAAATGAATTACTGAGTGGTGAAACTTTAAACGTATTTGGAAAACTTTTTAACTTTCCCTTGTCCGACCGATACAATGAATACTAACGAAGCCTGCCTGTGGTGACATTTAATTAAAGCTTAAAACCCTGAATAGAAAGTTTCCAAACCAATCATACTGTTAATGAAGTTGTATCTAAACACTGATAGTGAGAAGCAGAGAAAATACTTCACTTCATGGCGATAAGAACTTTTATGGGTAATTTTTTTTTAACTTAACTTTGTGAGTCCCTTTCCCATGTACGAGGATACACTGCACATACGTTACACGAGTTATTTAATTTATTTTCGAATGGACTTTCCAACTTTGAATACACAGTACCAACTCGATTCGTACACCGATGGTGATGGAACTCTTCCGTTGCACCTTGTCGAATGTATAGATACATTTATAGGTAGACGAGCAGAGTTTTTGGTTTCAAATCAATGACAGTTCGCTGGAACTACCTACATGCACGCACACCTATTAGCTGCATTGAATTTCGAACTATCTGTTGATAAGTAAATTTTGCGAAAGCGATTTGATCGATATTCGTGGGGCCTTGCAGCAGAGTATGTTGGGTTTTCTCTGAAAAGCACTCATGGATACGTTGCATCTGCGGATGGGCGGGTAGGACGTTAGAGCGAATGACATTGAAAAATAAATGTGTACAGACAGACTGATATTCGTATACATATGTGTACATAGATACTGCAATTAGGTTACACATTGGATATCGTTTTTCTTTTCGACAGAAGGGATTATTGGGGTTTTGAATGGAATTTTTTGAATGAAGCATTCCAACCGTTTAAATTAGAATTTTGCGGAGCGTGAATCAATTTATTGATAACTAGAAGAATGCGTACTCATTAATGCTTTCGAATGGAATGGAAAATTAAATTAAACGAGCGAGACGAGCAGTCGATATTGTGTAGCTAAAATTAATCGCAGTTTGGTATCTATTTATTGCCGAAGGTATCCATATCATTCCGCATGAGTAGCAAGGTGTCTAGATTTCGTTTTCCAATACAATGATGGACAATGTTTCCAATGGACCATGTCTGTGACTGGGAAAAGCTGCTTTGTCGCTGAGGATGGTATACAATCATCCAACAAGAGGTGTCATTTTAAATTGATGGATGAATGCAACATTTTTGTGAAAATTAGTGATATTTTTACATTAGTCTAATGCTTAACCTCTGAGGTTAGAAATGCAGTAGAATAGCTGGAAAGTTTTCATCTACTTTTCGCATAATTGCGGCCGAATATCCCGAAACTTTGATGGGGCTTTGGTGCCCCGAATGGTGTCAAATCGGATGATCTCGGAGGTCAATTAAAGTCTCCATTTCGAGAAATGATGCATTTGGGAAATTTGTCACCCAATAGAGCCATTCACTGTTGAAAAACTCAGTCAACATCGTTCGGTATGACCATTTTTAAAAAAAAATTGGACCTTATGACAACCTCAGTCGAAAAATCGTACCAAATTCTCCCTCATTGTGGATGGAAAGGTTATTCCAATTTTTCGCTTGGGTTTTCGGAGACTGATAGATGGGATTCATCACTCAAAATCATTTTGTGTGAAATATCATGATCATTTCCATTCTTGTGCCGACCGCAGGTTATAAGCAGGGAAGCCAAGATCTTTATGCAAAATATGCCAATACAAAGTAAAGACAGGGTGACAGGGCTAGGAAAAGAACAGTGATCCGAGAGAATATTGTGCTGAGCCGGAAGTCGAAACAATGCTCAAACAAAGTGAGAAACGACTCATGTGGCATTTAACTCTGTCAATTCGGCGCCGAAAAAGGGTTTGCCTAATGTACACTGACTGGCCCTACCTGAGACCGATTCTAAAATCAATCCAGGCGAAGTCAAGAAAGGCTCTGAACGGTTTCAGCAAGACGAATATAGACAGCGGGAACAAACCTGGCTGGCATTATTAAAAAAGCTTCGAACGAAGTAATCATTAGTAATGTAGAGATTCGAGAGTTCTTTCGGGCATCGTTCTATGAAGCCAAACTCAGAATTGACTCAGAACTGATATGGAAACAATTTGTTGCTGCGGAGCACGCTTGCCGGAGTATGTAATGGATCGAGATAATAGTCCGAACACCAGGGAGTGAATAAATTTAGATCATCTTGAAGCGAGAGTCGGTGGGAGAAGGCATAAATCTGTAGTTTTCATGTCCGCCGCATACATAGAGCGATAGAAGTTTTTGATACTGCTGTCAACAACGTTGGTGGGAATATGAATATTATGGGACCAATGAGACTACCTTAAGGTACACCGAATGTAGGTCGGTGGGTAGTTATCAGATATACGTTTGGCGTTTATGAAATTGAAAAATTCAGGTCACCGATCACTTCTCCATCAATACAACTTCAATATGGGCTACCAATTCTCGATACCAAATAGAATGGATTGGTTACAATGTGATGCCCTGCTCCAGCAATCGCTGTCAATTCTTACGGATGGGTCCAAGACCGAGGACGGAGTCTTCTCAGAAAACCTGGATATCGTTCCCTCGTTTAACCTTCCAGACCACTATTGCAGCGTTTTTCAAGACGAAGTCAGCAGCAGATTAGAATACTGTCATATACATACATACATCGACAGACAGGCAGCCATCAAATCTATTGCATTCAGCTATATGAGATCTAAGGCAGTGAAAGACTATGACATACCAGGAAATTGTGAGGCGGACGTACTAGCTAGAAGAGGCTTCGCTAGTTTAGATAGTTTGTATATCATCGACATCGAGGTTTCAACGTCCTATGCTAAATACCTTATCAACGTCGATGCAATAAGTGGAGCAAATCATCGATGGCATTAACTCGACCAATGCAATACTGGCAGGCTGCTCTGTCCAGTGTTTCTCCAAGACACTGTACTATATGAAGGCATGCTCAAAAAGTAGGCATTCCCTACAATGCATAAGAGAAGCCCATTAGTCAGCTATACGAGATGAATAGCCTTAGTCTAGATGGCTAAGATTAGTTCTTTCTTGCAAAAGAGTAAAAGGTTCCCTGACAACACAGTGGACCTTCCTTCCTTTAGTCTAAGTGCGTCCTTACCGAGGGGCGGTCTTAACCAACCAATCAATCAACCAATACCGGGAATCACTATTCCATTTATTTGAAAGAAGCTTCCAGATGTGATTAAGTTAATTTCTCCGACAAATTAGTCCTCGGGATGTATCTTATTTCTAAGCAGCTTTGGGTGTCCGTTCCCATATCCACCACCTCGGTGGAGGTTAAAATGGAATGAACTGTAAAGTAGCAGTGTCAGGTATAGGTCCATGTGCAATGTCATGCGAAGAATGTACCTTGCACTTGAATAGATGCGATGCTGGGCTACTGAATGATCCCTTCCGCATTATGTGACTCTGACTGAAAGGATCTTATTTAATCTGAATTCTGTTCAAACAATAACCAAACGTTTAACCGAAGCGATAGGATTTTTCTTGACCAATAACTTTCCACATCCTTTGACGCAACGAATGCATTTCGCCATCTCACATTGGATTCATGAATAGACAAGTCCACTGTATCTATTCAGACTGCCGCAACGAGTGGTTTCCACTGAGGGTATTATGTGCGTTTCACGAAACCAACACCCACGCTGAAGGTATCACTGTTCGGTTTTGTAATATTGTCTACCCTTTGTGAATATATCTGCCACCACCGAAGGGTGGTAGTTCTGCAGAACGGCTCTTGTTTGGTTACGATATGAGTTCCAATTATTTTCACTGTGCTGGCAGATAAATCAATTCCACGACCAGAGCTCTCACAGTGCTGTGTCTATACTTGCACTATGCCAGGATTAGTGCCAATGCTTTTAACTTGGCAAAGTAATAGTTGGGGATTAGTATCAACTGATGATAAGTCGGTGCCCAGTTGTAGGCGTTGAATGGCAACGGAAAGTGGAAAGTCCTTGCTTTTCTGTAGCCACCTGGATACCATCTGAAGAGATACCACATTCCTACGTCTTTCTTAAGTGCAGCCTTACACTTCGCAAAGCTACAACTAATCTTCTTCAATATAATTGATCTTTTAACCTTTGTGAATGTCTGCCCCCCGAAAACGAATGATTAGATTGCTCTGTGGTCTCCCATGTTGTGTTTGTCCATCGTTTTCGAATCCTCTTCAAGTGCCACTACAAATTTCCGACAAAAAAGTCAACAAAACTTTTTGTGGCAACTCTCCAATTTTTCCATTCAAATCGTCTCACCTGTAGCTTAGGTCCAGAATCCCTAAACAAATTGCGCTCCCGAACCACAAATGTCGCTTTTGATGCCAGTCACGTTTGTTTGGGCCATCACCATGGGCGGTGCCTTGTCCCCTTATTCTAAATTACTGCCCCGAATCGGACCCTCAAAACCTCTTAAACTCGAAATTATTCATCCTTGTCAGTAAATTCACTCGTGCGTTCCTTTTCTGGCGATTGTAGATATTTCTTTTTTTCTCCCTGCTCCTTGTATTCCCTTTGTGTGTGCTCCTGGGCTTGTAAGCCAGTTCTATGTGGTAGCAGCATCATTCCTGAAAATTTTCATTTGATTGATTGCTTCCTTGTCAGTTTTCTCGCCTGTGCCCTTTTGTGTGAACCCATTACTTTTGCAATTTTTCTTAGGATACCCCCTTCGCCGTACGGTTTAGCGCGTGTCTGTGTACTTAGGTTGATGTATCTCAATTATGGTTACACTGTCGATTCTGATGACATGACAATCCTGATGGATAAATTTGATTTGGTATTCAAAGCACTTATGCGTTTGTTTTTTTGTTTGGATTTCAGATAAATTTCGCCAGAGGCGGTCGTCCTTCTCACCCTTTGGTTCGGGTAAGCAAGAGCCATTGATTGTGGTGGAGGAGTCTGGCGCTGCAGAGGAAGACGATCAGAGCAGTTCGGGTACACCAACATATCGCGCCAGTTTGGATATTGATTCACCAGTAAACCCGTACCTACTATCGCCATGGCGAGATCCTCGAGAGAGTCGAAAACATTCGTTGCCCTCACAACAGGTAACAGAAGGAATCACAGCCAGTCAAGTGCGACGACTGTCTGAGAGAGGCGGCGAAGGCTCCGGCCCTTCGCCTAAGGAAGCAGCATTTTTGGCTACACTATCACAGGCCAAGGCTCCGTCGGGTCGACGGCATTCAGTTGTTACCATATCCAAAGTCCCTGCAGCGATTTTTGGACGAGGCAGGCGAGAATCTGTGGCCGCTTTCCCCATTCCCCCAAATAGGTGAGTTAATTCAGATACATTTAAGGATGATATTTAATCTCACAGGAAAAGTATTATGTTCGTTTAGATACATTTCACATGGTCTGATTGATATCAAATGCTTTGCACAGGGAACTGCTACGATTTAGGGACAAGGACGAACCCTTCGCTCGGCGGAGTGAAAACAAAACGAAATTAATTCGAAATCCGCTTAATTTCCTCGTTTAATCGCTTCAGAGATTGTTTTTGCGAGACCTTTTCTCCTGTCGTTTTTCTTGTTTGGACATTATTACTATTTTGTTGTATCCGCAGAGGGTGGGCGGACCCCCCTTGGTAGGCCTCCGCAGAGGCCTGCTGTGTTCCTTTCACATGAGCGGATGTTTTGGATAGTATATGTCCTGTGTACATACGAATGTGTGTACAGTGGATGTTGAAGAAGGATCAAAAGTATTCAAAGAAAAAGGGATATGAAGTTTTCCATACGGGTGGTCACATCAGGGATATTTGTTTCCTGCAAGGAGTGATGGTATGTCATGCAGCATTCTTTTCCGGTTTGCGAATCATAGTTCATAATTCATGGAGAACAATATTTCCACGTACTTTGGTTATTTTTTATGTATGGAGTAGTTAGCCGGGTCAAATTGGTTATACATATGTAACTGTATGTTAAAGCTATCTATGATTGCTGCGAGTTTTGAAGTGGGTGAGGGATGGTTCTTAACTGAGTCAAGTCATGCTTCGCACTTTAAGAAGTAGGAGCTGGTTTTGTACTTTTGGTTGAAACAAAACTGTGTGGAAACATCCATGTGCTGTGCAAGGCTGCAAAGGGTTATTATTTTCTTAAAACAACCGAGAGCCAATTTATCAAGAACCTGCGACGTAGAACAGGACTGGGATAATCAGAGTCATGTTGCTTGTTTGAGAGAAAAAGATCTGCTTGTTCACTCAAAGATCTACGTGGACTCATCACGAACTCGGATACCATGGAAGAGTTCTAATTTTTGGAGGAAATCATAATAGGCCCGTTTTTTGCCACAGTGGTATGGTCACATGCCACAAATCACATCTATAATCAAATTAATGAAGCAGTGATTTCGGCAGATCATCAATGATCTGAGACTTGCTGGCGTATACTTAGTTTTTTTAAAGTCTGAAATCTGGAGCACTCGTCCAGGAAATTTTCGTTCCAGAAACTGCATTGTTTGATTTGCAGTGTGTCATGGCTCAGCGTGTTGTTCAAACCAGTAACCGTCCAGAACTTTTCCATCCATTTGTGGTTATCATCATCTTAATTTTTGATGATGGCTCACTCTAGAGGATCATGAAACAATGGTTTAACATAGATTGTAATTTCTATCCTCGTCCCTCGGCACATTACAGGAGACATCTCTGATAGTATAAACGCTATGGCTCGGTGGCATATGACCTCTTAAAAAGGAATACTCGATTGGAAAAGCCTCTAGGAATCCATTGTGATTCACTTTGAGGATATTGTGACCCAGGAACTGCGTACTAGCTACGAGAAGATAAGGTCATACTTATATGTACTAGACACACCTGGGACAATGTGAGCACCATAACTAGAGTGCTACTGATATATTTTTCCCAAGAGCTCTTAGAAGCTGTCTTTAGTGTTGCGAGATGCTCTTAAACTCAAGACTTCTTGCCTAAGTTGTTGTGATCATCATAGAATATATGGCAGTTTCCATAGTCTCTCGGCACTTCTGGCCTATTTTTCAACAGTCCGAGAGCTAAGCTGTTAAAAAGGCTAGTATTCCATCTGAAGACCGCTCGTCAACAATGAAATCAGACATATCCAAGGCTATTGATGGTTTTGTTAGTAAGTAGTTTTTTTGTAGTAAAGTCAGTACTTAGTAGTACCCGGCCATGTAACTTCCCACCGGATATCACGAGAAGGTCATTAAGTGATCTGCCAAGATCAGATGATTTCCCCAGACTTATTCGATTGACCCTAAGTTTCGCCATTGAAATGAATAGTCCTCCATGTACGGCTGGAGTCATACAATTTAAAGGAGTTCGATTGCCCTTACATAGTCTATAGTTAGTTCCCCTGAATCCTTCGTATTTTGTTTATTTCTGCATTTGAGTGATTTTTTACCGCCCATGAGCCGCCTTTCTTCCACGATCTCAACGGACTTCCGTAACATGTCCAACTCTAGGTCAAGTGCACTCTCCTTCTGCCATATTTCGAGGTACCTTTGGTACCAATTCTGTCTCCGAATAGAACACAGCTAACCCTTCTAATCGGGGTCGTCACAGGCCACAGTCCAATGGCGGCCCACCTCAGTAGTATGGGTTTCAATGGCTCAGACTTATACAAAGCTTACGAGGATACTGATGTGAAGGAATATACGACACACTTCCTCTACGAATGCCAAAGTCTCAGCAGAATTAGACACTAAAACTTACCAACATGCCTCCTGAAACCACCTTAAAATTCATAATGAAGACGGTTTGGCTCAGGAGGTTTTCTCCCGCCATGGACAAACGAGTTTAAATTTCTGTTTTCAAATTCTTCCGTCGAGACCCTCCTCATGGTTTTGCATTCACCCTCTTAACCTTACCTAACGTAGGTTCGGTTTTTATTCGAATCCCCCTCTTCTCTGGAAGAACATTCTATGGCTATGGCCGTAGTGAAAACTTCACTGAATTGTGATGGAATCCAACTGACCAAAAGGCGAAGGTCTTCTCTGTCCAACTGGTGCACTAAATCCTTCAAACCGCTCATCATAAATCACCGGCGAGCCACGTCAACCCGTAGATTTATAAATGCCCACATCCATGGATCCTTTGACTTATAGTTTTGTATGTTTGCTATTACTACTGGAGGGGTTTATGAATTTTATTACAAGTCCACCTCCATGTTCTGGCCAGTTCCGATTAATCGTCCCCTAAAGGGCCAAAGAAAGTCTAACCTTCTTACCTCAAATACCCATTAAACTGAGACCTGAAAAGACTTTCAATTCGAATTGCGTACATTTGTGTACTCTGCCGACAACATTCCCTCTGGGGTTTTACTTCATTAATCCTTGTGTCACAAATTATTCCCAAAAAAAGAAAACAAACAGGTACACCCTTTAGGAACCATACCATGCTTTGTCATAACCTCAAAGTTTCAAATGACCTCCATTAGCAGGATGTTTAAGGAGATAATGTGCACATGTACCCACAGTCCTCACGTACACGTATGTAAATCACAGTACACATCAACGTTGAAGTGAACTTGACAACGTTTATGTCGAAACTTGATGATAGTGTGGTAGGTATTTCAGAACATAACCACAAACAGTTTCCGGGCACTTTGCGGTAAGGTGGGATGTAATATCATCATGTTCAAACTGTTGGCATGGAAATTCTTGCACAAAGCTTCATGTTCCCGTCACAGGGTTGCTTTAAATCAATGTAATGAATATTTGAACATACATATATGCATGTGTGCTCGTAAAGTTGGAGTTAACACAATGTAAGCTAACCGCGGTATTCGCATGGTATCCCTTTTTCAGGGGATACCCCCTTCCATGGACTTTGTTTATTTATAAACTTTTTTCGTTCCCAGTCCAATTGTTCATTCAAATTGCTGTTTTCGAGAGCGTTTCTAGCTTCGAAAACAATGGATTAATGGCACGTGTGTGTATGTCCTTGCAAATCATCCTCTTAACACATAGTGGGTTGGCAGGGAATATTATTTGATTAAGACATTTATTTGTGGAACAGTTTCTGAACTATGTTTGCCAGAAGAGAACACGCAGTCCTTAGGGGATAGTTGTGAACAAGGACAATGCCGGAATGATACTTTCTATTTCTAATTCGTAAATGAAAAGACACTTTTAAGTTATTCGAGTAGTGGAACGTGCATCAGATTACGTTTCCACTCAAGGATAGGGTATAGACACACTTGAAGGAAATTAAAAATCCTTGAAAAATTACGTGCTCTGAGGAAGGAGATGCAAGGATTTCTGTATCATTTTTGAGGAGCCTTAAAAAATGTCCTTCTACAGGAAATTGAAACATTCAAGAGAATGGATTAAAGGACAGAACTTGTCCGCTCTCCGAAAGCATGTGGAGTTACCGATTGCCGAAACACCGACTACGTACTTCCTAAGTTTTTATTTGATAAGAACATTGTATCACGCATCTGCTCAAGACGCGATTAGGGAGATGACTTGTGGCTACAAAGCACGTATGCTTTTATACGTAAGGATTCAAACAGAGTCAGGAGTATCTCCTGCAATGGAAACACATCTCCTTCCGGCTTCTCAATCACTGAAATCTATTTTACAGCGAGATCATGGCGATCATTGTGGCTTTCTTGACAGATCGCCTAGGTCTTCGAATTGGTATGGACCGAGGGCCGCTTTTTGTATTCTGCATATGCTTGGGCATTCGCAAAGGAAGATACTGCATCCGTGTCACTGCAGCCTCTGCAGAGGTCATTCGCTTCTGCTCGCATTCCACTGCGGTGGGCCGCCATGGGGTTGTGACCGCTGATGTTCCTCGAGAAGAGTGCTAAGTTGGGTCTGTTAAGAGACAGAATTTGTTTGGTTTTGATGATTTTTTTTCAAGACAAGACAAGATGGGAATGAGCTCCATCTTTCGTTAGTCATTCTCACGAAGGTTTTCTCTATTTTTGTATTCAACATGATCTGGGGGCGGGTCCTGTTCGGATTTGTCCGTCAGTTCGTTTTCTTGAATGCCACTGAATCCTGGAGTGCTGTGAGTTCTTCACGGGATTGTTTAACCAGTTTTGATTTAACAACCGTGGATGAGTTGTCTTTCATAACGGCTTGACTGTCAATGTAGATGTTGATAATTTTTCTGGACCGCAGTTTCGAGAACTGTTCTCCTGCCACTTCTGCTATAGCTAGTACTTCCACCTGAAACACACTACCGTGGTTTGGAAGTCGCAGACAGTAGGTAATTTCGGGTTCAGATGAATATACGGCAGAGCCTAACCTGCTATTAGTTCAATCCTCCCTTGACGGGAAGATGGTTTTGTAGGTTAGGCTGAAGTCGTGGGGTGGTGATATATAAACCTGTATTATCGGCTGGTAAACCAGCAAGATTTTCTGTCTCCTACTTCCATTCCGAGGCAGCAGCTAAGCTAGTTTGCGCCTCGTATGCACAGAAACAGAATACCTGGCTTGAGATCTGTGATTTGAGGATATACCCAGATTGTGGGTATCGAGATCTGTGGGCTACACACTGCCCTTTTTTTCATTAATTTTTTGGTTGAAAAATTTTCTGTCTTCTACTTCCATTTCGAGGCAGCAGCTAAGCTAGTTTGTGCCTCGAATGCACAGAAACAAAATATCTGGCTTGAGATGTGTGATTTGGGGATATACCCAGATTGTGGGTATCGAGATCTGTGGGCTATACACTGCCCTTTTTTTCATTCATTTTTTGGTTGAAAAATTTTTTGTCTTCTTCTTCCATTTCGAGGCAGTAGCTGAGCTAGTTTGCGCCTCGAATGCGCAGAAACAAAATATCTGGCTTGAGATGTGTCATTTGAGGATAAGCCCGGATTGTGGGTATCAAGATCTGTGGGCTATACACTGCCCTTTTTTTCATTAATTTATTGGTGGAAAAATTGTCTGTCTTCTACTTCCATTTCGAGGCAGCAGCTAAGCTAGTTTGTGCCTCGAATGCACAGAAACAAAATATCTGGCTTGAGATGTGTGATTTGAGGATAAGCCCGGATTGTGGATATCAAGATCTGTGGGCTATACACTGCCGTTTTTCTCATTCATTTTTTGGTTGAAAAATTTTCTGTCTTCTAATTCCATTTCGAGGCAGCAGCTGAACTAGTTTGCGCCTCGAATGCGCAGAAACAAAATATCTGGCTTGAGATGTGTGATTTGAGGATAAGCCCGGATTGTGGGTATCAAGATCTGTGGGCTATACACTGCCCATTTTCTCATTCATTTTTGGTTCAAAAATTTTCTGTCTTCTAATTCCATTTCGAGGCAGCAGCTGAACTAGTTTGCGCCTCGAATGCGCAGAAACAAAATATCTGGCTTGAGGTGTGTGATTTGAGGATAAGCCCGGATTGTGGGTATCAAGATCTGTGGGCTATACACTGCCCATTTTCTCATTCATTTTTGGTTCAAAAAACTTCTGTCTTCTACTTCCATTTCGAGGCAGCAGCTTAGGTAGTTTGCGCCTCGAATGCACAGAAACAAAATATCTGGCTTGAGATGTGTGATTTGGGGATATTCCCAAATTGTGGGTATCAAGATCTGTGGGCAATACGCTGCCCTTTTTTTCATTAATTTATTGGTTGAAAAATTTTCTGTCTTCTAATTCCATTTCGAGGCAGCAGCTAAGCTCGTTTGCGCCTCGAATGCACAGAAGCAGAATACCTGGCTTGAGATAAGTGACTTGAGGATATACCCAGATTTGGGGTATCAAGATCTGTGGGATATACACTGCCCTTTTTTTCATTAATTTTTTGTTTGAAAAATTTTGTTTGCTAGTTTGCGCTTCGAATGCACAGAAACTAAATATCTGGCTTGAGATGTGTGATTTGGGGATATTTCCAGATTGTGGGTATCGAGATCTGTGGGATATACACTGCCCTTTTTTTCATTAATTTTTTGGTTGAAAAATTTTCTGTCTTTTACTTCCATTTCGAGGCAGCAGCTAAGCTAGTTTGCGGATCGAATGCACAGAAACAAAATATCTGGCTTGAGATGTGTGATTTGGGGATATTCCCAAATTGTGGGTATCAAGATCTGTGGGCTATACACTGCCCTTTTTTTCATTAATTTTTTGGTTGAAAAATTTTCTGTCTTCTACATTCATTTCGAGGCAGCAGCTAAGCTAGTTTGTGCCTTGAATGCACAGAAACAAAATATCTAGCTTGAGATGTGTGATTTGGGGATATTCCCAAATTGTGGGTATCAAGATCTGTGGGATATACACTGCCCTTTTTTTCATTAATTTTTTGGTTGAAAAATTTTCTGTCTTTTACTTCCATTTCGAGGCAGCAGCTGGGCCAGTTTGCGCCTCGAATGCACAGAAACAAAATATCTGGCTTGAGATGTGTGATTTGGGGATATACCCAGATTTGGGGATGTACCCAGATTTAGGGAATCAAGATCTGTAGGCTATACACTGCCCTTTTTTTCATTCATTTTTTGGTTGAAAAATTTTGTTTGCTAGTTTGCGCTTCGAATGCACAGAAACTAAATATCTGGCTTGAGATGTGTGATTTGGGGATATTTCCAGATTGTGGGTATTGAGATCTGTTAGCTATACACTGCCCTTTTTTTCATTCATTTTCTGGTTGAAAAATTTTCTGTCTTCTACTTCCATTTCGAGGCAGCAGCTAAGTTAGTTTGCGCCTCGAATGCACAGAAACAAAATATCTGGCTTGAGATGTGTGATTTCGGGATATGCCCAGATTGTGGGTATCAAGATCTGTGGGCTATACACTGCCCTTTTTTTCATTCATTTTTTGGTTGAAAAATTTCGTTTGCTAGTTTGCGCTTCGAATGCACAGAAACTAAATATCTGGCTTGAGATGTGTGATTTGGGGATATACCCAGATTGTGGGTATCAAGATCTGTGGGCTATACACTGCCCTTTTTTTCATTAATTTTTTGGTTGAAAAATTTTTTGTTTTTTACTTCCATTTCGAGGCAGCAGCTAAGTTAGTTTGCGCCTCGAATGCACAGAAACAAAATATCTGGCTTGAGATGTGTGATTTCGGGATATGCCCAGATTGTGGGTATCAAGATCTGTGGGCTATACACTGCCCTTTTTTTCATTCATTTTTTGGTTGAAAAATTTCGTTTGCTAGTTTGCGCTTCGAATGCACAGAAACTAAATATCTGGCTTGAGATGTGTGATTTGGGGATATTTCCAGATTGTGGGTATCGAGATCTGTGGGCTATACACTGCCCTTTTTTTCATTCATTTTTTGGTTGAAAAATTTTGTTTGCTAGTTTGCGCTTCGAATGCACAGAAACTAAATATCTGGCTTAAGATGTGTGATTTGGGGATATACCCAGATTGTGGGTATCAAGATCTGTGGGCTATACACTGCCCTTTTTTTCATTCATTTTTTGGTTGAAAAATTTTGTTTGCTAGTTTGCGCTTCGAATGCACAGAAACTAAATATCTGGCTTGAGATGTGTGATTTGGGGATATTTCCAGATTGTGGGTATCGAGATCTGTGGGCTATACACTGCCCTTTTTTTCATTAATTTTTTGGTTGAAAAATTTCGTTTGCTAGTTTGCGCTTCGAATGCACAGAAACTAAATATCTGGCTTGAGATGTGTGATTTGGGGATATACCCAGATTGTGGGTATCAAGATCTGTGGGCTATACACTGCCCTTTTTTTCATTAATTTTTTGGTTGAAAAATTTTTTGTTTTTTACTTCCATTTCGAGGCAGCAGCTAAGTTAGTTTGCGCCTCGAATGCACAGAAACAAAATATCTGGCTTGAGATGTGTGATTTCGGGATATGCCCAGATTGTGGGTATCAAGATCTGTGGGCTATACACTGCCCTTTTTTTCATTAATTTTTTGGTTGAAAAATTTCGTTTGCTAGTTTGCGCTTCGAATGCACAGAAACTAAATATCTGGCTTGAGATGTGTGATTTGGGGATATTTCCAGATTGTGGGTATCGAGATCTGTTAGCTATACACTGCCCTTTTTTTCATTCATTTTCTGGTTGAAAAATTTTCTGTCTTCTACTTCCATTTCGAGGCAGCAGCTAAGCTAGTTTGCGCCTCGAATGCACAGAAACAGAAAATCTGGCTTAAGATGTGTGATTTGGGGATATACCCAGATTGTGGGTATCAGGAACTGTGGGCTATACACTGCCCTTTTTTTCATTAATTTTTTGTTTGAAAAATTTTCTGTCTTCTAATTCCATTTCGAGGCAGCAGCTGAGCTATTTTGCGCCTCGAATGCGCAGAAACAAAATATCTGGCTTGAGATGTGTGATTTGGGGATATTTCCAGATTGTGGGTATCGAGATCTGTGGGCTATACACTGCCCTTTTTTTCATTAATTTTTTGGTTGAAAAATTTTCTGTCTTCTACATTCATTTCGAGGCAGCAGCTAAGCTAGTTTGTGCCTTGAATGCACAGAAGCAAAATATCTAGCTTGAGATGTGTGATTTGGGGATATTCCCAAATTGTGGGTATCAAGATCTGTGGGCTACACACTGCCCTTTTTTTCATTAATTTTTTGGTTGAAAAATTTCGTTTGCTAGTTTGCGCTTCGAATGCACAGAAACTAAATATCTGGCTTGAGATGTGTGATTTGGGGATATTTCCAGATTGTGGGTATCGAGATCTGTGGGCTATACACTGCCCTTTTTTTCATTAATTTTTTGGTTGAAAAATTTCGTTTGCTAGTTTGCGCTTCGAATGCACAGAAACTAAATATCTGGCTTGAGATGTGTGATTTGGGGATATTTCCAGATTGTGGGTATCGAGATCTGTTAGCTATACACTGCCCTTTTTTTCATTCATTTTTTGGTTGAAAAATTTTCTGTCTTCTACTTCCATTTCGAGGCAGCAGCTAAGCTAGTTTGTGCCTTGAATGCACAGAAACAAAATATCTGGCTTGAGATGTGTGATTTGGGGATATTTCCAGATTGTGGGTATCGAGATCTGTTAGCTATACACTGCCCTTTTTTTCATTCATTTTTTGGTTGAAAAATTTTCTGTCTTTTACTTCCATTTCGAGGCAGCAGCTGGGCTAGTTTGCGCCTCGAATGCACAGAAACAAAATATCTGGCTTGAGATGTGTGATTTGGGGATATACCCAGATTTGGGGATGTACCCAGATTTGGGGAATCAAGATCTGTAGGCTATACACTGCCCTTTTTTTCATTAATTTTTTGGTTGAAAAATTTCGTTTGCTAGTTTGCGCTTCGAATGCACAGAAACTAAATATCTGGCTTGAGATGTGTGATTTGGGGATATTTCCAGATTGTGGGTATCAAGATCTGTTAGCTATACACTGCCCTTTTTTTCATTCATTTTTTGGTTGAAAAATTTTCTGTCTTCTACTTCCATTTCGAGGCAGCAGCTAAGCTAGTTTGCGCCTCGAATGCACAGAAACAGAATATCTGGCTTAAGATGTGTGATTTGGGGATATACCCAGATTGTGGGTATCAGGAACTGTGGGCTATACACTGCCCTTTTTTTCATTCATTTTTTGGTTGAAAAATTTTCTGTCTTCTACTTCCATTTCGAGGCAGCAGCTAACCTAGTTTGCGCCTCGAATGCACAGAAACAGAATATCTGGCTTAAGATGTGTGATTTGGGGATATACCCAGATTGTGGGTATCAGGAACTGTGGGCTATACACTGCCTTTTTTTTCATTCATATTTTGGTTGAAAAATTTTCTGGCTTCTACTTCCATTTCGAGGCAGCAGCTGAGCTAGTTTGCGCCTCGAATGCACAGAAACAAAATATCTCCCGTGAAATGTGTGATTTCGGGATATACCCAGATTGTGGGTATCAAGATCTGTGGGCTATGCACTGCCCTTTTTTTCATTCATTTTTTGGTTGAAAAATTTTCTGTCTTCTACTTCCATTTCGAGGCAGCAGCTAAGCTAGTTTGCGCCTCGAATGCACAGAAACAAAATATCTGGCTTGAGATGTGTGATTTCGGGATATGCCCAGATTGTGGGTATCAAGATCTGTGGGCTATACACTGCCCTTTTTTTCATTCATTTTTTGGTTGAAAAATTTTGTTTGCTAGTTTGCGCTTCGAAAGCACAGAAACTAAATATCTGGCTTGAGATGTGTGATTTGGGGATATTTCCAGATTGTGGGTATCGAGATCTGTGGGCTATACACTGCCCTTTTTTTCATTCATTTTTTGGTTGAAAAATTTTGTTTGCTAGTTTGCGCTTCGAAAGCACAGAAACTAAATATCTGGCTTAAGATGTGTGATTTGGGGATATACCCAGATTGTGGGTATCAAGATCTGTGGGCTATACACTGCCCTTTTTTTCATTCATTTTTTGGTTGAAAAATTTTGTTTGCTAGTTTGCGCTTCGAATGCACAGAAACTAAATATCTGGCTTGAGATGTGTGATTTGGGGATATTTCCAGATTGTGGGTATCGAGATCTGTTAGCTATACACTGCCCTTTTTTTCATTCATTTTCTGGTTGAAAAATTTTCTGTCTTCTACTTCCATTTCGAGGCAGCAGCTAAGCTAGTTTGCGCTTCGAATGCACAGAAACAGAAAATCTGGCTTAAGATGTGTGATTTGGGGATATACCCAGATTGTGGGTATCAGGAACTGTGGGCTATACACTGCCCTTTTTTTCATTAATTTTTTGGTTGAAAAATTTCGTTTGCTAGTTTGCGCTTCGAATGCACAGAAACTAAATATCTGGCTTGAGATGTGTGATTTGGGGATATTTCCAGATTGTGGGTATCGAGATCTGTGGGCTATACACTGCCCTTTTTTTCATTAATTTTTTGGTTGAAAAATTTCGTTTGCTAGTTTGCGCTTCGAATGCACAGAAACTAAATATCTGGCTTGAGATGTGTGATTTGGGGATATTTCCAGATTGTGGGTATCGAGATCTGTTAGCTATACACTGCCCTTTTTTTCATTCATTTTTTGGTTGAAAAATTTTCTGTCTTCTACTTCCATTTCGAGGCAGCAGCTAAGCTAGTTTGTGCCTTGAATGCACAGAAACAAAATATCTGGCTTGAGATGTGTGATTTGGGGATATTTCCAGATTGTGGGTATCGAGATCTGTGGGCTATACACTGCCCTTTTTTTCATTCATTTTTTGGTTGAAAAATTTTCTGTCTTTTACTTCCATTTCGAGGCAGCAGCTGGGCTAGTTTGCGCCTCGAATGCACAGAAACAAAATATCTGGCTTGAGATGTGTGATTTGGGGATATACCCAGATTTGGGGATGTACCCAGATTTGGGGAATCAAGATCTGTAGGCTATACACTGCCCTTTTTTTCATTAATTTTTTGGTTGAAAAATTTCGTTTGCTAGTTTGCGCTTCGAATGCACAGAAACTAAATATCTGGCTTGAGATGTGTGATTTGGGGATATTTCCAGATTGTGGGTATCAAGATCTGTTAGCTATACACTGCCCTTTTTTTCATTCATTTTTTGGTTGAAAAATTTTCTGTCTTCTACTTCCATTTCGAGGCAGCAGCTAAGCTAGTTTGCGCCTCGAATGCACAGAAACAGAATATCTGGCTTAAGATGTGTGATTTGGGGATATACCCAGATTGTGGGTATCAGGAACTGTGGGCTATACACTGCCCTTTTTTTCATTCATTTTTTGGTTGAAAAATTTTCTGTCTTCTACTTCCATTTCGAGGCAGCAGCTAACCTAGTTTGCGCCTCGAATGCACAGAAACAGAATATCTGGCTTAAGATGTGTGATTTGGGGATATACCCAGATTGTGGGTATCAGGAACTGTGGGCTATACAGTGCCCTTTTTTTTATTCATTTTTTGGTTGAAAAATTTTCTGTCTTCTACTTCCATTTCGAGGCAGCAGCTAAGCTAGTTTGCGCCTCGAATGCACAGAAACAAAATATCTCCCGTGAAATGTGTGATTTCGGGATATACCCAGATTGTGGGTATCAAGATCTGTGGGCTATGCACTGCCCTTTTTTTCATTAATTTTTTGGTTGAAAAATTTTCTGTCTTCTACTTCCATTTCGAGGCAGCAGCTAAGCTAGTTTGCGCCTCGAATGCACAGAAACAAAATATCTGGCTTGAGATGTGTGATTTCGGGATATACCCAGATTGTGGGTATCAAGATCTGTTAGCTATACACTGCCCTTTTTTTCATTCATTTTTTGGTTGAAAAATTTTCTGTCTTCTACTTCCATTTCGAGGCAGCAGCTAAGCTAGTTTGCGCCTCGAATGCACAGAAACAGAATATCTGGCTTAAGATGTGTGATTTGGGGATATACCCAGATTGTGGGTATCAGGAACTGTGGGCTATACACTGACCTTTTTTTCATTCATTTTTTGGTTGAAAAATTTTCTGTCTTCTACTTCCATTTCGAGGCAGCAGCTGAGCTAGTTTGCGCCTCGAATGCACAGAAACAAAATATCTGGCTTGAGATGTGTGATTTCGGGATATTTCCAGATTGTGGGTATCGAGATCTGTGGGCTATACACTGCCCTTTTTTTCATTAATTTTTTGGTTGAAAAATTGTGTGTCTTCTACTTCCATTCCGAGGCAGCAGCTGAGCTAGTTTGCGCCTCGAATGCACAGAAACAAAATATCTGGCTTGAGATGTGTGATTTGGGGATATTTCCAGATTGTGGGTATCGAGATCTGTGGGCTATACACTGCCCTTTTTTTCATTCATTTTTTGGTTGAAAAATTTTCTATCTTTTACTTCCATTTCGAGGCAGCAGCTGAGCTAGTTTGCGCCTCGAATGCACAGTAACAAAATATCTGGCTTGAGATGTGTGATTTGGGGATATACCCAGACTTGGGGAATCAAGATCTGTAGGCTATACACTGCCCTTTTTTTCATTAATTTTTTGGTTGAAAAATTTCCTGTCTTCTACTTCCATTTCGAGGAAGCAGCTAAGCTAGTTTGCGCTTCGAATGCACAGAAACAAAATATCTGGCTTGAGATGTGTGATTTGGGGATATTTCCAGATTGTGGGTATCGAGATCTGTGGGCTATACACTGCCCTTTTTTTCATTAATTTTTTGGTTGAAAAATTGTGTGTCTTCTACTTCCATTCCGAGGCAGCAGCTGAGCTAGTTTGCGCCTCGAATGCACAGAAACAAAATATCTGGCTTGAGATGTGTGGTTTCGGGATATACCCAGATTGTGGGTATCAAGATCTGTGGGCTATACACTGCCCTTTTTTTCATTAATTTTTTGGTTGAAAAATTTTCTGTCTTTTACTTCCATTTCGAGGCAGCAGCTGAGCTAGTTTGCGCCTCGAATGCACAGAAACAAAATAACTGGCTTGAGATGTGTGATTTCGGGATATTTCCAGATTGTGGGTATCGAGATCTGTGGGCTATACACTGCCCTTTTTTTCATTAATTTTTTGGTTGAAAAATTGTGTGTCTTCTACTTCCATTCCGAGGCAGCAGCTGAGCTAGTTTGCGCCTCGAATGCACAGAAACAAAATATCTGGCTTGAGATGTGTGATTTGGGGATATACCCAGATTTGGGGATATACCCAGATTTGGGGAATCAAGATCTGTAGGCTATACACTGCCCTTTTTTTCATTAATTTTTTGGTTGAAAAATTTCCTGTCTTCTACTTCCATTTCGAGGAAGCAGCTAAGCTAGTTTGCGCTTCGAATGCACAGAAACTAAATATCTGGCTTGAGATGTGTGATTTGGGGATATTTCCAGATTGTGGGTATCGAGATCTGTTAGCTATACACTGCCTTTTTTTTCATTCATTTTCTGGTTGAAAAATTTTCTGTCTTCTACTTCCATTTCGAGGCAGCAGCTAAGCTAGTTTGCGCCTCGAATGCACAGAAACAGAATATCTGGCTTAAGATGTGTGATTTGGGGATATACCCAGATTGTGGGTATCAAGATCTGTGGGCTATACACTGCCCTTTTTTCATTCATTTTTTGGTTGAAAAATTTTCTGTCTTCTACTTCCATTTCGAGGCAGCAGCTGAGCTAGTTTGCGCCTCGAATGCACAGAAACAAAATATCTGGCTTGAGATGTGTGACTTGGGAATATACCCAGATTTGGGGTATCAAGACCTGTGGGCTATACACAGCCCTTTTTCTCATTCATTTTTTGGTTGAAAAATTTTCTGTCTTTTACTTCCATTTCGAGGCAGCAGCTGAGCTAGTTTGCGCCTCGAATGCACAGAAACAAAATAACTGGCTTGAGATGTGTGATTTCGGGATATTTCCAGATTGTGGGTATCGAGATCTGTGGGCTATACACTGCCCTTTTTTTCATTAATTTTTTGGTTGAAAAATTGTGTGTCTTCTACTTCCATTCCGAGGCAGCAGCTGAGCTAGTTTGCGCCTCGAATGCACAGAAACAAAATATCTGGCTTGAGATGTGTGGTTTCGGGATATACCCAGATTGTGGGTATCAAGATCTGTGGGCTATACACTGCCCTTTTTTTCATTAATTTTTTGTTTGAAAAATTTTCTGTCTTCTAATTCCATTTCGAGGCAGCAGCTAAGCTAGTTTGCGCTTCGAATGCACAGAAACAAAATATCTGGCTTGAGATGTGTGATTTCGGGATATTTCCAGATTGTGGGTATCGAGATCTGTGGGCTATACACTGCCCTTTTTTTCATTAATTTTTTGGTTGAAAAATTGTGTGTCTTCTACTTCCATTCCGAGGCAGCAGCTGAGCTAGTTTGCGCCTCGAATGCACAGAAACAAAATATCTGGCTTGAGATGTGTGATTTGGGGATATACCCAGATTTGTATATATACCCAGATTTGGGGAATCAAGATCTGTAGGCTATACACTGCTCTTTTTTTCATTAATTTTTTGGTTGAAAAATTTCCTGTCTTCTACTTCCATTTCGAGGAAGCAGCTGAGCTAGTTTGCGCCTCGAATGCACAGAAACAAAATATCTGGCTTGAGATGTGTGATTTGGGGATATTTCCAGATTGTGGGTATCGAGATCTGTGGGCTATACACTGCCCTTTTTTTCATTCATTTTTTGGTTGAAAAATTTTCTATCTTTTACTTCCATTTCGAGGCAGCAGCTGAGCTAGTTTGCGCCTCGAATGCACAGTAACAAAATATCTGGCTTGAGATGTGTGATTTGGGGATATACCCAGACTTGGGGAATCAAGATCTGTAGGCTATACACTGCCCTTTTTTTCATTAATTTTTTGGTTGAAAAATTTCCTGTCTTCTACTTCCATTTCGAGGAAGCAGCAAGCTAGTTTGCGCTTCGAATGCACAGAAACAAAATATCTGGCTTGAGATGTGTGATTTGGGGATATTTCCAGATTGTGGGTATCGAGATCTGTGGGCTATACACTGCCCTTTTTTTCATTAATTTTTTGGTTGAAAAATGGTGTGTCTTCTACTTCCATTCCGAGGCAGCAGCTGAGCTAGTTTGCGCCTCGAATGCACAGAAACAAAATATCTGGCTTGAGATGTGTGGTTTCGGGATATACCCAGATTGTGGGTATCAAGATCTGTGGGCTATACACTGCCCTTTTTTTCATTAATTTTTTGGTTGAAAAATTTTCTGTCTTTTACTTCCATTTCGAGGCAGCAGCTGAGCTAGTTTGCGCCTCGAATGCACAGAAACATAATAACTGGCTTGAGATGTGTGATTTCGGGATATTTCCAGATTGTGGGTATCGAGATCTGTGGGCTATACACTGCCCTTTTTTTCATTAATTTTTTGGTTGAAAAATTGTGTGTCTTCTACTTCCATTCCGAGGCAGCAGCTGAGCTAGTTTGCGCCTCGAATGCACAGAAACAAAATATCTGGCTTGAGATGTGTGATTTGGGGATATACCCAGATTTGGGGATATACCCAGATTTGGGGAATCAAGATCTGTAGGCTATACACTGCCCTTTTTTTCATTAATTTTTTGGTTGAAAAATTTCCTGTCTTCTACTTCCATTTCGAGGAAGCAGCTAAGCTAGTTTGCGCTTCGAATGCACAGAAACTAAATATCTGGCTTGAGATGTGTGATTTGGGGATATTTCCAGATTGTGGGTATCGAGATCTGTAAGCTATACACTGCCTTTTTTTTCATTCATTTTCTGGTTGAAAAATTTTCTGTCTTTTACTTCCATTCCGAGGCAGCAGCTGAGCTAGTTTGCGCCTCGAATGCACAGAAACAAAATATCTGGCTTGAGATGTGTGATTTGGGGATATACCCAGATTTGGGGAATCAAGATCTGTAGGCTATACACTGCCCTTTTTTTCATTAATTTTTTGGTTGAAAAATTTCCTGTCTTCTACTTCCATTTCGAGGAAGCAGCTAAGCTATTTTGCGCCTCGAATGCACAGAAACAAAATATCTGGCTTGAGATGTGTGATTTGGGGATATTCCCAAATTGTGGGTATCAAGATCTGTGGGATATACACTGCCCTTTTTTTCATTAATTTTTTGGTTGAAAAATTTTCTGTCTTCTACATTCATTTCGAGGCAGCAGCTAAGCTAGTTTGTGCCTTGAAAGCACAGAAGCAAAATATCTAGCTTGAGATGTGTGATTTGGGGATATTCCCAAATTGTGGGTATCAAGATCTGTGGGCTACACACTGCCCTTTTTTTCATTAATTTTTTGGTTGAAAAATTTCGTTTGCTAGTTTGCGCTTCGAATGCACAGAAACTAAATATCTGGCTTGAGATGTGTGATTTGGGGATATTTCCAGATTGTGGGTATCGAGATCTGTGGGCTATACACTGCCCTTTTTTTCATTAATTTTTTGGTTGAAAAATTTCGTTTGCTAGTTTGCGCTTCGAAAGCACAGAAACTAAATATCTGGCTTAAGATGTGTGATTTGGGGATATACCCAGATTGTGGGTATCAAGATCTGTGGGCTATACACTGCCCTTTTTTTCATTCATTTTTTGGTTGAAAAATTTTGTTTGCTAGTTTGCGCTTCGAATGCACAGAAACTAAATATCTGGCTTGAGATGTGTGATTTGGGGATATTTCCAGATTGTGGGTATCGAGATCTGTGGGCTATACACTGCCCTTTTTTTCATTCATTTTTTGGTTGAAAAATTTTCTGTCTTCTACTTCCATTTCGAGGCAGCAGCTAAGCTAGTTTGCGCCTCGAATGCACAGAAACAGAATATCTGGCTTAAGATGTGTGATTTGGGGATATACCCAGATTGTGGGTATCAGGAACTGTGGGCTATACACTGCCCTTTTTTTCATTCATTTTTTGGTTGAAAAATTTTCTGTCTTCTACTTCCATTTCGAGGCAGCAGCTAAGCTTGTTTGCGCCTCGAATGCACAGAAACAGAATATCTGGCTTAAGATGTGTGATTTGGGGATATACCCAGATTGTGGGTATCAGGAACTGTGGGCTATACACTGACCTTTTTTTCATTAATTTTTTGGTTGAAAAATTGTGTGTCTTCTACTTCCATTCCGAGGCAGCAGCTGAGCTAGTTTGCGCCTCGAATGCACAGAAACAAAATATCTGGCTTGAGATGTGTGATTTCGGGATATTTCCAGATTGTGGGTATCGAGATCTGTGGGCTATACACTGCCCTTTTTTTCATTAATTTTTTGGTTGAAAAATTTTCTGTCTTCTACTTCCATTTCGAGGCAGCAGCTAAGCTAGTTTGCGCCTCGAATGCACAGAAACAGAATATCTGGCTTGAGATGTGTGATTTGGGGATATTTCCAGATTGTGGGTATCGAGATCTGTGGGCTATACACTGCCCTTTTTTTCATTAATTTTTTGGTTGAAAAATTGTGTGTCTTCTACTTCCATTTCGAGGCAGCAGCTGAGCTAGTTTGCGCCTCGAATGCACAGTAACAAAATATCTGGCTTGAGATGTGTGATTTGGGGATATACCCAGACTTGGGGAATCAAGATCTGTAGGCTATACACTGCCCTTTTTTTCATTAATTTTTTGGTTGAAAAATTTCCTGTCTTCTACTTCCATTTCGAGGAAGCAGCTAAGCTAGTTTGCGCTTCGAATGCACAGAAACAAAATATCTGGCTTGAGATGTGTGATTTGGGGATATTTCCAGATTGTGGGTATCGAGATCTGTGGGCTATACACTGCCCTTTTTTTCATTAATTTTTTGGTTGAAAAATTGTGTGTCTTCTACTTCCATTCCGAGGCAGCAGCTGAGCTAGTTTGCGCCTCGAATGCACAGAAACAAAATATCTGGCTTGAGATGTGTGATTTGGGGATATACCCAGATTTGGGGATATACCCAGATTTGGGGAATCAAGATCTGTAGGCTATACACTGCCCTTTTTTTCATTAATTTTTTGGTTGAAAAATTTCCTGTCTTCTACTTCCATTTCGAGGAAGCAGCTAAGCTAGTTTGCGCTTCGAATGCACAGAAACTAAATATCTGGCTTGAGATGTGTGATTTGGGGATATACCCAGATTTGGGGATATACCCAGATTTGGGGAATCAAGATCTGTAGGCTATACACTGCCCTTTTTTTCATTAATTTTTTGGTTGAAAAATTGTTTGTCTTCTACTTCCATTCCGAGGCAGCAGCTCAGCTAGTTTGCGCCTCGAATGCACAGAAACAAAATATCTGGCTTGAGGTGTGTGATTTGTGGATATACCCAGATTTGGGGAATCAAGATCTGTAGGCTATACACTGCCCTTTTTTTCATTCATTTTTTGGTTGAAAAATTTTCTATCTTTTACTTCCATTTCGAGGCAGCAGCTGAGCTAGTTTGCGCCTCGAATGCACAGTAACAAAATATCTGGCTTGAGATGTGTGATTTGGGGATATACCCAGTTTTGGGGAATCAAGATCTGTAGGCTATACACTGCCCTTTTTTTCATTAATTTTTTGGTTGAAAAATTTCCTGTCTTCTACTTCCATTTCGAGGAAGCAGCTAAGCTAGTTTGCGCTTCGAATGCACAGAAACAAAATATCTGGCTTGAGATGTGTGATTTGGGTATATTTCCAGATTGTGGGTATCGAGATCTGTGGGCTATACACTGCCCTTTTTTTCATTAATTTTTTGGGTGAAAAATTGTGTGTCTTCTACTTCCATTCCGAGGCAGCAGCTGAGCTAGTTTGCGCCTCGAATGCACAGAAACAAAATATCTGGCTTGAGATGTGTGATTTGGGGATATACCCAGATTTGGGGATATACCCAGATTTGGGGAATCAAGATCTGTAGGCTATACACTGCCCTTTTTTTCATTAATTTTTTGGTTGAAAAATTTCCTGTCTTTTACTTCCATTTCGAGGAAGCAGCTAAGCTAGTTTGCGCTTCGAATGCACAGAAACTAAATATCTGGCTTGAGATGTGTGATTTGGGGATATACCCAGATTTGGGGATATACCCAGATTTGGGGGATCAAGATCTGTAGGCTATACA
Organism: Xylota segnis; assembly: GCA_963583995.1. Taxonomy (NCBI): domain Eukaryota; kingdom Metazoa; phylum Arthropoda; class Insecta; order Diptera; family Syrphidae; genus Xylota; species Xylota segnis. Next base: position 40,238,998 of record OY757237.1, read on the forward strand.
CTGCCCTTTTTTTCATTAATTTTTTGGTTGAAAAATTGTTTGTCTTCTACTTCCATTCCGAGGCAGCAGCTCAGCTAGTTTGCGCCTCGAATGCACAGAAACAAAATATCTGGCTTGAGGTGTGTGATTTGTGGATATACCCAGATTTGGGGAATCAAGATCTGTTTGCTATATACTGCCCTTTTTTTCATTAATTTTTTGGTTGAAAAATTTCCTGTCTTCTACTTCCATTTCGAGGAAGCAGCTAAGCTAGTTTGCGCTTCGAATGCACAGAAACTAAATATCTGGCTTGAGATGTGTGATTTGGGGATATACCCAGATTGTGGGTATCAAGATCTGTGGGCTATACACTGCCCTTTTTTTCATTCATTTTTTGGTTGAAAAATTTTCTGTCTTTTACTTCCATTCCGAGGCAGCAGCTGAGCTAGTTTGCGCCTCGAATGCACAGTAACAAAATATCTGGCTTGAGATGTGTGATTTCGGGATATACCCAGATTGTGGGTATCAAGATCTGTGGGCTATACACTGCCCTTTTTTTCATTCATTTTTGGTTGAAAAATTTTCTGTCTTCTACTTCCATTCCGAGGCAGCAGCTGAGCTAGTTTGCGCCTCGAATGCACAGAAACAAAATATGTGGCTTGAGATGTGTGATTTCGGGATATACCCAGATTGTGGGTATCAAGATCTGTGGGCTATACACTGCCCTTTTTTTCATTCATTTTTTGGTTGAAAAATTTTCTGTCTTCTACTTCCATTTCGAGGCAGCCGCTAAGCTAGTTTGCGCCTCGAATGCACAGAAACAGAATATCTGGCTTAAGATGTTTGATTTGGGGATATACCCAGATTGTGGGTATCAGGATCTGTGGGCTATACACTGCCCTTTTTTTCATTAATTTTTTGGTTGAAAAATTTCCTGTCTTCTACTTCCATTTCGAGGAAGCAGCTAAGCTAGTTTGCGCTTCGAATGCACAGAAACTAAATATCTGGCTTGAGATGTGTGATTTGGGGATATTTCCAGATTGTGGGTATCAAGATCTGTGGGCTATACACTGCCCTTTTTTTCATTAATTTTTTGGTTGAAAAATTGTGTGTCTTCTACTTCCATTCCGAGGCAGCAGCTGAGCTAGTTTGCGCCTCGAATGCACAGAAACAAAATATCTGGCTTGAGATGTGTGATTTGGGGATATACCCAGATTTGGGGATATACCCAGATTTGGGGAATCAAGATCTGTAGGCTATACACTGCCCTTTTTTTCATTAATTTTTTGGTTGAAAAATTTTATGTCTTCTACTTCCATTTCGAGGAAGCAGCTAAGCTAGTTTGCGCTTCGAATGCACAGAAACTAAATATCTGGCTTGAGATGTGTGATTTGGGGATATACCCAGATTTGGGGAATCAAGATCTGTAGGCTATACACTGCCCTTTTTTTCATTAATTTTTTGGTTGAAAAATTGTTTGTCTTCTACTTCCATTCCGAGGCAGCAGCTCAGCTAGTTTGCGCCTCGAATGCACAGAAACAAAATATCTGGCTTGAGATGTGTGATTTGTGGATATACCCAGATTTGGGGAATCAAGATCTGTGGGCTATATACTGCCCTTTTTTTCATTAATTTTTTGGTTGATAAATTTCCTGTCTTCTACTTCCATTCCGAGGCAGCAGCTGAGCTAGTTTGCGCCTCGAATGCACAGAAACAAAATATCTGGCTGAGATGTGTGATTTGGGGATATATCCAGATTGTGGGTATCAAGATCTGTGGGCCCTGCCCTTTTTTTCATTCATTTTTTGGTTGAAAAATTTTCTGTCTTCTACTTCCATTTCGAGGCAGCAGCTAAGCTAGTTTGCGCCTCGAATGCACAGAAACAGAATATCTGGCTTGAGATGTGTGATTTGAGGATATAGCCAGATTGTGGGTATCAAGATCTGTGGGCTATACACTGCCCTTTTTTCATTCATTTTTTGGTTGAAAAATTTTCTGTCTTTTACTTCCATATCGAGGCAGCAGCTGAGCTAGTTTGCGCCTCGAATGCACAGAAACAAAATATCTGGCTGAGATGTGTGATTTGGGGATATATCCAGATTGTGGGTATCAAGATCTGTGGGCCCTGCCCTTTTTTTCATTCATTTTTTGGTTGAAAAATTTTCTGTCTTTTACTCCCATTTCGAGGCAGCTGCTAAGCTAGTTTGTGCCTCGAATGCACAGAAACAAAATATCTAGCTTGAAATGTGTGATTTCGGGATATACCCAGATTTGGGGAATCAAGATCTGTGGGCTATACACTGCCCTTTTTTCATTAATTTTTTGGTTGAAAAATTTTCTGTCTTTTACTTCCATATCGAGGCAGCAGCTGAGCTAGTTTGCGCCTCGAATGCACAGAAACAAAATATCTGGCTTGAGATGTGTGATTTCGGGATATACCCAGATTGTGGGTATCAAGATCTGTGGGCTATACACTGCCCTTTTTTTCATTCATTTTTTGGTTGAAAAATTTTCTGTCTTCTACATTCATTTCGAGGCAGCAGCTGAGCTAGTTTGCGCCTCGAATGCACAGAAACAAAATATCTGGCTTGAGATGTGTGATTTGAGGATATACCCAGATTGTGGGTATCAAGATCTGTGGGCTATACACTGCCCTTTTTTTCATTCATTTTTTGGTTGAAAAATTTTCTGTCTTCTACATTCATTTCGAGGCAGCAGCTGAGCTAGTTTGCGCCTCGAATGCACAGAAACAAAATATCTGGCTTGAGATGTGTGATTTGGGGATATTTCCAGATTGTGGGTATCGAGATCTGTGGGCTATACACTGCCCTTTTTTTCATTCATTTTTTGGTTGAAAAATTTTCTGTCTTCTACATTCATTTCGAGGCAGCAGCTGAGCTAGTTTGCGCCTCGAATGCACAGAAACAAAATATCTGGCTTGAGATGTGTGATTTCGGGATATACCCAGATTGTGGGTATCAAGATCTGTGGGCTATACACTGCCCTTTTTTTCATTAATTTTTTGGTTGAAAAATTTTCTGTCTTCTACATTCATTTCGAGGCAGCAGCTGAGCTAGTTTGCGCCTCGAATGCACAGAAACAAAATATCTGGCTTGAGATGTGTGATTTCGGGATATACCCAGATTGTGGGTATCAAGATCTGTGGGCTATACACTGACATTTTTCTCAATCATTTTTTGGTTTGAAAAATTGTCTGTCTTCTACATTCCTTTCGAGGCAGCAGCTGAGCTAGTTTGCGCCTCGAATGCACAGAAACAAAATACCTGGCTTGAGATGTGTGATTTGGGGATATACCCAGATTGTGGGTATCAAGATCTGTGGGCTATACACTGCCCTTTTTTTCATTCATTTTTTGGTTGAAAAATTTTCTGTCTTTTACTTCCATATCGAGGCAGCAGCTGAGCTAGTTTGCGCCTCGAATGCACAGAAACAAAATATCTGGCTTGAGATGTGTGATTTGAGGATATACCCAGATTGTGGGTATCAAGATCTGTGGGCTATACACTGCCCTTTTTTTCATTCATTTTTTGGTTGAAAAATTTCCTGTCTTTTACTTCCATATCGAGGCAGCAGCTGAGCTAGTTTGCGCCTCGAATGCACAGAAACAAAATATCTGTCTTGAGATGTGTGATTTGAGGATATGCCCAGATTGCGGGTATCAAGATCTGTGGGCTATACACTGCCCTTTTTTTCATTCATTTTTGGGCTAAAAAAATTTCCTGTCTTCTACTTCATTTCGAGGCAGCAGCTAAGCTAGTTTTCGCCTCGAATGCACAGAAACAAAATATCTGTCTTGAGATGTGTGATTTAAGGATATGCCCAGATTGTGGGTATCAAGATCTGTGGGCTATAACTGCTCCATTTTTCATTAATTTTTTGGTTGAAAAATTTTCTGTCGTCTTCTTCCATTTCGAGGCAGCAGCTGAGCTAGTTTGCGCCTCGAATGCGCAGAAACAAAATATCTGGCTTGAGATGTGTGATTTGAGGATATACCCAGATTGTGGGTATCAAGATCTGTGGGCTATACACTGCCCTTTTTTTCATTCATTTTTTGGTTGAAAAATTTTCTGTCTTTTACTTCCATATCGAGGCAGCAGCTGAGCTAGTTTGCGCCTCGAATGCACAGAAACAAAATATCTGGCTTGAGATAATTGACTTGAGGATATAACCAGATTTGGGGTATCAAGATCTGTGGGCTATACACTGCCCTTTTTTTCATTCATTTTTTGGTTGAAAAATTTTCTGTCTTTTACTTCCATTTCGAAGCAGCAGCTAAGCTAGTTTGTGCCTCGAATGCACAGAAACAAAATATCTGGCTTGAGATGTGTGATTTGAGGAAATACCCAGATTGTGGGTATCAAGATCTGTGGGCTATACACTGCCCTTTTTTCATTCATTTTTTGGTTGAAAAATTTTCTGTCTTCTTCTTCCATTTCGAGGCAGCAGCTGAGCTAGTTTGCGCCTCGAATGCACAGAAACAAAATATCTGGCTTGAGATAATTGACTTGAGGATATAACCAGATTTGGGGTATCAAGATCTGTGGGCTATACACTGCCCTTTTTTTCATTCATTTTTTGGTTGAAAAATTTTCTGTCTTTTACTTCCATTTCGAAGCAGCAGCTAAGCTAGTTTGTGCCTCGAATGCACAGAAACAAAATATCTGGCTTGAGATGTGTGATTTGAGGAAATACCCAGATTGTGGGTATCAAGATCTGTGGGCTATACACTGCCCTTTTTTTCATTCATTTTTTGGTTGAAAAATTTTCTGTCTTCTACTTCCATTTCGAGGCAGCAGCTGAGCTAGTTTGAGCCTCGAATGCACAGAAACAAAATATCTGGCTTGAGATGTGTGATTTGGGGATATACCCAGATTGTGGGTATCAAGATCTGTGGGCTATACACTGCCCTTTTTTTCATTCATTTTTTGGTTGAAAAATTTTCTGTCTTCTACTTCCATTTCGAGGCAGCAGCTGAGCTAGTTTGAGCCTCGAATGCACAGAAACAAAATATCTGGCTTGAGATGTGTGATTTGGGGATATACCCAGATTGTGGGTATCAAGATCTGTGGGCTATACACTGCCCTTTTTTTCATTCATTTTTTGGTTGAAAAATTTTCTGTCTTTTACTTCCATTTCGAAGCAGCAGCTAAGCTAGTTTGTGCCTCGAATGCACAGAAACAAAATATCTAGCTTAAGATGTGTGATTTGGGGATATACCCAGATTGTGGGTATCAAGATCTGTGGGCTATACACTGCCCTTTTTTTCATTAATTTTTTGGTTGAAAAATTTTCTGTCTTTTACTCCCATTTCGAGGCAGCTGCTAAGCTAGTTTGTGCCTCGAATGCACAGAAACAAAATATCTAGCTTGAGATGTGTAATTTGGGGATATACCCAGATTGTGGGTATCAAGATCTGTGGGCTATACACTGCCCTTTTTTTCATTCATTTTTTGGTTGAAAAATTTTCTGTCTTTTACTTCCATATCGAGGCAGCAGCTGAGCTAGTTTGCGCCTCGAATGCACAGAAACAAAATATCTGGCTGAGATGTGTGATTTGGGGATATATCCAGATTGTGGGTATCAAGATCTGTGGGCCCTGCCCTTTTTTTCATTCATTTTTTGGTTGAAAAATTTTCTGTCTTTTACTTCCATATCGAGGCAGCAGCTGAGCTAGTTTGCGCCTCGAATGCACAGAAACAGAATATCTGGCTTGAGATGTGTGATTTGAGGATATAGCCAGATTGTGGGTATCAAGATCTGTGGGCTATACACTGCCCTTTTTTCATTCATTTTTTGGTTGAAAAATTTTCTGTCTTCTTCTTCCATTTCGAGGCAGCAGCTGAGCTAGTTTGCGCCTCGAATGCACAGAAACAAAATATCTGGCTTGAGATAATTGACTTGAGGATATAACCAGATTTGGGGTATCAAGATCTGTGGGCTATACACTGCCCTTTTTTTCATTCATTTTTTGGTTGAAAAATTTTCTGTCTTTTACTTCCATTTCGAAGCAGCAGCTAAGCTAGTTTGTGCCTCGAATGCACAGAAACAAAATATCTGGCTTGAGATGTGTGATTTGAGGAAATACCCAGATTGTGGGTATCAAGATCTGTGGGCTATACACTGCCCTTTTTTTCATTCATTTTTTGGTTGAAAAATTTTCTGTCTTCTACTTCCATTTCGAGGCAGCAGCTGAGCTAGTTTGAGCCTCGAATGCACAGAAACAAAATATCTGGCTTGAGATGTGTGATTTGGGGATATACCCAGATTGTGGGTATCAAGATCTGTGGGCTATACACTGCCCTTTTTTTCATTCATTTTTTGGTTGAAAAATTTTCTGTCTTCTACTTCCATTTCGAGGCAGCAGCTGAGCTAGTTTGAGCCTCGAATGCGCAGAAACAAAATATCTGGCTTGAGAAGTGGTGATTTGGCAGCAGCTAAGCTAGTTTGTGCCTCGAATGCACAGAAACAAAATACCTAGCTTGAGGTGTGTGATTTGGGGATATTCCCAAATTGTGGGTATCAAGATCTGTGGGCTATACACTGCCCTTTTTTTCATTCATTTTTTGGTTGAAAAATTTTCTGTCTTCTACTTCCATTTCGAGGCAGCAGCTGAGCTAGTTTGAGCCTCGAATGCACAGAAACAAAATATCTGGCTTGAGATGTGTGATTTGGGGATATACCCAGATTGTGGGTATCAAGATCTGTGGGCTATACACTGCCCTTTTTTTCATTCATTTTTTGGTTGAAAAATTTTCTGTCTTTTACTTCCATTTCGAAGCAGCAGCTAAGCTAGTTTGTGCCTCGAATGCACAGAAACAAAATATCTAGCTTAAGATGTGTGATTTGGGGATATACCCAGATTGTGGGTATCAAGATCTGTGGGCTATACACTGCCCTTTTTTTCATTAATTTTTTGGTTGAAAAATTTTCTGTCTTTTACTCCCATTTCGAGGCAGCTGCTAAGCTAGTTTGTGCCTCGAATGCACAGAAACAAAATATCTAGCTTGAGATGTGTAATTTGGGGATATACCCAGATTGTGGGTATCAAGATCTGTGGGCTATACACTGCCCTTTTTTTCATTCATTTTTTGGTTGAAAAATTTTCTGTCTTTTACTTCCATATCGAGGCAGCAGCTGAGCTAGTTTGCGCCTCGAATGCACAGAAACAAAATATCTGGCTGAGATGTGTGATTTGGGGATATATCCAGATTGTGGGTATCAAGATCTGTGGGCCCTGCCCTTTTTTTCATTCATTTTTTGGTTGAAAAATTTTCTGTCTTTTACTTCCATATCGAGGCAGCAGCTGAGCTAGTTTGCGCCTCGAATGCACAGAAACAGAATATCTGGCTTGAGATGTGTGATTTGAGGATATAGCCAGATTGTGGGTATCAAGATCTGTGGGCTATACACTGCCCTTTTTTCATTCATTTTTTGGTTGAAAAATTTTCTGTCTTTTACTTCCATTTCGAGGCAGCAGCTAAGCTAGTTTGCGCCTCGAATGCACAGAAACAAAATATCTGGCTTGAGATGTGTGATTTGGGGATATACCCAGATTGTGGGTATCAAGATCTGTGGGCTATACACTGCCCTTTTTTTCATTAATTTTTTGGTTGAAAAATTTTCTGTCTTTTACTCCCATTTCGAGGCAGCTGCTAAGCTAGTTTGTGCCTCGAATGCACAGAAACAAAATATCTAGCTTGAGATGTGTGATTTGGGGATATACCCAGATTGTGGGTATCAAGATCTATGGGCTATACACTGCCCTTTTATTCATTCATTTTTTGGTTGAAAAATTTTCTGTCTTTTACTCCCATTTCGAGGCAGCTGCTAAGCTAGTTTGTGCCTCGAATGCACAGAAACAAAATATCTAGCTTGAAATGTGTGATTTCGGGATATACCCAGATTTGGGGAATCAAGATCTGTGGGCTATACACTGCCCTTTTTTCATTCATTTTTCGGTTGAAAAATTTTCTGTCTTTTACTTCCATATCGAGGCAGCAGCTGAGCTAGTTTGCGCCTCGAATGCACAGAAACAAAATATCTGGCTTGAGATGTGTGATTTCGGGATATACCCAGATTGTGGGTATCAAGATCTGTGGGCTATACACTGCCCTTTTTTTCATTAATTTTTTGGTTGAAAAATTTTCTGTCTTTTACTCCCATTTCGAGGCAGCAGCTGAGCTAGTTTGCGCCTCGAATGCACAGAAACAAAATATCTGGCTTGAGATGTGTGATTTGGGGATATACCCAGATTGTGGGTATCAAGATCTGTGGGCTATACACTGCCCTTTTTTTCATTAATTTTTTGGTTGAAAAATGTTCTGTCTTTTACTCCCATTTCGAGGCAGCTGCTAAGCTAGTTTGTGCCTCGAATGCACAGAAACAAAATATCTAGCTTGAGATGTGTGATTTGGGGATATACCCAGATTGTGGGTATCAAGATCTGTGGGCTATACACTGGCCTTTTTTTCATTCATTTTTTGGTTGAAAAATTTTTTGTCTTCTTCTTCCATTTCGAGGCAGTAGCTGAGCTAGTTTGCGCCTCGAATGCGCAGAAACAAAATATCTGGCTTGAGAAGTGGTGATTTGGCAGCAGCTAAGCTAGTTTGTGCCTCGAATGCACAGAAACAAAATACCTAGCTTGAGGTGTGTGATTTGGGGATATTCCCAAATTGTGGGTATCAAGATCTGTGGGCTATACACTGCCCTTTTTTTCATTAATTTTTTGGTTGAAAAATGTTCTGTCTTTTACTTCCATTTCGAAGCAGCAGCTAAGCTAGTTTGTGCCTCGAATGCACAGAAACAAAATATCTAGCTTGAGATGTGTGATTTGGGGATATACCCAGATTGTGGGTATCAAGATCTGTGGGCTATACACTGCCCTTTTTTTCATTAATTTTTTGGTTGAAAAATTTTCTGTCTTTTACTCCCATTTCGAGGCAGCAGCTAAGCTAGTTTGTGCCTCGAATGCACAGAAACAAAATACCTAGCTTGAGGTGTGTGATTTGGGGATATTCCCAAATTGTGGGTATCAAGATCTGTGGGCTATACACTGCCCTTTTTTTCATTAATTTTTTGGTTGAAAAATGTTCTGTCTTTTACTTCCATTTCGAAGCAGCAGCTAAGCTAGTTTGTGCCTCGAATGCACAGAAACAAAATATCTAGCTTGAGATGTGTGATTTGGGGATATACCCAGATTGTGGGTATCAAGATCTGTGGGCTATACACTGCCCTTTTTTTCATTCATTTTTTGGTTGAAAAATTTTCTGTCTTTTACTTCCATATCGAGGCAGCAGCTGAGCTAGTTTGCGCCTCGAATGCACAGAAACAAAATATCTGGCTGAGATGTGTGATTTGGGGATATACCCAGATTGTGGGTATCAAGATCTGTGGGCCCTGCCCTTTTTTTCATTCATTTTTTGGTTGAAAAATTTTCTGTCTTTTACTTCCATATCGAGGCAGCAGCTGAGCTAGTTTGCGCCTCGAATGCACAGAAACAAAATATCTGGCTGAGATGTGTGATTTGGGGATATATCCAGATTGTGGGTATCAAGATCTGTGGGCCCTGCCCTTTTTTTCATTCATTTTTTGGTTGAAAAATTTTCTGTCTTTTACTCCCATTTCGAGGCAGCTGCTAAGCTAGTTTGTGCCTCGAATGCACAGAAACAAAATATCTAGCTTGAAATGTGTGATTTCGGGATATACCCAGATTTGGGGAATCAAGATCTGTGGGCTATACACTGCCCTTTTTTTCATTAATTTTTTGGTTGAAAAATTTTCTGTCTTTTACTCCCATTTCGAGGCAGCAGCTGAGCTAGTTTGCGCCTCGAATGCACAGAAACAAAATATCTAGCTTGAGATGTGTGATTTGGGGATATACCCAGATTGTGGGTATCAAGATCTGTGGGCTATACACTGCCCTTTTTTTCATTAATTTTTTGGTTGAAAAATTTTCTGTCTTTTACTCCCATTTCGAGGCAGCTGCTAAGCTAGTTTGTGCCTCGAATGCACAGAAACAAAATATCTAGCTTGAGATGTGTGATTTGGGGATATACCCAGATTGTGGGTATCAAGATCTGTGGGCTATACACTGCCCTTTTTTTCATTAATTTTTTGGTTGAAAAATTTTCTGTCTTTTACTCCCATTTCGAGGCAGCAGCTGAGCTCGTTTGCGCCTCGAATGCACAGAAACAGAATATCTGGCTTGAGATGTGTGATTTGAGGATATAGCCAGATTGTGGGTATCAAGATCTGTGGGCCCTGCCCTTTTTTTCATTCATTTTTTGGTTGAAAAATTTTCTGTCTTTTACTTCCATATCGAGGCAGCAGCTGAGCTAGTTTGCGCCTCGAATGCACAGAAACAAAATATCTGGCTGAGATGTGTGATTTGGGGATATACCCAGATTGTGGGTATCAAGATCTGTGGGCCCTGCCCTTTTATTCATTCATTTTTTGGTTGAAAAATTTTCTGTCTTTTACTTCCATATCGAGGCAGCAGCTGAGCTAGTTTGCGCCTCGAATGCACAGAAACAAAATATCTAGCTTGAGATGTGTGATTTGGGGATATACCCAGATTGTGGGTATCAAGATCTGTGGGCTATACACTGCCCTTTTTTTCATTCATTTTTTGGTTGAAAAATTTTCTGTCTTTTACTTCCATATCGAGGCAGCAGCTGAGCTAGTTTGCGCCTCGAATGCACAGAAACAAAATATCTGGCTGAGATGTGTGATTTGGGGATATACCCAGATTGTGGGTATCAAGATCTGTGGGCCCTGCCCTTTTATTCATTCATTTTTTGGTTGAAAAATTTTCTGTCTTTTACTTCCATATCGAGGCAGCAGCTGAGCTAGTTTGCGCCTCGAATGCACAGAAACAAAATATCTGGCTGAGATGTGTGATTTGGGGATATATCCAGATTGTGGGTATCAAGATCTGTGGGCCCTGCCCTTTTTTTCATTCATTTTTTGGTTGAAAAATTTTCTGTCTTTTACTCCCATTTCGAGGCAGCAGCTGAGCTAGTTTGCGCCTCGAATGCACAGAAACAGAATATCTGGCTTGAGAAGTGGTGATTTGGCAGCAGCTAAGCTAGTTTGTGCCTCGAATGCACAGAAACAAAATATCTGGCTTGAGATGTGTGATTTGGGGATGTACCCAGATTGTGGGTATCAAGATCTGTGGGCTATACACTGCCCTTTTTTCATTCATTTTTTGGTTGAAAAATTTTCTGTCTTCTTCTTCCATTTCGAGGCAGTAGCTGAGCTAGTTTGCGCCTCGAATGCGCAGAAACAAAATATCTGGCTTGAGAAGTGGTGATTTGGCAGCAGCTAAGCTAGTTTGTGCCTCGAATGCACAGAAACAAAATACCTAGCTTGAGGTGTGTGATTTGGGGATATTCCCAAATTGTGGGTATCAAGATCTGTGGGCTATACACTGCCCTTTTTTTCATTCATTTTTTGGTTGAAAAATTTTCTGTCTTCTACTTCCATTTCGAGGCAGCAGCTGAGCTAGTTTGCGCCTCGAATGCACAGAAAAAAAATATCTGGCTTGAGATGTGTGATTTGGGGATATACCCAGATTGTGGGTATCAAGATCTGTGGGCTATACACTGCCCTTTTTTTCATTAATTTTTTGGTTGAAAAATTTTCTGTCTTTTACTCCCATTTCGAGGCAGCTGCTAAGCTAGTTTGTGCCTCGAATGCACAGAAACAAGATATCTAGCTGGAGATGTGTGATTTGGGGATATACCCAGATTGTGGGTATCAAGATCTGTGGGCTATACACTGCCCTTTTTTTCATTAATTTTTTGGTTGAAAAATTTTCTGTCTTTTACTCCCATTTCGAGGCAGCTGCTAAGCTAGTTTGTGCCTCGAATGCACAGAAACAAAATATCTAGCTTGAGATGTGTGATTTGGGGATATACCCAGATTGTGGGTATCAAGATCTGTGGGCTATACACTGCCCTTTTTTTCATTCATTTTTTGGTTGAAAAATTTTCTGTCTTTTACTTCCATATCGAGGCAGCAGCTGAGCTAGTTTGCGCCTCGAATGCACAGAAACAAAATATCTGGCTGAGATGTGTGATTTGGGGATATATCCAGATTGTGGGTATCAAGATCTGTGGGCCCTGCCCTTTTTTTCATTCATTTTTTGGTTGAAAAATTTTCTGTCTTTTACTTCCATTTCGAGGCAGCAGCTAAGCTAGTTTGCGCCTCGAATGCACAGAAACAGAATATCTGGCTTGAGATGTGTGATTTCGGGATATACCCAGATTTGGGGAATCAAGATCTGTGGGCTATACACTGCCCTTTTTTCATTAATTTTTTGGTTGAAAAATTTTCTGTCTTTTACTTCCATATCGAGGCAGCAGCTGAGCTAGTTTGCGCCTCGAATGCACAGAAACAAAATATCTGGCTTGAGATGCGTGATTTCGGGATATACCCAGATTGTGGGTATCAAGATCTGTGGGCTATACACTGCCCTTTTTTTCATTCATTTTTTGGTTGAAAAATTTTCTGTCTTTTACTTCCATTTCGAGGCAGCAGCTGAGCTAGTTTGCGCCTCGAATGCACAGAAACAGAATATCTGGCTTGAGAAGTGGTGATTTGGCAGCAGCTAAGCTAGTTTGTGCCTCGAATGCACAGAAACAAAATATCTGGCTTGAGATGTGTGATTTGGGGATGTACCCAGATTGTGGGTATCAAGATCTGTGGGCTATACACTGCCCTTTTTTTCATTAATTTTTTGGTTGAAAAATTTTCTGTCTTTTACTCCCATTTCGAGGCAGCAGCTGAGCTAGTTTGCGCCTCGAATGCACAGAAACAGAATATCTGGCTTGAGAAGTGGTGATTTGGCAGCAGCTAAGCTAGTTTGTGCCTCGAATGCACAGAAACAAAATATCTGGCTTGAGATGTGTGATTTGGGGATGTACCCAGATTGTGGGTATCAAGATCTGTGGGCTATACACTGCCCTTTTTTCATTCATTTTTTGGTTGAAAAATTTTCTGTCTTCTTCTTCCATTTCGAGGCAGTAGCTGAGCTAGTTTGCGCCTCGAATGCGCAGAAACAAAATATCTGGCTTGAGAAGTGGTGATTTGGCAGCAGCTAAGCTAGTTTGTGCCTCGAATGCACAGAAACAAAATACCTAGCTTGAGGTGTGTGATTTGGGGATATTCCCAAATTGTGGGTATCAAGATCTGTGGGCTATACACTGCCCTTTTTTTCATTCATTTTTTGGTTGAAAAATTTTCTGTCTTCTACTTCCATTTCGAGGCAGCAGCTGAGCTAGTTTGCGCCTCGAATGCACAGAAAAAAAATATCTGGCTTGAGATGTGTGATTTGGGGATATACCCAGATTGTGGGTATCAAGATCTGTGGGCTATACACTGCCCTTTTTTTCATTAATTTTTTGGTTGAAAAATTTTCTGTCTTTTACTCCCATTTCGAGGCAGCTGCTAAGCTAGTTTGTGCCTCGAATGCACAGAAACAAGATATCTAGCTGGAGATGTGTGATTTGGGGATATACCCAGATTGTGGGTATCAAGATCTGTGGGCTATACACTGCCCTTTTTTTCATTAATTTTTTGGTTGAAAAATTTTCTGTCTTTTACTCCCATTTCGAGGCAGCTGCTAAGCTAGTTTGTGCCTCGAATGCACAGAAACAAAATATCTAGCTTGAGATGTGTGATTTGGGGATATACCCAGATTGTGGGTATCAAGATCTGTGGGCTATACACTGCCCTTTTTTTCATTCATTTTTTGGTTGAAAAATTTTCTGTCTTTTACTTCCATATCGAGGCAGCAGCTGAGCTAGTTTGCGCCTCGAATGCACAGAAACAAAATATCTGGCTGAGATGTGTGATTTGGGGATATATCCAGATTGTGGGTATCAAGATCTGTGGGCCCTGCCCTTTTTTTCATTCATTTTTTGGTTGAAAAATTTTCTGTCTTTTACTTCCATTTCGAGGCAGCAGCTAAGCTAGTTTGCGCCTCGAATGCACAGAAACAGAATATCTGGCTTGAGATGTGTGATTTCGGGATATACCCAGATTTGGGGAATCAAGATCTGTGGGCTATACACTGCCCTTTTTTCATTAATTTTTTGGTTGAAAAATTTTCTGTCTTTTACTTCCATATCGAGGCAGCAGCTGAGCTAGTTTGCGCCTCGAATGCACAGAAACAAAATATCTGGCTTGAGATGCGTGATTTCGGGATATACCCAGATTGTGGGTATCAAGATCTGTGGGCTATACACTGCCCTTTTTTTCATTCATTTTTTGGTTGAAAAATTTTCTGTCTTTTACTTCCATTTCGAGGCAGCAGCTGAGCTAGTTTGCGCCTCGAATGCACAGAAACAAAATATCTGGCTTGAGATGTGTGATTTCGGGATATACCCAGATTGTGGGTATCAAGATCTGTGGGCTATGCACTGCCCTTTTTTTCATTAATTTTTTGGTTGAAAAATTTTCTGTCTTTTACTTCCATATCGAGGCAGCAGCTGAGCTAGTTTGCGCCTCGAATGCACAGAAACAAAATATCTGGCTTGAGATGTGTGATTTCGGGATATACCCAGATTGTGGGTATCAAGATCTGTGGGCTATACACTGCCCTTTTTTTCATTCATTTTTTGGTTGAAAAATTTTCTGTCTTTTACTTCCATTTCGAGGCAGCAGCTAAGCTAGTTTGCGCCTCGAATGCACAGAAACAGAATATCTGGCTTGAGATGTGTGATTTCGGGATATACCCAGATTGTGGGTATCAAGATCTGTGGCCTATACACTGCCCTTTTTTTCATTCATTTTTTGGTTGAAAAATTTTCTGTCTTCTTCTTCCATTTCGAGGCAGCAGCTGAGCTAGTTTGCGCCTCGAATGCGCAGAAACAAAATATCTGGCTTGAGATGTGTGATTTGAGGATATACCCAGATTGTGGGTATCAGGATCTGTGGGCTATACACTGCCCTTTTTTTCATTCATTTTTGGGCTAAAAAAATTTCCTGTCTTCTTCTTCCATTTCGAGGCAGCAGCTGAGCTAGTTTGCGCCTCGAATGCGCAGAAACAAAATATCTGGCTTGAGATGTGTGATTTGAGGATATACCCAGATTGTGGGTATCAAGATCTGTGGCCTATACACTGCCCTTTTTTTCATTCATTTTTTGGTTGAAAAATTTTCTGTCTTCTTCTTCCATTTCGAGGCAGCAGCTGAGCTAGTTTGCGCCTCGAATGCGCAGAAACAAAATATCTGGCTTGAGATGTGTGATTTGGGGATATACCCAGATTGTGGGTATCAGGATCTGTGGCCTATACACTGCCCTTTTGTTCATTCATTTTTTGGTTGAACAATTTTCTGTCTTCTACTTCCATTTCGAGGCAGCAGCTAAGCTAGTTTGCGCTTCGAATGCACAGAAAGAGAATACCTGGCTTGAGATGTGTGATATGGGGGTATACCCAGATTGTGGGTATCAAGATCTGTGGGCTATACACTGCCCTTTTTTTCATTCATTTTTTGGTTGAAAAATTTTCTGTCTTCTACTTCCATTTCGAGGCAGCAGCTAAGCTAGTTTGCGCTTCGAATGCACTGAAACAGAGTACCTGGCTTGAGATGTGTGATATGGGGATGTTCCCAGATTGTGGGTATCGTGATCTGTGGGCTATACACTGCCCTTTTTTTCATTCATTTTTAGGCAAAAAAATTTTCTGTCTTCTACTTCCATTTCGAGGCAGCAGCTGAGCTAGTTTGCGCCTCGAATGCGCAGAAACAAAATATCTGGCTTGAGATGTGTGATTTGAGGATATACCCAGATTGTGGGTATCATGATCTGTGGGCTATACACTGCCCTTTTTTTCATTCATTTTTAGGCAAAAAAATTTTCTGTCTTCTACTTCCATTTCGAGGCAGCAGCTGAGCAAGTTTGCGCCTCGAATGCACAGAAACAAAACATCTGGCTTGAGATGTGTGATTTGGGGATATTCCCAGATTGTGGGTATCAAGATCTGTGGGCCTCCTCTCTACTGTCTTCAGCAGTAGCTCCCTGAATGAGTAAGAGGAGGAAACCATTCATCCTTTCCTTTGTACGTGCCAAGCTTTTTTCGCTCGAAAAAGTGTACCTGTATGTTCATACAGGTTCTTAGAAACTGTGAAGGAGTCATCAAGGCGCAAGGAATAGTAAATGTTCTTAAGAATCATTTTCGCCAGCTAGAGTCAATGAAGAAGCCATACTCTCTCCCAGTTTTGAAGAGATTGGATCGACTATTAAAAAAACTGAAGAGGACCAGCGTCACTGGCTCACATGATGTTGATGTTCTGTTAGGGTGCATGCACTAAATCATTAATCATGTGCGGATGGATCAAGTCATGCCAGATAGAAATGTATTGTAAGAACTCTCAAGGCATATCCCTGCTTAAAGGCCCATATAGGAGTCCCCATCCAACGTACTGTGTTTTAACGTCTGAAGCCTTTGTGCACTCACCAGTGTGTAGCTTCCGCACTAAGACTGATCCTAGAAAGACCAACGAATTTCAAGTCGAAACTCACCATCTCTTCATCGATTTCAAAGCTGGGTAAGGCAGCATTCATCGTCTTGAACTATACAACTAGTAGAATTCTTAACAGTAATTGAAGAACAAACGAAACGAGTCGGTCTTGAAGTAAATGAGGACAAATCCAAGTGCCTGTTGTCAACAAACATCGGGTAAATATCACCTCAACGAATGACACGTTAGTAGCGATTTGGTGAAGACTTACCATTGGAAGGTACTTCGGTTTGTTGAAACAAATGGGTTCGAAACTCCTAACTTGGAAGATGAAATACATGCTCTTCAAAACATTGATCCTGCCAGTTCTACCATATACAGCCAAGTGCTGGACAGTAAGTAGGAAAGTAGAGAAGATTTGGAACACTTTCGAGAGAGAAGTTCTTCGTCGAAGATATAAACGAGGAGAAGATATAAACGTAAACTCTATGAGCTATACTAAGGCGTGGATGTAGTTCGAAAGGGCCAAATACATATGTCGACTACGAAGCTCCAGAAAAACAGACTATAAATCAATGCTCATAGATTCGAAAGGTCAAGGAAGACCGAACTTCTGTTTTAAGGATCAAACTATCTCGATTGTACAACTGAAAGCAGTGTGCCCAATATCGAAGGGAATGGAAGAGTTCGGCAGAGACTCTTCGTGGGTCGGGAGACAGTTAGGTAAGTAAGTGCAATGTCCTTGTATTTGTTCCCGAATTCCTTCTTTTGCACGTGGATCGTTGGGACGCAGATGAATGGGGAAACAAATACGAGTACATATAGCGGCCAAAACATTTGTCGATGTAGTTAGGAATTATACCCACCTTAGCGATTTGTGGAAATTCCCAAAACCAAGGTGGTTCCCTCCCAGCCAGACCAATTAAATGATACCAAACAAGCAAGCCATAATCAGATCCAAATAAAATTATTCCAAATCAGGACTATTGTGTGTTGGAATTTATATCATTTCGGGGAATTTCCAAATTGCTTCTGTGTATGTAGTTACATTTAACGTGACATTTACGCAATGCCATGTAACATTTAATAATATATTTCCGTACTCGATTGTGTAACCCAATTAGAGGATGAGACTTGTGTCAGTGGGTCCAATCGAGTTTCAACCATTTTCCAGTTACAATTCAATAAATCACCATCACTTCCGATTAAATGCGGAGGATTTTTAGAACTCCAGTCAAGCGTTATAGTAAAAGATACTTTTGTTTTCTTTCATTTCAGTCGCGTTTTGGGTTCTCGTCGCGAGAGCAGTGCATCCACAGGACCGCCATCGACCGACCCCATTGGTAGTATTCACAACTTGCAACTGGACATCATGGATGACATTGTACAGTCGAGAAAGGCTCGAATGAAACTATGGACCACCAGCAACGAGAAGGTGTGCGAAGTTGAGACTTTAAACGAGACCGGTCCCAGCACCCAGCAAAGGTACACAAATCGAAGATTCTCCGAGGTTATCCCCGCTGGAGTGTCTCCAACTCCAGTGTATCGACGCGCCTCCGAACACCCAGCAATAATTTCACCATGCCTGATTCCCAGTTCACGTGGCACATCGCAGAGAAAGAAAAAAACAGGCCTCCTTGGCAGCCGCAGTGACATAACATCAATCTTTAGCAACCTAACATCGTCTGCAATCGAGATACACAAATGCGATGAGTCGCCTAGTTTTTCCAAGACCAAAGCCAGTCCTGGTGGTTCGTCTACTCATAGTGCAGGCGCTTCGAGCAACACCCTTGACCCTAACGTCGGCCGATCAACAAGATCGAATAGCTTCGATGTCTCACTGCTTCAAAACGCTAAGCAATTGGTATCTGAAGCCGAGGACAAGGGAGCAGCACTCTCGGGCTGGTTCACCAAGCGTCACCAACCGATGTCTCGTAAGAAAAGCATTCGCAGCAAAAGTACAGCCATGGCTCTGTCCAAGGACGTACTCGAAAAATTACAATCCAAAGATATCCTCAAAGAGAAACCAAAACCTAAGGCCAAATCCAAATGGGACCCAAAAGGACCCATGCTAGATCCCACTGTCATTGGCTCGGCCATCGAGGGATTCCTACGCCGAAGCACCGGAACAGCATCATCATCATCGACGTCTTCATCCAGCAAAGGTGCAATCCCCAAGGACAAGGGACTCCGAAGTAAAATACCAACATCGGCACGCTCCACCATGAATTGGTTTGGCAAAACCGACGAAGACGACACCAAGGACACATGTGACGCATCCCTATGCTCCACGCTAAAGGACCTATTCGTCAAATAATTGTCAATGAATTTTAGTTTTAAATAAACCATGCGATGGGACGTAAATTATTTTCTCCAATCGTCGACGTCTACGTCTTCGCTTAAAGCAGCTATAAGGTGTATGTACATAGGTTTAAGTAACATTTTTCAGTTAAATAATTTGCGGAAACAAAGAATGTGATTTGGTAAATGCTACGAGTATGTCTTTTATCCTGAAATGATAGACGCCAATTGTTTATTTGATATATTTTTTTACATTGTTATTGGTATCTTTGTCAAAGATGAGAATACAGATAAATTTACTGATCGCGTAATAGGTCTAAATTGATGTAAAAAACAAACATAAACTACATATGATATCTTTGATGTATAGAGTAGATAAAAGATACATACATCCATGTCGTGTGTGTGTGTAAATTTGTATATTTTAAGCTAACAGAAAACTTAATGAAATAGTTACTGAGAAACTATTCGGGCATATCGTTGAAACACCAAATATCCTTGCTGTTCAAAGACTACTCTTTAATTTGAGTTTTTTTTTTCTTTTTGTTGACCTGGCACACATGCACTTAAGCAGAAATACATAGGTTTTACCTGAAATCAAACTGTTTACGAAAAAATATGGTCATAACCTGTAAAAAGGAAAAGTGCATTCCATCTTCACAAGACGTGGTCCAAGTTCAACACAATAAACGCAAGTTTGGTCAGTCGAGCAGAGTGTATCCGAGAGATTTCATGTAGCATTACAAACTTTGTGGAATCGTATCTGTCGACAGACATTCACGTCTAGTTTAAGTTGTACCAGACTTCTTTAGGGAAGACTGTCTTAAATTTTGTTTTTGAAAATTGAATCTTGCCTGTCGAAGTTAGTTTATTTCAGGTTTTTTTTCGAAATCTAGTCCAGATCAGATGTCAGTTCTTCCTCTGGGATAGTCAAGAACTAATATATCTAAAAGTACAGATGCAAACCATAACACCTGAGGAACTCCATTCTAGTTGCAATGCACCACCCATAGTGGGAAGTACTGACAGACTGACCAGATAAGCACAATAAGAAAACAAATTTAAATTACTAAACAGCAGTAAGAGATTTAAAACTGATTCTAGCTTTATATTGAAGCCACATTCATGCCATTATATGAGAAATAGCATTTCACTCAAATGACCACCTCGGCTTTGCTGGCAGTGCTTGAAGTGGTCGGTTCAATTTCTGATGATGTGTTCCAACATGTGCGTCGGTATTTCGGTAATAGCGTCTCGAATGTTGGCCTTTAGCTCAACCGAAATAGTTGGATTCGATGTAGTTCCAGAGAAACTAATCGTATGGCATCAAGTCGAATTGATGAACACTCGCCGTGATATGACGCAGTCGCCTAATATCTCGTTCACAACTTCTGGCTTTGGGTCGCTTGTATGGCACGTCACAACATCTTCTTCGAATTACAACTCGCATATATCGATATTGTCGAGATCTGGGCACTGCCAGTCGGCAGTGTCTCCTTCCTGTCTGATGATGCCTCCATGCCATAAATCGTACCAGTCAATCTTTGTGGATGGTTTGATGCTTGTTCGAAGACTTGTGGATTGCAATTCTGATAGTCGCTCACCCAAAAATGGGCTTCTGCCGAAAAGATGATATTTTGGTCAAAAACTGGATCCCCGGCCAACATTTCCAGCGCCCAACTACCGAACTCACGGAGTTGTCTATCGTCGCTTATATTTTCTTCATTTCTCACCAATCTCTATCTGGTTGGTGCCTTAAGGTCCAGACGAGTGTACTCACGCTCAAATTTTTCCATGGTCCGATGAATGGCCTGCTCCCTAAAGCCATGAAGACAATCGACCTCAAGACGAAACTCACTTTGTGGATATAGAACTAAGCCGGAATCTTCATAATATTTTTTAATAATTTCCGATCGTTCGCCAAACGTGAAACGATGCACGGTAGAATGGCAAACCTTGCTAAGTATTTCGATTGCTATATGTTATTGATAACTTTAACAGTTGCTGAAACATAGGAATTGGAAAAAGTATCATTACTATCTGGTCTCTCTTTACATCTGAACTACATTTCATTACTCATTTAAATATAAAAATAACTCGAGGGCGTATACTTGCTTTTTTTTAAAAGGTGATGGACTTGTAGTGCTTGCTGTCCTTAGTTATATATTTTTTTTTTGTTAAATCAAAAAATTGTCTAGTCAATGCCTAAGGCAAGCATCTTGTGATAATTCGCATCAAGACCAAATTCGGCAACGAAAGCCTAACATGCGCTCATAAGCCCACCGAAATCAAGAAGGATGCCACCAAAGAAAGTTTCTACGAGCTACTTGATAAGAACAATATCCTCAATATGATGCTTAGACAGGAAAAGAAGACATCTTGATGACATCACATCAGGGAACGATCTTAGACTTATATCACTATAGCAACCAAACGGTTTCTAACTTTTTAAAAATAATAAACATCATCGTATAGCTAAAAAACCAAGAGGGCTAATCAGAAGCCATAGACAGTCACATCTTCTAGCCTTAAAAAAGCTTAATACAAATAAATTAAGGCATTGACAGGACATTTTGTTGATTTAACAAAAAAAATATAACTGAGGACAGCAAGCAATACAAGTGCATGACCTTTTGCAAAAAAAGTAAGTATACGCCCTCGAGTTATTTTTATATTCTACATATATACATGTGAGTACGATGTGTATCTAAAGGGTGCGGGTGAAACCAAATCTCGAATCAATCACACTTGCAATACGCACTGGGAAATGCAAAAATGAAATAACTAACGATATGTAGATCAGGTGTAAAGGGTGACCAGATAGCAATGATACTTTTTCCAATTCCTATGTTTTAGCAGCTTTTAAAGTTACCAATAACATCTAGCTGCCAAAATATTCAACAAAATTTGCCATTTTATTGTACACTATTTCACTGTTGCCAAAAGGGCGAGAATTATTAAAAAATGTTATCGAAATTACAGCTCAATTGTAGATACGCAATGTGGATTTCGTCGTGAGTTCGGTCGACATCATGGCTTCAGTGTGCAGGCGATTGGTCGAGTCGTGAAATAATTTGACCGTGAGTACACTTTTTGATCTTTAAACCATCAACCAGACAGAGATTGGTGCGAAATCAAGAAAACATAGCCAGCCAGTATCGATGAAGACCAAGAAATGTCGCTCCGGGTTCGATTAGCTGAATAGGGCGTCGCCAGGGAGTCAATCTAGTTTGAAGCACACGATTGTGCTGACGCAAGAATTGAAGTCAGTCGACTAAGTACAATGCTGTTTGCGAATTGGGTGCTGGAAATGTTGATCTCAGATCCGGATTCTGGCAAAAAAATCATCTCCTCGGATGGCCCATGTTTAGCTCAGCCGAATTGCCCTTATTGGAGCGAACAAAATCTACAAGTGTTCAACCAAGCATCAATGGATCTACACAGATTGACTGTTTAGCGCGGTTTATGGCATGGCGGTATTATTGGACCTTATTTCTAACGAAATGAATGTAGCTTCAAAATAAAGCTAGAGTCATATGATATCTCAGACTATTTGTTCTTCTATCGTTCTTATCTGGTCACTCTTTCTGCTGAGAATTTCCATACTTTTCTATAGACCCCCTCGCTGGACTAGTAGCTTTTAGCTATACAATTGTTAACAATTTGTCAGACTCCACCTATAATTTCAAGTCAAAATTTGCATTCACTACACAGTTGCGTAAACATTAATAAAAATTATTCGTTTCCCTGTAAAGCCTATTATTTGTTTTTCTAACACAACTTTCTTAGAAAAACTTCATCACATCGCCGACTTACCTGTACTTATTATTTTGAAAACTTATTGCCGATACATTAAATCCATTCAACAAAACAAACAAAATAAAGCAGAAAAAAATACTGAAATCAATAAGCTACAGAAGTACGGATACTTTACCCGCCTTTGTGTACGCAATTTGAAGGATTTCACTTGGCTGACTAAATCTCAACAACACGAAAGAGGGTGCTTTATCCCCAGAAATAAATGCTCCCTTACGAAGTAATTGAACCTGAATGAGAGTTTTCTGGTATTTTTTTTTTTTCCTTTGCTGTCCTATTGTGTTTAGATTGTTTTTGTGAATTTGAATCGTATCTGCCGAAAGTTAAATCAGTACGTCCGGTGTTAGGGATAACTATCTGGTTTATTTGCCGCTGATTTTCCTACTAAGCACAGCATAAAGATGCTTGAGTAACGATGAAAGGGGTTCTTGTACCTTGTTGGCAGGCATTTTTATCTTGGTCTAGTGGTATTTTAAATTCGGATTTTTAGTCCTCGTTATGGTATGCCCTGCCATGCACTGTTTTTTTCATCCAGTTTCCTGAATACTTCCTTGAGTGTATAGTCCGCTATTCACCAAATGGTTCAGGACCTTTAAAGTTTTCAGATGCTTTCATTCTGCCTTGAGATGGGCATTTTATTACCCTTTAGAGAGGTAAGGGAAAGTTGTTCCTTCCAACCAGTTGATAACGTTCTTGACAAAGGAGTCAGGATAGCTGCTTGGTTATTTGACATAGTAGCTACATATGTCACGGTTGGCATGGTTTCTGTTAAGATTGGACACATCACCTTGAAAGATGTTGGCCATGAAAAATGGTGACCGTAATATAACCAGAAATGGATCGGTCAATTCGCCGCCTCTTTCTGGTAACTTGAGGCTAAGTCCGTGGTTTATCATAGAGTTGTTCATTTGGCAAAAAATCGTGTAATCTGTTCCTGAGAGAATGTTCCTTTTGGCATTAATTATGCTTTTTTGAAAGATCCGCAGACAGTAGGTCATGCGGACAATCCGCAGGAGGCTATCGACAGTTGACTTTTTATCCCCATGTTGGTAAGTGTGATTTTGGTGCTTTGACATTAGCTGTCAACAAGATATCCGGCTTCCAAGAACCCTGTTCAAACAGGATTGACGGACAGGATTTTTTTTAAGTTTTCGGGTAAGGGGGAAGCGGAGAGATGACATCTTACAGCAATCCAGATATTTTGCATTTTTTTGACGTTTGGAAATACAAATCGCTGTCACTCAACAAAAGGGTCAAAACATAAATTGAAAACTGAGAAATTCAGGAGGTAAGCAATGGAAGTACGACGGTACATCAGTTTACTTGCTGTGGGAAGTATTACCTTTTTTATGAAAATAATTTTTATAAAATTTATTTGGCGCCAACCACTGATACGTCAGCAAAAATTTGGGAAAGTGTTCAGACAGAACTAACAATCTGAACACGCTAATGCCAGCAAATGTCTAGTCCATCAATCCTGTGTGAATAGGGTCCTAGGCAGCCGCTCTCCTATTTCGGATGAAATCAAGAGTTGTAGGCTGTAGCTTGTAGTTTTTGTTTTGCGGTTCTTTAAACTCGTTTTAAAAAAGAACGACTTTTGATATACAATTTCCAGGTATTCGAAGCACGTAAGAGCACAGATTTCACAGTCACTTCTTGGTGCCTATGCTGCTTCGCACTAGTTTAGAAAATGTACTGAGTATTGCCTTATACTGGCGATAAGGCCTGAATCGGTACGACTATTAGTTGAGACAATAAACAGTGACAGAATTTGCTTGCTTGATCACCAATACTGAAGAGTAGTCTTGCCGAAGTCAACTTTCAATCATATTAAGTTTGACACTCGCACCAAACCTGTAGTCATCAGGTTTAGGTTCCTTGTGTCATGTGTGAGGTCTAAAAGTCTAGAAATTTTGTTCTCTATCCCCATACTTTATCCTTAGAAGGATTCAGCAAACATCCATTCAACTGTGAGTAAGCCAAGATATGATCACTTATCTTTATTCCTCTGCTGTTCCATCTACTTTTTCTCAGGCTTGTGCAGTTAATTCTTCTCTCACGGCTAGACTTCTCTTATTGTCTCTCTGTTTCTCTCAGGTTTGCCCTTTTTTGTATGAAATCCCATAGAACGTTGGTTCGTTATTTTTTGAACATTTGGAGCATCTTCCTAGATACTATTTGAACCTTATATTACATAGCCCGTCCCAAGGATATCTAACGCAAGCTTTCCATCCATCGGTAGATGGTGTCCTGTATAACAAAGCTTTAACAATCGTGTTACATCGACTTTCAATGACAATTCGGAAGGTTCATCAAAATTATTTTATTTTCTAAAGATACCAAATTAGTCCGTGGTTAACACTGAAATATATTGGCAGTAGTTACTCTTGTCCTGAATCCAATCGCCAGTTTCTCTTACCAATATTTTCAGAAAGATCTATCCTTTTGCATTTCTAACTAAAAGTAAGTTGAATGCTCCTACTTGTGGCCTAGCCGCATTCTCTAATTGCAGGAATCTGTCACTTTGTAGAGCTTGTTCCTCAAATCCTTATAGCTTTTTTCAAATGCATTAACGTCATCAACTACTTGTTGCTCGAGACACTGTACCTATTTCGAAATCACATTAATTTTCAAAGACACCCTGACATTGACGTTTTAAAGCACATGTGTGAGAATTTTTGCATGTAGTTCTCGCGTTCTCCAGCAACTTAGGACTGTCAATAGTTTCCTAACCAATCACAGAAAAAAATATCCCCTTTTTCTTGCGTAGGACTGATTGAATCTTGACTCTGTTCTTAGAGGTGTCATTGACTTGTTACTACTAAAGTCAGTTTCATAGTTAGTTGGTAGGCTTTGACTAACCCATCATAGTACTCGACACGAGTCCGACTTTAATTTTCTTGGTCTAGTACACATTTATTGTACTGCTCTCTGTATTTCAAAAATGCACTCACTTTCGAAGCATTTAGGAAAAATAAATTCATTTTACGAACTCATTAACACTAAAGATGATTCAAGTATTTTGCTTTTTTCCTAGATTCCAGCTAAGTTTCAAGCTAGGAGGACAAAATTTCAATTGAGAACAAAAAGCAATATGAGCGTAATAAAAACATACCGTTGAAATTCGTTCACTGCCACGCCTACTTTTTAAGAACACAGGACACATAATCAGATATTCAAATCGCTAAAACTCGCCTATAGTTCAAATATAGCCACGCCCACTTTTTGGGACTATATTCATGATAGGAAACATTCATTCCTTAAAAAAGGACAGTATGCCAAGATATTATGGAAAGGAAAAAAGAATAAAGTAGCATATAATCTGTTTTCATTTTTAATCGACAACTATTCTACCTTTCACTTACATCACATTTATCAAAACCAAATATCTATTTCTTCTTAAACGTAATTGTGCCAATATTAGCTCCATTTGCCTTACAAAAACAAAAAAAAAAAAACACAAAACTCTTCCCTAAATGTGTGCCAAATCTATAGCGTAATTCCTTGAAAAGTTTTTGTCGTAAATTGCTTGGATAAAAATATCATAATAAAGTACCTAAGGACAATCTTATTTAGCTAAGAAATTAAAATTAAACAAATTTCTTATCTTTCCATTTTTTTGTATAGTTTCCTCCTTCAATAAATTCCTGTTAATGCAAAAATAAAAAATACAGTAACTTTGAACAATCATATCTTGAAAACTATAATAATGTAAATTTTATCCCACCAACTATTCTTGAAGTTAACTCAATTGTTAATAATAAAAAAAAAATAAATAAATAAAATCCAATCAGAGGACTAAATACAAAACAGAATAGAAAATTATAATTAATTTAATAATCGAAATTGTTTTCCACTATCAAAATTTTAAATAAAGAGTGTATATATGTATGTATTTACTTTTATGAGAGAAAATATATTTACTAATTAAGTGTAAAACAAAATAAATAAATAAATACAAATAGTAATAGCCTAATACATAATATAAGTATATAATTTTTGATTTTATTTTGGCTCTACATTGCTTGGTTCCTATGTGTAATTGTAATCTTTATTTTGTTTTTATTTATAAGTATACATATGTAATGTAATTCGAATTAATACAATTGTTTTCAGTGAACACATTATCGTGAGATGAGGGTTAAGGTGCTTGCCGCGTTTTCAACGGATTCATTTAAATTTGTTTTTCCTGAAATAATTTTAAAACGTTTTAGAAAAAAAGAATTCAAATGAATTAAGTAATTTGTTTAATTTTTTTCTATTCGTATTACATCTGGTAGTATGAGCACAACCATTGCCAATACACTGATTGAGTTTAATAACTCTGGCTGTCATGTTGGCCTAAATGGCTCTTACTTTCGTGGTCATTCACTTTTACCCAAAGTTTACAGAACTTGGGTTTAAGGAATAAATTTGTGTTGTGTGAGGTAAATGGTCTTTCAAAAGTCGCTCCTAGATTTTATAAAATTATGGTTCCTAAGTGTCTGACACGTTTAGAGACTCTCATATGACCATGATTATTTTCAAGGGCTCACACTTTACTGGATAAGTTTATCAATTTCGATCCAAATTTTCAATTGTCTTGACTCCACTTTTCGAAAATCAGCAAAGAAAGTTACCTAATGATGGCCAGTTCATGTTGCTATTTGAGCTGGAAACTTGGACCGCAATAAATCAATGTTTCCAAGTTCAAGTTTCAAACTTCTGTGATTATAATCTGTTGGATTCAGTCCTTCTATTGATTGGATTTCCCTAAAGCCTGAGACGTTGGCTATCGATCGTTCGATACTCTTTATGTTCTCAGTAAAGGGACCACTTTTAGGTCTACTAGATCTTTTTCCGATCCTCGATCGAAATAATTACTCATGTGTGGACCATGGCCTAGCTTCTCACAACCATTCGTGTTGTGCATGTTATATCTTTTATCCGAATGAAAGAGGCTTACTGTTCACTGCCGTATCAAAAGACCAAGACAAAGAGATTTGTTGTACTCTCGGATGACAGTTGTACTCTCGGATGTTTGTCAGAGGCTCACGAGAGGTGGGGATGTGAACAAAATTTTAGCTGTTGTCTAGGAATTGAATTAGGAACCAATACACTAACCATTGACCCATGGCGCCACATATAACGAACCATAGTTTAGGTAAGTTAAAAAAAGGTAGCTAGGCTTTTTAAAGACGCTTTATATTTTCCACTCAAATGGAAGGACCCTACTATTGTATCCCGAGTTTAAGGTGTAATTTTTGTTGGAGAAGGTTTTGTAGTTATACTATTGGATGTATGTCAGATGGTTCCGAGAGTTGAGATCATAAAAAACACTTTGGTATCGTCTGGAGTAGTGCAACTTTGGTTCAGTATTTCAATTTCCACGTACCCCTAGGCCAGACACCAACACGCAAAGAGAAAACATTTTTCTCAGTTGTTGCACCATACCTTTGAAAACGTATATTTTGCTATTAACTTGGCATCGAGCACTAAGACACAACTGGTCCACTGCATAATTTCTTCAACTTTTGGAAACACCTTAGTAACCACTTCAGTAATGTCGAAGATCTACCAAAGTATATAGTCACCTCAGTGATGTCTCTTAAGACTCAAAATTCCAATCTTTATAGTAATCCGACTTTGAGAAACGTTTTAAGGGGTTGATTAAGGCTTGATAGATAGAAATTTTACGGATCCGTAGTGGTCCGTAGCTTTTATGAGAACATAAACCTGTGCTTAGGTATGGTTGTCTAAGTAGTGGAGTAGATCGGAGAAAACTAGGTATTCGTTAGAAAATCATAGCGTCTAAGACGATGAAGAAAGAAGGATCATAAGCTGAAAAGTAGTCTTACCAAAGGCAAACCAGCGACAAGCCTCAATGTTTTGTCAAAAACATAGTTACACTGCTAGAAAACTAAGAGAGAGCTAACATCACTCTGAAGGATATAAAACTCGCTCTCTATGGTGTCAGAATAGATGCCACTACTTAGGTATTAGTCAATTGCCTAGGTCGTGAACCTGGACCTTAATATATAATACATTGCATTGCATTAGCTGGCGCTACAGTCCGGGGTGGACCTGGGCCTCAACCAATAAGCCTCTCCAGTTAGCGCGGTCTTTAGCTAACTGCCTCCAGTTACGCACTTCAAGTTGGTTGAGGTTCTCTTCCACTTGTGCACGCCACCTAAGGCGAGGTCTTCCTCTACTGCGTTGTCCCTCCAGGATGGATTCGAAGACTCTTCGGGCCGGAGCGTTGATGTCCATCCGCTCTACATGTCCTGGCCATCTTATACGGCTAATGCGTACTTTTCTGACTAGGTCGATGTCGCTGTACAGCCCGTAGAGTTCGCTGTTAAATCTCCTTCTCCATACCGAATATCATCCGAAGGATTTTGCGTTCGAAACGACCAAGGATATCTTCATCCATCTTGGTTAACGTCGATGCTTCTGCGCCATAGAGCAGGACTGGGATGATGAGGGTCTTAAAAAGAATTTCCTTGATGCTTCTTGACAAGGCCAAGAATTTGGTCGCACAATTCGGTCAATTTTGCGAATCGCTTATACAATATGGACAACTTTATTGAACTTGTGATTTTGTTTGGAAACAGTATAACAATCGCCTTGTTTTCAAGTATGCAGGTTGTTAAATTCACCGCTGTCAAATCGTGAATAAAACTGGATATAATTACTTGATTTTGCTGGAGTTAACGTCACTTGAAATCGCGCGAAGCATTGCGAATAAGCTTGAGTATAACCACAGACTTATTATGGTTTTAAGAGATGAGATATTCGCAATGTTCTAATAATGTTTGTGTTAGTTGGAGGGAAAGGATATAGCTGAGCCTCAAAAGATCACGAAAGGTACTCGAAATTCGTTCCATTTTCCATCTTAGAACCTGTACTGTATAAAACCAGCTCTTTGTAATGTAAATCACTAATTCCTGATCACTATTTCATTTCGTATTTTAAAAAGATTGAAAAATCACCAACAGAAAGTACAATAATTACCTAAGCTCCAAACCAAATACAGCACGGACAAATACCGTCATACACGTGCAATAAGAGAGCATACACTTAGGCGTACTTCAAGAAGCAAAACTTCACCAAAATCCCCTAATACTGCGTTTATAAAATGCATTGACTTAAACACTAAATAAATTAATGAAGTAATAATCACTACATATGTATATTTATGTTTTAAAAGTTTGTTGTGTCTGCCCTTAACACAGACAACATCTTGTATTTCCTACAACTTTTGTTGAACACATTTTAGTACATATTTTATATAAATTTATAAATAAACCTTTAATTAAATACAAATCTAATTCAAGAGACTGGTACAAATATCTTTTGCATGCTTTAAATGTTCAATACTGAATACTGTTATATATTTTGTATGGATTTTGTGTAAGAAACATAACTCTTCATCACCAATCAGTGAAACCTAAAGTTAACCGTACAATTTTTAAGATGAATGTATACATATTATAAATATAGCCAAGTGTTTGCAAAAATTTATCTACACAATATACATATTTGTATTACAACTTGACAATATGCAAATGGTTATATTATTCCTGTTAAAACAAATAAAAACTAAACAAACAACAGAATAAACATTACATATAATATATTCGTAAGCTAATTCATAAGGATCTTCTTCTGAAGAATTCATTTGTAAATTCTAAATTTACAAATTCAATCAATGTTATAAACAATACATATGTATATCTATTAGACGTTATAGACAACTCAATCGCAATTAAACATTTGTAGTTAACACACAAATAGAAGGTGTCTAATTGTTGCAATAAATAAAAATTTATAAATATTCTCAAGTAAAACAACATACTTTGTGTATATGTAAATGTTAAACATACAATTAAATAATAATTTTGAAGGAACTTTTCTCAAAGGAAACGATTTAAATGAAATGTAAACAAAATTGTATCGGTAACTTGTACTTGTAAACTTAGAAACAACACTTAAACAACTTCAATTAATCTATGAAATTAAGTAAAAATAAAATAAATTTTTATGTAGAAAAAGACGTTGTTATAAATTGTTGTTGAAAACAAAACTTACCCAGAAAAAAAAAAGGCGGTCCTAACTCTTTAAAGAACATCCTTTCGTTCCACTAGATGTGTATGTATGTAAATGTATGTAGAATACAATCGTTAGTAACTAAAGTGTTAAATTTAAGTATGAATCTGTATTTTGTTTAAAACAAACAAAACACTATTTTGTTTATGACTGTAATAAAAGATATTTTCTCGTTGAAAGTAAAGGTGGCGTATTTTGAATTTCTTACAGTACCTGCAGGTCGCTACATCCCAGCTAGACTTGGATAGCTACAATGCCATGAGACAAAAAGATGCGGCATTTGAAATGAACAGTCGACTCCATAGCGATGGGCTTGAGTGAGATCTGTAATTCGGCTCCAAGGTTGTCTGTACTTAATGCTTGGCCATAACTTGGTGACGACTGAGACTGATAGTTAGTTTTGAACGAAATAAGTGGTTGCAGGAGGACTAATTGCGATATCGAGATAAACTTTATTTCAGGTGGAGTGCATGCAGGGTGGATCGTCTTCTATGTGGGTATGGGAATATTACTTTAGTTATGTCCTGCATCCCCTTGTGAGTCCTAGGGCCTCGACAATGCCTACGGGCCATCGTGTGCGATTTCTGGAAATATGCCTCAGTTCTCCCCAACTCTTTCCCAGTTGCCGTGCTTCCTCCTCAACAGTTCTGCGCCAAAAACTCCTAGGATCGCAGCGCATTCTGCCATCCTGAGTAAGCGGGTTTCATTGCATCGCATGGTGAGCTATGGACCTGTCACCCTTTCGGAGAGTATGTCCAATCCACTGTCACTTTCGTCGTCGTATTGTTGTGCCTATAGGTTCATGGCCCGTTCTCTGATAGAGTTGCTCGTTAGAGATACAGTTTGGCTAGATGATATATCGTAGGCTCATATTGACGAACGTTTGCAGCTTCCTCGTGATAGTGGTGGTCACCCTCCAGGTACCACATCCATATAACAACACGGATTCAACATTGGAATGGAACAGTCGTAGCTTGGTGATTTAACTAATCGCATTACTACACCAAACTGCGGATAGAATCCCAAATGCAGATTCTGCTTTGCCTATTCGGCTGACAACATCCAGTTCGGTTCCGCCATCGGTTGAGACAATCCTCCCAAGGTATTGGAAACTCTCTACTCTCTCATCCGTTTGTCCAGCAATGCATACATGAGTTAATGAGTTCGGTCCTAGGCGTCTGACGTCTGAGTCCCTCTCCATGTTTGCTGTCACTTGGTGAAGGTTCATAATTCTGTGTGACAGCAGGCATACGTCATCGGCGTAGTCTAGGTGTACTGAGACTTGTGCAAAGGAAGTCTGTCGAGTCTTTCACCTGTGTCGTCACACACTGAAGACTTGCTCTGAATAAACTTCTCAAATGAACTGACAGTGTTGGTCTCGGAATAAACCCATCGAAGACTGAACTTGTATTGTTCACAAGAAGGTAACAAATACCATGTACAACTCCCCCTAGATTCAAGGGTATTATACTACAAATTGCAGATTACTCCAAATATCTGGGGGATATTCCCAATAAGAAACTCAGTTGGAAACTGAATATTCAAGGCCATGCCAGGAAGCCCATTCATTCATATAGGAAACCAACTTTGCAATACTTGAGAAGGTTCAAAGGCTATCCTCCACCTCCGCCTTTAGAACCACTCCTACAGCTGTATTGGGAACTATGCTCCATCTCCTTCCCATTTGCAGGGCTGATGGCGGCTAAAGCAACGTTACGGCTTAGCAAATTCTGGCAACTGGCTGGTGATAGTATGGGCCACGCATTCATCCTAAACGGGCTTAATTGGGATTATATTGTCTCCTATCTGGACTTTAAGGTCAAGTATCGAACCAGGATTACTAGTAGAAGTGCTTGGGCATCATTAGAAATTCTTAACGAATTTGAGACAAAAATCTATACAAATGGATCACGGACAGCCCCGGGAACATGTGCGGAGTTTTAATCAAGGACACAAGATTTGTGTATAACCACACGACTGCCAGACGACTGTAGCGTTTCTCAAGGAGGAGTCACAGCAGTCCGTGAATCCTCCAACTTTGTTTTCGATTAACTCAATAGTTACATGGTAGGCAGATATGTCACTAGATTGAGTGCTCCCTTCAACGATTTCTGCAGAAGCTGTAGAGATGAGGAAGCTGTGCACCGCTCCTGCTCTATCGGTTCTGAGAAGGAAAACCTTAGGCGAGTACTTCTTCACAGATTTCAATGATCTAGATAGACTAGACATAAGGAGAACATATATGTAGCTTTCTCATTGGATCAAGCTGGTTCAGCGAAACATGCATCTCCGGCATGGGTTTATACTGAAGCCGGTGAAGCCCTGGCTTTTTATCCCACGTGGAGATTCTTTATGTAGGTCTCTTGTGCTGGTTGTCCGGTTTTTTCACGTAGTAGTTTCACAATGCACCTTTCTGGGAGCGGGGACAACCACCCAACATAACCAACTCAACCAATCTTAGGTGGGTCGCTACTTAGTTGTGGTCTGTGAGGAGAGTCAGTTTTGGCCTACTTAGTGACAGAAGTTCCTTAGTTTTTTTTTGTTATATTGGCCCCCCAGTTCTATTGAAACGCATCATGAGGAACCTCTATGCCACCTTTTAATGACAAGGTCCTTGGAGTCCATGCAAACTTTAGGCATAAGAAGACCAATCCATTTCTATAGCTAGCTGACCGATCACTTCATTACAGTGGAAGCATATTTGTTTCGGAATCTTAAAGGGCCCTGTGCTTCGAATTTCAGGGATTCGAGTTCCTCCTTGCACATCTTGACCAGTTTTGAGGGTTTTCTGATTACAGTACTGATATGACAGGTGCCGGTGATTCCATATAATATTTCAGCTTAGAACACACTGGCTTGGTCTAGGAATTCGATCCTTTGAGTATATTCCTGAGTACCTTTGCCAATTTTTGACTCATTTGTGAAGATGGATATGGAAGTAGGGTCTATGACCTCACTGCCTGTGCCTTTAAATGGACACTTGAAATCGAATGGTGCCTGGTTTTGGGCCTTTACCTTATATCTAATAAAATGATTTGAGGAACTGGATTCCAGGATTTACACACTGTTAAGCGATTTCTTAAATCGAATGCCATCGTCAAGTCGACGAGGAATACACCAGTCTGCACTGTAGTCTGAAATCGGATAACCACAGCTTTTAAAGGGTTAAGCACTTCATTTACCCCAGTTGTAACGAAGATTGTAGTTGTATTCAATAATTTTAAATACCTTTCATCCAATTACTTCACATTTTGGGAAAACCAAGACATTTCAGCACACAATAGAGCCATTTCAAAGCATGCCAAGCATGATGCCCCTACAAAGATCAATAAGCCCCATTCATACCTCCACACTAACGACACCTGCTGGAACTAAACCACGAACTAGTACACAAAAAAAGCCTATTGCCATCCGCCTAGTTAACCACCTACACAAGAGTCGATTGACCATGAAATTAAAAAAAGGATCCATCCCCCAGAAAATCCCTGCCAACATCCACCGCAGCACAGAAAATCAACTTACCAAGCACCCATAAGGTATCAGCTCGTAACGAAAACTTAACCGAATGATTCACTCGAATAACCACGCTCCTGCGCTCCCATCTAGATCCCTCGAAATCTAGCCTAAACTTGCCTACGGAAAGATTGGAATTTCTTACCAAAAACTAATTACGATTTACGTGGATTTTCCGCCAGGATTCTTGCCTCTGAATTCTGCCAAACATAATTTATCTCCATAATTTCATTGGAATACATTATTGTCCTTGTCTGGGAGCGACGCAAATGCGGCAACTGTGTGTGATTCAGGAGCTATAAATCACGAAGAATGATTTAAATTATATTTTTTCTTCTTCGACGAGTGGTCCTTAATTTTTTTTATTTTTTTTGCTCTTATTCACACCCCAAGGACCTTTCCTTGAATATTAAGATTTTCAAGTTTGAGCGCGACAAACGCTTTCCATTCATTTTCGTAAGAAGGAGTGCAAGGATGGAAAAAAATGAGGAAAACAAAAATCTCATTTCATTTCATCGCCCGAGACGTGAATGAATTTCGTAACATTAGACGTCAATGAGTTTCGAGATAGATATGTATTTGAAATGGGTTTTCTGATGACGCAACAGTTACTAGTCCCAGCATCTGTTGAACAGTATTTCATTTTTCTTCCTTTTTTCTTTGTTTTGTTCTGTCACCCGATGTGAATTACTTCGACATCGATTAGATTCCACACTCAATCGGGTGATGATATCTGCAAAATTGTTTTGGCTTTGTCCTCGCCCATCCTATGCGTCAGCGAGAGCTTTAATTTAAGTTAAATGGTTCTTATGAATAATAAACATCGTCGACCACAAAAAAACAACCAGAAGCCATTGAAGCAATAGACGGTCACGTCTTCTAGCCTTAAAAAAGCTTAATACAAATAAATTAAGGCATTGACAGGACATTTTGTTGATTTAACAAAAAAAAATATAACTGAGGACAGCAAGCGCTACAAGTGCATGACCTTTTGCAAAAAAAAGTAAGTATACGCCCTCGAGTTATTTTTATATTCTATATACATGTGAGTACGATGTGTATCTAAAGGATGTGGGTAAAACCAAATCTCGAATCAATCACACTCGCAATACGCAATGGGAAATGCAAAAATGAAATGACTAACGATATTAAGATCAGATGTAAAGGGTGACCAGATAGCAATGATAACTTTTCAGATTCCCATGTTTTAGCAGCTTTTAAAGCTACTAATAACATCTAGCTGCCAAAATATTCAACAAAATTTGCCATTTTATCGTACATTATTTCACTGTTGCCGAAAGGGCGAAAATTATGAAAAAATGTTATCGAAATTACAGCTCAATTGTAGATACGCAATGTGGATTTCGTAGTGAGTTTGACGTCATGGCTTCAGTGTGCAGGCGATTGGTCGAGTCGTGGAATAATTTTACCGTGAGTAGACTTTTTTGACTGTAAGCCACCAAACAGACACAGATTGGTGCAAAATGAAGAAAACATATCCATCGTAGCGGACAGTGTCGAAAAAGACCCAGAAGTTGTGAATAACTTTCTCCCTAAATACGTTCCAATGCCCAATTACTTAGTTTACAAATCCATACGCCCACTGGACAAAGTAGAATAATTCCTCTCCAACGCACAGCAACTCTCGAAACACAACAATTACTGAATTGACAAAGAGGGCTTTTGTGTGAGTGGGTGACTGCTTTTTGCACTCAATACTCGAGTTCGGGGAGCTCTGGTCGAGATGCTCTGCATTAGGGAGTTAACCTTTGATACATTATGAGGCTTTACTAACAAAGGACTTTAATGTCTTAGACAGGGTGGCCCAGAGGCATAGCGAGGCATTAGTTGGACTCGTGTGTGCTCCTGATGCACAGAAACAGAATACCTAACTTCAACTGAGCTACGAAAACGTAGATTCAGGATGTCAGTATCTGATCCTGTGGCGTATGCGTAACCCATTTTCTGATACATTTTTCAGTTAAAATTTTCGTTATTTTTCCAGCCATAGCGAGGCATCAGTTGGACTCGTGTGTGCTCCTGATGCACAGAAACAGAATACCTAACTTCAACTGAGCTACGAAAACGTAGATTCAGGATGTCAGTATCTGATCCTGTGGCGTATGCGTAACCCATTTTCTGAAAAAATTTTCAGTGGAAATTTTCGTTAATTATTCCCAGATACAGCGAAGTATCATGTGTGCTCACGATGCATAGAAACACAATACAACAATTGAATATAGATAACAACTATTGCCAGGTCCTATCCTGATCTCTTTCTTGCTAGCTCGTTCGTCCAAAAAGTGTCAGTTCTTCAAGACATCGTTGCACAAGTTTGGAATTAACGATTCCTTATGAGGTGGCCCTTATGGCGGCCATGTTCATTCCTGTCTAAAATTTAACATTGTATATCCATAAGCAATACATTTCATTCCAGTATCTCAATTGTTTTGCATTTTATTCGAATACAAATTTGTTATGTCCATATAGAAAAATACTGCATGAGAACACGGGTGCCAATCCTGAACATTTTTTAAACTTTTAGCACAAAGGGGCTCTCTTGTACACCAAATTTTGATCTGAAACGCTAGAAGATACAATCAGTAGTTGAAAGACAATTAATTAAATAATTATTTTTATTTCTATACATTTAAAGAAAATAATTATTTACATTTAGATTTTCTATATTCTTTTCCTTTCGTTTAAACTTAAAGCCAACAATAATTTATACTTTAACACGATATTGGTCTTAGTTTTGAAAATTCTTCCTTTTTTTTGCATTTTTGATGCCATAAATGGCACATACGTCTATACGTGTACCTACATCCACTTTTTTGTTTTAAAAAAAAATCTTCTCAACTGATTACAAGTTCTAAGTAAAAACATTGATAATTCTATGATTTTGTTAACAAGTTTTATAAAATTTATAAATTCAATTACAATTTCCACCAAATTTTGGCAGGGCTATGACCACATCGACCCATTTTAAGTTAACCACGCCGCCGAGGCGATATTGCTTAAAATAGGCCAAGATATTCATAGAGGACTACGTCTTTCCTAACAAACAACAACCAATGTAACACAAACAACAGTGCCGAACTTTGTGAATTAAATGACAAATTGTTTTTTTAAATAAATTAATTATATGCATATGAATAAATAATACGTTGTGATCAATGAAATATGTTTTTGTTTTTTGTTTAGATACCAATTTCCTACAGAAAGTTAATTGTTTTACACTATAGACTAATGATTCTGTTTTTTGTTTTTTCGTGAAGATATTTTTTTGTTGTGGTTTTTTTTTTGTTTATAAATTTAGTTTTACTGTTCTACGTTAATGGTGATGACCATGGTTGGTCAATAGTGACCGCCACTGTGTCGATGGTCTCGCCTTGCATTTGCCGATTGCTCGCGGTATTCGCCACCGCGACTACTGCTCTTGTGATGGTGGTGATGGTGACGTTTCTTTTCACCTTTGGGAATGGTATATGAATAACGGTTATGGGTGGATAAAAGATCGACGTTATTACCTACCTTTTAGACAAACATCAGAGACTACTAGCTCGGAATTGTCACGCAATCCGTAGTCACGTCCAACCCTGTAAGAGTTTCAAGTTGGACTCAGTTTTTCTAAAAAAAAAATTGCAAAAAACCTCACCTATCCAAATTTTCCCGAGATCTCTGGATATTCTCTCGAAGATTGTCCCGAGATCGGGTGACATTAGGTGGGTCCAGCGTTTCCTGCGTCTTCTTTCGCAGAGCATTGTGCGAGCTATTCTTTGAAGCTGACTCGTGTAGGTTCTCCCAGGCTTGACGGTAATATCTAAAACAGAAACCATCATCCACTATTCGAGACACATTTAGCGGTGATTCTTACCTATTCAATCCGTTTCTCGAACCCGATGTTGAGCTGTCAAACGATGCTACAGTATTGCAGTCAGGCGAAGCCCTATGCCGGTAGTGATGCGTTGTGCGATTTCTAAAAAAAAAACAAAAAGATACACAATTATCAGAGGCTTAGGCATATCTATGAGTGATGGGAACAAATAACACCCTAAGTGCGGATTTACAGTGGAAAAAAAAGTGTGTAATGCATCTTGTGCTGTGTGAATCTAGAGTGAGATGCGAGTAGCAAAGTTTTTGTTTTGTTTTTAAGATTTTGTTCTTACATTTCGCTTGCATGGCACGATTTGAACTTATGGCACCTTAGAGTGGCATTCCCCTCACTTCATAAGGGCGGATTGCTAAAGAAACCGGCTTGGTTATTATATGCGGCTCGTCCGAATGTACTAAAGTCACGTCTACCGAGCTTTTGATCGTGGAATGGTAATGCAAGTACATTGTACAGAAGCGTTGGTGTGTTATTGTCATAAATGGCCGAACTAAGGTAGCCCGTTCTCACATGAGAATTTCTTATTTCAAGCCGTTGACACTTTCGCTGATGCAAGCCACTGGGTGAGCTAGATTCGATACAATACACAGTCATTAAATGGTGTTAATTTGTAAATTTATTTTAAGTATTTGTATTTTGTGTAAATTATAAAAAAAATTGTCTATCTATCAGATACTACAGATACTGTTTAAGATTTAGAGGATACCGCTAGAATGATGTCTTTGTTTAAAGTTTTAAAACTTGCAATAGATACGTCATACACTTTTTCTTTTCGAGAGAAATGATGTTGGTCCTGAACCAATATGTATTAAAGCTTTCAGATTGTATCTGTGACGTTGATTTAAGGACACAAACCACAAATATTCATACCAATCTCAAGAAAATGCCCTAAACCACTATTACTTAAGAAACGACTTCAAATGAAGGAGTTCTCTATCTTTCACTAAGCTGCGAACCCTTGTTTTGAGCAGTCCACCCGAGGCTATTCTAATTACGAATATAATTAGAGGTATAATCGTCATTTACGTAGGCATACAGCATGCGTCTTGATCCCAGCTTTGTATATTCAGACAAAAACAGTCGACATGAGGAATTTTATGGTCCCATGGCATGCCGAATAGTCTATATGAAGGCCTTCTGAAGTTTAGAACTTGTACTCGCCGAAGACTCTTATTTAAATGTCATTCACTACTTGGTAGAACAGAAGACGTACTAAACCGCTACCCTGTGGTATGCCACTGCTGGGTAAATCATAGAACATGCCCACCTTGTGACTACTAGTGAATTGTAGAAGACAGTACCTATCTAACCACGCCTCCACCAATTTGGTACTTGAGTCCAACTGGAAGATCCGATCTCCATTTTAGACCTAAATTTCTAGAGAAGACAGAGATCTTATTCTAGAGTACTGAAAGCTGTGTATCTTGTATCAAAATGAACGAGATCATGCGTCGAGGAGTATCTAAAGTTATGCAAGCAAAAGAACTACCTCAGGTCTGTTAGAACTGATATTAGGTGAGGATTTCTGTAATAGTTGTGTGCTATCCTTGCTATCCATTGCACTTAAAAGCTACAAATACGTGAATACTCGAACTCACCTCCTGACCAAGATGATGATAGTCGTGATAACTGCAGCTAGGAACACAAATCCACCGAAAG
This sequence comes from Xylota segnis, assembly GCA_963583995.1. NCBI lineage: Eukaryota > Metazoa > Arthropoda > Insecta > Diptera > Syrphidae > Xylota > Xylota segnis. Next base: position 40,278,736 of record OY757237.1, read on the forward strand.
CACCCAAAGCAACAATAGCACCCAGGTTAAGTTTGGCCTCTTTGCCCTCCTTTCGTTCGGGATTCTCCACCGAGAACGGTACGTTAACATTTGGTGATTGATTCTGTCGGATATTGACACTGTCCGAGATTTCATTCTCCTGTGGATGGGCGTTGAGAATGATGTTCTGCGTGTTACGTGGTGTAGTTGTGTCATAAGTTGGAACCAATGGGCGAACTTTGGTCGGCACAGTCGGTCCAATTGGACCAAGTGAAGGCAACTCAGTGGTGGTTGTTGTGGTCGATGAAGTCTTGGGAATGGGCGATGAAGAAGGTGTTTTGCTCTTTGGTACAATAACCGGTCGAAGGATTTTCTTTGGTGGGAATTCTTCTCGAACCGTGCCAGGTACAACAAATGTGACATCTTCATCGGAATCATCTGAAAGGAGTTCATGAATACAGTTTGCGTTTGCCAGGACTAAAGACAATTAAACTTACGTTCACCATTTATCTCAACCATGGGTGTTGAGCTTATCGAGAGAGTTGTTGATATCGTTGGCCTGGTCGGACGACGGGTGACTGTTGTCATTGGCCTGAATGTTGTGGTCGATGATGTCACGGGAATAGTTGGTGTTTCTATCTTCATACACCGGGGCAAGGCACTGCTCCATTGGCCACTGCTCAAGCATGTTATAACCCTAGGACCTTCCAGTCGATACCCAATGGGGCAAGATATTTCCGCCTTCGAACCGAAGAAGGTTCCATTAGGTGCCGAAATGATGGTGTTGTAGTAATTGCCAGGAAGGGTGTCACACTCAACAACTAGAAAGTGAAATGACTTCTTATAGAAACGATCAAGATTAATTGAATGCAACTTACTTTCACAACGAGGTGGTGGTCCATTCCAGCGTTCGTCAAAGTCACAGGTTAGCAGAGCACGACCAAGCATTTCATAGCCATCATTGCACTTATACTTCACCAAGCTTAAGTATCCCACTGTTCTGTTGATCAGATCATACGACCCATGTGGAATGGATGCTGGCAATCCACATTCAATATCTGAAAATGGAAAGCACTCTCAATGACGTCCACAGACGAGACACCATCACCAACTTACATTTGCACACTGGCGGGAACTCATTGTAGAATCCCGTCTCCAAGCAAGTCCTTGTTGCAGGTCCAACCAATAGATGATTACTATCGCAAGTGTACTGAACCTGAGCGCCAACTTCGAAGCCTTTTGGTGTTACCATCGTCGAATTTGGTGGCTGCTCAGGACGTCCACAAGTTTTCGGCTGATGCTGACATATAAAGTTGAGAAGAGTATTGCAGTTGGTGTCGCTCCACAGCCATCCCTTGGAGCCGTCAAAACGAGCACAATCCTCATCCCCACCGGGGTGATTCCAGAACGATACTGTTACCTCCTCGCCATCTGTCCACTTCCATAGATTTCTATCTTCCGAGTCACGAATCGCGCCCATCCAGTACTGTGAGCTCACATCGCTACGATGTCTTCGCCAGAGTTCCCAACTAATAAAGCCCTGCAATGCCGGATTGCTTTCACTAATAAGTGTACCTCCTCGAGATCTGCAGAAGGACAGGGCGTCCAAGAAGTTAAGTGGCTGACGGTTGTAGAAGATGTAACATTTTCCATTGTACGAGGCCAAAGCGCCTGGTGGTTGGTCGCGGAATGTTGGGCACCGTTCGATGGGGAGGGCCTGATCAGTGTAGACAAATGCTTCGCAAATTGACAGTTGATTGGGTGTACTGTTCTCCAAGTGAACGGATACAAATGCTCCTGGCATTGGTGGATTGCAGGGCAGGAATAGAGGCTGGCCTTCTTCCAGAGGACCTGTGAACCGATTACAGATCGGATTCGTTCCCAAATCGGGTCTGTTATTACCAACGCGCACCACTATTGTAGCTGGCTTGTTATCTGGAAAAAGAGAGAAAGAAATCCATCAAAACAAATGTGAATGACTTTGTTAAAGGACGAACTACTCGATGAAATGCCTACATACTGACAAGTCCTTCTCTCTGTTAGTATCCCAAGAGTATCTAGACTTGAAAGCCGCTACAGTGCTGAACTGACATCAAGTTTCAGCAAAAATCAGTTCCGGTTTGGCAGTATTAGTAATTTAGATGAATCCTTGACTCGTTCTCTATCGCAAGCGTCAAACAAATATACCTTAATGAGTGCATGGACATGAATGTATCTATAATGCATATCTTTACCAGAAAACGTCCCAAGAACCTACAAGTACAACCTTTAAACTAAGAAAGTGACTATCTGTAGATTTAATAGCTATTTATTCGATGCAATGTAACCGTTGAACTCAGGATGATAGAAGTCCTGGTGGTCTGTGAAAAAACTAAGGTATCTCAGAGGATACCAAAGGTAGTGTGGATTATGCAATACGCATAGAAACTAGATGTTCAGGGTTGAGAAATATTTCTTCATCGATCACTGGTTTCACAACATTTCTTGAGGTCTTAGGATACATCCATACGCAATCATAGGAGAGGATGTAGCACGTACCTACTGCATATGCATTTTCCATTCCACAAACCCAGTAGCGCATGATACGTGTGTATCTATGCGCTTCACAGAATAGGACTTGCATTCAAAATTGAGTGTTTACGCTTGTTCACCAAGTTCATAGACCATAGACTCCGTAAATTCAAGAACCACTGCATAGTAGCTAGTTAAATGGGGAACATGCGGAAACTGAACATTGCATCTTAATTGCATCAGTTGCACATATGCACCTATGGACAGATAGATTTTGAAATAATTACTACACCACCCTCGAGTCAAATGTAAGAAAATCCACTCCACCCATCAGATACTAATTACAAACCATTTAGTCGTATGATTTTGAGTACACCTTACACTGTAGACCATTGTACTCGTACAATGGGTTAAGAGCGCGTGGAACTTCGTATCTTTGTTCCTTTATTCTCGGTTTCTTTGTGTAATTTACATTGTTTTCTGCTATTCTTGCACAATGAATGCGGTATTTTCATGTCAGCGAGAATTTTGAAAGAAAATGAAATAGAATTGCACTTTCGGTAATAAAATCCAAAGCAAATTGAGGACATTTTGGCGACGTAAAACGTGTTGGACAAGCTCTCAATCTCAATGAAATGTCACCAAGATAGTTGAGAGGAATGAACACCATTACTTAAAGGTGGCCACACTCACTTCCCGCAGCATATAGATGGAATAGATACTCGCAGTCTAGTGTATTCCTTCAGCAACTCAGTAAGGAGTTCCGTGCTAAAGGGTGACCAGATAGCAATGATACTTTTTTCAATTTTTATGTTTCAGCAACTGTCAAAGTTACTCGAGGCCAACATTCGAGAAGCTATTGCCGGAATAACGCTGCACATATTGGACCAAGTCAGCAAAAATTGGACCTATCGCTTAAAGCACTGCCAGCGAAGCAGAGCCGGCCATTTGAATGATGTGCTATTCCTCACATAATGCATGACTGTAGCTCCGAAATAAAGGCAGAATCAATGTTATATCATAGGACCTCCGTAGGCACACCAGCTTAACAGAAATCTACATACAGATGGTCCATCTCACTAACAGCCCATTTACAGTGATTCAACTAATACCTTGCTCAGTCCTGAAGCGACTAAACTTTTCTCATAAAAAAGGTCCCAGGATTAAAAAATTGAATATGAACATGTCTATCCGCCTTCGGAAACACAAAAGTCTGTTCTACGGAATTCATGGCTATTAAGGAGCACTGATATACCTTGAAACTCAATACAATATCCCCAGCACTAATGCCTTATATTTCAGACACAAAGATCGGCAAATATGTTTCAAGCCGGATCTACCCTAAGCTAGATCATAAGTCGGGTACTGACTACGTTATGCTAAAGTGAAAAAAGCTTAAATGCGTAGTCTGTGCCCGCACTAGATACTAACTGATGTTGGCTAACACGTTAGGCTTCTTTCAAATGATACTGAAGGAAACCAATTCCAATTCGACCTCCTATTCCAAATAGGCTCTTCCCTTTGACGAATACAATGTATTGGTATCCTTAGTCATCCTGTGCATCCCTTACCGTGTGGAAAGCTTCACATATTCCTGAAGCTTATCATTTCGCCAAGTTGTCCACAAAAGCAGTTTCTAGAGATGTAATCAATACAAGAGAGGAAAATTTCAGACTGAATCCTTTAATCCTAACATGAATGGTAGGAAGTGGCAGGCACTGGTTACATACAAGGATAGGAAGTCAATTTGTCTTGTGATACTCTCAAGACAAAAGATTATGAACGACAGTCTAGGGAAGAATAGAACGGTTGAAGAACGGAGTGGTCACATGGTCAGCCAACACTCGGATCACTAGAGGACCCATTGTGAACCCTTGTCGTGGGTTTCCCTGAAAACAAGTACCATGTTTCTTATTAGTTTTGGGGTAGCTACATGGACTCCCTGAAGCATCCCAAAGCTGCTCTCTTGACTGGACGCCAAGTTCTCCGAATTCTCCGGTATTCACCGAGTGCGCCGCTTTTCTAGTTCTAGATAGGCCTGGGTATTCTGGAAGGAAGTGAAAAGTACACTCAACTGCAACCGTGTAGAGAGAATTTCTGTAAAGGTCATCAGCTTCCGTGGAGACTTGATGATCCCCGTGAAGAGTGCTAAGTTGGGTCTGTTAAGCGCCAGAATCTGTTTGGTTTTACCGACATAAAACTTTGTCCAGAGTTTTCTGGAGACACAACAAGATGGGAGTGTGTTCCACCTCTCGTTAACCAGTCTCAGGAAGTCTCTCTATATACTGTGCTAACAAGAGCTAAGGACAATAGAACACAAGTGTCGACCATTGTCAGGTCCTGTTCGAACCCCTTTCTTGATAATTCGTTAGCCAGTTCCTTCCGCCGTTGAATGCCGCTGTGTCCTGGGACCCAAAGGAGCGCGACGTCGTGGTTTGCCGTGAGTCCCGTGAGTTCTTCACGACAACTTTTACCCAGAATGGATTTTACTACTCTGTATTCGATAGCCTTCTTGGCTTGTTTGACTGGCAATATAAATGTCGATCTACGGCAATCTATGTCCTATCCAAGCTAATCCTGTCCTATGTCCACTTTATAGGTTTCTTCACATCCAATACCGTCACCGGTATTCTAAATTTGTACAAACAATTTGTACAATCCCTCTCGCGAAGTACAGTCGTGAACATTTCAAATCTACGATAACCCTGCACGATATTTTCCCAGAAAATATGATCTAAAAGCAATAAATTTTGTCAAATTTCAGTTAAAACCAACTCTTTGCCTAAAACCAGACCCCATGTGCTGATATAATCGTCGTTAACGCTCACGAGACATCATGATCCATCATCAGCGCTAGTATGTCTGATTTATAGCTGCGATTTCCGCATTACGTAAGACCTGTGGGGGCATCCTTCCAACCAAACAAACCAACAAAACAACAAATTTAATTTCCCTTTCAAGTTGGTAACACATCTCTTCCGTCTTCTCCATCGTTTCGCGCATAAACACGCCAAAACGGCTGGCAATTTAATTAAAAGAACTCCAATCTGTGGTAAAAGATAATCAGCGACGAAATCAAACTCCCAAGCCACATTTCCTAGGAAACCAATTGGATAAAGGCGTGCCTTCGCTAATGAGTGCCAATTCCAATTGGTTTTTTTTTTTTTTTATTTAACTCCGACAAGATACAGGAGGGACCCATCTTCTTTGCACTTCCAAAGTGCGTAATCAAGTTGAAGCTAACTAACTACCGCCAACTGTAGATACATTCGAGTAGGAGCATGCCCTGGGACTTACATCAGCCCGAGTGATGGTGTGTATCAGTTTCCCCCCCAAGAGACCTTTGGGAGAATGGAAAATCTGCAAAAGTGGCAGTTGTCGTAGGACTGCTTTCACTTATGCCCAATACCAGGGAAGTCACTGAAATATTATTCAATTGGCTGTTACTTTCACTTTAGCCAGGCGGCGGCGTGCAGCCATGGGAGCTGCTTGGCACCACGTACAGAGTTCAGGCAACTCTTAGCAGCGCGTTTATTTCGGGGCAGGCTTTGAGAGTCGTAGATAAATATTTGTTAGTGCGATGATTGCCACATGACTTACCACAACATGATTTTCCGAAATCCAGGCGAACTAGTTGCACCATGTACGGTTCAAGTAGGTTAACATACCACCATGGCGAGCGCTCTGATTTTGTAAGCGAACATGTTTCCGCACTGAAAAATGCGGATGTTGAGCCGTCGATTGCTTTCTGCGGTATGCCTGATCCTTCTGTTGATATCTGCATTGGAGCCTTTCCGGCAGCCACATTGAGAACTGAAAAGAAAAAAAAAGATAAATATGTATTCGATTGGATGCAGTCATGATGGAGGAAAGTATGACAAGGCTTCACCTAATTTAGAGGTTCAACCTGTTTTATGAAACTTTGTTTGCAGGGTCTTTGCGCTATAAGTACGGACTTTATGACCACAATGACAATGGGGCTTAGACATAAAGACTTTGTGGTATCTATTGTGCTATCAGTGCTATGGGGTCATAGACGTTTTGGAGGCTGAGTGCGAGGCTGCGTTGCAGGGAAATGCGGAAAAATTTCAGGTGCAGGGCTTGCATCATATTACGTGGGAGGAATGCATAGGCAGTGGTAGAGAGTTCAAGTACCTAATCAGGCAATCTAAGAGGAAAATCTTGGAAATGTTCAGCGAGTCGGTCGTAGATACAAGTGACATGTCCAGACTCCGCAAGATGCTGGGCAAATTCGCAGGGATTCACAGCTTCATCAAGAAGTTTGATAGTTTGTGGCCGGTAAGCAGCGAGGATCTTATGGAAATTCTAGTCGAGACTTATTTTCTCAGCAGTAGTACCTACACCAGTGGTTTCTATAACAAATGGATAGGTTAGGGTTAGGGAAACGGATATCTTCGTTGAAGGGGATTGGAAACGGTTCACTAGAAGTCCGCTGTGCTCAATTATAAGACCTAAATTCAGTTTTTTCTAGCTGAACTAAACCAGCCAGATGCGTGAATGAATTTTGGAAGAGGCTAGGTCAGGTATTAAAAAGTGGATGAACAACAAAGCCGCCTGCTCTGATGGAAGCACCAAACCATCAACCAAGTGGATGAAGCCATGCCCGATAACGCCCATGGCTCATTCTCAAGAAAGGCAATCGAGGCACATGCGGTGCTATTCGGTGGTATCCGTACCTACATATATGGATTTCGCCAAGTAGATGCGCTGTCGCAGGTGTTATCATGGAAAGCACTATCTACAACAAGTCTGTCCAACTGGTGAGATATGCAGACGACATCGGCATCATCGGTTTTGATCGCAATTGAAGGACAGGCGACCCGAGTTGGCCTTGAAGTGAATGAAAACGAAGAAGTATCGATCAGTCGATTAGGACAATAGTAACTTCGAGATAATTAAGGAGTGGACGTCAACTACACTGGGCTCAGCCACATCCAACGAATAGAGAATAATGCTCCCGCAAAGATTGTCACAGCTTCCAGGACGACCAAACCTTCGTTGTAAGGATCATGCTATTACGGATAGCAGAGCATTTGGTCTAGACAACTGGAAGCAGCGTGCTCGCGATCGAAGGAAGAAGTCTGCCGTGCCCGAGTCGGGAGCCCGTTAAGTAAGTAGTAATAGATGCATCGTCTAACCTTATGCTACGCGTTCCAGGGAGTCAAATGACTTGTGTATAGGTAGCACCAGTTTTATTTAGTTTGAGACTTGCTATGCTATACAAAACGTTGAATATTTAGCATGCTGTGCTGTATATCTTCGTAACACTCCTGCGAATATATGGACAGTCTGGCGTCTCTCGATACCTTTAAGAGATTCCTTTGACAGCACGTGTTCTTCAAAAGCAAATGTAGACTGATTGGGTTTAGTGCAACCAACGCGCTTGGACTGACATTCAAATTCAATCTTCAGGGAATATTGGACAAGGATCAGGTCTATTTAAACAATCCTATCAGTTCTTACGGAAGCATATGTGTAATAGCCTTCTTCGCTCAGTAATTGAGCAATTTGGCCAATTTTGAGACTACTGTCGGACTATAAAAGTCACAGTGAAACCCCCTCAGAGTTTTTTTTTTTTATTAAAAGATTCCATGAATGCCAGATGGTCTCCAATCATATGTCACGTTAAGTGACAATAAAAAAAGGAAGACATTCCCCCAAAAAAATAGAAGAGATTGTACCACACGTGCGACATCCCATGCAAGCGGAAAAGACCGTAAAAGAAAGTCGGTTCGGGGCCATCACGTTTCCGAAAGTCTGCAGAACATCATGTGAAACCACGGTACTGGAACTCCCGAAAGAATTTCATGTGACTAACTCCAAAGCCTAAAACCCTATCAAGTTGGAAAATTTCAAATTTTTTCCGATCGTATCTTCAAAATTTGTCACAAAAGCTAATTAAAATCAATCCGGCAGTGGCGGCGGCGTAGAGTTCACGCTCCAAATCGGCTTTAAGTGAAATTTTCAATCACGGATAATAGGCCCATTTCATAGTGGATACGATACAGAATGTCATAGTCTAGATACGAATGCAGGTGGCATTCATAATTACCCACGGAATCGTCCGAAGTTAAGAGTTTCACTTTCGATCAATACCAAGATGAATACCGCCGCCACTGCCGCTGCTGCCTGGCGACAGGTACAATGTATCTGAACAAAAAGAAAAAGTTTATCTTCTAGAAAACTGCAGACAACGACGAAGAAGTGGAGGAAGAAGAAGAAGGAGAAGAATCAAAACAGGAGGGCACACAATGGAGTGATAAAATTCTCGCGTTTCACTTTCTCGCGCAGCATTCCAACGTGGGTCGTGGCATGGCGTGGTAGAGTGGCGGTGGTAAAGATCCGAAGCTGTGCTGGGAACCACGAGATAAAGCAAAATTACCATTTGTTGTTGTTTTTCGTGTTTTTCTTTTGTTTTTTTTTTTATTTTGTGACCTGGATTTTTCTTCTCCTTCTCTTTGACCGTATTCCGGCGCAGTGCCCCCGTTTGAACACAGTGCCGCATTGCGCGCAGGCAATTGTTTACCTAAGTACTTGGCGCTCCGTGCGCGGCCATTCAAGCTGTTCGTGGGTACTTTGTGTTTAGTTGGTAGCCAAAGTTTGAACCTGCGGACACAAGGTCTTTGGAATGCGCGCCGTTGCACAGTTATGAGACCAGACCATCGCCATAGACCCCGGGCCACAATGAAGAAAGATATGGTTCCCAGGTTTGCCAACATACTTAACTGACGCATTTGCGATTGTGAAATGGCATGACAGCGTTTTTTTTTTTTTTTTTCTTCCTCTCTTTGAAGATTTTCTCATTTATGTAAGTTTTTTTCTGTTTTGTACTTTGTTTCGTACCTTAGTGTAGGCTTGACACGAAGGGAATAATTGAGCAACTGGGGGTGGGCTGCTGTCCATTAAGTCTTGAAGGTAGCCGAGCATAATTTTAAGTTGCGTCTGTAGACGGTTTTACGAGCTCGGCTGGAAGTGCATCGAAGGTGAAGTCTGTTTATGGCAGTTTGAACCCTCTTGGGGTCGTATTAGCAAATGCTCACATAATTAAAATTATGAGCCATAAAGATGAGCTGTAAGCTGTTTTGTTTGGGTGGGCATCTTAATTGGTATTGCGGCTACTTAAGGCTTGAGAGGTGAATAACCTTTTCTTATTGAAAACAATGTACTGAGTGCTCAAAGAAAAATGCCCCGAATTGGTCAAGATTGAAGGTGGATTCATGCGTAAATTGATCAAGAACGTTGAGAAGGAAAGGCGGAAAGACAATACCGAACGGGAAGAAGAAATTTTGGTTTTTTCTAGAATGCTAGAATGCTAGAGTAGAGCATAACTCGTAGCACGAGCTGGAGGATACTTATAGGGGAGTTTACCCATAGTACCTTGCTATAAATACATAGTTGTCGATAACCTGCTGCAAAGGGTTCATGTCTATCACAATCATTGAAAGACCTAATGAAAAAGATTGGTCCTGATAATACCATCAGTAATCCTCTATGATTTCCAAATCTGGCCAAAGAGACAGATGACAAAAATTGGCCAAGAAAAGCGAACGACAAACTATAAATCTTGCGTCCATTCGAGTCTGTTCAGAATATTCAAAAGAAAAATTCAGAATTACAGCTCTGTCGTCACATATACTAAGTTCATACTTCTAGCAGACAGTATTTCTACAAAAAAAAGACAAAAAACGGAAAACTACAGAAACCACGCCCCCTTTTAAGGGGCTTTGCGTCAAAACTTAACTTTTTTTAAACTATTCATGATGGCAGTCACCCGTTAGAAGGCCAGTATTTGGGAATATTTGTTTTGTCAGAGCTAGAACAGACAACGAATCCCAAAATGGCCAGCTAATGCCAAATAGCTTACGTATGCCTGGCTTAAATCAGAAAAGTTGTCAATAAGTGAAGTGACAGGACCAAAGCCTCCAGAACAGGAACAAGGCTTTATAATATTGCATAGGATCAGGACAAAGGAAAATCCTCGATTCGTCTAAATCGACTACTTGGAGGTCTAAGCTTTTACCCCTGTACCGTGGAAGACGTTTAACATTTCATATTTCTAAGCCAATGGCCATTAAAATGACTAAAAATTAAGTGAAATAGGAACTGGATTTCTAGACTGATAGTCGTAGGACGTATATGGGTACAGAAGATGGGTTTCACTATGGAGTTCTAGAAATACTCATTCCACACTATAAACACCATACACGTGAGCAAAACCATTGTAATATATGAACGAGTTGGATCAGAATATTTTCCGGTGAATACAAAGTTGAGGAACACACAGCTAAGCACTATCTCGGAGCAAGGTGCTCTAAAAAGTCAACTGATTCTAGAAAGCCTCCAACAGCAACGATCCAAAAACTTGTAACTTCTACGTGCCTTACGAACAAACCTAAAACTTATGTACAGTGGACAATGTGACTTTTAAATCGTGATTTACTAAAAGCATTTACTGAAGACTTTCATAATTCATGGATCCATAGTGTGACCATACGTACAAAACTGATGGGTTGGTGATTGTTACAGCTACATCAAGACAACTGTGAAACATGGCCACCAAACATGTCTAAAGCATCACGAGCCGCCTTGATGTGCTCTTAAAAATAATCTACCAAGAAGGATGTCCTAATCATAGATTCAAGACCGAACTGTCTTTTGTATGAGTTTTTGTAAAAATTGGGCAATAAACCGAAGGAAAAGTCCAGAGATGTCAAATCACGGTCCTTTTCTGGAGATAATATGGTCACCAAACTTGATCTCTAAAAACGCCTAGTTTGCCTAGTTCTATAGCATGTGGCCTTCCTTAAATCACATTTGCCTCGAGTCATCTTCCTTCAATCGGAAAAATATTCAGTCAACTTGGTCTGGAAGTGGTGTACTTTGACTGAAACTGTTTTGCCAATGCCATTGAAGGAAGAACTATGGGCCAATGACCCTACCAGAGTGAAGCCCGCATCAAAAATTACATTTTTGTGACTTAATGAAATTTCGTAAATGAACTTAAGTTGGTGATTTGGCCGAATGCGTTGAACCAGTAATGAACTTTATCGCGAAAATGATTTCCCAATAAAAACAGGGAAATAATTTTATAAACAAAAACGATTAAAACTATTGTCAATGCGATTATATAGACGAAACATCAAACAAACAACCCGCAGCCAACTTCAGCTAAGAAACACTATTAAGAAAATGGAAAACCATCCTCCATTTTGATAAAAATATGTGGAGGGAGAACACAGAAGGAAATGTCAGTTCTATGGAAGATTAAATGTGTTTCTGGTCAAGGCGTGGGATTTGGTCTTCCGAAATCATGATGAGAAGGAGCTTTTGACAAGACTGGTATGGATTAGGTCGAAAGTGACACGTAGTGTTGACTCTGCCACTGTTGAGTCCTTACTATCTTTTAATATTATTGCCGACTGCAAAATCTTGTCATAAATAAGTTGATTTCGTGAGAAATATTTTCTTTTCTTTTAAAATTTCTAGACATCCCTTGGCTTAATCTGAAAGTCTATGTCTAAGTCTATGGCATGACTCGATCATTTAGGTGACCTGGAGAAGCATTCTTCAAAATGTCCATTGTACCGCGAGTTGCATGGTTCTGTTAAAATCACACATCTTCCAGTCCCAAATCATCAATTTCCGGTTCTGTTTAGCTCACCAGTCACAGTAAGCGTTTAATGCACGGCGTCCAGCTACAGCGGCACTACGGACCGAGCACTGCGAAGCCTTCCGATGGATCTTCTGTCACTTTCCAGTCACTTAGAGGCCAGCTGCTAAACGTCTTAGTGTTTAACCAATTGGAGTAACCAAAGTATAGAGTATTCCCCTATCTTGAGAATTATGGCGAAGTGTTTGCTTCTCAAATGTCAAAACAAAACTGACAGTTGCCGCCATTTGCAAAAGTTAAATCAACTTCCTTGTACTATGAACAATCCTAATGTCATTGACGGCACAGTTCGATACGTACATATCTGTCATATCTATAGGTACCTATAAATGTGGGCATAGATTCTAAACGTTTGTATGTACGTAATCCATGTTCAATTATTTATTAATGTCAAGGAAATCACAGACTTCCACAAGAAATCTCGCATTACCATCTGTCCGCAGCGTAATGTGTGGAAATTACCACGTCGTATCTGCACAATCCAATGTGCATACCATTGACTTGTCTCGGATTTAACTCCTGACAGCACACACCATACAAACGGTATGCATACATCATCTTCAACTGCACCATTGTACTCTGTGTCATCTATCAGGAGCGACCCGGTTATGTGCTTAATCTCCCGCGCTTTTATCCTTCCTACACGTAGTATCCTGCTTTCTCCTCGACTACCGACTACCACTGCCAAGTTCATGAATTTCTAGTCCCACATACCCACTGTGCTATCCAAAATGACAATCCTTGAATTACAACACCCACTCTCCTCCTCTCATGTTAATTCGATGCATTTTGACATTCCTCTGCACAGAAGATGATCAAACAGAAGAACCAGAAGAAGAAGTATGTATTCCATTCCAACACATTGAATGGCACTCCTGGATATTCACGTGACCTAACGGGGAATGCGATTTCGCTAAACTCTTTCTCGTAGTACGAGTAGGTAGGTACATAGATACATACTGTAGGTAGTATTACGCAGCTGTTAAAAGTGCCAATGACTAACGTCAAACTATGCATGCCTAGCGTCAACTGCACCTCTTAATAAAATATTCTCCGACGGACAGACAGATAGGCACACGAGAATGTATCTGCTGGTGCGCTCCAACAACGCCAGGGAAACGGTTATATGAATGCCGAGGTTTTTTTTTCATCTTTTTGTTTTTCTTTGTATTTTTCTTTCGTTTTGTATCTTTCTTTCGTTACCGTTGCCTAGTTCTTTCTCTTTGACTGCTGTAGTACGAGTATAGATACATCTGAGCTGAGCTGAGCTGTCGGTTACCCTCCGCTGCGTTTTCTTTTTCAGGTTTAGCAAGTAAACAGAATATGGCCAGGTAAACTTTTTCAGGTCGCCGCGGCCGCCACGAAGACTTGGCGTTGAACCAACACAATAACGCACGCTGTATCTAGTGCCGCGCTGTGGATTCTGGTGAACGGTACTTCACTCATTATATACATACGTGTGTACACACATATATGTTTATAGCGAAAAGATAAACACGAATAAAAAGCCAGGCGCGCGCACAGGTGTACGCGATATCACCGTAAGATATTGGAGAACGAAACGGCTGGGCTTTAAGGTCGGTACACAGGTAGGCCTGGTATAAATCACATCTTCACTTTAATTATTTGTAAACATGATAAATAATAATCTGACGTTGACATATTAATTTCAATTATCGATGTCTGTTTGGTGAACAAAGTCAAATATGTGCACAGAACGACGATGAAGATCTACAAGAAGATACACGAACTAGGCCAGGGGGTAGATACCTGCTGGTATATGATTTTTTCTTTCGCCTACAAGCGAATAAATTGGTGTCAGACTGGAGGAACAGTGGGTATTTCTTGACAATAATGTGGATTTTTTGTGGATGGAACCGTCTGAGCAAACCAAAGTCATCATCCATCAAAATTTTGACGCAATTAAGTCATATGCTATTCCGAAAGGAGAGTGCTCCTCAAAGCAGGGTAGGGTTGTCACTGTAAGACGTATTCGAAGGAGACATATTCTTGAACTGATTTAGCCTTTGACGGCTTTTGGAGAATGGTAGTAGGTGTGCATCTGCAGTCACTTTTAGAGCATAAGGCTACCCTTGGAAGCAGCAGGAGCTTAAAAGACAGCCCTGGAGGTCTTTGATGTCGGCATCAGCCAGAAAATGTACAAGAAAACGGAGAATAGTTTCGTCCTCATCCTCACTTACGCAGCTCCTACAAAACATTGGCGAGGTGTCCCAGTCTAGTGCCACTCCCACCAACAATATAGTGTCTCGTGACAACACCTACACTGATTCCTATGAGCATACTATGGAGCTTCTCCGATTTAGCTTGTGCCACGTTGATTACATTCAAAGCTTTATTTTCCTTTATTTCCTTTATCCGATATCTATGTGCTCTTCGGAAACTTACAGAAAATTCCAAGATTTTTTGGAATAGAGGAGGCTTCAGTCCTTAAGCTAGACCACTGAGATGCCTTCAAACGAATATTTGCATGGGCTGGTGAAGAGGACTAGTTCTGTCTTTCATGGTTGATAGTAAATCCACATCCCTACCCGAAACAGCTATTGCAAGGTAGTTCGCTTAAGCAATTTCATCACAGTCTTAATGTTTTAAGATGAGGAAGACGAGAAAGTGCCTCGGCTTGGAGAGTATCCTTCAATTACGACGCTACAAACTATTAAGTTAAAAGATTTAGATACAACCTTGTTAGAAGCTTAGAATCACCAATCATAAGATGTATTAAACTACAAGGCACAAATACTACAGGCATTTATTTTCAAGCTGGAATTTTGTTGAGATGATCTTCCTTTCCTTTTTGTTGAGATGAAAGGCGAAGGAGAGATAACTAGAAATTTGGAAGCTCTGGCATCCATTTCCTCAGCATCGAATGGCGCCCAACGTGGAACCTCACCGCAGGGAGCGACCTATCCATTTAATTCGGATAAAGGGACAACAATTGGTATTTGTCGTAAAAAAAACAGTAACAAAGTGGATATCCAATTTATGGCTTAGAATCACCAATCATGGAGGATCAAAGTCAGATCTGAACTTAAGGGGCTTTGGAAACTTGACTTTCATCACCTAACCCGACCCATCAGCTATCTAAGGATGATCAGAAAACAGGCTACAAAGCGTGCCCCCAAGATGATGGAATCCTGTCACGCCTTATACCAGCTTCTCTTAACATTATACTCGGCCTGCCTTGAATCCAAGTCTATCCTAAGGAATTGAAACTAAACTGGCTTTACAAAGACTCTTCCACGTAAAAAAAAAAAACTCAAGTTACAAACACTTCATCGCCTTCTGGATGTGGATGCCTCCTCAAGACAGTATTCCTTCATTTTTAGTTCCAATGATTGAAGGGGAAAATGACTCCAATACTTCCAACATGGACATTCGATTTTAGTCTTGGCACTCCTTGGCAATCAACTTTCCGTGCCATCAGTGTGTAAACATGAATCTACATATGTTCAACTGCATATCCATGACAAAACTGACTGACAACCAAGACGTTACTTTCTTAGAAGCTTGGTCATATTACAGTGGATGTCGGCTACCACAGATTATGTGCTCCAAAATTCCTTTTTTTTTCATTTGGGTTAAACGTCCACAGTGCACAGTCCCAATCCATCTCCAATGTCATCTGGGTAAGCACTTTCCTGCACTATTACACGAAATATTCAAGTTTTTCGTTACTCAAAGCAACAACTTAAGAACTCTGAGCCTAACTCACTTTGACAAGCAATTTTTACAGTGCCAGTCCTCTTATCGTCCAGTCCCACTTGTAGACTGTATCTAAGACAAATGCGCTCTCCTGCAAGCTGTTTCAACGACTTTACAACTCTGAGTCCCTAACTGAATCTGTATCCAGAGCCTTTCTGCTACTGGCAGTTCATCTTTTCATCCCAGGGACATAATAGAATTCGAAATGCCAAAATGGTAAGTAAGAGCCCTGCTCAATCGCTTCAGGTTTAGCATTTCTTAAGACCTTCTTAAAACCCAATCGAAACATGCCCAAAACTAAACCCTTGCCTCAAGTTTATCGAAGAATTCCTGCTTAGTGGCAACCTGACTTGTTACAACCATGACTTTGCCTAAGAAACCAGTCTACACCAGATCAACTAAGGCCTTGTAGTGAACTTAAAAATCACCTCAAAGTGAGGAAATTGTTTCAAATTACATTTCCATCATGCATAACACGTTGCAGTGGAGAAAATACATCTCACCATGAAACCCAATACCTTGCTGGACAACTTGCACCCACTCGTATGGGTATGGTCTTTGAAGCCCCCAATGACTACCCTAATCTTAACCCCAAGTAGGAATTTCTCCTACCAGTGTGATGTTTACCCGTTACGTTGATTAATTTATATGCCTTTTGGCATTTTACCTCGCAGACATTTCAATCGCAAATTCTCTATCCATGCAAACATATCCATCCATCCCCAGCAACGGCAACGGCAACGGCACAACATGATTGAACCTTAAAGCACTCAATACAACTCACTACACATACGAGTATGTAGTTCTTGAAATAACTTTCTAACCCAAAATTGATCGATTTTGTGTGTTAATACCCACCGCCCATTTGAACATAAGAGAGTGAGGCCATACCACAACATCCTGTAGCCTGTTTCCTGTGCAACGAAAATCCATTTCCTCCCAACAATAAAATGACCAATGGCATACGAGTAAATGAGTATATCCGTCTGCCATCCTTCAAATTGTTCATTGAAGCCTTTTTTTCTGGAGATATTGGTTTGAGGATTTAAGCTAATCTATGAAACACTTAATGCTTTTAAGTTCATTTTTTTATATTTTCAGGCCTCTTTCTTGAACAATAGAGCGGCAAGGACACGGATCTATTGTCCTTCTTTTGGTTAAGAACTGTGAGGTTCTGACATCGTCAACTTAATGTGTAGGGACAAAAGAAAAATACCAGAACTGAGTACGTTATCTGAATTCAGTGGGCCTCTCGTCAAGGGACATCAAACGAAAGTTCCGATACAGTCAGGAGGAATTACAATTGACATTCAGTAGGTTTTCCTTTGAATTTCAACTCGGCGGAAATATTATGATAATAAATTCTGAAATTTATTTGGTTCATGGATATTGGAGGGCAGCCACTCAGTTTTTAAAAAACGAACTGGGAGCGATTGGGGTTTGGGTGCTGTGCGTTGAACTATGGAGCAAGAGGTTCTAGGTTCAATCTCTGTAGACAACACCTAGTTATGTCTGACAAACATCCGAGGGTATAGTGTCATAGAAAAGCTAAAATTATAAAAAATAATCAAAACACTGCAACAAAATGGACAGGGGATCAAACTGCAGGCTGCTTCACAACTCAGCACGAATGGTTATGGAAAGCTACGGTCTGGGTTCCACGGAATTTTAAGTTTGCTTGTAAGGACGAGAACCTCAAAAACTCGAAAGTTTTCGCACTTTTTCCAGTTTTTCGGTTGTATTTTGAAAACTATGCGTTTTTCAAAGATAACTGCCCTCTTCAAAATTAAAGAAAACAAAGTTTTCTACAAAATCTAGTTATCAACTTTGACTTTTTGGAAAACGGTTTCGGCGCTAGAATGCACTGAAAAAGAGGGATTTCTTGGCTCATCGGTGAAAACATCAAGAACACCTACATTTGTCTCAAAACAATTAGAAGAAGCCCAGCTTTTCACAATCCTAGAAGTCTAAGATTGACATACTAACTGACTACATATCCCCTAGTTTTGTTCAATGCTTTGTCGCCTCCAAGTAGACACCTGTTGAAGCAGATGTAATGTACTCGCGGACGGCGCAATTCCTGCCTTCGGGTCACAAGAGTGTCTGGCCATAGGATGGGTATGGGTCTCAAACCTGCCGTCAATGTATATTTCCTGAAGTCGGGAAGTAAGTTTCTTTAGCATCTGAAGAGAGCAGTGGATAAGACAATTCCTTAACCACATTCTCTTCCTTCACATAAAGAGTGGTTGCTACTCTACGTCAGCCCCATTCTTATTCCAAGATAAGGTTTAATTTCTCAAGACGTTCTCTAGAAATTCGGATCTTACAACTGGTGAACAATTTCTGATTGTCCTTTTTATGATGGCAACAACTTAGCCACGACATTCAACAAGCTGAGGTATACATGACATCAGTCTAGAATATATCAGCAGGAACTGATTCCATACCTCTCACCGAAGCGGTAGCTCAATAACATGAGTTTTCCATAAGCTACAGCAATGGATTGAAAACACACTGAAACCTCCGGCTCCCAAGAGCCTTTTCAGCTTCTCTGTTAGATCACTTATCAGAAAACCCAAAGTTTTCGAAAGATAAGCGAAAATGAAAAAAGTACAAACATTTTGGAGTTTTCTTTGCAAAGGCGACCACTTACGAGGCAGCAAACTTTAAATTCGGATTCAGCACTCCAAAAACCCATAGCAATGGCAGTTTTAAAAACCGATGTGTAGTGCTTACTTGTTTCGTGACTTTTGTGTCTCGTTGTTTACGGTCTATCGAACCACCAAGTTCGATCGAAATCCTGTAGAAATATGAGTCTTAACCTTCGAATTCCCTACTCTAAGTGAATTTAATGAACACCAATGGATCTCTACGAAAAAATATTTAACAAAAACTAGATTTCATCCGAATCACCTTTGAATCAGACCCACTGAAGTAGGCGTGGCATCCTACATTTGTCAACAGATGTTCAATGGAATTTCGAAGTTAAAATGTTGTAAAGTCTTATCGAAATCAGTTTTGTTATCAAGAAGTGGGCGTGGCTACATATGAATGATGGTTGTTAAAATGTCCCGCATTTGACAAGTGTCTGACTAACATCTGAGAGTATATTTGAAAATTTCTTCATTATATTGACGGTACTTGACTATTCTTTAAGAATTTCTATTGAATTGCGTAAAGTCGAACCCTCTCCACGAAATAAAGGTTCGAAACCCAGTCAACACTAAACATTTTTTCTGGTAAGACTGTTATGATCAAAGCTTTGTTAATATACAAGGGACCTTCCTTTGAAAGGGAAATACACAACAGAAATGGTTGTAAGAACCACTAGGTCCAATTGAACCGTCTTCTTTCTAAAGAACTTATCGTTAGCCTAAAGGTTGAATACTTCATAAATAATGGAATGGATCTTGAACAGCTTCAGCTCCATTAAGGCAACTCGGACACCGATTTAGGAGAATACTTGAAATATATAGAAAATGAATGAATCAGTCAGTTGTGGTTAGTCTTCAATACTGTCTGTAGATGCCTGAGCATTATT
Source organism: Xylota segnis (assembly GCA_963583995.1). Taxonomy (NCBI): domain Eukaryota; kingdom Metazoa; phylum Arthropoda; class Insecta; order Diptera; family Syrphidae; genus Xylota; species Xylota segnis. Next base: position 40,298,178 of record OY757237.1, read on the forward strand.
CTTTAAAAAACTTCGAACTCAGCGTCGAATATACGTGTATTGTAGAGAACAACCACTTGGTTCAAGTCTAAGACAGACAATTTTTTAACCTGGTTTCCTCTACACAAGTTTCAAGGCAGAAGTAAGACTCCTGCTGAACTGTCACGAAAGAGGCTTAGGAGGAAGCTAGCTTAAGCCCCTTATAACATTTGACATGTTTCGACGCAGTTTCCCTTTCATCTCTTTGACCACATATGTATGTTCATGCTATCTGGTCCCATTTAAAAAACAGATATAAATATGTATGCCTTCGATTTTGACGAAATTGTTTTCACAACAAATTCCAGAACACTTTCGAATGCGTACTGCATGTAATCGCGCCTTTAATTCTCTTATTTAGCACTGTCACTGTCACACAGACGAGTTTTGGTTTTTAATGTCATCTGACACACATCTCGACGTGAGTTTCATTACAAAATTTTCTTTCAAAAATGAGTACAAAAACGCAGAAAGTAAGCCACTGTACGAGTAGGTACTCGAAAATCTTTTAGAATATCAATTCCGTTTAAGGTCGAATGTAAATCCAAAAAAAAACGCTCACTTTTTCCAACAATCACTGTTCAGACTTCATAATAACTTCCATAAAAGAACAGGCACATGTGGCATCTGCAATGGAGAAAGAAAGCATTTCCTTCCGCGCGCCAAATGTGAAGACAGATACAACCGCATGGCTGTCTGTTGAATTTCAAGCACGCAGAAGGCAAAGGGAAGTTGCCTAACCGTATTCGTTCGTCTTGGCATTCTTGTTCTTCTCATTCTCGTTTGGTGCAGTTGGTTTGTTGGTTGGTTTTTTTCGTGTGCCTTTTGCCCATCTTTGTCTCCATCGTTCGTTTGGTGGATGTAGTACCACTAAAACGATATCTTCGAGTGTCGAGAGTAGGTATAGATACAAAGATACACTTGTGGGGAAGTGGAACATTAGGGTCAAGGTTATTACACTGCACTCCAACACACGGACGTGCGGAAAGAAGACACGCGTTCACAGCTAATTTCTAGTAACAAGGTTAATCCGTTGGTTCATCAATTTGCTTTAATGTCGTCGTCGTCGTCGTCGTCGTCTTCTTCGTCGTCTTCGTCGTCGTCATCGTTGTTGTTTCTGTTATATTTCGTTCTAGTTAACTGTGAAGTGGAAGTAGAATAAGAACGACGCTAAGTGGTAGATGTGGGCTAGAGATATAATTTGTACTGCGGTGTAATGTTATTATTTCATACATCATTAGCATGACTGGCCCCATGACGACTATAATTGTCAGATACATTTCAAGTGAAGCGGATACGGATGCAAGGCAATTATGCAGAGGAACTTATGAATTTTGTTTAATTACCAACGACTGTGCTATTGCTAACCGAGTAAGTAGTTCAGCGCAAATGCAAAATAATGATGTTAATGCGTAGTCGGACACTAATGGATGGTGTTCGCTTCGAATAGAGGTTACACTTACCACAAAATGGTATTCCTTCCGGCATCCAGGTTCCTTTGTCGCATACCCGGCGAGCTGGTCCGAGGAGCTCAAAGCCTCGTTCGCATGAGTATGACGCGACTGTGCCGTGTGTTAGGTTTGAATCGGAAAACACAACCGAACTGTGAGCTGGTGATCCTGGAAAACTGCATGCTGTCGCAAGATCTGCAAAGAAAGGATGAATATATGATCAGTATTTTGTAAAATTTTGATTCTAAGAATGAGCTGCGAAACGAGAGTTTTTTTGACTACGTAAAAGCTGTTCTAAACAGTGAAACAGACTAAAGCGACGTATGAAGTATGCTCGGGAGGAGTTCAAAGAATTATGTACTTCAGAATGAACCAAGAGTTTCCAGACTTGAAACGAAGCTCAAGCTGTTGACTAGGTATTCGTTATGAAACAAGTGATGATAGTCAAGTGTCCGACCACATTCCAGATGTCCGAATCTTCTGAGCATCTACCATGGAGTTACAGTGAAACATACAATGTTGAACCGGATTCTATGAAATCCCTGGATAGACGAAGAATCCTAGAAAGTATGTACACCCAGCTAAGTGTGTTACTTATAAAATGAAGCCGTAAATACGGATGAGCACTGGTCGTGAGCTCTGCGATGATTCTTTAAAGAAGGTTCAGTATATCCCAGGATTACATAAAGCACACAATTTTGCTATCAGCCATAATGAACTGTTTAACCAGATATACTTAAGTCCAACAAGGCTGCTGCATTTGACGACTAAAACCGTCGGACAATCTCAACACAGCTTGCGCGATCCTGAAGAAAAAAAAGCTCCGTCAGCTGCGTCAATTGCAGAGAGTCATACTATCGAATGGCATATTGCTGAGCACCAAGTTTTAAGCCAAGAAAGTCCGAAATCTATTAAGATTTTGATAAGTTAGTTACAACACGAGTTATGGTGCTTTGCTAACCATGCCAAAATCGTCCAGGATCTGTCGACAGATAATGATCCTGTTCGCTCGCTGTTCAACCAAAGCATTCACATCACTGAAAGCCTTGATATCAGACGGCTTTTTTGTTAAATTCAAGATTTGACTTTTCTTTAAAAAGTTATTGCGAACATCTGGCAAACATTCTAGGGTACACGTGCTTGTATCATGAGAACCCATTCGAAAATGACATAAATGGCACCTTCATGTTGAAAATCTTAATCCAAGACTCCATGAACTTTACTCCAAAAGTAGCAAAATGGGATATCAATGAGTTTGAAGGTCTAAAACCTTCCAAAGGGGACGAACAAGACCACAAGGCCTTGATGGCAAAGATGCAGTTTTAATTTAATTTAATTTTATACTAAAGGAAGTTCATGTTACCACAGTATCCTTCATAAGTAACATGCGATACAATTCTCTAAAAACAAGAGATATACAAAGACAGACACACATTGCGGGCACCATAAGCTGCTCCATGGTATACAACAGATTCAATGGAGGTTTCAAACATCAAAGGATATTTAAGATTTTCGGAGAACAAAATTCCCTTTTTTAGTAGATTTTCATGCCAGTGGATGGGATGCAGATACCCTCATAACTGGGATAGTTTACTTCATCTGTTCAGTGGAGAGAAAACACCGTCAGCGATACCAGACATTCATAGCTACCCTCAAGAGCATTAAGAATGTGTACGCGTATTTCCAGAATGCAAATATGGATAAAGGACTACGTGCTATGGAGATCTTCAGCAGATGTAGGATACGGTATAGAGGAACAAGGAAGAAAAATGTACATTAAGTCTAAACCAATCCCATCAGATGGTAGGATTAGGAAAAGTGGCATATAAATGAGTCAAGAACCGCCACGGAAACGACTGCAGAAATGTTTGGACTCAAACTTCAAATTTTATGAGGAAAATACGATAATCTTCCAATCCTTCCAGTTGGATGAATGCTTCTAAATCAATCTTATCGAAATGTATAGAACTTGTGATATAATGTCTGATTATCTGACAGCCATTGAGGTTGTTTCTAGGTCCTACCTTGTAGATGAATCTTGGAAAAGTTGCCAACGAACTAAGTACACGTCATAGGACACCAAAGATAGAGCAAGACAAGGGGCGGCATAACCCTTCACAACTCTTGAACTAGGGAATATACCTTTAGGAGGTTGAGAAGGAAAATCGTCAAGATATGAGGCAAGAAGCTAGAAAACTTGAAAAAATACCTATCACCTGGCAAAACTGTAGATGCTTCAAAGAATTCAGCCAGACTGCGAGACCTAATCTGGAATATTGGTAGGCGCTAACCCGCAAAAGTGTGGAATATCTGTTAAGCCCATTATAGGCGATAATAATGAAATTGATTTAGTTGTTGACCAAGAAAATTACAGATATTTTCCATAAATAGTAGGGTTGACAGCCCACAGCCTTGTGGAACAACACTTTGAATTGAAATATCTTCGGACAATGTAGTTAAGTATAAGGTGCGCCACCTTCTATGTCGGTATGTAAAGATTGAATAACATTGACACTTATCAACTGATTGACTGAACTGGACTTGCTTTTGAAACGTCAATTCAGTACATAACCATGAATCTCTTTATAGCGAAATAATGCGTCGGAATAGTGACGTTAGACATTGAAACTGTCGTTCAGTTGTGTTAACTGAACGTACATAGCGATGAAAATATCATTGCTAACAAGCACCGTCTGACAACACTATTCGTCGTTTGGTGTCGAATTTTGTTGAGCACGAGACAGTGAAAGATGATCGACATGTAGCTGATCAACGCCCAAGACGTTCCAATGTACTGTTTAAAGCGGTAAGAGGGACCACTGCTGAGAACCCACATGAGTCGTATCGTCACCGAGCTCAGCATTTGAAGGACGATTTGGATTTGTTTTTCATATAAAGAGCCAAAGAGTCAAAGAATATTGTCGAGCAGATCGTCCACGTCACGTGGAATATGCTCAAACAGCCACTCGAATGGTTGAACAGAACAAAAGCAAATTTTAATGACCGACAAAGCCCTCTCCGGCGCTGTTAACAAGCAAAATTGCCCCATTTGGGGAACGGAGAATCTACACGAGATCCATGGAATACTATTGCATGACCAAAAAGTGGCTCTTTAGCCCAGCGTTTGCGCCAAAACCATCATTGGGCCATTTTTCATTAGAGAAGGCGAAACAGTCGATGGAAATCGATATCGGTGGATCTTGGCTCATTATGTCTGAACGGTTACTGTTTTCAACAAGACTGTGCCTTACTGCAAATCAACTGACCACCCAGTCCATCTCCCGATTTGACTTCTCTGGACTTTTTCTTAAAATGTTTAGTATACGCCAGCAAGCCTCAGACCATTGACCAGCTCAAGGCAAACATTCGTGCTGCCGAAATCGTCGCTATACCGATGCTCAGAAAAGTTATGCAAAACGCACCAAGAAGCACACATTTTGCTTTATTCAAAAGATGCTGCCACTTGATTGATGTTATATACAAAAATAAGTCCAAATAAATTGTAAAAAACCACAATAAATAAAAGTACCTCATATATGACAATCGGTTGCTCCTTTTTAAAGTTATTCAATAGTTACATTCCGACATAAAATATGGCGCAGCCTGTACTTCCCCTGTATCTTGCGTCATTTTGTGATCCCAAGACTTGGTTTCTGCATTTCATATCTTGCCACTCAAAGAGTGACCACCACTTCGTTCAATTACAGTCCGCAGATACCCCGAAAGTAGGTCAACTCCAAGAAGGCAGGAGTAAATATTTGCCTAACCTTAGATCTCGGATTGCAAAACCAACTCTCGGTTTCCTCTCGAACCACAATTTGGCAACTTGGCTCAAGACCTTTAATTAAAAACTAAATCAGTGGTTAGTCTCAAAAAAATTGATTAGACGGTCTAACCACCGAACCGTGTCCACTAACAGCCAATCTTTTCGCACTCATCCCCACCAAAACCATCCAGTTTGGCCTGTTGAAAGCTGTCATACCAGGAAACACTGTAATCTCCTAAAATGGAACACAAAAGCAGCAGCAGAGCGAGTATAATTTCTATTTTCATTTGACCGTTATGAAATTGTCGGTTGTATAACAATAACTATCTATTTGTATCGGCAAACGAGCACTTGGCATGCGGTAAAAGCCAGTTTATCCGAACGGTTTGGTCGCCTTCTCTGCACCGCGATGGGTAGCAGCACCTACTGGGTGCTCTCTTGGCGAATTGTTTTATATGTCCAGCAACTCACTCACAACTATTACCTGCATACTACCACATATATGCTCTTGGCCAACAGTGCACCGCTAGTGTTTTCCTAGCGATTTTCCAATCTTGCATTGTAAATCAGCGTCCATTACAAACACACATAAGAATGCTTCCATCTTTCCAGCTACTCGCATGCGATTCTTTGGAACCTGAAGTGCAACATCATTTGAAAGGCTCTGACAGGCGGGCTATTGCATAAAGAATTGAAAGCCCGTTGGTTACCTTGTTGTTTGACTAATCATCGACTTAATAATGCCAAGTGGATGTGCATGGCGCGATCGTCACCGGTGTGTTCCTTGAAGTATCTATCTGTTCGATGGGGATACTCCATGGGCATACCAATGTTTTGCAAATGCGTTGAGTGTTTTATCGTAATTAGATTTTAGAATAATGAGATGGAGATTGGACTTATGGCTTCTGGTAGCCATTAACCTTTTGCTGGGTGTGCTCATTAACGGACATTCATATGTGTGGTACTTGGCCTTTAGACGTTCAAGGTCTAAGTCGGACAGGAGGTGTGGCCTACCCTTCAGTAGAAATCAAGTTCACCTCTCGATGCGATGGAGGAATTAATTGTGAAACCGACACAGAAGGGGGAATGGAGTTGAAAGGGATGTCTCTTCTTCCTTTAGGGTCGGACACGCTACAATGCTCTCTGCTCAATTACCGAAGGTAAGCATGTTAACAGGATTTAAAACTTTCTCTAGATAGTGGTCCTAGATAGTTCAAAATTTGGAGTCGGAAACCACACTGATTAGCAGAAATGGACTCTTAGGGTTGATAAGCTTTAAGATTTTGAGTTTCCAACCAATTCAGGTATGGTCCGTTTTGAACGTCTAAAAGTGGACTTTGTCGAGGTGACTTCTTGCGACTTCTTGCGACAACAGTGACTGTGAAAGGAAGCTATCAGACAGTGTCCAGTGAAAACACTGATCGCTTCAATGGAACCAACACCGCACTATGTTCCAGCTCAAGCCGAGGCCAAATGGGTACTACTACAACTATCCAACCTAAGTCTTAACTTGAATGAGGTGGCGGGCATACCCAGGCTCCGTCATTTCAGAAGGATCCTATGGGTCGACCTGACCTTCCCTTTTCCAGCAATATCCCTCGGCACCCGGCTTAGGTGCTAAGATATTTTCTGGAGAGAAAGCGGGCTTTGAATAAAACAATTACGATTCCAGGGATTTGATTGCCGTTTCATTGTCAGCGGGAATACTACTATTTCAGCCATAACTAGGTTTTCTTGATCTTCGGTTGAAAAACGGCTGAAAGAGATGCTCAGATTGAGCTTGCCTTAGAGTCGTCCGTGTAGAAGTGGACTGGACTGTCACCAGGAAAGGGAGCAGTGACCTATTCACTACGGTCACCAACATTGGACGATTCCCTTGCGAATATCATTATACTAACAGTTACATGTCAAATACCAGATAACTACTAAATTTCACTGAAGAGGGGATAAAACACCACCTTTGGGAGTTCCGCAACTAACAAGTCTTCTCTCAGTTCTGATCAGTACTCCAAGCGAAGAATAGAGTTTCAATCCTTCAAGTCTGGAATAGTCTTTCTAAACTAAACTTAAGGTTTCACGTATCAGTTCTTGCCTGCTTTTGGTATGAAAAAAGCTTCCATCTCCGTCCATAGTTTGGGAATATAGAAAAAACTCAGACAAGGTGAGTTTAAGCCATGTCTTCTAATATCTAAAGCTCAGCAGGAATGATACCATCTGACCCTAGGAACCTATATTGTTAGAAATTGCAAAGTATCTGACTGCACTGAATCTTTCAATAAATTCGAAGGTCTTGAAGTTTTGCCGGAAGATGTCCTACAACAACAAGTCCCTTTGTAGGCTTCACTGGACTTTCTCTCTCATGAGCAAGATTCAGAGAACGGCTTGTATTTTGGTTGCCAGTGCCCTCCGTCTAACTCCCCTAGCAGACGATATTTATGAGAAAGGAATCGCTTTGAATTCTGCGTTGGGAGTAAGGAATTTATCGCTCTGGTGCTCCAGATAGACAGTATAGGCCACCATCCTCAACCCTGCGTATATAAAAAATAGAAACCACGGACTATGTTACCCCGTTCTTGGACAATCAACATTCAATACGATGCTCGTAATCGCACTAGAATTCTACACTAATAAGTCTAAGCTAGTCGAGGGTGTAGGAACTGTTCTCTTTGCAGTCTCTTTGACTGTAAGCATGTCTACAAGACTTCTGCAATGAATTCCAAGCAGAGGTTATAGCTGTTCGTGAAGCCCTTAACTGACTATCGATGAGATCGATATCAAGTGGGGACAGCGAAGGACTAGAATCACCAATAGTAATTTCTGAACGAGATATCGAACATTTATAGTCTCACTCTGTGTTGAATTCCTGGCCACTTGGACGTCCAAAGAAAACAACAAGGCAGACGATCTACCTAGAAGTGGCACAAAAATGAGCTCTCCTCTGCCAGAGGAGGGATCTATCTACCCATTTAAACGGAAAGATACAATATCTCCACAATAGCTCTTCATCATCCAAATGTAAGATGGCTTTATCTTGATAGGTTTGACCACGCTAGACACATATCGATCCAGTACAACGCATAGAGCAACGACTTCTGCCATGGCTGTGTGGATGAAGTGAAGAAGGAATCACCATTTCACCCTCTCCGCAGATGTCCTACTTTATCCTCATCAAGAAAGCAGATTCTGGGGAATACCTCTTCAAGGAGCTTGAAGATATTTTCGATTCTCTGGGAAATTCATCCATAAATCGAAATGGTTGCAAGAGTAATGGAAGCGATCGTTTCGTGTGGGAGAACAATGGATCTCTTCTGGTATTTCATTCTAAGAGTAGGCGGTGTGATCTGCCTCCTCCCACATAGTCCCAACACCATCTCCAAACAAATCAAACCATATCTACGTCCGGTGAAGGGTAATATGATAGTCTGGTCCCGATAGTTTCAGTCCACCTTCCTATAAACATAGATCGACCGAAGATACGCCTCTGCATCCAACATATAGATTGCCGTTAGAATACTATCTCCAAGATCTTAGATAATAGTATCCAATTTATTCATGGCGACTGCCTGCCACTTGCCAATCACCGACTACCTCGTGACATAACAATTTCTTAAATAACACCAGTTCTGTCCTAAATCTATAGCAATTCCCTTGAGATCCAAAGGGGATTACACTCTAAAATTATGCCAAATCAATATTTTGTCTCCTAAAACCGCAGCCGAATCTCAACTGAATAAATCTGCGTCTAACGGAATCGCCAAACAAGCGCAGATACATTCAAAAAAACATAAAAAAAAACCTACAGTTATTGTTCTACTTAAAATTTTGTTGTTTGCTATTACTCTAACTCATTCCACGACGATCATGTGGGATCTAGGTCTCTCGTCTCTCGTTTTAGTGTGGCCAACGGGTATAGTATCTACAAAATGAATTTCGTCTCGCAGCACCTTGCCAGAGAATGTAACTACACACATAGTTGCAGATACGGCTCGTAAAATAAAGATCTCTGGAATTTATGGCAATTTATGTGAACAAACATCGATTAATATCGGAATGCGACTAACCTAAGACCGGTTAAAACAACAACATGTGCGGATGCGAGAACGTTATTCAAAGAAAACCAAAAAAAATAAGAAAAAAAATAGATAAATAGTCAAAGAAAAAGAACGGACAGCGATCCAGCTAAAACAAGTTACTTCGATTCTATTAACTGGTTGCATACTACCACTACTACTACTACAGCAAGCAGAACGTCGGCAGCAAAATATTGAATGCGTTAGCTGGAGATTATTTAATTTTCAGAAAACCTGACCAAAAGTAGGTCAGACTTAGACAGCCCGTGCTGTAGATACACAGATACACACATAGGCTCGTTCTATGTAAATTAGAATATTTAGTCGCATTTCGGTGGACACAGTTCTGTAAGTATCTCAAGATGATACATAACACAGATACTTTCTCACGATCAGAAATCATCTGCTAATCAGTATTTTTCGTTGATAGGAATGGGAAACAACAACAAAAAAAAAAAGTTAAATCAAGCATTTCTATGGAAAAAAGAGAAATCGGCAACCTTGACAAGTCCGTCGTCGTACACAATCCACAGGGCCGCAGTGCTGGCTGGTGTCGCTGGTGGAAGTGAAATTTTTAACTGCAACTGCAAATCTTTTGAATGAATGGTTTCCCTTTTGCTGGAGTGGCCGACGACGACGACGACGACGATGGCACGAAACGGCTGCACTCACTATACAGAGTATCTGTACGTACTGCACAGGTGCAAGAGCCGCCGTTGATACATTCATACACTTTGCAGTGTGTTACGAGAAAAAGATATCTATCGGATGAATATTGTTCGTCATGCTCTGATAGGTTTGAGCACTCGCGTACATTGGCCGCTTCCGACGCCACCACCGCCTGGCTGGGGAAATAAGAAATTTGAGTTACGACTGAGTTTTCTTCACAAAACAAAATTTTTTTTTTTTTAATTTCTTTTGGAAAAAAAGGTTTGCTGCGATAGGGAGTATCATTACCTTTTCCCCATAATTATCAGTTCCGAGGTAGGTAGGCAGGCACTGGCGGTGGCAATGCGTCTAAATTACTATAAATCTCACCTACGGATGCGCATCGTAACGGAACGCGCAGTTGTTCTGTTTCTTCTGTTCCTGTTTTTCTTTTTGTATCCCAAGCGGATGCAATAAGACGTATCTTTATAATTTTTTTAATAAGCCAGAGGGGTACGAATCCCGTAAAGAAAGGGAGTTCTTCAAAATTCCATAAATCAAGCTCACAATTCTGAGAACTGTGCGTCTCCTGCCCTATCCTCTGAAATTTTGGGTCTAAATCTGTGCGCTCAATTCAACAGACTCAATTTAGCACTCTTTACGGGGATCATCACCAGCCACAACCTAATGGTGGTCTACCGTAGTCGAATTCGAGTAGGAACTGCTGACCTCTGCAGAGGCTGTAGCAACGCAGATCCAGTAGAGTGTACTCACTTCCTTTGCGAATGCCCAAGCCTATGCAGAACTAGAAAAGAGGCATCCTTGGTGAAGACCTGTGCAACTTGTCAAGAAAGCCACCATCAACCGTTTTGAAATTTATACCAACTCCAGGGTGATTCAAGGAGGCCATGTAGCTACCCCAAAGCTAATAAGAAACATTGTGTTTGTCGTCAGACAGGAGCTTACAATGGATCCACTAGTGATCCGAGAGTTGGCTTTACATGTGCGCACCCCGTTCTACAAAGCTACTTAATAGCTGTCTGTCTTTAGTCATCCATTGACATTATCTTCTAGTGGCCATTGTAGCTATCCACACTAAAATCACCAGATCCAGCATGCCTTCTTAAAAAAAAAAAAAGACTGGGGTCTGGGATCACAACATTATCTAAAAAGTGTCCAAAGTGTCATTCAAGATTATAAAGAGCTTAACACTCCTAAATGACTGAAGACATGCTTATGAAGCCTCCGGACTATGAGTCGAAGAGATCTTCGTAGTGAGAAAACTTTTTAGCCGACGAGGGTGTCCATCCACGTCCTGTTAAGACATAGATCAAAAAACAAGTACCTATGCGTAACTTGTACCGAGATCAGTTGTACAATCAGATCGGGCGGTATGAAAGCTGAAAGAAATATATCGATCAGGGCGCGATGAAACAAATCCGAAAATCGTCCAGTTCTCTGGCCATAAATCCACAATCGAAATACAGACTTACTATGCATATGTGTGTCCAGATAGAGTGTAAAAGCCTGTGGCTTACAAAGGTACCTGCCTATAAAAGCGGAGCGGGACCGGAGCAGTAGCGGAGCAAACTGTAAAGTAATTTTGCTTGATTATCTTCACAAAAATTACAGACCCGATGGGGTGGAACAAAGGTCCACAGTCGATCAAAAGTTCACAGTTCGGCAAATCTTGGATACATCCTGAGAAATTCAAATCGATATCTACTTCCTTTTCATAGACTTCAAGCTTTGTATATCTAGCTTTGACATCCCCGCTTTGACGTTCCCTTATGCAGGAAGATGGTGATCAACGCACATTGCTTCATTGAACTCGCCTAGACTTTGAAGTCAAAACTAGATTTAGATAAACTGACGATCTGTTGAGTGTCTTCTTTAATATTGTACTTGAAAGGATTGTGGGAAACTCCCACCTCAAAACTGGAGTCCCAATCAAGGTCTGGTTAGCTAGTATTGAACCGGAACCTGCAAAAATGGTTCTAGCGATAAACGAGTGCAAGACCAAGTACATGTTGCCAACAAGAAGGGACATACAATACAACATTGATGAATTGGATAGAACGTCACAATCGACAGCTAAAGATTCGTCGGTCCAATTTGTGTTGACAGGCTTTGGAGGAGGGTATTCAACCACAAGTTGTACAGTGACATCACACTATCACCTGATCATAACATATGAAAGGACCTCCCAATATCTACCGCCAAACTTTGCACTCAACACAACTAGACTAGCCACTAATTTCTGTTGACTCTAAACATTTCTATGGAACCAGTCCGATGCACAATGTGAAAGAGTGGCTCCCAGGACATTTGCTTTTTTTCACTGCTTTTGGCAGAACATCTTTCAATTTGTTTGCTCTATAAAATTGGATATTTTTTTAGAAAATAGAAACCCTTAGGTTAGGTTAGGTTTACAGCCAAGTTAAGGTTCTTCTCATTTCTATTGATAAGCAGAATATTTCGTGGCATCATCCCGAATCCAACAGCTAGCTGTCCATAATCGAAATTATCGGAGCACAGATTCCTAATACCACACCTATCTAGATTAAGTATTTCCTCGCAGGAATAAAGCATGATTAATCGCTTCCAGAATCCATCTTTGATCCGTCTGCGAACCAAACCAAACTTCTAAGTTCCAATGCAGGAACACTGTTAGACCAGTGTTAGACCAGTGTTCCTGCATTGCATACCTTAAGTCACTTAAAGATATATTACTCCCTGATCAAGATGTGGGGGCTACATGGCCACCTAGTTTATACTCTAGTTTACTAGCTGCAGCTAGTATTTAGCTCCCGTTTTCCTATTGAAAATTTGCATGATTGTAAAGCCAAAGGGCAGGTACGCATAGCCTCTCTTTTACCGAGACAGAAGCCTAGTTATCGTTGCGCGTTGTAGAACATTCACCAACCAAACGATGGCTCCGTACGTGATAAAGATCCTCACCATAATTGTACACACGTCCAATGTATTATTAATGGATCCAGACCCCTAAATTCTGGCTCCATTTACACCGTTTGAAGCCGAGGTAATCTCACTGGAATAAGCCAAAGTGGTGGCTTTGATAGGTCCTAGATTGACAAGTCTTCTTTTTGTAAGAGCCACTAGAAGCAAGGATTTATGGATCCTCCTTCACTGGTGGACCATTTTAAAACGTTTAGTAAAGCTTCTTGCGTGACAACAGAAATATTGCCGATGACTAGTGACTACAGAAGGGGAAAAAGGACCCCTCCTTGGGAACAACCCTTGACTGCGGTCACAGACATTGGCACTTCTCAGAGGAAAAGTCACAATTCGACATGTGGCCATGGCTCTTACCCATTGGTTGGTCGAATCCTTCATACATTTGATACAGAACTTATTCCTTGGAACGAAAAGCTGTAGGGACGAAGAGGAAGATGAGACTATCAGTCACCTCCTATGGACATGTTCTGGACCACCAATATCAGATAAGCTACACTAGGTGAATACCTTTTCAACGATCTTAACAATCTCAGCACGCTACCATTAGCTCCTTCATAAATGGGGCAGATAGTTCCAAAAGTAAGAGCGTGATTCACTCACCCTACACATCGGCAGTACAATGGACCTTCTCTATTCTACGTGCATCCTCATCGAGCTCCTATAAGATTTAGGTAACTCACTTCACCTATAGCCTGGTTTGGGTAATCAGGATGCGCCCCCAATTGTAGCTGGCTTTGCGTTAAGCAATTGTCTTCTGTAAAAGCGCTGGAAAAATACCATCACGTTTGCGCTCGGTGGTACACGAGTAGACGAATCCGGGAAATGAACCCAAAGTAAGGTTCTTAATCTATCCTTACAGTCCGACATTAAGTCACCCTCGGTATTCTCTGGAAAATCAACACAATTTGCTTGATCTCTAGCGAGTCCCTTATAAGTGGATTCGTGTGGGCACTGGTTAGATCGGTTCTAAGAGCGAAGCCAACTCTCCACATTTTCTTACTTTCTTTCGAAGTTGGCAAGGTTATTAGTTCCACCGTTTATACACTCTGGCTTAGGGACACAGTTGTCATGACAGGAAGTAAGCAATGCATCATTCATTCGGTATGCCGCCTCATCTAGGTTCGCTGTGAACTCGATAGGTATAACAAGCACATCTTCTCAACCTCAACCTCAACCTCAAACCCATCTCAATAACCGTACACTTAAGCACTTTAAAGTCTTAAAAAAACACACAATTTCCTTTCCAACCTACTTCGACTTAATGCGATAAAAAAGTATTTTTTATTCACAAATTAAAAAGGTCGCTAGGTCGATCTCACATACCGATAGCGATCAGAATAATTCACTCCAAAAGCGTTAACTGAAATCGTTAAACCCAAACTTAGATACCGCCTAAAATGTATGGCTAAACGAAAGTAAAAGAAAACCCAAACCAAAACCAAGGAAAGTGTACGCTTTCATTGCACAATTAGGGTCGTTAAAGCTTATAACTTTCCCATCAAAAATTGTTAACACAATACCATCGGTTTACTTGAGGCCATAAATTCATAGAGGTGTGTAAATATACAATAAGTTCAAGTCAATGCGTAAGAAGTAGAAGCTATTGTATGGTCATGTGGCTGGCACTTAGGTTTCGAGTGACACACACATGGTGGCCGGGTTAATTTGAGAAAAAAAAGTAAAAGTGAAAGCCTTGTTTTCCACAAAATGAAAAAAAAGACAATTGTTGAGAGTAATGCGCTAACAAGGGGCTTTATTACGTGCTTATGCAGATGCCATGGCCCGGAAGATGTAAATGGAATAAAGACAAGGCCCGATTGTCACTAATGTGGACTTAACAACAACTTAAGCTTATTGACTAGTTTGGGCAGTGATCTGGTAAAGGTTGCTTTTAATAGGCTTAGGGTTTGGGTTTTGATCCGCCCATTGCTACGTGGGAATAGATGAGTTCTGTCAGAAGGCAACGGTGCTAGAAAGTGGCTCTCCATGAAGCCACTATCCTTTGCCAGGCGTGGATAGAACTACATCAATCCTTCTGCAGAAAGAATTCTTGGCAAAGATATTTTAAATTAGTCTAACACTGGGATATATACCAAACCAGAGTAGACGGTCGAAGGTAGTTTTTATTCCAAAAGTGCGAGTCTACCGAAATCCTATAGATTAATCGGCTTAACATCGTTCCTCCTCAAAACGATGGAAGAAGCAGAGAGGACATACTAGGTACATGCTTACAGGGAGAAGCAATTGAACGACCTCTGGTATACAGAAAAGGAATACAGTCTCGAAATGGATGTAGGAACTTCTGAGCATAAGATCAGCGGAGACTCATACATCAGAAAGTATCATCAAGGTTAGCACAGGATCCCCACAAAGAGTCGTGTTATTTGACTGGAGTTGACAAACCAAGGCAATGACTGTCAAGCATATGCTGACAACCATATTGCCAGAGGCAGGGACTCATACCTATTAACTCAGCATTGGTGCTTAACAGCTGGGCTAAGCCTATATCCGACAAAGAAAAGAAAACTTGAACGACTGAGGCCGATAAGTCTGTTGGGCACTATACTGACACTAGAAACGTTAGCCAGGACACATCCTCAGATGGATGTATATTGCTATTGTGAGACCAATGCTCACATATGGAGCAATTGCCTGGAGAAAAGTGCATAATCCCGGTCTTTTGCAAAGCCCTACAAAGAGACTTCCAACTTCGGTAAACCACATGTTCTTTGTAGCCCGTTCACATCAACAATCATCACATTATATTGCATGTCGTTTGTGTGAGATGTGGAACTCTCTTGTTGAAACCATATGTCTTCCTCTTCCATGTCTTCAAATCGAAGTCAAACATTTGACTATAGCGATTAGAATTGACGGTGACGGTTACACCTCCTTTATTTTCGAAGAAAGATGGACCAATGATACTACCAAACCAATTTCCACACCATGCATTAATTTTTTGTGGATGCAATAGGCTTTCGACAGGAAGATACATATATCCGGCAAGATGGAAAGAGTTGTTCCTAATCAGGCAAACAAATCAGCGTTAGAATTCCCTGGAATGTATGCCTCGGCACATAACTCTGGTGAATGTTAAATAGCTTCTCAATTCCCATTGCCTCGACAGTTAAGAGCTATGTACTTTAGAATTGATATAGTCAGATGCCAAGGATTTGATAGAGGCTCGACTGTCAGAGAAGATGCAGATATCTTTAGCAGTTATTACATTTTCCTTAAGCCAAGATAAGACTTCTTTGATTGAGATATATGCTTAAGTGATGAAGGAATACGCTAAAGTGATGAAGGAAAGCCTAAGATTAAGACTGTCAGAGAATATACCACCGGTTACTATGTCCAGGGTTAGGATAAATTCCAAATACTTTATTTTTACCACACAAAAGAAAAGTTTCCTCCATACAGCTCGCCTGAATAACCCTAAACCCCCCTCGTTATCACAGTAGTCTTACTTTTCCCCCAATTTCGTTTACAACACTGAAGTTCATAATAGTTTTAAACTGATCTTAAGACGATTCGATGTGCAACTACGACTTTGCAGAGATTCTGTAGTGAGACTTAGATTTGACAGACGTATGGAGTTGGTTTAATGTACCACATGCATTCCCAGCTTTTAAATGCTGCTGAGAAAGTTAAATCTCGATTCTAAATCGATTCTACGAAATGTCTTCGTTCAGTATAGGTATTCCGACCAGCATTCATGTGGACAGCTCTAAGAAACCCTATTTCTCCCTCACACTATTATCTACAAACATTCAAAACCAATGTGCACTGAAGTTGAACTTATAATGTGTTCAAGTGTCAATGGCTCTGTAGGTTCGAGTACAGCTGAATAGACCCTCTCGAGCAGTTGAAATCTTCTCCATAAGTTGCCATTAGCCATTTTGACAGTTTGACAATTTTGTTTAGAAGGATGATTGAACATAAGCTACCGGAATAAACACAACTTACTTCTCAGAAGACCTGGCTAGGGTCTGATGCATTACAGAGCTGCTAGCGATTCCCAATTTGCTTTAGCCTTCATTCACGTGAGACAAATACCAGATAATACATATCTGTTCGAGAAAGATTCTCATGACACAGGCTATGTCATTAAATGTATTGAATTCGGAACAAGAATATAGCAAAATTCAAATTAGACTTCATTTAGCCGTCCAACTAAGTATGCCCTATGTCTAGTTCAAGCTAATAGCTTTTACCATCTAAAACTTACTATGAAACTTAATTATACCCTCCATTAGAGAGGTAACTGTTTAAAAGTAAAAATTTAAAAGATCGTTTTCACTCGACGACCCATAAAACCTAACATCCCCAATTTGTCATACAATTTCCCGCTGACAAAATAGAATTATGATCACATTACCTTATCTCGGCTAATCAAGAAAAGCTGTTTTTCCCCATCTCAGCTAGTTACAAAATTGGGTCAAGCCAAAACGGCCAGAATTAAGTTTTATGTTCACATAAAAGGAAACAAATGATTTATCAAACACAATGACGCGGCCAGTCAAATTTGAATATTAAAATTCACAGTCACCACAGCTATCACAGACCTAAGTTCAATATACTCCCAAGGAAATAAAAATGAGTTCATCGACTGAGCGTTCGGAGAACTCCCCTTTTTTCTGCCCTAATAGATGAAATGTCATTAATTTTATGAATATTTAAGAAAGCCAGTTCGTAAGTCAGCTCTTTCATATTTGGGAAAAGCTTTGATTGTAGACCTGGCCAGCGGTTTGTCGAGTTAAGAAACTTTTAACCGTTAATAAATCGAAATAATACATACGTATATGAAGGTATTTGTTGCTTTTCTATTACGTATCACTAAATCGTGGTGATGTACGAGCAATTTATGCAAATGAATCAACTCGGGTGCATTTCTGTATATTTCTTTTTTTTTTCATACCAATGCTTGTTTTTATTTTCTTTATCCCCTTCTTATCTGTTTTCCTTTTATTCTTTCTATTCTTTTTTTTTCCTTTAAGAAGCATAAATATATATCCATACAAACACACACTGTATCTGATCTGATGTAAGAACGGTAGGATGGGCATTCATGCAAGAAGTGTAGTGTTACCAATTAGTGCCTACATTTAGAGTTCAATGTGAGAGAATGTGCAAAGAGAGCGAAAGAAGGAGAGAAAACGAAAGAAAAAAAATATTCTGCACCTCAAATTACTATTTCTCTTTATTTTTTTCCTTCCAACTAATTGAAATACGATACTGTTATAGAGATGCATCGAAGTACATAGGTAGACTATCTATCTGTAAGTGAAGGTATCGGTCAAGACATTCAATGTTACCTGAACGAATGACAACAAGTGCCGCAAATGTGCTTGAGATTATAAACGACGGCAGCTGTAAGGCGCTTATTATTTAATAGTAGCAGCAGAGCAGAATTTTAAAATATCGCAACTAGGCCAAACTGCGAAAAAAAATATGTCGGACAACAAAAGCACATATAAGCTGGTTTCAATCTGGGTTATACCTTTAAGTCATACCGTACACCATTAAGTCATAATGATTTATGAATTCAAATTAATGATTTTCGAGTTAGAGACTAGGTGACGACCTTCGGTACAAATATTTCGGATATTTTCATCATCAAATTACTTTTGCAGCGAACGCAGCTTAGTTTAACGAACTCATTTTTATTTTGTTACCGTTTGCATTTGACGATTATGCCATGAAAGCCGGTGGAATGCAACTATGATTCGTGATTTTTCGATGCGCGTCCTTGACAGTTTGGTTGATGGGAGCGCTTCACTGCGTGTCTATACATTTTTTTTTTTTTTCTTTACATCATCGTGAATTACAAGCACGTAGTACCTTACACAATAGGGTCTAGCTGGAAATTTAAGTGGAATTTCATCAAAAGGACTAACTATCGGTTTGATGAAGCGTGACAAACGAATATTTTCGTAATTCTCAGTGCGGTTCGGTATGCAAATGAGGCTTTATTTTGAGCACGCGTGGGTTGACTGTGTATCGCTTTGAAGCTATTCAACATGTATGCGGGATAAACTTAAAGGTGATGATGATGTCTGGATGAACAATAGAAAGTGACTGATTCAGGTTGAAATGGCAGGCACTAAACATCAGTTAAAACAATGTCGCAAAACTTTTATAAACAAACTATACAACGACTCGTTGCGAATATTAAATTCGACGATCTATGTCGTCGGAGGATTGCAAAATTTTGATTACATCCCTGTGAGATGTAGTTATTTATACATACGTTGGGGACTGGGAGATCTGTGTCAGACCAAAACTATTACCTCACACACTGTCAATTCAGTGTGAGCTATTCATCATTGAATGGACTATCATCTCCGTTGAATAGTTGATTGGAATCAGTGTTTCGGCTGAATGTTGCCTTAGAAGTTCCTTTCTAGGTAAAAAAATGTAGGAATTTCTAAGAGGTGTAGCCAATTGGCAGCAGCAGAAATAAGACGAAGAATAATTCTTGCCAATCGCTGTTTCTTTGGGCTAAGAAGGCAATTGAGCAGCAAAGCCCTATCCCGAAGAACCAAGGAGACTCTCTATAAGACCCAGTCCTACTTTATGGCACTGAAGCATGAACTCTATCTAAAGCGGATGAAGAGATCCTCAGTCGCTTCGAGATAAAGATTCTTCGTCTAATTTTCGGTCCCGTTTGCGTTGATGGGCTTTGGAGGAGATGATTCAACGACGAACTATACGAGCTGTACAGCGACATCGCCCTGGTCAGAAAAATGCGCATCAGTCGCTTAAGATATCTAATCAAACCCGGAGGGACAACGCAGTAAAGGAAGACCTCGCCTTAGGTGGTGTGCACAAGTAAAAGGGGACCTCAACCGACTTGGAGTGCGCAACTGGAGGCAGTTAGCTAAGGACCGGCCTAACTGGAGAGGCTTGTTGGTTGAGGCCCAGGTTCACCCCGAACTGTAGCGCCACCTAAGTAAATAAGTAAGTGACCAATTGGTAGACACTAGTAGACTTTTAAAAAAAAACGTTAAAAATGCGTGAAACTCTGGGACTCTAGAAGGTGCATGGCTAAAGCGTTTAGCTAACATTAGCCCTCTACTTTAGAGAGATAGGAACCTTCGATGTACGAAGTCAGCAGTCAGTTTTATACTCAGTCCTGCGATTGATAGACCATGATATTGACACACAAACAGATGGAACGTCAGAGTTATACTAAGCTTGGATAGATCCTAGAAAGGGAAATCGTTAGTCAAGTAATTCCAAGAGGACTAGTAGTCATCACAAGCATTAAAGTTATCGCAAACATGATGAAGATACTACGTTTAGAAGGAGGAGCGTAAATTGTTAACGATTTTGTGGAATTCACCGCCAAGACTGATTTTTCTAGAAGACTTCGATTTCGAAGCAGCGGTCTTGGATAGATGCGAGTTCTATCTCAGATAAGATATACATATGGTTGACTACACTTGCATGAAACAAAAGCAATACCGGATTCTAACTGCAATCAAGAACTAAGCAAGAGTCCACAGAAACTGGTAGCATCTCCAACGTCACCACCTAGGGAACCTTGAGAGCAAAGACACAATAATGTTCGGACTAAAAATCAGGCACTTTTGATTCTACCTAGATTCTGACCTGAAATCTCTCTGAATATGTTGACACCAAGTTATCAGAAAAAGGGTATCTACTTCAACTTTCTCCTTGAAGGACAGTATGATGGATGGTTCCAAATCAAATCATATCAAGAACTGATGCTTTAGCTATAAACCTGGTTTTATTAGCTCGCAATGGACTTAAATCTTAAGCCACTAAGACTTGGCTTTATTCCTTGCAATTCCACATTGGAAGTCTCAACTCAAAGCACCTCTTCAGTTATTGCTCTTCGAATTCTATGTTCTTTTTTGTAGACGTCCTGTTTTACCAAGGACTAGTTGGACTCATTTGATCCAAGTAGCTTATAAGACAGCATCTTTTAGCGAAAGGAATA
Organism: Xylota segnis; assembly: GCA_963583995.1. Taxonomy (NCBI): domain Eukaryota; kingdom Metazoa; phylum Arthropoda; class Insecta; order Diptera; family Syrphidae; genus Xylota; species Xylota segnis. Next base: position 40,319,076 of record OY757237.1, read on the forward strand.
ATGAATCCACTCCAACCATAGTACAGCCAAGGGTTTGAAGAGACAGTGAGAGGTGGAAACTCTAAATGAATTCCAGTCAAATCTGCAAAAAGCCAGAAAAATCGAAATGCCACCCGAGACCACCTCCAGTCACAATTTCTTAAAGAAAATGAAAATGTTTACCAATTTTTCTTGAAGTAATAATGGAAAAGGACTCAGAATCTGACCGAAGAATATAGCACCAAGAAAGGACAGTCAACACTAATGGTACAAAGAACTCTTACAATGGTCTCAACACATTAAAGTAGTATCTTTACCAATGCAGACACTCTGCATCTACGTTAGAGTCATCACAACATCCTAAAAATGAATAATGAATCCTGAAAAACTGTGATGCAAAAGAGGATCCACAACTTAGTGGGATCGTGTCCAGTCCTCACATCAACCGAAACTTGATACCAAGAATACCTTTTACGAGTACAAAATCCCATCTTGATTAGCCTGCAACTTTTGTCATGCTAGAGGCCCTGACATTTCAATGGAACAATAACTTCAGTATTACGGACGTGGATTCATTTAACAATGGTCTACCGTGCGCCAACAAGAGTCATCGAAAAAAAGGGCTCTTCCATCAGAGTCAGAATTTTTTTTAACTTTCAAACATTGCTCGTCCGTAAGCTTCACCATGGTAAAAATGTTAATCTATGAACTGACGTCTGGCAAATGAAAGATCTTAAAAAATTCCGCAGGGTGTGTTGGTACTTAAGTACGAAATTGTTATGCCCTTATTGAAAAACCCCTTATATCATGTAATGTAAACTTTCTCAGATGGAAATGAAAGGCCATCTCGACAAGTGTCCTCTAAACAGTGTGCATCCATCCAGGACATCCACCACGCTCACATTTCATAATTCCCGTCCAACGACCCTTTCCTCTACACCATCGATGGCAGATTTATTCCACTTCTTATAGCCCCTGCTACACATGGCAGTTCTAGGTTAACTGCTAATGGATAATTTCCAATTGCATTGCCACTTACCACTACTGTGTACGCCAATAATTGTATAGTATCCCAAGAGAGTTAGTATCAGTGTATACGAGTACACTATACTAGCCATGATGCAGCTGAAAAAATTCTTCTACTGTCTTGTCAGAGCATATATCTACGGTAACCACGCGAATAGAATCACACACACTGCACTTCGTCGAGTCGAGTTAAATGTTATTAGCCTGGCTTTTGGGTCAAAACTCCGAAGACACCAAAAAAAAACACACACGTTCGCACTCACACTCTATTTCAAAACACTTTTCATCTGTCACACGAATTTACGAGTATTTTTTACTTCTTTTTTTTTTTCTTTTTGACAAAATGACGGTAAGACAAGAACTTTCTTCAACAAAATGTGTGCCAGGCCATGCGCACACCCAACCAGCGAAGTACTGAAATGTGCATTAGCCGCCTAAAGAGGTCCCACAAGAAATGAATTTAAATTAACAATTTTTTTTTTTGCCTGGTTTTTCTGTTAAACTTTCTAAATAATTATTTTGCTTTCGATTTTTTTTCTTTTTGGTATGTCTTCTGGGGAGCAGAACTTAATTCCCGACTGTGTTGTGGTGTCGTCCTTGAGGTGTGTGACACAATCGAACGACCTCGAGAGTGGTAAAGGACATGAATTCTAAGGCAGTACCCGCGCGATTAGTACCAACAGATACAGTATCTTTCCCTCTGCAGTCTGTCTATTGAAATGCCAGCAGCTGTGTCGCGGCAAAAGTACACATTCACATCCGCACCGGATTGATTTCTACGAGCAACTAACTCGATGGTATCGTACCGCTAAACTTTTGATCGCTTAGGAAGTCTTAGGCTTTCGCGCACTCAGCCATAACTATACTGTGACTAAGTCTTGAAAGTTGGTTGGAAAATGTGTAGCCGTGCCGCCGCAACAGCAACATCAACGGCAGCAACAGCAACGGCAGCAGCAGCAGCAGCAGAAGAAGAAGAAGAAGGTAACAACAATAACGAATGAGCGGCAAGACGGAGAGCAAAACAACACACCGACCACCACCACTAAGTGGAGGGAAAAGTCTCGTAGTCGTACCTGTTGTAATGCTGGTCTTGTTGTTATTGTTGTCTGATTTCTTCTTCGCTGGTGCGGTCGGTCCTCGTGGATTTCCGTGGATCGCTGTGATGTGTGGAGTTCATTGGTTTGCTGTTTTCGTTACATAGAATCGGATACACGGTATGGCTGTGGATATGAAAAATTCGGTGGTTTCAAATGACCGCCAATATGCAATTAACGATGTAATTAGCAGACTGTGGCCAGGCCTGGAATAAATTAAGAAATAATGCGATCATGATTGAGGGTATCATTTTCGAATTTATCGCCAATTGGTGTGGGTAGTGAAATTTTTTGACTCAGTCCCTCTGGAAACTAGGAAGGAACTTGCTTACTTACCTAAACTCTGTCACCCATGATGTTTTAGTTGTTCCTCCTCTTTCCCATTCATTTCGATTCCTTATCGACTGTGGAATCCACTTTTACGTCATTAAGTGTGACCAGTCCATAAATTCACTTCCTCCTCCATATGATGACGTCTATGGATTCTTGGCCCATTCTCAGACAAAGCTGTTCGTTGGAGGTAAGGTTCGTAAGTATCTGAAGAATCTCAGATTAATTCTTGTGCTGGGAACACTGTTTTTCAAATTTCTAGTTCCACTGAGTTTGGCGTAGAAAACTTTCGACTTTCTCGACTTGAATTGAGCCCTGCTTTGCCTCCCTCAGCTTGCACATATTAACCGAATTGGTGGAGATCAATTATTTTATGTAAAAGGAGGCAAACATTACGAGGGTAGTCCAGCCTTTTAGGGTCAGATAACCACGTCAAACCTTGATTTCCTTCATCAAGTGCTGCTCTAAATAGATCGCTGACAATCACCAGAAATAACAATGGTGCAGGTGTTCAGCCCTGATGTACTCCACTTTGAAGTTCTAAAAGCGAAAACCTTTCGTTCAGATCTCGGACCATTAGACAGTTCTTTAGTTCCTGCTGCAACTTAGGTTCTCTGTCTTCGAGGTAATGTCTGACACTTACTGGATGGTCCTTTCTACTCAATTTAACGAGTGGAAGAATTTAAACCTAAAAGCCATTAAAAGTCGCCTTACTTGGTTGAATCTTTCGATAACACTTTGTAACACAAGATCAACATATTCGAAAGAAGAAGTAGATACATTCTTTGAAGATAGTTCTGTCAATGTACTGTCAAGAGAATGTGATAATCCATTTGCTCCATGGAATCTAATGGGTGACCAGATAGGTATGACACCTTTAACAATTCTAATGTTTCAGCAGCTGTCAAATATACCAATGACACACAGCTGTCAAACTCTTCATCATGACTTCAGTGTGGAGATACTTCGTCGCACCGAGGAAAAGTTTGAGCGTGAGTACACTCTTTGGATCTTAAGCCACCAACCAGATAGAGATTGCTTCGAAATTATAAGAACATAGCCACCGTAGGGGCCTGTGTCGCAAAAGACCCAGAAAGTCGATTCGGTGCCGATCAGCTAAATTGGGCATCGCCAGAGCGTCAAGATGGCTTATTTTGCGGTTATGTTTGGCCCAACATCCGTATCTTAGGCCTCAGGTATAGAGCGATACTTACTTACTTAAGTTCTGTATCCCCTTGTGGGTCCTAGTGCCTAGACAATGCCTACGCGCCATCATGTGCGGTTTCTGGAAATGTGTCTCAGTTCTCTCCAACTCTTTCCCAGTTGCCGTGCTTCCTTCTCAACTGTTCTGCGCCACGTACTCCTAGGACCGCAGCGTATCCTGCCATCCTGAGTAAGCGGGTTCCATTGCATCGCGTGGTTAGCTATGGACCTGTCACCATTTCGAAGAGTATGTCCAATCCACTGCCACTTTCGTCGTCGTATTTTTGTGCCTATAGGTTCATGGCCCGTTCTCTGATAGAGTTGTTCGTTAAAGATACGGTTTGGCCAGAAAATCCTTATATCCTCGTGATAGTGGCGGTCACCCTCTAGGTACCACATCCATATAGCAGCACGGATTCAACGTTGGAACGGAACAGTCGTAGCTGGGTGGTTAAGCTAATCGAATTGCTACGCCAAACTGTGAATAGCATCCCGAACGCAGATTTTGCTTTGCCTATTCGACTGGCTACGTCCAGTTCGGTTCCGCCCTAGGTATAGAGCGATGTTAACCGATGTTTCTGTGGCCAGAGCTCAGCAGCATCGATATATAGCCGAACTGTGGGTCCAAGACAGCGCTATGTGCCATACAAGCCACGCAACGCTCGAAGTTGTGAAGAAGATATATGGCGACTGGATGATCTCATGCCGGGCGTTCATAAATTGTGTGACCTGACAGCACTGGATTATTTTCTCTGCGGCTCCGTCAAGTCCTTAGCTTACGTTAAAAAGCCAATGACTTTGGATGAACTCGAGCCCCACATTCGAGACGCTATTTCTGAAATAACACATATTAGGCCAAGACCGCTTGAAGCACTGCCAGCAAAACTATTTCATGCTTAATGGCATGAATTAAACTTCAAAATAATGCTAGAATCATTTTATATCTCAAATCATTGTTCTTCTATTGTTCGTATCTGGTTACCTGTTCAGCTGTTTCTGAAAGAGTATCAATCATTCGAACATAGCTTTTCAGAATGTCCGGCACTACATGGCTTAAGAGATCGTATCTTCTGTACAAAATTACGCTCGTCTGCAAAGTCTCAGCTACTAGTCAGGGAAGTCATAACGTCACAATCAATCGTAGAAAGCTTGTTAAAAAAAGAATAGAGAGCAGGACTAGGTTGTGGTAAGTCGATATATGTGCTTATATGTCCCACAAATTGAGACGACCTTAAACAAAACCATTTTCAACTCCACTTAAGCAAGGACCCAATGGATTCAACAATGCAAATCGCTTTGTAACATCCCTGGAATAAAGAAATTCGTTTCGTTCTGTTTCACTTTGTTGTACTATCTGAACCAAATTGTGTAAAAGATTCATTGTTTCCTACAATTTTAACTGAAATCTTCAACTGCAAAGTAACCACCTATTAGTCCAACAACTTGATTCGAAAAAATATACCATTTTCCATTGATTCTCATCACTTTTACGCAACCACATGGGAGTATCCATCGATTGGGTATGCCTTTCTTTCCTGCCATCAAACAGCCATTTAATGTACAATATCACAATCGTCTGCTTTTTTCTGGTAAAATAATAAAAAACAAAACGATTGAGCAAAACTCAAAAATCCATTAAAGTGCAGTTTTTTTAAGGAAATGCTAATTTCCTCTTTCGTTGCAAGGCTCCAAACCCTATGTCGTTTAAGGAAAAGAAGTGAATTATTGCATGAGTGCAGTCATGCAATCGAGTAGACAATTAAAAATTACCAGAAGTAAAAAGAAGGAAAACATCACCTCTTGGGTAATAATCGTGGCACAGATGGAACTGGTGATAGGTTTGGCATATGCGGATGACATGGTTCATGCTGACCACTGGCCAAACATTTATTTCTGCCCCATAGAGTGGTTCAAATGAGCCGCAGATACAGACTCAGAAAGTGTTACTTGCGCCCATCCCAATGCCTGTAGGACAAGTGATAGTTTCCACAAAAATTTCAAACTCGGGAATCTCTGTACGGAAAGCTACAGACATGAAGAGCGAGAGTTCGTAGTAGAGCCACGCTGGGAATATAGAGACTACATAGCGGCGACGAAGACCAATATAGCGCTGTTCGGTGGAATGAGATGATGATACCCATAATTTCCGCCATATCCAAGCGTAAGTCAAACAAGACTGCTGGACCTAAAAGCCTACATGCCGAGTTCTTCAAAGCAGCTGGTGATGACTTTGAAGAGAGCTCTCTATGACGCATCTCTAATGATGAGTGTATGCCTGATCGTCGAGAAGGGACATTGTGCCCATTACAGAGATATAGCATCAGTCTCCTCAATATCGAACCCTGTCAGTTGGGCTTGAGGCCTTGGTATAGCCTGGAGCACAACCAAGAAGTCCAAATCGATTTAAAGGCTGCATACTCGTATGACAGCATCTATAGAGACGAGCTACATAGACTCATGTTTAGCTTTGACATTTCTGCCAAACTCGCTCACTTGTGGAAGACGACGATCTCACCTTTGATGTCAAAAAGGATTTAGAGAAGGTGACGCGCTGAAAGAGCTGTGCGAAGCTCAGAAGAAAAGGCATAATCTTTCAACACTCTGTCCAAGTGCAAGCGTACGCCGACTATATTGAGATAACTAGCAGAACTCAGTGAGCTGTCACTGATCCGTTCACTACTATTTAGACGGAAGCTTCAAAAAGAGTTTTAGGGCTGAACCAAGTATACTATATCCTGTCAGCAATAAGAGACACAAAACATCCTCGAATTGGACCGAAAGTAACAATCGAATGACACAACTTCGAGGTAGTAGGGGGTCTACCTCGGGTCTGCTGCGAGCTGATAATGACATCCCAGCGGTAATTAAACTCAGAATAGGTCTTGCCAATCGCTGTTTCTTTAGGCTAAGAAAGCAATTGAGTAGTAGAGCCCTATCCAGAGCAACTTAAGAGACTCTGCATAAGGCCTTGATCTCTGTTCTATTTTATTAAATTTTATCGAAAGTAAATGAAGATATCCTCGATAGCTTCGAGAAGAAGATTCTCCATAGAGTTTTCGGTTCCAATTGCCTACATGTGGACTGAAGTTTAAATGCAAGGAAAAGACACTACCTCAAGGGTACTACGTGACTCAAGGGGACAATTTTAGAAAAAGTAGGTAGCAGGTAGCAACTATCCGTCGATAGGACTTAAAGTGAGAATTAAGGAATCTTTGCCCAACCTTGGTAGCTTAGAAAATTCAGTTGTAGAATGCCAAACCTATCCCTTCAATGAAATCCTTCTACGGCGGTGTCGTAGCCAACAGAGAAAAAAAGTGGATCATACAGGTTATGGGTGAAAAGATTGGTAGTTAAGACCAACGTATATCGCAGATAAGCCGCTAAAACTAGTTATGGCTACCAAAGTAAAGCTTCGACAATGTCACTCATCACGTATCCTAGTGAAAGATCGCACCTTACGTGTACTCACCAGTCTTGTGTACTGTCTGGACTAGCACTAGCTAATGTAGATGCTCCTTTAGGTCCTTTACTCTGTAGGTTTCTGCCTCTATTCGAAGTAGCCTGTGTTTCGGCTACTTTTGTTTTAGCAATGTCTTGTTCGCAATTATTTTACATGAACCTTTGTAACCTATGAAGACTTCAGCTACCTCCTTGATGATAGTGCGACAGTGGATCCACTGACTGTATCTGGCTTCTGAAGACACAGATTTCTTTTCGTTTGATAGTCGATCTTTTATTCGGTTGACAGTGACCATCTGGGAAACACAAGTTGCTACATGAATTCTGACAAATATGTCGAAAAAATCGTCGAGCATCCTCTCGATATCGTACGCAAGGTAGGTTTGCATATTCGGACCTAAAAATTCACAAATTTCCAGAAAGATGGAGAAGTTCAGTTGTAAATCAATGCTACCCGCCAAATGGTCTAAAAAGCCATGTCTTAGAGAAAGCATCCATCACTTTGCCTGAAATACTAATAAAGTTCAATCAGCTTAGCCCACTTAGGTTCAAATTCCCAATTAGCCATCAGCATACCTCCAATTACGAGGTTCCCACGAAGACTGTTCGCACGGGCCATTCACAACCAAATGATCTCTCTCTCTCTCCCGTCTTACCACAGTTGCATGACATGTGTACATCACGTTAAGCACAGTCGCCGCCATTCATATTGTGTCTGCGCGATATTTGTTGCGAAATTTCTTAGCCCACACAGTCGACCAGGTTCACATGGGAAATTTTCTCTATCAGAATACAAACAGGAAACTCGTCTGTTTGCTGCCACAAAGGCACCTTATGCAACCATTCTAGTGAACTCTTTTCACTTTTTTAGTGTAAACAAGTGTCAAGTGGGACACAACTGGTTTCCGCTCTCAAGTACCAACCCATCATCAGCTCAAAATTTACATAACCCGAAATCGAAACCAAAAAACACAAAAAAAAAAAAAAAACGAGGCCCAATTGCGTTGTACCCTCCTCGTGTAAGTGTAAGCTCTGATGACCTGCGCACTAATTTTGCAAATCATGTAGTCATGGTGATTTCCTAATGCACATCGGCATGGATGTCTCTCTTCCCGGACGGCGGAATGCCTCCATTTTTTTTTTAATTCGCTTTGTGACCTTATGCACGCTTCTGTTCTGCCCCCTCCCTTGGGTAGAAAACAGCCAGCACACATAGCATAACTTTCACTTGCAGACACTTAACAAAAAAAGTAAGCGAAGACGAAGAAGAAGCAGAGAAACGGAGAATTTTCGAATATAAGGAAAAAAATATTTTTCGTGTGATGCCACATTTGATAATAAGTTAAATAAATTGATTGCTGGGTTTCTATTTAGAAAAAGAAAGGTAAACAGCTTTGAGATACTCGTAGACTCACACCTAGTGCTCCACCTCGGCGCAGCGCTTCGTCAGCACTGACTTGGCCAATACAAAAGAGAGAAATAAAATTGTTTTCTTCTTTCATGTAGTTTTGACAATCACAAGAAGATTAATTAGCAGGAAGACACCAATTCACAGGTGGTGTGCCATCCAGACAATGGTTTCACTTTCATAACGCAAAGCTTTTTTTTTTTTTTTCTGTCAGTGAGTCGGTGGAAGCGACGGTGGTGTCTAATGGTGATGATTTCATGTTGATGGGCGTCAAATTGCTCCAGAAACATACTGGTGGCGTGAACTGGCCAAGCAACACCCTACGTAATGCGTAATTCACTCAAACTACCTGCGAGTATGTAGTATCTGTATGGACGCAGAGTTGGGGAAAAGGCCTGTAGAGAGGGTATTCCACTCACAGGAGGGTGCTGTTTCACCTCTGCTCTATAGGCACATTTTATTCGTTACGTTTCCACCGATGACAGTGGAAGTCCTTTGGGTTGTGGTGCACTCCTCCTCTGAAGAAACATCGTTGCAGATGGTTAGAATAGGTTCGTGGGTAGGCGACTTGAAAAATTTCACATCGCCACACTCAGGTCAGTACAGACCCATTGTGATACCCATAGGGTATCTTGCCCATTGGTAAACCCTAGTCTTAATTTGATTCCTGTGGACCACCAAACCATCCAGAAGATTTCACTAATTGGTCTATTTGATAATTCCTCAAGATCACAGAGGAAGAGTCGCCCTAGAAATTTAAATCGAAGGTGAATAAGCCCAGGGCAGTGACAGAGAAAGTGGGTCGTATCTTCATGGGCTTCCTTGTCTCCACATCCCCGACATAAATCTTCATCCGTGAGTCTTAGCTTTCTCATGTGGTACCGATGAGCGTTATGTCCCATGATAATTCCTATCAGGATAGAAAGGGATTTCCAGTCCTAGGGAGGACCATCTACCATTTGTCTCTCTGCTGGCCCTCAACCATGGCAATGCGCAAGGCGGGATAAACACCGAGGTGTCTACCTGTTGTTACGTAGATTCAGAGCGCCTTCCCATTTCCTGGTATTCCTTCGTGTCCAGGGATCCAGTAGAAGGCAACCTTGTGCTGTGTTCCATGAACCTTAAGTTCTTCACGACAGCACTTCACAAGGTTGGATTTCACACCGCCTGGGTGTCGATGAAAAAGGTGATACCTTCCCCTGGTAGTACCTTAATCGCAGTTACACGAGCAGCTATGGTTCAGTAGGCGGACTGATCTTGCCAGACCCTACGCCTACATCCATCTTAGATCCATCTGTGAAGATAGAGATGGCGCGTGTGTTGGCAGGCTGACTTCAGGAATTTTCCTTTAATACCAGTTCGGTCTTCTGGGGATTGACTGCTAGTCCACATTTCTTCAGATCCAGGTGACTATGATCCTCAGCGCATTCGCTAAGGAGTATAGTTTGCTAAGTGTAGGTTATATGTCATCCGCATATGCGATGGTCTTCGTTGCAGAAACTGGACTGTTTGACGCCCTCCATTCGGACCACCTAGTCATAGGAGTAATCAAGCTGACTTTCTCGGTTGGGATGTAGCCCTGCATGAACCTTATGGTGGCCTTTTGTGTCACGATGGTGCCCAGAATTTCATCAATCTAGACTTCAACACTTTCTGAAACGAAATATCGGACAACGAGTGGCTTAGAGGAGGTCTCTCTTCCAGAAGATCGATGTTCACCAACGGAACTTTCCATTGCGATTTAGTACGGGCATTCTTTAGTCTGAGCCCCTCGTCAATCCGCTCTGAATGGCGGTTGGGAGGAGCGCCGTAGTTAGTATTTCTTTGGTGAGGTAGAACGTCCTTGTTAGGTGTAATATTGCGAACGAATGGAACTGCCTGCAGATTGTGGCGAAGCTGCAGACAACGATTGTGTTTGACTAGCTGTTGCAGGAAGGAGTATAAATGTACGAGTGGCTAGTTTCGGTCGAAGTCAACATCGTCGAGAGAGATCAGCTAATTGCTGGCAGATTCATTGTCATATGGATGTAGTACGACAGTTATACCTCGTTTAATCGTCGAGTAAGGTCTTCTCTGATGTTGTTCAGGATAACATGGTGATGTGGCCTATGCACTTGTTCTTCTCCGTGTTGTACCCAGCATAGGCCACAGTTGCACTAGCTTCACAATTCTTTCGTGATCCTTCGATAGAATCGGAATTTTGAATAATCAAACTCAAAGGTTATTCCCACTTGCTTCAAGTGAAGTAGAAAGTCATGCTCCCCACATACCATACAATACAATGGTCGAAACCTTGTTCACAAGCGTCCTGCACCCAGAGATTCTGTCTTTCAGTACATCGCCAATGAGGGTCTATCAATGGCTTCAGATAGTCATGTAGATTAATGTACACTATGTGTCCGACACGTGAGTACAATGTCAAGCCTCCATCTTCATCGGGCAAGACATACTTGAGCGTGCCTGCAGCGTGCCAATTTTCATACGAATGCTTCAAGTCGCCATAGTAAAAGTCGCTCTGCTGGACGCCCAACTGTGCTAGTTCGACTGGTAACGATTCTCGTTCTGTTATTTAGACCGGGTGGAGTAGAATCTCTCTATAGGCGCAGCCAACATCCTTCTACAGCAGCCAGTGGCTGAACTGGCTTAAGACGATCCATTTTCAAAAGGGATTTCTTCAGCAAGGGCAGGACTGTGAAGGACTTTTGTTCAGACATCTTGGGCTTGGGGACGAGTACTATCTTGTGGAATGTATTCCGATTGAGATGTCTAAGTCCTATCTTTTGAAAAGTGCCATCTGATTTGCAATTTGATTCAACAACTCAGTCTAACTGTCACTACCTAGTGTGGAAACAACGAACAATGGGTTGGTGTCTCAAGACCTTTCTCGCCAGCTCCTACCTTCTAATTAGTTGCCACAAACTTCAAGGCTTTTTGAGAGACGCAAACCTTTTTTCATCAAAATTTCAGCTAACTAACAAAATTTCGTAATAACCACGTACCGGACCCTGATGTTTCCTAAAACATTCACCTGACCTAACCTAACACACAACTAGGCCAGATGACAACAGATGAAACAGCTTTCTTCTCATATCAGATGCACTTACATCCCAAGAGCCGTGATTATGATTCACGGGAGCAGCTAACAAACCTTCGGTCACATCTGTCATACTCGGTAATCTTCTTGCGCATTCAGCCAATGTCATGGTTTGAACCCCAGCACTAGGTTAGGAATACAAATATCCGTTGTGACCCACATGATATGCCAAATAAATTGCAAAGCAATAATGTTCAATGAAAGTTCTAACGCTATTTCCGCTGCAATGAACATTCATGACATCCCACTTAGGCATGACATTGTTCCGAGTAAACGAATTATCGGTTCGTCACTATAATTTCACTTGCTACCCATGGAGAGGGTGTGCTAAATTAACGTCTCTCTCTCTCTCTCTCTCTCTCTCTGTGTGCGTCTGTCTGTCCAAACAATGGAAACCATTCGGTTAAGTGTACGCATTCCATCTAGATTGACCAAAAAGTATCTGAAGCATGTGTTGGAGGAAAAGAAAGTAAAATTTTCGCACATATGTATCCGTTTGTCTACCGAAAACCATACGCAGTAGAATTTGTCGCGCTTCTACCATACACACATCCATACATCCGAAGACGGACGGAAAATAAAAGAAAAAAACAAAAAACCACTCGTGAATGAGTTAATAACAAACGAAACGAAATTAAACGAAGCGTTAACGTCCGATTTGTGTTACTCACGGATTGCTGTAACGCACCTACACGTTCCACTTCGTGCTGCCGCTGCCGCTGAGCTCAGATACTCGTACGAGTAGGTACTCGTATCCACCAAATAAATTTGACACTTTGTTTTCGAATGGAATTGTGTCTGTGCCCAAATTGCTTCGTGATCTGAGGTGAATAGCTAATTCAAAATCGTTTATGAAATACCGAGGCATTATCGCAACACAAATTTGAATTATCGGTTGAAGAGAGTTTAATGAGTTTAATGGCCGTATGGATGGCAGGTATCTATGCTCAGAATGCGAATGAGGTGAACAGGTTGTTTATTTTGATTAATAAATCATAAGCAGCGAAAAATTTCACTCAACCGCCTGGTTGTTGTGAAGTGTTGATCATTTTCGATTATGGGTGTAAATATGTAGTTATCGATGGTCGAAGAAGACCGTCCAACCTGGAGTGGAAGTGGTGAAAATCGCCAAAGCACTTTGCGTCAGAAGATACACTGTATAGATGGCTGTAAGGGGATTTTCAAGGACACTCATACGATGACACATCCGTATTATGTTTAATCCCATTTGGACTGATTGCTTCCCCCTTCGAACGCACCCAGCCTATATGCAGAGCCGTTAAGGAGAGATTGCGCCGCAGAGGTGGTAGCAGTAGCTGCAACAAAAAGAACTGACATTAGCAGCATTTATGGACATGAAGAGGCCCTAAGATTGAAAGCATGCCCAACTTACGCAAGATCAGCCAAGCTCATCCTATGGTCTCGCGAGGAACTCCCGAAGGAGGGGGCCTTGTCTCCATTGCTATGGAATTCAGTTATAAACGAAGTCCTTATTAAATGGTTTCAACTCTGCCATCCTCCATATAAATGCTGACGTCTTTCAAGGCTCCGTTTTGTCTCCGACTCTCTTTTTTACTGCCATAATCGACCTCTTGTCTGCAATGTCTGAACAATGCCCCCAGCTTCTCATATTTGTTTCGAGAATCGGCCGTGGAACTGCCGGACTGGGCAGCATAATAAAATTAGGTAGCAACAGCAGAGTGCAATTTAATGACTCATAGACCCAATACCCTCTCCTGTCACTTAAGCACTTACATCGCCGAAGCCCAAAAACTTTCTATCCGCGGTATGTGAGTTAATGACAATCTTCGTTGAAATGACCGTAAATTCGACGTCGCTTTGAACGAATGCGAATTGTTTAGGATTCCTCAAATGATGCCTCTGATCTAGCTTCAACATATTAGGCATAGATCCATCCCAAGGTCGAGTACAATGCTAAGGTCTGATCCGGTGTATCAAAAACCTCTTTGCACCCAAAAAACTTGCTTCGGACGTACGTCAAGTATAGGGATTCCTTCCTTAGCCATAGAACACGAATGTGAAATGCTCTATCAAGCCTTTTCTTTGCTTCCTCCTTTCTTATAATCCACGAACATTTAAAACCAACGTTCTTCGGTATCTTCTATCTTCTCCAGCTGAATACCAAGCTGAAGTGAATTATAAAAAAAAACAGAAGGGTCCTTGATAATTCATCTACGACTTCGTTCATTATTGTTCCCTGCAAGGATCAGGAACCCAAGGCAGGTCAACCTGGAAGGAGATTGCTAGTTCCTTCGAGTCTGCTTGACTATCTACATATGTATGACAGTTTCCATCTGATAGACAGTCATGAACGGTTCCACCTTGTTTGAAGCCTCTGTACACTCCTGTCATTCTTTATGTTTTGGGGAATCGAACTGGATATCCGATAGTAGTGGAAACATACATACAGTAGGATGGGTCTGACAGTGCAGGAGACTTGCTTTCGGTTTGCTTTAGTATACCAAGTACGGTGGGTGCCGTGGCTCAGTGGTTAGTGCCTTGGACTATGGAGCAAGGGGTTCAAGGTTCGAATCCCAGTAGGAACACCTAAAAGTTTTTCACGGCCCCGCGAGCGTCTGACAAACATCCGAGAGTAAAACTGTCCTGAGAAAGTTTATCAAATAACAAATTGCCCCAGTAAGCCCCTTCCATTCGTGTAAAGAATATAACACGCACAACACGAATGGTACGTATATATACATAGTTGCGCCAAGTATATATACATATACCAAGTACGACCTTCTGGTTTTCCTGTTCTATTTCCTAGACGCTTTGTGCAAATCAACTTGTTGTCCAAGAAGACTCCAAGATACTTCATAAATAGAGACAGGAAGTTCTCCCTAGGAAGCTGTATCTAGAGTAGCATGTCTATCTTTCCATAGTTGACGCCGAAGCTGAAGTTTGTCCACTTTGCGTGATATGCAGTGCCTACAACATGACCTCACCCAGTGTATTCTTACATAAGTTCATCTACAACAGTAAGGGAGACAGTATTCTCCCTTGAGGGCCCCCATTCTGTACTCTACCTTCCCTACCTGCTCTAGGTAGCTCTTATAATCCGGTTGGAGATTTGATTATCTTTGAGCTCAACGAACTTTTTACTTTCCTCTACCTGAAGCTATAGTAGGCTTCTGTACTTAGGTACCCCTAAACTGATGACTCCCTCGATATCCCGGAAGTTGTTTTCTTCTACTTGAGGACAAAGCCTAAAACCAAACTCCTAAACAATGAGGTCTTGAGCTGGCGGCACTGCCTACAGCTTGAAAAAACATCTCAAATCAAAAAATAAAGCAAAAAATCTTTACAGATTCCATGGGAACAATGGTGCAAACCCTAGGAGGCAACTGCATGGTATAACAACGATCAGGCACACAGATTTTCCGCCATTACTTTGATTACATTATATGACGAAATGGGCTGTGCTTTGAGCAACATTCAACGGTTACTATTACATTTGGTTAATGCACATGAAAATGACTACGCAATTGCTGCCATCTTATTCCGCAGCAAATGGGTGAGTGATCGTCTTAAGTACGTACTCCAGCGTGTAGTTGTTGTAACTGATTGGTATTGAAGTTTTTTTTTTTTTTACTCATACGAGCGATGCGTCTGTTGTTCGCATTTGGTTGGAAGTAATGATCATGGTTGTGGGTGGATTAAGTGTCTTTGAACGAAACAATTTCCTGGGCTTCATCTTCCACTTGTGTTGCAACATAGTAGATACATTGGAGGTAGATACACTCGAATGGTCTGAGTGACCTTAGTGTAGTATTCCTTGCATTGGAAGGCGAAGTTAATCGAATGCATCTCGTAGAACCAGACAGGATTGGAATTGTCTCATAAAGTACAGCCAGCAACTACTAACCTTTACCATACACCCGTACTCGGAAAGGGATGGTCTGTGGGAGCAAGTAACATGCTGAGAACGGACTTTCGCAATGTTATGGAGGAATATGAAAAGAAACCTCAGGTATTGGATCATCTCTATCCTATTAACTACTACAGCTCACTCAATTTTAATTCAGAAGCGGTTGCAGGTTCGATGACAGCGGAAGACAGTTAAAGCCTTGCAATGTCATATAAATAGTGGAAAGGTCTACCCAACCGTATAGTAGCTTAATACAAATAACCAAATAATTGGTTCAGAGGAGACCATTCTTGGTGTCCCCGAGGTGTCTAGACTTGGACCTATGCTTTGTATCCTATGCACCAAACCGCCCATTCAGATGACAGCCCAAATATTGAGTGTCGCAAGTCGATACAAGAAACAACAAGGATGACGCAATTTGTAATGAATGGTCGATCACCAAACATTCGTAGCCCAAAGTGCCCAGCAGCATCTCCAAGGCCTTCAGACTGGTTTTGCCAAGTCAACGATGTAAAGGACCTGAAAGGATCTTTAAATGAGTCGTACGTTCAAACATTATGACTGCACTAGCTTCCGAGTACCTATTAGCCCCAAAAAGACGGCCAGATGCAGGTTACGAAACTTCATCAACACATGAGAACTGATGAGGACATCATTCCTAGTGTTTTGAACAAACTTCTGCTCCTTTGATGGACTGAAGGATTGAATTTATTTATGAATTCTTGATAGCGCAAGTTACGAGTATTGTCCGACTTCATGCTTCTTCAGGTTTATGTCTTCAACTTCTCCCGTAGGCCACTCTTCTCCTCCTTCTTAAGATCCAGGTTTTTTTGCCTCTTGTGCCTCTTGTTCCTCCATTATGCTAATGATAGTGGAGGTGCTGTGTCATATTTCTCTCGCTAATAGCTAGAAAAACAAATTTGCACCGAAAAATTTGGTTACGCATAAGCCACCGAACCAGATACTGTTCTCCTACTGTGTACCTCCTCGTAGCTCAATTCAAGTCAGATATTAAGTCTCTATGCGTCACGAGCACAAACGAGCCTGGCTGCTGCCTTCACTATATCTGGGAAATATTAAACATTTTTGCACCGAAAAATGTATCAAAGAATGGGTTACGCATACGCCACCGAACCGATTGCATGTCCAATTCTCATTCTAAGTCATGCCTGGGTGTTTCGTATTTTTTTTGGGTCCCAGTTTTACATGATCGACGTTCTTGACCTTAGCTTCACGGTGATGAAAGTCGTATTTATAAACCAATCGACGGAAGCTGCCATATCCTGTTGGGAATGATATAAGGTACGAGTTGGTTTGTTCAAAAGGGTTTTTCAATAGCGACATAACAACTTTGTACTTTAATACCAAGGCAGCCATAAACCTTTTTTATAGTCTGTTAATGCCAAAGCATCAGTCAAGGTTAATGTTTTTATTATGATAAATCTTACGAACGAGCAATGTTTGAAAATTCTTAAAAATTACTACAGAAATTCCTAGTCGATGGTCTCAACTTTAAGAGTTTTCGGTCGTAATAATCGTTCTACCAAACAGGCCAGACAGACCTCAACAAACCCATTTACGAATGAAAGTATCTATGATAGATAGATAAAAATTCTAATAGATTTGCAAATCGGACTGTTGTATTCGATACCCAGCATCTGTTGTGTAATTTGAAACTTTCTCATATTTTATTACTTCCTGATTTGCATGTGTGATGAGAGTATCTGATATTTATTCACTTTTCACATCACTTCTGCTTTGATTCATATTGATGAGTTCGCTAATGTGATGACTACCTATTAACTATTCATCTTCTGTTTACGATTTAATAGCAAATAACACCAAAGTCGTTGTTGATTGAGAGGTGTTAGGGACAACATACATTTTAGATAAGTAGATCTGAATTAGGAAGTTTCTTGACTGATCTGTCGGACCATCAGGCAGTACTTGTATCGATTAATTTCAGGAACTTATAGAAGAACCTTTGAATTTTCCGAAAAGGTTTTTTATGTACTCCCATCGACATGGCTTCCTGAAAGGTAAGTGCATCACCACAAACCTTTTCTTCGTTACCCTTTCCTTGTTCGAAAATTACATAACAGACGAAGTTCGATTTCATCTAATAATCCTTTTTAAACTGTCTGCCCTCGAGTTTGGACCCATATTGTTAAAATGGATATCTTCTTGCTTGGAAAACCGTTCTCATAATGGCACGCGTTAGGTCAGTTTTATCGGTTCCTGTTAAACCACATTCGGCGTCCCTCAAGGCAGCCATTTAGGTCCTCTTCTGTTCATTCATGTTATTAGCGATCTTGATAGAGAATCTTAAAACACTTTCACGTCGCCATTTCTCATCCCAAGACCCTAGTCTCCTTCAACAAGACATCTACAGTTTTTCGATCTGGTACCTCGGAAATAGCTAAGAGCTCAACATCGCCAAATGTGAATTAATTACTTTTTCACAAAAATTCTATGACGGCTAAGCATAGTTCATTCTCTCGGCGATCTTGGCAATCTATGCGACAGGAAGGTCTATTTCCTTCATCACTAGGATTTGTTAAAGGATGGACGTGACTAAATCACTTTACACCTCCATCGTAAAGGACTGGGCCTTGAATACATGCTCTGGCTCTCATTTTAGTTCATGTGTCTAGAATTGAGAAGATTCAGATATATTTTTATTGATTTTACTCTTCGAGGTCTACTGCGGGACGATTCTCTCATCCTAGTTCCTCATGAAGACCGCTTCAATCTCATTACCTTGACAACCCTTGGGGGTCATATGGAGTTCTTTCGATTCTATCATTCTATTTCTTTAACCCTCGTAATTTACGAC
This sequence comes from Xylota segnis, assembly GCA_963583995.1. Classification (NCBI taxonomy): domain Eukaryota; kingdom Metazoa; phylum Arthropoda; class Insecta; order Diptera; family Syrphidae; genus Xylota; species Xylota segnis. The sequence goes on from OY757237.1 coordinate 40,337,394, forward strand.
ACCTTCGACTTTTCTATCTACCGACCCACCGTACCTCTTATTTGAGACTTCAACCGCAGCACTCTCAGCCTAAAACTAAATCTTCATCACCCTACTCACCCTGAAAGCCCAAGGTTGTGAGTGAGTTAGTTTTTTTAGTCCTTTGCACACGATCTTGCTCAAGACACTAGAAAGGCTGCGCACTCACTTCGAACAACTATGTAAGTTTTCACTCCAACAGTTCGATGCCTAACAGAACCCCTAAGTCTTCAAAAAGGTAGTTCCTGAGGCTTTCTTGGTTCTGCATAGGCTTAAACTTTAATTTTGATTTCTTCTGCACTTAGTCGTACTTAGTCTCAAGGGATTATGACCGTGACCCTGCAGTTGTTGAAGAGTTGTTACGAGTAATCATCATCGGCTTTTCATAGTTTCGTGAAGATTGAAATTCTATTCAAGTTAATGGTCCTACCAATGGCCCTGGCATAATCTTTTTTTGCAGGGAAAATTGTCTCATCGTTTAGGCTAAGGTCAGGAGATGGTATCAGTTAGTCCTTGTGGGTATCTAGGAATATCAGTTACGTTGCAGTGACCGAAGTCGTCACGTTTCTATAAGTTGGGTTGTTTCAAACTAGGCTTGTGCATTTTAGTTCAATTCAGACAGCGCTCAGTTCAGGTCAAGTCGCGACCTCGTAGAGATCTTTCTAGCTATCCTCTTGCAGATGTTGAGTGGATTTGCCTTCTAGCTAAGATCAAGTACATGTTTGAGCTAAGGAGGAGGTGATATCTAAACGCCTCATTGCCAGGAATACTTTTATGTCCAGCGACTCATATTATTATGTACAGCTAGCTGCAGGACGGTATGAAGATTATGTTAAACCAGCTAAGACTCAAAGTCACAGGACATGAGAGCTTTTAGAGTTGCTTTGTTGTTAAATAATAATAATACACTCTCTGACACAGAGCTCGAAATTTTGTTAAGGATCTTCATATGTCCATCTAGCTTGGTGGTATCGAAAAATAGGTGAAGCTTATTATTGGCACAAAACTTATATGTGGAGGTGAAAGGCCTAGAAGGACTTCCAGTGCAGTTGTCGGATAGGCCAGTCTTTGCACTGTTTGTAGCGCTGAGCGGGAGAAGCCTTGAATGGACTTTTCCCACCACACAAGCGACGCAAAGGTTATTATTGGCGTGATGATGGTGAGGTAAGTTATTTTTGGTTCTAACCCAATTTTTTTTCCTAATGGCCTAGAACAGGCCCAGAACGCTTTGGTCGCCTTTTCAGTGGTTCTGTCCAGATGAGGTTTCCCATTAAGTTAGAGTGATCCCGAGATATTTTGTTTCTTTTGAGAAATCGATTCGCACACCATTTGTAGTTAGTGTTGGGAGGTTGATGTTTCTCTCATCTCCATCCTACTACCTCCACCTCCAACGTGCATTCCTTGAACGATGGACCTCTACAAGCCAGTACATGTACCTGACGCGTCTCTCTTTTCAAAGCGGAGACCCTATCTTTCGAAAATAAAATATGAAAAAAACTAAAAATGAGAGTAAAATTATAAACTTTCTTCGACACAGGTAAGATCGTAAATAAACCAACAACACACCCGTAACATATAAACAAAATGATGTCTTTCAGATGAATTCCGACAACAACATGTGAATCATCGCACAAATGCGTATGAAAAGGTATCGAAACAAAAAATTCCTCCTCGCATACCTCGCATATGAACAATTAAGTGAAAGTTTCTGTCAGTTGCAATTCTGATCGCCCATTTAGATACAACGGCGTGCTTGTCGCTGTCACCGTGATGTCATATACTTTGCGTTTTTGTTTTTTTTTCTTTTGAAAAGTCATTTTTAAAACATGGTTTCTAATTCGGTTTCTTATGGGCGATTGAACCCGAAGCCGATGGCTTGCAATTGTTGTTCGGTTAATAAATTAACTATGCTGATAGTTTGATGCCAATTTTGACGAATCGGTGACAGTGTACAGCCAGTAATGGAGAGAAAATCAGTGTGGACCTTAATCTTAATCGGGCCCTGACAGCCGGCTTGACTGTCTCTTTTTTGAGTTATTTTAACAGTAATTATGATCGGGCTATTGGAGGGTAAACGGTGTGCGATGGCCTACAGCGTTTTGTGTTTAATATATGGCACACCGTGTACTGCATGCAAAGTATCTCATTATAAATTAATTGAGTGGAGATACATTTAAGTGCAAACAGGTGGGCCATGCCTCTTTTGCATAGAATTAGGAAATTTTTGAGTTTTCTTTTACGTGTGCCCGATAGGATGGAACTGCGGTAGAGATTTGTCAAACGAGTGCTAAAACCAAAACTAACTCTCGATGCACGACACGTGATTAGATGATTTAGAAGGCAAACTTGGAATACGTCTTGTTTGGGAGGTAAAGAGAGTTAAGAAGTCATAAGTACGTCGTGTGACAAGAAATCTACCTGCAAGATCCAGTGATTCCCAATACACGATCTCTGGAGTTATTATGAATGTTTCTCTCCATCAAGTGACGAAAATGGCATCAATGGTAGGATCATTCCGCTCTGGATTTCTTTGATCCTACAATCAAAAATTTAGGCACGCAAGGCACATATATTTCCCAACCTGTATAAATGCAGATGAAAACGTTATCAGTTAGCAAATACTACCTAGTCTCAGGCTATAGAGTCAAGATGGTTTAAGTACGAAAAAAACACTAAAAAAGTACAATAAAGCTGTGAAGGAAACAGCATCGATAAGGAGATACTCGATTAATGACAAGGATGCGACCCAAATGCTAGATAATTTTGCTGAACTTAGGGCAGATTGCCTTAAAACGTGAATGCGGCAGCAATGACCAAGACAAAGAGAAGCTTCGGAAGAGATAATTAAAGAACTTTTAAAGGGACTCTGGATAAACTAAGATCATAATGTTCATCATGAGTACAAGTGCCCATCACTTCCCGGATAATAACCGAGGAACTCGTACAATGCGGCACGACAAGAAAGGCTAGAAAGGCTAGAATCCCCCAAATCAACTGTCGTAGAGAAAGTCCTGGAAAGAGTTATTCGCTACATAGGCGGAACCAGATTCGGGATATCAGTTTCTGGTTCGATGGCGTATGTGTAACCTACTTTCTTCGCATTTTTTGGTAGCAGCTAAGCTCGTTTGTGCCAAGGATTCACAGAAACAGAGTGCTCTTCTTGAATTTTGCCATCAGGAACCAGATTCGGGATATCAGTATCTAGGTTGGTGGCGTATGTGTAACCTATTTTCTTCCCATTTTTTGGTGCAAAAATTTTCAATTTCTCCTGACCACGACGAGGTAGCAGCTAAGCTCGCTTGTGCCAAGGATTCACAGAAACACAGCGCTCTTCTTGAATTGTGCCACCAGGAACCAGATCCGAGATATCATTATCTAGATCGGTGGCGTATGTGTAACCTATTTTGTTCCCATTTTTTGGTGCAAAAATTTTCAATTTCTGCTAACCACGACGAGGTAGCAGCTAAGTTCGTTTGTGCCAAGGATTCACAGAAACACAGTGCTCTTCTTGAATTGTGCCACCAGGAACCAGATTCGGGATATCAGTATCTGGTTCGGTGGCGTATGTGTAACCTATTTTCTTCCCATTTTTTGGTGCAAAAATTTTCAATTTCTCCTGACCACGACGAAGTAGCAGCTAAGCTCGTTTGTGCTATGGATTCACAGAGACAGTGTGTTCATCTTGAATTGTGCCACCAGAAACCAGATTCGGGATATCAGTATCTGGTTCGGTGGCGTATGTGTAACCTATTTTCTTCCCATTTTTTGGTGCAAAAATTTTCAATTTCTCTTAAACACGACGAGGTAGCAGCTAAGCTCGTTTGTGCCAAGGATTCACAGAAACAGAGTGCTCTTCTTGAATTGTGCCATCAGGAACCAGATTCGGGATATCAGTATCTGGGTTGGTGGCGTATGTGTAACCTATTTTCTTCCCATTTTTTGGTGCAAAAATTTTCAATTTCTCCTGACCACGACGAGGTTGAAGCTAAGCTCGTTTGTGCTATGGATTCACAGAGACAGTGTGTTCATCTTGAATTGTACCACCAGGAACCAGAATCGGGATATCAGTATCTGGTTCGGTGGCGTATGTGTAACCTATTTTCTTCCCATATTTTGGTGCAAAAATTTTCAATTTCTCCTGACCACAACGAGGTGGTAGCTAAGCTCGTTTGTGCTATGGATTCACAGAGACAGAGTGGTCTTCTTGAATTGTGCCATCAGGAACCAGATTCGGGATATCAGTATCTGGGTTGGTGGCGTATGTGTAACCTATTTTCTTCCCATTTTTTGGTGCAAAAATTTTCAATTTCTCCTGACCACGACGAGGTTGAAGCTAAGCTCGTTTGTGCTATGGATTCACAGAGACAGTGTATTCATCTTGAATTGTACCACCAGGAACCAGAATCGGGATATCAGTATCTGGTTCGGTGGCGTATGTGTAACCTATTTTCTTCCCATTTATTGCTGCAAAAATTTTCAATTTCTCCTGACCACGACGAGGTAGCAGCTAAGTTCGTTTGTGCCAAGGATTCACAGAAACATAGTGCTCTTCTTGAATTGTGCCACCAGGAACCAGATCCGAGGTATCATTATCTAGATCGGTGGCGTATGTGTAACCTATTTTGTTCCCATTTTTTGGTGCAAACATTTTCAATTTCTCCTAACCACGACGAGGTAGCAGCTAAGCTCGTTTGTGCTATGGATTCACAGAGACAGAGTGCTCTTTTTGAATTGTGCCACCAGGAACCAGATTCGGGATATCAGTATCTGGTTCGGTGGCGTATGTGTAACCTATTTTCTTCCCATTTATTGCTGCAAAAATTTTCAATTTCTCCTGACCACGACGAGGTAGCAGCTAAGTTCGTTTGTGCCAAGGATTCACAGAAACATAGTGCTCTTCTTGAATTGTGCCACCAGGAACCAGATCCGAGGTATCATTATCTAGATCGGTGGCGTATGTGTAACCTATTTTGTTCCCATTTTTTGGTGCAAACATTTTCAATTTCTCCTAACCACGACGAGGTAGCAGCTAAGCTCGTTTGTGCTATGGATTCACAGAGACAGAGTGCTCTTTTTGAATTGTGCCACCAGGAACCAGATTCGGGATATCAGTATCTGGTTCGGTGGCGTATGTGTAACCTATTTTCTTCCCATTTTTTGGTGCAAAAATTTTCAATTTCTCCTGACCACGACGAGGTTGAAGCTAAGCTCGTTTGTGCTATGGATTCACAGAGACAGTGTGTTCATCTTGAATTGTGCGATCAGGAACCAGATTCGGGATATCAGTATCTGGGTTGGTGGCGTATGTGTAACCTATTTTTTCACGCGTTTTTTGGTGCAAAAATGTTGACTATTTGACAAACTTCGTTTGTAATGAAAGTTTAAGCCTGAGTAGGGATTTAAAAATACAAAGTTCATTTGTTTTTATTAGAAAACCTTTTGAAAATACCGTCATTCGTACATGGGTTCGTTGAGTTTCTCAACTTCCAATGACATTGAAGTTCGTTGAAAACATACACGAAGGCTTCAATGGATGAAAAGATAGTGTAATACCCTATCCTCCTTTCTTAGTTTCAGCAGCTATAGTGGGAGGGGCACATTAGGGTTATTTTGGGGCCTATCTGATAACTTTGAACGGTTGTGGATGTTACAAAGAAGGTTTCTTAGAAAGAGGACCTCCCAAAAGTGGGCGTGGCCACATATTTATATTTTATTAGTGAATTGTAGATAATTCAAAAATACAAATATTAAGTCTAAGTAAAATAAATCGATTTTAAGTTCAATTGTTGACTTCCTTCTTCTCAAAAAACGAGACGTAGAATCACACTTCCTTAGCTCATCAATTACCGCCCAAAAAGTGGGGAAGGACCCTTGGAATAGATCATAAATATTGACGCACTCTAGAGAATAGAAAAAGTTTGTGTTTTGCGTAAGTAATTCCTTTATTTTTCTTAAGCTTTGTCGATCAGATATAATAATGTTCTTCATGTTTTCTTTTTTTTTCTTTTTAATTTTCAATTTGTTACAGATTTGTTTCTTTTTTTTTTTTTTTGTTTACTATTTTATTTTTGAGTAGTTTGAATGAAGCTAACAATATATGTATGTAGAAATGATTTTATATTTTGGTTTTTTTTTTTTTATTATATGTTCTTCGGCATCTAACATAGGTACAACAATCTTCACTTTAAAATGTTATTCTTAAAAATAAAAATAAAAATTGATGTAAAGCAACACAAAAAATATATATATGTATGTATGTATAAATTGAATTTAATTAATATTTAGAAATATCTGTTGTAAGGTGCTGTAACTGGATGTATTTTCTTTCATTTATTCGTAAGAGTCCTAACAAAGGTTTTAAGAACTTCAAAGTCAAAAAATTAGAAATAGTAATATATTTGTGTGGATTACTTTTAACACTTAAGTGGACCTATTAAATACTTAGCAGCTCTAGGGCCATACTGGACCATTCTTCAGTGAGCCAAACAATGCATTACTGGCAGAAGAATCCCTGCATCTTTCACACATATATTACACAATGTCTTACTCGTTCTGTTTTTTGCAAAACCTATCTGTGAAAGGCTTATATAAGATGCTCAAGCGATAGGATGTCAGGCTCAAAGTCGTAAGGAATATGGTTTTTACAGATCTTTTCGGGATTTGAAACCATTTTGACTAAAGCTTTCAGATTTCACTGTGTATTAACACTTTTAAAAATACCCGCAAAATGCAGGACCTGATTGGCCAGAACCTTAATTCTAAACTCTGTAATGTTGACCAGAAACCTGCATCAGTAACCTCTCCGGTCGAAAAGAGGATTCTGAAATGTACAGGCGTTCTTCGATTCATGACACGAATAACCTCAAAATGCCTAATTTTAAGAGTTGCAGGTTCAAAGTTTCAAAGGTTTTGCATTTGGAGGCAATAGAGTACAATTTCCCAAATTGTAGGGCTCTATTTCGGGCCCAGAGTATTGTGGTTGACAGGCATTTTCTGAACTAAAAAAGGACCAATAATCTGAGGACGAGACAAAGATCTTTCACAATCAATCAGAGCTGGTTTTCAGCATGACCATTTGTGTGTTCTGAAAAATGGGAAAATATTCCAACTGACGAATCGAGGAAGGAAACCCTGCATTACAGCTAGGCCAGCAGCAGGACGAAGCGAACTGGAGTCACTATATCCCATAAAGATGAGATAAGTACAACATAGTATGCAATATGACAAGTGAATTGTGTCATCTGAAACATCCTTCTCGCCTTTCAAATCACTGCAGCGTTACCATGTGGAAATAATGGTAACCAGGGATCCCTTATTCCGATTAAAGTGCAATGTAATGTAATATCCGTCGGAGTTTGATTGGAAACAGGAGCTAGATTAATGAAATACAGCCCTGTTACCAATGACGCTTTTGAATTTATTCCACCATTCCAACAAGAAGTGGCTTTCCCCTAAGTCTTAGGGGAATATGGTGGCTTAGCTTTGCAAATTAGTTGCAAATATGCACTAAAAATGTCGACTGAGCTCGACTTGGCATAATCCGACTCAGATCTGGGCAAGGCTAGATTGTAAACGTTAAGCAACTTCTCGGTCCTATGCCAAAACGACAGCTCTTCTCTTCGACGAGCACACTGAATATCCTTTGTTTCATAAGTAGTCGCGGCCGGTTTAAATAGTCCCTGAGCTGTCGGTGGTAGATATAGCTCTGAGTGTCGAGCAGAAAACCAACCGAAACCTGTCCAGAAGGTAGAGAGGTAGAAGTGGTGATTCAGACCTCACTTAGCACAGTTGTCCCATTTTTGAACCACGACATGGATGTTGGTTGCCATTTCGAAGAAAGATTGAGGAAATATTTGCCTTAATTGCTCCACAAGTGACCAATGGAGCACTGATACCCAATGCTCGAAATTCTTTATGAAATTCAATGTGGGAATAACGTAGCCTATTGGCGTCGATGTGAGTTCCTCTGGTACATAATCCAGATCTTCGCAATCCTATAAATGGTCTCTGAGATCGGACGCTAAGTAATTTGTAGGTCAAAGGTTTAAAGGACTGTTAGAGCGCCTATCAGAATTTACCGCAAAAAACCTATTCTATCTAAATGCTGCTCTTGGTACCTTACTCCATATGATTATCCTATGGGCTTTTTTTAGGGCTGTGTACATTTGCAGTGTCAATTTTGCTTGAAAGCTTAGAAGGCTATGATGGCTAGAATGACTGTGAGATACTTAAGACTGAACGATAGTGTATTTCAGGTATTTTCGTTTTGGTAGTGAAAAACATTAGTTCAGTGTTTTTCTTTGGATTGACTTCAAGTCCACGCTTTTTGGCCCAGACGATGACTTTAGCCAAAGCACGTTTCACGATCTCACTGATTACTAAAGGAAACAGTTCCGACTCTAAAATTACCATGTCGTCCTCATACCCGAAATGACACCTCCTTTGGGCATTCTACTGACAAATTTGTTCATGGTCCTGTTTCCTAGAGTTCCTTGCAGAATTCCAAACCTAACCATAAAGACTATCCATCGATACTTAGTTCCTAACACCCAGCTCTGTGAAGGACTCGAGAATTGCTTCAGTGTCTACATTGTTATGTTCTATGCTTCTATGTTCTATGTTTTGAAAGGTAGCTACTACATAATGAAGGACTGTTTCATGAGGCATGGGTCCTGGAATTTGGGGAGGGATGACTCGATTGGATCTCACAGATGGTTATCTAGAATCCGAAGGAGTGCAGACTGAAATCTTTCGCGTTTTCATAACCGCGCCTCTTCTCTGTAAGAAGTTAGGTATTTAAAATGTAGCTCGGTATGATTCATGGGATTGCTAGCTCTTGCAAGGGTTTTGCCAACAATTAAAGAAGAATTCTAAAAAAGTCAAATTCATGGTTGAAAATGTTTGTCCGTAGACCCCATAGACAGAGGAAGTCAAAAACTTATTCTAAGTTCATTGACACGACAAAAGCCACTAAAGCCTAACTATAACTAGCCAGAGAATCCACTGATCTAAGGACAAGGCAGGATGGTTTCTAGGGTATCCAAAACTGTTTTAAAAAATTAAATAAGGTTTTGATAAACATGACCAGTTACAGCCTCTTACCGCAGACCGATAAATGCATTTAGATATATAGTTAATATACATATGTAAATCATAGAAAAAAAAAAACGTGCACCCAACATACGTACACTTGACTTGGACTTATTCATCTTAAGACACACTAGAAGAAGGCAAATACCAGTACATTAGTTATTTTTACTTGTTTTCTCTGCTTTAACTTTATCTATGTTTTGTTTTTTGAGAGCAATTATCGCTTAACAAAAGATTTGTAACAACATTAATAAATAATCTCATTGACAATTCACATAGTTTCGCTAATTTTGCTATTATATGCATTTTTTTTTTTGTGTATAATTAAGTCGGCTGTTTGTTGTTATTTTGTTAATCTTGTGTTACAAGTGAATGAATTTAACCTACTTTGCATAGTGGAGTTGATTTTCAATCGCAATTTTTTTTTATTTTACATAATTTTTATTTTTCTTTATTTTTCAGGAGCGGTGCTGCAATTGGAACCCAAAATTTTGTGTTTAAATATAAACTTTCTCTGTATTATAACATTTTTTTTTTGTGTTTTGGAAAAGAAAAATAAAACTAAAACAAAAGAAAGTACATTTGTTTTGTTTCATTTATATATATATATATATATAATGTGTTCTCTTAAAATATGATGTGGCTATTAAATACAATTTTAATATATTTATTTATTTATTTTATTTTATTTTTTATGTTTTTTTTCTTTGTTTTTTGTAAATGTTTATGTTTATTAATAGCAAGCTTTCCATATCAAAACTATATATGTATATCATAAGGAATCTTTATATATACTATGTGTATACATAATATATATGTCTACATATATATTTTTATATACATATACATACTGTATTTGTTTTTAATATATTTTTATTTCGCATATATAAACGCATTGATTTAACACACTAATAGGTATAATATTTGGACGATTTTGAAATTTGTTTGATGCAGTTTATATATTATTTTGTTTATATTTAAGGATGCATATACATAATGAGTATAGATTAGAATTTTGTAAATAAAAATTGCATTTTTTTTTTGTTTTTTTGTTAATACTATTTATATATAAATATATGTTTATATGTGGTGAGTTTTTGTTTTTTAGTTACTTTAGTCAAATCTGTTGTTGTCATTGCTAAATATATGTACAAAGTGTATGTGGCTGGTGTGGCCAGTTGAGAAAATATTTTAGTTTTGTGTGGTATTAGGTAAAAAAATAAATAAAATGAATATAGAAAGCGGTTGGTATAACGTTATATGTTTAGTTTTCAAGCTTGGGTTGTGTTGGATCTTGTGTAGGTGATTGGTCTGTAGAGAGTGTCGAATATTTTTGCAAGAGTTGAGTTTGAGTCACATGCCACATGGTCAGTACTAGAAGGGCCAAGGTCTACTTAATTGGTAGTAAAGTGGGGAAACAATTATTCAAACACTCTGTGTTTACTTAGTGGCCTGTTAGATTCCAGGATCGAGGTTCTTTCATTAAGTGACCCACAGACTGAGTACCTAATGAAGTTGGGTCAACACATGAATACTTTGAAACCAACAAGAACTTAGGAAATTAACCCTATTAGGTCACATTTGTAGGTCAAAGTCGTAGCAATTGGACGTGGACCCAAGTAAAACCTCTAAAAGAGTAGCTTGGACCAGGATAGGATGAGTCGTAGAGTATTTATTGAGTACACATCAATTTTATCAATTTATAAATCCTAAGAACTACTTTAGGAGTATGTGGCGTCCTTACTTAAAAGTGTATCATGCATTGAGAGTCACTCGAATCACTCATTTACCTACGAACTCTCTTAACTTCAAGCCTCTAATCTAAATCCAAGATATGTGGGAGCAGAGCTAACCACCTTCTACTAAGAGTCTCTAAAAAAAACTCGTTTGCCAGGAGGTAACTCCGGCTTCCTTTGGAATTTATCAAGGACAAGCTACATAGTATTATACTTCTTATTGGGAAATTGTTGGACAGCACTGAGAATGTGGTCTTATTGTGTAGACCCATGGAAATCTAGAGCAAGTAATGTAGAGCAAGTTTCGTACTGCCAAGATTGTGAGAGTGGAACGTGAAGCCCCTAAGAGAGGTCTCATCATTATCTAGACACAATCCCCAGACTGGTTTTGAAAATGAATGGACTTGGGGCTCTTCGGTTGTTTTTACTCAGATTAACAATAAAAATTGGTAGTTGGTACATCTTTCTTCAGATTTCTTGAATTCAAGTCTTACTTACTCAAGTGTGACACCAATTTTGGGTAGCTTGTCGATCATTTCGCTGCCCTGGTGGCCTTTATACAGGGTTTCAATGAAAGGCAAAGCATTTCTAAAGGCATTTTAACTATTTCCGGAATTTTCATCAATACCGAACACAATGCCTTTAAGTCTTTTCAAAGTGCCTCAGTTTGCACATCTACATATTTGGACGTGATACCGAGGCGGTGAGGGATATCACCTAAATCCCGCTGCAACATCATAGTCATTCTACTATAGTTACGTCGCAAGTCTTAGTCCATCTTACGACTGCAGCGTACATTGGAAAAGGTCTGACATATTCTGGTACATGTTTAAGAATCAAATGAAGCACTGACCCTGATATTTCTTTTTGTACTTTGATCCTGCGAAACCTTCGTGTAACTCTATTGGTAAATAGTTCTTAAACGCACATATCGATCAAGTCATCGATGAAGTCTATTGGTTTGGACTTAGAATTGACATATATGTATATATGTCCAAATATAAGGCTTGTCAAGGCTTGCCATGTGCGTTCAAAGGTAGGTCACAGGATCAAAAAAAAAAGACAATTCAGGATCAGTGCTTCAGTAGATTCCTAAACATGCTCTAGATTTCACGCTTTCATTCTCAAACCTAGTTTCCACACTGGGTAGTGGATAGAGTACTTCTTGACTAAAGTTCATTATGCAGCCTTCATAATAATGTTGCCTACTCCTGGAACCATTTGCTTAAAGAAAAGAACCAGAATTCTTCGTCTTTTCTATAAAGCCTCCTTAACTCATTCCCAGTCGGCAAATTAATGTTCATACAACATAGTCACAGTCTGTTCTGACTTTTAACTAATAGGTTCAACAATAGAGAATAGAGAAGATGAACTTCTGGGCTGATCTTCTTCTATCTTAAAAGAAAGTACTATCTGACGGATTCACTTTATATTGACTTGTGATACAATACACGTTCCTTACACTTTAAACACAGAGAGATATGGGCTCTCTTTCCGTACAGGATACTGGATGAAATGACAAAGATATTCTTGCAGTCTATCGGATCAGAAGGGAGCCTTAGACGAATTTTATATCCGCAACTATTCACAAATACGCGAGTTATGTCAAAATACAAAAGCCCATCAATCAAGGATACATTCAACTACAAAGCACATGTGCAGCATATCAGTTTTTGCAGTTTACCGTGGCACGGACTGCAAAGAGTCCTTTTTGAAGTTTCGTACACAGGTTCCTTGCTTTATCCGGTAAAGACTAGAATGGAGAACCTCCCTCTTAAGACACGAAACTGGATACAAGTGTATTGACAAGCATTTTCTAAATACCTTTTTTTTTAGCGAAGAAAGATTTAAGACTCAGAGCAAGCTAACATTGTATACCCAACAGAACTGAATGGACTCAACGTGAGATTCAATTGTCATTTTTACAGACGGGTCCAAAAGGACGGATTCGGTGCAAGAGTGTTCTCAGAGGACTTAGGCATCAACCTCTCCTTTGATCTCTCACACTATCACACTATTGTGCCGAAATCAATGCCATTTGTCAAACGGCGATTGGCTGGCAGTTAATGCAGTATCAGCATCGGATACTGTCATCCTCATCCACAGTCAGGCAGCCATCAAATCTCTCGCATCCAGCAATATGAGGTCTAAGGCGGTGAAAAACTGCTGCGTATCTCTTAACGAGATAGCCACCCTTCGCTGGGTACCAGGTCACTGTAATATACCTGGGAATTGTAAGGCTCACACATTGGCTATAAGAGAAGTTTTGAAAGATAGTTACCCTCTAACCAGTCACTGTGTCATAGGAAGACATTCTCAAAGACTGGGCATCGCCTACAACGACTTCTGCAGAAGCTGTAGGGACGAAGAGAAAGAGGAGACCATCAGTCACCTACTATGCACATGCCTAGCACTTGGCAATATAAGAAAGGCAACACTAGGTGAATACCTTTTCGACGATCTGAACGATCTGAGTGCCGTCTGTGCGTCTAAGATTATCATACAAAGAAGCGGATGGTTTCCAGAGTGAGAGAGTGGTGCACCCACCAGTACAACGGACCTTCTCAGGTCTAAATGTATTCTTATCGAGGGCCGGTCTCTGTAACCTTGTAATGGAATACAAATTTATGTAGCAGCCAATGGTTGGTGGAACAAGCTAATGTCATTAGAAGGATTCTCTATCTCAGATAAACGATACTAAAGCTTAGCAATCCTAGCCTTGTCTAACTGCCTTTCAATGAGTAATCTGACACCATAACCTGGCTAGTAAGGTACAAGTACGTAACTCTCAACTCCGGCAGGCAATATTTTTTCGTATTTGTTGTTGCAATTGTGTAAATATATGTAATTTTTAATTTTTTGTTTTAAACATGATTTAAGCGGACGGAAAAGTTATGAATTGATATTGCACATGTATCTATGTTTTTTTTTTTTTTTTGGTTTCGGGGCACTAGTTGTATTGCTAGACTGTATACTTTGAATATATGTTTATTATTAGGTTATACGATATCTAAAAACAAATTTAAAAAATTATACTTTACAGTACATCAGCAAATAATAACTATTTTCAAACTTCGGATTGAAAAAATACTTAAAACAGTCGAAATACAATTTTCAAGCTTATACCATTTCTCTATTTTATAATACTCATTCTATTGGTTACTATATAGTTTATACTTTTTTTTTACAAACAAAAATGGTTTTTAACTTAAAGTTTAAATATAAAAAAAATAAATTATATATAAATAGGATTTTCCTGACCAGTTAAGAGTCGAAACATTGATGTTGGCATCGTCTTCATAAGGATCTAGAAATTTAGAAAGAAAATTTTTAAAAATTTTGAGGAGAATGATATGTTTTAGAGAAAATTACCTCGCCAACAGATGTCGCTAGTAAATTAACTATTTTCTCATGAGGTACTGCTACCACACTTTGATTATTGATTTCAATTATCCGGTGTCCCACTCGGACGCCACCTCTCTCGGCAATACCACCGCGTAGGAGACTGCAAATCTGGAAATTAAATTCGTTTCAAGATCAGCTGAGCTTGTAAGACCTTAGTTCAGTAGTAGGTACACAATGCTAGGTTACAATCATATTTTCAAAAAGACGCCAAGACACGACCTAATCAGGGTTACCACTTTCCAAACATCACGATACCATGCAACCTTCGCAATGAATTATCTAAGGTCCAGCTGGTGAGTGTGCACATCTGTGATTAGACTCTTGAAGCTTGGCTTACAGTAAAGAAATTCCAATGCCAGAGCACTGAGTACGTAGTCTAAGTTTATGTTCGTACTCGAGACTGAAACAACAGCCTTGACCTAAGCACGTAAGCCAAAATGCTATTATTAACCATCACAAGAAGTAATTAAGGGTACAGTGGCATCAAGTGAAATACGTATTTTAGGAAGGCTTTGTTAGCCACATGTATCAGATACTGATCTTAAAGTGCGGTGCTGTCGTGACCAAGTCGTGACCGTTTAGCTCAATTGAATGCATAGTGTATGTCAGCAATATAGTGTATCTGGCATTTAGTAAACGAAATAAATTACCAACAATGAGGAAGAATGAAAGGAACTGGATGTATAAAATGTATAAGTGTGAGAATAATTGGTAGATACGTTAGGTCAGAACGAGTAATAAACAAGATCTCTGCAGAAGCTATAAACAAAAACCTACGCGAATCCATGTAGGCTATCTGAAATAAGTGAGCTTCGGCGATAGGCAATTGGCTTCCTTTTACTTATAGTCTTGAGTCCAGAAACCATAAGAGACTTCGTTGCATTGAATCCTCTCGCACTAGGGAAATTCTGTCCTATTCTCGAGAACGAAACCATACCCAGGTCGAACAAGGAAGCCTTAAAACTTCACATATACTCACTGACGTCGAGAACTACTGCCAAAGGATGTTGCCTACAGTGGACAAGACAGTAAATACATACCATAGTCACGGTTGTACTAGCTACTCTCTAGAATTTATTTACTCTTTGGCTATATACCAAGATCCTCGTAGTCTTTATACTAAAAACCAATAAGTGCTCTCACAAATCCTCTAAAGGCTTCCATCCTACGGTGATACGGTGAATATTGTGCTTTTCGTAACGACTTTTGGAGAAGGCTTTCACTGTTAGAAATCATTTTAAAGACAAGATTTTCAGTATGGTATCCTTCCTTGCCCTGGATAACGATTCAAATCCTTCAAAGTAGACTAATCCATGCAGAGTTCTTGTGTTGTTCAACGAAAGGATCAGATATTCCACGCAGGGTCCAGTATTATCATCATTACTGGTATAAACAACTTAAAACTACGTGACTACCACGTACATATACTAGCCTTTCGAGGCACTCTGCAAGCTGAGATTCTATCCTTTCTACTATGGATACTGATATCGAACGGAATTTTAAAGAAATTAGAAGGAAATAGGATCAAAGTTGTCGTATACGTCGATGAAAACCGAAGTGATCCTCTTTACTAATCAGAGACAGATCGAGGCTTTGAGACTCAGCGGCACACGTCCTTCCAAATTTCAGATATGGCAAGATACTAGGACTGTATATTCGAACTTGAGCTGACCTGGAAAAAAATACATCAGGAAGGATAAGACAAAGGCAAAATGAAAAGGGGGCACAAGCCAGTCATGATCCACTGGATATACAGAAACATCGTCAGACCCATTCTATCTTATGTGTGCTAGACAGACAAGAGTGGCCTGGCACTGACCAGTTTACAAAGATTTTCATAGCATCTATTAATGTCATCTAAACCACATCACCTGCAGCCACACTTAAACTGTTTCCATTGGACCTTCACCTAAAAGAAACAACTACAGGGTGGACTGTGTTTAAACCATCCAACCTTTGCAAAGCAGGTGACATGGCCCGTCGCCCTATATGGCACATTTGGGTATCGAAATCTATTACCATCCCACAAGTCAGAAACTGACAAAGGAGTGGGCTCTGATCTGAACCCGAAATTGTCCTCTCTATTAGACTTTCAAACTATGACAGTGTGTTCCAAGCGGAGGTACTAGCAAAAGTCAAGAAAGATGATTGACATGTACACCGACAGTCAAGCCGGTATAAAAGTGACAAGGATGTACAACAATGCTGTGAAGAACTGAGAGTACTCACCACGACGTTGCACTACTCTGGGTTGCATGACTCAGAATCATTCAGGGAGCGGGTAGACGAGTAGACAAGAAAAGCGTCTGGACAGGACCTTCCAATAGTAGTTACCTCTGTTGTACCAACCCTAACTTTTGATAAATCCAATATAAAGCAAGCCTTTGCAAGACCAGCTGATGTGAGTAAAGTCTCTTCTTGTAGTGTGTCTAGAAAATGCAATGCAAAAACTAAGCAAATCCTATCTCTTACCATACCCAACCCAGTGTTCTTCAGGGGGATTGTAACCAAACATAACCTCATGGCAGTCCAACGAGGAAGAATGAGACTAAACACTAATGACCTCTGCCCAGGTTGTGGCAGAAGAAAGTACATCTCACGTTTCGTGAGAAAGCCCAAAGCTGTGCAGGACTAGGAGCACGGCTCTCGGTTAGTAAAATAAATGTGTCAATAACGACCCAGTACCTAGCTTCTCACATCCATTCGTGTAGAGCGTGTCCGAAAGGCAATTTGTTATTTGGAAAGCTTTCTCACAACAGTTGTACTCTCAGATGTTTGTCAAATGCTCGCGAAAGGTGAAATCGTGATAGAAATTTCTGGTGTTGTGTAGAGATTGAACCTAGAATCCCTTGCTTCGTAATCCAAAACATTCACCACTCGAACCATAGAGCACACTCTACCTATAGCACTTCAAAGACCAGCTCAGGAAAGCCACAATTTCGTGGTTTGTTCAGGGAGTCAGCTTAGCTATCACAGAGCTACAAACTTGTCTTCGTTTTCAGGTTATCCAAGACAGGGGTTCACAATGGATCCATTGGCGATCCGAGTGCTGGTTACCTACTTATCGATCATTGCTGGGGCTACCAGATCTTCAGCGACATATTCCTACTTTGAAGCCATAGAGAATTCTCAAAGCTGGCTCCAGCTGCTATCCTTAAAGGAATCACTATTTCCATCTACTCTGACTCTACTTGTGTACAGATCCTCCAAATAGCGACAGAGACTTCGAAATTGCCAAGGATGAACTATGTCACAGATCCTTCCAGCTTACAGAGATTTGCCAAGAAATCGCAATTTCAACTGACGCCCATCTACCTTAAGGAAATCGACAAACTCGCACCTAGATATGGTAGCTTATGGCGGAGCTATAGGTATTCATTTGATACTCTAAAAAGGTTCTGTAGACCGGCCCTTTGTACAACGCTTTCTGCAACAAGGACGTCTTTGAAATACAGGTCTCCTAAACTCAGTTTAAAGAATAAAAATATGCAACCGTCTACTCTATGTACTTACCACTCCATTTTGAACACTAAATCCCAG
Source organism: Xylota segnis (assembly GCA_963583995.1). Classification (NCBI taxonomy): domain Eukaryota; kingdom Metazoa; phylum Arthropoda; class Insecta; order Diptera; family Syrphidae; genus Xylota; species Xylota segnis. Next base: position 40,355,183 of record OY757237.1, read on the forward strand.
CTGATACTTAGTGTTCGGTCTTTTGATTTTCACCTCCACCACCGGGGCACAGGGCACTACTGTGAACTTAACTACAGTCTGGTTCTTCGTATTCTTAATGTATGTCTGGCAAGTCGACAACGGCAGTCCAACCAGGCTCAAACCATTAATCGCTATCAGTTGATCGCCAATATTCAATTGGCCACAACGAGCAGCCGCTCCAGATGACATCAGATTCGCTATAACCACTGTGGGCAACATTGAGCCCCAACCACTCTCAACAATCACCACACCCAGTATCTCGCCCTTCGCTTTCGGTACAACGACCTCCTTTTGTAGCTCCTTCTTCGCAAATATCTCCAATTCATCGCCGAATATCTCCTGGCTATTGAGCACCTCCTGATAGTCCATTTCCTTGACAAAGCTATGATCCTCAATTCCGTTTGCTTTCAAAAATTCCATATAGGCCACTTGGAATGCCTGGCCAATTGATTGCGCAATAAACTGCGCTTCGTCACTCTCGAAAACGTGACAAATCATTTTCGGGGTCCGATTCAATTTCGGACCATCGTCAATGTCCTGCGAGACGAAACGCCGTCTGGCCATCAAAACCACCAAATCTCCAATGTCTGCGATATACGAGATCGTTCGCAACGCATGGTCCATCATTATTTCCTTCAGATCAGTGTTCAGGACCATGATCTTCTCGGTTGAAATGAACAGGTCTACCTCGGTGCTGGGCTGGACATCACCATCGGGAGCCTTTAAAAAAAATAAGAAAACATTTTCAAAGTCAAACCAAGTCATGGGGAACCTAAGCAAGGTTGTGTGTAAGCGGCTTTTCGAAATTCAAGGCGATGAGGATTTTTGAAATATGAGCAACAAAATTACTTGTGATGACTTACCAACGTCTACAGGAGCGTTATGTGAATGTGTATGTATTCCAAATCCAAGTTTTATCACGACCATATGAAAATAAAATGGGGAAAAATATTTTTGTTTAGATGGTGTCTTCAGATTACTCCTCAATTGGTGCATTTAGATGAGTATGATGAGAATGGCTTAAGATATACATGGTGTCCTACCCATCAGCTTTGCCGAAAGTTCAAACTCGGGAAATGTGAAGGCGTCAAAACCGCCCTAAGGATCAAGCATGGAACTACAATAGGTATGAGTAATAGAGCTCTAGAGCCTCTGGCGGAAGAACTCCAGAAAATGGTCGTAGAAAGCACACAGGAGGGTCGGCTACCCCTTGTAGTGGATAAAACAGAAACTAACACAAGCTTGAGGGAATGGCAACAGCTTTGGAGCAAGTTTAGTCTTGGATTGAGGAGGAATGGACACTTCTTGTGATATCGAGTTGAAAAGTTTTTTCTGAATGTTGCCATTTGTCCCTGTAAACGCTGGTATGGCTACAAGGGACCACCCTTCGAAACGACAAAACTGAATGGGGTGGGGTTGACCCTTTCGGTTCGTTCGAAATAGCTTGGCATTGTACTGGATAAAAAGGTAAATTGGAAACCTAATACAGACTTATGACGCTCTCTTCATCTCGAAGAGAACCATGGTCCACTGGCTACATATTATGATAGTTAGACCCGTCCTTGCATATATATATCTTGTATGGTGGAAGGGCACTATAACACAAAGTATAAGTATACTTGATCTACAAATAAAATTACTGGAGCTTCGGCTCTTCAAGTCCCATAATGTGGGACAAAACTCCATTCTTAGGGAATCACTTCCCGAAATACCTGCTAAATCGGATGACATATTCGGTACCCTCGACTTCGATACACAGTACGAAATAAAGTACACAGAAAGGAAGGATTAGAAGAGGTAAGCATTAAGGAAACAAGCTAAGGTATACCCTCCAGACACAATAAACTTGCAAGTGGGCCTGAAGCGTCCGGTCACATGCAATATGTCCCGAGCAGAGGATCTAGCTATGATGGAATCAATACCTGTCAGACTGCACCTAAGGCATTAGAATCGAACATTGTTAAATCTAAAATTGACAGGAATCGCCGTACAATGCTCAGGACATTATGTACCAAGAAGAGTGTCAGAATGTGATGGGTAATAGCCAAAGCAGGATCAGAACTTCCACAATCCAATACATTTAGAGAAGTAAAACCCCCTATGTGCATGACTAAGAGGATCATCAATATATGCAACCTAAAATGGTCTAACCCGTAACCTATGTTAGAAAATCTGGAACTGCATAAGTAGGTCTGAGGTTAAAAGGAGCTGAACGCAAGCTCTTCGAAACAGCGAGGGAAATAAAAATAAAAAATAAATACTTGGCGCTACAGGTCGATGGGACCCAGGGCCTAGCTTCTCACAACCATTCGTGTTGCGCGTGTTACATTCTTTACACGAATGGAAGGGGCCTACTGTTTAATGCCGTGTCCGAAGGGCAATTTGTTATTTGAGAAGTTTTCTCGAGACAGTTGTACTCTCGGATGTTTGTCAGACGCTCGCGAGAGGTGGGGCCGTGAAAAACTTTTAGGTGTTCCCCGACTGGGATTCGATCTCGAACCCCTTGCTCCGTAGTCCAACGCACTAACCACTGAGCCACGGCGCCCACTCAGCGAGGGAAATAGGATATGTTTTAATGGGCATTTCTAGAGCTACTTAAGGAACATCAGGTAGAGAAAGGGATAGGCCAAAAAACATCGCATCTAGCCAATGAATAAGCCACCTCCCCTCTCAGCTTGAAAGATGCTGACTCGGCTGTCAAAGAGCTTAAGAAGAACAAAATCATCAAACTCAAACTTAGTGGTGATGTTTTGGTAGAGGGCATTCACCAAATCATCAACCACTTATGGGTGGATGAAGCCATGTCTAAAATGATGAAGCCATCTTCAAGAAAGACGATTATGTGTGTTGTGATGTGTCGTTACTTAAAGATTCTATCCAAGGTACTGTGTGAACGCCTGAAACCCTCCTGCAATACCCTAATAGTCACGTACCAGTGTGGCTTCCGACTCATCATCTGTTCATCGACTTCAAAGCTGTACCATATGTATATGCCATATGGCAGCATCCATTAACTTGAGCTCTAGATCCCAGAAATACCCATGCCGCTGTGCTGCATGACGCTAGAGAATACCCATTACAATTGGAATTCAAGAACAGTACCTCTGAACTATTCCAATCTTGTACTAGAGGGGGACATCTGAACACAAAATGCACTATCTTTAACAAATCTCTCCAGCTGCTTGAGTACGCAGATGATATTGACATCATCGGTTGCTCGAAGCACGCCATTATAGAAATTTTACGGAAAATGAGGACAAAACCAAGTACTTGTTGTCAACAATCAAAGAAGCATCGGTCCATCTCACTCCTCGCCACAGAAACTTCGAAGTGGCGAACATGTTCTATGTGCTGCACCAAGATGTATCCGTAGGCCAAAACTGAATCGGACACATCGAGCAATTGGACAGCAATACTCCAGCAAAGAGGTTCGAAAACACACAAGAAAGGCTGAAGCTCCCTTCGATCGCCAGATCTGTTGATTTGGACAACTGGCAGAGACTTTTAACGAGTCGCGAGCCTGTTAAGTAAGTAAGCAGGCCGGGCGGAGTAGGTAAAGTTAAACATCTGCGAAAGTATTTCTTTAATAATTTAAAGGAAGTTGGGTCTGCGAGCCCACACTAAGTAAAATTAGTAAAATTTTGAAGGGATATCAAGTGCATGTAAGAGAAGCTGCTTATGTCACCTACCTTCCTACGTATGGCAGTTTTTTGTTTTCAATTTGTTGTCATACCCGATTAGATACGTCACCTCAACACTGACAGTACACATGCACTCTAGACCACAAAATTGCTGATTTCAAAACTCCAAGACACTTTGTAGTTATTCGTCCTGCAACTCTCTACAAAACAGTTTGATGTCATCCATACACTTTTCAATTAATAAACCACATCACCAGCTTTATTGATTTCACCCACGAACATGACCCAAGAAATCAATCTCAATCTTATTCTTCGCACAAAAGTCATTAAAAGTGACAACCAAAGCAAATAACCCTTCAAAAACATTAGCAAATCTTATTAAAAAAAAAATTGTTTTCTAATTTTAATTTTTATTACCAACAAACAAAAGAAAAACCAACGACTCAACCTCAAACGCTAGTGTAACCGAAATAACTATTAGCAGCGGCGTATCCTGCGGGTGGACTCGTTTATCATAGGCCCGATGGTAAATGTGTCGAAGCACGAACAATACATCTGGTGACAAAACTTCGTGCACACATGCATTTGCTTAAGGAACTATCAAAGAGGACATTTCACTGTTTACAGTAAAATGTATTACGGGAAAACTCACATGTTTGGTTAATCGATTTTTTAACGCATTCAATAAAACAAAAGGAATTTTAAATAACCGATAATACATACGTTACACGGACTCCGCATGTGTTACTATTTTTAGTGTTGGGGACATGTGGACGGGTATTCCTGGCACACAGTGTATATAATTGAATGATGACTCTTTCGTTTTTCTGTTTTAATTAATGTGACATTAATTTTTTTACTTTTTTTTTATATTTCCATACCAACAGACGGACACCTTTTTAAACTGTTTTAGATGGCAACGCGATAGATACTCATCGCATTTCGGTATATAATTAAATGCTCTGGAGACAGTCCTACCACTTGGAAGGACTCGCAATACGATCTGGTGTGGGTCGTAGTGTGATGCCACGAAATAGTCGTTATTGCATTTGAAAGTTTGATAAATGGCCCGTCAGTATCTGCGAGGACTTATTCTGACTAATGGTTGCCTTGTATGGTGGCAGTCCGTCAACAAGACCACCAACTTGACAAGGATACAGAAGCTGACCAGTATTGGTACCATAAGTGCCATGAGAACAACACCTACTGGAGGACTGGAGGATATCCTTAATCTCCTACCGCAGGACATTTTCGTTCAAGTCCCGGCAGCAATTAGTGAACAAGCCAGTCAGATAGTTAAAGACATAATGAAACGGGTAATTTCATGATTCTGGAGAAAATATCTAGGAAAGATTAATACCAGAGACTATCTCACTCCATATCTAGACTTCAAAGACCCTCACAAGCTCGAAGAAGAATGGAAAGGCGGTCAGCCTACCAGTACACATGCCATCTCTATTATCAATCAGAACCGGTGTGTATCAAGATCACTCTGACTTCTGAACCATAGCAGTATTTTTCAAGTGTAGGTCCTACCATTGTGAGACTGCGCAAAAGGCGATACCACAGGAAGGTACCACCGTTTTCATCGACAGCCAGCTGGCTGTAAAAACGATTCCTGCTACAGAATGAAATAAAGTGCACGACTGGGTCGTACGTACTTGCACCGTAATGCTATAAGTGTATAATTTTATCAGGATTAAAGTCCAAGTCTTGCTCTTCCCAGTAAAGTAGGCGTGGCATTCCGCGTTTCAATGGAATAATAGTCATAACATTGTAGGAGTTTTGTTTTTATAAAAATGCCCATAAAAAGTGGGCGTGGCCAGATAGGGTGTTTGAGTGAATTATAGAGAATTTGAAGGTCTATTACTTTGGTTAAATAATTTTTTCTAAATTTCTAGTAAAAATTTTTAAAAAAATAAGTTTTATAAAAGTGGGCGTGGCATTCCAAAATTTGGTATGCCATTATTTTGCACTTGTCTTATAACCTACAAATAACAATTTTTAGCCCAATCGCCGAACAAATACCAGAGAAACAGCTGATTTTCAATATTACCGTTATTCGAATTTTTCGTGAAAAACGTGGTATGCCACCTCATACCATATGCCCAAACTAACCCACACATCAAATTTTATCGAAATCGTTAGAGCCGTTTTTGAGAAAATCCATTTTAACTGAAATCGGCCTTAAGTAAACTACCCTTAATTTTGAGGTTAGAATGAAAATTCAAATTTCGCCTCTAGGGAATATCCCACAGACCCTATATATGAAGTTTGAAGTAAATCCGTTCAGCCGTTTAGGCTGTAGTCGAATATACAGACAGACAGACAGACTGACAGACTGACAGACTGACAGACAGACAGACCGACAGACAGACAGACAGACAGACAGACAGACAGACAGACAGACGGCATTGGCGGACCTACTTTTTTGGACTTCTCTATTATAGTAATGTCAAGTTTGATTAAAATCTCGAGTTCCAAATTTTGCACGAATACAATACTTGCCCTATAGGTATAGGTGCAAGTAAAAAAGAGAAGAGCTTGAAGAGCTTACCCTGTGCTGCGTCCCTGGGCCCGAAGGAATACCATGAGAAGACATGCAAATGAGAAGACACACGAACTGGTTCAGAATCAACCACACAACGGGTAGACACCTCGGCATTCACTGCACCTTGGACACTGAAGCAAGAAGCAGTGATCAACGCCCGTAGAGAGGCTCACAGTAGATGGTCCGACCATAGATAAAGCCGTGAGTTCGCTAATTGGGCGTTGAAATGTTGACCGGAGATCCGATTTTGGCCAAAAAAAAAAATCATCGTTCTGGATAAGACTCATTTTTGACTCAGGGGCTATGTCAACAAGCAGAATTGCCACTATCTGTTTGGATATTGGAGAACACAATCCACAAGTCTTGGACCAGGCATCAATGCATCCACAAAAATTGACTATTTGGTGCGATTTATGGCAGTGCGGCATCATCCTATCTTATTTCTTTTCAAATGAGGAAGGAGGCAAAGTTCAGGTCGATGTTCTCAGGTATTGAGTAATGTTAACTGACTTTCTGTGGCCAGAGCTAGACAACATCGATATATCCGAGCTGTGGTTCCAACAAGGCGGGACTACATGCAGAAGAAATTTGGTGACTTGACCATCTCACGGCGAGCGTTCACCAAGCCATGATGCGATTTGACGCACTCGATTATTTTCTGTGCGGCTACGGCAAGTCCTTAGTCTAGCTAACAAGCCAACCATTAATCCTGCTAGTCGATACATTTTTCTAAAGCAGATCCATAGTTACAAGCAGCAGAGACCTTAATAGATATACTTAGCAAATTATGGACTTCTCTGGGCGCTGAACACCTAAAAATCATAAAAATGTGCAGGACCGGACGACATTATGCTTATCGAACTTCTTAGAACTGAGGAGCTGCCTGGATCTGTTTGAAATGCTAAAAGTATGGAGGAAGCTCAAGGTGGTTTTTATACCCAAAGTTAGTAATCGCAAGACCCATCAAAGGTTTTGCCCTTCTTCGACAAATCAAATGATCTTTCAGAGAGCAAACGTTAAAGATACAAGATTGATTTTCAAAGTCCTCCCTCACTGATCCGAAAATGACAAATAGGGATTCAGACAAGCTATCTTTTCCATTGTCGTACTTGACATTAGCCAACAACAGGGACAATGTCTGTCCCATTACTTCAGTACGCAGATGACATTGATATCATCGGCATGACACAGCGAGCTGTCACTGATGCGTTTGCAAATATGGAATTGCTCTGAATAAGGCCCAAACCAACAAGAAAGGACACAACATCGACAAATCCAAATAGACATCTATCACTTTGACGTAGTTAAGGACTTCGTTTACCTAGGCCTCGTTATAAACTCTGACAAACGAGAAGTTAAACTTACCAATCACTGTTTCTTTACCTTAGAAGCCAATTGAGAAGCAAGGCCCCATCAAGTCATCATCCCAGTTCTGCTCTATGACACAGAAGCACAAACGTAAATAAAGACAAATAAAGATATCCTTGGTTACTTTGAACGCTAAATTCTTTGAATGGTTTCTAGTCCCGTTTGCGTCGACGGTCTTTGCAGGAATAGATTACCAACTAACTCTACAAGCTCTACCCAAAAAAAAAGTCTAAGATGGCTATGACAGACATCAACAGACATTGCACGCACAAGTGGAAGAGGATCTCAAACAACTGTAGACAGTTAGCCAAAGACCGCCCTAACTAAAGAGACTTGTTGGTTGAGGCCCAGGTCCACCCGGGACTATAGGGCCACCCGAGTAAGTAAGTCGGAGGTCAAAGTTAAGCCTATAAAACTTAATGTAACGAAATTTGGTAGTGGCTTCAAGTCTGCATAAGATATGAAGTTCCTAATGGATTTCATCCATTTAGGTATCCATGTGTAGACAATATCACCCACTACCCGAAAATAATATGAAGAAATAGGATGGACTATCACGTATCAGATGGCAGACGCTCTAAGTTTGAGTATACAACGAAGACGAACGTCGAAATGGAATAAGTCCTCAAACCCTTCGAACAGATTAAGGAAACCAAAAAAAAGTTCGTTACAAGGGAACCAGAGTCAAGCACCTTCAACTTAAAAAAAATTTGTAAGATACGACTTAATTCGAAAACATTCATTAGCCCTGTTAGAATGAGAGATGAATTTGCACTAAGCCAAGCCTAATTTACATCTCAAATCAAATACTCTTACAGAACGCATAAACCGAACTCCAAACTCACCTTGATCCTAGAAACCGCCTCCTCGGCCTGCATCATACGCGTCGACTTGGTCGGCTGACCCTCGCACACCAGCTGTGTCGATCCCAGATACCGGGCCCGAAACAGAACCCCCTCGATCAGCACTGCACCGCCTAGAAACGCGCACAGGGGCACAAAACAAACAGAATACATTAGTATAAGGCCTTCGGTCCGACTTAAACGAACACTCTAGACAAACAAATTCCTTACAAATAAATCAATGTGAAGGCAGCAATTTGATTTGAAAATTGAACGCATGCAAAAATAGAAACGTTAGCAATAGAAAACCAAAATCAAACGTCTGCACATATCTACCGCGTCGTCGACGGACGGACAGATATATGGAAACATCAATCGAAACAGAAGGAAACCTAACAATTTACCTTCTTTGTTCTTACTCTTTTTAACTTTTTTCTCGCCCGTTACGGCGCTCTGGCTGTCCTTCTTTTGGCTGCCGTGACCGGAGCCATCGGATCCGGAGTCTCCGCTCGGACTGCCTATGGTCACGATGGCGCACTCGTCACGGGTTTCGGTGGCCGGTTTTTCGGGTGACTTGTCACTGTGATCGAGCGATGACATCGAACCGCCGACATTGTGGAGCAAACTGGCAGCGGAACTCTTTGGCGGAATGGGCGGTGGGATCTCGGGCGTACTTGTCAGCAGGGAGTTGAAGCCCTGCCTGAGGGAGAGAGTTCCACTGGAATTTTTCGAATTTTGTTGCTGAACTTTGGGTGAGAATTTGGACAGGGACGTGGCGAGCAGGGACCGCGGTTTACGGTCCCACGCTGAAGTTTTGTTGTCATCGTAGAAGCCTTGATCGTCGAGCCGCTGATGTCCGAGTAACCTATCAGTCTCCAAGTCTGTGTCGACATCGTCCTCGTCGCCGCTTAGATTCTTGCCTTGCCTATCGGAAGGATCGAGCAGACTCTTACCTGCACTGGTGTCCAGGTAACGTGGTACCCATACGGGGGAGCTGCTCGAAGGCGATGCATTGCTGAGCCGTTCAGGAATGGAAGGAGGTTGGTTGCAAATAAACGTCTTCTCCAGCGACTTTAACGATTTTGTTCGGTTAAGAATGTTTGAAGTACTGCCACCGGACAGGCTTGTCGGTCTTTGTTCCTTGAATTCGGTTTGGTTTTTGTCGAATATATCGGAGCTAACTACACTGGGCTTGCGGTGTGGTGCCGGTGCTGGTGGAGGTGGTGTTACTTGGACCACATCTGCTCCTCGGTGAAAGACGCCTGCAAAAGTTTCCCGAACTTAGATAGAATATCAAAGTCTGGAGAGATGGTTCATACTTATCGAGTAAAGGGAATCCAAGTCGGGGTCTATGTTTTGAAATACTTTGCTATTACTACTACTGGGGCTCTGGCCAAGAATTTCATGATCGCGCTTGGATCGAACCGAGTCTCGACCAGAATCGTCAAGCTGCCCATTGACAGGACTCTCGTTTATGGTGGTAAATGCATCAACGTTGGGCGAGGCACGGTTAGACTTCACGTGGTTGCTATTGTCGTGCATCCGTTTGACATCCATTAGCATTGAAATTCCGGACAGCTGTACGGGCCGATTATTGTTCTCAGTGTCCGATGTATGGCCGCTCGAGAGACCATCTTCTAAAACTGGCATGCTAGTGGCATAGCACTTAGTGTAGTTGCAGTACGTCGATACACCATTAAATTCGCCCGATAAACCTGCAATATATAAAAATTAGTTACTATCAACGCAAATACTTAATTAAAAAGTTCGAAAAAGGTAGCCATGGTCATTCCGCTAAAGACGGATAAGGCTTGACTTGCCAGGTAGGAGGTTTCTCCATTGTATAAACTTATTCTGAACAGGCAAACCTTATGCTCAAAAGAACTCTAAGGATACGAAGGGCTTTGCAGTACATACAGATATTGAATACATGTCTAGACATCACAGAAATCCAACGAATTTTCAACTCTTAGCCTAAGTTTGTTGGCTAAAGCAACCAGTTCACCTCATCCCAGCTGTCCATGCTTCTTGAAGTTAGCAGTTTGCTATCGAATCTGTGCTATGGAATCCATCATGAATCAGACAGTCCAGCAGCTCTAAAAGCTCTCAAATCTTATACCCTGTTGCATACAAATAACCTTCACTTATCTGGATATCTAGTCACAGTGGTATCTCGGGAAATGAGAATACTGATGAATTGGCTATATCTGGCTCTCAATGTCTGGCCCTAGTCAGTTAGAGGCAAAGCGAAGTCGTAAAGAGTATGAAAAATCCTCTTTTAGAACTAACAAGCTGAACCAGAAAGCTTCAAGTTCATTAAATTAAAAAAACTGTCCGCCTTCGCTGGCAGTAGAAGAAGTTCGTCATCCTAGTTGACATGATCTCATCTTCAACTTTTCCTTCGAGAACTTGATTTTAGTTAGTGTGCAATCTTTTTTAAACCACCTTTTCTAGGGAACTCCACAAAATATGTATTATAGGTCGAAGAAGTTTGTGGAATCTTCCTTGGACACAGCTCTAATCATACCTCTGCTAATGAGAAACTAAAACCCTGAGTCACGGCGCTGAAATTTCTTAAAAAAGTTTGAAAAAAGGGGCGTGGTTGCTTCATAAATTGACCCTCCAGATGTGCTAAGACACAATTAGGACCTATTCTAGACGCATAGACCTCGGTGGGCCAGTCGTCAGTACTAGTGGCTACAACTCTAGCAAAATCGGTCCGGTTTCCATTCAATAGTTCTTATGTGCTTATCCAGCAGTCTTTGGGCCACAACTGCTTAGATAAAAGCGGGATGTTCACCGTCTTGCCAGGGGTCCATCAGATGCAGTTCCCCGCATTACTAGTTCATCAGTTCCCTCGACAATTATGTGACCCAGTACCCAAAGGAAACTCATTCTAAACCGATGGTTCAGCGAGGATAGTTCGTTTTTGCAGTGTTCTACTGGTTTCAGCGATGTAATGATCGACACAATACCCTTGATTGCTGCCGGGCTGTTAATGAGGATCGATATAGTGTTAAGAGGTATGGTGAGCTGCAGCCTTCCCGTACAATAAAAGCCTTTGACTGGAAGACACTGGATGACACAGAAAGTCAGTAAAACAAGGAAATGTTAAGGAAATCAGAGAAGATACCCATTCCAATGGTGAATATTGTTGTTCCGCACTTATTGCCATACGGCCTGTTTCCCACTCCGACTTGGTTGGGAATCTGACCGTGAGATCATTTTTAAAGCTCACTCTGAGAGTTATATAGTTTTCTGGATTCAGTACCAGATATCATGGTAACAGCTACCGGATGCTCTTGTGGCCATAAGATTTGGTAAACCAGCATCCTGTTTCTCTTAACCTAATCGTACCACATGATGATAGGAACGGGCATGTTCTCATGGTCCCCGTTGCACCTAGAGCCGCAGTTTAATGATAAATTTGATGCTGTAATCCATCCTTAATGCAGGCCATCAAACTAGAGATCCATAGCAAAGTGTAGGATCCACCAGTCCCCACTTCTTACCCAAGGTTTTGCTCCAAGCATAGAAAGTCACATAGGACTTCTTTACCCGCTGCCAAGGTATTTGACACTGGGTGCTTAGCCGTGAAGGCGAGGATATTGGATATAGTGGTCGATATGATCTCACTGATTACTGAAGGAAACATTCCCGATACCAATATGAGTACATCCTCCGCACACGCGACAATCTTGACTCCATCTCTGTCGCTAGAGATACTTTTCGTTGCGAAAAAACAGATAAACTGAATTTTTTTCAATAAGGACATAACAATTTCGTATGTAAATCAAAATCCAAAATATTTGAGATATCGCTCTAAAATCTATTCCAAGTATAGTCCATACTCTAAATTTAGCTACAAATTTCAATTTCTTTCATATAACTACCGTGAGCACGTTTCCGGCAATTGCTTCTTTGCAGCCAATTTTACACCACTCTTCCACACATATCGGCCGAAACGTTGGCAATTCTCGTTTGATATTTTTCCAAAGCTCCTCTCATGTTATTGGGTTTCTGGCACAAATCAAGCCTAGAAGCTTCAGTTCTTAGATTAATTTGATCTTGTAAGGATGTCATGCAAAACTCGACACTATGTGGACTCAGAGAGTCTTAATTCCCTTAAACGGTTTCGATTGTCCAGTGGTTTGGCTTATTGTGGACTGACAGCACTTACGGCGGCTACATTTCACTGGGACAGGAACATTCAATAGTCCACAATAGCACACACAACCTGTCTGGTGGGATAAGTAGCACCAAAAATTGGAGTAACCGCTCCTCAAGTTGAAACCACCGACTTAGAATTTTGGTAGTAATTTTTCATGATTTTCAAACGATGCTCGCTCGTGAACCTAACCATGATAAAAATATAAGTCTTGACTGACATTCTGCTATTAACTGATCATAAAAAAGATTTAAGGTCGAGTTTATATTAAAATACAAAATTGTTATGTCCCTATTGAAAATCAGCTTAATTCACATGAAGTTAGTCATTGTTTATCGGAAGGGTAGATTGTTGACTGACAGTGACAGCATAAAAAAAATGATTGTTCTGGAACCCAACTCAGCTAAGCACTGATCCACAAATCCTTAAATGTCAGACAAGGACCTGCTTCGGATGTGCATATAGCTGAGTCCAAGTACTTAGTTGATTTTTTCTGAACTCAAACTTCAATGGACTTCAAAATACCCTGACTTGCCCTCAACCATTTTAGTGTCAACAACAAATAGATTTTAGTTGCAAATAACCATTTAAAACAAAAAAAAGCAACTCACTATCTAAATCGCCACAATTCGAGTCGTAGTCCGTGGTCTCCGGTGAACACCGATAGCTCCTCGGTTGCACTGGATTATGATTGATTCCATCCTGACTGTCCATTTGGTCGCCACTACTGCGACTGGCCGACTCCAGAAAGAAATCAATATCACGTCGATACTGAACCAACTTATCGTTGTCCTTTGTTAACGTCCGACGATTGTCTAGAACACCATTCGTGTTACAGAAATTGTTTTGATGCTTCGCCACATGATTCTGACTTTGCAATGGCTTAACCGGGGAACTATTAGCTGCAACCGGTACGGGTTGCGGGCTCTCAGAATCATCGTCATCACCTTCACCATCATCATCGTCCGGATGGTCGTTTTCATCCATCGACGGACTGCTATTCGCTTGTCCCGATTGTGTCGAGAAAATATGATCCAATTGCGGTGGCAACACAATCTGGTCCTCTTCCTCTCTATGGTTGTTGCTGCTATGGAACTCGTACTGAATGTCCTTTTATTAAAAAAATAAATAAAAAAACACACACACACACAGATACAAACATAAATTTTTATCCCTAAACGGATGTTGTGTACAAAAAATAAAAAAAAAAAACCATCGGTTATTGAAAAAAGGAATAAATGAACCTTACAATGCTGTCAACATCACTTCCATTCTCAATTGGTTTGTCATCGGTCGATGGGCACTTGAAGAACTCCTCGAGCACCTTTCTTGTCTCGGAGAACTCGTACAAATAGTCAAAGGTTGACGACTTCGCCGCCGATGATAGTGTGTCTTCTTTTATCGTTGTTCCTGAAGAACAAAGGCCAGCCACAGATGATGGTGCTGCCACCACCGCCTCTGATATCACCTCAGACGTTGTCATATCGGATAGAGTTCCTATTTCCGAGACATCATTGCTGGTGTCCTCCGTATTGTTGGTTGGTGACATTTTCAAGTTCAGCAACGGAGGGGGTGAATCTTGACGTGGTGATACAATACGCTATAAAAACAAAACAATAGAATAGACAGGTTAAGAGTTCAGGTGGTGTATCCTTAAACGGCTGAGTGTACCTGTGGAAATCCTGGTCGTATTGGATGCATTTTTTGCGGTGAAGTTGTTAACGCATTGAATTTGAAATTTTGCGAATTTAACTCATCGTCTTCGGGTATACCTTGACCGAAACGACGAGGAGATCCTTCGTACTCTGTGAAGGGAGGAATATGAAAAGTTTTCTTGAAAGGACGCAAGAGCTTACCAATAATACCATTTCGGACCTCGATATTTATTGCATAGTTTTTATCCAAATACCTTTTGTAGTTTTTGTAGGCTTGACTTTCGCATTTGCTGATTTCAAGGTTTGGATCATCGACTGCCGACTCGACTAGGGGGGCTCCTGATGCTGGCGGCGAGCCAGTTGTAACTCTAAGGCCTGTAAAGTAATGAGAATTAGATGTTTCGTCCTCATCCTGGTTTTGCTAGCTGCGAAGAAGGTTAAAAACCGAGAAAAAGAACCCAACAAGCTTCCTGGATTAGGGACTCAAACAATGAAAGTTATAGACTATTACATTCCTCGAGGAGTTCGGTCCGAAGAGCTTTCAAAAATGTTGGCAGGAGTTACGGTCCTTATTGGTCATGATTTAGTATCACTCCCCTGGCCTCAGAATACAAGGACATCTGTTAATAAGTTGGCTAAAGACTTTGAGAAAAAAAATACTTAAAACTGGATATAGCCACCAAAGGGTGTTCTGCTGTCCAAGCGAATAAATATTAGCAACACAAGAGTCTCCGAGGACCATACTGAGGAATTAGTACCTTTAACCACTGTAAAGGCAGTAAACGCAACGCCACACATATTTGTGAAAACACAAGCTATGCCGCATTTCGACTTACGTTGAGACCATCACTAAGAAAGCACGATAAGGATTGTAAAACAGAATCTGTTAAGTAACTACAAAGAAGTTCAGGATCTTTTGACACGAACGGTCCAAGAAATCAATGTTAAGTGCACCCGGCAAAAAGCTGGGAGAAAACATAAAAGGAACGGACAACCATTCTAGGAGAGAACGACAAGAAGTCAAACAAGCTTTGTCTTAATAGAGGAATTCTCAAATTTTGTTGACTACATCCCCTAGCTACGAGTATAAACGAATCATGAGCTCTAAAAGGAATGTCTTTGGAAATATTACTGAACCCAGCATATACCCAACATGTTGATACTTAAATGAGCAAAATCGATTTCCAACTACATACCCTACGAAGGTTTCAAAATCCTACCAAATTTCGTTATATTAACTGTTCTAACCTGCAAACCTACCACGCCGACTTATAAAACTTTGTCAAGCAATGAAACAGGACTAAATCCTAGAAGTCTAACATCTAACACCTCCTAGTGGTAACCTTTTGGGCATGACCACCATTAAAAAGCGTCCCCAAGTATTCTTTTAAAGCTTAAGTGCTCCTCATCTTCTTTTGTTTTGCTGAATGTGCTCATTGTCAAACCAAAACTTCTTGCCGACGTTGACACTTCTTTTCTGCATTGCAGTGCTGGAACTGGGTATCTAGGAGCACACCGTTGAAGATACGATACTCTAATAAATCTAAGTCCGACTTGAACAGAATTTAATTTTCTGTTACACACCTTTCCTATCTTGCCAATGATCCAAGAATGACAAATAAACGTCACTTTTGACATCTTCAGTCAGTGCCTTCATAAACCAAACTTAAAAATTCATAAAATGCTAATAAGACACAAGAACTAGAAGTATACCAATGGCTTGGATCAAGAGAGTACTTTGCAAGGAAGGCAGAAACTGGGAGTTCAGAGAATTTATTTTGTGGATAAACTCGTCCTGGATACGCATTAATAGATCTGCTCCCGAATGCGTCCAAAACTGCAGATTTTTACGAATTTCTACGAAATTTCATGAAATCTTGTACAGGTCCACAAAAGTTTCGTAGTTTTTCGTAAAACAGAGTACTCAGGAGAGAATAAGAAATTCACCCAGAAATTTCTTTGCAGTGATGTATGACATCTGTCAAAAGTTTGACGTACTGTTTGGCATACATTTGGGGCAAATTTCGTAGCTTCCGTGTTCGTTAAATTTTTCTTAATTTGACTCCTTAAAGCTTTCAAAATTTACGGAATAGACCTAATGTCAGTGTACGTGTCAAAACCATATTCGTACTCACTTTGCCAGCTGTCAGCGATGTCATCGAAAACCACAACTCCGCCGTTGGGCACCATTCCCATGCTGCGATTGTAACTCTCATTGTCACCACGTTGCTGTACATCATGCTCTCTGTCGTTTGTTGTCTCCTTGCTGCAATTATAGTCATGTCCCGGATTCTGATGACTGACCGGACTTCGCCCAAGTCGAATGTGTTGCGGCTTTTGCAAATAATTATGACCATGACGGCGGGAAATATTCTCCGAAGTAAGTTCCGGTGAATTAAGGACGGTACCCGCTGGCGTCGTATTATGACGTGTGTCCCAATAGTTGTGATTAATGAAAGGATTTTGACTACCGGCACTCTTCATGGCTCGCTGACTGGTCTGATTTGTTTGCTGCTGCTGCTGTTGCTGGTGCTGTTGCTGTTGCTGCTGCTGTTGCTGTTGCTGTTGCTGTTGCTGATGGTGGTAATGCTGCTGTTGGTACTGCTGCTGATGCAGCTGCTGATTGTAACCAGCGGTTTTACGCGGCATCTCTACCACTTCCTGTTGTTCCTTTTGACTTGTGGACTCGAATTTATTGGTTTTACTATCGTTTCCACTCGGACTTGGAAGGCAAAGGAATGGATTTGTTGAGATCCTAGCAGAAGACACTGATTCTGAAGAGTACGACGAACCGGATGCCGCCGGAGGTGATTGTGCAAAATTACTGCTCGAATTTTGTGTGGTATTACTGGCAGGATTCGTATTAGCATCGCTTTTTGGCCGACACTTGGGGAATAGTATTGAGATTTGATCACTTAAAGGCGGTGATCCGGACGACAGAAAATTCACTTCATTGCGTAGCGCCTTTGCAACCGACGACGATGAGGTCGGACTGTTTAGTAACAAATCTGGCTTGGGACGTGCCACTGAGGTTGTTGGAATCGGTATAGAGTTTGTCGATGATGACGATGTGCGGGTGGTACTAGCAAAGCTTCCGTTATAGGCCGATTGGTATGAGTTTGTGGTATCCTTAGATTCAGTGTCACCACCGATTAGCATAGATGGTGCAGCACTGTTCAGATAGTAGCTGCCACGTATCGCCGATGACTGAAGCGTTGAGTAATGGATTGAGCTTTGTGGGCGCAGCTGGTGCACAGTTTGGTTGGTACCACTTGCCGTCGTTTGCTGGGACACTGTTGTCGTCAATGTTGTACTGACCATTATTGATATCGGTAAGCTGAAGTGGAAAGAATAAATTATTTATGTATTTGTTTGTGTTTACAGTATGTAAGGACCAAAAGAACATTGAAAACATTCATAAAATAAAGTGAAAAATAAAAAAACAACTTTCAAGCTGTAAGATTGAATCCATGCACTAAAAGTATATGAGTGGTAGAAGGTCCTTTTGTGTTTTATTTGTTCTCTGTTGTAAAGCCAACGACTTAATGACCAGTTCCAATCGTTACCTTACCGGCGGAATGGTGAAGAGTAATAAACCAATGACATCGCATGTGGTCATAGCAAGGACTATAATGAAGGGGACTTTCCAGTGAAGTTTCTCAACTCAAGGTCCATTCGTTTACGACTATTGCTTCTTGTAATTACGAAACCAAATTGTGGTGAATGAAATGGAGTGTCTAGAATTAACACAAGGTAGCTTTACAAGAAAAGCTAGGAGCCTTACTGCTTCGTCTTCTCGTAACACTCTTCAGATTTCGAACAAGATGTATACTGAAAACTAGTATCTGAAGTATGACAACCACTCTTAAAAGAATAAACGTTTCACGCTCCCCTCAAGGGAAGTTTGGAGGATAATTGACAAACAAGCCCCTGGTAGACATACTTAGGTATATGTACTTATTTTTGGTTCTTTAAGTAACGAGTAAGACCGGCTGCAACCGAACGCCTAATGCCGTCAGATAACTTCGTCCGAAGGCGAAAAGGTGCCATTTTGTTCTCTGGTTGTAGAGGCGGAGTGTAGCCCCCATTTTATGGCAGGCGTGGTAGCTGACTCTTTGTTGCATACTCTGAATAGTTTAAACGTATTCGCTCAGGCACACGTGGATAAAGTTGCCATAATTTCACTCGGGTCATGCCTACAGAATCTCGCTATGCTAACGCGCAGATAGCCGAGACAAGACGAAAGATTCTGACCAGTCTGATTCAGCCGATGCTAAAGGGCATCCCTATTCAGCTCTCTAGTAAAGCGGAATATCTCAAAGTGATCCTAGATAAGAACGTTTTGTGGGCAAAGCTTATGAAGTCGAAGACATCCACGGTTCTCTCAGTTTTCTGGCATTGTAAAGTTGTTTTTGACTAGCATGAGGGTTGTCATGGAAAAAGGTCTTTTGGATCTATGACGGCTATGCTTATGCATTGATTTTTTGGTGAAGAGGGCTTTCCCTTAAGTATAAGTGACCGCCTTCTGCACAAAACTTCAAAGAACATTTTATCTCGACTGTAACTCTCCCGAATACGCCAGGCTTTGCTCTAGATACTCTGCTTGATTTCGATGACCTTGTGGAACATTCAGCCTACGACACTATTTCCATGTGCCTTCGACAGAATGGAATGTCTAGATCTTCGGTACCCTTGGGGGGGGAGTCTAACATAACTCATAGCATGGGCTACTGAGTATCCACAAAGGATTTTACTCCTCCGGCGCACCAAGAAAATAACAAAAAAAAGTTGTATGCACATGCCGTCTTGCTTGTTGTGCAAATTTAAATTCGACTTTCCCTGGGTTCTAGACTGGCTTCGGTCAGACTCTGAGCCTTGGTTGAGATTGAAAGAAACTAGTCAAAGGTCCAATGCTGATGTGTCGATTATATTATTAAGAATAGGTCGAAGTAACTACGTCTGTAGCAATGGTCTTGGTCAACCCTCAAACCCGTTCCAAAGTAGTTCAAAAATCGAAGGACTCCTTGAAGTCGGTCCCACGGCTGAACTTTTCGACTCTTATCTAGGTTTCAGGTTGCACTAGGACTACGGAAAATGAAAATTGTCGATGAATTTGCTAAGCAAGGCTCAGAGTCTTCCTGCGTCCTCGGTCAGTACATCCATTGATGATTGGGTGTCTTACGAACACGATTGCTGATACTGTAAACTTCTAATGGCCGAAGTGCATTCTCGGTAGAAATTTCAGTAGAATAGGTAAAGGAAAATCGGGTTGGTTAACGCATAAACACTTGGGAGTGGGTCACGTTAGCCCCCTTGCTTTACAAGCTGAAGAAGGAGCAAATACGAGAAAGAAGCCCAGGCATCTGACATATAAAAATTATAGTACCTCCAGTAGGGCGCCATTTAGCGATGATCACAGGAAGTACTGGATCGATTGAGAGACTTCAAAAGATGTAAATAATATGTCAAGACAACAAGGCTAGAAAAATGCGTAAAGAAGAAGAAGGTAACCTGGAAATAGTGCTTCGTTCGATGGTGAGTTTATGGGCACACTTCTTCCATTGGGCGCCATTTAGCGCTATTACTTTCTAGAACTCTTCTATTGATAAACTTTCGCATAAAAGAATATATTGATGTTGACTTCTCTGGAGTCTGCCCAAGTTGGATTCACTAGGATGACGATATCCACTTAATGTTCACGTACTTCCCGGTGACGGAGATTAAATTGGATTACCTTCACAATTGGTTTTAAGTGTTCTCACGATTTTTCAGACTGGCTTTCTTTTCTTCTATCTTTACAATCTCTTACCCTTCTATGGTCTATCCTCTAGCTACTTAAAGTCGGAGCTCAAATCCTAGACTCTACGAGCACCCAGCATGGTATACCCAAGCCAAGGAATAAAGCAAAAACTTACGACAAAGAAAAGGAAGAGCTTAAGAATAATCAAGCAAGAGACTGGATTTTGGACTGATTCACAAAGTAAGTCTATTCGTTGAGATACAACAGAAGGAGTTTCTAAAACACCCAAATTTTATGACTGCCATAAGGCCACAATGGAAAGAGTATCTTCCGTCATAAATAACAATAAGAATCCTATTTCGCTTGCTTTACGTATTTCGATAACCAAATTCGAAAACTTTAAAGACAGACATTGTAAGTTATCACTTAATTGCGAAATAAACTAGAAGACGCAGACGCAAGTTCGGGCTCCGTGAAATGAGAAAACATGGCACAGCAAGACCGTTTACCCTTTCCACATCTTAATGGATAGCAGCGACAGAAGGATGTTGCCAAGAATGAAAGGACCATAACGGGCTTAAAATAGAGACATTATACGGCTCGCCTTTAATATAAATTTTCCCACGACCTTCCATCCATTCGGGTGTATGCACAGTATCTGAGAAATCGAAAGACAATCCCCGAACGAACTCTGTTTCGATTGTCATATGAGTATAATACAAATTTATGTTTGGCATTTTTATGGTCGGGCGGAAGGCTCCACCACTACATCCGGTGGACCCAAATGTCCGTCCCGCCCACCCAAATGTCCGCCGCTCCATTGTGACTGGCAATGGCTAATGTCGACTTCAATTATATTATTATGTTCGTCCCTTCGAAACCCCCCAAGCCCCCGCATAACGTATGCAACATATGTGTCTTATATTTCGTTTATTTCGCTCATTATTGCTGGCCTGCCAAGCTTAAATATCAGCTGGTAGTCTGTTTAAAAGGTTTCCGATGTTTGCATGTCCTTTCAAAATGGTATTTTCTCGCTTCCTGCCGCCGACATATGAGTCATGGAAAAAGTCCCGAATTTGTTGGTGTTCCTCATTTTGGCGTTTCCTTTACTTTCGTTCTTACCCCCTTGGCCCCTCTGCCAGGGGTTAAATGTATTTTGTTCGCGTTGACTTTAAAGCCAAGGAACGAAGCAGAAAGACTTAGCAGCCTTGTATGTCATACGAGTATCAAGGCTGCGCGTTTCGTTCGTTCGCTCGTTGTTGGTGAAATTGATTTTTTTTTTCTCCTTCTTTAAGGATTTTTTGTTTTTTTTTTTTTTGTATTGGAATGAACTATTAGACACTATTAGTGGCAGTTTTTTTGTTCTTTTGGTGACATTTTGATTGCTACAGTGATTTTTCACTGGGACGTGATTTGGGTTAGGAACGTTTTGTTATGTAAAAGTTCGACAGGCTCTGTGCGATTTAATTAAGTAAATGGAGTTAATGATACCCCAACACAAATTGCGCTTGTCGAGGACAGCAGTTTTCTGAATTACTGTTGGGCAAACGCCAAGGAATTACATTCATGGTCGTCATTTCGGTGCAGAACTGATGGCAATCTTCCGAGAACTTGCAGGAAGAGACGACTAAACTATTTAAGTATCACAAAGGAAACTAGGTGCTGTATTTAACGAGTAGCATTATATCGACTATTTATTGGAAGAGTGTTTTGCAAAGGTGCCAGGAACAAGTGTTTGCCTTTGAAGGTCAGGCAGACTGGAATGTCTCCCGACATAACATGTGAAGAGATGGATACGAACTGTTTCTTTAAAAATGATATTTCGGCCGCCTTTTATTCACGCTTAACATCATGACACTACCTTTGGCCAATTATTTAAATTGGAATCGTAAGGTCTGGACAGTTTTCTAACAGAGAATGCTTCGTGAGGTATTTCTGTTGAAGTTTGTCCAATGCCTGGAAAGAGGTCCTTAGAAGGATGATATGCAACAAAACGATTTCATTTTTTCTTAGGTTTTTGGATGAGTTTGGAGCTTAGGTCAACAAGGTTCTTTCAAGACTAAGGCAGGGTTTTCAAAATGAGGCACAATTTATTTTTTTGAAATCAACTACTAACATGGATACGTATGACTCCTGAATTAAGGAAAAAGTCTTCCAGATTGTGTATTGTCCGTCGAGGTTTTCATACCATGGGCAAATCTTTTGTGACTTCCTACAGAGAACAGAAAAACTTCTTATTCGGATGCGAATTTGTAAAATCCGATAGGTTTTGGCCAAACTCATAATGGCTATGACTATTCGCATAGGCCCCGTGGCTCAGTGTTTAGTGCGTTGAACTATGGAGCAAGGGTTTCGAGGTTCGAATCCCTGCCAGACACCTAAAAGTTTTTTCACTGCCCTACCTCTCGCGAGCGTCTGACAAATATCCGAGAGCATAACTTGTCATGAGAAATCTTCTCAAATAATAAATTGCCCTTCGGACACAGCATTAAAAGTAGGCCCCTTCCATGCGTGCACAGAATATACCTAACAAGTACACCACGAATGGTTGTAAGAAGCTAGGCCCTGGGTCCTATCGACCTGTTGCGCCAGATATTAATTTAATTTTTTTTTTTACGCGAATATAGAGCTCTGTGTGATACTCAACAGGCGTGGCACTATAAGAACTTAAAGCATTCCGTATCTCAATGTACAATGTGCGACCGATCGATAACGCTGATTACATTGCGTCGATGCGGGGCACGCCCCAACCGTCCAAGTAGCCACCATCGATAACATTTTAGCACTTCGACAGACCCTGGATAAAACTCAAGAATTCCGAATTCATACCAGCTACCGATCTTGTGGCTGCATGTACAAAAACGAGCTATACAGAACGATCTGTAGCAATGCAGAGCCCTATTAAGCTCGATCGTCTCTAAGCTCAATAACGACTTGAATTCGAAACTATCACAATCGCTTTTACAAGGAGTTTTCAAAAAATCGGGATGGAAATACAGATGGATTGATTAGCTGACACGGATGTCTTTACCACACCTGCGTCTTTGTCATGAAAATAAAACATTTCAAGTCCCAAGCTGGCGAGAGTTACACTGATCGGCATATCTAATCAGACAGCTTTCCCCTTAAATTTTCTCATTAAGCTGTGATCATAAAATTTGTTTTTAGGATTACTATGATTAATTTGCATTGCAGAGCGAAACTTTAGTTACAAAAGTTACATCCCAACGATCACTTAAGACAATCACTTAGGTAAAACACATAAGCACTGCGACAAATTGAACTCTAACGATCACTTTCGCTACGCAATCGTGCAAGACATCCGGACATAGTTTATAAACTGCGGATAGACATGAGCCCGATCACTTAAACTAACACGATCGTTAAACGCTGTTGTCATCACTATTAAGGAAAACATGGACAGCAAGATCGCACCACTGTGACAGCGAAATTGTCCATGCTTGGATTGGAGATGGCAAAAATCACTGTGCATCCTTTAGACCACCGTACTCTTACTAATCAAATGTTTTTAAGCAAATTGTTAAGTCTTCACTGAATTTGGAAACGTCAAACTGATTTGCGTATCGATTCAGCTTCACTGATCACTTGCGATACCGAAACACAGCATAGTAGATGCTAGATCTCAAATTTAATAATTCAGGACTGACAGTTTGGATTTTTCTTTGACATTTGCGTGTTCAGATTGGTAGTACTGTCTTCACACTTCCGTAGACTCTTTTTGACATATTATAATGTCAATTCTGATTTAATTTTAGATTTGTATTTTTTTTTCCACACTTCCACTGACAGCGTTGACATTTCGCAACGTCAAAAAATCTCTCTGCACCAAAATTCCTAGATTGTGAAATTTCAAGGAATGGGGGTAAAATTCTCTCAGAAGAGGTAAAATCACAGAAAAGTAAACGAACGCGAAAGCTACTAAGTTTGTTCACCTTTTAAACATCAAATGCAAATGTATACAAATACAGACACAAAAATATATATATAGGCATCTGACAGATTTGACAAATTTCATAAATCAGTCCAAAAAAAATTTCCTGCCCTAAAATTCGTAATCAGTTTTACGAAAAACTACGAAACTTTTGTGAACTCGTACAGGATTTCATGAAATTTCGTAGAAATTCGTAAAAATTTGTTGTTTTGGGGACGTACGCGAACAGTCCTAACATGTCATTTCCCTCCGCTTTCCCCTTCACTGCCAAATGTCAAAAAAATAATCTATTCTGTCAGTTCTGCGGGTGCAGGGCCAGTGACATTTGCACATCAGATGTGACAACTTCACGAAAATGGACGTTATGCATGAAAAAGTGATACCAAATCTGGCGTTTTAGAACATGGACATTATTGAAGTGAGGCGTTTCCTTTATGTTCCACACGAAGCTGGAAATTTTTTGTCAGATTTCAGTGCAACAGTATTCTTAGTAAGTTTTCCAGAACTTGGACAACATTTTGAATTGAGGTTAAGGCATTTGGGTGCCTAACCAATCGATGGGTCCGAGAAGAACAATCGTTGGCTTGATTTCAAGTATAAAACAAATTGCAGAAAGGAAATCGTATTCCTAGGAATATGTACCCAACACAACACAATTGTTAACGATTTGCAATATTACCAATCTGTCTTTGAATGACTCACAGTCAATGGAGATATGTATGCATCTCCTAGACCCTCACGACATCTCTCTTACTAAAATCCACAACACAGAGTACAAAGACACAAACATTTGTAAAGGCAATATCCTTTCCGACTTGCTTCTGTGTCACGTTAAACTAAGCACAGGAACTTATCTTGATCTTGATACAAATCCTTTAACAAGTCAAGAAATGGCTTAAATATTCAAAGTTATTAATGGACTTACCGACTTGCCATTGTTCGAGAGAGTGAAACTCCTTCAGGGATTTGTCGCCTTTGTCTCGCAGAGTAAGTGTTCTCTAAGTGGGGGGGGGGGGGGGGGGGGGGGGGGATGGAATGCAAATTTAAAAGACCAAAACATAACCAGCAGACGACAGACTCAATTTAGAAACTCCATTTTCGATATCGGTGTTACGAAAACACTTTCAATTAAATTTTCGCTTACAAATCCTTGAAAAGCAATTACATCTTCAATGTCCCATTACAATACACAAATTGAATGACTCATCACCCAAATCAATAAATCCCTGGTTGAACTGCAAGCAGTGTAGACTGAGTTATGACAGCTTCATCCTAAATGCATTTGGCACTATGATTGCCACGCCAGTAAGTCTGTCCTAATATTCAGTCAAGGTGTCACCACTCCACACTTTTGAAATGCGCCATCAAAAGAAACGCTTCTTTTGTCCTGAATTTATAAATAAAAGCCAATTCTTCCATTGCCTCTTGCCTGCTTTGTAGTCTGCTAAAGTATTATTCTCTTAGGCAACATAAACTTTTAAAGCCATGCATTAATTATTTTGTGCTTTTAGCGTGAGTTTTCTTAATTAACATAATCGTTGCGTGAGATTTAATTGAGTGCACAATTGTGAAAAAAGAGTGTTAAATTAAAAATCATTAAAGGATAAACTCTTACTTAGATCAGTTAGAATACGAAATTGTGAAAATGTGAAATGCATAGAAAATGTAACTCAATCGGATCCTCAAACATTACTAATGTCCGCCTGAAAGAAGAAAATATAGTTTCCTGTTTAAAATTGAGTTTTGTTTTGTTTAAAAAAACGAAAATAATAAATATCGCGGCTTTTTTACGAAGCTGAAGCTAAAAGCAAAGAATGTTCGAATTGTTTTGGGCGAGCAAACCTGACAGCACTGAAACTGAAAGACTGGTATAAGTTTCTATTTTTCTTAATCGCATCTCTTGTGACCGCCTGATGAACGTCTGAGGGTATAATTGTTATGAAAAGACTTCTTAAGAAGGCACTTGGTGAAACCAATCGATTTTTTAATCTGAAGAGTCATTCTAGACTCGAGCCTGTCTTGGTAAAAATTTGTTGAAAGAAGTTGAAACTTAGCACGAAAGACCTGTGCTGACATTGTGGTGGCGAGGACATAAGTGAGGATACTCCACACTTCCTCTATCACTGCCCACCACTCACTCTGTCACATTAGAAACAAAATCCTGGTATGGCATTTCTTCCAAGGCTTAGACTAAATATTTGACAAGTTTTTTGAAAGATTTGCATAAATTCGTAAGTTCGTCGGGTTGGATTGGAGATCCATAGATTCTACAGTACGGGAGGTATAACCCTTAAGACATCAGAATGGATCTATATTGATTTAAGTGCATCGGGCCCAAGTTTCCTTGTCCCGTCAAAACCATGAACCTAAGCCAACCTATGCTTGTAAGAGGACCTTCGGAAGAAGACGACACCATGTGATTCACTGATTATAAAAGGTTTTCAGTAAGGACATAGCAATTTCATATTTTTATACAAAACGCATTCTTAAACAAATTGTATAATCGGTCAATGTCGAAACATCGGTTAAGGTTTACATTTTCGTAAAGTAAGTTCATGGACGAGTAACTTACTACCGAAATTCTGAGTCGGTAGTCACTACTTTACGAGGGTTTACCCCGATTATCGGTTAGGTCCTTCAGTTCAAAATAGGCCAAATCAGTCGATGTAACGCCGTTAAAAGGAATTGAGAATCTCTCAGTCTACATTTTGGCAAATTTAGTGTAAAGACCTTGACCTACACCTTTACAGGATCAAGTTAACTTAAGGAGTGAAGCCTTTTGATGATTTGAAGCGCCGAAACTTTTCCGATTGGGCTTGCAAAACTTTAAAGAAAATCCTGAGCGATGAATCCCATTTTTGGCTTAATGGCTTTGTCTATAAACTAAATAGACGTTCTTGGACAGGAACAAGTCCACACGTGCTTTAAGAGTAACCGTTTGGTGTGAATTTTATGCCGGCGGAGGAGGTGCCGTATTGGACCGTATTTTTTCGGCGATCAAAATGATTGCCATGTTATAGTCAATGGAGTTCGCTATCGTGCCATATTGGAAGACTAGCTTGGACTTGACATCAGGCTAGGAACCTTTTGCACCACAGGTGGTGTGAAAAGCGTCATCATCCTGGCGAACGATTAGAGTATTAATCGAAGAAATCTGTCTGCTTTCGATTCAAAAGCTTGGTGGAGACTATTGTTTCACGTAGACTTCCTCAACCTCCTCAACACATCCAGGAGCTCTTTGAATATAATGACAAGGCTGAAGTCTTTGACTGTTCTCTATGTTTCAGGTCACGCTGGGTTCTCGGAGAAAGACGAATCTGCTGATTTCTCAGGATGTATACTTGCATTACATTGCATTGACCAACAGGTTTTTTATGAACAGAATTTTGAGTGGCATTTGGAAATTAATTCTTGAATCCTGATAAGTACCTGGGTAATACTGGATACTAAATCCTGAGTCGAGTGTGTCATAATCCGACAAAAAAAGGGAGATGCAGATCAGGATTGAAATATTTTCTAACTCTACCTGAAGTGTCGTATCATTTTGGATTCTATTCAAGAGAAACCCAACGAAAAGGAAGCCCGAACTGCCGACGTTAGTAAGTCTGAGTCACTCCCTGACTATCACTACAGAAGAAGATAGTATCTCGCATTTATAACAAATGAGAAATCATTTGATTAAAAATCAAATCATAACTTCGGTTTGGCAAAACATCCATGTACGTTCAAAACTAACAAGAAAGACCTAACTACAGAACGTTGACCAGTCCTAGTACACATTAGCCCCGAATCCACGATCAGGATCCCAAGCCTGAGAAAGAAAAATACTTTGCCCTACAGGACGAGTGGAGAAGAAGATTTATCTGTGCTGTCCCTGCCATATCGAGACAAGAAAATCTTCAACTCGTAGGTCTCAGGTTCGAGTGAAAAAAAAAATACTTGTAGTCATCACGGATGCCAGAATGGCAAGTCTGAAGAACTCGGAGAAGAGTCTTCCCAGTTATGATAGATGAACCTAAAAAAAAAACTCCAGTAAACTAGTACATTGCACAAGAATTTGACGCAACAGGTCCAGAGGAGACGCAGCTTCTCCCAACCATTCGTTACATTATTCACACGAGTGGCAGGAACCTAGTGCTTAATCCCATGTCCATGTTTAGTTTCAGATGCTTTTTCATGGCAATTATTCCCTCGGTTGTTCGTCAAATGTTCGCTAGAAGTTGGGCAATGAAAAAAAACTTTAACGTTTTGTTTGGTGATTACTATCGATGTCCCTAGGCGGTTTATGGTCTCTGTAGATGTGACTATTTGAAATTTCTCCTAAAGCTGCATGCCGTAGAAAAAGTCCTTCCTGCAATGGCTGTGGAGTTTTCTTCGTACCACTGCAGCCTTTCAAAAAATCCCTTCATTATGCGAAATGTGTTACTGGCTAACATTTAGGTAAATGGACTAGGTTATTGAATGGATCCCTGAGGCATCTTTAAAATAAAACCTTTCAATGACCTTTCAAGAGCGAGACCTCGAGCAGTGACGTCCTGCCGTCGATGAATAGAGAACCAAATTTATTCTTACACCCATTCATCACAATGTTACATATAATCCATTCCATTAATTAGTTTCTCGTTAACAAAAACTAAACCAACACTCAGCAGCAGCTACTTAATTACCAGGCCGTATTTCTCTGTTTTACAGCACTTCTAAGCCAAAGTGTTTTAAATTTCAAAAACCCCCCCATTATACCACGCAGACTGGGTCATGATTCAGTAAAAATGAAATATGCCACTCATACGAGTGTACACAACGTTCGCACACAACCAAGCTCCTCAGTTCTCAGTTCTCAGTCCCTGACCCCAAGTTTTTCTTTTCCTTTTTTTTTTATAAAACAAAGCAATCCATAGACGAAGACTTCAGCAATCGGTATCAGAAATTTCTTGCACATTTTTTTTTTTTCTTTTCATTTTTCTTTCCACCCCATCGCAGCGCAAACTAAAACTAATAAACTACATCCCTTCGGCTGTGTGAATGCGATAGTTAAAATAAAGCAAACGAAAAACAGGAAACAAGAAAAGAAACCACAACTAGGGTGGGTGCAGTCTCCCCCTTTCCCCCATTCCTCCACTCTCCACACAGTAACCAAATACATACATCCATACGAGTACATTTGCAAAGTTTGTAGTAAAAAAGTAAAACCAGAAAATGTCCTTAAAAGTAAAAATAAATAATTTTTACCAATTATGCCAAAGAAAATAACAATAAAGCACAAAAAAAAATCATGAAAAAGGAAAAGCATACATCAATAAATCTCTCTTTCTCTCTGTGTACGTGTGTGTATACTTATGACGTTTACAAAAAAAAAATTAGTAAAAATTTTTCTTTTTTTTAAGTTCTTTTGTTAATTTTATTTATTTGTTTTGGTGTTAAGTAAAAAAAAAAAATGTAAGTCCTTGATCAGAGTTCATGCGGGGATTTTAGAATTTTGAAAATATTTTTTTCTTTTCTCTCTTTTTTTAGAAACAAGTGTTGTGGCTCGAGTATATATTTTATGGTTTAGAAACAAATGCATTAAAAATAGTTTTAACTTTAACAAAAAAAAAAAAAAAAATAGTTTCAAGATTCAAGAGGAACTAGGAATTCTCACGTTGTATAGAGCACATTGTCAAGCTTTATAGAGACTCGAGGGGATGACACAAAATACAATATTGATTATTTTTTAGATAATCTTTTCTTTTCTTTTTTTTTTTTTTGCTTAATTAGGGATTAGAAAAAATAATTTTCTTTTTTTTTTTTGTAATTCAGCACACACACACCATCCGCACAGAATTTGCAGTAATTGTAGGTACACTGGTAAAACTGATATTTTTTTTTATTAATTTCACTAATTATTTGATTTAACACACATTTATTGGGGGCAATTATATATTATACCGTTTGTCGTTATACGTATCTGTCTGTGGTGGAAGAGTATAATTTTTTTTTGGTATTTTTCTTTTGAGTGAAAAAAACACGAAGCTAACAACACCGATTCGCAAGTCGAATTAATCGAGAAACATAACGAAAACGAAAGGATATTCGTTGAAAATTTGGAAATACATTAATTTTTTGTCTGTCTGTTGTTGGCTGGTTGGTATGGTCGTTCTCTTTGAATGTGCATCGTGTTTTCCTTGTTGCGGGCATATGGTGAGCAACGAGAAAAGAGAAACCCCTTAGTGGCACAGGTTCTCCCCTAGTTTTTGGTGTGTTGGTGTGTGGTTTTGAAGAAAAGACTCCCTTATGGTGGTTAGGGGTTGCTTACGTTGGGTACGTCGTAATGAGAAATCTTTTCAACCGGATGGATTTGTATATCAGTTTTTTGTTTTTTTTTTGTTTCCTGTGGATTCAAACCGCGAAGGGTAACAAAAACACACACAGACACGCGCTGGTCGAAGGGAGTTTAATTCTCGAGGGTGGAATGGATGAACAAATTAAAAGAGAAAGTTCACACAATTTATTGATTACTTTCTCCCATAAGGGTTTTTGAACATTTCATATTGTTTCAGAGAGACGTTGGAAGGGATTTGAGAAAAAAAAACAAGATTGTATCTCTCTTCCGTCGTCGTTGCCTTGGTGGGAGCTTTTCGATTAGAGAAACTTTTGATATGCTCACTGGCACTGATTTGATTTGATGAATCAATCGAAGTTAGCTTTTGTTTTCAGATTGTGAGATTATTATAAATCCCTGGATATATGGCTTAGTCGGAGGCCTAGACTTAGCTGTAACAAGTGGATGTACGAAGACATTCAGAAAGGCGAATACCTTTTTTGAACTACTTCGACGTTCTCTTGCAGGATCTTGAAAAGAGATGCTAATGGCAACATTGACATCACCGAAGGAATTTACTTGTTTTACTGTCGTTCGTCTTCGTACCAGAAGCCTAGCCCTCTAGGTCGGCTGCAACTTCTTTACCACACAAAGGAGGTCTTAACTACTAGAACACGAATAGGCTCGGATACTGATAAATCTACTCCCGGGGACACCACCACAGGGTATAAGGAGAGCGATTCTCGGATCTGCACATGAAATGTTAGATCCCTAAACAGATGAAAAGGCGCTAGACTGCTATAAAGAGAGAAATACTGTCATCCAAGGAGTTTGATAAACTGAGCCAGGCTTAGGTAAGAGCTTGAGCCATGTAAACAATTCAGACCAAGCGCAAAGCCAACATAAGTCTCATAAGCACTCGACTGGCCCACACCGGCTCTGGACAAGCTTGTTTCACTTGCCCCTTTTGGACATCTGTAACAAACAAGTGGCAGCCTGTGAAGGTACATACTTATTGAAGGTCACTCCGACCTACAACATCTGTGCGATAAGAATATTGATTCGACGAGCTCTCCAGGCAGAGGACAACCTTACTGCCATGCCTCTCTCTGCAACCAGTCTTCGATGGACAAACGGGACAATGTGGTTCATCTCCAGCCACATTAGCCCCAAGTTGGATCAGAAAGGATCAGAAAGGATCCAACTATTTGATTAGACAGAAAATGACGCTCATTGTAAACTTAAAATTGGAAAGCATTCTACTAAACTGGGCCTCCTCCATAATGTCTTCTGTGGAAGCTGGTGGTAGCATTCTTTGCACGTGCCAAGTTTCCTCCGCTTGAAAAAGATTGACTTAGTTGCATACTTCTTCGACAACCTGGCTAACAGCAACGTCAATTGCCTCCCGTGCTTTATATTAAGCTTTTGCTGGTTGCAAGGGTAGTTTCAAGAGAGTTTTCTAGATCCATATGGTTTCATAATGGACTTCAACTAACGTAAGTGTGGCCGCAAATGAAGCTTACCATGAAAATCTGCATGTAGGATGTCGGAACGGTCTCACATACATGTTCAGAAATAGTTAATTTCAGATGACTACAGTCGAAAGATCGACAGGTTCTAAAGTGGAGGTTTCCCTTAATTCATCAAGAGGTTCTATGCAGCCAACATCAAGTAATGAAACCAGGGGCTACACTGTCAATAGGCTTCTCAGGGATGCTGCTTCTGATGCGCTGGATCTTCCTCGACCACCTCAATGAAAACCCAGTAAAACAGGACCGTATTCCTATAGAAGAATCAAAGCTACTAGCGAGCTGTACTTGTTCATAAATTCATTCATATCAGGCAGAGTTATAGGTTAAGAGTTTCCAGCATCAACAAAGCCTCGAACTGCAGCAGAAATTAAAAAAAAAACAAGAATTTCTATAGCCTTTCTACAGGCCGGCATGTAGTATGATTTCTGCAGACGAGCTAAACCATAGATATGTCCTGTTTTAAGGTCCTTTTCAAAGTCTTTTGCTTCTGCAAGAGGCTTGTGGTAATGGAGAACCCACGCTACTCCATCAAGTTCGGGAAATACCTTTGAAAGTGTTTAAGAAACTCCGTGCATAACTACAACTGAATGTACCTACAGAAAGCATTCTTCTCTTATTTCAGGCGACCTGTCCGAAACAGTTACAGAAAGTAATCCCAATCATAGTTGAATATAAACAGATTACCAATGGCACGAAGTTAGAAATGACACCTCTTCTTGGATGAGTGTTTAAACAGTACCCAACGCTTCCTCGCAAGTTCATCTCCTTCTTCCTTACTTGAGACATTTAGATGCTCTGATTCCAACCATATAGTCACCGAATCGGCTTGATATATCTGGTTTACATAGCGAGGTCCCAGCAACCTTTATCCTAAATACTATGGAATCTAGCATCGTACCATCTGACTGGTTGTTGCTGTTCAGACAGTGTTGCTCTTCAGATAGTAACCTTTTGATCAGATAGTCTTCAGTACCAAGTTCAGCCAGTCCGGCTGTTGGTCGGCTCCCTTCGACACAAGATAGTCTAAACTTGTTTACTTCATTTTAATTTATTTTGAAGTTCCAGTGATAGAATTCATCGACTTAAAGTCCTAACCACATTGGACTTGAGTGGGACTAACCTTATGTCAAAACCCAACCAAATGCCCACACACGTTCTTGATAGCTGCAATGAAGCTGGCGTAAGCTCATCGAAGTCTATTATTGTTGAGCCTTAAGTTCTAAAATGTAATTTGGTTACTCGTATTTTACGTTTCTTACTTATGTACTTCCTGTCCTTCATTTTGAATTACTACATGACGCCATTTCATTTCCACCCAAGTGTGCTATTGAACATACCCACAGCTTACGAGAAAGAAAGCTCATTTGAAACATATTTTGATTTTATTTCTTTTTTTTTTAACAAATTAGGGTGCTGCCTCATCCATGCACTTCTCCAATCCCTAATACACATATTGATGCAAGAGCATACCTATAAAAGAGTTCTCTAACTCAGCACCGCAACAGCACACAATGTGTACAAATGAAGCGCCACATGTGATTGTGGCTATAACCCTTGCATTGGAATGCTTTTGTTTTTCTCTTCATTTGTACGACAAAAGATGTCATGGCTACCGTCAGACTGTGGAGGCATGAACTGCGCATGTTCTGCCCCCATTTTGCGATTAGAAAACGGTCTCTTCGTCGTGTTCTCTTTTGAAATTATAACACTTGTAGGAAAATCCCTACAAATCATACTTTGCAAAAGAATTAACATCCTATTGTTTGCTGAACGCTGATTGTATAGGCCTTGATGAGCTGTAACCTAATTATTTCCACCATGACTGCACTTTGGTAGCGAAATTATGATTCTAATCAACTTGTGCCTCGAATGGGTTTTAATCTAATCAAAAACAGATATTCAATGGCATTTCAATCTATCGTAGGTATATGTGCAACTAGAAGTGGAAGACTTAGGCTAACGTGACAAGAAGACATCTAAGTGCGTCTTGGCACAAACGTCCAGAAAAATTGTGATACCACTCCACCAGAGTGAGTTTCCATAAAGTAAGTCAGATAGGAAAAACCTCCTCCATCGGATTATACTCCTGCCTTTAAAAACTGTACATAATGCAGACATGGGAGCAATATGGAAAAGAGATACCATCTAGACGAAAGCCTCAGATCTGTTTTACTAGCTTGAACACCACGAAATGAGGAGCCCAAGCCTCGACTCGCAATATCTTTAAAATATTGAACAGACTGGAGGACCCTACACACGTTCAGAACTTTCAAACCCATCGTAGTCCCAATTTCAGTGAAATTAGACAGATGCCCTCTACTTTGTTCTCAATGCTGATGTACCCCAAGGTTCCATTCTGGCACCAATTCTTATTTTTATTTATTTAATACTCGCAATGAAGGTCTCACGTTGTTATATCTAAAAGACACCAACTGTCAACTCTGTAGAAAACAAAGCTCAC
Source organism: Xylota segnis (assembly GCA_963583995.1). Classification (NCBI taxonomy): domain Eukaryota; kingdom Metazoa; phylum Arthropoda; class Insecta; order Diptera; family Syrphidae; genus Xylota; species Xylota segnis. Next base: position 40,389,412 of record OY757237.1, read on the forward strand.
TGCATTTATCAGTGTTCTTTCGGACTTAAATCCTTCTCACTTCTATGGTTCTATCTGATAGAAGATTGAATTGGGAGGTGTTTAAGTTTAGCAATGGAGAGTAGGGTGGACTTCACAGATCCGAAGGCCGTCCTGGGTATCTAGTGTACTTTCGGAACTAAAACTGAACTAAGAGAGCTCAGATAGGTTTATCGATGTAAGGAGGCATCAGACAACGACCAAATCGAGCGTATTTCCGTCCATATTCCTCGACAATTAATTCAGATCAAGCCATCTGGAGCCCTATCTCGAACAACTAAGGAGATTCTGAATTAGATCCGGATCAACTAAAAGATGAAGACATTCCCGGTCGCTTTGAGAGGACTATCCCTCCCGTTTGCGACAAAGATCCCGTTCGCGAAGACGAGTTTTGGAGGCGACATCGACACACCAGCCCTTTGAGATGGCTAGGACATGTAGATCGCATGGATACAAATGCTTCCGCTCGTTGAGTCTTCGAATCCAACCGGAAGGACAACGCGGTCGGGGAAGAACTCGCCTGAGGTAGCGCGCACAAGTAGAAGGGGACGTCAATCGACTTGGAGTGCTTGACTGGAGGCAGTTAGGCGAAGCTTGTTAATGGGAGGTTAGGTTCACCCCAAACTATAGTGCACTTAAGTAAGTAAGAAGTCCATCCAGATGTTGAGTTTTTCTTCATCTCCTTCACAAATTTCTAGTTCCTTCTAGAGTTTGTAAGTCCTTGACTGTCCGAAATGAATGCTGTTGGCTTGATCCACTTATTTGGGATGGCAGTTCCTCCTACTATCACTAGTCGGGTTTAAACCATAGAGCCTCCATCAGAACGATATTAGTTAATAAAAAGATCAATCAGATATCCTGCCACACCTTCAAAGTTGTGACCATCCCTGCTGATGTGGAGCTGGATTTGGATTCAATTATTCTCAGTCAGGCCTTAAGTTGGGTGTTCGCTAGTAGTGCAAGAACATAGTTTGTCTGTATTTCCAATGTTGGCCATCATCCATATAGTCTACAAAACTGGCCCTAACACTCAAGGAACCCAAGGAATTGTATGTGTACACCTATAAGTTGTGTCATGGCAAAGTTTCCGTAATGATGAAGTACGAAGGAGGAGTTGAGTGCTCCAACGTTGGGTTTTAACATCGAAGGTTGCAACCCTGAGGGCATCGTCATCAAATTTCATTCTGACCTTGGATGTCAGATCAAAAAGTACTCACTCTGGGGACAATCTCAAAAGATCCTCACCACAGATCCTCTTGACTTATCCATCTTCAGGCGAAAGGAAGAAACGAAAAATCAGTCATCTAGAGAGGCTGTCCAATGGTCATCCTTGCAATAGGACCAAAATCGGATCAACAGCAAAACATTACTCGGCGAATAAGAAATCTAGTACAATTCAAAAGTTTTGTCACTTGTCTTATTTAGGAAGTCCTTTCCTCGTGCTTCGCGCAAGCTTTTCCGCTTTCTCTTACCACCCTGAACTGACAAAAAAAAAAAAAAACAACACAAAACCACCCCCAATGGCCAAATAACACACATGCACACCGCCGAAGTCCTCTCTCACTCTCTGAGGCATATCATATCCTTTCTCTTTATCGAAAGTACACACGCACACACCCCCAAACATCCGAATTGATGACTACATAAACTACACAGGATTTATGACCAATACAAACAAGAATAATAAACATTCCGAAAGGATACTAACATAAAACACGAAAGCGGCTGAGCACTAGAGCAAATGGCCAACATAGATGAGGAAACCGAAGGAAACGCACACAGAAAAAGACGACAAAGAAAAAGAACGAGATGTGCAAAACAGGACGAAGACGGGTGGCAAAAACTTTCGTTCTGACAGCAACTTTTGTCCAACATAAATAAAAGTTTTGTTCCGACTTTAAGTGGCACGAGAAAAAAAAAAAGGATTCCGTTGAAATAAATTCTCAATTATTCGTCCTGCCTGTGTGAAGTGATTTAAAAAAACAACAAAAACAAAATTCGCTAAATACCCGTGCAGTCCAATATTGATTAAGGATATTTTCGCGAGCGTGTTCGGACTTATAATTCGTTTCTTTTTTTTCTCCACTTTTCACTGGACTCGGAATCCATTATCCTCCATCGCGTACAGACTGTGCATCCGGAGTTTTCTCCATTTGTCCCGCAGTGTGGCGAAAATTCCTTAAAAGAGCATTTATTCGGTGCTGGCATTTGTAATGCTCGCTGAAAAAGTCTCTGCTGGCGCTGGCCCATCCCTTCGGATGGGGGATGGCCCGACTGCATGAAAGTGCAATCCTTTACAGGAATTTTTCGCAACGAGTGCGTTTCTACTTTGAATAAAACAAAACAAAAAAAAAAAAAAATTCATATAAGCGAACTGTATCTGTAAACTTTAAGATATGTTATCATGAAGGACACGAATGCCTTTAGCAATCGCAATCGCAACGAAGCGACGTGAAATCTAGAATTTTTGTGCAAAAATATGGAAGGCGCTCTCAGAAGGACAGCATCCTGGAAATGAGAGATAAAAGTCGTCACCATCATCATCGCCTATAAATAAAATGTGAATCGGCGCGCAGTGAATGTACGGATAGACGACGAAGACGACGACAACCAAGAAGTGTACAAAAGTGTACGAAATATAGGAGGAGAAGGAGGCCAGCAGCACCAGCACCAGCACCAGCAGCGCTATGTCGAAATCGAACGCGGACTTTAGTGCATTCGACTTTAACGACAGCTCCGAGAACAGTTTGAATTCGCGCAGCATATTCCTGAATCGCGGCGGGCTCGGTTCGGTAACGAACAGTGGCGCCGGTGAAGGTGGTGGCAGCATTAATGGAGGTTGCTCCTCGTCGCAGGCGACTTCCGAAATAGGCAACGGTGACACAAACGTGAATGGCAACAACGAGGGTAGTAACGCATTAGATGCAGTTTCGGGTGCGATAGGCAGTACCAGTTGTGCGGGCACATCTGGGGTCGGGACTGGTGGGGCCAGTAGTGATGTGTTGGTGAATAATTTTAACGATGTTCGCAGTGGCAGTGCAAGCCTTAGTAATAACAGTGCGGCAACCACAGGTGGATTGGGGGGTGGTGGTGGCAGTGCCGGTGGTGGTAGTGCCAATGGTGGTAGTGGGGGTGGTGGCAGTGGCAGTGGCAGTGGTAGTGCCAGTAAAAAGTATCGCCATCAGAATTACAGTAAAAATATTTACATTGGCACGAAAAATGCTGAAAAATGGGAGGTCACCAGGACGCGGCTGGCCTTTAAGAATGATGTTGAATTCGTTGCATATCTCTTGAATTTAGCCGAAAATGATACCGAGCGGAGTTCAAGGTGAGTAGAGGGTGTACATTTCCACGAAAAACATTTTTCTTTTCATTTCATTAACTGCTGGTTATTTGGAAAGTTTTGACGCAGAAAAAGCCGTCCTTTAGCTATCTGCAAGGACTACATACATTCATTTGATATGCCTTGCGTTAGGCTGCCCATTGAAGTGTGTCCATATGTGAATTGCAATAGAATGGGAGGGTAATTGATCAAAGAGGTTGGATGGACACCGAAGTACGTTGCAGGACAAGTATTGCTATCGCACTTTAAGATACTAGTTACCCTCTTCAAGTTAAGAACACAGAGGATATTTTATCCCGATTAGCGAATAGCTTTAATGCACAGAGCTTGACCTTGCAGACACCTAGTCTAGGTATGTGGCGAAGTTGGTCTACCTTCAGCCGCAAAAAGTTCTCAGTCAAGAGGACCCATATCATCGATAAACACCCCAAGAAAGGAGCTACTTTCATTCAGTCTATTTGCTATTTCATAGACTAAGTTGTATAGAAAAGGTACCAATAATAGAATGAGCTCTGAACTTTCCCCATAAAAGAGTTCCCAGAGGTGTTAATGCCTCTCCGGCGAAACTTGAAAAGTGCAAAAACTTTTAGGTGGCGCTACAGTCTGGGGTGGACCTGGGCCTCAAACAACAAGCCTCTCCAGACAGCTCGATCTTAAGCTATTTTTCAGTTACACAGCCAAGTTGGTAGAGATCCCTTTCGACTTTAGTGCACCACCTGAGGCGAGGTCTTCCTCTACTGCGGCGTCCCTCCGAGGTGGATTCGAAAACTCTGCGGGCCGGAGAATTGTTGTCCATCCAATAAACATAGCCCAGCCATCGAAAATTCAAGTTAGCTCAGCTGCTGCCTCCCTATGCCTGGAAAAATTAACAAAAATTTGGACCGAACAATGTATCGAAAAATATGTTACACATACGCCACAGGATCAGATACTGACATCCAGAATCTACGATCTCATAGCTCAATTCAAGTTGGATAGTCTGATTCTGTGCATCATGAGCACACACGAGCCCAGCAGTTGCCTCGCTATTTGTGGGAAAATACAAAAAAAAATTCCACCGAAAAATGTGTTACGTATACGCCACAGGATCAGATACTGGCATCCTGAATCTACTTTTTGTAGCTCAATTGAAGTTAGATAGTCTGATTCTGTGCATCATGAGCACACACGAGCTCACACGATGTATCACGCTTCGTTCCTCCAATTATTTCAAAGAAAATTAAAACGCAGGCGTAATGTAATAAAGTGCATCGCGTATCCTAAAGAAGATAAGAAAACATTCACCCTGGCCCTATTCCTTAGAATCTAGATTCTTTTTAAAAGCCGCTTGTTGCCTACTTCTTCGTCCTGACTCCTGCAGGATAATTCAATTGGCAATTGACGCACTCACTGACTCAACTTTCAAGGTCTGCAGCAACGCAAAAAGTTCATCAATCACAACCAACACAGTCTTACTCGTGACAGCTTCTCAATGGCAAATTACCCTTTAGACACAACATTAAACAATAGATCCTGGGTGCCGTATGACCCTGATAGATCAGTTAGATCACCGATCCCCAAAATTTTACATTAAAAAACGAAGATCCGTCGCTTGCATAAATAACCTGCAAGCGGTCATAACCTTACCTATTCGAATAAGATTTTTTGAGAGTTCGTCCTCTTAAGGATTTTCAATGGCAGAAGCAATCATTGTCTTATGATTACTTTTTTCACTCTTTCTTGCTCTACAGGACTGTTTTAACATTACACTTTCGACCATGTGAACCAACATCCACACTAAAATCACCTATAAGGTCAGACACTAAACACTTTACACTCCCTCCCTGTGATATGCATAGAATGGTAAAAACAGACGGTGATCCACAAGGCTCCATTTAATCTGCTATACTTTTGCTTTCTTTGTACGCGATTTAGAGAAAATAGTTCATGAAGCTCTTAGCAACCTCAGACCTTGGGAGTTTACATGAAACACGCATTTCTCAATCTGACCTCAAAGACAGTCTTTAGGAATAGAGAGTGAAACATTAAGGGAACAAGGACCTCGAACTGATTCGCGGCCCTTCATTACGTAACTTCGACAATCCTCCGCGAAGCAGTACCAATGAACGATATCGTGTGTGGTTTAGTCCATCGATAGAATTCGAAATCTGTACTAAGGAACACTAAAGACAAAGCATTGAGAGGACAATTTGGCGGATCCATAGCACCCATAACAATAGGTGCATCACGGCAGTTAAAGAAAATTGAAAGATCAGTTTTTGAATCCAGAAATTGGAAAGATTTCCTCAGCTGCTTTATTTGTGTACCCATTCAGCTCTTTAAGATTAATCTTATTACGACTGCAAATATAGATCCAATATGGATTTGAGAATTGTATTCTAAGTAAAACCCTATTTTACTCACTACTTTGACACCACTAAACAGATTCAGCCCCATTTATGGTGTATTTAAAGTCAATACTTCATTATTTCAAAAGTATTTTTCAATTCTCAAAATCCTTATCCTTTTCTTTCTTAGATGTCTAGTTCTCTCCTCTCTTTAGAGCAGGAAGGTGTTGTGGATTCCAGGAAATCCTCGGGCACTATTTTTCATGAAAAAGTCATCAACAAAACGATTTTATTTTAACTGAATCTGGTTGTTACCTAGAGATACTTCGAAATTTCTTTGAATTCAACGGAAATCCTCTTGGCTTTTTAGTTTGATCAAGTTTTTCCCAGACTATAAATACTTTGGATATTATTTTCTCAACAACTCTCGAGGATTTTGCTTATATAAGTTCGCAAACATTTGGATCAAATTTTGTGATCCAAACCTTCTATTCAATGCTCAATGCGTCAATTGTAGAGCTAGGCTTACACCCAGAGTGCTTGCTTCGAAATATGCATTAGAAAATTTAAATTTAACAAAATGACAAATGTCGAATAGCCTGCAGCACTAAACTTGAAGAAAAATTTCCTGTTTCGACCGAACATAAGGATGATCTCTCAGGATTACAGCCTACATTGGGTCTTTTCGCGATCTCGATCCAGACCTACTGTGCACAACTGTGATTTGGTTTAACACAGTTTCACAGGATGAAACCAGTCTAAAGGAATGCTATCCAACCTCTGTAAAACGATGTTTATGTCGAATTATTAGTCGGATTAGTCCTTTGTGATTTATTTGGCATTCGTTTCGCGTGACAAGTCTTCGGTGCTAATAAAAATTTACGATCAACACCGAACGATCTAGAGTGAAACCTTACTGGTTGTACATCGACAACTGAATCTAAATACTATTGGAATAGCTCCAGAACTACTTTAGCTATTCTGAGCTACCATCTTACAATTACTTGAAGAACACTAATACTCCGCTTATAAGGTTAGCCTTCATAAAGACTTTGACTGAAATCATCATCTTGCTTACTTCTGAAATAGTTTTACTTTCCTTAAGTGCGAATCGCCAGAAACAGCCAGAAACATCTCCAAGATTCTTCTTCAATGAACCCTTAAATGATACATCCTTTCTATCACAATGAGTCTCGATTTGTCTTAGTCTGTCTATATCCATATAAAATCAAATAAATATTTGCACGACAGGTCGATGGGACCCAGCACCTAGGTTCTCATAATCGTTCGTGTTGTCTAAGATGCATATACACGAATGGAAGGGTCCCTATCCTTTCTCATGACAGTTGTACTCTCAGATGTTTGTCAGAAGCTCGGGAGAGGTGCGGCCGTAATTGATATTTTAGGTGAATCCAGGGATTGAACCTGGAACTAATTATTCTGTAGTCCAACGTACTAACCACTTGAGCCACGATTCCCATCCATGTATATACACAGATAAATATTCTAGATGCTTTTTAACAACAGCTCTATATGGGACCCTCGACATTCATAATGTCCGTGCTACATTTTTCAAACGAATAGAAGGGGCCTTCTTTGTTCTTTTTATTTTAGAAAGTTTGTCAAGGCAGGTATAGTTTGTCAGTCGATCGCTAGAGTTGGAAATGAGAGATCGAACCGCCCTGGGTAGGCACATCTCTATTTTCCAGGAAGGTGGAAGTGTTTCTATAGGTTATGTCTTCACACTCGATACCCAGAATTCACTACCTGATTTAGTGAGCTGCGTCCATGACTGCCGCTGCCATTTCCTTAATCCTTCATCTGATGACAATGCCAATAACCTTTTGAGAAACCAAATAATAACATAGATTGTATATTCTCATATAAATCCAAAAGATTTCAGACCAATTCGTCACTCATCACTTCTCCTGAAAACCTTAGAATCAATTCCAAGCTGGGCATTCCACAAGGAGGTATTCCATTTTCTCTTGTGTGGAATTTGGTGGAACTATTGATGATATTGAAGGCGAAAGGTGCTTTTACTCTCTCGAGAAAATACCTAAAAGAACTTTTACAAAACGCTAAAAACAAGCTGTAAACCCTAGCAAAACTGAACTGGTACTCCTTTGCAGGAAATATTCTTCTTTTCTCAATGACGTCAACTTTCAAGAACAAGTTTAAAAAGTTACATTGGCACTTTTTCTTGCAAAAAAAGCTATTGGCAATAGATAAGGTCTGCAAACGCAAATAATTGACTGAATGCTCCTGAACAGCCTTTGAAAAAAGTTATAAACTGCAAATACCAAAGTAAGGTTCAACGTACAGCTTGTCTGCGGATAAGCGGAGCTCTACGAACAAATCGCTCTGCGACAGTCGACATTTTGCTTTATCTGATACCCTTCGACATATGTATTTAGCAAGGTAATGGCAGCAAGTGCAGTCTTTTCGCTTTGAAGGTACCACACAGTGGTCAAGGAAAAGCCACTCCTTTATTCTGAATAAACTCAAAACACAGACAACACCCGCCCATGTCTAAACGTCATCCGAATAGACTTTTAGAAGATGAGTCTACCTTGACTCCTCAAAACAATCTTAAGCTATCCTTCCGTCCTCCAAATCACTGTTGTGTCTTCCAGGTGTGTTCCAAATCCCTGGAACCGACCTCTATTAATATTTAAGTAGCTCTTAACTGCCAATCGTCTCTAGATCAATCGTTTCTAGATTGATCTTTAAAAAGAGTGCTTTCAACTTATTCTTATATTTAAATATTCCTTTAACTCGAGTCCCCGTTTCGTTTCAGCCTTCCGTCGATATCGTCGACTACGAAGAATTTCCCAAACTTTAAAATGGAATCAAATCTCTGTGCCAAGGACTTCAGCAATAGTCAAACGGAAAATTGCAACGATCCACTGCCTCTGACAAAGCCTGCTCCAAAGCCAAAAAAACGTGTCCAATTCCACGATCCACTGAATGGCTTCACCAAAGCGAAAGATTATCCAAATTTTTCCATGAAAGTTCCCAAACACGATGCACAGGATAAGGCCATTAGCAGTTCGCTGGACAATGACACGCTACCCGAAGTGCTGGACTGTCGAATCGCTGAGAAGATCAAAAGCGAATTGGCCGAGAAATCCGCAAATATACAAAATGACAGCTTCAAGGGAGCACTGTGCTTGAAGAAATCCACCGCCGAGAGTTACCAGATATTCAATCAAAGCGACGCCGAAGACGATGATGACTACGATGACGACGAAGAGAATGAGAATGAAGAAGAGGAAACGGGCATCATAAATCCGCCCGATAAAAGCTTTCGAATACGCGATCGAACAAAGATCAAGAAATCTTCGAAATCAGCTTCGTTTAATGGGAAACTTAAGCAACAGCAACAACCACAACAGCAAGAGCACGAACCTCAGGGCGATGAAGAGGATGACTATGAGGACGATGGAGACGAAGGCGAGGAGGGCGATGAAGGTATGCTGGCGACTGAAATTAAAAACGAGCAAAACTTCATCGAAGAGGACTTCGAAAACAACGAGAACGGTGCCGGCGGCTATGGAATGCGATCGTGTCGAGATTGTACTGTGCTTCATGATTACGAACACTGCCCCCTGCGGAATGCCGTTTGTTATATTAAGGACACTGTTGATCTGTCGACTTGGATCGAGAGGAAAAACATTGAGGCGCTGGAAAAGCTGAAAACTAATGCACAAAGGCAAGATGGCTGCGAGGATGAAAACGATCCCGATGAGGACGAGAACTCCCAGATGTCCAATGGGGTGGGAAGGATTACAGTCACTTTTGCCGAAGCATCAATGCCAAACGAATTCGAGCTCCGTAACATCGACGCGAATACGTTTGGGGTATTTGCAAAGTCTGACATTCCACCCTATACGAAGTTGGGCCCTGTTATAGGAAAGCCTGTCCAAGTCAACGATATCCCCGATGACAGCAATATGAAGACGATCTTCGAGATATGCGAAGGTGATCGCAAGTCAGATTTGATCTCTTGCGACGATCCGAATACCTCGAATTGGTTGCGATTCATTCGACCCGCGCTGTCATATGAAGAACGAACTGCCAATCTGGTGTCAATAGAACGTCAGGCGTTTCTGGTGACATGTCGTGAAGTGAAGGCAGGCTTTGAGCTGTTCTATTGGAGTGATGACTGCAATACCATGTGGCGAAAGAAACACACCGAAAAAACAAGTAAATATCGTTGCATCAATGACAGTTTCAGTTCTCTAACGAGTTATCTTCTTCCTTTCAGATTGTGGCGGTTGTAATTTAAAATTCGAGCATCCGCTGTACTATCGCACGCATTGCTCGGTGTTTCATGATCCTTCGTTTAGTCTAACAATTCGAAAGTATCACTGCAAGGTGTGTGGCGAGGCGGTTTTAGGAAAGGATAACATAATGAAGCATGCTGCGGAAATGCACGAAGGCAAAGGTGCTTACCAATGCCAGTTTTGTAATAAATTCTTCTTGCGACTCAACTACTTGGAGATGCATCGCACCTATGGCTGCAGTGCGAATCCGCAGCGCGCCAGACCGCTGTGCGATTTTTGTGGAAGAAAATTCTGTCAGCCGCAAAAATTAAAAGTGCACATAAAACGAATGCATAGCGGTAAGCAGGACTACATATATGTGAATTTGCCACTCTGAAAAAAAAATGTATTAGGTGTTTCATATCATTTTTAGTAAACACACAGTGCGTGCCATTGTCATCAAAGCATATCCTTGTGATCACACTTTTGTGTTTGTACATGAAAAGTATTTGAAAACACATTTTTGTTTAACCTGCCAAAAATGTTTTGAACTCCTTTAAACAGATGCAGACTTTCAATTGTATACAAGAGAGTATTTGTCAGGTATTTCTTGAGGCTAGGAAACCAGGGCCCTCAGCACGTACGACTGCAATCGTCTGACGATATCGTTTAGACGATATCAACTTTGTCTTCAAGTTACGCCAAAAACTGCAAAAACTACAGATGACAGAGTTCATTGCTATCGTTTAAACGACGATCGTCTTACAAGTCTACGTGAGGGCTTTGGTAGAATACGGAGCTAGTTTTCGTTGAGATTGATGTACACATTGGCTTTATTTTCTTTGCTTTCTTGAGATCATTATAAGTTTTTCAAAGTTGTTTCTCGGTCCTTCTTTTCCTGGTTCTCCTGAGAATGTCTCGATAATGAATTAGCTGTTTCGTTACGCTCCATTCTCATCTGGTATCCTGTAGAAAGGACTCTTTTTTTTTCTATTCGTTAAAATTGTGAAGAGATTCCCGCTTAAGTTTAACCCCAATAACCTGGTAGTAAAGCTTTGTTCAGAAGCGTGCCAGATCTGCAAATATTGTCAGACCTGCAAATGAAAAAATTGTCCTAAATATTTGACAATTGTGTAAACTATCAATTTTTTCTGATAATTTTGTAGCAAAACAACTGTCAGACAACTGCCACACCACCCATCTGACAGTAAATTTGCAAGAATTGGAACAGAACCGTGTGAACTGACAGTTTAACACTGCAAATTAATTTGTCATTGTCAGCTGATTTGCAGCGATTGCCAGCATATTTCCAGACCTGACAGTATTTATAGATCTGGCATCTGTCCGAACATAGCTTCAGTTGTCTAACTTTCTAATATTATAGTTTCTATGATTTAAATCTTCGAGGCTGGCAATTACTGCTTCTGTCATCTAAGTTTTTAAATTAAGTTTGCCAGTTGGTACCCGGAAGTAAAACTCCTCCCTGAGGACATCCTCTTGTTGAATTGTATTATGGTCAGTAGCTTACAGATACATTTAGACACTGTGCTGTTCATTCCTTTTCTTACTAAAACTTATTTAATGGCTTGATACGAAGAGCTGTCATATGCCTTCAAATGTCTAGGAAAGCTCAGTAATCCTCTTTATTTCTATCAGCTGATATAGAACGGTTTCAAATGATCTGCTTTCTCTGTATGTACTTATGCTTATGGTAGTAAAAAGAAGGTATGCTTTGTCATGTATATATAGGTACAACCTTTTTCATCGGATTGAGAAGTAACGAGTGGTCCGAATTGTGTTGGGTCGTTTTTGCCAACTTAGGTATAAATACAATCTTACCCCACCTCCACTGGCTTGAAGAACTTTTAGTAAAACCTTTACTCATCCCCTGTTTAGCTAGAATTTGATTTCGTTAAGGAAATAGAAATTACGTCCAATTTTGCGAAAGTTTTACGCAGATCGTCTCAGAAAATTTCTCAAAGCTGGTACTTTTAGCTCTTTAATCCTTTCATTCTCATCTTTAGCCTGGAGTCTAGCATTTCAAAGTCAGTTGTCCAATCTTTACCTAATTAAATCTACAGGTTGTGGTTTTCCATCTTTCACTGGGTCTGTTCCACTACTTCTAAGGCTGTGTTCACGACCAATTACAGAAGTACTTATAAAGGTTTTCATGGCGTAGCGATTTGAGGAAAAGCTGATTGAGCAACTGCAAGCGACGAGAAGAACTGTCAAAACATGAATAAAACTAGGCGAAATCGCACTGTCATAAACACTATATCGCTTGAAATCGCTCAAAAGCCGTCGCGTCCCTAATTCACTTGACCGTGAACACAGCTTAAGACTGTCAAATACTTTTCTCCATCGTCAAAACTTTCGTGGTTTTTTTTACAGAAGATGGAGCACAAGTGAGCGCGAACTGCCTGTGAACTTCTGAAGTGAGCCTTTTTAGGCTTAATGCGTTTCTTTAATTTTTGTAAATTTGGGTCATTATTACAAGGTCGACAAGCTGTAAGTTTTGGTGCAGAAAGTTAGGGAACATACCTACTGCTCGATGAGTTCGAGGTTGTTTTTCCTTTTTTTTTCTTATTTTCCCTTCTTATTTGTTTCACAATGCCTTCCTAGCATCAGTCTTCACTGAATCGCCACGCCCACTTTATATGACCTACACAGGAAAGACGATAGCATATCATACGATCCATACCAGATAGGTTTTAGCTTTATGGCAGCTTATAGTGAGACTAAAGTGGCAAACAAAATCCTGCAATAGAACTCGAATATGTATATCCTTCTGTCTACACAAATTATACATAACTTCTCTCACCAACACAGACAACACACCCGTCAAACAAATTATTCTTTCTAATTTTCTAAATTATTTATCATTGCTAATTGATATGTTATATTACCTAACACCATACATATCCATCAATTCCATTCATTTTTCATTCAAAAATCACCAAAAAGCAATTTATTTCTTCATAATTTCATTTTAGATATGGCTGAAGTTTTACGAGATTTTCAGTGTAAATTATGTTCAAAACTTCTAGGATCTCGGGCGGCCTTGCAGCGCCACTCCAAGGAGGTACACAGTCGGAACTCAGCTGTTGTCAGTTGTCCGCGATGTCAAAAGCTATTCCAAAATCGGAGCAATTTGAAAATTCATATGCTTACACATTCTGGAGTTCGGCCATTTAAGTATATAATTGTGCCACCCTGTGGAGTGTAAATTTGTTTAACTTTATTTTCTATCATATTCTAGATGTGCCGAGACCGAGTGTACAGCGGCTTTTACAACAAAACAGTGTCTTCAATTTCATTATAAGAAGGTTCACAACTATACTCAGGACCAAATGCCAAAAATAGAACGCAGTGTGGCCTATACATTTGATGCGTACTCAGGGGGAATGAAAGTCGACTTTTTGGGTAAGAAAATTTAAATACATGCCTACAGAGGCCCAATGCTTATAATGGTTCAACTGAGTGTAGGGTGTAAGCGCAGCTACGAGCTAAGGTAGGTACGAGTGTTCATCCTTGGGAAGTTCTCTTAGTTTTGGGAGACTTTGTATTACAACGCATGTGTGTCAAAAATCTCTGCTTAAGGCGTATTCCCAAAGCCAAGTATATAACTATGTAGATTTGTTAGGTGTGGTCCTGAAGAAGGCAAGCCTACAAAACTTGAACTGGGAACTGTTCTCATGAAATCTACTTCTACTAGCCGTAGTCCCAAGTTGTTCAAGGCCGGCTTTACTAATACAAAATCGCCAAGTCAGATTGATTTCTTTTTGTGTCATTATTAACTGGCAGTTGTTGACATACCCTTAGCGGAGCGACGAAGTCATGCGAGCGGCTTAACCCTGCAGAGAAAAGGGTGAAATGAAATAATGGGGTCAATTTGGGTTTTCTAAGAGAAAAAAATGGGACTTATGACCCTGCCCCACATATGTATATTCTTCACAGCACGCTACTGAAAAAAAAAATAAAGATATTGGGAGCTACAGGTCCGCGGGACCCACGGCATAGCTTCACACGTTGTCTAAAGTGTAATTTTTTTTTTTTGAGAAGCTTTTCATAACTCGAAGCTCGATCCTCCAGCTCAGTAGCTGGACAATCCTATGGGAAAACTTCGGGCCCTCTCGTGAGGAATATTATTTTTTTGGATCACTTTTGTTGAGTTATTTTCCACGAAACTCTCAATCAGTGAATGCGCATCCGAAATATCGTTATTGAACTCCAGTTACCAGAAAATTCAAAGAACCCATCTTTCAAAGTCTCATTTAGTAAGCTAAGAATTTTAGACTTGCTACAGATAACCCCAAACTTAAGAAGCTAAATTATGGAAAACCTCGAATCCAACGGAGGTCTACGTTGACAAGTCTCTCTTTCAAGCCATTGATCTCGTTAACTCAAGGAGTTTTTATGTAAATTGCTGTAACTTCTATTTGAAATATACTTCAGTGTTCTGGGACTGGAGTAAGGATAGCTTAGAATGCAGACCGCATAGTTTAAGTAGGAAGACCCCTGTAGATGGTAGCTTGTACCGTCCGATTTCATTTGACAATCAACCTGTTCTTAACCAAAATCTAATTCGTCTCATCCATAGAACAAGCACCACGACGACGCCGCAAGAGTCTGGAAGATCAGAACTCCCTGCTCAGTTCGAGTATGTTAGACAGTAAAAGCGACACCGAATTCTCGGACGACATCTTTGAAAGTATAAAGAAATCAGGAAAGTCCATCAAGGACCTGTGTCGAAACGAAACAAACTTGTCGCTTCTATCTTCCAAAATAAACAACATATTCACCAAAGAAGCGGGTAGAAAACGAAAGAAAAAACAACGCCCCATGAGTCCCAAGGACGACGGTGACGAGTTAGACGATGACGAAGAGCGTATGGACCAAGTTCGTCGAAAACAGAATGCCCAGCTAAGTTTAGTCGAAACATTCCTGTCGAAAACAGCTCAAAGAATATCAGAGCAACAGCACGCGTCTGCTGCAGCCGTAGCCGCGATAGTAGATGGCGTTGATGGTGGCGACAAAATGCATATAAATACTGGCGATCCCGAAGCTGTGGAGCATGATCACGAAAATAGCTTTAGACACCACGAACATATGACAAATGCCCCGCAAACACCTGCTTACAAGCACTCTCCCTCGCATGCGATGATGCAGCGTCAAAATCTCGTCGTCAGCAAGGGGAGTAAAAAGTGGATCAGCGATGATGACCGTCATATGGCGAGAGACTGTCCATCGTCGAGTGGGGTAAATGTCCCAGGCTCGTTTGTCCCGGGTAATCCCGGAGGTAACATAGGAATGGGAGTACCTCCTGGTGGTGTGGATGATCCAAGTAAATTGCTGCCAAATCGTGACTTTATAGCCCGTTTGATGAGCTCTGCAACGTCCGATCATCATAACCATCCCATCACCCATGAGGAAGACGAGAACTCATCGTTTCTCGACGTGGTGGACTCGAATAATCCTGGTGCTGTGAGTTCAGGGCAGATGCCACAATTCCATCATAATGGTGTGGCATCGGAAAATCCGCATCAACAGCAGATGCACATGAATTCGATTGCGCACTCGCAGTCGTTTATGAACTCGTTCTACAATAATGCCAACGCAAGACTGGCAAGTGGCGGTGGAGCGCCATCCTCGGCAAGTATGCTCGTAGAAGCAGCACTTAACTCTGTCGGAAGCATTATGGACAATGAGAGCGGTGATATGAAGGTATATTCAAGTTTTTTCTTTAAACATAGCCAGACCCCACATTTATTGTAAAATTTCAGACACAAGCCAATCCGAACCTCGACAATGGCAATCAAATGAACTCCCAAATCGAAGTCGAATCGGATCGTTTCGGTGGCACGAATATGTCAAACATGGACAATCTAGAGAACGAGATTAAGCTAATGAAGAATCTGAATAACTTCCCCATGCAGATCCCCCCACTGCCAATGTATCCGGCCGCGGGAAATTCGATGAACTCGTGCAATATTTCCCCAGACACGTCCACACCAACGGATCCGCAAAGTAATCAAAACAACAATGACATTGATGTGGACGCAGGCTCGACTCCTGGAGGTCAACACATGGGCGGTGGTGGAGATTCTGAAGGTTTCTCAAACCACCACCGAACACCACCGTCGCCGCAGGCTATTTCCCCCGGCCGTGATTACTCAATGTTTGGGGCAAACGGAAATGGAGCAAATGGCGGAGGGCCTAGTATATCGGCGTCATCTCCGCTGCCTTCAATGCAACATAGAAGAAATGCTTCCAGTGTTGGTGCTAGCGGGGGCTCGGGCTACGCAGAACACGAGCTGATCTCACCGGCTTCATCGCCAACTATTCCGAGATACAACTTTAGCGGGACCGACCTATGTAGGAAAAGAGATGAAGACGTCGACAGGCCGCACAATATGTCCGGTCATAATCAGCTATCGAGCGATGATGAGAACAGCATTATCCCTCAGAATAGGTATGATCTTCAAAAATATGTCTGCGGGATGAACCTATCTATACATTTCTGTTTTATTTCTTTAGCTCCAGTGGGCAGGATATGCGCATGAAGTTCACCCAATCCCAAATGGACCTGGTCTACTCGAAATACGAGAGCATGGCCAGCGCAGCCAATCTCAAGTACAACAACAACCATGACCTGGAAGTGTCTTCCGATTACCGCAATAGTTCCAACAATGATCTGTCCGACCTACAAGGTCTTGACATGACGTCCCGGTCTAATGTGGGCTCGAACTATCACCATAACTTCCAATTGCCACCTTCTGGTTCAAACCTAGGTTTGGGCAGATATCACCATCATATCTATGACATCTTATCCGAACGTGAACAGCAACAGCAACAGCAGCAGCAACAACATCACTCGCAACAACAGCAACAGGAACATCCAAGCCAGCTGTCAATGCAACAACATCAATCCATGCATAATCATAGCCTATTGCCTGATCAATTGAGCGATCAGGACCACGATCAAACCACCTCGGTTGATCTAAGCCGAACAGCAAATTACGTTGTGTCTTCCCCGCCGCAGATTCCCTACAATCATCCGCATCACGATGTCTTGCGTATGGTGTCGCTTGACCTCACACCAAATGGCAACATGAGCGTAGGTAACAATCGATCATTCCTTCCATCACAAATTCAGCATAACAATCGCGAGAGTATCGAACACCATCGATTGTTATCCACTGCTGAGCAACACCGGATATTAGCGGCATCCAATGCTGATCAGCACCGTTTGCTGGTTGATCCCACCGCGCATTTGCTGATGGAGCAAAACAATCGACTCTTGGGTTCGGATCAATCGAGACTTCTCGGCGAGTCTGCGGCTGCACAAAACCGGCATATGGTATCGGCGCGCGGCTTTGGAGCGTATCATCAGGTCGCCTCCGGAAACTATCATCCATCGGTAAGACCGGTGCTTCCTTCACCAAATCATCACGCATCTAATCCATCGAACTATCATCCATTCCCAGCCTACTACTGAGATTGGTCGTAATTTATTATTTCGCGTTATGTTTTTAAGTCTATAGAAAGATTCTTAGTGGTGGCGATAGGATTTGTGCGTTTTCGAATGTTTATGAGCCTCAAAAGGATCACAGAAACTTTGCAAGCAACAATGAAGTCGTATCCTGCAGCTAAGATGAAAGTAATCTTCAAACTTTCAGCTCCATTCTGGGTTCTTTAAAGGCGAAGAGTTGCCTCGAAGATCGGAATTCAGCGATCACCAGCTGGGATACGAAGATTTTTCTTGCTCACACTGATGCATTCCTTGAATCTTTCCCGGTTTTGTTCCCCAAGAAGTTGCTTCTCTCGCCTCATGCCCTGAGTGTTATTTCTATGTAGGTGTGATTCCCCATTTCGCAGAATAGTTCCGGAAGGGGCCTACTGTTTAGGGCAGATTGTTATTTGAGAAGCTTTCTCAGGACAGTTGGTACTCTCGGATGTTTGTCAGACGCTCGCTAGAGGTGGGGCCGTGAAAAACTTTTCAGGTGTTCCCCGACTGGAATTCGATCTCGAACCCCTTGCTCCATAGTCCAACGCACTAACCACTGAGCCACGGCGCCCACGTAAAAAAAAAGTTTTTGACATAATGAATTTAAATGTCATGGTAGCAGGTTGCCTATCTGTCAAAATTGATTTAGACAGACCTGTCTTATGGCATAAACTTCAATTTTATAGGAGTACTGGTACTTTTCCTGGATTCGTGGAACTTACTAAGTTCAAATACTTCTTCCTCCGTGCCTTTATCAGTTGTATCAGAGATTTGATTCCAGATTTATTGGTCTTTTGTTGCTCAGCTTCTTAAGAAAGTAGCTAAGAATGACGAAGAGTGGTAGAATCGGTCTGAGAATCGTTTTACTTACACATTTCTTGACCACAAAATGGAAAGAGGTTGCAGTCGAACAACCTTTAATACGAAACCATGCCAGTCTTTGGAGATACTCAACAATCTGCTGATCTTGCTCAGAACTCCATAAATCCAGTTTGATACTTAAGTCCCTTTCTTTCCAGAGCTCGTGCAAGAAGGTATACAATACTATCTCCTTTGCTTCAAGAGCACTGGGAATGTTTTCAGAAAAGGACAGTCCCTGTAAATCTAGCGCTTTTGAACCACTGTGACAAAGAGGAGATATACCTTTTAAATCCTGTCTTGTATAGATTTAAACAGTCCATGATCGGAGTCTTGTAAATGGTCACTTCTGTTGTTTAAGAAAGTGCTTTGATACACAATTGCTAAAGAAACATCCATTGAACAGGGACTTTATATGCCTTTTAGAGCTCAGCGAGCGACAAACGAACGAGCTACGAAAAAACCGTGTTTAGAACATTAACAAGCACGCCCTTGGTAATTTTGCTATTTCAAAAGAACAGAACTCAATTTATCTATCGGTTGATATAAAAAAGTTGAATTTCAATCGGTTTTAGTGAACAAATTCACAATTCGCTTATTTTTTCGCGAATAGACGAATGCTTTTTGCGAACTGTCAACTGTCGCATTCAACAAAATGTAGGACGCAATTCATATTCCCGCGTTTGCTTTCTGGTTCATGCTAGGTAATGACAAGTAAAATTCGCGGACTGCTGCACCAGAATAATAAAAGTGGCTGTGAATGAAATGTCAAATTTTGCGAATATTCGCTCATTCGCCGTAAATGGCCCTTTACTATACGTTTTCGGGTCTTGGCCTGTTTCGACTTTAACCAGCGACTTCATTACCTGCGTTCTTAATCTAAAATCCACCACTAAGTCTCCTCTGTGTTATTACTTTTTAGTTGTTATTATATTTTTAGTAATCTACAAATACTACACTATACTATCTAATTTTATGTAAACAAACATACTTAAGTAATGTTCTTTTCAAGTTACCTAACATTATGCACAATTTTAAATTATTGTAATAATTACATAAATCTAATTTAATCTTTTAAGAAATAGATATTACTAATGTTTAATTAACAAACATTACTATGTACTTTATTTAAAAAAAAAAACAAAACACGTTAGTATGGATACTCATGTAATTTGTATTTTTGTTAACCCTATACATAGCTACATACATACTACATAAATATGTATATCTGAGTATATATACCAAAATTGTAAGTAATCTGCATGTATTAAACATTAACACCACTCATACACTAAACATAAAACTAAACATATAGTCTATCTATGTATAATATTAAACTAAGTATTATTATAATACAACAACAAGTAAATGTGCCAATAAACGCTACCCAACGGTTAAAAGTGAAAGAAAGAAAAAACAAAAAAAAAACAAATAAATTATAATTTTATAACAAAAGCTGAAATATTATATTAAATAGTATACACCATAAAAACTAAGCTAGAATGTAATTATCTGTTTAATGAAATGAAATCAAGCATAATTATACAAAAAAAAAAAGCCTAGAAAACAAACTTTTCGTTTCAAAACTTTTCATTTTCCAAAAACAAAACAAAAAAAAAACCTAAAAATCTATAACCAATTGTAATATTTAAAACAAAAAACAAAATTCATCAAAAGCGTATACAATACAATAATAATTTTACAAGAAAATAATTTACATAAAATTGTTAACAAGAATCCCAAATATCCGAAGGTAGTTTACTATTTTTACACCTGACGCCCACAGAAAATATTCAAGTACAAAAAAACGCGCATAAGTTTAACGCAAAGAATTAATCAAGAATCTTGAACTTTTTATTCAATTTAGATGATAAAAATAACATTAATGAAGAAAATAAAAAAAAAAACGTACGGTCTTTGCAAAATTTATTTTTGTTTACAAAAAACTATAAGTAATTTGAATAATACAAAACAAAAAAAAGAAAATATTTCTTAAGATTTAATCATTAGTAGATGGGCAGCGGCGACATTTGTAAAATTTGTTTTATGTACTTAGAGATTCGTTATAAGTGAAAAATGAAGTAAAACCTTTTTGTTAATGACTATGTAATTTCCATAAAAGCATTAAATGTAAAATATATTTCTTATTTAATACCAATATATAGTATAACATGACATATATAAATTTTGTTTCGATTTTATATGAGTTTCTTCGTGGATAGCTGTGCGCCTGCGCGCCACCTTCTTCGGATAACTCGAGGATGCCTCGCATTCATTCTCAAAAATTTTAATTCCCCCACAACTAGTCTGCGGGTGGCCGGATTCAAATAAATGGCATGGAACTTAGACAGATGTCAACTTTTTTGACTTTCCGGTCCGGAAATAAAAATTCTCAGTTGAGTGTGATTTGAACTTTGTTTCGCTCAGCTTTAAGATTTTGAGCCACCAAATGAAAGTCCATTAGTCCATCGACTTCCATGGTTACTTTCTGTCAAAACTGCACAAAGTGCATCTCTGATCACCACCAGGAATAACTGCGGTGATAGTATGCAGCCTTGACTCACTTCATTTTGGACTTAAAAAACCAGTGACGTGACACTACTCTCACTCATTCTCGTATGTAGCCTTGGTAGCTTACTAGTAGTCTTTCTAGGATGGCTCTACTGCACAAGGGCTGTGCATTGCTCTATTATGATCCGTAATCCCTTTATATTGTGGATACAGAAAGATCCAAGACGAAACTCTGTTGGACGTTAAGGCCTGCTTGTACCCTATTTTTCTTGCCCAAATTTATTTTCACCATTTAATTCCACTTCAATGTCCAAGACAACCATTTCACGTGGTAAACTAGTGGAGACTTTGTTCTATGTTTAGAGAAGGGGCCTTCCTCCAGATTTGGATACAATTTTAGTATGTTGTAGTGGGATCGCAGATGAAATTTTTACGAAACACCACCCATCATGCCTGGCTACTGGGTTAGGCTGCTAAATGACTTTTATCCCGAGAAATGCTCACTATTTTGACATCTTCCTTGAATGCGTTGAAATGTTGGAGAAAACCTACGGGGACTCTGTACTATCGATAACAAAAGCAATCATTGGTATACGGGCCGTGAAGTAGTTAAAAACTTGGCTTATCTGAGACGGCTTGAAAATAGTCACTTTAGTTCGAGAGAACTTTAAGAAGAACTATCTATCTCTCACGTACCGGTTGGCCACATTTAAGGTAATTTTTTGTGCATAAGACGCGTCACAGCACGAGAGATTTCATCTCACAAATCCATCCTTCTGAGTGACGTTTTAACCAGAAACTCTACCAATATGATCGAGCCTGACCTGTATTCTCCAGGAATGGTACCCTGTGATTTTTCCTGTTTCCGAATATCGAATTACTAATTTGTGAGACTTGATTGACGAGAAAAGAAAATTCACTGGAAGAACTGAAGGCGATCTTTGTATAAAGACAGCCAAGTTTTGTAAAGAGACAACAAGACAGATCTTGGTTGTGCCTTTACTTTGAGTCTAAGCTGGTTTGGAACTGTCTTCAAGCCCTCCTACAGCTAGCTGCACAAAATAGTTTTAGTATAATAAGGGTCCTTGGACATATAGGAATTCCTCTTACGAACTGGCTTGGGATATGCCAAGAGATTCAATAATTTCTCAAAAAACAAACGAAAGAAATTCTAGCAATCGGATTTCCTATCTCCTCTTTCAACTATCGCCTCATGAAAATTGGTATTAGTCAATCGGACTCGTGTCGACTATGCCAAACATATTCTATGTGAATGTCCCGCCATTGCTCGGGCTAGGCTCAAACAATTGCACGATGGCTTTACCCCGCCTTCCGATATCACCTCCTCCTCAGCTCAAATAATCCTAAACTTCATTACTGAACTTGATTCCAGGTAGAAGGCAAATCTACACCCAACATCTGCAAGAGAATAGCACAAAAGATCTCTGTTAGGTCGTGGTGCTTCTAGAGGTTTGAAAAAAAAAACCCTTTCTACTTACCCCCACCTCTCTGTGGTCCTGCTTCAACATTTATAGATTTTCACAATAAAACAAATAACAAACACATAAGGGAACAGACCTCCCTTACTTTCTTCACTCAAAATCGTAAATTCTCAAATTTCTACAAATCTTCAGAGAGACGTAAAACTACGAAAAAGTTGGGGAACCCTTGACACAACGAATGCTAGCTATTCTGAAACGTCTACAACCAAAATACTTCAAAATTTCCAAAAATCTGAAGATAAAAACAATATTTTAAATGAGTTTGACAGATCGTTCACCATAATATACGAACAGACATTTATGAGGTAAAAATTCTTAAGTTTTGTCACTGAGCGAAAATGTTTTATCTTCTTTTGTTTTCTCTCCTCAACGATTTTCTTGTGTAAGGAAACGGAGTTGGACAAGGAATCGTAACAATTTTTATCGTGGCGTAAACTAAACTAAATAGCTTCTGTTGAACTGGCAATGCTTTACCCAAATTAACCACTCATTCCAGAGCAATACCACTCGCACTTAGCCCATAAGAGAGAGAAAAAATCCACAAACATTCCACTCTCTATCTCTCGCTGTTCCATGGTGTCTTATCAGCAAAATTTGATTCCCAGTAATCAATGAAATTGCTGTCATTACTCCATCTCTCTCCCACCCCCACCCAAATGTCATACCTAATCTTCTCCACGGTTATCAGAAGAAACTCGAGAAGGTCAATTCTCTAGTATTTTGGAGAGCCACAGCAAAGTCGCAAAGTGTTCGCGTATTTCACCATGATTACGAGCGAACTGACAGAAATCATGAGCTGACCCAGATTATCTCCATACAGTTCTCCTCTGCTCTTTATCGAGTTGACGCGAACGTGGTGTAGTTTTTCAATTCAGTATTTTGAGCGCGCGAATACCTGTGTATCCAGATAAAATGAAAGGAAGCGGTTCGGATAATTTCAAAACAGGCGCCATTGACTTCACCGCAGGTTCCTTAGGTGAGAATATAATTTCCATGCGCTTTCGATAGGATTGTATTTTTTTTGTGACTAAAACGTGATTTTTTTTGCTGGAAATTTGTGTCAAAAAAGAAATATGGAACACCCCCTGGGGTTTGTTTACCTTTTTTTTATCATTCGACAACGTCAGGCGGAAAGAGATAAGTTGATGCCAATCGCTGGTGTGGGGAAAAGGAGAGTGGCCACGGATAAAATGCATTTATTGCAATATTGACAGGCCGATTTCGCGTGGTAATTCAAAAGCAGACAGGGTGGTGCTGCAATTTTTGAAGTTTCCTGTTTTCCCTGCTCACTTCCGTTTTCTTTCGATGACGTTGGGAATCATAACTTCGCATTAGATTCCCTTTGCGTGTGGAACTTATGTACGTTGTTGGAAAAATAATCTATTTTGCAGCAACCATCAGTAAACAGAATTATGGTATGATTAAGAACCCACCACAAGAGTAAACAAATTTTAAATCATGTCAAGATTATCAGCTGATTTGGATTTCGTTTTGTTTCTCCGTGGTAACGAGTTTGCCCATTAGCTACATATGTAGGTACCTGAGAAGAAAGTTAATCTCATGTAATGACAAGTTAATTAAACACGTTTAGAGCGTTTTCTATGTTCCCGAGGACTAGTTTAGAGTGATTATGTTACTGCTTATGTCACTGCGAGGCATTCCTTACACACAAGAAGAAAAGAGAGTACAAATGTGGTGATGCAATGGTGCAATGACCTTACTAATCCCGTCTTGGCTCAAGTGTTTAGTGGTTAGTGCGTCGGACTACTGAGCAAGATGTTCAAGGTTCAAACCCCAGGCAAAACACCCTAGGAGTCTGCGATCCCACATCTCGCGAGCGTGCCAAAACTTCGTATTTTTGTTATTATTCGGATTCGATTTAAATTTTTTTATGTTTTTTGTTGCATAAGGGGAATTTGTAAGATTACTGGTGATCCTATGTGTTGTAGCTCTCCCCAATCCTTCCCCAGCTGCCATGATTCATTCTCGACTGTTGTTTTTCGACCATCCTAGGATACGCAGGGTACTCTGGATCGCGTAGTAAACTATCTCGTTAGTCACTCAAGAGGACCAGAAAATCCTTTAGATGTTGGGATCGTTGTCCTTCTAATAATTGTCAGTTACCGTGTTCTTCTGTATGCAGTAGTACAATGTGCAATTAGGTAACAATTCCTCTGGACTATTCCAAACATGCACCGGATTTCGGCAATGAAATGCGCTGTCGTGTGAATTATTTAATCTCAGGATGAAGCAGATAGTCCATAGGCCAGGTGTGAGACGACATCGACATCATCGTCCACTTCCAGACCCGTCATAGAATCTCATACTCGTAGAGCAATTGGCGAAACGAGCTGGTCTTGATGTAAATGAGGACAAAACCAAGTACATGTTGTCAACAAAGTCTCGTCTACGTCTCAAGATAAAACGTCAATGTTGTCAATAGTGACTTCCAGATAGTTAAGGAGTTTACTTACCTCGGAGTAAATATCTACTTCATGAATGACGCCCTAGCGGAGATTCGGCGAAGACTCACCCTAGGTAATCGCTGCTACTTCGGTTTGAACATGAAATGCATGTTCTACAAAACATTAATCCTCCCAGTTCTACTATAAGGAGACGATAAGCAGGAAAGCAGAAAAGATTTTGGGCACTTTCGCGACAAAAATTCTTATGCGAGGAGGGCGCTTGGGGATGATACAACCGTGAACTCTATGAGCTCTGAGGATGTAGTTCGAAAAGCCAAAACAAGTCGATTCTACTGGTTCGGCCACATCGAGTGAATGGACAATAATGCACAGTTCCCAATTTCGAGATGACAAGGAAGACCGAACCTCTGCGTTTTAGATCAAGCTTTGGTAAAATCTGTTTAATCAACACTGCTCACGTTGATTTCACCTAAGTTTAGCTTAAGAACTCCAAACGAGTTTTGAGAAAATTATTCCAAGGACTTGATACCTGCGTGCTTATCCCGAATGATGCAGATAACTGCCAATAAATTGCCTGGGTGTTGTGTAGTCTAAGTTTTCGTGAGGCATACTGAATTCGTACAAAATGATACCGCGAACGACTGTATGATAGGATTGAAGGGTACCAGGTCTACTGCGGCAAAGGGGTTCGTTAGAAATGCTGTGCTTGCTCACAAACTAGCTGATCACTGAACTTTATTTAGACTGACATAGTTTATGGGTTTGTCTGAGGTATTCCTCATGAGATTCTCTCCTGATAATGATAGCATTAGGTAACGCTCGTTAGAATAACGTCGGTTAGAATAGTCTAAGAATTGTAACCCGCATCGGAAGCAATCATTTAATTTTAATCTCTTTCCATAGGTGGCATAGCACAAGTCTACGTCTCCCAACCACTCGACACGGTGAAGGTGAAACTACAAACATATCCTAAACTCTACAAAAACATGATAGACTGCTTTTCACAAACATATCGTAAGGATGGCATTTTCCGAGGGCTATATGCCGGTAGCCTACCAGCCGTAGCTGCAAATGTAGCTGAAAATTCCGTACTATTCGCTGCATATGGCGGATGTCAGAAGTTCATAGCTAACGCACAAGGTTTAAACAGTACAAATGAGCTTTCCGTGTTGGGAAACGCGTTTTCAGGTTTTCTAGCAGCCTTCTTCTCCACCTTCACATTATGTCCTACAGAACTGGTGAAGTGTAAGCTACAAGCAATGCGAGAGGTAATCAATTTCTAGTCCTACTTTCTACAAAATTTGTAATGTACCCACTTATCTAGACCGGAGTGACGGGAGGAGCAGATGTAAAGACAATCAACATTACACCGTTTCAGCTAACACGACAAATATTTCAAACCGAAGGTAAACCGATAGAAAAAAATATGAACCTGTCGTAATTAGCTTGTATTTAATTTATTTTTTGATTTTCACAGGTATTCCAGGTTTCTATCGAGGGCTAACCTCAACGTTTATGAGAGAAATGCCAGGGTATTTCTTTTTCTTTGGCGGCTATGAAGGAACAAGACAATTCCTTGCCAAGTAAGAAAGAAGCTTCTAAGGCAGCAAAAACTATTTACAATTCTTTCCTTTGCAGACCTGGTCAGTCGAAAGATGACATCGGAGCATTGAACACAATGATAGCAGGTGCTGTCGGGGGTGTAACTCTGTGGGTGATGATCTTCCCTGCGGATGTTATTAAAAGCCGAATTCAGGTGACTAACTCGAGGAGAAGTATGACCTCTGTAGGATTGCATATATTAAGAAATGAAGGAATCGCTGCTCTTTACAATGGACTCCTGCCATCTGTGCTTAGAACAATTCCAGCAACAGCGACTTTATTCATTGTTTATGAATACACAAAGAAGGTGCTCCAAGGAACGCAAGAACTTAGTGATTTTGAGTGATTTTTGTTTAGTCTCGCGATTATTAAAGTTTTTAAGAAATTTAACTTAGATTTGGATACATGTATGTACATTGTTAACTAGTAACAGCGGCTAGTCTCCGCTTAAGAAAATCTTGGCGATCCTTTTGGTTTTCCAATTGCCGCCACTCATGCCAGTAGATCTGAAAAGAGAAGTTAAGTTGATCAGTGAGTACTTGATGTCAAGGAATTGTGTAAAAGAGTATCAAGCAAGAACTTGATAACACTCTTCTCGGTGGAAAGTTTCTAAAGGCAAACGACTAGTTAGCCTTAAGAGCCTGAATGTCGAAACTGTTTATGCAAATATTACTTACAACACAATATTTATGTCCCAACAGCTTTAGCTGATTCAGTTTCATCTGAAAGGATCCCGTGGGCTTATTTTTCCCTCGCACTGCATTGTTCCACCCAGCAACAGCTACTGCAATAGTCACTATGTTCGGATCGTCGGACAAACTGCCCAACATATCCTTTCGAGTCAGAATGGCACCTGAAAAAAAACAAAGACTGTACTCCGATTCATAGCTGTAAGACTCATGTTGTTACCAATATAATCCTCTGGGCATTCTGATGACAAAGGTATCGCCTGTTTCTTAACGGTGTCATAGCACACAACCACATCCGGTCGCTCATAGTGCGGCAGGACATGCTTAAACGTACTCCTTCTCAGTAAACCATCAGTCGTCTCCTTGATTTCCATCAAAATCCTGTCGGTAGTGCTCATTTTGAAATTAGTATTCCTATCTGGGATGTAGTGCGTCGTTAGTCTCCCCATCGTTCGGCGATATTTCTCCGGCAATTGATTGCCCTGATAAGTGTCTTTTAAATTGATTTTCACAAACGAATCCAAGCAGAAGATCTCCCTGCCAGCTGCTATATTCGCCTCATAGGCGTGTCGAATGTACTTCACATCCAGAACGGCACTGATCATCTCTTCATCGTGGTATCCGCACAAGGTAAGATAATGCAACAGGTTTGAGAAACAACGAGGATAACGGGCACTTTCGTTGACTTTTCCTTTTACTCTTTTGAGGATTTCAGCACAGAGTTTCTTTTCTATTCCCTCGGGACTCTCATAGTTGTACAACGATATCACATGGCATATTCGTTCCATGTCCTTCAGCCTTGCCGAGTCTATTTCTGCCAAAAAGCGCTTTAGAATTATTTCTATCGACTGATCATGGCAAGTCTGAATATCGCTGCCTAACAACGCCACATGCAGGCAACTGAGAAGAGACAGTCTTCCTATTTGCGGCACGAGTGCGTCCAACAGCTCGGCCATTAGGTCAACTTGTGGCAGTTTTGAAGAGTAGCGCAGAATTTTTACAATCGCAACCAGTGCTATATCTTCCACTGTATCCGCTGATTCTATCGTTCGACGATAGATCTTATTTATCAGCTCCGGGTTTCGAATGGGTGTCTGTGTCTTAAAGAACCCCATTGACATCACACCAATCTCCTTGATGCTCATTTCGTCAATAAGCTTGCTAAAGTTTACCTCATAGTCAAACATCTCGATCAACGGCCGGCGGACGATATTGCAAAAGAACATCGAATGGAGCATCTCCTCTGGGGTCATTTTCGTCACGCGTCGTCCCATCTTGCGCAATGCATTTCGCACGAATTCACTTATCCGAGCCAAACCCATATAATACCATGCATCAGCGATGTGTAGATTCTCTTTTACACTCCAGCGTTCGACACGTTGCAGGCAGGCGTAGTCTAGTGCATTCCAAATCTCACAGAAGTTTTTTGTCCGTGTTGAGACTGTCTGCGGATGCGAACGGAGATAGGTGAGGCTGTCTATTAGTTGTTGATCCGAGAATTGGCGGCACACCTCGCAGAAGACATCAACGAACCTATCGTACTTGTCGTCCGATACGCATAAGTCATTGTCGCGACAATACAGCATAACACTCTTGAAATCCTCAAACACTTGATCGGGTATGCACGCCGTACTGTCCGGTGGATCTAACACTGTAGCCGGAATGGAGTTTACACTACCTTTTTCTACATTCAAGGGCTGGAAGAACTGATAACTCCTCAAGGAATTCACTAGCACCTCGTGTGCATAGTGATTCTCGTTGTCGTGGAAGATTTTTGAATTCACAACAAGCGAAGTTGAGAAACATGATGTTTGTGTCCTATTTGCATTGACAACGGCTGCTGATGGAAACAGGGTATCCAACCGGATCTGTCGAAAGGTTTGCAGTAATTTACTGCGTAACATCGTACAGGATTAGATGACACCAATTCCTGAGAAAGATTCTGCGAGTTTGAGGATTCAAACTGAAGTCGCCTGTTTTGTTTAATTAATTGCTGGATAATATTATATTTCCCAGTTCCATTCTAGATCCCGAATCGCTTTACTAGGTTGACAACTCTTATCACGAACTGTCAAACAAATCGCACGTGGGTAGATCAGCTGAGCCGGCGGTAGACCGGTGGAGGTGGACAAGAAGAAGAGTTCATCCACGACTATGTGTGCTTCATTCCATTATCTAAAGCCAATCAAAAGGGCCTAGCGCTCAGTTATCAGAAGATAGCGTCAAGATTGACAGATAAAAACCAGATCTGGTTTATAATCAAGCAAAAGAAAGAATAAACCAAGAATTAGTGACTCAGTTACAGTCGACTCCCAGGCAGCACCAAAGTTTCCTTCCGTGGTACCCACCTCTCGCAAGCGTCTGACAACCATCAAAGAGTGTAACTGTCACGAAACTCTCCCAAAACAACGAATTTTTACGAAAATCTACGAAAATTTACGAAATCCTGTTCGAGTACGCAAAAGATTCATAGTTTCTCGTAAAAGAAAGCTCGAGAGAGTAAAAAAAAACTCCTCAATGTTACGAATTTTAGTCCAAGAAATTTCTTTGCACTGATTTATGAAATCTGTCAAATCTGTCAGACCGCTGCTTGTAATTTTTTTTTTTGTTGTTTGCATATTTGTATACATTTTACGAGAAAGCTGCGAACGTTAGGCAATAGGTGCTACATCCTAAGGATTTTTTGGCCAAACCGTATCTATAAGGAACAGCTTTATCAGAGAACGCGCCATGAACATATAGGCACAACCATACAACAACGAAAGTGGCAGTGGATTGGTCATTCTCTCCGAAAGGGTGACAGGTCCATAGCTAACCACACGATGCAATGGAACCCGCTTACTCAGGATGGCAGAATACGCTGCGGTACTAGGAGTACGTGACGCAGAACAGTTGAGAAGGAAGCACGATAACTGGGAAAGATTTGGGGAGAGCTGAGGCACATTTCCAGAAATCGCACACGATGCGGAGTAGGTATTGTAGAGGCATTTGCAGTTGACGTTCTAAAAATGGGGAAATTTCGTAGCTTTCGTTTACTTTTTCGTGATTTCTGAGAAAATTTTACCCCCACTCCTTGAAATTTCACAATCTTCGAATTTTGGTACAGAAAGTACGCGAACAGACCTACATAATAGACTCTTCCACTCATTTGAAGAATATTACACGAATAGTTGTGAGACGCCGCCGTCCCTGGGCCCCAAGCCAACCCGAACTCTAAATCTGACCTCAAGTCAGCGGTCTAGTAGGACCTGGATTCAGAGTTTACAGGCCCCCTTTTGTGAGATAATCTGTTAACAGCGTTCTCTGTGAATATTTGTTGATATTGATGAGTTTGGGCACGCAAGTGCGGCTGATAGACGTTAATACTCCACAAATGCATTGTCATCCATTCCATCCATTATGGTGCTTAAACCTATGCATTGGAGTTGCGTATCCTCTTGAATGTCAGCATGTAAACACTCCCATCATCTGAGGATTTGGAATCGTTTCAGATTCAAGGACTACTTTTTAAAGTAAGGACTGCCGCATGGAAGCCAACTGACTGAAAAAGCAGATCACATGTGTCCTGCAACTTTCCTGTCAGAACATATTCATGTGGCCGCCAAATTAAGCAAACCGTCACGAAAGAATATTTCTCGAATTTCATCATTGACAGCATGATTGCCTGCCAACATTGTTTCTGACTGTGTGTGACTGTAGATGAAAAGCGAAAACAATATTTCACAAAATTTTTTGACAGCAATAATCACAACATGACACCCGCTAGTTACTTAGCACAAGAGATTGTCTGTACAAACTATATCCGTCTGAATGCAGCCATCTGATTCGCGCCGAATCACACATGTATTCTCTCTCCCTTGCTCACGAACTTTGGCAACTGTTTTCACCAGATTTGACATTTCCTCAGAAGGTGAACAAAGTTACTCTAATCTGTAAATTAGAACAAGTATTTCGAGTTAATCTGAAACAATTCCAAGAAATACGACTTCCAAAAGTTGTGATAACATTAATAGCCATTCCAGCCGTTGGTTACTGATTTCAAGTTCGTTACACTTTCAAAGTGCTTGGAGTTTATTCGTCGGCTTGTGTGTTGGTGTTGAAATCCGTGTATGTATATATGATGACCTACAGATGTACAGAGCAGCAGACAATTGTAATTTTTAATTCAGCAATTCGCTTTGGGGAGCGTTTCTTCTTTCCCGCTCTGACTGACTGGGTGCTTGGCGTTTTCGATTGAACGTGGTGTCGTCTGTCTGAAGACAATGTCGTCGGGAAGGGTGCCGCGAAACTGCGTGTTGAAATGCCCAGGAAACACACACAAGCACAATTTTCCGAAGGATGAAATCAGGTAAGTTATAAAATGCGAGTATGTTTGTAGTTCGTTCCACGAAACCCACGGTCTGGTGATAAGCGAGAATACAAAACCTAGATGTGGCAGCTTCCAGTTTTGGTTGAGGAAATCGTAAAATTGTTGATCTATGGTCTGTGGCCTGGGCAAAGTCACTAACAATTTTCGAGGGAAACACCCGGTTTTGACACTTGACGAGTGCGCTCTTCCACCATTTCTTGTGATAAAATCGAAAATATTTTCAAGATTCAATTTTGTAAGGAAAAAGGCTGTAAAATGCTTACAATAGGATACTTGCTGAAACCACGTTTGCCTAGGACAACGCTGGGGGTCAGGGTTTTCGGTTTGTGTTGGAGTTTGTTCCTATTGGCTATCATTTCTGATTCCCACAGCACAGACTAGTCAATATCTTTGAATGGCACGTACCAGTGGCAGTACATGTGGTAAATATCGACCGGAAGGTCATGTCCTGTGAATATATTGTTCAGAGAACAGTGCCAGATCTTTACACGAAGGCACTGTTGACAGCTTCGACAGATGCACCGCGATATCCACTTCTGTTGGATACTGCACAATGCTTCGCCATTATCAACAGCATGAACGTCTTTGGTGTCAGATTCAATAGCAAGCTCATGACATGATTTGCTTATTTTCGTTTTAAAAAGGTTCGTGACTGACTCGAATCAAGAACAGACTCCCTCCTTAGACTAATAACGTTAAAAGAAAGTCCACACATGAACGAAACTAAAAGGAAGCACTCTACGAAGTAAATAGAGAATTCTCTTCGTACTAACCTTGTTTGTATGAATCGATAGTGGAAAAGAATATTCAATAATTCGTTCCTAGCATTTAAATATCAAGCGTTCGAGCTGAAGCAGCCTTTGGTATCATCGTGAAATGAAAACGAAATAGCTGCAGAGTTTTGAGCAGCCAACTAGGTCCGAGCATATTAGAGAAATGAGTATCACAAAATACTCCAAGGTTAATCCAAGCCAAGTACAAGTATTGGAGGCTTTTGACGTCTTCGGAAAAAGAAGAGGAACTGAAAAATGCACCGCAAGCACTTCTTTTCTGCCACACATAACTTCTGGGGGCATAACTCTGGAAGCAGTTACGACTCAGATTTCAACAGAATAAAAGTGTTTCTGTTTCTTACTACACTTCTCCACTAAGGACTTGAAACGAAAAATCTGATGCAGGAGCAGCAATCCACATAAAAACTACACAAAAACTAGTCTCTTTGAGGGTACCAAACGCCTTTCGAGTATTCTCCAGGCTTATGTTATTGAAATCAATCTGATTAAGAACCCACCGACTGGAGTGCAATGCTATAATGTCTACTAATCGAAAGGACGTTCTCTCTGAGATCTCTAGTGGCAGGAATAATGTCTGCTGTCCTCTGTCGGTCGGGGCCATTTCTTATCTTCAAAGATTCAACTTCAGCAAATGAAGAAACAAACTATATTTACATATTTCAGTGGTAACATGTGGATATTTGTGGATACAATTACGTCTTCGTCCTTAGAATAAAGAAGAGAACACAGTACAGCCACACTATGTTTTAATATAGACAGATGCATCAGCAGAAAACATATGTAGGCACCTAAACTTGACAAAAATGCTCAACTTGATAACTAGAATCTAGCGGTGGAGGTACTGCATATTGATGTAATCATAAACATAAGGAAGGCTGAAGATGGTTGAGATCCAGTTGATAGAGACCTTCATAAAGAAGCCATGCATGAAGCTATACACTTTGTTTGGTTTAGTTTGTACAATTGACTTACTTAGAGTTGGAAAGTGATGCAACCATTGATTTTATGGGCAGTGAAATCTCCCATTGCAATTGCAGACACCTCTTAGGCGGCAATCTCCCTTAAAGAAACGAATGATTGCGTATATCTTAGGTTCCCTTAGGCGGAGACCGACGATGACAGCATTATTTCCCGTCTAAGGGAGAGATTTCAATGTATTCGCGTTCCAGTTGGTGCTGAGTACTGACGGAGTAAAAGGCTTTGAATTCAAGCATACTTTGCCTGAAATTCTTACCTAGAAAGCACCAGTACACGGTACGATTTGCTTATTCAGTTGTACGACGATCGTTCTAACGGAGACTTGTTGGTAATATGCCATGAAAGGGAATGGTGTATCTGTTATCAGTAGTTCACAAGATTCATTAGTGTATTCTAAAATGAGTCGCTTCGCTGAGACGCGCTCAAAAGATCCTTATTTCGTATCATTAGTCCTTACAACGTACACTACTTTCATGCACATACTATGTGTCTACATCTACGACAATACAGCCAGAATCATTCTCTATCGTTGTCGACTCACTTTTGGTCTTCCGGATTCCCAATTCGAAGTAAACATACTTATGTGCATACTTACTTCGTAAGTTCCTTAGGCACTTTGGTTACCAATCCAGCAATGTTCAGGTTTGCATATTGTTATGTTCCTCTTTCGGCCGAAGTCTATAAAATCTCTTCTTATTTTGTATACAGATGCGACAAGGAAAGTCGAATATGTCAAAACGAATGAGAAGTTGTTTACGATGGGAGATATCAAATAAAAATAATAAAACCTGAACAAAATAAAAGTACTGTCAAACACAAGCACATAATGCACGTCATAATGAAGTCTGTCATTGTGTGGGTAGCAGTACCGTTGTCACATCAATTTACCACTCCACAGGTCTAGTTTATGATTGTATTACGTGTGAGGTGAGAAACCCACACAAACATGTTATTATAATCGTGTTATACACACATGCATGCATGCAGAATCGAGAGGTCAAGTCGAAACTGAGTTGAGAGTTGTTGGACACACCGAGTCGACATGTTATCGAACTGACAGATGAACATCGGTCCCTGGAATAACAAAATAAAGAGAAAAAATCAAAAAATATGTCATACAGTCAACCACCATCTTTCTTTTGCAAAAAATTAAAAGTGGAGTTTGGACTAGACCTGGGTGTACTCCCATTTCGAACCTGGTTGAACCTAGAATCAACTCTGCTGGTACACGAGGTATGAGATGAGAATGTCAGGTTCATGTGTGTATTTGTTGTCTCAAACTACTTTTTGGTTGGAAAGTTGTGTTGTGTTGTTGGCTTTCCAGTAATCGAACATATTGGACTCACTTGTACATTGGAATGCAACAAGAAAATTGCTAAGCTAAGTGGCTTAGATTGATGGGTTGCCAACGTATGCTAATATGTTTAAAGTTTCGGTTATATTTTGGCCATTTAGCCAAATTTTGATCAGTATCAATAGCCGAGTCGATAGAGCCATGCCCTTCTGTATCTTACCACTTTTTTGGGCTTTGAAGTTTGAGATCCTGTGTGTGAATGAGCTAATCTGAGTCGTGCAGACGGTGCTCAGATCGTTGATATCGTTGAAAAGGTATTCACCTAGTGTAGCCTTCCTGATGTTGGCAAGTGCCGGGTCATGTGCATAGGCGGTGACAAATGGTCTCCTCTTTGTCTTCGTCCCTACAGCTTCTGCAGAAGTCGTTGTAGGGCATGTCCAGTCTTTGAGCATCTCTTCCTATAGCACAGTGGCCGGTTGGGGTGTTAATTTCTTGTGTTTAGGAGTCCAATGATTCTGTTTTCGTTTAAGGTTTGCCAGAGCACCCTAGGGGTGTTTCATTGGTCAAGTTTTGCCATAGATGATTAGCCATTCTAAGACCGTCGGCGTTAAAAAAGTATGAGACGATGGCGCCTCAATGTCGGTGACGTTTTTGCTATTCAAAACAGAAGAGCCTTTTTTAGCGAGTGCGCCAGCTTCACAATTTCCCGGTATCTTACCGTGATCTTATCTCCAGCAAAGGGTGAGGTTGTACTGTCCAACTACATACATATATATCTCGTTAGGAGGTACGCGGTCTCAGATATCATAGTGCTGGATGCGAGAGATTGAACGACTGCCTGACTGTCGATGTATGTAGATGACAACATCCAATGCTGATACTGACGAATGGCATTGGTTTCCGCTTGAAAAACGTTGCAATAGTGTGAGATGTTAAAAGAGATGCCTATGCCTTCTGAGAAGATTCCGGCAACGACTGTGTCCTCAGTTTTGAAACCGTCCGTAAAAATTGGCAGCGACTCGTGGTACTGGACCTGACGTTGAGTCCATTTAGTTCTGTTGGGTAGTGTAGAGTTCCCTTGAGTCTTGATTTCATTTTAGAATCATCTGTAAATATTAACTCTGCCTTATGAATAAAAAGGTTTAATATTTCTGTTTTTTTAACGTTCCAGTCGAAATGTATGGCTTAAGCAGTTGGGTATAAAGTATGCAAAGCCTTCGTCATACGTATGTGATCATCATTTTTCGGATAAAATGAGACAAGGCAGCCGAGGCGTTAAACTTACACCCTGGGCAATACCTGATATGAATTTACCAGATCCAGATGAAGAAAATGAAGAAAATGAAGATGTTGAAGATGTTGAAGATGTTGAAGATGTTTCAGAAGAAGAGGAGGACTGCATTGAGAATGAGTCAGTAGCTACCTTAAATGGATACTCTACAACTTATGTTTCAGCTGATAATGTATAAATATTCTCATTTACTTGTGTTCGGTTGGTGATTTTCCTTTTAACTTTTACAGAATCCGAAGGACGATGAACCGATTGATTTTGACGATCTATTAGCAAAGGTGCATTGTATCTCTGATCTACCAAAAAATAACAGCAGTAATGTTATTACAATGGATGATGACGAGGAGGTGAGTAGAGAAGTTGTGTAATTTGTTTCGACAAGTTTTTGGCCGAATAAGTTTATGGTTTGTCTGGAAGAAAGTATCGAAACTCGACTCACTCTGTTATACTCTTGGATACTTGACTGACGATCACGTAAGGTTGATCCGTAAAAACAAACCTTGAACCCCACCCTCAGTAGCCCGGGTTAGCACTGATCAATATCAAACAGAAAACAGTGAACAAAGCATGCATTGATACATAGTATCGCGGAAACAGTGTAAAACAAAATACAAATTTCAATATTTTATTGAACCGAAATTTTACTTTCATACATAATGTACATACATATGTATATGTTTCACAAAATTAGAATGCTAAATGAATAAATGATTACTTTTCTTATTTACAGTCTGCAGATCTCTTAGATGATGAAGATGAGATGGATTTTATTGAAGATCACCCAACTAATATGCGTAACTCAGCAACTGAGCTCATAGAACGAGATTTGGACGAAGATGTAAGTATATGCATTAATGTTTAAAAAATCTCGAATCTTTGTTTATACTTAATCTCGTCACTGACTTTGGGAGAAGTGATGTACGCCGACAACTAGCTTCTAAGCTTTTCATGGTTTTCTTTGAAGACCAAACTTTAACCAGTGTCGTGGTTCGAACCAGTACCTGGGGAAGGTAGTTTCTATAATCCATTCATACCCAAAGAAAATATTTGAAATCTTTAAGACTTAGCCGGTGATCGCAATAACAACCGTAAAAGATTGGTTGGTATGCCTTTCAAGAAGTCGAACCACAAAGATAGGATTGCTATTCAGCTATTAGTTCGCTTTTAAAGAACTCTCTCATCGGATTAGATTCGAAAAGTAATTTTTCAGAAAGATCATGCATTCACAACAATTTTCGGAACTAGCTCTTGCGCCGGTATCGTCCGATATAGACGAACAGGGTGCAGGCAATCTTTCTTAGTAAAAATTCCAGATCCGAATTTTGTATTTGTTTCAAAACCTGTGCACCCTTCTTGATTGGGTTCCCGAGGATCGTGCTGGAATTGCATACATTTCTGTTCTTAGTTGACCTGTTTGAGAAATGGCTTTAGACTAGAATCCTCACTCTGAACCAAATTTACTCCACTGCAATCGTCTCTGTAGTTAGTTTTCATTATTTTACTTTTAAGACCATTTCAGCTCCGTCAACACCGGTCGAGATAAATGGTAAATTCAAGAGGAAACTAATCGCTTCTGTAAGGAAGCGTCGCATACTGTACGATCCAGCACATCCATCCTTCTCAAACATTGGAAAGAAAACCAGAGCATGGGATCGAATAGGAAAAATCCAAAGGTTGAATGGTAATACTTGGAAGATATCATAATCAGCACTCCAATGGACTATAATTTGTTTTCTGTTTCCAGGTACTGCCTGTCGAGAGCTGTGGTTAAATATTCGCTACGATTACCAAAATCATGTACGCAGTCTGCGTCAGTGGTTAGCAGGAGAGAGTTACCAGCGTGATAGACCGCGTATACCATATGAAAATGATTTAATGTTTCTTTGGCGGTATATACCCGACAAGTAAATTTTTTGAAACACAATTCTATAGTCCAGTAGAGTAAACCAATTGTTTTCAGAAGCCATTGTGAGGACAGTGAGGAAGAAAACTCCATGCATCCGCGCAGTGTTATTTGCCACATACCAGGTGTTCCAGATGCGCCTTATTTAAGGAGCAAAGATGTGGCTGTGGTAGCCAATGATCATGCGCGTGCTGTGGATCATCCCTATGCAAATAACAAAACAGATGAATCCATTCAATTTGCTTGTAACCTTATCGAAGTTGTGAGGTACTATCCGGAGCTTTATGATCCCTTGCATCCGAATTACGGAGATGCTAAAAGAAAGAGTATCATCTGGGATGCTACATCAAACGAATTGAGTGAAAAGGGTTAGTTCCTATTACCTATGCTCTTCTGATCAAGTTAAGAACATTTTTTGTGTTACAGCGACTAAGTGCTTATTTACTTGGATACTGTTGCAACTGCGCTATGAGTTTGAAGTAATACACGGCAAATATTCCTACCTAGTAAACAAGATGGACTTTCTCAAGAAGTACATCTTAACAAAGTAAACTAATTGAATTTGCTTACCCAGTCGAGTTCTAATTAACGAATCTTTTTAGTGAAAAATCTCCTTACAAACGAACAACGCTACTGTCGGACCAATGGTTTGAACCCATGAATACATCAAAGGAGCAACACCTTATTATTCAAACAATTATTTCAATGAAACGATATCGGCCGTTCTTTGCAAACATTGACTCATCGGCAGGAAACAATAGAGAACTCCAGACTCCATGTTGGATCGCCGTAGCAAGATCACTAAGTAAGTTGTTGCTTCATAATTCAAACCAGTTACTTACTCTTTTTGTTTTATTCTAGAACGCAAAGCACAGCAATGCGAAATCACATGGACTGTGATGCAAGCAATGTACTCTGAACTGATTGAGTTACGTCGAAAGGGTTTCACTTTACGCGATGAATGGGAGTTTGAATCGGTAATTACAGACTTACTGGAAAATATTAGCAAAAAGAATAAGAAATACGGCAGAGGTATCATCAGAACAAGTAGTATAAGTGAGGCGTGATTTTAAAATTTGTATTCATTTCAGATTTACCGCCAGTAAACCGCCCAAATCTCAATAGTGAGCTACTTGATGATGAGGAACTAGGGCAACCAAATGAGCTACCGGAATCGACGTCGAATGAAATCACATTTACGATACCAGGGCAACCGTCAGACGACAATCCAACAGGGGAGCAACTTGTGCGATTTAATCTCAACACTCCGGTGAAGGATCTACCCGAGAAGACAATTGTGGAAATCGATTCGGTGTTACCAAATGCTCTTATCGTAATCGTAGCTCGGTACCGCAAGTCACCAACGATTTACTTGTTTACGGTGGAGAAGCGAAAGGAACTTGTCGCTGAAGTGATGGCCAGGCCTATACTTTTCAATCAGCCCTGCAAGTTCTCGAGATTGGCGAGAATATTTTGGGGTGAAATATCCGTAGAAATGGGATATCCAGGTATGGTTTGATTTATTAATGCACGGGATTGTGACTCGGGAAGGGCATGAGGAACACACCCCATTTTTTCTCAAATTCTAAATCATGCGATTTGGGTTTTTCGGTTAAGTTTTTTGTGCAATTTCGCCCGTTTGACCCAAATCGTGAAGGAAGAGGAGATATGAGGCGACATTGCATTTCAAGGACTTTTCCCATCCTTGACCAGGTACTACCCATTTCTTCTCAAAAACTAAATCGGTGGCAACTGATTACGCCAAAGTCTAAATCATGCGATTTACGTTTATTGGCTAAGTTTTTTGTGCAATTTCGCCCGTTTGACCCAAACCGTGAAGGAAGAGGAGATATGAGACGATATTGCATTTCAAGGACTTTTCCCATCCTTGACCCAGGTACACCCCATTTCTTCTCAAAAACAAAATCGGTGGCAACTGAGTACGCCAAAGTCTAAATCATGCGATCCACGTTTTCTTGTTAAGTTTTTTGTGCAATTTCGCCCGTTTGACCCAAATCGTGAAGGAAGAGGAGATGTGAGGCGATATTGCATTTCAAGGACTTTTCCCATCCTTGACCCAGGTACACCCTATTTCCTGCTCATATCCTGTTGCTATAAGTTAGAAAGTTCTTTGTAAAACTCGCACATGAGTTCCACGGGTAGTCTAAGATCCTGAAGCGATTCGTTTAGATGTTGCACCACAGTTTAAATCCCTTTTCTATTTGTCGCACCTTCTTGCATCCAATCGCTGCCTATGACTAGATCACAATTATTTGTTTTTTTTTTCAGTTGAGATCTGCATGTACTTTTGGGAATACATTTTGGAGAGATCATTGTACGTCGATTATGATCCCGCGTTCAAGAAGTCTAAAGAGGCAAAGTGGATACGCCCACCGAATCCAATATTCGACAAGTTCCAAAAATATGCCGGTAAGTCTCCTCGTCTTAAATTTTTAGGAAATCAATCTTATGCCACGTCTTCTGCTTCCAGATTTAAAGGAGTGGGGTGAATATATCGCTGTGCTGCCAGACTTCATACAAGAAATCAGCAATTTCCCACTGATCTACGTAGATCTAAAGATCAACTCAACATGGAATAGACGACAATGTCACACGAGAGACATAACCGAAGTTTGGACAATACTAGCGAGGAAGTTTGCCGTACTAGGTACTTATTCCATCACTTTATCAAGATTGTTTGTCATGTAGATCGTTCCTTACAGAGAACCACAAGATTATTTGGGACAAATTCAAGCAAGTTTTCCTGCAATACATGTCCGAAATGGAAATAAGTATTTATAATCCTTGGCCTGCGTTTTGGGCCCCAGTGCTTGCGAGAATGAAGTTCTTGCTCGAGCTTCGTTACGACCCGAAGGATCCTATTTACTATATAATTAAAATTAAAATCGAAGACGAGATTAAGGAGTCGAAGCGAGGAGACAAATCCACACTTCCTAAACTTGATGCAGCTACCAATGCCAAAGCTATCTTCCGGTTGCTTAAAGAGAACGAATATTTGGAGGACTTCACTTGGGTTAATCGAGCTCGGTTCGTAGCGAAACTGAAATCTTTTCCAATGCTCTACAATATAAGCCACCCGTTGTTTGGAAACAAGAATTCCAAGTTAGACGCATGGCAGGAGATGGCACTCTCATTTCACTGTACAGTTGGGGAATGTCATCTCATCTTTCAGCATCTTATGAAAAGTTTTCTACTATTTCGTGCAAGAGATCCCAATCAGGTGTGTCGAGTGAATGCCAAGTACTGGGAGAACATGACTTACATCTATTCCTGCGCCGTACCGAATGCTATTGATCCCAAATCGATGGAAGGACGTTCATTCCGTGCGAATTCGAATGGAAGTACAATAAAACTGGCCGAAGAATATCAAGCGGAGATTTCATTGGTCGATGCCAAACCGAGACTTATACTGAAGAATTTTGCCGCTGCGGTGAACTCGTTACCGATACAGATTCAGACCTCAGTGGTGCAACAGATAAAGTATATATTTGCTGAATATACTCGAATTCAAGGCGAAGAGATAGTTGTTGATGTATAAAACGAAAAAGTAGGATTTTAGTTATAACAATTGAAAGCACGTATACAATTCGGAGTCCGTTTTAAGGAACAAATATTCGTATGCGTTGCTTTTGTTTTATAAACATGTTAACTTGTACATTTGTTTTCTTTATTGCAGTTTACTAAATTTTATTTTAATAAAAAAACAGAACGTGAAAAATAAGAAAGGTGTTTCTGTCGTTAACCAACGAAGGTTCGGAAGTTCCCTTACCAGCCAAATGGCTTTGCATCCGCCTGCTG
Source organism: Xylota segnis (assembly GCA_963583995.1). Lineage (NCBI taxonomy): Eukaryota > Metazoa > Arthropoda > Insecta > Diptera > Syrphidae > Xylota > Xylota segnis. Next base: position 40,430,911 of record OY757237.1, read on the forward strand.
TATCATACACTACTTGGCAGCTAGGTTTAAGGAATGACTGCAGCTAAAGGTGTACAGTTTCACTCGCGTCTTGATGGAACCATTCTGCTCCACTATTTGGGATAGGTAATCGAAAATAGTACGTTGTTCCTACATCTATCCCTGTGTCGCCGCAGTCTCTGGACAGGTCTGTACTGCTGATTGCTATTCTTCTGATGTGGGCCGCCATTAGCCATGTTGCGGAAGTCCGATGGGATTTTGGAAACGAGGAGGATAATGGGCGGTTATCATGCTTAGGAGAAGCACTATCAAGTGCCGTCGTGGAACTAAAAGCGGTAGTATCTGCGGATTTGCAAAGTTGAATTGGCAGACAAGGCTCCTCTGACATCACTAATATAAGCATCTACTACATCGAATCGAGAATATTCGATAGCCGACAGTGGATAAGGTTAGGTTGCCTTTGAACGACATTGCCAATTCCAACGACAAATTAAGAATTCGGAAATGTGGACATATAAACCGAACAATGATAATGGAGTTAGTTTGCCAGGCTGAACCGAGAAACCACTTATTCCTTATCTTCAACACCAAAGCCTAAAGAACTTTCTCCTGACGACAGTGACGAACTTTAACTCGAATCTGTGCTATCCTGCTGGGAATCACTCTAAAAATCAACAGAAAATATCTATTAGAGTGCTTCCTGACTTTTGTTGAAGAAAACAGATGCAGTCATGAACATTCCGCTAGTAAACTCTACTCAGTGTCCGAAATAAAGCGTCATGTGATATTTTTATCAAAGAGTTCTTCTGGCCACATACGAGCTCGTTAAATCCTTAGCCAGACCTTCTTGCAAATCGCATGGTAAAGATCATCAAACTCAAGCAGGATAAAGTTCAATCCTAACAAGAGCAGCCCATTGCCAATTGGAATTCAGAAAAAAAAAAACATAGGTGTCGATGGAATCCACCTCGCTTTCATAGAATGAAATGCTAAGACCTGGGTGTGCAAATTTTCAACTACATCCTCATGAAGAAATCGAAAAGCATTGAAATCCTTAGATTTAGGCTTAGGTTAGGTTGCTATCCTCCGTTTAAGGAAGATTCACTTGGACCAGACGAGATCCATTGTGCTACCACACGAATCCCTGGAACCATTTCGATTTACAGACGAATTTCCTTTGATTTCCGAATGCGCAATATCTTCAAGCTCCTTGAAGAACTATTTCTCAGAATCTGCTGTCCTAATGCAGGGCAGCTGCAGAGAAGGTGAAATGGTGATTCTTTCTCTTCTTCATCTATACAGCCACGACTTAAGTCGTTGGCCAGAGTTCCACGTCTTTCATGTGCCTACCTAACTCAGAGTCAACCTTTAGTAATCTCTCTTAGTAGACTCGTTGTCCTGCGTTTCTCAACTGTGGCCTCATCTGTCTGATGGGGTTACATTTGCCTGATGCTAAGCCAATGTAGACATATTGTATCTCGGCGTTTCAATGGATAGGTGAAGCCCTCCTATGGCAGTCCTCCCATTTTGTCCCACTTCTGGCTAGTTCATCTGTCTTACAGTTTCCTTAGACGTCCGAGTGGCCAGGAAACCAGCACATAGTGCATTGTACATTGTTCGATATGTATTAGATTGTTTTACCAATTTATATCTTACTATTTGTGATTCGAGTCCTTTGATAGCTGCTTGACTACCGGTGTCCATACCCAATATCGATCTCGTTAACAGCCAGTCAGCAACTTCACGAATAACCACAACCTTCGCTTGAAATCCACTGCAAAAGTCTGATAGTCTAAAACAAAAACAAGTTTACACCAGGAGTGACTGAAAAGAGTGCAGCACCTATGCCCTCGCCTGTCGTAGACCCATCGGTGTGAATTTCCAGCACAGAATTACTAATTACCGTGTTCCCTGCCCAATAGCAATAACTCCCTCAGTCCTTAAGCCGGAGAAATCAGCTGTTCTCCTAAGCCTCTTCCATCAATTTGTAGAGCACCTGATCTTCATTAGAATCAGATCGTTCATCGACGGCATCACCCTTGTTGAAAAAGTTGCTTTCATACACTGTCTTGGTCCAAGATGACTCTAAAAACAGTTTAAGACAAATGCAGTATTTATCGATCATACGGCCTTGTATACAGTTCACTTGTGAGATCATGTTTACAGGAGTCTTGAAGTCTCTTCTGGCAATTAAAAAGGAGAGTATATCTAGGTACCAGAACAACGGGGTGTCCTGCCTCGACTCCTGCTCAACCAACATGTTCATTCCATGCCAGACTTCTGCTATCCAAGAAGTTTACGCACGCCGATGATCTAGTACCACTATGTACCACAATTGAGATCAGTCCTATGGAAGGGTTTAACTCTCTGGGGGAATCCAACTTTAAAACTATGAAGGGTTGCCCATATATCGTTCGAAGCAGTATTCAAGGGTACAACAACTGGCATAAATTTGTATATTGGATCGACTCCCGATAAAATCCTTGATTGCGTCTAGCGTTTAAGTGTCACCACCAAGGACACTGCGTACCCGAGGACAAGTTTATTCTAGTATCAAACGATAAGGTCTACGTTCAGCCAACGACTACCCTCCTAAGATGCTCTGTCGCTTAAAAACTTGAAGACATCTTCAAAAAACCAATCGTCCTCGATAAAAGTCCGAGGACGGATTTTATGGACACCAACCTCGATACTCTAGTCTACTTTTCACATCCACGGATGATGGAGAAAAAAAATGGAACCGGAGTATCAGGACTCAAGCATATGGGGATGCAACTCAACAGAGCCACTGCGTAGGCTCAAGGACCAGACAAACTGTAAGCTGCCTCACCTTCAGCTGCCCCCCACTGCAGTGCTTGGTGTTGTTCCAAAAACATACCCAAATCTATGAAACCAGTTCCGTTTGAAACTCCTGTATGTTATGCCAGGAATGTACATAATGTACACATCTTTGAAAAAAAACCCAAAACAATTCCATTCCAGAAGTGCATCGAAAACTGCCCATCTACAGACGTTCATCTTCGTTTATTGAAAATCACGACTCCAGCATGTAATTTATTCGCCCTTTCATCTTGTTTCCCCCCACCAAAAAACCATTAAATAAATCATGGATTGTTTTTATAGAAATCATCAGAGTCTCTGTATCTCAGAGATACAAAATGACAACAGAACCCACTGCATGGTTTCGGTTCAATCACGAATCACGAATACAACAACATTCACCATCGATGGCCTGTTTCGAATACTAATTCAACGTAAGACCGGTTGTCTGGAGGAGTCGCATTTCAATGCAAGAAGTACTGGATGGTGGTGGTGGTGGTGGTTGTGCTGGGATTTGGCGTAGATACGAATGCGCAGGCGTTGCTTCGACATTGATTTGATTTGTTCTTTTGTGCAGCGAATGTATTGAGAGAATCGTAACGATGCAATTGGTCCATAGTTGGGATGGCGATGGTGATGAGAGTATATAAGTTCGGGAAATCACCCATTGGAGTGGCAGGTAGCCACACCCAATTCGAGAGTTGTATAGATAGGGTAGTTCTCATAATAATAATTGATGAATGCGATGCTGTGTACACTGTACATATTCAGATAGATACTCCTTTGTATGTATGAGATACGAGCGATTAATTGGGAAATTTTATGACATTTTGAGATTCATACTTTCGGCTTCGTAAGGTGGTGTCTAATTTGTTTTGGATTTTATGACATGGAGTCGAGAATTTTAAAATATGTATCCACTCCAAACTAAGTGTTGTTCTCAGTTCAATTTGTTGAGACAAAAACCACAAAAAATGTACATATGCTAGCGACCTTTCTGGATACAGAAACAGCCTTCAACAATCTAAGATCCGAATCTATAGGTACAAGAACATGGACCGAACAATCTCAGACTGTGGTGCTCAACACGAGACACAGCAACTCTGAGCTGGGTGATTGCCAAGTACATCGACTGCCCCCTAGAGGTATACCGCAAGGTGGGGTCCTATTACCTCTACTATAGATACTGGTCGTAAATAAAATTTTAAAGGAATTACAACAAATTGCGGACAAAGTTGTCGCATATGCAGATGATGTCCTAATAACAGGGAGGTACATACCCACCATCATCGAAATAGTTTAATCAGCCTTCGATGTCCTACACAAATTGGCGGAAGAATGTGGACTAAATGTTAACATTCTGAACACAGCTGTGAATCCATTCACTAACAAAAAAAAACAATTCCACTGATGAGGCCCTTAATACTCAACGGTACAACCCTCCAAATGTCAAATAAGCCGAACTTTCCAGACTTTATACTCGACCGTAAGTTGACTTGGAAAGAAAACACATCAGAAGGGACAAAGAAAGGATACACAGCCTTCTTTACATCCAGCAAAGTCTTTGGTAAAATGTTGCGGAAGAAGCCATCATCTGCTGGATGTACATACATGGTCATTCTATCCTATGGGTGCTTAGTCTGAAAGCCAGCAGCAGACAAGTAAACGTACCTCAAGGCACTTAGGACACAAAAATTAGGAACTACTTGGGCGATCAGAACCAGGCTTACTCCAACCTTGAGAACCATACCGGTATTGACCCCATTAAACCTAAACGTCTCAACAATATTCCCTCTTAAGGGAGGACTGGACTAAAGGACGGTTTAAAACTGATGAAGCAGTGCGGTGTATACGTACTTACCCGAACCCGAAGTATGCCCGCTCTCTTAGTTTCCAAACCACATCGACATCTACATTGGTCAAACGATGCCGTGAACAGCTCACAGCTTTCAAGACACACCGGTATTATAGGGACTGCACTGACGAATGAATTAACAAGAAAGAGGTCCGCACTGACAATGGTCATGACTTCTGTTCTACCTTTGTTAGAGCCTGGTAAATCTAACACAGAACCAATACTCGTGAGACTGCAAAATGAAAGACGGCCCAGACTCTGGTTAGAAAATTCTGGATTAAACCAATCAAATTCTAGCGCTTAACAGAGGATACATAGCGCCCCAGGATCATTACGCGCAGCAATGGCTTGGCGGTCCACCGAAGAGAATGCGACTAAATATAGATGGCCTTGGCAGAGGCTTTGGCGATACATACCCAGAAGAGAGCACATCCCATTTTCATTGCGAACAGCCCAGCCTGTGCAGATCTAGGATACCGGCCCTGGGCGTCCTACTAGGAAAGCCACCATTGATCTTCCCAACATTTATAACAAATTTGGGTTGGGCCGCTTATTTGTACCAAGTCCCCAACCAAAGCTTGACAATGGATCCATTAGCGATCCGAGTTCTAGCTGCAAGTGCCTTCATTTGTCGGTACTTACGCTATTTTCACGAAATTGACTGACATTAATGGTTCTGAACTCGGATTATCTTATTTGAGGTTAAACTACAAATAAACTTAAAAATTTTTTTCATGGTAAGTCTAGATACATGTCAGTAAACAGCGAGAAGTCTAAATCCTTTATAGTTTCCTGGTTAAAATCTAGGTTTGGTTGGAATAATGTAAGTTGGAATTCAAAACATTTTTTTTTTCTGGTGACAGGTTTGTATGGCACTCAGGTCCTAACTTTTCATAACCATTCCGTCGTGCTCGAAGGACCATATTTGTTTGAGAAGCTTTTTCAGATGTTCGTTGGACGTTGGACGAGGAAAACATTCTGTGTCGCTCAGTAGTCAAATCCAGTGACCACTAAGGCATGGTATCCAAACTATGGTAAGAGGAGTCTAACTAAGGCTTTGTCAAATTTTTGTGTTGGGGATTCTATTTATGTAAGGTAGATCCTTGGCAAAATCACTGTTTGTCAAAGTAGATATGTAGGTGTGACGGCGCTTTGGTCAAGGAAAGTTTGGCTCTTGCGAACTTCTCCATTGATTTGTGGTCCATGAATGTAAAAGGTCAAATTTTCGTGAGTCTCTCGTGTAAAAATCATTTAAACTGTGGATGGCCATTATTTTGAGGATCTTGTTGTTTCTTGTTTCCAAATGGCAGGAAGTCCTACCAGAATTTGGCCCAAGGAACATTCGACGATACACTTAACCCAGTCTAACCCACATGTTGCCTTCCAGTTTAGTATGAGGCATTCTCGATCGAAAGATCGTACCATCGAATTTCAGTGTGGCCGGGTGGTACATGTCTGATTTAGAAGTACATTTTCCAAAATCTATGATTAAACTACATATAATCAAGATAGGTAAATGCTAGATGGTAGTCTAAATATTAAAATACTAGATCCAGACCAGATCGGCGTGATCACTGAATATTTCTGACAGGAACGCCACGTAGCTGGTTAATTGGGCCATTCGTTGAGCCTGATTAGTAAGGTATTGCTATCATGATCCTTTTTACTGCGCAGCAGATGACAGGCAGGTGGGTGGTCAGATAGCAGGGCTATTTGGCACCACTTGAGTTATGCCATCGCATTTCCATAAACGTAATCAAAACGCAGGAACACAAGTTCGGACGTTACCACTTTATAGTCCGATGAAAATGTATAAAACAGAAACCTCCCTTCGGTTGCCCACTTTTGGAGGCTGACTGTCAATTGAAATAAACTACGGCACGTGATACGAAGAAGATCCCCTCCGCCGCCATTTAAGGCAAAGCAATCATCAAAGTTCAGATAGTCCATTCACCTATGCCGGCACACACTGTTTTAGAATCAGAATAACAAATTTCCCTCAGCGGCCATTAATAACGATGAGGAAATCACGAGTGATAAAAATCATTTCTGCATAAAATAATAATTCTACGGTTTTAATACCTCTCAGCTACCGATTTTACGATCATCATTGTCACCGACGATATCCGCCAAAGTCCAATCGTGGCCGGTTGTATAATAGACACAATTCTTAGAGTCTCTCCACCACGCACCATCGTGTACGGTGTGTACTGCTTCACGACACGGAGCACTGGCATCCAACACGGTACAATCTATCTGCGCCTACTATGTAGATACTTTCATGTATATCCATCACATGTATCTTTCTTAAAGCAACTGGCTGCACATATTGGGATTTGTTTACCTCGGCTGCTTCTTCTCGTCGCGTTGTTGTCATCGTCGTCGTTGTCGTCGTCGTCGTTGAAGTCTTCTTTGCGCCGTTGTTGTATGGAACGTCTTCGGCCCAATACCTTATACGTTGGGCTTGGGCACGATGGAAAAATTTCCTTTTCCCTCTGTCGCTCTCGCTCACTCTACTGTACCATCCGTCATTCAAGACAACCGCAAGATCGTTCTAAGAATTCCAATGAACCTGTGATTATTGAATTTTTATTAAGTACCAGCCGCGAACGTGAACAGTCGAAGATGAAATGAGGAAGCCATCGAGATCTTCTGGGCTCAGCACAGCGTTGGCGATACTTTGGAATGTCTTGTGTGTACATCGTTCCATCTTTAGTTAACCGACAGGTAGCTTACCCTATCACCACCATGGTACATATATATATTGTATTGGATGTTACCACCAATGCCTGATGGCCGCATTGGTGGGCACTTGGTATGGGAAGAGTGTCGTCTTTGCAAACGTTAGCCTCCGGAAGATAGGTGAAGAAATTTTCTACAATGGTTCGAACGACCATTTTAGTCGGATGACCATCTTGAACGGATCGAAACGGAGTGCCAAAAAGGAATGCGCGCGCACAAAGATTGTTCACGTAGATCGATGATTGTCGTAGTCGTCTGTCGTCTGTCGTCTCTGAACTTTCTCCATCGAGCCCACTATACGGCTCTCTGGGTTTTGTGTCGAGTCGAGACTTATTAAATATCAGAAGTAAATGACACATAAAATATGACAAATTGAATATGACACCAAGTCATTGGTTTTAATGGAGGAGAAACGATACCACCACATGGTACTATCTAATGAAGAATTTTCGACTCTTGCCGTATTTCGAGTGGTCTCATTAAATAATTCGGCAGTGGAATAACAAATTAACCATATAGGGTCACGCGTATGTTGGAGAAACGGCCTAGATCATCTTTCCGAAAGAAAAGTGCGTGCTGCTTTAAGTGGCGCCCAATAAGCTGGGATCGGCATCGTATGCGTTGTGCTTGCGGAGAGATCGCCGAATGTATTTCGGTGTGCTCTACTTTTAAATTTATTGTTCGATAACCATATTTTGAGGATTTTCAAACACATAGACGGGCTTTAAAGTCAAAGTAGAACTGATCACTGATCTCGATCGAGGAAAAGGTTTACAGGATCTAAGAATTCACGGATATTCACGATCATCTATCAGTGATCGGTTTGCAATAGATTTCCATTATTGTCAAATTAGTTGATGGTCAGCACCTTTTTTATTGAAAATACAAAAAATTACTAATGATCCTTGTACGACTGAGGAATACATCTCAGACATATGTTCTGGAGCTGAACTTATTGATCTATTCCAGCTATCTGCACAAATCTTTTAGATTCATCGGTTATTTCAAACAATTTTGGTGAATATGTGAAAAAAGAAAGAACTTTGGAATAGAATCCTTCTGCAAGAATTTGCCAAATAACTTCCCGAACAAGATCAGTAGATAGAGATCAGGTATGCCTTCTAGATGTTGTTCCATCCCTTCCCGCTACATTAAATTTCAAATTTCACGATCAGGATCACGATCAGGAAAGCTCAAAGCCACCAAAGTTCTCTCTAATTGGGAACAGTATTTCCAATCAAGAACGTCCTCATAGGCGACAACCCAATGGCGGCCCACCTCAGTAAAATGGGATTCAACGGCTGCGGCGACACTGAGGTGGAGGAAGACACGACACACTTCCGTCTCAGCGGAATCAGACACCAAATCTTCGAAAAAGCATTATTTGACCAACTCTGCGAACAACCTACCACTTCACCAAAAACCACGTTAAAAGTCATATGAAAGCCGCTCCAGCGATGGACTAACGAGTTACAATTTCTGTTTTCATATTCTTGCATGTATCCCACACTGGGGATCACAATGGCTCCATAGAGATCTGAGTGAGACTACTCCGTCCTCATGGTTTTGCAGTCACCCCCTACCTAACTTAAGTGGGTACAGCAGCTTAGCCTCCGATCTCCTCAGTCAGATCCTACATACTTATTAGGTTCGATTAAATAGGCCCATTGTGAGGCCACAGAATCTACTGTGTTCAGTCAACTCCTTGAACCGCCAGGAGCTAAGTATAAATCAATGGAAGAATCATTCTCCGAGGCAGGTGTATAGGAGGTGGAATATAGTCGCTTCCTCTTCCTTATCCCTGAGCTTCTGGGGAAATTGTTGGCAGGATGATTCAGCCTACTGGCACCTAGGTTAGGTTAGGTATGTGGGTCGGCGACTAGAACACGTCGCCACACTCAGGTCAATACAGACCCATTGTGATACCCAAAGGGGAAAAAGTCCCTTGCCCTTGGTAAACCCTAGTGCTGATTAGTATCTTGTGGATCACCAAACCATCCCGTTGATTTGATGAACCTAGAAATTTCATTTATTGGTCTGTTCGCTAATTCTTCGAGATCACGGAAAAAGTGTCGCCCTAGAAATTTGAATCTAAGGTGGATAAGCCCAGGGCAGTGACAAAGAAAGTGGGTTGTATCCTCATTAGCTCGTCTCCACATCCCCGACATAGATCTTCATCCGTGAGTCTTAACTTTCTCATGTGGTACCGAAGAGAGTTATGCCCCGTAATAATTCCTATAAGGACGGAAAGAGACTTCCTATCCTTTAGCATAATTCGGTCGGTCCTACTCTTGTCAAAGCAAGGCCATAGGCTTCTGCTGACCAAACAGGTGTCCAGGGAGGACCATCTACTATTGGCCTCACTTCTGGCCAAGATCCATGCCTTTTGCTTCAATGCGCAAGGCGGGATGAACACCGAGGTGTCTACCTGTTGTGACGTAGCTTCAGAGCCTCTTCTTGCCAATTGTCTGCCTTCTCATTGCCTGGAATACCTTCGTGTCCAGGGACCCAGCAGAGTGTAACCTTGTGCTGTGTTCCAAGAACCTTGAGTTCTTCGCGACAGCACTTCACAAGCTTGGATTTTATTTCAGTAGCAGTAATCGCTTTTATTGCCGCCTGGCTGTCGATGAAAAAGGTGATACCTTCCGGTAGTATTGCCCTCATCGCAGTCTCACGGGCAGCTATTGCCACTGCCAGGACCTCCGCTTGGAAAACACTGCTATGGTTAGGGAGGCGGACTGATCTAGATATCACCAGCGGTTCAGAAAAAATGACAGACCCCACGCCTACATCCATCTTAGATCCATCTGTATAGATAGAGATGGAACGTGTGTTGGCAGGCTGGCCACCCTTCCATTCTTCCCTGCTTGGGAACGAGCTAGTAAACGGTCTATGAAAATCTAGGGACGGAGTTAGGTAGTATAGACTTTTCCTAGATATTTCTCCAGGATCATGGAATGACCTGTTACATTATGATTCCAGCTATCTGACTGACTTATTCTTAGGGCACTTAGCTGCCGAGGTTTTAACAAAAATGTCCAGCGGTAGAAGATTGAGGATAGCCTCTAGTCCTGCAGTAGGTGTTCTTCTCATGGCACTTGTGGTGCTTGACGTTGCTCCGTCAATACGTAAAGAGATAAGCGGCAATCACAATCTAACTGGGCACAACATGACCTTGTTTGCCACGGAACTAGATATTACTGTTCAAATCTTGGGAGAAACACCTCTTCCACTCCTGTTTCTGTTTTGAACTCATCTGTATAAAAGTAAACAAAGCTCCTGTAAGACCTTACATTCAGTTTTGATCCTTTTAATGCTTACTGAGGGTCAAGGTCTTTTTCCGAGATACCTTATCGGAAACACTTCTCATGGAACCCTCAGCAACATGAAATTCGAGTTCACGAGACTAACTAAAGCGTAGAAGCAGTAATTTTAAACTGCGTTCCATGCTCAAGACTAGGACTTTTTTAAAGAGTGAGAAGGGATCGTAAGTCCTCTGCTATGAATACTAAACGTAAATGAAACTAGAAAACAGTGGAGTGCAAGTATGTCCATTTGCAGACGATCTTGTCAGGCAAGTTCGAATTGGCATCACAGAAATTCTATAATTCGCCATCAACAGTCTATGTGGGGAAAGATGTGGACTAAGCGTTATTCCCTTGACAATAAAAGGACTGCCTCTTCATAAACAAGAGAACGGTACACGACTCCCAATCCCAAATAAAACGACATACTCGACCGAAAGCAAAATCGAAAAAAAGGACTCAGAAAAGTGGACAAAAGGCATCTATAGCGTTCCATACATGTAGCAAATCCAAGAAAGAATTGGGGAACCCAAATAAGTCTCGACATACACAGACGTCTCAGAAATTAATGAAGGAGTGAGTTCTAGTGGAAGTCTACTATCCTACATTGACAATAGTTCAGCCGCAGAGCAGAGCAGCTTATCCACAGCTTATATGTTCCAGCTTTGTGAAACTCTTTAGTCTGCTCTAGAACACACCTGTATCGAAGGGCAAGAAATTTGTTCTTCCTCGCCTAGAACTTGTTAAGTTCAAGATTCTCCAAGACTTCCTGAGATAAGCCAATGAAAAATGGAGCCCAATCCCATCTCGGATGAATAGGACTGAATACAAATGAGCTCTGCAAAGTCCGCAACTGATCTTACTTCCAATGCAAATACCCCACGATGTGCAGAATCAGGAAAGCTACTTGGACTAGAATGACTAATTATGTCGTCGTGTACGTTCTTCCCGCGTCATGGGTGCACCATGGATCGATTGGAGATCCCACTGTTAGCTGGGAAAACAGTGAAGAAGTAAGTAAGTATGTACGAGAGATTCTATCTATCCATCTACTTCTTCACTCCTGGAAAGCAACAAATCGATTGCTTTCTACGAGTAAGTTCAGCATCGCTCCGGCTTAAACCATTGTCGTTGGGAAACACTGGCGCCACAAATGATCCAAAATTCCCAGCGACAATTTCCTGTTTAACCAGATAAGATATCCAAAAGACTCATAGTTGTTAGTGCTTTACAAATCGAGCCCCTAAGTCACACCCATTTCAAACCAAAACCAACTTCCAGCAGACACAGTTTTTTCTTCTCCGAAATGAGTGTGCATCCATTCTATTGTTTGTTTGTATCTGATACTTTTAATTCATTTCTAATCATCCATGGCACGCTTATCAGCTCGCTTCGAGGAAAATCCGAAGGCCTAATCTGTAACAAAACACGTTCGAACTAAAATTTCTAACTTGCCTCTGAGTCGATTCCCCACCGGTCGCTCCAGATATCAATGGAACATACCAAGTATCTTTTGTCTCGACGATTCAGAGAAAATGCATTTCAATCGCCTAAAACACAGCATTTTCCGTGCATCTACTCTAAGATAAACTTGATGTAAGGTGGTCACTTGTGCAAGCCAATCACGTGTGCAACTAGTAGCTAGATACCTGACTGACGTTTTGTCGAAAGCGTGCGATTTATCAGAGTTTTCCCAAGGCACAGAGCCGCAGTAAGTCCAACCAGCGCGTCTGCGCTGGCATATAGTGTGTGCGCACGCAGTTCCTGGATTTCAAAATAAGATTTATGTAGATTTTGGAGCTTTTAAGCCGCACGCGTACCTAATGCCTTCGAAGTGAATGTCGATGTCAATTTTGCGTAATTTAGGTTCGCTTAGTTGTGGGGAAATTGTGCGTTGGTCTACGATACAATGCGGACGCTGTAGAAGCATCCATTACCTATATATCGCGCAAGAAGAATTAGTATTCAGAGTGTCAGCGGCACGAATGTAGGATGGCCAGTGTTATAAAACAATTAAGAGGTGACATGTGGCTGCGCATCTGTGGTTGGATGTACAGCTGCATCGTGCTCGTTGTGGTGCATGGTTAACATATTCTTCCCGGATGTACACATGTACATCAAATTTATGCACTTAAAGGTGACTAAAGGAGTAGGCACCTGGTGTGGATAGTACGGATATTGCGACACTTCCTGTTGAAAATAGAATAATTCTTTGGATTTGAAATCTGGAAAACTTAGAACTTAATTCTTACTTACGGACGCCTGGTCTGGTGGCCTGCTGCCGCAAAAGTTAGGAACCTGAACATCTTTACGGGAGTCCAACGACTGGCGTACATAGGGACTACTAGCCCAATCAGCACTAATTCCACTGCTTTCTTTGAAACCATGCACGGGCTTTGACCACTCGATGGGTCAAAGACGGAAGAAGGTACAGGCTCAGGAATCTTATCAGAGGAACCACAGATTGACAGGTCCATCTCCCAATCACGCGAGTGTCTTCCACGCGGAAATATGTGGTATCACCGGGGCCTGCAGGAGCTTATCCACTCTGGAAAACATTGAGCATATTGACATATACATCGATAGCCAAGCAGCTATCAAAGCCACCACCTTCATTCAGTGCCGTCAGTACCCTGAAAAAACACTCAAGGACAAGAAATACACTCTTACTGCCTTCTGGACATTGAAAAGGGCTTCAAAATTGTCCAAACCGTTGTGATTAAAGGAAATTTTGTAGAAAATTTTTACTAAATGTTCAAGTCGCGACAGTATGCTGGCGACAAGGTGGAGTTGGTCTGCAAAAAACAGAATTGCTCATTTCTTTCAATAGACTCTACTCAAAACCTAGGGTTGTCCTATACAGGAAACTAGACACTATAACTGGCATCCCGAGATACTATAAACATTTACGGACAACTCTACGTCTAGACATTGCAAGCCTTTCGCTAATTTATTTTGCAGACAATTGCCGCCACTAAACCAGGCAGATACTACTGTATCCAACGCTGTAATCCTAAACAAAGATAGAGAACAAGATGCTCGTGTCAGTATCAGAGTATCAGAGATAAATAGTGCTCGACCATTGTGTCGTAACCAGAAAATGTAGTCATTCTACCGCAAACTTTTGTTGTCACTTCTCAGCACTCTACCATGACCTAGAACACCCTTTTTCTAAGAGCACAGTGCCTCGGTGGGCTACTTAAGGCCAAAGGCGGAGTCGGATAATCAGGCTTTTGAAATAAAACGGCCGTAGAGTCCGCCAAAGAATAGACTTTTAAACGTAGAATTTTGACATTAGCCTTCCGTTTAATATCGACTATTGTGGTTGAGCCTTAAGACATGACGAAAAGGAGTTTTCTTAAGAAAACCCATTTGATTGAAATAAACACAAAAAATCCTTCCAACCTTTCCTTGAAAATATGTGAAGGAGCACTGATTTCTCCCTAACTTGGACCCTTAAACCCTTTTCATACAGGACTGACAGACTAGATCGATTATTTTGTACATTTTCGTATTCAAAATGATAGAACTTCCGTAGACTCTTTTTGACATATTAGTTGTCAGCACAAATGAAATTGGTTTTCTTTCGAAAATTGTTTCACAACAAACCTAATGGTATTCACAATATTGGTTAACATCCTTATTTCCTTTGTTTCCTTCTCGAATTGTTCAGTACTTTCCTATTTCATTCGTTTGCTTTCCAGTTTTCAAAATATTTGTTTGTCGAGTAATAACGATTGACATTTTCAAACGTCAAAGTAAAATTAGAAAATCCGCATTGGCGCAACATGTCAACTCTTCGCTTTTCATTTCGCCTATAAACATAAAAAAATTCTATCTGTCACTCCGGTGACAACAGGGCGCCCATCATTTCACTTTTAAGTCAATCCTCGTCTAAACTAAAGCAATGAACACTGTCGTCTGTTGTGTTGCACCGATCGTGTTTGACAGTTTTAGGCGTTACTTGGAGAAAAAGTTGATTGGTCAAAACGATATCGCCCAAACGGTAGTGACGATTGTCGTTATACGTGATGAGGTCCCGGAGTTTTGAATATTCTTAGACGGAAACTGCACCACCAATATCTGTCTACCAACCTTCTAGACAACCTTAAAAGAGCCTTTTCATCACAGCCGGATCTTAACCTTATGTTTTGGGAATACTGCTTACTTAATTCCGTTAAATAAGTCACAGTGTGTCAAGTCGCAATTGACATTTCGCTGCATCTATACATGTTATCCCTGTCTATACCTCAGCCATCACCCATTCCGTGACTAGTCGAGCACCAGTTTTTAATAGATTTTCTTCTGACCCTCAAATCCATAAAGTTTGACAAGTACCTATTCAAAATGCACGTCATAACCAAATGACGTATTGTTCCTTCATCAGATGACAAACGTCATATTTTGAGGGCAGCCAACTTCACAAAATGAAATTGTTGTGCAATAAGGAACACCTTATCCGTTTTTAATGACCCTACGCTAGCACTTTTCTCATCTTACAAATACAATAAAAGAAATCGATCGATTGTGTGCCGCAAAAAAAACAAAAGAAAACGTCAATAAAATCCGTCTCTCCTACAAGACGAAATACCAACGTGAAGCCACAAAAAGAAACGAAAACAAATTAAGGATCATCTGCCAGCTTGCGGTATTAGTGTAGATCTCCACAGCAAGCATCATCTCCCTTCTTTCATGTAACCACTGAGGCACACACTTGCTGCAAGGGGGTTGTTAAAAACAAGGACCGCCGCACAGGCCGTTGAAAAATTGTAAGGGTAGGTAAAGGTAACGAATTAATGAACACCAGACGTTGAGCCGAGCCCCAAACGCAAACGGACAACCGCGGTGGATAATTACAGGCACGGCTCGTGCGCCGATGTTTACTTCATGTTTTTATCCCAAGAGATCTCCTTTGCTCGGATGATGGTGATAATCGAATGCAGATGCAACATTGCTGCTGTCCGGTGCTGCAGCAATAACTCCAATTTGTTGAGGTCTACCCTTCGTATATTGGCTTCCCCTAACGTACAAAGGAGATTGTTTCAGTTATATTTTACGTTTTTGTTGTCCTTCGGTTGCATGATCTTGGTTTGGATACCACTAGCAGCAGCACGTGCCCTTGGTCAGATTTTTTTTTTTTTTTGTTTTTTGTTTTCTTGTTTAGTTGGTGTGTGCCCCTCGAAAGCTGGAAAGTGGTTGCATTCATGACCACCTGCTCCCGCGAGGTTCTCAATCTAATAAATAATTTCGGTTTCAGGATCGCCGTATGTTTCGGTTGAACGGTGTGTGCCTCTGGTTCGGTGTATGTTGTTCGTTTACTCTCGATTCACTTTGAAGATAAATGTGCATCGGAGAGGTCAATGCACGCATGGACGAGGGTGTATCTGTTATTTGATTAGAAATCAAAAATTTTGTTTTGGATTGAACGCGCTTGGTGATGTAATCTGAGAAAGACAAACAAAATTAACAGAGAGAAGGGGTTGAAAGAATGTTCTCTCGAATCGGGGATGTTCACTGTTTTACCAAGACAGGTGGGAATCTGTCAAAGATTTTTGAATCTTTGAATTTCGTAAGGCAATCTTTGTCCAAAAAAGTCTTTCAATGCCCACTGCATATCCAAAGGACTAGCCACACAATATAGAGTCATCATTACTGCTACATATATACCATTAAGTAGCAGACATGGTGACTTTACGCCCGAAGTTAGATACGTTTCTTAAAACACAGAGGCAGATCAGTTTGAATTGTTTTATTTACTGTCACTATTTGACACTGACTGACATCTGTCAAAAGCCAATGAAGATCCTAAGTTTGATCAACTTTTCTAGGAACTTCTTTGGAGAGACTGCAGCTCCCTGGGCTCAGGGATGATGTACAAAGCTGACCTAATCCTCTCCCAAATGCTCTGTCTATGAATACCTGTGGAATAGTAGAATAAAATCATCAGCAGACTAAAAACGGTTATCTTTTTGTTGACATTTGTTGAATTCCTTAACATTCAGCTCGAAAATAGGTAATAGATGTTCGTTCGTTGATTCCAACACTATTGTTCTTTTTCCTATCTCTTTACGGTAATTGAACCTTATACTCTGGATATTCTAGATATTCAAGATGGTCTGGATCTGCTTCAGCATCTATTTATAAAATGAAAGTCTTTTGACTCCCAAGGAGCTTGATACCTTTCCATAGGGAGTAACACAAGCAGTGAAGGTCTAACCTTCAGTTGTGCATAAGTGAAAAGGGACCACATTCTGCTCGATGTGCCAATTCATAGGCAGATATACATTGTTCGAAACACTTGTATACTCCGTATTTTTCCGGGATATGAATAAGTATTTAAGAGTTCTAAGAGGTGCTCTGTCCTCTAGTGAAATCAAAATGTTATCAGCATTTGCTAGAACGTAAAAGCCGTCCTCACGTAAATCACTACTGTTCGTAGTTCTTTTTTAATGAAAACATGAGGAAGACATCTTGCAGTAAGTCCTTATTTTAGTAGTTTTCTAGCTATAGAGGGATACAACAATTTTCGAACGGATTCCTGGTTGTATCCAGACCCTGTCTTTATTTTTTGCTTATCAGAGCTTTGAACAGAGAAGAGTGATGCTTTTGCACCTAAAAGATACTGATTTGTGTAGCTCTTGCTATAACGTACATAACACCCTTCAAAACTGGCTCAGAAAAACTGTCTTTGGAAAGAATTCGAGAAGAATATTATTTTTCACTAACTACAATACTGTCGAGCTACAGGTGTAGGCACTTGTGGGGCCGTGTGCCTGTCAATCAATCGCTGCCTGTCACTCCAATTTTCCAAGACCCTGTTCATGGTTTCGGACTGTAGCTCACGGATTGCTTGGATGATATTGATCTTAAGTGCTTGAATCGTTTCCGGATTATTGGCGTAACATCGGTCCTTCACGGTTCCCCCCCAAAAAAAAGTCCAAGGGAGTCAAATCGCAGCTCCGAGGCGGCCAATTGTCATCACCAAGACAGCTGATAACACGATTTGGGAATGAGGTGCGCAAAAGATCTACTGTGGCATGGGCTGTGTGGCATGGCGCGCCATCCTGCATGAACCAGAGGTCGTCGAAATTCATGTCTTCAATATCGGTTAACATGGTAACTTGGCTCTGTAACGCCCACCGTTGACCAAAACCTTGTTCCCAGGCTCATTTTCGAAAAAATCGAAAGAAAAATCAAAAGATGATTTTTTCGCCCAAAATCGTTGTAAGCTGCTCTAAGGCCCAAACTGCGAAGCGATAACGAAGCGGATGGTCGTCAATTGGACCTTGTAAGCGAATAATCCGCAATCTTTGTGCAGAATTCTTCTCAGGCTGGTTCGTGAAATGTTGAGCTATTGAGATCGTGCGCTCCGTACGACGAGGAGGACCTTGAGTGTCGTCCACTAGCATATCAGTCTCACAAACTTGCGTATAGCAGGAGCTGTGGGTGCTTCATTTCGGCAAAACACTTCTTTCAAATAACCCACTGTTTGGGCTACACAGCCCTCACTTTAGAAATAAGTTTTCAATATTTCCCAACGTTGTTCAAGCGTAAAGCGACTCATTTCGTTCCGCGTAGGCATGATACCAACTTTCTGTCAAGATATCTAGCGGGAAACTGCTGTCAGTGTCAAAAGAAATGTCTATGATTTGAAAAGAAACCACTAGATGGCCCACCCTTTACAATCAATCTTTCTCCAGTTTTCCGTTTCTCCAGCCCCTGTATAGTTCCTGTAAACCCCTCGCCGCAATATTGCCTGAAATTTTTGATACTATAACCAATGTTGCGTCTTCCAACATCGAACGCACTCTGTTGCGAATTGGCGCTGCGAACGCGACTACATATGGTTTAACAGTAGGAATGCGAGTGCGTACCCTTGCGGGACTCCTTGATGATCGAATATTTTTGCAATTCATCTTCGATATCACATACTATTTCGCTGAAGCAAAACCCATAAATGCTTTCAATATTTTTTAACATTTCACAGAATGTTTACCCAAAGATACGAGTATCTTTTCCCAGCAATCCACGGCAGGCCCTGAAACGCTTACACTTACTCATAAATATGATTGATTACGCTAGATCAATAAAAATAAGATATTTCCTATTCTCGAAAACGTACATAAATATATCGATAACATAGCCATTGCACAATGGTCGATCTTTGTTCCACGCCAGTTTGCTCTTCAATCATAGGCGCTGTTGTTATCGCGTTCGGTTTGCTTAGCCTTAGGTTTATTTATAAAATGATATCATTTAAGCTAACCTGCTGCTATTTGCGATGTTTGTATCTCTGTCGAGATAAGATTTCGAGAAGAGTAGATTTCTCCAAACGCTTATAGGTATTTTATAGGTATTTGGCCGGGGTGCGGTGTTTTTTTTTTCGGACAAGATTTCCAATACTACGCCTTATTTGTAAATATTGGCAAGCTATCAAGTGTCACCCAGATAACAGGGTTAAAATAAAATTTCATGAATCATCCCTGTGTGGTTTTTCAGTGGATTTACGGTCTTTAGTGGGAAAAACTATTGCATCATCATACTCGCAGTAGTATGTATCTGTAACTATAAAGAAAAGTAATAACCTCTCATTCCTGTTGCAATGCAAACATCCATCCATGACTACAACATCCATTTATCCATCGATCAAGCAAACGCAGGACGCGCGTCCTTGTGTACCTTGTGTCGAGAGGGAGGGGGGTTAATTTCAGGTTTCACGACCGCACCTTTATAAATGCGATGCTTGTTTGATTATCATCTCCTTAGAGCGAAAATACAACACACACACACACGGCAGGGATAGAAGACTGTTTCCCCCTAATGGAGGGTGAAATTTCATTTCATCACGCACCCAACCCAGTTTTGCGGAGAGTTAAACGTTTTTGGGGTGCAGTTCAACTTTAGCGTGTATCTGTAGGTGGAAAAATCCTTTCCAAAGGACTGAAATCTACATTCAGACTGAAAACCAAGAAGTGACTATCTCATCTGGGGATGTGGACGCAGATACGCCCTGGTATTAATACAATAGAGAGTGTTTTGGATGTACAGGGGGATGTAATCCAAGCCCTTTTGCTGTATACGCAAGCACCTTTAGTGGGTGTGGCAGAATCTTCAACGGCTGGTTTTATTTGTCTGGCGCATCTCATAAAACATGGTCCTTTAATTGATAGTCCTCTACAAATGTACATATGTACATGTGTACATTCTTAGGGTTCATTCGTGCGCATAAGAGTTTCACCGCGACGCACAGTTAATAAGGTAAAGTGTTAATGGCCCTAGCGGGGGTGGTGGCATTAATTGGAGAGTGTGTATCTGTTTTGGAATAAATCCTATTTCCATGGTGATTATCGTCCTTTGTGGTCTTCATGTGTCGATGGTTGCGTTGCTATATGATTGTTTCCCTTGAGATGGTGTTAGGTACTTGCCCTTGTTCTTCTGAATTAAATGCTCTTGAGAAAATCGATTCGGTTCCAAATTAGAAGTTGAAATTAGAATAAGCTTGGTGCAACCTGTGTTAAATGGCACCAGAAGCACCTTTGGGATAAGTTCTGCCATTGCACAGCTATAGACGGCTAAAAGATTTTATATCATCCGTGCCATAGTTAGACTTTACTAAGAACTCACTCAAAGGAATTTCCAGTTATGTATCTATCTAGTATACTCCATCGATCATGATGACAGACGAGTCTATAACATGTATCGTGATAGTTTCAAAACCGTGAGAGTACGCCCAGGCTTCTTGCCATTGCTGGCAATTTTGAATAGAATCTTCACTGCGTTTGTCACCGGCATATTCCTAGAACTTGACCTCCTCTTCCTTAGCGTTTTGAGTCGAATGGACGAAACTGAACAAAAAACTTAACCAAAAAACGTTTAGCGTATGATTTAGACGTTGGTGCACTCAATTGGTCGCTGTGCCGCATTTTGGAAGAAGTTGGGTATACCGGGTCGAGAATGAGGAAAACCTCTTGGTGGACTTCAAATGCAATATCGTCTCCTACCTCCTCTTCCTTAGCGTTTTGAGTCGAATGGACGAAACTGAACAAAAAACTTAACCAAAAAACGTTTAGCGTATGATTTAGACGTTGGTGCACTCAGTTGGTCGCTGTGTCGCATTTTGGAAGAAGTTGGATATACCGGGTCGAGAATGAGAAAAACCTCTTCGTGGACTTCAAATGCAATATCGTCTCCTACCTCCTCTTCCTTAGCGTTTTGAGTCGAATGGACGAAACTGAACAAAAAACTTAACCAAAAAACGTTTAGCGTATGATTAAGACGTTGGTGCTCTCAGTTGGTCGCTATATCGCATTTTGGAAGAAGTTGGGTATACAGGGTCGAGAATGAGAAAAACCTCTTCGTGGACTTCAAATCCAATATCGTCTCCTACCTCCTCTTCCTTAGCGTTTTGAGTCGAATGAGCGAAACTGAACAAAAAACTTAACCAAAAAACGTTTAGCGTATGATTAAGACGTTGGTGCTCTCAGTTGGTCGCTATATCGCATTTTGGAAGAAGTTGGGTATACAGGGTCGAGAATGAGAAAAACCTCTTGGTGCACTTCAAATGCAATATCGTCTCCTACCTCCTCTTCCTTAGCGTTTTGAGTCAAATGGACGAAATTAACCAAAAAACTTAACCAAAAAACGTTTAGCGTATGATTTAGACGTTGGTGCTCTCAGTTGGTCGCTATGTCGTATTTTGGAAGAAGTTGGGTATACCGGGTCGAGAATGAGAAAAACCTCTTGGTGGACTTCAAATCCAATATCGTCTCCTACCTCCTCTTCCTTAGCGTTTTGAGTCGAATGGACGAAGCTGAGCAAAAAACTTAACCAAAAAACGTTTAGCGTATGATTTAGACGTTGGTGCACTCAGTTGGTCGCTGTGTCGCATTTTGGAAGAAGTTGGGTATACTGGGTCGAGAATGAGAAAAACCTCTTGGTGGACTTCAAATGCAATATCGTCTCCTAATTCGCGTTCAGTGCGAGATTTTCCGATTTTCATTCCAAAATCATTCTCAGCAATGAAGCTCTGTGTCAACGGTTTTATCGGTGGCAACATTGTCACATTTGGACAAGTAATCAAATGCGATGACTGCCACAAAAATTGACAGTTGGGTATGGGTTTTGAGCTGTCAAAACTGTTCTTCCCATGAAACTGTCCCCTGTTATCTTTTCTATAATTGCAACCAACGGCTGTTTAAGTGTCTTTCAAAAAAAAAAAGACTAAACCTGCCCATATACCACAGCTACCACAAAACCTTAAAGAAAATGAAAATACCTTCAGACAATATGTATGCACGTTATCACTCCTTCGCTATCCCTTCACCGTCATCATTTCCTCGTGCATTTACGAGTTGGTTGCCAGATGACAAATTTACTGAACCGTTAAGAACACATACCCTATTCGGAAGTCATCATTAACATCAATCCACTCCACTGAAGCTAGGCTAAAGGTAAGAAAACGTGTTTTATACATTCTTAGCCCACATCATCTCAAGGAAACGAAAAAAAGAGGACAAAAAAAAAGTGAAACACCATTACGAGATGCACCGGCGCAGCCTGGAATCAACTGAATCGCTCAACCGAATTCATGAGATACACACAGGGGGGCACACAGTACACCGGCATGCGATATTGAACCCAAAGTCAATTGTGAAACAATGAACGCGCATCTCAACGGTCAAACAACAGAGAGTGCCACTTGCTCTGACGACAAGAAAGAAAGCCAAAAGGGAAACCCTGACAGATAAAGAAAAAAACAAAACAAAAAAAACGATCATTGTAGGGGAAGTGGAAGGAATTGTAACAAATGTCATGTGGGCACGTGTTCCTTCAAGCGAAGTATTCGGTTTGCGCGCCAACAATCAAGACAAGATGATGCGCGTCTGCTGCACAGTCTTCTTCTCTTAGTGCATCCAACCAACTGAATAGGGTTCACCCTTGTTCCCTATACTGTTTATTTTTTCTTCTTTACAAATGTAACGACGACATCAAGAGCTTATACCTACAGATGTTATAATCAGCGGTTGCTTGAAGATCATCAAAAAGTACTGGCCGTTGTCAGGATAAACGTATTTGTCGTTGTATTCTTCTTTTTCTTTTCTCCTTCCTGGAAATTAATGAGTGGACATTTGAGTACCATGAGTAAAGGGTTCCTTCTGATGGACACCTTTGTTAAATAGTCGGTCATAGATTAATCCGCGGAAATGAAACTGACAAATTGTGACGAGGTCCTGGACGTATTGTTTCACTTCCCGCCTTTGGATATCTATAGCAAGCAAGTGGCAGCCTGTGCAGGTACTCGTCTGAAGACTCCTATGAGGACAGGACGCTCCTATATTCTTGCCAATGTTGAATTCGTCCCGCAAGACACCGACTACACACTTTCTCTACTTCCATTCGATAAGATCTTTCATTCACGCAACTCCAAGACTTGACTGGGAGGAGGACTTATACGGGGACACTGTGATGTTCCAGGGATTTCCATGATCGATGAGCTCGCCAGGCGGTTCTAAGGGTAGTCTTAAGAAAATTTCAAATAAATCTTAACTGGTCTAAGTGCGGACGCTAATAGGACTTCCCACGGCAACATACTCCGAGTTATGAGATTTTCCGATCCAATGAGATACTTGAACTTGTTTGTTCGATCTTCAAGAAAGTAAATATGATTTCAAGTTGCTCTAGCAACGTTATCGATTTTTAAACGACTACATTCGCAGCGTTTACAGAGATTTATTTTCTGACTTACTTACTCAACCAACAAGCCTCTCAAATTAGCCCAGTCCTTAGCTAACTGCCTCTGTTTGCGCACTTCCTCTAGTGTGTTGTTCCTCCGGGTTGGAGTTGCAGACTCTACAAGGCTGAGCATAGTAGTCACCTCAAACGTCTGGTGCCCAATTTTTCGACGTCGATGTTGAATCTCCTCCAAAGCCCGTCAACGCAAACGGGACCGAAAATTTGACAAAGAATCTTTTTCTCGAAACGACTGAGGATATCTTCATCCGCTTTAGACAAAGTCCAAGCTTCAGAGCCATAAAGCAGGAATGGGATGATCAAGGTCTTATGTAGAGTCTCCTTAGTTTCTCGGGATAGGGCTGTACTATTCAATTGACTTTTCAGTTCAAAGAAACAGCAGATAGCAAAACCGAGGTAGGTAGAGTCCCTTACTACCTCAAGGTTATAGCGGTCGATTGTGACATTCTGTCCAATTCGTCGATGTTGTGGGTGCCTGTTGTGTGCTGCTGGTTTTGCCCCCGTTTACCCATTTTGGCAGCTTCCGTTTCAATACAAGTGAACGCTTTAATGACAGCTCGCTGAGTTCTGCCAATACTATCAATGTGGTCGGCGTACGCTATCAATTGCACAGACTTTTGAAAGATTGTGCCCCTGGTGTTGGGTTGTAAGTTCCGCACAATTCTTTCAGGTGTCACCTTGTCTAAATCCCATTTTGACATCAAAGGTTTCAGTGAGATCGTTACGTACCTTGATCGAGCAGTGGAAATACTCCATCGTTATTTTGGGGACGAGTTTGGCAGGGATGTCAACTATAAATGGCTCTGTATAGCTCGTCTCTATAAATGGTGTCATATGCGGCCTTAAAATCGATGAAACGATCTTGGGTATCGACTTGGACTTCTTGGGTTTTCTCCAAGGTCTGTCTAAGTGTGGTGATTTGTCTATTGTGGACTTTCCTGGCCTGAAACTACGCTGATAGGGGCTAATCAGGTTGTTGACGAAGGGTCTTAGACGTTCACGCAGGATGACAGATCTGATCTTATATGCGATGTTGTGGAGGTTGATGCCTGAAATAGTTCTGAGATTCTATTTATTATGCATCGACCCTTTGGCCACCCTTTTATCTTCTTGAATTCAAAGGAAAAACGATGGTATGAGGCAGAAAACCGCCGTTTCTCGAATTCATTGACCAAGTCATTTGCTCCACAATAAGAGATTTTCGTGTCAGATCCTCGGGTTTCAAACCTAGTTTGACACACCCAGGTTGTTAAAGGAGGTCTGAACCAAAGTGACCGTCTCAGTTCAGTTTCTGTCGTTTAAAATAAAAGTCCATGACTTCCCGGATCACATGTAGTTCACCTTGACGATCGGTTTCATAGTCTCACGAACTTTAAAATTGTTGCTCTCAGAACCGAGGCATGTTGTGGTGCAAAACTGGTCAGGAGTTTGTTCCACAATGAAGTTTAGTTTTCCAAATCCCAGTGAATGTATAAAACTTTCATAATACACATTACTGCTGCTCCATTGATGTTCAAAAGACTACTAAACTCAGCCAAATTTCATCGCCAATACCCGCTTCTAAATAAGCAGCACTGTAGCGGAGCAAAGCGGAGAGAACCGGTGCAAAAGTTTACAATTTTGAACTTCAGTTTTGGAAATTGTCTAGGTAAGGATCAGATGTATGATTAGTCTGAGGTCCACATTCAAATAAAGGACCTGTCCCCCACCCAAATAAATCTATTGTAGAGGGGTTGTCACGCAATATTTTTACGAGAATAGTTTAATGGTAAGAGTGTCAGAGTTTAAGTCGAATTAGACTCTAAATCTCGTTAGGAACAGTACCTAAAATGATTTGGGCCACATGGTATAGATACTATTCAGGAAAAGGTGAAGTCCAATCGGATGAATATGGAGTGAGATACCAGTGAATCTGTGCCTGGCGACTTGATCCAAGTTCGAGTAGAAAGCAAAAGCCCAAAGCAAGGTTTAGAATATTTCTAAATCATTTTGCCACCAAACCATGTGCTGTATTGGTGACTTTCCCCAAATGCTGAGCCATTATTTTGTCTACAGAACAACATGTTGACATATGGACTGCCTTAAGGCTTCCACATAAATCACTAATCTAACGCAAAACCCCAAATCTTGTAAAGCTTTTATAGCCTCCACACAAAAAAACAAATTAAATGCAGCGTTACATCCGCCAGGTTGAACGAACTCCAACTTATTTTGCGCACATCTGAAGTATTTGTATAAAATTAGCATATTAACTGTTGTAACTTAATCAACTCGAAATATTTTAATAATAGTCTCTAAGCCTGTTAGAGCTCTTTGACCCACATGATTAGATTGTCGAGGAATAAACTGGTTTCTGCGAGAGAAGACATTCATTACGAATCATAGCTTTGGGTCATATTCTGACCTGGAAGCGAGCTTATAAAAGACGCATCTATTCGCAATCGGTTTTTAGTTCTGTGAACTTGTTGTAATCAGTTGGTTGGTGTGTCTCAGTTCTTCCTCTATGCTGGAGATGAAGCTTTGGATTATTGGCTTACTCCTCCTGGGAATTGCCATCCCTATAATCAATGGTAAGAATTTCACTGGACCAGGAAGTATGTAGGTGCGCTGTTACTTGTTTGGATGTTGTTTTCCAGGTCAAGAACTAGACGATAACGATGAGGATTATGAAGTTAAACGTTTCCACGTGCAAAGTCGTCAGTTAAACGGCAGGTCTACATGCATTGAGACAAGACGTAAACGGTCGCCTCCACAGGAGGAAGATGATTCACAATCATCGAACGAGGACGATGATGAAGAGGATTCATTGGACGAGGAAATGGAAGTGAACACTAACGATGGCAGGGAACAGGACGAATCGACGGGAATTCTAATCAAAGACACGGACTTGGCTGGAAACGCTGGAATTCTTGTAATCCAGAACGGAGTTCCGCCCAATACACCATTTTTGTTTGAACTACGTCCAGTGCAGCCAGACAAAAAAGACAAATATTTTCAAGTGGCTGACGACAACAATTCCGATGATTCAGACGATCCTGACTTTGAAGACGACATAGACGACATGGACAATGGGAATGACAACCGATTCAAACCCGATAGTGACTTAGATTCAGATGAGTACGACGATACCTCTCCCAGTCGACCACTGGTTAGACCAACACCGAAACCCAAGCGGAAGCGTCCGTCCAGCCAAAACTCAGATGAGGATGTAATGAAACCAATCAAAAAGAAGCCAAGAAGGCCCTCCAGCCAGTCGTTGAGTAATAAGCGCAAACCAAATCGAAAGAACAAAACTAAAAGAAATAAAAACAAGAAAAACAAAAACAAGAAGAAAAGGAAGAACAGCCACAGATATGAAACCAATCCGGAGACTGGTCTTCGAAAGAAAGTGAATTCCAATAAACGGGTAGGATCGAGAATTAATAAAGGATCCGGGATCAGGACTGTAACTAATACTGTGACTACTACACAAACGGGCGCAGGAGCTGGCGATGTCCCGGGTGTGAACTGCATAATCATCAATAAACCTTCACCTGTGCTTCCTACTCAGAGACCCTTCTGGAATATTCTAGGAAGAAGTGCTGGCGAGCGGCAAGCAGATAGAAGTTTCGGACTTCGGAAGCGTATCGGACAGAAACTCTTCAGGCAGGAATAACTGTGGGAATTTTCTAAATTTCAATTTTTAGTCAAATCCTTGCATAACGAGGAAATAAAGATGTTCATCAACCTGATGTGTTGTTTATTTATTTACACATCCTAGGTACACAGTCATCAGAAATGGCAGTTGTTGTAGAATGGACTACTACAGCCAAATCACCTAGGAAGTTACGAGCTGATGAGGGGTTATAGACATCTAGATTCAAGGTATGAGATAGTCAAGACAAATGACAGATGACAGACACCTACTGAGGCAATCCGAATGAATATCAATAAAAAAGTTCTTAGGCTGGAGACTGTCTGTGGATCTTTGCGACTGTGGTTAACCAGGGAAAGTGTTTTCTTCCTGTCATAGGCTGGCCTTAGGGTTATACGTCTCATTTATAGGGGTGGGTCCAGTGACTAATGGCTTTCGTAACGACTACAACGCTAAAAGAAGGATAAGCCCTTTCGTTTTTGCAGGAAACTCCAGCTTTCATACTTGCCTTAGCAGCCTTGAACTTAATTTCAAAAGTACAAATATTTGGGGCAACAGATCGATGGGACCTAGAGCCTAGCTTCTTCCAACCATTCTTGTTGTACATTGTGCATACTCCTTACACGAACCGCAGGGGTATAATGCCATGTCCATGCTTTCATGACTTAGTTTAGGACATTGCTCAGACCAGGAAGTTAGGTTGTTGGTTGGCTTATCGTAAACCTTTTATCCTTTGTCATGGTTCAAAACTAGCTCACAATACCACTGGAATAAGGGTGACTACCCCTAGATTTTCTGAGCTTCCAATATGACATTTTCAACACGAGATAGCCACAAGATACAACGTCGTCGGTCGGTGGTGTTTTGAGCTCTATTCGAGTCGTGAGCGTTTAAGTTGCTGCTATAATGTCGGGCATCGGATGGCAAATCAGTAATGACTCGACCTCTTCGGATAGATGCGGAAATATAGATGGATGGATTAGTTGAGGAGTTAGGTAGTTTGGGACGGTAACTCCAGCCATAGGGGCAGCCTCATTCGGTTCTCAACGGACTCATTGTCTTACCCAAGAATAAGAATCAGTTCAACAGATTGGTTCGTGATAGGAGCGGTCCTGCCTGCCCGTTTGAGTGATGTATTTTAAAGTAAATTTAGGTGGCCTGCTAGCTAATTCGCTGAGGTTGTTAAAAGATACTTTTTCGAGGGTCGAATATCTACTTCTGGTGAGGCATGGGCATTTGCAGAGGAAGTATGTTGTGTTTTCTTCTACCGCTGATCGTCACAGCCTCTACATAGGCTGCTGACTTCCAAGCTTCTATGGTGGGTTGCTATTGGGCTGTGGCCTCTGAGGATACCAATGAAGAGGATCAGCTGCGGTCTATTGAGTGATAGGAGTTCTCTGGCCCTTTTTTCGTTGTATTGGATCGGAAATAATCTGGAAACGCGGCACAAGGAGAGTGCACCCACCTTGAGTTGGACATGTTGTGGAAGTTCCAAGTAATTTTGGATGTGAGGGACTGATGGGCGTTAGGACTGAGTGATCTGCTGGTAGATCATTTGATTCTGAACTCATCGGTCCATTTCGTTCCCTTGGAAGCCTGACCAGTTGTGACTTGGTTGTGATGGAATTGATGGCTTTGATGGCTGCTTGGCTGTCTATGTAGATGCCTATATGACTGTTCCTGTTCAGAGTTGATAGGTCCCTCCAGCCTTGGTGATACCATATAGTATTTTCGCTTGAAACATTCCAGAGTTACATTCGTGTGGTTGAGTCCCAATCTTCTTGTATTCTAAGCTACAACTAGAGAACACAAAATCTGTCTCACTGAGCCAGTCTCCTGTGAGATGTCTGTGGCTTATTCCTGATCGAAGTGACACAAAATGATGACTGTTCTCTCGCTCCTATGAGATCACATCGCCAGAAGTGTTTATCCACAACTTCTACCGGACATAACCACTGAATTACCTCATCGCTGCTGCTACAATAAGACAAAAAAACCATTAAACTAATAAATGGTTACTTTAAGGCATCCATAACATAAATTTTGACAACGCTAGAGCCTTGGTCCCCACTCTGTCACACAAGTACGAGGCTCCGATTCACAGAACACAAGTGAGAGAGAGGCTCCATTAAATTACGTATTCATTGTAAAAGAATTAACCGCAGCCACGAATTTGTATTCAGATTCGTTCCAAAGACAAATGCTGAGAAGAGCCCCAGAACCAAAGGAAGCCATCAAAGAATCACTCATTCCATTGTACCAAATTCAATATCATCGAGCATGAGAAATACCTGTTGTGGTGGTTATAAGGTCTCCAGATGACCAGTGTGTGTCTACTCTCGATTAGTATTCCGGTGGGGATGTCGCATCCTGTGTACAGAGCCAGTAGCCTACACCCACATAACCCGAGATCGACAGTGTCGATCTTCACGCCGCTCATCTTCATCATCATCATGGTGATAACGTGGTGTTGCATCCAAATACCAAATACACTACCACCGGCCAGTTGGATCTCGAAAGTATCTGCGAGCACTCTTGGGCGGATGAACGAAATGCTGCAACTAGAATTCAATGCACATAAAATGCCAAGATTAAAGGTTTATTTCCATAATGGGTCATGAATGATAAACAGTGAACGATGAGAACGTGGTACTCATCAGTGATTTGGCGGATGATGTTCGGCGGATTTGGATGCTTTTTACTCTGCTGGCAGGCGCGTCTGGTTTTAATGGTCGGAGGGTCTGTTTCTATCTGTAAGCACGTGGGAGATTATCTGTGGTTTTTTTTGGACACAAATTGTGGTTCCTCTTTGTTGTTTACATTAAGTTCGAGCTCATCTCGTGAAATTCAATTTGTTGCTACTTAAAGCGCGCTTTTATATGACTAACGTTGGAGGTATTAATCTTATTAACTGTAACCATTTGGGGTTCTTGGAAGCCAGTCGAAAACTAGTGTCACTGTCGCCCGCAAAGTTGAAACGTACCTAGAGTGATTGCACGTATTTAAGGCTTGTACACACTAGATGCTACAAGAACTTGCTTTGGGACTAAAAGATGCTTAGTTTCTTGGAGTAACCCATGAATCAGTTAAACGTCGGAAGTACGTAAGAAAGATGAATGACATCTACATTGACAGTCAAGCCGCCATGAAGTCCATCTCATCCACAGTGTGATTTGAGGGTATACCCTCACAGATTGTGGGTATCAAGATCTGTGGGCTATACACTGCCCTTTTTCTCATTCATTTGTTGGTTGAAAAATTTTCTGTCTCCTTCTTCCATTCCGAGGCAGCAGCTAAGCTAGTTTGTGCCTCTAATACACAGAAACAAAATATCTGGCTTGAGATGTGTGATTTGGGGGATTTACCCAGATTGTGGGTATCAAGAAGTGTGGGCTATACACTGCCCTTATTCTCATTAATTTTTTGGTTGAAAAATTTTCTGTCTCCTACTTCCATTCCGAGGCAGCAGCTAAGCTAGTTTGTGCCTCGAATACACAGAAAGAGAACATCTGGCTTCAGATGTCTGATTTGAGGGTATACCCTCGCAGATTGTGGGTATCAAGATCTGTGGGCTATACACTGCCCTTTTTCTCATTCATTTTTTGGTTGAAAAATTTTCTGTCTCCTACTTCCATTCCGAGGCAGCAGCTAAGCTAGTTTGTGCCTCGAATACACAGAAAGAGAACATCTGGCTTCAGATGTCTGATTTGAGGGTATACCCTCGCAGATTGTGGGTATCAAGATCTGTGGGCTATACACTGCCCTTTTTCTCATTCATTTTTTGGTTGAAAAATTTTCTGTCTCCTTCTTCCATTCCGAGGCAGCAGCTAAGCTAGCTTGTGCCTCGAATATACAGAAAGAGAATATCTGGCTTGAGATGTGTGATTTGAGGGTATACCCTCGCAGATTGTGGGTATCAAGATCTGTGGGCTATACACTGCCCTTTTTCTCATTCATTTTTTGGTTGAAAAATTTTCTGTCTCCTTCTTCCATTCCGAGGCAGCAGCTAAGCTAGTTTGTGCCTCTAATACACAGAAAGAGAATATCTGGCTTGAGATGTGTGATTTGAGGGTATACCCAGATTGTGGGTATCAAGAAGTCTGGGGTATACAATGCCCTTTTTCTCATTCATTTTTTGGTTGAAAAATGTTCTGTCTCCTACTTCCATTCCGAGGCAGCAGCTAAGTTAGCTTGAGCCTCGAATACACAGAAAGAGAACATCTGGCTTCAGATGTCTGATTTGAGGGTATACCCCTCGCAGATTGTGGGTATCAAGATCTGTGGGCTATACACTGCCCTTTTTCTCATTTATTTTTTGGTTGAAAAATTGTCTGTCTCCTTCTTCCATTCCGAGGCAGCAGCTAATCTAGCTTGTGCCTCGAATATACAGAAAGAGAATATCTGGCTTGAGATGTGTGATATGAGGATTTACCCAGATTGTGGGTATCAAGAAGTGTGGGCTATACACTGCCCTTTTTCTCATTAATTTTTTGGTTGAAAAATTTTCTGACTCCTTCTGCCATTCCGAGGCAGCAGCTAAGCTAGTTTGTGCCTCTAATACACAGAAAGAGAATATCTGGCTTGAGATGTGTGATTTGGGGGATTTACCCAGATTGTGGGTATCAAGATCTGTGGGCTATACACTGCCCTTTTTCTCATTAATTTTTTGGTTGAAAAATTTTCTGTCTCCTTCTGCCATTCTGAGGCAGCAGCTAAGCTAGTTTGTGCCTCTAATACACAGAAAGAGAATATCTGGCTTGAGATGTGTGATATGAGGATTTACCCAGATTGTGGGTATCAAGATCTGTGGGCTATACACTGCCCTTTTTCTCATTAATTTTTTGGTTGAAAAATTTTCTGTCTCCTTCTGCCATTCCGAGGCAGCAGCTAAGCTAGTGTGTGCCTCTAATACGTAGAAGCAAAATATCTGGCTTGAGATGTGTGATTTGGGGGATTTACCCAGATTGTGGGTATCAAGATCTGTGGGCTATACACTGCCCTTTTTCTCATTAATTTTTTGGTTGAAAAATTTTCTGTCTCCTACTTCCATTCCGAGGCAGCTGCTAAGTTAGCTTGAGCCTCGAATACACAGAAAGAGAATATCTGGCTTGAGATGTGTGATATGAGGATTTACCCAGATTGTGGGTATCAAGAAGTGTGGGCTATACACTGCCCTTTTTCTCATTAATTTTTTGGTTGAAAAATTTTCTGTCTCCTACTTCCATTCCGAGGCAG
Organism: Xylota segnis; assembly: GCA_963583995.1. NCBI lineage: Eukaryota > Metazoa > Arthropoda > Insecta > Diptera > Syrphidae > Xylota > Xylota segnis. Next base: position 40,463,231 of record OY757237.1, read on the forward strand.
CAGCTAAGCTAGTTTGTGCCTCTAATACACAGAAAGAGAATATCTGGCTTGAGATGTGTGATTTGGGGGATTTACCCAGATTGTGGGTATCAAGATCTGTGGGCTATACACTGCCCTTTTTCTCATTAATTTTTTGGTTGAAAAATTTTCTGTCTCCTACTTCCATTCCGAGGCAGCTGCTAAGTTAGCTTGAGCCTCGAATACACAGAAAGAGAATATCTGGCTTGAGATGTGTGATATGAGGATTTACCCAGATTGTGGGTATCAAGAAGTGTGGGCTATACACTGCCCTTTTTCTCATTAATTTTTTGGTTGAAAAATTTTCTGACTCCTTCTGCCATTCCGAGGCAGCAGCTAAGCTAGTTTGTGCCTCTAATACACAGAAAGAGAATATCTGGCTTGAGATGTGTGATTTGGGGGATTTACCCAGATTGTGGGTATCAAGATCTGTGGGCTATACACTGCCCTTTTTCTCATTAATTTGTTGGTTGAAAAATTTTCTGTCTCCTTCTGCCATTCCGAGGCAGCAGCTAAGCTAGTGTGTGCCTCTAATACGTAGAAGCAAAATATCTGGCTTGAGATGTGTGATTTGGGGGATTTACCCAGATTGTGGGTATCAAGATCTGTGGGCTATACACTGCCCTTTTTCTCATTAATTTTTTGGTTGAAAAATTTTCTGTCTCCTACTTCCATTCCGAGGCAGCTGCTAAGTTAGCTTGAGCCTCGAATACACAGAAAGAGAATATCTGGCTTGAGATGTGTGATATGAGGATTTACCCAGATTGTGGGTATCAAGAAGTGTGGGCTATACACTGCCCTTTTTCTCATTAATTTTTTGGTTGAAAAATTTTCTGACTCCTTCTGCCATTCCGAGGCAGCAGCTAAGCTAGTTTGTGCCTCTAATACACAGAAAGAGAATATCTGGCTTGAGATGTGTGATATGAGGATTTACCCAGATTGTGGGTATCAAGAAGTGTGGGCTATACACTGCCCTTTTTCTCATTAATTTTTTGGTTGAAAAATTTTCTGACTCCTTCTGCCATTCCGAGGCAGCAGCTAAGCTAGTTTGTGCCTCTAATACACAGAAAGAGAATATCTGGCTTGAGATGTGTGATTTGGGGGATTTACCCAGATTGTGGGTATCAAGATCTGTGGGCTATACACTGCCCTTTTTCTCATTAATTTTTTGGTTGAAAAATTTTCTGTCTCCTACTTCCATTCCGAGGCAGCTGCTAAGTTAGCTTGAGCCTCGAATACACAGAAAGAGAATATCTGGCTTGAGATGTGTGATATGAGGATTTACCCAGATTGTGGGTATCAAGATCTGTGGGCTATACACTGCCCTTTTTCTCATTCATTTTTTGGTTGAAAAATTTTCTGTCTCCTTCTTCCATTCCGAGGCAGCAGCTAAGCTAGCTTGTGCCTCGAATATACAGAAAGAGAATATCTGGCTTGAGATGTGTGATTTGAGGGTATACCCTCGCAGATTGTGGGTATCAAGATCTGTGGGCTATACACTGCCCTTTTTCTCATTCATTTTTTGGTTGAAAAATTTTCTGTCTCCTTCTTCCATTCCGAGGCAGCAGCTAAGCTAGCTTGTGCCTCGAATATACAGAAAGAGAATATCTGGCTTGAGATGTGTGATTTGAGGGTATACCCTCGCAGATTGTGGGTATCAAGATCTGTGGGCTATACACTGCCCTTTTTCTCATTCATTTTTTGGTTGAAAAATTTTCTGTCTCCTTCTTCCATTCCGAGGCAGCAGCTAAGCTAGCTTGTGCCTCGAATATACAGAAAGAGAATATCTGGCTTGAGATGTGTGATTTGAGGGTATACCCTCGCAGATTGTGGGTATCAAGATCTGTGGGCTATACACTGCCCTTTTTCTCATTAATTTTTTGGTTGAAAAATGTTCTGTCTCCTACTTCCATTCCGAGGCAGCAGCTAAGTTAGCTTGAGCCTCGAATACACAGAAAGAGAACATCTGGCTTGAGATGTGTGATTTGAGGGTATACCCTCGCAGATTGTGGGTATCAAGATCTGTGGGCTATACACTGCCCTTTTTCTCATTTATTTTTTGGTTGAAAAATTGTCTGTCTCCTTCTTCCATTCCGAGGCAGCAGCTAATCTAGCTTGTGCCTCGAATATACAGAAAGAGAATATCTGGCTTGAGATGTGTGATTTGAGGGTATACCCTCGCAGATTGTGGGTATCAAGATCTGTGGGGTATACACTGCCCTTTTTCTCATTAATTTTTTGGTTGAAAAATTTTCTGTCTCCTACTTCCATTCCGAGGCAGCTGCTTAGTTAGCTTGAGCCTCGAATACACAGAAAGAGAATATCTGGCTTGAGATGTGTGATATGAGGATTTACCCAGATTGTGGGTATCAAGAAGTGTGGGCTATACACTGCCCTTTTTCTCATTAATTTTTTGGTTGAAAAATTTTCTGTCTCCTTCTGCCATTCCGAGGCAGCAGCTAAGCTAGTTTGTGCCTCTAATACACAGAAAGAGAATATCTGGCTTGAGATGTGTGATTTGGGGGATTTACCCAGATTGTGGGTATCAAGATCTGTGGGCTATACACTGCCCTTTTTCTCATTAATTTTTTGGTTGAAAAATTTTCTGTCTCCTTCTGCCATTCTGAGGCAGCAGCTAAGCTAGTTTGTGCCTCTAATACACAGAAAGAGAATATCTGGCTTGAGATGTGTGATATGAGGATTTACCCAGATTGTGGGTATCAAGAAGTGTGGGCTATACACTGCCCTTTTTCTCATTAATTTTTTGGTTGAAAAATTTTCTGTCTCCTTCTGCCATTCCGAGGCAGCAGCTAAGCTAGTGTGTGCCTCTAATACGTAGAAGCAAAATATCTGGCTTGAGATGTGTGATTTGGGGGATTTACCCAGATTGTGGGTATCAAGATCTGTGGGCTATACACTGCCCTTTTTCTCATTAATTTTTTGGTTGAAAAATTTTCTGTCTCCTACTTCCATTCCGAGGCAGCTGCTAAGTTAGCTTGAGCCTCGAATACACAGAAAGAGAATATCTGGCTTGAGATGTGTGATATGAGGATTTACCCAGATTGTGGGTATCAAGAAGTGTGGGCTATACACTGCCCTTTTTCTCATTAATTTTTTGGTTGAAAAATTTTCTGACTCCTTCTGCCATTCCGAGGCAGCAGCTAAGCTAGTTTGTGCCTCTAATACACAGAAAGAGAATATCTGGCTTGAGATGTGTGATTTGGGGGATTTACCCAGATTGTGGGTATCAAGATCTGTGGGCTATACACTGCCCTTTTTCTCATTAATTTTTTGGTTGAAAAATTTTCTGTCTCCTTCTGCCATTCCGAGGCAGCAGCTAAGCTAGTGTGTGCCTCTAATACGTAGAAGCAAAATATCTGGCTTGAGATGTGTGATTTGGGGGATTTACCCAGATTGTGGGTATCAAGATCTGTGGGCTTTACACTGCCCTTTTTCTCATTAATTTTTTGGTTAAAAAATTTTCTGTCTCCTACTTCCATTCCGAGGCAGCTGCTAAGTTAGCTTGAGCCTCGAATACACAGAAAGAGAATATCTGGCTTGAGATGTGTGATATGAGGATTTACCCAGATTGTGGGTATCAAGAAGTGTGGGCTATACACTGCCCTTTTTCTCATTAATTTTTTGGTTGAAAAATTTTCTGACTCCTTCTGCCATTCCGAGGCAGCAGCTAAGCTAGTTTGTGCCTCTAATACACAGAAAGAGAATATCTGGCTTGAGATGTGTGATTTGGGGGATTTACCCAGATTGTGGGTATCAAGATCTGTGGGCTATACACTGCCCTTTTTCTCATTAATTTTTTGGTTGAAAAATTTTCTGTCTCCTTCTGCCATTCTGAGGCAGCAGCTAAGCTAGTTTGTGCCTCTAATACACAGAAAGAGAATATCTGGCTTGAGATGTGTGATATGAGGATTTACCCAGATTGTGGGTATCAAGAAGTGTGGGCTATACACTGCCCTTTTTCTCATTAATTTTTTGGTTGAAAAATTTTCTGACTCCTTCTGCCATTCCGAGGCAGCAGCTAAGCTAGTTTGTGCCTCTAATACACAGAAAGAGAATATCTGGCTTGAGATGTGTGATTTGGGGGATTTACCCAGATTGTGGGTATCAAGATCTGTGGGCTATACACTGCCCTTTTTCTCATTAATTTTTTGGTTGAAAAATTTTCTGTCTCCTACTTCCATTCCGAGGCAGCTGCTAAGTTAGCTTGAGCCTCGAATACACAGAAAGAGAATATCTGGCTTGAGATGTGTGATATGAGGATTTACCCAGATTGTGGGTATCAAGATCTGTGGGCTATACACTGCCCTTTTTCTCATTCATTTTTTGGTTGAAAATTTTTCTGTCTCCTTCTTCCATTACGAGGCAGCAGCTAAGCTAGTTTGTGCCTCTAATACACAGAAAGAGAATATCAGGCTTGAGATGTGTGATTTGAGGGATTTACCCAGATTGTGGGTATCAAGATCTGTGGGCTATACACTGCCCTTTTTCTCATTAATTTTTTGGTTGAAAAATTTTCTGTCTCCTTCTGCCATTCCGAGGCAGCAGCTAAGCTAGTTTGTGCCTCTAATACACAGAAAGAGAATATCAGGCTTGAGATGTGTGATTTAGGGGATTTACCCAGATTGTGGGTATCAAGATCTGTGGGCTATACACTGCCCTTTTTCTCATTAATTTTTTGGTTGAAAAATTTTCTGTCTCCTTCTGCCATTCCGAGGCAGCAGCTAAGCTAGTTTGTGCCTCTAATACACAGAAAGAGAATATCAGGCTTGAGATGTGTGATTTGAGGGATTTACCCAGATTGTGGGTATCAAGATCTGTGGGCTATACACTGCCCTTTTTCTCATTAATTTTTTGGTTGAAAAATTTTCTGTCTCCTTCTGCCATTCCGAGGCAGCAGCTAAGCTAGTTTGTGCCTCTAATACACAGAAAGAGAATATCAGGCTTGAGATGTGTGATTTAGGGGATTTACCCAGATTGTGGGTATCAAGATCTGTGGGCTATACACTGCCCTTTTTCTCATTAATTTTTTGGTTGAAAAATTTTCTGTCTCCTTCTGCCATTCCGAGGCAGCAGCTAAGCTAGTTTGTGCCTCTAATACACAGAAAGAGAATATCTGGCTTGAGATGTGTGATATGAGGATTTACCCAGATTGTGGGTATCAAGAAGTGTGGGCTATACACTGCCCTTTTTCTCATTAATTTTTTGGTTGAAAAATTTTCTGTCTCCTTCTGCCATTCCGAGGCAGCAGCTAAGCTAGTGTGTGCCTCTAATACGTAGAAGCAAAATATCTGGCTTGAGATGTGTGATTTGGGGGATTTACCCAGATTGTGGGTATCAAGATCTGTGGGCTATACACTGCCCTTTTTCTCATTAATTTTTTGGTTGAAAAATTTTCTGTCTCCTTCTGCCATTCTGAGGCAGCAGCTAAGCTAGTTTGTGCCTCTAATACACAGAAAGAGAATATCTGGCTTGAGATGTGTGATATGAGGATTTACCCAGATTGTGGGTAGCAAGAAGTGTGGGCTATACACTGCCCTTTTTCTCATTAATTTTTTTGTTGAAAAATTTTCTGTCTCCTTCTGCCATTCTGAGGCAGCAGCTAAGCTAGTTTGTGCCTCTAATACACAGAAAGAGAATATCTGGCTTGAGATGTGTGATATGAGGATTTACCCAGATTGTGGGTATCAAGAAGTGTGGGCTATACACTGCCCTTTTTCTCATTAATTTTTTGGTTGAAAAATTTTCTGTCTCCTACTTCCATTCCGAGGCAGCAGCTAAGTTAGCTTGAGCCTCGAATACACAGAAAGAGAACATCTGGCTTCAGATGTCTGATTTGAGGGTATACCCTCGCAGATTGTGGGTATCAAGATCTGTGGGCTATACACTGCCCTTTTTCTCACTCATTTTTTGGTTGAAAAATTTTCTGACTCCTTCTTCCATTCCGAGGCAGCAGCTAAGCTAGTTTGTGCCTCTAATACACAGAAAGAGAATATCTGGCTTCAGATGTCTGATTCGAGGGTATACCCTCGCAGATTGTGGGTATCAAGATCTGTGGGCTATACACTGCCCTTTTTCTCATTAATTTTTTGGTTGAAAAATTTTCTGTCTCCTTCTGCCATTCTGAGGCAGCAGCTAAGTTAGCTTGAGCCTCGAATACACAGAAAGAGAACATCTGGCTTCAGATGTCTGATTTGAGGGTATACCCTCGCAGATTGTGGGTATCAAGAAGTGTGGGCTATACACTGCCCTTATTCTCATTAATTTTTTGGTTGAAAAATTTTCTGTCTCCTTCTGCCATTCCGAGGCAGCAGCTAAGCTAGTTTGTGCCTCTAATACACAGAAAGAGAATATCTGGCTTGAGATGTGTGATTTGGGGGATTTACCCAGATTGTGGGTATCAAGATCTGTGGGCTATACACTGCCCTTTTTCTCATTAATTTTTTGGTTGAAAAATTTTCTGTCTCCTACTTCCATTCCGAGGCAGCTGCTAAGTTAGCTTGAGCCTCGAATACACAGAAAGAGAATATCTGGCTTGAGATGTGTGATATGAGGATTTACCCAGATTGTGGGTATCAAGATCTGTGGGCTATACACTGCCCTTTTTCTCATTCATTTTTTGGTTGAAAATTTTTCTGTCTCCTTCTTCCATTACGAGGCAGCAGCTAAGCTAGTTTGTGCCTCTAATACACAGAAAGAGAATATCAGGCTTGAGATGTGTGATTTGGGGGATTTACCCAGATTGTGGGTATCAAGATCTGTGGGCTATACACTGCCCTTTTTCTCATTAATTTTTTGGTTGAAAAATTTTCTGTCTCCTTCTGCCATTCCGAGGCAGCAGCTAAGCTAGTTTGTGCCTCTAATACACAGAAAGAGAATATCAGGCTTGAGATGTGTGATTTGGGGGATTTACCCAGATTGTGGGTATCAAGATCTGTGGGCTATACACTGCCCTTTTTCTCATTAATTTTTTGGTTGAAAAATTTTCTGTCTCCTTCTGCCATTCCGAGGCAGCAGCTAAGCTAGTTTGTGCCTCTAATACACAGAAAGAGAATATCTGGCTTGAGATGTGTGATATGAGGACTTACCCAGATTGTGGGTATCAAGAAGTGTGGGCTATACACTGCCCTTTTTCTCATTAATTTTTTGGTTGAAAAATTTTCTGTCTCCTTCTGCCATTCCGAGGCAGCAGCTAAGCTAGTTTGTGCCTCTAATACACAGAAAGAGAATATCTGGCTTGAGATGTGTGATATGAGGATTTACCCAGATTGTGGGTATCAAGAAGTGTGGGCTATACACTGCCCTTTTTCTCATTAAATTTTTGGTTGAAAAATTTTCTGTCTCCTTCTGCCATTCCGAGGCAGCAGCTAAGCTAGTTTGTGCCTCTAATACACAGAAAGAGAATATCTGGCTTGAGATGTGTGATTTGAGGGTATACCCTCGCAGATTGTGGGTATCAAGATCTGTGGGCTATACACTGCCCTTTTTCTCATTCATTTTTTGGTTGAAAAATTTTCTGTCTCCTTCTTCCATTACGAGGCAGCAGCTAAGCTAGTTTGTGCCTCTAATACACAGAAAGAGAATATCAGGCTTGAGATGTGTGATATGAGAACTTACCCAGATTGTGGGTATCAAGAAGTGTGGGCTATACACTGCCCTTTTTCTCATTAATTTTTTGGTTGAAAAATTTTCTGTCTCCTTCTGCCATTCCGAGGCAGCAGCTAAGCTAGTTTGTGCCTCTAATACACAGAAAGAGAATATCAGGCTTGAGATGTGTGATTTGGGGGATTTACCCAGATTGTGGGTATCAAGATCTGTGGGCTATACACTGCCCTTTTTCTCATTAATTTGTTGGTTGAAAAATTTTCTGTCTCCTTCTGCCATTCCGAGGCAGCAGCTAAGCTAGTTTGTGCCTCTAATACACAGAAAGAGAATATCTGGCTTGAGATGTGTGATATGAGGACTTACCCAGATTGTGGGTATCAAGAAGTGTGGGCTATACACTGCCCTTTTTCTCATTAATTTTTTGGTTGAAAAATTTTCTGTCTCCTTCTGCCATTCCGAGGCAGCAGCTAAGCTAGTTTGTGCCTCTAATACACAGAAAGAGAATATCTGGCTTGAGATGTGTGATATGAGGATTTACCCAGATTGTGGGTATCAAGAAGTGTGGGCTATACACTGCCCTTTTTCTCATTAAATTTTTGGTTGAAAAATTTTCTGTCTCCTTCTGCCATTCCGAGGCAGCAGCTAAGCTAGTTTGTGCCTCTAATACACAGAAAGAGAATATCTGGCTTGAGATGTGTGATTTGAGGGTATACCCTCGCAGATTGTGGGTATCAAGATCTGTGGGCTATACACTGCCCTTTTTCTCATTCATTTTTTGGTTGAAAAATTTTCTGTCTCCTTCTTCCATTCCGAGGCAGCAGCTAATCTAGCTTGTGCCTCGAATATACAGAAAGAGAATATCTGGCTTGAGATGTGTGATTTGAGGGTATACCCTCGCAGATTGTGGGTATCAAGATCTGTGGGCTATACACTGCCCTTTTTCTCATTCATTTTTTGGTTGAAAAATTTTCTGTCTCCTTCTTCCATTCCGAGGCAGCAGCTAAGCTAGCTTGTGCCTCTAATACACAAAAGGAGAATATCTGGCTTGAGATGTGTGATATGAGGATTTACCAAGATTGTGGGTATCAAGAAGTGTGGGCTATACACTGCCCTTTTTCTCATTAATTTTTTGGTTGAAAAATTTTCTGTCTCCTTCTGCCATTCCGAGGCAGCAGCTAAGCTAGTTTGTGCCTCTAATACACAGAAAGAGAATATCTGGCTTGAGATGTGTGATATGAGGACTTACCCAGATTGTGGGTATCAAGAAGTGTGGGCTATACACTGCCCTTTTTCTCATTAATTTTTTGGTTGAAAAATTTTCTGTCTCCTTCTGCCATTCCGAGGCAGCAGCTAAGCTAGTTTGTGCCTCTAATACACAGAAAGAGAATATCTGGCTTGAGATGTATGATATGAGGACTTACCCAGATTGTGGGTATCAAGAAGTGTGGGCTATACACTGCCCTTTTTCTCATTAATTTTTTGGTTGAAAAATTTTCTGTCTCCTTCTGCCATTCCGAGGCAGCAGCTAAGCTAGTTTGTGCCTCTAATACACAGAAAGCGAATATCTGGCTTGAGATGTGTGATATGAGGACTTACCCAGATTGTGGGTATCAAGAAGTGTGGGCTATACACTGCCCTTTTTCTCATTAATTTTTTGGTTGAAAAATTTTCTGTCTCCTTCTGCCATTCCGAGGCAGCAGCTAAGCTAGTTTGTGCCTCTAATACACAGAAAGAGAATATCTGGCTTGAGATGTGTGATACGAGGACTTACCCAGATTGTGGGTATCAAGAAGTGTGGGCTATACACTGCCCTTTTTCTCATTAATTTTTTGGTTGAAAAATTTTCTGTCTCCTTCTGCCATTCCGAGGCAGCAGCTAAGCTAGTTTGTGCCTCTAATACACAGAAAGAGAATATCTGGCTTGAGATGTGTGATATGAGGACTTACCCAGATTGTGGGTATCAAGATCTGTGGGCTATATACACTGCCCTTTTTCTCATTCATTTTTTGGTTGAAAAATTTTCTGTCTCCTTCTGCCATTCCGAGGCAGCAGCTAAGCTAGTTTGTGCCTCTAATACACAGAAAGAGAATATCTAGCTTGAGATGTGTGATATGATTATTTACCCAGATTGTGGGTATCAAGAAGTGTGGGCTATACACTGCCCTTTTCTCATTCATTTTTTTGTTGAAAAATTTTCTGTCTCCTTCTTCCATTCCGAGGCAGCAGCTAAGCTAGCTTGTGCCTCTAATACACAGAAACAAAATATCTGGCTTGAGATGTGTGATATGAGGATTTACCCAGATTGTGGGTATCAAGAAGTGTGGGCTATACACTGCCCTTTTTCTCATTAATTTTTTGGTTGAAAAATTTTCTGTCTCCTTCTGCCATTCCGAGGCAGCAGCTAAGCTAGTTTGTGCCTCTAATACACAGAAAGAGAATATCTGGCTTGAGATGTGTGATATGAGGACTTACCCAGATTGTGGGTATCAAGAAGTGTGGGCTATACACTGCCCTTTTTCTCATTAATTTTTTGGTTGAAAAATTTTCTGTCTCCTTCTGCCATTCCGAGGCAGCAGCTAAGCTAGTTTGTGCCTCTAATACACAGAAAGAGAATATCTGGCTTGAGATGTGTGATATGAGGACTTACCCAGATTGTGGGTATCAAGAAGTGTGGGCTATACACTGCCCTTTTTCTCATTAATTTTTTGGTTGAAAAATTTTCTGTCTCCTTCTGCCATTCCGAGGCAGCAGCTAAGCTAGTTTGTGCCTCTAATACACAGAAAGAGAATATCTGGCTTGAGATGTGTGATATGAGGACTTACCCAGATTGTGGGTATCAAGAAGTGTGGGCTATACACTGCCCTTTTTCTCATTAATTTTTTGGTTGAAAAATTTTCTGTCTCCTTTTGCCATTCCGAGGCAGCAGCTAAGCTAGTTTGTGCCTCTAATACACAGAAAGAGAATATCTGGCTTGAGATGTGTGATATGAAGACTTACCCAGATTGTGGGTATCAAGAAGTGTGGGCTATACTCTGCCCTTTTTCTCATTAATTTTTTGGTTGAAAAATTTTCTGTCTCCTTTTGCCATTCCGAGGCAGCAGCTAAGCTAGTTTGTGCCTCTAATACACAGAAAGAGAATATCTGGCTTGAGATGTGTGATATGAGGACTTACCCAGATTGTGGGTATCAAGAAGTGTGGGCTATACACTGCCCTTTTTTTCATTCATTTTTTGGTTGAAAAATTTTCTGTCTCCTTCTGCCATTCCGAGGCAGCAGCTAAGCTAGTTTGTGCCTCTAATACACAGAAAGAGAATATCTGGCTTGAGATGTGTGATATGAGGACTTACCCAGATTGTGGGTATCAAGAAGTGTGGGCTATACACTGCCCTTTTTCTCATTAATTTTTTGGTTGAAAAATTTTCTGTCTCCTTCTGCCATTCCGAGGCAGCAGCTAAGCTAGTTTGTGCCTCTAATACACAGAAAGAGAATATCTGGCTTGAGATGTGTGATTTGGGGATATACCCAGATTTGCGGTATCAAGAAGTGTGGGCTATACACAGCCCTTTTTCTCATTAATTTTTTGGTTGAAAAATTTTCTGTCTCCTTCTGCCATTCCGAGGCAGCAGCTAAGCTAGTTTGTGCCTCTAATACACAGAAAGAGAATATCTGGCTTGAGATGTGTGATATGAGGATTTACCCAGATTGTGGGTATCAAGAAGTGTGGGCTATACACTGCCCTTTTTCTCATTAATTTTTTGGTTGAAAAATTTTCTGTCTCCTTCTGCCATTCCGAGGCAGCAGCTAAGCTAGTTTGTGCCTCTAATACACAGAAAGAGAATATCTGGCTTGAGATGTGTGATTTGGGGATATACCCAGATTTGCGGTATCAAGAAGTGTGGGCTATACACAGCCCTTTTTCTCATTAATTTTTTGGTTGAAAAATTTTCTGTCTCCTTCTGCCATTCCGAGGCAGCAGCTACTCTAGTTTGTACCTCTAATACACAGAAAGAGAATATCTGGCTTGAGATGTGTGATATGAGGATTTACACAGATTGTGGGTATCAAGAAGTGTGGGCTATACACTGCCCTTTTTCTCATTAATTTTTTGGTTGAAAAATTTTCTGTCTCCTTCTGCCATTCCGAGGCAGCAGCTACTCTAGTTTGTACCTCTAATACACAGAAAGAGAATATCTGGCTTGAGATGTGTGATATGAGGACTTACCCAGATTGTGGGTATCAAGAAGTGTGGGCTATACACTGCCCTTTTTCTCATTAATTTTTTGGTTGAAAAATTTTCTGTCTCCTTCTGCCATTCCGAGGCAGCAGCTAAGCTAGTTTGTGCCTCTAATACACAGAAAGAGAATATCTGGCTTGAGATGTGTGATTTGGGGATATACCCAGATTTGCGGTATCAAGATCTGTGGGCTATACACAGCCCTTTTTCTCATTAATTTTTTGGTTGAAAAATTGTCTGTCTCCTTCTGCCATTCCGAGGCAGCAGCTAAGCTAGTTTGTGCCTCTAATACACAGAAACAAAATATCTGGCTTGAGATGTGTGATATGAGGATTTACCCAGATTGTGGGTATAAAAAAGTGTGGGCTATACACTGCCCTTTTTCTCATTAATTTTTTGGTTGAAAAATTTTCTGTCTCCTTCTTCCATTCCGAGGCAGCAGCTAAGCTAGTGTGTGCCTCTAGCAGCAGCTAAGCTAGTTTGTGCCTCTAATACACAGAAAGAGAATATCTGGCTTGAGATGTGTGATTTGGGGATATACCCAGATTTGCGGTATCAAGATCTGTGGGCTATACACAGCCCTTTTTCTCATTAATGTGTGATATGAGGACTTACCCAGATTGTGGGTATCAAGAAGTGTGGGCTATACACTGCCCTTTTTCTCATTAATTTTTTGGTTGAAAAATTTTCTGTCTCCTTCTGCCATTCTGAGGCAGCAGCTAAGCTAGTTTGTGCCTCTAATACACAGAAAGAGAATATCTGGCTTGAGATGTGTGATATGAGGACTTACCCAGATTGTGGGTATCAAGAAGTGTGGGCTATACACTGTCCTTTTTCTCATTAATTTTTTGGTTGAAAAATTTTCTGTCTCCTTCTGCCATTCCGAGGCAGCAGCTAAGCTAGTTTGTGCCTCTAATACACAGAAAGAGAATATCTGGCTTGAGATGTGTGATATGAGGACTTACCCAGATTGTGGGTATCAAGAAGTGTGGGCTATACACTGCCCTTTTTCTCATTAATTTTTTGGTTGAAAAATTTTCTGTCTCCTTTTGCCATTCCGAGGCAGCAGCTAAGCTAGTTTGTGCCTCTAATACACAGAAAGAGAATATCTGGCTTGAGATGTGTGATATGAAGACTTACCCAGATTGTGGGTATCAAGAAGTGTGGGCTATACACTGCCCTTTTTCTCATTAATTTTTTGGTTGAAAAATTTTCTGTCTCCTTTTGCCATTCCGAGGCAGCAGCTAAGCTAGTTTGTGCCTCTAATACACAGAAAGAGAATATCTGGCTTGAGATGTGTGATATGAGGACTTACCCAGATTGTGGGTATCAAGAAGTGTGGGCTATACACTGCCCTTTTTTTCATTCATTTTTTGGTTGAAAAATTTTCTGTCTCCTTCTGCCATTCCGAGGCAGCAGCTAAGCTAGTTTGTGCCTCTAATACACAGAAAGAGAATATCTGGCTTGAGATGTGTGATATGAGGACTTACCCAGATTGTGGGTATCAAGAAGTGTGGGCTATACACTGCCCTTTTTCTCATTAATTTTTTGGTTGAAAAATTTTCTGTCTCCTTTTGCCATTCCGAGGCAGCAGCTAAGTTAGTTTGTGCCTCTAATACACAGAAAGAGAATATCTGGCTTGAGATGTGTGATATGAGGATTTACCCAGATTGTGGGTATCAAGAAGTGTGGGCTATACACTGCCCTTTTTCTCATTAATTTTTTGGTTGAAAAATTTTCTGTCTCCTTCTGCCATTCCGAGGCAGCAGCTAAGCTAGTTTGTGCCTCTAATACACAGAAAGAGAATATCTGGCTTGCGATGTGTGATTTGGGGATATACCCAGATTTGCGGTATCAAGATCTGTGGGCTATACACAGCCCTTTTTCTCATTAATTTTTTGGTTGAAAAATTGTCTGTCTCCTTCTGCCATTCCGAGGCAGCAGCTAAGCTAGTTTGTGCCTCTAATACACAGAAACAAAATATCTGGCTTGAGATGTGTGATATGAGGATTTACCCAGATTGTGGGTATAAAAAAGTGTGGGCTATACACTGCCCTTTTTCTCATTAATTTTTTGGTTGAAAAATTTTCTGTCTCCTTCTGCCATTCCGAGGCAGCAGCTACTCTAGTTTGTACCTCTAATACACAGAAAGAGAATATCTGGCTTGAGATGTGTGATATGAGGATTTACCCAGATTGTGGGTATCAAGAAGTGTGGGCTATACACTGCCCTTTTTCTCATTAATTTTTTGGTTGAAAAATTTTCTGTCTCCTTCTGCCATTCCGAGGCAGCAGCTAAGCTAGTTTGTGCCTCTAATACACAGAAAGAGAATATCTGGCTTGAGATGTGTGATTTGGGGATATACCCAGATTTGCGGTATCAAGATCTGTGGGCTATACACAGCCCTTTTTCTCATTAATTTTTTGGTTGAAAAATTTTCTGTCTCCTTCTGCCATTCCGAGGCAGCAGCTAAGCTAGTTTGTGCCTCTAATACACAGAAAGAGAATATCTGGCTTGAGATGTGTGATATGAGGACTTACCCAGATTGTGGGTATCAAGAAGTGTGGGCTATACACTGCCCTTTTTTTCATTCATTTTTTGGTTGAAAAATTTTCTGTCTCCTTCTGCCATTCCGAGGCAGCAGCTAAGCTAGTTTGTGCCTCTAATACACAGAAAGAGAATATCTGGCTTGAGATGTGTGATATGAGGACTTACCCAGATTGTGGGTATCAAGAAGTGTGGGCTATACACTGCCCTTTTTCTCATTAATTTTTTGGTTGAAAAATTTTCTGTCTCCTTTTGCCATTCCGAGGCAGCAGCTAAGTTAGTTTGTGCCTCTAATACACAGAAAGAGAATATCTGGCTTGAGATGTGTGATATGAGGATTTACCCAGATTGTGGGTATCAAGAAGTGTGGGCTATACACTGCCCTTTTTCTCATTAATTTTTTGGTTGAAAAATTTTCTGTCTCCTTCTGCCATTCCGAGGCAGCAGCTAAGCTAGTTTGTGCCTCTAATACACAGAAAGAGAATATCTGGCTTGAGATGTGTGATTTGGGGATATACCCAGATTTGCGGTATCAAGAAGTGTGGGCTATACACAGCCCTTTTTCTCATTAATTTTTTGGTTGAAAAATTTTCTGTCTCCTTCTGCCATTCCGAGGCAGCAGCTACTCTAGTTTGTACCTCTAATACACAGAAAGAGAATATCTGGCTTGAGATGTGTGATATGAGGATTTACACAGATTGTGGGTATCAAGAAGTGTGGGCTATACACTGCCCTTTTTCTCATTAATTTTTTGGTTGAAAAATTTTCTGTCTCCTTCTGCCATTCCGAGGCAGCAGCTACTCTAGTTTGTACCTCTAATACACAGAAAGAGAATATCTGGCTTGAGATGTGTGATATGAGGATTTACCCAGATTGTGGGTATCAAGAAGTGTGGGCTATACACTGCCCTTTTTCTCATTAATTTTTTGGTTGAAAAATTGTCTGTCTCCTTCTGCCATTCCGAGGCAGCAGCTAAGCTAGTTTGTGCCTCTAATACACAGAAACAAAATATCTGGCTTGAGATGTGTGATTTGGGGATATACCCAGATTTGCGGTATCAAGATCTGTGGGCTATACACAGCCCTTTTTCTCATTAATTTTTTGGTTGAAAAATTGTCTGTCTCCTTCTGCCATTCCGAGGCAGCAGCTAAGCTAGTTTGTGCCTCTAATACACAGAAACAAAATATCTGGCTTGAGATGTGTGATATGAGGATTTACCCAGATTGTGGGTATAAAAAAGTGTGGGCTATACACTGCCCTTTTTCTCATTAATTTTTTGGTTGAAAAATTTTCTGTCTCCTTCTTCCATTCCGAGGCAGCAGCTAAGCTAGTGTGTGCCTCTAGCAGCAGCTAAGCTAGTTTGTGCCTCTAATACACAGAAAGAGAATATCTGGCTTGAGATGTGTGATTTGGGGATATACCCAGATTTGCGGTATCAAGATCTGTGGGCTATACACAGCCCTTTTTCTCATTAATGTGTGATATGAGGACTTACCCAGATTGTGGGTATCAAGAAGTGTGGGCTATACACTGCCCTTTTTCTCATTAATTTTTTGGTTGAAAAATTTTCTGTCTCCTTCTGCCATTCTGAGGCAGCAGCTAAGCTAGTTTGTGCCTCTAATACACAGAAAGAGAATATCTGGCTTGAGATGTGTGATATGAGGACTTACCCAGATTGTGGGTATCAAGAAGTGTGGGCTATACACTGCCCTTTTTCTCATTAATTTTTTGGTTGAAAAATTTTCTGTCTCCTTCTGCCATTCCGAGGCAGCAGCTAAGCTAGTTTGTGCCTCTAATACACAGAAAGAGAATATCTGGCTTGAGATGTGTGATATGAGGACTTACCCAGATTGTGGGTATCAAGAAGTGTGGGCTATACACTGCCCTTTTTCTCATTAATTTTTTGGTTGAAAAATTTTCTGTCTCCTTTTGCCATTCCGAGGCAGCAGCTAAGCTAGTTTGTGCCTCTAATACACAGAAAGAGAATATCTGGCTTGAGATGTGTGATATGAAGACTTACCCAGATTGTGGGTATCAAGAAGTGTGGGCTATACACTGCCCTTTTTCTCATTAATTTTTTGGTTGAAAAATTTTCTGTCTCCTTTTGCCATTCCGAGGCAGCAGCTAAGCTAGTTTGTGCCTCTAATACACAGAAAGAGAATATCTGGCTTGAGATGTGTGATATGAGGACTTACCCAGATTGTGGGTATCAAGAAGTGTGGGCTATACACTGCCCTTTTTTTCATTCATTTTTTGGTTGAAAAATTTTCTGTCTCCTTCTGCCATTCCGAGGCAGCAGCTAAGCTAGTTTGTGCCTCTAATACACAGAAAGAGAATATCTGGCTTGAGATGTGTGATATGAGGACTTACCCAGATTGTGGGTATCAAGAAGTGTGGGCTATACACTGCCCTTTTTCTCATTAATTTTTTGGTTGAAAAATTTTCTGTCTCCTTTTGCCATTCCGAGGCAGCAGCTAAGTTAGTTTGTGCCTCTAATACACAGAAAGAGAATATCTGGCTTGAGATGTGTGATATGAGGATTTACCCAGATTGTGGGTATCAAGAAGTGTGGGCTATACACTGCCCTTTTTCTCATTAATTTTTTGGTTGAAAAATTTTCTGTCTCCTTCTGCCATTCCGAGGCAGCAGCTAAGCTAGTTTGTGCCTCTAATACACAGAAAGAGAATATCTGGCTTGAGATGTGTGATATGAGGACTTACCCAGATTGTAGGTATCAAGAAGTGTGGGCTATACACTGCCCTTTTTCTCATTAATTTTTTGGTTGAAAAATTTTCTGTCTCCTTTTGCCATTCCGAGGCAGCAGCTAAGCTAGTTTGTGCCTCTAATACACAGAAAGAGAATATCTGGCTTGAGATGTGTGATATGAGGATTTACCCAGATTGTGGGTATCAAGAAGTGTGGGCTATACACTGCCCTTTTTCTCATTAATTTTTTGGTTGAAAAATTTTCTGTCTCCTTCTGCCATTCCGAGGCAGCAGCTAAGCTAGTTTGTGCCTCTAATACACAGAAAGAGAATATCTGGCTTGAGATGTGTGATATGAGGACTTACCCAGATTGTGGGTATCAAGAAGTGTGGGCTATACACTGCCCTTTTTCTCATTAATTTTTTGGTTGAAAAATTTTCTGTCTCCTTTTGCCATTCCGAGGCAGCAGCTAAGTTAGTTTGTGCCTCTAATACACAGAAAGAGAATATCTGGCTTGAGATGTGTGATATGAGGATTTACCCAGATTGTGGGTATCAAGAAGTGTGGGCTATACACTGCCCTTTTTCTCATTAATTTTTTGGTTGAAAAATTGTCTGTCTCCTTCTGCCATTCCGAGGCAGCAGCTAAGCTAGTTTGTGCCTCTAATACACAGAAACAAAATATCTGGCTTGAGATGTGTGATATGAGGATTTACCCAGATTGTGGGTATAAAAAAGTGTGGGCTATACACTGCCCTTTTTCTCATTAATTTTTTGGTTGAAAAATTTTCTGTCTCCTTCTGCCATTCCGAGGCAGCAGCTACTCTAGTTTGTACCTCTAATACACAGAAAGAGAATATCTGGCTTGAGATGTGTGATATGAGGATTTACCCAGATTGTGGGTATCAAGAAGTGTGGGCTATACACTGCCCTTTTTCTCATTAATTTTTTGGTTGAAAAATTTTCTGTCTCCTTCTGCCATTCCGAGGCAGCAGCTAAGCTAGTTTGTGCCTCTAATACACAGAAAGAGAATATCTGGCTTGAGATGTGTGATTTGGGGATATACCCAGATTTGCGGTATCAAGATCTGTGGGCTATACACAGCCCTTTTTCTCATTAATTTTTTGGTTGAAAAATTGTCTGTCTCCTTCTGCCATTCCGAGGCAGCAGCTAAGCTAGTTTGTGCCTCTAATACACAGAAACAAAATATCTGGCTTGAGATGTGTGATATGAGGATTTACCCAGATTGTGGGTATAAAAAAGTGTGGGCTATACACTGCCCTTTTTCTCATTAATTTTTTGGTTGAAAAATTTTCTGTCTCCTTCTTCCATTCCGAGGCAGCAGCTAAGCTAGTGTGTGCCTCTAGCAGCAGCTAAGCTAGTTTGTGCCTCTAATACACAGAAAGAGAATATCTGGCTTGAGATGTGTGATTTGGGGATATACCCAGATTTGCGGTATCAAGATCTGTGGGCTATACACAGCCCTTTTTCTCATTAATTTTTTGGTTGAAAAATTGTCTGTCTCCTTCTGCCATTCCGAGGCAGCAGCTAAGCTAGTTTGTGCCTCTAATACACAGAAACAAAATATCTGGCTTGAGATGTGTGATTTGGGGGATTTACCCAGATTGTGGGTATCAAGATCTGTGGGCTATACACTGCCCTTTTTCTCATTAATTTCTTGGTTGAAAAATTTTCTGTCTCCTACTTCCATTCCGAGGCAGCAGCTAAGCTAGTTTGTGCCTCTAATACACAGAAGGAGAATATCTGGCTTGAGATGTGTGATTTGGGTGATTTACCCAGATTGTGGGTATCAAGAAGTGTGGGCTATACACTGCCCTTTTTCTCATTAATTTTTTGGTTGAAAAATTTTCTGTCTCCTTCTGCCATTCCGAGGCAGCAGCTAAGCTAGTGTGTGCCTCTAATACACAGAAAGAGAATATCTGGCTTGAGATGTGTGATATGAGGATTTACCCAGATTGTGGGTTTCAAGAAGTGTGGGCTATACACTGCCCTTTTTCTCATTAATTTTTTGGTTGAAAAATTTTCTGTCTCCTTCTGCCATTCCGAGGCAGCAGCTAAGCTAGTTTGTGCCTCTAATACACAGAAAGAGAATATCTGGCTTGAGAGGTGTGATTTGAGGGTATATCCTCACAGATTGTGGGTATCAAGATCTGTGGGCTATACACTGCCCTTTTTCTCATTAATTTTTTGGTTGAAAAATTTTCTGTCTCCTTCTTCCATTCCGAGGCAGCAGCTAAGCTAGTTTGTGCCTCTAATACACAGAAAGAGAATATCTGGCTTGAGATGTGTGATTTGAGGGTATACCCTCGCAGATTGTGGGTATCAAGATCTGTGGGCTATACACTGCCCTTTTTCTCATTCATTTTTTGGTTGAAAAATTTTCTGTCTATTTCTTCCATTCCGAGGCAGCAGCTAAGCTAGCTTGTGCCTCGAATATACAGAAAGAGAATATCTGGCTTGAGATGTGTGATTTGAGGGTATACCCAGATTGTGGGTATCAAGAAGTCTGGGGTATACAATGCCCTTTTTCTCATTCATTTTTTGGTTGAAAAATTTTCTGTCTCCTACTTCCATTCCGAGGCAGCAGCTAAGTTAGCTTGAGCCTCGAATACACAGAAAGAGAACATCTGGCTTCAGATGTCTGATTTGAGGGTATACCCCTCGCAGATTGTGGGTATCAAGAAGTGTGGGCTATACACTGCCCTTTTTCTCATTAATTTTTTGGTTGAAAAATTTTCTGACTCCTTCTGCCATTCCGAGGCAGCAGCTAAGCTAGTTTGTGCCTCTAATACACAGAAAGAGAATATCTGGCTTTAGATGTGTGATTTGGGGGATTTACCCAGATTGTGGGTATCAAGATCTGTGGGCTATACACTGCCCTTTTTCTCATTAATTTCTTGGTTGAAAAATTTTCTGTCTCCTACTTCCATTCCGAGGCAGCAGATCTTAATACCCACAATCTGGGTATATCTTCCGATCGCGTATTTTAAGCCAGATATTCTCTTTCTGTTTATTCGAGGCTCAAGATAACTTAGCTGCTGCCTCGGAATGGAAGAAGGAGACAGAAAATTTTTCAACCAAAAAATTAATGAGAAAAAGGGCAGTGTATAGCCCACACTTCTTGATACCCACAATCTGGGTATACCCTCCAATCGCATATCTCAAGCCAGATATTCTCTTTCTGTGTATTAGAGGCACAAACTAGCTTAGCTGCTGCCTCGGAATGGAAGAAGGAGACAGAAAATTTTTCAACCAAAAAATTAATGAGAAAAAGGGCAGTGTATAGCCCACAGATCTTGATACCCACAATCTGTGAGGGTATACCCTCAAATCACACCTCTCAAGCCAGATATTCTCTTTCTGTGTATTAGAGGCACAAACTAGCTTAGCTGCTGCCTCGGAATGGCAGAAGGAGACAGAAAATTTTTCAACCAAAAAATTAATGAGAAAAAGGGCAGTGTATAGCCCACACTTCTTGATACCCACAATCTGGGTAAATCCTCATATCACACATCTCAAGCCAGATATTTTGTTTCTGTGCATTCGAGGCGCAAACTAGCTTAGCTGCTGCCTCGGAATGGAAGAAGGAGACAGAAAATTTTTCAACCAAAAAATTAATGAGAAAAAGGGCAGTGTATAGCCCACACTTCTTGATACCCACAATCTGGGTATACCCTCCAATCGCATATCTCAAGCCAGATATTCTCTTTCTGTGTATTAGAGGCACAAACTAGCTTAGCTGCTGCCTCGGAATGGCAGAAGGAGACAGAAAATTTTTCAACCAAAAAATTAATGAGAAAAAGGGCAGTGTATAGTCCACACTTCTTGATACCCACAATCTGGGTAAACCCTCATATCACACATCTCAAGCCAGATATTTTGATTCTGTGCATTCGAGGCGCAAACTAGCTTAGCTGCTGCCTCGGAATGGAAGAAGGAGACAGAAAATTTTTCAACCAAAAAATTAATGAGAAAAAGGGCAGTGTATAGCCCACACTTCTTGATACCCACAATCTGGGTATACCCTCCAATCGCATATCTCAAGCCAGATATTCTCTTTCTGTGTATTAGAGGCACAAACTAGCTTAGCTGCTGCCTCGGAATGGCAGAAGGAGACAGAAAATTTTTCAACCAAAAAATTAATGAGAAAAAGGGCAGTGTATAGCCCACACTTCTTGATACCCACAATCTGTGTAAATCCTCATATCACACATCTCAAGCCAGATATTCTCTTTCTGTGTATTAGAGGCAGAAACTAGCTCAGCTGCTGCCTCGGAATGGCAGAAGGAGACAGAAAATTTTTCAACCAAAAAATTAATGAGAAAAAGGGCAGTGTATAGCCCACACTTCTTGATACCCACAATCTGGGTATACCCTCCAATCGCATATCTCAAGCCAGATATTCTCTTTCTGTGTATTAGAGGCACAAACTAGCTTAGCTGCTGCCTCGGAATGGCAGAAGGAGACAGAAAATTTTTCAACCAAAAAATTAATGAGAAAAAGGGCAGTGTATAGCCCACACTTCTTGATACCCACAATCTGGGTAAATCCTCATATCACACATCTCAAGCCAGATATTCTCTTTCTGTGTATTAGAGGCACAAACTAGCTTAGCTGCTGCCTCGGAATGGCAGAAGGAGACAGAAAATTTTTCAACCAAAAATTTAATGAGAAAAAGGGCAGTGTATAGCCCACACTTCTTGATACCCACAATCTGGGTAAATCCTCATATCACACATCTCAAGCCAGATATTCTCTTTCTGTGTATTAGAGGCACAAACTAGCTTAGCTGCTGCCTCGGAATGGCAGAAGGAGACAGAAAATTTTTCAACCAAAAAATTAATGAGAAAAAGGGCAGTGTATAGCCCACACTTCTTGATACCCACAATCTGGGTAAATCCTCATATCACACATCTCAAGCCATATATTCTCTTTCTGTGTATTCGAGGCTCAAGATAACTTAGCTGCTGCCTCGGAATGGAAGAAGGAGACAGAAAATTTTTCAACCAAAAAATTAATGAGAAAAAGGGCAGTGTATAGCCCACAGATCTTGATACCCACAATCTGTGAGGGTATACCCTCAAATCACACCTCTCAAGCCAGATATTCTCTTTCTGTGTATTAGAGGCACAAACTAGCTTAGCTGCTGCCTCGGAATGGCAGAAGGAGACAGAAAATTTTTCAACCAAAAAATTAATGAGAAAAAGGGCAGTGTATAGCCCACACTTCTTGATACCCACAATCTGGGTAAATCCTCATATCACACATCTCAAGCCAGATATTCTCTTTCTGTGTATTAGAGGCACAAACTAGAGTAGCTGCTGCCTCGGAATGGCAGAAGGAGACAGAAAATTTTTCAACCAAAAAATTAATGAGAAAAAGGGCAGTGTATAGCCCACAGATCTTGATACCCACAATCTGGGTATATATTTCAAATCACACATCTCAAGCCAGATATTCTCTTTCTGTGTATTAGAGGCACAAACTAGCTTAGCTGCTGCCTCGGAATGGAAGAAGGAGACAGAAAATTTTTCAACCAAAAAATTAATGAGAAAAAGGGCAGTGTATAGCCCACACTTCTTGATACCCACAATCTGGGTAAATCCCCCAAATCACACATCTCAAGCCAGATATTCTCCTTCTGTGTATTAGAGGCACAAACTAGCTTAGCTGCTGCCTCGGAATGGCAGAAGGAGACAGAAAATTTTTCAACCAAAAAATTAATGAGAAAAAGGGCAGTGTATAGCCCACACTTCTTGATACCCACAATCTGGGTAAATCCTCATATCACACATCTCAAGCCAGATATTCTCTTTCTGTGTATTAGAGGCACAAACTAGCTTAGCTGCTGCCTCGGAATGGAAGAAGGAGACAGAAAATTTTTCAACCAAAAAATTAATGAGAAAAAGGGCAGTGTATAGCCCACACTTCTTGATACCCACAATCTGGGTTAATCCTCATATCACACATCTCAAGCCAGATATTCTCTTTCTGTGTATTAGAGGCACACACTAGCTTAGCTGCTGCCTCGGAATGGCAAAAGGAGACAGAAAATTTTTCAACCAAAAAATTAATGAGAAAAAGGGCAGTGTATAGCCCACACTTCTTGATACCCACAATCTGGGTAAATCCCCCAAATCACACATCTCAAGCCAGATATTCTCTTTCTGTGTATTAGAGGCAGAAACTAGCTCAGCTGCTGCCTCGGAATGGCAGAAGGAGACAGAAAATTTTTCAACCAAAAAATTAATGAGAAAAAGGGCAGTGTATAGCCCACACTTCTTGATACCCACAATCTGGGTATACCCTCCAATCGCATATCTCAAGCCAGATATTCTCTTTCTGTGTATTAGAGGCACAAACTAGCTTAGCTGCTGCCTCGGAATGGCAGAAGGAGACAGAAAATTTTTCAACCAAAAAATTAATGAGAAAAAGGGCAGTGTATAGCCCACACTTCTTGATACCCACAATCTGGGTAAATCCTCATATCACACATCTCAAGCCAGATATTCTCTTTCTGTGTATTAGAGGCACAAACTAGCTTAGCTGCTGCCTCGGAATGGCAGAAGGAGACAGAAAATTTTTCAACCAAAAATTTAATGAGAAAAAGGGCAGTGTATAGCCCACACTTCTTGATACCCACAATCTGGGTAAATCCTCATATCACACATCTCAAGCCAGATATTCTCTTTCTGTGTATTAGAGGCACAAACTAGCTTAGCTGCTGCCTCGGAATGGCAGAAGGAGACAGAAAATTTTTCAACCAAAAAATTAATGAGAAAAAGGGCAGTGTATAGCCCACACTTCTTGATACCCACAATCTGGGTAAATCCTCATATCACACATCTCAAGCCATATATTCTCTTTCTGTGTATTCGAGGCTCAAGATAACTTAGCTGCTGCCTCGGAATGGAAGAAGGAGACAGAAAATTTTTCAACCAAAAAATTAATGAGAAAAAGGGCAGTGTATAGCCCACAGATCTTGATACCCACAATCTGTGAGGGTATACCCTCAAATCACACCTCTCAAGCCAGATATTCTCTTTCTGTGTATTAGAGGCACAAACTAGCTTAGCTGCTGCCTCGGAATGGCAGAAGGAGACAGAAAATTTTTCAACCAAAAAATTAATGAGAAAAAGGGCAGTGTATAGCCCACACTTCTTGATACCCACAATCTGGGTAAATCCTCATATCACACATCTCAAGCCAGATATTCTCTTTCTGTGTATTAGAGGCACAAACTAGAGTAGCTGCTGCCTCGGAATGGCAGAAGGAGACAGAAAATTTTTCAACCAAAAAATTAATGAGAAAAAGGGCAGTGTATAGCCCACAGATCTTGATTCCCACAATCTGGGTATATATTTCAAATCACACATCTCAAGCCAGATATTCTCTTTCTGTGTATTAGAGGCACAAACTAGCTTAGCTGCTGCCTCGGAATGGAAGAAGGAGACAGAAAATTTTTCAACCAAAAAATTAATGAGAAAAAGGGCAGTGTATAGCCCACACTTCTTGATACCCACAATCTGGGTAAATCCCCCAAATCACACATCTCAAGCCAGATATTCTCCTTCTGTGTATTAGAGGCACAAACTAGCTTAGCTGCTGCCTCGGAATGGCAGAAGGAGACAGAAAATTTTTCAACCAAAAAATTAATGAGAAAAAGGGCAGTGTATAGCCCACACTTCTTGATACCCACAATCTGGGTAAATCCTCATATCACACATCTCAAGCCAGATATTCTCTTTCTGTGTATTAGAGGCACAAACTAGCTTAGCTGCTGCCTCGGAATGGAAGAAGGAGACAGAAAATTTTTCAACCAAAAAATTAATGAGAAAAAGGGCAGTGTATAGCCCACACTTCTTGATACCCACAATCTGGGTAAATCCCCCAAATCACACATCTCAAGCCAGATATTCTCCTTCTGTGTATTAGAGGCACAAACTAGCTTAGCTGCTGCCTCGGAATGGCAGAAGGAGACAGAAAATTTTTCAACCAAAAAATTAATGAGAAAAAGGGCAGTGTATAGCCCACACTTCTTGATACCCACAATCTGGGTAAATCCTCATATCACACATCTCAAGCCAGATATTCTCTTTCTGTGTATTAGAGGCACAAACTAGCTTAGCTGCTGCCTCGGAATGGAAGAAGGAGACAGAAAATTTTTCAACCAAAAAATTAATGAGAAAAAGGGCAGTGTATAGCCCACACTTCTTGATACCCACAATCTGGGTAAATCCTCATATCACACATATCAAGCCAGATATTCTCTTTCTGTGTATTAGAGGCACAAACTAGCTTAGCTGCTGCCTCGGAATGGAAGAAGGAGACAGAAAATTTTTCAACCAAAAAATTAATGAGAAAAAGGGCAGTGTATAGCCCACACCTCTTGATACCCACAATCTGGGTAAATCCTCATATCACACATCTCAAGCCAGATATTCTCTTTCTGTGTATTAGAGGCACACACTAGCTTAGCTGCTGCCTCGGAATGGCAGAAGGAGACAGAAAATTTTTCAACCAAAAAATTAATGAGAAAAAGGGCAGTGTATAGCCCACACTTCTTGATACCCACAATCTGGGTAAATCCTCATATCACACATCTCAAGCCAGATATTCTCTTTCTGTGTATTAGAGGCACACACTAGCTTAGCTGCTGCCTCGGAATGGCAGAAGGAGACAGAAAATTTTTCAACCAAAAAATTAATGAGAAAAAGGGCAGTGTATAGCCCACACTACTTGATACCCACAATCTGGGTAAACCCTCCAATCGCATATCTCAAGCCAGATATTCTCTTTCTGTGTATTAGAGGCACAAACTAGCTTAGCTGCTGCCTCGGAATGGCAGAAGGAGACAGAAAATTTTTCAACCAAAAAATTAATGAGAAAAAGGGCAGTGTATAGCCCACACTTCTTGATACCCACAATCTGGGTATACCCTCCAATCGCATATCTCAAGCCAGATATTCTCTTACTGTGTATTAGAGGCACAAACTAGCTTAGCTGCTGCCTCGGAATGGAAGAAGGAGACAGAAAATTTTTCAACCAAAAAATTAATGAGAAAAAGGGCAGTCCACACTTCTTGATACCCACAATCTGGGTAAATCCTCATATCACACATCTCAAGCCAGATATTCTCTTACTGTGTATTAGAGGCACAAACTAGCTTAGCTGCTGCCTTGGAATGGCAGAAGGAGACAGAAAATTTTTCAACCAAAAAATTAATGAGAAAAAGGGCAGTGTATAGCCCACACTTCTTGATACCCACAATCTGGGTAAATCCCCCAAATCACACATCTCAAGCCAGATATTTTGTTTCTGTGTATTAGAGGCACAAACTAGCTTAGCTGCTGCCTCGGAATGGCAGTAGGAGACAGAAAATTTTTCAACCAAAAAATTAATGAGAAAAAGGGCAGTGTATAGCCCACACTTCTTGATACCCACAATCTGGGTAAATCCTCATATCACACATCTCAAGCCAGATATTCTCTTTCTGTGTATTAGAGGCACAAACTAGCTTAGCTGCTGCCTCGGAATGGCAGAAGGAGACAGAAAATTTTTCAACCAAAAAATGAATGAAAAAAAGGGCAGTGTATAGCCCACACTTCTTGATACCCACAATCTGGGTAAGTCCTCATATCACACATCTCAAGCCAGATATTCTCTTTCTGTGTATTAGAGGCACAAACTAGCTTAGCTGCTGCCTCGGAATGGCAGAAGGAGACAGAAAATTTTTCAACCAAAAAATGAATGAAAAAAAGGGCAGTGTATAGCCCACACTTCTTGATACACACAATCTGGGTAAATCCTCATATCACACATCTCAAGCCAGATATTCTCTTTCTGTGTATTAGAGGCACAAACTAGCTTAGCTGCTGCCTCGGAATGGCAAAAGGAGACAGAAAATTTTTCAACCAAAAAATAAATGAGAAAAAGGGCAGTGTATAGCCCACACTTCTTGATACCCACAATCTGGGTAAATCCCCCAAATCACACATCTCAAGCCAGATATTTTGTTTCTGTGTATTAGAGGCACAAACTAGCTTAGCTGCTGCCTCGGAATGGAAGAAGGAGACAGAAAATTTTTCAACCAAAAAATTAATGAGAAAAAGGGCAGTGTATAGCCCACACTTCTTGATACCCACAATCTGGGTAAATCCTCATATCACACATCTCAAGCCAGATATTCTCTTTCTGTGTATTAGAGGCACAAACTAGCTTAGCTGCTGCCTCGGAATGGCAGAAGGAGACAGAAAATTTTTCAACCAAAAAATTAATGAGAAAAAGGGCAGTGTATAGCCCACACTTCTTGATACCCACAATCTGGGTAAGTCCTCATATCACACATCCCAAGCCAGATATTCTCTTTCTGTGTATTAGAGGCACAAACTAGCTTAGCTGCTGCCTCGGAATGGCAGAAGGAGACAGAAAATTTTTCAACCAAAAAATTAATGAGAAAAAGGGAAGTGTATAGCCCACACTTCTTGATACCCACAATCTGGGTAAATCCTCATATCACACATCTCAAGCCAGATATTCTCTTTCTGTGTATTAGAGGCACTAACTAGCTTAGCTGCTGCCTCGGAATGGCAGAAGGAGACAGAAAATTTTTCAACCAAAAAATTAATGAGAAAAAGGGCAGTGTATAGCCCACACTTCTTGATACCCACAATCTGGGTAAATCCTCATATCACACATCTCAAGCCAGATATTCTCTTTCTGTGTATTAGAGGCACAAACTAGCTTAGCTGCTGCCTCGGAATGGCAGAAGGAGACAGAAAATTTTTCAACCAAAAAATTAATGAGAATAAGGGCAGTGTATAGCCCACACTTCTTGATACCCACAATCTGGGTAAATCCCCCAAATCACACATCTCAAGCCAGATATTTTGTTTCTGTGTATTAGAGGCACAAACTAGCTTAGCTGCTGCCTCGGAATGGCAGAAGGAGACAGAAAATTTTTCAACCAAAAAATTAATGAGAAAAAGGGCAGTGTATAGCCCACACTTCTTGATACCCACAATCTGGGTAAATCCTCATATCACACATCTCAAGCCAGATATTCTCTTACTGTGTATTAGAGGCACAAACTAGCTTAGCTGCTGCCTTGGAATGGCAGAAGGAGACAGAAAATTTTTCAACCAAAAAATTAATGAGAAAAAGGGCAGTGTATAGCCCACACTTCTTGATACCCACAATCTGGGTAAGTCCTCATATCACACATCCCAAGCCAGATATTCTCTTTCTGTGTATAAGAGGCACAAACTAGCTTAGCTGCTGCCTCGGAATGGCAGAAGGAGACAGAAAATTTTTCAACCAAAAAATTAATGAGAAAAAGGGCAGTGTATAGCCCACACTTCTTGATACCCACAATCTGGGTAAGTCCTCATATCACACATCCCAAGCCAGATATTCTCTTTCTGTGTATAAGAGGCACAAACTAGCTTAGCTGCTGCCTCGGAATGGCAGAAGGAGACAGAAAATTTTTCAACCAAAAAATTAATGAGAAAAAGGGAAGTGTATAGCCCACACTTCTTGATACCCACAATCTGGGTAAATCCTCATATCACACATCTCAAGCCAGATATTCTCTTTCTGTGTATTAGAGGAACAAACTAGCTTAGCTGCTGCCTCGGAATGGCAGAAGGAGACAGAAAATTTTTCAACCAAAAAATTAATGAGAAAAAGGGCAGTGTATAGCCCACACTTCTTGATACCCACAATCTGGGTAAATTCCCCAAATCACAGATCTCAAGCCAGATATTCTCTTTCTGTGTATTAGAGGCACAAACCAGCTTAGCTGCTGCCTCGGAATGGCAGAAGGAGACAGAAAATTTTTCAACCAAAAAATTAATGAGAAAAAGGGCAGTGTATAGCCCACACTTCTTGATACCCACAATCTGGGTAAATCCTCATATCACACATCTCAAGCCAGATATTCTCTTTCTGTGTATTAGAGGCACAAGCTAGCTTAGCTGCTGCCTCGGAATGGAAGTAGAAAACAGAAAACTTTTCAACCCAAAAATTAATGAGAAAAAGGGCAGTGTATAGCCCACACTTCTTGATACCCACTATCTGGGTAAATCCTCATATCACACATCTCAAGCCAGATATTCTCTTTCTGTGTATTAGAGGCACAAACTAGCTTAGCTGCTGCCTCGGAATGGCAGAAGGAGACACAAAATTTTTCAACCAAAAAATTAATGGGAAAAAGGGCAGTGTATAGCCCACAGATCTTGATACCCACAATCTGGGTAAATCCCCCAAATCATACATCTCAAGCCAGATATTCTGTTTCTGTGTATTAGAGGCACAAACTAGCTTAGCTGCTGCCTTGGAATGGCAGAAGGAGACAGAAAATTTTTCAACCAAAAAATTAATGAGAAAAAGGGCAGTGTATAGCCCACACTTCTTGATACCCACAATCTGGGTAAGTCCTCATATCACACATCCCAAGCCAGATATTCTCTTTCTGTGTATAAGAGGCACAAACTAGCTTAGCTGCTGCCTCGGAATGGCAGAAGGAGACAGAAAATTTTTCAACCAAAAAATTAATGAGAAAAAGGGCAGTGTATAGCCCACACTTCTTGATACCCACAATCTGGGTAAGTCCTCATATCACACATCCCAAGCCAGATATTCTCTTTCTGTGTATAAGAGGCACAAACTAGCTTAGCTGCTGCCTCGGAATGGCAGAAGGAGACAGAAAATTTTTCAACCAAAAAATTAATGAGAAAAAGGGAAGTGTATAGCCCACACTTCTTGATACCCACAATCTGGGTAAATCCTCATATCACACATCTCAAGCCAGATATTCTCTTTCTGTGTATTAGAGGAACAAACTAGCTTAGCTGCTGCCTCGGAATGGCAGAAGGAGACAGAAAATTTTTCAACCAAAAAATTAATGAGAAAAAGGGCAGTGTATAGCCCACACTTCTTGATACCCACAATCTGGGTAAATTCCCCAAATCACAGATCTCAAGCCAGATATTCTCTTTCTGTGTATTAGAGGCACAAACCAGCTTAGCTGCTGCCTCGGAATGGCAGAAGGAGACAGAAAATTTTTCAACCAAAAAATTAATGAGAAAAAGGGCAGTGTATAGCCCACACTTCTTGATACCCACAATCTGGGTAAATCCTCATATCACACATCTCAAGCCAGATATTCTCTTTCTGTGTATTAGAGGCACAAGCTAGCTTAGCTGCTGCCTCGGAATGGAAGTAGAAGACAGAAAACTTTTCAACCCAAAAATTAATGAGAAAAAGGGCAGTGTATAGCCCACACTTCTTGATACCCACTATCTGGGTAAATCCTCATATCACACATCTCAAGCCAGATATTCTCTTTCTGTGTATTAGAGGCACAAACTAGCTTAGCTGCTGCCTCGGAATGGCAGAAGGAGACACAAAATTTTTCAACCAAAAAATTAATGGGAAAAAGGGCAGTGTATAGCCCACAGATCTTGATACCCACAATCTGGGTAAATCCCCCAAATCATACATCTCAAGCCAGATATTCTGTTTCTGTGTATTAGAGGCACAAACTAGCTTAGCTGCTGCCTCGGAATGGCAGAAGGAGACAGAAAATATTTCAACCAAAAAATTAATGAGAAAAAGGGCAGTGTATAGCCCACAGATCTTGATACCCACAATCTGGGTAAATCCTCATATCACACATCTCAAGCCAGATATTCTCTTTCTGTGTATTAGAGGCACAAACTAGCTTAGCTGCTGCCTCGGAATGGCAGAAGGAGACAGAAAATTTTTCAACCAAAAAATTAATGAGAAAAAGGGCAGTGTATAGCCCACACTTCTTGATACCCACAATCTGGGTAAGTCCTCATATCACACATCTCAAGCCAGATATTCTCTTTCTGTGTATTAGAGGCACAAACTAGCTTAGCTGCTGCCTCGGAATGGCAGAAGGAGACAGAAAATTTTTCAACCAAAAAATTAATGAGAAAAAGGGCAGTGTATAGCCCACACTTCTTGATACCCACAATCTGGGTAAATCCTCATATCACACATCTCAAGCCAGATATTCTCTTTCTGTGTATTAGAGGCACAAGCTAGCTTAGCTGCTGCCTCGGAATGGCAGAAGGAGACACAAAATTTTTCAACCAAAAAATTAATGGGAAAAAGGGCAGTGTATAGCCCACAGATCTTGATACCCACAATCTGGGTAAATCCCCCAAATCATACATCTCAAGCCAGATATTCTGTTTCTGTGTATTAGAGGCACAAACTAGCTTAGCTGCTGCCTCGGAATGGAAGAAGGAGACAGAAAATTAATGAGAAAAAGGGAAGTGTATAGCCCACACTTCTTGATACCCACAATCTGGGTAAATCCTCATATCACACATCTCAAGCCAGATATTCTCTTACTGTGTATTAGAGGCACAAACTAGCTTAGCTGCTGCCTTGGAATGGCAGAAGGAGACAGAAAATTTTTCACCCAAAAAATTAATGAGAAAAAGGGCAGTGTATAGCCCACACTTCTTGATACCCACAATCTGGGTAAATCCTCATATCACACATCTCAAGCCAGATATTCTCTTTCTGTGTATTAGAGGCACAAACTAGCTTAGCTGCTGCCTCGGAATGGCAGAAGGAGACAGAAAATTTTTCAACCAAAAAATTAATGAGAATAAGGGCAGTGTATAGCCCACACTTCTTGATACCCACAATCTGGGTAAATCCCCCAAATCACACATCTCAAGCCAGATATTTTGTTTCTGTGTATTAGAGGCACAAACTAGCTTAGCTGCTGCCTCGGAATGGCAGAAGGAGACAGAAAATTTTTCAACCAAAAAATTAATGAGAAAAAGGGCAGTGTATAGCCCACACTTCTTGATACCCACAATCTGGGTAAATCCTCATATCACACATCTCAAGCCAGATATTCTCTTTCTGTGTATTAGAGGCACAAACTAGCTTAGCTGCTGCCTCGTAATGGCAGAAGGAGACAGAAAATTGTTCAACCAAAAAATTAATGAGAAAAAGGGCAGTGTATAGCCCACACTTCTTGATACCCACAATCTGGGTAAATCCTCATATCACACATCTCAAGCCAGATATTCTCTTTCTGTGTATTAGAGGCACAAACCAGCTTAGCTGCTGCCTCGGAATGGCAGAAGGAGACAGAAAATTGTTCAACCAAAAAATTAATGAGAAAAAGGGCAGTGTATAGCCCACACTTCTTGATACCCACAATCTGGGTAAATCCTCATATCACACATCTCAAGCCAGATATTCTCTTTCTGTGTATTAGAGGCACAAACTAGCTTAGCTGCTGCCTCGGAATGGCAGAAGGAGACAGAAAATTTTTCAACCAAAAAATTAATGGGAAAAAGGGCAGTGTATAGCCCACACTTCTTGATACCCACAATCTGGGTAAATCCTCATATCACACATCTCAAGCCAGATATTCTCTTTCTGTGTATTAGAGGCACAAACTAGCTTAGCTGCTGCCTCGGAATGGCAGAAGGAGACAGAAAATTTTTCAACCAAAAAATTAATGAGAATAAGGGCAGTGTATAGCCCACACTTCTTGATACCCACAATCTGGGTAAATCCCCCAAATCACACATCTCAAGCCAGATATTCTCTTTCTGTGTATTAGAGGCACAAACCAGCTTAGCTGCTGCCTCGGAATGGCAGAAGGAGACAGAAAATTGTTCAACCAAAAAATTAATGAGAAAAAGGGCAGTGTATAGCCCACACTTCTTGATACCCACAATCTGGGTAAATCCTCATATCACACATCTCAAGCCAGATATTCTCTTTCTGTGTATTAGAGGCACAAACTAGCTTAGCTGCTGCCTCGGAATGGCAGAAGGAGACAGAAAATTTTTCAACCAAAAAATTAATGGGAAAAAGGGCAGTGTATAGCCCACACTTCTTGATACCCACAATCTGGGTAAATCCTCATATCACACATCTCAAGCCAGATATTCTCTTTCTGTGTATTAGAGGCACAAACTAGCTTAGCTGCTGCCTCGGAATGGCAGAAGGAGACAGAAAATTTTTCAACCAAAAAATTAATGAGAATAAGGGCAGTGTATAGCCCACACTTCTTGATACCCACAATCTGGGTAAATCCCCCAAATCACACATCTCAAGCCAGATATTTTGTTTCTGTGTATTAGAGGCACAAACTAGCTTAGCTGCTGCCTCGGAATGAAAGAAGGAGACAGAAAATTTTTCAACCAAAAAATTAATGAGAAAAAGGGCAGTGTATAGCCCACACTTCTTGATACCCACAATCTGGGTAAATCCTCATATCACACATCTCAAGCCAGATATTCTCTTTCTGTGTATTAGAGGCACAAACTAGCTTAGCTGCTGCCTCTAAATGGCAGAAGGAGACAGAAAATTTTTCAACCAAAAAATTAATGAGAAAAAGGGCAGTGTATAGCCCACACTTCTTGATACCCACAATCTGGGTAAGTCCTCATATCACACATCCCAAGCCAGATATTCTCTTTCTGTGTATTAGAGGCACAAACTAGCTTAGCTGCTGCCTCGGAATGGCAGAAGGAGACAGAAAATTTTTCAACCAAAAAATTAATGGGAAAAAGGGCAGTGTATAGCCCACACTTCTTGATACCCACAATCTGGGTAAATCCTCATATCACACATCTCAAGCCAGATATTCTCTTTCTGTGTATTAGAGGCACAAACCAGCTTAGCTGCTGCCTCGGAATGGCAGAAGGAGACAGAAAATTTTTCAACCAAAAAATTAATGGGAAAAAGGGCAGTGTATAGCCCACACTACTTGATACCCACAATCTGGGTAAATCCTCATATCACACATCTCAAGCCAGATATTCTCTTTCTGTGTATTAGAGGCACAAACCAGCTTAGCTGCTGCCTCGGAATGGCAGAAGGAGACAGAATATTTTTCAACCAAAAAATTAATGAGAATAAGGGCAGTGTATAGCCCACACTTCTTGATACCCACAATCTGGGTAAATCCCCCAAATCACACATCTCAAGCCAGATATTTTGTTTCTGTGTATTAGAGGCACAAACTAGCTTAGCTGCTGCCTCGGAATGGAAGAAGGAGACAGAAAATTTTTCAACCAAAGAATTAATGAGAAAAAGGGAAGTGTATAGCCCACACTTCTTGATACCCACAATCTGGGTAAATCCTCATATCACACATCTCAAGCCAGATATTCTCTTTCTGTGTATTAGAGGCACAAACTAGCTTAGCTGCTGCCTCGGAATGGCAGAAGGAGACAGAAAATTTTTCAACCAAAAAATTAATGAGAAAAAGGGCAGTGTATAGCCCACACTTCTTGATACCCACAATCTGGGTAAGTCCTCATATCACACATCCCAAGCCAGATATTCTCTTTCTGTGTATTAGAGGCACAAACTAGCTTAGCTGCTGCCTCGGAATGGCAGAAGGAGACAGAAAATTTTTCAACCAAAAAATTAATGAGAATAAGGGCAGTGTATAGCCCACACCTCTTGATACCCACAATCTGGGTAAATCCTCATATCACACATCTCAAGCCAGATATTCTCTTTCTGTGTATTAGAGGCACACACTAGCTTAGCTGCTGCCTCGGAATGGCAGAAGGAGACAGAAAATTTTTCAACCAAAAAATTAATGAGAATAAGGGCAGTGTATAGCCCACACCTCTTGATACCCACAATCTGGGTAAATCCTCATATCACACATCTCAAGCCAGATATTCTCTTTCTGTGTATTAGAGGCACAAACTAGCTTAGCTGCTGCCTCGGAATGGCAGAAGGAGACAGAAAATTTTTCAACCAAAAAATTAATGAGAATAAGGGCAGTGTATAGCCCACACCTCTTGATACCCACAATCTGGGTAAGTCCTCATATCACACATCCCAAGCCAGATATTCTCTTTCTGTGTATTAGAGGCACAAACTAGCTTAGCTGCTGCCTCGGAATGGCAGAAGGAGACAGAAAATTTTTCAACCAAAAAATTAATGAGAAAAAGGGAAGTGTATAGCCCACACTTCTTGATACCCACAATCTGGGTAAATCCTCATATCACACATCTCAAGCCAGATATTCTCTTTCTGTGTATTAGAGGCACAAACTAGCTTAGCTGCTGCCTCGGAATGGCAGAAGGAGACAGAAAATTTTTCAACCAAAAAATTAATGAGAAAAAGGGCAGTGTATAGCCCACACTTCTTGATACCCACAATCTGGGTAAATCCCCCAAATCACACATCTCAAGCCAGATATTTTGTTTCTGTGTATTAGAGGCACAAACTAGCTTAGCTGCTGCCTCGGAATGGAAGAAGGAGACAGAAAATTTTTCAACCAAAAAATTAATGAGAAAAAGGGCAGTGTATAGCCCACACTTCTTGATACCCACAATCTGGGTAAATCCTCATATCACACATCTCAAGCCAGATATTCTCTTTCTGTGTATTAGAGGCACAAACTAGCTTAGCTGCTGCCTCGGAATGGCAGAAGGAGACAGAAAATTTTTCAACCAAAAAATTAATGAGAAAAAGGGCAGTGTATAGCCCACACTTCTTGATACCCACAATCTGGGTAAATCCTCATATCACACATCTCAAGCCAGATATTCTCTTACTGTGTATTAGAGGCACAAACTAGCTTAGCTGCTGCCTTGGAATGGCAGAAGGAGACAGAAAATTTTTCAACCAAAAAATTAATGAGAAAAAGGGCAGTGTATAGCCCACACTTCTTGATACCCACAATCTGGGTAAATCCTCATATCACACATCTCAAGCCAGATATTCTCTTTCTGTGTATTAGAGGCACAAACTAGCTTAGCTGCTGCCTCGGAATGGCAGAAGGAGACAGAAAATTTTTCAACCAAAAAATTAATCAGAATAAGGGCAGTGTATAGCCCACACTTCTTGATACCCACAATCTGGGTAAATCCCCCAAATCACACATCTCAAGCCAGATATTTTGTTTGTGTGTATTAGAGGCACAAACTAGCTTAGCTGCTGCCTCGGAATGGAAGAAGGAGACAGAAAATTTTTCAACCAAAAAATTAATGAGAAAAAGGGCAGTGTATAGCCCACACTTCTTGATACCCACAATCTGGGTAAATCCTCATATCACACATCTCAAGCCAGATATTCTCTTTCTGTGTATTAGAGGCACAAACTAGCTTAGCTGCTGCCTCGGAATGGCAGAAGGAGACAGAAAATTTTTCAACCAAAAAATTAATGAGAAAAAGGGCAGTGTATAGCCCACACTTCTTGATACCCACAATCTGGGTAAGTCCTCATATCACACATCCCAAGCCAGATATTCTCTTTCTGTGTATTAGAGGCACAAACTAGCTTAGCTGCTGCCTCGGAATGGCAGAAGGAGACAGAAAATTTTTCAACCAAAAAATTAATGAGAAAAAGGGCAGTGTATAGCCCACACTTCTTGATACCCACAATCTGGGTAAATTCCCCAAATCACAGATCTCAAGCCAGATATTCTCTTTCTGTGTATTAGAGGCACAAACCAGCTTAGCTGCTGCCTCGGAATGGCAGAAGGAGACAGAAAATTTTTCAACCAAAAAATTAATGAGAAAAAGGGCAGTGTATAGCCCACACTTCTTGATACCCACAATCTGGGTAAATCCTCATATCACACATCTCAAGCCAGATATTCTCTTTCTGTGTATTAGAGGCACAAACCAGCTTAGCTGCTGCCTCAGAATGGCAGAAGGAGACAGAAAATTTTTCAACCAAAAAATTAATGAGAAAAAGGGCAGTGTATAGCCCACACTTCTTGATACCCACAATCTGGGTAAATCCTCATATCACACATCTCAAGCCAGATATTCTCTTTCTGTGTATTAGAGGCACAAACTAGCTTAGCTGCTGCCTCGGAATGGCAGAAGGAGACACAAAATTTTTCAACCAAAAAATTAATGGGAAAAAGGGCAGTGTATAGCCCACAGATCTTGATACCCACAATCTGGGTAAATCCCCCAAATCATACATCTCAAGCCAGATATTCTGTTTCTGTGTATTAGAGGCACAAACTAGCTTAGCTGCTGCCTCGGAATGGCAGAAGGAGACAGAAAATTTTTCAACCAAAAAATTAATGAGAATAAGGGCAGTGTATAGCCCACACTTCTTGATACCCACAATCTGGGTAAATCCTCATATCACACATCTCAAGCCAGATATTCTCTTTCTGTGTATTAGAGGCACAAACTAGCTTAGCTGCTGCCTCGGAATGGCAGAAGGAGACAGAAAATTTTTCAACCAAAAAATTAATGAGAATAAGGGCAGTGTATAGCCCACACTTCTTGATACCCACAATCTGGGTAAATCCCCCAAATCACACATCTCAAGCCAGATATTTTGTTTCTGTGTATTAGAGGCACAAACTAGCTTAGCTGCTGCCTCGGAATGAAAGAAGGAGACAGAAAATTTTTCAACCAAAAAATTAATGAGAAAAAGGGCAGTGTATAGCCCACACTTCTTGATACCCACAATCTGGGTAAATCCTCATATCACACATCTCAAGCCAGATATTCTCTTTCTGTGTATTAGAGGCACAAACTAGCTTAGCTGCTGCCTCGGAATGGCAGAAGGAGACAGAAAATTTTTCAACCAAAAAATTAATGAGAAAAAGGGCAGTGTATAGCCCACACTTCTTGATACCCACAATCTGGGTAAGTCCTCATATCACACATCCCAAGCCAGATATTCTCTTTCTGTGTATTAGAGGCACAAACTAGCTTAGCTGCTGCCTCGGAATGGCAGAAGGAGACAGAAAATTTTTCAACCAAAAAATTAATGAGAAAAAGGGAAGTGTATAGCCCACACTTCTTGATACCCACAATCTGGGTAAATCCTCATATCACACATCTCAAGCCAGATATTCTCTTTCTGTGTATTAGAGGCACAAACTAGCTTAGCTGCTGCCTCGGAATGGCAGAAGGAGACAGAAAATTTTTCAACCAAAAAATTAATGAGAATAAGGGCAGTGTATAGCCCACACTTCTTGATACCCACAATCTGGGTAAATCCCCCAAATCACACATCTCAAGCCAGATATTTTGTTTCTGTGTATTAGAGGCACAAACTAGCTTAGCTGCTGCCTCGGAATGAAAGAAGGAGACAGAAAATTTTTCAACCAAAAAATTAATGAGAAAAAGGGCAGTGTATAGCCCACACTTCTTGATACCCACAATCTGGGTAAATCCTCATATCACACATCTCAAGCCAGATATTCTCTTTCTGTGTATTAGAGGCACAAACTAGCTTAGCTGCTGCCTCGGAATGGCAGAAGGAGACAGAAAATTTTTCAACCAAAAAATTAATGAGAATAAGGGCAGTGTATAGCCCACACTTCTTGATACCCACAATCTGGGTAAATCCCCCAAATCACACATCTCAAGCCAGATATTTTGTTTCTGTGTATTAGAGGCACAAACTAGCTTAGCTGCTGCCTCGGAATGAAAGAAGGAGACAGAAAATTTTTCAACCAAAAAATTAATGAGAAAAAGGGCAGTGTATAGCCCACACTTCTTGATACCCACAATCTGGGTAAATCCTCATATCACACATCTCAAGCCAGATATTCTCTTTCTGTGTATTAGAGGCACAAACTAGCTTAGCTGCTGCCTCGGAATGGCAGAAGGAGACAGAAAATTTTTCAACCAAAAAATTAATGAGAAAAAGGGCAGTGTATAGCCCACACTTCTTGATACCCACAATCTGGGTAAGTCCTCATATCACACATCCCAAGCCAGATATTCTCTTTCTGTGTATTAGAGGCACAAACTAGCTTAGCTGCTGCCTCGGAATGGCAGAAGGAGACAGAAAATTTTTCAACCAAAAATTAATGAGAAAAAGGGAAGTGTATAGCCCACACTTCTTGATACCCATAATCTGGGTAAATCCTCATATCACACATCTCAAGCCAGATATTCTCTTTCTGTGTATTAGAGGCACAAACCAGCTTAGCTGCTGCCTCGGAATGGCAGAAGGAGACAGAAAATTTTTCAACCAAAAAATTAATGGGAAAAAGGGCAGTGTATAGCCCACACTTCTTGATACCCACAATCTGGGTAAATCCTCATATCACACATCTCAAGCCAGATATTCTCTTTCTGTGTATTAGAGGCACAAACCAGCTTAGCTGCTGCCTCGGAATGGCAGAAGGAGACAGAAAATTTTTCAACCAAAAAATTAATGTGAAAAAGGGCAGTGTATAGCCCACACTTCTTGATACCCACAATCTGGGTAAATCCTCATATCACACATCTCAAGCCAGATATTCTCTTTCTGTGTATTAGAGGCACAAACTAGCTTAGCTGCTGCCTCGGAATGGCAGAAGGAGACAGAAAATTTTTCAACCAAAAAATTAATGAGAAAAAGGGCAGTGTATAGCCCACACTTCTTGATACCCACAATCTGGGTAAATTCCCCAAATCACAGATCTCAAGCCAGATATTCTCTTTCTGTGTATTAGAGGCACAAACCAGCTTAGCTGCTGCCTCGGAATGGCAGAAGGAGACAGAAAATTTTTCAACCAAAAAATTAATGAGAAAAAGGGCAGTGTATAGCCCACACTTCTTGATACCCACAATCTGGGTAAATCCTCATATCACACATCTCAAGCCAGATATTCTCTTTCTGTGTATTAGAGGCACAAACCAGCTTAGCTGCTGCCTCGGAATGGCAGAAGGAGACAGAAAATTTTTCAACCAAAAAATTAATGAGAAAAAGGGCAGTGTATAGCCCACACTTCTTGATACCCACAATCTGGGTAAATCCTCATATCACACATCTCAAGCCAGATATTCTCTTTCTGTGTATTAGAGGCACAAACTAGCTTAGCTGCTGCCTCGGAATGGCAGAAGGAGACACAAAATTTTTCAACCAAAAAATTAATGGGAAAAAGGGCAGTGTATAGCCCACAGATCTTGATACCCACAATCTGGGTAAATCCCCCAAATCATACATCTCAAGCCAGATATTCTGTTTCTGTGTATTAGAGGCACAAACTAGCTTAGCTGCTGCCTCGGAATGGCAGAAGGAGACAGAAAATTTTTCAACCAAAAAATTAATGAGAATAAGGGCAGTGTATAGCCCACACTTCTTGATACCCACAATCTGGGTAAATCCTCATATCACACATCTCAAGCCAGATATTCTCTTTCTGTGTATTAGAGGCACAAACTAGCTTAGCTGCTGCCTCGGAATGGCAGAAGGAGACAGAAAATTTTTCAACCAAAAAATTAATGAGAATAAGGGCAGTGTATAGCCCACACTTCTTGATACCCACAATCTGGGTAAATCCCCCAAATCACACATCTCAAGCCAGATATTTTGTTTCTGTGTATTAGAGGCACAAACTAGCTTAGCTGCTGCCTCGGAATGAAAGAAGGAGACAGAAAATTTTTCAACCAAAAAATTAATGAGAAAAAGGGCAGTGTATAGCCCACACTTCTTGATACCCACAATCTGGGTAAATCCTCATATCACACATCTCAAGCCAGATATTCTCTTTCTGTGTATTAGAGGCACAAACTAGCTTAGCTGCTGCCTCGGAATGGCAGAAGGAGACAGAAAATTTTTCAACCAAAAAATTAATGAGAAAAAGGGAAGTGTATAGCCCACACTTCTTGATACCCACAATCTGGGTAAATCCTCATATCACACATCTCAAGCCAGATATTCTCTTTCTGTGTATTAGTGGCACAAACTAGCTTAGCTGCTGCCTCGGAATGGCAGAAGGAGACAGAAAATTTTTCAACCAAAAAATTAATGAGAATAAGGGCAGTGTATAGCCCACACTTCTTGATACCCACAATCTGGGTAAATCCCCCAAATCACACATCTCAAGCCAGATATTTTGTTTCTGTGTATTAGAGGCACAAACTAGCTTAGCTGCTGCCTCGGAATGAAAGAAGGAGACAGAAAATTTTTCAACCAAAAAATTAATGAGAAAAAGGGCAGTGTATAGCCCACACTTCTTGATACCCACAATCTGGGTAAGTCCTCATATCACACATCCCAAGCCAGATATTCTCTTTCTGTGTATTAGAGGCACAAACTAGCTTAGCTGCTGCCTCGGAATGGCAGAAGGAGACAGAAAATTTTTCAACCAAAAAATTAATGAGAAAAAGGGAAGTGTATAGCCCACACTTCTTGATACCCACAATCTGGGTAAATCCTCATATCACACATCTCAAGCCAGATATTCTCTTTCTGTGTATTAGTGGCACAAACTAGCTTAGCTGCTGCCTCGGAATGGCAGAAGGAGACAGAAAATTTTTCAACCAAAAAATTAATGAGAATAAGGGCAGTGTATAGCCCACACTTCTTGATACCCACAATCTGGGTAAATCCCCCAAATCACACATCTCAAGCCAGATATTTTGTTTCTGTGTATTAGAGGCACAAACTAGCTTAGCTGCTGCCTCGGAATGAAAGAAGGAGACAGAAAATTTTTCAACCAAAAAATTAATGAGAAAAAGGGCAGTGTATAGCCCACACTTCTTGATACCCACAATCTGGGTAAATCCTCATATCACACATCTCAAGCCAGATATTCTCTTTCTGTGTATTAGAGGCACAAACTAGCTTAGCTGCTGCCTCGGAATGGCAGAAGGAGACAGAAAATTTTTCAACCAAAAAATTAATGAGAAAAAGGGCAGTGTATAGCCCACACTTCTTGATACCCACAATCTGGGTAAGTCCTCATATCACACATCCCAAGCCAGATATTCTCTTTCTGTGTATTAGAGGCACAAACTAGCTTAGCTGCTGCCTCGGAATGGCAGAAGGAGACAGAAAATTTTTAGGCACAAACTAGCTTAGCTGCTGCCTCGGAATGGCAGAAGGAGACAGAAAATTTTTCAACCAAAAAATTAATGAGAATAAGGGCAGTGTATAGCCCACACTTCTTGATACCCACAATCTGGGTAAATTCCCCAAATCACAGATCTCAAGCCAGATATTCTCTTTCTGTGTATTAGAGGCACAAACCAGCTTAGCTGCTGCCTCGGAATGGCAGAAGGAGACAGAAAATTTTTCAACCAAAAAATTAATGAGAAAAAGGGCAGTGTATAGCCCACACTTCTTGATACCCACAATCTGGGTAAATCCTCATATCACACATCTCAAGCCAGATATTCTCTTTCTGTGTATTAGAGGCACAAGCTAGCTTAGCTGCTGCCTCGGAATGGAAGTAGAAGACAGAAAATTTTTCAACCCAAAAATTAATGAGAAAAAGGGCAGTGTATAGCCCACACTTCTTGATACCCACTATCTGGGTAAATCCTCATATCACACATCTCAAGCCAGATATTCTCTTTCTGTGTATTACAGGCACAAACTAGCTTAGCTGCTGCCTCGGAATGGCAGAAGGAGACACAAAATTTTTCAACCAAAAAATTAATGGGAAAAAGGGCAGTGTATAGCCCACAGATCTTGATACCCACAATCTGGGTAAATCCCCCAAATCATACATCTCAAGCCAGATATTCTGTTTCTGTGTATTAGAGGCACAAACTAGCTTAGCTGCTGCCTCGGAATGGCAGAAGGAGACAGAAAATATTTCAACCAAAAAATTAATGAGAAAAAGGGAAGTGTATAGCCCACACTTCTTGATACCCACAATCTGGGTAAATCCTCATATCACACATCTCAAGCCAGATATTCTCTTACTGTGTATTAGAGGCACAAACTAGCTTAGCTGCTGCCTTGGAATGGCAGAAGGAGACAGAAAATTTTTCAACCAAAAAATTAATGAGAAAAAGGGCAGTGTATAGCCCACACTTCTTGATACCCACAATCTGGGTAAATCCTCATATCACACATCTCAAGCCAGATATTCTCTTTCTGTGTATTAGAGGCACAAACTAGCTTAGCTGCTGCCTCGGAATGGCAGAAGGAGACAGAAAATTTTTCAACCAAAAAATTAATGAGAATAAGGGCAGTGTATAGCCCACACTTCTTGATACCCACAATCTGGGTAAATCCCCCAAATCACACATCTCAAGCCAGATATTTTGTTTCTGTGTATTAGAGGCACAAACTAGCTTAGCTGCTGCCTCGGAATGAAAGAAGGAGACAGAAAATTTTTCAACCAAAAAATTAATGAGAAAAAGGGCAGTGTATAGCCCACACTTCTTGATACCCACAATCTGGGTAAATCCTCATATCACACATCTCAAGCCAGATATTCTCTTTCTGTGTATTAGAGGCACAAACTAGCTTATCTGCTGCCTCGGAATGGCAGAAGGAGACAGAAAATTTTTCAACCAAAAAATTGATGAGAAAAAGGGCAGTGTATAGCCCACACTTCTTGATACCCACAATCTGGGTAAGTCCTCATATCACACATCCCAAGCCAGATATTCTCTTTCTGTGTATTAGAGGCACAAACTAGCTTAGCTGCTGCCTCGGAATGGCAGAAGGAGACAGAAAATTTTTCAACCAAAAAATTAATGGGAAAAAGGGCAGTGTATAGCCCACACTTCTTGATACCCACAATCTGGGTAAATCCTCATATCACACATCTCAAGCCAGATATTCTCTTTCTGTGTATTAGAGGCACAAACTAGCTTAGCTGCTGCCTCGGAATGGCAGAAGGAGACACAAAATTTTTCAACCAAAAAATTAATGGGAAAAAGGGCAGTGTATAGCCCACAGATCTTGATACCCACAATCTGGGTAAATCCCCCAAATCATACATCTCAAGCCAGATATTCTGTTTCTGTGCATTCGAGGCGCAAACTAGCTTAGCTGCTGCCTCGGAATGGAAGAAGGAGACAGAAAATATTTCAACCAAAAAATTAATGAGAAAAAGGGCAGTGTATAGCCCACACTTCTTGATACCCACAATCTGGGTATACCCTCCAATCGCATATCTCAAGCCAGATATTCTGTTTCTGTGTATTAGAGGCACAAACTAGCTTAGCTGCTGCCTCGGAATGGCAGAAGGAAACAGAAAATTTTTCAACCAAAAAATTAATGAGAAAAAGGGCAGTGTATAGCCCACAGATCTTGATACCCACAATCTGGGTAAATCCCCCAAATCACACATCTCAAGCCAGATATTCTCTTTCTGTGTATTAGAGGCACAAACTAGCTTAGCTGCTGCCTCGGAATGGCAGAAGGAGACAGAAAATTTTTCAACCAAAAAATTAATGAGAAAAAGGGCAGTGTATAGCCCACACTTCTTGATACCCACAATCTGGGTAA
This sequence comes from Xylota segnis, assembly GCA_963583995.1. Taxonomy (NCBI): domain Eukaryota; kingdom Metazoa; phylum Arthropoda; class Insecta; order Diptera; family Syrphidae; genus Xylota; species Xylota segnis. The sequence continues at coordinate 40,507,576 of OY757237.1, forward strand.
ATCCTCATATCACACATCTCAAGCCAGATATTCTCTTTCTGTGTATTAGAGGCACAAACTAGCTTAGCTGCTGCCTCGGAATGGAAGAAGGAGACAGAAAATTTTTCAACCAAAAAATTAATGAGAAAAAGGGCAGTGTATAGCCCACAGATCTTGATACCCACAATCTGGGTAAATCCCCCAAATCACACATCTCAAGCCAGATATTCTCTTTCTGTGTATTAGAGGCACAAACTAGCTTAGCTGCTGCCTCGGAATGGCAGAAGGAGACAGAAAATTTTTCAACCAAAAAATTAATGAGAAAAAGGGCAGTGTATAGCCCACACTTCTTGATACCCACAATCTATGTAAATCCTCATATCACACATCTCAAGCCAGATATTCTCTTTCTGTGTATTAGAGACACAAACTAGCTTAGATGCTGCCTCGGAATGGAAGTAGGAGACAGACAATTTTTCCAGCGACAAATGAATCAATTAATATGCACGACTGGGTCGTACGTACTTGCACCGTAATGCTATAAGTATAAAATTTCATCAGGATTGAAGTCCAAGTCTTGCTCTTCCCAGTAAAGTAGGCGTGGCATTCCGCGTTTCGATGCAATAATAGCCCTAGCATTGTAGGAGTTTTCATTAGATTTTGTTTTTATAAAAACGCCCTTTAAAAGTGGGCGTGGGCATTAAGGACCTTTGAAAGAATTATACAGAATTTTAAGGCCTATTACTTTGCTTAAATAATTTTTTTCTAGATTTCTAGTACAAATTTTGAAAAAAATAAGTTTTGTAGAAGTGGGCGTGGCAATTCCAAAATTTTGTACCAAAGCCACCTAATTTATGACGAGGGTGAACTGCTTAGATAGTAGGAGGTGCATCAAACAGACGCATGCGTACAATCGAGAACGGGCTAAGAAAATGAGTTTCCTGCAGAACTCCTTCAGACTGTATTCTACTCGTAATCATTACCATCCGCACATATGACCAATGCCGGGGCAATGGTGTTGCCGAAAGGTTTTCCATTTTCCTTTTCGCTTCATAGCTTATAGTTGCATCCACCAAATCCTGACCACAGCATATTCTAAGCTCGATCGCTGATCGGAAGTTATGTACAATTAGGTCTTTCAGATCGCTCATCACAGACCGTCACAGATAACAAACTGCGATCAGCGATCGATACACACTAAACCAACGTTCCATCATGAAACGAATGAAAACAAGTTGAGGTAGACTTCCAGTCCCACGGGTGTTGCCCCGAGTGTTCTATTTCATCAATCATTTGAGAAACACTGAAGAGTATAGCTGAATGGTTATAAGAATCTTGGTCCTGCGACCAATATGAACCTATCACTTCAAGTGCGTATCGCCACCTTCCACTGGAGATCAGAAATCATTGCAAATTTTCAATTTTTTTCTCTGACGTATTCGAATAAACTTGCTCGTTCATAGATAGACAGTTTTGTTGTTATTATCTGTAGTGTAGCGATTTAAGTCCTATCGTTCTCCCCCTTCTCCCTCTTCAAACAGGAACAATTGCCATGATCTAGTAGCTAATCAAACCTACTTTCAATAACCTGCAATCGTCGAAACATTATCGAAAGATAATCCAAAGTTTTCGCTAACAGATACTTCCAACATTTCCAATTTGTTGATAGTCGCCATTTAGATTCAGATTCATTCCATTTCACGGTCTTTAGTTTATATTTCCGATGATTACTTCATGAAAATTGTGTCCAAATAAAATGTGTGGTTTTGCTGGGTACTTTTTGGGAAATAAACTATATTTGTCGGATCTTATCGAAAAACCGATAAGATGATGCATCGAAATGTGTTCATCCCCTGTTTAAATGTTTGGAAAGCGCTGGGTGACCTTTTGAATACGAAAATCCCATCAAAAAGGGGTAAATTCGTATCTCAACCCTTTTGTTGTATCCTAACAGTTAAGCAGGGCATTCATGATTTATTGGTGTCCTGTTCTCAACCTTTTGTATAGTTATACAGTGATTACGTTCGAAAGCAGCGCAGTACAAAGGTGTGATGTAAATGGACCTTCCATTCACCTCAGGGGGATGACCTTCAGTAGCCATAAGATCATCACAAATGCTAATAGCACACAAGGGATGGAATTGAATAAATATTGACCCACAGCCTTCAGTGCTAGAGGATGCTCACAAAGTGCTGTTTGAAAAGATCTGCGTGTTAGAGATATACCGTGAGATAAAGTACAATGGTTAATAAGGATGGTCGACGCGATCCTTTGAACAATGAGAGTTTACGGAAGAGGAAGTAATCGCTGGACCAAGTAAGATAACTACTCCACGCGGAAGAGATAAATGCATCGAGTGATAAATTGAAGTGTCAGATGAAGATGAAGTGGTATGCAAATTTGTTCTCCCAGAAAACGAAAGCAGATGTTTGATATTTGCTTCAATGATGAAGACGTAGACATATCTACATTCCCTTTCCATCGCTTTAACGACCTAAGATGTGGCTTTACTAAAAAGTTATCAATCGTCCTACAAATAACTCCTATGACATGGATCTCATGCGAAGAGAACGAGAACTCTCTTCCAAGGAGGTATATGTATAGCCGATGTAGAGGTTGTGTACAAGTTGTATACAACGCACTCCGATCTTCAGCAAGTTGTCCTACAAACAACTCCTTTAGCATAGACCCCACATGAAGAGAACGAGAATTCTCCGCCAAGGACGTAAAAAAACACACAAGAACCTTAACGAGGTGTAAGTACAGCCCATGTAGAGGTTGTGTACAAGTACAATGCACTCCGATCTTCAGCAAGTCGTCCTACAAAGAACTCCTTTAGCATGGATCTCACATGAAGAGCCGAGTATTCTCCTGGAAGGATGTAAAAGAACACAAAATAACTTGAACGTGGTGTAAATACAGGCTATGTAGATGTTGTGTACAGGCTGTGTGCAATCCGATCTTCAGAGTACCTTGCACACAACCTGTCTTTACTAAATAGTTCTCAGTTGTGCGCAAGTTGACAAGAAAAGAACGAGAACTCTCCTCCAAGGATATAAAAGAACACCAAAAAACTTGAATGAGGTCTAGTTACAGCCCATGTAGAGGTTTGTGTACAACGCACTCCGATCTTCAGCACGCCATCCTCCCGAGACTATTGAGAAGTATCACTGTGGTAAATCTTATATATCTTCTTTGTCACATTTTCTAAGTAAGATACTTGCAACCAGCTAGTTGTAAGGATAATAAATAAAATAAAAATAATGATCTGTTGAAGTTAGTTTCACTAATAAATAGTCTCAGACTTACACGTTTGCTGTAACATGCAGAAACAGTTGAACATTCCCCTTCTTTAATGGAGTTCATCACTGTTTGTCCAGTCGGATCACGTTCGATGCGATCGCTGATATGTTTCGCTTGCTGCAGATAATCCAGCCAGCTCCAAGAATTGCATCACTTGCATTACGGCACGGATTGTTTCGAATGTATTGCCTTGCTGTCGACTTTTGCTGATAAATCTCTGTATGACGACGAAACAGAGAAATAAGTCATCAATTCCATTCATTCTTTTCAATATGGAAAGAAATTATGTTCCCTTAAAGCTTAACGTTAACGATTGTATTGAGTACGTGCGTCATTTCAGTATTGAACACCTAATACCTGGAATCAAAATTTACTTATTTTTTTATATATTCTTGTAAAAATGATTCATTACTCGTGAACGAATGAATCGTGCTACTAACTTAGTCAGTGATCTAGATTCTACATACGTAACTCACAGGAATGAGGTCGTGATCCATCAAGCTCCCAGTGAACTTGAGGTTTTCCTTTTAAGAAAAATGTGACCTTGTTAGTGGAAGGAGCTGCAAGCAAGCTTCAAGACCATTGTGACTTGATTTAAAAACTTTAAAAGAGTTGAACAGTGCCTGGGACAACTAAAGACAAGATGATGGTCTAACAACACTCAGCTGAAGTGTGTCTTTAAAATAAAACAACAAAATTTTTGACAGCTGCTGACAATTGGAAGAAGTATCATTGGTATCTGGTCACCCTTTAGTACTTTTAGGAGTTCTTTCTGCCACTTTTGTCAGATATTCGCTTTGATACCTTCTAGAGTCTGTGGCTTGTTATCATAGACCTGTTACTTCAAAAAACTCAAAAGAAAGAAGTCGGGTGACCTTGTTGATCATGGTTCTGTACGAGCACTACTAGGCATTGCGGCATCTCTTGCCACCTGTTGTACCAGTATTGACCCCGGTGCCTGGGGACATTTGCGCCGAAATTCACGATGGGCCAAAATCACTGATGAATCAATTCTTAAAAATATTCAAATAGAGTATTCCGTACAGCGTTACATGGCTTGTGTGCATTCTGCATCCGCTTACTTCACAAATGTCAAAACACAACTGACAGTTACCGCCATTTACAAAAGTTATGGCATCTTCCGATAGTGTTTTATCGCACCTCCTATGTTGCATATCGAACAAGCACTCTGACTGCCAATAGCTACATTGTAAGGCCCTACCATGGAGTTAACCTTACAAGAATACAAAATTTTGCGTATGGCTGTGAGATATCTACATAAGCGGTTAATGGTGACTTTCCTGACAAGTCGCACAGGTGTTCGAAATAGTATTGAGCGAGGACCGCTTTGCTAGTTCTGCATTGACTTGGGCATTTGCTTAGACAGTGAGATGGGCTTGGACAGTGAGATGGGCTCTCCTCTCGAGTGATATTAACTGGCTGTCACTTCAAGAGATATAACCTAAAAGGTGGTAAAATCTCAGAAAAACTGGAACGCAATCAGTGAGAGTGTGAAGTGTCATGAAAAAGGGCTGAGTAGTGGGAAACTGGAGATAAAATCAAGGTGCTAAGGGTCGTGATGAAATACTTGATAGTCATTTCACGCGGAGTGTGGGCAAAGGAACAGATAGCTAAGCCTGTAGAAATCCCACGCCTTGATTGTTGAGCTTGATACCATCAAAGCTGAACGCTGATTTACTCTGCAAAACAATCCTTTGTGGGCGTATTTCTAACATCATACCCATTGCAGTAGCATTATGTCTAGAAAACAGTCCCAGCCAGATTCCAGAGAGGAGGAAGAAATGTCCTAATTGTTAGGTCACAACTGCAGAAGAAGAAGAACCTTTAAGGTGTTTTACTGTGCGAACTTCTCTGATGATTTTTTGCTACACGATGAGCTACATTTCTAGCGACTGGCAGCGAATATTGGACGCCATTTGATCATCGGTGAGGTATAGAAAACTTGCCTTTTGCCTTAGAAGGACCTAATAGTCCCCAAAACGGCAGGTAACTTTCAGAATTGGTCTTAAATATTAGCCCTTTTATTGCACTCCTCGGAGAGACCGGAGTATAATAAAAGTAGAATGCTCCAGTCGAATACCATTTAGCATTCTTCATAGAGATATCAAGAACGTCAGGGATTTGGTACAGCCCTCTGAGAGCAAATTGTTTTTGCATCCTTTAGAGTCGTTCTTCTACATACAATTCGTAAAACAACCCAACCGTCAAACGGAACCTAATCGTAAAGGAATCTTACGTTGCCATCCTCTACCACCCATGGCCTACAACTTGCCAAAACTATTTTCTTCTTCCATCCAGGAATACTCCTAGATATTCCGCTTCATTGGCGATCTGGATGGTGACATCATTAAGTTGATCATAATCGTCCTTTCTCCGATGGTACCGAGTGAACCGAAGCGCGCTGTTACCGACCTAAAATTTTATTTTTAGGTCAAGTAATGCACCAAGGCTCAAGTGTTTAGTGCGTTGGACTATGGAACAAGGAAATACAAGTCTAATTCCTAGACAACACCTTAAAGTTTTTTTTTTACGACCCTACCTCTCGTGAGCGTCTGACAAACATTCAAGAGCATTAATACGCACAACACGAATGGATGCGAGAAGCTAGGCCTTGGGTCCCATAGATCTGTCGCGCCAAATATTTATTTGGTGGTAGGCATAGTGCTCAAATCCGCAGTAATGGCAATGCTTGGTGTTCCTTGTACCTTGGCCAACGTATCCCGTGCATATCTCCTTATAGTGGCTTTCCACCAGACAAGAGCTTCATATGGTATCTGACTATTATAGTTTATAGACAGTGCATCAGTGGTTTCATGCCTCACTGTTGTCGTGCAGATGAAGGGAGTGTTATAAGCCTTGCGGACTCCACCTGTATGTCAAATGTTTGTCCAGTACCAAGGTACCTTAAGCAATCCGCAAGGTTCAGCTGCACACTATTCAGTTTCAACATTTTGAAGGATGGTTTCTTGAATTTTCTACAGAGTTCCAGATCTGTTTTGTTTCGGTTGACGTAAAATCCCCATTCCCTTGTCCATCTCCCAAGCTAAAAGCTGATTCCATCATTGGATTCAATGTGTCTACGAATTATCCGCAATTAAAAATGCTCATACGCAGTGATTCCTACTCCTCTGTTAGTTAGAATCTTAGGCATGACCAGAACCCAGAGAAAAGGGTATAAAACGCCTCCCTGAGGGATTCCTCCAATGACGGACTTTCTTATAAAATGATATCCGAGAATGGAATTCATGTTTCGTTTGCAATTCTTCAGAGTGCTTTTGATCGCCGCCCCTTTACATTGTTGAAAGCGCCTTCTATGTCTAAAAAAAAGTAGCTACTTACCACCTCGTGTAATCCACCGATGCGACCGATGTCTTGAGAAGGGACGACGACAGACTAGTAATGGGTCTGTCGTCTTTTGCTTGGGTGTGACTTGGTTTGTCTGCTTTAAGTATGAAGATGACTTGCCTTCACAATGATGCTATGTAGCCTAACTAGTTAAGAGATTTCCTAACCTTCGCTGGGTGGTACAACTTGATTGCAAATTCTTCCATAACACGATGGACTTACTTACTTAGGTAGCGCTACAGTCCAGGTTGGACCCGGACCTTAAACAACAATCCTCTCCAGTTAGCGGGGTTTTTGGGTAACTGGCTCCAATTACACGCACCAAGTTGGTAGAGGTCTCCTTCTTCTTGTACGCGCTACCTAAAGCAAGGTCTTCCTTTACTGCATTGTCCCTCCGGGTTGGAATCGAAAACTCTTTAGGCCTGAGCATTCCTCTATCGACAAACTGGTAATATCTGGGAACGCCCATTCGCTTCATATATTTCAATGCTACTCTCCGCCTTCTAGTAATTTTTGGTACGATTTACATCGATCTATTTAATTTGATTTTGTGTTTCCGAATATATAAACGCTCCTAGGTCTCATAGTTCCAGAACCTTTCAGTTTCCAGCTACTGATGGGCAAAATCAACAAGCCTCTACAAGGTACTGTTTAATGTTTGCGTTTTCTTTTACTTTTATGACCAGACATGCCTGTGTACTGAAATTCCTTTGCATAAATTTGTGAAAGATTCTGTACTCCGATAGATACAATAAAATAGTTATCCCTCTCATAACTTCCAAAGAAGTCAACATCTCAATGCGACCATGGCTCACAGTTTTGCACACATAAAATCCAAGCAATAATCATAAATTCCAAAATCTGAAGTGGCAATCATTTAGCTCTCCTCAACCGTCTTAGCACCGTCTTGTCACACAAAAGATATTCCAATAAAACTATATAAGATACGTATGGCATCGGCATCTCGCATATTTATCTATCACGACTTATACATCATTATCAGCTTCATTCGGCATTAAGTCATTGCGTATTCCATCGGCATTCTCAATATTGTCCATCCATCTATCCCATCCATCCGTTCATTTGGAATTTTAAAGACATAATCACTGTGATGGTGAGACATTCACCCAACCCACCAGTGCTGCGGGAGTGCGAGCATTTATGCTTCCTGGAGTGGTATACTATACAAAAGAGAAGACGAACCAGCCAAGAACCTGGCTCTGTCTGCAGTGTACTCTTAATTACCATCGTGTCGGTTAGATTTTCGTTTACCTGATTAAAATTCCATAGGCTGTAGGTAATTGCGGGTCAAGACAATCACTCAGTACAGTGTGGTGTTGTTTCTTTATTTTCTAATAACAGGAAACTCAATGTTGTATCATCACGAAGAGATAGCAACAAGCTTACTCACCTTGCCAATCACAGGTTTAGCATTGTTTTCTAATGTTATAATCGGTCTAATAAATATAACATTGATGTTAACAGATATACATTGAGTGGCTTTAAGTAAATCGAGGTCTTTTAAGCTTTAATCGAAGAATCATCTTTAGAGAGAAACGAGTACCTAGATATACAATTTGTATCTAACGTTCAGCATGATCAAATAGATTCGCATGATTGGCTGGCATTGAGACTTTCAATTAGCCAGAATGATGAACCTAAATGAATTAGAAGAACAAAATCACGATAACGCTAAGGGCTCTGAACTACTGTCGAGACAGAGATATGGTTTGTGTCCAGCATAGTTCCAATACAAGGGCGGACACTAGTCTTGTCTTTTCCTAACTACACGCAGGAGAGGAGGAACTGAAAAACACAAACTTTCGATGCACATCTCTTCGATCTTCAGTTGGAAGAAGTAAAAACCCTTTGGGAAGCCCGCAAGCTATAAAACAAAGCAGTTCATACAAAGAATAACAAGAATATGCCATTGGCCAGCTTCCAAAAGGAAACAAGACGCCTCAGGACTTATCCTCATATAGGCTACGCTTGTGCTTTTTAGTTCAGTGTAGAGAGCGTTCAGTTAAGTTCAAATCAGTTTACTGAACTAGTTCTTTCTTTTAGTTCAGTTAAGTTTACTGCTGAGGAAACTCTGTCTTGTGCGACTCTGGCAGATAAATTTGCAAAATTCCGTCCACAGAAACCAACACAACAATGTGCTCGAAGTCCTGTGCTGTGGGGAATAGACAAATCTGCAGAATACTCATATACAAACCAAAAGCCCTCCATTTCGCTCAATTGTTCTTACTAAACTACAGGGTATATCTGAGTTTGTTCAGCTACTGAACTAAATTAACTAAAGTAAAATAACATTGGGAACTAGTTCACTAGTTAGAGCTCTTTCTGAACTAGTTCGATCGTGTACTGCACAAAAGTGAAAGTGATAAGCACTGCAAGGAAAGCTATAGAGGGAATGCGTGGAACTACAAGTTCTGTGCTATTATTGCACTGAATACCAAGAACGCCTTTAGCACAGCACACTTAACATCTATCCTGCGAGGGCTCACTGCCAAAAGAACAATAGATAATGTCCGGACAATGTTGATACATTTTGTACTTGAAATATAGAGAACTGACCTACAGTACAGCGGATGACTCTCATTACAGGCGGCATTCGTAAAAGAAATTCACTACTTCCGCCCCGAATTTCTTAGGAATCTGCAGACGGTAAGGTGGAAATACAATAAGACATGTTGTCATTGGTATCAAGACCTCGGTGTATTAGGTCCAAGAACGGCTGCTTCACCTCCAGAGAAACAAAAATATAAGTATTTGGACTTCTCACAACTATTCGCTTTGTGCCTTCAATATTCTTCACGCTCGCGGAAGTGTGACAGACCTTACAGCTTAGCCGCACCTACATATGTACTTACTAACCAAGGTACCCAATTGAAACACTATTCACTGACCATAGGAGTTAACTACTCCTAGCTTTTCCACAAGATCGTCTGGTTTGTAGCAGTCGTCTTCCTAATAAGCCCACAAACAGCCTTAAACGCTAGTAAGCTTAGATTTGGTTAGGTTCGTGCTATTGTCTGCTACACTCCTATGGTTCGGAAGGCGGTCTGATCTGGATACACCCAGCGGTTCAGAAAATATGCCTGAGCCTACGCCCACATCCATCTTTGATCCATCTGTGTACGGGTAGGCTGACCGCCTTTTCATTCTTCTCTGCTCGGAAACGAGCTTATGAATGGTCTCTTAAAGTCTAGGTACGAAGGAAGATAGCCCATGGTATGAACCTTTCCTAGATATTTCTCCAGGATAATGGAATGACCCGGTCCACTACGCCTCCAACTATCTGACTAACTTATTCATAGTTGCCGTTGTCCGTTCAAGAACGTTCAGCCAAACTATTATTTTGTGACTGCCTTCGCAAGTTCTACCGGACAAGCTCGGTTACTTCTGTTCCTAATTTAGTTCATTATCGAGCCTCATGAGTTTTTTAGTGAAGTAATTTATTGACGCCTCATGAACGGTCCTACGTCAACGATTCTTTTCAGCAATTTTATCAAAAGTGCTAACGTAAACGTCCTCCAGTAATACTTGGATTTTATAAAATAGGGACAACTCAGTCTACAACCAAATCTTGGTACAGAGTTCTCGGTTATATCTTCTCAATTAAGCTCTGCACAGCAACACAAAACTGTAGCGCAAGCATTTCGTACTCCAAAAAAGGAGTTTCTAGCCTAATTGTTTTGCTAGATCGAAGAAGCAATGGTTTTCTAGAGCCAGTTTAAGTTGTCATGCATTGGAGATTTCAAAATGTTGCTCGAAATATGTAGTAGTGAACATTTCAACTTCTTTTCTTCCAGATCCTCTGTTGTAATCGCATCCATATGTCGACCCATCTTTAAGTCCTTGAATCGATGTCCAGTCCCTGCAAACAAGTACAAATCGAAAACTACGACGCATAAAAAATGAAATCCGTTAAAAAAAGGCGCACTACCAACCAAAGGGATCTATCTGAATGTGCGTTCACACATGTATCTTTAAGATATAATATGTTCTAGTTTATTCGCGTACCTGGAACCGGGATATTCGTTATTTTTATTCCTGTACTCCAGTTTTGATAAGACTTCGTATATAGACCGAAATGGTCAAGATTTGCATTGTCTAACGAAGAAAAAAAAAACTATCTATGTACCTACTGTGCAGTACATGGTATGCCGTGTGAAAGTATCTACAAGTAAATAAGATAACTGACCTCTCTGTGGAAGTGGAAGTCTGAGTGTCCTTTTTTTTTTTGTTTCTTTCAAACAAACAGAGTTCCTTTGCAGGCCACAAACTGCCCAGAACTAGAGCACGTATATTACGCGATTGTATCCTTAATTTGCATCTTATACCGAATGCGATGTGAAATATTCCCACAATAAAGCACACCGTATAGGCTCAGGTAGAAGAAAATCTTCGCGCAGGACGTTACTTCGTAGTCCTCTCCAAAAGGGGTGAATTTTATGGACATTCGGGTGGCACAGGTAAATCAGAGCAGCATCGTTCTCCTATTGTTTAGATCATGAATCTATTCTTCTGTGGGATGGTTAACTTGTAATTAATAATATTTTTTTTTCTTCAAGGAAGGGACTGTTTGTCCAAGAGATTCTGCTGATGGAATAGAGCTGCAGATGGACTTTGAAATGCAAAACGCCTGGATCCGATAAGTATCAGAAAGTCCTGAAAGTCATTCACTGCCATGTGGTTGTGATCTGAAATTTTTAGACAGGCGGGACACAACTATAAATTTCATTTGAACAACTTTGGTGGAAATATCGGTTTAGGACCGATAAGCATCCATTTCAACGATGCTCTAGCGAAGAGATTTCATCCCAAATTGAAAGGCCACCCAATGTTTGCCAAACGCTAAGTACGATCTAACGATCTAACAAACTCAAGCAAATGCCAGGAGCTCCCGCCCAAACATGTGAGTTGTATTCCAGTTTTGAAGGTTTATAGATAGAAGCCAAGGTAGCAGGACTGAAAAAACGTTTACACCTCTTAAGGAATCCGATGAGACTCCACAGCATGGGGTCTTAGCCGACGATTCATTAAAGCATAAGCAAAGTCAAGAGTACTGTCATCCGCAAGGGAATGGATTAAATTGCGAGTCAGAGAGAGTACGTCCTCGATAAATATTAAAAACAGAGTCGGAGAGAGAACTGAACCCTGGGGTACACCAGCATTGCTTGAGAATGAGGTAGAAGTATGTACATATATCCATCCAATACAACTTGTAATGAAGGATTACTTAAAAACTTTGCAATCTATGCTGAGAAGATACTATCGACAACGTAAGCTTGGATTTTGCTTAAGAGGGCCCTGCACCACACTCTATCTTTTAACTTTAGACTCCGAAAGGCGAACTCTTGAAAAACCTTTGGCATAACGAAATCTTTGAAATGAATCCCAGTTCTGGACCTGGTCCTAAGAAAAACCTAGAATTCTATCTAAGGATACTAAAGAAATTCAATCTCCCTTTATTCTAGGCCGGTTGTGGGGATTTTGGAAGTTTCACAACGTCTTAGTCCAGGTATTACAAGGCCATTAGCAAGCTCTCGTCTTGTAAAAAAGTGAAACGTCTGAAAACCTTGAACTATAATGGATAATGAGATCAAAATTAAAACATCTAGGTACGCTGACAAACCACGCTAGCTTTTGTATAGAATAGGACTCGGTTTAAACGGCTTATAGTTCAGAATCTGAGTCAAACAGAGTGGGTCTGAGAATTAATACAGCCAAAACAAAGTTTCGTACACCTGGACAGGAGATCGAGAAAGTTAATAGCTTCCTGGGAAAAAACTAGGTTAAAAGCTAAGGAACACAGCTAGGACCATTCTTTTCTAATGAAAAGTCAGTACCGCTTTGGGGGTACAAAACTTAGCAGTTGACTCTATTTTGCAATAGACGTCTTTGCTGGTAGATGTCAATGGAAATTTTTAAGAATTTTCTAGCTAAGCCGTATCTCGATCGAACAGCTCTAAGGGCCATTCACAGCCCAGCGACCTGCGAATGCAGTTAAGCGAATGTTCGTAAATTTTGACATTGCAATCACAGCAATTTTTTTCTGGTCGCAGGAATCTGCCAATTTTAGTTGTCATTACCAACCAAGAAGCACAAAACAAACGAATTGTGAGGTTAAACTCGAGCGAGTGTGGATTGCGTCCTCCATTGTGTGGAATGTGAATAAACTTTGACAGTTCGCAAAAACCATTCGCCTATTCGCGGAAAAATAAGCGAATTGGTAATTTCTTCACTAAATTAAGTTCTGTTCTTTTGGAAATTGACAATGGCGTCCAGTTCGCAGTTCGCGCATTCGCAAGTCGCTGAACTGTGAATGGACCTTAAATGAGAACAAGTCACGAATCCTACAAGACGAGCTGAAGACGATTCCGTTCCAAAATGTAATACAATGAAATCCACTAACTTAAATTGATGGAGGAATGGGCAAACTTATCACAGGATAGTTATGGAGAGACCACTCTCTCTGGGAATGACTTACGGAGAACTGAAACTTTGCGACAACCCAAAAAAGACACAAGACACATTAGACTATCCCTGTCTTATCTAGGAATGCATTCTTCTTGTCTAAGCCACGGTGTGTCTGATGGGACCGGTAGTCCCCATACACGCTAATTTTAGTATCCTGGTCAGCGCCTTTCTGAAGTGGAGCACCCGTAGGATATAATGTATCTGATGATGACCGATGGCTATTCTTACATTTGTCGTGTTTTTCTGATACCCCCGCAGCCGGGCTATCGGCATTTGAACTTTTACACCGCCATGTTGGTACGTGTGATTTCGATGTTATGACATTAGTTGTCAACAAAATATTCGGCTGTCAAGCAATAAACGTCTGGAAAAAAAAGAGAGGACGCGGCTATGTTCTATGTTTTTTGTCACCGTCCTCGTTTTACCCTAAGATTCCCAAAATATTGACGATTCTTCCTTCAATTAAACAAAAAATGGTTGAAAGTCTCGAATATTAAACTCACTTTTTCCTCGCAAATCCAAAATGAAGACAATTGTTTGCTCTTTTCTCCATTTACCTCCATAGCTGACTCCTTTTTGTTTTTCGGGCAAACAGGAGCATTGTACAAGGGAACTTATAATTGGATCATCGCTACGAACACTCCCTACTTTTACAGAGATATCAACGTCTATAAATAAAAAGCATTAGTTTCACGCAACATCTTGCTGAATTCCTAGGCAGCAGGTCTCCTACTGCGGATGAAATCAAGACTTGGAGGGAGTAGCTTGCAGTTTCTGTTTAACGTGTAAAATTTGCCTCTAATGCCTGTGGATGTTTTAAAAAAGGACGACTATTGTTGAAGGTTCCTAGGGCTAGGAAAGCCGCTGGCATACATTTTTTGTAGTGCAGTGATCTTTCGGTCTTCGTTACCACCTAATGCAGGTCTGTCTCAACAGATCGGGCTTTAGCATAGGCGTGTTGGACAGGAATGTCAAAATGTACAAATCTTTCAAATGTCTAAAGCTAATCGGTCTGTCAGTCAGTCTTGGCTAACTGCCTTGTAAACTAGTATCAAGTGACGTAAGACTATGTAAGTCTCAAGAAGTGTCTCAAAGTAATAAATCTCTTCCACACAACCGTTCCTTGGCTGAACTCATAAATTAACCCCAAAGCGATGCATCTACAAATTTTAATCTCATTCCAGAGAGGAAAATTATAATTGTCTTCATCCATAAAACCCAACCCCATATGTTTAGCAACGGAGGTCATGCGTGTAATACTTAAGATGCGTGAATAACATCGTATAAAACAAAACTCCAAGGATTGCGAACAGATGACCGCTTCTTGTCGTTCAGAAATGCCATCGCTGAGATCAACCCCTGAAGATGTCCCATGCATTTATGAAAACAACTCAAAGTGACCCCTTCGACTGAACCCTAAGCACAAAAGGTCCAGCACGGCAATCAGAACAAGAGCAGTTCAGTTCAGTTCGGTAGAACCCGAATCAGGGGATAGGCTAATATGTAAATTAGAACTCGATCTTGATTAACCCGCCAATTTTCCATAGCACAGTGGTCAAGATCCCAATCTTAAGCCATGCAGGTATTAATTCAAGAAAATTGTCTGTTTGACACTAGGGAGCAATGGGACGACACTAACAAAGGGTCAGCGGGGTAATGGCAAGTTATGGTCAGTCCCTGATTTGCATATTATTATTTATATCCCGAAGGAAGGATGCGTTTCTTTTGATTTTTTTTTTTTTATTTTTTTTTTTTTTGAAATCCTTTGCGACTGACCGCTGGGGTCAGTTGACAGGATAACATGTCTTCTTCTCGTATATCCTTTGCTGGGCCTTTGGCTTCTTCAGGGATGAGTGGACACCCATTGATATCTTAAGGGTTCTGGTGTTATTCGTGCGTGTATCTGTGTGTAATTCTCACAAAATAAAAGCACTTCAAGTCGCTGCATGCTGGGTTATATAAAATTCGAATTGGAAATGCTTGCCTTATGTATTTAGGGATACGATTTGGGCGGGGATTAGGTGTACATATGGCTTATGTAAAGTTTTGGATTTATGTACTTAAAACTTCGAAAGTGTAACGGTCAGCACATTGAATAGGCTTCAATTGGGTACGTATTTACCTTCGTAAAACGAAATCAATGGACCTTTTCGAATAGAACTAGATTTGACAGCATTTCGGTTACGATTCTCCACAAAGTCCTGAAAGGATTTTCTTCAAAACAATCTGCATTTCGTGAATGCTACTGGAATCACCGGTTGCCCTAAAAAAATGTTAAGAAAGCAACAAAACATATCCAAATCGTTTCAAATGTATCTCTGCCATCTAGATGCTTCGATTTTGGCGGGATTATAGTCCTTAAATTATATCTAGATAGATGGGAAAGGTGGGTCCTTGTGAATAGAGTCTCCAAAGTGACGTCCTCAGAAGAATGGATGTATTATGATGTCTGAAACATCAGATGGATCTTTTTTATTTCAGGAAGTAGTGTTCTATTCGTCAAAAGGGGATCCGAAGAGTAGACTAAATCTACAGCCAGTGGCACTAACCATAGGCTTGTACCCGAGACCACCTTGGACTAGCAGCTATCTTTTAGGAAAAATTATGAATATGATGGGAAGAAGATGCTCAATGAATACGGAATACGCAAGAAGAACTTGGAAACAAATCAGCGAAAACAAGTCAGTCTTTTCGGACGGAAGAGTTGTAAGGTACTTGCAACATACATTCCCGAAGACTGGGTGTATCTTATTTAACAAACTCTCATCCTTTCTACTATTAAATGTGAAATTCCTCCACAGATCTTACACATCTTAGATCCATTTTTTCTGGAACCCACTAATCGATACATTTCGGTGTGCTTTCCGGCCTAAAAGATCGACGATAAAAAGTAAACAAGGAATTTAAAGTTGGACATGATAAGATTCCTTGTCTACAACTACACGAGATGCTGACAAAATTCAAGATTAGACTATCTCTGGAGTGTGGCTAACCCAAACATGTTTACGGTTTTCGTTGCGATTTAATCAGACTGTGTTTATATTTTTGTTTTTGTCAGGATAGACGAGTCTGTTGTACAAGTGTTAGCAGAAAGTAAGACGTGCTTACTGGAATTTTTTAATCTTTTGGATAAAGTAGTCAAGGCGTTTCATTGCTGAGACCAATCAAGGGCGTTTTCGGCCATAGCAACCATCTATGAACGTGTATATGCCCCATCTTCCATGGAAGGTTCATCCTCACAACAATTACACATAAATCTCGACCAAGCTGTCCATGATGTTCAGTAGAAAGGTACAAAAGCAGCAACACAATATAATGCCTGGAGAAAATAGCCAAAGAATCTCCTGAATAAAATGAGAATAGGGCTGCCAAGTCAAGGACGTCAAAAGTCTTGCAATCGGATCAGTATCTGTATGAAATTTCTTTAAGAAAGGAGGAGACTCCAAAATGAAGGATTGTTTATTTGTTTAGCAGGGAATGCCGGCAACTGTCTTATGGCTTTCATGTAAAGATACTTTTGAGACAAGAAGAAGTCAACTTGTAAACAGTCGCAGTTTTACAAATATGGAGCTGATATTGTGGAAGTTTACGTAGAAAAAATAATACAAAGGTTTGTGAGCGATAGATCCATGGAATCAAGGGTCTTAGGTCCTTACACCCATTCCCTGTGAGCGTGTTTGAAGAACAATTGTATTCTTGGATGCTCGCGAGTGGTCGAACAGTGAAAAAAGCTGTTTGGTATTGTCTGGGAATTGAAAATCGAAAGTCTTGCATAGCAGTTTGACGCACTAACAATAGAGTACATTTTACATCCTTTAGACAGCTGTGGATAGAATCGAAGAATCAGCTTTAGAAATCCTTGCTAAGTATTCAATATTGGATTTTAGTAGGTATATTGTGTTTCTAGGGTCGTTTTGCACTTTTGGAAAACAAAACAACATTTCCGAATGCTCCTGGTGTGTCATCCACCCTAAGGACATTCATGGCAATAAAAATAAGCCAAGAGAACTCAATCCTAAAATTAAAATAACAAAACCAAGTACAGGCTATGTTCATAGCTTATACAACCCGGGATGAATCTCTGCCTGGGACGCAGCAGCCTCTACTTTCTTTGAACCCAGCCACTCTGGTATCCGCTATAGCTTGTTCATTCAAATGGTCGTTCTTGTCGCCTCGAACACAAGGATCATTATTCGAATATCCTATTTGGTAGTGCAGTCGAGGTTTGTTGTTCCACATCATGCTGGAGAGTGTTCAACATTTGCTCTGCTTTCTTCCTTATCGTATAGCACTCAACTCCATATAGCAGAATTGGTAGGAGCAGGTAAGTATTTTGTCTTCCGAGTAAGTAGCTTCGATTCGAGTAGGTTTCCCAAGCAAGGTGTGTCTTTTACTAGGTAAATTCTTAAACCATTTTAAAGCTGCAATTGTCAACAATGAATTTGGGGCTTGGTGGTCAATATTTCTTTGTTTGTTACTTTGCTTGCTTTTATCCTCATTCACCCTTAAAGCCAATTCGTATGGTCTACTCTTCGATTGCATTAAAAGCTACCAGCAACTAAGCAGATTTACTGTACAAAGTTGAAGAAAAAACCAATGGATAGGATCTTGAAGGCGACATTTAGCAATGATGAGACTCAGTAGTTCTTGCAAAACATAGAATAACCTGTTCTGAAGAAGGGGTATGAATGTCTAGATGACTATGTTTCCTTCATTCCTTGGAAATGCCTGCACTTTGGTTGGCTTTTGCTACCTCCTTGAAGATGTTGCGATACTGGTTTCACAAAGTGTTGGTGTTTGTTGATAGTGAATGCACTTCAGAAGGCCTCTTTAGTCATTAACTACTTTAGTCGTTCCAATCGGTTAGCAGCTACTTTACGTTGAAAAGGTCTGAGTTTCACATCAACAAGACAGTGATCAGAGCAGACGATGTATCCCTACGCGTCTAATAAGTGTCTCACCTCCGTTCTGAAAGTCATACAAATACTCCTTGATAGAGTTTTCAGCTTCATCGGAGTTAGATACTGTCTTGATCCGGATCACACCGAGGCTATCGCTCTATGCTTAGAGTCAATTATTTAGAGCCATAGCCGATCTTCAGGCTAACTCTTTCCAATTTTTGGTTACAGTTGTACTAAATGTAGCAAGTTTTCCTGATCCTATCCATAGTTTTTCTTGGACTACCTGGAAGGACATTTACATTTGTGACCAGTACCGGGAGTGCACAGTGTACGTAAAGTTCAAGTCCATACCTTAGTTCATAGTCTGTGATCATACTGGGTCTTAATCTGAAATGATTGGGTCCATTGTTATCCCTTATCCCTTAACCTGGAGGAGCAGTTCCATTATAGAAAACCACTAGTACGAGGGACCGGTTACACCGATCTCAGTAACCCACTCGGTTCTAAGTATTTAGGGATCATCGGCCATCATCTCCTTTCCAAAATGTTTGGAAATCTTAATAATTTCGAATGGGCCTCAGCCTCGAAGGGTCTCAGATACTTTCTGCTTTCGTTTGAAGGTGTGAAGTCCGGAAAAAACTCGGTGGAAGCAAGGATGTAAGAAGACTGTCTACGATGTGGAACTTTTCTACTCTTCCAGTATTCCTATGTAAATCTCCTAAGGGCGGCTAGTATCCAATTTGTTTATATTTTTCGTGTTCAGGTCGTCCTTCCAATATGTCTTCTGCTTAAGTTTGGAGGTGAAATGGTCAGATGAGGCAGTTTTCATCATTTTTATCGACTCATGGCACCTCGTTGCGAAGACGGATATTTCATTTGAAACAAATGGTTACCCAATAATTGTTTTCCAGATTCGATTATCCGCTCGCAGTCAGGAATATGACTGCAAACTGTTCAAGCCATACCTAGGCACATGGTATGTATCTAAGTGCAGATATTAAAAAAAAAAAAATTAAAAAATAAAAGTGAAAACGCAGTCAACGAATCACTCAAGATTTGTACCCCTCTCGGGTTGTTGCTGTTGGTCGCATAACAATGCTCGATGGCCATGCACTGCGCAGCACACGGAGCACGGCTCGTGCGGCCATCTTCGATGGTTTTCGCTTGTTCCTCTCCTTCCTCTGTGTATCTATTACACAGCAGTGAGGCAGCCGCTCCAGCAGCAGCATTACAAATTGTAACTGCCTTGTGCAGTTTTAATTATCCAAGAAACATTTTTTAATTGCATGCAATTAATTAGCGGATTTACCCGCTCGTTGGTGTAGAGAGTGGAAGTTGCCAGCACTTTGGGTGCATTCGGTGGGGCTGCACAGTTTCCTACTTCTCGGTAAGCTGAAGCCCGTGTCTGCAGTATTGATTTGGCAAACTCTCGTGTCTGCGTGTTTTTAGTGTTTTTTTTTTCTATTTTTTAGCCCCGGCTAAGAGGAGAAATCGAGTGTCAATAAGCGAGCAGAAGAGGTAACCAGATGGTTAGATGGTGGTGTTACATTATATACTAGACGTCTAGTTAGTTGTTTTTGTTTTTGTTTTTCGCAGTTATTTAGCGCAGATGAAAGTGATCTATCTGCACAGTTGCACTGCTAGTGCCTTGCACCAGTCTACTAAGCGTTTTAATTGCATGTATTACGTATTCCGATCTTGCACATGATGGCGGACGGTGGCAACTTCCTTGTGCATTGCATTATTAAATTAATAAATTTTCAGTTTGAATGCACTATCTTCTTCCATCTTGGATAAGTGCATTGCAATTCGTATATGCGGGCGATGTTGATGGTATCTACTGTTTGGAGTTGTCCAGCATTGGACGAAGGTTGTGGGCAGGATTGACTTCTTGTTGTGTCTCACGCTCTACTATGAACACATCTATGAAAAGATTAGGTCCTTCAGAACTTTTGTGGTAAATAATTCAAATTTTAAGAAAATTTTGAGAAAGCGTTGCTGACTGTTGGACTGTTAAGATCCATTCTCCACATTTGCTTAGGCTGGGACATGAGCGGGAATAGTCACCAAATCTTCTACAGGCTTGTTTCTAACTTCCTTCTGTCAAAAACTGAGTTTAGGAAACCGATTTTCGAGTCCTATCTTGGAGTCACGTACTATTAACATGCATAGACAGGGTGCGCCATCTTTTATGTCGGTATGTAAACAGTAGATAACTTTGACATTTATCAACCGATTGACTTGAGCAGACATGTTTCTGAAACGTCAGTTCTGTACAATTTTAACCATGAATCGTTTTTTACCGAAACAATGTGTGGAAATAGTGACGCTGTACATTGAAAATAGTCGTTCAGAGTTATTAACTCAACGTGAACCAGCACCTTCTGACGACTCTATTTGTCGGTTGCTGTCGAATTTTGTTCAGCACCAGCCAGTAGGAGATTGGCGACATGCCATTCATCAACGTCGAAGAAGTTCGAATAAGCTGGTTCAAGTGGTAAGATACGTCCACTTGTGTCGTATCGTACCGTGTTCAAAATTTTGGCGTCAGTGGAACCACGATGCGACGCATTTTAATAGACGATTTGCAGTTGTTTCCGAATAAATTGCAAATATTACTGGCAGACAGTCCACGTCGCTTGGAATACGTCCAAACCGTCGCTCAAATGGTTGACACAACCTGATTTTAATGACCGACGAGGCCCAGTTTGCAATCTCTGGCGTCCTTAACAAGCAAAATTGCCGCATTTGGGGACCGGAGAATCGACACGAGATTCCTGAAACACCTTTCCATGACCCAAAATTGACTATTTGGCCGGCGTTTGTGCCAAAACCATCATTTTTCTTCAGAGAAGACGAAACAGTCGATAGGAATCGATAAATGTCTAAAATGGTCTGGACGGTTAGTGGTTTCAACAAATGGTGCTCCATCCCATACTGCAAATGAAACAATGGGGTTTCTACAACAAAAATTTTCTGGACGTGAGCTGTCAAAAAATTGCGACATTGACTGGCCATCCAGATCTTCAGTTTTGACCCCTACGGACTTCTTCTTAAGAGGTTATTTGAGAAGAAAAGTATACCTCAGCACGCATTAGACCATTTATGAGCTCAAGGCAAATATTTGTGCCGAAATCATAGCTATACCGCCAGAGATGCTCGAAAAAGTGATGGAAAACGCATCAAAAAGGGCACATTTTGCTTTGATCAGTAGGGGCTACGGTCGATTGGTAGAGCTCCCGCTGGTAATATGACCAAAACGCCGAGCAAAGAATAATCGTTTGAAGGAATTAATCCATCTGCGTAAGACTGATTCACTATGATAGACTGACAGGAACACCTCCAATATTCAGCAGATTGTTGCATTTTCTGTTGACCCTAAAAGTGGCCATAGCTTGTAATGGGTTTTTCAATGGGAACATAACAATTTTGTTGATTAATGCAAATGAATCCTTAAGCTATTTTTATGATCCGTCAATTTTTAAATCGTCGGCGAAGGTATACAATTTTATTATCGTGAAGTTCTTCAACAAATTGCCTTTGAAAATTATTAAAAACAAGGCTCTGAGTCAGTGGTCGGAACTTTAAGGGCACTTACACCAAATCTCGGAAGTAATAGTCGTTCCACCAGACAGGCTGTAGTGGATAAATTTGAGTCAACACACTGAATGTTCCTGTGCCAAGATCTTGGCCTACATCCTCACAAGATCAAATTAACTCAAGAACTGAAGTCTCTTGATCATTTGAAGCATTTTGGATAGGTTAGCCGATTAGACTCTCCAAAAGTTTGAAGAAAACGCAGAATTTCATCGAAAAGTCATCTTCAGTCTTGAAGCTCATTTCTGGCTTAATGGCTGCATTTTTGGACAGCAACAAACCCACATATGCTACAGGGACACGGACAACTTTTTGGCCCAAAATTGACATCAGTGATATGTGGTTCCAAGAAGACAGTGTCACATGCCACTAAGCTGGTCAAACAATTGATCTATTGAAGGAGAAGTTCAGTAATGGTGTAATCTCGAGAAATGGTTCAGTCGAATGCGTGCCTCGCTCATGCCATTTAACACCGTTAAAACCCAAAATTCTCAAGATTTCGGCCGATATCTGTGGAAGAGTTGTGGAAAATTTGCCCCAAAGAATCGATCGATCATATGGAAGAGATCGAATTCCATACATACCAGTGTTTACATGCCTTGAATAAAGCTCTGACCGATATCTCAATTTTTTTGCATTTTATTTAAAAACGAAATTGAAATGTACACACTTATTGAAAAACCCTTTACATTCGATTCGATTGAAGATGAAGTACAACGTCATTCGATTGGCTTTCACGTGAAAACGTAACCAGTTAACTCTTGACCAGATAACAATGCGATTTTTTCCAATTGTTATGTTTCAGCGGCTGTCAAAGGTACCAATGATATCCAGCTGTCAAAATATTCAGAAAGGTTTGCCATTCCTTCGTACATCATTTTAGGCTTGCCGAACGTGCGCAAATTATTAAAACAATTTTTTGAAACTCCAGCTCAGTTGTAAATACGGAACGTGAAATTCGTCGTGATGTCGGTCGTCATCATGGCGTCGCACAATGGAAAACTTTAAGCGAAATGAAGAAAACATAATCGCCGTAGCGGCCAGTATCGAAAATGAACCCGAAATCGCGATTCGGTCCCGAGTAGCTGAATCGGGCATCGCAAGAAACTCAACCCGGCTTATTTTGCTGTTGGATTTGGGCATGGATTGGGTCCGCATAAAATGATGCTGAAGCAAGACTTGAAGCCAGACGACCATAGACAACGCAGTGAGTTCGCTGATTAGGCGCCTATGGAAATGTTGGTCGGAGATCGGAATTTTGACCAAAAAACCATCTTTTCGGACGAGGCCTATTAAGGAGAACTGCAGCGAATACAATCCACAAGTATTCGACCGAGCATCAATGGATCCACAAGAGTTCACTGTTTGGTGCGATTTATGGCGTGCGGCATCATTGGACCTTATTTTGCAATGAGAAAGAAAAAACAAACCAACTACCTTGAACGAGCTCGAGGTCAACATTCGAGACCTGCACTTATTGGGCCGAGTCATCAGAAATTGGACCGACTGCTTGTAGCACTGCCAGTGTTCCACACATAATGACATGGATATAGCTAGCCGGACACCTTTTAGTTTTCTATTTATCTGGTAACCCTATAGTTGCTATGTAGCTGTTTCCTGATCAACCCAACCCTCGTCCAGACACATCCTTGAAGCCTTCACAGCCTTGAAGCCTTCATGTCGTTGCCAGGTCATCATCGATCCACCAACTAAGAGAAACTTCCATCAATCTCAGGAGGGTGTTCTCGGTCCTGAATGATCTCGTGACCACAAGAATCAATTTCCTGAATTTTCCTTCCCATTCCCAGTTTTGACATTTCCCTCATCCACACAATCACAAAGATCATCATCATCGTTATTACGAGTACAGACGTTGTTTGGTGTCATCGCATGACCTCACGAATTACACCCTTAACAGAGAACGGTAAAGTTCATGTAGCATGATTAAATTAGAATTTAAATGGCATTAGAACGGATGATGGTTAGGGTGTGTGTTGCGCAAACAAAAGGAACTCATTCATCCCCCAATTATTGTGCTTTTGGCTGGTTGTCTCTGGTAGTCTCTGGGAAGACCGCCTGACGCAGTTCCGGCTTCGAAAGTGGATGTACGAGTAATGTGATGTTATTACGAGATGAATGGCAAATTAAATCCTCAAATTGAATGTTTGTGCTCGGTGGGTTGAGAGGGATGATGATGTTCTAAAAGTCAAGGGCGTACTTCACCCACCAAAGTGATGCACGGTGTGAGTCTTTGCGGATAAATTGCGTGAAATTGAGTAATTAAGTTGAGGGTTTGGGATTGTTTGGTTTCATCGCGGATTACTACTGTCTGACGAAGGAGGAGGGTTGGACATGAAGCTGCCGAGGGTGACTGATGACTTTTTGACGAGCCTTCGTTTGCTGCTAATTGTTTGATACTGAAATGTGTAGGTGAGGTGTTGAATAGAACTGTTTGGTTAAGAAGGCAAAGTTTTTGTCAGTTTTACAGGATAATCTGAGGCTGTCCGTATGTTATGATTGAACTGAGCGATAGGTGAGACTAAGCCTTCATCAAAACGAGAGAGCTTTGTGCATTTTTTTTAAATTCTGGCGACTTTCTAGCGAAGGAATTCGACTGGAATTTAAAATGATTGCAATAACCATGTAGCTTCAAGGAGCTCTGCTAGCTCTTGCTCCATCCAAGGTCAGCTAATGAAACCTTGTTTTCGTAAGTCATACTTTCACAAGGAGTGATAAAATTGTCCTTAATCTTGGAGAACTATGGATCTGTAACCCAACTGTGCATGGAAAAGTGTATTAGACTGAGGACAGTAAGAACTAGAACCGTCAAATAAACTCTTGGTAACAGCATTTCAACTGATCCGTAAACAGAGGAACACCTACTGTTAAGGCTCGACAAGAACCTAGGCAAGGAAGTGTCGGATGAGTTCGGTAATCGGTACGATCATGGAAGATGCTTCGAATAAGGTAAGTACATGGGCTGCTTGTTGTTGACTTGTTGTCAATCCAAGTGAGTCTGAACTGATGGGTTTTAGAACGAAAATCATAATACCGGCCTTTCTGGCTCAATGCGAACTATTTAGAAGTTGAACTCGATTCAAAGCTTAAAGACAAGTCTTGGTTGAAGAAACATCAAATAAATGAATAAAGTGCAATGGACAGCGGCTACAGGTCGTATACATAAGTATCTCTGCGTATACAACATCAAGGTGTTGTTTCGAAGTTAGATTAAGTTATCCAAGCATGGTGTTAGTAAACTCTATTCCACGGTCATGATAATATTCTATATCTCTTCCCTAAGAATCTGACACTGACTCTAACCTTAAAAAAGATTTTCCAGGAAGTTTCCAATGAGGGTTTACTTTAAAATATTGTCAACCCTGCTAACAGTTTGCCTGGTCATTGCCTAAGTCGGTGGAACAAAGAACGTTGCAACTATCGTTAAGAACAGTCTCATCCAAAACCCGGAGTACAGCAACCTAGAGGGGAACCGTAAAATTGAGTTTCAGTCCTTTTTAGATTCCTCGCGAAGGTGGTTCATATCCAGTCAATGGAAAATTCTCTCCAACTTTCTATCAAATAGTGGCACTAGTTGCAGACTTTTACAACTAAAATTTGTTAAAAACCAAAGATTTACAAAACAAAAGTGATACCAACATCATAAGGATTGTAACATACATTGTCGCTACTCCAACAATGGGTGCGAGAGTTTGTCCGGATCTCAAACTAAATAAAACTCTCTTCGATAACTTAAACGAGGAAAGGGCTTTTGGACAAACTAGCTTCGCAAATACCGCAGGATTAATGTAAAAACTTCCCTTCCTTCTCTTAATTTGTTTAACAATATAAGCAACAAGGTTCCGTGACTTGTGTAAGCTTCCACCCAACATAAAATACGGGTGAATCTCTTCAAAACTATGTGAGAAAACCCATCTGTCCCTTACTATTGGGATTTACAGAGATTTAAGCTATTAAAAGGGTTCAGGAAGATCATCTCTTCGCTTGCAATAGCATTTAAGACAGAAATTTTGAATGTGGCTCTAAAATATTGTCATTACCAAAGCCTCGTGTGTTTTTCCAAAAACTAAAGATCTTGGTTTATTCCAGGTAATATAACATACAGAATCCTTACAAAGCTACCGCCCAATACCCTTCCTGTCCCTTGATGTGAAACTCCTTAAGGCATAATACTCAATCGAATAAAAATTACAAGTTCGATGAGCAATGCTCAGTGGCATTTTATTCAACAAACAAAAGAACGGCATGCCTCAAGGCTCGATGCTTGCTACTGTTCTATTCTATCACCTACCAGGCACACTACTATGTCGACGACATGCCATTTACGTTGCACCAGTTCTTTCACCTTTCGGTTCCAGAATGTGTGTACAGCTCCAAGTTGACTAAACAGTCGCCACACTAACAAGATCAACTGAAAACCACCATTAGAATAATATCTACATAAGCCCTAATTGAATGGACCCCATGCTTTGAAAGATAGCTCCACCTGACCAAAGAAGGAAGGAGGCACTGAGAAGAATACTCTTTGCACTCTAAACAGCGTTCAAAATGCCTCCTTTAAGGTGTAGACTGAGTGCTGAAAACTTGTCTCCACAAGAGTTCCGAGCACGTAAACAGAGAATTTGAATCCTGTATAGAACTGGCCCTAGGTTCAGTTTTTCATGATGAAAAATAGCGCCAGCTAAACCCATCATTAATACAAAAGTCTGACAGAAAGACCTTGCTAATGTCTGCAGTCCTAAATGTTTTCCGTCTAACAACTGATGTCGCATCCGATCTTCACCAATCAAAAGATAATGATGTCTGTCCTCCGTGTCTCTGCCATTCATCTCATTTAGTCGCGTCAATAGTCGCTTCCCTCAGTCATTTAGATGGCCACTTTGTAACCTATCTGTCCGTCAGAGAAGACATATCATTATGACAAATGGAAATAGAAACCACCGACCAGGTAGTAGATTACAATGATGTTTTCCCACTCGTCCGCTGAGACTGGCTTCTTTCGACGGGAGACAAACAGTGATGAAACCAAACAAGAAGTGTTAATTACCCAAAACACCGAATGACAAGAAAAGTAAGTTAATGAGTGCATTTAGGAAGAGCTGCGGTTGCCCATTAAAAATCTTGTTTTGCATGGTAGTGAAGCGGAACCAGTTGAATGTGGATTTCTTAATGACAACAAATCTATTTGCACAGGTTTTTTCGGATAGGTTTACCTTAGAAAAGCACTGTACTTGTTGACTTTAAATGGATATGACTAAGAGGTTGTCTTTGTTTCCTTCTGGCAGCAAATGACCTCAACTCACTTATTTACTTGGACGGCCTTCAAATTTTGATAGCGGATCGATGCTTATAATAAAATATTTCCAAGAATTAATTCTGTGTTTCACAGGAGCGAAAAATTCGATAGAATTCTTTATCTGGACTTACAAGTCTGATTGAATTTCGTTCAGATGACATAATTTTCTAATCTTGAAGAAATATAAAATACGCATTTGGGGTTTTTCTCACATTAAACGGGTTTCGAAGAAGTGCTAGGTTTAGTCGGAAACGCAAAAATAAAACATGATCAGGGCACGCTTGTAACCGCCATCTATCCAGTCGACCATGAACTAACAAAAGCAGAATCTACTTTCTAGATGCTATGTAGTCAAACGTATCTGATCGATAGAGAGATCGCGTTTTGACAGAAAAGAAAGCAAAGTCAGTTTGAAAAATGTCAAAAAACACAGCTGATCTGTTCGTATATCTTCACTCTTCGGCTATACTTTATAAATTAAATGAATTATCTTCCATAAACAAAACAATTACATTTCAGTTGAGGTACAGCCAAATGATTTGCTACACGAGCCTACCAGAGGATATGATTAATTGTTGAACGCGTGAAGTATTTTACTTTTATTTTAAGTGAAACTGAAATTCTTTCAAAAAGTAGAGAGATCTTGCTTTCTTTGTTTAGCAATTTTCATACTTAAACCTTCTTTACAGTTTTCTTTTCCATACAAATGAATGTATCGCTGAGATACTTTGAAAAACAGAGTCTATACTTTATCTTAAATGAAAATGGGAAGTAAGGATGCGAGTTATGACATATGAAATGTCACCTGTCAGTTTGCTGAATCTGGAACTGAGTTTTTTTACATTTGGAAATGTCACTCGTCACTCGATGAAATGGTGGCAAATTCGCAAAAATATGAAACCAAATCAATTTCATTGTTGTGAACAGCATTAGCTTTGTTGTAAAAAGAATTTGTTGTTGAAAAGCAAACCATTTTCTTTAGCGTCAACAAGTAATATGTCAAAAAGAGTACGCGGAAGTGTTCAGATATATCTATCAATCGGACAACGCAATTGTCAAAAAAATCCAGGCTGTCAGTTCTGTGCAAACGGGTTCATACAATTGTTGAAGCACATGAAATGGCGACCCGACTTATACTAGAAATTGAATAAAGTATCCGATAGGGCTATGTGAGAATTCCAGACTCCCAATCGGTCATGGATAGAGTCTGAGCAAACATTGACGTTTATTTCATGATGTACTTATAGTTGTTCTATTTCAAGTGAGCAACAAGATCGGTTACATGCTTTCGTAATGCGTAATGTAATGAAAATAAGAAAAACGAGGTCAAAACAAAAGAAAACTAATCCGAGATCATTTGCTTCCTTGATGAGTGCTAACCACTAAAAAGATCTGCAATGTCATGGTAGAGCAGATCATAGAAGAGCAAGAGGATCAAACCAAGCCGCCTTTAACAATCAATTCAATCAATGAGTGTAGCGATAGCGAGCAGGATGACCCTTTGAGAACACATGCGTATAGGATGGATATTTGCAATTTTTCTGCGAACACTCCTGTCCCGATGCCACCGTCTAACTACTAACCATCTTCGTAAGCCATGGTCATTTCTTCCCTATTCCAAACTACCCTAGATAAGGTCCCTACAACGTAATTAATCTTTTTCTAAAACTAAGTTTAAGTGTGGCGCAAGCCTTTGAGAGTGGCTTTCAGATCTTCCGCTGACAAGTTTCTCGCAATGTCCCTCAGCTATGAATGTCCTAATCTTCCTTAAATGTATTCCCACCCAGACGAAGTGTCTTTCTGTTCCATACCTGATTTCACTTGACTTGGAATGTATGTAGGAGTCCATCAAACTCCTCCGTCTCATGCATACCCAATGCAACTCGAAGTATATTCCTATTCACCAAAAAGAAACAATATTGGTGAAAGAATGCAACCTTGTCTCACTTCACTTTGGATGTCAAATCTTACATTAAGCCTACCGCTGTACAGATGATCTAGGTTTATAAAACTATGCTGAATCACCTACTAATGAACTGAAAATAAGTTTACTCAACTCTCTACCAAACAGACTGGCAGATAGTCTAAGTTTATAACTGAATATCCAAGCCTCCCTTTAAATCCGCGCTTGCTAGTACTTGTGAATCTTAAAAAAGTGAGGTCGGCTTATATGCTTAATATCCCTCTGATTGTCAAATATAAATACAAGTTGTTGGCGCAACAGGTCTGTGAGACCCAAGGCCTAGCTTCTCACAAACACGAATGCCAATTTGTTATTTGAGAAGCTTTCTCAAGACAGTTGTACTCTCGGATGTTAGTCAAACGCTCGCGAGAGGTGAGTCCGTGAAATAACTTTTAGGTGTTTTGGCTGAGATTCGAACCTGAAACCTCTTGCTCCGTACTCCAACGCACTAACGGCCCTCGGTTGTCAGTGTCAAGTAACTAATGACGTGTTACTTGAAAAGATTGAAACTCAAGATTTTAATCAAAATAAGCATTACTGTGATAGAGAAATCCACGAAAGTAGGTAAAAGAATATGGCTGACCAACTCTTCCATTCCAATCCTCTAAGATTTACAAGAATGAACACGTTCGGAGCTCGAATAAGTCATAAATATAAAAATGAGCAATAAAATGCAACAAACGAACGATTTGTCTAACAAAATGCTATAAATAACAGTCAGCTTCCTCAGCTCGCAGAAGCTACAGATTAGTTCCAAGAATTCAACTAACTCACTAGAAACTATGAGATCAGTACCCAGACGTATGTAAGTGCATCTGTTGCTCCTTTTAAATGGGTAGCTCTCTGAAGTATACATATGTACATGAAACCAAGCTCAAGCTCATGTTAGACTAGGTCAAGCAACACTAGATACTAGGAATAGTGTGCTTCCCACTACAACTCCTATTCCATTTGTATGAGCATTTTTATTTCTCGAAGTTAACCTGAACTGCGTCGTGTATATCCATTTGTATCTTCAATTGCACTTCATACATCATAAACATACCGCTCCAGCTTTCAATGCCATGGGAGAGAATAATTTGGGCCAACGATTTGCCAATTTGATGAAAATTAAAATTTGTCAAACAAGTTCGGATGCTCATGTGCCACACGTTTACGGGTGACAATGAGATACTTAAGTACCTACATACCAGCATTTTAAGTGTCGTTTTATTATGGCACATCTAAAACAGCCTGTTGTTCTTCTGTTTCTCTTTCTTGCTCTGCTTCTTTATCTCTATCTTTGGAAAGTTGTTTCTTTTGTAACAGTTCCGTGCGTAATTTCAAGATTGCCCCGCAAACTTGTCAACAAAAGACAACCGAAATGATATTCTCTCCTTCGAATCGAAATACTTTTGAGGGGCGCGTCAGTGCCAACACCCCATACGAGTACCTATGTCTATGGTTGCAAGGTTATTTCTCAGAATATTTGATGAGTAACAGATACACCCGTGTGCACTAGATACTTCGTTTTGCGATCAAAGTGTGAGTCCGCTGGAAGAGATCACCCTCGCCTGCTTGCACAAGTCAGGGCTTCGTCTGCATGTGTATCTTGACAAACAAAAAAAAAGCTTGAAAAACTCTGGCGTTTATAACCAAAACCTCAGATATCATGGGAACCAAAAACAAACATCCAATCCGGAGTGTCTGACGTTGCATTTTCTGGAATAAAGATGGGAGCTGGCTGAATATCTGCGGACTTAATCAGTGATTTTCGCGAGAGGCAGGGAAGTGAAACATGAAGCGTGCACTGGCCTAGAAGAGTTCGGCTTCTTGTCATTTCGAAGTGCCTGTTTATCAGATTCCCTCAGTTGCGAGATAGTATAAATATTTGTCTGCTCGATCCTACATAGATACACGTATGGGTGTACGTTGTAGGAAATGTGATCAGCATCAGTATCGTTGAAACGATTTCACATGGAATTAGGTTCCATATCTTTGTTTGGGTGGCGTTTGTGAATCATCGAGCCAAAGATATATACAAATGAAATAATTGTGTTGAGTTTGAACCAACGGAGACAACTTGATAAGGTGCCCTTTGCACCCTTGTGGGGCCTTGTGTTCAGCGGGAACCCTTTATGGACCTGGTTTTGTGTTCCTACTCTATTTGTCAATGACTCTTCGCAATTGTAACAATGCCCACCATATGCAGAGTTTGGTATCGATGGGTCGGAGACAAAGTTCCAATGCACAGACAGAAGCAATCAGCACCACCATGTCGGCGATCGTAAATAAACAGAGGTCTCGTCAGAATATAGCACGAAAACCATGCTGCGTGGTTATCTAGGAATACCTGGAGACAGATCCAATAACTAAAACAAGAAACAGTTCGTTTTGTACCACACGAAGATGAGAGAAGTTCAGTCCAGAAATATCATCAACGCCTTGGTTCATCCAAACCGAAGAAGCACCAAGTGGATGCGGCATCAAAACCGCGTCGAAAGTTTGAATTTTTAGTCTTTTCTGAGGAGGACTGTGTGTTGCACGAATGTTTCCTCCGACAAGTTGCCCTTCGATCAAAACTCCAGATCTCACATCACTCCTCTCACCGAGGATGATTAAAGCACTCCAGCCTAACAAGCCGGCATTACTTGAAGGCCTTCTAGTTGAACTGTATGAAGTTTCGTCCGCAATAACCGCAGACCTAGGATATACACGTATGTTTGTCAAGCCTCCAAAGAAAGCCAACTAATTCCTTTTGGAGCCTTATTGAACAATACCTTGGGTCTACCAAGTAGAAGATACTATGGCATGCCATTGGTAAGAAAGGCATTTCAAACAAATTTAGAGTCGGCGATGACTTGGTGGAGAGCATACACCGACTCGTCTACAAGATCTAGTTGGAGGAAAGTATGCCTAATGAACAGAACCTCAGCATCGCTTACCCGATCGACTTAGCATTTCATACATAGTAATGCCGACCGTATTGTGTGAAAGACTAAAACCTTTTGTTGACGAGTTGATTGGGCCCTAACAGTGCGATAGATCCTGGTAAAAACCCAAGAGGTCCAGGTCGGTACTCACTATCTTTTAGTCGATTTGAAGGCTACACACGACAGCATTTATAGGGACGAGCTATACAGAACCTTGTCTAGGTTTGTTACCTCTGTCGAATTTGAGAGATGTCCTTGGTCCATAAGGTTCGGAAACAATCGTACCGACACCTCCGACGTCAAGGAAATATTCCGACAAGGTGATGCGCTGTGATTATTATTTTACTCACAAACCAACACCAGAGGTATAATATGCCAAAATCCAATTACTTGGATGTCATCGGTAGCTATTACTGGTGTGATTAGAAATATAGGAGCAGAAGGAGCTAAAACAAGAAGGAATGCACAGCATCGGGGAATCGAACAGAATGTCACAACAGATTGCTATAACTTTGAGGTAGTTAGGGACTTCGTCTACCTCGGTTCGGTTATAAGCTCTGACAACAACATACATCCATGTTTCTTTGCCATCAAAAGCCTACATAAGACCCTCATCATCCCAGTTCTGTCTGTGCGGCAGAAGACGTTAGACGTTAACGAAGACGGAGGCAGGTAACCTTGGTTGTTTTAAACCCAAAATTCTTCGAATGATTTTTGGTCCCGTTTGCATTGAAGGGCTTTGGAGGTGGAGATTTATCACCGAACTCTACAAGCTATACGGCGACATCGACCTGGTCAGAAAAGTACGAATCTTTGTCGACTCGAAGATTCTTCGACTCCAATCCAGAGGGATAATGCAGTAGAGGAAGACCTTGAGGAGGTGGCGCCCTCAAGTGGAAGAGGATCTCAACCAACTGGAGGCAATTTGCCAAAAATCGCACTAAATGGAGAGGCTTGTTGGTTGAGTCCCAGTTCCACCGCGGACTGTAGCGTCACCTAAGTACGTAAGTAAGTTAGATCCATTGTCCTTATTCTGATTATTATCCGATCCCCTAAAGGAGAGATTGTTGACTGAGATCCTTTTAAATAAGTGTATGATTCTTAGTAGGTCTTTCAGCTCAGGCTTCAGGCCTAACTTCGTGAAGAAGTTACTGTCAAGAGCCCGACAGACCTTATTTGGCAAGCAGTACACAACAGCTTTGTGTTTTGCTGAATGTTCTTTGTTTCCGGCTAACGTAACACTCGTTCGTCCATTCGTAAGAAACCCAATCGTCAGCGGAACTTCTGAACGAGGACGAAGACCCAACACAGGTCTAAGTAGCGCAAGGTCATTGAAACTGCAGTCCAGGCTAATACAGGCCAAGATCAAAGTGTAAAGTACATAGCTCAAGACTAGGCGTACTTCTATGTTGCCGAGGTAAGTCGTCCTTAAAAATCTAAAACTTAGCGCCAGTCCTTCCACCGCCGCATAAGAAAAAACGTGTCTTACATGTCATAGCAATACGAATCCAGAGAACGTCCAGGTATGCTCATCTTGAAATGTTCAATTCAACTCAAACATTCCTTGGAGGAATAGCTCTTTTCTCAGTGAAATAGGGTGTTTCTGTCTTTGACGGATTGAATCCCATAGTGTCTCACATAGAATTCAAAAACTTCAAAAAACTTCTAAAATCCTAGAACCAACCGTATACTACGTGGTGAAAGAGCAAAGGAACCCAAGGACGTATTTTATGTACTGACATCCGCTTTCAAGCAGTGACGTGTTCCTGTGTGTCCATACTTTTAGCTAAAACTCACTCGGTGACCCATTTACTGCAAACACTCCTTCGAAAACCATGAGCTGGTCTTCAAGATCTTTATAGAGTTGGTCTCTAGATATTCATATACTTACATCTTGTGATAGCTCCTGCTCCCGATAACGCACTAACTACTTAGTTCGACTTGAGTACATATGTAGATTAGTTTGTTTGAATCCCAAGAATCAAACCTTAACTGAGGTGCTTTCTCACATATTTTTAGCCAAAAATTTGACATCGAATCCCTAGTATCTCTAGTAGCGACTTTGACGTTGACATTCGTCTCACTCACCTCACTTTTAAAAGAGTCTTCGAAGGTTCAACTAAGTCAAAGGATAGACTAGAAGAGATACATACATTGTGATCCAGCAGGATCTATTGACTACCTCGGTGCTCAATGCCTATAATATCTACTTTGCTTGTGGAACAGAATTTGCCTCAAAAAGTCATTTTAAAAACTTCCCCTTATAGCCTGTCCATGACCAGAAATATTCTTCATTTAAAGTTCGAAAGATTTCTGTTGAAAACCTCGAATGACTTTCCTGGTGGATCTTCAAATTTATTCTTCCAAACCTAGTTTGAAATACGACAAGCAAGTACTTCGAACACCTTGCCCCAAATTCCTTTATCTTCCCTACACCTAGCACTCTGATTGATGACAAGCTTATCACATTTCTTCATGCGAATTTCCTTCGCAGGCCTTTTCAATCGAAACTACAACTTAATAGAGCGCATACGGCTTAGCAGCCTAACTCACTGATAAGGGGTAAACACTAAAATTCAATTTTCCCACGGAACCAGACAAATTACCACACCACACCGCAGCGATATGTAAATCCGCCGCCACCAGCCCGATTGGGGTGCAGTTTTTCCTTGGAATCATTCTCACATCCACAATCCACAAACGCCCAGCATGCCCGAGTATAGATACGGCCGTCGAGCGTTCGTTTATTGTAATATGAAGAACATGCTCAGCGGTTTGTCACTATCAGAGTAATTTACCGAAATGAATTCGTTTCTTATCGTGGAACTGTTTCAGTCGGTTTCAGCCACCGACGACAACCACCTTTTGGAGTTGACATTTGCGGTATTCTTCGGATACCAGCAGCTCTCCATAGAGTCTTGAGGTTCATACCCACCCAATGCTATCAATTCGCAGTTGAATAACTTAGTTAGACTGGCAGCGCGGTTAGACGAATCTTAGATTAGACACAGAAAATGGGGCGATACTTGTGGATACAGTTGCGGCTCCTAAGACGGTGATAATTATGGTTATTTCTAGGCGAAATATGACGCAACACTGAGTCGGAAGTGGGTCTCTTATCACTGGTTTCCACGTATCGAAGGGATGTGATGCAAATGCGGATACATTCTTAGTCACCGACTGAGAGTGATCCTTCCGGATCGGGCGGACGTAATGACCTCCGGTGGAAACTATTTAACCTTGGTGTACCTACGCAACCACAGAAGAGAGGAAGCAATCCAAAACGCATTTTATTGCATGTAGCACTATCTGATCGCCCTCGGGGGTGAATCTATGTATCTACCTGAAGATGGTACCAGGTTGTCCAGACTTTTGAGCAACCAGCACAACGCAAAAAGAGAAGGTAACCTCATGAGTTATGTCACAATATATATGGAATGCCAATGACTACCGAATGATTTTGGATCGCATCCATTAGAAAGCAATCGTGTGCGTGTAGTACGTACCGACGGAATTCGAAATTATTTAGGAAGAAGACGCCATGTCTTGGTCGTGAACAAAGGGAAAGGGAAATCACTTTTCGTGTTTTGCTCGATAATGACATCGTGTTGTTTGCTGTGTGCTTCCTTTTTTTCTGGGTGCCCACTGTGCAGCTGAAATCTATGAGGATAAAATGCAAAAAGGACAGATTTATGGTTCCGGAGACCGGTAGGAGATCTTGTGTTTGCTTGTTCTGTGGTCTTTAAACGATTACGAGTGTACTATTGATGACACACATAAACCTACTAATTGATGACCTTGTGCCTAAATGAAGACAAGTCTTTGGGTCTTTCTGGTTTTCAGGTGATATTGAGATATGGATGCGGATGTGTTACGCATAGACCCGGAAATGGATGTGAAATATGACCACTTTCGAGGAGACGGCTTAGTTTGTCCTGTTTTTTTTATCAATTTTTGAAGAAAAGTATCTATGACTAAGAATTGATGCAAAAATGAGCAACGTACACCCTGGGTTCATGGGGTGTGTTTTAAGTGCTTCCTACGATGACGAATTAGTTGAGTCACTCTGGCACAGAGGCACGGGAGTCATCAGAACAGGGCGAGGATATCACTGGAAAACTAGGAAATACTATCCAAATTTTGACCCAAGCTATCGAAGAAATGTACTCAACGATTGGGAGAGACAATCAGCGAACAATATACTAAGGTAGCTGGGGAAACAAGAAGAGTTCAAGCGGTGATATTCACACACAAAACATGTCAAATTATGGACCATAACACGTTAGGTAACAGGAGTTTCTCTAGACTCTCAGTCAAATAGTTCGCTCCTTCAGACAATCCCTAGATGACTGGAGACAGGATGACTTGTCATATGGCACCAGAAGAGTTAGTAGTGCTTATCCTCAACAGACTACATCTGACATCTGACTTGCTGGACCTGAAACCCGTTGACATTTGTGGGTACATACTAGAATACTCTTATAAAAAACGGGCCAATTCTTAAGTTTCCATATAAGTACATACAAGGTGACGTAAAAGTCATCGCCCTATCGGACGATGTCATAATTTTTCACAATGGCGGCAAATGTCAATTCTGCTTTGACATTTGTGAAGTAAACAGACACATAATACACGTCAACAAGACATGAATCGCTATAGTCCTAGAGAACACGAAATAATGGAGCTGAACGATACTTCTGGTTAAGTTTTGGAGCAAATCTAGATCGCGTAGCTCGCTGTACATATCCAGGTCATAGTCCAGCATGGTAGGGTCTACTTCTAGTATATTGTCAGCACGTCTGGATGTTTTGGGATTCCTTGACTTTTACTATTTTAAGATTCTTCTACTGTCGGCGAGTCCTTTAGGTTAACAAAGTTCTTGAGTTCAGTTCCAATTGTGTTATTGCTCCTGTGGATTTTGGGAGTTAGATTCTGGTTTCAGGAAGGTTGGGGATAGGTTAAAAATCTACAAAATACAATACTGATCCATATTATGCAAGTTGTCATTACATTCTAAGGCATGATGGCTCGGAAAGCGAGATAATGGGATTCTGCTTGAACATAGTCGAATGAGGATTAAAGAACGATGTTACGCATGAGACATTCCTGCAGGATTTTAGAAAACAAATACGAAATACCAATGCCCAGAAGGAGAGGCGGATAAAAGTAGGGAAAGGAACGGATCATGG
Source organism: Xylota segnis (assembly GCA_963583995.1). Classification (NCBI taxonomy): domain Eukaryota; kingdom Metazoa; phylum Arthropoda; class Insecta; order Diptera; family Syrphidae; genus Xylota; species Xylota segnis. The sequence goes on from OY757237.1 coordinate 40,544,586, forward strand.
CAATATATACTAAACAAACCTGTAAGCCTTATGGGCGTTGGATTGCTAGTATTTTTGTTAGCCATTCTACAGTAATAGTCCGAGATCTGGAATGCTATTCCTAGCATTCTATCAATATGGCAAGACCTACATATGCATGTTATTCGCTGCATCTACATAAAAAAAAATACTAAAGCTAGTTTCTATCGAAAATACCAGCTAAAAATGGGAAATAGGTTTGACGTGATTAATCTATGGAAACCTAAGGTGTGGAGATCGAACAATGTTGGTTCAGGCCTATGCACTGTTTAACCTCTATTCAATTTCCGCAGACAAATGTACGAATGACTAGAGATGTTAGGTCTCTTTAAAATGTGAGAGATATTGGAAGATCCAGGTTGGCTTAGGTTATATGCCTCTGATCAGCGCGTGATTGGTGATCATGAACATCAACTCATACAAAACAAATTCCGCTTTATATGCAAAACCGTACCACTCCTAGATCTGACATTGCGACGATCTTGACAGCGTGCCTATTGGAAACCAGCGATTATGAAGACGAATCGCCACGCAAATGTGATACTATTTCGACGAAGGATTGGGTAATTCTCCCCCAAAAAATCAAATTCTTTTTCACCAGCTCTGCTATTCCGCAGTACAACGGAAACATGTACTGCGCATCCAAAAAATATGTATTACTGAACACAACAAGAAATTAACTGTCAGATGTCATAAGCTTCGAAACATTTGACAATTTCCAATCTCTAAATCTCCTAAATGTCTTACATTGATCTGACAATTATACAAAAGAATGATTGGCAGATACTTGATGAATTTATTGTCAGATTACTCTTTGGAAATTGTCTTACACTAGTCTGACAATGCTGTTCGCGTACCCTGCCAGAACAGCGAATTTTCACGAGTTTTCTGTTCGAGTACGCAAAAGTTTCGTAGTTCGAGTGCTCACGAGAGAGTAACAGATTTAATGCATTAAGTATCTTTGCACTGATTTATGACATCTTTCAAACCCAAGACTTCACAATATTAGATCTGTTCGCGTAATTTCTGCACCAAAATTCGTAGATTGTGAAATTTCAAGGAGTGGGAGTGAAATTCTCTCAGAGATACATAGGCAAAGTTATGGTAAGTCAATGTACCCAAAAGCGACGAAATTTTAAACGTCAAATGCAAGTGTATACAAATACAAATAACAAACAATTACATACAGGGATCTGACAGAAGTGACAGATTTCATAAATCAGTACAAAGAAATTTCTTGAACCAAATTTCGTAGCATGAAAAATTTTTTACTCTCTCGTGAGTGCTCTATTATACGGAAAATTGTATAAGTTATGCGTACTCGAACAGGATTTCGTGAATTTTCGTTGTTTTGGGAGCGTACGCGAATAGACCTATTGTCAGATCTGACAATCGTCCTAACATTGCTTATATTTTCATTTTGTGTCAACTGACAAATAAGTTGACAAAACCAAGAATAGTCAACTATTTCCGTTGCATTAAGCTGGTGTAAGCTCATCAAAATCCATTATAAATGGGTCTTTAGAGTTTATTTCGATGTTTACAACGTTTTCTGGACTCTTTTTGATGTCCATACTCCAAGAGGAGTTCTTCAGCACATTGGTGTATCCAGGTACAGCTTTATGTGGTTCTAAGTTGCTTAGGAATAACTGATTTTACTGTCCATATTAGCTCTCATCTCTGTGGCACTTTGTTGCGTTTATCGATTACTATAGCCCAGCCATGTTTCCAAGGCATTGATTTGAGAAAGTGATCAGTATGTTTCGAGAGATCATTTAACCTATACCACGACCCTGATCAATGATCTCCATTCGACCTAACGATTCAATAAACCCCGCTGTTACATATTCCATACCTAATCTCTCAAACAATTTCAATTTAAATTAACAAAAAAAAAGTGAAATATTCCCAAGGGGGGAAAATATCACCTGGTTGCCCCTGTCAACAGCAACTGGCATAGCATTAGCCTTTTTGATCTCTTGATCATACGGCAACTGAAAGCGTTCAAAATCCTTTCAGGTTTCATTACGATTCTCCCTGTCGAATGTTATGAAATTAAGTCCACAATTAACGAGCAGCAGCAGCACCAGTGTCCATCATCAATATTCATCGCGATTACCAATCGCGTCTGCTGTTTATGCTGATTTTGACCCAAATTGAACCCATGAGACAATCGCACCTCAACGCTACCAGAAAAGAAAAAAAAAAATACAAACTCAATCACTTATGGATTCCGTTCCGAGAGACACCACGGATCATGCTGTAGCTAGCTGTACGCTAATCGCACTCTCGACCGATTTTATTAACTTAAATCACACTAAACAAAAACAAGAAGCAAGGACAACCATATTGGAGAGGGAAGAATATAATAAAAAAGAAAACGACAAACAAACAAAATAAACAAATGAAGAAGAAGAAGTATAACTACGACGATATGTGAACAATTGTTACCAATGTGCGCAAGCTCTGTACACGCTGCCTCATCAGGGCCGCACTCAATTACCAATTCGAATAAATTTCCAACCGAGGGTAACTTTGATCTCCGGCAGTGTTGTTTTCTTTTTTCCAGCCAAATGAATTCGATCAGTCGCACGATCCGTCGGACGATCAGTCGCAGAGGTGAACACCCAAGCCACCTCGCACCGCACTGGAAGTGAGTTTTCGCAACGCGTATCTATGAGTCGTATACCCGTTCACACATGCACATGTGTGTATCATTTCGCTTTCAGATGTTTATCGCATTTTTGCATTTTTATTATTTTTGGTTTTTTTTTTTAGGTGATTTGTGAAAATGAATTAACCTTGCGCATCTACTATACTACACACGTCTTGTGCAGGTAGGTACATATGTTCTTGCGTAATATCTTGAAGTATGCTCCTCACCAGCGGCGGCTACTTAAGATTCAATGCGACTGGATATGCCCATATATTTGACTTGAATGGGTTTTAAGGGATTTGCCAGCTTTAATAGTCAATTGCAGACAGAAGATACTATGCGCCTACTTCGAGATACTTTCATCATTGATCCATGAAATGTCACACAAATATGTATCTTCTTGTGGCCACTTTCTTGGACTTGCTTCAACGGGTCTAAGGAAAAATACGTAATTGATTGGCCAGGACAATCATGATGGCCTAAATCTGACCTCCGAAGCAAGTCCTGTCCAATCTGTGACCTGGAAATACTCTGAGTTTAGAGATGAAATTTTTGCAGTTTCCACGATCAGAATGAAGATCAGGATAAGTTTAAAGATTGCCGTTGCACTGATCTACTTACTGCAGTATCTAGTCTCAAGGCAATGAAGCCAATCCTCCGACGGTACATAGAACAAGTACCTATCCTAACAGTGCACATCTAGTTTCAAGTAAAATGGTCAGAAAATTTTTTGTCGTCTTACCATAATCTGATGTACATCCACCAGAGAGACCACACCATACACCGGATGCTTGTGTAGACTTCACCTTTTCTTCACCTTTCTCACACTTGAAGTTACGTTCGGTGTCTGACCGTAAAACTGTACCCCGGAGAAGACAATTCCAAATTAACCAGAAGGAACACAAAAAACAAAAAAAAAAAAAACCAACAACACACGTAACAAAATCTCGTTACATTGTTACCAAGATTTTGGGCAAGATGAGACGTGAACACCAGTAGTCGGCTTCCGAGCACGTCGCATACGGAACGACAACTGCTTTTGGACTTCGTTTACTAGGTCCCCCTTGATGCGGATCACAGTTAACAACGAGTTTGATGCCCAAAAGATCAAAACCATTTGACATTGACGCTAATAGCTGCTCCTATTCATCTGAAACTGAAACTGTGACATAGTCTCTAGACTGGATTCTCTGGTGGAGTCAGTGTACTTGCACTCCGGTAATGGGTAAATCAGTTCACATTGGTGCTTCCTACTCATACTGGTGTCTGGAGAGGTTTCTTCTTTCGTTTTGGGGGTTCTTTTATGCTCTTGTACGGGGTGTTAGGGCAGGGTTTTATTATTTTTGCTTTGTTTTAAGTTTTTTTTTTGACAACATTTTTGTGGGATGCTGAAGGGGGAAGAGGATGCTAAGAAGTTGTCAGTGGTTCTGGGAAGATGTTAAGTTACACATGAATAGGTTCCTCGGAATAAATCGTAAATCTTTTCACTGAGGGTGGATATCTAGTCCTGATCCATTCTTGAATGTATATTTGGTTCAATAGTTTAGGTTGCAGCCTGGATCTCATGGAATGCATGCATATTAATGGACTGACTTCGTCACCGACTTTGGTCAAATGCATGACTATGACTACAAGGATCCTCGGTTGTTGATCTTTCCCCATCTTTTCACTTCCACCCTCTTTGTGAGGGATCTCCCATTCACTGCGTAGGAAGCTCCTTAAACCAGAAATGTAAAGATCACCATTAAGGCGTCTCCATCAGATCAGAAGTGATCGGTCAACCAAAGATGAAAATACGATCAAAGTGGGCGGAGAACTTCTCAATGGAGGATCCGCCAGAAGAAACATCTACTTAACATCAAAAGCAGGATTGAGACTCATCAAATCGACTTGACATTCCAACTCAAAGAAATTAACGTTAACATTCATAAAATCTAGGATCATTATACCAATTTGACGATCATTATACCGATTTGACGAAAAATTTGATGAATGTGATCTCCGCTAAAACAAAACAGATCGTTGGAGGATCATCAAGCTCCATGTGCTTCGTCATCAAGCTAATGTGGTTGATGTCAGGAGAAGTTAATTACTTACCTAGATCAATGATCATGTGATCTTTACAAGCTAGCTATCGACAATATAGATGAGGTATAGGTAAGTCCAAAGAGGTATGTATGTACAGCTAGCTGAAAGGAATGATGTCTCAACTCCGGGATTCGCATAGGAATCCCACCCGACACCTCCAATGTGGATGAGATATTCCAAATCATTCAACAAACACTGGAGGTACGTCTGGCAAATTTCCAGCCATGGAAAGTGATGAATATCAATCGTCGACTATGTCTATGTGCAACTAGTAGTCGAATTAGCCCCGGCTCTACCGGCTTAATACAAGAAAACACATTTAATACGGCGGAGTAAAAGGACCAAACTTGACTGGCATACTCACGAATGGGAGAAAGAAGTAGATGTACATATGTAGTGATTTGGTAGCGTAAGGATTAGAAAATTCTTTCGACCAACGTTTTATGTTTATGTTTTCTATACGAGAATAAAGTTTGAGCTCCCTATTGCAGATAACACCGAAGTCGCGAGACTGAGGTGACTAGTTCGTTCCAGAGAAAGTAACGACGTGTGATGACCTTTAGATCAAAATAATTTCTCTGGTACCAGACAGAGAAGACAGCGTCATCTTGAAGATAGTGAAAATCGGTGACAAGAAATAAATCATGTCGTCGACATACACAGGGAAATAGAAGTGTTTGATGGTCATTGGTGATGCGCATGAATATTAAGGGACTATGGTGACTGCCTTGAGGGACACCCGATGTGGCCATTATAGAGTTAGAAACAGAAGGCTTTTAGTTACAAAATAATGAATGGATGAGAAATTTTATCAAGTGCTATTATATCGATGTCTTTGCCGTCTTCATATCCAGGCAATGCCTGTGAAACAAATTCTATAAGGTTTTGAGGTTGACGACGTACCTTGTGACGAGGTAGTGTCACGAAACTTAAGAGTAGGGGGTAGGTAGTAATATTTTGTCTGAAAAGGTTCTTCTGTCTTCAAAATTAAACTCAAAAGTCATGAATACGAAGTTCAAAACGCCGTTCTATCATTTCCTCTTTGAAAATTGGTACCAAAACAAATATTGATAGAACCAGGAGCAGAGTGATGAACGGTGATCAAGTACTCCTTCGAACATCTCATGGGTGTGAACGCCCAACGAACTGGTTCTTCTTGGAACATAAATTTCTGTTCCTTGACCTTGCCTCCCTTAATTTTCTCCAAAGTAACAAAATATTTAGATTTTCTTCTGTAAACGAACTCGAATTCTAACACTGTTCTTTTGCAAAAGACTATAAATCGGGCTTGCAACACCGAATAACTCGATTCGCGTACAGGGTGTTTGTCTGGGTAGTAAAAATGTTTGGAACCTCGTTTATAAGTGAAGTTTAGAGAAGCACAGAAGTACTACAGATTCCTGACACAAGTCAGATCACTACCAACCAAATCGTAACTACTGCAGCAGTTCCTTTTAATTCAATCTCACACTGTGGGTGTAAAAGTAAAATTCTCTACGAAAACTTAGATTACACTATACCCAGACTAAGTTTCAAATTCCAATCCTTTGCAGCTCATTCTGGGCAAAATATATATGCAGTTCCAAAAGTAGTTCTTTCCGTTCTTTTTTTTTTTTCAAAGAATAAAAATGTCTTGTCTTGACTAAAGGTATTCGCACCTTTTCGGACAGCTTCCCAGCTGTAAAATCCTTAGAATCACGGTTTCCTTCTTGGGATGAAACCTGCTAATCGGCATTTACTCCATCCTTTAGAGCATTTAGCGTGTCATCTAGATGTGTAGTTCTGTTGTGAATTGAGCTCATTGATTCACATATAGCTTACTACCTTTCGATCCTTGATACTGACATTCACTTCAGATGTAAGAACATCAGCGAAAGGCGACTATCCCGACCATTTCACTGATATCTTCGCAAAAGTATAATGCGGAAAGTGCTTACAGTTGCAACTTATACCGTCTAAGTACATACTCCTTGCGCAATCTTAAATAAATAAATAACAGTTCTCTGAGAAAATTTATCAATCGAATAGTTTCGAGCTTACTTAAGTAAATACGAACAAAGCTTTAAACAAATATCGAATGGAATCTAGTTTCCACAAACACAGTTGCTTATCGGGAAAAAAACTGTTCTCACTTCAGCCAGCGATACAGGGATGTTGTTTCATTTTTCGACTCCCAATACCAGGGTTCTCCACATTAGTAACCCCTTCGAATGCACCTCCAATAAATCCACATCTGTTCATGGATTCTATACTCTAAGCTTGCTGTTATCAATAAAAAAAAAAAACGACGAAAAAAAGCCATGTAGCTACAGTATCTTGATCTGGTTCAATATACGAGTACGTACATACAAATAGTATCTCAAACTTCACCCGCTTTGAGACAGATATGTCAATAACCAATTGAGGATAGTTTTGTTTATTTTTTGACAAAAAGATTGATGATTAGCCTGTAAAACCGCCATAAAACTTGGCACTCATCTACAATAGGGTTGCGGGCAGAGAGTGTAAATAAATCGGAATCGGTATGTTTGCTCAGCACCGTGTGGATTTGATGATGTATCCATATGCTGTCTGCGTGGAGATAAACGTCTGCCAAAGATTCCAGCTGCCAGAGTGTCGACGTTATCGCATTTGTGATGAGAAATGAAAAAAAAAAGAACGATACTCTCGGTTCTAATAGTGATCGGCGTGTGATTATTCTCAGGTGACATACTGTTCTGAAGTGCCACCATGTGTCGTGGGCATTCGACTCAAATCTGAACACAGAGAATCGACACACATATAGGTGTGTTCATCCCGCCAGGCAATGAGTTATAGAATAAACAGTCAAATGACGTTTATCTAAACGGAAATAATAAACGCGCCAACGTGTCATCGTAGTCGTGGTTGTGGTTTACTTTTCCAAGGTGCAACTCTGATCTTGTCGATGCTGTCATTTTTAGATAAGAAAATATTGGAAATCAGCTAAATGTATGAGTTTTATAACGGATATCATATATGTATTTAAGTAATCGCCTTGAAGAAATCTTCTTTCGAGACGACTAATGCGTAATTTATTCGAGTGCTGTGGGCTAGATAAACTTCGCACTCAATCGTAAAGTAATTGAATCTCCTTTGAAATGATTGGCAGTACTGTCCATAAGAGACTTAAAGGGGTACCACAGGGCTGCGTGCTTTAGGCACTACTGTTTTACGTTGTCATCAGGGATGTTATACGCTGCAGCTTTGATTCAGGAACAATGACAAAATAGAACACGCCGATAGTATCTGCAGCGGCTAACTCTGAAACTAGGACTTTCATTCGCAAGAAATACCCACTGTCTTCAACAATGAGGACACAAAAATGGACCGACGAAAGTGTCCACACTAAAGGTTCCCACCGCAACATTGACCAACCATAAACAAATTCAGAAAAATCATTTAAATCGTTCGATCAAGATCCGTTCAGTTGCCCCATCATATCGATCTCGTACAGCATTTTAATTCAACTTGCCAAGAGTAGTCGTATATATAGAAATCACCGGTACACCACCCAAAGAAGGGCACGACCACACGATACCATGGTTCAATCAGTTTTTCGGAGGCCAAATGAAAGCGCGTCTTCATTTTGGGGTCTTTAGTTGGCCATCCGACCATCCATCCATCCGTTGTTGAAGACCGAACATTCACAGCCAGCCCACGGTTCACTTTTCGTGTGATTACACTTTTAGAATCTTTAATTATTTTTCAAAAGAAAATTATTGAATGAGAAATTGTCGTGGGGTTGTTTATCGGCACGATCACTTTTATGTCTTCTTTAGGCCTTTTTGGTATCTGCTGCCTCTTGGCTACGTGTCTCGGAGGAGAAGAATTTATGCAAATAACTTTAACTGATGTTGGATTGGAGTATTTAAAATGTTTGGTGCTCATCGAGCGGGTAATCTCTCTCTGTTTCGGGTGACAATGAGACGTGAAATGAAATCTGGCATCTTCTAATGCTATTGAACTTTAAATCGGAAATGAATATTATTTTGGATATCGAATTGTGGCACATGCGTGAGGAATTCAGTCAGAATAACATGTTGTGTGGTCGTAAACCAATTTAGGTTTTAGTTGTGTCTGGCAGTTAGAAGTTGCTGCGCAAAATATTTAAAGATGATCCGTCAAATTAGATGAAAGACTTTTAAGACAGGGATGTGCGAGGCTTCGATTTTGCAGCATATCGAAATAAGTCGCACAAAGTTTCCAAAATCACTAATCCACACACCAACCCAGGCCTCTCTAGATGGTCAAACTGCCAACCATATCGACCAAACTTTTAGAGGAGCAAATGTTGACTATGACTACTATCTTGTTACAGACAATTTCAGAGCTGCAAACCGTACAGAAAAACTAGAGTAGCCAGAGTTTACAGACCCTGTACATTCCACATCTACAAATCCCGACAATTTGTGGAACCACATCGGGACGTCACCAAAAAGGAACTCGAGATCGTCATAAGTTACCAACCACCACCCGACAAGAGCAACAAGAAAAGAGTATCCGGCCAGAAGAAGAGAGAAAGAAGGTCTTGCGCATCTTAAGAATTTCGAAGAGTCCCGTGAAATGAACAAAATGCCGCAAGCTTTTTAGGAGAGGCAAGCAGCTGACAGCTGGCTTTAAGCCCGGAAGGCAGGCTCTTCGGAACAATGAAGGAATCTAATTCACGCAGGGAACAGTACAAAAAGTGATAGATCAAGAAGAGATCCCGCATCCAGTTAATACAGAAGCCATCGCCACTCCTAATTTTGAAGAGGTTGGCTCGGCTATCAAAAAGCAAACCTGCGGACTCTAATAACCTACCAGCGGAATTTTTAAAAACATATTTGTGAAGCTTCGATGGTCATCATCAATGTTTAAGTGAAACCAAGCCCAATCACTGGACTATCAGCTCTATACGGCCCATTTTCAAGGAAGGCGAAACAATGTCTTGTAAGAACTATCGAGGCATAACCCTGCATAACCCCGATCCTATGCAACATGCTGTATAAATGCCATGAGCCTTTCTGCAACACCCTCTAATCAGAACGAACCTGTGTGGCTTCTGAATAGATCGACGATCGACTTTCTCCACATACAGACAAGTCCTGGAAAAGACGAGCGAATTACAAGTCGAAACTCATCATCTCTTCACGGCAAAACTGATCCAGATGTGCCGCGTAATGCTCTTGAAACTATACTTGCCCTAAGCTAACTAGACCTGAATCTGAAGGAAACACCAGTGACAAGTTACCTACGCTTGAAAAGATCTAACAGAGGGAGACACTGGCCATCGTACCATTGTGATATGAGCACACCTGGGCACAGAGGCAGATCATATACCACAAACCCACGACTTCGGCCTCGCCGTTAAAACAATCTCCCCCCCGAGAGAGGATTGGACTAACGTCAGGCCCACAAACCCGAATAAAATCTCGATTTTCACAGACTGATCAAAAACTGACGAAGAAGTAGCCTCTGGCATATATTCATCTGAACCCGAAATTGCACAGCCTCTGAGACCTCAAATTCACGGTAGTGTGTTCCAAGCCACACCCGGTCGGCATCTATATTGACAGCCAAGCCGCCAACCACAGTCGTCAATCCAAAACTGGTTAAACGATGTCGTGAAAGAATCACAGTACTCCCGGTCACGTCTCACTCCTTTGGGTTCCAGGAGACAGTGGCATTCGATGGAACGAACTGGCGGACGATTTAGCAAAAAAGGGGTCCAAACAGAACCCGAACATGGTCGACACCTGTCTTCTACCGCCTCTAGCTCTTGTTAAACAGAACATAGAGAGGACTTTCGCGAGGCACTTGCTAACGAGATATGGACCGCACTACCATCTTGTTGTGTCCCTAGAGAACTCTCTGACATGGCGCTTAGCAGACCCAACTCAGCACTATTCATGGGGATCATCTCCGGCCACAGTCTCATTGCGGCCCACCGTAGTCGCATGCGAATATAAACAAATGCCATCTGCAGAGGCTGTGGCGACACAGATCCAGTAAAGAGTACGTTTCACTTCCTCTGCGAGTGCCCTAGCCTATGCGGTACTATAAAGATGGCCCTTGGTGAATATCGATTCGAAGACCTGGGCGACCTGTCAAGAAAAACACCATCAACCATTCTGAAGGTTAAAACAACTTCAGGGTGGTTAAAGGAGGCCTTTGTATTTGTCTTCCAGTTAAAACCACGACAGCGACTTATAATGGTTTCACCATTGATCCGACTGTTAGACGCACATGTGGCCAGCGCGTTCTACCTATCCTTCCAAATACCAATGCGTTTATATCCATAAAGTGTTCCTACCAGGCTTCCTGTCAGACTTTGAATATAAATTTCTGAGAATCTTTGACTTTCCTTTCCTCCAACATTATGTACCACTGCGTTGCTCCGTTTTGCTCCGCTTTACCCCGTTTTTCTCCGCTTTTCTCTCATCATTTCATCCATACATCAAAGATACTGCACCATCTATCTATGATTCCAACTCAAAGCCTTACCCTGAATCATTACTCAACAAAACTCAGCAGTTTCATGACAAAAATTTGATTCGAACTTCCTTTTCTCCTCTAAATTTTCCATCATAATCTTCAGTGCACACCTGAGAAGGCACAACAAAAAAAGAAGGAGTCCCCCTCCTAAAGGGGATAAGATATCCTAAATGAAAAAGGAAGAAACGACAAAGAAACAAAAAAAAAACCAACATTCGTAGGGGAAATACTCTCTACTTCCGAAATGTCGGCTCGTTGAAGCGTTCCGAACACGACAGGACGACGAAAAGTAACTTGTTTAACAGCCATGTCATCTCCATCCAGTCCACGGAGGATATCCCACAAAACGACAAAAAAAAAAACAAAAAAAACCTAAACTTACACACCCCAAGTGCCGGAAGGGAAGTTGGTTTCTTGAAATCGGAGAAGGTAGCTCGGTTTTATCTTCATTCAAATTTTTTGTAGAGCTTCTCCCGTAATCGATCGATATTTCGATTTTCGAACTGTTTGGTCGGTCAGTTTCACCCTCCGTTTACATCGCATCGTCAATGCCAGCCAGCTCATCCAAGAGTATTTCGGAAATTAAACATAAGAAGTCAACCTCACCATCAGGATGGCTGACTGTGCATGTAATTCCATCCGTTGCAATGATCCTTGTCACTCCTGCTTTTTCTTTTCGTTACGTTTATTTTTTTTTATTTTTTGTTATACGTGTGTGTATGTACCCCGCAGTGCCTCCGTTCGGCACTGACGACAGGTGCGTCAAGGATCTAAAGAGGATTTTTTTATTAACACTGAACTGTTTTATAGTTCAACGTTCAACGTTCAAGGAATGGACCAAGCCAGTGGATTACGGTAAGGAAAAGGGGAGAAAAAAAAAAATTGTCTGGATATTTTTTTTTTTGTCATTTTTTTATGATAATTTGAGTTTCGTCCTTCCTTTATCTCTCAATAGGAGAGATGGACTCATTGTGTTTGGGTTTTCTTAAACCGGTGATCAGAATGATGATTTGGTGGGTGCAAGGAACCCTTATGCCGTGTAAGGAGAATGACTTGTGTACAGCCTTCACGTCTGTCGGACGATGAACTCTTACAACGGGCAGACGGCCAGCTGATGGCGTTGACATCTAATTTTTTCATCACGCAGCAGTTGGAAGGTGGACAAGATGATGTTTCTTTTTTTTTTCCACAGACTCCTTTTTTTCAGGTATGTGTGGGGGGATCGAAATGAACAGGAGACTAGAAGTTTGACAGTTCTGACAGTTATTTGAAAGGAACATCATGTGACATCATGTGACTAGAAGAATAGAAGGAGAAGGAACTGTGAGTCTTACGACTTACTCTTCTGGGTGCTTGTGCGGAGTTGGATGCTGACTCAAGGCCAAGTAATAGAGTTTGTTAAACATACGATTAAGCCCCTCCTGAGGCAGTGTATAGGCACCTGCTCACGAATGTTTGTAGCTTTCTCATGATAGCAGCTGTCAACGATAAAACTCACGACCAGCGAAGAAAAGTTTCCTGTCTTTCCTAGTTCTATCCTAATCCTCATCAGATTGACTACAAGCTTAACTTCGATCGTTTCGCCAAGTATCATTGTCCCAAAAGAACCGCACAAGACGAATGGGGAACACTGTACCAATCCACAAACATTCAAAACCAATGTGCTGCTAGAAGATGTCATTCAACTATAATGGAGGTTGTTGCGCTCTTGTTCCTACTGAAGTTGTCTTTGACTATGGACTTCACCTTCACCTAAGTTGACGTTAGGCTTCATTGTAGCCTCTTTAATTTTGATTAGGCTGTGTTCACGTGCAATCGAATTCGCGTCGATCGACGTGATGGTTTTTTATGCGTTTTCAAGCGATATCGCTACCAACGAAATCCCAAGCGATAGCGTGTTTATGACAGAGGGATTTAGTCTAGTTTTATGCATGTTCTGACAGTTGTTCTCATCGCTGGCAGTCGTTTGAACTCGCTACGCAATCAAAACCTCCATGTGAACTTGTGTGTTTGGTCGCTAATAGCGAATCGCATGAAATCGCGCGACGTGAATTCCCTTGACCATGAACACAGCCTTATGCTGGCTGTATTGGTTGCTATTCGAAGCCTCATATTCGAAGCCTTCGTTCACCTACAGATATTTAAATAAAGGGTGTTGCCATTGGTTAAATAGGGTTTCTTAGCTATTTCTGAAGTTAGAAGCAATTTGTTTGACGTCTGTCAAACTATCTGCACTTGGTAATGATAGAAAAGTCAATAAACAAAATAAGTAGTCGCATCTGGGTAAGTCACCAGCCTGAATCAAGTCATGAAATGCCATTACCACCATAAAAGTTAACTGTTTGGTGCCGGTATGAGGTTGGAGGGGTTATTGTCCCATCTTCCGGGCCATCGCTTCCGGGTTATATTGAATGACTTTTTTTGAGATAGATGGGAACGGGAAGAACTGGAAGCACGTGTGGTTTCAATAAAACGGCGCCACATGCCAAACAGAGTGTCAATCTGCCCAGTTGAAAGGAACCCATAAATTGACCGATTCGTTCGTGATTAGACGGACTCTTTTTTTAAGGACTAATAAGTCAGATATTTTAAATGACTCAGGACCAACATCAAACACCAAACCGCCGAGTAGGACATCTGCATGAAGTTGTGTTCTCTGAGTTAATCCGCAACACAAGTTGTTTTATTTAAAGTCTTTCCCAACTCCAATCGGTTGCTATCTTTTCGAGGGCTTCTACATCATTAAACCGACACTGATTACCTATTTGTTTTTGTTTTTTACTTGAAATAGTTTCAGAGAATTGACGTGATTGAATTCCATCATTTGTTGCATCGCATCGGCACAGTCAGCCCAGTCATGCATACTACATACAATCTTATAAACTACAAGTAGATACAGTAGATTCCAGCACTAAAATCGCAAGTGTCATCATTGAAGGATGATACGATAGAAAGAAACAAACAAAAAATAAATATTTTTCGTATCAGTAGCATAACGACAGCGACAAGATCGTGACCTGAATTAGAAGCCCATTAAGATGCCTCATGGTAGGCTTAAAAGTGTCTCTCCCTCTCATTTGGCTCAACGATGACCATCGTACAGACTGTCGATCCACGACCACCACCACCAACCGCAACCGGCCAGACGCAGATGGAGAAACCAAATTCAATCGAACGACAACAGTTCCATCACCATCAGCAACGAAAATGTCGGTCAAAATGAAGTCTTCGACACATAAAGGCCGCCTAGCGGCTACATGACTATTTACAGATTTTTTTTGTTTTTTTTTTGGTCAATAGCAACCTAAAGTCCGATTGGAAGCTAATCATTCCACATGCTCTTCATGTATACAATGACGCTTGTCCGAGGAAATATGATGAACGACAAGACGACACTACTTGGAATGTAACCGCAAAGCTGTGGCGGGTGGGTGTTATGGCCGACGTGAGATACTATTTCTATTCGAAAAGCCACACAGCGAAGCGAAGCGGGAAATATATGAAGCAATGATAACGAAATCTCTTATTGCTGATAGATTTGGAGTCACATGCGCACTCACCTCATCACCAGGCTATAAATTTGTCGGTAAAAAAAAAACTATGTCGTCGTACGTTTGCTCAATATGATAGTGATTGTATACACACCGTTGAAAATCAATATGTGAAGGTAAACGAACAGACAGATGGGCCAAAGTAACAGAAAATGGAAAAAGAAACAACAACGAGCGTACGTTAGAATATGAGTTATCCAATGTGCACATAGATACCCACCGCACACATGCATACCTGTATCTAGATGAGTGCAGCTTTCCTACCGAAAATTTACGAGCAGTTTGATGTGACAGTGTGGTGTAGGAGTCAAGATAGTTATATAGATATTTCTTAATCTTACGAATACGTTTGGAATATGCTCCATCTGTGGAGGTGAGGAGGCCCAGGTTTGGACTGATAAGTGTAAACTTACAGCGCTGGCCGAAGGTTAATTAGAGAAAAACAAAATGTTATCAGTAAATCGCCTGAAGGGATGGAGGGAAGTCAAATTGGATATTCTTACTCAGACCAGTGCTTCTATGACTCAAAAGTCGTAGAACATACATACCTTGATAACTCGTCGGAACTTGCTGGCTAAATGGTGGCTCTGCCTTGTGTGAATATTGCTGGGTTGCACTGCTAATTTGCTCATCAATGTCATCAACCATCAACAGCTTTTGTATCCCTGAAGTCGTCTACTGTCATTTGTTTATTAAAAATTTTTTGAAATAAACAACTCAGTTTGACATTTTCCATGAAAGTGTTCTATTCCAGGAGTAGATGCAGAAAAAGGTGTGTCAAACGATTTCAAACGTCAAGATCGCTTCCGAACTGTGTTCTATTATCGAATTCATTTCGAAGCCTCTGGTGAATATACATTTTGCATCCTTCCGCGACTATTTGAAAATATATTCGCAGCAGCAACGTAGTTTCTAAAAATTTGTAGAAAAAGTCTTGAGATTTCGGTACTTGAAAGAGTGTTTCATGTGAATACGAATCAAAACTAAATTGACAGCACAACCGTTTTATGTACTCACACTCCTTTAATACCGAAAACAAAGATGGAGCCACAAGATGTTGGTAAAAGTTATTAAAGGTTTTAAAGCTATTCAGCCTTGGTAGTACGTGCAGTCTATTCTTGGTTTGTAAGCCCTATCTTGTGTTGACCCAATCGCTTCAAGAAATGCATGTCAACATATCGAACTCTGTGACCTGACGCCTCCTCTGAACATTATTCAACATTGTGAGCCTACCTGCCACAGCTGTCAGTGACATCCACTGGGACTGATTCATTGCAAAAAATTATGTTTTCCAATGGAGACGTTCTTTAAAGAATTTATTTCATGACATTAGTGTCATGCGTTTATTATTTGGCATTTCTGTGGGCGTAGACCTAGAAATAAGTTTGACAGTTGTTGTCAATTTGGGTTTTACTGCAAAGAAAACATGGCTGATTGACGGATCAGAACATCGAGTCATGTAAATGTCTTCTTTTTAAAAAAGCGATCAATCCAAAAACGATGCTATTGCGAAATAGGTTTAATATCTTAGCACCACCTTATGAAAGACGTCTCTTAACTTTTGACAATCTTAGTTTAGCAAGAGAATGACAATTCATGAAGTTGACAGTTACCAGTTAGGCTGCGTTCACGGTCAAGCTACCCGGTGCTATTCGCTACTAACGACCAATTACACTTGGAGGTGTTCGTAGCGATTTGGCGAAACGCGAATTGAGTGACTACAAGTGACTTCAAGCGACTGCGAGCGACGAGATCAACTGTCAAAACACGAATAAAACTAGGCGAAACCGCTTTGTTAGAAATACTCCATCGCTGGAAATCGCGAGAAAGGCCATCGAGTCGCGCGACAGCCTTAAGGTTGGCTCCATTGGCTGTCATACCCTTATCAAAAGATGCCTTATTTTATTGTCAATATTTCATTTAAAGGCTTTAACGCAAGAAGTCTCAATATTGATAGGCTCAGCGTGAAGTTGGCTACAAATGAAGGGATCAATATACTAGCAAGCACGATAGGTAAAAAAAGAAGAAGTTGTTCCAATCAGCCTCTAGTCGACGTAAGAAGATGTCCCTACTCATGCCTACTCTGAATTAATGGCAATGATCTGATCCGATCGAGAGTAGTTCCGTTCGCAAGCGCATTTCGTGCAATACATGCAATATGTGGCAGTGTCTGAAGAAACAGATCTAGATTATTCTTATTCTACGTGAAGTACTGCGAGGACTTAAGACCCACAACCCTACATAAAACTAAAATTACTTGAATCCCATTAACACTTACTAAATGATTTCGGGCATCCAAACCACATACGAATTGGAAACACTTCGGGTCATTGAACAGTGGAAGTTAGCATTAACAAATTATAGGCATGCATGCGGTACAAAAAGCCGTCTGAGGCCCAAGGCCGAGTACCTAACCAACTGCGTCACACAAACCATTCATAAACAAATTTCACGTAACACAAATATTTGTGTGTTTGTTATGAACATTGCCATTGGCAACCCCTTCCTTCGACAGGCACGCAGGGGTGCGCTATCCAAAAAGTACGCAATTCAAAAAAATTTTGTACATAAAATCTCTTGAATTCTCGACACCTGAACACAATGTCCGATGGATGTAAATAATCCTCCCATTATTATGAAATTTTCAGTTTACCCCCGAAAAGAGTTTTTCTTTCAACACACAGGCAACACGATGTGTATCTACAAAAAGCTACAACACCACCCCTATCCGAATCTCAACTCTGTCTTTCTTCTTCTCTCTGAGTTTCCAATTCTTTGATTTTCATCATTACACGCACACCACGATGCAGATGTCTCGTCTCACTGTCATTACATCTGCTCTCTTCTTCGGTCATGTTTTTGTGTACACTCTATGTACCAACCAAACCAAAGTATCTGCAGGCAGAGATTTCCTCTCCTCAACATCAAGTATCTCACCAATAACCAGACCGCAATTTATCAGTTTTTTGTTTGGCTGACTCCGTCCGAGAGTGTGTGCGTTAAGCAATATAAACAAACGTAACACACAGTCATGTGCAGTGGAGAGGAGAACCACACGAAACACAAGTGGAAATGGAATGAATATTCGCTTCGTAAAGAGAGAGCGAAAAAGATACGAAAATGAACTGAGAATTCATTCTGAGATGGATTCGCCATTCGCCGTACCAATTCTTTTTTTTTTTTTTGTTTCGGGGTACCTTCGCTGGTAGACTGATCTGAGGAATAGGCTTTCTGTTTAAGAAAAAACCATAATTTTTATGAAAGTATCTTGAAAATGCCAGGTATCTCTATTTATACTCGCAACGAGTGTACGCTCTCATTGCATGGCAGCGCCAGAGAGCGACGAAAGTAAGAAAAAAGAAACAAAACAATGCACGATATTGGGAGACGAAACAAAGGGAGCCAAACCAAAACCACTGCCGCCCCATCGAAGCCCGGACAGCGCAGATACGCGATACTCGCGGCTTGTAAGACTTTATCGTTGGGTTTTGCGCGCGCCTTCGCCTTTGTGATCTCCTCGCTCACTTGTTTAAATTTATTGGTTCTTCTCTGTGGCGTGCTCTCCGCGGATTCTGCTCCTTTTTGGATACCACCATGTATAAGCGCGCGTCGCCGCCGTCGTTGTTGTGTGAGCAATAATGAGCCCCATATCGCGAAAGAGGAAACGCGCCGCCGATGGAACATCGCGGGAATCGCAGTCACATCTATAAAGACTGTTGTAGGAGAAACATCCAACGAAACGGTTTATCCGCTCAAATCGATTCTGCGAGTTGAAAGATACTTCTTTCTTTCTGCTGTTTTTTTCTGTTTTTATTTTTTTCTGATAAAGTGTGTTGTGTATCTCCACCTGGTGCGTGGTGTATCTGTACTTAGTTTGGGTACACATACAGACAAACATTCATACGACTACGAGCGTAGAGAAGTAAAAAATCAATTTCACCTCAGTGCATCCATCTTCTGCAATCGGTGTGTGACTTATTTTACTTTATTTACTTACCAAAACCATTGGACATTTCACTACTTTTTTTTTTGTAAATTATTTTGTTCAACCTTAATCCACAAAAAATAGAAAAAAAAAAGTGGAAAAGATATTTATTTGTGACTGTGGGCTGATTGTGTATGCATCCATGATAATTATTGCTCCAATTTCAGAGAAGATTTTATTTCATTAAATTATTAACTTCGATATTATTCGGTCAAGTGAAGGGAGAATTTGTTGTTAAACAGAAACAAAAATTGACAATTTTACATGGTGTACGTACAAGTTCAGAGGATAGATCATATTTCGGCCTAAAAATGGTGAGTAATCGTTAAATTTTGTTGTGTCATTAGGCGTATGGGTAATATTTTTATTTTTTGCGATAAAAAAATATGGAATCCAACACACGTAACACCAGATAGATACTCTGCCAAGTGATATGGGTGAATTCTTTTAGGTGAAATGGTCAAGCGATGAATGGTCTAATTCTTATCGATTTGTTTGGGGAAAAAAACAGAAAAACATTTATAGTTGTCTTGTCATCCTATTCTCTAACCAGAAACCTTCAAAACTCTATCTTTTCAATGAGAAGTAGAAGGCTTAAGCCCATGTGTCTGCGAACTAATTGATTGCGTAAACCATAAAGTGTGAGACAAATCTATAATGCAGTGTCCTCCTACTCGTATAGTCATTCAAAAAGGAAATCTTAAAAAAAAAAAAATAAAAAGTTTAACCTAGTTTTGCTCTTGATATAATTAAATCAATGAAATGGTTATTTAGTGGTGCCGCACTGACATTTATTACTTTTTGACAACACGGCCTTGTTGGGACGCTACTGACATTTTTAATTTTTGTTTGATTTTGGTTTCTCCCATGTGGGGGTTATGACGATGCGATTGTTTTCGCCTGTTCCTGTTTATCTTCTTTTTTTTTTTTATAACGAATTGTATGCGTAGAGGAACGGAATTTTGTGCTTTATGGGGTGAAGGATGGTTTTTGAAGTATAGAGTCATTTCCAGTGATGCCAATTCCAGTCCAAACTCACTAGTGAGATTGTTTTTCACGAAAATATTTTACTTTCAATTAGGAGAATACCTACAGAATAGCTACAGCTCAACCATTTTCTGTGATATTTTCACAATCGAATACAATATTTGCTTTGCACATCTCTAGGAGAAGAACCGCCGACCTTGAATTAAGAGTAAGTCACCTTGACGGACGTGTTCCTGGGACTCTTTGCCGAACTTGAATTGACGAGCCTAGATTTGTAATGTTTAGATCGAAGGTGCATTGGTTCCATTAACAGCCTACAAGTATTTCTGGTTGGAATTTTTATCAACTTTAAGATAAAAGTAGTGCCACAGGGGCGTGGTGTAATTGATGGTAACTTTTTTAATTTGACAGATAAAAATGTCGAAATTTGAGAGAGTAGTGTCTTTGTATATCTATTCCATGAATAGCTGGAACCAAAAGAAGGTCGTTAATATTAAAGGATGTTCACACAGGATTGACGGAATGGAATTTTTTCACTGACGTTCACTGGCTAGGGGGAAGTGGAGAACATGTTACCCCAATCTGGACTTTCAGATTTTCTGAAATTTTCATCAACATTTTTGTCAAAAAAAATCCGCAGAGAGATTCAGATAGCACTTACAATCTGTACATGCGAATGTCAAAAAAAAAGTTTAGCCCGACAATCCTGTGTGAACAGGGTCTTAGGCGGCAACAATTGCTCACCACATTTGTCGTTTTTCTAGACATCTGCTTGACAAACATACATACATATGTATGTTAGTTCAGATTTGTCAGAATCAAGCCTGAGTTGGACGAGATGAGAGACTACTGTTTTCTATTACACCTTATGTCATGTTGACTGTTTGATAGTGGAAGTACCACAATAGCTTGAAGTAAGAGATCATTCGTCTTTGATTTGGAAGTCTCGTTGAATGTGACGTCGATCTGGCCAAAACAAAAGGACATAGTTCATAGAATCTGGACATTTGCAAGTGTCAACAACACGGCAGAGATTTCCTAATATGTTGACATTACCCAAATAAAAACCCAGTCAATTGCTTGACCTTTCAATTAAATTAACCAACGAAATAAATTTTCGTGAACTGCCGCGCCCACTTTTGGACTTATTTATCTTAAACAAAGAGCAAATAAGCGAATTTTCAACCTTAAAGCGCAACTTTACCAACCTCTGCTAAATCTCTTAATTTCGTCAAGAAATGGTGTCAACCGCGCCCCCTAATTTTAAGTCTCAACATAGCTCTAAAGTCTAGGAAACACTCCCTCAGAAATAAGGCATTTGGATCAAACGATAACAAATTTTCAAGGCCTTTAGAAAATGCACTAAACATCTGAATAACAAGCTATACCTACCCGCGTTTGAACCAAACTGGTAGAAACGATCTTAGTTTTCAGACCTCACTATAATTTCTACAAAAGTACATAAATTTTGATAACACATCGTAGCTGTATCTTTTGAGAAAAATCCCAAAGAACTTGCATTCTAACAAAATTTAGGAAATAGAGTCCTTAAATCGGATTAAGATAGAACTTCTGAACAAATTGTTACCTATGGACACGCCCCCTCTTATATTTAAGAAAAGTTCCCAACAAAGCCTCTTCCTCTAAGCCTCTGATAAAAAGTATGATTGGATCAAGTTGCTTACGATTTTGTTTGTAGTTTAGTTTTTCAAAATGTACAGCTCTGTGAACAATCCCTGTTTAAAGAAAAAATCATGCCCACAATGAATTTATTGCTAAAAATGTCACAATTTCATGAATATCCACCAACCGATGTAAACTGTAATACACAGGAGTAGTAGCTTTCGATCGCACTTGAGGATACTCGACCATTGTGACAAGCCCTGAACGTGAAGCCTGTACATTAAGTCGAGATCGAATATTTTTTGAAAACTGGCATCTTTCGACAATTTCGACTGACACTCAACCCAACACTTTAGCCTACGAAAAAAAGATTTAAAAAAAAAACCTCTTAACTATCGAAATGCAACTACAGACAGACACATGACCCAAAACTAAAAAATGTCGCCAGTGCGTTCACATAATTTTATGCCGTTCAACTCTCGAACAGAACATAAAAATATTTTTCTGATGACGATAGTGCAAGCGAATGCAATTTAGTTATAGATACTCGTACACACACTCAAGCCGTAACCTATAGAAATATGTACAATGTTTCGTAAGTTTTGCTGACTTCGCCAGAATATGCAATCGAAGGGGCAAATAATAATTTTTCGTTTTTCGACGTCCCCATAGAATTTCGCTTAAATATTCAAAAAAAAAAAAAAGAATATTTATTTCAGAGTTTGGTTTTATGTACGTCGATATACTACATATGTATGTATGGAAAGAAAGGTCATTAATCCTTGCATTGCTTGCAATGTTTTGTGATTTTATCTGAGTAAGCGAAATCGCATTTCGAAATTACTGTCGCCCTGCATCCATCGGTTTGTTTGAGAACTCAAATGCAAAGAGAAGGCGAAATAGTTTGAATTATTGCCTTTTATTTCTCAAGAATTCATTTGATTGATGATTGTTTGAGAATAGATACTCACTAACAGCTCATTGTAAGTCAAGGCTTCAAATTTGAGATGATTCACTGGAGGATTTTGGAAATATTGAATTTACCCGCGATCCCCGGATCCGGAATACCCATTGAGCGAACTGAAAAACGTGCTAAGAGTACCAAAGTCAAGGAGGCGCTCGCAGAAAATCAAGTTTATTCTTTTGCGAGACGTTTTGACTGAGGCGTATTTTGAATAACAAAAAACAACAAGAAGCACATGTTGAAAGTAGGAAGTGTATCAGGCTAGTTTTCTTATTTATGCGATGCGAGCATGACTGATGAATCAAATTAATTTAAGTAGATACTATTATTTCGGGGGAGTTGAACTATGAGATGCGTTGTCGAATAAATTTTTGAATGACGCAATTCAGAGATTTTGCGATGTCAGGAAATAGATGAGACGGGATTTTGGTTTATTCGAAATGTCTGCAGACAAGCAGTGTAGTACACAGCACCTAAGTCCATTCCATACAAGCATTGTCATACGCGTTTTACTCGGGTCACCCTTGTGGGAAGAGTCTCTGCCCCTGAGACACGGCAGCATTCGACTCTCTTCGATCTTGTGCAGATCAAGTGCTCTGGCATCCGCGACTGCTTGATCCTTATAACAGAGGTTCGATCTTCCTTGTCGTGTCAAGCCTGGAGGCTGTGATTTGAAGATCCTCTTTGCTGGAACATTATTGTCCGTTCGGCCGATGTGACATAGACAGTGTAGTCGACGTATTTTTCCTTTTTGGACTATGTCCACATCTCTTGGTACAGCTCATAGAGTTCCCGGTTGTATCTTCTTTCTCCTCCAATCGCCCTCCTCGCATACGGAACCGAAAAATTCGACAAAGAATTTTTCTCTTGAAAGTGCCCTTATCGTCCAGCACTCGGCTCCATATAATAGACCTGGCCGGATCAATGTCTTGACATGAGTTTTGAACCCATTTCCTTAGCCAAACCGAAGTAGCAGGTGTTTCCTAGGGTAAGTCTTCGCCGAATCTCTACTATGGTGTCGTTCATGGAGATGATATTGACTTTGAAGTTACTGATGGTTCTTTCTTTGTTGACACGAAGTACTTAGTTTTGTCCTCATTCGCTTCAACAGGTCATCTCGTTTCGCTTGTTCCTAAATTGTCGTAAAAGTTTCTATAACGACGAGCGACCGATGATCTCGATGTCGATTTATTGAAGATAGTCCCCTCTGTGTTAACATCTGCACTGCGCACTATCTGTTCCAGCACGAGATTGAAGAAGTCACACGATAGCGCATTTCTTTACCGAAATCCGGTGCAAGTTTGGAATAGTTCAGCGGAACTGTTCCCAAATTACACATTGCACAGCGTGTTTTCTAGCGTCACACGACACAGCTGGATCAGTTTTGTCGGGATCCCGAATTCGGCCATAGAGCTCAAGACGATGAATGCTGTCATATGCGGCTTTAAAGTCAATGAAGATATGGTGATAGTTCTTGCCAGACAAAGGATGGCCTTTCTTGGAGATGCCTCATCTGATGGAGATGCATAGAACTGATAGTCCACCCATACTTGGTTGATGATTTGGTGCATGCACCCTTCGAAAACAACACCTCCTTGCCAGCTCTGCTGGTAGACGACTTTAATGGAGATTGTGATCACACTGAGTCTTAGACTAAAAACAAGCTTAGATTTGTAAGTAAGAAGGGTTAGCTTATTCTTGTACTTCGTGTTCCTTGAGTGCGGAGTTTAAGAACAATTTCGAATTAACTTCCGTCATTCCAGACGATACCTCAATAGGTGGTGTTACAGATCTGATGTAAAGGTTCTCCATTTGCCAGTCTGCCATTTACCAGTCTCACGAAAGCCTGTTCTATGTTAGATAGACAAGTGCTAAGGCAGGTTCTGTTTAGACCCCTATCTTGCAAATTAGGTCGTCAGCCTGTTCCCTAGTGTACCAGTCTGTCCTGCGATCCAAAGGATTATGATGTGGTGCTTCCCTATAAGTGGTGTGAGTTTCCTACAGAATCGTTTTACTCATCTAGAATTGACAACTGTGGATGAGATGGCCTTCATGGAGATCTGACTGTCGATTTATTCCTTTATTTAGTTCCTGAAGTGCAGTTTTGTGAACTCTGCCGCTTCTGTGATTGGTAAAACCTCCACTACCCACACATTCCCGCTGTTTGGAAGTCCAAGTCCATTTTGGATTCAGATGTGTATTGGTATACCCAAGCCCGATTCTTCCTCAGTTTTTGGTCCGTCCGTGAAAATTTAAATATTACTTCGATTGATAGTCATACCTTTGATCCGATCCTCTCTTGAGAGGAAGAATGCTTTGACGTTCAGGCTGAGGTCGTGGAATGCTGATGCATAATCCGTCTCAGTACTCAGATGTGTCCATTTCACGCTTGTATCGCCCTTTATCCAAGGGTGAATGTCAAAAGGGATCAGTGCCACTATGATGATTTCACGGGCTGAAGTCGGCATGGTTCTGATGCCGGTGTTGGTCCTTGTAATTCAAATCTTTGTATCCTGGTTTTGTGGTACGTGGTCTTGTTTGATGCGGGCCACCAGACTAACCAACCATAGGATGGAATGGGTCTGACGATGGCTGTATACATCAAGGGCCCGATCAGTGGAATTGTTCCCACTGTTTTCAGAGGAGTTACGTTCAGTCCTCAATCTTCCGTCCATTTGCGTGGGTTATCAAGGACTGATTGAAATTTTTCGTTGATGGTGGGTTTAAACTTTCATATGGACATCAATCGCTCTCTGTTCTAGGTTCTTTGAGATTTCTTTCGTTGTAGAGGGAATACGACTCCACCTTGCGGGTTGCCTCTAGAGGAGAGTGTATTTCCTTGGCAGTCACCCAGTTCTGCACGTATGTGTTTCGTCTTGTATAGAGACGCTTAGTAAGATTGTATAGAGGGAATGCTTCTACGAGTCCTCTACGATACCGAAATCTAAGGCTCTTTCCTTTTCCTTCTTGGAAACTTCCTTCACATAAGTTTACTGCGGCAATTAATTATTTTATGAAAACTAACAAACTTAGCACCTCTCAGCCAGCAGCAATATCAATTAGGCAATGATCACGAAACAGAGATAGCTCCAAAGAACGTGACCAAGATTTCGATAGACAAACGCGCGTCGTTTTTATTGCCCCATAGTCTGACAAATTACTTAGAGACTGCACGTTTGGCACTAAAACAAAAAAAACCAAAAACATTCAACTTCATAATTAAGTTATTCCAAATGCTCCAACTATTATTTTATTATTTGTTTTCAAAGGTCTGACTTATCTCGCTTGGACTCTCGGCCAAGTCGAGTTCGTTTGCACAGTAAATAGGTACACGTAGTGTGCCAGGTCACCGCACGAATTCCACCCCTATCTCGAATGAAAAACGGGGGACAACGAGAAGATAAATTCGTCTTCTTTTGTTCGCGATGCCGATCATTAATCGCTTGGTCACATGCCACAGAAACGGAACCAACAACTACAATCTTCTGCGGCCCAAAACACCTGCCTTCATCTGCGTGCAGATGTAATTAGGTAATAAAAATTTAAACCCACCGCAAGACATGTCGGAAAAAAGGTCTTCTCGTGACGTAGCATGTAGCAGGGAATGGTTAAATCAGAGTGGAGGATTGGGAAGGTTTTTTGTAGAGTATCCTTGAATGTATAGAGATCCTGTCAACAAATCAGGAGGACATGTCAAATTTGTTGAATTATTTTTCGAAGAATGCCATCTTTTGACTGTCCTTCCGTAGATGATCGTCGACATTGATCCTATATTCATTTTTGTGGCCGACTATTGGGTGTCAGTTGAAGATCTGATTCTTAGATTCCACTTCTAGTCTGACAAACTACCGAGACTCTCTCTGATTCTAAGAACCTCTGATGTCCTCAATGACAGGCGTCCGTCTCATGAGAATGCACTCTATGCCAAACTCATTGGCCTCAGTACTGACCTTAGATTTTGATTCCTCTTCCGATAACCGCATCTTTTCAGACAGCCAAGCTTGGAATCTGTCTCTAACAATTCGAAAGTTGCTCTAGACTGCCACTCGAGGCGACACCTTTGTTGGGTGTCGGGGTCTAGAGATCTTCCAGGGAATTGTATGGCTGATGTACTCTCTAGACATGGAACTACAGTACCTACACCTTAGGTATCGCTACATGCAACCTTAAACTAAAATTGGATTCTCTGGAAAGATCAAATCTCAGGTGGACAAGTGGTATAACGTGTCTAGCGACAAAACAGACGTTGCACCATAGTAGGTGTCATCACTGGACATTGTCTAACAGGGAAGCACTTAACCAGACTTGGTGTGCATTCAAACGATTTTTGCAGAAGTTGGAGAGATGAAGAGGAGAGGACTCTATTCCTCACCTTCTCTGGACCTGCCCTGCTCTATCTCACAAAAGAAAACTTCACTTAGGAGCCTTTTTATTCATCGATCTTGGACGGACCTATTATTGGCCTAAGTCTGCTGGCGGTAGCAGCACTTATAGCATCCAAAGTGTCACAGTACAGTGTATGTACTTAAAGCCTCTTTGAGCCTTATGTCTGCTTCAAGAATAACCATCTTTTTTGGCCTTAGAATCGTGAATAGTTATTGCGTAAGCGGCCTTGCGTTGCCTTTGATCCCGTGGACGCAATTATTTGACTCCTTTAACGAAGTTCAGTGTTCCCTATCGTCTCAAACGTAGAAATTGAAGATTACCTTGCTGGGAGTGCTCTTGTCCATTTACTTAACGCATACCTACAGTCAATGTAATGAACGTGTTTTGGCATCCATTTGTTCTACATCTACATCAGTTTGTTTAGTCATTTGGGACCGAATTCCCCTGCTGAAAGAACCCAAGTTCTCTACAATTCCTTGTTGGATAAGGCACCACCCCTCCATACTATCTACTCTAAAACTCAATCAAAAAGAAATGCTAAGCAAATCTCAAACACAGTCCGTAGTCAGGGGCGTCTGGCTTATAACTCGTCAACAGTAGATCCATCCGTATTCGATGGTTATTCTTGGTCCTTAACTAGTTTTTTGTATGAATGGGCAGTTAACCTGACGTATAATCTCCAACCAGGAAGTCAGGACCACTTGGACAGAAGTTGCCCGGCGTGGTAGATCCTTGTGAGCCTCTATTCGAACCCATTTCCAGAGTTTTTCATCTTGCCCATGCCAACACATCTTTTTGCTACCATTTTGGTGTTCAGAAGTGGGCCGCGTCTCTATCAAGACTTGGAACAGTGTAGAGCTCACTTCCTATCTTTCATCCGAACCAAGTTTTCCTCTTGTCTAAGCCCTACCTATGCATATGGATATGCACGTCCAAGTTGCCTGAATGTGGATAGCAAGATCGCCAGTTTTTGTGTCTGAAAGCAGGCCTCAAATTTCCTAGAGTTGTCACCGTCTACAAAAATTCCAAAACAAATAAACAAACCGCACAACAGCTTGTATTTCAAAACCCCACAAACGTTTTGAGAGAAACACAGACTGACAATCCCCAACTGGTTCGATGCTCCCTAACCTCATCCGATGCAGCAGCAGTAGCAGCAAAAAAAAAACCAAAAACATCTCACTTTTATGGAAAGCAAAGACGGAAACTAATTTTGTGCGTAAATTGTCAGTAAACTCGTCCCTGCTGCTGGTACAAGCAGAGACGACACAAAGAACAAACGTTGTCACTTTGAAAACATAATTAACTCCGGCTTACATCATCAAGCCGAGACTTGATCCACTGAGAAACTATCTCTCTGTCCCCAAGAAGATGTGAAATCGATATCTGGACATGTATCGGATTTCAACACATTTCCACCTCAACCATATAGTTCTCGGTTTGTGTTCCGACAAATTTCACACAGTACACTAAGCATCCTTCCTCCTCTTCTTGGGAACGCCAGTGGATTTGTTTAAAACTTGTGTCTCAATGTAAACAAAATGGATTTCTAATAAACTCAAAACAATAACATACATTTCATGAGTGAGATCATATTTGTTTGTTCTACAAACTATTCGTAATGGATCAGACGCGAATGCATTTAAATTCGAATTTGGAAAACAGAGAAGGGAATGGAAAACAAAGAGTGGACAACACAGACCCTTAAGTGCGTCTCCAATAAGCACGCACACAACGACAGACCATGAAAGATACAACAATGAAACCTGACAACCGACATGCATGACTTCCTTTAACTTCCTCTGGCCTGAAAGGGGGAGAGAAGACCCGTCTCTCTTGCCTGCGGAGTGGTGAATTTGCCTTCGAGTCAATACCTAGCCTTTGTACATACCAACTCAATGGGAGATGTGAACTCAGCCAAATAAATTCAATTTATGTCTCTAAAGATACAAAAATAGATACTTCTCTCTCGTGTAATTGTGAATGCATCTCATGCATCTTCTTTTAACGTTCAAACGAAGATGAGAGCTATAATAAGCCATTTAAATGCTATAAGCGGTATTATGTAATAGACTGAGACGAACGAGCGAACAGATGAAATGATCTCTGGACGCGAAAAAGTATCTATGTATCTATGGCTTTGTTTTTTTTTTTTGCTGCTGCTGCTGCTGCTTTCTCTAATTTATTCGAAGATGCGCAGTCGTCTAGAATCGTCTGTCTGCACGCGCTTTGTCTGCCCTGGAGTGCGCGGTATACGATTGAATATGTATCTCCAACTCCACGGGTACTTTACAGGTGATTGTTGTGTGTAGGTACTCGTATCTTTGTGTATACGGGCTGAAGACCAGTATGTTTTATTTTATTTTAAAATGTGCACGCTGGTGATGCCATCTTGGGTAGAAGATTGCAGTGGAGAGATGCAGTTATTATCTTCTCCATTACATCAATGTTCACTGAACCGTTTACGACTTTGAACTGTTTCAAGGTCTGCTTTTTGAATAATATACAGACAAACACACTAAATGCTGATGGCGTATGTATTGGTTTCGTATTTGTGTGCGTTTAAAATGTATTTAGTCTGCTCTGTGATGTCTTGTTATTATGTAGATACACAGCTTACCACGGGAATTGTTGATTGAAACATAAATCTACAGATTTTGATTCTTTTACTTAGGCCTTGGGGGCGGTTTTGATCGAGAGTTAGGTCACAATATTTATGTTTTCAGAAGTTTGGGGTTCCATGTTGTGGTTTTCCACTTCTAAACTGTTTGCTAGGTTCATTGAATCTTAACCTCAAGCATGATTGCTATCCATATTTTCGATAGTTTAGGGTTAAGGTCGAAGGGAAAGAGGTGCACTTGCGCACTATTTCGTTATGACTTGAACCACCAGATTTACGGTCCTCTAAATTACGTTCCAGGACAGGCTTTATAGGGTGCAAAGGGACAGTGTATCAGTAAAGCCTTGAGGTGTCCATCAGATGCCCAATCGTTAGATCCAGCTAAGTACAGAGTACTAGTCTGCTTAAGAAAACCAACATTGCATCGCTGGAAAAGGTTCTAATGGTCGCTCTTAGCACCACTCTTAGAGCTGCGTAGAAACTATTGGTTGGTTGGCTGATTCGTTTAGACTGGCCTTCGGTGAGGATGCACTTAAACCAGAGAAGGTCCATTGTACTGCCGATGTAGAAAGTAAGCCGATCACCCACTTACTCTGGAAACCATCTGTTCCTTTGTATGAAAGAACTTATCTTAGCCGTGCAGGCGGTGATGAGATCGTTAAGATTTTTGAAAACCTGGTGAAGCCTTCCTGATGTTTGCCAGTCTCCTCTTCCCCTCCTTCCATACGGCTTCTGTAGAAATCATTGTAAGGGATGCTCAGTCTTCGAACGTATCTCCCTATAGCACAGTGACCGGTTAGGGTGTTAACTATCGTGGATAGGGTTCCTTTTTTGTGTTTTAAGAGTCCGATGGCTCTGTTATATTGGTCAAGCTGATGCCATCGATGATTGGCCTCCCTTACCGCGTTAACGTTGATAAGATATTTAGACTTTGGCGCATAGATGTCGGTGACGTTTAAACTGTCTAAACCAGAGGAGCTGGTCGCTGCAGTCTTTCACTGCCATACATCTCCTAGTGCTGGGTGCGAGAGCTTTGAAGGCTGCCTGACTGTCGATGTATGTATATGGGAATATCCAATCCTGATTCTGCATTAACCGCCAGTCAATCAGCTGCTTGACGAATGGCATTAACTTCAGCTTGACAAACCCTTCAATAGTGTAACAGCAAGGATTCCTAGCAAAAGTGATTGGAAATATAAAGTAAATCTAATTGAGTCAGCCAGTGTTGGATACGGATACGGGTATCTTCTCCAGTCGATGGGATATTATAGTGTTCAACAGGGAGACATCACACTGCGATAAGACTCGACCTGGCTTTTAATGGTTAAGCGAATGAGCAGATGGGGAAGGACCCTCGAATCAATAAAGTTCCCCTCTATATAATGGTCTACAGTAGGTGGAGGTAGATTGGGGAACCACAGGAGTGCAGCCTATCCCATCAACAGATCCATTGTGTTCCAATAGATGAAATAATGTCAGTACGCGTCTCTAGCCTAAACCGATCTAGCTAAACCTTATTTGCTATAATAGGAAGAAATTAAGGCATTCTATCTGCGCCCTTAGAGGACATTGTGTACAAGTAGATCGGGCGTTCCATTCAACTATTTTTATAGAAAAAGTTGAGTTGAGGAAGGGAATCAAACGATAAAATAAACCGTATAGGCACATACCAACATATGTATGTATGTACCGCCTCCTTAGTAATATAACCAAACTTGATTAGGAAAATGTGCAAGCTTCTCACAACTGGGGGTGTTCTACTGTTTCATGCGGTATCCGAAGGGCAATTCGTTAATTGAGGATCTTTCTTCTGTCTTTCATGGCATTATACTCTTGAATGCTTGTCAGACGTTCGCGAGAGGTGGGGCCGTAAAGGAAATTTGAGGTGGTGTCTAGGGATAGTGATTTGCTTACTGAGTTCCTCTACGTTCAGTGGTACCAGTTTCTTCACTGAAGGCTCAAACACCGACCTAAGAAGTCAATATTCTAAGCCTTTGCCACACTCAAGCTGGAAGGCTTTGCTTCCGTCTTTTCTTTTAGGAAGTGGGCGTGCCAGCTCTATACCCGCTCCTCATTCATGCAGTCATCCTACAAGTTACACTTGCGCTTGTACAACTGTTAAAGTATCTATCCTCTCGTTGTAAGGATCTGCCCTGGTTAAGAACAAAGCAACAAACAAACAATAATAAATAATTAAACAATGTTGACGTTTGCAAGTCACGCACTTTCGTTGCTTTTTCTTCTTTTTTTTTTTGAAGAGAAAATCATTTGATTGGATTCTCTGCAAAATAAGATACAAAACGAAGAAATATTGTGTGGGTAGCTTTCATAAGGGTTGGACATCTGTACATATTTGTCTGAGGGCGCCCTTCTATACATGTATGTACGGCCATACGTGCATAAAAATAAGTACACAATTAATTTTACAAAACTTCGTCTTAAACATATGTATGTATGTATGGATGGCCAGACTGTACAGTCAAACACCACTTGATGGTAGGGATGTGCTGTGCAATCGTATCTAATTACAGACGGCATTTACACCAAAAATAAAGAGTTCAACCCCAATTCGGTGTGCTTTGCGTACATATTACACACAGGTGGGATAAACTCCTCCGCAACACACGTTCCACACGTACAAACGTCCAAAGCGAAAGCCAGATAAAAATGGAAATAACAATGTACACACGACGAGGATGTAGGTATTTACCTTTTAGTTCCCCTAAATCATGCTTATGTGTACATATGCAGGGGAGTTTATTTTTTTCCTGATTCACTCACTGGATTTCACAGTTCTAAAAATATCTCAAACTTTCGTTGTTCCTTGAAACAAAAATCGATTCTTTTTTTTTGTTGTTTTGTTATCTCACGTCTTGCCGTGGGTTGGAATAATTTTTTTGTAACAAAGAACTGCTCTTGACCCTCCTAAGGACTAAATGCTAAACTTATGTACAAATAGTAGCTACAAAATAAAAATAAGAGAATCGTATCACCATTGTGATTAACCCGTTGTTAGGTACTCCGGGACTGGTGCGCTGGTTGTGTTGATAGTGCCCAGCCAATCGTAACGAGCAGCAGCCGCCACAGGCCCACAGCAGCAGCTATCTCCAAAGTTTTCATTGCTCTCTCTGTGGCTCTCGTCGCCATCGCCATCATCATCATCATCATCGTCGCCGCACAGCACAACAACAAAAAAAAAACAAAAAAAAAGTAGTATTAAACAGATACATCCATCCATCCACTCTCCACACGATAAATGATCAGTGGAGAAGAAAACGAGAGATATATGTAGTTATGTATACGCAGCAGCAGATACAGATACAAAATGTATCTGCAGAGTCAGAGAAGAAGATAAATTGTGTTCGTTTGATATTTAAATATGTAGTACGTAGTTCCAACCTTACTTAGGCATGCTGAGCGCGACCAATCTCGGTTCTGTACATAGGGTACGATGTGAGGTGGCGGCAGCGGTTGGGAGTGCGGTGTTAAAAAATTATCGCGCCGTTGAAAGATGATGGTTGTGATTCCGAATCTGAATTCGAATCATTGTGTATCTTATAGATGCTTCTCCATTTTCCATTGAAGTGATCATTGGGAGTTTTGGTTTTGCGTTTTGCGTTTTGCGCTTTGATTTTCTTTTTCTTTTTCGCTTTGGGTTTGGTTCTGGACTTTTTATTTCTGTCTGTGTTTTCGTCTGACTGTTTTTTTATGGCCATCTTTTTATCTCTGAACACAGGAAGGTCTGTATGTACAACGAGGGGAGGGGGGAATTAATCAAATTCAGCTTTTGCGGTGACCATCAACTCTAAAACTCAACCGTCTGCTGCCGCCGCGATTGAAACAATAACGGGGAAAAGTTTGTCGGATACGGATTGATAGACACAGATGAGTTAAGATAGATAAATTGGTACTCTAGCCGTTGGGTATGCTGGAATTGATTATGTAGATGCTGTGTGGTATTGTTTCAATTTTTGTAATCGTTACACGTGTTATTAGACACATTTACATAACTGAGAAGTAAATAGGCAGTGCGCATGTGCGGCGCAGATCTTTATAGGCAGGTAGGCATTGAGCCCGAGTTGGAATGCTCAAATTGTTAAAAATTGCTTGCTTTTGATACTAACGAGTGTGAGATCGTTGGATTATGAATCGGAGAATTCAATATCGTTTAAAGCCGAGATTTCTATCACTATTAGCTAGGTAGGTTGACCTAACCTGATGTCTATCTAACGGAGCCGAATATCTTGCGAAGAATCATTCACTCAAAGCAAGTTAGGCTTAGGTTTAGGTTAGAGTGGGCTCAATTGGTTAGTGCGTTGGACTATGGAGCAAGAGGTTACAGGTTTAATCAATAGACAACACCTAAAATATATATCACGACCCCGCCTCTGGCGAGCGTCTGACAAACATCCGAGAGTACAATTGTCATGAGAAAGCTTCTCAAATATCAAATTGCCCGTCGGACGCGGCATTAAACAGTAGGAATGGGCCCAGGGTCCAATAGACCTGTTGCGCCAATTATTTTTTTTTTTTTAGGTTGGAGTGGCTGTCTGTACACTTAGACCAATAAAGATCCATTTTGATGTCAAAGATCGCACCATTTGGCTACCTGGGACGAATTAAACCAAACGAAACGTTTAATAAAGCGAAGGAGGCTCGTTATGGGACAAGGCTGGGTGAATGGATATTATGTCGAACATTCATTCCTACAGCTTTTGCAGAACTCATGTGAAAAAATGCCAAGGCTTTTGGGATCTTGCTTTATCGGACAGTGTCCAGTGAGAACACCGATAACATTGCTGATCTGTGATCGCTTCAATAGAACCAACTCCGTACTACGTTTGATATCAATCCTAGGCCAGATCTGTCTTGAAATGTTGCAAGCATTTACATATAAGGAATGTCCTATCTGCAGTTGGCTCCAGCTTAAGCAAGTGTTTGCATGTACCGAGGGCCATACCCAAGCTCCGTCGTTTCGTCATGATTCTGTGGGTCGAACCCAACTTATGCATATTCTTCTGCCATTTTAGTTCAAGTCAAGGGCTATTAAAAAACGATCATGTTTTAGAAAGGTCATCAGTGCAACCACTTTCTCGAGCAAATCGGCTTATACATCCTGAATAGCAATTACAATATTGACTACCAAGTACCTAAGCAATAGGTGCTTCTAGAATCCTCTCTCTTGACTCGTACCACCGTATGGTTAAACATCGCTGATCACCAGCTACGTTCAGTGTGTAAAATACTGATCGCATTGATCGTACTGATCGCACTGATCGCACAGAATGGGCTGTAATGGGCATTGTTATTGTTGGCATCATGCCAGAAACTACACATAGTCAGTTGCTCTAGGGGCGTAATATATGCATGGATCCATGTATTCCGAAAGCATTGAATCCCAACGGTTGGGTCATTAAACTTCGACGAAATTCTAAAGAGACTTGATCGCCTTTTCCTACTACATTTCGACCGATGTCTTCCCATGTTTGAGGGTTAAAGCTACAATGGTTTTCTATGCCTATGAATTCAATTTCAGATCAAGCACGCGTTCTATTCTTGACAACTTTTCTACTAATTTTAGATCTGCGTCTAGACTTACTTAATTTTCGTCAGGTAACTTTGGTCAAGTATAGAAGGTGCGCCATCTTTTATGTCGGTATATGAATATTGAATAACTTTTTCAAAAAATAACCGATTTTTATATACCTATGAGGTATTTCTATTTAACTTGGTCCTTTATCATTTATTTCAGTCGCATTATACATATATCAGTCTCAAGTGACCGTCCCTATTGACCAAAACAAAATGTGCCCTTTTTAGTGTGTTTTCAATGACTTTTTGGACCATCTCTGGAGGTATAGCGATCATTTCGTGTGGATTCTTTGTTTCCCAATTGCTTGTTAACGGCGCCAGGAAGTTGCAAAATGGGCTTCATCTGTCATCAAAATTTAGTTCAGTCTCAACCATTCGAGCGACTGTTTGGCCATATTCCAAGCGACGTGGACGGTTTGTCGGCAATATTTGCAATTTATTCGGAAAACAAATGCAAGTCATTCTTTAAAATGCGTCGCAAGGTGACTGACACTGAGCGCCTCAACCAGTTCATTGGAACGTCTTGGGCGTTGATGATCGACATGTCGACGATCTGCCACTGTCCCGTCCTCAACAAAATTCGACACCAAACGACGAATAGTGTTGCCAGACGGTGCTTGTTGGTCTCGATATTTTCGACGCTATGCACATTGAGTTGTCACAACTGAACGACTATTTTCAACGTACAGCATCAATATTTCCACCCATTTTGTCGGTATAAAGTGATCCATGGTTAATTGTACTGAATTGACGTTTCAAAAACATGTCTGCTCAAGTCAATCGGTTGATAAATGTCAAAGTTATCCACTGTTTACACACCGACATAAAAGATGGCGCACCTTGTATGTTCTTTTGCAATTTTTGACATAAATGAGTTGGGTTCCATCTTTGACATCAAGCCCTAAACTTGGTTAACAAACGTGCTGTCTTTCGATTCGTCTTTAGTCTTGCCCTCTGCCTTCAGTATAAGAATGGTAACATCTATGTAGGTACTGCATTCGTCATTTTTCTCCAAGAAGACAAAGTCTGACGAAGGTACTTATAAGCCTGGGCTAGCGTTGTTGTCAATTTCCATTTTGGATTAAGATAGGTATGTATGTATCTCAAATACACCGATGCTAAAATATAAACTTTTAAAGCCGCATTTCCACACAAAATGGAGTCCAATTACCTGAACTAGTTGTTGAAGATGTCTTACATTGAGGTTGAATCTTTTATGGATGTACACCTGTAAGTATATGCTTGCATGTATGACGATAAAGCTGTACAAGCCAATAAGAATTCGCCAGCATTCATGCGAAAGGCAATTCCTAGTACATACGTGTTCGCACTGTAGGTAGCTACGTAGTATAAATTTCATTATTATTGATTTTCTGCATTCGTTTCCAATGAAATTCAAACTAAATCAAAACTAAAAAGTGCTCATGCATTTGCCAAAGTTTCCCCTCGACTCCAACTGTCCATATCTCCATGTCGGCTGCAAATCATATAAAATATTTTTCCAACTGTATCTATCTATGTAACAGTTTACAGATGATTACATAACCCACCATCAACCAAACGCCACCCTCACTATACACCTCTACACAAAACCCTGTGGAAGTCACTTCTTTTTTTTTTCCAATTCGGATGCGTCATTCTGCAGATGGCTTTGTGTCTCAAT
The DNA here is from genome assembly GCA_963583995.1 of Xylota segnis. Taxonomy (NCBI): domain Eukaryota; kingdom Metazoa; phylum Arthropoda; class Insecta; order Diptera; family Syrphidae; genus Xylota; species Xylota segnis. The sequence continues at coordinate 40,581,214 of OY757237.1, forward strand.
ATCATACAAAAAAAAAAAAAAAAACGAACGTTCATGCAGGTGGAATAGTTCCCCCCTAATTGGATTTTCCACATCGATTCTAAGAAAAAATCTATGGCGTTTCTGTTGGTACTAGATACGAGCAACGTGTGTGTTGTTTCTGTATTTCCCTAGGAGAAAAAAATCGATCGATAGACACACTCAGTCTCACCCACCATAGTATGGATTTTTTTTTTTTGTTTTTTTTTTTTCTCCCTATTCTATTCTCCCCCTGTAAGAGAGTTTTATCTTCAGATACACAACACCATTGAGGGTGAGTCGTCGTCGTCCTCGTCCTCGTCGTCGTCGTCGTCGTCGTCGTCGCCGTTCGCTGTTGTCCTCCTCCACCTCCAACCATTTCTATATGAGAAAGATACACAAAGATACACGCTCCCGAAACACACGTTTTTAGACCAATCAACAAACGGCTTGTAGGTAGCTCGCTTCTGTTTCATTTCCTGTGAGATACTCCTCTGAAGCCCAATGAGAGATCGTTGTTCTCAAAAAAATATCTCTTCCACACTACCCTTACACAGCCGCCCATGTAGTGTGCTATGCCTCTGGAAAAGTGATTTTTGCGCATTTCCCAAAAGATTTTTACTCCATTCTTGCATCCTTTTCACTCCCTCATATTTTTAGATAGATTCAGAGAAAAAAAAACAAAAAAAAAAAAACACCACAAACAGAAGCACAGAAAACCAGAAAAATTAATATATCCTCTCGTTCGCGCGCACTTCTTCTCTCGTTGCAGGGTTGGTTTTGGCAGAAATTCAAGAAAATCACCCTCTAAATTTACATATTCCCTCTGAATATGTATCTATATACTTTCTAGACTAGAAACAGAACAAAACCAGCAAAAAAAAAAAAAACCACACAATTTGTCCTCCATCCATCTACAGAAAAACTCTGCATTGAAATGGTCTTTCTTTTTTTTCGTCGTTTTTATCTGTGTTTCCTATGCGATTGTGAGTTAGCATAAATATCTGTAGTTTATAGAAATGTAAGTAGAACACAGTGTGGATTTTTATTGCGAAATAACGACCGACCAACGACGAACGACGAACGACGAACGACGATGTCGACATCGACTCTATGGCGACGACGACGACGTGTTTCGCAGCGCAGAGAGCCATCACAGGCAGAAAACACTGGGAAAGCCCCAATTTTTCGTTTACCCTCGATTGGTCGCCATAGTGATGGTGATAAAATAGATTTTCCCATTGCAAGAGCTATAGATACAGAGCAGGTACATACTCTTCGTGTCCTCAACCACATACAGCACTAGATAAATATTTAGCCACCCAGTCAACCCCATCCACCAGCCATCCGACCACCCACTCAGCCATTTCAACCACCCATCATTGTCATCCAACGACATCGTTGTAGATGAAGTATCTACCCTTCTTTATTTTTTTTTTTTTTTTTTGTGGATTTGAATACCGAAATAACATGGAGGACATGGAGGACGACGCACATAGTAGCAGCACAAATGGAAAGAAGGAAAAATCTTTGTTGGAATGGCCACGGAAAATACTACACAAGGACATGGCAGGCACTATACTCGCATTAATGCGATGAAAAGATCCAAAGGCTTTGTTGGGTGGTGTGTCTCCCCTGAGGGAGGATTATGTTATGTGCTCGCGTGGATGAGAAGGACGAGCGGGTGCAAGTGCTGTTGTCATAGAATGAATATTAGATGACATTTTTACTTCCTCCAATGATGGTGTTAGTGCATTCCCCTCCTGTTTCATTATCTGTTAATTTAGATGAGAAACTTTTAATATCAATACCTACCTATCTGTGTCGCATGCGCAGCACTGAGAATAGATAATTGTAATTAAATCATGGAACATGTATCTTTTTTTGTTGTTTTTTTTTTTTTTGCCTTTAGATACATTTTTTTACACCCACCCTCCGGTGGGCATAGAATTCTGCTGGCATGACCGTGGCTAGATGCGGGGAATACAAACAAAATGATGATGTTTCGAGCACCTGTTCTGGAGAGTGTGCACCGCATACATGTACGAGTATGACAGAGCACTGAAGTGTGTTGGTAAATCCTCCTCTGCGACCCTGATGGTCGATAATATGTATGTCTTCGTTGTCGTTTGTCGTTTGTTGTTTTTTTTTTTTCTGTTTTCTGTTTTCACCTTTATTTTGATGCTATTTCGCTACATTTCACCCCCAAAACTTTGTGGAAACGTGAGTGGGTTTAGCCCCTCTTTTCCTCTTCTTTGTATTCTTCGTATTCGTTTTTTTGTGAAGTATGCTGTCTATAGGTCCTTAGATGTAGCATGTAGTTTGTTTTTTTGTTTTTTTTTTTTTCCTCTCTTATATCACGGTCACCACTAGTAAGTAATTTCGATGCGGGGGTGATGATAATGCGACGGGGGTGACCGGAAAAATAATAACAAATGTGGACATGATTAAGAAAATTGATTTTAAGGCAATTAGCGTTGGTAGTCATCTAAATGTGAGTACCTGAGCAACATTTGCGCCATTTGGAGGCATAGTACAGTAAAAAAAAAAAAAAAAATGGCGGAATGAAGCGGATGTCAGCAAAGAAAATAGATTTTCTAATCTTTTGCTGCCTGGGATTATCGATAAAGTCAGTATATAACGAATCGGTTAGTTGAACTTTAGATTCGGTTGTATCGTTTATGAGTCAACCGATTGGTTTATGGTTGGAAGAGGTTTTTATTTTCAAAAGATTCTGCGTACTTATCTAATGTATAAGTCATGAATTCCCGTAATTGTGAAATTAAATGACAATGTGCGTCATCGAACAGTGCCGTATGTGGACGACAAGGGGAATTAATGTTTCTTTATACCATACTTCCAATCTCTTTAAAGGCTTTACGTAGTACGTATACAGTAGAACTCGCTTATAACGACTTTGCTTTGTACCACCAATCGCTTATAACTTCCATTCTCCTTTCATTTGGTTGCTTTCGCTGTATTGTTAGCTATTCTTCCGCCAGATATAACGTTGTTAGATGTAACGAAGGCCGGTTATAACAGCCTTATTTCCTCAGTCCGTTCAGCGTCGTTTTAAGCGACTTCCACTGTACTTACTTGGTCGTCATCTTCAAGTATAACAATGTAGACTTGTGCGTAGACTTTGTAGGCCAAACGTTGGTCAGTTCGAATCATTTTCTTATAATCTTTGGTACCAGCGTTGCTAGTGAACATGATTGAATGTTTTTCTTTCTGCCAGTATAAGACCAACCAAGATAGGCCTTTCCCTTCTACGCATTGGTCTGGTAGTGTTTCAAGCGTCTAATGACTCTGTCCAATATGTGAGGCGTTATTCCGGCAATAGCGTCCTGAATGTTGACCTCGAGCTCGTCCAAAGTTAGCTTAATCAAAGATCTTAACGTATCCCTCGGAAAATAATGGCAGTCAAGACAAGTGGCATGATCGCAGCGGCGAATTGATAAACGCTCGCCTTGAGATGATCCAGTCCCTAAATTTCTCCTTCACAACTTTGAGCATTGCGTCGCTTGTATGGCATGTGGCACCGTCGAGATGTTGTCGAGCTCTGACCACAGAAGGTCGGTTAACATCGCTGTATGCCTGAGGCCATTGACCGTAACGATGCCTTCTTCCTCATTTCGAAAGAAATAAGGTCCGATGACGCCTCGCCAAACAGTCAATCTTTGTGGATGCATTGATGCTTGGTCGAACACTTGTGGATTGTGTTTGATTTTGATTTTTTGGCCGAAATTCGGCTCTACAGCGAGCATTTCCAGGCGACATTTCAATTCTTGCGTCAGCAAAATCTTATACGAATGTAGGCCCAAATCTAGGCGCAACATAAGCCGGGTTAACTTTGTGGCGATGCCCAATTCAGGTCTTCGTCGATACTGTCCTCTACGCCTCTGCGACGAATTCCTTGCGCACTGAAGTCATGATGACAACCGACTTCACGTTCCGTATCAACAACTGATTTCGATATTTTTCAATAATTTACGGACGTTCGTCGAGTGTGAAACGATCCATGATGGAATGGCAAACCCTACTAAATATTTTGACAGCTGGATGTCATTTGGCATCTGGTCACCCATTACATAGAGAACTACCACTGAACTTCAACACTGTATGTTGCTTGTACCACCTTAAAAGATTTCTGGAAGCCCTCCAGCATTGTACGAAGGCATTCGGTGTGTAACGAAGAGCATTTGAACATTATGGTGTCCATTTGAACACGAAGGTGGGGTGTAGATCACCATGAGGATCATTCTAGGGATAATTTCATTGAATTCTTCGTAACAAACTGTCTGTAATAGTATCTGTAGTAGCCACGTCTTTGATGCCCCAGGGTTTGAAAAGTGGATTCAACTTTGGGAGCAACTTCAACCATCTTAATCTGGATTTGTATGATCTAATCTATAAGATTAAGCCAAAATCTCCTCCAAAACTTCTCTCAAAATAGATTTGTGTATATGTACCTAATGCTCTGAACTACAAACACAGCATTAAGGCTTGTCAGGATGTCTTGCCTAATCATAATCGCGAGAAAAATAAATGACAAAACAATTTAGCCCGGTGAAACCCCGATGCCGCACCTTTTATCGATATCCAATTGTGTATTTCCTATTTAAAAAACGATCTACATAACGGTGACTTATCATTGTCAAACAAAGTTGAATATTTCAAGAGTTTGACAACTTTGTTTATTACCGTTGCCTCTCACCCTTATCTACAGTCAGCGCAGTAAAATTAAAACTTTAACAGCTATTAATCTATTTGTATTTTTTAACTCTTTTTTTTTCCCAAACTCTATACCTAAATTTAAGTCTTAAAGATTAGAAGAAAGAACTGCGCAGATACAGACATCGTACACACTCTCTTGAGATTCTCAAGGAAATCAAAGTGATGGTCTACATTTCAACCATAATCGAGAACGTACACATGTATTTATTGATTTCATACAAACAATTATTATTAACTGATGCACATGACATGGTTAGAGATATTCTTTTTTGTTCAAGTACCCATCATGAGAGTATAGTTGTAGCAATGCCATCAATATTGTATTTATGACACTCTCATTGCGATCACATTGTGGCGGACACCATTAAACACTTGACAAATAACACGTACCTGCAATACGGAATCTATTCTAGTTCTAGCGTCTCTATCTTCGCAAAGTTTACTAAAACCGCGAAAAAAAAAAGATTAATTTTATTTTTTTACAATTATATTTGTTTGCGTTCTTTAGAAAAGCATCAATCACCTATAGATACACAGAAACAGAGATAGATTACTTCGAATTGTTTTACTATCTTATGTAAGTGAACGAGAAATCTCTAAAATTTCCTCGGCAATAAATATGAACATGAGTTTTGCAGATTAGAAGTGTATATAGTTCTAGAAATTCTAGAGACGGTCAGAGTCTATGAGTGTCTCTCGTTATTGGTTTGTGTTTTATCAGTACAATAATAATTTCATCATCAATTCGTTTTTTATGTTTGTACACGATTAATTGAATTTATTATCTATTTATTTGGAAGCTTTAATAAAACGTATCCGTGTATGGAGGTGATAGTTACCTACTCTTTACAAAAGAGATGTACTTTGATTTCGAGATTTAACAACCTATACATCTGTATTTGCGTATAAGGAAGTTCGTTCACAATTGATAAAGAAAGCAGAGAAAGCTACTACCAGCGATCTTGTATAGGTAACACAGGTTAAACCCTAGAACCGAAAGAAGATACGCCTATAAACTTAACTCTAACAGAGGGGAGTTGATTACAAAAGCTCTCTAAACACAAACATCGCGAATATGTTCTGATGTCCTCCGAGAGGACTGACCATAAGCACATGCTGATGACCAGAGAATCTTGGATCGCGACAAATGAAGTCATCACAGCACGATGCGGTACCCACTTACTTTTAAAAGAACGAGGAGCTACGCGAATCCTCTGCGAAATATGGTTCTACGAAAGAGGACGTTGCCGGTCCTTCTTATCCAGGTTTCTGAAGAATCTGATAATGACAAGAAAGTCTAGAATCGACATATTGCTATGTGATATAGAGCACTTGGTCAAATAGTTCATCGTCACGTGAGTCAATACAGTATCTAGAAAAGGGTTCATCTAGTTTTCTCATGTATTTTTGGCGTTTTTCTAATATGCTGGCCGCATTAGTCGTCCAATATACCAAGGTTATGAAAGCGAATGAACACCTGGGCTCAGGCCCCCCCGAACGCAGTAGAATAAAACCTCGCCTTTGGTGACGCGCACTAGTAAAAGGTGACCGACTTGGAGTGCGCAACTAGAGTGTAAGCTAAGAACCGGATTCACTGGAGAGCCTTGCGATTGAACTAATAAAACCAGATGGACTGATGGCAGGTCTGGAGGAAGTCTACAAATCTAGACAAAACGGGGCAATCACTACTATCGTTTTCGGTGTTTTAGAAGTAGTTTATAAAAATCCACTAAGATTCAGGTCTAAGAACTTCAAACGGAAGAAACACCTGGACCACAGGCAGTATGTTTGGAAAACAAACCAGAAAAGTAATTTAATGAAATGAAATTTATTTTTGTCCGCGAGTGTAATTTTACTCCAATCACGCTCGACGTTCTGAACTCTCTGAAGTTTCACTATGCATGGTTGTGGGTATGAATTGTATGCATGTGTATACCTACACAAGTGTGATACCGCTATTTCTGACGTGCGAATGAAGTGGCAAAACTTACCGTTTGTTTTTGTCGATGCTTTGTATGTAACTGTAAGCCTCAAAATTTTGTGATTTCTGTGTAACGCTCCGTGTTACAGTACGATTTTCTGTGGTTCAACGTTTTGAAGCTTACATTCGTGCGAGTCTCTTGTGTTGCTGTTTTCTTCTGGATTTTTAGAATTTTTAAGAAGTTTCTGAGTAAACCGCGCATTTAGATGTCGAAATTGGGTGCTACCAGCGATCAGGTCTGGAGCCGTATTTAGTCCAGTAGCTTTCACGTAAGAGTTAGGTGTTACGTACCTATACAGGTCTTAAAGGATGCAAGTGTAGATAGATCAGAAAGAGGGGTTGAACACCCTTCTCTATAATAGATCTGTTCGAGTACTTTCTCCACCAAAATTCGTATATTGTGATATTTCATGGAGTGGGGGTGAAATTTTCTCAGAGACAGACAACGACACAAAAAAGTAAACGAATGCGAAAGCTACGAGATTTTCCCACTTTTTAAACGTCAAATGCAAGTGTATACAAATACACAAACAGCAAGAAATTTTGCGCAGATATCTGACAGATTTGACAGGTTTCATAAATCAGTGCAAAGAAATTTCCTGCATTGGGAAACTTCTTACTCTAGTGAGCGATCTCTTTTACGAAAAATTACGAAAGTTTTGCGTACTCGAACAGGATTTCGTGATTTTTCGTAAAAATTCGTTGTTTTGAGAGAGTACATACAGCCCACTTTCGAATTTCTTTGTTTATCCATTTTCTCGATCTATACTAACAAATGCGCAAAATTTCTGTGTGTTTTTTTTCTTAATCTAGGCATCGATTGAATATGAAAACAAAAACTATCATTTATCGCTCAGGAGAGAGGTCACATGACTTTCGAGAATCTCAATCAATAAAGATACGTCTATGCGATATCGAAAAAAATGTGCGTATGCATGGTAATTTCTATGTGTGGTGCAAATTTTCTACAACAGTCTGTGATGTCAATTCATCAGATTAATTCATATCGCTGCATTATTGAGTGATATGTATGTATATGTGCATATGTATGTACATATGTACGTATGTATGTATGAACACTCGATTGTAGGAAAGTAATTCAGAAAAATTAGTAGATAATCTCTATTTTGAAACACCAACTACAGAAGCTCGATTCTTAGATTACTCTTATCCCGTAGTAGCAACCTATTAGAATATCAACTCCAACATCATGATATCATCATGACGTTCAACAGAGTCTGAAGGAGTTTTATTTTCCCGACGATTTGGCGAAAATTTCGCTGCATCCATACACATTACGAAATTATTGCGTCATATCTCGGTATTTTGAACAAGTTCCGAACACAGACCTTGCTTATCTGTTTCATTGTATCATATCTAGTTCGATTCGACAATCGGTTGAAACTATGCTTGCTCAAGACACTGCCAGTATTCTCTACTCCCTCTACCAGCGGTCTTGAGCTGATCAGTTCGTATCTTGACAGTGATCGCCAGGAAGATCAAGTGCGAAAATCTACGTTTTCATCATAAAGTGTCTCTTGAAGCCTTTGCTAAACTATAGAGTACTAAATTTCCTTTCCTAGGAAGCTTAACGATCACTTCTCTCTTCCACTGATCAGGAAACTATCATCCTCTTAAGCTCAAGCGGAATTTGTTTTTCATCCGAAAAAGTCTTTCTATGGGTGTTGGGTGGAGCTGCGACCTTTACAATATCAGCTCTTTGATAGTTATGTATGTATTTACATATGCCTTGCGATTGACTGTCAACACCAAGTTTAAAAGAAAAGTTTTTGATTTACAGAGATTTACAGGCTGGTACTTCTTCGAAAATGACGATGTAGATACAGGAACCGTGAATTGATATTTGAGCTGTGTGGCCTCTACGTCATGGAAACTATCGTGTCTTCAGAATGAGGTGTCGAATCGAATCGAAGGATTTATGTTATTTCGATTTACGTTGTCCGGTTGTTTATTTTTCAATTCTGATTTACGAAATGCACATCTCTCTGGTTTCCTGCGCGTGCGAGAGTTGTTTTTCCTCCACTTGTGTTGGATCATTTGATTTTCTATACAATGACCGTTGATTCGATTTACGTCGCATTTTCTCGGTCCCACCAAGAACGTACATACATAGGTATACATAGGTACATATGTATATCAAAGTATCCCTGGTACTAATTTTCGGTTCCAATCGGAATTTCCTGTAAAAACCATAAACCGTTCTCCTCGAGCTCGAGATGGACTTTCAGGATATTTTTGTTAAATTGATGTACATACATACATTTGTGACCAGAATTGTGGTGTACATGAACATTTACAAACCAAAAAAAACCATTCAGGTGACTAGAACTCGCACAATTAGTCATACGCGCATCAGGCAGAAGTTCCCTCTTGTTGATTCTCACGACTTTGGGTAAACATTTTCTTGTTGAATGCGCTTCCGTAGTAATTCTCACTTGAAAGTTACATTTCTTGATTTCATTTCATTTTAAATATTGATTTCATTTTAAAAATGATTCATACACACATTCACCGATTTGAAGTTGGAAAGCTTTTCTCATGAAAGCAACATTTGGTGCTTGAAAAGGGTCTCTCAAAACAACAACCGAGTATCTGATTGAAATTCTAGATTTTAGCCAAATAAAATCCTTGAATTAAACGGTAAAGCTGTTCAAAAACTTTCTTTGATCAATCTATGAATGTAAATACTAAAATCTTAGATCACTGCAAATAGTAATGAGAATAAATTAATTAGAAATTTCCTAATCAATTAAAGAGCGGGTATTTCCAATTCATCTAAAAGAAAATCCCTAAAAAAACAAGAACGTAAAAACGAAACAAAGCCACTTTGATAAGATACCAGCAAAACAAGATTTACCATATAAGTACCCATACCGATCACAAAGAATGAACTCATTGAAGTATGTACATCCTATAGGTACAATCTACAGATATAGACAGGTACCTCTACTCATAAATGGCGGGGTAAAAGTACAAAAAACAAAAAAAACTCCAAACCCCTCTAGGCCGCCATATATACTAAATACCTCGGTTTACAGGCGGGAAGCTTTAAATTTAAAAAAAATAAAACAAGTAGGGTGGTACGGTATGCGCGCAAAAGAAATCGTTAAATCATTATTGATGACTGGATGTCGTTATCGGTATTTGGTAGAGCTCTTGTGATTTCACAGAAAAACGGCTCAGAATTTATCTAAAAATGTTCAAAATGAGTCTACACACATATGGGCAGGGTGAACAAATAAATAATATATCGGACTTTGAGAATTTCTTTGACGACAGCGCGACAGAATCACGCTTATCAATCATCTGCGTCAGTATAAATGTGATGGTGATGTGTGATGAGGTGTGATGATTAATTTTGCTATTCTTTTTGTTCTTTTTGGGTAACGAAAAACGAAGAAATGTCAGAGCAGTGGAGAAGAGGATATTTTATTCTATTGATAAGCTTTTGAGCGTTCCTAATGATAAGAAGCGTAAAAACCCCCGCTTTTTAGAACAGAAGTGAAAAACGAGTTAAGAAATTGATTGATTTAGAAAAAAATACATATTGGGTACACGGAGAGAAGTCATCTGGTGATAAGAGATACATGCGTACACACTTAGTTATATGGGCTTAGAGGATAAGCTTGTTTTTTTTTTTTATTCGGTTTATTGTTTCCTGCCAATTGGGTTAATATCACGTGAGATTGAGGTGAGCTCTTGTGATAAAAACTTTGTATTTGAAGAGCTGTTCAGATGTTTTGCTAATGGTGGCCAATACCATTGGCATATGATATTCAATAAAGATAAAGAAATGATTATCATTTTGACTAGTCAAAGGCTGTTATGAAACTACTTCCTCCTAAACTATCTTCAGTCATACCGATGTACCTCTTCGGGGTCTGGAAACTCAAGATTTGACCTCTTAGTGTTATGAGTTTTTTAACTATTAGATTTCAAAGCAGAACAAAGACTCTTAACAATAGCTATGCCAACTATGCTATGGACATAACTAAAACACTTCTCCAACGATTTTGTTTACCAATTATGATACAATTCACCAAAGTATTGACACTCTTCTAAAGATGAACGAATTTGCTTGAATGTTGGTGCAGTTCAACTCTTACTTACTTACTTAGGTGGCGCTACAGTTCGAAGTGAACCTGGGCCTTAACCAATAAGTCTCTCCTTACCTAACTGCCTCCAACTCCGCACTCCAAGTCGGTTGAGGTTCCCTTCTACTTATCCGCACCACCTAAGACGAAGTCTTCCTCTACTGCCTTGTCTCTCCATGTTTGATTCGAAGACTCTGCGGGCCACCTCGCCATCTCAAACAACTGATTCGCATTGACTAGGACGATGTCACTGTACAGCTCGTACAGTTCATCGTTGAATCTCCTCCTCGAAAGCCCTTCAATGCAAACAGGACCGAACATTTTATAAAGAATCTTTCTCTCGAAGCGACTGAGGATATCTTCATCCGCTTTAGATAGAGTCCACGCTTTAGCGCCATAGACCAGGACTGGGATGACCAGGGTCTTATGTAGAGTCTCCTTGGTTCTTAGGGATAGGGCTCTACTACTCAATTTAAACAACGATTGGGAAGAGTTATTCTTCGTTTTATTTCTGCTGAGATGTTGTTTTTAGAATTGGTAATAGAGCCGTGGTACATGAAGTCCCTTACTGCCTCAAAGTTGTAGCTGTCGATTGTGACGTTTTGTCCAATAAGTCGATGTTGTGTGTTAACTTAGTTTTGTCCTCTCTTATAGCTAAGCCCATTTTGGCAGCTTCCGTTTCAATACTAGTGAACGCTCCAGAGACAGCCCGCTGAGTTTTGCTAATATTATCAATGTCGTCGACGTGCGCTAGTAGTTGCTCAAGCTTTTGAAGGATTCTTCCCCTGCTGTTGGCTTGTGAGTTTCGCACGATTCTTTCAAAATGTTGACAAAATCACATGACAGCGCGTCACCTTATCTAAATCCTTTTTTGACATCTAAGGTCTCGGTGATATCGTTACCGACCTTGATGGAGCAGGGGAAATCCTTCATTGTCATTCTGCACAATCTGACGAGTTTGGCAGGGATCCCAAAAGTAGACATGGCTCTGTATACCTCGTCTCTATAAATGCTGTCGCCTTGGACTTCTTGGGTTTTCTCCAAGAGCTGCCTACGTGTGATTCAGTTGAGGGGGTATCCTTTCTTGTGTGGATCAACAGTTCAACTCCAAGATCGTAACAAGTTTTTAAGCCTGCCTATGAGGCAACGAACTATTCCCCTTACTTCAAAACTTCTCATTTCAAACAAAGATTCTTCACAACTCATAAAAACGACTAAACAAAAAGACAAAAAAAAACAACAAACCGTACTCTATAAAACAAAACCTCACCCGTAAGATTGTGATGATCGCAATGGCAATGACAATACGCGTCATCCTCACAAAGCGACCGACAAAAAGACAAAACGAATCTTTATTGAAACTTCAACATTTTAACGAAATATTTGCGCAAATATCGATAAATATACGTTTTTCTCCTCTAAATCTTGTTCCTGCTCCAATCGTGTGCGGTGAAAGATAATGTGGTTGGAACACCTTTGGAAAAGTATCTCGTTCTGTTTAACAGAGCAACATTATCAGTTCATCATCAGCGTCTACATGACAAACATCTCATTTTATCTTGTGTGTGCTGTGCATATTGTGTTTCAATCGAGAAGACGATCCTACAAATTGTTTCCTGTCCTGATTTAGTGTGACCCTGGCCCGTACACACAATCCGAATGTAAGTATATTCATCCATATGAGTGTCATAAGAGCAAATAGGGAATACTTTCTTCTTGTTTTTTTTTTTTTTTTTTTTTTTCCGTGTAACATCAAAGAGCATCCATCGACAATTTCCGTTTGTTCTTGAGGAAGATGACGCGACGCGACACATCAAATCAGCAGGTATCTCTCTGTCCAAACAAACAGTCAATACCTAGTTAGAGGAACTCATCATCGTGTACGATGTTCTGAAGTAATCTTATCAAATTGTCAACGAGATTGAATATTTGTTTTTCGCAGACTCTTTGCCAGACAGGGTGTTCCACTGATTGAAAAAGGGGGCATCATTAGTTTGTAATTAATTTTCATTATCTGGTCGGGTTTTTGGAGTACCTGGTGGCGTTAGGATGCCTATTTTATATAGTTGTGGTGGTAATATAATCAAAAACTCATTACGCTTATTTTGCATCATTAACAATCTTCTGTTTCTTTATTTCCTTTGGTACGCAAATCTATGGAAATGTTAACCTAAAGTTGCAATGTTCGGCAAAGTGTCAAACGACTATTTTTGCAAACAGAGTATAGAACAACCAAATACCAACGTTTTTTCCAAGATTCCACCTCTGAAAGTGGGGTACATCCGATCAGTTCGTGCCCAAGTTCTGAATTGAAAAGACATTTGGATAGACTGCTACTCTACTTTAGTCTTCGTACTGAATTGCATTAGAGTTTATTCTAAGGGTGGATACTGAAAGGACGAGCCGCTAAGTTTCACAAGACGACATAATATTTAGAGTCAGTTATCAAATTTTTTTAAAAAGTGTTCACATTCGCTGACACTTAATTGTCAAACTGTTAGTTCACATGTCTGTCAGATTTGACAATCGTCTGAACATATGTAGTTTTAGAATAGGTCTGTTGCCGTACTTTCTGCACCAAAATTCACAGATTGTCCAATTTCTAAGAGTGGGGGCAAGAGTAAAGTGTACAAAAAATCTGATGATTGTCAAAAGATCTTCACTTAAGTAGAGTGCACGCCATCTGATCGTGTCCAAGTTCTGAATTGAAGAGCCATTTGGACAGACTACTTTAGTTAGAACTTTCGGGAAGTTTATACCAAGGACTATGCTCATCTTCATATCCTCAATAAGTAGGGTGGATACTGAAAGGACAAGTCGTTAAGCTTCACAAGACGTCATAATATTTAGAGTCATCTTTCAAGTTCTTTAAAAACTGTTCACATGATTGACTGACACTTTCATAGTCAAACGGTTGTCTGGCAGTTGTCTGACAATATAGTCAAATCGGTAGTTCACACGTCTGTCAGTCATTTGGGACAAATATTTCATTGGTAGACCTGACAATATTGTCAGATTTGACAATCGTCCAAGCAGTTCGAATATAAAACATAAACCAATGAATATTTGTATCAAAAATTATAAAAACAATGTATAAACTTAATTGATAATAATAACTCCTAATAGGCCCGCACAGGGGCAGGTTAAGTGCCCCGATCAACCTCTTGACTTAGATGCTAACACGTAAAAATTAAAGCGCAAACGTGAAGCGATCATAGACACAATAAAATAAAATGAAACAAATTAATGTGGGAACACTTTCGTGATATGTATCCGTTCCTTTGTTATTGTTTACCTTTATGTGTGTTTTTTTCTTGCTTTTTTGCTTTGTTTTTAGCTTTAACTGGCTGTAGGTCTTCTTCGATGAGGGCTGAGGGATCTTAAAGAATTAACTCTTGTCTGTTGTTATTTATTTCCACATTTGTGCCACTCATACCACTCATACTTCTGCAATGGGTGCAGAAATTGTTTAGAATTTTTATTTTTTTTTTGTACTCCACCATTGTGTTGTCCATTCCGATTGGTATAAACTACAGTGAGACCTAAACAGTGGCACGCCATGCAAATCGAAAGAAAAAAAAAATAAAATAAAAACGTTTTCACTTTCATTTCGCTGCATTTACTGTGCGCGCCTTGTTCCTTTGGTTGGTAATTACCCCAAGGTCAATTTTAAGACGTTTACTCTTTTTTGTTGTTGTTGTTTTTTCCCCCGTTTGTATGTGTGTATAGTGAAATAGTCGTGTATTGCTGTGCATTCAGCGGATATCACGATAGCAACTCTGTGAGCTTGCGAACGCTTGAGAGATTAATGCGTGTTAGATTGCAATTATAAATTTGATTTCGCAAAATATTACCTATTACTTGGCAATAACAGATGCAATACTGGTTATTGAACTTTGTATTGTTATTACTTTTTTTTTTCTTGATGCACATTGGAGTGGATATTCTGTTGTATCTGGAAGCCATGGCATTCGTTCAGTATTTCTAACTAATGGGTCCTGAGTAGGTGACAAATTGCACTTCCGGTCCTGGAACCAATTGTCTAAAATTAGGTTCAATACAATCAGCAATATTTTTCACATTTATAATGCAATTTGTAGTCGAACTTGGTAGCTAAAACGCTCCCGGGTACGAGAGTGTGATTCTTACTATGCCACAGATGCAGACGGATGCAAAATTTTGCCTATTCTCTAGAATTGCTAGAGTTGCTTGTAATGGCAACTACTAAAGGCTTGTTTGACAGAAATATGACTTCTCTCTACATGTACGTATACATCTCAGTTTAATTTTTTACAGTAATACTCGGATATATAGCCCCTCGTTTAGCTGCGTTAGATGCACTGTTAACCAAAAACAAACGACTCGAAAAATTGGTCTTCACGTCAGTGGAACCCACTGGATACCCACCTAAATAAATCAGAAAACCTCTCAAGGCAGCTATCTCGAAAGTACTGTATGCTATTTTTTCAACAATTGGGAGAGCAGTCGAAGGACATGTTGGCGAAATTCTTTAAGAAATTTTAAGTTTTAAAAGAAAAATACTATCAATTAGTTAAGAGGGATTCACTACAAAGGTTTAGACAAGGAAACGTGTCAACTAAACCGACAGGAATCTAATCCGAAACCGGAGGCACAATCTTTCAAAAGTCTGTGCAACAACTAGCGTAAGCCGACGATATTGAAAAAAATTTGCAGAATTCAGCGAAATGTCAAATGAGGATTAGAGGGAACGCTATTAAATGAGTAAACAAGGTTACAACCAAGTTGGTATAGGCTGTCAAAAAGTAGTGATGCACAACGTCGACGAACTGAACTGAATGTCACTGTTGACAACTATTACTTTGAACAATTCTGACAACAGCATTTCACCAGAAGTAAATGGAAGAAAATCTCTATCCATTCATTGATTCTCTGTCTGAAAAAGAAGGAGATTCTATAAAAGACCTCGATCATCCCAGTCCTACGTTATGCCACTGAAATATAGAACATTTGGTTTGGTTTGCAACAACAAACTGCATAGTGGTATCGATGTAGCTATGTACATCTGTAAGTTGTTTGAGATTGCTAGGACATATTAAGCAAATGCACACTAGCGCTCCGTTCCATAATAGGCTTAGTTGGGCACACAAGAAGAATAGTTGTGAATCGGGCTTCTCTCCGAACTGCAGTCTTTTTTTTTAGGTTTATAAAAGATTGAAAAAATCATCCCAATCAAACCTGTAGATGTTATTTCTCTTCACATTTCGTAAGCGCATTGTAAAAGGGCTACTTTTGGTAAATTTTCAAATTTTCGGCATAACTGGTCTATGGGACCCAGGGTCTTCGTCTTGTGCGTGTTATATTTTCTTTACACGAATGGAGGGGTCCAACTCTTTAATGCCATGTCCGAGGGGCAATTTGTTATTTGAGATGGATTTTCATGACATTTACACTCTAGGATTTTTGTGAATCAATATGAACCTCGAATCTTTCTCCGTAGTCTAACGCATTAACCACTTGATCCACGGCGTC
The DNA here is from genome assembly GCA_963583995.1 of Xylota segnis. Classification (NCBI taxonomy): domain Eukaryota; kingdom Metazoa; phylum Arthropoda; class Insecta; order Diptera; family Syrphidae; genus Xylota; species Xylota segnis. Next base: position 40,597,555 of record OY757237.1, read on the forward strand.
CTCTAAAGTCTGATTTCTTATCGGCTTTGCTATTTTTCTAAAAATTCAATATGCTTCTGGTTGCTCTAGATTGTGTTTCAGTTTTTATATTAACAAACACCCCAAAGCCTAAAGTATGATACATACACTAGACATACTCGGTATTCAACTTAATCAGCAAAAGTAAGAAATCGATCGAAAGAATTTGTTATTCATACATAGCCATGTATGCATGCATGTGCGTATTAACAATGTATCTATTAACAAATAAGTTCGTTGACCCAGAGCAATATTTCTGTTGGTTGATTCACAAATGAAATGCCAACTTACGTATCATTAAAAAATAGAGAATAGCAAATAATGAGTTCTGATAAATTTATTAAAACGTCTACCTTTTCTTAAAGAATCAAATTTCATACATATCTCAATTTTTGAAAGAAGAAAGGCAGTACAAGGGTGAATATTTTTGAAATCCGTCAAAAACGCCACACCCTTACGTCATAGTTTTACAATTTACCTTAAAAAATCATTAAGACCTAATATTTAGGCCTACTTTTTTAGGGCGTGTTCATTGGAAACCTGACTTTAAAATATTTTCCACATCATATCCTAAAATGTTCGAACTTAGTGCAGTAATTCATTAACAGAATGCAGTAACCCACGTCTACTTTAGTAGGATTGATACAAAGAAAGGAGGATATCGTATTATACCATCCGCTCCAGACGGATTCTACCTTTTCTGTATGTCTTATCTAAAAAGTCTGCACAAGATGGCAGTTGGGTGCTTCTCTATGACAAAATGAAAACCTATGAAAACAAGAAAGAAGGCAACCAAGTTCAGCCAGACCTTCTATCAAATATGTTCCAAAATTATATTCTTTTCCTTTCTGGACATTTCCGTAAACTTATTCGCATATTTGGCGCGACAGGTCCATGGAACCCAGGGTCTAGATTCGCACATTCTTTACACAAATAATGCCGTGTCCCAAGGGCGATCTGCTATTCGAGAAGCTTCTCATGACAGTTGTCAGACGGATGTTTGTCACACACTCGCGAGAAGTGGGGGTGCAAGAAAGTTGAGGAGTTTTCTAGAGATTGACAACAACTACCCCTTGCCCGGTAGTGTAATGCACTAACCACTTGAGCCACGAGGTCCACTGGGATAAGACCCATTTGGAATACTCAGGGCGTGTGATAAAAAGTTTGCTTTTGACATGGTGACGTCTTATAATTCAATTTGCGGATAGGGTACATACCAAAAATAGGCAAAGAAACTCGGTGAAAGTTTGAAGCCTTCATGGATTTCATTCATTTATGTATGAACGTTTTGGGGATATCCAGTATTATGTGTGATGGATGGGTGAAGTGAAGGGGCTCCCTTTTCGTATAAAGTTAAGAACATTTTGTTCGTACTCGTTAATTTCCAGAACCCATTTACAAGGACAAATGCTATTAAAAGGTATTAAATCAGAGTTTTCGGTGTGAAATCTATTTCATGTCCCAAATTAGAGTAGGGTAGGTATAAGGGTACCTTGCGACGCTAGTCACCCATATTAGGCGATGCAAATCGAGCGACTACAAGCGACTTCGCTCGAGAAAATTGAATCAACATTTTTTGGTCAGTTTACTAAAACGCTCGTACAATAGGACACGTTTATTGGAATTGAGCGTGCAAATCGATGTTTAGGAATTTTTTAGGAAATGTCATTACCATTGTCAAAACTATGCGAAAACGCTTTGCTATAAACACTCAATCGCTTGTGGCGATTTTGCCTGAAATCGCCTGAAAACCCATCGCGTCGAGTGACGCATGAACGCAGCCTACAGTGAAATTGCGTAACAATGGTCAGTTCTTCCAAATCAGAATTAAAGAAACGTGGTCAAATCGAAAAAGCATTCCAAAATCGTATGGAAAGTCCAATTGAAGTAATAATTTATGAACCAGCCGGTAAAGGAGGCTGTGCGAAATGAGAATCCAATAATTTTTGCAATCAAATAAGGGTCCATTTTGAATGTTGAAATAATGTCCCAATGAAATGAAAAAAGGTCCCAAAAATAATGAAATAAGACCCTAAAATTTAGTTTCGTTCTTCTTAGTATGATGGGAAGCAAAAAAGGTCCCGCAGGGTTATACGAAAGTCCTTTCAATGGGATCTTAGTCCACAAATAAAAGTTTGTCCAACCAAATCTATGCAAAATTTTTAGACGGTCGTTAGGCAGTAGCCGGTCCTTTTTTTTTCATATCAGTACCGTGGAATGGGATCTCTTTCTCGAAATGCGTATGATCTACAATCTTCCCATTTGAATAGGATTTTCCGACATTTTGATGAAAATCTAATATTGGGCGCGTTTCGAACTCTAGGCACTAGGTAGTCAATCGTTTCTGATTGGTCAAGAGATTCAAATTTGACAGAAAAGTAAGGCATTTTTTGGAGGAAGGGCAAGGAAGTGTTCCGTTTGTGAAATGTCAAGACTCAAACGTTTATAATTTAAATGGATTATGTTCTAATAAATAAAGTATTACATTCTAAATAAATTGCAGTGTAGGGTTCTACGATTTGATCGATCAGAGAATATGATTATTTGTTCCATATGTGTGTTCAAGGTCTTAAGTGAAGTAGACATTTTTAGAAAAAATAAAGAGACCCTGTTTCCAATTAAGCCTTCTTTACAAATTCCTTGTTGTAAGAAATATACTTATCAGTAAGTTGATTTAACAAGCACAGTCCATACTTTTTCCAAAGTCTAAGCTGGAAGTGAATATGCGAAGTCTGACACATGAAATGTCACCTACATACCTTTTCAGTCAGTTTTCCGTTCCATATGTTAGGCCGTACCTTACAAAGTAGGCCTAGAATTTTGAACGTAACCATTAATACACCTAACTGTGTCAATGTTTCCAATCGATACTACAGTTTTGTTAAACATACGATTTGGAAGTGGTGATTCGAAAACCCGATCTAATAACGTTTAGCACAAAGGACCGCTTTACCTACCTACAATAACTGACTTGAATTGAATTTTAAACCCAAATGCTTGTAAAGAGTTATACATAACGATGTGGGGATCTACACAAGAGAGGCGAAATTTCTAGGTTTCAACTCTGCTGGTTTACGAAAGAATTTTGTGTCTGTAGTTTCAGCATCCATCTGAGATCCAAGTTTTCATGAGAACCCGATGGGTTTGCTGATCAATAAAATCGCGGTATCTATGTAGGTATTCACCTTAAAATGAATAAAATTGTAAAATCATTTTCCTTTAGAAAAGTGCTCTCCATTAAGTGGCTATTTTCAATCTGACCTCTAAGCAACAACAAGAAAGAAAAAAGTAATAATTTCAACGCCCTTAGGCTGAATCAGATATGCAACGCACTTCCTCGCCTTGCCGTCGAGTCAAAATGTCGAACTTCCGCCCTCCCTTAATGACATCTCTTGCGTCTCATTAACTGAAATTATGTACGTACACATGAACCAAACGTCGTCGGTCGACCTGTATGCATACATAAATGTATCTTTAATTAAAAACCGACCGACTGTCGTCGTCGCGCATACCTAACCAATACGACTGCCTACAGCGTTCGTCTCCTGAACTATATGACCCATTGAGGTCATCAGACTCGCAGAGCAGTCAGTCTCCATCTCCATTTCCATCTTCGAGTGTGCGTCTTCGCCTATGCGCCCTTATATAACCCAATACGTCGTTTTTCTGTTGGTTGGCTGCCAGGCAGGCAGGCAGGCATCCGTTGCTTATCTCACCTTAGGCTGTAACCACCACCACAGCACACATACAAGGCAGCGCTCAGATCCCATCCAGATCGACTACTTCTTATTCTTCTTTGTACGGCTATGCTCGGAGTACACACAGATTCTTCTGCTTGGGGTGTTCGGTGTTCGGTGTTTAGTGTTCAGTGAGCGCCTGCAAAGTATCTGGCCCTCTCTCTCTCTCTCGCATCTACGGCTTCGCCTTATATACTATGGGGACGGGACCAATGTGTGTATGTGCCACCTGAAATTTTCTGAGATAGAGATACAGATAATTTATTTTCTGCGTGTGTTCGTTGTTGTTTTGTGTGTTTCATCGGTTTTCGTTGTCGTTGTCGTTTTCGTTGTCGCCCGTCATCGTCGTTCGTTGTCGGCTTGGTGTTCGGTTGGTTTCGGTTGTTCGTGGCGGCATTGAGAAGAGTTCTTCCATCGTCGGTCTTTCTCATTCTTCGATTTTTCTCGTGTGGTCGTGTGTTGGCCGTGCCAGTGCCTGCCTCCACCCTGCCGCCGCTGCTGCTGCTGTTTGCCTGCTCTTGTGTGTATCTTTTAGTTCGTGTGTTCTCTTCTCTGATATCGAGAGGGGAAATGTTTTTATTTAAATAGTTGACGTACGATGGTCTATCACATCAGTTGAATTTGATCTGTCGAACGGGGAGGAATGACGTAGGGTTGACTAAAAAAAAAGAGAGAAAAATTAAGAAAAAAAAACAGAAAAGAACAAATTCAAATAAACGGAAACGGAAGCAAAGAAAAAGAGAGAATCTTAGTTTTTTATAACAGTTGTGCTAGACCGGATGGTGCTTTTTTAAATTCACATTTAACTCACTTCGTGCGTCTATCCTTTTACGGGGTCGATTTCTTAAAGTGCGATATGACCATATTACGGAAATAATTACAACAAAAAGTGCTTAATAATAGAATTCACTAAAAAAGGTAATCATATCCTCAAAGGAATCATAAAAAAAAAAATTATCCTTGTCTGTGATACAAGTCAGTGGAATTAGTTAAACTTTTCATTGGATGGATGGATGGATTTATCTGTAAAGTTGTTATAAATGAAATTTCAGCGAACATGGATATTTCGTAAATCAAGTTGGCTATTGCAGAGATTCAAATTTTGACGAATAACTTCGTGGTGGCTTTGTGAAAAGTGAATAGTTATCGACTAGTGGCTTTGACTATTTTTGAGATTAATTTGTCAGTGACACGTAATCCTTTATGTGTTTTTTTTTTTTTTTTCATAAATAAATCCTTGTTAGCTGTATTGCTGAATACTATTCGAAAGGCTCTGTGGATTACAAAAGATTTAAATCACCCTTGAAGGTCAGATTTGTGTCGTATGTATGTAATAAATCTTTCCGAACTGTGTCGTGCGAAATTAATTATTGGATGTCCTTTTTGATTTGTTGCTTATTGGGACAAAAAAAGTTTATATCTCTACCTACTTAGTTGTGTATCAAGACCTTGTGTAGTTGGCAGACAATCGGCCACACCTATGCGCCATAGTGTGGACTATTTGTTGATACCTAGCAGATTCGTACTAAGAAGGACCTTGTGATTCATTGGCCTGGATTACCTACACAAGTTCGAATGCATTGAATTGAGACAGTGATTGTGAAGTTTTTTTTTTTTTCTAAACAACTTAGTGATGTGAAAAACCATAACATTTGAACTGTTTACTATTTTAATAAATAAATAATTCACACCTTAGAGTACCACGTAGGTGGGTATTTTCTGCGCATGTAGGATTCTGATGAATAGGATGTGATTCTAGAAAGTTTAGTTGCATCTGCAGTCAAGTCCTTTGGATAGCACAATTCTGAAATGATTTCAATTGGGTCAATCGATGAAACTTACTATCTTTGGTGCAGTGAAAGCGAATCTATGATGAACTGTAGGCGCTGTGGGTTATAAGGATAAAAAAAAGTGCAATTGCACTTAATTTTCCTATGGGTGGGCAGTAGTGCAACTGCTACACGTAGTTTCTCCCACAAGTCTAGTATGTGTATCTATGACTGCACATACTGTGTAGATACAAAGGAGGAATTTTTTTATTTTTGAAATACCATTGGAACTGCCGTCGGCACTTTGGAAAATCTATACTAAACTCTCCGTAACGTCGAAATCGTATTTGTGGGCATTTGCACAGGTGTACATGGAAGTGGCAGACCAGGGTATCCCATCTAGCGCTGGTTTTCATACCACAAAGCAATTTCTTTTGGTGGATAAACCACGATTTTTAAAGCTTCTCCAGGAATACAAGCTGAGGACGACTTCTCTACCCTTTTTGTCAGATGTCACTAGAATCGGACCTCTAGAAAAAATATTAAAAATTAGAGACTCTTCGTGAATATTCTTGGAGTTACGGCAGAGAGTGTGTATGGAATACTTAGCTGGGTTGCACGGCCTCCTAATGAGGTATAGGCTGTGTAAATGGCTTATTTATTGTAAGTACCTGGAGCAGGTATTTCTTCATACGGAGGTATTGGTAGGGGTAATGCAAACTAGGTTGAAGTTATAAGACTCCTAGCTTAATAGTGATTCCATCAGTATACACATACTGGCCAAGGGATTGAAGCTTAATGTACATTTTTCAGTACACTGTCTTACATTACTTACTTATTAGGCGGCGCGCAGTTCGGTGTGAATCTGGGCCTCAACAAAAAAGCCTCTCCAGTTAGCGCAGTCCTTAGCTAATTGCCTCCAGTTGGGCACTCCAAATCGATTGAGGTCCCTTTCTACTTGTGCGCGCTACCTAAGGCAAGTCTTCCTCTGTCTTAAATTATTCCTAAGTAAAGCACTAAGGTTACTCTGATTACATTATGTGCTTATAGTTCTATGCATTCCAAGATTGGTACCTATCGAGGGACTTTGGTATTCTATCGAATGCCAATTTTCGTGGTTCCCCTTATTTTTTCTGTTTTGAGTTGCATGATAAATTTCCGATTAAAAATCTCGCATTCGCTACGTAATACCTATGTACGTGTACCTGCTTGTAGTAACCTTAGTTTTAGGGAGTGAGTTGAATTACGAAGGTTCTTAAAATCAGTCCTTTTACACGCCCACTTTACAAGAAAATAGTAAGCGCTCAGTTCTTATTCGTTTCTTTTACTTAGATGCCCAAGACTCTTACAGACTAATCTCTTGTTGGCAGAGCTTCCAAATTGGGCCTTTATTGATAGATCCAACATTTATGTATGTATGTTTACCTTCCTACTTACCGGGCTAAGACTACAGCTGCAGTTTTTCTTCAAAGGTCAAGGCCTGCAATTAAGTTCGGCTGTGCGAAAATTGTAAAATATTTACCTTCAATAGGGGCTGGCATGTAAAAGCCATATTAGTCTAAGTTCATTGAACCGTACCACCTCTCTTAAAATTGTGAACTCCCATCGTATAATAAAGATACCTCGGTATACTGGTTAATCAGTTTAAGGTTTTATTAAATTGTAGGATGATTTTAATTGACTTCTTAACGAATTCATCGAGCGCCTTTTTTTTGTAAAAAGTCGGGCCCACTGATGTTCTTTTTTCCGCACATCCCTTGTGATGATATATTCACAGTTCACTTGTTATATATTTTACTATTGACGGTGCAATAAGGTAAGATCTGTCTTGGTCTGCCATCGTGTGCTATGGTTCCTCTGTATCACTTGTCAACTGTCTCAGTTCCGAATCAAGGATATCCATCTGTAATCAAGCTGCAAGTTGAGAAGTTTCAATATAAAGCAAAATATTGCTAAACGATGCAATTACATAATACTGCAAGCTACCTAGATATGGAGATGTTTTCCCGTTCCTATTTTTTATGACCAAATTTGAAGTGGGTGAAGTTTGAAAGAAAACTGGTCTCTCCAAGATCTTGCAAGCGTCTTGGATTGATTGTTTCACTTGACTTTGTTAGCTTTATTTTACTAGATACCTGCAAGAACCATTTATTTTTCATACCAATCCTTACAAATTTTCGACTTCATTTTGATCTGGAGATCTTGATAGTACAACTTACCAACTTAGCGGAATCTACTTTCATCAGAAAGGTTCACACTGACGAGTGAGTTCGCAAACTAGCCAACTTAAGTAAATTTGGGTTCACCCTCATAAAATCTAAGGTCATCATCCCGATACGAAAAATTAGATTCTTGTGAAGCCCCAAAATTTGGCGGGTCATGCACATCAAAGAAGTTTTAAAGCAGGTTGCATTTTCAAGCAATGTTTATGCCTTGCACGGAGATTTGGCTCCGATATTTTGGTTTTGAAACTTTTTTAAACAAAATCAAACCATCAACCCTAGTTGAGGATGTTTTTAATATTCGCTGGATAGGTCTTACACCAATGTTAAGGTCCTTGCCTCCTATTTTTTCCTGTAATTCCAAAAGATCCAAATTCACACTCTGCCAAACTCCATAGAATAACAAGACCGCTATTGGTCAACTTTCATAGGATTAATTACTCTGCTAGTTGTCTCTATCCATTACGAATCTTACTTTTGCGTTTGAAAGGAAGTATGACAAGATTATAGGCCCCTCCTTCCTTTCGATCATTTGATGATCGCTAAGCATATGCCCTTGGTATGAATATAAATGAACAGACTGACTGTTTCAGAGTACAAAATTTGAATCTATCCATGTCTGTAACAACTCGAACTCTCAATCACTGCCTTTGAATAAAATGTTCAACGAATTGTATTCAAAAGGAATATAGGCCACGAAATTTTGCAATCGATTCAATGAAACCTCGAAGACAAATGAAATCTCAAGCGACACTCACTCGACTGACTAAGGGGATATTCCTAACACATAAAACTGTCTCATATTGCCAAAAGCGAATATCGTCGCCGTTGTGATTGTGATATTGGCAAACTCGTCGAAGATACCACGACACCACGACATATTGACACGATGATTAAGGTGTACATAGAGCGAAAATCAATTAAGACGCCCCAGCGAAAAACGACGGATAAAGATCCAAAATATAATTCGAAAAATGCTTGCACATTTCCGATTTCCATATCGCAAGCTGGAAGACTACGTATGAATGCTTGTTTACCTTTTTTTATGTCTCGTTGGTGTTTGTTTAACGCTGACTTGGCCTGGGTGATAGACTGGTTGAGATTCTAGAAAAAAATATATGTAGACTACCCTATTAGATGGCTTTCTTAACCGTACCTGTTTTTTTTGTTCTTTACTTACAGACTTAAACCTGAATCCAAGGGAAATTCTTCAGGCAAAATGTTGAAAACATCAATTAAAAAGCAATTAACCGACATTCCATTGCGAAAAATGGATCGACGTGAATCAACAACATCGGATTCATCCGTTGAACCCATGGATTTAGGCCGAACATCGATAGAAATTAAAAAAGAAAATAACAACACAGCATTGCAATTGCCAACAGCTACACTTAAAGATGCCATTTTATCCGATGCCAATACAAAATTCACCATAAGTCATGAGTCTGATGCCGACGAGTCAGACGACCGAGATAGGGATCACCAGAGACGATCGCACAGTCAACATCACTACCATCATCGTCGGCGTGGTAATAGTGGCCGTGACAAACGTACCGTTCATTTAGAATGTACCGATAGTCCACATTCGTTGCGAAAGAAATTTCGCTTCAGCAACAATAACCATAACGTTCCAGAATCTGTGATCAATCTGAAACAGAAAACATCGAACAACGATTCTACGAAATCATCATCAACAACAACAGCAACAAATCTAACCGCAACAACGAACAACAATGAATCTGGATTTGTGGATGCAAGTAGTAGCCATGTACTAAACACATCCACATCATCGGCAGCATCCTCATCGTCGTCGCCGACATCATCAACGTCTGCTTCACCGTCTGCCAGTAATATAGCATCGGCTGTTTCCAGCCCTGAATCGGGCATGGGTGAACGTGACGACATGAAGTATCTTTGCCCAATTTGTGAGGTGGTATCGGCGACACCGCATGAATTTACCAATCACATTCGATGTCATAATTATTCATCTGGGGACACCGAAAATTTCACCTGCCGCATTTGCTCCAAGGTGAGTTAATAGTATTTTTTCAGTAGTAGTTTAGCTTGGAGGTGTGGTTATACGTTTCTCTAAGAAAGTGGCACAAATTCTTCTCATTTTTGGTAAACACTTGAGTTTATATATATTTCTCTCTGCAGGTTCTATCATCCGCCTCATCGCTGGATAGGCACGTACTGGTGCATACTGGTGAGCGGCCCTTCAACTGCAAATATTGCCAGCTAACATTTACCACAAACGGCAATATGCATCGCCACATGCGAACCCACAAGCAACACCAGCAACATTATCATCGAAATTCAAATGGTACCAAGGGTGGTGCAGGTAATGGTGGTGGTGCCTCCAGTTTGATTCCAATATTACCATCAACTGACCAATCGACTGCAGCTACAGCAGCAAACACGGTGCCCTCCAAAGCGACAAACCAAAGCAATGGTGTTGTTATTAATAACAATGGTGACACAATCGCGGGTGGTGGTGGTGGCGAAAGCTACGAAAGTGATGGTGGTTGCTCAACGGATTCATCAAGTGCCATCAGCCAAAGTTCCAATAACAATAACAACAGCAATACCAACAACAAAAACATTAGCAATTTTAAGCGCAAGAGCACCGACAGCTTGGATGACATGGCCGTGATGAAACGACGCGTGAAGACCACCATCAACAACAACAATATCGTCGATAACATGCATACAGTTGTCGCCGAGAAGAATGCTATTGAAGAAGCTGATGAAGACAACAAGCAGCAGCACCAACAGCAGCAGCAAAAACTGTCTTGCCCCGTCTGCAATCGTAACGACTTTGTGGGGATGCTGGCATTGGGCGCTCACATGGACTGCGAGCATTCAGATATTCCGGCAAAGTGTCGTCATTGTGATGTTGTTTTCAAAACCCATAAGCAGTTGAACATTCATCCATGCACGAGTAAGCTTAAGATAACGCACGGCTTTAAGGATCTTACATTTGTTGACTTTTCGAGTGAGAAGTTCCCGCTAATTGCTAAGAGTCTATGTGAGCAAAGTCTTCGAACGCCGATAAGCAGTCAGAAGTTTGAATGCTCCAAGTGCTATAGAGCGTTTCCGTGTGTCAGTGCGGTCGAGATTCATGAGAAAGATTGCGCCACATCGGGGATGAATTTGTTCGTTGACGCGCATGATTTTTCCATTCGCAAACAAAGGGCGTACAGTGAGAGCTCTGGAGGCGCTGATGATGATGATAATCGGCGGGAGGAGTTCTTTGCACGATTATATTTGAAAAACAAATCCACTGCACAAAGCATGACTAGTCTATCGATATCCTCACCATCACTGTCCGATGTTAAATCGTCTGAGTTGGATAAGACGCCGGTGAAGATGTCCCAGTTGGAGCAATACCAGGACACCAAGGAGCTTGCCGATATTCAGTCGATTCTCAATATAACGTCATCGTCGTCGACAAGCAATTTTTTGCGTAATTTCGAGAACTCGGTGAATGCACCGATCAGTAATTACGGAGCCGAAAACGGCGAAGAGGAGGCTCAGGACGCGTTTACCTCGGAATTTCGTAAGATGAAGCTGCGCGGAGAATTTCCTTGCAAACTGTGTACAGCAGTGTTTCCGAATCTACGTGCTCTGAAGGGACATAATCGTATCCATCTAAGTGCGGCGGGTCCAGGGCCATATCGCTGCAATATGTGCACATACTCGATTCATGATAAGGCGGCTCTGGTTCGTCACATGCGTACACACAACGGTGACAGGCCATACGAGTGCGCTATTTGCAATTATGCATTCACAACGAAGGCGAACTGTGAGCGACATTTGCGCAATCGTCATGCCAAGACCACACGTGACGAGGTGAAGCGCGCTATTATCTACCATCCATCAGAAGACTCTAACTGCGATGATGCCATGAAGAAAATGCACATGTTCTCCTCACCCGAATTCGATCAGGACGACATGGAGCAACATCACCCGCCAAAGGACCGTTCGACTCCGGTGTCCCATCTGAAGGAAATGCTTCAAGCCGAATCCAAGCCACTCAAGATCCAAGTAAAGAGCTTGGAAAAGTTAATCGACAAAACGCAATCATCATTCAATCATTCTGAAGAAATGGATAAAGTGCAAGAGCCGGAGGAATCCCAGCACGATAAAGTCAGTCGACCCATTGACCTTAGCATGGATGCATTAGATTTGAGCAAAAAGTCCCAACACCAAGCAAAACCAAAAATTGAGGAGAAGCCAACGCAATCTCCGCCACCATCGCTGCCAATGTCGGCGCGTACCCAGCCCGAAGAAACAAACATCGACATGCGGGTTTTGGAGAAGAACCAGCAGCTTTTGCTTGCACAACAGCGTCTTTTAAACGAAGCGATGCCGAAGATGGATCCTGCACACTATTTCCAACTGTCGCAGCTTTATAGAAACTTAGTATTCCAGCCCCTACCATTTTTCCTCCAGAACTCGTTCCTTTCGAACAACATCGGTGAGCTAAATAAGTTCGCTCCGCTCATGAATCCAATGTTTGAACATGCCGCGGCTAATGAGACCGCCTCAACCAACAACCATAACCAAAGTATGCAGCCAAAGCCGTCCCCCGAAGAGGGGGCCAATTTATTGCTGAAACAGTCTATTTCGCGTGCCCACTCACCAATTCCTGCTAAGAGCCAACTCTTACCACGTAACCTGACTCCGTCCTCGTCACAAATGCCGCCTTTGCCTCCAAGAAGCCATTCTCATTTGGTGACAGGGTCGCATTCCTCAGGCATGCTGCCATCATCCGTGCCGAATTCGGGACCAGTGAAAATGGTCATCAAAAACGGCGTACTTATGCCGAAACAAAAGCAGCGACGCTATCGCACCGAACGGCCTTTTGCATGTGAACACTGTTCCGCCCGTTTCACCCTGCGTTCCAACATGGAACGCCACATCAAGCAACAACATCCGCAATATTGGGCTCAACGACAACGAAGTGGCCATCACATAATGCGTGGTCGTGCCAACAGTTCTTCTCTTCTGTCCCATATGCCGCCAACACATTCGCCATTGGAAGCCCCTCATCCAATTGGCGGCAGTGGCATGTTGAGTGTCATCTCAGATCAAGTGAAATTCGCCATACTTAGCCAACAGCTAAAGGCCCGCAAAGAAACAGACATTCTACAGCAAGCTTTGTCACAAGGCTCAAGCAGTGTATTGGCGCATAATCCCACCACTGCCATAAGTGATCTTCGTAAATCACTTAGTTCTTCGTCGAACACAAACAACGGCAGCATCGAAGATGATGATCCAAAATTAATAATCGACGAAGATGAAGAAAAAGAGGATGACGAAGACGAGATAGAGGATCGAAAACCTGAAAATTTACCAAAAATCCAAGACCTTCAGCAGGATTCAACACCCAACGAGGCTGCAAAGAAAGTCGCTGAGTCGATTTTGGAACAGGCCATGAAGGCTACCAGTACCAAAAGTGCCTACCCGACTGGTGATGAAGATCCTTCAGTAGGCAAAGATTTCGGACTCAAATTGTCCAAAAATATGATTGCTCAAGCCGAGTCGGTGGGAAAGTTTCTCAAAGAAGTGGCCAGTTCTCCATTTAAGGATGAATCCAATGATTTAGCGTCCGTCTCAAGATTGGTTGATAATGCCACCAATTCGATGTCATTCAACAACTACTTTCGGCCTAGTGATGTAGTAAATCAATTGGAACAAAGTGATGAAGAGGGTTTGGTCGCATCCGGTAGTGCATCAGAAAGCAATAACTCGGGGCCTGAAGATATGGCTAGCTCACAGGAACCAAAGAAAAAGTCTGCTTACAGTTCGGCTCCAAATCGTGTCTCGTGCCCCTATTGCCAGCGAATGTTTCCATGGTCCAGTTCACTGCGACGGCATATTCTCACCCACACTGGCCAAAAACCTTTCAAATGTTCTCATTGTCCCCTGCTCTTCACTACCAAAAGCAATTGCGATCGTCACCTTCTGCGAAAGCATGGAAATGTGGAATCCGCTGTCTCGTTGTATGTCCCCATCGAGGATGTCAATGAACCATTACCGGTGCCCAAGTCTATCGAGGAGATCGAAATGCAACAACAACAGCAAATGCTGCAGCAGCAACAACAGAAAAAACTCGAAGAGCAAAAGGAGCTGGAGAAAGTTCAACAACCCCAACCACAACAGCAGAAGCCAGCCATTTCAGAAAATTCGGAAACACCGACGCCGAGTTTGAGTAGTTCAGCACCAGCGACTGGTGGTAAAGTGGAACCAATTCCACAAATAGTCTCTTCGTCTGAATTACCCTTCAAATGTCACCTCTGCGACAGTTCGTTCGCCGAACGGTTTCAGTGTCTCGATCACATCAAGATCCATCATGCTCAAGAATTCGCCCTGCTACTGTCCAAGGGCGCCATTGACAACGAAGCCGATCCTAACAATCAGGTGCAATCAACCGAAGATGATGAAAAACGCGACGAAAGTCGTGGGAAATATCCCGATTACACCAATCGCAAGGTCATCTGCGCCTTCTGTGTACGACGCTTCTGGTCCACTGAAGACTTGCGCCGTCATATGCGGACTCACTCTGGCGAGCGACCATTTCAGTGTGACATTTGCCTGCGTAAGTTCACCCTCAAGCACAGCATGCTACGCCACATGAAGAAACACAGTGGCGGAGGTCATTCTAGCAATGGTACCGCAAACGCCACCAACAGTGGCTCCGATATATCCGACGATGAACAACCGCCATCTAATGTTATGCTAGCAACTACTCTACGCTCTCATAAATTCCAGGAGCTCTTTGCAAAGGCCAACAGCGAATGGCGCAACAATCGCCTATCCGGTGAGCACAAGGAGAACATCGAAGAGCACAATAACCAATCCGATCTAATTGGCAACCTTCTTGGCATCAGTGACCAAGGAATCCTTAACAAACTTCTATCGTCAGCCGACGAAGCTGCCAAGTTTCTTGGCGTTGAGAAGTAAATCCCCATACACACACACACTCTCTCTCTCTCTATCTCTCTCTCGTTTCTCTCTATCAACTGCAAATATTTATACATCCCTCTCTAGTCAATTGCTTATCATAAGTGACAAAATAAAATGTATAAATACGAACGTACTTAAGTTTCGGCAACACGCGCCAAATATCCTTAGAACTTAATTAAGTTGTACATTAGTATTTAATCTTAACTCTAAACTCACTAAAAACAAAAAACTTTATTACACTTGAGCTACACCAAAGCAAAATCAAAGACCCTGGCAACAAAGATACATACATACTTATAAACTTAGAACATACGAATTATTATTTTATTTTCTTCTAGACTTAGATACATACATTCTAGACTAAGCTATTAGCCTTACGGAATTTAACTTATTTCAAAGGGAAATTCTGGCGAAACACTGGTGAAACCAAATCTATTTCGTATTCAGTTATCTTGGAAACACGTATAAAATCAAAATTAGATCAACAACTTCATAGATGTTGTTGGATAGATATAAACAGATACATACTTACATTATATAATGGATAAGATACACTATTGAAATAAAATTTGTGTGAAACTCTAGTACGATTAGAATTACGAATTACATATATATTTAGAACCTTAATGAGACTTCTATTTAAAAAACAAAAAACAAAAGTAAAATGTATGCCTTCTGCTCGTGCATTATGACCTACCTATGCTTAGAGACTTTTTGGTAAAATACCACCAATTTGTGGCTTATTGTAGACTTAATCATTAAACAGCTATCATTTGACTTGACTTTATATATATTTTAAATGTAGTACCTATTTATTTAAACAAATAAAATAAAAACACAAATCTGTATGTTACCACTCGATCGAGAAATATTTAAGCTATTGCTTGTTTAATTTTAGTTCAGTTTTGTTATTGTGATTTTATTATTTTTTTTCCTCCTCTCTCTCTCTTTCTCTCTCTGTCTTATTGGTTATTTGATTTTTTTTTTTTTTGCCAAAATATTTATAAAAATACATATACGAC
This sequence comes from Xylota segnis, assembly GCA_963583995.1. Classification (NCBI taxonomy): domain Eukaryota; kingdom Metazoa; phylum Arthropoda; class Insecta; order Diptera; family Syrphidae; genus Xylota; species Xylota segnis. Next base: position 40,613,295 of record OY757237.1, read on the forward strand.
GAATACTTTGTAGTTGCATATTTGAATTTAAAGTGCGGTATGCAATTAATATGAAAATAAAACTTAAAGACAAATTTTTAACTTAACTAGGAATTAAAATTTAATATTTAATGAAAAAAAAAAAACTATTTTTATTTAATGGCAAATAAAATATACGCATACAGCAATAACCAAAGCATCTTGAGTGTGTAAAACTTATACATAATTCTATGGAAAATAATTATATGAGAAAATAAAGAAACAATAAATATATGTTTGTGTTTAATGGAGTTTTGTGGTTTTTGTTTATATTTTCTATGCAGAACAAACAAATGATTGTGTTCCAGAACTGGGGAATACTTTCGGATTCGGATTGCGATTCGAAAATGAAATCCGATTCCGAAATGAGTTCGTATTCGTATTTTGTATGCTGGACAGTGTTGCTATTTGGGTTGAGGATGACGAAGGACGATTGGAAAATATCGAACAGAGATGATCATTCTAACATCGTCGAATTGAGCAATGAGAAGAGAGACATTTGATTTACTATTTACTTACAAGGAATTCACTCTCGCCGCATTCTGGGACATTGAAGGTGCTTTTAATAATGTCAAAACGGATGCGGTTCGTAGAACTCTGTTAAATCTTAAGATTCACGATTCACTCACCAACTGGATTGTTGCAATTCTTGAGGAAAGACACATTATTACAATGATTAGTACAAAGATGGAAGCTTTCGCCTCCAGAGGTACCCCTCAAGGCGGAGTAATCTCCCCGCTATTATGGGTCATTGTACTAAATGAGGTGCTGCTACAACTCAGGTACAGTGGTGTTAAGGCCATTGCATATGCGGATGACATCGTATTGCTGGCTACAGGTAGATTTTTACCTACCCTTAGCGAGATATTGGAATACGCGCTTAAATCCTAGTCACCTAGGCTGAGAAATGTGGACTAGCGGTCAATCCCAATAAGACCGAGCTGGTATTATTCACCAACAGAAGGAAAATTCCTGAGTTCACATTACCATCCATTGGGGATACTCCCCTTAAAATCTCGGATAGCGATACCAATGACTCGTTCTTGATAAAAAAATGAACTGGAGACCTAATATCAATGCAAGTGATAAGAAAGCAACTATAGCCTTCTATACTTGTAGTAGGAAAGAAATGAGGTCCAAAACCTAAAATTATTCAATTACTATGTATACGGCGATAGTAAGACCTATTTTGACGTATGGTTGTCTTGTAAGGTGGCCGTCCGCCAGCAACCCCACCAACTTAGCGGCCCTCACGAGGATCCAGAGATTGGCCTGCATTGGCACCACAAGTGCCATGAGAAGAACACCTACTGCAGGACTAGAGGCTATCCTCAATCTTCTACCGCTGGACATTTTTGTTAAAACCTCGGCAGCTATAAGTGCCCTAAGAATTAGTCAGTCAGATAGCTGGAATCATAATGCAACAGGTCATTCCATGATCCTGGAGAAATATCTAGGAAAAGTCTATACTACGGATTACCTCACTCCGTTCCTAGATTTTCACAGACCATTTACTAGCTTGTTCCCAAGCAGGGAAGAATGGAAGGATGGTCAGCCTGCCAACACAGGTTCCATCTCTATCTATACAGAGTCCGCCTAACGAACCATAGCAGTGTTTTTCCAAGCGGAGGTCTTGGCAGTGACAATAGCTGCCCATGAGACTGCGATGAATCGAATGAATCGATGAATCGACAGCCAGGCGGCAATAGCAGCGATTACTGCTATCGAAATAAAATCAAGCTTCTTTGAACACAGCACAAGGTTGCCCTCTGCTGGGTCACTGGACACGAAGGTATTTCAGGTAATGAGAAGGCAGATGAATTGGCAAGAAGAGGCTCTGAATCTACATCGCAACAGGTAGACACCTTGGTGTTCATCCCGCCTTGCACATTGAAGCAAAAGGCATGGATTAGGGCCAGAAATTTTCAGATTCATCAAATCCACAGGATGGTTTGGTGATTCACAAGATGTATATTAGTACTAGGGTTTACCAATGGGCAAGGGACTTTTTCCCCTATGGGTATCACAATGGGTCTGCACTGACCTAAGTGTGGCGATGTGACATATCTTATTCTAGTAACCTACCCACACACCTAACCTAGCCCGGTCCCTAGCTAACTGTCTCCAACTGCGCACTCCAAGTCGGTTGAGGTCCCCTTCTACTTGTGCGCGCGACCTAAGGCGAGGCCCTTTACTGCGTTGCCCCTCTGGGTTTGATTCGAAGACTCTACGGGCCGGAGCATTGGAGCTTTGTACTGATGTGAAATTTTTCCACTCGCCTACCCACGAACCTAACTTAACTTATGTCCAACGATACCCTGATGACTGATGTAGAGATCCAAGCATAACAAATAAGAACAATTATATTCCAAGAACCAACTTAATAGAATTTGTCTCACAGGCGCTGCGTGCGTTTCAAAATGCTTTTGATAAAATCTCTCACCCAGTTATTACTCTCAAGCTACAAGCCCTTGGTTCTCAACCCAGTTTTAACAGATGGATCCAATTCTACCTTGAAAATCGACAATATTCTGTCTCTAACTCGTTTACAGCCGCATCAGGCGTCCTTAAAGGCAGTCACTTGGGTGCTTTAATTTTTCATCTATGCCGATGACATGAAAATCTTTAAAGTCATATCTTCTACCACCGACTCTTGCTTTCTCCAAGAAGACCTGAACAGATTTTTGTATCTGGTATCAGAAAATTCATCTCGAACTTAACACCCCATAGAGATTACTTTCGCTGCAAGGATCCTGTTCCTTTAGTCTCAACGTTGCGCGATTAAGGTGTGATCTGCGATAGGGAGCTTAGCTTCCGTGCGCAAATTGAAAACAGGTCCCAAAACAACAAATTTTCACGAAAATCTACGACTTTTCGCAAAAGTTTCGTAGTTTTTCGAAGAAGAACGAATTTTAGTGCAGGAAATTTCTTTCCTTAGCTCAACCGTGAAGAGCCATTTGAAGATTTTTGACTTTATTCTCCTTGTATTTTACATCGTCATTTAGTGCGTCTCTTGAAGCTTATGAGCAACTTGCTCGGATTTTATTCACGTTTCCTTGAGCTCCTCAAGGTCAGCATATGCTTACATCTTGTTGACTATCTTAGCGTAAGAAAGGTTTTTCCGGTCTTGTTGTAGTCGTTTCTTGTTTCCTTCTTCTCTTTTGTTTTTCCCCATTGGCTTGGCTCTGGTTTTTTCTTTGCAAATGGTAGAATCATCGAATATCCGTCAACACCCGATTTTCCTAGCCTAAAGCAGAACTAAGATCGGCAAATTAGTTTAAAGATTGAATGGTTCATTCTGCCCGACAGTGGGAATTTCGTTATACAGTCTATAGAGTTAACTTTCCATTCCGAAGTGTAGACTTCAGTTCTCTCTTCGCTATTTTATCCTCTTGACCTCGACGAATTGTTATAAAGCCCTCGTTCACACATCTATAACTCAAACGATACTTCTGCTTCTGTACGATCTTGCAGTGCATATGCCGCAGCCTTTCATACTCCTTTTGCCCATTTCATCTCATCGCTTTTCCTACAATTCCTAGAACATTCCCACGTACAGACTCTATTCTCTTGCGCTTACATGTTTTGCTACGATCATCCGTACTCATTGATTATTCCTTCTCCGTAACTAATGCTGTTGTCTTACGAAATGGAGAGAAAGTCAATAAGAGATGACTAATCCCCAGTTACTGGATTGTCCAACCCCACGTTTGCAGTTATCCTCAGCCACAGGCATGAATCAAATTCAAAACTCAAAACTATTAGAAAACCATATGTGAGTACATACGTGTGTATAAAAACCTTTATTCTTATTTCTTAGTATAGGTAGTCAAGGGATCCTTATCACATTCAGATACAACCACCTTACATGTGCCATTAAGCAGATTGCATAAGATTAGCTTAAAATGTTCCAGGAAACCCCTCTCAGAATTGCTATGGTTACACAGAATAACAGAAATATTTCGATGCTGAGCATCGAGTACTTCGTGATGTGACATCTCACCAGTCACATACAAATCTGCGGCTACATCTTTAAGTACCGAAGCTCCGGAGCCGGCGCACACTGCAGCCGTATGGATTTCCGTTTCCATTGTATGGTTAATGCCGACAGCAACATGAACATCCAAACCAATGTGCTTCTGGACGTTATTTATGGATTCAGCGAGAGTTAGAGAATTTTTCATTTTCTTTATTATTCTTCCCGGTCCACATTGAGTAACTGGATCGATCTGAAAGGGTATTAATAAACAAATAATTAACCTATAAGGAACGTGATTCATTTTGCGAACTCTGCCAGACAATATCTCGTACTGACTACCCGTCAGTCCTTTAGAACAAGGAAACGAAAGGAACTATTGCCATTTATAACTAGAATTCATGCGATTTCCTTACCTGAATAGGTTCTCGTTCCACAGCAGGTAACGCCGATGCCAACCAATCATTTACACCATTTTTGGCACAATCCCATGCAGTGTGCGGCGAGTACACCGCAATTCCTTTGGCTAAGCATATCGACACAATTTTTTCCTTCCAATTGCTGTTAAACAAAATAAGTCTGTATAGTTACACGTCTACTATTGTTTACCCAAAACAACTCACTCTTGGGTTATCCGCTTGAGACCTGTGAAAATTGGTGGATGATAAGAAACGATGAGATCGGTATTTTGCTCTTCAGCTTCTTCTAGCACTTTCAAGGTCAAGTCGTTTGTTAGAAAAATCGTCTTGATGGGTCTGAAGGTTAAATAGTTGGTACATTGCAGGGGGTATTATAGTGCGAATCAGGAAAATTTACCTTTGAACGTAGGGCTCTATGAGGAGACCAACATTGTCCCACTTCTCGGCAAGGGATACTGGAGCGAAATTCTCTAGCTCCTCGATTACTTGCTTTAGAGGAGTGCCTGGCTTTTCTCTTTCCATTCTATTGGTGTGACGAACAGGTACTTTGAAAAAACGGACGATTTTCTGCTTTACTGGAATTTTTATCATAGAGAAGGATAATTTTTTTTTTTTATATGTCAAATATGAACACAAACCGCCGAAGAGTAAACTAGTTCTGTTTGATTTAACATTTATACTGTCAGCTGTTTGTATTTGATTTCATAAAACAATGATGCCAGACCAAGGAATGTGAAGAGAAGATTGGAAGTTCGATTTAAAATAAGTTCTAACGTGATGGCAGAGTGTGCTGATTGGAAAACTGTTAATATTTACCACTGATATTGAAAGAATTGTCTGCCGATCTGAGGCAAAATAGTGAGCATGAGTTTCTGACGATACTTGGAAATATATCGACAAACGAAAATTAAGGAGTAAGTTTGAGTTCCGGTCCTACGGTGCAACTGCCAGGTGATCAAAGTTCCAACCAATACCCAGCGAAAGACTCAGACGATTCTTTGCGTAAAGCGTATGAAAACCAGTTCAGGAGAAGGTAAGAACATTTTGCTCATAAAGCAGGAAATACACGATACAACTATTGTTGGACAGAATTGTTGTTGCTCCATCAACCCATGTACCGATGTTGTACGGTCACAAGCTCTTGAGCATATAACCTGTGTTGCATGCGACAGATTGTATGGAAATCGTATGACGTGTTTCCGCGCACTTTTAGTTATGTTTTTACTTCTCTGAAATAAATACATGGATTCCACTCAAAATACAACTATTTCTGCGATGTCGGTGCAACACACGTTGATACAACAGTTGTATCGCGTATTTCGCACATAACCATCTCGATTGAGTTACAGCTTCCACTAATAGAGAAAGGCATAAGAGGTTGTCCGACGAGTGGAAGAAAGGACTGATCATCAAGCTTCCTAAAAAAGCAAATTTAATGCAGTGCGATGCTGCCTGCAGTAGCTAAGGAGCAAATAAAACAAAATCTCGAAAACCCTCTTCGATGGACACCGTGAAGGTTTCTCTGTTCCGCTATGACTATGGATTCACCACATGAAAAGTAACCACTACTAGACGATAAAGCTGCTAAGTTTGCGAAACAGATTAAGGATTTCTGGACGAACTTTGTTTTTAACGAACATCTTTTCCAGAAAAGGGAAAACCTACAGAACTTCAGGTTATCAACTACATATACTTTTTTAAACTGCTTCCGGCCCTTTGTTCAACTTTGCTGCAAATGCAGCCTTTTTTTTTGAAACACCAAAGGTTTTTGTTTAGGTTGCACCACCGAATAAACAATTTACTAAAGATACCTGTTACCCGAGCTACCGGCCAGCACTATTCGCAAACCTGAATACTCGATGCCAGGAGTATGCTTACGTACTAACCCACACTCTACACACTTCAACCACTCTTCTCGCGGGGCAGCCGTTGTTAGGTATTACTTCGTGGGGCTGGTTAGTACTTCTTGACGTTCCTTGTTCCGAGGGAGCTGCCGTTTGGGTTTGGTTGCTCTCCCTGAAACTTTCCAGCCGCCGAAGTTCCTTCATGTTTATCGCTGCGGTTTGTTTCACAGCATCCCATATTGCGTTCGATGTCAGCATATGGTTCAGAATGTTCTTGGGAGTTGGTATTTCTCCAAAAATGTGGGCATTGTTCTGTATCTTCTCTGGCATCTCTACAGCGTCAGCAATTAGGAGATTCATCAAGCCTAAACCTGTTTAGATAAACTCTGAAGCGGCTATATCCGGTTAAGACCTGGGTGAGTCAAAAATCCACTTGTCCATGATGCCGGTTCATCCATTTTTGTATATCCGGTATAAGTCTTCTCTTTGTTCACTGATTCCATCCCTGCTGCCACGTTCTCATGTTTCGCTGTCTTTCCGTCTGCTTAATATCTTTGACTGAAGCAAGGGCTTCTGAAGCAAGATATCCGCTGGTAGCATTCCCGCACGGCACACTCTCAGCGCGTATAGTCAGTTGACGGAAATAACTCTTCTTGAGTGTGACTTCATTTTCACTGTCTTTGCTCATAAAAAACCAAAGATAGTGCCTGCATTTCTCTCGCAAATTGTAAGGGTTTCCAACCTGATAAAGCAATTGATAGGTTATTGTTTCTTTGTCAGTGTTTCTGTTCATTAAAGTAAAAATATCTAGCCACTCGGATGTACATATATTGTTGCAGCTTCGAAGAATGTTCGAATGTTGTACATTTATTTCTGTAATACAACGAATGGGGTTTGTTTCAGATGTAAATATATATAAAATGTGCAGTTTCCAGGACCAGCAATCAAATAACAACAAATAATTCATTTCTCACGTTACATATATTATATTAAATTTGAATTCATACTCGTTCATAAAAACAACAAATTATTATTATGCTGTTATTCTTTTAAAAAGACACAACTATATTTAAGCCATTATTTTGTTTTGTTCTTTTTTGTTTGTTTGTTATTTTTAAATAGTAAGAAGGTCTACGAATTATAAAATATAATGCATGTAAATAAAGACAAAAAAAAAATAGAATAACAAATAATGGAATAAAAAATCGTTTTCAACTTAAAAGTAAGACAACTACACAAAGAGCCGCACAGCACGTTATTGGATTCTCTTTGTTAACTTTTGTAATACTTTTAGTCCCTGTTCTTGGTATTCCTGTTTGGACATCCAGAACGCATCTCGATCCTTAGTTACATCGGCTAGAACAGCGCCACCAATGAAAACCATGTCTTTTCGTCGTGGTGGATCTTCAATGCGAATTTTAAATTTCTAAACAGAAAGAATGCAATGTGAAACTATGATTTTTTGATTTAATTTTACTTACGGATAATTTATCTATGTCATTCTTGAGAACACGCTCTAAATACAATTGCTTAATTTCTCTTTCTAAACGACTGGGAAGACCTGGATACATAGTAGAGCCACCAGAAAGAACAATGTGCTTGTACAATTCCGCTCGCATATCAATATCGGCAGCTTGGATCGTATTAAAAACTAGTTCGGCAATGCCTTGCCCTTCAACGTTAATTAAATGCGGTTGGAATAAAGCTTCTGGTGCTTCGAAGCGTTCACCGCCAACTTTTATCACCCTACCATCGGGAAGCTGAAGAAAGAAGAAGAAGTTTCAATGGGATGTAAGAATGGTCATTGGTTTAGGGCGGACTTACCGTATAGGATTCGACTAGAACCGTTGTCTCAAGCGCCAGTCTTTGCTCCATTTCAATGTCATAGCCGATGTAGCAGAGTTTTTCCTTCATCATGCGAACAGTTTCGAAGTCAGCGGAATGATTAAATGCATAACCACGAAGCAAGAGTAACTGAAAGTAGTTAAACATTAAATAGTTGACACTGTTCACATCATTTGACCCTACAGCCGAGAAAGACAAGACCGATCACAGATGGGCAACAACGAATGGCGAAAAACATTTTTACAATTCTTTGCTCTTCTGATCGTTTTGACAATGTCACAACAATTTATTGGAGTACGTGTTCCTACCTTAATTAGATATCGAGTTATGTCTCGACCAGCGATGTCCAGTCTCCTTGTCAAATGCGGAAGCGCAAACTCCTCGTAAACCGGACAAATATGCGTAACACCATCGCCCGAATCGATCACCACTCCAGATATCAAGCCTTGTGCATAAAGGGTCAGCACCGCTTGAATCGCAATGTACGTCGAATCAAATCCATACTTTTCAAACATAACCTGTTCACATTCACAATCCATTAACCACATGCTTTTGAGGGTAAAATAATCAATTCCATACCTCAATCATTTTCTCTCGATTCTTCGTTGGATTCATTGGAGGTTCGGTTAGAAGAATTTTTGTATTTGTTGGATCAATGTTCATTTTCTTCTCGCCAAATGTGTAGTCCCACACATGGCACATGTCCTCCCAATTTCGCACTACACCATTCTCCATCGGGTACGACACCTCCAGCAATGATCTAAGCTGTGAAGCTTCATCTCCGACCATTAAGTCCTAGAAAATTATATGTTCCATACACAAGTCTTCATTAATTCCATTTACTTTGTTAATTTTGTTAGTATTTGAAAAAAAAATAAAATAAAAACGGATTTTAACTAAACGGGGGGAGACATTCAATGTGGAAAAAAATACATGAATAAAACGATAGCGAGAAAAGGAGACTTTTTTCAGTCTAATAACCAAAGAAAAACGTGGAAAATCAAAACTTTTAACACAAAAACACGCCATCAGCGAAAATAAAAACAAGAAGATATTGTTTAACAAAGTTATAATCTGCATTCACAAAATATTGTTGTCTACTTGAGGTGCGCTTATGATCACAAGAACTGACTAAGTGTGAGAAGGAAAACTAATTAATGAATTTTGATTTTGAAAGAGTCTGCTGATTTCTTTTTATTTTTATTTTATCATTGCATGCAAACTAAAGATAAGAAAAGAGTTTGGTAGTCCTATTAGACGTACAGAATCTATTATTGTTAGCAGAAGTGCGCCTTAATGGGCACCAAAGTCTGTTCCCTATTCAGATGTGTGGAAACTTGTTAGTAAGCTGCGATACTTTGTTTGTCCCGTTTCAAAACTTTGGAAGAATTGACTTCGAAAAAAGTGTCCAAGATGTTTGGTACGTGTGAAGAGTATTTAGTGCGAGTTAGGTGAGCAGGGACATCCAATAAGTTCCAAAAAAACATAATTTGTTTGTTTATTATATGCAAAGTGTACAAATGACTGTGAAAAGTGAAATCTTAGCCGTGAGCTAGCGAGAACTACCTCAGAATCAAGTGACACCCCGATGGACCACTAGGTCCTACCGCCCATTAGCCTCCTTTTCTCCAGGCTCTCAACGGACTTCCGTAACATGGTCAACGCACTCCTTTCCTGCCCTATTTCGAGGCTACTTTGAAAAAAAGGACCAGAGAGCTTCTGTCTCTCTAGCTAAAATACCACCTTAGTCGAACGGGTTTCAACGGCTCAGACTTATGCAGAGGTTGCGGCGACACTGATTTGGAGGAAGACACGACACATCTTCTCTGCGAAGGCTCAAGTCTCAGCAGAATTAGACACCGAACCTTCGGAAAAACTTTTTTGGCAAGCTCTACGAACTAGCTAACATGGGGGGCATCTTCAAATTCATAAAGAAAACGGGTTGGTTCAGAAGTGCCGCTCCCGCCATGGGCTAACAAATTCAAACTTCTGTTTTCATATTCTTCCAAATATCCCACAATGGATCCGTCGATATGAGATTGCTCCTCATGGTCACTCTCTTAACCGAACCTAATCTAAAGCCTTAGTCCTTAAATAACCGTGTGGTGTTAAGGTATTCAATATATTTCAAGACAACCCGATACATCAAGTCGTGTAATAAATGGATACAGCCTTGGAGGGACAAGAAAATAAATACAACAGGCAACCTTCTTCAGGGTTATTATGTTACGGTCTATGTACATATATTCGGCTTTGGTCTTTCTATCTGTACTGTTGTATGTGTAAAATATGGGCGAGATGGAGTCAAATGTTATTTTGTTTTCTTCGATATAGGCTTCATTTGAAGCAATACATTCCAACGTACAATCCAGTCATTCATACATATTCCTAGATCGCCTTCAGTTTTTCCAGCAAAATTTCTTTCATCTCTTCAATCGACTCAAAACGGGTTCCACGAAGTAGTAATTTAAGATTCGGAACAAGAAAAAATCACAGATTGCCATCTATGGTAGCATTTTTGATTAAAAGGATGGATTTGTGAGATGACGCATTATCGTAATGCAAAATTGAAGAGTTGATCGATCTGCCACAATCTTCGGTCTTTTCGGAGAATACTCCTTCTCAAAAGTTTCACTGTTTGAACCACTGGAAGAAATTCTGAGTGAATACGAATATCGAAGAAAACAGTGAGCAACACCTCGACTTTTGAGCGACTTTCGGTTTTGGTTGATTTTAATAGCACCGTTTCGATGTCATATTCATAAACCCAAAACGCGCCAACGACTTGACTCGTTCTAACATGTATGCAGCGACTCCTTTGCGATGCTCCATTTGAAGACAATTAGATCTTTTATAACAAGCAGTGTTTCGAGGTGTCTCATTCATAAAACTTCACCTAAAATGTGGTACACTAAAGAGTGAGAGATGGATGGATAGTTCTTTTGAAAGCTCTCTTAAACTATAGTGACGATTTTCGATCACCATTTTCTTTAATAAGTCGATGCTTACTTCGACAACTGTCATTGCAGGATGAGACAAATTTTTAACTACTTCACGCCCCTCTTTGAACGCTTTTTACCACTGAAATGCTCTTGTTCTCGACACTACGGAATCCCCGTAGGATTTCTTCAATATTTTCAACGCACTCGAACAAGAAACTCCGTTAGTAGCACAAAATTTCGAGCAATCCCCGGCCGGTTTAAACCAACCAACCAACCAAGCCCGTGCTCTCTAGAATTAAACTTTGTTTCAAAATTAGAAGAAGATTTTCATAGACCAATGAATACTGAATACTTTACAGAGATGAAAACTGGAACAGCCACAATACACCATTTGTCACCACATGTGTCGCTACGCGTGTGCTATGCGTTTTGTGCCTTGAATTATTTTTTCCCAACAAGAGATGCATATGGTCTCAAGGAAAGCAGGACTGAAATGATTTTAGTTGTCCCAGGTTTCACTGGAAATTGGTTTTCTATGAATTAATTAGATCTTCACATACGGGTACCTCGTACTGTAGGAAGAAATAAACAAAGGCTACACGTTACTCAACCTCAAACTCGAACAGTATTCCTAAACCCTTTACCTTTCTCAGCGTGACTGTGTAGATAGAAAAGTGTTCTCAAACCATTTGCCTTTCACTTTCACACAAAGGTTCTCAGCTAGACTGTTTAGGTGGTTAGTTCCCGATAACTCTACCCTTCACAGAAAAAATACACCTGGAACTCGTTCATATATCGCTAGAACAGCTGCGAATAAGACAAGTCATTACTCAATCGAAGTTCAAACATTTAGAGGGTAAAACTAGGTCCACAACACTTTATTTGTAAATGCCCAGCGTTAGTTTACGTTACACAAACTATTTTTTGATTCCCAATCTTGGTAAAACGACATATAAGCAACTGGGTTTCTTGAATTACTCCCTCTATCCTTCGCCTTACGTTGATCAGGGTACTGGGAGGATGAACTCGGTTTGGAGAAGGACAAATGAACTAGGAATTCAAAGCTTACAAAGCAACACTGGTATGCCTCGAGTTATGATGGTGTGCACGGAAACTAGGAAGATGATTAACTAGCTAGAGCAGTTTATAAATGGGACCACAAGATTGCTTAACCCATTGCATCTATACGTTGGTGAACAACCGGCTAGTTCAGAAGACTCAGCGACGTGGCAAAATTCTTACTAAAACTAAATGAGCTGCATTCTGAGACTGAGAGTCAGTGAGTTTTATAACGTTCAGCAGTTACCAACAATTTAAAGTAAAGCAATTCAATTCCATTAGTAATTTCACAAAACCTAAACCGAAGCATTAGAATTGCCTTTTAAAAACTAAAAAAAAAAAATATAAACTAATGTTAGTTCAAATGCTTTGCGTTTAGTGAAGCTTCAGCTGGTTTGATTCACAAATTTTATGCTCCTGTTTTATTTTTCGTGGTCAATAGCTATCTCAAGCCGGGCTACTTACACTCAACAAGATATCAACAAATCAACGTACGGTTAACATATCAAAATAGTAAAACAATTACAACCACATCAATCATAATTATAAAATCAAAAACACAAAAGAAATAATAATTAACACATGGATATAACTTCAATGGGGGAGTTCCGTACATATCATATAAAAAAAATCGAAGATTTGCATTTATGGATTTTATTTTTAAAATTTGTAAAACTATAGACTTACATCGACATGTAAATCCTGTAAAAATAATTCCAAATAAAAAAAGGAAAGAAAAGAATAAATGTATAATATATAAAATAACTTATTTTGTATATAAAAATGTATTTTTAAATATTTTAGTATATTACTCAATTTTTGTTTGCTTTTTTTTTCTTGTGGGGACAATCTTTCTTTTTTTATTACGAAATGCTGAAATTTATTTGCAGACGATGTGGGGTATACATACCTTAACTTCAATGTCACCGATTTTGTTAACTGCTCGGATGATCGGCCGACCAACCATTGAGGGGAATATATGCGCTGGAAAGTTGCTCCCAGCGTAGCCGCATTTTACAAACTGAAATGTAAATAGAGTTAGTTTTTGGGTATTTCTTTAGTTTATCAATAAATTACTCTACTCTATGAGAGTTTAGGAATCTGCAATGAAAAGCCTTCCAACGTAGTACACCCAACTTCTTTCCAAAAACTAAATAGAGGGCGAAACGCTAAGGATATGGGAAGATATTGCATCTGAAGTGGATCAAGAGATGTTTTCCATTCTTCACCTCTGTATACCCAACTTCTTTCCAACGATTTACGTAAAGACTCCCCTCAGCAGTGTACTGAACAATAGGGATGGGGCAGTTGAGACCGTGGGGTCTGGGAATGGAGCAGTGAAGGATGCGCATGTGAAAGTATCTTACGTACTGACGATTCATCAATTGACGGAGTTAAAAAAATGGTCAGGCTCGGCTTTATTGGTTCAAAATTCTTTTTAGATTTCTGATCGTTGGTTAACTAATGTAAAATGACTGATGCTCATGTTGTCGGTGTACGAATGATCAGCATTGACGCTAAACTGATGATATGGAGACACTCCTGCCCTATTACTGGCAAGACCCTTAGACTTATTTTACGGATTTCGACTTTCAACGTAACAAGGGAACTATTAAACGGTTTTACCACGCTGCGAAAACATTGGCCAAGTAGCGTTGTAGATGATCGTTCTTCTCATACAGTCAATGAGCAGCGTTGTCTTTTACGCTAACCAGCGTTCGGGTAAGGTTGGGGGCGACTACTAAATACAAACGAATCACACTCAATTGTAGCAACGTGCCTGATAATACACAACAACTACGGATTCTCATTCAGAGGGCTTTGGAACCTTCCCGTTGACGTGGTTCTTTCGTGCAGTGGGACGAAGTGTCTGCTCTAGCTGAATAGGCGTGGCATAGTAGCATTGTTGAACCATATTACTGAATGCAACCAAACCATTGGTATAGACTACAGGAACACCTGTGTTGGTGCTATCTTGAGACGGATTTCAATCCTTTACGCTCATTGGAGGATTTCGGCTGGATGCAGTCTTGCTTTTCAGCAGTGCCCCGGCGGCTTTTGGTTCACAAAAATGTAAACAAAACCGGGATCTCCACAGCGGCTCTATACACAAGTTCTAATTGGAAAATTACCTGTCCTTCACCTAAATGTTCATACAAGCGGTACAGCTGTGCATTCATTCAACGGAAACCAAACAGTTTACACTAGATACCCAATGAAGTCATACAGAACAACATCCTGAACACAAAACACATAAACCGCCCAGAGTATCTCAGCCCAGGAGCCCCACAGACGAAAACAAAGATACCTTCACTCAGAACTAGTGCCTCCACTACGAAAGTCGTCGATGGAAATCCGCTTAACCATTGAAAACTGAGAATAACGCCCAGACTAACGCTCCAACGTCCCTCCAAACGAATCAATAAATACAAAATCAGCGCTTTTCCACATAGGATTCGCAAATAAATGACTGCCCGTCCAGTTGGATATCCGAAAATGAGGGCGGGTCACTTATGTGTCACACACAATCCATAGATAACACTCACTTCGACTTCGTAATCAATACCACAATTTGCCACTCAAGATAAAATCAATGAAACACCAAAAACTAACCAAATATATTCGTGTCGCAGACGAAAATCTACTGCAGGATAACTTCCGCAACTAATTCCACTGAAAATATGATAAAAATACAAAAAAGTATTCATACATACACCGGTTCCATTATCACAAACTATAACATTCCGTCCCTTGCTATCCATTTTTCTTTTATTAACTATTAAAGCTTAGTTTAACAGTTGGCAGATGAAACGTTTAACCTCTATTGTTTACTGATAATATTAAAAGGAAAATACAACTTTCCTTATTTAAAATACAAAAAAAAAATTATGAATCAACTTTTCCTCGCTCTGAACACAAAATAATAATCAGAAACGTTGAGGGAGGACTGTCAAAGTTTGCTTCGAGATGATCAATTTGCCGTGACTCAATGGGCACGTTCAGGAATGCATACGACTGTCACATTCGTGAAGTCAAAACTGGTCAAACGATGTCGTGAAGAACTACAGCACTCACGGCAAACCATGACGTTTCATGGACTCCTTTGGGTCCTAGGACACAGGGGCATTCAAGAGAACGAACCGGCGAACGGATTGGAAATAAAGGGGTCTGAGCAGGCCTTGAGAATAAAGAACTTACGCCGACGACGTATGCCTACTGTCTCACAGAATAATGGGCGTTCTCCAAATGACTGCAAATGTTAAAAGGACCGACCTCCTTCAACTCACATATGGATTGCTGGACAAACGGCTGAGAAAGTAGAGAATAGAGAGTTTCCAATACCTTAGGAGTTTTGCCTAAACCGATTGCGGAACCGAACTGGATATACCCAGTCGAATAGGCAAAGCAAAATCTGCGCTTGGCCTGCCATCTACAGTTTGGCGTAGTAATGCAATGGACTTAAACACCAAGCTACGACTGTTGCGTTCCAACGTTGAGTGTGACCCCCACTATCAGGAGGAAGCTGATCAGCTTTATCAGAGAAGGGGGCATGAACCAATAGGAACAATCATACTATGACGAAAGTGGCTGTGGATTGGTCATACTCCCTGAAAGGGTGACAGGTCCATAGGAGAACGGTTGAGAAGGAAGCACGGCAACTGGAAAAGAGTTGGGGAGATCTGAGGCACATTTCCCGAAATCGCACACGATGGCGCGTAGGCATTGTAGAGGCCCTAGGGTTCACAAGGCGGTAGAGGACATAAGTAGTAAGTAGGAGAGTATAGAAAGAGACAACATAGAGCTCACTGTCATTCTGTTGTGTCTCCAGAAAGCTCTGGACAAAGCATGATGTAGCCAAAACCAGACAGATCCTGATGCTTAACAGACCCTACTTAGCACTCTTTATGGGGATCATCTCCGGCCACAACCTCTTGGCGGCCCACCGTAGTCGAATGCGAAGAGAAACTGATGACCTCTGCAGAGGCTGTTTTCTGTGTTGAGTGTACCATTCACTTCCTCTGGGAATGCCCAAAGCTGCACAGAACTAGAATTGCTTAATGTGATCAAGCCAATGGCTGTCGAGGTGCTTTGCCCAACCGGCGTATATCTACATCTTGCTATAGCTCATAGAGTTCGTGGAAACTTCTTCTCCTTTTTCGTTCTCGACGTCCATCCAAAGAAGTTGTTTTGTTCAAAAGAGGTCTGGATCTGCTCCCATATTCTGCCCATCGTCTACCAACCGACGTGAGACATGCTTTGTTCTGACCATGTTTCAATGGCTCGGACAACATCGACATCGGGTACGTTCTTCTCTTGCAATTGGTTGTAAGATCTCATCTCGCGGCGCCACTTCCATTTCTGTTTTCAGTAGTTGCTGAAAAACCGCCTTTAACATCCACAATTCGGGATTTGGGGGATCCGTAGGCTAGAGGAAGCTTTCAATTTAAAGAACGTTTTGGATTTTAGCTTCCCAGGAAGGGTTCTAATCGGCTTGTACTTTAGAATGTATAGAAATGTTGTCAAAATTTGTTCCTTTAATTCACTAAGTATGTCATCAGCGAATGGTCTATCTTCCTTTGACCATAATGCTCCACTTTTGCTGTGATTCGCCTTGTAAAGCATAAAATAAATTGTCCACATAGGTAGGTACATTAAATTATAACACTTTCCCTTGCACAGCGGCTTCGCATATAACACATCTAGAAGCCCAAATGCCATATCTGTTGGGATGAAGGAAGAAAATTTATCGAAAATTTTGACTGTCAACTTTAGATGGTGTAGTTTCTTTTTTTTGACAATAGTCCATTTAGAAAGAAATTTTGAAGAAAACCCAAAAAATTTAATTGAAAATTACCAGTTAAAGTGTGTTCCAATTAGAAAAGCCATTCGAAATTAATAAATTTATTCATATACCCAAAATGAAATAAGCACGAAAGGAAAAAAATTGCATTTTTTTTCGACGTGCTCTCCATAGGTCACCACCATCGAGCAGTTGTGTACCTCCAGTGGCTGCGCTGCAAATCGCATAAAACTTAATTTACATGCAAGGAGGTGATCACAATTAATCACAGCACACCAATCGAGTAGTTAATCAAGTGAAAGTTTAGCAATTTAACGTGGAAAAACGAAACCGAGCCCCCAGTTTATGGAGGAAATGTCTTCGTCAAATAATCAATCGAGCCAAAACCAGGCCAATGCTCAGCCCCAGAAGCCAGCTCAGCAGTCAAATGCTGGAGGAAAACCGAAAAATGATCAGCCATCGACCCCGGACGCGGTCACCCAACAGTCTGTGAAGAAGTCGTCGTTAACAGCCACCAGAGATCGTGTGGTGGACAGTGTGCCATTCCCACCAAGCCATAAGCTTACCATAGCGGAGGTGTTTGACGCCAGGACTGGCAAGCCCCATCATGATGTGTTGAAGCAGCACTTTATACTGGAGGGGCGTATCGAGGAGGCACCAGCGTTACGTATTATACGTGAGGGTGCTGCCCTGCTGCGCTCTGAGAAAACGATGATTGATATCGAGGCGCCAGTCACAGTGTGCGGCGATATTCACGGACAATTCTATGATCTCATGAAGCTGTTCGAGGTCGGTGGGTCGCCAGCGTCGACGAAGTATCTGTTTCTGGGCGATTATGTCGATCGAGGCTATTTCAGCATCGAATGTGTACTCTACCTTTGGGCTCTGAAAATATGCTATCCCACAACGCTGTTCTTGCTCCGCGGCAACCACGAGTGCCGTCACCTGACCGAGTACTTTACCTTCAAGCAAGAGTGCAAGATAAAGTACTCCGAGTGTGTTTATGACGCCTGCATGGATGCATTCGACTGCTTGCCTTTGGCTGCGCTCATGAACCAGCAGTTCTTGTGCGTACACGGTGGACTCTCGCCCGAGATACACGAACTCGAGGATATTCGACGTCTCGACCGATTCAAGGAGCCACCAGCGTTTGGTCCCATGTGCGACCTTCTGTGGTCCGATCCACTCGAAGACTTTGGCAATGAGAAGAACTCTGAGTTCTACACACACAACTCGGTTCGTGGTTGTTCGTATTTCTACAGCTATGCAGCATGCTGTGACTTTCTGCAAAACAACAACTTGCTGTCGATAATAAGGGCTCACGAGGCGCAGGACGCCGGCTACCGGATGTATCGCAAGAGCCAGACCACTGGCTTCCCATCGCTCATCACAATATTCTCGGCACCCAATTACCTTGATGTGTACAACAACAAGGCAGCCGTACTCAAGTACGAGAACAACGTCATGAACATTCGCCAATTCAATTGCTCACCCCATCCCTATTGGTTGCCGAACTTCATGGACGTTTTCACCTGGTCCTTACCATTTGTCGGCGAAAAAGTCACCGAGATGCTGGTCAATGTCCTTAACATATGCTCCGACGATGAGCTGATGACAGAAAGCGACGAAGATCCCCTCACAGATGCCGAGGACGCTGCCCTTCGCAAGGAGGTCATACGCAATAAAATACGCGCCATTGGCAAAATGGCGCGTGTCTTCTCCGTACTACGCGAAGAATCCGAGTCTGTGTTGCAGCTAAAGGGTCTCACACCAACCGGAGCTCTACCACTGGGCGCCCTGTCCGGTGGCAAACAGTCGCTTAAGAATGCCATGCAAGGATTCTCGCCCAACCACAAGATCACATCATTCGCCGAAGCCAAGGGACTGGACGCCATTAACGAGCGAATGCCGCCGCGGCGGGACGCACCGCCAACGCCCATCGACGACCAGAAGCCGAACAACACCCAGCAGTCCATCAACGGGTAATTAAATTAGCCTAACTCAAGTTTCAGTATGCAAAACGTGTTTCATTGTTGTGAATTCTGTACTTTTTTACCAATACTTAGGAAACGGGGAAATTTTTCTCAATTTCGAATTTGTGTCCTTAGAGAGAATTTTTTTTTTTTATTTAATGAAAAAAAAAAACATACATATAGTTAAGAGGTCTATCAGTCTATCAGCCTATGAGTTGCTGTTCCTTATTGTCCAGGAATTTTAGGTTCTCACCTTGGAATGCAAAATGTGTAGCTGTAAGTTCGCAAATGTTCGGTATTTGTATTTGTCTAAGGTGTTCCATAAGCCTTGCGTGATTAATTGAACAAAATTCCATTTATAACTCCGCACTCTTCGCCAACATAAGGTGCCTTTCCGCCGTCCCTATGACGTGAAGCTGAAGTGCTGTCGTACATTTTTACTCGATTCGAAACCCAACAAAAAAATGAAGAAGATTAAGTTGAGATTGAGTGCAAAAATTCGCCTCCTCGCTTATTAAGGCATTAAGAGGCCGAAACACACTTGAGTTTCAAACCACAAAGCCTATTCTATTAAAATAAAAGGCTTTCACTATGAAGGCTTGCATACTCTTAGGTGTTCGTCAATGTAAGGGTAGCCATATGCGAACTTAATCGCAGAAATACCTTACCTAACAGTAATGGAACTGTCTTTACTTTCTTTGGAGTCAATTCTCTCCCATGTCTATGCAAAAAAAACTTGGCTTTATTACTTTGCCAAATACGCGAAACGTCCTCACGACGTTGTATAATCCAGCTCCGCTTTGATATTGGTTGGACTAAGGCCTTTTCAATGATGATGCCTGTCATCTGGCACTACCCTTGGAACTCCGTGTCCAAAAGCATTATTCGAAAATAAATCGCTGACAAGTCACTCCGCATCGATCGAAGCTTTGGTTGTTACAATTAACAATGAAACTGAATGCCTCGCTAAGAGGGTATACCTCTCATACGCAAATCATTTGAGATTCAATTAGAATTTTCACCGAGTCTTACTTTTGCTTATGTCCTATATCCCCTAGTGGATCCTAGATCCTCCACAACGCCTACGCGCTATCGTGTGCGGTTTCTGGCAATGTGCCTCAGCTCTTCTCAACTCTTTCCCAGTTGCCATTCTACATTCTCGACTGTTCTGCACCATGTACTCCTAGGACCGGCGAGTATCCTGCCATCCTGAGTAAGTGGATTCGATTGCGTCGCATAGTTTAGTATGAAACTGTCACCTCAACGCAAAGTGTGACCAATCCACTGCCTCTTTCGTCATTGTATGGTTGTGTCTATAAGAGTCGTAGCATGGTATTTTAATTGCATTATTTCCCCAAATTGTGGATAGCATGCCAATTGCAGACTTTGCTTTGCCCATTCGGCTAGCAATATCCAGTTCGGTACCGCCATTGGTGTTGGAAATTCTTTAATCTCTCAACTGCTTGTCCAGCAATGCAAATGTTTATTTGTTGATTTTTCCGGCATTACGCTGTTTCACCTTACGATTGCAATCCCAGTTTCGAGTGAAATCGATGCATTTGTGAGCCTCTATGAAAATCACGTGCTGTGGTAATTTTGCCGTAACAAACCTTTCCGTTTCAGCTGAAAAAACCTTTTTTTACAGTTCGTCTGTTAGTTACTGACGTACTCTGTGCTTCGGCTCTCCTAACTCACTCTCACAGCTCTGGCCATTGTGTAGGTTGTTTGTCAGCAGCATTTTTTTTTTGCCTCCACAAAACGTGTCTAAGTCACTGACACTCTCTTCGTCGGATAGTGATGTGAATATCCCCTGTTGGTTTGAGATGTGTATTTGCTATAAAATCCTAAGAATTAGACGAAGCCAGCTTTTCATGAAAGACTGTAGCTAATGGGAGTGGAGGTCAACTTCCACGTACACTCACCATTCACCTTCAGATTTTTCACAGCATTCTGAAGAAATCTTTGTCGTTTGGCTGATTTTGTTTACGCAAAGAGTTCGATGTAACCTTTCCGCACAACACTTCCTAAGTAAAGAAGCTTGCCATATGTGTTATATCACTCTTCTGGTTCCAAAGTAGCCAAGGGTCTGGGTGCGAGCTTATGGAAATCCTTAGCTACACCGATAAGATCATTTGCGAATTTCACGCCTTATATGTACTATTTCTTCCAAGGTTTAGTCACATTTTCACCCAAAATTCCTGGACTCTTGATTCCTATCGATTAAGTTTTATTTTTTTTTTTTTTTTATTTTTATATATTCTATAAATGTGTACAACTTATTTATAATTAATTAAAACAAAAACAAAACAGAAACAAGTGTGTATTTTGTATTTAGAATATTTCTCTAGTGAAATTTTTACCTAAACAAAGCTTTTATCTAATTAGTAAATGAATACATCTATAAATACAAAAAAAAAAAAAAAACAAAAAACAAATATATACATATATATATATATTGCAAAGGTTATATATATTTAAATTTACAAACATTTCTTAGCATAAAAAATTACAAATTACAGAAAAGATTGCGAGCGCGTTTAGTGAGATTTATATACTTTTCATCAGGCACGCATTTAGTATTACATACATAATATATATGAAGTTACTTAAATTTAAGAGAGCAAACAACAAACATTGAAGAGCTACAGATAAACAAAACAAAAACAAAATAAAAGAATCATTTTTGTTTTATTATTTCTTATTTTTTAGGTGGAAAATCTTCTACTAATAATTAAATATTTTTATTTTTTATTTTTAGAACAGCTCGGCGCATAATAAAAGAATAGAAAATAATAAAGACCTTCGT
Source organism: Xylota segnis (assembly GCA_963583995.1). Lineage (NCBI taxonomy): Eukaryota > Metazoa > Arthropoda > Insecta > Diptera > Syrphidae > Xylota > Xylota segnis. The sequence goes on from OY757237.1 coordinate 40,634,978, forward strand.
AATCTATTAAAATACAAAAGAAAAAAACAAAAAACAAAACAAAATCTTTAAATTACTTATTATTAAGATTAAACTTAGAGTAAGTGCTGTTCAGTGGGATGTAACATATGAGATACTTAATTAAATAAATTCTCTCCCAACTCTCAGTCACAGAGAGACACAGAGAGACAGAGAGAGAGAGAGAGAGAGAGAGAGGGAGAAAGAGGAGGAGGAGGAAGAAGATGGTGTAACATTTTTAGCAGATAAAATTTATTTTAAATTAAAATTTAAGCATAGCCTATGAAGTTTAAAGATTCGTTTGCACTAAATACATTATATTTGTTGTTGCATTTAATGCCAGTGTTACCATGGCAGTGAAGTGTTAGCGGATAGATGCTATCGAAAAAATGATATATTCTTGGGCCAAGGAGAACTCGTTTCCAAAGTTTTACAGAAATATAAGGAAAGTTCATGTTCATAGAGGTTTACGTACATAGCGACAATTGTCGCCTTACTTTGTCATGATGTTGGGATACTCTGGTGGCGACTGCTCAAGCCTGTAAAACACGGCTCCCTTATCTACATCAGCAGAGTTGCTTGAACTTAAAGTTCTCTGTCTCCGTCTACTCAGTATGTATAGAGCAAATGAACACACAGAGGGATAACACAGTAGAGAAAGGCTACAAATACAAGTGATTTATGACCAATGTAGGTTTTAAGAAAGCTTATACCTTTCAGTTTATTTGTTATTCGATGTACATGCCTTATTTGTTGAATTTTTTGCGGAATACCGAAATAGATTCGAGTATATTGGAGGAGCACAGAGAAAGGAACATTTTTTTCGACAACTTCCACTCTCACAACTTTCACTTCATGTGAAATAATGTATAATCCTTCAAACCAGGCGTTTCCAAAATGAAACGCTGACGTCCAGACAAAACAGCACATACCACCATCATGTCAACTCTCGTCGGTCAAGGACACAAATGCCCCTACAGCGATAAACCCCTCTGTGGGGTTAGATAAATGGACTCCATTGCATGCTATATTTTATGACCGAACTTTACTTTGTCACAATGTTCGAGGACAACTCTGAGACAAGTCTGCGAACGAACACTGTTCAAAGCTCAGGAAAGAGATGAGGAAAGTAGACAATGTTCGTCATTGGGGGAAGTAAATTATAACCTTTTCTAAATATTTGAAGGAAAGTGCATTGGGATGACTTGTGACATAGTCTGCTTTCTTTTTAAATATCTTTCAGACCTAGCAATGGTTCCAACTAGATACTGAAATGTCAACTGGAAGGAGATTTTGTTTCCTTTTCATTTACTTATGATGGCACTACAGTTCAGGATGAACCAAGACAACAACCAACAACCTCTCCACCCAGTACGACAGGCGTTTAGGTATAACACCATCTCTTACGAATGTCAAGCAAACATACAAGAGTATTATCGTAATAAGAATGCTTCTGAGCTAGGTAGTGCCTTTATTGCTTCACAAACATTCCCTTCTCCTTTGAACACAGTGTATTTCGGTGGTTAACACACTGCTTATTGTGGTTCTTTGTCAGGTGTCTCCAATCGCTAATCCAAACAGCTTAATTCCGAGAAGCGAGAAGTAATTCATCGCTATAGAGCACTTGTTGTGGGCGCCGTGGGTCAGTGGCTAATGCGTTAGACTATGAAGTAAGAGGTTTGAGGTTCGAATCCCAGTCGGAACACCTAAATAGTTTTTCACAACCTCTCGCGAGCATCTGACAACTTGTATAACTTTCCATGAGAAACCTTCTCAAATTGTAAGAAGCTAGGCCCTGGGTCCCATCGAACTGTTGCTTTTCTGGGTGTTCGCATATCATTTGCACTGTTTTCCATGATGCTTCTAGTAAGTGCCTCTAAATTGTTGATTCGATTTACGCACCCGGACGATTCACGCCTGCCATCATCGATCCACTAACTAGTGAAGTGAAAAGGGTGTAAGTTGAGCAAAGACTGGATATTCTGGGATCGGGCTTGTCGCTTGAATTTAGCTGCCCAGGGATTCGCACTCAATTGTATGACTTATCTACACATGGCTTTAAACTACTGGATGAACATGAGTGAGTTCTGTCGTATGTGGTATTGCCTTTGATTATTGGACTTCTTTCAAACTCCTTTCTTATTACAAAGAAAAAATGTAGAAGGTTCCAAATGGAAGAATCTCCCAACGTAGTGCGTACACCTCCAAGACATATTGAAACACCTTAGTTTCAACCCATTACGCCACAAAACATAGTCTACCTTCTCCATTTATTTCCGAATTACGCCAAAAAGAAGTGTATACTCTTGGGCGTGAGGCCTGTTGTTACTAGAGTAGTCATTCACTTCATACACTTTACTGCTGGAGAGTTAAACAACTTACTAGTACTCCTGCAATCATGTTGTCTAAGGCTTAACAAATAATAGGTATCGGCTTTATATTTAAGAGTCTTCTCAAGGACTTGACGTAAACTGAAAATTTACAAATAGTGTTTTAAACTCTCATACATTCGACTAACAGGTTCCGGAGACTAATATACCATTAGTTGCTCTTCCCGCCACTTGGTCTACAAAAATGTCATCTAAACGACCTTATACAGATGCCTAGGCCTTGTCATTTCAGAGAGAAATGCCAGCTTACATTCCATAACCGTCAACCTATTCCCATTCCTTAACCGATAAGTATTTGCATACGTAGTAGGTAGAGAAGGTGTGGCTGAATCTAAAGCCAATCTGTGCCGATCCCGCATATGCCCCCAAAACTTGAAGCATTTTGAATATTGACACGATTTTCGAAAACACCTCTATCCGCCCTTCACTGCTTATCTAAAAAAGTCACAGTTATTACATCATATTTCATAATAAATATACGTCATTATTCACTCATAAATATCGGTGTCGTGAAAACACTATATTTAAACATTTATATTATAATAAATAACAATTGCAACAAAGTAAATACTTTATTTATATACATAAATATATTATATACATACAATTATGAACTTGACAAAAGGCTTCCCGTAGAGTTTTCTTGTCTTCTAAATATTACACACATTACTTAACTTAAGTAGCATACTAAAGCAATCCTAAAATTAATGATATGTTTACTAGCAATACGTTTAAGAGAAACTTTATAAAAACAAATGTATGTATGTATATATACAAGCAAGTGTATTTGCTTTATATATATATATATTTATATATATTTATTATTATACTGTCGATTGTGTGCATAAGTCGACACTAAATAAATAAATACTTTAAACTGATTAAGTTCATATACTTAATATCCTATGCAAATATATTTATAAACAAAAAACAAATCGGAAATATCGTAACTTCTATGTAAGACTACTTTAATACCGCTATGAGCAAACTTTGGGTGATGTTCATAAAGTATAATTCACAAAAACCAAAATGAAAAAAAAAAAAAAAAACTAGCTACATTTCTACTATACTAAACACTATGTGGAACACATTTTTTACTTATACATCTATATTTTAACTTAAAAATTACAATTTTATGAATTTAATTATACAAATAAAATATTCAGGATAATATTAAAATACAAGGACCTGCAGTTTTCCTTTTTTTTTAATCTTGCGTGAAGGATTTGCTTTAGATTTGCAACACCTTTAACCATTAAGAAAACGCGAATGGAGTTGATAAAGAGAAGGAAGTGTGATCACACACTCGGATAGGGATGCTCAGCTGCAACGTATGTACATCAATCAATAGTCAGTGGTCGTCAGAGCCAGAGTATATCCACAATGAGTAGGGTCAGTCTTCTTTGGAGAGGAAACAAACATAGTCGAATGTGCCAGGAAATCAATGACTGCCCTATACTCCAAAACCCATTCCCATGCCCAGGGCTCCGGGGAAACATTCCGATTTAGCCGTAATGGAAAAAAAACTCAACGAGTCGCTTGTCTCAGCATCACCGGTGCACTGAGCACCTCTGCCACTGCCGCGCTCCAAATCATACACCACTTACTTTCAATAGACATCGTCGGAAAAAAACTGAGAAGAAAACGGACGGGTCTTTGACTGAGCACGGAGTCGGAGCCGGAGTTTTCTCAGAGGACCTAGGCATCCACCTCTCCTTCAAGCTCCCACACTATTGCAGCATCCAAAACGAAATCAATGCCATTCGTCAAACAGCTGGCGGTTAGTGCAGTATCAGCATCGGATATTGTCATCTACATCGACAGTCAAGCAGCCATCAAATCTCTCGCATCCAGCGTTATGAGATCTAAGGCAGTGAAAGGCTCACCCTTTGCTGGGTACAAGGTCCCTGGGAAATTGTAAAGCTAACGCATTGGCTAGAAGAGGCTCCTCTGGTTTAGATAGCATAAACGTCACCAACATCGAGGCGCCAGCGCTCGTATGCTAAATACCTTATCAATGCCAACGCAGTAAGACTGGCCAACCATCGACGACATCAGCTTGACCAATGCAACACCGCCAGACTGTTCTGGTCAAGCTTAAACGAAAACCAGGTTCACTCTCTCCACATATGCAATCGTACTATTACAAAGCAAAATCCGGAATAAAAACGTATAATAAGCGAAAAGAGGTCGAAAATATTGAATTTTATCCTTTCGTGGGAACACTTTTAACAAAAAGAGACGGAAATACGTTTTACCCAAGTCACCACATGCGACTTCCTTGTAAGATATTAAAATGTGTTTTTTTCTTAGTAGTATGGTAGTTATTCCCTTTGCCAACAGGCCCAGATGAATTCTTATCACTTGCGTGTGCAAGGAAATAATCAGCCCTCTTTCCCTGCTGTTTTTTATGGCCGTATATGTATTTCTCGTGTCGAATGACTCTACTCATTGTGGATATACGAGTACTCTGGTCATAGCTTACCCTTGCGAACATCTAATAAATATCCGAAAGCATAACCAACGTGGGAAAACTTTATTTCAACGTAAAACCTTATGCCCTGACGTGGATAGCTCTGGTAGCCTTTCTTAAGGAAGTGTTAGAAATCGATCTAAATAAACTTGGAGGTAAGCAGTTAAAAATTCTTCTAACTAATAGTGTTTTAGGAGGAGTTTTGAAAAAGTTATCTGGCTCTTTCTTAAACCCTATCCAGTTTGTTTACCGCAGATTCCTCCTTTCCTTTCAAAGTAATACCTTTCCAAAACACTTGGTAAGAGATGAAGTCAAGATCCGAGAGGGATCTAGTTACTTCCTTTACTTTACCGGCTCCCAACTCGTAAAGAGTCTCTGTCCGAGAAACGACAGCCTTTTACGATATGGATCTACTAGGATTGCAGCCCTCTAAGCTGATAGACATACTTTTGATACTCAAAGTAGTCAATCGTACTGTGTCAGCTCTCCGTAAAACGATCGCGCTGTCACACAAAAACGACCACAACTATATGATGATCATGCTGCTGCTGACCTTGAAGCAAAAGGGATCATGTGATTATCAGCAATCAACTATCACCTTAGAGGATTCCACTCAAGTATCACTTCCTTTTTTCATTGCCGTTACAAATTTTAAACGATACATATTAACAAATTTAGAAAATGGTTTCGTCGTACAATCTTTCCGTCTGTCCGTCTGTATTCGACGACACGACATACCCTCGTCGCTTTTGCGTGTTAGAAGACATTTATATATTCTCTCTCGGTTTCGTGCTTTTAATTTTCATCTCCCGGTGCTGGGACCTTTGGAGGTTCAGCATATGTGTTTACCAGCTTTTAGCTGGTAACCTTTCTAGGCAAACGAGAGTGCTCTTGTCAACGACTTTGTCCGGGAAGCTTTGGTGAGCACATCACCGCTGTTAACCAGATTTTTTACGGAGATACCTCCACCAGCAAGTGAGTTACCAGCATGAAGGCGAGCATCAGTTTTAATTGAAATAGCCCGTTCCTTGCACTTCATCCTGTTCGAGTTCTTAGACCAGAGCCACAGTTGGGTCCCAGAAGTCAATTGTCTTCGGTTGTAGTACCGTATGCTGAGGTCCCTTTTCACTTGAGCTCGCCGCCTTAGACGAGGTCTACCTCTACTGCGTCGTCCCTCGATTCTATGATATCTAAGTCGTTGTATTTGAACTCTTCTGTCTGTCTGGGTTAATGTCACTTTACGACTAGTGGTAGAGCTAGTGGTTGTATGCAAGCAGTAGCACGAACTTTTGAAAGATTATCCCTCTGATGTTGGCGTGTGACTTCTTGACGATTCTTTTAAGGAAAAAGAGAAAGAAAGGCCACCTATGTGTAATGTACCACCTTTCGCATATGGAGTACAATTCTTCGGTAAAATGTAGGACTCGCGAAACGGCTGACTATGCATAGCCTTTTGGATGAACGACGAAGTAATTAAAAACAGAAAATTTAAATTTAGTTTAAATAACAATAAATTTATTTATACTGCACAGAAATGTATTCTATTTACAACAAATTTACACGGCAAGAGAATTTTGTTTTTGTTTTTTTTGTATGTGTTTTCAGAAATATTGTTTTCCCGATTTATAAAAGATTAGTTCGCTCGTAGAGAGAGGCAAACCATTGAAGAAGTAAAGTAATTAACTACGAAACATGTTTTTCTTTAAACTTAAGCGTAAATTCTTTAAGAATTAGTAAAAAAAAAAAAATAATAAAATAAGATAAAACTATATGTATAGCGCTCCACATTCGGTCTAAGGTACGTAAAATTAATTAAAAACCAACATTTGTTCTAAGATACAATCCATTGAAATGCCTTCTTTGCAGCACTCTACTCAAATAATCGAGATATGAAATTCAAATACAAATTTCAGATGAAATTCAAATGCACTCTCCGCTTTCATTCTTGATCGCCTGGATTACGTCAATAATGGCTTTGAAATCGAGACGCATTTTCGGATTTTCATGCCAGCAGGGTATCATTAGTTTGTCATACACATTGTCTGGACAACGTTCAGGTTTGCGAAGTCTATAAAATCAGGAATATAACAATTTATTTGATTAATTTAAAAGAAATTAAGACAAACCTTTGTCCACTTTCCAGTCTATTAAGAAAGTCCACTTGACTCAGTTCTTTATTGGCATCGAGATTCGGGATTTCTCCTCGTGAGAACATTTCGAACAGTGTTACACCGTACGACCATACGTCCGATTGAAAGGAGAATTTGGTTGTCTTTATCGACTCAGGGGCATACCACTTGATTGGTATCTCTCGTTCGCTTTGGGCAAAGTAGTATCCATCGTTGTTTGCCACCTGCGCCAGGCCAAAGTCGGAGATTTTAACTCTGTCCCTGTCAACAAGAATATTTCTGGCAGCCAAATCTCGATGGATGACTTTTTTACTGCGAAGGTATTCCATGCCCTTAAACAGAAATAACGTGTAAACATAATGTTACAACCAAATGTAATGTAAGGTAATCCTTACCTTTGCAATGTCTAAAGCAAAATGAAGGAGAGTGTCGTTTGTTAGATTTGGTTTCTTTGACGATAAGTACACAATAAATGATCCAGATTCTACATACTCCATGATTATAGACACTGGCGCTTCCACTGACATTTTTATTTTAACTATATTTGGATGATCTAATGTCTGGAATTCAATAGAGAAAGTTGTTTGTTGTAACAACCACAAGACAAGCATCATTTCATTGAACTTACCTGCATTATTCGAATTTCTCTTATGAAATCCTGCCTAACTATATGATTCCTGACCTTAAGCGTTTTTATTGCTACTTGCACCGGTTCGCTGTTATTATTGTGATAGTGAATCTCGCCACGGTACACCGTACCGTAGTGACCTTCACCGATTTTTTCCTTGGAAATAATTTTACCATTAGGAATTGCCAGCACCGATGGGGTGTCATCGAAATAGTTCGATTGCAGTTGATTTACTGGATTATGACTACGGATGAGAGGTGCACGATCACAAGTGGTTGAATTGGCAGAAAGGGTACAGCTTCTAACATCACTACTGCTGTTTCCATTTAGAATGGTTTGATCTGTGAAATATTCCAATATGACGGCATATTAGACAGAAAGTAAGTTGTATAACTTACAAGTATCTTCCGTCGTGTTACTGTAATCGGAAACAATTGATGAAATATCGTCCGATATAGAGTCTGTGGTCTCGATTGTTGAGTAGTTAGAGGGTAGATTTTCTTTTATCGAATTCAGCAACTTTAAAATGGCCTGCTGATTGAAACGCTTATCAGGGTCCGTGCTCCAGCCGTCCATAATTATTTGATAAATGTCGTCTGGGCATTCGCTTGGCTTTGGCAATATCCCTCCGTAATGATTGTAGTTTTTCTGCAGAGTCTCTGGATTTAAATTGTTGATGGGTGTGCCTCGAGCGAATATCTCCCATATTGTTGTTGCGAATGCCCACAGTTCGACATGAAGATCGAATTTTGCTGCATTGATATTTGTGTGGTATTCAATTGGTATCCACGGTGAGCTAAAACACAAAACAATTGCGATACATTTAGAAAACTCAATTTTAACGGTAGAAAGTAATGGTGGGTAGTGCATACGACTCTTGATCCTGACAGTGCAGTGCATGTTAGAAACACCAATGCCAGGCTATGAAATGGCTTCATATTATGGGTAAAATAAATGGCAATGTTTAGTTACGCACACCACTTGGCAGGAATGCCAATTTTCCCATCCGTGAGAAACTTAAGTGAGGTAAGCGAATGAGAGGGAATAAAAAGCGAGTTCCTGAGTTCATACTTACATACACTCCAGAATGTTTTGCTGACTCTTCTTGACTAGCCAATGTCAGCTACATTTATCAGAAAGTCAATATGACAATATGGAAGCACATATGCTGAGACTTGGTTGGTGTAAAGGATTTTGAATCTAAGGGTGCTGTACAGTCAGCTTGTCCTCCACACTATCTCAATGTAGCTCAACTCAGAGATACTCGATTTCGTGTTGGGGGTCAAGGACAGATAATATACCGTCCCAGTCGCATAGATAGTCATACTCTGAGTCAGGATGCTGGGAATCAGGAAAGGGAGCAATAATTTTGAAAGTACATAGTTGTCGTCAGAATTTTTTGAATCCTAAAAGAAAATGGTACATTACTGATGCTTTCGACGAACGGTATGCATGTTGTTGGCTTCATCAGTTGAAGCGTTTAGCTTTATCGTGACATGAACTTTTTGATTTCTTTAAAACCATCAACAAAGGCTTTCCGTATTCTTCTTTCGTCATATACACACTACCCGCATCATTGTAAAATCTTTAAAAGAAAAATTATATTCATTTGAACTTACTCGTGAGATTTGTAGGATTTTGGAAGTCCGGGATCCGATATTTTGGCAATGAGTAAATGCTTCCTGGGATCAAATTTAGTGACCATCAAGTAACTACATCGAATGTATCCATGAATTATGCCTTTCTCTTGCTACAAACAATTCAGTTAGTTTAAATGGCAATTGAATAACATTTAATCTCTGTTTTTCTTACCAAATATGCTATACCTCGAACCAATCCATGTACTGCGTCCAGAAGGCATTCCATGGGTACCTTTTCCTTAAGATTATATAAAAACTCACTTAGCGGTCCGAATTTTGCGTGCTCCATGACCATTGTGTATGGAGTTGACAAAGTTAGACCATAGAGTTTGAGAAATTCTGGTGAATATATCCGGCTCCAAGTATTTGCTAATTTCATGAACTCCTGTTACAAGAAAAATGTAAATGAGGCTATATACTTGTACCTGGATTGCATTTAAATGTTTGTGAATTGTAATGGAAGAGAAAAATAGAGCTTAGCTCGTGTTAAATAGGACAAAAAATCTCTATAAAGAGCGACGTGCTGTTGACTATGTCGTTGGAGGATGGTTTGTAGAAATGGAACAATGTTTGCGATAGGCTCTTAAATCCTACATTCTTCGGTCTCCTATAAGTTTTCATGAATGATTCTGAAACCTCTTTTAGCATCTATATTCAAGTTTTACAATGGAATAGACGTGAAGGTTATACTTTGGACGAATGTATGCTCAATGAACAACAGACCGATCAGATAGGTAAAGCATTTCTTGGATTGTGTGAGAATCTCTAGACATTTGAGTTTGCAGTTGTGATTATCTCTAATACGCTCGCTGCTCTATAAAGATCGGAAACAATGTGTCGGATGCATTTGACTTCATGTGACCTTTTCAATGTCATATATGAGAAAATTGTACGAAACTTATGAGCTCACATGAGAGGTACAAAAATCGGTCCAATTACTTGCACTCGCTGATGACATTGATATCATCTGCTAGGTAGAGCGAGCTATCACTGTTGCGTTTGGAAATATTGGAAACCAAGTATATACTGTCCACAAGAAGGGACATACAACATCAATGAATCGAAGAAAATGTCACAATATACAGCTGTAACTATGAGTTAGCGTCGTCTAGCTCGGGTTCGCTATGAATTTGGACTTCAAAGATCAAACAAAAAAGAACAGAAGTTTTATGGATTGGTGTTTTGAACGCAACATCCTTCTAATGATTTTCAGTCCCATTTGCGTTGATGGGCTTTGGAGGAGAAGATTTAACAGCGAACTATACGAGTTGTACAGCGACATCGATCTGGTCAGAAAATTTACACATTCCGGGAGGACAATACAGTAGTCGCGTACAAGTAGAAGAGCACCTCAACCAACTTGAAGTGCGCAACTGAAGTAAGATAACTAAAGACCACGCTAACTGGAGAGGCTTGTTGGTTGAGGTCCAGGTATACCCCGAACCAAGGTAAGTAAGAAAGTACAAAAGGTTGCCTGAAATCTTCACCAAAGAGAACTGAAAGCTTAAATAAAGGTATTATGCTGATATCTTACTGGAAACTCTTGCTCTGACTTCAGAACCTTTAACGTAACGCGAACATCTTTCACGTCGGTAGGTTGTATCCAGTCTGCCCGCAGTCGCACCATTTTGCCATTATCGCACTCCCTTTGAGAATCTGCAAAGAAACAATACTTTCAGCTACTCCAAGTCTTAAGTAAACACAATTTTTCTTTACTTACTTTTATACCACTGTAAGTCTTCCTTTGGATCAAAAATTTGCACCCGGTTACGTTGCAATTGAGTTTCACTCAATTCATTATCAGTCTTTTTAGGTAATAGATTCCTTGGTATGCATATAAGCAATAATGGCGGTTTATCTGCAAGAGAGTAACTAAGCACTCCTAGTTATGCAAGTGAACATTGCTACTTACCATATTCAGAAGGTGGTATTCGAAATTTGCTTTCAGAATTCGTCGGTATTCCTAACGCCAATTCGGTCAGCTTATCAAAACAGCGTATGGTATCATTCATATGCAATTGCCATTTATCCCGGTCTCTAGTTATTTTAAAAGTCTCTGTTTGTGTACTGAAAACAAAGAGTATAAGGTTACACATATTCCAAAAAGATATGCGTCCAACTTACCCTTTGGTATTGATATCAATATAAAAGATATCATATTCCCTTTCGCATTGGCGGACAATGTAACTCCCGCATTTGCCCTCCTTGTCGCGGATCTTAGCGTAAGAGAAATCAGCACTAAAAATAGAAACAAGGCAAACGTACGTGATTAAAGTAACGTAAATGTATAGTTTTTACGATTTGTTCGAAGAGAAACAAATTTATACAGAATCAGTTGAGTTTCGTACTCATTTGTGTAACCGATGTGGGTATGTACTTCAATTCTTATTAATTAATAAAAAAAATATCAGCGCACTCGACTTGTGTAGAAATATGATCGATGGATTCCATATCTTCTGTACTTAATACAGTAAATTCCCATAAATTCCACTAGCACACATAGCAGTGCTACATAGATATACTGGTAAGGATATCTGCATCTTCTCTGATAGGCAAGTTCCTAGGTACATTCCAGGAAATTGTAAGGCCGATGAACGCGGCAGTTTGTAAGGATAAGGGCAACCAATCTGTTGCAAGGTGGTGGACAATCAAGGAAATGTAAGGCCGATGAACTCGGCAGATTGTTAGGATAAGGACAACTAATCGGTACACTGAACTGAAAGTATGTAGATGCTGTCAATAACACAAATGGCAAGTTGGTGGACATTCCAGGAAATTGTAAGGCCGATGAACTCGGCAGATTATAATAATTAGGGTAACTTAGTTGCTATACGCAACTGAAAATATATACTAGATGGGAGCGAGAACACAAATCTTAGGTGAACATATGCACCAGCTTGTCTAGCGACAAAGAATTTGGGAAATCCTGGATTTGAAGAATTTGATCTCTCACAACAGACAACAGATAGGCATTATATTAGGTATTATCACGGGACACTGCCTTATAGAAAAGTATACCACAAGGCTAGGCCCCTTTGCGAATCATTTCTGCAGACACTTCATGGATGAAGACGAGGGAGGAAGCCTCACCTAGGAGCATTCTGCTTTAACGACTTAAATCATCTGAAAAACAATAGATATTAGTCTCTAACGTGTCATTAGAAGTTCGAACTGGGGTTACATACTGGCACCCTTAACCAAACCAGTCACTAGATGCCGAATGAACATACCGACGGTCGAGTTCCTAAAAAGAATGTAGTTTCAATTCGTGATTGTGTTAGGTTGAAGTTCATGTCAGTTGAAACTAAGACACTTGATCCAAAGATGGCTCATTATGGTACTACATGCCCACATGTACGCTTTTTAGTGCTGGATAACGCGAAGCGCATCATGTCGAAGACAGACTGGACGTGGCACAAGCTACGCAATAGAAAGGGGGATTGACGTACCTAGTAAACACGTACGCACGTACCTAGTAAACAGTATTTTACTCCTTCTTCAGGGCTATCCGACGCGTAATAAAGCGCTTACGTGTGTAAAATCACTTTTGCTTTTTCATTGCTGCGACGCAAATTTATTGCCGATAGCCTTGTTTGCTATTGTAGCTGTTTTTCACTCGTTCTTGAAGGTTGGATCGAAATAAGATCTATTTTTACTTTGCTGCAGAAAGTTAAGCTAACAAAAACCGGGTCTACAATTGGAGTTCAGAACGAACACAGAGCTGCCCATGTAGTAAATTTACTGAAAGCGCCTTGAAGTAGTAGTTTTTTCCAAGTAATAAGACGCTTTCCCGGGACTGGAAATAGATGATCTACTCTCTGACCCCGTTACCATATTTGGCGCCGTTTTAATAGCTCGATTCTGTGGAACCTAATTTGTGCTTGGGGTTGTTGCTTAGTAGTTCGTTACTTTCTGTGATGCTTGAGGGGTATGTATTGCATTAGTCTGACTACCTATGAGCATCTAAGTCTCAAAGTATCCCAAGTTTGGCTAATACTAGGAATGCTGACAGTTAGGGGATCTTTGGAGAATTAAGGCCTCATCAAAAAGGAGCGCTTTCGTATTATCACGAGGGTAATTGATAATTGATACGTTTGTTCTGTTTTGTTCATCTTTTAATTTGAGATTGGGTGCCATGAGCAGTATGGAAAAACCGTCGAACCCAGGAGAGCCGCATCACGTTCAACAGACCTTACTCTCGATAGGAAAAAGAAAATAGACCTACAATTGATCGGTTAGGAAGACTATACCAAGCGGAACACTTGGACACAGTTCAGATCTGTCTTTACCAACTACATCAGTCAAAGAGACGATCTAACGGGAAGACCCACCTCACTGGAATGCATATGCAAGTGTCAACGTTTACTTCTCATTTCGATTGAAGACGATTTACGAATGTCGACAGCATCAACAATCTGTTGCGCATCTGCCTATGTTGATACCAGCACGTATGCGTACTATTTGGACACGAAATTCAAAAACATGCTTTATACCAGAATACACTGAGAGCTCTGATGTTTGAACACATTCCTTAGTAAGATAAGATTTTAATCTATGCAGATGTGATTATCTAAAATAGCGGGCACACATCATTTTGTTTATATGTATGTACAGTGGCGACAAAATAAATAGCACACTTTCATCTTATTTTTTCAAACTTAAAATTTTTGTATTTATCTACAGTAAAAAAAGATACTACTTATGTAATAAAATAAAATTAGGTACAGTTCACTTAAAAAAATAAAAACCTGAAATATTTCCTTCATATTTACAAAAAAAAAGCTAAAAAGTATTCTTCGTTCTAATTTCTTGCAGTCAAAATAAATAGCACACTTTACGAAATTCATTAAATTTAATAGAACAGTGAAGAAAAGAAATAAAGTAAATATGGAGATCTCATCAGTCGGGTTCTATTTACTTTTATAACTTTTGTACATCGACGGCACATTGATGATACCAGGGCCTTACACCTCTCTCCAACGTATGGCACTCCAAGCACGTAGAATCTCTACACAAAGTTGATCTAACTTTGTGGCCGCCGTTCTGTCTATTGATGTGTCGACATCCCTCTACAAGTTCTCAATTGGATTTAGATCAGGGGACTGAGCTGGCCAACCTAAATTGTCAATTTTCTGGCTCAATAACCACTGCTTTACAGATTTAGCTGTATTCTTCGGGTCATTATCGTGCTAAAATTTCCGTATCAGCATAAGGAAGCATAACATTGCTCAAAATGTCCTTGTATTTCATTTGCTTCAGTATGCCCTCAATCCGCTAAATCGGACCAACAACACCACGCGAAGAAAAACACCCCCATACAAGAACGTTGCCTCAACCATGCTTTACCATTTTTATGACGTATTTAGGGTTGAATTCTTGGTTGATCCCGCGTCTTACATATTGTTTCCCGTCTTATAATGGTCCACATAATATTCTCCCACCAATTTGAATTTTTATTAACATGGTTACGGTCAAACTCCAAATTACGTGACATATTCCGATTTTATACCAATGGTTTCTGTCTGGTAATCCGTCCGAACAATTTTTTTTCTCGAAGGCGATTTATATGTGTGCTAACAGAAACATCCACTTTCACCTTCCTTTCAATTTTTAATTTTATTTTAGGAGCTGACAAAAATGGATCGAGTTTGCTCGAACGAACAATGGTCGAGTCGGTCCTAGAGGTGGTCTTACGCGACCGATCCTTACGCAGTTTGTTTTGGATCGAGCCCATTTCTTGGTAATGTTGAAGGGTATTAATTACCTTTTTTCGTGACCACTTCAATTTTCGCGCTATGTCCGAATTCGAGCTTTCTTTATTCTTAAAGGCAAGAACACACCGTCTGAAATCCTCCGTGGAATGAATTCCTCGTCCCATACTGTTGTTGATATACCAAATTCTTTAAATCTTTAAATTTCTTGCAAAAGAAACTCTTTATTATCACTTACTTTAATAATATCAAGAATTAGATTTGAAAGTGACAAATTAATTGTAATAAACAAAAGTTGTGCTATTTAAATTGTCCGCACTATATCTACCAGCCTTTACAAAATGTTATTTAATTTCAAAAGCCAACGATGATTTAAGAAGTAACATGTACCGTTAGTTAATAGGGAAGTTACACTTTATATAAACTAAAACTGTTTTATGTTTAATGGATTAAGCTCCAGATTTAGACCATTATTATTAGTTACCATGTAACTGTGCTATTTATTTTGTCGCCACTGTATATCAATGGTTCGCTTGAATTCCATATATAAACAATTTTTTCGTGTGATAAGTTATTTATGTACTATTGTATTGCGAATGCGATAGTATTTCATAAGAAAAACGCGATTAAAACACCATCGTCAGACTAACGTTCTAGAAAAAAAGAAACTTCTGACCTTTATTAAGTCTGAAGCCCCGCGCGGCTAGTAAAATTGCCGTCAACTAGAGGGCAGATAAGAATAATCATAAAGTGTGTATGTCAGTTTCATAAGGCGTGCATTTCCTGAAATTGTAAACGTTCTTAGAATTGAGAAGAGTCAACTATGCAGTTTTGTTCGTAGAATCTTATGTGTGGGGATCAATGGCACAGATCTGGAAGGTTAAAGGTGAAAAGAAACGGAAACGGCCTCTAATCACTTTGGACGGTTGTTATTGGTTGTCACTCGGTCGTTGACATGATTGTATTGTGTGGCAGACAATGTTGTCTTTGAAAGCTGCAATCGCCTTTGGTTTGTCGCCATAAATCAGAGATTAAACCGCTTGATCTTGGTGACCAATTGACTGGTCCATTTCCTGAAATTGTGATATCGCCAATGATTCCTCTGCGAATAATTTGAAATGAGGCGCAGTCCTCTCTCAGTTCGATGTTATGTAAATTTTTTAAACAACTAATCGCTGATCATTCATTTGGAATGAATGCAGCTGTTTAAGGCCTGAAAAACGACGTAAATGATGGACGTTTGGCTTCAGTTTTGCACCAATTGAATAGTGTATCTTGCACTGGCTGTCAAACCACAAATACTATCAGGAAACTGCAGAAATATTTATGCTTACTGCAGTACTAAACAAAAAAAAATGCACTGAGACACGAGCTGACGTTCAATGCACTTAACTGTCAGTTGCATCGATTTTTACCAGGAATTTTCCTGCAGTACTGATGGAAGAAAAAAAATCATTTTTACTCACCCAACAGGTCCATGGCATCGAAGAGTTTTAAGTTCCTGTAAGGAGGGTGTAACAAACTGAACACACGGATCAAACATCCACTTAGTCATTAACCTGAAACCAATCAAAATAAATGTATGAAGCACAACGCTACAAGCAGAAAACTCATCACATTCTTACCTAAAATATCCAGACACGTATGTCATAAAGGATTTCAGTTCATAGGGCTTCGAGAATTCCAAAATAAAGCCTCTCGGCGACCCACTTATGTCCAAGCGCACATACTTCTTGCCCTCTCTGTACAAAGCGTATATGTTTTCCAATTTCGTGACCAACAACCACTGAAAATCGAAAATAACAAATCACCATGCCATAGAGCTGAGTAAGCAATTCTTACCTCCGTCTTGAATTTCAGTGAAACCTTTATTGCGGGTCCCTCGGCATCGAAGGGGTCAAGCTTAACAGTAACCGGATATGGTCCGTCGCTACCATCATCATCGGGTAACTTCTCCGCCATAGCGCTAAATGTTTCCATTAAGTAATTCGGCGACAGACCCGTAATGGTATGCATGTAGGTGCGCTTAACATACGACAATTCATGATTCTTCCTCTGTATAGCATGGAACCCCTCACAGATTTTTTTCTTTGCGAATATCTTATGAGTTTTAACCAGTTGCTTGGGCAAATAGTGTTTGTAATTCTTTTCCAGAATATCGGGCGATGCTTTGTGCTCCAGAAAATCAATGTACATATCGACCACTCCCAGGCCCACAACATTGTCCTTATATGCGGGATATCGTATGTCACTTATTCGATCGCTCACCAAATCGTGCCTTATCTGAACATATAAGTAATCGTACGCGTTGGGGTCGATTTTATGTAAACCTTCCAATTCAGGGATCTTAAAGCGCATCCGGAACTCATATTTCACTGTCGTCTTTGGAGTTTTACACAGCGTTAGCCATTTTTCAAGGCCAACCACACGAAGTCCAAACAAAAGTCTGGTTGTTGGCAGAATGTGAAGGAATTTGCAGCAACGAGTGCACACGTCCTCACAGGTAATATCCGAAGAATACGGATATTCAGTATATTCATTCGACTGATAATTGAAAACCGAGATCGCTTGGCTAGCTGTTGACATTTTATTACGATTTTTCTACTCCTATTTATGTGTTTTGTATTTCTTATCTCGATCTCCTCCGTTTCTTTATTGCACTAAATTCATTTGTTTACTTTAGAAAAACAAAAACAGATATATTTATGTTTTTATCTACATTTTAAGAAGTTTGGGGTCACTTGCGAATACGCAGTAACGTCTCAGTCCGTACTTTGCTTGTGCAACGCTTTTAATAAATAAATTTGTATATTAATTCAAAATATTTGAAAAAAAGATAATTAAGCGATTATATGTTGGACACCATTTTGATTTTGACATAATCTGTGGTGATGACAAGTCTGTGGAATTGTGAGACTGAACCAATGGTCTGGTAATGCCGAGTGCATGTAACTTCAAATGACGTCACTGTGACTGTCACCGTTGTGAATGGCACCACCGTTTCGAGGGGAATTCATGATAGAATCGTTTTACCGAGACTTGTTGCACCGACATCAGCTTAGCTATTCAGCTACTTTGTCATTGCTAAAGGTGTGTCTTCTTAGGGTCTCGTCTCCATATGTGTTTAGTGGAAATACACTCTTCCTTTCAACCGCAGGGCTATGTCGCCCTTCAGGATGTTTTTCATTTATAAAAGGCTGCCGAGTCTGGACCGATACGACGTTGGGTTTCCCTGATTTGGTTGTCTCTCGGTATTCTCACCTAATGACGAACATATTTACATATATTTGAATATCTGTTCAATCTCCATTCCGACTCCTACTTTCAGACTCCCACTGGGATCAAGGTAGTCATGAAATCTGTTTTCCCGAAGTACCACACAGGACATAGTACTATCACTAGGTGGTGTCCAGGTCGTACCACGTACTACCACTACATCCCCCTCCCCCCTCAGATTTTTAACTCATTCTTGTCTACAAATTCCCTCGAGAGAAACTGGCCAAACCGGAGCTCTACGTATAGCATTATGCTATGCTCGAGCCCGGAATATATGGGCTTCCAACGAAACGAAAGGGCCGATGAGCTAGCGAAAACTGCCTCAGAATCAAGTAATATTCCAACGGAACACTCGGTCCTCCTGATTTCTTCCAACGGACTTTCGTAACATGGCCATGGACTCTCGTTCTGTCACGTTCTCGTGTGTCGAGGCTCCATTGGGCCCAATGCAACGAAAAAAGGCCCAGAGAGCTTCTGTTCTCCACCGTTCTGTTCCGCTTTACATTCGCTGTGAAATCCATACCGCACCCTATAAACAAGTTTCGTTCCCTCCGTTCCATTCCGTGGTGTGTCGGCGAAAGCGGCGAGTTCAGGAAAATTTTTCCTCCTGTCACTTTTCTGTTTACCTCTCGCTGTAACTGTTTTCAAACTAAAATAAAACACATTTTGAATATAATGCGTGATTTGCATAAAATCCTGGACTTATTTGCCGAGGAATACGCAATGGACTACTGTGAGGATTTCGATGCCGTCAA
This sequence comes from Xylota segnis, assembly GCA_963583995.1. Classification (NCBI taxonomy): domain Eukaryota; kingdom Metazoa; phylum Arthropoda; class Insecta; order Diptera; family Syrphidae; genus Xylota; species Xylota segnis. Next base: position 40,653,977 of record OY757237.1, read on the forward strand.
ATCCGTCCTGGATTACTGCAACGATAAAGTGAGACCGCTGAACAAAGTACGCTTCCGCGGAGGTAATTCATGATTTTATTGTATTTTTTCAAGTAGCACCTCAGAGGTTTTGTTTTTTGTTTTTAAGGAAACGATGATGTTATCAATGAAATCTGCAAGCGACTGCAGGACTATTTCCTCAAAAAGGAATACATTGATTCGGAGACAAAGAAGCCTGTAGCCAAAGCCAGCGCTGTGTTTCGCAAGGTAGTAATGTTCCTTCTGGTCAACACTGATGCCACATACAAGTACAACCTGCGGGACGAACCCGGACTGGGTCATGTCATAGAAATTTGTCCACTATTGCCGAAATTCCTTTTAATAATTATTATCTGGAATTTGAATCTCGACCAATTCTTCTACGAGGCTCTGGCATTGTGTCCTTGTTGGTTCTCCTTTCAATACTTTGAAACGGCAACAGACTCTCTCAAGTATGTCACTGACCCCTATGAGGTGTTGACTAAGGTCGAGAACCTGGTGAAGTCGATTGTAACCAGCATTACCAAGTCGAAGGCGTTGCACATCAACTTTGTCGACAAAAAAATCATTGCAGGCAAGCTGTACGACTACACGATGAATTTATTGAGACAGTTCTACACTCCAGATGCTGAAAAGTTTAAGAGTTTTACGAAGAATGAATTTTTCAAGTACTCCGGCTATGCTATCAATCATATCTTGGATATGGTCCTCTTCTCTTTTGATGTGTTCGAGGAGAAAGATTTATTGAAGCCTGCGTTCGACACTGGCATTTATGAGATTTTTGGTGAGTTTTGCAAACAAAATCCAACGTCCGAGGCAGAAGCGCACCCGCTAGTCAGGGAATACCAGCTCAAGGTTATCAATGCTCTTCTCAACTCGTTGCAGTATAACGTGATGCTGGTGAAAATCGATGTTTTCATGTATTGGGTCGAGATTGACCTGAACGACCGCGAGACACTTCAGTCGATTATCGGGGTAAAGTCATACTTATTAGGCGAGCGTATGCTGGCCAACCGGGATTTCAGTCATGACGTGGAACAACAGCTTAAATCCATCGCAATTCGCCCAAAGAGCCTGGGAGAGCTGATACGAGACGCTACTATCGGTGAGGTGCTGTGCAAGCTCGACGAAGAACTCGAGCGTCACGTGAAAAAGGCCTGGTTCGACGAGCTGTTCAATCGCACCGTTGCCCTAGGGAATGACGAGTGCCTGCAATCAATCAAAACTAATATTAAACTAATGAATGTGGAAAACTGTATGCAAATACTGGACTACATTGACCTGGTCCAGCGGCAGCGAAATGCCGATGAAGATGAAAGTATGGAACTCGACTCGTCATCTGATTTGACGTCAGTTCTTCTGCTGGCATTACAGAATTTCAGTTCTGAACAGATTATCAGCCTGATGGCATACGAAATCAAGCGCTTCGGTGCAGCGGTAAACATCTGCCAGGCTGATGGCTTCTCTGAACGAGCTACGGAGTTCCTAAACAAGTGCTCCACTACATTCGACGCGCAGACATTTCTTGCGCTTTGTTTTGAGAATCCTCATGCTATGTGGACGAAATTATTTGATGTCGCTTGCAATTCAGAAGAGCATGTTTCAAACTTCTGCGCCATGGTCAAGATGACACGCCCTCTATCCAATGAGTATTACTATCCATTGTTGAGTGAAGCTCTAACCGACGAGAGAATAAGACAGAAATTCTTTAGCCAGCTTCTATGCAGCATTTACTTTGAGCTCTACTATGATCGGAAGACGGAGTTCTTTAAAAAGTTCATCAACTCGAATGTCAATGAAATGTTAGAAATGGACCGGTATGCTGACTTGGTTCCGCTCGTGAAGACTTTGAATCTAATAGCGTCGCGGACCAATCAAGATGGACCCAACTTTGGGGAAGCAACCGCTCCGGTATTGCTGATGGCTGCACAGATAATGGAGAATGCTCGCTGGGATCTACTCACGTACTCAGATGAAAAGGACTCCATTGTAAAGGGATGTATAACATTTATACAGAATACATCGAAGAAGTTCCTGTCGTCGGCTACGGAGAAAGGTGAGTTTAGCAACCGATCTGTCGGCACGAATTCATTATTCATTTTCTATTCTGCAGATAAAAAATGGATCAACAGGACTATCAAAGACTCCTACAGACCACTGACACAGTATTATTTCCAAAGATTCGCATTAACTCCTGACCAGCCCCCGAAGACGTTCGACGAGTTCCTAATCCCCACAGATATACAAAACGCATCCGATGCTGAAATGTTCCTGATCAGCGTAGGCACTAGATTGTTTTATTCTTGAATTACCGAACTAATTTATCGATTTCCAGAACTACATACGCTGCACCACAAAAGAAACCGAATGGTTGGCCAGAAGCGATCGCCTTCTGCCTCACATGTCTGACATGATGCTCACACTTGGTGTGGTTGTCAACGAAACGGACAATCCAAACGCTGTTCTTAACTATCGCAACTGCATGGTTAACTATGCGAATATAGTTAAAAAGCACCTGCTTCCTGGAGTTGCGCAGGACACAGCGAAAGTAGAGCAACTTATGACGAAGCTATTGAAGATCATCGAAGTTGCCCCGGCGGCAATATATGACGAAATGTTTATGAATTTCGAATGGCTACTGTTGGCAGTCATGCAAGAATGTGTGGTGCCAGTTGACGAGAAGGTTACGCACAATGTTCGGAAAAACGTGTTGAAGATGAAAGACTGCAGAGGAAAGGAACTATTTTTGAATAATTTCGAAACGCTTGTAATCGAAAAATTAGGTTAAATAAAAACAATTTTATTTGAATAACAATTGTAATGCTCCAACTATGAGACTCAATAAAATATTTCTTGATATTTGAATATAATTGGTTGCATTCGTCCCCACTTTGTGTGAGCTTGGCCTTAGGGATTTACAGGGATTTACGCGGATTGAAGAGACCTGCTTAGTGTCGTGAGCTCTGAGCTTTTCATGACAGTTGTACTATGAAAAAGCCGGCATTACCGCGATACAGAAGGCACGATGGATAGGATCAGGTACACAATTGCGACATGTATTACAGCTGCCACAATAGACTGCACATGTGAATTCGTCGTAGGAAGTCGACCACGTTGAATGATATTTGATTTTAAACCGATCAGCGATCGCCTGGCTGTGACCCGCATCAAGCAACTGGGATGGTCGAACTGCCAACGAAATCGAACAAACTTTCAGAAGATCAAATGTTGACTCTGACTACTTTCTTGTTGCAGCCAAATTCAGAGCTTGCCTATCCAAAGAGAAGCAGCTGCGAACCATGCAGAAAAATAAATTCAATGTTGGAAGCAGTACCGCGACTGGAGTAGCCAGAGTCTATATAGATTCACCATCCACAAATGGCAACTATCTTTGATCGCGGCGTCATCATGGAGGTAGCGAAGACCATCATAGGTTACCAACTACCTCCGAAGACGAACCTTTGGGGTGATGGTGCAGTGTAAAATAAGAGCATCAAGGGAAGGAATCAAGTCAGATGAAAAGGCCCCACGCAGTCTCCTAGCTCAAGAATATCGAAGATTCCAGCATTCCGGAATGAACGAAGGATACCTAGACACCGAAGCGCTGGAAATAATGCACGTATTTACAGGGATTTACGCGGATTGAAGAGACCTGCTTAGTGCCGTGCGCTCTGAGCTTTTCATAGGAGTTAGGCTATGAAAAGGCAGCCGTTACAGCGATCCAGGAGACACGATGGATAGGATCAGGTACACAATTGCGACATGTATTACAGCTGCCACAAAAGACTGCACATGTGAATTCGTCGTAACCGATCAGCGATCGCCTGGCTGTGACCCGCATCAAGGCAGCATTCCAAAATATCACTATATGCACACCCCCCTAAAGACGAGGCTCAAGACTCTATCAAGGAACAGCCTCCTGGATGGAGCCTCTCCGGAAAATGATCTCAAAATCGTACTCGGCGACTTAGTAAGGAAGTCTCCGTGGTTTAGCCTCCACGATACGACAACAGACAATAATCGATTTTGCAGTAGCTCGTAGTACGGCAATAAGTAGCACGACGTTTCCAAGACTACGTATCCACACAGCAACTTGGATGGTCAACGAAATCGAACAAACTTTCAGAAGATCAAATGTTGACTCTGACTACTTTTTTGTTGCAGGCAAGCTTGATTATCAAACGAGAAGCAGCTGCGAACCATGCAGAAAAATAAATTCAATGTTGGAAGCAGTACCGCGACTGGAGTAGCCAGAGTCTATATAGATTCACCATCCACAAATGGCAACTATCTTTGATCGCGGCGTCATCATGGAGGTAGCGAAGACCATCATAGGTTACCAACTACCTCCGAAGAAGAACCTTTGGGGTGATGGTGCAGTGTAAAACAAGAGCATCAAGGCAAGGAATCAAGTCAGATGAAAAGGCCCCACGCAGTCTCCTAGCTCAAGAATATCGAAGATTCCAGCGACTGGAACAACACCCTGAGGGATTTTAAAAGAACCAAGCAGCTGGCTTTAAGTCCGGAATGCAGAGTCTTCGAAACAACGAAGAATACCTAGACACCGAAGCGCTGGGAATAATGCACGTATTTATGAAGCATTTCCAGCAGCAACTTAATGGGCATCAGGTAAAGAGAATGATAGGGCAAGAAGAGAACCCTCATCCAGCCAATGAAGAAGTTATTCCTCCTCTCACTTTTAAAGAGGTTGGCTCGGCTACCAAAAGCTGAAGAACAAGAAAGCCGCCGGCTTAGGACTATATGCCCCTTCTTCAAGAAAAGTGATCCTAAGTCTTGTAAGAAGAACTATCGAGGCATATCCCTGGTTAAGATCCTATCCGAATGGCATCGATCAAATGTTCACTCTAAGACAAGTCCTGGAAAAGTCCAACGAATTTTAAGTCGAAACTCGCCATGCCTTCATCGACTTTAAAGTGGCATATGACAACATTCATTGCCTTGAGCTATACAAGGCAATGGCCGCGTGGAGCTAGAAAATGCGGTGCAATGTGCAATTCGGGAACAGTTCCTCTGAACTATTCCAAACACGCACCGGATTTCGGCAAGGAGATCCGCGGTCATGTGATTTTTACCATTAAAATCGGAAGCCGAAATGCATGCTCTACAAAACAGTGATCTAGCCGGTTCTACCATAAGAAGCGAAATGCTGGAGGATAAGCAGGAAAGCAGATCAGATTTCGACAGAAAAATTATTCATCAAATTTTCGGTCCCGTATACGAGGAGGACGAACGGAGTGAAAGATATAACCGCGAACCCTATGAGCTGTACCAAGACGTGGATATAGTAGAAAATGACCAAAACACATTGACTCCACTGGCTGGGCAACATCGAGCGAATGGACAACAATGCTTCAGCAAAGAGTCACAGTCCCAGCTTTGAGACGACAAGGAAGACTGGACCTCCGCCTTAAGTATCAACCTATCACGGATGCCAGAGCGCTTGTTCTGTACAGCTGAAAGCAGCGTGCCCGAGATCAAAGGGAATGGAAGGCTGTCCTGTCTCAGGCAGTGACTCTTCGCGGGTCGGGTGTCCGTTAAGTAAGTGTGAAAGTTGCATGAACAACAATCGTATGCGGAACAGATTTCCATAGTCATTTAAAAATAACAAAAATCGGAAGTTTGGCATCACTACCAAATGGTACATCTTCGAAAAGAAAATGCTACTCCATATTGGTTTGACGTCATACTCCAGTGTTGCCGGTAGAGAAATGTAAAGAACACAGAAGATCAGGATTTACATATTTTCCTAAAAACATAAATAAAACGAAAATATTCACAATAGGTTTGCTCCTAATCCTTTGCTCCTAGTTGGAATTCGCTTCCCAACGCGAAAGATTCGTACAACAAACTCCACGTTCGTTTTCTTGGATATCACTCATACATAACGCGTCAGACATTTGCGTCTCGATGCGTTGAAATTTAAATAAAAATTCCTTAATCCGGTTTCCAAACGCACAAGTTCCAAATGTGAATTACCAGGAATATGAACGAATAGTAGCAGCAGGCTCCGTTCATAATATGCCAACTGGCAACACTGCCTACCTTTATCGAATTCGACAAGCAATTCGAAATTTCTACTCAAAATATGACGCATGCGTTGGATTTCTTGCCAAAGAGCTGGAATATAAAACGGAAGGCCGGGGCAATTTTCAGTAAAAAAGAGTAAAATAACTATTTTGCAATTTTCACAAAACCCAAAAGTGAAAAATACATAATTCCAATCACAACGTTGTCACTCACATCGACGAAATAACAAAATAAACAAAGAAAATCTCCATAAATAACAAACACCGAGGGCTCCGACAAAAGAGAAAAAAGAAGAAAAAAAAAAAAAAAAAAAACCCAAGGAAAACCAAAATGGAAAAACGGGAAGAGCTATTAGTAATTGACCCAGCTAACGAATTGCGATTCCGTGGTATGTAATATTTATTCTAACGTTTCATTTCCCATCCAAAAAATGTCAGCATTTCTGCAAATTCTGACCGAATTTTTGGGGTTAAATTAAGTACAACGGCAGATCTCTCGCCCACTGTCACAAAGTTCAATATAATTTAATAATGCATTTCGGATCGGTAATTTACTGTATTAAATTCCGATCGGATTGTTAGTCGCTTAAGCCAAACAAAAACAAACCCCTGAGCTCTGGATTCCCGATATGAATTCGCGTTGCGTGAATTTTGGCAAAAAGAATTCAAAGAAAAAAAAAAAGGAAAAAATTAATGAGGGGTGCACATAATGCTATAATGCTGCTCCTCCTCCTATGTATATCTTCGTGACAGTTGAGCTCATATCACCAATAAATTGCTGGAGCTTTTCGTTTTTTTTTTTTGCTTTTGTTTTTGGGTAAAAATCGATTTTTCCACTTTGGTGTCAATAAATGAATGAATCCGGTAGTGTACGCACCATAAAATGGATGATTGTTATCAGCGCACCTACCTCACCCGTCTCGGTGTATTTACAATTTCAAAAAAATTGTGTCAGAATCTATTTTCGAGAATTTTTTTCCTCCTCTTTCTGTTGGTCTAGTTAGGCTTTATGCAATGTTACAATAGTGACACATATTTTCTTCACAAAGGACAGCACAGAAAAAAAGGGTATAGATATGCAATTATCCGTGTAGGTGTAGGTACCACCTGCAATATCAAATATACTAGAAAAAAATAAAATGTCACGAACTATATAGAAATCGGGTTACTTGTTTGCCATTTCTGAAACAATGGTAGGTACTTACGTGCGCCACTCGAGTCTTGTTTCAAAGGTATTGTCATATGTTGTTGTTTGTTGGGAGGAAAAATGTACCTTGCACGTATTTGTTGTCGTTTTGTGGGTTCAAGTGTAGAGAATTGAAATGCATTTAATTACATTTCATTTGTTTACGTTAAACTAAGATGTACATACGTGGAGATCAGTCATACAGCAGATGTGCCAGTTTTTCAGAGTTTAGTCGCGATTGTAGAACTGCTTTAAGCGCCAATTAAATGCGCAATCATTGCCTAAGCAGAAACGCATCATTGCTTATGGAATTCGAAATGATCGGAGTAGATTTGTAGCGTGTGACGGCAGGAATCAGAGTAGTCAGTTGCCGCCTTAATTCAAGTTCGACCCCTAGCCTGAGTGATAGCAGTGATTTGCTTTGGTTTGCGATGAAAAAGAATCGATAGTCGAAGTAACTCCTGGATTTATAGGAAGGTTTCATCCTAAGGGTGTGATCCCCTGTGTGGGATATGTGGAAGAATAAATGTCGGGTGCGGCCCTACTGAACCAACTCGTTTTCGTTATGAATTTTAAGGTGGTTTTAGGGGTCATGTTAGCTAGTCGAAAAATGTCCCGAAGATTTGGTGCCTGTTTCTAGTCTGAGGCGTTGAAACTAATTCTACTGAGGTGGGCCGCCGTTGGGTTGTGGCCTGTAAGGACGCCGATGAGATGGGTTAGCTGGGTTTTATTGAGAGACAGAAATCCAAAGGAACCTCCAAACACGACAGGACGAGAGTGTGCTCCATCTAGCTTTGACTTTGTTACGGGAGTCCGTAGAGATCCTGAAGGAAAGGAGACTAATGGGCGGTGGCTCAAGTGGTTAGTTCGTTGGACTATTCGTAGTTCGATCCCAGGCAACACCTAAACACATTTACACGGCCGCACCTCTCGCGAGCGTCTGTCTAACAAGCATGAGTATTGCTGTCATGAACAAGTTTCTCAAATATCAAATTGCCTTTCGAACATGGAGTGGGCGCCGTGGCTCAGTGGTTAGTGCGTTGGACTATGGAGCAAGGGGTTCGAGATCGAATCCCAGTCGGGGAACACCTAAAAGTTTTGCACGGCCCCACCTCTCGCGAGCGTCTGACAAACATCCGAGAGTACAACTGTCTCGAGAAAGCTTCTCAAATAACAAATTGCCCTTCGGACACGGCATTAAACAGTAGGCCCCTTCCTTTCGTGTAAAGAATATAACACGCACAACACGAATAGTTGTGAGAAGCTAGGCCTTGGGTCCCATCGACCTGTTGCGCCAAGTATTTATTTTTTCTTTCGAACATGGGATTGAACAGTAGTTCTCTTCCATTCTTGTGGTCTCATGGATCTATTGCGTCAAATATTTGTATTTATTTTTTGTATCATCCTCAGGAAGAGTTGAGAAAAACAATCGGGACATTCCTACGTCACTGTTTCAAAAGAACGTTTAATAAATCAAAATAAATCAAATCGCGCTGTGTGTCAGCACTTTAAGGGTAAAAACGAAACCCTTGAAGGGCAAGCAAATTTAAGAAAAATTAACGAGATCTTAAGCTTAGCTGAAATGAAGAAGGTTTTTGTTTGGATGTTGGACGTTTCGACACAAAGTTGAAAATGCAATCAAGTGGCAATTTAAGAGTCTCTGCCGTAGAAAAAAACCGAAAATATCTGGTTCTCTCAAAAAAGTCTATTGCGCTATGTACGTCTCTGTTTGGTTCATCTAGCACATTGAAGAAGGAGTTTAACATGGACGTGGACACCAGTATAAGAGAAAAATGCAACGAAAGTATGTTGCCGAAAGATTGCATTTTATAGACGGACATTGCTGCTATTCTGAGTCCCAATGTCGCGATACCCTTTAATACCCTTTGATCGGCCCTTCTAATCTATTCTAATGAATACCTTTACCGAAAGGTAAAAGCAACATTAAAGGGTGTAAAACCATTAAAGAGTAATGATTTGTTGACCCCCGTGAAACTTGCGTGAGAAGCGTGAAATCAGAGTTTGCTCTTAAATTGGGGGGAGAAAAAAAAAAGAGAGAGATATGTTATACTGATGAGGGAATACAGAGCCTGGGAGATCGTTCCACATTCATGTTGTCAGACTTATAAACGAATCCCTATATTTGACAGTACGTCCGAAGTTAAGCTTGAGAGTAAACTGATTTGTATTCGAAGCATGATGTGAATTGCGGGTGAAGGGGCGGAATACAACTTTTATAAAAAAAAAAGCAATAAAATAGGGAAAGGCTCGGACATTTCTACGATGTTCAAGTGATACCTATAGAGTTCACAATGTGTCTATCACCTATAAGCTTTAACACACATTTCTGTACTCTATTTAGAATGTGCAGAACGGTTTTGGGGTGAACCAGACCAGTATTCCGGATTGTTCTACCTTCTTCCTTCATCGAGGACAAAAATGAGGAAAAATACGTCGTAATGTTGTGTCTACTAATAACATTTGTGTTGTAATAAATAAAATAAATCCTTTCTGTTTTTTTTTTCCATTAAAAAGCATTGTTTCCTGTTAACAGTTTTTGAACGTTCGACTATCCGATAAGAATCTCAAGTGATTGTCAAGATCTATTCGGTTTTGAAATGCTATTTATGCTCTTAATATGCCCCATCATAGTTTTCCACATGAACATATAGTAAGACTACACATCCCCCTCTTATAAACCCAGTACATGTATACTAGATTGTCGGAGATTACCATTCTGAAATTTCAGATCAGATTAACCATATTTTCGTACTGAATAAAGGTGGAAGTGTCTTGAGAACACCACTCCTGGAAGTGGCTGTGAAAGTGTCTGTTTCAGTATTAATGGGTCCAATTTGACAGAAAAGCAAGGCATTTTTTGATCTTGGATTTGGGGGTGAAAAAATTCTCCCCAAAATGTCGGTGAGTTTCCGAAATATAAAGAACACCTGATTGGTTAATATTTTATTTAGTTCTCGACTATCCTTTATAAATGGGATAGTGATCGATTTAGGGCAACCAGAGGTTATAATCAATTGTTCAACACGAAAGTGTTTACTTGAATCTACATTCTACGTTTACCAATGTTCATACGTACAGTCCGTTTCTCCCATGTTCCCTCTTTAATTTGTGTATTTCTCTTGAATAAGAGAAAAATAGAGCGTACTCTTACTTCGATTTTGATTGCTCTGACTGTGAAAATCTCAAATTTTATTGCCAGATGTGAAAAGAGAGTGTAGAGGGGTGCAAAGAGAATGCGTAGAGTATGGATTCATTTTATTTTCAGTTTCAATGTTTTTTTAAGAATTAAGAGAAAAATTGTTCATTCCTCTCTCTGCGCACCTTTAATATTGATAAATTTGAAACGGACTGTGCATGCTAAATACATATACATACGTACTCTGATGAAGTTGCAAAAAGTGGGTCCGCCAATTCTTTCTGTCTGCAACTGCAGCTGTAGTCTGAACAAACTTTTTTTCAAATTTCATATCTGGAGTTTGTGGGGTCACGCCCCAAGGGGAATTGGGTGGAATATTGTATCATATAACACGCACAACACGAATGGTTGGCCCATCGACCCATCCCATCGACCTGTCGCGCCAAATATTTTACTGTTTTTAGCCAGTTTTTGTTTCATATGTTAGGCCTTACCTCGAAAATTAGATTTAAAACCCGGAACGTGCTCAATTTGTTTCTACCAAAAGGATTATGTTTAAATTTCAATACTGATTCTGTTCCGAACGAAACCCTTTCATTCATTTCAATTTACGATGGCAATGGTGTAGTGGGTAGCGGGTGTTCGCTTCTGCAGGTTTAAGCCCGAGCAGGGAACAGAAAACGCAGCCACCAAACCATGTGAGAGTAGCGAATAAAATCGAAGTTCCTCGAAACACTTGTGCCAAAAAAAGAATATCTGCTTGAAAGTGCAATGAACCAAATCGCAGTCTGAGTGCTTCTGGGATTTGGGTTTCTCCTCACCTAAACATTTAATGTACACACATTACAATTGTTTGCGTGTCCATAGCCGCCTAGAGCAAAGGAAACAAATTACCGAGCAATTATTTACCGTATTCGAAGTTTGTTGTTTGATTTCAAATTAAGTTTGAGAACAAATAATACATTTAACATGTTCAGTGAAATGGTGCGCACTTCCTTTAAAGGAACCGTTTAATTCAACAAATCTGTCCACTATGTACGTATGCATGGCATAAGCAGTACTTGTAACATGACACTCCCATTTGGCACCCATAATTCGATTCAAATTCGTTTAGTGTTGTATCTGGCATATGACTAAGTGATCTGTTGTACCGTGAAAGTAGAATAAAAAACTTTAATGGCAGACCATGAGCTAATAATAAAATTATTGATATTGTACATACAGCTATGATTTGATGATGGTGACATTGTTAGGATTAAAATCAAAGAAAAACATTTATTTTTCTAAATTTAATTGTGAGTCACTCTGTAAAGTGTGTACTATTCTTTGCCGATTGTTAGTTTTATCGCGTTTGTTATTGATAAAATTTACACTACGCATGATTAGACATATGTATACCTGCGTTGAGTGAGTTTTCAAGGAATGGAAAGGATTCTCTTACTGCAATGACTACCTTGAAAGTTTTCACATACACTCCGGGCAACAAAAAAAGCCACAACTCGGTTTTTTTCATGTTCTTCGGCGAATTACTTTTCTAAATTTTCCTAATTATATTTGATGGCTTTTCCTAACTGCATTCTATTGCTTATTGTTAAGTTTAGCGCATCCTGGGGTGCATCGGCATTCATTCTGGGAAACGTATACAGAATGTGCAGTTGTACAATTGAGTCAAGAAAATAAGGCAGCAATCATGGCCTTATCTGAACGGAATGTGTCGTATCATGAAATAGCTCGACACATTGAATGTAATGAGAGTTCTGTAGGAAGATTCTCTGACAAATATCGGCAGGATCACACTCTGAGGTGAAAAACTGATACAGGACCGAAAAATATGTACCATTGTTCGGGAAGATTGGCAACTGATGAGGCTAAGCTTGGGGGACAGGTTTGAAACCGCATTAGAGTCGAGAACTGACCTACGAGAAGCTACTGGTGCTAAAGTTAGCGTCAGACCATCCAGAATCGACTTTATGAGATGGGTTTGTTAGCACGGAGATCAGATCAGCAAAAAAGCCGCTGCTGACCTGTAAAATGAAAAAAAAGGCCATAGCTGGGCTAAGGAAACTAGCTAAACTAGAGTGTCCACGATTGGTCAAACGTTGTGTTCTGGGATGAATCCAAGTTTAACCTAATCGAACCAAAAAAAAGGGGGACGCTACAGCAACGAATGTATAGTCCACACTGTGAAGCACTCTTCTTTTGTTATGGTGTGGGGATGCATCACTGCAATCCCTAATTATGCTCGACGGCACTATCCACGCAATGCAGTATACAAAAATTATCTTGGATGGTGTTGTGCCAAGTATGGAAATGATGGCAGCGAAAATACCGAAACCAATTTTTCGACATGATTCAGCACCTTGGCATCGAGCAAATCTGTGAATAATTCGAAATTTTGTTTTCATATTTTTGAATGTTTCGAAAAACTAATGATTTTACCTTTTAAGTTTCCTCCACGGATTAAAACTTTGAAAGAAGAATTAGGGATAGAATACCTTATTTGGCCGAGAAACAGTCCTGGGTTTTTATGGCAGCTCAGGAGCATCATGTAGAAGTGTGGTTTATTGAAACTGGTGACAATTATGTACCTTGGTCATCTTTATGCCTTTATGGCAAATAGGGTTCAAGACATTGTTAGGTCTAATGGTGATGCTACGACGTACTAGAATCATTTTAATGAGAAATGGTGTGTAATTAGGTTCAGTCTCTTCTTGGTTGATAGATTAAACACACTTTTTTATTTAATTCCTTACTGTATATGTATGTATGTACTTATTTTATAATTTTCTACCAACAGGGCCTTTTACGAAACCGGTGATCACAATAATGAAACTGACGAATCCAACAGAACACAGAATTTTATTCAAAATTAAAACTACAGCTCCAAAAAAATATTGTGTTCGTCCAAATTTTGGCGCTGTGTTGCCAAAATCCGATACTAAGGTGGAAAGTATGTATATATATTGCATTATGGATAAATACTGTTTTTTTTTGTATAACAAATATTTGTTTTGTTTAGTTTGTCTGCAGGCATTTGTTTACGATCCAAATGAAAAGAACAAACATAAGTTCATGGTTCAGAGCCTAGTTGCCCCGGATAATGTTACAGATTACGCCAAACTGGTAACACATTACAATTTGAGTGCATAAAACATAACATTTTTACATACATTTTCTTGTTTTAATTTCAGTGGAGGGAAGTTGAACCTAACCAGTTGATGGACGCTAAACTAAAGTGTGTGTTTGAAATGCCAGCTGAGGCACCAGATGCAGATAATTCTGGTAATTATTGAGCATTTTTATATCTAATCATCATCTATTAGACTACTAATAGCGTAGTCATAGTCTGTGTTGTTGCTTAGAATATGTTTGTTTGGTAATGATTTGTTGAGTAGGGTGCACTGTATACATTTAGCTAGCTTTGGTTGATGGTAAACCAATCAATATAGGTTTAGAGTAATACCTGTTATACTTAAGCACAGAATCCGGTCGAAAGCAACCAGTAATTTTCTGAACTTGTGATGCATACATATATCAAGGACGCTCAAAGTATAAGAGCTAAGTTCTAATAAGAAAAGGAATGAAAAATTTAGTAGAAAGGCAAAAATATAAATAAACTACAAGAGCTAAGGATTTACTGATCACGTTACAGCAGATAGCAGAAGGAGCGTTGAGTACAGAAAGGAGATAATTACTTAGAATAAGTCTTTGATATTTCCTATGGCCACTTCGAATAAATACTGCAAAAACAAAGTTCATGGTGATTTCGAAGAGAAATGTTCACATAATAGGAGACCGCGTTAGTAATATTAAATATCTGGGAACACAATTCAGGTGCAAAGCAACTTTAGCCGAGGAAATAAAATGCAGAATTGAGCAAGGGCGGACAGCATTCTGCTCGTAGGTATTATGTGGCAACGACCTTATGTTGTCTTTGAAGAAAAGGCTAATCAAGTGCTACGTTTGGACTACGCTTATGGAGCAGAGACTTTAAGCAAAGCAACAATAAAAAGACTGGAAGCATTTGAAATGTGGCTGTTTCGTAGAGCTCTAAAAATATGGACCGAAACAAGCACCATTATAGAAGTTCTAAGAAGCATAAATGCAAAAAGGAACATCTGGGAGATGTGATCAGAAATGAGAACTATCAACTGCTGCAAGTAATTCTTCAAGAAAAATTCAAAGGAAGAACAACAGGCGGACAGAGGACATCATGGATAAAGAATTTACAAGTCTGGCTCGATCTATCAGCAACCCAAATAATCAGGAACGCAAGATCACGCGAGGAAGCCAGAAGTATGATAAACAGCTTCCTAAATGGAGGGATAAAAAAAAAAAAAAATGCCATGATATGAAGGAGAAAAATTCCTAAAGTATTGATTAAAAGAATCCGAAGTTTCTGCAGATCTTCTGCGTCTAGACAGAGAATGCCACATTGGAAGTATTTTTGAATACTTGTAGTGCAAAACAAGCAGATGTTCTTAGTGGCTACCTTTTCCTCTTGCTTACGCGATTGATATCGCGACAATAGCGAGCACCGCGGAAAGGTTCCAAAAAATCACAATGCGACAAAATTAAAGCAGAAGCAATGATGGTCACCAACTAGTAACCTATATAACTCGTATTTAAAATAGAATAACCAGGCTGAATCCAGTAAGCGAAGTTAAGAGTCTTTGAGTACTATTCAGAGTTTTAGCGAGGTTTGAATGAAAATTAAACTGATTTTACATAGTTCTACTTATGTATGCCTGCATATGTTACAACATCTTTGGGCTCAGTGGTGACTGCTTCGGGCTACTGAGCAAGCAGCTAACAATCACTGCTATGCTCCATTCATTCGTACAAAGAATGTAACACGAATCATGAATGTGACCACCATTAAATGGCCACCAAGCAAGCAGAAAAACGTCTTGGAGAAAAACTGAAATCCAACATGGTTTGAGCATGTTGCCAAAATAATCTCTGCTTCAGGCAATGGAAGGCGGTCAAGAGGAAGACTAATAGAAGACTGATTGTTAAGGATTATGTTAAACTTCTCCTAATAGAAGGTAGCAGTTATTCAAGAACAGAAAGAACGAAAGCTGCCGCTGCGTATTAATGGCGACGCTTCTGCAACCACCTTTACCGCGAAAAGTAAAAGAAGTCAGGATTATTTTGTATACTCACCGTTTGATACTGTTATTAACTAAGAATGTAAAAACAATGTCATTAATAAGTCATTACCCAAATGTAAATCTGTTATCAAACAAATGCCACTCTCGTAGGCTAAAGACTCTTATTTTATAAATTAATTATTACTGACGTGTTGTCCCTTGATTGCTATTTCTCCAAGAAAGATACGCTTTTTATTAGATTACTCATTTTGCATGATTTATTTCTAACACTCTGTTGATTTGAACGAACGTCTTCTTCTTTGGTTGTTTAAATCACGCAATTCATCGTTGCAATAGCTAAACCCAATCGTGCACGCTTATCATTCAATTTTTTTCTTTTATTTTGTTATAAACAAAAGATTAACTTGATAATCATGATAATAATTCTTTTCTTTTTTGTTTCCACTATTTCAGCTCCGAAGGAAGTGGTGAGCGAAGCTTTGTCAATACCAGTAGGCGAAGAAAAGGTATGGTATGAGTTTTAACATTACCTATATGAATGTACGATTTGTTTATGAATCCTGCTAACATGATCTGTTGATTGGGTCGTCAATTTAACGTACTGGATTCGTTATACAGAGGAGTCTTTCAGCAGAACTGTAGGGGAAATTAGTAACAGTTTTGCGATTCTTAGATAAAAAAAATTGGGTCGAAATTGGTATATGGCTTCCAACTATCGATTTAACCTTTATATGCCCTTCGAGTTCCATGTAGTATTCACACATCACAGTATTACAAAGTCCAATACCAATCATCTGGAGAAAAACCATAACACATCGGTCTTTCGTGGTGGAACTGCGTCGACTAGCTTTCGCAAGCATAGGATTTTTTTTATATTTTTTCCAGTATCGATTGTTTGATCTTTTCTTGGATTTTTTAAGAGCAGTTTTCGAAACTTTTCTTTAGGGCTGTTACTTTTCTTCCAGAAATGCTTGCACATTGTGCACTGCTGATCAATTCTTTGTTTAGTTGGTCAACATACTGTCAGCGAATTAACTTTGAATATCTCGTTCAGTTCGGGTTTGCAGAGCCATTAGATGATCTAACTTTGGTGTTGGGCGTCACTGCTTCGGGAACGGTCGATAGTAGGTTTGTTTTACTCATGACTAATCCGTTTAACAGATCATGTTTGTCAAGAATTCTGACAGAGGAATCCTAGTAAAGATTAAGAACAGTTTCTGTCTTCTGTATAGTACCCCATAGCAATGTTATGCGTATTTCCTTTAGCAACGCTACTGTGTGGAGAAAAGTTTACCGAAACCCGACTCAGTATAGTCTCCAATAAATTTGTTTTCGATCTTACAGAACCTGTCATCAAGTTATAAGCAGGTCCTTGATCATAACCAGGTCAAAACTTTGACTTTTTTTGTCAAATAGATTCTTTTTTTGATCTGAACGATCAGAACCTTTGAGGATTTTATTGCCACATATCCACTTAATCTGTTGCTCTTAACAAGTCTTATGTAAGAAAAGGTTTCAAACACCATACGCCTTCTTGCTATCGTGTAAGCAATATACTCGGGAGTGAGGAAAAAGTCTCAACCACACTCAACATTTCAAGACCAACTTTCCATAGAAAACGTCGTCAGTTTCACTCATAACGAAACTCGTTTAAAGTATTCAAATATTTTTAGAACTTTTTATTTGTAAGAAATTAAAAAGTTCATTTATTATTTAAAAACAAAAAATCATTCGGAAATGGACAAAATTGGTAATCGGTCATTCCATGCCGTGGTGTAGTGTTCGAGTGTTGATTCAAAGTGTTGTGTTGAAAGAAAAACTGAACGTAAAAAAATATATCCTTCGGGGAATAGTGCATACAAAATGAGAAGTATAGGGAAATACGAGAGGCCTGATAGCAAAAGCCTTGAATTGAAAAAAGTAAAAAGGAGGGAATTCCATTCAAAAGTGAGTTGTTCTCTATGTTTACATAAACTCTGTGGCAACATGAAATGAGTTTGAATCTCTGTCTACAAACCAAATCAATTGGTGTCAGTTCCAGCACGAGATTCATCACAAGTCGTGTGACAGAGCGTTTCATTCTGAAAGTGGTGAATGTTGCTGAGATATTCTTGATATCTATAGAATAGACGTTCATACCTTACATTCAAAACACTCATGAATAGTGCAGACAAACCAGAGAACCAAATTTTTAAGTTGTTAGCTTAGTTCTAACTCCAGCAAGACACAACTAATGCTTTTAACTAAACCTTTACAGTGCCCTGCCTTGTACCTGGGCACTACAAGAGACTTGGAACTTTGATTGGAAACACCCTTTGTGGGTGTACACAGCAGGGGGTCATTACACGTGAGAACTAATCAACAGCTGATAAACTAAACACAGTTCAGAAAGCTGCTCTAGGCATCGCAGGTTTACCATCGGCGTTAGCTGCTGTGGATACCCAACTCTTCGCATAGTTTATTGTTTTCTTAATAGATTGATGGAGGCTTTGGGTACTGCTACCTTAGTGTTTCTTAATTTTCATAAGGAATTTCTACAATCCGCGTTGTTAGCATTTTTTTTGTTAATATTCCGCCCTTTGGAACGTGGAATGGCACCCAGTGGTTGGCCTTTTCTAAGAAACATAACATGATTGTAATGTTCCCGTCAATGTGTCCATTGGTTGTATTTAGGTCTTAGTATTAACACTCCTACTCTGTCTCTTCACCGGCTCTTGATAAGCCTTAATAGTGTTTTGTTAAGAGTCGCGCCTTAGCGTTAGCTTAGGTTCGCGGGTAGGCGAGTAGAAAAATATCACATAGCCACACTCAGGTCAGTACAGACCCATTGTGATACTCATGGTGGAAAGATGTTCCTTGCCCATTGGTAAACCCTAGTCTTACAAATTTGTTTCATGTGAATCACCAAACCATTGAGTAGATTTGATGAAGTTTAGAACTTCATTAAGAAGTGTCGCCCGAGAAATTTAAAACTAAGGTGGATAAGCCCAGGACAGTGACAAAAAGTGGGTTGTATCGTTATTGGCTAGTGTCGCGCCTTACTTTCATTGTAAAGATTTTTGCGAAACGAGTGGAATCCTCTAAGGTGATAGTGGATTGTTGAGGATTACAATGATCCCATTTGCTCTCTCTAAGATTACCATTTGCGTGATCGTCCCATTTTTGATATCGCTTTTGTTTGACAGTGCGATCGTTTTACGGAGAGTTAACAACTATCACCTTAGAGAATTCCACTCTGTACTTGCTTATCATGTCAACCACCCTCGGGATTTGTTATAGAAATCTTTTCAGGTAGCTGCGATGAATGTTTTTAATTACAGCAGCTTCACTTATTTTTTTATTTAAAAATAAATAACGTCTTGCCTCTGTACTTCTTGCAGCCAATCGATTATCAGTCAGATAAGCTCTTAGCAGAAATAAGGCAACTTAAAAACGAAGGAAGCGAGTTAAGAGAAGAAAATCTTACTCTTAAGGTAAAAATAATCCCAAAACTATTTCATTATTCATTATTCAACTAACAAAAGAAAAAAACTATAATTTCCCCAACAGAATCAATTAATGCGCATAAAATACACCACGTCGCAGCAAAGAATGGACGAACCATATTCACCAACGGTGGAAAAACAAATTCCAATGTTCTACATAGCGCTCTCCATTGTTACCGCAATTTTTGGTATATTTCTGGGCAAATATTTGCTCTGAATCAATCGAGTAAAGATTTTGTTATTATTGATGAGAAAAAAGAAAAATAAAAAATTCATTAATATCAAAATAAAATTTTAAAATACAAAAAAAAAAAACAAAAACAAAAAACAAACAACAAATAAATAAAATAAATGGCTAAAAAGTATAATTTTTAGACAATTACACACACAAAAAAAAAAAGAATAATAATAATAAAAAAAAACGAAAGAAAACAATTCAATGTAACAGACGGAACGATAAAAACATACATAAATGAAAAGCAAACTATCTTTTTAGTTAAACAGAAAGGAGATCCAGTGATTGATTTATTATAGAAGAAAATAGCTTAAGAAAAACAAAAGAAAACTATACATACTGACTTTTGAATCGCTGTTACAATTCAAATTAAACTAAAGAATGCTATACATATTCATGTGCATACTATTTGTGTATGGATGTATATTGTTTCTTAAAACCACAGGAAAGGATAAATTGTATATAAAGGTAGATGGCACGAGGTGATGGGCGGGGGGAGTTTTTATTTTTTTTCCCCTTTCTTTCTTTCTTTTTTTCTATCTTTCACCAAGAAGGTTCTATTTGTAGCGGTTTCAGTTTAAAAAAAAAATTGTTTTAAGTGTAATTTAAGAAAACAAAAGAAAAAGCCTTTCAAACTGAATAACACTTTTGTATTTAAACAGAGAAAAATATGAATTACTTACCCGCACCTACTACTGTTGAAGGTGATGGCTTAATCTATTGAAAACAGTTGCTTGTTGCTTAAGAGAACTAGTTAGACTTCCCTTAAGGCTATCTGCACTGAAAATGTTAGCAAAATAGTCTGTGTGTTGTTTTATAATTGTTAAATGTTATAATGGTGTAGTAGTCCATAGAAGAACTCGTACGAATTGGTAGGCAATAACTGAAATGTATAAAATAAGCTTTGGATTCTTTTATGAAATTATCTGAATGTTATTTGCCTAGCTTAGCCAAAAGACTCTGACCAGAAAGTCATGTAGAAAGTTCTTACTTTCGAAGAGTGTCAAGAGTGTCTCTGGTCGTCATTAAGACCAATTGTCGTAAGTTAACATTTCTTTTTTATTCCTTAGCTGAAGTAACAAAATCTTATCTTATAGAATGTAACCTCCTAACTTATTTTGTCACCACATTCTGCTTTCTATTCTCATAGCCACCTGAAGGATTTCAGAGAACTTAAATAGTTTAAAATGTTTCCTACTGTGTTTGAGGTTTCGCACTAAATACAATGAAAATGCGCCACATTTTGATGGCGAGACATGATAATTTTGTTTCTGTTACAAAGCTAACGACACACACGTTCTGATGAAACTCCCATCCCATGGGAATAGACCATATTTCCTAGGTGATATGACTGATACAGAAATATATATTTTTCTTTTGGCTAAACTAGGTCACTACGAAAGGTTTTTAGTGATAGAATTTATATGCATTTGTTTCACATGAAAAATATAGAATATTTCAGCACTGTATTTCGTTTACAAATGAATTGTTACACTTTTTTTTCGAAAAAACAAAACATGAGCGTTAGCCTGTGCGCGACAATCGAAGAAGCCGTTGCGAGAATACTGCCCATTTGTCTATCACCTCTTGTTATCTTGGCTAATATTGATCACACAAAAGAATGACCATAAAACTTTGTCTTCTTTAAACTTTTATTGTGCAAAAATAAAAGAATACATTAATAGGGTTTTTTTTTTTGTTTTTTTAAAAAAAAAAGGAAATGTTGGTCCTTAAACAATTGTATTAAGTGGCGCGCATGAACAACGTTAAAAAAAAAACTGACAAAACAAACACAAAGTTAAAAGACATGCTCTTCTTGTACATATAAGTTGGGCTTGCTTTGTGAAATTAAAAAAAAAAAAACAAAAATCGAAAACATGCATACATAACTTCATACCTATTAATAAATGTTTGGCATATAAAACAAAACAAAAGAAAAAAACTATTATTTTTGCTTATAATAAACGTCTAACTCAAACATGGTTATTTATTTATTTTTTTTTCTAATAAAAAAGAAATTGTAACAAGTTTTTAAAAAAAAAATATGCCGTTATATATACAACAAACAAAAAGTACTAAAAATAAAACTACCGATAAAAGAAATCGTGAAAACAACAATCCAAGTGTATGTCATATCTTATTTTTAATTTCTTTTTATGCTGAAATATCTATTTTTTTTACATTCTGTTAGTTTTTATTAAGTTTTTTTTTTATTTTTTTAAATACATTTTTCATTTACATAAGTTCTCTGTATGAGTTTCTTGAAAAGCAAACAAATTTTTCAAAAGTGCATGTATTTATTTGGTTTTTTTATTTTTGAAAAAAACTATTATTTTTATGTTATGAGCTATATAAACAAACATCCAATGTATTGACAAACGAAGTGAAATATCGGATATATACATACATCCTTGTGTATGGATTTGTATGAAGTAGATTAATTTTTGTTTTTTTGTTTTCTTGGAACATGATATAGTTTTATTCTCCGATACTGCATGACCATAACATTATAACTCTTTGAAAACAAGACAATGCATAAACAAAACAAAGAAAAAAAAAAAAACAAATGAGAAGTAAAATATTGAAAATTTTCTTTGAAAAATATATTAAATTTGAGTATTCTATTATAATGATTTATTGTTTTCTTAATTTATAGATAGAAGAAGCTTTTACTTTTGTTGCCAGGGTTAGTTTTACTTATGCCATTTTAATTTCGAATTTAACGCATCTTCCATATTCATAGCAGATTGCATTTATTGCATGTTTAGTAACCCATTAGATTAGCAAATTCAAATACAAAAAAACAAAAAAAAAAAAGTAATAAAATCTTCGGTAACTGTATATTGAGTAGTGGAGATTCGTTTTGTATTCTTTTTTAAGGTCCACACGCACCTATAACCGAAGCCCTTTGATCAGCGAAAAGTAGCTGAAGAGGGTTTACACATCTGGGGTGGAATCCTCTAAGTCCTCCAGTTGATTGCTGACCATTGTAATGATTCCTTTTGGTCTGTCGAAGATGACCATAATCGGAGAACTAAGAAAATGTGATCATCGACTTTGATTAAGAGTGACTACCACCGTAGAGGTTTCCACTTCTGGGGGCTTATTTTGCTTTCGGATTCGAATTCGGATTCGAATTACTCCAGCTTTGTGAAAAACTTTCGGGTGTCGAAGGAGGCGTAGCTGTATGCAATTGAGTTACCGATTGATAGAAACAATCTAATCCAAAGTTAGTTTGTCTTCCTTTCGATGATAGAACTAATCCATTGACTAGATCTGTGGGGATCTCCATAAATTGCACCAATACTTCGAATTCTGTAGGATTCGTGAGTCGGCATTTGGCCGTCTCCCTTTAGATAGTCAAATAAAACCCGATATTAATTTTTAAATATATATTCAATTATGAAATACTTACATTGTGTCTTAAAATTCTTCTGAAAATCATACATCCGATAACAAGAAATCTTTCGAATGAATATCCTCAAAAGGAGATGATTTTGACAAGCGTTTTCGAAATACAAAATTTCGAATTATCTGAAGAGCATTGGTATTACCTATAGAAATAGGAATACATTTGCTATAGGAATACAAAATAAGACCCCTGGGGTGAAATCCTTACAGTCAAACAGTTGATTGTTGACCCTTTTGCTCTCCCTAAGATGACCATGAGTGTGACTATCATGACCGTTTTACGGAGAAAGTGTAATCATTAAATTGGACTAATCACCCCAATTCTTCAATTCGTATTTAGAGTCGTAAGTAAAGAAAACGTAGTTATGCCAATATCAAACCATCAAAGAGAATAAACCCAAAAAGTAAACCTCAAATAAGTTTGAGGACGAAATAGTGCCCATTGAGAATTCGACAGTAATTCGGAGAACCATTTGTGACCATTCAAATAGAATTGAGTTACCGAATTCTTGGGAAGCATTTATTTTCCTTATTTCGTGATGTTCCTACAATAAATCACCACAAACGTATACGTTTACTTATAATTGGTGAAAATACGAATCTTGTCAAAAATTACATATGCGTATACTCGTATAGTACGACTTTGTAATAAGTAAATGCGACTACAGTCGGACTCGACTGTCGTATATAAGTTGAAGAATTGGGATGGTTACAAGTTTGATTCCTGGCTTTTTGGCGGGATTGAAAATGGTTCAATTCGACATTCGTGGACATTTTCAACCTTATCTGGCTTTCAGAAAAATAATTCACGAAATACGACGAAAAAATCCACAACATCTATCGACAAAACAGATTAGGTAGTTAAGTAATCGAATAATCCAAGGCTTCCTGTATCAATTCCAGGAACTAAAAACTCTTCTCTACAAGTGTAGGAATTTGAATACTTCACTGGTGGCCTTTATTGAACGAACGGGTACTTTGTGTACCCTATTTTAAGGTTTACAACATTGAGGAATATTTGCAGTTGGTTCGGGGAGAACCTGGGCCTCCATTAACAAACTTGGTTTGGTCCTTAGCTAACTGTCTTCAGTTATGCAATCCAAGTCGATTAGTGTGCCTTTCTACGTGTGTGCACCACTAAAGGCGAGAATTTACAGAGCAGACTCGAGGTAGATAAAGTCCCTTACTACTTCGAAGTTATGTATACTGGTGTTCCATATCAATGGCCATGGCAATCCGATTGTTCGTTTGTTACCACTTTTTAAATTTTGAGATAGGAGGATGAGACAGTATGAGTGTAAATATTTTTGAAATCTAGAAATTTTATTAAACCAAATATTTGGATATTTAGATTGTCTACATCCATCATCAAATGAGGTCACTTCACTTTTGAAATGGACTACAAACTATGAGGACAAATCTTTCTTAAATGAAACATCAAATTGAAGATTAAGGAAACAGGAAAACACCAAAGAACAATAGTTACGAGCTGTTAGGTGAAAAAAATGTCTGCAATTGGCCATAAGTAGGTACTCACCATTCCCTAGATTGTATTAATGATTCAATTCTCACTAACTTACTTACTTAGTTAACGGGCTCCCGTCCCATGAAGCGTCTCTGCCTGAGACACGGCAACTTTTCATTCCCTTTAAGCACGCTGCCTCGAGTTGTCCAGACCAAGCGCTATGGCACCTGCGATGGCTTGGTCCTTAAAACGAAGTTTCGGTCTTCCTTGTCCCGAACATGGAGGCTGTGATTCGAAGATCCTCTTTGCTGGAGAATTATTACTGTCCATTCGCTAGATGTGGATGGACTACATCCAGTTTATAGAGCTCGCGGACCTCGGACCGCGGATCTATGCGGACCTCGCATAAAATTAATTAATGGGGACCCAGGGCTTTGCTTCTCACAACCATTCGTGTTGCCTGAAGGGCAATTTGTTATTTTGAGAAGCTTTTTCAGGACTGTTGTTCTCTCGGATGTTTGTTAGACGCTCGCGAGAATAACGAAATAACAGTAGGGTCCAAAAGCAAATTTGGTTTGGCCTGCATATCACGATGAAAATCATAAAGAATACTTTTAAAAAATAGCAAATTCCTTAATTCAGTCAGCAAAGTCAGTAAGGAGAATCTTATTCGTGAGCACAAAAGAGGTAATTACTAAAAAGGTAGGAAAGAAAAACGACGTTGAGGCTGCCCCAAAAGCGGCGGCGCAGCAATAAGGCTTATAAGGTGAAAGATCTACGATATTGTTATTGAAATTGTGTGCTTTTTCCTTAAAGACACACTTTTGTCTCAAATCGATAGTTGAACCTTCATTTACGCTGAATATCAGGGCGACAGAGACATTCTGAGAAAGTGCAACATTAACCAATTTACCGGAAAGGATTTAAGCTGAAATGACAAGACCTGTGTGTGTTCGTCGCTATATGGAAGAATAACACTATGTGGGATATAGGTATTGAGCCAGATATGACCTAAGCTAACTCCTCCTATGGAGGCGCCGTGACTCAACTGATTAGTGCGTTGTATAACGGAGCAAGGGGTTCGAGGTTCGATTTCCAGCCATCAGACATCTAAAAGTTTTTTTCATATCCCCACCTCTCGCGAGCGTCTAACAAACATCCGAGTGTCATGAAAAAGCTTTTCAACAAATTGGCCCTCAGACATGATACTAAACACCACTATCATGAGGAAGCTGCAAACGTTCGTCAATAGGTGCTTACGTTATATCTTTAGGATTTTCTGGCCAAACCGTATCTCTAACGAACAACTCTATCAGAGAACTGGCCATGAACCTATTGGCACAACAATACGACGACGAAAGTGCCAGTGGATTGGACATACTCTCTGAAAGGGTGACGGGTCCATAGCTAACTACGCGGTGCAATGGAACCCGTTTACTCAGGATGGCAGGATACGCGGCGGTTATAGGAGTACGTGGCGCAGAACAGTTGAGAAGGAAGCACGGCAACTGGGAAAGATTTGGGGAGAGAACTGAGACACATTTTCAAAAACCGCACTTTGAGAAGATAGGCCTTGGGTCCCTTAGACCTGAACATATCCAGCCCTGTTACAAAAAAAAAATTCTCGAACTAGGGATCCTTCTCTCCATTAAAAGCTTCGTCTGGATTAGTAAGTTCTACAAACGGATATGGCTCCCTGGGAAGTTTGTCTCTATCCTCGTATAGACGACCATTTTTTTTTTACTTTTTGGAACCAAAACACTGTGCATCTTGCTTAGACACCTGCAGCCCAATACTAAGAGTAGAATCACGGCAAGTACAGAAGGGTTCAACAATACTGAGTAAAAAAAAAGTATCCTTCAGTGTGCTCAGTGAATCCGCAAACACGCTACATAGAATCACCTAAAATTCATCACAAAAACGGGTTGTTTCAAGAGGCCTGCTCTCCCATATTCTAATCGTTTGACTAGCTGTTTTGTTCATTATACCCCACATCGGAGAACGCAATGGATCCGTTGAAATCCGAGTGAAGTTGCACTATCCCAGCTGCAGTTATCCTTCTACCTATCTTCCGATGTACCTACCAATGCACGTCCCTACATCATCAGAACGTTAAACCTCAATTCGTACCAAAAGATGCGGCTTAGGAGTTCATGCATTGATTAAAAATTAACATTTAGCCCTAACAAGCTTGAAAGGTATAATGTGTCCCAAAAGCCGATTGCACTTGTAACGTTAATAACTAACTTTAGTCTCACTGTATGTCTTTGGCAAGTTGTTTTTCTCGATCGAATCCTCCGTTAATCGGGTGGTGAGGTGGTCAGTTTGCTGTATTGTCTTTTGTCAAATAGTTCTCCGGCAGTGGTCACATTTAATAGTTTTGTTTTACCTGAAATAACTCCGGATCGGTGTAAGTTTTTACATGGCTTTACTAAATTGGTTTAACTCTTGTCAAGAGACTAGTAAATTACTGCGACAAGGTAAATGTAACATCGACAATAATATCCAGAATATGATCGACATTTTAACCTCAACCCATTATGAGTTGGAATGTGAGGCCGAGCAGAACCAATGCAAAAAACAGCAGTTCATCCCACGGAAGCCACCTGTGGAAGAACGTCCACACATTCAGTGCAAAATGGGTATGGACAACAGTGTCAATATAGGTGAGAATATAAAAAGTCTAGAACCACGCGGTCCGTTTAAGATGCCAAGATCACCAATGCCTATGCCGCTACCGCCGCCCCCGTGCAATGGTGGAAGTCCAATGAACTATAATTTCGATCCCGAGATGCAGCTGAAGGATGGTGCTAATATGGACCACAAGTACCTCTCGACGTGCAAAGCTCCTTATTTGTGGAACGGTATTCTACCGCATCGCAATAATCGTATAACGACTTATTCGCCAAAGGTATTCATCGGAGGAATACCATGGGACATGAGTGAGCAGTCACTGAATAAGTTGTTCGAGCCATTCGGGAGGATACGTGTTGAATGGCCCCGACGCGATAAGCATGCTGTTCAGCCGAAGGGGTATGCATATGTCATATTCGAAACTGAGAGCAAAGTGAGAGAGCTACTTGCTGCATGTTCCACATCTAACGGCTGTTCTCCAAATGCAGGAAACTACTATTTCCACATATCTTCCGGTCGTATCCGAACGAAACAAGTAGAGATCATCCCTTGGACCATTTCGGATTCGAACTTCGTTACGGCAACCCATCAGAAGCTGAATCCCAGCAAGACGGTATTCGTTGGAGCCCTGCATGGCAAACTGACTGCCGAGGGTTTGGCTAAGATAATGAACGACATGTTCGACGGAGTGATCTATGCCGGAATTGACACGGACAAGTACAAGTACCCCATTGGATCGGGGCGAGTTACATTCAACAACAGCCGGTCGTACATGAAAGCTGTATCCGCTGGCTTCATTAAAATCAAGACAACTCTATTCACCAAGACCATACAAGTCGATCCATACCTTGAGGACACTCTCTGCGCCCTGTGCGGCGTTCAACATGGTCCATATTTTTGCAGAGAGCTGGCCTGTTTTCGCTATTTCTGCAGGACATGCTGGCAATGGCAGCACTCCTTTTACGATTTCAAACTACACAAACCGCTCACCAGAAGCTCCAGGTCAGACACTTTGATCGGGTTCGATGTGGGCAGTCCCTAAAAGCGCGCTTTAGAAACTACTTTGTTACGTTTTTTTCCCTCTATTTGGTGATTTGGTAGACATGTTATATTTTTTTCGTACTTTTAATGTCTAAATTTTGTTTTTTTTTTTTCGCCTTTTGTACTACGATAATTTAGTTTTCAAAAATGGATTGTTTTTGAGCATTTAAGTTATTCAAATTGCAATTTTTATTGTATACTATGTTAATGTACGTGGATTAGCCCTAGTTGCGGGCAGTTTGCATATCATATTAATTTTAAAACATAACAACTTATGTTTTAATTATTAAATACACTTGTTGTACTTTCTTATAACCTTTGGTAGTGTTTTCTCGTAATCTTCATATTGTATATTTATGTAGTTTAAGTTATAAATTTGTAATATACACAGTTGTATGGGAAAAAAATACTCGTATTTCGAAATATTCTTAAAAGAATAAAAGTTTATTTTGTTTTTTACTTTAAAAATATTAAAGTTTGGTTGATTAAAAGTGAGTTTTGGTTTTATTTAATGTTCACAGTTGGTGGTTTCTTCGACTGATGTCCTTGATGCATTTGGTTGGTACTTATCTACATTTATGTTGAGTCTTAGAAGACATGGCTTGTTCGCTGGTTCTAGCCTAACTGATCGTCAAATAAATTGGTGTCAAGAGTTGCATTTACAGAGCAAGGGGTTCCAGGTTCAATCCTTAGGCAGCACGTAAGATTTTTTTCGCGTCCCTACCTCTTGTGAGCGTTTGACAAACACCTGAGAGTACAACTGACATGAATAAAGACGAATTGATATTCGGACACAGCATTAAACCCTAGGCTTTACCATTCGGGTAAAGAATGTAGAACCGACAACACGAGTGGGAAACTAGGGCCTGGCTCCCATCGACCCGTCGGCTGAGACACGGGAGTCTTTCATTCGCTTCCATTCCAGGCCCGCTGCTTCCAGCTGTCCAGACCAAGCGCTTTAACATCCGCGATAGCTTGGTCCTTAACACGGAGGTTCAGTCTGCCAGTGTAGTGGACGTATTTTGGATTTTTGGACTACCTCCACATCTTGGTACAGCTCATAGAGTTCGCGGTTATATTTTCTCCTCCATTCGCCTTCCTCGCATATGGGACCAAAGATTCGACGAAAAATTTTCCTCGATAAGCAGGAAAGCAGAGAAAATCCAACCAGCTCTGGAGGAAAGCAGGGTAGACTTCCAACCAGGTCTTCAGGAAGGCAAAGCAGATTTTCTCTTCTTTCCAGCTTATCGCCCAACACTCGGCTAAGTCTCCCAATCTAATGAAGCTAATTTTTTTTTCTAACAATTGAGAATTAGCCAGTTTGTATAATATTTCTTGTCTGCCTAGACGAGGGCCAGAAAATGACGTTATTCCATCAGGCGTTGATAGATGTCGAAGCATTGGTGTTCATAGAAAATCTGCGGAGGAAGTCCCACTATCCTCAGTAAGTTTTTGACTGACACCATCTGTCACCATCTAGTTTATCTGTTTCGGAGTTGTTGACTGTATCTCTTTGACTTGGAACTCAATGATGTAGTTTTGTTCCTAAGGCAACGGCTGCAGACATGAATGTAATGCCGTAGTAATGAAAACCTGTCTCATTATGTTCTAAGTCTCGCATTAACGGGGAACACTCCCAAGGAGGGGTCTTATCACCAGGAAAGTTCTAGACCACCTTCAAGTTCGCTGAACAGGCTAAGCAACTGGGCCATACGCTGCTGCCTCGGTAATAATGCACAGAAAACAGAACGAGTTCGATTCACAAATACCCGATAACCGGAATATACCCGATTTCGTGATACCAAGTCTGAATGGAGTCCTACTTCAAACATGAGACATAAAAAGATATCTCGGGTACAATGGAACGACAAAATATTAGAACGCACGTAGAGGCGTCGATAGTAAGTGGAGGCTTAAAACTGCCACTATTCACTGGATGTGTACTGCCATCGTTTGACCTAATATTACATACGGCTGTCTGGTTTGATTGCGTTTTGCTGGAAAAGTCACACCCCTGAGCAACCTCACAAGAGTCCAATGTCTGGCGTCCATATTTTCTGGCATCCCACTGTCAGTCACCCATTAAACCTGCCTACCTTACTGGACTCTATATCAGTTAAGTGCGACTACCACGTGCTAGCCACGACAAAGTAAGACTTAAATGGATTCCTGAATCAGGACTGTCAGGACTTCCAAAGGTTTTAAGATTTCTGAAAGATTAACCAAAACTTGTTTGTACAAGGAAATTCTTAACCTCGACAAGAATAGTATTAGAAAGCTGGTAAGGTTTTACAGGCCACTGTTACCTGAGCAACATATGTACCTGAAAGCCTCGCCTTTGACGAAAATGAAAATTTTTTTAACGAGTCACCCTTTACCTGAAAAAATTGACATTCCAATCCGATCGCCTGTCGATTAGATGTCGTATGGTGAGTTATTTACGCCGCAGCTGAACAAATCTCTCTTTTATTGCATACTTTGAAGCTGTTCTTGTTATTTCTTTAAGGGAAAGATCAAACCGTTTGAGTACTACTGGTTAACATGGTCGCTAAAATTCTAGCCACACCCACGTCATGAATTGAATATTCTTCAAAAGCAATGCAATTGTAGGTACGTACTGGTTTTTTGTGCATTAAAGTTAATTTCTGCATCAATTTATTTTGCAAATGTAAAAAATTAGAAAACATAAATTGAAAATTAGTCATTCGCCCTTCGAAACCAACATAGCTTCGAACGCTACCATTCCCAAATGTCACTATTCGTCATCTTTGGTTCGCAAAAAGTGGCATACGCTTCATAGAGAAAAATAAGAAAAGAAGACCAAAATTCTTCTTGCACGTAGTTTTCGTTTCGTTTTTTACATTTTAAAGTATTTTACAGTCAAATTTCAAAGGTAAACATTCGTGAAATTTCGGTTCAAAATTGAATTGTCTCTCCTTTCCGTTTATACCTCCTCCTCCTATGGCAAAAAGTTGTGTGTTGTGAGTTCGAAAAGCAAGTCAACCTTCGGCGGAGTTTTTCTTTTGTTTGGCGAAACGAAGTTTATTTCTTAAAGTTTTTTCCCAAAAATAGAAAATTAATTCTCTCGCCCGCAATACATGGTTGTTTCGCGTTTTTTTTTGATTAATTTTGAGAAACAAAATCGATTAACGCTTTGTGTGTGGTATTCACCAGAGTGACATCACATCAACAGCATACCACAAAAGTCAAAAATATTGAGTCATTCGACGGATATTTCGTGGTAGATTAACGTACATCTAGTTGTTTTCAGATTACCTGAATAAATGGCAGCAGGAACGACGCTCCAAAAAGCCATCGATTTGGTCACCAAAGCAACCGAAGAGGATCGCAACAAGAACTACGCAGAGGCACTGCGTCTGTACGAGCATGGAGTGGAGTACTTTTTGCACGCAATAAAATGTGCGATGCCTCATTTCATTTATTGAGAAGAAAATGTAAGTCTAACGAGAAAATCTTTGCCACAGATGAGGCTCAAGGCGAGAAGGCAAAGGATTCGATTAGGGCCAAGTGTCTACAGTATTTGGATCGTGCAGAGAAACTCAAGGAATACCTGAAGAAAGGCAAGAAGAAGCCAGTTAAAGAGGGTGAATCCGGATCAAAGTAAGTAGTAGTACAGCAGCGTCGTTTAATATTTGAGAAATCAGCGGAGTATTATTTTTAAAGGGACGACAAGGACAAGAAGAGCGACAGTGATTCCGATGGCGAGGATCCGGAGAAGAAGAAACTGCAATCAAAACTGGAAGGCGCCATTGTGATTGAGAAGCCCCATGTAAAGTGGTCCGATGTAGCAGGTCTAGAAGCCGCCAAGGAGGCACTTAAGGAAGCTGTCATTCTGCCAATTAAATTCCCACACTTGTTCACGGGCAAAAGAATACCGTGGAAGGGTATATTGCTATTTGGACCTCCTGGTACTGGTAAATCATACCTGGCCAAGGCTGTGGCCACAGAGGCGAACAATTCTACGTTCTTCTCGGTTTCCAGTTCAGATCTAATGTCCAAATGGCTTGGCGAATCTGAGAAGTTGGTGAAAAATCTTTTCGAACTGGCCCGTCAGCATAAGCCGAGCATTATATTCATCGACGAGGTGGATTCGATGTGTTCGGCACGTACCGACAACGAGAACGACAGTGTGAGGAGAATTAAAACTGAGTTTCTGGTTCAAATGCAAGGTGTCGGCAATGACACCGATGGAATTTTGGTCTTGGGCGCCACCAATATTCCATGGGTATTGGACTCGGCTATTCGGAGACGTTTTGAAAAGCGTATATATATTCCGCTTCCCGAGCAGCATGCTCGGCTGGTTATGTTCAAAATACATTTGGGCAACACAACACACGTTCTCTCTGAGGACGATTTGAAGATTCTCGCCGGCAAGACCGATGGGTTAGCTCTAACATTTTGCTAATTGATTGCGGAGAGTTGAACTAAGTTCTTGTGTTTTGCAGATACTCTGGAGCCGATATTTCAATTGTAGTTCGCGACGCTTTGATGGAACCCGTTCGGAAAGTCCAACAAGCCACGCATTTCAAGGTGAGTTTCTAAATTATCTTACTCCGTCAATGCGCGATCCAGGCATTTTCTTAATGAGTTTAGAATTGGGAACGCTTCTGTTTTCCGAAAGATCGCCTAGTCAATGTTGGCATTTATAATGACTGTGACGCCCCGGGGGTATTTTCCCAGTATTTTGAATATACATCAACAATGATTCACCTTGCTCGGTGATTCACGTGGTCGATGGTGCATCAACCTTTATTTAGTTTCATTTGCCTGATAACACCTAGCATGTCACAAGCGATAAACGGGTTATGTCTCTTTCTGTTTGATACCATGCGTCTAATCTCTGTAGACTTTAACCGCATTTTCGTTGGTCAAAAGACAGAAGGGATCGTAGTCAATCCACTGGCAATGGTGTCTAGTTTCATATGTATGTTGTGCTGATCTCGAAGGTTTTATGCTCTCAGGAAGTGTACTAATTTCTCAAAGAGTATTGTAACGAGTTGGTGAGACAATTTTGCTGTTCTCTTAAGTGTGAGAGCGGAATGGATCACTTTCCAAGAATAGTCTACGGATTCTTACATTGGATAGATAGGATTGGAAATGTTTTTAGTCTGGTTCCTATTACTTACTAGACAAAGAGTATAGTGTCTGCATTTGTATTACAAACTCAAAATTTCATTGAATTTCAAAGGTTTGCTGAGGCGTTATGTTTGGAGCTTGCTTTGTTTTTGGACAATGTAGAGTTCACATCCGTCTTGTTCGCTTCGGTTGAAGTGGTACTTAGTATTGAGCAGGGGTTTCCCCATACTCATTCGAAAGAGTTAGTGAACCTACTGTTGTATTATATATGGCCAGCTTGGAGGTGAAAAGTTCGGAGGAATTATGTGCGGGATCTCCAAAGTTCATTTAACTCAGAGCAAGTGCGTCGTGTGAGGTGGGGTAAAAGTTCGGTGCAGCTGGAGCTTCATTTCCTTAGATTCCTGTGTGAAGATCCCTTCTGATGGACATGAAGGACAGACATTTGTTAGACGAACTGTTAAATCCATACAGGATGCCAAGGTTATCGGTGCAAATAAGGGGTTTTCTGAGAAGGTTAACTCAGTAATGTAGTTTCCGTTTGACCCGTGTTTGGTAATTCTATCACTGCATATGAGGTGAAGTTCTCAGTAAAAGATCCATCTGTGTATATAATTCATTTCGGATTGATAGACTCGATGCAGTCGTTTGAAATCATAATTTGAAGTGGACTTCTTCTGGGACTTTTGCCAAACTTGTTTGTTTTTAAGAGGTTTTTTTTCCACGGTGGTTTGCGATGGTTAACACTTCGAATGATAGGAAAATTGAGAATTTTGTTCTGCTAATGCTTTTGTTATTCCCAAGTCTAGTGGGTGACTCTATCTGCCATTGATTTAAGTCCCATGTTTATGGCACTCTTTTTGCTCTTATTAGAGCATCGATTGGAGTGGCACATAGGGCACCTATAGCCGCATGGTAATGTTTGGTTTTTTTTGCATAGATGCAGTGTTTCCATGAAATGTAACACCTTTCGGTCCTTCTATGGTTCCTGGGTAGCTTCAGCAGTGGGGATTACTGTTGAACTCAAACCTGTGTCTAAACTGTGTTTAACTCTCCATTTTGTCGGTCTATCCACTTTTCCAAGTTTCTTTTCGATTAGACTGCTCACTCTTAGTTGTAGCGTAATATTGTTTGATTTTCTTAGTGGTATTTTCCTGGCTCGAAGCTTGTCCTAGACATCATTTGGCATCCGTTGGTCTTTGTCCACGGACGTTATTCCTTATACCGATGGATGCTTTACCACCGTAGTACCGACGGATTGTAGATGATTTTTAGCTTTGCGTGCATGATAACGTCAACGTGCTTTGTGATTAGTTAACGACACTGTCCTTCTTGTTAAAATTCCTCTCCGCTCCGGAGACTGTTTTCTACACCTCTTATTACTTCTGGAGTCCTAAAGGTGGGCTACTCGCGCATATTTGTCAGTCATGTCAGCCTTCAACTGCTCTTTTTCCTTCAATATTCCCTCGCAGATTACGTTGTAGACGTTTGTTTAATTTCTTGGCGACGATAAACTTTTCGTTTTTTTTTTTGCTTTTCCACTTGCAATCACAATTGTACACATGCATCAGCTTCTATGTGATACAATAGCACGGACGGAATTCTCTGCTTTGAGTACGAATTCTGAAATTCCACGCATGTATGACCGGCTACGTAAATAGCGGGCTAACTAGCCTTTGCAGATATCGAGCTATAATGACTCTATTATGTCTTTAAGTGTCGCCCCAGTGGTGGTCAAACACAACTCTCAATGCCAAAAATTAACTACTTAATCGTTCTAAATTCTTTTACAGAAAATTTCAGGTCCTTCGCCACTTGATAAGAGTCTTATAGTTGACGATTTACTTACACCATGTTCGCCAGGAGATGCTGGAGCATTCGAAATGACTTGGATGGAGGTCAATAGCGATAAATTATACGAACCCCCCGTCACAATGGTAACCACAAACAAAACCAACATCAATACTCAATATACTTACATTTGGATATTTACAGCGTGACATGTTAAAATCACTATCTCGTACGAAACCAACTGTAAATGAAGACGACCTCAAGAGATTGCAGAAATTCACAGAGGATTTCGGCCAAGAAGGATAATAAAATTGACGTTGGTTTCTTTCTCTCGTTTTGATTACAACAACACACAGTTTCCCTATTTCAAAACATTTGTTGTCCATATAATATCAAAAGTTCTTTTTATCGAACCATTATATTAAAAAAAAAATTGTTGAGCTTTTCGTAGGAGTTAGCTGGTCCGTCTTTTTCTCCCTCAATTTGTTTTTCTTTTTTTTAAATAATTTTTCACTTGCAAATTTACAAAGAACACAGATACATAAATATATGGAAAGTTATTTTTTTATGATACAAGCAACAAAATATAAAAAAAATTGAGGATAAATAAAAGATATGTTAATGGAAAAGAATAAAAAAAATAATAAACTTATTACACTCACGAAGTTTGCCGCCTATTTTCTAGCTTCAAACGAAGAATTTGTGTTAATAAATCTAAATTTAAAAACGGATCGTTTACTTTTAATTAAACAAACTTGAATTGACAGTTTTTAGAGCTTACGGTAAGGCCAGGAACAGTGGAAAAACACAAGGGCAATGAACTACCTAACTAACTAGAAAATCTAACCTAATCGCGTGCTTCTGCTTCGCCACGATGGCCTTCCTCCTACAGCCAGTAAGGGGGAAATAAGCCTAGCTAACTAACCTACCTAACTAGCTAGAAAATCGAACCTAATCGCGGGTATCTGCTTCGCCACGATGGCCTTCCCCCTACCGCCCGTAGGGGGGAAATAAGCCAAGCAAACTAAATACCTAACTATCTAGAAAATCTAACCTAATCGCGTGCTTCTGCTTCGCCACGATGGCCTTCCTCCTACAGCCAGTAAGGGGGAAATAAGCCTAGCTAACTAACCTACCTAACTAGCTAGAAAATCGAACCTAATCGCGGGTATCTGCTTCGCCACGATGGCCTTCCCCCTACAGCCCGTAGGTGGGAAATAAGCCTAACTAACTAGACTGCCTAACTATCCAAACAAAACTCTGCACTATCTATCCTGCAAGTGATAAAGCTCCGTCAGTCAGTATGGGGAGAAACCTGAAGGGTCGTCCCTCTTACAACCGTTCGTCAGGAGTATATCGCACCTAACCCTAACTAATACCTAATATCTCACTCAAGGCCTATCTGGAATAGTTCCTGTCTAACTACATAAGAGATAAGCCTAACTAACTAATCTGCCTAACTAACCAAAGTAAACCCTGCACTATCTGTCCTGCAAGTGATAAACCTCCGTCAGTCAGTATGGGGAGAAACCTGAAGGGTCGTCCCTCTTACAACCGTTCGTCAGGAGTATATCACACCTAACACTAACTAATACCTAATTACCTAATATCTCACTCAAGGCATATCTGGAATAGTTCCTGTCTAACTACAAACGAGATAAAGCTAACTAACGTATCTACCTAACAAGCTAGAAAAAATCGCGGGAATCAGCTTCGCCACGATGACCTTCCCCCTACAGCCCGTAGGGGGGAAATAAGCCTAGCTAACTAGCCTACCTAACTAGCTAGAAAATCTAACCTAATCGCGGGTATCTGCTTCGCCACGATGGCCTTCACCTAGCTGACTAAACTACCTAACTATCTAGAAAATCTAACATAATCGCGTGCTTCTGCTTCGCCACGATGGCCTTCCCCCTACAGCCCGTAGGGGGGAAATAAGCCTAGCTAACTAACCTACCTAACTAGCTAGAAAATCTAACCTAATCGCGGGTATCTGCTTCGCCACGATGGCCTTCCCCTACAGCCCGTAGGGGGGAAATAAGCCTAGCTAACTAAATTACCTAACTAGCTAGAAAATCTAACCTAATCGCGTGCTTCTGCTTCGTCACGATGGCCTTCCCCCTACAGCCCGTAGGGGGGAAATAAGCCTAGCTAACTAACCTACCTAACTAGCTAGAAAATCTAACCTAATCGCGGGTATCTGCTTCGCCACGATGGCCTCCCCCCTACGGCCCGTAGGTGGGAAATAAACCTAGCTAGCTAAACTACCTAACTAGCTAGAAAATCTAACCTAATCGTGCTTCTGCTTCGCCACGATGGCTTTCCCCCTACAGCCCGTAGGGGGGAAATAAGCCTAGCTAACTAACCTACCTAACTAGCTAGAAAATCTAACCTAATCGCGGGTATCTGCTTCGCCACGATGGCCTTCCCCTACAGCCCGTAGGGGGGAAATAAGCCTAGCTAACTAAATTACCTAACTAGCTAGAAAATCTAACCTAATCGCGTGCTTCTGCTTCGTCACGATGGCCTTCCCCCTACAGCCCGTAGGGGGGAAATAAGCCTAGCTAACTAACCTACCTAACTAGCTAGAAAATCTAACCTAATCGCGGGTATCTGCTTCGCCACGATGGCCTCCCCCCTACGGCCCGTAGGTGGGAAATAAACCTAGCTAGCTAAACTACCTAACTAGCTAGAAAATCTAACCTAATCGCGTGCTTCTGCTTCGCCACGATGGCCTTCCCCCTACCGCCCGTAGGGGGGAAATAAGCCAAGCAAACTAAACTACCTAACTATCTAGAAAATCTAACCTAATCGCGTGCTTCTGCTTCGCCACGATGGCCTTCCTCCTACAGCCAGTAAGGGGGAAATAAGCCTAGCTAACTAACCTAGCTAACTAACCTACCTAACTAGCTAGAAAATCGAACCTAATCGCGGGTATCTGCTTCGCCACGATGGCCTTCCCCCTACAGCCCGTAGGTGGGAAATAAGCCTAACTAACTAGACTGCCTAACTATCCAAACAAAACTCTGCACTATCTATCCTGCAAGTGATAAAGCTCCGTCAGTCAGTATGGGGAGAAACCTGAAGGGTCGTCCCTCTTACAACCGTTCGTCAGGAGTATATCACACCTAACCCTAACTAATACCTAACTACCTAATATCTCACTCAAGGCATATCTGGAATAGTTCCTGTCTAACTACATACGAGATAAAGCTAACTAACGTATCTACCTAACAAGCTAGAAAAAATCGCGGGAATCAGCTTCGCCACGATGACCTTCCCCCTACAGCCCGTAGGGGGGAAATAAGCCTAGCTAACTAGCCTACCTAACTAGCTAGAAAATCTAACCTAATCGCGGGTATCTGCTTCGCCACGATGGCCTTCACCTAGCTGACTAAACTACCTAACTATCTAGAAAATCTAACATAATCGCGTGCTTCTGCTTCACCACGATGGCCTTCCCCCTACAGCCCGTAGGGGGGAAATAAGCCTAGCTAACTAACCTACCTAACTACCTAGAAAATCTAACCTAATCGCGGGTATCTGCTTCGCCACGATGGCCTTCACCCTATAGCCCGTAGGGGGGAAATAAGCCTAGCTAACTAAACTACCTAACTAGCTAGAAAATCTAACCTAATCGCGTGCTTCTGCTTCGCCACGATGGCCTTCCCCCTACAGCCCGTAGGGGGGAAATAAGCCTAGCTAACTAACCTACCTAACTAGCTAGAAAATCTAACCTAATCGCGGGTATCTGCTTCGTACGATGGCCTTCCCCCTACAGCCCGTAGGGGGGAAATAAGCCTAGCTAACTAAACTACCTAACTAGCTAGAAAATCTAACCTAATCGCGTGCTTCTGCTTCGTTACGATGGCCTTCCCCCTACAGCACGTAGGGGGAAATAAGCCTTGCTAACTAAACTACCTAACCAGCTAGAAAATCTAACCTAATCGCGTGCTTCTGCTTCGTTACGATGGCCTTAACTCTACAGCCCGTAGGGGGGAAATAAGCCTAGCTGACTAAACTACCTAACTAGCTAGAAATTCTAACCTAATCGCGTGCTTCTGGTTCGCCACGATGGCCTTCCCCCTACAGCCCGTAGGGGGGAAATAAGCCTAGCTGACTAAACTACCTAACTATCTAGAAAATCTAACCTAATCGCGTGCTTCTGGTTCGCCACGATGGCCTTCCCCCTACAGCCCGTAGGGGGGAAATAAGCCTAGCTAACTAACCTACCTAACTAGCTAGAAAATCTAACCTAATCGCGGGTATCTGCTTCGCCACGATGGCCTTCCCCCTACAGCCCGTAGGGGGGAAATAAGCCTAGCTAACTAACCTACCTAACTAGCTAGAAATTCTAACCTAATCGCGTGCTTCTGCTTCGCCACGATGGCCTTCCCCCTGCAGTCAGTAGGGGGAAATAAGCCTAACTAACTAAACTGCCTAACTAATCAAACGAAACCCTGCACTATCTATCCTGCAAGTGATAAAGCTCTCCGTCAGTCAGTATGGGGAGAAACCTGAAGGGTCGTCCCTCTTACAACCGTTCGTCAGGAGTATTACCACACCTAACCCTAACTAATATCTAACTACCTAATATCTCACTCAAGGAATATCTGGAATAGTTCCTGTCTAACTACATAAGAGATAAGGTTAACTAACTAAAGTGCCTAACTAACCAAGCTAAACATTGCACTAATTGCCCTGCAAGTGATAAAGCTCCGTCAGTCAGTATGGGGAGAAACCTGAGGGGTCCTCCCTCTTATAACCGTTCGTCAGGAGTATATCACACCTAACCCTAACTAATACCTAACTACCTAATATCTCACCCAAGGCCTATCTGGAATAGTTCCTGTCTAACTACATACGAGATAAAGCTAACTAACGTATCTACCTAACAAGCTAGAAAAAATCGCGGGAATCAGCTTCGCCACGATGGCCTTCCCCCTACAGCCCGTAGGGGGGAAATAAGCCTAGCTAACTAACCTACCTAACTATCTAGAAAATCTAACCTCATCGCGTGCTTCTGGTTCGCCACGATGGCCTTCCCCCTACAGCCCGTAGGGGGGAAATAAGCCTAGCTGACTAAACTACCTAACTATCTAGAAAATCTAACCTAATCGCGTGCTTCTGGTTCGCCACGATGGCCTTCCCCCTACAGCCCGTAGGGGGGAAATAAGCCTAGCTAACTAACCTACCTAACTAGCTACAAAATCTAACCTAATCGCGGGTATCTGCTTCGCCACGATGGTCTTCCCCCTTCAGCCCGTAGGGGGGAAATAAGCCTAGCTAACTAACCTACCTAAC
Source organism: Xylota segnis (assembly GCA_963583995.1). Lineage (NCBI taxonomy): Eukaryota > Metazoa > Arthropoda > Insecta > Diptera > Syrphidae > Xylota > Xylota segnis. The sequence goes on from OY757237.1 coordinate 40,693,959, forward strand.
TATCTAGAAAATCTAACCTAATCGCGGGTATCTGCTTCGCCACGATGGCCTTCCCCCTACAGCCCGTAGGGGGGAAATATGTCTAGCTAACTAAACTACCTAACTATCTAGAAAATCTAACCTAATCGCGGGTATCTGCTTCGCCACGATGGCCTTCCCCCTACAGCCCGTAGGGGGGAAATAAGCCTAGCTAACTAACCTACCTAACTAGCTAGAAAATCTAACCTAATCGCGGGTATCTGCTTCGCCACGATGGCCTTCCCCCTACAGCCCGTAGGGGTGAAATAAGCCTAGCTAACTAACCTACCTAACTAGCTAGAAAATCTAACCTAATCGCGTGCTTCTGGTTCGCCACGATGGCCTTCCCCTACAGCCCGTAGGGGGGAAATAAGCCTAGCTAACTAACCTACCTAACAATCTAGAAAATCTAACCTCATCGCGGGTATCTGCTTCGCCACGATGGCCTTCCCCTTCAGCCCGTAGGGGGGAAATAAGCCTAGCTAACTAAACTACCTAACTATCTAGAAAATCTAACCTAATCGCGGGTATCTGCTTCGCCACGATGGCCTTCCCCCTACAGCCCGTAGGGGGGAAATAAGCCTAGCTGACTAAACTACCTAACTATCTAGAAAATCTAACCAAATCGCGTGCTTCTGGTTCGCCACGATGGCCTTCCCCCTACAGCCCGTAGGGGGGAAATAAGCCTAGCTAACTAAGCTACCTAACTATCTAGAAAATCTAACCTCATCGCGGGTATCTGCTTCGCCACGATGGCCTTCCCCCTACAGCCCGTAGGGGGGAAATAAGCCTAGCTAACTAACCTACCTAATTAGCTAGAAAATCTAACCTAATCGCGGGTATCCGCTTCGCCACGATGGCCTTCCCCCTACAGCCCGTAGGGGGAAATAAGCCTAGCTAACTAACCTACCTAACTAGCTAGAAAATCTAACCTAATCGCGGGTATCTGCTTCGCCACGATGGTCTTCCCCCTACAGCCCGTAGGGGGGAAATAAGCCTAGCTAACTAAACTACCTAACTAGCTAAAATCTAACCTAATCGCGTGCTTCTGCTTCGCCACGATGGCCTTCGCCCTACAGCCCGTAGGGGGGGAAATAAGCCTAGCAAACTAAACTACCTAACTAGCTAGAATATGTAACCTATTCGCGTACTTCTGCTTCTCCACGATGGCCTTCCCCCTACAGCCCGTAGGTGGGAAATAAGCCTAACTAACTAATCTGCCTAACTAACCAAACTAAACCCTGCACTATCTATCCTGCAAGTGATAAAGCTCCGTCAGTCAGTATGGGGAGAAACCTGAAGGGTCGTCCCTCTTACAACCGTTCGTCAGGAGTATATCGCACCTAACCCTAACTAATACCTAATATCTCACTCAAGGTCTATCTGGAATAGTTCCTGTCTAACTACATAAGAGATAAGGCTAACTAACTAAACTGCCTAACTAACCAAACTAAACCCTGCACTATCTGTCCTGCAAGTGATAAACCTCCGTCAGTCAGTATGGGGAGAAACCTGAAGGGTCGTCCCTCTTACAACCGTTCGTCAGGAGTATATCGCACCTAACCCTAACTAATACCTAATATCTCACTCAAGGCCTATCTGGAATAGTTCCTGTCTAACTACATAAGAGATAAGGCTAACTAACTAAACTGCCTAACTAACCAAACTAAACCCTGCACTATCTGTCCTGCAAGTGATAAAGCTCCGTCAGTCAGTATGGGGAGAAACCTGAGGGGTCCTCCCTCTTATAACCGTTCGTCAGGAGTATATCACACCTAACCCTAACTAATACCTAACTACCTAATATCTCACTCAAGGCCTATCTGGAATAGTTCCTGTCTAACTACATAAGAGATAAGGCTAACTAACTAAACTGCCTAACTAACCAAATTAAACCCTGCACTATCTATCCTGCAAGTGATAAAGCTCCGTCAGTCAGTATGGGGAGAAACCTGAAGGGTCGTCCCTCTTACAACCGTTCGTCAGGAGTATATCGCACCTAACCCTAACTAATACCTAATATCTCACCCAAGGCCTATCTGGAATAGTTCCTGTCTAACTACATACGAGATAAAGCTAACTAACGTATCTACCTAACAAGCTAGAAAAAATCGCGGGAATCAGCTTCGCCACGATGGCCTTCCCCCTACAGCCCGTAGGGGGGAAATAAGCCTAGCTAACTAAACTAAATAACTATCTAGAAAATCTAACCTAATCGCGGGTATCTGCTTCGCCACGATGGCCTTCCCCCTACAGCCCGTAGGGGGGAAATAAGCCTAGCTAACTAACCTACCTAATTAGCTAGAAAATCTAACCTAATCGCGGGTATCCGCTTCGCCACGATGGCCTTCCCCCTACAGCCCGTAGGGGGGAAATAAGCCTAGCTAACTAACCTACCTAACTAGCTAGAAAATCTAACCTAATCGCGTGCTTCTGGTTCGCCACGATGGCCTTCCCCCTACAGCCCGTAGGGGGGAAATAAGCCTAGCTAACTAACCTACCTAACAATCTAGAAAATCTAACCTCATCGCGGGTATCTGCTTCGCCACGATGGCCTTCCCCTTCAGCCCGTAGGGGGGAAATAAGCCTAGCTAACTAAACTACCTAACTATCTAGAAAATCTAACCTAATCGCGGGTATCTGCTTCGCCACGATGGCCTTCCCCCTACAGCCCGTAGGGGGGAAATAAGCCTAGCTGACTAAACTACCTAACTATCTAGAAAATCTAACCAAATCGCGTGCTTCTGGTTCGCCACGATGGCCTTCCCCCTACAGCCCGTAGGGGGGAAATAAGCCTAGCTAACTAACCTACCTAACTAGCTAGAAAATCTAACCTAATCGCGGGTATCTGCTTCGCCACGATGGCCTTCCCCCTACAGCCCGTAGGGGGGAAATAAGCCTAGCTAACTAACCTACCTAACTAGCTAGAAAATCTAACCTAATCGCGGGTATCTGCTTCGCCACGATGGCCTTCCCCCTACAGCCCGTGAGGGGGAAATAAGCCTAGCTAACTAACCTACCTAACTAGCTAGAAAATCTAACCTAATCGCTGGTATCTGCTTCGCCACGATGGCCTTCCCCCTACAGCCCGTAGGGGGGAAATAAGCCTAGCTGACTAAACTACCTAACTATCTAGAAAATCTAACCTAATCGCGTGCTTCTGGTTCGCCACGATGGCCTTCCCCCTACAGCCCGTAGGGGGGAAATAAGCCTAGCTAACTAACCTACCTAACTAGCTAGAAAATCTAACCTAATCGCGGGTATCTGCTTCGCCACTATGGCCTTCCCCCTACAGCCCGTAGGGGGGAAATAAGCCTAGCTAACTAACCTACCTAACTATCTAGAAAATCTAACCTAATCGCGGGTATCTGCTTCGCCACGATGGCCTTCCCCCTACAGCCCGTAGGGGGGAAATAAGCCTAGCTGACTAAACTACCTAACTATCTAGAAAATCTAACCTAATCGCGTGTTTCTGCTTCGCCACGATGGCCTTCCCCCTACAGCCCGTAGGGGGGAAATAAGCCTAGCTAACTAACCTACCTAACTAGCTAGAAAATCTAACCTAATCGCGGGTATCTACTTTGCCACGATGGCCTTCCCCCTACAGCCCGTAGGGGGGAAATAAGCCTAGCTAACTAACCTACCTAACTAGCTAGAAAATCTAACCTAATCGCGGGTATCTGCTTCGCCACGATGGCCTTCCCCCTACAGCCCGTAAGGGGGAAATAAGCCTAGCTAACTAAACTACCTAACTATCTAGAAAATCTAACCTAATCGCGGGTATCTGCTTCGCCACGATGGCCTTCCCCCTACAGCCCGTAGGGGGGAAATAAGCCTAGCTAACTAAACTACCTAACTATCAAGAAAATCTAAACTAATCGCGGGTATCTGCTTCGCCACGATGGCCTTCCCCCTACAGCCCGTAGGGGGGAAATAAGCCTAGCTAACTAACCTACCTAACTAACTAGAAAATCTAACCTAATCGCGGGTATCTGCTTCGCCACGATGGCCTTCCCCCTACAGCCCGTAAGGGGGAAATAAGCCTAGCTAACTAACCTACCTAACTAGCTAGAAAATCTAACCTAATCGCGGGTATCTGCTTCGCCACGATGGCCTTCCCCCTACAGCCCGTAGGGGGGAAATAAGCCTAGCTAACTAACCTACCTAACTAGCTAGAAAATCTAACCTAATCGCGGGTATCTGCTTCGCCACGATGGCCTTCCCCCTACAGCCCGTAGGGGGGAAATAAGCCTAGCTAACTAACCTACCTAACTATCTAGAAAATCTAACCTCATCGCGGGTATCTGCTTCGCCACGATGGCCTTCCCCCTACAGCCCGTAGGGGGGAAATAAGCCTAGCTAACTAAACTACCTAACTATCTAGAAAATCTAACCTAATCGCGGGTATCTGCTTCGCCACGATGGCCTTCCCCCTACAGCCCGTAGGGGGGAAATAAGCCTAGCTAACTAACCTACCTAATTAGCTAGAAAATCTAACCTAATCGCGGGTATCCGCTTCGCCACGATGGCCTTCCCCCTACAGCCCGTAGGGGGGAAATAAGCCTAGCTAACTAACCTACCTAACTAGCTAGAAAATCTAACCTAATCGCGTGCTTCTGGTTCGCCACGATGGCCTTCCCCCTACAGCCCGTAGGGGGGAAATAAGCCTAGCTAACTAACCTACCTAACAATCTAGAAAATCTAACCTCATCGCGGGTATCTGCTTCGCCACGATGGCCTTCCCCTTCAGCCCGTAGGGGGGAAATAAGCCTAGCTAACTAAACTACCTAACTATCTAGAAAATCTAACCTAATCGCGGGTATCTGCTTCGCCACGATGGCCTTCCCCCTACAGCCCGTAGGGGGGAAATAAGCCTAGCTGACTAAACTACCTAACTATCTAGAAAATCTAACCAAATCGCGTGCTTCTGGTTCGCCACGATGGCCTTCCCCCTACAGCCCGTAGGGGGGAAATAAGCCTAGCTAACTAACCTACCTAACTAGCTAGAAAATCTAACCTAATCGCGGGTATCTGCTTCGCCACGATGGCCTTCCCCCTACAGCCCGTAGGGGGGAAATAAGCCTAGCTAACTAACCTACCTAACTATCTAGAAAATCTAACCTAATCGCGTGCTTCTGCTTCGCCACGATGGCCTACAGGCTGTAGGGGGGAAATAAGCCTAGCAAACTAAACTACCTAACTAGCTAGAATATCTAACCTAATCGCGTACTTCTGCTTCTCCACGATGGCCTTCCCCCTACAGCCCGTAGGTGGGAAATAAGCCTAACTAACTAAACTGCCTAACTAACCAAACTAAACCCTGCACTATCTATCCTGCAAGTGATAAAGCTCCGTTAGTCAGTATGGGGAGAAACCTGAAGGGTCGTCCCTCTTACAACCGTTCGTCAGGAGTATATCGCACCTAACCCTAACTAATACCTAATATCTCACTCAAGGCCTATCTGGAATAGTTCCTGTCTAACTACATAAGAGATAAGGCTAACTAACTAAACTGCCTAACTAACCAAACTAAACCCTGCACTATCTGTCCTGCAAGTGATAAAGCTCCGTCAGTCAGTATGGGGAGAAACCTGAGGGGTCCTCCCTCTTATAACCGTTCGTCAGGAGTATATCACACCTAACCCTAACTAATACCTAACTACCTAATATCTCACTCAAGGCCTATCTGGAATAGTTCCTGTCTAACTACATAAGAGATAAGGCTAACTAACTAAACTCCCTAACTAACCAAATTAAACCCTGCACTATCTATCCTGCAAGTGATAAAGCTCCGTCAGTCAGTATGGGGAGAAACCTGAAGGGTCGTCCCTCTTACAACCGTTCGTCAGGAGTATATCGCACCTAACCCTAACTAATACCTAATATCTCACCCAAGGCCTATCTGGAATAGTTCCTGTCTAACTACATACGAGATAAAGCTAACTAACGTATCTACCTAACAAGCTAGAAAAAATCGCGGGAATCAGCTTCGCCACGATGGCCTTCCCCCTACAGCCCGTAGGGGGGAAATAAGCCTAGCTAACTAAACTACCTAACTATCTAGAAAATCTAACCTAATCGCGGGTATCTGCTTCGCCACGATGGCCTTCCCCCTACAGCCCGTAGGGGGGAAATAAGCCTAGCTAACTAACCTACCTAATTAGCTAGAAAATCTAACCTAATCGCGGGTATCTGCTTCGCCACGATGGTCTTCCCCCTTCAGCCCGTAGGGGGGAAATAAGCCTAGCTAACTAACCTACCTAACTATCTAGAAAATCTAACCTAATCGCGGGTATCTGCTTCGCCACGATGGCCTTCCCCCTACAGCCCGTGAGGGGGAAATAAGCCTAGCTAACTAACCTACCTAACTAGCTAGAAAATCTAACCTAATCGCTGGTATCTGCTTCGCCACGATGGCCTTCCCCCTACAGCCCGTAGGGGGGAAATAAGCCTAGCTAACTAACCTACCTAACTAGCTAGAAAATCTAACCTAATCGCGGGTATCTGCTTCGCCACGATGGCCTTCCCTCTACAGCCCGTAGGGGGGAAATAAGCCTAGCTAACTAACCTACCTAACTAGCTAGAAAATCTAACCTAATCGCGGGTATCTGCTTCGCCACGATGGCCTTCCCCTACAGCCCGTGAGGGGGAAATAAGCCTAGCTAACTAACCTAATTAACTAGCTAGAAAATCTAACCTAATCGCTGGTATCTGCTTCGCCACGATGGCCTTCCCCCTACAGCCCGTAGGGGGGAAATAAGCCTAGCTAACTAACCTACCTAACTAGCTAGAAAATCTAACCTAATCGCGTGCTTCTGGTTCGCCACGATGGCCTTCCCCCTACAGCCCGTAGGGGGGAAATAAGCCTAGCCAACTAACCTACCTAACTATCTAGAAAATCTAACCTCATCGCGGGTATCTGCTTCGCCACGATGGCCTTCCCCCTACAGCCCGTAGGGGGGAAATAAGCCTAGCTGACTAAACTACCTAACTATCTAGAAAATCTAACCTAATCGCGTGCTTCTGGTTCGCCACGATGGCCTTCCCCCTACAGCCCGTAGGGGGGAAATAAGCCTAGCTAACTAACCTACCTAACTATCTAGAAAATCTAACCTCATCGCGGGTATCTGCTTCGCCACGATGGCCTTCCCCCTACAGCCCGTAGGGGGGAAATAACCCTAGCTAACTAAACTACCTAACTATCTAGAAAATCTAACCTAATCGCGGGTATCTGCTTCGCCACGATGGCCTTCCCCCTACAGCCCGTAGGGGGGAAATAAGCCTAGCTGACTAAACTACCTAATTATCTAGAAAATCTAACCTAATCGCGTGCTTCTGGTTCGCCACGATGGCCTTCCCCCTACAGCCCGTAGGGGGGAAATAAGCCTAGCTAACTAACCTACCTAACTAGCTAGAAAATCTAACCTAATCGCGGGTATCTGCTTCGCCACGATGGCCTTCCCCCTACAGCCCGTAGGGGGGAAATAAGCCTAGCTGACTAAACTACCTAACTATCTAGAAAATCTAACCTAATCGCGTGCTTCTGGTTCGCCACGATGGCCTTCCCCCTACAGCCCGTAGGGGGGAAATAAGCCTAGCTAACTAACCTACCTAACTAGCTAGAAAATCTAACCTAATCGCGGGTATCTGCTTCGCCACGATGGTCTTCCCCCTTCAGCCCGTAGGGGGGAAATAAGCCTAGCTAACTAACCTACCTAACTATCTAGAAAATCTAACCTCATCGCGGGTATCTGCTTCGCCACGATGGCCTTCCCCCTACAGCCCGTAGGGGGGAAATAAGTCTAGCTAACTAAACTACCTAACTATCTAGAAAATCTAACCTAATCGCGGGTATCTGCTTCGCCACGATGGCCTTCCCCCTACAGCCCGTAGGGGGGAAATAAGCCTAGCTAACTAACCTACCTAACTAGCTAGAAAATCTAACCTAATCGCGGGTATCTGCTTCGCCACGATGGCCTTCCCCCTACAGCCCGTAGGGGGGAAATAAGCCTAGCTAACTAACCTACCTAACTAGCTAGAAAATCTAACCTAATCGCGGGTATCTGCTTCGCCACGATGGCCTTCCCCCTACAGCCCGTAGGGGGGAAATAAGCCTAGCTAACTAACCTACCTAACTAGCTAGAAAATCTAACCTAATCGCGGGTATCTGCTTCGCCACGATGGCCTTCCCCTACAGCCCGTAGGGGGGAAATAAGCCTAGCTAACTAACCTACCTAACAATCTAGAAAATCTAACCTCATCGCGGGTATCTGCTTCGCCACGATGGCCTTCCCCTTCAGCCCGTAGGGGGGAAATAAGCCTAGCTAACTAAACTACCTAACTATCTAGAAAATCTAACCTAATCGCGGGTATCTGCTTCGCCACGATGGCCTTCCCCCTACAGCCCGTAGGGGGGAAATAAGCCTAGCTAACTAAACTACCTAACTATCTAGAAAATCTAACCTAATCGCGGGTATCTGCTTCGCCACGATGGCCTTCCCCCTACAGCCCGTAGGGGGGAAATAAGCCTAGCTAACTAACCTACCTAACTAGCTAGAAAATCTAACCTAATCGCGGGTATCTGCTTCGCCACGATGGCCTTCCCCTACAGCCCGTAGGGGGGAAATAAGCCTAGCTAACTAACCTACCTAACTATCTAGAAAATCTAACCTCATCGCGGGTATCTGCTTCGCCACGATGGCCTTCCCCCTACAGCCCGTAGGGGGGAAATAAGCCTAGCTAACTAAGCTACCTAACTATCTAGAAAATCTAACCTCATCGCAGGTATCTGCTTCGCCACGATGGCCTTCCCCCTACAGCCCGTAGGGGGGAAATAAGCCTAGCTAACTAACCTACCTAACTAGCTAGAAAATCTAACCTAATCGCGGGTATCTGCTTCGCCACGATGGCCTTCCCCTACAGCCCGTAGGGGGGAAATAAGCCTAGCTAACTAACCTACCTAACTATCCAGAAAATCTAACCTCATCGCGGGTATCTGCTTCGCCACGATGGCCTTCCCCTACAGCCCGTAGGGGGGAAATAAGCCTAGCTAACTAACCTACCTAACTATCTAGAAAATCTAACCTCATCGCGGGTATCTGCTTCGCCACGATGGCCTTCCCCCTACAGCCCGTAGGGGGGAAATAAGCCTAGCTAACTAACCTACCTAACTAGCTAGAAAATCTAACCTAATCGCGGGTATCTGCTTCGCCACGATGGCCTTCCCCTACAGCCCGTAGGGGGGAAATAAGCCTAGCTAACTAACCTACCTAACTATCTAGAAAATCTAACCTCATCGCGGGTATCTGCTTCGCCACGATGGCCTTCCCCCTACAGCCCGTAGGGGGGAAATAAGCCTAGCTAACTAACCTACCTAATTAGCTAGAAAATCTAACCTAATCGCGGGTATCCGCTTCGCCACGATGGCCTTCCCCCTACAGCCCGTAGGGGGGAAATAAGCCTAGCTAACTAACCTACCTAACTAGCTAGAAAATCTAACCTAATCGCGGGTATCTGCTTCGCCACGATGGTCTTCCCCCTACAGCCCGTAGGGGGGAAATAAGCCTAGCTAACTAAACTACCTAACTAGCTAAAATCTAACCTAATCGCGTGCTTCTGCTTCGCCACGATGGCCTTCGCCCTACAGCCCGTAGGGGGGGAAATAAGCCTAGCAAACTAAACTACCTAACTAGCTAGAATATGTAACCTATTCGCGTACTTCTGCTTCTCCACGATGGCCTTCCCCCTACAGCCCGTAGGTGGGAAATAAGCCTAACTAACTAATCTGCCTAACTAACCAAACTAAACCCTGCACTATCTATCCTGCAAGTGATAAAGCTCCGTCAGTCAGTATGGGGAGAAACCTGAAGGGTCGTCCCTCTTACAACCGTTCGTCAGGAGTATATCGCACCTAACCCTAACTAATACCTAATATCTCACTCAAGGTCTATCTGGAATAGTTCCTGTCTAACTACATAAGAGATAAGGCTAACTAACTAAACTGCCTAACTAACCAAACTAAACCCTGCACTATCTGTCCTGCAAGTGATAAACCTCCGTCAGTCAGTATGGGGAGAAACCTGAAGGGTCGTCCCTCTTACAACCGTTCGTCAGGAGTATATCGCACCTAACCCTAACTAATACCTAATATCTCACTCAAGGCCTATCTGGAATAGTTCCTGTCTAACTACATAAGAGATAAGGCTAACTAACTAAACTGCCTAACTAACCAAACTAAACCCTGCACTATCTGTCCTGGAAGTGATAAAGCTCCGTCAGTCAGTATGGGGAGAAACCTGAAGGGTCGTCCCTCTTACAACCGTTCGTCAGGAGTATATCGCACCTAACCCTAACTAATACCTAATATCTCACTCAAGGCCTATCTGGAATAGTTCCTGTCTAACTACATAAGAGATAAGGCTAACTAACTAAACTGCCTAACTAACCAAACTAAACATTGCACTATCTGTCCTGCAAGTGATAAAGCTCCGTCAGTCAGTATGGGGAGAAACCTGAGGGGTCCTCCCTCTTACAACCGTTCGTCAGGAGTATATCGCACCTAACCCTAACTAATACCTAATATCTCACTCAAGGCCTATCTGGAATAGTTCCTGTCTAACTACATACGAGATAAAGCTAACTAACGTATCTACCTAACAAGCTAGAAAAAATCGCGGGAATCAGCTTCGCCACGATGGCCTTCCCCCTACAGCCCGTAGGCGGGAAATAAGCCTAGCTAACTAAACTACCTAACTATCTAGAAAATCTAACCTAATCGCGGATATCTGCTTCGCCACGATGGCCTTCCCCCTACAGCCCGTAGGGGGGAAATAAGCCTAGCTGACTAAACTACCTAACTATCTAGAAAATCGAACCTAATCGCGTGCTTCTGGTTCGCCACGATGGCCTTCCCCCTACAGCCCGTAGGGGGGAAATAAGCCTAGCTAGCTAACCTACCTAACTATCTAGAAAATCTAACCTCATCGCGGGTATCTGCTTCGCCACGATGGCCTTCCCCCTACAGCCCGTAGGGGGGAAATAAGCCTAGCTGACTAAACTACCTAACTATCTAGAAAATCTAACCTAATCGCGTGCTTCTGCTTCGCCACGATGGCCTTCCCCCTACAGCCCGTAGGGGGGAAATAAGCCTAGCTAACTAACCTACCTAACTATCTAGAAAATCTAACCTAATCGCGGGTATCTGCTTCGCCACGATGGCCTTCCCCCTACAGCCCGTAGGGGGGAGATAAGCCTAGCTGACTAAACTACCTAACTATCTAGAAAATCTAACCTAATCGCGTGCTTCTGCTTCGCCACGATGGCCTTCCCCCTACAACCCGTAGGGGGGAAATAAGCCTAGCTAACTAACCTACCTAACTAGCTAGAAAATCTAACCTAATCGCGGGTATCTGCTTTGCCACGATGGCCTTCCCCCTACAGCCCGTAGGGGGGAAATAAGCCTAGCTAACTAACCTACCTAACTAGCTAGAAAATCTAACCTAATCGCGGGTATCTGCTTCGCCACGATGGCCTTCCCCCTACAGCCCGTAGGGGGGAAATAAGCCTAGCTAACTAAACTACCTAACTATCTAGAAAATCTAACCTAATCGCGGGTATCTGCTTCGCCACGATGGCCTTCCCCCTACAGCCCGTAGGGGGGAAATAAGCCTAGCTAACTAAACTACCTAACTATCTAGAAAATCTAACCTAATCGCGGGTATCTGCTTCGCCACGATGGCCTTCCCCCTACAGCCCGTAGGGGGGAAATAAGCCTAGCTAACTAACCTACCTAACTATCTAGAAAATCTAACCTAATCGCGGGTATCTGCTTCGCCACGATGGCCTTCCCCCTACAGCCCGTAGGGGGGAAATAAGCCTAGCTAACTAACCTACCTAACTAGCTAGAAAATCTAACCTAATCGCGGGTATCCGCTTCGCCACGATGGCCTTCCCCCTACAGCCCGTAGGGGGGAAATAAGCCTAGCTAACTAAACTACCTAACTATCTAGAAAATCTAACCTAATCGCGGGTATCTGCTTCGCCACGATGGCCTTCCCCCTACAGCCCGTAGGGGGGAAATAAGCCTAGCTAACTAAACTACCTAACTATCTAGAAAATCTAACCTAATCGCGGGTATCTGCTTCGCCACGATGGCCTTCCCCCTACAGCCCGTAGGGGGGAAATAAGCCTAGCTAACTAAACTACCTAACTATCTAGAAAATCTAACCTAATCGCGGGTATCTGCTTCGCCACGATGGCCTTCCCCCTACAGCCCGTAGGGGGGAAATAAGCCTAGCTAACTAACCTACCTAACTAGCTAGAAAATCTAACCTAATCGCGGGTATCTGCTTCGCCACGATGGCCTTCCCCCTACAGCCCGTAGGGGGGAAATAAGCCTAGCTAACTAACCTACCTAACTAGCTAGAAAATCTAACCTAATCGCGGGTATCTGCTTCGCCACGATGGCCTTCCCCCTACAGCCCGTAGGGGGGAAATAAGCCTAGCTAACTAACCTACCTAACTATCTAGAAAATCTAACCTAATCGCGTGCTTCGGCTTCGCCACGATGGCCTTCCCCCTACAGCCTGTAGGGGGGAAATAAGCCTAGCAAACTAAACTACCTAACTAGCTAGAATATCTAACCTAATCGCGTACTTCTGCTTCTCCACGATGGCCTTCCCCCTACAGCCCGTAGGTGGGAAATAAGCCTAACTAACTAAACTGCCTAACTAACCAAACTAAACCCTGCACTATCTGTCCTGCAAGTGATAAAGCTCCGTCAGTCAGTATGGGGAGAAACCTGAAGGGTCGTCCCTCTTACAACCGTTCGTCAGGAGTATATCACACCTAACCCTAACTAATACCTAACTACCTAATATCTCACTCAAGGCCTATCTGGAATAGTTCCTGTCTAACTACATAAGAGATAAGGCTAACTAACTAAACTGCCTAACTAACCAAACTAAACCCTGCACTATCTATCCTGCAAGTGATAAAGCTCCGTCAGTCAGTATGGGGAGAAACCTGAAGGGTCGTCCCTCTTACAACCGTTCGGCAGGAGTATATCGCACCTAACCCTAACTAATACCTAATATCTCACTCAAGGCCTATCTGGAATAGTTCCTGTCTAACTACATAAGAGATAAGGCTAACTAACTAAACTGCCTAACTAACCAAACTAAACCCTGCACTATCTGTCCTGCAAGTGATAAAGCTCCGTCAGTCAGTATGGGGAGAAACCTGAAGGGTCGTCCCTCTTACAACCGTTCGTCAGGAGTATATCACACCTAACCCTAACTAGTACCTAACTTCCTAATATCTCACTCAAAGCCTATCTAATAGTTCCTGTCTAACTACATACGAGATAAAGCTAACTAACTTAACTACCTAACAAGCTAGAAAATCTAACCTAATCGCGTGTATCTGTTTCGCTACGGTGGCCTTTGCTAAGCCTGCCTACCTACCCTAACTTATCTCAAGTTCCTACAAACCTAACGCAACCGCATATTTGTATCTGTAATTGCCTAACTAACTACCTAACTATCCTAACTCCCCGACCCGAATATATTATAAAACGCAATGTCATCCCGCCTGTAAAATTGTGCTTTCCCGAACACTTACTAACACTCTATATAACCTAAGATCTTCACTCACGATCTCAAAGACTGATAAGGTGTAATTGAGAATGATACCGATTAAAAGAAATGATAAAATTAAAATAGCATATAGGGAATAAATAGCTCCTAAAAGCCTCCCTACAGTTCGCAGGAAGGGAATACAGACACCTAAAATCCCTCCAACAATTCGTTGAAGGGGAATAAAAGCCTGAAAAGAGAACAAAAGAAATGAAAGGGCCTAATATCCTACCAATATTCCCCTGCAGTTTGTAAGAAAAAAAAAACACCTCGGTGACGCGAAGAAATAATAAAATTAAAATTAGCATGGAGGGAATAAATAGCTCCTAAAAGCCTCCCTACAGTTCGCAGGAAGGGAATACAGACACCTAAAATCCCTCCAACAATTCGTTGAAGGGGAATAAAAGCCTGAAAAGAGAAAAAAAGAAATGAAAGGGCCTAATATCCTACCAATATTCCCCTGCAGTTGTAAGAAAAAAAAAACGCTTCGGTGACGCAAAGTATCTATCATACGTATATGAGTATCTTTCGCATGCTAAATGATATATAAAGGCAACCAAATTACGCAGAGATGTGTGTACGTCTTAAACGAATGTAAAGTTAAGTAAGTATGGCAATAGAATGCATAGCAGCGGTGTGCTTTGACGTGTTTTAGAGTAAAATATTGAGAATCTTACCCGAACCGACCTCTATCGACGGCTTAAGACAAACTTTAGAAAGCCATAGTACGCTGGCATAAAAGGTTCTAAAAACAGAAAAGTCTTCAAACTATTTGCAGCAAGGGAATGACCTAAAAACCTCCATGCAATATGTAGGAAGGGAATAAGAATGTAGTATGTTGCCTAAAATCCTCCATACAATTCGTAGGGAGGGAATAAGAATAGATAGTTCCTACAGTTTGTAGGGTATGCTTTGCATTGGCGGAAGTTAAAAGTTAAATATTTTTGCAAATGCCAGTGTATAAGACAATTTCACTTTCAAAAGTAAAAGTATTAATGGAATTCTTAATGTTCAGAGAAAGTATAAGTTCAACTCCAAAATTAAATGCTTCTTGTCGTGATATTGTGGTTGGGATCGAGAGTAGGCGATCGCCCATTCCGTCTAGACATATTGTTCTTGCTCAACGTTAGCCGAAGCTGTACAATTCCCACTGCCAGAGCAGTTGCGATTGCAATGCTTCCGTTCGCGCCTTGGGGTCGGGATTGCAAGTAGATGCCTATGTGAATAGCCCTGGACCAAACTTCGACAGTGAACTATGTTACTACGTATTAACATTTTCGACTTTCGAAGCCGTACACTTAGTACGTGTACAGTCCACGAATATCCACGTAGACTCGTACGTACAGTCTTTAATCCAAGGCGCGTGAAAGCATGTAAATCACATTAAGAATTACAAAGCCTCGGTTAACATTGACCAAAAGCAATATGGTCTCTAGACGGAATAGGTGGTTGTCTACCAACGAGCCCAACTACTCTACCAAGGCGAAAAGCATTTCCTTTTTTGGCATTGAGACATACTTAGCAATACTTCGCTTAAGGTATTAAGTTAAGACTTAGCAATCGTTAAGGTGTATAGTACCTACGAAAATCTTAATATGCAAATGATAAATTTATAAAAATACCGAGTAGCCAATGCAAGCCTGGATAGTGAGTCACAAAAAAAAAAAAATACTAAATACAAATGGTCAGCCCTTCCAAAATACTTTTGTTTTATTTCAGAAAAATATTTAAATAGTATTGCGGATGCATATGTATCTAATGTATCTAAATGCAAAAGTGATGATTTGAAAAGCAAGCATTAAGTATCAGAGGTTTAAAATTGATAGAAAATTTCAGAATAAAAGTAGTTTGGATCGCTAAATTAACAAACAAGGTATACATATTCGTTAAAATAATGTTTAGTTAAAGGTCTCAGAAAGGGCTGACGGTAAAATGAAGGTAAATAGAGAAAAATGTAAAGTGTACCTTTACTCCTTTGTGGTTTGTTGAATATCTGGTTCTGGAAAAGGTGTTCTGCTCTGACTGGATTCTAAGTGCTTAGCAACCTGCAACCTGCAACCTGCAACCTGCAACCACATTAGCACACGCGACGCAGTACTGCAGTACTACATCCGAGACTCTATCAACAACTGACTAACTAACTAACTGATTGATAGAGTAAACGACCGACCTAATTGCCAGACTGACTGACGTTAACGATTGACTCCAAGAGCCAAGAAGCCGGCAACCAAAGAATGTCCACGCACAACAAAGACTAAGAGGAACGAACATCTCTCTATATAAACCGTCGATCGACCATCGGAGAGAGTACTATCATTGAGTGGATGAGGTGAGAAACCGTCGACCACCCACCCACGCAAGCATGGACTAACTCAAGGACGGCTGACCCCGGAGACCGGCGACCATCCACGACGGAGTACCATTGACGACTGAGCACCCTCCTATATGAACCGACCGATCGACCATCGGAGAGAATACTACCATTGAGTGCATGAGTTGAGTGACCGTCGACCACCCACCACCCAACCACGCCGCCATAGACTAACTCAAGGACGGCTGACCCCGAAGACCGGCAACCGTCCACGACGGAGTACCATTGACGACTGAGCACCCTCCTATATGAACCGCCCGATCGACCATCGGAGAGAGTACTATCATTGAGTGGATGAGGTGAGAGACCGTCGACCACCCACCACCCAACCACGCCAGCATGGACTAACTCAAGGACGGCTGACCCCGGAGACCGGCGACCATCCACGACGGAGTACCATTGACGACTGAGCACCCTCCTATATGAACCGACCGATCGACCATCGGAGAGAATACTACCATTGAGTGCATGAGTTGAGTGACCGTCGACCACCCACCACCCAACCACGCCGCCATAGACTAACTCAAGGACGGCTGACCCCGGAGACCGGCAACCGTCCACGACGGAGTACCATTGACAACTGAGCACCCTCCTATATGAACCGACCGATCGACCATCGGAGAGAGTACTACCATTGAGTGCATGAGTTGAGAGACCATCGACCACCCACCCACGCCGCCATAGACTAACTCAAGGACGGCTGACCCCGGAGACCGGCAACCGTCCACGACGGAGTACCATTGACGACTGACCCCCACCTACCACGACATGCAGTATGACACTGAGTATGAGTGCCAGACTGGACAATCACTCAGAATTGAGTGCAGAGAGTCGGAACATTGCTGAGTGACATAGAGTTCGCAAATAAATCAAAAAAAGTAAAATTAATTCTTTTATATTTTTCAATATTCTCTAATAAATAAATATTTAATGAATAAAGAGTAATTTTTATACATATTTGCCTAATAACTTTCCCAATACAAGCTGGTTTTACCTTACGACTTTTACCACACATTGTTTTCTAGGATTTTGGTATATAATAACAATAATAACGAAAACACGAAGTCTACAATAATCTGAATAAAATAATTAACATTAATAATATATTGCATTCGATGAAATCCAGAATGAATCTCAGGAAAATCTGGAAACATTTAAGACAAAAACCGTTTTAATGCTTAGTTGCTCAATCAAAAATATGTATATTCATTTGCTTGACTCGGAGTTTTTCGCCCTAGGAACGTTTGGAGAGCGAATGCCTGTCCCGGTGATATCTGAAAAAATATTATTTTTTAATATTTTTGTTTTTTGAATTTAAACGCAACAACAAAAATGTATTCAAACCGAATTTCATCCCTTTTTTTCGAGGTGGCCGCCGTCCTCGGAGAGATCTGAAAAATGATTTAATTTTATTTTTTAATAATTTTTTTGCCCAGAAAACAACAAAATTTATATTCCATTACCTGTCTCCGAATTTTTGTCTTTTCACGGGGTGACCGCCGCCCTCGGAGAGATCTGGAAAAATGATTTAATTTTATTTTTTAATAATTTTTTTGCCTAGAAAACAAGAAAAAATTGGATTCGATCACCTGTCTCCGAATTTTTGTCTTTCCACGGGGTGACCGTCGCCCTCGGAGAGATCTGAAAAATAATTTAATTTTATTTTTTAATAATTTTTTTGCCTAGAAAACAACAAAATTTATATTCCATTACCTGTCTCCGAATTTTTGTCTTTTCACGGGGTGACCGCCGCCCTCGGAGAGATCTGGAAAAATGATTTAATTTTATTTTTTAATAATTTTTTTGCCCAGAAAACAACAAAATTTATATTCCATTACCTGTCTCCGAATTTTTGTCTTTTCACGGTGTGACCGCCGCCCTCGGAGAGTTCTGGAAAAATGATTTAATTTTATTTTTTAATAATTTTTTTGCCCAGAAAACAACAAAATTTATATTCCATTACCTGTCTCCGAATTTTTGTCTTTTCACGGTGTGACCGCCGCCCTCGGAGAGATCTGGAAAAATGATTTAATTTTATTTTTTAATAATTTTTTTGCCCAGAAAACAACAAAATTTATATTCCATTACCTGTCTCCGAATTTTTGTCTTTTCACGGTGTGACCGCCGCCCTCGGAGAGTTCTGGAAAAATGATTTAATTTTATTTTTTAATAATTTTTTTGTCCAGAAAACAACAAAATTTATATTCCATTACCTGTCTCCGAATTTTTGTCTTTTCACGGGGTGACCGCCGCCCTCGGAGAGATCTGGAAAAATGATTTAATTTTATTTTTTAAAAATTTTTTTGCCCAGAAAACAACAAAATTTATATTCCATTACCTGTCTCCGAATTTTTGTCTTTTCACGGTGTGACCGCCGCCCTCGGAGAGTTCTGGAAAAATGATTTAATTTTATTTTTTAATAATTTTTTTGCCTAGAAAACAAGTAAAAATTGGATTCGATCACCTGTCTCCGAATTTTTGTCTTTTTCACGGGGTGACCGCAGTCCTCGAAGAGATCTGGAAAAATGATTTAATTTTATTTTTTAATAATTTTTTTGCCTAGAAAACAAGAAAAAATTGGATTCGATCACCTGTCTCCGAATTTTTGTCTTTCCACGGGGTGACCGCCGTCCTCGGAGAGATCTGGAAAAATGATTTAATTTTATTTTTTAATAATTTTTTTGCCCAGAAAACAACAAAATTTATATTCCATTACCTGTCTCCGAATTTTCGTCTTTTCACGGGGTGACCGCCGCCCTCGGAGAGATCTGGAAAAATGATTTAATTTTATTTTTTAATAATTTTTTGCTAGAAAACAAGAAAAAATTGGATTGGATCACCTGTCTCCGAATTTTTGTCTTTTTCACGGGGTGACCGCCGCCCTCGGAGAGATCTGGAAAAATGATTTAATTTTATTTTTTAATAATTTTTTGCCTAGAAAACAACAAAAAATTGCATTCGATTACCTGTCTCCGAATTTTTATCCTCGGAGAGATCTGGAAAAATGATTTAATTTTATTTTTTAATAATTTTTTTGCCTAGAAAACAAGTAAAAATTGGATTCGATCACCTGTCTCCAAATTTTTGTCTTTTTCACGGGGTGACCGCAGTCCTCGAAGAGATCTGGAAAAATGATTTAATTTTATTTTTTAATAATTTTTTTGCCTAGAAAACAAGAAAAAATTGGATTCGATCACCTGTCTCCGAATTTTTGTCTTTCCACGGGGTGACCGCCGTCCTCGGAGAGATCTGGAAAAATGATTTAATTTTATTTTTTAATAATTTTTTTGCCCAGAAAACAACAAAATTTATATTCCATTACCTGTCTCCGAATTTTCGTCTTTTCACGGGGTGACCGCCGCCCTCGGAGAGATCTGGAAAAATGATTTAATTTTATTTTTTAATAATTTTTTGCTAGAAAACAAGAAAAAATTGGATTGGATCACCTGTCTCCGAATTTTTGTCTTTTTCACGGGGTGACCGCCGCCCTCGGAGAGATCTGGAAAAATGATTTAATTTTATTTTTTAATAATTTTTTGCCTAGAAAACAACAAAAAATTGCATTCGATCACCTGTCTCCGAATTTTTGTCTTTCCACGGGGTGACCGCCGTCCTCGGAGAGATCTGGAAAAATGATTTAATTTTATTTTTTAATAATTTTTTTGCCCAGAAAACAACAAAATTTATATTCCATTACCTGTCTCCGAATTTTCGTCTTTTCACGGGGTGACCGCCGCCCTCGGAGAGATCTGGAAAAATGATTTAATTTTATTTTTTAATAATTTTTTGCTAGAAAACAAGAAAAAATTGGATTGGATCACCTGTCTCCGAATTTTTGTCTTTTTCACGGGGTGACCGCCGCCCTCGGAGAGATCTGGAAAAATGATTTAATTTTATTTTTTAATAATTTTTTTGCCTAGAAAACAAGAAAAAATTGGATTCGATCACCTGTCTCCGAATTTTTGTCTTTCCACGGGGTGACCGTCGCCCTCGGAGAGATCTGAAAAATAATTTAATTTTATTTTTTAATAATTTTTTTGTCCAGAAAACAACAAAATTTATATTCCATTACCTGTCTCCGAATTTTTGTCTTTTCACGGTGTGACCGCCGCCCTCGGAGAGTTCTGGAAAATAATTTAATTTTATTTTTTAATAATTTTTTTGCCTAGAAAACAACAAAATTTATATTCCATTACCTGTCTCCGAATTTTTGTCTTTTCACGGTGTGACCGCCGCCCTCGGAGAGTTCTGGAAAAATGATTTAATTTTATTTTTTAATAATTTTTTTGCCCAGAAAACAACAAAATTTATATTCCATTACCTGTCTCCGAATTTTTGTCTTTTCACGGTGTGACCGCCGCCCTCGGAGAGATCTGGAAAAATGATTTAATTTTATTTTTTAATAATTTGTTTGCCTAGAAAACAAGTAAAAATTGGATTCGATCACCTGTCTCCGAATTTTTGTCTTTTCACGGGGTGACCGCCGCCCTCGGAGAGATCTGGAAAAATGATTTAATTTTATTTTTTAATAATTTTTTTGTCCAGAAAACAACAAAATTTATATTCCATTACCTGTCTCCGAATTTTTGTCTTTTCACGGTGTGACCGCCGCCCTCGGAGAGTTCTGGAAAATAATTTAATTTTATTTTTTAATAATTTTTTTGCCTAGAAAACAACAAAATTTATATTCCATTACCTGTCTCCGAATTTTTGTCTTTTTACGGTGTGACCGCCGCCCTCGGAGAGTTCTGGAAAAATGATTTAATTTTATTTTTTAATAATTTTTTTGCCCAGAAAACAACAAAATTTATATTCCATTACCTGTCTCCGAATTTTTGTCTTTTCACGGTGTGACCGCCGCCCTCGGAGAGATCTGGAAAAATGATTTAATTTTATTTTTTAATAATTTGTTTGCCTAGAAAACAAGTAAAAATTGGATTCGATCACCTGTCTCCGAATTTTTGTCTTTCCACGGGGTGACCGTCGCCCTCGGAGAGATCTGAAAAATAATTTAATTTTATTTTTTAATAATTTTTTTGCCTAGAAAACAACAAAATTTATATTCCATTACCTGTCTCCGAATTTTTGTCTTTTCACGGGGTGACCGCCGTCCTCGGAGAGATCTGGAAAAATGATTTAATTTTATTTTTTAATAATTTTTTTGCCTAGAAAACAAGAAAAAATTGGATTCGATCACCTGTCTCCGAATTTTTGTCTTTCCACGGGGTGACCGTCGCCCTCGGAGAGATCTGAAAAATAATTTAATTTTATTTTTTAATAATTTTTTTGCCTAGAAAACAACAAAATTTATATTCCATTACCTGTCTCCGAATTTTTGTCTTTTCACGGGGTGACCGCCGCCCTCGGAGAGATCTGGAAAAATGATTTAATTTTATTTTTTAATAATTTTTTTGCCTAGAAAACAAGTAAAAATTGGATTCGATCACCTGTCTCCGAATTTTTGTCTTTTCACGGGGTGACCGCCGTCCTCGGAGAGATCTGGAAAAATGATTTAATTTTATTTTTTAATAATTTTTTTGCCTAGAAAACAAGAAAAAATTGGATTCGATCACCTGTCTCCGAATTTTTGTCTTTCCACGGGGTGACCGCCGTCCTCGGAGAGATCTGGAAAAATGATTTAATTTTATTTTTTAATAATTTTTTTGCCCAGAAAACAACAAAATTTATATTCCATTACCTGTCTCCGAATTTTTGTCTTTTCACGGTGTGACCGCCGCCCTCGGAGAGTTCTGGAAAAATGATTTAATTTTATTTTTTAATAATTTTTTTGCCCAGAAAACAACAAAATTTATATTCCATTACCTGTCTCCGAATTTTTGTCTTTTCACGGTGTGACCGCCGCCCTCGGAGAGATCTGGAAAAATGATTTAATTTTATTTTTTAATAATTTTTTTGCCTAGAAAACAAGTAAAAATTGGATTCGATCACCTGTCTCCGAATTTTTGTCTTTTCACGGGGTGACCGCCGTCCTCGGAGAGATCTGGAAAAATGATTTAATTTTATTTTTTAATAATTTTTTTGCCTAGAAAACAAGAAAAAATTGGATTCGATCACCTGTCTCCGAATTTTTGTCTTTCCACGGGGTGACCGCCGTCCTCGGAGAGATCTGGAAAAATGATTTAATTTTATTTTTTAATAATTTTTTTGTCCAGAAAACAACAAAATTTATATTCCATTACCTGTCTCCGAATTTTTGTCTTTTCACGGGGTGACCGCCGCCCTCGGAGAGATCTGGAAAAATGATTTAATTTTATTTTTTAATAATTTTTTTGCCCAGAAAACAACAAAATTTATATTCCATTACCTGTCTCCGAATTTTTGTCTTTTCACGGTGTGACCGCCGCCCTCGGAGAGTTCTGGAAAAATGATTTAATTTTATTTTTTAATAATTTTTTTGCCTAGAAAACAAGTAAAAATTGGATTCGATCACCTGTCTCCGAATTTTTGTCTTTTTCACGGGGTGACCGCAGTCCTCGAAGAGATCTGGAAAAATGATTTAATTTTATTTTTTAATAATTTTTTTGCCTAGAAAACAAGAAAAAATTGGATTCGATCACCTGTCTCCGAATTTTTGTCTTTCCACGGGGTGACCGCCGTCCTCGGAGAGATCTGGAAAAATGATTTAATTTTATTTTTTAATAATTTTTTTGCCTAGAAAACAACAAAATTTATATTCCATTACCTGTCTCCGAATTTTCGTCTTTTCACGGGGTGACCGCCGTCCTCGGAGAGATCTGGAAAAATGATTTAATTTTATTTTTTAATAATTTTTTTGCCTAGAAAACAAGAAAAAATTGGATTCGATCACCTGTCTAAGAATTTTTGTCTTTCCACGGGGTGACCGCCGTCCTCGGAGAGATCTGAAAAATAATTTAATTTTATTTTTTAATAATTTTTTTGCCTAGAAAACAAGAAAAAATTGGATTGGATCACCTGTCTCCGAATTTTTGTCTTTTTCACGGGGTGACCGCCGTCCTCGGAGAGATCTGAGAAATAATTTAATTTTATTTTTTAATAATTTGTTTGCCTAGAAAACAAGAAAAAATTGGATTCGATCACCTGTCTCCGAATTTTTGTCTTTTTCACGGGGTGACCGCCGCCCTCGGAGAGATCTGGAAAAATGATTTAATTTTATTTTTTAATAATTTTTTGCTAGAAAACAAGAAAAAATTGGATTGGATCACCTGTCTCCGAATTTTTGTCTTTTTCACGGGGTGACCGCCGCCCTCGGAGAGATCTGGAAAAATGATTTAATTTTATTTTTTAATAATTTTTTGCTAGAAAACAAGAAAAAATTGGATTGGATCACCTGTCTCCGAATTTTTGTCTTTTTCACGGGGTGACCGCCGCCCTCGGAGAGATCTGGAAAAATGATTTAATTTTATTTTTTTATAATTTTTTTGCCCAGAAAACAAAAAAAAATTGGATTCGATCACCTGTCTCCGAATTTTTGTCTTTCCACGGGGTAACCGCCGTCCTCGGAGAGATCTGGAAAAATGATTTAATTTTATTTTTTAATAATTTTTTGCCTAGAAAACAAGAAAAAATTGGATTCGATCACCTGTCTCCGAATTTTTGTCTTTCCACGGGGTAACCGCCGTCCTCGGAGAGATCTGGAAAAATGATTTAATTTTATTTTTTAATAATTTTTTTGCCCAGAAAACAACAAAATTTATATTCCATTACCTGTCTCCGAATTTTTGTCTTTTCACGGTGTGACCGCCGCCCTCGGAGAGATCTGGAAAAATGATTTAATTTTATTTTTTAATAATTTGTTTGCCTAGAAAACAAGAAAAAATTGGATTGGATCACCTGTCTCCGAATTTTTGTCTCTTTCACGGGGTGACCGCCGTCCTCGGAGAGATCTGAAAAATAATTTAATTTTATTTTTTAATAATTTTTTGCCTAGAAAACAACAAAATTTATATTCCATTACCTGTCTCCGAATTTTTGTCCTTGGAGAGATCTGGAAAAATAATTTAATTTTATTTTTTAATAATTTGTTTGCCTAGAAAACAAGAAAAAATTGGATTGGATCACCTGTCTCCGAATTTTTGTCTTTTTCACGGGGTGACCGCCGCCCTCGGAGAGATCTGAAAAATAATTTAATTTTATTTTTTTATAATTTTTTTGCCCAGAAAACAAAAAAAAATTGGATTCGATCACCTGTCTCCGAATTTTTGTCTTTTTCACGGGGTGACCGCCGCCCTCGGAGAGATCTGGAAAAATGATTTAATTTTATTTTTTTAATAATTTTTTTGCTCAGAAAACAACAGAATTTATTTTCGATTACTTGTCGCCGAATTTATTGTTTTTTCACCGGTGACCGCCGGCCTCGAAGAAATCTGGCTCAATTGGTTAGTGGGTTTAACTACGGAGCAAGGATTTGAATCCCAGCCTAAAAGCTTTTCACGGTCCTCTCATGAAAAAGCTTCTTAAATCTCAAATTTGCCTTCGGACACGACATTAAACAGTAGGCCCCTTCCATTCGTGTAGAGAATATAACGTGCCCAACAAGAATGGTTGTGAAAAATTAGGTTCTGGGTTTCACAGACCTGTTTTTTTTTTTTTACCGAGAATGGGTTCAAGGGCAAAGACGTGAAGGAATTAAATCTTTTAAGAATTAAAAAGAGTTTATAAATTTTGTTTTTGAGTTCATGACTGCAATTTGAGACTTTGATTGGGGCAATCATTTGAGTCTATCAGAAATTTGAAGTCAGTTGAATGTAAATATTTCTGAATGCACACAATTGATTTGAGTCACATTGAAGTCACTCGCATTCACCGTGAAGTCTTTGAGACTGCACTAGTTTTATTGAAGTCTTTGAGTCTTTTCAAGTGTGTTTGTGTGTTCGTATGTACATACATACATATATGTGCATTTGATTTCGTAGAATATGTTGGGTGTGTGTCAAATGTGGTGTATGTCGTATTTGGCTGTAAGTATGCGTGTGTTCAGTTGGTAATGTGCGTAGTTGCTGTAAGCATGTTGAGTGAAGACTGTGTATGTTTTTGTTGGAGTTTTCAGATTCTTAGCTTCGAGCTGCTCGATCTTCTAGGCGTAGCTGCTGCATTATGGTTGTGATAACTTCATTTGCCGTCTCCCAGGCTTCAGACGTCGTTAGCATAAAAGTTATCAGCCCTCTTGGTGTCACCTATCGACCTTTTTTTTTTTTTTTTTTTTTTAAATGATATTTTTTTTTTTAGGATATGCTCCTACGTAACATATATACATCTCTGGTTTTTGACTCTTGCGGCACAGACCAGGAATCCGTGTAGTATAGGATTTCGAGGTTTTCTTCATGCGTTCAGATATGTTGCTCGGTTAAATGTTTCTTTTTTGTGAAAGTTCCAAAACTATCTAAAGGTCTTACCAGGCATACGGACACTGGGAAGCTCTGCTAATTTTGGTAACGGATGACTAGGAAGAGCAAAGGTATTCTTATCGAAATGTTTCCGCGTGTCGTCTGCACTTAATATTTACTTAGAGCGCGTTAAACTCTGGACACTATGTGACGAAATTTATGAGTCAGTTCGTCCAAAAAAAATAAAAACCAAATTGAAAACACTTAGTAAATTAAATTTGTTTATTAAAACAGACAATAGTATAAAGAGAACAGCACAACCAATCTTCTGTTACGGACGGCTAATCTGAAGCATTGGTTGTCGGATATCATAGAACACAATCATTTCCTGCAACAAAAAACACGCATTAGCTGAATACACATCAATTTAAAGGCACATACACAACCACTTACCTTACAAAGTTCCAAATTAATACTACAAACGGACTGTTGAGTCTGTGCCACTAGATCTTTCTCTTTTGAATTTGTAACGCGAACGTGTGGAAAGTTATCTTCACCAGTTTCGATGGCAACATTGCCGTCGCGAGCTAAGAAGGACACTTGGAATGCATTTTCTACGGTATTCATAAAACTCGTTGGATCGATGATGAGTTTGTAGAATGGAATTGGAAACCGATTGTTCGCTTCGTATGCCTTGAATGAGAAGTTTGTTGGATGTTGAATAGGAAGTAGCGCCTAGAAAATGTGTTACGTACCTGAGTAATCTGGTTTAAGATAATTTTAACCTTCTTTGCGCCTTTATCCTGTTTTTCCAGTTGAGACATACTTTCAGGTTGAAGTTCTTCAGCATTCTAAACAGGCAGGGCTAACAATGAATCAAAAGTCTAGGAGATGTGTAAGCACTTACATTCTTGGTCCTCCTTCTTTGCTGGCGTTCCTTATTCGCTTTTTGAGTTTCACTCATACTTGGATCGAAGGATCCAAACATTGATGCGGAAAACTTTGATGCTCGGCATATTTCAACAGCGATATCGGTCAAAGCACTCCAATTATCGTTGTCATCTCTGAAAACGAGAGAACCCTACAACATGTTTAGATTTATTCGAAGAATTGCTGCTGGGATAACGTTACTCACTATAGCGTTCTGGTAAATGGCATCGTTGAAATCAGTACCGGCCTCCATAACCTTTGCCACTAGCTGATGGCTCATCTTTAGTAGTTGGGCATCCATTACTACTTCGGCAGTGTGCTCTGCCCGATCGCCAACATTACCCTCGCCGATGATCTCATCGGATTCGGTGATTATGTTTTTGATTGCATTTATCGTTTCGATTGTCCCTTCCGATTCAACGTTTACACCTAGAAAATTAGAACACCTTCGCGTTTATATTGAGGCTGTATATGTTGTTTATTAAGAAACTTGTTGGTGCAATGATATCTAAGGGTCTGTTATGGTGTACATCCTCTGTAGGGTATGAGCAAACTTTAGCACCTTTTACAGTCCATTTGAACGTAGTTCTATTCGATTTTTAACGAAAACCCATGAGCTGACTACTATCCAAGGGGGAATAAAAGTGCGCAATTAAACAGGATTGCAAATGTTACATACATCTGTTTGATAGCATTTTTCGAGTCATGTTTTCAAGCTTTATACAAAGAATTCACACTCCAGTAGAGAAACAAAGCAATAATTAAAGAATTCCAATGAGAAAAACAGAAAACACAAACCAATTGCGTTTCCCTTATCCAAGAGATTTTTGAGACGAATTTTCCGATCCGAGGTAACTGATTTGTTTAATTCTGCCATTGTGGGGTTATTCGGGATAATTTTTATTAAAATTAAATTACTATAAACGTGAACAGTTACAACGACCGCCCGAAATCGAGTTATACAAATATTTTTAATCAAATAAACAAAACAATCAACAAGGTTTCAAATGTTTGACAGAACTCCGTAATTTCGTTTATGCAGCCAACCCTGTGTTTGGTTTCATTGGGTGCGTTCAGTCAGAGACGCGGGTGGGTTTACACATTCTAGTTATTCTGCACAATTTTTTTAAAAAAAGTGAGTAGAATGTAAAATATACTATTATATGTAAAAATATACTCGTAATTGATGTAAGAAATTAAAAAGGATAATGCGTGTTGATCTTAGATTACATCAGGCTTATGGAAAGGATGCAAACTATTTCGCATACCTCAGTGTTTAGCTGTTAAAACTGAATTTTACTGCCCAACCGAAACCAGGTTTTAATAAACATGTACAAGAGAAAGAGGCTCATATAGGATAGAGTTGAAGGCCTGGGCGACACAACTACAGATTTATATAAATAAATGGCAGTACTTATCTTCAACCCCCAGTCTATTAGTTTGAGCTTCTAGACCATCATGCACCATTTGATGCAGGTCCAAGATTATGTGAGCCAACACAAGAAGCCTAAGTGATCAAAATTAGAAGTCTTATTGTTGTGCAAGATAGCTTCCTAGAGGGAGATTTTCAATAAGAAACAGATGAAGTTGGTACAGAATGATCTATCACCACAGAAGGATCTCTTATGATCTTGATTGTACGTCACCGAGAGTGGAATCAAGATGCTATTTGGTTCGGTCCAGTGATCTCTGTTGGGTTTCCTTTCTTTGGAAGTTTGATGATCATTTCCTTTCTGATGGGATTTGGCATTATGAGGGCTAACGGTGGGATGTACCTAATGTGATCGAAAAAATAAGCTGAAATTGTTTACAATATAAAATCTTTATTTATTCTTCACTTTGTCTAATTCTCGAGACAGTTGTTAAAGACATTTGATGATTTTTGAGCGCAATACCTTTGATTTCCTTTCCGATCTTTGCCTTCAACGCTTCGTCAAGACGATTTCTGTAATAGCCTTCAAAGTGTGAATCGATTCGATTGTCGATTAGGGAATACCTAGAAGTGACGTTGTGTTAAATCAGGCGAATACGATGATTGTGAATGAAACGATGTGGCAAAATAATCTCAAAAACCAATGCAGTGTAAGACACTCTTTTCCAACCAAACGTTTTTGGAACCAAATGATATATGACTCTTTTACCCACAAAACATCTTTTAAAATTGTCTGCGCTAATCCAAAAGAAATGTTTACAGTATCAGTGACATCTCTTATTGTTAATCGATGATTTTTGAGCTTCCGATCTTGATTTCCTCTCCGATCTCCGTCCTCAACGCTTTCCCTGCCTTCTTTGAACTGTTTGTACCACTTTTAAACATATTTTGTGACATTGCCTCGTCACCAAAGGCCTTCCGCAACATTGTCAACCTTTCTATACCAGAAATTTCATTCTGCAAGCAAAATTTAATGCAACTTCTGTGCTCAACAAAGCTAAACATTGAAAAAATCGCTAAATTCAGTTTTTGTTGTTCATAAAACACGAGCGAAACTATTGAACAAATGCAAATTTTGACATGAAATACGACACAGATGTCAGTGACAGTACTACCAACCTAAGAAAATCGAAGAGCCTGCGTATTTTAAAATTCAAATTTTACCTTATTTTTTGATGACGGCAGTACGCTGGTTAGATGAGTCCTGGAATCACTTTGTTTTTCTTCAATGACTACGATCTCTAATTTACTCAGTAGGTCTATACGGATTTGGGTAGATGGCTTCAAACCGTTTTCCGTACTGTTCTCGCAACCCGTCGCTGCCATCCCTCACGGAGGGATTTTAAATGAAATTGACCCTTCGATCTGTTTCTAGTTCTCTGTTGAAACTGCAGCTGTCACTGTCTCCTGGTTTTTCTAGAATAGCGTGAGGCAATGGCAGGGCTTGCATATCAGTCACTTTATTCCACCTAATCCCAAGATTCGATTTTATAGCTCTTGAATACGCGTTTCATTTTGCGATAGCCAAAAGTAGTCTACGTATGATTCTTCCTTGGTTTAGCGCTTACAAGACACATACATACCATGTCTTGTAACGCAGAAAACTCGACATCTGCTTTTCCCCTACTTAAACCTTACCTTAACTTAAGTCCTGTATTCGCTTGTGGGTCCTAGGGCCTCGACAATGCCTACGCGTCATCGTGTGCTATTTCTGGAAATGTGTCTCAATTCTCCCCAATTCTTTCGCAGTTGCCGTTCTTCCCTATCAAATGTTCTGCGACACTTGCCCCCAGGACCGCCGCGTATCCTGCCATCCTGTGTAAGCGGATTGCATCGCATGGTTAGCTATAGACCGATTACCCTTTCGGAGAGTATGTCCAATCTACTGCCACTTTTGTCGTCGTATTGCTGTGCCTATAGGTTCATGGCCTGTTCTCTGATAGAGTTGTTCGTTAGAGATACGGTTTGGCCAGAAAGTCAATGATGTGGTACCTGGAGGGTAACCGACACTATCACGAGGAAGCTGCAAACGTTCGTCAATAGTAGGTACTCACTATAGTCAGTAGAGAAAGGCACGCTGTACATTCTTAATTAAATTATTCTTCTATCACTGGAAAGATACTCGAAAGAGTGCAAATCAACTGATCACATTGTGGAGAATTGGAACAATTTACACAAATCATCAACTTTAAGTTTCGAAGTCAGCTCCACAGTGCAACGAAGCTCGACTTAGTTTAGCAATGTTTGACGATGGAGCTGATACTAACGAGAAACTAGTTTACTATCTCTTATTAGACATAATGCAAGGTGCACCCACAGGCCAGAACGAAATAAGATACTCAGTTTGTAACCAATTTATGACTGCAATGACTCTTCTATTCTCAGCGAATGTGACCTTAATGTACGTTATGGCACAATGCGGCGTCATAAACCGGAAACAACAATAAGGCCCAACGGTGCGTTTAGTTTCGTGCACCAATGTTACGTTCACAATTATGTATTTGTCTTTTCAGATACATTTGCTGGAGTCTTTTATCGCCTAGATCTTGAGAAGAATTATTCTTTCGGATGTATCTATCTATTTATCAGATTCTTCGCAACAAAACAAAAAAAAAAAACAAAAAGAAAAGAAAAAAACGAAAAACAACGTACCAAAGTTTGGACTCATTATATCCATGGCTCCCCACTCTGTACACACCGCCAGAGTTGGAGCCGTGAATTCATCGGCGAGTTTCCACTTTCATCGAGTTAGTTACTCCGTGGCTCCCATACACTTCGCTCTTACATTGAAGTCCATCGTCTCCATCGCCATGGTACCTTAAATTAACCACTCAGCCACTTAAGTCTGGCTTCACAAAGTGCATCTTCATTCCAACCACCACTACTAGTGTACTAAAAGTTTGCGAAAAAAGAAACTATACTACTCACGGTTGTGTTTTGTTCCGTCTTCACGCGTTTTTCGTTGAACGGATACGAATTGTATTTGTTTTTTTGTTTTGTTTTAATAGTTTATTGTGTTGACACGAAACAAGATTTCGAAACAAAGTACAAGTCACTCACCGCGCGAAAGTCAAACGCAAGATTCATGGACTTACTGCTAGACAAACAGTTCATAGAATAAGTGTATCTAGATACATTAAAACTTTGGAATTCTTAAAGGTACGCATTGTGCAATAAAGTTTATATTTTTATTTAAAAAAAAAATGGAAAAAGTAGCAAAGTATTGGAAGTGTATTGTGCAGAAGTGGTATCCGACCAAACGGTGCAACAATGACAAGAAATGATTTTGCTTTCAAATTGATTTCCATTAGCCGTTCTCTTGCAACTTTTGAGCCACTCCATTGTATAGGTGTCGTATGTGGGTCACCATACGCTTGGAGTATGTTGTATACGCTGGTTCTTTGGGCTGATTTTTGTGTAAAAGTTACTGAACGAAAGTGGAAACAAATTATGAAATAATGTGCGCTATGCGACTAAGTTATTATTATTTCCCAGCTCTTGGCTCTTGGGGACCATAGTTATTGTGATCAAGAGCCGTGGCAAACCAAAACCTAATTGTTATGAATATTTTCGCTTGTGTTGAACAAGCACTTGTGGTGGAAGCGCGCAAATGCCCAACAAATTCAGGCACTTATTCGCGGTAAATGCTTTGAGATATTCCCTAAGTATAATAAAAGTCAGTCGACCATTGTTCCGTCGAGTTTCACTGCAATTTTAAAAGAGAAGCAATAAAAATAAAAAAATTAATCAGGAAGTTCAAGGCGGAAGAAATTTTGAGAATATGCTTGCGTGAACCGTTTAAATACTCAGCATGGTATTATGGAGAGGGTCATGGGTTTTAGTGCTGAACCCGGTAAACTTTCATATTATTGTTGAGACGTACTATTGCGTGACTTAGTAGACTCTGTTTGTCCATAGGAAGGGGTTGGTTTTTGAGGAGTTTTAACCGCTGTTGTAAGCAAGAGATCCTTTGATTCCACTATGAACGTCAGAAGAAAGGTATATGCAACAATCCTTCAAGGTAGTCTGTTGGGACTCGTTCTTACCGGCGCTGGGTTCAACTTTGAACTTGCTGTGGGTACAGCTTCATAGTGGTTTTAATAATCAGAATTGTGGGCAAACTTGGCTAATTTTTAAGGAATGTTGCTTGAGCTTACTCAGCTTCTATATTATATTGAGCTCATCAAAACTACCCGAGTATCTGTAGGCAATGACTGAATTGCTCACTAAAAATCTCCGTAGATATGATGCTCATCTGAGAGAGTGAAGAGTTTTCATCTTCCTCTTGGTCAGAGCAAAAGAATCTGCCATTAGATAACGTTAGCTTTTGTTATCAACTACCCCAAGGAACTTTGACAAATCGAAGAGTCTGTTAGTCAGCTATGGAATCCTGTAGTCAATATCAATCTCTGTGTTTGCAGCCTCCTGTCGACCCAAGGTGGAGGCATGGTAATCAGAACTAAGCATTGTTTTTCTACCGATCTACTGTCGTAGAGATCCAGCCAATGAGACTAAGTATGGTCTCAGTTTCCATTTTCACTATAAGTTTCATTCTTATGGATCATAATATCGGAATGCAGGACGTTCTCTAGGTGGCTTCAAGTGCACTTAAAATCCATGTTACAGAACTGGTATTACAACCCCTGATTTCAGGCTTCATGCACTGTTGAATGCCGATCGTCGATGTTAATTTGGAACCTAAGATTATGCCTAGCCATTGAGGTAAAGTGTTCAATTTTAGCTATCCTTTGGGTGCTAAATGTAAGGACTAATTTTAGCTCTATGTGTAATACCAGGTTTACGATATTGGGACCATTAGGTGCTACTTTAGAGTCTTTTCCTTCTTCGGCTTCTAAAATTATTTGTAGTTCTTGGTGTCATGAGAGTGGTGGCAGAAAAGTACCATAAGGTGTACCTCTGTTACCTATTTACCTGCTGCTTGTGTTCCCAAACATTGAATAGAGGATTTTGGAATTGTAGACTGGTAAAAATCGAATTGCAATTTACATGAATGAAGGTTTTCTGAATACCTCCATAAAATTCATTCCTTATGATCAACGAAATTTGCCACCATTCTATACTACTTTGTGCGGGACTGAATTTTTTGTCATAACCCTTACATACGAATGTACAAGTCATTGGGGATAACCCCCTTTTTTTAGAAATGAAAATCAAAAGAATAGAAAGACAGCTAGCTTAAGATAGCTTGTGAAAGTCCGCTTGAGAATCAGGATAGTAGTTTCCTTTGTTGCTGGATCACCAGTCAAACATTATCCATTCTTGCCAAAAATGAAATTTCGTAGGATATCTTATGTTCGTCAATCTTTTGTGCCGACTGAGTCCCAGAAAGCCCAGTGTCGGAGCAGTTAAGCTGGTATTCCTTTTAATGAGTTCATGTTTTTTTTTTCGATTAACTGATCCTGTTCAGAGAAATACCGATCGCTTGGCTTTTTGAAATTCACTACTGCTAAGTGCAGTGAGGTGCGGACTGCCTTCTTCGCTTTTTCGGATGATCTTGCTCTTTTTGTTGGGAAATCTTTTCTTTTAGCTTCGGCCACCCTGCGATCCTACTCTGCTCTTCTTTAGGTCGTACACTACAACCTACATAAGCTGCGACGAGCGGTTGATAACAAAAGTTGTCTCAGGCAACCCAAGAGCTTAAAACCAAGTATTACTCCAAAAAGGAATCCTTTACATTAATAAAACGAGAGACAGGTTGTTGCATTTGTCTTAAAACAGAAATTGCTTGATGCATTTGTTAATGACATTATATTCACCTTAAAAAATCTTCATACCAGCGTCCTGTTCATTTAAGCCAGTTATGGGGTTTATTGTTCATCGATGGCATCAGCTTGACCAATGCAACACCCCTAGACCATCGGAATATTAAAACACAAGATATAGTGTTAACACCTTAACCGGCCACTGTGCTATAGGAAAACATGCTCAAAGACTGGGCATTCCCTACAACGACTTCTGCAGAAACTGTAGGGACGAAGAGGAACAGGGGACCATCAGTCACCTTCAATGCATATGTTCAGCACTTGCCTATATCAGGAAGGCTACACTAGGTGAATACTTTTCAAAGATCTGAGCACCGCCTGCACGTCTAAGATTAGGTCCTTCATACAAAGCAGTGGATGGTTCGAAATGGCAATACAATGGACCTTCTCGGGTCTAAGCGCATCCTTATCGAAGACCGGTCTATACCAACCAACTAACCAATCAGATTTATGACAATAGATGAGGAGTGTCAAACTACAAATATGTATATCCACGACACTTGATTTTAAAATGAGAGGAGAAACTGTTCTACGTTTACCATGCACACGACCTAATGTCACTTTTACTGTCAAGATAAACTCTTGATAAACATTTATTCCTTTACCAACAAAAGTTAAATGCCTTCCCATGCATAGACAATTGCAATTTTATTTTTTCGTGACACATAGCCGTGTGCTACAAACGTTTTTAACTTTGTTGGACATTTGTTTTTCTATTGTTCATGAATGACAATCACTTCACACACTTATAAGAATAGAATAACATTATAGCCACTTCGTAATTTGCAGTTAGTATGTACATAAGTATGTAAAGCATGTACATGAATATTTTGCTGCCTCTGCAGCCAGCGTTGAGTTCAATCTGTCAAGAAGATGATGTGTATTTGACCTTAATGTATGCAGTTTTTAGGTCACAATGTTTCGGGCGAAATTATTTACCAACTATAATTGCTTTTTACACTTATTGTGCTACTAATGGATGGCTTGCATACATATTTCTTGGGACGTTTTCATATTAGAAAGTGAGCTCGTAGACTCTCTAAGATGTCGTGTAGTGGCTTAAAAGAAAGGTTAAATTAAAAAAAGACAAACAAATGACATATGTTTAACAATCATCCCTGTTTTTTGTATCCATTGACAGGGGAAGGCTCTACTGGATTGTGGAATAGCTTCCTTGTTAGAGTATGCAAGGTGGATAGAGCCCTATTTCTGTTTGTCAGACTTTCGCGACAGTATAGATTCAGTCTGGTAATAGTCATGGCTTTAAACAACGATTGTAAGTCAGGGTTGTTATTAATTTATCGGTTTCAGTATCACACTTTTCGAGTAAACTATGGTGGCATCATGATGTGCATTCAAAGCACCTCCGAACAGATCCTACGGATTCGGGCTGGGTGCTAATGGTAAATGGAACTCAAGAAATAAGAAGTTTATGGCGTATTTTGGAAAAACATTTGCTCACTGTTGAGAATCTCTTAATAGTAAAAGATAAAGTTTCGAAGAAAAACTGATAGATACAGCTTCCGAAAGGTGGTTCCTTTAAAGGTTAAAGCAAGCTGAGACCATGGATTTTCGAAAATTGTTCAGGCAAGGTCTAAATAAAGCGCATGGGGTTCGAAATTAAGTTAACTGGTCTGAGGACAGTCAAATATACTAACTACAACCTTTTATTCTGCCTTCCACATGGTTAACTATTTCAAAACCAATACTATGCTTCGAATAAGGAATGATTGCATGGTGAAGACTTTTGGTCAGTGTTTCCACATTTAGGTATGATTTAGGAAAGTAAAGACGCTTCTCAACCCAGAAAACAAGATGCAATACAACACCAGATTTATTGAACGATTTGGAGCGGAATTTTTGGGGATCAGTGAAAGATAATTAGGTTGTGAACGAGTCCGTTTGTATTTGTATTTTTCTATTTCGGAAGACCATCTGAAAGCCGCCGAGAATATGAAGTGAGACTGCTGCTACCACCAGTAGCATCCGAGGATCAAAGTTTCCTAGCAGTCCTTGTGATTAGACTTTAATGGATAGAGCCTGCCTGGACTAAGGTAGAGACTACTAATGGTGCAAAGTGCCACCATTATAGAGTAATACGTCTAAATAGATTGCTCGCCTTATCTTAATCACAACATCAAACAGTCACATTGTTACAGTGATGGAGGATTTGAATGCTAAGGTAACCACCGACCACGAAGGAAGTTGGGCATGTTAAGAAGAACTACTAACGTCTTGCTATTATCCCCAACTTTAGAAATTACTTGATAAACTTTCAAAATAGACGAGAAACCGAGAAATAATATGAGATCTGATCAATACACAAAAATGAATGATAGTTCTTTTCGGGATCAGGAAGGAGCAAGCTGTAGTCCTTATGTCGTATAAAGAAGAGATAAATGCGGAGTAACTGTTTAAAAAAGTATATGTTAAGGGTATCTGTATCACTTTACCTCTGGCTTGTTGTTCAGTTGACCCCTGGACTGCATGCTGAAGGGAAAAACATCCCGAATAAAAAACTTTCGCTTCCTTAATACCGATCGACCCTTCACCCATTGTTCTTCGATCTTAACAAGGCGTTTGTGATTTTATTTGGCTTGGCTCGCACAGGACTATCCGCGATTACCTGTAGTTCATGGAAGTATACTGTGAATTGGAGGCAAAGTATGAAATATTTTAACATTCTGGTCACCGACGTCTAAT
Source organism: Xylota segnis (assembly GCA_963583995.1). Taxonomy (NCBI): domain Eukaryota; kingdom Metazoa; phylum Arthropoda; class Insecta; order Diptera; family Syrphidae; genus Xylota; species Xylota segnis. The sequence goes on from OY757237.1 coordinate 40,730,156, forward strand.
GATGAAATTATAACGCGCCTCGTATACCAATAGACAAGGTTTTGTAAAAGAGTTTTATCAATCCAGTGAGGGTGACCAGACAGCAATGATACTATTCCCAAGTGTTATGTTTCAGCAGCTATCAAAGTTACTAATTGCATCCAGGTGTCAAATGGCGGTTTGCTAATGACGTTATGACTTTATGACGAATGACGTTTGTTAATTGGGCGCTGGAAATATTGGCCGGAACATTCGGATTTTAGGGAAAAAATCAGCAGAATTGCTATTATTAGAGTGAACACAAACCACAAGTGTTCCACCAAATATCAATGCATCCACAAAGACTGCCTTTTGGGTGCGGTGTATAGCATGGATAGACAACATCTGGGCTAAATATCATATAAGCGGCGCAAAGCTCAAAGTTGTGAAGGAGAAATTTAACGACTGGGTGGGTCATCTCAAGGCGAACATTCATCAATCGGTCGCGATTATGCAACTTGATACCATTCGATTATTTTCTCTAGGGCTACGTCAAGTTCTAAGTTTACACTAACAAGCCAACCACTTTGACGTTTTTGCCCCTGGAGGCACTGGTAGCGAAGCCGAGGCAGCCATGATTTGCTATTTCACACATAATGGCATGAATATTTCTTCAACATAAACCCAATATCAATATCTCTTGCTATCGTTCTAATTTGGTCACGATATAGGTTCTAGCAAATGAATTGAGTTGGAAGAATTGTACTAGAATATTTTATACTGTTTAACAATCATTACGGGTAGACTACTACTAAAATATACACAGTTTCCATTTCATTGGCTGCATTATAAATGCTTCACAAAATTCTAAGGTCCACTTATTTTTCACTTTTTTTTTATTCACAAACAATACCAATAAATTAGTCGTCCAACAGTAATATTACCACACAACAATATAAGTAGTCGCTGATGCAACAGTTTAGTTTCTCAAACAATTCAGACTCCAAGTTATTTAATTAGATCAGCTATTCAACTTGACTTATAGCTTAGCTTATACGAAAGTGAAACTTACTGACCTCCAAGAAGTATTATTACCCATGTGTGTAGCAAATATTCAGTGTCATTATCGTACAGAACTCTGTTGAAGAGATACATAATTGGTATAAACTAGAGCAGCTATTAACTATGTAAGAAGGCTAACGAGTATTTAACATCTGCATCAAGGTTGTCTTTAAAAATCGGACTCTGATATAATAGGAATCGGGACAAATTAAATGTTACATTCATATGAAATTGAAGGTAACAAATAAATGTCAAACATTTTAGTGGAAACGTCACATTGAACGTCACATTTAGTGAAAACCTCACATCAAGCAATTAAAGAACTGAAATGAATCATTCCAATGTAATTTATTACATTGCTACCACCACTACCTCCTGTTCTACTTGGCTGTGTAAGAGAACTAGTCATCGGCAGTTTAGGATTAGAAACTTACTGATCATTCCGTATCTGTATCAAAACAGATGAGAGAATTTTTCTTCTGCTATAAATCCGCAGATTATATACTTTTGTACGTAATGAGGTACGTTAACACCTAACCATCATTTTAAATGGAAAACTTGTTTTTATTTTATTTTCCTTCTTTAAAACTTTAGTAGTTTTGTTCTGTTAAGGAGAATTCATTTTTCGCATTTAGGTAAAAGTAGGAGAGCAGTGAAGACGTACTATCGCGATGTCTAGAAAAATAAAATATAGAAAGCAACAATCAATAATAAATACAGAACTCGTAAGCTGAAACTCTGCCATTTTAATGGCACTGTGATGCTACAAAAATGTGGCGTATGGTGCCATTGATTGGCATTAGACATTCGCAAAAAAATGGTAATCACACGGCAATGACAAACCGCAAAGTAATGGTAAATAAAAAAGCAAACATTTTTGGAATCTCGTGCCATTTTCAGCAATGGCAGCTTAGTGATGCAGTTTTGACGTTACACTGCCATTGAAATGGCAGAGAATAATGGCCGTCTAATAGTACATAGCTTAAGATTAAATCTAGAAAAAGTAAATTTAATGACAGAAAATTAAAAATAATATTTTGTTTGGAGACTATGGTAACAAGTCGCCATTTTAGGTATGCCACAGGTATTCTACAGTCTAATTGATAGCCCAGGGGACATTCTAAAAGCCCGGACTAGTTCAGTCAAGCTTACAAAGATATTTCACAATTGAGTTATGGACGCATGTAGTTAAAGGGTGAAGTTTTAAAAACCACGAATGTTTGATCATTTGGGGTTTTGGAATCGAAACATTGGGATATTAAAAAGAACGAAAACAAAAATTGAAAATAAATTTTATGAATCTCCAATCGGACAAAAACTAGAAAGTAAAAGCATCTCAAACACCAAATCTCAAAAGGGTTGAAATAAGAAAGAAGAGGTTCCAGGTTCAATCCCTAGACAACACCTAAAGTTTCTTTCATGGTCGAAATCTCACACACTCAACTAATACCGTGCCAATCAGATCAGAGAGCAGGGACATTCACAAATCCCGCAGTTCAGAGGGCATAAGTCCACAATTGAATTATGGATTTTTACCCTACTTATCGTGACTTAAGTCCACATAAAAAATGGTGTTCCTTTATCGTTAAGGAGGAGCAATCGGTGAAATAATTTTGCTTGATTATTTTCTCATAAAATGTAAATCCGATGGGGTGTGACACGAGTTCATAACTCAATTTGAAACTTATGTATGTTCAACTGAATAGTGGATTTATGTGTAACCTTGCACTTCACAGTAGTTCAGGTTGTATGGACTGATTTTTATGGAACTTTAACCAAAATATTTCATAACTTGATCTAGTGGCATTCGTGTCTCTCGATTCAGCACCAACAATTTCAACATAAAGTGACCAACTTCCTTCGTCACATACTGTGGCAGCTTGTAGTCTTATTTACTTATTGAACGGGCTCCCGACCCATGAAGAGTCTCTGTCAGAGACACGGCAGCCTTCTACTCCCTGCTGTTGCTTTCAGTTGTCCAGACCAATAGCTTTAGAAACCGCGATAGCTTGGAGGCTAAGTCATCTTTCTCGTTTTGAACCTGACAGCTGGAGTGTTTGTCGATTGTCGATTCGCTTGATCTAGTGGACGTATTTTGCCTTTTTGTACTACATCTTGGTACAACTCAAAGAGTTCGTGGTTATATCTTCTTGTCCATTCGCCCTCCGCGAATACGCGACCGAAAATTTCGACGAAGAATTTTCCTCTCGGAAGTGCCTAAAATCAGCTCTGTTTTCCTGCTTATCGTCAGTCCTTTCGCTCCATACAGCAGATCTGGTTTTGTAGAGCACGCATTTCGTCTTCCGACTTAGGAGTTTTAAATCAATTTGTTTCTCTAAACCGAAGTAGCATCGGCTTTCTAGGCGGTAATGAACTTCAATAATGTGTATAAGTCTCTTGGTAGTCGGTTGCATGGAATCATGGAATGGTACTCGTCTCACCAATAATTAAAAGAACAACGCATGCAAGCTCTTTTTGTGTGTCCCGTACCCCAATCCATCTCTGGTGGTAAGTTGCTTAAAGTCTCACAAAGTGTAGTACACATCCCTGAACTGACTAGCAAAAGTCTGCGATTTTTAGTTCGCCCTTGTAACACACTTAATGTCCTGATGGATGACATCGCCTTCGTGAATGTTTTGACTGACTGTGAAATGCTTTGTACAGAGTTCCTTATGGAGCGTATTCAAGTATCAAATAGATTCGAGAGTCATCATGAAAATACCCATAAAGTCACAGAATATGTGAAACACGAAGATGCGACTGGTTTTCGCGACATTGCTATTTTAGATCTCTTTTTTGAAGAGAACCTCAAGAGCTACCAATGAAATAGTTGTGCCGTACTTGAAATAGCTTCAATAGAAGGTAACCCGTGCCGGTGATTTTTATCCAAATTTGTTATTGTTTCTAGATTATCGTCATTTGAGATTTTAGTTTCGATACTTTCGTTTGCTAGGCTTTTGCTTCTTGGTTATCAAGGTAGACCCGGGATTGTTGTACTTTCCAGGCTCTGTCCCATTTAATTTTTTAATTGATTTTTAAATTTTTCCCACTGATACGCTTTTTTGAAATCACTATAAGTACACAATTTTTTTTAAACATTTTGAAACTTTAAGATGTTTTGGTTTGCGCCAGATTTTGGCTTGATTCTTACAAGTTTGTAAAATATTTTGTTTATCTTGCCAGAAGCAGTGAAGAAGGAAAATATCAAGGCGAAGCGAATGTCTTGGATGCCGGTAAATGTTTCCATAGGTTTTTTCAAAATGTATTTATAGTTTATAGCCAAAGTTGTTTAACGATTTATAAAGTAATTACACCGACTTGAAGTATCTACCTCGTTACATCATTGGTTTGGAGACGACACGGTTTGTCTCTTCGATGGGAATTTACGAAAAACCTATTCGCATCGGCAATCTCAATGATTTGTTACCACTTCAACAGCTCAGAGATACATAGGTAATTACAATGACGTATCATACGTAGTATGTACAACTGAACAATGTTTGATATGTCGATCTGTTAAAGCTGATTGCACATCTAAAGACAAATCGTGCTCTAAAGTTCACTCTGTTATGAACCACACAAACTCGTTTAACTCAAGTCATGTAATCATAATAAATACGTAAAAGTTAATAAAAAAAATAAAAAAAATAAAACAATTCAACCATCGACCATATAAAGTGCCGTCATTGGGAAAACTTAATTCATTCTATTGACAATATTTTCTCATTTTTGTCTTCGTATTTTATTATTGGTTCCATCAAGGCAGTCATTGTTGCATAAACAAAAAGAAAAACAAAAAAAAATTTATAATAATTTGTCTTGGTAACTAGGCAAGGGTGATACATGAGCTGTACGAAATGCAAATGCTTCGATGCCTTCAGCACATACTAATCACCGCACAATCGTTTTTCCAATATTTCCAATCAAATTCGTCATTTAAAATTCCTTAGACGTAGTGACAGTCGTATACCTTAATTGCTACTTAAAAAGGCTTACATTCGAACATGACGAATCTAAGACTGTTGCGACATAGCCACAGCCATGGCATGTACTTAACTACATACAATACGTAACTATAGTAGGAAGACGTACTAAATGCATATTTGGAAATATTTGCTGAGTAAAACTTCCGGACTGGCTTGGTGGTGCCATTTTGAAACTACAACCGACTTACAAGACGTAACCAACCTAAGTGCGCAGAATATGAGTCTGGCTGAAAGGTTTTAGTTCTAGTCACACTAAGATCCCTTTTCGATTATTCATTTCTTACCCTTTTGTGAGTAATGCCTCTCATTAAATTTATATTTTATTTTTAAGACGTGATGGCTATGTTTACATTATAATTTTGACCAGATTTAACGACCAAAATGTCTATGCAAACACAGACAAACGTTTAATGGGTTATAAAAAAAAACATACGTACAAGGTCACTGTAATGATACTTTCAAATTCATGGTTACTTCAATTAAGATTAGACCTTTGGCGCGGTTTATAAACGTGTGTGCAATAGTGACGGGACTCTTGACCCGAAATAAGGGAATTTCGACCAGCAAATGAAGAACTCCCTACACTTAAAGTGAGTGAATGAGAAGTGTTGTAATAAATACAGACACTTGTGTGAGCGATACTAGTTTTTAATGTCTAATTGTACATTAGCCCAAGACCCAAAAGCCTTTTCTACATATCACTCACTGTTTTGATCCAAAACTAATCAGAAACAGAAATCAGAATTCATGTCACGCTTGGGTAGTCTTGGATTTAGTAAACTTCGAGATACTAACATGCAAATTGAAGGAAATGTAAGAAGACTCAAAAATACATAGCAATGCCAAGCAGCTGGTAGCTAGGAGCTGCCTTTAAGCCCGGAACGCAAGGTTTTAGAAACAGTGAAGGAAATCTAGTCACCGAAGCACAGGGAATGGTAGATATATTTAAAGAGCACTTCCAGCAGAGAGTGATAGGACAAGAAGAAAACTCGCGTCCAGTCAATGAAGAAGCCATCCTACCTCCCAGTTTTGAAGAGTTTGGCTCAGCTTAGGAACAACAAAGCCACCAGCGGAGCGCAGGGTGCATGCACCAAAGTATGGGTGTATGAAGCCATGTCCGGTGCCGAAACTCTATATGTTCCATCTTCAAGAAGGGCGGTCCTATGTCTTGCAAGCACTATCGAGTCATATCCCTACTTAATGTCGCATATAAGATGCTATTCAGTGTATTGTGTGAACTTCGGAAACTTTCTGTACCAAACTTATCGGTACGTACCAGTGTGGGCCCGGCCCGGGAGATCGAATATCGACCAATTTTTAACACAAAGGCAAATCCTGGAACATACCAAAGAACCTCAAAACAAATATCAATTCCACGAGTGAAGATTCGGCAAAAACTTACCCTAGCAAGCCGCTGCTACTTCGGTTCGGGAAAGCAAATGGGTTCAGAACTCTTAACGGGAAAGACGAAATGCATCCTCTACAAAACATTGATCCTGCCAGTTCAGCTATAAGGAGCCTAGTGCTGAACGATTAGCAGGAAAGCAGAGCAGATTTTTGAGAGAAAAATTTTTCGTCAAATTTTTGATCCGGTATGCGAGAAGGGCGAATGAAAAAGAAGAAGATATAACCGCGAACTCCATGAGCCAAGATGTGGATGTGATCTAAGAAACCAAAACACATCGACTACACTGGCATGGCCACTTCGACCGAATGGACAATAATGCTCCGGGAAACCAGATCTTCGAATCACATCCCCCAGGTTCGAGACGTCAATGAAAACCGAACCTCCATTTTAAGGACCAAGCTATCGCGGATGCCAGAGCGATTGGTCTGGACAACTGGAATCAGTGTGCGCGTGATCGACGGGAGTGCAAGCCTCAGGCACAGAAGTAGTGCCAACAAAATGTCACTCTGGATCAACATTATGTTTGTTCGCGTACTCTCCCACTTAAACTTTGGACAATAATGGAGCATTGGTGTCCATTCGCTCCACATGTCCTAGCCATCTTAAACGACTGATGCGCATTTTTGTGACTAGGTCGATGTCGCAGTACAGCTCGTATAAATAGTCGTTGAATCTCCTCCTCCAAAGCCCGTCAACGCAAACGGGACGGAAAATTGGACGAGAAACCATTCTCTCGAGGCGACTGAGGATCTCTTTATCAGCTTTAGGCAGAGTCCATGCTTCATCGCCATAAAGCAGGACTGGAATGATCAGGATCTTGTATAGAGTCTACTTAGTTCTTCGGTATTGGGCTCTGCTACTCCATTGCCTTCTTAGCCCAAAGAAAAAGCAATTGGCAAGAGTTATTCTTCGTCTTAGTTCTGCTGAGGTGTTGTTTTCCGATGTTATAGCAGAGCCGAGGTAGATGAAGTCCCTTACTACCTCAAAGTTGTAGCTGTCGATTTTGACATTCTGTTCAGTTCGTCGTTATTATGTGTCCCTTCTCGTTGACAGCCCTCGTTTACCGCTAAACCCATTTTGACAGCTTTTCATTCGATTTATTGCCATTAATTTCGAACCAGCTGTGGTCGAAAATGTGGTTTCGTTTGAATATTTTGTTGCGTATCTGTCAGAATCCTTATTGTACAGAAAGTGACAGTTGGTGGCCCATTCTATAGGGTACTACACAACTCATACTGACTGAGTTTAAGTCTTTCTTGATATCTAGTTTCTCATAGCAAAGTAATAACTTTTTTTTATTTTTTTCCATTTCAGATCTACGACCAACTTGTTAGAAGCAAACAAGTTCGAGTGTGCTCTTGCAAGTGAAAGCCAACCAAGTTCGTTCGGTCAGCGTTCAAACATTCGAACCACCAAACCCACAACCGCAGTGTGAAAGTGACACTTTCATTTTTCAAGCGTTGCATCAAGCGGTCGCTTTGTTTGTTTGTTTGTTTATTTATTTTGTTATTCACGCACCTTGAGGAGGAGAAGAAGCAGAAGAAGAAATAGAAGAATTTATTTGTATCTGATAAATGATAAATGATGTGAAATTCGTAATACGAGCCATTAATAAGAATAAGAAGGCGAGTCATCGTCTGCCCGTATTTATCACCTGTGAATTTAGAAAATGAAAGCGAGCCTTGCGTAATAATTCCCAATGCAAACAGCTGACACTCGGGCGAATACTTCATCATAAACTGTGTGTCGGAACGAAGCACAGCACAGCACAGCACAAAGAGATCGTTTTGTGGCTGAGTAGATAAATGAATTTGTTTATAAAATTAAACACAAAGTCTACATCCAGTGTTACAAGATGCACGGAGCAATCGTGGTATTTATCGCGTGTTTTGCGATACACACATTTGCAGCAGGTGAGTAGGTGGCTAAAAGAGTTTAATTGATCGAATAAGTTGGTATCCGTATAAGTTAAACATTGCGAAGTGGCGGAAGTTGAACATGTAATGTTGTTAATTTTTTGTATTTATTTATTTATTAGGATGCCGATGAAGTAAACTTGTTTTTTGTTTGAGCCTCCAGTTAGTATTATTCATCGGTTGGTCGCTAAAGGCATTGAAACCACTTCAGTTGGAATACACTGTGTCAACAGACGTGTCGGGTTGCAACTACAGCTAATGGGACATTTCTTTACTGGACTCTGTGGTGACTGTATCTTCTCCTTTCTCTTTCCTACCGAGTGAGATATATAAAGGTGCTTGTACCTGCAGTCTCTCACTCTTGGGACTCGAACATTTGCTGACGGACATTTGTTTGCAAAGTATCTTCCAAAATCCGTTCTCTTCAGTGGATACTGGATACACACGTATTCGGAGGCAACTTCCTGTTGACCTCTGTGCAAGACATAAACGAATGCAAAGGGGCGTGGTCACAGATAGTATGCAGTTGAATCCTATACTACTGTCATTTTATTGACATCGTTTTGAGGGTACTAGGTGGTAGGTCACTGTCTTTCCGAAGGAGGATGGTTTCCTCCGACCTTAGTCTCCGAATTTCTTCCTAAGTGGAGATCAATCTACCCTTCAAGGAAATTTAGTAGAGAAGAGGATGAGAATGTTGTACGAAACTCATTACAAAAAAAAATAAATTTTTTTTGCCGCAACAGGTCTACGGGACCATTCTAACCTAGCTTCTCACAACCACTCGTGTTGTGCGTGTTATATTCTTCACACGAATGACAGGGGTTTTCCATGTCTGAAGGGCAATTTGTTATTTGAGAAGCTTTCTCATGACAGTTGTACTCTCGTATATTTGTCAGACGTTCGCGTGGGTCGTTAAAAAATGTTTGGCTGGGATTTGAACCTTAAACCACTTAAGGCCACAGCACCCACATGGAACTCCTTATGAGATGTATAAAAAGGTTTTAGTATGAAGACTACTTTGATTCTTCTCAGAAGTGTGGGGGTATATCCAAAGTTTGGACAAGCTCTGTCTGTGGTAGTATCATGTTTACTGCGATAGTTCTTTACAGACTTTTGTGTGCATATCACATTGCCAAGACACCTTTAAGATTCCTTCTGCTAGCAATTTCTGCATAGGCTTAGACTTTCAGTGGGAAAGAGCAATTTAACCACTGATTACTTACCAAAAAAACTGGGTGCTCCTGAGAAGCCCGGAAATTTCGATCCAGGACAATGAGAATTCTAATCGAATGAGTCCCTAAAATCTTGTCAAGCTGAATTCTCCAATCTCATATCTATGGATCGGTCATACTTCACGTATGCTTACTAATTTACTTCCTTTAATTAATACAGTCGAAATCGCTTATGACGATTCACGTTGTACGACCAGTCGCTTATAACGTTCACTTTCCTTTCATTTGGTTGGTTTTATTATATTTTTTACTATTCTTTCGTCTGGTATAACGTTGTCGGATATAACGACTTTTTTTTCGGTCCTTTCGCCGTCGTTATAAGTGCCTTCAACTATCCAGCAGAAGTTGACATTTGGTGACTTCACTGGCTGATCTGTAAGTACTTAAATCACGACAATCGTCTCTTCTCGGAAAGTGTGAATCCCAGTCGTCTGCAACACTCTGAGACTCACAACAATGAGACTCATGCAATAAATTGGTCTTTTATGTTTGCTGTTAATTTGCTGGTAGTTTCCTCTATGCGCCAAATGATTCCCGAACTAATGGCAAGCTCAAAACGACCTATCTTACAGTATTACAAGTCACCACCTTTGGCAAAACAATTGTTGAGGCGGAAATCTCTCACCATTGCCTTCGTGCTCACATGAACCATGTCTTACTATTACATGGTTCAGCACTTCGATGTCGTTCTTTGCCTTCGCTATGCCGAACTGTTTATAGGCTTTAGACTGTAGGTCGCACCTTGTCTCAAATTGTCCATGACCCTGACCGTGACGCTAGTTGAATTTGATTAAGAACTAATATATCACCAACATACCCGACACCGAAGCAAAACAGACTAATTTCCTTTTAGATTTCAATTTCAGATGGAGGACACCACAACGGGAGGCTCTTGACGAGATTAACGACAGAAAGCTATTGAAAGCGGTTCAAGAATCCGTCAAAGAATGGGAGTCGAGCCGTCAAACGCATCAAAGGTTTGCGATAAATAAATTAAAAAACTATTAAATCCTCTTCGTGTCATCTTGTAACAGAAAGAAAAGAGCCGTAAAAAGAGTCTGCTACGACGAGTTAGGATGCTTCGATGATTCGGGACCATTCAGTTATTTGGAAATGCTACCAGCATCACCAGAGGAAATCAATACGAGCTTCTATTTTTACTCTACAAAAAATAGGTGAGCTTAATATATGTATGTACAATGTAGAGTGAAGAACCATAAATATGAACTGGTTATTTCAGAGATAAATCTGTTATGAACGTAAGGTTTCATCACCGTGAATGGACTGAGCTAGAGGGTTTCTAGCCAAAAAAATCTTCTTTTACAATCAGACAAGACGTTACCAAGAAATGTATGAGAAACCTTTGAAAAATACCCTCAAATCTAGTTGACCTTAAGGAAATGTTATGGGTTTAGTGCTTCATTTCAAATTTTGAAAAATCTAAGTCGAAACACCGCTAGGTTGTATCTTCTTCTGACGTCCAGTCACCTAATTTGTGTGTCGTTGATTTCTCCCTGCACGTCGAAGTAGATCCTGAGAACTGAGGTGACATTCGATGAGGTTATGTGAACTATATACGTCGTAAGAACTGTTTACACGAACTTCCATTTGGTATATGCGTGTTGGGCGAGACTCTTAAAGTGCGTAATAACAAAATCAAGCGAGACCTGGCGTCAAGCGAAGTTCAGGCTAGAGTTAAAGTAGCTGACACCTATCGCCAGTACACTTACACTATAAGAACCTTGTGTACCATTGAAAGTAGGATTTATGAGGGCAAACTAGACGTAATAAACAGGCTTTTAGACCGAAGATCGTATATTGTAGGTGATGATGTAGATGTACATACTTACTTCCGAATTGGAGGCTCTTTCCAAACTTTTCCAATGAATATCTCCCACCAAGCGTTCCTAGCTATTACTGTCTTAAAAATAAGTCAGTCAGATAGTTGGAGACTAAAGACTAAAGCCTTAAACAGCCGTTTTATGGTTCTGAAAAAATATCTTGGAAATGTACCTACGAGGGATTACCCGGCTTCGTGGTTAAATTTCAGGAAACTCTTCACCAATTTGTAATCCCTTCCTGTATACAAGAATAAATCTAAGATGCCTATCGGTAATCGGAACCGATGGGCGTAACCTAATTACTTTGCTTCCCGAACCATAGCAATGTTTTCTAAACAGAAGTCCAAGCTGTGATGGAACACTGCATTGAAGCCACCACAAGAAGGTATCAACTTTTTTAACGACAGCCTGCTAAATGCAGACTTGTAAGGTGCTGTCGCTTTAAAATTCTTGGAACACAGCACAAGGTTGTACTCTGCCAGGTAATGAAGGCCAATAAATTAGCTAGGAAAGGTTTACAATTTAAATCAGAAGAAGCTGACAGCTTGGAGTTCATCGCGCACACTGGGAGGCACACATCAGATGGTCCTCCCTGGACACTTGTGTTGTTACAAGAAATACGTAGCCTTCCTTTAACAAAAGTAGGACCGACAGAATTATGCAAAAGTTACTGTCCTAGTACCTAACCTGACCTAGGTATAGATCTTACTAGGAAACAAAACCTCTGCAACTTTAGTAGATCGATTGGATCGAGTTAAATCACGTTCTTCAGTCTAACAAGATTGAAAAAGCGGATTTTTTGAAGATGGCGGATCCATCTCTAAAAGCGAATGTGGTCCCAGATGGTTACTTTTTCTGTAAGCAAGTACTTCACTTTCTATGAGAAGATGTACTGCAGTAAGTTTTTGCTTCGATTTAGATTTTCATAGAAGAAGAATCCCAATTTCGATTTGGGGAGGTCATTCCCAAAGTTTAGCCCATTTTCTTCTTTTTTCAGTTCTTCTTGTATTTCCAATTCCAGTTTATAATTTTCTAGTCGTTCCCCACTAGCTCGAAAACTGCTTTCTTTGCCTCCACTCCTATGTACTTTTCTAGACTGGCCCAGTCTGTACATCTGTATACTATCAGATTCCTTGTCAAAATTTTTGTAGTAAATTCTTTGTTAGGAAAATACTTATTAGTGATAGGAGATCTCCTCCTTTTGGGTAGTCCTAGGCTTATTGCGTGTTCTGTCACTCTTTTCCCTCAGCAGTTCTGGTCTTTAGCATCTCACATAACAAAGAAATGTTTTCGACTTCTTCTGTTAGCCTTGTAGCAGGTGCTATAGAAGACGTCAGTATCTGTTCTGTGATGCCCGATAAATCGAATGCAATGACCCTGTGAAAGAAAGAAAATATGTTAACTAAGATGATTCAAGATATTAACAAGAAATTTCTTATTTTATTTGTCTAGGAGTGATCAGCCACTAATGGAGTTACCATTCATAAACATGACAGCCACGTTTGCCAAAAAAGAAGAACCAACACAGAATACGACATCTGACACAGCAACACCCCTTTCAAGATCATCCTTCACCCTTGACGATCTGCGAGGACTGGATCAACTATCTGTACGTGTTATAGTACACGGTTTCGGATCAGCGTGCCCGCATGTGTGGATCTATGAGATGAAAACCGCGCTTATGGCTGTCGAGAATTGCATCGTTATATGCGTTGACTGGGCGAACGGAGCTACGTTTCCAAATTATGTCAAAGCAGCTGCCAATACGAGGCTTGTGGGTAAACAAGTTGCAATGTTGATCAATAACCTCAAAGAGCACAAAGGTTTGGATCTAGCCAAGACGCACCTGATAGGATTCAGTTTGGGTGCACATGTGTCTGGTTTTGCCGGAGCCGAGCTACCCGGACTGAGTCGAATCACTGGCCTAGATCCTGCTGGTCCATTATTCGAAGCTCAGCACCCGAAGGTTCGTTTGGATAGCAACGATGCCAATTTCGTCGATGTCATTCATTCGAATGGAGAGAATTTGATTCTGGGTGGACTCGGCTCGTGGCAACCTATGGGACATGTGGACTTCTATCCGAATGGAGGTAGGGTTCAGACTGGTTGTTCAAATTTGTTTGTTGGTGCCGTGACGGATTTCATTTGGTGTGAGTCATACAAACTTGCAATACAAGTGCAAACAATATAATAACTTTGATTTGAATTCCAGCACAATCTACAGAGGACGAAGAAGGACGTTCACTTTGTAATCACCGACGGGCCTATAAGTTTTTCATTGATTCAGTGGCTCCTAGGTGTCAATTCCCTGCGTTTCCGTGCAACAGCTATGATGACTTCCTTGATGGGAACTGTTTTCCGTGTTCCAAATACGAAACGAATGCCACCAGTAATGGTGCAAAGTGCGGCAACATGGGCTACTACGCTGATCGATCAACTGGGCGTGGTCAATTGTACCTGGTGACCCGGGAAGAGGAGCCCTTTTGTGCGCATCAGTTCCAGATTCAGATATTCAATTCATTTAATGATCTTCCTCTGAGGACCATTGGCCGAATTGAAGCAACACTTGAGGGAGAGGGCGGACTGAATGAGACATTCCTCATATCGGAGTAAGTACAGGGTTGTGCTGGCCTTAAAAATCATTTAATTTTCGTTTTCTCTCCTCTTTTTAGGAAAGACGATACAGAATTTTTCGCTGGAGACATTATTACCAAAATAATTGTCCCCCATCCTGCCTTGGGATTCCCTACAAGCCTAAGCCTGCAGTACAAGTCCTACAGCGGGTGGTTATCGAAGGGCCTGCCACATTGGGATATCGACAAAATCCTTTTAACAGACAGTTTTGGGCGCAGTCATTCGGTTTGTAAGCCGCAAGTTAAATTGTCTTCTGGCAGTCCTATCCATTTCAAGCTCCTGCCGGGTAACTGTGAGATTCCCAATGAGCATGACTACGGTAGTTTCACCACTGAAAGTGCTACGGAGAAGCCCCCGACAACTGAAGGAGAAGACGAGGCTGATGGTGTAGAGGCAATTAAGAGACGAAAGGATGAAGCCAACCTTGAAACGGACGCAGACAAAAAGCGCAACAAAACCCAGGAACTAAATGGAACCACAGAAGGTGCATGGCACTCGATCTTGGAGGGCAACTCCCTAGACAAAGAAGTCGGCGAGACAAGTAGAAGTCTATCGGAGATCTCGGAGATATTTGAACCTGTCTTGAAAGATCGCCGCTTGGCGGTGAACAAGGGCCGAAACCTACAAACCGATGATAGTCTTGATGAAATCGTCGAACCCCTTCTTAAGTCCACCACCCCAAGGCAAAGGAAAATCACATCAAACGATAACTCTCGATCGAATATACAGAACTTGAGGGTAAACAGCTCAGAAATCATGACCATTCAACTTCTTCCCTTCAAAATTGGCGAATTGCTGGAACGTGCAGAGAGATACGCTAGGGAAACACTCCTCCCCTTGATATCTGTCCAAGCTCCGAAGTTCTTTAACTTGGGCAACAAAGAGGAAGAAAAGGGCGAGGAACGAAAACCGAGGTACATTCCTCGCATTGAGGAAGACTACATTCGACGTCAGCTGAACACAACAGTTGGGGTGAAGAAACCACCCCAGACATACGACCTGATGCCTGCCGAATCGGGAACCCATCGGAACATTTTCGAATTGATGCGCAACAAGAACAGACGGCAGGGCAACGACGAAACACACCTGTTCAATGAGGTGGCATACTATGCCAATGATCTGACGGAATCGCGGGCTCTAAAGCCTCTGAACGATGTGCGCGAGGTTGTCCACATCGAACTTCCGACTTACAGGCCCGCGGTGCGGAAAACCTCGGATCGGAGGAAAGCTCAGCGACTGAATTAGTTTTTACTTAAGTTACAGGTTTTATTTTTTGTTTTGTTCTTCGAATTTATTTAATATTGTTTTTTTTTTATTTAATTTTATTATAAATTTTGTTTTGTTTTGAAAAAAAATAACAAAGACAAACGTTTTCTAGTCTAGCGACAGTGACTGCATGTTGCATTGATTTTGTCAAGTTTCGATTACCAGTGAGGTTGGTTTGTTAAATATTATCCTTAGGGCTCACCAATACGATTAATTATTTATAGTGTGTAAACTATTTTATTGTAACTTTTTATGTATATTATGAAATATAATTTCTATTACTAAAGACCCTCCAGTCGAATTGTTTTCTAGAAAGCAGGGATGTTTATTTTTCTTTTTTTTCAAAAAGAAGTTAGGAACGACTTTAGTTTTTAGGAAAAAAATGTCAAACAAAACTTTAGATGACGGTTCACGTTAAGATAACAAAACTAATGGTTCATAATTCTATAAAAATATGATTTCAAAAAAATTAGAAGAAATGATGGAGCAAGATAACATTTGAATTGAAATTGAACTTCAGAGTCCGATCCATGTGTAGTAGAGTGTTGGACAAGCTCAACTGTGGGTTCAGAGGTCTTCTGGTTGTTAGGATACTCTGGACACCAGACAACATTGGACTGTTCGCATACTTTCTTCACCAAAATTCATAGATTATGAAATTTCAAGGAGCGGGTAAAAAATTCTCTCAAAGAGAGGTGAAATCACACAAATGTAAACGAACGCGAAAGCTTCGAAATTTGCCCACTTTTTAAACGTCAAATGAAAATGTATACAAATACACAAGTGCAGATCTCTGACAGATTTGACAGATTTCATAAATCAGTGCAAAGAAATTTCCTGCACTAAAATTCGTAGCATGGGGAAATTCCTTACTCTCTCGTGAGCACTTTCTCTTACGAAAAACTACGAAACTTTTGCGTACTCGAACCGGGGCCTTATTTTGTATACCGTTTCTATAGCAAATGTATTCGATAATCGGAAATTGGCATTTTCCAACCAACTTTAGACTAGACTGTCTTCTAGCAATCGGTAGCTGTGGGTTTATTGCTCAATGTACGTTGGAAAGTGTAAAGCTAAACTTCCTTCGACAGCCGAACGTTTTTCACAAACCTCATGCGTCAGTTGCAGTTCCATAATGTTTGAATTATTCTCTCCGTTCAATATTTTCCAATCATCCTTTGCCATCCTCAAACCAGATACTAACACTGTCCACTATTTCTATGTAACGAATTCTCCAAGTATAAAATTTAAGTGACGCTTGGTATTTCTTTTGACAATCTAACTTTCGGAAATGTTTGGTTTTGACCAGGAAGCATCAATCTGAAAATCATACAAAATACGAATTCACTTAAGAATAGGATTTCGTTTTCGTATCGGAATCCGAATCCGAAAGCAATACAAAATAGACTCAAGGATCTTGTGAATTTTTTTAGATTTTCGTACAAAATTCGTTGGTTTGGGTGAATACGCGAACAGACATAATGTGTAATCGTGAACAACTTTTAGTCCAGGATTTGATTGTTGAAGGAATTAGATACCTTTGTAGCAGAATTCAGTATTTAGGTTGGCAGTTGGCGTTCATTAAGTTCTCCAGTATTGAGTCTACAGTTCTTGATGGAAAAGTTTGTTTGGGCTACTGATACTTCTGGTCCCTTTGCTGTTGCACCTAGGTATAGGCCAAATATTGGTTGCTGAAAACTTTGATCTCGAGATTTTAAACAAATTCGACATAAATATGATGGAGACCTACGACAAAGCTCTTTTGAAAAATGGCTAGTTCTCGAATATTTCGGCTTAAATTATTATCTGAGGGTTATAAGACAAATGCGAGGTAATACCGTACCAAATGTTGAAACTGCTTTGTTCACATTCGAAAAATCTATATTTTTCAATTTTTTTTTACCAGAAAACTTATTGGCCTTCAATTTTTAAGAATTCACCTTACTACGCCCACTTTTTGAAGACATTTTCCTCCTTTATAGTACTCGTGAAATGTTAGGATGCAATTCCAACCAAAAAACGAGAGTCCCATCCCCACTTTACTGGGCAAGACTTGACTTTTAATCCGTGGCACCGTGGAAGAGTTTGAGCTTGAGTACACTCTTTTGGACCTTAAACCACCAACCAGACCGAGATTGGTGTGAAATAAAGAAAACATAGCCGCCGTAGCGGCCGGTATCGAAGAAGACACAGAAATATCGATTCGGTTCCTTATTCGGTGGCTTATTTTGCAGACGTTATCTATATCTTTCGTAAGGAGAGACACCAATGATCTCAGGTATAGAGCGATGTTAACCGATTTTTTGTGAACAGAGCTCGACAACATTGATATATCCAAGACGGCGCTCGGGAGCGTTCATCAATTGGCCGCGATCATGCGACTTGACACCATTCGATTATTTTCTCTGGGGCTACGTTCTTAGTCTACGCTAACAAGTCAACCACTTTGGACAAGCCCGAGGCCAGAATTCGAGGCGCCAACGCCACACACATTGAACCGAGTCTTCAGTAATTGGACCGACTGCTCGAAGCACTGCCAGCGAAACCGAGGCGGCAATTTGAATGATGTTCTATTTCACACATAATGGCATGAATGTCGTTCTTATCTGGTCACCCTGTATTCTAATTGTGTTTATTCACGAAAATTCTGACACGGGGGTTATAGACAGAGGTTTCAGAACCTTAAAAATTGCTCACTGCTCACGAGAATAGCCAAACAAATCTCACATAAAATCAATAAATTCAAAAGGAGACAACAAATTAAATGTTGGGTACCCTTTGCTCCATATAATCTCCTGTCAACGCGTCGGAAGACTCGCAACTAGGCACCCTACATCTATGCCAAGGGATCGTATCTCTCTTTTAAAGTCCAGTCGTGAACTTTATTTTCAAAGCGATTCCATGGAAATGCGATTTCATAAAGAGTCCATAAGACAAAGTAAGTACAGATTACATTCCATGCGTTCCTCGGGTGACAAGCAAACATTACTGTTCATTGCGCCATTACCACCTATGCCCCCAGGTTACACCAAACATTCATAATACAAAATTCCAAGAATATTGTACAACAAAATACTCAAAGATAAGTGTTCCGAAACCACCGCATCCACTTTACCACAACCTATGAGAAAATACGCTGTTGGGTTTGCTAGGGGGTCAGTTAAAATCGGAATGCATCACTGCTTGTCACGCAGCTAATGCAATCGTACCATAAACATTAAACTCTAATGAGACATCAATGGACTCTACTTTACACAAAAATAAATACCCACTTACCGATCGCGAAAAATAACGATCTACGCTTAACTCACTCTTGAGATCAGTGCTCGTTACGCCAATATGTACATCAGTATATATGTTTTAACTAAAATTTTCAATGATTCACCAAAGAATTCAAATTATTTTCAGTGTAATCATGCTGTTGTACATGCGTCAAGTAATTTGTGACAAATAACACATTTCGCTTAAAACCAAATGACACTGTTCTTTGTTTTTTTTTTTTTTTTGTTACACCATATAATTTTATCGCATTAATTTGATTACCTAAATTAAAACATTATCTGTGTTCCTCGCATTACCTCGATTATACTCATCCCTGGTTACAGAACGCGTGAAGAAAATAATATCTCATTCCGAAAAAATGCGACAATTACCTCTGGGTGCTGTATAATCAGTGAAATGATTTATCTTTACAATCTGGGAAAGCGTTGATGGAGTAAATACGAAAACAAATCAA
Organism: Xylota segnis; assembly: GCA_963583995.1. Lineage (NCBI taxonomy): Eukaryota > Metazoa > Arthropoda > Insecta > Diptera > Syrphidae > Xylota > Xylota segnis. The sequence goes on from OY757237.1 coordinate 40,749,198, forward strand.
GGCAACACAATAAGGAGTGCTGACAACGAGCTGTTAAGAAACAATAAAGAATCTGTCAATAAATGCGGAAAATCGTAAACAGGTCAATGCCATTACGCAGATAAGATTATGTTTTTTTTTTCTAGAATATCATAGTAAACATACGAAATTCGTGCAATAATGATAGCTTTACCGAGTTAATCAGAAAACCTTTAGCCACATAAACTTTAGGCCTTTAAGCATAACTGAGTTAACAGATTTACACATTCGCTCCAAACAAAGTTCGAGGGATATGTCCCTAACCCAACATGCCCAGTACTGTCTGAAGTGGTAACGAACATTTTTTTGCCGATAAGGGAACATAATTCCCAAATTTTCGTGGAACTAATACGAATTCAAAAAAATTGGCTTCGCTCGCTAACAGAATTCCACCTTTTTCTCCGCAGGGTGTGCTCGCTCACGCGACTTCGTAGCTCCGCTAAGGCTATGTCACCAATTGGCAGGCATGCGCCTATAAGTAAGAGTGACGTATTTCTAGCTTAAGGAAAGTGGGTCGTTTCATTCGCTAATACATAGTTCCCAAGTAAGTCCCTAATTCAGTTTTTTTTCGGGACTTATGTCCTTGAATCAAAGAAATTAAGGTAGCGGTGTACATAAATATAGAAACAGATTTGGTCTACTAACTACCATTAGAATCATGTCAGATTGCATTAAACAAATCTAAAAAATCTATTTTTGGAAAGTGGAGGACATGGACCACCGCACCGAAATAACACATCTGGACATTGACACAGACTGTCGTATACTATCCTCTGATATCAATCTAAACCTTACAATAAAGAAAGAATTGGATAATCGGTAGAGCTATCAACTGAAATAGAATATCAACTTTCATGGACAGTGATAGTGCACAGACATCCATGTATGTACTTACTTCTCTGAACTTAACATTAAAATCAGACGAATTCTAGTGCTTAACACACACAACAAGCTCTTGTCGACCGAAGAAAAATGAGAAAAGTGTAGACAATCTCTCTAGAGGCTGCAGCGGCACAGAAAAGTGACGAATACCACTTTGGAGACCCATCGTCAGAAAAGCCATCATTACCTATCCTAAGAATCAAAACAACACCTGGTTGGTTCTGGGAAGCCGCACTGGTAACACCAACCCACCAATGAACTTTATCTTTCTTTTTGATTCTCAACAACAGAATGCTCTTGGCAGAGATTGAAGATTACCTGCCTCACCTACAAAACGTGATGTGTGATTCTACATCGCTACAAGTCGTATAAATTGACATTTTTTTTACGAAATAGGAAAACGAATACTCTATTGCGATATTATGTCAATATTTGTCATTATTTACAAGATTAAAATAGTTCCACCAATATTGTTTACTTTATCAGACTCACCAATGAATCTAAATAAACTCTGCTTGTAAAATAATCTCGTACAAGCTGAAGGTGCCGTGTAATAAAGTAGTAATAAGATATAATGTATTTCATTTACAAACATATAGTCGCAACTTTCGACATAATTATTGTGACAATAATGTTTAACTCAGTACTGAACTCCAATGAAGAACTATTATATACATTTTCAAACAATATATCAGATCAAAGATGTACTTGTGTACAATCCGAGACAACCAAGTCTTAACGGAGTGGCGCTGCATTTACAAGCTTGTCATAAAACAATCTATCAGCGCCTCTTGACAACACAATGTAAAGGCGGAAGACGATTAGAAACTGCACAGAGATAGGTTGTAACTACAAGTACTGGAGATCATAATGACTAGACTAGGAGACTACACGAAGGAAGTCTCGAAGATAAGAGATACTTCAAGTGAGGTCTAAGATATAAATAGAATCATGTACCGATTATGGACCGACTATGCATGTATCTATTAGTACAGCTCACCCAGAGCTCAAACTTTTACACGACCAACCTTTTGGAAGAATCAAAAAAACATAGTAGGTACATAGTATAGGTACTTTAAGGATACAGGATCACTAATTCAATTCTAGAATGAAAACATGTGAAATCAATTCATTCAAATAGAAAACTTCGAAAGGACGAATGGACGAATGGAGAAATAATATCCCACATTACACGGATGGGTCAGTAGAAATTCCGTATCTTATTATTCATTCGAAAACTCAAATGTACACCACCTTCCAAATAGAAATCTAGACAGGTTTCATAAATCAGCAATTCTGCATCAAAAATGTTGCATTCTAAAAATATCCTTTAACTTTCAAAAATTGTGTGAAAGTGAATATAACGGATCTCTTTCAAAAATTACGCCTAGATGTCAAAAGTAAATCATTTCTGAACGCTAGACCCTTTTAACACAGGACCCTATTTAAATGGGCTTGACGGACTAGATTTTGTTGACGTTTACTGGCATTAAAAAGCAATAAATTTTTGTTAAAACCTGACCAATTTTTTTTGGCCCCAACCACTAACACTTCCATCGCGGAAGTGTTCAGACAGAACTAACGATCTTGACCAGCGAATGCCTAAAAAAAAACTCCAGTCCGTCAATCCTGTGGGAACAGGGTCTAAGGTAAACACATGTCCCATTTGAACCATCCTAGAACAATGGTAGGTATTTACAAAAGCTAGGTATTTATAAAAAACACAAATCATACAAATGGGTCAAAAATTCAAAGGTAAGTAAAAAAACCTTGAGGAAACTGGTTCTGTGGAGGATCGGAAAAGCTACTGTTTGGTATAGTTGTTGGGTTCGTGGAATCACCGGTTCATTTTTTTTTTGAAGATTCAATTGAAAGAGCTGTTACTGGGCACGTTCGGGATTCTAAGCCTACTTTTTGAGATAAGGCCTAACATATGGAATGACAAACTGACTTAAAAGGTAGGTCTTACAAATCTAGTCCACTACCTCAAAAACTGCCTTATTTTTCTATCAAATTTGAGTCCTCGACCAATCAGAACGACTACCTTATGTCTAGAATTCGAAACACGCCTACTTTCAGTGGACAGGACTATAGACAAATGATGAGTTTTTGTGACGCCAAATTGAAGAAAAAGATACAGATCGTTTTTATGGTCAACTAGATGGAGCTACATATGAGTCACTCTACACGTGAAAACATTTAACTATTGCGGTCTATGTTTCTAGGTAGATCATAAGATTTAACACCATTAGATCATTTTCCTTGGGGTTTTTTGAGAAGTGGAGAAGTCAGCAACAATTATACAATCAAAAACCACATTCCGAGTCCTTGAAAATAGCCTTTAGACGTGATCGTAATGTAAATGATCCTATTTTTCAGGCTGAGATGCAACAGTCACAACATGGTCACAACTTACTTACTTAATTACTTAACGTGCTCCCGACCCGTGAAGAATCTTTGCCTGAAACACGGCAGCCTTCGGCTCTTTTCCATCCCGGGAATGTTGCTTCCAGTTCTCCAGACCAAGTTCTTTGGCATCCGCGATCACTCGATCCTTAAAACAGAGGTTCGGTCTTCCTTATCGTCTCGAGCCTGGGGACTGTGATTTCAGGATCCTTTCAGCTGGAGCATTATCTTCCATTCGCTCGGTGAGGCCAAGCCGGTGTAGTCGATGTTTTTTGGCTTTTTGTACTAAATCCACATCTTGGTACATCTTAGCTCATAGCTTAGCTTAGCTCCTTTTGGCTCCCCTATTCGCTCTCGTCGAATTTAATTTTTCATTGAAATTAAATCGAAACTTGTAACTCAGGTAAGACTCTGCTGGGTTTCGGGACACCAACAACATGGCCATCGCAAATGACCTGTGTAGAGGATGTGCATGAGCCTGATGCACATTTTTTACATCACCGCTCGGAGCAGTCTTATTTTCTGCACTACTGTAGGGGAGCCCCACCAGAATGAACATAACCATAGGCTACACCACGCCCTACTGGGTGGTATTAAGACTTAAGTTTGAACGATAGGCCTAGTCTGGATTGTCTCATCCGGGGGCTCATCTTATTTATTAAAAATTTAAGCACAATGGTAGATACAATGATATCTTGGTGTATCTGCACCTAAAAGTTTAATCTAATCTGAGATAACTTAGCCCAGGGTCAGTTACCTATATGGTGCCTACTGCCTATCACTCAGAATATTCGTTGGAAAGTATGATAAGAGATAGATTCATGGCACTTAAAAGAGATTTTCAGTTTTATTTTCATGATCTCAAGACTAACGTTCATCCACCTTCTCAACTTAATTCTAAAGATTCATACAACAAGGAGAGACTGCTTATGGCTTAGTCTAAAGCCAATAAGTTGGTCGTAACATACTTAAGTTAGTAAAGCTAGTTCTAAGCCTGTTTGTCTAGCTTGTACAATTTTTTGAATGAATTAATAAAAATGCATTAAAAATGAAAAATGACTGTTTATGGCTTACGACACAACATACTTTATAGCTTGCGAGTCGTAGAGTCAACAAACCCATCACTGGTGCGTGGGATTTACATTGCGGTTTCTGTGATGATTGGTGCGCGTTTGCTTCAGTATATTGGGGGTTTTATGCGATTTGAATCCTGGGTCTCCCCCCCATATCAGTCCAACGAATATGCAACGTCAATTTGATGTGATGTCAGCGATAACTATTCTTGTTAGAAAGGTGGCTTGGGAAAAACATTCAAACCCCAATGCATCACCTAAACAGGTCTCTGATCTACATATGTACTCGTACATCTCAACTCAAAATTATAGTTTCAGGCTCACATGTCAGAAAATCTTAACTACAAACTACAAACATTTCAATTATTAGTATTTTTATTTTTTGCATCACGATATAAAGTTTATTTGTTTGTTTTTATCTTAGATACATGTTAGCACAAACCGCGTGAGAACTTATTGTCAGTTGTTCGACAACAAAACCCAACCAAACTAGCAAAGTCAACTAATTGCTTTTAAGATAAAAAAAAAAGATATTTAACTTTGTGTTTCATTCATGAGATATGAAATTGTTACCTGGCTATGAGCGAGACAGGTGATTCAACAGAAAGTACATATTCTTTCTTCCATTGTCGCTGATGAAGGTCGCAGTTTCACCTAGACCTTCTCAGTGATCCGAGAGGTGGTCGGAAATCGTTCAGTTATAATTTAGCACCGGGTAGTAATGGTAGTGAGCTTTAAAATATCTATTAAATAAATTTATACGATTAAATTAATTATGGAGTTACAAAATACATCACCCAATCCTGAAGTAAGTGTTTGTTGTTTTTATCTAGATCACCGGGAATCGCTTTTATTTTGATCTCGCATGCGTAGTTACGGAATGAAGTTAGAACTTTGTAATAACGCCATAAAAACGAGTTATTTGCTAGTGGATATGTTGATTTAGAATGGATTTGATTGAGTTGGACACTGTAGTGGGTGTGCTGGCCGTTAGTGTTCGAAATTTTTTCCTAAAGTAATCGATCGGTAGCATGTATCTGCTAATGCAATCCAAGGGACTTGATCAAAAGTGATTTTAAGGAAGTTGTTGCTTTGTAGTCCTAAATTGGATTCTTAGCCTTTTATTGGGACTAAGTATGTGGCGGAGTAGAAATATTGACTGTGGATTACAATGTGATGATCGAGAGTTTAGACCCCTGGTGCTTGCATAAAAAAAATGACCTAAGTGTGGAATTGTTTTGTCAATTACTTGTTTGTGGTTTTGCTGGATGCCGTGTTTTTGAAATGAAATCATTCCTAACGAGGTAAAAAGATAAAAGCTTAAACGATCCAGCAATTGCAGCAATTTTCATTGACGTGTTACATTATCATCTTACATCGAATTGAAGCAAACATGACAATGGGTTCCAAGGAATGTTAATAAATATTTAGATTGGAGTTTCTATTTGCAAGATGTTTCTGAAATTACAGTCGGGTTTCGCGCCTTTATTAGAACTGGTTCGTAAAAACTAGACAAACAAAGACTAAAGGAGTATGAATGACACTTTAATGTTCGATTTTTTGTTGCAATTATGGCTTAAAACTTTCCTCAAAAACAGTTTATCTTCAAAAATAAATAATCTCTAGGTGAAGCAATAAGAATACACACACAAATTCTAGACGCCATTTTGAATCAATGTGGGTTTTGTTCCTGCTATTCAAGTGCTACAGCTTACTAGTAGTAGACGATCATGTAGTGTCCATTCTCTCTTTATATCATGGCCATCTCAAACGACTGATTCGAAGTTAAACAGTCGTTGTACAACTTGTATGGTTCGTCCTTGAATCTCCAACTCCAAAGCCCGTCAACGCAAACGGGACTTAAAATTGTACGAGGAATCTTTCTTCTGAGGATATCTTCATCCACTTTAGACAGAGTCCAAGCTTCACGACATGGCTCTGTATAGCTCGTTTCTACATATAAATGTTGTCAAAGATGGTGAGTATCGACCTGAACTTCTTGAGATTTCTCCAAAACCTGCTTAAGGGTGATGAAATGTGGACATTCCTGAAACCACACTGATAGGGGCCACTGATTAGGAATTCACCTCAATCGTTTTTGTAGCGCTCGCCAGTGATAGTTCTGGTGTTATCAGTTGGTTTTGCAGTATCTGAGTTTTATATAGAAACGTCCTCATGTTTTTCACCAACATACACTGCTGAGAGTAAGACACTCCTTATTTCGGAACACTTAACACTCAGTTCGTAACTTTTGCCGTATCTCTTGTCGAAACGTGCTACACGACATTGAATAGTTAGAGGTACTGTCTGTCGTTCCTCGTCGTGTTTTCGCGTATCTTCTCTACACAGCTGTCAATACTAGGATGACAATCGCCATTTGCAATTCATGTATTACATCTTGGAGTTTCTTAATAGATACTTTGACAGTTTATGTATTTAAATTCTTGTTCTACTAAATATTATGAATTTGTTGTGACGGTAAGTTAAGTAATTCGCATTCGATCTTACAAAATATCGTGACCGCACTAAACGACATTCTTATTTCAGAATAATGACTTAATTCTTCGTTTGTTTCTAGGCAATGATCTGCATACATATTTATGTATCAGTAAGGGCTATATTTTTCTTTCAGATTCTCATTCTTCAAACTCAACGAGAGCATTTGGATAGCTCCTCATAAATACTTGCTTTCTATTTTCCACTCATCACCCCTTAAGTGTCCTACCCACTTAGGACTTTTTCAACTCCTGAGTACCATTTTTTCGTTTTAGTCTTAGTTTGGGGCTTGAGTTTGATTAATCACATTTTTTCACCATCAGTCCGAATGCAGACTTTACTGTCCACCACGACTGGAGACCCTCTACCCTTTCCCAGCAATGCATACTTTAAATTGTTGAGTTCGTTTTTTGATTGATAATTTTAGTTTTTGACTCTCCTCGTGTGCTACAATTTGGACGAGGTTTACGACCACTCATTGCCAAGGTAGTTAAAAGTTCATCGATTTCTTCCAAAAGAAAATTGTTGAAAGAATGCAGTCTAGTCTTACATCTGTTACATCTGTTCTTCGTCTATTTTGGACTGTTGCTAAAGCTGATACCAATGCCACAAAGGTCAATTTCATTTCAAGATAAGCTGTGTATCACACAAAACATTCGTCGGGGTTTATGACAGATCTATTGCTCAATTATGATACTATTTGTCAATAAGCAAGTTCTGAATATAGGCCTACTTTTTGAAGTAAGGCCTAACGTGTGAAATGGGAAACTAATTAAAAAGTAGGTGACATTTTCACCATTTTTACTTGGGATTAAACATGGAGGTGGTTTTTTAAAGCATTTTAGTGATAACTTTATTTTTTTTTTTGGAAAAAAGGCTTTAAAGAAAACTTAAGTGTGAAAAGTCGACAGAAAAAACAAGATGTCTCTATTTTTCGAATGAACTTCTACTTCACTTAAAAGTTTCGACTTTAATCAGTCAGAGTATGACCGGGACTTAGTCTGTTTAATCGATTCAAAACGGGTACCATGAACGGGTAACTATTTTCGAAATAGGAAAAATTCACAATTTTTGTGAGATGAAAATCCAATCTTTTGGAAAATGTGCTACGACGGGTCTCATGCACAAACTAATTCGTGAGAGATGAATAAAAAAAAAAATAAATACTTGGCGCTACAGGTCGATGGGACCCAGGGCCTAGCTTCTCACAACCATTCGTGTTGTGCGTGTTATATTCTTTACACGAATTGAAGGGGCCTACTGTTTAATGCCGTATCCGAATTGCAGTTTGTATTTGAGAAGCTTTCTTAGGACCACTGTACTCTCGGATGTTTGTCAGACGCTCGCGAGAGGTGGGGCCGTGAAAAACATTTTAGGTGTTCCCCGACTGGGATTCGATCTTGAGCCCCATGCTCCGTAGTCCAACGCACTAACCACTGAGCCACGGCGCCCACGGTCAGAGATGAATACGTCGTGTAAAAACTCTCTCAAACTATAGTGATAGCTTTTTGAGAACTTTTTTAGTAATTCGTTGTTTTGCTCAGTAACAACTGTTGCAGGCCGTCTCGCATGAGCCAATTACTTTACGGCCCTTCTTGAACGTTTTATACCACTCAAATGTTCCAAATTCTAGGGACTGGATAGTCAAACGTTTCTCATTGGTAGAGAGATTCAAATTTGACTCAAAAGTAAGGCAGTTTTTTGAGGTAGTGGACTCGATTCAAAGGCAAGAAAATTCTCCCTTTTAAGTCAGTTTGTGAAATGTGAGAAATCACAATTTTTATGCATTATTCGGCTATGCTTTATAATTTGGATAAAATAATTACATTCTAAATAAATTGCAAAGAAGTGATATACGATTTGATACAATCCGAAGATATGATTATTTGATCAATATGTAAAGTCTTTTCATTTGTTCTACATTGAAACACAAGTTCAAGGTTGTAAGTGAAACAGATTTTTATTATATATTATTATAATTTTTAGAAAAAATAAAGAGACCTTGTTTACAATATCGTATATTATTTGCTTCCTTTATCATAAAAATATATTTATCAGAAAGATGCTTTGACAGGCATAGTACACACTTTATCTAAAGTCAAAACGGGAAGTGAGGATGCGAGGTATGACACTTGAAATGTCACCTACCTTTTCAGTCAGTTTACCGTTCCATTTGTTAGGCCTTACTTCAAAAAGTAGGCCTAGAATTCGGAACGAGTCGTTTGAAACCCATTTCGAGAATAGCGAAAACATAACTTCTCACGGATTGGACATTTGAACAAAATTTCAGTTGATTTGCGCACTCGGGAAAATCGGAATTGTTTAGGTTTTACCCTACCTCGTATACCACATACACTAGTTTCAATAAAACAATTTGCGGTTTTCTTGAAATGTAAAATTTACAAAGGTGTTTTTCTTTTCATAGCAGGGTAGGTTTCCCCTGTTCAATTAGATGCACGAAGTTGTCTTTCCGTCTGTCATGTTTACAGAATTCAAGTAACCAAGAAAATTACCCAGATCTTACCCCACAAGTATTGCAATACGACTAATTTAATTATTTTGCTAATATGTATTGCGGAAACAATTTATTAGTCGGTTTATTTAATAAAATTATTTGATGGGTGTCATCGGTAAACATGCCATTATAACCGATTCCTAAGGAAAAAGAGATGATTTCATTAGCTTTACCTAGAATGCTTTGTTATTTTAACCGAGAAAATCAGATACATAATATCAAAATGTTTGTATCAAGAGAAAAAAGTAAACAAATTTGTGAAACATTAACAAGTTGAATGTCAGTGCTTGTCATCGCTGAAAACTGAGAGGCAGAATAGTACACAAGACTATAATTAGGTACTAATTTTGCTTGAGCTTAGAAGGTGTGAAGTATTGGTTTCTTGAAAATATTCGATCATCTTTTTTAGGTAAAAAAATAGTAGGAACAGTAATGAATGCATTATGAACATCTGTCCAGGAGCAATCCAAAATGAAGAGAACACTTCAGCAGCCATCTCAAACCAGTGAGAGATTGTTATAGCTTTCTTGACAGGTCGCCCAGATCTAAGTACGAAGTGGTATTCGCCGAGGGCGGTTTTCCCAGTTCTACACAGGATTGGAAGATATGTACTCTCCTTTAGGTTCGTGTGATCCCAGACCCGGCAGAGGTCAACAGTTAGTCGGATGCTTCTTTGGTGGGCCGCCAGAAGAAGGAAGATTTTGGCATTCTTATGTTTTGCCCTGACTTTTTCGGACACACGACAAGATAAGAGAGCAATTCATCTCTTATTAGCTGGTTTCGGGATGGGTTATCCGCCACCTATCTGTAAAAATCGTCTCCCTGTTTGATCCTTTGAATAGCGCTGTGTCATGGATTCCAAAGAACTGTAACATCGTGGCTTGCAGTGAGAGTATTGTTAGTTATATTTGGCTAGTTAGTGTGTTGTCATGATCATCTTACAAATATTCAAAAGTGTGGCTGCAGCTATTTGAATATGGCATTGAACAGTATGACAAACAAGAAGATAGGCCCTTGATCGTATATAGACCTGTCGGGTCTGCCTTCAGATTTTGTCTTATAAGGCTCAAAAAGAGATCACTTTCAGCAATCGGTTCGCGTAATAGAATACAAATTTGATAAGTCAAAGTCGTTTCGAGTAATATCTTTGCTACTCTAATTGGGTTCTTGATCAGGAAGATACATCGACTATACATAAATGTACATATTTGTATTGTATCGACATGTTTTCACACTTTTTGAAGAAAGTCTAATTTTTTGTGACAATAACTTCCTTGTGACACATTCACCGATTTAACCATTTCTGTTGAATTCAATTACTCGAATCCATCCGGTTCTCAGTTGCACCCCAGCAGCAACACCCTAGTGCAAATAAAAAAAAAATATTGTACTGGAAATAATTATCAGTGTCGTCAATGAAATACGATTTAATTAAATGTCTGGTTTACGTGATTTATTAATCAGTGGGAAGTCAAGTTGCCTTACAGGTACGTGTTGCACAAAGAGTCATCTTCCGAAGCTACGAACATGGGGGATAACCTTTTTGTTTAGTTAGGAAAATGAAAAATACGTTATGTGCATAAGACATTAGAAAATGTGGTTGGAACATAAAAAGTACACACCTTCTAACAAAACCCCGAAAGGCACGCGACATTATAGTGATTTAGTCACAAAATTATCGCAAATCATTAGCTATGTCAAGGTAAATAAATAGCTTATCTGCTTATTCGATAAATGATGTAGGAAACTATACATACATACATACGTTTATAAAGTACGAAACAATACTTTACTGTTATAGAAGATCGAAGAACTATTCAAGAACTTCACAGATTATTGCTCGTAGATTGGCGCAAACCATTGCATTAATTTGTTAAGACTTTGGAAGATTTTCTTATTTCAAACTTCTTAGACAACTTAAAGTTGATTGAAGTTTATTTTCGCTAGGTAATACCGTAAAAAGAACATACGTACAGTGGTGAGCAAAAGTAGATACATTATTTCGAATTTTCTAGTTTTAGTGACTAGTGACTGCCTCCATGTATCCAGTTTTGGAGATTTTCCAATCACATTTCGTTCAAGTCAAATTCTTTAAATTTAAGTATTTTTTCCAAAGTCCTTTTCTTTCTACGCATTTTGGCATAGTTTCCACCCATAGTTACATTGTTTTTGATGAATATTCGCGCTCTCTGCGCGTTTATACATAGTTCCTTCAGGTCCTTCGGATTTCTTCCTAGGTCCATCATATTTTTTGTTCAGAATGGACCACAAATTTTCGATAGTGTTTAGATTCGACTTAAGCTTGCTATTCAAAGATCGTACTTGTAGTCTTCGGATTGTTGGAAAATTATTTCGTCACTTGGGTAGACACATTCTTCAAGGAAATCGGGCAAAATAGTCAGTACAATGTTTAAAATATCCCCGTCCTATCTTATATGGATGCCACTTTCACGATTTGATTGGGTTGGTGCTTTTAAACACTCTCGTGAGGTCGGATTGGGTAATTTAAGGTCTGTTCCCGTACTTTCTGCACCAAAATTCACAGATTGACTAATTTCTAAGAGAGTGGGTAAAAAGTGCATTGAGAACTCCCAACTTTTTAAACGTCAGCAACAACTTGAGAAAGGAATGTATTTTTCGTTCAATTTACATTCTTAAAATGTGCAAACTAACTAATAAGCATTTAGCATTCTACAAACGCAATTGTACACCTTTCTCCAACATTTTATTTGAATTGACTTTTGATAACCAATGAAAAGAAGCAAACGTCAACTTTGACAGATTTCATAAATTTGTATAAAGAAATTCACAGATAGGGGAAGTTGGTTACTCCCTCATGTGCGGTCCCTTGTGTGTAATTTTGTCTACGAAATTGATATGTTTTCGTAGTTTTTCACGATTTTGGACAGTACGAGAACAGAACGTTTCCAATTACTTACTATCCAGTTATTATATACTTTGCAAAACGTAAGCCTAGCCATTGCATTATTGTGTGATAAGGCGGGCTTTTCGTTTCTGGCCTTTTCGTGACTCGACAATGTCAATATTTTTCCGAAAACGACTGCAAACATATATTTTTTGACTATTTATCAGTCAAGGGGCCAATTTTAGGCATCGAAATTGGTTTGCTTGTAGTATTTTGGCTGTAATTTCTCATAGTAATTGGCCATAATTTTTTTTATGAATGAAAAACTTTGGTTCGTAACAATTATTCCGGCGTTCTTTAGGAGTATAGCTTAGGAGTATATATCTTGTTGACGTGTATTTCGTATCTGTTTACTTCACAGACGTCAAAATATATTTTACATTTTTCGCATTTTGCAAGAATTATTGCATCTTCTGATAGGGTAATGACTTTTGTATCACATTGTGTATCACATACAATTAAACAATTAAAATCCGATCGCAGAACTAAGAAATAAGAGACTATGTATCCAGTTTTGCTTGCCACTGTATGCAGATACAAGAAAAAGAATCAAATTTTGCAAACCTCCACTCCAATCCAGAATATATTTAGAGTCGAATATACATAAATCTGTTGTGTTCAAGTAATGACATAACATAATTATTATTTTATTTGCTATTCAGCAGACAGTTTCGCGAGAGTACCTACGCACGCATAATTTGTATATAATGTCATCGAACTTGTTTTCTAAATATCATTTAATCCGGAGACAATATTGTATCATAAAAAAAAATCTATTTTTAGTTGAAGTTACTAGCAAGTTGTTACAATGCGGAGTAGGCGAATGAGTGTATTTATGCAAATTGTTGTTAGAACTTTGAGAACTATATTTTGGTATTTTGTCTTTGTCAACAGCTTGTTTTGATGGGTTAACTTGTTTTTTAAATTGTCTTGGGTTTCGCCTAAAAAAAATATGCGTTTTCCTGTTAGTAATTTCAAAAAGTATAAAAAAAGGATTACCCAGCAAAAAGTAACACACAAAAATCCGTTTGGAATGGATAGTAAAATACCCTGTCCTTCTTCATTTAGTATTGCTTCGAATGTTTGAGAAAATGTATCATAAAAATCAATTTTTTGATAAAAACGCCTCCAGAAAAGTAGGGTTTTAAACATTTTTTTGGTTTTTTTTTAAATATTGAAGTTATGAAAAGTTAAAAGCTGGTTTAAATGTTTACATTTGCTCTGCTTCTCCTTCTCAAAAGACCAGATGTACATAAAATTTGATCCTCCTTCAAGGGTTAAAAATGAAGCCGGGTCCGCACGGTAAGGTATAAATATTGGTTGCATGAACTACCGCTGGTTGTGTTTAGGTTAGATTACCTAAATCATTCGCCTTCGATTGTGTTTGCAAAGATACTTTTCTCTGTGTTTCTGACCTGAGTTTTTGGATCAGAAATATGGTGGTGTAATATTTGTTACGGAGGTTTGTCCAAAATACCGGGATATTGCCATGTTTAACTGAGATGAGGTTCTATAGAGAGTCACGCCGATAGTTAGAACAATTTTTTCTTGTGGAAGAGTATCAACATGGGGAAGTGGTTTGTGTGCTATTTGCCTATTCAGCGATGGAACCAGGTTGATTCGGTTTTGATCGTGCGAGCCATGAGTCCTTAAAGCATTCCTCGAGAGAATTAGGATCTGTGGTAAGAGTGCTCTAAATCGATGGTATGTGCTGGTGTTGCACATAGTAGCTGTTATGCCTGAACTACATATATTTGGTACGCCATGTGCATGTATGTACAGACTTTCTTGAGTTTATAAGAACAGAGAGCTCTGAACCTTTCTCAAGCCTGTTCTCAAACCCAACTTCGTCTGCATGAGGATACCAATTATGTTCTATCTTTTACCCAGCAATAGCTTCTGTAGTTTGTTTAGTGTTAGATAGATCACGAAAGTGTTCTTAAACTGTGGGGGATACTTTTGAGCTTGAAAATGGTCTTTATTTCATTTGACTTTGGAGATGTCCCCTAGCCGATTTGCAACAAAGTGTGGAACGATTTCAGGGTAATTATAAGGAAGCAAGCTTAGTTGCCCAAGACTTAAGCCTTCCAGTTGATTGTTCACTTTTCCCCAAAGTCGTTGACACTGACACTTACACTTTCGACAGGGTATGACACTCTTACTTCCTGTTATAGTAAACGACTACTAGTCGTCCATCATCGGCTTAAGTGGATAAACTTGGTTTCGATACCATTCCAGTTCTACAGAATTAATCTGAAATTATTCATTGTTTCATTCAAGACAATTTAATGCAAGTTTATACATTTAACAACGTATGTTGTTCTACATAAATCTGTTAATGCAATCCACTTCTTTCGAAACATTTACCACAATCGCTGGCCTTGCCGAGTACAGAAACGGAAAACCTATGCACCATTACAAACCTGTTTCCCTGATGCTGGCTTTGTGTAATTTACATTTTCAACTGTAGAAATAATCTAATAAACTAATTGATTATTCTGAAAATAGAAAACTGCTTGGAAAAAGTAATTAGAGGTTTGCATCACGATTAGCTACAAACATCAAGGTGAATACGTTGAATGTAACCACCAGTGTGGGTTTAGTTTAGATCTCGCTGTCTAGTGTACACCGAACTGCAAGTAAAGCGCAGTAAAGGTTATGATATTTATTAATTTTTTTGTTGCTATTTTAAAGACACGGAAGTACAGGGTGATGTCACGTTAGCATTTGTAGTTATTGTTTGTCTTTTTTTTATAATAAAATATCTGATCTTATTGTCTTCGTCTCTAGCAGGTATACAAAATTTTCACTTTTCTCCGCTCTGTGGAAAAGTCTCACTGCTTCCCACCAATGTCCTTTCATAAAAGTCAAACAGGAAATTGGATAATTTTCGTATGATTCCTGATAAGGACTATCTACTTTACGAAGATATAAAATTCGACAAGACAGTTTCAGAAATTTAGATCGTGATTTGTGATTTGTCCTGCCGATCTATTTCGATCACCGATTCTATCGTTAGTTTAAGAAATCGAATGCGTTTCGATTTGATCTCCTTTCTAGGATAAGAATGTCAATGAAATATCAACAAGATCACATTTGACAGATGAAGTTCAATACATTATTGCCGATCGCTGCATAAATAGTAATAACTGTCAAATTGATGTTATTTAAAGAGACTATCTTTTCTGAGTGATGGAGACTTCTTCAGATACATTTTTCAGAGACTATATCGGATAAAGACCCATCGATGTCATAGTTACGAACCCTTTCTTAGGAAAAAATCAAATTTATTGGGTTCGCAAGCCGTGATCACAACAATAAATTCTTTTTTGCGAAGCGCTGTCAAATCTATCAAATTAAGGTAGGGCCGGGATGTAATCAAGTGTAGGGTGTGGTATGTGGTTGAATAGTACTGCAGCTGTCATAGTATTTCTATATTTATTGCTTATGAGCAATGCGAATATATTTTATTTTTGTTTGTTGATTGGCAAAATATGTAGGTGGGCTAAATAACGATAGACGTGAGGACTGAAAGTATTCACAAATCGAGTGACAAATGATTGCCTTGTGCACGTGACTTTTGATTTTGAAAAGTTTAAGCTTTTTGGATTTGAGTCGCCTTTTACGGTGAACATAGCTTACATCGAGTCTAATCTAATCCCTTATCCCGAAAAGTTTTCATAGAAAAAATACTCTTACATTTCCACGAGGTGTTTATTTTATATCCATTTCTACTTTCCTGGCAAAGAGAAGGGAGAATACGCCTTACATTGGTGAGCTAGGCTTAAATTCTGTGATGTCAGAGTATACCAAGCCTTCTAGTCACACTACATTGGCAATCGTGGTATTTCTCTGCTTCCAACTAAATCGTCTGTCCAAGATCACACCTTAACGAGATATACATATGTACCTTTTCTTAAAGCAATGGTTCAGTGTTTCCTTGTGATCAAAGGTATCAGCATTGTTTTATGAGAATCAACAGGTTTTTGACATAGGTAGACATCCAGCAGTGCTTTCGATTGTAATTCATTGATTTTATAAATCGCGGTAATGAGAGAGGCTTAATTTTAGTCTCCACATAGCTATACAAGAATATCAGATTCAGAAAAGGGTTCCTCAAGGTTGTATTCTTTCGCCAATATTCTTATACAAACTGATGTGTCAGAAATAAGTTGATTGCGATTTTTCAAAGATGGGGCAACTCAACTTACTTGAGGTTCTTGAAAGTCGTTCTGATCTTAAAGACTCTATATATTTGCGGTATTGTCTAAAATTTGGAGTTCGACTACTTGTTTCCGCGGACAGATGGCACACCCATTCTTACAATATAAAATTTTACTTCACGCTTGTGCCTTAAGATAAGATTTCCGCATAGAGAGACCTTAGATTCCTCAGATAATCTGTCTTAAACTCTTTGAACTAGAATTCAAGATATTGTACGTATTATTGCATCCAATTCAGCATCTAATAAAGATTTGTGCACAAACAATAAACAACACACGCCTTAAACGCTTTTATTTTGAATTTTGAATAAAACTAACTGAAACCAGATAAAATTTGTTCAAGCCGGCGTCGTTCAGTATTCATAAAGTGGTTTTGTTTTTATTAGAAACGAATTATAAATTTTGGTTTTCAGTGATTTGATTACAAGGTCAGGGGAACTAACAACACGTTTGGACTATAAGGACACGTTGTGTGAGCACCGTGGCTCAAGTGATTAGTGCGTTGGACTACGGAGCGAGGGATTCGATCCCAGAAAATACCTAAAAGTATTTGTACGGCCTCACGTCTAGCGAACGTCTGACAAACATCCGAGAGTATAAATCTCATAAAAACGCTTCTCAAATAACAAATTGCTCGTCTAACGCGGGACTAAACAGTGGGACTCTGCCATTCGTGTAAAGAATGTAAGATGTACAATGCGAATGGATGAGAGAAGCTGGACCCTGAGTCCCATTTTTTTATTTTTAAAGGACAGGTTTGGCGTATTCACATCCTCTCATGCAGAGTAAGGGTCATTTGGTATAATGCCATAGAGGTGCAGACTTAGCTTTGCATTACATTCTAAAACGTAGAACTTGGTTTCCTCTGGCCAAGTCAACATTGATAGGTCTTTTATACGTAGATCGTACAAATCTCATGATTCCTTGACCCCGCTTACTCAAGTTTATTCTCCTTATTTACAGGCAAATGGACCAGACAAAGGTAAAACGAATAAACAAAAAGAAAGACCCAACTGGTCAAATGGACTTGAATTCCTTATGTCCTGCATATCAATGTCAGTTGGTTTGGGAAATGTCTGGAGGTTTCCGTTTACTGCCTACGAGAATGGCGGTGGCGCCTTTCTCATTCCCTACATCGTAGTACTAATCCTCATTGGTAATATAATTACAAACAAACGATTGCAAAACATTCTTATTAGATACAACATTTTCAATCAACAGGTAAGCCGATGTACTATCTGGAAATGATCCTTGGACAGTTCACAAGTAAAAGTTCGGTAAAAATATGGTCAATCTGTCCTTCGTTTATTGGTAAGTGAATGCTGGTTCCTTGTAAAGGTTTACTTTAACTGCTTGGTTTTTTTTTAGGAGTTGGAGTGGGCCAGGCGATTGCAACTATTGCTATTATAACGTACTACTCATCCCTACTGGCACTGACACTCTACTACTTTGGAGTGTCTTTTCAGGCTGTGCTGCCATGGACTTATTGCCGAGAAGAATGGGGTCCTTTGTGTGTTCCATCTGATGGTGGTCGTAATATGTCTTCAGTTGTCGTGGGACAGCTTCAGACCAGTTCTGAATTGTACTTTTTGTAAGTTATTTTGAAAAATTTGAATTTAGCCCTCTCGAAGCCTCAAGAACTCTTGATTAGGTCTGGGTCTTATCCGCTTCCAAAGAGGCGTTGTAGTGGTAGATATAGCCTTCTTCTTCGATAGCGACTAATTCTGGTTTACAGCAATGCAGCGCCTTTTATGAACGCATCCAAGAGTAGTTCACTTATCACATTTGTTGTGGTTGTTGAAGCTCCTCAGACGCGCATCCCCTACCTCGTGTTCCAGGTCCTTAGTAAAATTCCAATTTCTACATTTCAGGAAAGATGTACTACACGAAAAGAACGACATATCCGATGGAGTCGGTTATCCGAATTGGAAGCTAACAATAACGCTTTTCGTATCGTGGGCTATCATATTCATGGTTATAGCCAAGGGAGTCAAAAGTTCCGGAAAGGCTGCCTATTTCTTAGCCTTGTTTCCATACGTCGTACTCATTGCATTGCTCATAAGAGCTGTAACTCTGGAAGGTTCTGTCGATGGTATAATATTCTTCTTGAAACCAAACTGGGCTGATCTAGCTAATCCAAAGGTAGGTTTGTCTAAATTTTGTTTTTCAACTTTTACTTAACCCGGTTTTCATGTGTGGTTAGGTTTGGAAAGAAGCTGTTGTTCAGTGCTTCTTCTCGCTAGCTGTTGGGCTTGGACCGATTATAATGTTTTCATCGTACAATAAATTCGATCATGGGATATACAGGTAAGATAGGATTAAACATTGCGTTTGAATCTAACGAATGGCCACGTTTAGGGATGCTATGATAGTGACGACATTGGATACGTTCACAAGCTTGTTAGCTGGTGTGACGATATTTGGAATACTCGGAAACCTCGCGCACAATCTCAACACAAACATTTCGGATGTGGTACGTGGTGGAGCGGGCTTGGCTTTTATATCATATCCAGATGCTATAGCTAAGTTTCAGGCAATACCTCAGGTAAGAGGCCTTTTTGTGTGAATATGCAGAGATGTATTCCTTATTCAAATAACAATTCAAAATAGTTTTTCTGTTTTATAGTTATTCGCGGTTCTGTTTTTCTTTATGTTGTTCGTGCTAGGAGTGGGTTCAATTGTAGCTCTGCAGAGCACAATAGTTACGATCATATGTGATCGGTTCTCCTCTTTAAAATTCACCTACATAGCTGGCGCCACTAGTCTTGTGGGATTCCTATGCAGTCTTGTATATGTGACACCTGTAAGTCTTCTCTTTGAATGGTTTCTTAAGCGAGAAACTTAAACTGTATATATTACTTAAAAGGGCGGCCAATGGATCCTGAATTTGGTGGACTTCTATGGTGGAACGTTTGTGGTATTTGCTTTGGCTATTTTCGAAATGATCGGAATCGCATGGATCTATGGTGAGTTGTTTTCTTTGAAACACTCGTTCTGTGTTATATGAGATGTTGCTCTCAAAAGGTTTACAAAATTTCTGCGATGACGTGGAGTTCATGACAAATAAAAGTGTATCCATCTATTGGCGTTTATGTTGGACGATCTTTACGCCCGGGCTTATGCTGATCATTTTCATATACTCAATGGCGACGATAAAACCTCTCCAGTACAGTGGTTTCGACTATCCCGAATCTGCAAACAGTAAGAAGGATAATTTATTTTACTAAATATTTACATAAACTTGCTTCTAGTTGCCGGATGGATACTGTTGTCTATTGGTTTCGTACAATTTCCATTATGGTTCATATGGGTGGCCTCGAAAAACTGTGAGGCCAACCCTTGTGAGGTACTGTACGCAGTTATTGATCTTTTATTTGAATGATATTGTGAATACATTGCTTTGCAGACATTGCGAACGATAACACGTCCTAGTGAGGCCTGGGGGCCACTTGATCCAGACACGAGGGCCAGTTGGTTACTGTTCAAAGTCGATCTGGCTGAACGACGAAGAAAGGCGAATGAGAGCAAGAAACTGAGTTTCTTTTGGAGAAAGTTGTACAATCTTTTTGGACTAAATAAGTAGAATTAAGAGAATATTTGACAGTTCTAGTATTAGTGTTCTTCTGTTGTTAAGTTTTGTATGTACATAAATATATATTTTTTTTATGAATAAGTTTAAACTCAGAGTTTAGTTTCTTTTAGTTTTTTATACACCTTAGCCTTTAAAGTTTCTGTGCAGGTTGGAGGAGGTGATTGCAGCCACTGGAGTGCAGCCTCATCAGGATCTCAACAGATTCTATATGTTCCCCGGTGTGGCATACATATGTGAAAAGAGAGAACAAGAATTAGTTAATGGCGGGAGCAGCCGCCCTGAACCAGAACGTTTTGTGATGAATTTTATGGTTTTAGGGGGCGTGTCAGCTAGTTCGTTGAAGTCGTTAAAAGATACTTTTCAAAGAGTGCATTCATAAAGGAATACCTGAATAGGTCTGTAGTGCTGATTCTCATTCTTCTAAGGGCACCATTGATTGTAGCCCATGAGGATACCAATGAAGAGGATCAGGCATGGTTTATTAAGTGATGGGAGTTCTCTGGTTGTATCGGCTCAAAGTAATCTCGAAACGCGACACAAGGAGGGTGCATTCTACCTTGCGTTGATCATGTTGTGGAAGTCTGAAGTAAGTTTGGACGTGACAAAGTACTTAGCACAATTGTTGCCCTTCACTGCATCGTAAAAAAAACTCCAAGAACTAGCAAGGTCAACACAGAATGAAGACTTCCTCAGCGGGGTTTTTATCTGTCCAAATGAGAGGCATGGTGTTGGATGAACTACATTTCACTGACATAATTATAATATTCAGAAAGAGATTCAAAGAAACCCTTTTGTAAATTTAGAGTAACTCAAGAATGGTACCACGCACCTGGAGGAAGAGAGAACTTGAATGACTGAAAGCAATCATCCTTTTGAGTCTGCTACTGAGGCTAGTCATAGAAATAGTAAACTTCGTTTGAAATTGAAACACACGAATACGATGGCCAGAAAGGCTACCCGTGCTGTTATGATATGGAAGATACTTTCGGGTAAGTCTTAAGGATGGAGCTTTGATAGTTCCCTCACTAAGATGAGTTCGGTCCAGCAGCATATAGTAAACAGATGGGTCATGAACAGAGTACGTATGCAGGAGAGTGCACGTACGAGACAAGTTACAAAGGTTGGAATGTTGATTAAATTTTATTGATGTGAAATTAAAACCCTCTCCATTCTTTAGCAATGATTTGCAGTCGGAAACATCTCACTTTAGGTTAGGTTATGTATGTGGATAGGCGTCTAGAATAAATTATCACATCGCCACACTCAGGTCAGTACAGACCCATTGTGATACCCATAGGGGAAAAGTCCCTTGCCCATTGGTAAACCCTAGTACTGATTGCGGGTTGTATCCTCATTGGCTTTCTCGTCTCCACATCCCCGACATAAATCTTAATCTGTGAGTCTTAACTTTCTCATGTGGTACCGACGAGATATGGCCCGTGATAATTCCTATAAGGACAGAAAGGGATGTCCTGTCCTTTTGCATAATTCGGTCGATCCTATTCTTGTCAAAGCAAGGCCATAGGCTTCTAGTGATCACACAGGTGTCCAGAGTGGAACTTCTTCTATTGGCCCTAGTCCATGCCTCTTACTTCTGTGTGCAAGGCGGGATGAACACCGAGGTGTCTACCTGTTGGGATGTAGATTCAGAGCCTCGTCTTGCCAATTCGTCTCACTTTAACTTTGAATACAAAAAGATTCCTACCAAATCCTCAAATATTTTTCGAAAAACTTGTTCTTGGAGGCCCCTGACCTGACGCACAATTATAAACTTGTAAACTATCTTGTTATAAATATGGGCCTGTCAAGTTTAGGGGTTCATTTATGAATTAGCTATTTTAACTAATTAACACAAACTAACTTAATAAAAACAATATTTTATTACCAAATCTATTTCAACAATTTCTTAAAGATACGCATCCCATCCGGGATACAAACGACACAAATTATGAGCATTCATGGCTTCATTGATTAATCTTTCTATCTGAACTTCAACAGATGGAGTGCCCATTTTACCTTCCGCCTTCCCTTCGAGCTTATCTTGGACTCGAAGCAATGCTCTCTGTGCGGTAAGATTTGTTCCTTCATCTGTAAACGAAAAACTCTTTAAATCAGTGACCAGAGCTTAAACAACGATCTACATACTATCTCCACTTTTATCTCCGTCCAGTGTTTTTTGCGAAGACCATTTCCACACATACAACGGATCATAGAGTAAAACCTCTAGGATTGTGGTAAGGAAAACATGGTTCTTTCGTAGGATTTTCATTGTTTTTTCACAAGACTTTCGAAAAACACCATCGGTTTCCGAAATTCCCATTGGGGCTATTATATCACGAGTTAAACGGAATGGAACCGTTTCCGGTGTTGGCATGATTTTACCTTGCTCGAAGGCGATTCCTTTAAAGTTTCGAATTATTATTTGTTTATGCAATGTTGATCTATGTTTGTTTACCAAAATCAATATGAATGACTTCACCAGTCTGTTCATCGATGAGAATATTTTGAACATGTCGATCGCCTAGTCCCAGAATAAATCCTACAATCGAAGTTGTGGCAACGCTGCAAAAAAAAAGGAGGAAAGCATAAGTCTATTTGGACTAGAGATGCGTTTAGAAATCACCTTTTTGTGTAAGCCAGTCGGCGCTCGAACCAAATTCCTGGGACCATGAATTTTTCGAAGAAGAAATAGTGGAATACTGGCTTAATCTTTTCGCAAATAGCCAGGTAAGATTCTAGGCGATAACTGAAATCTTTTTTGATTGCATCCTGGAAATATTTATGGTTTTATATATACAAAGGCTTGTTGTTTCGTTTACCATCGAAATAGTCCTGCACTTAGCTACAGTATAATCCTTTGGCCGGTATTTCTTATGAGCACCTTCGGTTTTCTTGTCGCCGCATAGGTATAGGCCGAGAGGGACTGTATTCTTACACCATTCTAATATTCCGCTTCGCTATTAGGAAAAAATAAATCATATCCTTAAGTTAAAAAAAACCAAATACATACCATGGACAGAGGGACAATTCGATAAGTTCGAAGCAGTAAATTTTGGTCATTTGTTTCGGGATCACTCTTTAGCAGGTCGTTCACCATCGACAGCACTTGTTGCATAACTGCGTCTTGTCGAAGGTCATCTTTACCCTTTAGAAGTTGCGGTCTAGCAACACCATCGGAACAAACGCACATCAGCTTTTTGGGTGCATTGATTCCACCAACCAAACCCACAGTGTCCTCCCACTTTCGAACGTCTAGCAAAAACCCAAAAAAACCATATGTACGTGTTCGCCGACTTAGACATAAATTACATACATGTCAGCGTGTATTCCTTGTTTAGAGCAATTGGTAGGTCCATCGTAGGGCATTGTACGTTTTCCAAATTTTTCAGTTTCCTTAGTTTATCACTCAGTGAGAGTGAGGAACTCTTTCCGGGATCCTTGTTTGCAAAGTCGATAAGAGCTGCAATACGAAATTGTCATTCAAAGTATATCGCCACTCACAAGTTACCTGCAAACATGGATTCCATCTGCTTGATGCAAGTACTTTGTGTTTTATTTTTTGCTTTGCTTATGATATTCTTGGCAATGCTAATACGGTCAGGAGCTGATGTATTTCTAGATGATATTCAAAGTATATTTAAAAATCCTTCAACGGGAGGCAGAAGACTTACTTTGGATCATCGGCATAAGCAAAGACTACAGCCAGGATCTTGCACAAGGTATGATGTGGGTGATCTTCCACGCATTTAGCTGCAAAGATTTTCATGAAAATGATGTTTAGCTCGTCAGCTTTTATTACCTAAGATCTCTTCTAGCAACTGAAGGAACAGTCGATTCTTAGAACTTAATCGCGCACTCATTTGATTGAGAACGCAGAGGAATTTATAGCTTGGTATTTCATGAATGATTTCTTTAATTTTGTTATGCAGTTTCTCATCGTGTTTGTTCGCAAACCACAATGCTATAATGCGGTATACAGCAGGACTAGTCACAGCATCATCAAGCTTGCAGAATTGTATGTAGTTCCTGAAAATTAAGCAAACATTCTAGAGAATGTTCTTCGAACCGGTCCATGTTGGGCGCCAAGCAAAAGAATAAACTTACTCCATTGCGATGCACAAATTCTCTGAACGATTTCCTTCCAGCATTTGGATCTCCTTGTCATCTATAACACAATTTCGCAGCATAACATTAATGCCTATAGATTTATCTCGGTCCTTTGATGTTTTTGCGAGGCTCTGGGCTTCCTCCTTATTTTTCTTCATAATTTGTACTTTAGTACGGAACGTCTCCGAGTTCAAATAGGCATTCAACTACGAAAGATCAAAATAAGTGTTTTAGCTTAGTGCCTGCGCAAGTCTAACGCCTTACTTGTGTGTATTCCTTGTCTGCGTGTTTGGCTATAGTAGCAAATGCTTGTTTACGACTGTCTCTGTTAAAAGTTTCAAATTCGTTAACATCAAAGGAACTTGACTTCAAAACCCTGTCCCTGTGCTCTGAATATTTGTTTAAAAGTTCTATAGAACGAATGAAAAATTCCTTATGGACAACGTCAAACGTTTCATTGTTTGTCTCTAGCAGTAGTTCGCCGTACATTCTATAAAATGTGTATAAAGCAAACTAAAATAAGTACGTTTCTGAGAAAAATTAAATAACAAACCTATGAGCTTGAATCCTCTCAAGACAATACACAAAATCCTTGTTCGACATCACGTCATGGAGAATTTTTTTCGCCATTCTTGATTTACCAGTCCTCCAACTTATTTCTGCTTCTTCTATTAAAGCCTTTGCCTGGAATTTTGTCAGAAATTATAGATTTTTGTCAGCTAACGACTATTGTTACCTTTAATTGTTCTGTTGTCTCTATGTTCCTCAAGAGAACAATGTTTCGAATTGCAAGGTTCATTTTACCAGCCCCTTTGCATTCGTTAATACATTTAAGAATGCACTCACCAATAGCGCTTTTATCCTGACAAAATAGATTAGATTAGATTGTAGCTGGATATGATTGATAGGGATTACCTTGAAGAACTCATTTATCTTCCTTCCAGCCCGAATACCAGCGGTTTTGTAGAGAGTCATTTGATGAGACAGCACCAGTTCTGTACAATAAAAGTTTCCATACTTTAGTTCTTGTTCCAATTTCCACTTTTGGAGTATTGCCTCTGTATGAGGACCCGAAGCAAATTGTATCTTAAAAAATGAATATTTAGTCGACTATTTGCTTGAATTTAACTTAGGGAATACCTGACAAAAATCTTCAGCTTGTTGCAGGAGGTGCAGCCAAGTGAGATACTTGTAAATACTCTGCAAACATTCAATGCTGATTTCTTTTAGAATTGATATTATGGCTTGTCGGGCTTTATTTATCGCAGACATACAATTGACTTCTTCACGATTGTGTATCGATTTTAGAGCGTTGAAATGGTTTTTTTCAAATTCATACTCCAGATCGTTTAGAGAACCAGACTTGGAATTACAATCCACTGGAGTATCCCACTGAGAAAGACGCCAACGACATTCGTAGTCGTCTTTTTTGTTAAATTTATCTGAGGTCGACAACGTCAGTAAGCCATTTCTGGAGATGAAAACCGGCTTAAGATGATGCACTTCCGGAGAGTATTTGGTGGTACTTACCTTTTCAAATTTTGCACGTACAGACCATTGTTCAAATCATTTGATGCATCGATTTCTAGTAAAACTTGCGACCAATCATCCTCTAAGTTAAGATATTCCAGGCGCGAGGTGATTGGATCCAAGAAACCTGATAAAGCTTCTGCACAATCTATCGATTTAAAGGCCTATGGATGGTAGATAGGACTGTTTGATTGCCTAGTGAATGCTATCACTTCAATTTACCTGGGTTGCGATGTCTTGAAAAATAGGATTTCTGATAATTTCTGCGTTTTTAGTCATTGGTTTGTCCTTTTCCTCTAACGCCCACATTTCCAAATATAAAATTCCCATGAAATAAGCTTGGCAGTAAATACAGGCTTTGGCAACGTGAAGTATATTGATTGGCACCTTCCTTCATTGAAAAGACAACAAATGTTTGTTAATCCCTTGTCGTAGAATGGATTAGGAAGAGACAAAGACCAGATACACTAAATAACACTCACCAGTTGTTGTGAATTCGAATACATTCGCAGATATTTAAGAAGTATTTGATCACTCGTTTATCGCTGTAAATATTTCTTGATGTTCTCCATTCTTCCTGCAAGGAAACCGGTTAAGTAGAAACATAGTATGCCAACGAAATGCTTAATGAACTTACATTTGTTATAGCTTCAAAAGTTCGAGAGAAAAAGTGATCCAACTAAAACGTTAAATAGTTAAAACTTATCACCTGCAATGGTTATTATTTAAATCATTGCTTACCATTACAACGATATTATCAAAATGAGTCTGTCTATTTGCGAGTAGAACTTTAAAAATCGGAATAATTGATGATTCACTAAAAGTAAACTAAAATCGATTGGTAATCAAATTAGTAAACAGTCTTGTTAAAGCCTGACTTCCCACAACAATTAGAAAATAGATCTTGGACTTTCCCCTAAGTAGTCCGACACGCACTATCCATGAAATAGCGGAGCTCAGAAAGGTACATTTAGGTAGCAATTCACAACTGTAGTGATCCAATACTAATATCGTTGAAGACTTACGTTTAGCTCGCATAGTTCTTGAAAGGATTCCCAGGTACACTGCTTGAAGACACTTGATGAGAATGCTTTTACCCATTCGGTGTAGGCAAGATTTTCATGTTCTTTCAAAATATCTATAAAACTAAATGGACTCATTGCTGAATAATCATTTAACACACTTCCCCGCCCGGATTCAAGGAACACACTTAACGATGAAAAGGAACCTATTAAGTGAATCAACTTAAAACATTTCTACTTCTCAAAGTAAATCGATAGAATGCACCTAAGATTTTTGATCCAACAGTGGAGTTCGCCAAATCCTTACATACTTTATACATTTCTACACAAGAAGCCGAGTCGTAACGCAGCAACAACTTATCCAACAATCTGTAGAAACTTTCAGCAAAGAAGTCCATTTCGTCACGATAAACAAATTCCTAGAACAAAAAATCTGTCAATCTCATCGCCAAATTTAAATAAATTTGCTTACCATGTTATAAAAAGTTGTATCGCATTCAAAATAAAACGATATATCCTCGATCTTTACGGGGCCAATTTCGCCCAAACATTGTGCCGATTCCATAGCTAAATCGAGGTCATCTCCTCGAACGATGTCTATCAGTCGCTTTATAAGATCGTACAACAGATTCGTAGATTTATCACCCTCCAACGAGAGATCTTGAAAATCACATTTCTTCTCTGCAATCTGAATGTTTTGGTTACGAATGGGACAAAATGTAAACCCAGCTTGAATACTTACGCAATGCTTTATGGACCTGAGGCCGACGGTGCCCTTGGTGAACGCATTGAGAAAACCCCGAACAACCCACCGGAGATCTGTTTCTCGACTCAAATTAATGCTTCTTTGAACATTTCTAAGGTTTCGATATATATCTGAGTCCGGAAATTTGTCCAAGTGTTTAATGGACTCATGGAACTCTGTAGTGTGGTGGCATATTATCAATTCCAATACGTTGATTGCCATTTCTTGAATGCTAGACGGTTCACTATTCTGCGCTACGGACACTAATACACATGCGATATCATTCAAATGTTTCCTCACAACATCGCAAAACGTTGATATATTTTTCTCCAAAGCATGGTAGATGAAGTGTAGTCCAGCTTTTAGGGTTTCGCCCTCGGCTGCAAAACACAAACATGTGTAACACACGATCGTATTGATATATCAAGTAAAACACAAACCTTTAGCATCACCTAGGGGCAATGTATTGAGAACGAAGAACAGAATATCACGGAGAAAGAATGTTTGTGTACTATCTAGGCCAGAAGTTTCAAATTGCTCCGCGATAGACTCTATTATTATCTCGGACAATGCACAAAACCAATAGAATGCCTTAAGCTTATCGTCAATGAATACCAAGTCGCTAGAGTCCAATTTAAATGCAGCTAATGCGCTCAACAACGCCATAGGATGGCTTTTCATCAACATCAGAACGCATTCGTTGAGTGAGGTAGGCGTTTGGTAGCACTTGTGCTGGAAAAAAAATCAGGAACATGATACCATATCTGTTGTAACGAAATGTGGAGCAACTTACAAGGTAGTATCGTAGAATATGCTTAAAGCTGACAAGTGTTAGAGACAGCATTGGGGTGTTGGTGTACAAACTGAATCCAAACATGGCGGCAAAATGACTCTCGTCCCAAAGTTGCTTAGTAACGTTGTAAATGGTGGTCCAGTATATTTTAGTATTTTCAGAAATGACATCGCGTCCTAGATCCTTTATGTTTCGCATTAAAATCCTTGATTCGGTCATGTATGTAACTGAAGGCGGTTCAGTGTTCCCTGACAAAGCACTCAGTAGGTAGGCATAACAAATGGGAGTGGCTTTCTGGAAATAAAATCAAATGGTTGTGGCGACGCTTACAAAAACAATAGAATAGAGGAATACCCAAAGCAGTTGTGGTTTGCTACCATAATTAAGGCGTTTTAGCTCGTCTAATCCTTCAGTTGGGGAAAACCTCAGCTGATAGAAACATATACTTGGTAGCTGACTAACAAAGAAGTTTCTTCTGTCCTCCGCACACAAGAAATAAGGAAATCTGTGGGAAGAAAAGCAAATGGTATTAGGAAAAACTTGTCTTGAGTAATATTGCGCTTCTCACGGCTTAAGCTTTGTCTCATGGCTAAGACAGAACATCGAACTCAAGGAAGCAAACCAATTGTGAGAAACAATGCGAACCATAGATCAGCGACAAGTTATAAATAAAATATTTACATACCTGTTAATTGGATGCTTCTTCTGAGTCCACATATAAAGTAATGCATTGACATAAGGCTTTGTAAATGCAACAAGATTGCAATCATAGTAAGCAGCTACCTGTCCAAACTGATAGAAATTAACTGCAACCAAATAGAATTTATTAGTTTTTATTTCAATTTGTCAAGGTATTCTATAACGTACCCTCAGTAAGACTCTGTGCCGCATAGTAGTTGCCCAATTCCTGAAAAGCAGCTTCTCTATGAAAAGAGCTAAAGGCAAAGAGAGAAGTCAACAACTGAATAGCTACACCAATGCTGTTCTGCTTAACATCATCACCATCCATCTAATAGGAAAAAAGGAGTTGTAAAGTAAAGAGCTATCAGGGATAAAGTAAGACATAATTTACAGGAAGCTTATCCCACTTTAAGTGGGTATAGATTGTACGACAGAAATTGAAGTACTTTTCCCTGTTCGACGAGTGCACCGCAACCCATTTCGAATCCATCAGCGAAGTAATGGTATTAACAACTGAAAATGCAATAGCCATGCATGGAGATGATAGAAATTCAGTTGCAGATTGGCAGAT
The DNA here is from genome assembly GCA_963583995.1 of Xylota segnis. NCBI lineage: Eukaryota > Metazoa > Arthropoda > Insecta > Diptera > Syrphidae > Xylota > Xylota segnis. The sequence continues at coordinate 40,778,778 of OY757237.1, forward strand.
GGTAACAAAATCATCAATAGCAACTAAATTAGGAGAGTATTTCACAATCTGGCGAATTGATTTAATCAATTTCACAGCAAATCGAGTTGAATATGATTTTTTAAAGGTTAGCTTTAGGAAAGAAGAGATTATTATAAAAGTTTGCCGCAGTTCATCTGGATAATGCTCCACATATCGAACGATTTCTGCAAAAAAAAAATATTACATGCTAACATGGTTATTGTTTTGGAAGTAAACTCAGCAGAATACCTGGAATCATATCGATTAATTGTTCACTTATCTCTATGTGCGAGTGATAGAGTTGGCAAATTGTTTTCAGCTTTTCAATGAACCAAACTGCAATATCCTCATTTTGTTGCTGCTGACAGAATATCTATATAAAACGGACGGATTATCGATATAAATGTATGTACTTAGCAACAATACTTACCTTAGTCACTGTTAGTATTCCCAGTATGTTGTGTTTTATGCTCAGTCTTTGATGTTTTATGGGAGCAAAGGCCTTCTGAGAATGTATTGCACTCGAACATAATGTGGCCAAGAGTTTCGAAGTGGCTAGGAATAATTCTTTAGAGTCGTCGGAGCTATTTGTTTCTGAAGTAAAAGGAAATCAATTAAAAACTTCACAAGAAATTGCCCTCCATGATGATTTTACCACTTAGTTTGAGGGTGAGACCAGCAAAAGCTATTATACCATCGATGTTTTGTTTTGTCAAATAATTTAGGAATAGTTTGCATAAGCAAATATTGTTGAATATTTCCAAAAGCATTTCAACAGCTTCTAGTAGTTCGGTCTTAGATATTTGCTGCACAGCGATGCTTTTCAACTGGAACTGGAAGTAAAATAGATCTTCCCTTTCAAAACGTGTTTAAAACAAAAAAGATGTCAAACATGAATGCGTCCACCACCTCCAATTCGAAGAGAGACTACTTGCAAGTACTTGTTTGGCAAGAAAAATCATGTGCGGTAGCTTAAAGGCTTCCAATTTCAGTAAGTCTTACTAATGCTAATGAATTATTCCCTTAATACCAGCGCCGAAGCAGAGTATGACCGAGGCCATCCTCACAAAAAAGGGAAATCAGAGTTAACGCGTCGAGGACAGAAATTGTCACTTAGGCATGCAAGCATCGACGCTGTTGAATTGAACATTTCAAGATCACCACGATTTCTAGGCGTAATCTTGAATTTGAAATGAAATTGGAAGGAAAGCATACTAGATCACATAAGTAGGGGGTATAGCCCTCTAGGAATGCTAGAGTGTCTGCAGTGACACTTATCAAATCGGGTGGGACATATACCTAAAGCAAGACAGCGCAAAAAAAGTTTCTACTTACATCAATACTGTCGAAGAAAAATCCGATTCTTTTTATAAGCGGACAAGTCATGTACGTGCTCTCGTTGAAAATTTCATAGTCGAAGAATTTTCTGAATAACACAACCATTTTTAGCAGACGAGATAGATCCATGTTGATATTGACCATACCACCCTCATTGGATGTTTCGAAATTCAGCAAACGCATCAGAAGTTCGTAATTACTTTGAATAACGCATCGCGAAGTGGTTTTTTTCAACGCAGCTCCACTTGCTTGTCTCAACTCCCTTCCGTACTCTTCAATGCAAATATATTTCCGACAGTATTTATAATTCAAAAGTGTCGTTTCTTCTTCGACACCAGATTGCCATTTGCCATCTCGCAAATTACAAGCAGGCGAATCCAGGAAATTAATGACCATCAAGGCGCTGGTATCAGCGATAAGGTCTTCATTTAAGGCATCTATGTGCACCAACAGGCTCTTTCCATCTACTTTACTTGATTGATAAAGCCAGTTCAGGAGTTTTCCAATTAAATCTGAAGTTTTATCCATATTGCAGTTCTCATTGTAGCGCATTATCTCACGAACTGTGGCGATGCATTCGTTGCGACGCATCAAATTATTTACGAGGATGAAATTCAATAGAGTAACACAGTCCTCGAGGCTTAACTTATGTGCTCGAATCAACTCCTGCAGCAACAAGTGTTTCTCCTTTAAAACATCGGAATGAGTAGACGTGTCTGTAATTAAGAATTCGACAATCTTTGCCCATCTCTCTGTCTCCGTGCTCATTGTCGCAAAGAGTGTTTGCTCCAGTTTAAGTAAAGTGGTGAATCCGAAACGCAGGCACTTGATGTTTTGCCAGGAATTGAATATGAGAAGGGAACCCTGATGAGACTCCAGAATCGCTATGTAATTCGACAGATTTATCAGATGTGATTGCGTTACAATTAGTTCGGTAAATATTTCTAGCCTAAAGAAGGAAGACGATGCTTTATTGTTAGAATTCTATTCTATCTATGTATCATACCAAATTTGATTGATGGACGTATTGTCCTTTATTGTGGATGCCAGAAGCGTTTCAAGTGGATCGGAATTTCTTGCAATTTTTGCCCTTGCTTCCACACCTTCCTCCGGCACAGGTTGGGAGTTACCCCAGTTTATCTTCCAAAAAAAAAATAAACATTTGTTTACACAAATCATTTAGAAAAAAAGAATTCATACCAGGTACACAATCAGGGCAGAGATTTTAACAAAAATATTGAAGCAAGCATCAGTTCTCGAGTTTGTTGGTCTCTGCAATTGAATGGTTTGCTCCTTTGCTTCTACTTCGACAACTGACATGAGCTTTTGAAGAGTTCTTGGCCAGTCTTCGCTTAGGGATACGCCGATTGGATTATAGTCGCCCCTGATGAGGTTTGGATAGATTGTTTTCAGTGAGCAATAAATCCCTCGAAAGAGGAATGTCTAGGAATAGTTTTCTATAACGAAGAGTGCTGGTTATATTTAGTTATGTACTCACCTTGGACTCTGTTTTCATTCGATAGTTGTAGAAGCCACAGATGATTGGTAAAATGTCTTGTATATGCCCGCAGACAGAAATATGATAGTCAACCGAGAGCTAAATTAAAGAAATAAATCAGAACCCGCCACAGCAAGAGAAGATACTCTCACCTCGGATATAAATAAGTAGAATAACTTGATGACTTCAGCCTGTTTGTGCTCATCGCGAGCATCCAGAGCGAAAGGTTTCAATTCATGAAAATAATCTTTAAAATCGAACCCCAGCTGGACATACTGCAAACACAGTTCGATTGTTTTATTTATGCAACGTATTACAGCCAGTTTAAGACTATCGTCATCCGGTATGTTAATTTCGAAGAGATATGAAAGGATTCCTATAATTGGAATCCGCATATCAGCAAATCATACAAAAGCGTTCTGAGTACTCAATACTTACTGCTTAGCTCGGACACTTGCAAACTCCTTACGTTATCGATAGACTCATAAACGCCTCTCTCTAGAATTTGCAAAAATAGTTTCCCAAAATTCTGCATGTACATCCTATTACTGAATCCATTAGAGAAGGCGGTCAGAACAGTGGATCGCGATAGGAAATTGTTGTTATCTAGTAGTGATAAGTTTATTCATGCAATTGCCATTGAAACCCAAAGAAATACCTTCTAAGCTGTAATCAATGAGTTTGTTGATAATAGCGCTGTACATGTAGTTTCTGTTGCGAAGGGTCTGGAAGTTCTTAGTACCCTGGGCTTCGTGTACCTTGCCAGCATGCTAGAAAAACAAAAACCAATGAGAAGAGAAGGGTGTAACCATGAACATACTTACGACTAGGGCTGAATCAACAGCGCAATTGAACAACTGCCCCCAAGTCGGCTCGACTTTCTCTGTACTCCTGTAGATGCTTACCAGATCATTTTTTGAATTGGTCAAAATGTTGTCCAATTTGTCCAAGGATCTGTTGCGGTTATTTGTTTTATCCGAGCGGAGTTCCCCGCATATTTGATTAAGTTCATTCAATAGGATCATTACAGACATGTTGGCTGATTGGAATGAACGATTAGTCACATAAATCGGAGTACCAAATCCAGAGGCAGAGTGATTTACATGGAAATAGTAGAAAACACCACAAGTTAAGGGAAAATTGAATTACCGCCACAAAACAGAAGACTAGAAATGTCAATAACAAGACCACCGGCCAAAACAAAACAAACAGAAGATGTGTTTGAAAGAGAGAATAACTAAACGAACGTCAAGAAAAGGAAGCGATATGCCTAACGACAGGCAAGGAGTGAATTTGTTGGATTTCTTGGAGAGACCTGGTTTGTTCCTTCTATTATCAATCCTGCCAGCAGAAATCAATTGAGAATACCTCTGGTGAAAAGCTGTTTCTTTGAGCTGATATGGCAATTGAGTAGTAGAGCCATATTCCGAAGAACTAGGAAGACTCTATGTAAGACACTGAAGAGTAGACTCTGTCTAAGGCGGTCGAAAATAGCCTCAGTCGCTTCGAAACAAAGATTCTCTGTAACATTCTCGATTCCTTTGCGTTGACGGGCTTTGGAGGAGGTGATTCAACGATGAACTATATGAGTTGTACAGCGAGGTGACATGTAGAATGAATGGACAGCAATGCTCTGGCCCCCAGACTCTTCGAATCAAACCCGGAGAGACAACGCAATAGAGGAAGAACTCGCATTAGGGTGCGCGCACAAGTAGAAGAGGACCTCAACCGACTTGGAGTGCACAACTGGAGGCGGTTAGCTAAGAGAAGAGGTGCAGATTCACCGCGAACTGTAGCCCCACCTAAGTGAGTAAGTAAGTAACTAAAGGAAATTCGATTTGAAGGATGAAACCTGCTCGAATGTCTACATTTTTGTCAAGTTAACCGGTTGTTTCCTTTCTTTAACATTCAGTTAGGAAGTCATTTGCAAAATATCCCAAATTCAACAAAAATATACATTTCCCATAAATTATAGCAGCATTTATTTGACGTACATATGTATCCACAAAATAAGAATTTCTTTGCTGAATTCTTCACTCCACCATATGCCTCTGAATGCACTCGTTTTAATGGCGCTTGCGAGTACTTAACCTCAAAATCGGTACTTGTCATTATTCGCAATTTGTAATCAAAGGCGAAGCCGTACATAAAAACGTTTGAAACGTTTTCGTATTTATTTGTTTCTTATATTAAGTTTGTGCGCGGTAAACAGTAGCTAAAAGTTCGTCAGAACTTATATTTATATTTTTGCGAAGAAGTAAATAAAAACAAACTAAACATGTCTGCTGCTATGCCCATCAATCCCAAACCATTTCTGAATGGTTTGACCGGCAAAGCTGTCCTCATAAAACTAAAATGGGGACATGAATACAAAGGATATTTGGTATCCGTCGATGGATATATGAACATGCAACTGGCCAACACCGAGGAGCATATCGATGGCCAAGTTACAGGTAAGGTGTTTTGAATCAATCGATGTTTCTGCAACTGCAAAGGACGGGGTTTCTTTCTAGGTAATTTGGGAGAAGTTCTCATTCGGTGTAACAATGTTTTGTACATAAAGGGAATGGATGACGACGACGAGGAGGGCGAAATGAGGGACTAGAGCGGCTGCACTAGTAGTTTTAGTGTAAAAGTTAATTAAGATTGAACTGTACAAAACTGAATATTGAATAAACTAAACTAATGAAGGTTCTGCCTACGTATTCTCGAATGTGTGACTACAGGAGGTAGTTTAAGCAACCTTCTTCAATCTACTTTGAAAATCGAGTGGGTAAGGGTCTATCTAACAGAGTTAGGTTTGAATGTCTTTCATCTACGATGAATGCTGGAACTGATCCACCATATCCACAAAAGGAGAAAGTCACATGAAAGCAGTCTTCGAGGTTACTCAGAGAGAATGCTATTATCTCTGGGAGATAGCTACTACATTTCCCTTCAACTAGGAAGGAAACATGCTACCATCTAGGAACTGAAAAGAGATGCTTGGAACCGTCTTGTGCAGAAGTTGTGATGCTTGTCTGGAAGATCGAATTTTTTGTTAAAACGTCTGTTAAGAACATTTTCCGTTGGGGGACTCATACAATGCTTTTGGAGAGCCAGCTCGCACATTTTTTTCTTGAGAAATCCAATCCACAATAGAAACTCTGACATAGGTCGTGGCAAGTCCCAATGCAGGTTCATGCTGTAGGTCTTGCAATGCATGCTTCATGCAATGCAGGTCTTGGCTGGGAAAACAGCCATATAAACTCAATGAATAGTGGAGTCTTGTGTTGTCGATCTTTAGGAAAACGGTGAGGAGCGAAAATGTAACCATCAGCCCACTCCAGATTCAGACTCTGACCGAATCTAGTTTTGAATATCATTGCGCCAGTAGACTTATCCAGGAGAAGAGGATCGTACAACAAATTCATTGTACAAGTTCGTTAAAACTCAAAGGCTGATAGTACCATCTGCTTTCAAGGGAAGGAAGGCGTGAAGGACGAGACAGAAGGGAGTCCCATATGCGAGAGGCTTCTCCACCAAACAAACCAAATTTTGTAAATACTTATATACATTGGTTAAGAAGATTTTTGTGACATGTAAACCAGCTTCGTCGGAGATCTATGTAGATAGTGACGTGCTTATCTTCTCCGTAACATTGTGACTTTCTGCATCACAGTCTACAATCAAACTTCTATTCATCGGCATTGCTCTAATATAGAATATCACTGTTTCATCCACTCCATGCTGTTTAGTTGCACTCAAGAGTTGCACTGTTGAAAGCGCTTTCTAATGTTCTTGGTTTATTCTTTCGTTTTAATCGCGAATTCCATCCAGCAACCTTACGCACATGAATCTTGCCCAGTCTTTCCTGGAAGATATACAGACTTACGTACATATTTTAAAACTTGACAATTTTTTTTGGTATAAAACTTCTAAGGGACTTCATCTACCTCGACTCGGAAACAGCGAAGAACTAAGGAGACTCTACATATATAAGACCCTGATCATCTCAGTCCTGTTTTATGGCGCTGAAGCATGGACTCTGTCTAAAGCGGATGAAGAGATCCTCAGTCGCTTCGAGAGAAAGATTCTTCGTCTAATATTCGACAACGCAGTAGAGGAAGACCTCGCCTTGGGTGGCGCGCACAAATCGAAGGGGACCCCTAACGACTTGGAGTGCGCAGCTGGTGGCAGTTAGCCAAGGACCGGGCTATCTGGAGAAGCTTGTTGGTTGAGGCCCAGGTTCATCCCGAACTGTAGTGCCACCTAAGTAAGTAAGTAAGCAGGAATGTGTAAACTCTATCGGTCCATGGCGATTGGATAGCCTTCTTTGTCGCCACATCAATGGAGTGTATCAGCTACACCGAGTTCTGCGACTTAGATCAAGCCCGGTTTATGTAAGCTATTTAATCGCTATCTAGTAACCTAGAAAATAAGTTCCCAGCTTCGTTCTGGTCTCAGTGAAAGTACCATCAGAAGCGATTAAGGCTTAGCTTTTGAGAACTTTAGCCAACCTGTTGGTTTTTCCGAGAGTTTCCGCCTTTGCACAGAAATCGTTTACAAACAACATTTCGACAGTCAAATTAATTTTTTATATCCTTTTTGCTTTCTGACGTCATTTCTTAGTTTCTGTTGAAAAAACAAGGAACTCGCGATTTCGACAAGATTTTCGTAACCCGGCAGATCAGTTCAAAACACTTCTTGACGTCAAAAATTAGGTTTTAAACAGTATCTCCAATATCCCATCTAGTTCTGAGTTTAGGGAGGGTTTCGAAGAAGTTGGCTTGCTTTTTCCAATTAATCCTGTCCAGAGTCGATGTTGCACTACAGGTTGTCGTTGAATCTTCTCATTCAGAGCCGAATTTTTGTTTATTGAACCGATGAAAGATATTGCCCACCGCTTTCGAAACAGTCCATGCTTCAGTGCCATACAATAGTTGATATGTAGTTGTTCGAGCCTAAAAGAACAACAAAAGTTATTCATCCCTTAAGTCAAGGTAGACAAAAGGATCTTTCAGTATCTATGATATTGTCGATAACATTACTTGTTGGACATAGGTGACTCTGATATTGGCTTGTAACGTATGCCCAAGCATGATGTTAAAGAAGTCAGAGTAAAGCGCGATACCTTCTCTAAATCCCTTCTAGATCGTCATTTGGCACAAACTATATATAGCTCTGTATTGTACTGTCCTATGCGGCTTAGAGTTTATTAAAAAGAAGATTCGTGTCGATTTGGACTTCTTAGTCCTTCAAGATCTGCTGCAATTTGAAAACTAGACCGATTGAGTGTTTTCCTGACTTGGTACCACACTAACAGGGTGTTTGAAACAAGCTGTCATCGTTCTGCTGTAAAATGTTTGAACTTTCTTTCTCCAAATCTGCAGATGTTGCCCAATAACAAAATTTTGTAACTTCGAACATCCTGCAAAAGAGTGTCTTCGCTACCTGATTAAACCAATTGATTTTAAACGATTAATCCTATCTTTATCCAAAAGTTACTATAGGTGTGTTCGCATACTCTCCCAAAACCACGAATTTTCACGAAATTCTACGAAAATTCACGAAATCCTGTTCGAGTACCCAAAAGTTTCGTAGTTTTTCGTGAAAGAGAGCACCCACGAGAGAGTAAGAAATTACCCGAGGTTACGAATTTTAGTGCAGGAAATTTCCTTGCTCTGATTTATGAAATCTGTCAGATACCTGTACGAATATTTTTGAGTTTGTGTAGTGAGAAAATTTCTTAGCTTTCGAGTTCGTTTACTTTTTGTGATTTTACCTCTCTCTAAGCGAATTGTACCCCCACTCCTTGAAATCTCACAATCTATGAATTTCGGTGCAGAAAGTACACGAACAGACCCTATGTTTGCAAAGTCACTGTCACCGTAATTGTGTCAGCTCTTCTTCTAAGCCCCATCTCCTGTCACATTTTCGAACAAACTAAACCCAAACTACTAGCTGCATTAAGTTAAGGGACATACTTCCCAACTGTCACTAACAATAATCAATTCACGTTTGATTGCAGAAATAACGACCCAGTGTGTGTTTATTGACACAACTTTGACTGAAAATCAATAGCCTTGACTCGAATGGGGACACGGGTCAACCAAACTATTTCCAAATTTTGTTTGGTTAAAGAGCTTTACATTGATTTTCTACGGATTTTCTAAACACATTGATAAATAAACATCCGATTAGATTATGTTTTTTTTTTTCGAAGTTAACTAACTCCTTTCTGTTCATTTCGTCCGTCACGATATTAGAGTATCTATTGCGTGCAATTCAGTAGATTATATAGTTAACAAAACACCAGCACATCTATTATGTATGTTTTTATTCGAAATGTATGTTGTTTCTAACTAAATTATTCTCATACGTGAAGCAAGGACTAATGAGCATTAATGAAATTATTGTGATGACGGTCTTCGTCAACCCTTGTCAACCGTAATGTAACTCGAGAGCAGAGTTATCCCCCGAAAATTCACTTAAACCAAAAAATTCCTCTCTTCTTCATCAGGTATAGCATGGTACCTGTATGTAGGTATAAACCCCGAAGTTCTGAAAAGTTATTTAATGTATAAGTAGCTCCGTTCAAGTTATGCTTATCATCAACTTCTCACCTTCTTCAAACAATAAAACTTTCAAAAAAAAAAAAAAAAACAACAGAAAAGAGCACATAAAGTTATAAATAGAAAAAATTCATATGTAGTTGTATACATATAATATAGACAATTAGAAGAGACATTAACATCGATGGAGGCAATGGAATGCCGGCAGCCAGAGGACGACGAACGGAGGGAGTAAGTTATTTACTTGGTTACGCCTCCCAAAGTGAATAGAGAAATGGGTTTCTGGGTTTCACATCCATTGCGACAGAGTAGTTCAGGTGTCCCACAATAAAACCAATATTATGATTGATAATGTTACAAAGTAAATGTGCAACTATAAGTGAAGTTTTATGAGGTGGTGTCCGATTCCAAGGGAAATCCTTTCAGTTTTGGTCAGGTATCGGTTGATTGGACAACGCCAAATTCCGATGAATGTCCTCGCACGAGCTTATATGTAGATATAGCCTTTTCTGAGTTTGGTTTGTTGTTTTTGATTAATTTTACATAGTTTTCGCTATTGAATGCTTTGAGAAATAATTTCGGTTAATGAGTTTCGAACATGAACATTGTTAAGTGATTTTAGTTTATTGAAACCTGAACAACAGAGTGCTTGTGTTGTGGATAGACGTTAGGTGAGCTTAATGTTTATTATTTGAAAGTATCTTAAAGGAATGAAAGCAATTTTTGTGTACATACAGTGGATACAGTATCCTTTCATGTTCAGAATATAAGAGTTCATGAACCGAATTAAGTAATATTTAGTTGGTCGTTGGAAGTATTATACGTTATATCAATTAAATGTTTAATTATTCCTAAGTTGGCACAAGTGCAAGGCAAGGAACTGCATAATGAAATGAATTGCACTAAGACTCACCATAGTGGTGTAATATTTGTACTCGCCAGTGTGCGGAATCTTGAAAACTGAAATAAAATTGATCGCCCACAACACATTTCAGATTTTTAGAAAAATTGGAATCGACTTTGCTACGAAGCGAACGAACGTATGCCTGTTTCCACTTCTTTACATCTCTGGGCTGAATATCCAATCAAATTTGCCGATCAATGGACTATTTTTTTCAGTGTAATTTAAAGTTGCATCTTCGTGGATATATCTGAGGTTCCTCAGTACTTTGTGGCAGTGACAATGCTGCCAAAGTATCTATCACAATGGTATCATTAGTTTTGGTCGCAGCTAAGTCCTGTCTATCTATTCAGGACAATTGCACAGCAGGAGAAATACAGATCCAATTTCTTCCCTGTCTCTCCAGCTTCTATAGTTAGTAATAGTTGTGAGTCACTCCCAAACTCTCGACTCTCCGCATAAGTAAAAGGTTTTATTTTTTGGAAGCGGAGTACTTTAATTGTTCATGTCACAAAAACTGACATGTAAAGCTCGCTATAGTTCCATGTTGGACGACTTTTTTTTTGGCCAGAATTAGATGGACTTGACATCACTGATATATGATTTCCACATGGCACATTGCTGGTCAAGCAATTGATCTATTGAAGAGGGAATTTTGTAATCGTGCTATCTCGAGAAACGACCGGTCGAACGATCACCTCGTTCAGTTTGTGTGATTTGACGTCATTAGATTATTTTCTCTGGGAATAAAATTGCATGCCTACACCGATGAACCATAAACATTTGAACACTTGGAAGCCCACATTCGACGTGTTATTGGCGAAATGCAGCCGGACTTACTGCGAAGAGTGATTGAAAATTGGATCTCCAGATTACACCACGTATGCACCAACCGCGGCAGCCGCATACCCAAAAGCATATTTAAACATTATTGCCATAAAATTATCTGTCAAATAAATTTAATTTCATGAATATTAAAAACATTTTTCTGTATTTTATTTCAAATTAAAGTTTTACGCATCTATAAAAAGCACCTTTTCAATGATAAAAAGTTTATGGGGATAGATTTGTATGGGATTCAGGTTCTAGGTCAAGGTTTGCGTCGTCACAATGATTTTTGAAAAGGATTTAATAACACAATCTTACAAATTTATCTTCAATTCGTTATCTACTACCCTTTATAAGGTCACCGTATTCACTTTAAATGCATACCTTATTTAGGTATCACTTATTGATTCTCATTAATCTATGTTTTGCTAATGCGCTTATCGATGACTAACTAGGTACTCGTATTTGACTGATCTTGATATCTACATATATGTAGTTCAAGTTGACCATTACTTGAGGCTTTGGATAGATCTTTTCTTAGAGCAAAGGACGATTTTTGTCGGGTTAACTCTCAGATCAAGGCTGTCGACCAAATAATACCTTTAACCTACCAATCTCATGGGAGATATCATCTGCAGTGTTATCTGGAACCCAAAGAGTCAAAGATTTTACCATTCCATCTTTGGACTGCAGGGTTGAGCAAGATCTTTAGGTCAGTTTCACTGTCACTACAGACGCATCCATTAGGATAGCATAGATTTCCCCTTGAAAATTTGGGAATACTTGCTAACGTTCACTACCAGAATCGAATCCTTTACTAGTTTTAGAGATGCGACTCCGATTCTGGCAGAAACGGCACATTGATGCAACTAGTGTCGTAAACTCCATGTCTTGCTAAAAATATCCTTACATTGCACAGACAACTGAAAACGCCTTGGATGTCTTCGATTTGTTTTGGTAAAAAGTTTCCTTCTCAGGACTACTTCCAGATATTTCCTTTCATCGAAGATTTAACGATCTTTCGCACTTCGACCAGGCACTACCCTAACAATTTAAAATCTCCAGCAAAGAATATCCACTCATCTCCTCGGACTAAAAATTCCTTGAATCCCTTTCGAATTCACGGCAAAATTAAGTGCTTGAGCACCTTTAGCTTGATTGTATTCGATGAAATTATGTGGCAACTCGATACTGAAGACTTTTGGAATGCAACGCCCACTTTTGTCGTGTGTTTTCTTAAAACGTAGATGCTGATGATATTTCGCATATAACGTTCTTAGAGGTTCGAATTAATTGTTGTAATTTAATTTAAAAAGTGCAGTGTTCCACACCCAATTGTTACAAAGGAAGACGGATAGAGTATAATATCATCCCCTTCGGATGGACTATAGCTTTTCTGTATGTTTTTATTAGTTTTTGCGGCGCGTAGAGAATGATTTTCAAAACTTTCTGCGGAGCCTAGCTAGGCAACATTTTAATTTTTTTTTTATTTTGAAAATCTTAAATCAACTTTACGTCTGACTGACATCAAAAGCCAACAAGATTCTATATTCAATTTTGATTGACTGATATTCTGATATTGTAGCTGTTGGCGGGCAAAAGATGATATTCTGCATCAGGCTTTATTTCAGTTATCCACGTTTTCCAGATGTTTTTTTGTCTGCCAAGGTTAAACCATCTCCATGTATTTTCAATAGCTCTACAGCTGGATCATTTGCCCCAGTAGCCTTGACGGATAAACGCTTCGTAGAGATGCTGACTTTCGTGGTCATCTTTCATTCAAATGTCAAAGTTTTTTTTATTGACACTTTGCTGATTCCTTCGTAGGATTTGATCGTTTTTTAGCGTCTCGTATAGATATACGAAAATGAAATGTTTATGAAAATCGCATCTTTCGGTTTGTCTGTCATACGGTTGGAACTTTTCAAGAGTTGGAGTTAGAAGGTCATTTGTATTTGCCGTATCTGAGTGATCATATTCTTTTACACGTGTGACATAGTTGAGGAATGAAGGACAATGTAATTTTGGATGTTGTGGGGTATTCACATTTCAACACCTACCTTCACAACAGTCAAAATCCCTTATCCTTGCTGTGATATTGACATGGGCATCTAAGCCATCTCCTGCATTAACTTTTCCATTACATTGTTCTGAACACAATTTTCAGTTTTTGAAATGAAAGCTTAGTGCAATACTAACATCCAATAATCAAGCAATTCAACATTCAATACAGTTGGCAATGAGGACATCCTGATATATCATTACTAGATCATGTATCCTAGTTATCCGAAAGAGCAAAATATAAACAGGCTTACAAATAATTGCTACCTTCAAGAGCAGTTTCGAAATAATTTTGAATTTTGTCAGGAGTATCTTTACATCAGTCAAAATCGATTTCTGTGTTGGAAACTCATTTTAATTGCTAACCATGTATACTTGTGAACAGCATGAGTGTTATGTCCCAAAGGGAACTCTGGTACTACAGACTTTACTCCAATAAAACAGGGGTTGATGGTATCATACCTTTATATATGTTATTCCTTACAATGTTTACGTTTTGCAAAATGTAGGTCAAGTCAGATAGGTATACAACGCATGTATACAACAATATCGTCCTGTTTAAAGTTTCATTTTTTTGTCAGTATACGCTTGTAATGTTTGTTTGCTTGGGTCCTAAGAAATTGTCTGCCGAAACTTATGTCTTATGCTGCTGTCCTTAATAAAAATAGTAGCATCGTACGCTTAAGAGGTTTGGAAGATACATACGACTATAATCAATGTCTTGCTCCTATTCTAGTTGAAACCAGAAAATTTTCATAAATTGGCATAGTCAGGCAACACTGTCTAGTAGACACCTAGTCTGTAGGTAAGGTCGCATACCTTAGGGAATCGACCTAGAAAACGATATCATCCACAGCCTTGATTCAGCAACCGGACTATTGACAAATGGATACCGACTTAGGACACACTGAATTCTGAACATGACCTGACAATGGGTGTTCATTTTCTACTTCCTTAAGTGCTTATGAAATCCTGCAGAGGATTTCCTGAGACTAGCCAATGGTAGTTAAAGCAAACTCTGATCTTGTCGTATCTCCAGAAAACGCGAAAAAATGACGTGGCTTCAACTTACGCACGAAGTACAGACGAGCTCTGCAGAGGCTTATACAGGCCCAGAAGAAACCTTGTAGTATGAGAAGTTAGTTTGACATATTACCAACGACTGGGTCAGCCTTCAACTTGAATTAAGTCGTCTAATGCCATGCCCACAAGAACATATTGAACTTTTTTCGTCGATAGGAAAACCGATAGACTGATTTAAGAGAAAACCTTTCTTAACCTTATTACAGCGATTATGGGCCGAAAGCCTCTGTGAAGACACTTAAAATTACTGAAGCAGTTGCAAAGTCTATGAGGATTCCCGCTGGATTTTTCATACTTCCGGGCTCTTCTGTGTAAGGACCGAATTCCTTGGAGAAATTTTTTGAATATTTTGATGCATAGTTTAATGCATTTAAAGTGGCGAGTTTGGGCTAAAAAGGTGCATTTTTCCTCTCATCCAAGCCTACTTACGTAACTTAACCTAATGAGACCGAAAACATGTCATAAGTGTCGGCCAAGGCCATTAAAACGATCTCACAAACATCAGACAGTAAAACTGCCATGAAAAAGTTGGTCCTTGAAAATTGCCATTAAAAAGTAGACCCTTGGTACCGTTCGTATCTTGTGGCTAAGACGATAGATGACCTTGACGATTTGTTTATACATTTCGTGTACATCAACATGACCTTTTCATGGCAAGTTAAAACTCTTTGAAGGCTGGAAAAGTATAAACAAGGTAAGTATACGCATGATATCTGGTTGTACTGACATATTTTGACCAAAAAAGTTGTTTATCCAGGTCTACGTCTTAAAATTTGTCGAGTCGCCAACAAGATCCGAATAGCGATCTTCTACGAGTATTTGTGCAGTCAGATCGATTCTTGTAAAAGGTATAACGCCAGTTCTTGAAGGCATCACTACCATCATTATCAAGTTCTGTTCTGTAGCATGTAAGCTTTACCAAATCTTTACTAAATAAGAAGGCCTAGCCAATCCGCAAACTGGTAACATCTGACACATTTTTCAAAATAAATAAGTTAAGCAAGAAATGAGCTCCATCTCTGAACATAATTTTGGGATGAAACGTACGACTCTCTTCGAACTTTTGCATAGCCCAATTGGAGAAGTTTTGGCACCGCAACTGATCAAGAGGCTTCAGTTTTTGAGTTAATTTGATTTGGTAGTATAAAAGGCAAGATCTGTACACAAAATAGATTTCCAATTCCTGTGAAAATCGACTGATTTGGCTCATTTCGAACTGAAGCACTTAAGTAGGGTACACACTATCAGGCGTGAACTGAATGCCAATAAACTGCACAGATCCCAAAAGTCAAGAACAGTCATACAACTATAAAAGTTTGGGCATTGGAACAGTGAAATAGGAAAAATGTTATGGTTCTGTGACGGCTTTTGAACTTTGGGATCGGTGCACTTTATTGGCATTCAATTCGTGCTTGAGAGTGTGTTCTCCACTGCGATATTTTTGCTTCCTCCACTGGGGCGTTGACTCATTGTCACAGGAACATTTAATAGTGAGTATGTTGACTCGAATTTATCACTGTAGCACATGCAGCCTGTTTTGTGAGATTCTTATTACAACCGAAAATTGGAGTAAGTGCTCTTGAAGTTGTTCGTTCATGACCATCATAAATCACTTACACAAGAAATGTGTTGTTTGTGCTTCACCATAGTAAAAACATAAACCTTGATTGACGTTCTCATATCAACGGCTCTAAAAAAGGGTTCAAGGACGCGTTAGTATTAAAATACAAAATTGTTATGTCTCTATTGGAAAACCCTTTATTTTTCTGTCTTGTACTCTTAGAACTTGTGAGTCGATCTTGTTTTTGAATGCAGCGCTACTCGAGGGTTTGATAGACTACTTCAAAGGTTTCAAAAAGTTATAGTGGTGACCGACTCCCAGTTAATATCGACAGTACAGTACTGTAGGAGAGAAAAATCCGAAGTATGTGATGTGTTCGAAAGTGTCCTTCTCGCATGAACATGGAGCAAGAGAATGCAAGACGTAAGTGGTTCATTTGACAACTGTTGCAGACTTAAGATGGAAATTGTATTCACCATAGTCTGTCCAGTACAGGACATACAAAAGTCTGTCCTTTTGCCTGCATTTATCCTGCATTTATCCTGCATTATCACTCAAAACACAATTAGACATCCAATGCAGGTATTCCTTTGTGCTTCCCATAGTCATTTGTAGTTTTAATCTAAACCGACTTATTCCTGCAATGTACTTTCCATCAATTAACCAAATGGAATGAAATATGTCATATATCGGACTATGCTCTCCGCACTTCCATATGTTCCTTACATTCTATCGGCCTTAATTGAAGTTCCAACAAATTCCAATTAGTAAATTGTTTAATGTCAGCCTTCGCCCCTTCCCTCTTCAATAAAGATTTATAACACAAAATTCTTTATGTCTCCTCCATGTCAGAGGAGGACATGCTATAAGTATCGTCAAACATTGAAGTTTTATAAACACAAACAGTCCTGGCATTAATTAACTCGCTTTATCAAGATTTTCAAATGAATATTTTAATGGTTCTTTGATATTTCCATTTATACTCGAAACCACTGCGCGAAGCCAAACCATTTATCATATTCGAAGGGGTTATTTCCTAATAAATGAATTTTCTTGCGCACGTTCAGTTAACGCTAAAGCGTTCCATGCTAATTGCCAACGTCATAAATTTTGGGTTCGTGGAAGGAATTGTAAGGCACCGGCTTTATGAAATATTGGAAAATATCCTCGAACGTATAGTCAATAATCGCGCGTAACTTATGTGGTTTCGGTGGAATGTACATAGTATATATTAGATTGATTAGGCCAATTAAGCCAACCTTTCAATTGAGTTGGCTTTGAACGAATGGATTTTGGCCACTTACTCGTTCAGTGGTACTATTCCGTGTGCGCTTTGATAAATTAGATTCGATTTGGGAATGAGGTTTCGGGTTTTGTAACTCCAATTACCAATTGGTTGTCACAAATAAATTTTTTTTTCTTCTGACTGAATGGACTAACAAAGGCTTTTATGTTAACAGAATTAGTTTTTGATTTCCATGTTAGATGACCTTGGCAATTCATTATCATTGGAATTGAATAGATTCAGTAGTCAACCGAATTGCTCACCATTATTATGGTGTAAGCCGTTGCGGTTGAGTAAATATCGTGGAGCTGATTTAGACCTAAATTGTCATAGTTGGGTAGCCTGTCCTGACACCACATCATTACGAACGAAGTCAAGAAATGTAGTCAACTTTAAAAAAGGTTTAGGGTGTCCTGCATTTCCGATAGAGGAGGGTTAGTTCTTTGGCTAAGACCTAACTTAATAAGATTTGTAACCCACCCTTTCTTATTTGAAAGCCTTTCTTAGTTTTAAAGGTCTGTACTATCTTGGAGAAGATTTTCCCTGTCAAAATCCACAGTTTGTCGACTTCAAAGTCGTGTTTGATAATTTTGGGCCAGTTGCTTGGTCATGCCATGTTAGCATCACTTGAAATGATTGAGGAATAACCCAAATGAGTTAGAGGTTAATACAAGAGGTTTACGAATGAAAAACTTTGGTTTATAACTATTATTTCGCGTTTTTTCAGGAGTACAGCAATTCATGTCTTGTTGACGTGTATTTGATTAGTTGATAAATGTCAAAGTAAAATTGACATTTGCCGCCATTTGCCAAAATTCTGGCAATTTCCGATAGGGTGATGACATTTGAGACCCTTGCAACTGATGACAACATCAAATTTTTTTTCATGGTGTCACCTTACGTGAGCATCAAACAAACATTCGAGAGTATAACATAGATTTACAATATATTACGAGTAACACATTTGTGTTGAGAACGACGTCTTGGATTCCGGATCGATTTTTTGCACCAAATATTTGTAAATTTTTATTTTTGCCACAAAATTACTTTATCTGTCATCTGGTTTTCTTTCCTTTCGATCTCTGACACGCTGATGTTCGTCAAACCTTGATCTTGATCTTTTTATCGGAGGTTCGTTGCTCCCTGGAGTCTCGAATAATAGTTTGGAAATTCTTTGCCGAATATTATCTTTCATTTGCTAGATGTAGCCAAGAAAATGCAGTTGAAGTACGTTGGCCCTTTTGGACTACCTTCACACCTTGGTACAGCTCACGGGTTCGAATATTTCATTTCAAAGCGTTTTTTTCTTCAAAAAAGACCAAGATTCTACCTCTTTCTTGTATATTGTCAATGTTTTCCAACTTAGGTCGCAGGTAATAGTTGCTTTCGTGGGTATGTGGGTCAAGTCCTTAACTTCCTCGAATTGTGGGGGTCGTGGCTCAAGTTAGTACATTTGACTACAAAATGAGAAATATCTCTATTTCTGGCGAGCGGTTGACAAACATTCAAGAGTAGTACTTTTATTCTATAGTGAAAATTTGTCCTTAGCAGGGAAGAAATGTGTAATTGTTTGTTGAGAGCTATATTTGTTACCTTTGTTTCAATTGGTAAGAAGGCCTGACGACACATAGATTACTACTCTTACTACCTTTTCCAGCACTAATTGGAAGAAATTGCATGACAGAGCTTCTCGTTCCCGAAAATTTTGCAGTACAACACGTCATTGTCTGATGAGTTTTCTCGAGATTACGAATCTGGCCAGTGCGATGAGATGGGTTCTGTTTGAATAGCTGACGACACACATAGGTTCCCTTTTTTGTTGATAGAGTTAAACGGCTAGTTGCTAGGCATGCTTTTGTCCTTCGAGTTTCTGAGTATACATTCCAAGTCCAGACCAGACTTTCATATCATAGGCCACGTTACCCAAAATAATCGTTTAAAGTGATAGAAAGGTGATGATTAATCGTTATACTTTGTCGTTAATCACCCGGAGGTGAGAGTACGAGCTGGTAGACAGCAGATTATGTGTAGCGATTCGCTAATCAAGGTCTGATGATAGATTGACTCCCTGATGCCCCCCAGGGAGCAATGAAAATTTGAAAATTAGTCAGTTTTAAACCAGTACATCTGGTAGTCTATCCAACCATTAGCCATTTCCGACATATGCCGTGCAATAGGTAAAACAGCTCCATTTAGCGTGCTTACTCTTACCTCTGCATACTCCTCTGTGTTCCTCCATTAAGCGAACATTCATATTCAGTGCAACAAGACTGACATCCCTTCTAAATTCCACACTTATGTCAAAGTGAGTGTTGCAGTCTCGTAAAATTTTTTGAAAGCGTAACATCCCTGCTTTGGTTACGAAATCCTCAGAAAACACTAACATACAACTAGGCTAACACATCTTTAACGCATTTTTTTCAATTTCCATTTCCATCCTGGATATCTGACCGAGCCGATCGATAAGTGTATCCTGTGAGACAGTTTTAACACGCTAGTAAGAGTAGAATGTACACGTTAAACAATAATAGAGTATGGGACCACATTCACTGTTCTAATTACCAAAGCTTTTAACAATGACGCGTAAGGATGACGTTGGCTTACTGAATATTCTAGCTACCCAACAAGTCCAAGTAGAAGCTAACAGTGGCCATCAGTAATGACGTCCTTTTCAAGGTGGTGTCTGCGTTATTTATTTATCAGCAATATGTATTTAGGTTTGTCCTCGTTAATTTTGTAACCAACTGACAAGGGTGACATGCTGATAATGATGTCAGTGTTAGTCTATGGAACGCCTTTCGTGCTGACACCTGCCCTTTAACTACCAGCTTCAGCACGAGATTTAAATGAAAGCAAAACAAAAACAAAAAAAAAGAACCAAATCACAGGACAGTGCACTCTGGGGAATGCTTTAAAAAGCTCAGATCATGAATTTGTTGGGACTTTTTGTAATTTACATTCGACCTAGCTGCTAGGCTAGGTATATAGAGTTCGTTCAGGATAGATGTCGTCATATAGTATAGTTGAGGTCGATAAATAGGTGGAGAATATCGATTTGAATGGAACTTATTTAGAAATGTGACATACTATTAGATTTATTGGAACGAGACTCTATTTGGAAGCATTTTGCGCGTGATAGACAAACAACATTAATTATGATTAGATAGTCCACGAGGACTCGAATCAACCGAATAGTTAGACGGTTTCTTACAGTCTTGTTACGGGGTACCTTTCATCTGTAAAAACATCCCACCGACTGAGCACAGCCGATAAGTAATGTTTTATAAGTCCCCCTCTGTAAATCACTTCAACATTTTATTCAATTTTACTATCAACACTCATGTTCCTTACAACAATATCTCTTTTAGAGGACTTACCGCAAATGAGCTTACATTTTTTACAAAGTCTGCAACGTCAGGTTCCATAGGCCCGGAATTATTTCACTTCACTACTTTGCACTGGCAGCCCTAAGTTGAGGTATTTCCTATCATTAATACCTGTCTAGCGGAATCAAAGTTTTCATTGAACATTATGAAAGCTTGCGCGTATTAGCGATGAAAACTCAAAATCCACCCCTGAATGTTGAAGGGATTTACTGGAAAATAAATGTTCCATTGAATTTTC
Organism: Xylota segnis; assembly: GCA_963583995.1. Lineage (NCBI taxonomy): Eukaryota > Metazoa > Arthropoda > Insecta > Diptera > Syrphidae > Xylota > Xylota segnis. The sequence goes on from OY757237.1 coordinate 40,799,511, forward strand.
ATAGAAAGTGGAACACTTTGTTTTTGGGTAACATTTACAAATGGCAGAGGTGCTACCGGCATTTACGAGTACGATTAATCCGTTCAAACGAGTATGGAAATCAACTTGTGGCAGCGCCCTAACAAAATTTGCCTAGGTACCGAAAAGTGGGTAGGACAACCTATGATGGCTGTGCATAGTTTCAGTAAAAAAACACGTTTTAAGCTCCGCTATTGGCTTAAAGGTTTTCTGAGTCTCCTTCCAATGATTCAGAGAAAAAAAAGAACTATAGGTAGTCAGGATCCTAATGGACTTCCGTAACTGGGCAACACTAGGTGTAGTGCACTCTCCTCTCACCATGTTTCGAGGCTACTTTGGGCCCAATACAACGAAAAAAGGACCAGAAAGCTTCCGTCTCTCAATAGAATCGGCGTCCCCACTTCACTAGAATGAATTTCAAGGGCTCAGACCTATGCAGAGCCTGCAGTCACACTGATGTAGCGGAAGACACGACCCACTTCCTCTGCGAATGCCCAAGTCTTAGCAGAATCAGACACCAAGCCTTCGGGAAAACATTGTTCGACCAACCAACCAACTCTACTTTGACCAACTCTACAAATTCATAACGAAAACGGGTTGAATCAGTTTGCTTCCAATCTGCATTTTGAAGCAGCAGTTAGGCTAGTTTGTGTTTTCGAGATGTGTGATTGGAGGGCCGCTCCCGCCATGGACTAACGAGTATAAATTTCTGTTTTCAAATTCTTCCAGGTATTCCACACTGAGGAACACAACCTCTAGGCTGTATACAGAAAATAGTAGATGGAATTGGCAATATAGATGACTCATAGCCTCCAGTTGGGCACCGGTTGAGGTTCCCTTCTTCTTGTGCGCGCCACACACAAGGAAGGACGAGGTCTTCCTCTATTGCGTTGTCCCTCCGGTTTTGATTCGATGACTTTATGGGACGGAGCATTGGTGTCCATTCGTTCTACATGTCCTAGCCATCTTCAATGACTGATGCGCATTTTTCTGACTAGGTCGATGTCGCTGTACAGTTCGTATAGCTCGTATAGTTCGTCGCCTCCAAATCTCGTCAACGCAAACCGGACCGAAAATTAGCCGAAGACTCTTTCTCTCGAAGACACTGAGGATCTCTTCATCCGCTTTAGACAGAGTTCATGCTTCAGCGCCATAAAGCAGGACTGGGATGATCAGAGTCCTATAAAGAGTCTCCTTCGTTCTTCGGGATAGGGCTCTGCTACTCAATTGCCTTCTCCTCCCGAAGAACTAAGGAGACTCTATATAAGACCTTGGTCATCGCAGTTCTCATCTTCATTGGTCAATCTTAGTTTCGTACCGTAGCGTAGTGTGTCTCGTGATCATTCTTATGAGGGTAGATATGGAATTCCATTCTTTTTGTATTAGTTTGTCGGTTTTTGCTTTATTCAGTAGAGGCACTGGTGCTAAGAGAGCTCCGTCTATTTTTTTGTTAGAAGTAGTTAGAGCTTTATTTCCCTGTTCGTGCTTAGGTGTGTGTGCTTGCTTCATACCTTAATGAACAGGGATTCAGCAGAGTCCTACATTCTTCCCAGAATCTTAAGCTCTACTCCGTAGGACATATCGTTTTATCGCTAGCTGGTTATCGATGAAAAGGTGATATCCCAACGTGATATTGCCTTCATCGCAGTCGGGTCACTAGTAAGACTTTTGGTCGGAAAACGCTACTTTAGTTCGGGGGACGGAGGACGGATTGAGACATGTTGGAAGCGTCAGAAAATATACCTACTCCTACACTGATGTGGTATGTACCGAGCTTGGTACTCCTCCGTTTTTCCATTAAGCTGCAAATATGTACATATGATCCAGTCATGCACTTTATTATTGACTGTAAACTCAAGTCCAATTTGTACCCTTTGTGCTCGCGGGATCTACGTTGTTTGCCGCGTTTCTTCATGATGGCTGCTATGAAAATTGACGCTTGTGGAATCAGAAGAAGGTACTTGTTGGTCTAAGTATGGATTAAGCTCACCTAGATCTATTATTTTTGATTTTCGGTCCCCTCTTCTCTTGCAACAACACTTTGTCACAATGTTGCTGATTAATTTCACCAAAAAAGGTCATTTTGTTGTCTGTATCTTTCACAACCTTATCGTTTAGTAGAACTTAAAAAGGGCTTCCCAATAGGGACATAACAATTTCGTATTTAATTACGGATGCACCTTTAAACTTCTTTTTATAATCCGTTGATTTAAAAACGTCAGATAAGGTTCAAATTATCAGGGAGAAGTACACGAACGATAAACATTTGGAAAATATTAATAATTACTACCGAAGTTCTGAGTGTTATAGTGGATGAATTCGATTTACCGATTAAATGAGCCAAATTAGTCGATTTCACGCCGATCATAGTAATTGGGAATCTCTTTGTTCATACCGTGGCGAATTGTGGATACAAATCTTGGCCTACACCTTGGAAGATCGATATAACTCAAAAACTGAAGCCTCTTGATCATTTAAAGGCCCAATAAAAGTTTGAAGAGAGTCCTGAATTTCCTCGAAAGATCATCTTTCGCGATGAAGATCATTTTTAGCTCTAAGCAAAGAATGTCTTATTGGACAGCGACAGACCCAAATGTGCTTCAAGAGACTACATTATATCGACGAAAAGTGATCGTGTGGTGTGGGATTTCATGACGGAGATGAAAATGATGAAATGATAGTCGCGGTAAATGGAATAAAGGACTATTTTTCATAAGAATTGATATCCTTGACTTGTTATGGTTCCAATAAGATCGTGCGACATGCCGCACAGCTGGTCAAACAATTGATCTATTAAAGAGGAAGTTCGAGTAATCTCGAAAATGGTCCTGTCGAATGGTCAGCTTGCTCATGCCATGATGGCATTTGGATTTTTTTTATGAGGCAAAGTCGTTGGTTTATGCCAACAAGCCAACAACGTTAGAGGAACTCAGGAACAATATTGAATACGATATTGCCGACGTTTCCGCCGATATGTGCAGAAGATTGGTGAAAAGTTGACTCCACAAAATCGATCGCTGCAAACGTGCTCGCTGTGGTCACATAAACGAAATCGAATTTAGTATTAAAATACAACATGTGTACTATATCTGAAATAAATTTGAGCCCGATACCTCAACTACTCTGCGTTTTCTTTAAATACAAAATTGTTATGTTCTTATTGAAACAAACCTTTAAGACGTTCGTTTGCAGCTCTACCATGACTTTCAGGAAACACTTCTTAAGAACATCCAGTGAAGTGACCCACTGACCTATTAGCTACTTTAAATCCATCAAAGTCAATTTTCCATGGCACTTCAATAAAAATTCTCTTAAGCTGACTTGAAACAAATCACGACTTCCTTCCTCCATCTGAAGTCATAAACCCAAGTTGATTCTTAAACGTGGTACTTATAAGCTGCATTAACTACACGAACTAATGTCCGAATGGTTTCCGTGTTAACAACGAAATTATTTTATGGTCACTATTTACCTCAACCGAAGACTGAAGTTCACAACACAAAGTTATGAGTCGTGTCGAAGGAACTCGTTAAATCGAATATTTGCGTGCTGAATTGTAAGCACTACACTACTCCTTTATAATGAAATAATGCACACAACCGCAGACATAAAATATCCTAGACACCTCCTAAGTGTGAGTTTAAACTAATCAAAGATTAAGACTTTAACAAAGTTTTACTTAATTAAAGTAAGACCTAGATGTCTGGCTGACATGCTCTGTAAAGTGTTCTCGTATAAAGCTCTTTTAATTGAATGCATCGTTTCCGGTAAAAGGAAACGCATTTTACCATCCCATTAATGACGCCTCCTTCCTTTGGAACTCATTCAAATTAATTTTTCCCTCAGTATCTCTCTTGGGGGTTTCTTTTTTTTTGCATTTTCTTTGTTCCAAGATAACTTGTTTGACTCTGTATATAGAAAACTGATTTTTTTTCGTAGAATGCGATAGTATGGTGTTTCAGTCTCGAGGAAACGACCCCATCAATTCCACTGATAACAAGTCATGTTACTTCTGGAGTGGACTGCGACAGACAATAAGTTTGAAGGGGTTGGCTCAGCGAAACAGTCGCTCTATATTGTATTCTGTATAAGACATGTGGTCCTTGTACTCGTAAAAATAGTTTCACTTGTTATTTTAAGCCTAATTATGGTAAAGCTGATTCTGACTAAAATGATAACAGAAATCATAATTATGTTATGTCAAAAGGGGGGAGCTCTCCCCATTCAAAATACACAATATTACAGATCTGATTATGTCAGGGTAAATAGCGGTAATTTACCTTCCATTAGGCATGCCAAATAGAGGCCCATGGAAGTCTTTGATCTTGTTCTGACGGGTTTTTTTCGAAATGAAGTTCGGAATTCCTTGGATTCGTGGGGTGTTGCTTACTCCTTATTGCTGTCGCGGCCTCTAAGACATCCTTAGTTGTGGCTTGACGTATTGCTTCCTTTACTTTTGCTGCTTTTCATAGGGATAGTCAAATTCCAGAATGCCAGCCAAAACACCTTAAAGTTTTTTTCACGGTCCCAACTCTCGCGACCATCTGACAAACATTCGAGAGAATAACTGTCATGAGAAAGGTTTTGAAATAACAAATAGCCCTTTCGACGATTCATTAAACAGTGGGCACCTTCTATTCGTGTAGAGAATATAACACGTACAACACGAAGCAAGACCCTGTGTTCCGTAGACCTGTTGCGCCAAAAATGCGCTACTCATGAGTAGTCTTGCAGTGAAAGAGTTGCCTAACTGCTGCCTCGCTTTGTCCTTAGACAGCAGAACATTTTTGCTCCATGAAATGTATAGGAGGAATGGGTTACGTATACGCCACCGAACAGGGTACTCACATTCAAATTCTACCATCTTGTGATTCAAGTCTGAATCTCTGTACTTCTGAGGCTTTGCCAGATGAGAACAAAAGAAATGAAGAATCTCGGCTAGTCGCTAGAGGATAAGTCCCAAGTTTCCTCAGGAGAGGAGCCCATCAGTTTTCAGTATTCTTTTGGCTGAGACTTCTCCCCTTAACAGTGGAAAAGGTTATCGGAAACAAAAGAAAATCCAAACAACAAGGCAGTGGAGGAATAGTATTGAATAGTAGAGTAGTAAAGAATTTTGAGAACTGTCTGCGGTAGTCAAGGACGAACCTTATTTTACTGAGCTTTCGACAATAATACAGCCTTCATCGAAAGCCGTGAGAAATAGGTTTTGACCATGAATCCGTATTCAAGTTCAAAATTTCATAGCAAATCTTCTTGTTATGATTCATTTGGTTCGGCAAAATGGACGTAGGACAACCGGATATCCGGTTGTATAACTTGAAAACGTAAAAACTTACTTATACACTTACATAAGTACATTTGTACCTATGATGACGATATTTTTGTGCAGACAGTCTGTCCAAGAACTTGGAAAAGTACACTATTTTGAAAAATGATTTTCTCACATGCAAGTCTTGGACAGTTTCTCAACGAAGTTTAAAATTTGTGCGTGGTTTCCAATTTTAGTACTTACATATGTATGTTAATACCTTAACCTTGTTCTCTACTTATTTACGACCTTAACTCAATGTAAATGGGCTTAGTTGCATACTTAAAGATATGCCCAGCTCACGCAAAATGCGGTAAGCGCGACGTGGACTCTTACTGCACGCGAAACCGTAAAGTAAAACTCAAGGACTTTTGGTATCCTTTTCCGCATACAAACATTACAATTTTTATGATTAAAGTATAAACGTATTCTGTAAGTTAGGCCTCGCATTGATTAGCTGACTATTTTGAATTTTCTAACGCCGCATCAAATACCAACACGTGCTGGCCTACATTTTCTGACAGACCAGGATATTACCACGTTTAATTACATTTCTCTATTTCCGGTTACTGACATAATTCGATTCAAAGCATATGCAGCCTAGAAGACGGCCTAAATTCTATTTGTCAACCCATCTGATAAAAGCGTCTACATGTTTTGTGTTTTCTGTTTTCTGTGTTTTTTTTTTTGTTTCTCCGTATGTAAGTACCCTCCAGGAATTGAACCCCATTTGATATTCTACTCAAAGTGCCAGAGTGTCAGACTGTTTTCAATCAAATTTCATACTTTTCATGCCCCAGTTGTTTCATCCAACCCAACGATTTGGTTAATAAATTATTTACTATTCGAATTTCAGTTACAGCGCGAACTGAAATATTCGTTGGCAAGATAAAAGTTTTTTTTTTTTTTTGTGTTTTTCTTTTTGAAACAAACTCCGAGGAACGAACATACATTCTGTGGCTCCTCTCATTCCCGGAACATGCGCACTCTTTCCAATATCCACAATCACAGCCAAAATTGCCATTGTCTCCACTCGGCACCATCAAACATCATGGTTAAAGAGCAAAGCACTTTGCCTATCGGAATAGGGCTACAATAAGGTACTAAAAAAAAAAAAAAAAATCGAATATACCTTTCTCAACATCATCAAAAAAATCTCACTAGCCTAGGTTCATAGGCTGTAAAGTACGACCTAAACACCAACGGGGTCAAGCAGTTTTTTCTCGACGAGTATTCCTTTTTGGATTTCACTACGATTTTTCCTATTTTTTTTTTTTGTATTTTTCCCCCCCATTATCACTTCTCTCTCGTGCGCACCGCCGCCACCAACATCGTATTCCTCCCTTTTTTCGTTTATGATTGAGTCTTTTGCCTCCCACCATGCCTCCACCGAGAGCCAGCAGTGAAAATGAAACCATCCAACTCTTGTGTTCTCCTCCTGACCAGTTCGTTCCTCGTTGTGTTGTGTGTGCTTCCGATAAATTTTCTGTGTTCTTTTCAGGTGGTACGTAGGTACTGGATAATATATTATGTATTTCGAGGAGCAGTTTATATTTGGACGCGTGTACCGAAAAGTGGATTTTTTTTCGTACCGTCTTGCACTGAATTCCTTAACTTTTTGTTGCCTTTTCTGTTCGTTAGTATCTGTTTAAAAATATAATTTATTTATTTCTTTGTTTTTTTTTCATTCATTTTCGTTAAAACATTACAAAAAAAAAAAAAAAAAAAAACAAACGCGCAACAAAAATGTAAAACAATTAAGTGTTAACACTCTTACTCTGTGCGAGCAAAGAGTTTTCGAAAACACCGTTTTTGACCATATCACCGAAGTATTTATCTATCGCAACAAAGTGCGGTTTTTTCGTATTTCATTCACTATTAAATAATTTATCGTGGAACCCTGTGTATATACCATTTTAAAGTAATATCGTCCATATGCATATCACGGAATTTCGTAAGGGAAAATTGTGTGTAACGTGTAGTCGACACCATCACCATTATCCCCCACAAAAAAAAAACACTCCTCGTTCGAAGAGAGAAAATGTACACTTGCATTATTAATGAAACACAATTATAATTAACATTCAAAGTTTAAGTGTTAATTTCAATGTAAAAAATACAAAACAAAACAAATAAGTAATATGCCCTCTTGAGAGTAAAATGACAGTGGAGTGTTGCAAGTTGTGTAGTGCAAGTGCAAGTGCAGCTGCAAATAAAATTCAAAAACTCAAAAAAATCTATACCATGCTAGTAGTACTTGGATAACAAAGCAAACTACTGCTTCTCTCGCGGGACAACTTTGAAGAGAAACCTTAGTCAATTTTTGTAAAAACCAAAGAATACAAAACTCAAAAAGCGAGACAAAAAAACAACTATAAGGTAAGTAACTTTGTTTTTTTTTTTTTTTGAAAATCAATTCCCGTGCGCGTGTAGAATCAAATCCAAATTATACACAAAAGTAAATAAGTAGATACTATTTCTATTTTTAAACAATTAAGCAATGAAATTTTAATGGGCAAGAAAATTGCAAGGTTTTTTCCTTTTTACCTTTATTTTTTATTTTCTTTTTCGTCCTTTCCCTTCGGTGTGCTGTTGTGGTGGGTGATGATGACATTTACTATATTAGGTGTATATAGTAGACCGACCAAGTCGTCCCATCGAACCGGCATCGGTTCCGACCATATGGTAGACGGTTTTTATAGAAAGAGAGATTCACAAAAAAAAAAAAGATACTTTTATTACGCAGAAACGATATTTTTCTCCATCGTCGTGTCGTGTCGCCTTGTTGTTGTACACACATCGTTTTTCAAGTTTACATTTGTTTCGTATTTCATTTTTGTATGTTTTTCAATTATTATTGACAAAATGGAAGAGAAAAATTTATTTGTTTTGGACAGAGATACATATGAATTTGGACAGGTGCAGTGCGCAGCAGTTTATTATTCATTGGTTTGAAGCATAATAATTTGATCAGAGACTATTTTATGGGATGATTGGAAGGGGAGGGTGGCGGATTTCCTTCTGGTCATAATTTCAAACGTAAACAATGCAGAACAAATGAATTATACACAATTTAATTTAATTTAATTTTTTTTTTATGACATTTTGGTGTGGGGTACACATATTCATCCAATGGGGAAGGGGTGGTGTTTCGTCCTTTGAGATATCATTATACGAACGAAAATAAAAAAAATAAAAGTGAAACCGAATAAGTGTCGTTCAGATACATATACATTACACATTATAGGTTAATCGCTTTCTCTTCTCGTCCATTTAATGCATTTTATGTACATACATGTTGGATAAGTGCAATGAGATCTATCTGTGTACATATGTGGATGTACTTACATATGTACTGGATGGGTGTGTAACTTAAGTGCTTGTGGAAATTATTTTTTCAATATTTAAAAAGGTTGCCCCTCGTGGAGATATGAAAATGCGAACCATAAAGATTTAATTAAATTTGTTTATGTTTAACCATCGAGAAAATTATGTGTATAATAAATGTGGATGGAGAATATGTTTTTTTTTTGTTGTATTTTTATGGAATTAACAGGGGAATTTGTGATACGAAAGTGGAACGATAAGTTAGAGTGCAGCGAATTTGCATAAATGCTTTTTATCCATGTCCCTGCCGGAGGGAGTTACTACTTAGCAGGCAGCCAGATGCTTGTATGAATTTAGCGTGCTTCCTTCCATTCGTGATTCGTCTGACTCAACAATTGTGTTTTGACACAATGCCAGGAAATGGTAGGGAAAAAACGTTGTTGACGGCAACCCAACTATGCACCGGCTTGAATAAAGTCGTTAACCTTTGCAAAGTGCTTTACCTATATTTCAAAGGAGAGAATGTAAGGGGATGTCCTTGATGTAGACCGGATCACTGGTACAGCTGATTCCAGTTTTAGTGCGTCTGCCTATTCGGAACATCTGGAAACATACATTTGTATGTACAAATCCCCTATCAGTGACAGAAGAGATGTGTCTATTTCAGAAACGTTAATGGCTGATCCTATCTTTGGGAATACATTCGCTTTTTTGTTCCCTTCCATACGTTCTGTGAGTAGGTACTGATTTTGAAGGTCATATTGCAGGGCGATAGCCACTGATTTGTGTCATAAAGCGTTTCGTCTTCGTTGATATTTTTTGTGCTAACGCCTTGGAAAGCCGTATGTATAATGAGTTTCCCTGTATAGCTGGAACCGAGTTCGTAAATGAAGCCTCACCAGGTCCGAGCAGTGGGGAGACATTCACGTAACATACATATATCCGAAAATTTCCATGTCAGTATGAAGGCATAGTCGATACATTTCTGATTGCATTTGAGAAAGCAAATGTCAAGTCATTGAAGGTCATGAGTTCCATTCGATTTTTGAAAAACTTATGAATTTCTTGACTTTTATAAGCGATTAGTACAACATTTATTGGCTCCAAAGAAGCGCTTGAGGCAAATGAATTGGGCAGCAGACTAGATCGACTAGATCGTCCTTGGTTTTTGATTCCTCGGAGTGTGGATTATCTCAATAGACAAGATTCGAGATGACAACATTTAGGGAAGAATTAAACTTGATTTTTTTCTGTACAAAGTGTCTCCTACAGGTGAAGATGGGTCCTTTTTACAAAATTTTTTGGAGATTATGTAGATGCTAAATAGCAGGCAGCTGAGTGCACCAATTCGATTTACTTTTTGGTCAAGTTTTTGCTTAATTTCGTCCATTTAACCCAAAAAGCTAAGGCGGATCCTATTGCACTTGCGTAGGATCCAGAGTTTTTTTTCCATCCTTGACCGAGGTGAACCCCAATTCTTCCAAAATGCAAAATAGCGGGCAGCTGAGAGCACCAAAGGCTAAATCATTCGATTTACTTTTTGGTCAAGTTTTTGCTTAATTTCGTCCATTTAACCGAAAAAGCTAAGGCGGAGGAGATATGAGGCGATATTGCACTTGCGTAGGATCCAGAGTTTTTTTTCCATCCTTGACCGAGGTGAACCCCAATTCTTCCAAAATGCAAAATAGCGGGCAGCTGAGAGCACCAAAGGCTAAATCATTCGATTTACTTTTTGGTCAAGTTTTTGCTTAATTTCGTCCATTTAACCCAAAAAGCTAAGGCGGAGGAGATATGAGGCGATATTGCACTTGCGTAGGATCCAGAGTTTTTCCTATTGTTGTACGCAGCTGTCTATAGTACGCTCATTTTCAACACACGGGCCACTAGTGTCGGGCCAGTGCTGAATAAGCGCTACAACATGATCACACTTAACAGAGTGATGCGAGCAACATGTGTATGTTAGTAGCTCTAGATCTATTTATTAAAGGAATTCACCATATAGCCTGTTAAGGCTTAGTAAAAAGGAGTGTGGGGCTATAATTTGGAGCTAGTTTTGATATACAATTTCCTATAAAAGTGAGTGAAAACAAGTCGATAAAGACTTCAACTTAGTAATGTTTAGAGGCAATTAAAAAAACGCAACGGGATTGGTTTAAAACTTCGACTGGATTCCGGATATCATTCCAGTTTTCCCGAAACTTGACATAAGATCATGCTGCAGTGGGATTAATTTCCTTATTTCTTGCTCCAATATAGTACAAGTATATGAATGAGCTAGCCTTTCTGGTTGGTTTGTTAAAAGTAAGTAAGTAAGAATTTGAACTTCAGAGTCACAGATTTAGAAGAGTACATAGCTTGATATGGTCGATACAGTCAGAGCCTATGTGGGACTGTGCTTGCTTAAGTCCGGTTTTAACTCGGCTTACGTTTCACGCAGTTCTCCTGATTTATAGGTATTTATTATTATTTTTAGTGATTCTTAGTCATATGGGTGTCCAATTTCTATTGACTAAACTACGCTGCGGACACATTAATCACTTGCTCCTGGTTTGATTGTATGTACTTTGGCCAGAACATCTTAAATATTTCAAGCTGGATACTAGTGATTGGTTGCAGAGCGTAGTTGCTGCTTATAATTGAGTACAAGTCTTGCAATAACCATGGATTAGTCAGTCTTGCAAAGTCTATAAATAGTCTTCATCTTTCGGTATAATTCATAGCAAGCTTTGACTTTAGTTCAGATCGTAGAAATTGCTTTCTTTTTGTGCATGTAGCGCATTGGATATCAATAAGAAAGATGACAACATCAGAATCCTTTGACAAAATTTACTTCTGTTACCCGTCAAATTGATTTAATGAAAAGTTTGGTGAGTGTGAACTTGGTTTTAATTGGAACTATATTTGACCTACTTGTCGCTTTTTGGGTTGATGTAGGAAATGTTTTTGGATCCCCTGCATCTTTAAATTAGAAAATTGGTCTAAGGGTTTCTTATTACAGGAAGAAAAGTGTAAAAGTCAGCGACCAGTAGCGCCTTTACGAAATTACATTTTGGGGTTTTATTTCATTTATTTTAACTATTTTTCACATTTAAAATGATTTAAAATGGATCCTTATTTAATTACGAAAAATACCCCCATTTTGGGACCTACGTGCAAAAATGACAGATGATAATGCATGTCTCTCAGCCTATCACAGGGCTTGAATGTGTTATTAAATTTCGAATGAAGAGCTCACACATCTCTTTTCGACATGACACTTACAAGTAGTGTCACTGTTAGTGCTAACTTCACTCTATAAGTTATACACGGATCTTGATTCAGTCTGTTTACACAGGACTGTCCGAATTTTTTTTAGACATTTGCGTATTTAGATTGAAAGAGTTGTCTGAACACTTCCTTGGTTTTTTTGACGTAGAGAGAGAATTAGGTGACACATATTTTCGGACATTTATGTACCTGGAGTTGTTTGCTAAAACTTCAAGGTTTAAAGTATTCTGGCTATGGTAAGAGTCTTTCTATCGATATACCAGTGAATGATTTTGGTTCCAAATTTCTGTAAAAAATATGATTGGAAGACAAATTAGTCTCAGGAAGTAAAGTTCTAGTTTCCTAAAGTTCATCGATATCCGGTTTCGTGTTGGCATTATGTGAGAGTTTGGTTATCCTTTTAATAGAGTTTTTATGTAATTGTGCTGGGAACATGGAAATTCTAATTTATAAATACATTTCTAAATGCATACCATCGTCAAATCATAAAATCAATAAACAACTCATAATCCAAGTTTGGCACTAGTTCCTGAAGCTATAAAATACCAGCATAAACGTTTGTATGTACAAATATTCTTAACTTCTTAATTTCAAGAAAACTTTTATAATAACCATAAAAATTATCGAATATTGTCATGGCTAGTTCTTGTGTGACTCGAACTGGTGCATAGTTCTTAGGGGTTAGTGAGCAAAGGGATGGTAAATTAAATTCCTATCTTGACAGCACCATAAAAGGGAACGCAAATAAAATAGTGAAATCCTTGGCAAATGAAAACTTACACCCCCAGCTCTATTGTTCATGAATTTCAATAAAATCGAATGATTTTCCATTCTTGTGGAATATGTTTGTTCACGAGTTAACATGGAACGACCACATATTGGAGGACAAGGAGCATAATGGCCATAGCAAATGGGGTACACATGGAGTAATTCCTCTAAAATGGCTGCAATTGAAAGTTATTAAATGTTTTTATGCAAATAAAGATTAGGTATGCAGTTTCTTATAAAAAATAGTTCATTATTTTTTGTATTAAAGTCTTGGAGTAGTTAGACTTCCTGTGCAGGAGAGTACTCGTTCCTTGTAAAATATTTTCGCCCATCCATCCGTTTTGTTGTTGCTGAACAACTTATTAGCACATACACGTGTTTTGTTTTATTCAATCGGTTATAACTTCGTGGGGTCTTGCAACCGTTTGCTGTTATTGCATGTTTCGGACACATCAGAGGAAAAATGATGGCATGCCTGAGTCGATTAGCTGAACGAGTAAACTTTATAATTTCAACTTTAATTTAGTTTACTTATGTAAATATTTGTAAAATTAGTTTTAAAAAAACTGCATTTAACGAGGATAAAGACATTTTGTCTAGGTTGTGTCTCAGTATCTGTCTTTGCCATAAAGTTGCATTTCCTTTTTTGTATTGGAAACCATGGAGGAATTCTTGATTAAGTTTTAGTTGGTATGTAAGTGGTTATTGAGTTATTTTTTGTTTTATTAAGTGCTTGTAACCAAGCGAATAGAAGGGACTGCTTTTAAAATGTCAACACAGGAAAACACAGGGCGAAACCGAAAAATGTATGGGTCACGTATACGCCACCGAATCATATACTGAGTTCTCGAGTCTACTATTTCGTGGCTCAATTCTAGTCAGACATTCTGTTTCCGTGCATCATGAGCACAAACGAGCCTTGCTGCTGCCTCGCTATGTCTGTGAAATATAAAAAAAAATTGCATCGAAAAATGTATGAACAAGTGGGTTAGGTATACGCTACCGAACCATATACCGAGATCTCGAATTTACCTTTTTGCGGCTCAGTTCTAGTCAGAAATTCTGATTCTGTTCATCATGAGCACAAACGAGCCTTGTTGCGGCCTCGAAAACTTGTAAATCTACCGGCTCTCTGCATATGCCGCAACATTAGAGGCTACTATTATTAAGCTGGTAACATTGAAGCCTACAGTTTACACCCCTAACACGAGTATTCAAGCGATACTCTTCTCCCGAACCAATCGGGACTGAATTTTACCTTGTCTTCAATGTCCTTTTTCCTGCCTGCATCTCTCGTCCCATTTGTAACATCCTTTAGTTCATAATTATAGTTTTTAGGAGCATTGTTAGTTTTGAGTGGTTGTACTAAGCTTTAGTGCCTTGGTTCTCAAATTAACGGAGTTAGGCTGTTTCGTCTATCCCAAGTCACACTTGGACCGCCTTTATGCTCATTAAGATGCTACTTAGATAGATCGGGTAAAAAAGTCTACTGAACTTATTTCTAGAGTTGAGAACCTCGTTAAGCTTTATTCGAATAGCCAATAGCATTTTATTCTTATCTGAACCGCATTTTTCTATAAAGAAAAACTATTTTAATGACCTTTCGCTAACAAATGGCATCTCGTACCACCTCGGGATGTGTGCAGTCGTAGTAAAAAAACCTCTTCAGTTTTTATGCATCGTAAAATGCAAGTGCTGTACTAACTGAAACCTCGAAGCAGTAGCTTCACCCTACAAGATAAAATACATAAATCCCTAGGTACCTGTGAGGAAAAGAATTTATTTTCTTATCTATATTACTTGAGGTGGATCCATTAACTTTTACCAATTCTCCTAGTTGTGATCCTAATGAATCTGCATATCATATTCGATATTTTATCCAAAGGTTGGATAAGGTATTTGAATGGAATTTTAATTCAAGAAAAAAATTGGTTGTTGTAGGTCAAATCTTTCGACATTTTTAAAATTTTGCTGTACAAGTAGACCGTTAAATCAAACAATTTTATGTAGAGACTTTGACATGGGAGGCAAAAATCTGATTTTGAAATTGAATCCAAATGAATACTCTGGTTGACAAAGTCCTACTAAAAATGAATGAAGGTAAAATATAGTAACCACCATTTCAGTTGAATTGACGACACTCTGAATGAGTATCTTTTAACATCTCCAAAAGTAACTTGCCATTGAAAAGGCGCGTACAAGACCAAATCGCAACAGAACAATGGAAAATAAGGAATTTTTTGGACTGAATTTCTTGATGGATGCTGTAGGAATAGTGTCAACTTGCCGAGATTTACTGTCTTTTACTTTCAAGATATAGTCATCGAGTAGTGTCCATCTGAACTGACAGGAGACGAATTCGCTGAATGTAGTCAAAGGTAGGGTTATATGTAGTTGCAAAGGGAAGCAGAAAACATACTTCATCTGGGCTACTCCATCATATTCGGAGCTGAGATTTTCTATAAAGACTTCCAAGAATAAGTCGGGGTTTGGAAATAGAGCTGAGAGCGAGCTTTCCAGATTGTGCTGTCTGTGTAACTGACTTACAGCACAAAATCTAGTTATGAGAGAGACACAAGCCTCGGATAACAACGACCCTCTGCATTCAAGACACAAATTGCTCCTTGAATGACACCATATGGAAGATTTATCTTAGAAAACCGCTGCTACATCGGTTTAGCGAAGCAAATGGGCTCAACTAGCTCAGTATTGATTCTGCTTATTCTGGTATAGCAGATCCGATATTGAATAATATTGAGCGAAAAATTGGTCATCGAATATTTGGTGTTCCTTGCGAGGATAGCAAATAGAGGACAAAATACAACCCGGGCTCAAAAACAAGTCGAGTGCACTAATTAGCCCCCAACTTCGAATCGCAGGTTCAAGACGACAAAGAAGAGCGAACCCGTTTTTAGGATCAACCTATCACAAATGCCTCAGGCAGACAGTAAAACAAGAAATAGTCTGGAAAATTTTGATTGTCTCATTTCGTCCGAAAATAACTTTCTACTTGCCTATGGTTTTGGTCTTTCCTCCATTATTGAACCATTGTCCTGTGTGTCACTTTAGTTTTTCTTATCGCTAAGTTTAGTGACAAGACCTAATCTAACCATGCCAAGATGATACGCTTTGTAAAGCCCCTTCGGAAATGAAAATGAATTGAAAATGAAGAGATGAAATGGTTTGAAACTCAGTTAAAGCAAAACTTCATACATAACTCAATGGTTGGTACCTGAACTAATTGTGTTCTTTTTGACATTTGTTTAGAGTCAACTATGCACACATGGTTCCAATTTGAGTAGATTTCTACTTAAGTGGGTCAATTTCATTGATTTGTTGAGGCCATTTAGACCAGGAAGGTGAAATTCAGAAGTAGCAGAGAATACACATAGCAGTCTGCTGTCGATATTTTATTTGTCCATTTTTCAATTTTGATATTAGCAGTCTTTCTACGATACACTCGCATAGTCTATTGCTTTTCTTCCACATTGTTGAACTTTCCATTTATTCGACGGGCAACAATAACCGCATTCAGTGAACCTATTCTCGAAACTATTCAGAACAGAAGACCACAAGTTTGTGCGTTCAATCAGAAACTTTTGGTCCGAAAGTGTTCTCCTATTTGTTCAGGAACTCGGTTGTAAATTATTTCGCATACGATTGATTGCACCTACCTTTGAGATGGAACACATATTGGAGAGTATCCAAGTCAGCTGTTATTTGTTTACCGGTACCTGTCTATTATTCTATTTTGCTATAATTGTATTGGGAATGGAAGAACACATATGGTTATAAAAGGTGGCCGATCTGTTAGTTTTTCTTTTAAATTAGATATATGTGCACATCTTATTTTGACACTGACAGCTGTTTCACTGTCAAACAATTGTCAGAATTCTGCTTGGTGTGATTTGCGATTTGTGGAATGCCAGTTTGTATTACATCAGTTTTCTTCAAAGATGGAGACGGCAACAACGTTCAGGCAATAGAGGGCTACAAAGACAATTTTCTAGAAACTGAGGAAATGAACCTGAACGACAAGGCGTTGGTGATATTGCTTGGTCTCCGATGATGAAGATGGAACTTGGACGAGAGCTCACGCTCTTCAATAAAGCAACAAACCTTCATGAAAATGGTAAGATTTGTATATATGAAAGTTAGTTATGGTACATTGCTGTCCCAAAATGTATTGCGAAAGGATGAGACTGCTACTTTTTTATGACAGCTGATACTGTTCTTGAACATACCCCGCTCATGGACCAGCCATTTTGCTCTAATGAACTCTGACAGTTATCACCATCTTGTTTCCGATTCCAATGTATGTATATTATGTCAGTGAACAAAGCATGATATTATAAAATAGTGATGACCTTCATTTGTTTTAATGATCCTTCATCCAACTATTCTTGTTTTTTTACTCAGACGTTTAGAAAAAGGTCAAATCTTCTCATGGTCTCTATGGTGCTGTATGTATTGACATTAAACTGGCACTACTACTCGCACGTACTACTTAAAAGTTTGCAATGTAAACTATGCTTTTCACTAATGACATAGCACTGAACTGAACAATGGAGTCTCGCCCTTAGAAGAACAGCACTTCTATAGTTTTTCTAGTGTTTGGTTTATTGCTTTCCATCATCTTGAAGGAAAAATCGTCTATATTCGATTCGACTTTTGAAATTTTGCTCCTGAGCACGCGAAATTTGGGACGAGGTGTTTGCCTAACCCTTATAACTCGTTCGGTTGGATGGTTCCACTGTACATAATCAGAGAGGTGCGGTTCACGGGATCGCGATTTTAAGAGCAATAAATTTTACCACTCTCACATACAGTGATGGAAGTTCGCATAAACTTGACGGTATTGTGTGTTCCATTTAAAAGATTCGGCGTAGTCGTTTTTGAATACGTTTTCTTAAGGAACCCAGAAGTTTTATTTAGAGAATTTTATGTGTTTTATAATTAAGAGATTTCGATAAGATTGCAAGGTTAAACTTTGTGTGTAGGTATGGGTATAGCTTTATCCTTACTTTTTTTTTTTAAATGATAGACATACGATTAAGAAATTAAGGGTGATTCGAATATGTATATATTTAATGTTCATAATGGTTTGTTTGTGATTAATTTTACTGCATTTTCTTGGTTGTTGTATAGATTGTGGGTAAATCTTATCACAGTGGAACTTTCGCTGGGGTAAGTGCGACCCTCCCGAGCGGAGACAACCACCCAACCCATGGGTAAACCTGATGAAAGTTGGAAGGCTTGTATTTGTACACAAAGTGTGGTGTACCTCAGGGTGCAGTTTTCTGTTTCTTATTCTTAATATCTATCAAAGAGCTTGCTTTTTTTACTTCAAATTCATTCTTTTGAAACTGCTTCGGTGTACAATCTCGTAGGACACAAAGGTTTCTATAGCTAACTGACTGTGGACAGTGGTGCTCAAGTGGTTCGTGGCTTGGACTTCGAAACGAGGGGTTAAAGTTTGATTCCCACCCAAGACCTGACACTTTTTTTTACAGTCCCACCTTAATACACTCAGATACAGCTGTCTTAACGGTCTGTCCTCATTATGAACCTTCAGTACTATGCGCCACTAGGATGGCACTAGCAGACTAATGCCCGCAATCAAGCCTGTACTAACTAACGTGATTGCCTAGTGGAGAGGTTTAGAGAAAGATGGTCTCGTCACTTATCTTGGTCGGGTCTGGACACTTTGTTTCACTTACCGGTTTTACATATCTGTAGTAAGCTCATAGCAGCTTTCTGCAGGCACTTGTTAGCAGACCCTTTCTCAGATTTGATTGAGAGGAAGGTCTGTGGTTACAAAACAAAATCAAAAACAGGATCAGGAAAGTATCGTTCTGGATTTTCCGGAGATCATGGCGATCAAGGAAACCTTTGTAGTGGATGAAGAACAATGAGATATCTTATCGAGATATTAAAACTTTTACTAAAAATCCAGCAACGATTAAATTTCGTATTTAACTCAAAACTTGACACAAATACACATTTTTGGCGCAAGAGGCCTATGTGACCCAGGACCTAGTTTCGTGCGTGTTATATTCTTAACACGAATGGAAGGGGCCTACTGTTTAATGCCTTGTCGAAAGGGCAATTTGTTATTTAAGAAGCTTTTTCATGACAGTTATACTCTCGGATGTTTGTCTGACGTTCGTGTGCTTTAGCTGGGATTCAAACCTCGAACCCCTTGCTCCGTAGTCCAACGCACTAATCGCTTGAGCCACGGCGCTACCTTTGACTAACCAATCAAATACTTATCTATGTGAATACTCGGAGATAAAGACTTGACACATTATTAGGCAGATCAGGTTCAAACTGGATCAGTAACTGGAGCAACTTTCTGCTTAGACAGACAAAGTAGCAATTATAGTACACGAGACACAGCATTATCGAAAGGCAATGCTTTAGGCTGGATCTTCTTTTTGCAGAAATTGCATGGACGAAAAAGAAAAGGAAACTAAGTGTGGCCATGTGACTATCCAGCCGCACTGGCTAATGTCATAGTTAATAGCTTCCGGCTGAGAAAGAATGCTTTTTATGGTGACTTTGCCTATTTATTGTAACTGAGTGGACTACTATTGGGTATTAGCTCCACCATAGTTCTCATCACCGTCCATTTTCTCATATGTATTCCTGTTCAGAACATGTAATATTGGTTAAATATTTTGTGATGGTTAATGACAGCCTTCCTGACAAGTCTCCTGCGTTTTCGAAGTGCTTTTCACTGAAACATTGTGACTGGTATTGGTTTCTCCTGAACGAATTCCAATTATTCCCGTTCGATGACCCCTTTTGTATGTTTTCACACAAAATATGCAGCCACTTCTGCTGTCGCTGAGTGTGTATGCCAACATCAGACAGTAGATATATTTTAATAACTAAACAAACAGTGAACACTCTATCTCCTCTAAAACAACCGGAAGGCAATATCCATAGCCACACTTCACCCCTGCTTCAAAATCCAAAGGTAAGAACTAAGAAAGCCATACCACGACCACACCCTCGCCAAACGTTCATAAGCCTTGTTGATTAAAACCTAAACCCGCCCAGAATCAAAAACTAATAATAGCTTTCAAATTGCGATTACATACGGATACCGAGAGACCGGGCCACACTAACCCAATTTATAGCATTGTTGTTTGCCCACGACCTAGGCAACATACTGTAAAGCAATCATCGAAGTAAACATTTCGCCAAAGTCATAAATACCCGCATACACCTGGTTAAGTTCTCAACTTTTGGGCGAACCATAACAATTTTTAGACAACACGGGTGCCTGCGTTCGATGTAGGCGCTTCCTCACTACCCCCAAACAAAAGACTATGTTTTTGTTTTCTGTTTTCGGTTTGTGTTTTCTCGAAAAACCGATTATTATAGGGAATGTTCGCAATTTCAATAAACTGCTCCTGGTATTCCACTAAAAATAAAAAAAAGAATACATTCCACATGCCTTTAGTGCAGGTTCTATTTTTAAACCCTCATCTGCGCACATACGAGGAGTAGGTGCTGTTCGTGTGCATAATGTAAAGTGGTTCAATAAAAGCAACAAAAACAAACCAAAAAAAAAAAAAACCGAAAAAACTTTAAGGGAGTATTGTACCTGAAGTCTAAAATTAGTCTACATCTGCATATACCTAAAACAATGCCTATAGTTGTTCGTTTTCCTTCTCCTAACCCCATTTAGTCCTTAATATGTACGTAGACGGGTGGTAAGGAAGCCACTGGAACAATGGATCATATGGTCACTTGGCCGAAGTGCTACCATGCTATGAATGTTGAGACTTTCGCCTGGAAGGGGTAAAATTTAATGAATAAATTTATTATTCCTAGAAGCTGGAACTAATGGTGATTTTAGGAAAATTCAAATTTTCCTAACCCTGACTCTGTTTAATTTAAACAAAATATTTCCTCTATTTTTGTTTCGAAATAATGAATTCGACATCAAAGTGCTTATCGTTTTGTTTATTGGAGTGAAACAATTTTGTAGAACAACCGAAACACTAATTGATTTAACTGACAGGAAAGAAAGGTATTTTTTTTGACTGCAAAAATTCGAAATAACTAAAAATGTTCCATCAGCATCTTTGAACGTGGGTTTGACAGGTTGTAATGCATCCTATTTTTTTTTTTTGTATTGTATGACATAGAAAGCTAATTTTAAAATTTTGCTGACTAATGCTTCCCAGGAATTGGTTTCGCTTTCTATTTTGTTCCATTCTTCTAGGCCTAATTTCATTGCAAATGACTTGAGGTATAGTCATCCCTAAATCACTTTCCATCATGTTGTGTAGGGATATCGATATTCTTCAGTGACCACGCGTTTTTGTTTTCAAATCATCATCTGCCGTTTGGCACTTATTTAATTATGATGAGGAGTCTAATTTCTTTTGCAGCGGTTCAACGCATGACAGCTGACAGTTTTCCATGCGACAGGATGTACGCTACTGAACTGTCAAATTTTCTTAAACAATTTGAACAGACATCTTCTATGTCCCTTAGAAAAACCATGTCAATTACCAATTTGCTTACTTGTAAGTTGCATACTTATATTCTTTGGCACTTGACCTAACCTGACAGCCATGTAAATTGCATAATCTGCTTCAAACTTAAATGAATAATTTGCAGGTTACTGTTCAGGTCGACAATAGACATTGCCAACAAAGTTGTGTACATTAGATGGAACTTACATAAAGGACAAAAAAGAACTTTAAACAAAAGTCAACAACGTCAAATAGTTAACTTTTTAATGCAAACTTGCAGTAACAAGAGCTGGAGTCAGAGAGAAATTACAATTTGAGTTAAGGAAACTGGATTTCCCTGGAATAAATTTTGTTATGTGTACGAGTACATATGTACGTATTTTAATTGGATTTACAACGAAGGAGTGTCAAGTTAATTTCAAAATGAAATTGTAACCAAATGCCATTGCAAACTGCACACAGGAGTAGTCTCATTAATGAACACTGACATCAACATTGTCAGTTGTACTTCTAGCGAAATGGGTCGAGGGCTAACAAAATTTGGAGAATTACTATTAAGCCTGCGTTCAGGACAATGAACAGAAAGTTTCTATTCAATGAGCAGGCCTGTTACAAAATGTTAGCAGAATTTACAACGTAATGGTGGCATTACCTTCTTCAGGTAATGATGTCCATCATAGAGCTTACGAGCAAGATACGATTATGAATAGCAAACACGAATGATAGCGTTTTCCAAGCCCTACCTTGTAGTCGAAGGTCATTGTATGCCACTTAACATAGCACCTCTGATTATGAAGAAAAATAAGTGGTGAAAGTATGGATCCCTGCCGCACACTGATTTGGATTTAAAACAAATCTCACTGTTGCGCAAGATGTGGGACTTTGCACTCTTGGATAGTCCGTGAGGTGTGTATCTGATCAAGGATCACCGCCCATGAATGTTGAAGACACAAGGATTTGGTCTGTGCAACTCATTGCCATTTTAAAATCAGTTTGGGTCGTTATTAGCAGCTTCTATGAGGTATCATCTTTTTTAATGCCTTGTAGCCGACTAATGATCTATAGCACTCAGCATTGTCACTTGGTTGGTTTTATTGATATCAGATTCGCAACTGCGGACCCATGAAAGGTGCAACCAGGAGTTCATGTTAAGGTCAAAGTTTTTTTTACAAATTCACGACAATTTTGTGGAAGGTATTCTAAAGTTTTGAAGATCTTTCACTCTATATACTAAATATTTTCTTGAATGACCAGGTCGACGATTATTTGAGGATTTTTTAAACAATTCACACGAAGGTTTGGTGGTAGAAAGTTTGAAAAATGTATTCTCAGCTGATTTCCTATATTCCTTCGATCAAGCATTGTTTTGAAATATTCTCTAAGAACTCTTTGAAAAGTCGATCATTTCCTTCATTTGATCTAGAAATACATTTCTTTTGGAGTCCCCCAAGGTTGTGATCCTTGGCCTTGCTTAGTAAGACTGAAACGAATGTCATATACTTCTTTGCCATTGGTAGGGCCTAATAAACGTTACTATATAGTTCTACAGCAAGTGATATCTAAAATTAAACTCCTTTCCTCCACTCCACTAAAAGTAAAAGTGGTAGGATGTCAAGGCTGTGAATGTGGCTAAATGATTCGTTTAGTTTTTTTTTTCCCAAATTAAGAGGTTTTAATTCGGATGCCACATTTTTCCAAGAGGATTTCTCAGCTATACGTGAACTTGGCTGGGGTTGGTTTGACGTTTCAACTGCTAAGCTTCAAAAACTTGTCTTTCTCATCTCATAATGGATTCGTCTATAAACGGATTCGTCACTATTCACGAAATGTCATTGCATAGGTGGCGCTGCAGTTTGAGATAAAGCCGGGTCATTCTACCCACGAAAATGAACTGTTTGATGAGGAGTTCCTTTAGGAGAAATCTTTGACTAATACCTCTTTTTAAATGATAGTGGCTGGTGGTGGGATGAATTGGAAAAGGACGACTTTGAGCTCTTAAAGTTGAAGTTCTAGAACCGCGATATTTCCATAAGTAGACCACAATGCAGTGAATTGAGGCGTCTGGACTTTTTTTCCTTGGGACTACATGAAGTCTATGGTACGTCATCATGACTAAGATCGAAGATCTGCGCCACTTAGTCCTTGAAAGGAACGCGTGTACTTTTTAAAGGGATTACTCCATTAAATTTATAGGCAAACACAAAGCTTCTGTCTATCAAAAATACACACCATTCCACTTGATTATTCAACCACTGCACCAATGAATATCAGGTTACATTTTAATGTTGACTATCAGTGGCTACTTCTAAAATCCCATCGTCAATTTGGTTCATTACATCTCTTTCAATTTCTGGCAATCGATTACCCAGTGAATCTGAATCTAATGATTGCCCTAATTGATATGTCGTCAACAGCTGCTCTAATTGATTTTTCAAGAGCGAATAAGTTTATTATTCTTTTTTTTGTTGTTTTTTTTCTAATTTTTCAATGGCTCTTGGTGTCCTTTGATGTTACACAGCCTCATTCATTAAAGTGATTAGAGGATAAGTTGATAGTGCAGAATTTATCCACTTCTCCGTGACTGAAGATGAGTTCAAGTTTTTATTCGATGAGCGGAATGGGGTGCAAATAAACGCTTTTGTTTTTCTAAGGACTTCCGTTTAGGCCTAATTTTCGTCTGATATGTGTACACACATCCATCTGGGCACCCCCTCTGGCGCCCTTACCGCATCCAATACCAGAAACGATGACTATTTTTCACACTTTCCTAATTTTCTAGGATTATTTGTGATATGTTCCAAAAAACGAATATCCCCGCAGTTAAGTGGCTGTGTTCGTAGCTGAAATACAAAAAAATGTACATATATACGAGTACACATGTGTACGTAAAGTCCTTGTGTATACAAGTACGAGTATTGTGAAGAAAAAAAGAAGAAAGAAAAATTGTGAGAAGAAATAAAAACAGGAAATCATACTTAATTCAATGATACTTAATTTATCAAAAGCGGAATTAGAGGAAATTGTAGAAAATAGAGAATGACGTATTCGAGTGAGATATTATATTGGGAGATTGATTGGATTCACGCAGGATTCCTCATCGTAGATGTTGAAAAGACTGGGATGTAGTATATTAATCAGATGTCTTACGTAGGCCGGGTGTGACATAAACAAAATTAAAGATACAGTCTTGTTTTACTTTTTCATTGTACTCGTTGTAGATCGACCAGGGTTAGGTGTATGGGAGGTAAGGCTTTACAAAGTAAGGAGGCAGGATTGCTTGACATTTAAACAACAAGCGGCTCTGTGAGTGAAGCTGTTTCTCAAACTCGAATGGGATTTAGTTTCTGATTGCTTTAGGGAGCAGCTGTGCAAATCGGCAAAGGCACAGTCTGGCCCTACTCATTTCGGTTAAATATATTTATTTGAACTGGTTTATGGATTATCTTAAGTCTTGGCCATATTGTTCAGCCTACAAAATGTGGGGGTGTTTCCAGTCGAAAGTGATTGGTGGTTAGTAAGACCTATGGTAAATATGTTTCCATCTCGGTACCAGGTAAACACCTTTTAGTTCTAAAGCAACGACTCAACTATACACCATTTTTGGTTAACATTTGTATCGATCGTCATGTTTCTTAGTATTCCTTTACGGGCCACATCTAGCAAACGTCTGACAAACATCAAAGAGTATAACTGAAAAAGGTTCTCAAATAACAAATTGCTCCTCGGACACGTCATTAAACAGTAGGCTTCTTCCACTCGTTTAAAGAATGTAACACGCACTACACGAATCGTTGTGAGCAGCATGGGTCCTATAGACCTGTTGCGCCAAAAATTTGTAACACGATACTAAGGCGTAATCTTGACTTTTACATTGAATTGGAATGAATAAGTATCAAGAAAATTTATGTAGCCTGTTACCCAGGCTTTTTTTCCTGTACTAGCTGTGATTTTTAGGCCAAATCTGAGGAATGGTGTAAAGTATGTACTTGAGAGGAAATATTATCTTTCAAATCTCAACAAAATCCAAAGGACTACATGAGTTCGATTAGGGGAATATATGCAACGTCAGTGGAACGCCACTCACCCTGAAACTCTACTGTAGTAAAGGGAGCCCTGTAGGGTTGTGCCTTCGTCTTGGACCGATGGCATACAGCAAGACTAACTATTAGGTTTTCTGACAGACTTGATGAGTTAATCGATAGGCTACTAATCAAGAAGAGCTGGCATCCATCATTTACGTTTCCAAAATGGATGTCAATACTGGGAGCTGAGGTATACTGTGAAACCCTTAGGATGGACCATGCTTCTAAGATAAGTAATGGCTGGCGTGTCCTTCAACCGGAAATTGCAATTATCTTTTTCGAGACTAGATTCGTGAGCCACACTGTCAGCAGGTTAACCTTTGTATTAGGCAAACTTTTGGATCCAGGCCTCATCTTCTCACAATTTTTCGTATAGTGCGTGCTCTATTCTTTACAGGAATGGAAGGGAGCTACTGTTCAATGCCTTATCCGAAGGGCTTTGAGAAGATTTTTCGTAATAGTTGTACTCTCGGATGATTGTGAAATGCCAGCGTGTGGTCGCCGAAGAAATTTTAGGTGTTGTTTAGGAATTGAACCTGGAACCCCTTACTCCGTAGCTCAACACACTAACCAGGCAGCTGTTAAAAAAACCGAAACTAGTCAAAACTTGTGCTTTGTATCATACCAGGCCATGTGTATGAAATGGTTAAAAAAAAAACGTGCATATTTTGGGACTTTGGGGCTGCGTAGAACACCTTGGCAGTATACTGGACAAGAGGTTCAAGATTAACATACAGGAAAAGCCTGGCAAAGCATATAACGAGAACTGAGGGTAAAAAGTGGAGCCTAAACCTCCAATGACCCGCTAACTATATTTTATGATACTCAGGCCCATCCTTACAAACATGGATCTCTTGTATGGTAGAAGGATACTATTTGGATATAAGGAACAGCATTGCCATTACCGGTGATGTGCGCACTACGCCTAACGTTGCACTTGAGATGTTTTTGCATAAACTACAAAGGAGTAGTATTGCCTTTCGGTTAACTAACGTTGAACTCTTCAAGTTTAAACTAGAAATGGGAGCAATGCCGTCAGAGTCCAACATCGTTAAATTTGAAATATTCAGGAATTGCCCAAGATTCAGAACGATGTCTGATTATGCTGGGTATCTGTACACGAACTTGCCATGAGATGATTACAGGTTTCACAGTGTAACATAGTTAGAGTTGTAAAACTACTGATCGGTGTGGCTAAGAGGATTATTCTTGAGAGATTAATCAATATGGCTGAACAAAATGGTCCAGCTTAGGAGATAGGGTGTCTAACGTCTTGTGGCCTATGTTAGATAAAGGAAATCTTGGGAACAGGCACATCATGTGACTAGGATTATCAGATACGGACACATACAGATACTGCAGTGACCTTCACGTCTCGGAGGACATCACACATCTACTCAGTCAAGGCTAGGGGTTTGGTCGTAAGCTCCTGAAAAAGTATTTCTATGACATTTTAGAAGATGTTGGGTCTGCGAACTAAATCAATGAAATTGTAAAGATGTCCAGTGATATCAAATGCATCTACCTACCTCGAAATCGATTCTTTTTAGCCAATAGTGGACAAAGTGTATTCCGCTTTTGTCATTAAATAGAAAGCAACCCAACTAATTAGTTTTACAAAACTGTTTCTAATCCTATTAGTGTTCATTTTAGAAATCAACAAACCAAGTGTATAATTCAAAGACTCTTGCGAGCAGAACTACTTCATCACGAATTACGAACTTCTTGGTAAATTAACCTCAATCCAACACCAAAGAACTTATTCCTTAATGCATTTCTGCAGTCCACTCCAGCAGGACTGTAATGTATTGTAATACATCTTCCTTTCCACTCTCTAAATGACCAGAGTTTCTACCCTTTTATTATGACTGAGTAGTCCTCGCAAGAAGGACACTGCCTTACGATTAGAACCAAATAATTAATAGGATAGGGATGAATTAAAAGTGAATTCCAGCATATACTCCTATCTAGGTCACCTAAACCTAATACATAATTGGGTGTTTTCGGGTCCCGTGCTTAATAACTTGAAAAGAAAACTGAAGATAATTATAGTCTTTCAAAGTTCTTTGAACTAAATAATTAATAAGTCAGCGCAATTAATTGACACCCTCCAACGTTCCTGCACAAAAAAACAAAAAAAGGAAAAAGAAAATCGATGCCACTTAGTTGGAGAAAAAAGAAATAAAAGCAATTCCATACGAGTTCAATGAATCACATCCTACTCGGAGGGTACTCGTACATTGTATCCGCAGAATCGTCGGTATCCACTCGAGAAAGTGAAAATGCAGAATGCGCTTCCATTCTCACTTTATGGCCATGCAACGTTCGTTACCATTGTTTGTGTGCGAAAGCATTTCCAGTTTACGTTCGATGTGTCGGAAATGACTCATATTTCAACTTGATTTACACAACCCTGTCAACGTTTCTTTTCATTATAATTGTCATTGCCCCATAAAAATCCCCCAGGATACCATACAACACAAAAAAAAAAAACAACGACAACGTCATAGTATTGTCTATTTCCGTCATCAATATCGCTTAATTGCTGGTTAGGTGATATAAATCGGCTTGTTCTTTAGTTCAAATTCACACCCACCCCTATGCCCTACATGAGGGTAATAAATCAGCCATTTTCCCTAAAAAAAGGAAACCCTTTACCGCTGAAATATGCGCACTCATTTATCTTTATTGCAGGAAGTGAAAAATTTAAAAATATCTACTTTTACCAAACAAAATATCGAAGCTTTCCTCCCGCTGGAGCGGAGCACCTTTGAAGAGCCATCCAAGACTTATTAGAACTTCTTGATGGGGCGGCAGAATCTCGTAGCTTTTTTGGATTTTTTTCGTATTTTTTTTGTGTTTTTTTTTTTTTTGAAAAAAGGCAGCGCGCGGAGGAAAGCTTCCAGCTAATCCGGTCGATTGTTCATTGATTTTTGTTGTAAATAAATCCAACTCAAGTGTGAATATAAAGCACACACACTCTGAGTGTGCATTCACGTGACTTGAGAGTTTTTGGTTACCTTTTGGTGTTTTTTTTTCCCCACCCCCACATGAGTATATCCGAATGGAAATGGGGTTAGGAGAACACCTTTGTAAATACCACCTATGCCCATATCTATTGTTTTAAACTTAAGGAAACTATTTTTAGAACTCGAGCGGGTGGACAGCCGCAAAGGGTTTTAGTTTATTGAACCTCCTTCTACGTTTACCTATAGGTAGACACGAAGGCAGATGAAGAGCTCAAAATAACTGATACTAAGGTTTTTTGTGAGATATTTTTGGGTGTTTTTTTTGTTTTTTTGGCCATTCAATTCAATTAGGAGGACGTACCGTGAAAACAAAAAGAAATCTTCTGTATGTTAAGTGGGATTTAGGGCAACGTAACAATATTCCAGCTAGAGGCGTAAAAATAGACCTTCTGCCTTAGAGACGTTCTTATTTTAATCCATGGACGAGGGAAAAGTATAATTTGCTGTGAATTATTTTTGTTATTGTCTTGGAACTACCTAATTGGGTAAATTGTGACGTAAGGGAGCTGGGAACTTGTTTATACATGATGTCCAGCGGTTATTTTTGGGATACAAATCCGAGAAAACTGCGATGGCGTGGGGCTATCGTGTGCGAAAATTCTCATAAACAAAGGAAGGCGTATTGTAGTGTTTGGTTTGTTTCGAAATCTCGGGGAGAAATTTTTCAAGAGTCAGCACTAGTAGCGATTCCAAGGTTAAGTGAGTTCCATCTACTAGTTTTAAGTTTTCAAATCCTCAAGATACTACCTTTACACATTTCCAATATTAATGTAGAGGATATCAACCATTTGAGAAACGTTCATTGCACCAAGAATGTCGGGAAGTGATTCCCTAAGAATGGAGCAATGCCTTACACTGTAAGACTTGAAGTTCTATTTCTAGGTTAAAACACCCTAAGTGTGGCCGTGAGCATTGTGCGCAAAGCACCGGTAATGGTAACGCACGTTGTTCTTTTTAGCTTGGTCAACGTGGCCCATGTATTCTTCCTTACACTCGTACTGTCCTCCTTCCACTATTAAGCCCCATTTTAAGCCCCCCCCCCCACCACTTTAAGCCCCATTTTTCCCCTCCGTTTTCGTTATAAGTCCTGCAAACTCTTTCCTGTATGTTAAGCTTCGAATCTAGACGCTTATCCAGAATAATGTCAAAATATTCCACGTTGTCCGAGAGGGTCAACTCCAGCCCATCAATTGTCGGCATTTTGGTATTTTCTACGGAAGGGTAACAGATCTGTTCTGTATGTTTCGAAGTGAAATCCACAAGCTCTACCCCATTTCCCATGGCTGCTAAGGGCTGGTTCCAGCAATCCACTTAATGTGACCAGGGATTGTTCCTGACGTTCCTGTTCGCATCTTCTAATGAAACCATATCCGAGAATGAAATTAATGTTTCTTGAGATGAGCATTTAACAAGACTTTTTGGTAATGCTTTCAGAATATCACTGATAGTCAAAGAGCGGTGAAATCTTTGCAATCTTTTATAGCTAAAGAGCTACTCAATACTCAAGCAGTAATGCCTTTATCGGATATGCCATTGCTCTTGCTTTCGTATAGATGTCACTACATACTTCATTGCTAGGTAGATTTGGTCTAGGCTGGATCAGAAACGTTCCAACTTTCTAATCAGAGAGAAAACATCTCTATAATTGGTAGTCCATTAGCCTTCAGTCCAAGCCAGTAGGCCAAGCGCTTTATAAAAAGCTGCTGCTAGTTTCAAGGGCAGTCATCTGTAAGATTAAAGCTCGTATTTTCAAAAATAAAAAACAAAAATCTTGTAGCTGAACATACGCAGAGAGAAAACGAAAACAAGTGTCTTTCAATCGTAAAGATCGACTTATTCTTCAATAAGAAGACCAGCAGAATGTGGATCGCAGGGTTCTAGACCACAACAAATCGTGGGTTTTCAGTACAGAACAAGAAATGATTTGTGGAATGAGCCAAACTACTTAGAAGTAATTAAAGTCATGATCATTTCTATAAGAAACACAGCTGGATTTGAAGGCCTCCTTACAGATTGTTGAGACTATCTTCGTCTAAAGATCAACAAATGAGAAGAAAACGAGAAGAACCTTCACCAAAGTTTGGAGACTGGTTCGTATTCGTATGGGAGAATAGTTACTGTCAATTTCACTCGGGCACTCGTTTATCTTCTTCTCCCTCCTCGATCAGGCTGGAAATCAGACCCCTAGCCTACTGTGTTGACATAGGTTACCATACGTTACTAGGAGTAGACTAAAGGATTGGTCTAGATTATGTTCTTATAGTTCTTCTCCCTAACTGCGTATCTGTGCATATGGTCGTTAGAGAAACGTGTCGTTAAAATGATGGAAAGATTGCTTAATGAAACAACAGATAGTTTTGAAAGACTGATCGACTGAGATGCTTGATAGTGGACAATCACTGATCTTCTTTTAGCGAGTTCTTTAATCCTAGATATCTCTTTGCGACATGTTCTTTGCGACATGGACAAACTAATTTTGACTTCAAAAACAGATATTCTAGATCGCTGTTGAAGGCATCACACTTTACGTTATTGAAATCAGCTTCTATGTTTGAAAAAGAAGCTGAACCAAATTCTTTGTAGTGAAAGGTAGTTTCAACTTTCCCTATTTCGTGCAATGCATGTTCCACCGATTTAGTCTTAAGATATGCATGTATAGACTGTATGGACCGCCAAAGTGACACTTGCCTCTAAGGTATATAACTAGAAGGCTCTATGGTGTCTTTAGAGGAAACGAAGATCGACTAATAAGTCTGTAGTCTTTCACTTTGGTGTGGCCGCAGATGATTCTCACATTCCTTCACGTCCACCCTTAAAAATTCATTGAAGATTTCCATAAGCCTTATTCTGACGACCATTGCTGGGCCTTTTTATGAATAGCATCTGTGCGAATAGGAAAATAGCACAACACAACTCCTTCCATGTACTGAGAGTCGCTTACTCCTCCTCCTCTAGGAAATAGGAAAATAGCACAACACAACTCCTTCCATGTACTGAGAGTCGCTTACTCCTCCTTCTCTATCGACAGACTAATAGGGTCTGATTGTTCATCTATTATAGAATCCACTGATGCAGTACTTCCTGGAAAGTGAGTGTTACCTTACTTTTCCAATACTTCAGTACTACTTTCGGCCACGAGTCATCAGATTTCAGAAGAAGATGGGATTGATTGATGAATCGAGTCTTTCACTAGCATCTTCCGGAATCTAAAAGTCTCACTAATATCAACGATTGTCATGTTGAATTGTTTTCAGGACTTTTTCTTACATCGCCGTATTCACTACCTGAACAGATTGTCCTTTGTCGAACACGCTCTAGCCCGCGTTATAATCGTTACCTGCCCTGGATTGGAAGCTGCGCTGAAAGCGTGTCCATTGGTGATCCGATAGAGATGCCTCATCTAAAAGCATCCAATATTAGACAGTCACTGCAAGAAGCTAATGTGATATCTAGCACCCCTTGCCTATTTCTTACCACGAAAATTGGGCTTCGACCTTTACAAAGCAGCCAACATCAATTTCGATTGCAATTTGTTGCAATCTTCCTCCGGCAGTGGACAAACGTTGCCAAAGGGTATCTGATTCCGACAATGCAGGGTGCTAGTCCATGATTTCTAATCTAAAGACCTGTTGCTGAATCTGGTTATCCGAAGACCAAGTGCTGTGCAATTGCACCTACTTCAGTGCAGTCCTGACTTTCTTAAAGTCCGAAATAGGACATGTAGCTTCAACACTTTTTGACCACAAATTTGAATGTCCAATAGATTTGTTTCAATTATTCATAGAACCCTATCGCCTTTGTTAAAGGATCACCACACAGTATCGCATTACTAAATCTACTTTATGGAATAAGTGAAAACTTAAATGTTTATACAAAGAGAAAACGTGACCAAACATGTGCTTATATCATTCAAAAATGTCGCTCCTTATGGGAATATGAATAGCACGACACTCAAGTCGGTGATACAGAAAATAACTGCATGTAACCGCCATACAAAAGCTGTACACAATAATACCCTCTTTCGTCCTTCCAAAAAGGAAAGCAATAAAAACTCCCTCAGATCGTTGAATGGTTATGCTTATTGCAACGCATTCCGAATAAAAGCGACTTGGTCATGTAAACGAACGATTTGCTACAGAACCGTAGACGTTCGCAATTACATTTATGTTTTAACTAAAAATATCGCACGTGTTTTATTTTCAGATATTCCCACATGGATGGGGATGGGGTTCAATAAACTACCCACCCTTGGGGGTGTCCTATCTGAAATCTAAAAATAACTCCTTCAACTTTAAAATGGGCACACAGGTACACACAATGGTGTTCTGGGTAACCTCGTTTCATTCGAAACATGTTCTACTCTATTGGTTTGAACAAAAGTTTGGTCACGTGAATTGGGTATACTGCGGTTACAACAGAATAAAAAAAAAAAAAAATCAATGAATAATCGACCGAATTTTCCGGGAAGCTTTGTCAAAGCTAAGGACTTTCATAAATGTGATAATCTTTGAAATTGTCAAAAAAAAAAAAGAATGAATTTCACAAGAAAGCTCGGAGAAGTGTATTTTTAAAGTTTCCACTTCCACTACTACGGATACGAAGACAAATGAGTGCGCATATTTCAGCCAACAAAGGGTAGTGGGTGATTTATTACCCCCAGGGCGGTGGATTCGGACTCGATATGTAGAACACGTTGATATGTGTCACTTTTGTGGCTTAAACGTTTTCCAAAGACGGACGACGCAACGAATGGCTAACATTTAAAGAGACACGTTTAAGTGCTGGCCTTGCTTTTTGTGATAACTTGACCTTTAAAAACAGGGGACAGTCGGTCGGTTTCATTTTTAGCATTTTTAGCTGATTAGATACATTTGTGGATGAAAAATTTACTGTCGAATGAGGATTTGATGTTATACCTCCATGGAGAGTAGTATTTCTGTTAATAAAGACAGTTTGCATGACTCGGCAAAAGTTTTTTCTTTATTTTTTCGTCTATAAGAAGCAACATTCCCAATGGTACACTTCATAAGATTATTCGAAGTAGTTCTCGGTGTTTTTTTTTCGTCTTTTTCTTGTCCGCAATAAAATATGTGACAGTCAGATCGGCAGTGTCTATGCGGGAGGACCTTGTACACCCTTCCACGGGAGTTAAATAGCTTGGGTTGAGTTTTATGAAATTTGTCATGCAACCATGGAATAGGAGAAGCAAATTGAAACAAATGGTTGTACGGCATGCGCGGGCGGTTGGGCAGGGCAGGGCAGGGGTTAAAATATGGAAATTTTGATGGCCTCTCACTTTACTTCGTCAGAGAAGATGAATAAATTTTTATTTTTTAAGAAAATTCGAAATGTAATGTCGAAAAGGAGAAGGCTTCAACGTTTCAAGGAAATCCTTTGTACTGTAAAGTGGTGTGGCAGCGGAACTACGTGACGTTTATTGCGCGGTAGAGCCTAGAATTGACAATTCTATTATTCAATCACTTGCCTAGATTTAAGCAGAGTACGTACTTGGGTATTTTCATGGTAATGCCTAAATTGAGAATCTCGTTTGTGGTGTTATTATTGTTTTATGTGCAAATAAACTGAAAGTTCAAAGGAGACAATTGGATTTGTTTTCGGATACGGTTGACTGGATTACATTGGATTAAGCTGTGCGGGGGCAGCAAGTTGGTACTATAGTCGCAATAAATGCGCCCACAAGTGGGCTTATTTTGTTATTTTCAAGGAAATAAACATAATTTTAAATGTCCAAGTTCAGGATTGTTTCTCAATAGAGTTCTTAAGATCAGTGAAGCAAGGCTAATCCTGGCGGTAAATTATTACCCAGTTTGTTGAGGATTTTGTAAATATTTTTGTTATCCGTAATGTAGTTGAAATGTCACGATATCTTTTCATACTAGAAGAGTTTATCCATTTTTTTGTGTATCTATTGAGGTATTTGGTAAGATTATTATGAGATCTGATTAAATCTGTACAAATGATTCTACAGGATTCGCCTTAGTGCAGAATATGTATGGAAGTCTAATGGATTCCTTGAGTATGTTATGGGTGGGAAGAGTATTCTACTTGTTCTCTGATTTCATATGAAGAGGATAAGGGTATTCTCATGAAATGTCTAAGGGCGTTGGAATCCAATAGCACCATTTCCTGTTTTTCCACAGGAGATTAGTTTGATAAGAAGCCATCATGCAGAGCTTACCTACTTTATAGTGAGAATTATTAGTGTTCTCCTTCCTATAAGTAAGACTTAATTAGTAGTATAAATCGTCTAAGCCCCGAGACATTTTCCAATAAGTTAGGAAGCCCAGTATGGCTCTGGTTCTATGAACCCTTCCTAGCTATTTTAACTCCAGATATTAGTAAGAGATTATAAGCAACGTAACAGTATTTACGGACGCCGTTGCTCATTGGTTAGTGCGTTTGACTATGGAGTAAGCGGTTCGAGGTTCGAATCCCAGTGGGAACACCTAAAAGTTTTTTTCATGGCCCTACCTCTCACGAGCGTCTGACAAACATCCAAAGAGTACAACTGTCCTGAGAAAGCTTCTCAAATAACAAATTGCCCTTCGGATACGGCATTAAACAGTAGACCCCTTCCATTCGTATAAAGAATATAACACGCACAGCACGAATGTTGGTGAGAAGCTAGGCCCCCGGTCCCATCGACCTGTTGCACCAAGTATTTATTTATATTTATTTTTAACAGCATTTAGCTGACATTATTACTGGATTTACTTGCCAGTATTTGATCGTTGAATGACTACTAGTCATGTACCTGATGTCAGCAGGGCATGACCTCTTTTCGACCGTCATTCTGCACAATCTGACGAGTTTGGCAACTAGACATGGTTCTGTATAGCTCGTCTCTATAAATACTGTCATATGTGGCCTTGAAATGAACAGATGGTGGGTTTCGACTTGGACTACTTGGGTTTTTTCCTAAGATCTGTGAAGATTTGGTCGATTGTGGCCTTTTTTGGTCTAAAACCACACTAAGAGTGCCAGTCAGGTTGTTGACGAAGGATTTCAGACGTTCACACAGGATGTGAGGTAACATTTTATAGGGGATGTTGAAAAGGCTGATGCCTATATAGTTGGCGCATTCTATTCATCAGGTATACACTCATCTGACCAAATCTTTTAAATGAGTTGGTGTATGCTCTCTATCAGTTTATTTCTAGCAGCTTTGTTGGTAAGCCAACCAGTTCGGTTGGTAAGCCATCAGGTCCAGCAGCCGTGTTAGATTTAATTTTGGATATTTGGATATTTCGGACGTTTTGGCTCTCATCGCCTAGGTTGCATGGTCCTCTTCTACTCATGAGCAGCACTCGTCCTTCTTTGCAGCTTGTTACATTTGCTTGCCGGCATTCCTCGTCAAATCAAGGGTTTCTTGGTGGTGGTTGAAACCCAGCACAGCAATTGCGACCACTTCTGATGGCATGTTGGTTTTCAAAGTCTTTTTTTAACTGAGCTCTAAATAAGTCCAAGTAGCTGAAATAAGGGATCTATCAGTCTATATACTAGGTCTCCACTGAAATCAGACTTCTGATACAAATAAAAGCGAGGTTCGGTGGGTCGGATTGCTCAAGAAGGATAAACCTTCTGAATTGGGCAGTGGAATCCGCCAAGTTGAAGTTTTGTCGCCGTTACTCTGGATTCTTGTAATCAAAGAAATCCTTATAAGACTAAACCAAAACTGGATGGGGCCATCACTCACGCAGTGACAAGTAAATTCCTGGCCACAATCGTCGACCTACTACTTGGTCTTAATAAACGAACAAATGACTTAGCTCTCATTACAAGTGAGTGCTATATCCTCAACTTCGAGCCACGTACACTAGGTTTTTACGCATGCAGAAATATTCTCGTTAAAATCAACAACACTTACGGTAGCCTGGTCTGATGACCTCCTGCCGCAAAAGCTACACACCTATACACCCTCGTAAGGATTCAACATCTAGCGTATATGTACGACCAGTGCTCGGATTTTTAACACTTGACCTCTTTACTAAAAGCGTATTAACGAAAAATGCTCTACACTTCCGTCAAGACTCGATTTGGAAAATTAATCCAATCGGACACTACACCCTCACGAGCCTTTGGACTAATTTACCATCCACACGGGTATCAGCCTAAATAGAGCTGAACTATCGAGTGGGTCATGAACCTCGCATATATATCCGTTTTCAAAAATGAACGAAGGCACTAACTAGACAGACTAGACAGCCTGGTCAAGAGATTCAAAGAAGATCTCATATCCCTAAGCTCGAAGCACAACTTCACGCTGGCCGATGAGATAACTAGAAAGGGTTTAGAATCAAACGAATCATAAGTATACTACTCGGTTCTAATGCTAATT
Organism: Xylota segnis; assembly: GCA_963583995.1. Lineage (NCBI taxonomy): Eukaryota > Metazoa > Arthropoda > Insecta > Diptera > Syrphidae > Xylota > Xylota segnis. Next base: position 40,836,164 of record OY757237.1, read on the forward strand.
AGTCTCCTAATGTCCAATATAACATCAGACATTCTTGACCTGTCCAATTTAAAGTGGGTCAAATACAAATGCAATAATAAAAGAACCACAACTGACTCTCCTCATAGGTGCACTCACATTCTATAACTCGCTGGCGGCCCATCTTACAAAAAATGAGAATCAACAAGGGAGCCATTTGCACCGACTATAACAACACAGAAGTAGTGACAAAGTCAACATATTTCCTCAAGTCTCAACAGAACTAGATACTCATTCCTCAGAAAAGTATCCTGATTATTAGTTTAACAATTGTGTTTCATTATTTTCAATTATCTCACACAGAATGCTAAAAAGGGATTTGTTTTCATTAGTCATCCGCATTCACCCAATGAATATCTTAATAAGCTCTGACTAGCCCAACCTAAATAAACTTGACAAGGTTCCAATTAAAAGAAAAAAAAAAGCATTTCTCTTTCGGTTTCATAATTTAATTATTAAAAGTTTATTCACCCTAAGTAAATATTTTAAATATTCGAACAAAATTCCTCTGCAATCGGTTGTCTTGTGCAATAAAATCAGAATTTCATTGCTCGTACCTGTCATCGACACAGCAATTGTTTATATTACCAAGTGAAGATAAAAGTCTACTTCAAATATACATACTTTCGGCACTTTAATAAAAGTTAGGTGAAATGAAATTAACGTGCAAATCGAATTGGTTTATTTTCGAAATGCGTTTGTAAACCCAACGATGACTACAACGACGACGAAGAAGACGACGCGACGCGACGTTCAAGGAAGACAAGCGAAAAGCAGCTAAATTCTGAAAATAGATTCTATCCACGCCTATGCATATGTAGTACGTGTTGTTTCAGTACATCCTAGTTGTGCACATGCAGTTTATTTGTTCACTTGTGAAACGTAGAAACTATGACATCATTTGGCTGTGAGCTGCGTCAAATGCTGCTGCTCCTATTTATTTTGTTCCCACTAGACCATGGTCTAGCCCGACTAGCTATTGTCCGAATAGCTTGGACTTTCGCCATCCCTTGCTCAAGCAAGTATGATCTCAGCAAAAAGGCTGTACATATATGAAAATGAAATTTGTTTAGAATCGTGTGTTCTGAAAGTACAAGCATTTGTGTTTTTCAATTAGTTTGGATGTAGCATCATCTTTTGGACGTCGCGCGGTGTTTAAGTAAAAATAGTTTATTTATAGTTCTAACTCTTGAACAATTGATTTGTTCTTTTAATTTGTTCAATTCAACAATAAAAACATTAAAACATTAAAAATTAATTAACAAATTGCCGTGTACTCGTGTTTAACGTTTCAATTAACACTGTAGTCGTTCCGATTTAAATATACATACTCTCGAGCTAATCATGGGTAAGAGGGATAGACAATGTTTTTATTTTTTTTTTTTCAATAAACTAAACATTCACTATGCACTATAAACCGTTGTACAAAGCTATTAAATTCTTTATGTATACGCAACTTATATGGAATCATAATTTCCACAGATGTCAGTCGTCAAAATTTTTATTGCCACTAAGACAGCTTCTGGTCTTGAGCGGTGCCAAATATTAGAGACCCTTCGAGAAATAAAATTTTGCTTTTCAGTGTTCATTGTTCGGAAGGCATTCGCATTTCGTATTCGTTGAAATGTCTGTATAAACACACTTATAAATGAAAATTACAAATGACACTTTGGCAGCTTCGCCGATAATTGTGCCAAGTTATGTCAGAACAGCGAAAGTTATTGGCTGTATTGTTCTGTAGTGTTCCTAATTATTCTTATTAAAGCGATTATGTTTTTAAGGTTTCTGATGACAAAAACAGGGGAATTGTGCTTTGCTCAACCCAATGATTTATTTGTTTTTCTGACTCATGCAGTACTTGGGATTGTGAAGGTAATATACATTTTAGTACGATTTGACCATTTGCAGCTATCACTTGGATAGATGGATGGATCCACTGTGAAAAGTTTGATTGTGGCTCTGGTAGAAAAATGATGTCCGCATCTTCTCTGACGGCCAGGCAGCTACCAAGTCCTGGAATCAACTTCTATTAGTTCAACATTTACCTTTGCTGGGTGTCGGGCCCTAGTGGCATTCCAGAGGATTGTAAGGCCGATGAAGGACTCTACTCATTTTGACCAAATTTGGCCAAGGCTGGACTTCATAGGTTCTAAGAATTTGATCTCTTTCAATAGGGAAACACTGTCTAATAAGCAGGAATACCACAAGGTTGGACCTTTTTACGAATTACTTTTGCAGAAGCTGCATGGATGAAGAAGATGGAGTATGTGTCCAGCTACCTCATGCGGTAGAAAGCTTCACTAAGGAGGGTTTCATTACAAGCTTTTAAGTGATCTGATAAGTGTGGATATTAAGAGACGTTTACGCTTCATTAGAAGCTCAAAATGGTTTAACGAGTAGGTAGAGAGAAACGTTCCCTTATTATATTTGTTTTTCTGACAGGTCGCCCAGGTCCCCGCAGTGGAATTCTCCAAGACTTGTGTTCCTAGATCTGCACATGTATGGAAATTCACATAGAAATGCACTCTCTTCTGCATCTGCATCGGATTTTTGTTTGGTAGACCACTAGAATATTGTGACTGGTAATAGTCACCGTGAAGAGCTTGCCTCTCAACTTGTCGTGCTTTGTCTAGAGTATTTTGGAGACACGACATGACGAGAGTGTGCTCCATCTACTATCATAGACTAGTCTCACGAAAGCTTGTTCTATGTTCGATTTAACGTTTGCTCTTGACACTAGAAGGGAGGTAACGATCTGTACTGATCGGATCTTTTTCTTGTTAATTCGTCCGGTATGTCATCATTCGTGACGGCATTGTTTCACCAATTTAGATTTGGTCACTGTGGACGAGATGGCCTTCTTGGTGGGCCGACTGTCGACATATACTGTAAGCACTCTATAATCTAGTTTTGTTGAACACACTCATTAGGTGAGCGCCCTCTGTGTCTCATTAATTAATATATAGAATTGTAGAACTGTAGCTGACTTCTGGTTGCATCCCTGATTATTATTTAAAACCTGACAGCGAAGAAAGAATACGCCTCAAGCAACAATTGGAAATTATAAAAGTGTAAGCCGAAGTAATCCGTGTCTTTTAAGTAAAGTTTTGTGGACAATTTCCATGCCGCTTCTGCTATGGACGGCTAAAATGTTTGTGTAGAACACATTGTCGTGATTTAAAAGTCTGACGGAGCGGGCAGAGCCGAGTTCAGACCAGAGGTTTGGAGAGTGGGAATATTATTATATATATTCAGTCTTTCCTTACATTCCACTTCTCACGACTCTCCGGCAAAAGATATCCTTTTATACAAAAATAATTTAAAAAAATATCAAAATTGAGGATGATGTGAGCTTGTACCAACACCCATTACGACTTTGTTGACAAACACAGGTCTTCATTCAGTTGGTCCTATTCTAGGAAGTTTTCCTGCAAAATGTCACTCCGAATTATTATCCTTCTTAATTAAAGGTGTGCCATGTGCAAAGTAGGTCAAGGATTATTTCCTAATTTCTTGTAGTACCAGCATGCAGTGGCATCCTAATGTGTAGCACGTTATGATATATTGCAACTTTAATCATGTAAGACAACATTAGTTTTGACGAACGTGACTTGCTTATTTATTCGAAGGACTTCTTGCTTCACGACTATGTTATAGCCGCTTGTTAAGTACCTACAGTAGATAAGCCTACATTCTTAGCTTAGGTAAACAGAATTCGACAAGTAATCGATTGTCACCTTCTGTCCTGGCTAATCATCATTGAAATTCAATGACAAATTGTTTATTTATCCCAAGTTCAAACCGAATACCTAAATATTTAAGTGGTATTCATTTGTAAATCCCTTGCTCCTTTTTTTTTTTTTTTTTGGTGGTTGCTCATAAGGAAACTTTCAAACGCGAAGGACAAGAAAGCACTGTAAACAGGTCGATAGAAATGCTTAATGTCAACACCATTACAGGACTTTGTGTGTATAGCCTTCAACCAGTTTTAATGTACTCGAAATATCCCACAATTTCGACCGAATCCAAACTATCTGGGTATCTGTAGGAAAATAAGGAACATGATTTGAAATTTCAATTCCTGAACGACCCTCATCCAATTATATTAACCTATTTATACTTCGCAGAGGCAAAATGACCCTCTAACTAGGTGTCTTCTCATTTTTCGTCCTTAATAGCATTTATTTCCCTCGTTTAAGTCCTTTCATGCCCGTTTGAAAAAGAACTAAAATAAAGGCACATCGCCTTTTTATTTCACCAAGTACTATTCAACCTTTTCAGACTTCTGGCGTAGACGCTTATAATTACACCCAACTAAGCCTTAGTGACAACAATGTCACTACAGCCCCCTAAGACCTGGTTTCTTCGAAAGAAAACCTGAAAAGGGTACTTTTCGCCCTCTAGCGTTATTAAAATCATTATAAGTAGGCAAACGAGAGAAAACTACACTCCATGCACGTGGTGCTGCTACATCCTCTCCCATATTATGGCTTCAAGGACAGGCTCATTGAAAGAAAATGTTACACTTTTAGCTGATGTGCTTAACTTGGTTCGGGCTCTCCATATACGGGTCGTTACCATTCTTTATATAATTCGGTAGTTAAAGAACCAGCCAGCAAGGATTCGGAGCATTTGGGGATTTAATTAATTAAATGCAAATACATAGATTGTGTTTCGAACACATCATGGATATACATAATTACTTATTTTATGGATGTCTGCATCATAAATTATTCACAATTCAATTACTCAATTATTAAGTATGTGATTCTGATATGACAACAATTCATTGTGTTTGTTTCGGACAGTTACGGATGTGGTTAGAGTGAATTGTTGACTTTGAATGGACGCACTGGAGCGGAACGTCTTTAGTGATGAAACTTGAATCGGCTTATATATCATAGAAATGTTTATGTATACATATTTATGCAAACGAACGATAAAACTTGAGTTAGAATTACCCAGAGGCTTGTCATTATGCTATAATCTGGATCTGTCACATTTGGGCGAAACTGAAAAGGACATCTTCTTACATGTGAACCCCACCCCCAAGGCTAGAAGTGTCAAAAAAAAAAAAAAAACTCTCACCTCTTCTTGCAGCTTTAATAAGTTATAAAATGAAATGTTCTTGTATTCCGTTAACTATAAAGTACATATATGTACATAAGTTTATTGGCTCCATAAATTTGATGGCCTACTTTGAATTTATAATGTAGGACCTGTGAGGGGGCTTCGGAAGAAAATTCATGCAAACATATGTAGTTGTTGACCCCTCCTGAGTGGACTTAGAGCACGACGGTCGATATTACCATGTGAAGAGGTATTCAAATAAATGTTCTTGTGAGCCAGCGAATCCTCGTATAGGGTGATTCGTTGTGAGACTTTTGAAGGTACAACCAATGTGCATTGAAACTGCAGGCTTATGGACAGCAAGAGTGGATAAAACATCGCATCATGGTTTAGGCAATATTGGAAAGCAAGTGTACACACTTATTGACAGAAGGCTTTTAAATCTTACTGTCAGTATAAAATAAGCAGACGACTCGATTGGTCCTGAAATAAGCTCACGATTTAAAGATTTCCAATGTCAAAGGTTTTTTCTTAAGACTACTCCTTTGGAATTGACACGCATCCATTTACAAACCGAAACTTATGGGTTGCCATCAACTCGAAAGACTGGAAGCAATTTGTCAGAATTCATGATAAAAGAGATGCCCTTCATCTGACAATATTTTCTTTTAACATTGTTCAATCCTATGCGACACATAATGGACCCAAATTTCCTTAGTAGTTTGTGAAACTTTCATGAAAAATGGCGAAATTTCGTCAAAACCCCACTGATGACAGTACGATAATACGTTCAGCAGCTTACTGTTACTGTGTAGACGTGTGAGCTTGATTGGCATACTTGAACTAGACATGACTCTGTATAGCCCATCCCATCAATAAGAAATATTTAGCTCGACAGCTCCGTATGAGCCCTAGAACCTAGCTTCCCACAACCATTCGTTTTGTGCATGATTTGTGCATATTTTCACACGAGTGGGACCCTACTTACACTCTTGGATGTTTGCCAGACGCTTGCGAGGCGTAGACTATCAAACACAAAAGAAAAAATGGTCAGGAGTTTAACTCTAAATACAATGAATTTGTTGTTGAGGGTCGAGATTTGTTGAAATACTTTCAACCAGATTATGAATCCTCCCTACCAACTACGAACAATATGAATATAGGCCATAAACAAACCCCTGAGTCCATTAGCATGTCGCGCCAAATGGAAGGGGCCAACTGCTTAATGCCGGGCCCGAAAAGCAATGTGTTATTTGAGAACCTTTTTCATGGCAGTTATACTCTTAGATGTTTGTGAGACGATCGCGAGTAGTTGGAGTTGGGGATTTGAACCTCGAATCCTTTGCTCGGTAGTCCAATGTACTAACCACTTGAGCTACGGCACCCACCTAATCTATAGGACGTGCTAATCATGAGTATCCTTCGTATGGCTCCCATCGTATAATAATTGTGTGGAAGATGAACTAGCAGCAAACAAGGTGGCCAGTCGGAGCACGGTTTTTATCGGCTTTCTAGGGGATATAGTAATCTTAAAGCCAATATACATTATCATTTGTTGAACTATCGCTGGTAAACTTTCAGAAATATCAAGAAATATATACTTAGCCTAGCTATAACAAACCAGAAAGTACCAGAAAGTAGAGTAAGGTATTTCGTTGCTTCATTTGTCAACATGACTCCTTTTAAAAGGCAATCTCCTGAAAGCTGGAAGATCGGTTTTTCCCTTTCATCGTTCATATTTTCTCAAACTGCAATTCATATCCCCTGCTGAATACCTCATAGTACCCTGCACAAGGAGCATTACTTCAAAGTACATACACGTTTCAAAATAGTTCTCTGAAAATATGATTTGATTGAACTATTTTCATCTGTCCGTTCCCCGGTTTTGCATACCACCGCTTTAGGTATGATCTACTACTTTAAAAAATTTAATTTTTTTACTACAAATCATGGCACTACAAGCCCTAAAGGCCTACCTCATGTGGAATAGGAGGCAGGCCAAAGCTTGTAGGCCTCGAAACGTACCCTGTTATGATTTCTTCCTCTTCCTCGTCTCAATAGTTTTACAAAAATCGTTGAAAAGAGCACCAAGCCTGGGAGGTCTGCTGCGTTCTAAGCTGCGGTATTTAATTCGAATTTGTTCGATATAAAAAGTTTGGTCTCTACTTAGCTGCCCTGGAAACCAGCACCTAACACCGATCTCATTAAGAGATCTGCTTCGAGTTTGTAACTTGAAATAAATTATTGGTGAGCCCAAGGCTATGTAGAAAACAATAGCGTTGCACTCTATCGAGTACATCGGAATCAGTTCGGGGCTTAAGGAAGACTGTGACTTTTTTTCAAATCCACAGTCAGGGGTCCGGCAGTCGTAAACTTCCGCATCTGTTCCACACACTGTCTTGAATCTGTCTGAGTACACCTCTTTCGCAGATTGATTCAAATTTTCCCCGATTCCCAGATAGGGGACAATAAACTCCGAATTACTAGGAACTGAGTTATGGCCCCTTAGAATGCCCATATTTCCACAAGTTAGATGTAATGATTCTCTAAGATCTAGTGCTGATCAGGTGTATCCATGGTGGCTTTTAGGACCACGCCCCTTTTACAGTCGTTGGACTTTCTCAAGCATTGACATTTTTTTTTCTTGACCAGTGTTATTCACCCAACTGAGACAGAAAATTTTTGAATTTTTGATTTTTTACGAATCACCCTGTGCAAATTTAACTAAGTTGACCTATTCGATATGCAATCACATGAGTGTGTTGAACCGAGAGAGGGTGCATGGCAATTTTGCATAGGTATGTACTTCGCTGCATATATTTGCATTTAATTACAGAAATGGCAGGAACAGTGAATTACGAGGCTTGAAGCCGACTTGCGGGTTATCGTTAGCCATAATCGTTAGCATATGCATATGTATGTTGTTCCTTTTTCTTTTCCTTTTTTTTTTTTTTAATTTTTTTGTTCAAATGCATGGTCGGTGTATAGCAGTGAAATTACTACAACTTCTACACGAGAAAGGATGGATACGGGTTCCTTTGTGGAGGGTGTGACATAAAATTGAAAAATTAATGTTTTTATGGGCTTAGATGTGGAACACTGCTTTATGGTTCCATTAATCAAATTCCAATTTGACAAAAAAATAAACTAGCAGTCGGAATAAGGTGAAGTAAAATATTGCAATGGGTTGTGCCCCTGCATGGGAATGTAATTTGGCATTTTTTGTGTACAGGAAGTGGATGTGGTTCAATGCACAGCAGTGTTGGTTGATTAAAGAAAAAGATTTTCGAAAGTACTGCTCGAGACAAGAAGGATTTGTTAATTTATTGGATTGTTTGGAGGTTTTCCAAGGAGTTGGGAGATTAGTTTCTGAACTTCGTAATTGAGTGGAGAATGACTTTAAAACTATTCCATCTCCTACCTTATAGTTGAAAGTGGTTTTCTGTGTTCAAGCACTCGATTTTCAATTCCAATTAGTTGACAGCTTGGACTCTAGTTTGAATAAAGTCATACAAGCTCCCACACATTTGAGCTGGTTTGCATATGTTTTTGATTTACGGAAACGTAGACTTACCAGGTACCAGACTATGATTCAGTTTTATAAAGAATTAGTATTCACCATCAGCTTAAAAATTCTGGGAAGAAATCCAGGACTACCGCTGAAGATATATGAAGGAATCAAAGACACTGATACTGACTTTAAAAATATTCTCTTCAAGCTGAAATGTTCTAATGACTTCTCGCAAAAAGAAGCACAGCTCGAACTAAGTAATAAACGCTTCGCATTCGCAACAATATGTTCACTTGTTAAGGGGCTCCCGCCTTATATCATTCGGTCACTCACAGTTGGTTTCCGTTGTTGCTTTGCTCTTAGTACATCTTCATCTTACTTACTTGGGTGGCACTACAGTCTAGGGTGGTCCCGGGCCAGACCAACAAGTCTGTCTAGTCAGCGCGGTCTTTGGCTACTTACGGAGTTGCTTGAGGCCTATTTCCACTTGTGCGGTCACCTCTACTGCGTTGTTCATTCGAATTGGAATTGAAGACTCTTCGGGCTGGAATGTTGGTGTCCATTCCCTCATGCCTCTATTGCTTGTGGATCAGTCAAATGATGCTGAGGTTTCATTCATTCGGCATACATTCCTCCAACCAGATCTGGCAATTGTCTCGGCGTATACAGTGCGGCCGGTGAACCTTCCAGGTTGTTGCAGTCTTGTTGGATTTAAATTTGGATAATGCTTGGATGAACCGAAGTCTGGGTTTCTATCGTTGAATGGTTCGTGCTATCTGACTGTGAAATTTGGGTAATCGTCGCCGTTAAACAGTCTGCAGAAGTGGTTCCTCCATATCCTCAACACAACTGTGACTTAACTATGAAGTTTCTTTGTTCATTTCTACAGACACATTCTTTTTGTCTTTTTTGTTAAACCTCCAGATATTGTTCCTGGGCTGCTTTCTTGCATACTTTTCTTCTTTCATTGTAGCTCTGGTTGCACTGAATGGCTATACATCATCCAGGATAAGGTTACAAGGATCTCCATCAAAAGTTTGTACTCTTTAGCCAGTACCTTGTGCACCTCTTTTTAATGCATCTGTGCTTGAGCTTGGTGCTTATCTGGTCGTGCTTGGTATTCAGGGTGTAAACTTCCTACATTGTGGACACTGTCGTTTCACTACCGTTTCACCTCGGCCGTGATAGACATCTCCCCGATTTTATGCCTCCAAATCAATAGTTTCGACTGATCAGCCAGTGATTTTAATTTTTTTGGATACAGAAAGAAACCAAACTAACTTTCTTTCTTCTTTTTTTTTTCAGATGTCTGCACAAAACATTTTAGAAACGAACAACTCCGGTTACGTTAGCTCCGAGGAAACTGACTCTCTGCTTGTATCAAATACGGCAAAATGCAAGCCATCGGTATTGCGTCAAATTAAAATGGGATCAGCGAATGGGCCCACAAACATGTCATCGGGTAGTAAACCAACACTGATACGTCAAGACCGCACATCAACATATCTTACCAGTCCGCAGCTATCCTCCCAGACCCAAGTGGGCTCCGAGGAGAGTATACGAGGACCCGACGAAGACGTCGAACAGGGAATGCGTCCAGCGACTGTTCCCGACATAGAGGTACATCCGCACGATGGCCAGCAACCGACCATATCAATAACAAATCTTAACAGCTATCACGACCAATTGCAACCACATCAGACTTCTTCATATCAGAATATATTATCAACGACAACAACGACGCAAAATAGATGCCGGGCGTGCCGCAATTGTAGTCGGCGCGCCTCGGCCACACCAATTTCCACACTCAAAATGGACCGTTCCACCTCGAAGGATAGCGTCAAAAGTGCCTTTCATCAGGGAAACCTCAGTAGCTCGGCGATAATGTGCGCCTCTACCTTGACCGTGCAACAGCAACAGCAACAGCAACAGCAGCAGCAGCCACATTATCAGCAGCATCAACAGCAACAGCAAGTACCACCAGTCCTAGTCACATGTTCGCCAGTAAATGGTTCGCGGATTATCCGGCAGAGTTCGCAGCCGGAAGCCAGCAATATTGTGTGTTGCGGCGGCCATAACACATGCGGCCACTCACATACTGTGCCCAATGTGTCCCTCAAGCAGTTACGTGACAACACAACAGATGGCATCGCAGGGATTGCCGCCGACTCGCTGCGCATTAATGGCGGCATGAGGCCCTTCAAGCAGGTGAGTCAATTGACATGTGGTCCCTCACAAGTGTTGTGTTTGCTATAGACCTGGTACTGCCACCGACCCCACTATGTGAGTACTCGAATTCACGTTGCGATTAGATGTGCTAGCCCAGACGACAATTACCATTAATATTAAAATTAATTAGCTTTTGTTTTTTACACGCAAATGCTAACACTCTTATTTTAGTGTTATTTTCGTCCTCAGTTTTCTATGTGTACATATTGGTTTCGTTTCGTTTCGTTTCGGTTTCCTTCGTTTTGTTCGTTGTTTATGTCCTTCCCACTTTTATTTTATTGAATCATTGATTATATTAGGGACTGCTGCACGGTACTGCCAGTCGTAATCTTATCCAGAAGGGCACAAGTGAAAGGATATCCTCGGAATGGTTAATATTCGGGGGATGTCCTTTGGATGTTGTACTAATTTACAAAGAATAACGTGTCCTTGAGGAGCTCATAAATATCACTTTCGAACTGCGTTGTGTGCTAAAGAATGTCCCTTTTTTTTTGCGCGCGCGACATAAGGGTACTTATTGTTCATCAAAAAAACAAAAAAAAAAATATCCTGGCAGTTAGTAAGTTATGGTCGCCCATCATAAAACAATTTGCTTTCGCGACTTTTTTTTTTTTGCTGTGCTGTGCTGTGCTGTAGTAGTACGAATACATGACATCGAGTTATTTCGTAGGGCGGCAGCTCTAATTATAATACATTACCCAGCGTAGTGAGCCTACGCTTAAGGACTAAAGTACAGCAAATCGGTTGGTGTGTTATTAAAGCGGCGTTGTTGTCGTGTTCGCAGTGAAAAGTGCGCAACATTTGCATTTAACTTGTGTGACACATCCGGCGAGGTATGCTAAATGTTAAGGGGGCGCAACTCGATTCGCTATTATCGCGAGCAAATTGAATTTAAAAGGACTCAATTAAAACGGGACTTGTATGTATATAAAATGTAAAATTAAAAATCAGAAAGGAGAAATGTATTATAAATCAAATGGGAGGACATTTTTTGGTGTGCGGTGACGGACACATTTAAAATTAAAATGCTCCTAAGCAGAGAGGAGTTTGAAGACAAGATGTGGTTTGGTTGAATATTCAAGGAGCTCGTTATGTACGACAAACAGGATACATACTCGTATCCAAGTTGTGTATAGCTTGTTATTGAACGAACTTTCCCCACCACGCATGTGACCAACACAGAGCGGACCGAAAATCAGTCAAGATAGCCAACAATTCCCTTGACTTCTTTCCTTAAGGGTTCCCCAGTGAGTCATTCAGCAAAAATTGGGATGAGAATGGGTTGTCAGATATATGTACTTTTCTTAGATTTTAAGGGGAACATCGAAATTGTAGCTAGGACGGACAGAAGTCAAAACTTCAATAGCTTCATATATAGCTAAAGTCTATTCTGTCGTGAAAACTTGGACTTGGCTGGTGCAACACTCTTTTAAGACCCTTGTCCACCTGGCGATCTAAAAAAAAAATACCGTACGGGTATCTTTTAGTCTAATAGTCATACCACCTCACTAATGAAGGAGAGTACGTTGTTAACCGCAGATTTTTTTTCAATTTTACGAAAGGGAATGTTTCCTTTTTGAAAAGTGCGCCACCTTAACCAATATAAAGCTGGACATTGTCAGACAATGTTCTCAGATGGTGGGTTATCTTCAGAAGAGAACCTATATTCCTTATCTAAGTATAGATTGCATTTGTTGAGGTGATAACTCAGGCCACAGTGCCCAGTTAGAAAACTCATCCTAATACTATCCTTGTCTAGATTGAGTATTTCGTTGTAGGATATTTTTCCAGTGCTCCCAATCATAGCACATTTGCAGTTCAGAGCCTATGAACTCAGATTCTGACCCTTCTAGTTCTACTAAGTTCATCTACAAATTGCTTGCTTGTCTGTTACGTCTGCCAAGAGATTGTAGTACATCTGACCGCTATAGGTTCATTAAATTGAACGGCCGCCTTGCTTTCTAAAAAAGAAATAAATCCTAGCACCATTGGTAACTCTACTTTAGTTTAACCTAGTTCAGATCTCAATAAGAAAGAATTCAGGCTTGAAAACCATTCCCATAGATATCGAGGATTTAGTGTTGGATCCAAAGACACCAGTTACAATTCCAGATTTCATTTTCTATATGTCTTTTAAGTAGACCTCTAAGGTCCATTGTTGGAACACCATTATTAGACCTGTTGGTACTGTCCAATATTTCTACCTCAAATAATTTACCGAGACAGTATTTCTTGACCATTATGTCGGACAGTCCAAGACATGTCCCTTCTTGGAATTAAGTCAAGAATTTTGACTTGTCTCTCTGTAGCTTAATAGTGCATCTACCGCTCGTCTTCCTAATCAAGATTTGTACAGGTGTACGCCAGGTACAGGTGTCTCCTAATACAGCCGTAGGGCAGACAATTCTCTGAAGCATACATAGTCCGTACCCATAGTCCGTTCAAGAACTTCTGGCTTCTGAACGACGGCCGAGAATGTGATAATAGGCCTCACCATCATTGTATACAATGTAGGCCGTCTGCCTACTGGCTCTCATGGAGCTAGCTGCACGCTCGGTGGCGGATTTGACATGGACTTCCAGCTAAGTTCTTTGTCAAGGATGATGCCGAACAGTGATAGGTCTAAGGTTGACCAGTCTTCTTTTGTAAAAGGCACTACACTGGTTTTGTAAGGGTTAATGGATGTACCATTCGAAAAGAAGTATGGCATCGCGCTACCAATTGTTGTCCTGTATATACCACTTATCCTTCTTAAGATCAATGCACACAAATACGGCTTCAGTTTCTGTTTTTAGAAAGCTTAATGATTATACCTTCCTTTGACCTGTCACTAAAGTTATAAAGCTCTGGAAGCACTAGTCGAGATTGTTACTCCATGATTCTTTGATTGCCATGACTCGATTGTTTGTGCAACGAGAGAAATCATGGATTGATTCCCAGTCAATACTGTCCCATTTCTTGAGAGTGCCTGTCAAGCGTCTGATTATTCGGCTATTCAGTCTGATTTGGGCATAGCCTCTTCGAACACGTAGTTCAAAACCAAAACAAAATGCTTCCTCTATCCTTATCCGTAACTTGGACTTATCCTGGATGTCGAAAGCGGATGCTAAGTTTTGTACTAATACAATGTCAGCTTTAGGTCTGTATAGTATGTTCAAGAGAAAACCCATAAAATATTGACTAACAGCAAAAGTTCTTTGACAATCGGAAGATAACCATGAGTTCAGAGGTTCATGTAGCCTCTTTTGACTCCCCTGTCTGACACTCTCTTAAGAAGCAATATTCGTTAGTAACTATGGCCTTCTTTGATCCACAATATGTTGGTGTAAAGGTTGTCTGTACCACCTCGGAGATGTAATCGTTCGTTGGTTATCTGTCACGCCACGAAGATCTTCGATTTTCAGTACTGGTGTTATGTTGAGGAGTCCATTACTTTCCCGTTGATGATGGCAACAACTAACAGGTTTTGGGTCTCGACTTGTTGACGCTAGATTTTCACAAACTCACGATCCCTAGATCTTCTAGTTCTATTTGTCTAACATCTCATCACATCACTTTGAATGCACAGTAGGGGAGCTAATTTAGAGCCTTGTGGAATGTCGCCCATAAAGTTGGAATGGCTTCTAGTTTTTTGTACATTTGTGAAGTATGTACTCTTCTTTTTGGACGAGGACTGATCCTTTTATATTTGCTTGATCTTTTTATTAGGCACGTGATTAGAATTGGATAGGAATTATGTAAGTCAATAAATATCAGTCAAGTTTTATGGGAAACACTTATCCCAGGAAGTATTCCATAAACCTCTAGCACCGCTCAGTATCCTTATGTTCGTTACTTCAATTACTACTAAAAGGTGCTAAACGATTGCCTTGTAAGGCTTCTTTATTGATACCCCTTTAGAAGCATATAATGATGTAAAGTATGTATTTATTTTGTACTGCAATTTTATAGTGAAACCCAGTGATTTTATTCAATGACCTCTTATTGATTAGACATGTTTCTAAGCCATAAACTCCAGAAAACTCAGAAGCCATTAAACAGTAGTGCACTCTGGAGGCAGTCAACCACCTTGAGGCTCGAACAACTTTCAAGACTTTCCATAAAATTTTAAACTAGAACCATTTTAAATCCGTCTATCAAAAGCAGCACCAACTTGAGGAGGATACGCCTAAAAGCACTCTGCTTCTAGTATCCCTCAGGAGTAGGAACCCTTTAAAAACTTTACAAGTCTCCACAAATTGAAAGTAAAAGTAATTCCATAACTTTGGCAGGAAGGTAAAGCAATACATTATTCCAACAAGATGCACAAACCGGCAATGAACTACGCAAGAGAAAGGAATAAACATTTCGATTTCCATTACATATCCGCATTCGATATACAGAACTCCTTAAAAATGATGTATCACTTAACATTGTTGCAAATAAAAAAAAAGAAGAAAAAAATTAAAGGGCACCCCAATCCCCCTCGTAAAAGAAATCGTAAACTCAGCAATAGTAGCAAAGTACCTACTTCCATGTTCGCACATTTCCATACTTTATCGAAACCTTCGGCATACGTATCTAGATGCGGCCCGTTCTACGGGTACTTGTTGTACGTGTGTATGAATACATCACCGGTGTAGTTGTTTTGTAGCACTTATTTGTCAACCATAGTGTAATCGTTTATTGCTCTCCACAGTGTTTTTACTTGCACCTATACCTATAGGGCAAGTATTGCAATCGTGAAAAAAATCGAACTCGAGATTGTAATCAAACTTGACATTACTATGATGGAGAAGTCCAAAAAAGTAGGTCCGGCAATTCCGTCTGTCTGTCTGTCTGTCTGTCTGTCTGTCAGTCTGTCTGTCTGTCTGTCTGTCTGTCTGTCTGTCTGTCTGTATATTCGACTACAGCCTAAACGGCTGAACGGATTTACATCAAACTTCATATATAGGGTCTGTGGGATATTCCCTAGAGGCGAAATTTGAATTTTCATTCTAACCTCAAAATTAAGGGTAGTTTACTTAAGGCCGATTTCAGTTAAAATGGATTTTCTCGAAAACGGCTCTAACGATTTCGATAAAATTTGATGTGTGGGTTAGTTTGGGCATATGCTATGAGGTGGCATACCACGTTTTTCACGAAAAATTCGAATAACGGTAATATTGAAAATCAGCTTTTTCTCGGGTATTTGTGCGGCGATTGGGCTAAAAATTATTATTTGTAGGTTATAAGACAAGTGCAAAATTATGGCATACCAAATTTTGGAATGCCACGCCCACTTTTATAAAACTTATTTTTTTTCAAAATTTTTACTAGAAATTGAGAAATTATTATTTAGCAAAGTAATAGGCCTTAAAATTCTCTATAATTCACTCAAACATCTTATCTGGCCACGCCCACTTTTTAAAAGTGTTTTTTAAAAAAAAAGCATTGTGTAAACTCCTACAATGCTATGACTATTATTCCATCGAAACGCGGAATGCCACGCCTACTTTACTGGGATAAGCAAGACTTGGACTTTAATCCTGATAAAATTATGCACTTATAGCATTACGGTGCAAGTACGTACGACCCAGTCGTGCACTTTATTTTCCCTTCGTTTTGTACAAACATTTCTGTGAATGCGTGTATTTGGTTGTTGAACTATTTGAATGGTTGCTGAGAGCTTCAAGGACCTTCGCAGAGAGTTGGATTGCGTTTTGGGAAAGAATTCAAACTTAGGTGTTAAGTATACGTATGTACATATGTAAGCAATAACCGACTTAAGAATTTGGCCAGAATTTAGGGCGGCGACTTCGTGCTGTGTTTGAATGGCTTTTGAGGATTTAAAGGAAGTGAACCTTTGTCTGCAGTGTCGACAGTTTGTGGCAAATCATTACTGTGGACGGATACACCTTTAATTAATGTATTTTCTGAGATGAGGTCAACCGTACTTGGTTGGTATGAATTGTAAAATTGACCAAACCAAGGTGGAAACAATGGTTTTCTTGTTCCAGGACATTAATGTTTTACGTTGTCGTTGTCGTTGACCGTCATTCAAGTAACCACGACATGAGTCCATTTTACGATGGATGTTTGCCTTACTTTGTGTCTGTATCCGTATTTTGGTCAAGGTAGGTGGCGTATACGTAACCTTTTTTAAGACAGTACCACGTTTTTATTGCTTTGATACCTTTTTGTCGTAGCCAATGGAGAGGACATTTACATTTCGAAAAAATGCTGCGTATTGAGTTAAATCGAAATCGTGATAAAGATTTTCATTTAAATTTAACATTCATATCACTTTGGAGGGGAAATCATGCGATGAATGGTACATAAGGAATCATCAGAGCGTAGTACAACGTTATTCCATTAGCGAAACTCGTTCGGGATAATTTGTAGTTTGGGTAGAGGACTAGTTATGGGTACCGCATATTGATTTTTACAAATCCATTTGAGGACAAGTATGTTGTCACGCACTGACGCGCCTACATCCTTGTACCGATAGATCTATTTTTGAGGTTTATTCGAGCAGTGTGACAGGTTTAACGTGTTTCCTCTTCAATACTTTAAGCGATATTTCTGGAAAGGACTAATAAATATTTTGTCAGGGTTCACGGATATGTTTGAGAGGTTTATGGAAACAAAAGTGCTTCGAACTGGATTCACCTTGTTACCGGAATTCGTTTTGAATTTGTATATACCTTTCCCATGTTACTTAGAAGTCACAGAGAGTGAATCAGTCATGCCCTGTCTCTGTCTCTTCCAGTTGTTCTTGAGGCTAAATATTTATAAGGCTTGATACAGTCTCTCACTTAATGGTTGACCAGAAATCGCTGGCTTAAGTCAATTGATTGGATGGAGGCACTTGCATTTTTGTGCTTTTTTTTCTGACGTTTCATCTAACATCTGACATCTTTAGATTCATATATTTTATTGTCGTGTCAGTAGAAGGATAGTTGGCAGCGCTTCTAACAGGCTGAGTGCTACCGCCGGTCTTCTTGTGCATCATCTACTTTGGAGTCTAATCAACCTCACTCATAGGAAGCTAGCTTCCTTTTGTTTGACGTTTTAACATTACCAGACCCTGCTGACTGACAATTTAATGATTACCGTGAGCATATGTGGTTTCGAAAAGGTGGTGCCACATGCCACACTTAATCGACTTGTTGAAACAGAAGTCGAAGGTTGGGTGACAGTGTTATCCCTGAAAATGAATCAGTCAATTGGTCACTTCATCTGTGTGCTTTGATGATCTTTTTTCTTTAAGTCTGTGTTAAGTCCATAGTTTTAGCCAAATTGTATGCAAAGTGAGTGAAGATATCATGAAACATTGCATCTAGCGTACTCACTCGTGTCGGCGGCAATAGCGTGCCTATAATTAATTAGATTAATGGTCCTGTAAACTGAAATAATATATATTTTTCGGATATCAGACACAAGGTGTCTTACTTAAAAGTCATGGATATTTCGATTTTCTAGAAGCTTTGAGGTTGCTAGAAGAGGTCAGAGGTGTTCGAATCGTTTTTGAAAAAGAAACACTTTTGGTCAGATTTGAGTACTTCCTGCCTCACTGTGGGGCAGAACTCTAGCTTGTATTCTATTTACGGAAGCCGTTGAGGCCATTTGATTTGTATATAATGGCATCAATATTTTGTTAATGGCAAGCCTTTTTAATGTTTATACTTAGTTTAGCTATTTGTTGCGCTGTAGGGTGCATTTTAATTACTTCAACCTTCGCTGTTATCTTCTATTATAGAAATAACATCACTTTACGCGAGTAATTGTGTTGCTATGTGGTTTTAATTATTTTTTTTTAGAATGATGCATTGCCCTATCTTTTTTGACCAGAAAGACGTTAGGTAAGTCAGTGCTGCCTTTAGTCGAACGACGTCGAAAAGAGGTCTAACTTTGTACGAATTGTGGTTTTAAATATCATCGCACGTGGCCTCAAAATGCTTAGTTTCCAGCTATGCTTGGATAGACGTAAATGGGACTTATCGTAGCTCAACTTAAAGTGTATGAGGGTTAGTATCATACCCTCACCAACGACTTTATGTAACTCTTCTACAATGTTCTATTCATCTTGTAGCTAAATAGTTGTTTACGTACATTGTGCTTCATACAACTGAAGAATAATTATAACAAATTTATTGGCTTCATGATTGTTGACCAATTAAAAGTATCCTACACTGAAAGTCCTGCAGAAATTGACGGACCAGAAAATTTAATGAAAAATGAAGTAGTATTCCTGAACACTTCCCTAACCCACATACACTGGGAACTTGTAGTCTAATGCACAGAGAGTTTTACTTTAATTTGAGTTAACATCGCTTGCCCTTTAATTTTTTAAGTATTATGCATAAGGGTCATGTATTTTGTCCAAGTCTTGCCAAGGACACTATTGGAAAACTTTTTCTTATCCAGTTTCTCTGAGGAATTTCGGAATAGTTTCCTCAATTTTTTCTCCAATCTTCTTAATTATTCTTCTAAAATACGGCCAACTGTTGCACAAAATAGTTCTGAACTGATAAGGAGTTCCGCTGTTGCTCCTCTTGAAAGTGGATGGGCTATATCTTTGCCTTTTGTATGCACTGGAATCTAATAAAATATCCCTAGTCCAGTTTGTTACGTTTTTTCATACAAAAGTTTCGATCGAACCACAGTGAGAAACGTGATGGTTGCTTGACTGAGAAATTCATTGCCACTGCTAGGGCTACGTAGACCATTCTTTGTATTTTAGGTGGCATCTTGCACATAGACACTGAACTGGTCCATATTATCCATAAAATTCTTCCGCAGATCACCATTGATCTAACAATGACAATTTTTTATGTGTATACATCAGGCAGCTCGGTTATGACCCGCAGGATCTGTACTTACCTCAAGTCCCCTTGAACCCACTTTTGAACAAACCTCTGGGAATTATTGGTATGGCATTTGGGTGGCCCAGGTTGATCAGATATTTTTATTAAAAACCAGACACTAAAATGTCCCTTCGATGTCTAGGAAGATACCATCAGAAGCGTTCTGAATTATTTCTGTTCACTGGTATGATCCAGTTTCATTGAATCTTTCCCTTCTAGAGTGGAGTCAAGCAATATGATTGCATGTAACTCCGCACATTACCACGGTCTATGCTGACTTCAAAAGTGGAGGTTTTCAATGAATTTTTAATCTGTTCTATCCGCCAAATTTGTATTCATAATTAATTGATTGGTGGATTACCTTGCACTTGTAATTGGTCGTTAATATTTGTGCTTTAACCACTGCTTTAACTGCATAAATCATAATTACTTAATAGTACCTTATACAGACATGTCACTTCTTGAAGCTTAAAAATTTCAGTTCATAGTTCACAAGACCGTCTACATTTTAGAGCGAATTTATGAGGACGTCTGTTACTTCTGTTGGTATGTACTAACCACCATTTTTAAGGTTTCATTCCTTCTTCATTCGCATTTCGCTGCAGTAGTAATTATCTCCATTATATTCTGCAATTAATTTTGAGTTAACTATTAGTGGCAGCAAATTTAAGAATCTCCATAAATGACCTCGGTCATGGTTTCGAATGATGGAAACGTTTTGTATATAAGTAATACAAAATAGATCAGTGGTTTTCAATGAAAACTTAATGACGTGCTGCTATCCGACAGATTTAAATGCATAATTGATGGATTGGCGGATTATTTGCACTTGTAATGGGTCATTAATATTCGAAATTTAAATTGAGCTTTCAGTAGGTCACCGACGACGTTCACCGCTTATTACGTAAATGAGCGCAAGAAAGTAATTAAAGATTCACATGAATGGATATACGGAGTGACCACTTTGAGATACATTTAGGGGTCTTGAGTATCGTTATATTGTAGTTTCAATATTTAAACTAGAATACTTGTAACGCACTAAACTTTCTTTTGAGCTAAAATTTGTACTTTTTTAAATCGTTTTAAAAAAATTCAAATAATAGTTTTCAAGGTTTATAGACAAGCTAATATAAAAGTCTAAAAGGAGGGAAAAATATGCTTTCCAGCTCTTTCTCTAGATTTCAACAAAATATGACACAAAAACTGGAAATGGGCTGGGTGTGCCATCTGTTGGTTTCTTTTTAAAATAAACGTTGTTCAAAATTTTAATAACGATTGTTACTTTATTTAAAAGAGTAAGTCATCCGATTAATTCTATAATAGCTGTCAACCCAATTTTTCAATACCTTGTCAATGGTTCTGGCCACTGCTGCCATTTCATTCATTTATATGTCCAGTACCATTGCACGGCCATTACTTTTTGCCATTGCAATGCCAGCCTTAGGTTAACATTGCATTACAAATCCGCCATTCAAATGGTACCCTTCTGATTGGTACATTTGAGACGCCAGTTGCGCTGCCATTTGAATGGCAGGTGTTATGTCATTCAAGTAACAGATCTTTTCGGCTGCTGTGACACTTAAATTGTGTCGTCACAAAACTGACATGACTGGAGTTCGTGGCATTGCCACTTTTCTTTGGAAATGGCCGTCTAGTTGTCATTTTCTTGCAAATGTTCAATGACAGTCCATTGTCAGTGCAGTACATAATATGTACTACATATGCAACACTTTTTTGTCATGTAACACTGTCATTCAAACGACAAAGAATAATGGCCGTCTAATAGTAGCTTAAGGAAGATTTTTTTAAGTAAACGTTACACATTTCGAGAATAAGAGTGCATTTTAGGAAAACCTTACGAGAAAAGTATTAATGAAGCAATCCTTAGAATTGGAGAAGACTGTAGGCACCAGTCGACTCGCAATCGCGTCTCGAATATTGTTCTTGAGCTCCTCCAAAGTAATTCACTTGTTAGTGTAGACGAGGAACTTGACGTAGCCTCAAAGAAAATATTCGAGTCGTGTCAAGTCGCATGATAGCATATAGCATATAGCATATAGCACCATCTTGAACAACTGCTCGGATATATCGATGTTGTCGAGTTCTGGCCATACAAAGTCGGTTAACATGGCTATTCCTGAGTTATTCCTGAGACCATTGACGGTAAGGGTATTTTCGTCCTCATTTCGAAGAAATAAGGTCCGATGATGCCGCCATGCCATAAACCGCACCAAACAGTCAATCTTTGTGGATGCATTGATGCGCTCACTACAGTCGAGGCCAAAATTAGACGTCGTCCGAGAAGATGATTCTTTGGCCGAAATTCGGAATTCCGGCCAACATTTCCAACGTCCAATTAGCGAACTTACGGTGTTGTCTACGGTCATTTTATACAGATGTAGGCCCAAATCTTACCGCAAAAGAAGCCGGGTTGAATCTCTGGCTATGCCCAATTCAGGTCATCGGCACCGAATCGACATTTCTGGATCTTCTGCGATACTGGCACCAATCTATGTTTGGTTTGTGGCTTAATGTTTAAAAGAGTGTACCCAAGCTCAAAGTTTTCCACGGTGTGACGAATTGATTTTATTTCATACGGGTGTCATGCTGAAGCTTACACCTTCTTTAGTGACGCTGACAACACAATCAAGCTTACAAGAGATTCGCTGCCTGGCCAAGTTTTTGAAATAAATTAGAAAAAGGGCATATGTCAGCAAGACGGTAACATGTGCTGTCTTCAGAAATTCTCCGAGTTTTTATGTCAGGTCCATAGTTTATGCCAATAAACCAGAGACTAAAATAAATACTTGGTGCTATAGGTCGATGGGACCCAGGGCCTAGCTTCTCACAACCATTCGTGTTGTGCGTGTTAAATTCTTTACACGAATGGAAGGGGCCTACTGTTTAATGCCGTGTCCGAAGGACAATTTGTTATCTGAGAAGCTTTCTCAGGACAGTTGAGCCACGGCGCCCACAAACCATAGACTGCGAGGTTTAAAAAATCCCTACAACCTGTACCCTAAGGTATGGGCTTATTGTATTTTAATTTAATAAACAATTTAATTGTAAAGTCATGATAAAGTCGAAGAATTTCAAAAATGTCTACACTTGTACTGGTGATGACATATATGAACAGATAGACAGACGGAACAACACGGCTAAATAACATACTCACATAGTTTTAGAAAGCCTTGTTTGGTTTTGATACTAGCAGGGGAAAGTATCTGCTTATGATGTTAATATCTTTCGCTGGTTAGTTTGTTTTTGTTTTTTGTTAACTTGTATGTGTCGCACGTTTTGGAATAATATTACGGACACTGGATAAATGTCTAAAATTTCTACGACCTTGATGGAGTACTCAACCCTCCTCACCACCACCCTGCATAAATAAAAAGGTTGGATGTGATAAATCATCCTTGCCGTAAATTGTTATGGGTATCACAGTGCTTCGTATCCTTGATCCCTCTTCAATATGTTTGACCGATTTACTAGTCCGAAACCACAAAGATAGGAGCCAATCCGTCGATAGCGTTTAAAAATACAATGAAAGTTGTTTTTCTTTTCCTTTTTTTCATATTTTGAATGATATTGTCAGTGTGTGTGGATTATGTTTTGTTTAGTTTTGGTTTGTGTATGATTTGCAAATTTAGCATGTTCCCTCAAAATCAGTAGGAATCCAAAATTACACATTCGCTTTCGCAATCCTCTAGAATAAGTTTATCGTCGCAACTGCATCACATCCCCAAACAGCACGTAATTTTGAACTCATCACGAATGAACTTTAAAGGAGCAAACATTTTACCCAGTACTTCCCTCTGTCTAGAAATATTTTGAATGAAAAAAGTAAATTTCTTGTCGATAAATAAATATGGTGGGAGAGAAAAGCCTAACTTTAATGGGAACAGATAGAAGTAATCCGAAGTAAGTGAAAAATTCAACCAACTAAGTGCTTTACGATTCACTCCATGCATCCTTGTGCAGGCATGGACTACAACTCACCTCCATTGTACTTTAATTGCCTAATTCCTTTGTTAGAAAGAAGGTTTTAGTATCCATTAATCTGATATTATATCTAGTGCTGTTATTGGAACAATATGAAGGCACACATATGGTACATTAAATGCTCTCATCAAAAATAAATTGAACCTTGTGCTTGTCTTCTTAGGACATTCACTTCTTTTGTTGGATGTAAGGCTCCACGAATGTCATGAAGTTTATTTGCAAAGAACTTTGTCAGTTCCGTCTTTACATCTTGGTGGTGTTATCCACAGAATCGCTTCAGAAGATTCGTCCACCTTTTGTGCTATTAACGACAAAGTGTCTATAACTTTGTGTAATGTGGGGGGTTTCAGCTCCAAGAAAGATCCTCATAGTTCTATTATTCAATTACAGTCCAGTCACTCACTCTCTTTAGGGATATTCTTGGTATGACTTGCCTAACTTATGTAGGGTCCAGTCCACTATTATGGGATGGGTTGTGTAATATGTACACCCATCTCAATGATCATATTCCCCGAAGTTGATTCGAATGTTCCTGTCCGAGTGGCTTCTGGGAGTACATGTTCTTTTGTAGATCATCTCCAACGCTTTCTAAACTAATAATACTGAAAGGTTCCACTGTGGTTATAGTTGGATTTACTCAAAGTCTGATCAAATCCAGTCATCTCCAAATGTCCTTACCGAAACCACGTTTGTCTTTTCCTCCCGACTAAGTTTTGAAACCCAAATCAGCAATAAATGAGCTCCAATCCAGATTATTAGACCAATTGTAGAGAACTTGTGACACAGTGAAGCTCATAATCATTATCCTCAAAGGATTATATTTCAAATATTGTCAAATGCCTTTCCCCAGACATATGCAAAGCAAAGATCCTGACTATTCTCTTTCTGTCTTATTGTTCGCGTCTCACAGTTGGTATTTGAAACCTCATGACTGTTCTTTTTTGTACTCCGAATATCAACAGAAAATTTGAGGACACTTTCATTGAAATCAATAGTTTTCCTTTATAAAAGATGTCGAGTTTGGTGCTCTGGTAAGAAATGACACTTCAGTGACAGATTCCTTTAACCCGCAAGCATTTTCTAAGAGAATGTTTACACTACCACTGGTGTGGTTGTTTTGTTTTTTGTTTTCTTCCTTTATGTTTGTTTTCTTGAAGCTCTCCCCTTTGGTCAAACAGAACTCGTATCCGTAATGACAAAACATTCTCTAGATGTTGATCTCAATGGAATTATTAGCTGAGCCAAAGGTGAAGCCCACATCGACTGCCCCAGGAAATGGTGCACTAAAATGAAAAATGAAATACGGTTCCAAAATTTATAAACCATGCAACAGCAAATAATAAGTGCAAATTTTTGGGGCCCAATCAATCTTTTGGTTAGGTTACGTATAACGTGACAGCCAGTCATCAGTGATCCCAGTCTTCAGACCAAATATGTTCCGTAACTCGACACGTTATGCCACTTAGCTTTGACTTACCTTTCCATGTAGTGATTTGGGTACCTAATGTAGGTCTGCCAAGTAAGATATGTATAGTAATTCCCTGGAATTCTCCGGCACTGGTGAATATTAAACTGACTTGTCACCTCTAAGAGCGACGAACCGGAGGCAGCACCACTTTCGAATTGGTGCATGGACATAAGTTCCATTTTTTCTCTTGGGATTTATGTCCCATTTTTGTGGGAATTACGGATTGGGCCATCGTAATTAAGTTTGCTGAAGGTGGCTCACTTCGCTCGGTGACTTCAGCCTTTTCCCCGCAGTACTTAGCCACTCATGCGACTTCGTCGCTCCGCTAAGGGTATGTCAACAACTTTCAGGCATTCGCCTATAACTCGGATTTCTCTAAGCAAATTCATACAATTTCCCCTTGATCTTGTTGTTTGGATTGTATTTCCATTTTGCGACGTACTTACTTCTTCCATGCTCTTCTGGGTATTTGAATTCTTCAAGCTAGGTGGGACAAAAGTCCGTAAGTAAGTAAGTCCGTAAGTCCCGAAAAAAATGTTTGGGATCTTTGAATTGTTAGAAAAGGATTCCAAATATTTGATAGCTTGGATGTCTGTAGTGAATATCACGTTTTTCTTGAGCCAAGATAGAAGTTTCTCAACCATTTATTCTGGCTGGAACACCAAACGGTGTGGCCAAGTGGTTATAACCTTGAACTACGGTGAGATGGGTTTAAGGTTCGACCGCTAAACCAACACCTATAGATGAAAGCAAAGAATGTAATTAAGTCTATTAGAGAAAACACCTCCACCTATGTACGTTGCTTTTCAAGAACACATCTTCCTACCAGAATGTCCTAGAAAGGATGGTAACCCGAAAGATTTATCATCATGACATGAAAATCCAACCAAAACCAATCTGGAGAGGGGTTGGAGAGGTTCCTCCCATGTGTTTTAGGAGTCCGATGGTCCTGTTTTCGTTTAAGTTTGGCCAGAACAGTCTAGCATTGGTGAAGCTGATGTAACCGATGATTGGCCACTTTAACCGCGTCGCCATTGATAAGTTACCGATTAAGCATAAAACGTTGGCGCCTCGATGATGTTTATGCTATCTAAACCAGAGGAGCCTCTTTTAGCCAATGCGGCAGTTTCACAATGCCTCGGTATGACACAGTGACCTAGTACCTAGCAAAGGGTGAAGTTGTACTGACCAGCTATCTCGTTAATAGATACGCGGCAGGATTTCACTTTGATTGACTTGACTGTCGATGTAGACGACAATATCCGATGCTGATACTACATTAACCGCCACCCAATCAGCAATAGTGTGGAAGGTTAAAGGAGAGGTGGTCCTCTGAGAAGATTCAGTCCTCAGTTTTGGACACGTCCGTCAAAATTGTCAATAATTCGTGGTACAGGATCTCGCTTTGAGTCCATTCAGTTCTGTTGGGTATTGAAAGTTTGGTGGTCTGGAACCTGTGGCAGATGACGATCCATCAATAGTATGCTGACATGTCCTTACACTGTTTATAATTTCTTAGCCTGATTGCTGAGTAGGTACCTAGTTTTTTGCCGACGATATTCATTGGTAGTAAGTGGAGTATGGTTTGCAGGGCGACAATGGGAGAGATTCTCAGATCACTAGTAAGGGGAAGTGCAACGAAGTAGTGTGCCACTTTCATTCCATTTTAAGTCATGTTAGTAAGTATAAACACACCTTTTAATAGTTCCACCCACATGAGTTTTGAATTTAGATGTAAGTACCATTCTTCAAAAAAAAAAAAAACTAAACATCAACACCTTCAACAAACAGAAACTTTGAAGTACAAATCACCTGCTATTACCACTTAAAGCTAGTAACAATATTTTAATTCTATTTCAAGCGCTTTAGAACTGTTTTTCTAATTTTATTTTGTAGTTACATAACTTTTAAGAACTTCTCTATCCTAGATGCTCTTTCTTTCGTTCAATACTTCCATTGGACAACCTATAATACAAATTCTTCTAACTATATTTAAACTTATTTAACATTTATTTTTACTTAGTTGTCTGGGCAGTGCTGTTTGCAACGTTTTTAACTCTTTCCCAAATGCTATAGGAGGATAATAATATCAAACAATTTGCTTATTTGAAAATTAGAACATAAAACAATGTACAAGCCATTGGAGTTCTTTTATATTTTATAACAAATTTTTTTTTTTAATCACTCGGCTAAATAAAATTTTCCATTTTAAACTAAACCAGTGCACTTTGAAAACATTTTTCCTTAGGGTGTCCTTCTTATGCCCCGTCCTTTGTCTGAATGTAGGAAGATACGACTTCGAAGGGCATTTACTGAGGCAACAAATGATACTCTGGCGTACTCCAAAATGGTATAATACATCATCAGACTTACAAAACAAAACATTTAAAAAAAATAAAAAGCAATAACTAGTTAATTAATAATTTATTTATAAGTTCCAAAGCACCAGTAGCTTAGCCATGTAGTGAGCATTACCCTATGTTGTAATTTGATATGAAAAATTCATACATCCGTGTGAAGAAAAAAAAAATGAATATACAAATAAGTAGAAATAACACCAAGGACCCTTTACATTTATTTATCATTTGCGTGCATAGTTAATAGCCAAATTAATACAAGTAACAACAATTCGACCATCTGGCAACAATTATAGAGACAAACTGCTACGTGTAGATACTTACAACATGTGTTATTGTTTTTATTCAAGCAAACATACTTGTGTGCATATGTAGAGCCTTTTCTTTAATTAAAACTTTTGGTTTTGAATAAAACTCCGGAAGTATTGTTTGGGATCTTTGTGATGCAAAAGATAAATGTTTTGTGTTGAAATCATCTTGCAAAGTACCTTGTAAATTTTCTTTTGATGTTTCTCTTCCAACAATTCCATCTCTGATTTTAGGACTTGCCGTGTCATACGTAACCGAAGTTAAGGACATGCCTTATGAATTAGTTCAAGGAGCACTATAACACCTTCAATATCATAAGTAGTTCTCTGACACATAACATCTATCTTTGTCGATGTTTAACGTTCATAGAACACAGCTCACTATTGTCCTAATGAAACCTGTGTATCAACTTACGTATGCTTGGAGTGTTTCAGAAGTTTTCCAGCAGCTGATCCTTATGTTAGTTCTTTTACCAAAATTAGGAATGCTATTGCTCTATCTATCGACTAGATGATTGTAATTTGTCTTTATAAAATGTTACCTACTAGACGATAGACAAAGAAAAATGTTTTATACTGCACACGATGTGGCGCTGGCAAGTTGTTCGTGGCATGGAATATAAATAAGGCAAAAACTTTTGCCATACATCGGGGATAAACTGAACTTTATTATGTTTTTAATACACTGGTGTACCGAAAAGAAGAAATAAATTCTCTTTCATAGAGCTGGAGTCCTTCTACTTAGCTTTTTAATCATCATTGTGAAACTTTGACACCAGTTCAACTTTTGAAAAAAAAAACAGAAACTGCAAGGATAATAAAAATAGTAAAGTTAAACAGACTTGGTTGGAGGATATTCAATCTCACATTTGACGGATGGTATGTTGGGAACGTTAACATCTGTTGGCCATTGTTTACAACTATTTTGGGGAAAACTTTTCATCCCATCTGCACCTAACCACTGCCAATGTAAAAACAAGTCCTTAGTTTGAATTTTGGTGTTTACGTTCGGGAGTTTTGGACGGAATCCTATTCAAATTATGATAATAACTGCTTTTTGTATTGGATTGGATTGTATATCATACTTAGATGGGTCTGAGCACCTTTTCAATAATGTCTGTCTCCAGACATCCTGGCGCTGGTGTCAAGGTTTTTATCACGGAAGTGGAACTGGCCTCATGTCGTAGGCTTGCTTTTATTAGCTTTTTAGGGTTGCTCGGTCCTTCGTCTTTCTTCATGATGCTTTTTCCTTATTTTTATGGATGTAGTCTCGGTCCTAGTCTAGAACCCTATCATCTATGAAAGTCTCTCCTAATTTCTGTAGTGTGACGTTCCATCTCTTCAATAATTTCTTTGCAGCTTGGGCATTTTGGTTTACAATGTGGACTGGATACGTTTTTGTGTAACCATAACCATCTGCCGTCCATCTGTCCTGTATACCGCATTCGTCTTCCTTCAGAATGGATGCTGGCTCTTTTGATAGACGAAATCCTATCTATATTTTGGTTCAGCGATATTTGGCACTTTGTGTACATATGCATTTATTGCATCTGTGGCGTTTATGTACTTTTTCTTTTGCTGGATTCTTCAGGATAAGTACAACGTTCTTAGGTTGGTATACACTGTCATCCAACTGCTAATAAGGAATGCTTCCTTTTTGTTCTGCGAGTGGTAATCTAACACAGCATGCGTAGGTACATTCATGTCTGGCGTGCTCTATCTTCTCTCCGTGTGTGGCTACTGCTAGTATATTATGTTTCGAAGTGCCTTGAAGAATGCTTCCTGTCTCCTAGTCTACCAACATTCTTATTCAATATTGTATTACCGCTCGCAAAATAAATATTCAGTTCCCTGTGTTAAAGAGTTTTTGTCCACCGCATTGGCGATAGAACTTTTCTCTCGATCCACCTGTTCTTTCTGTTAGTGCTTCGACCTTGTCATTTATGCAAACAATTTTTTC
Organism: Xylota segnis; assembly: GCA_963583995.1. Lineage (NCBI taxonomy): Eukaryota > Metazoa > Arthropoda > Insecta > Diptera > Syrphidae > Xylota > Xylota segnis. The sequence continues at coordinate 40,865,915 of OY757237.1, forward strand.
TAATTGGTTTGCTACGATGGGACATCCAGTCCAATCCAGCCAGAGAGTGTGTCGGGAGAAACCTCCGAAGAATACAAATGAATACTTTATTGGACAGTCATGCACCTTTAAAGGCTTTCATATCCTTTGACAGTTATCAGTCGAATATGTTACCGAGGACATATCAGTATCACTGGAAATGAAGTCCCTATGAACTTGCCAAACTCCTTATTTTGGCCCTGAACCCTTCTCAGGTTTACCCCTCAGCCAGATAGAGCTAAATTTTTGGGACCAAAACGAATAGCTCGCTTACTAGAATTCACTAACTAGCTTAAGAGATGCCAAGAAATTTATTGATTTCTAAAAAAGAAAATGAAAAAGATACAAGCAATGACCAAATATAACACCAATATACAGATGAACTTCTTATCTTATCATTGGCGTCCGAAGCAGTCGGACGTATTTTGTATGGTATGAATGTTCCGCCATTGGTCATACTAAACTTAAAAACATTTACAAAGGCTCAACCTCGCCTTCTGATATCACCTCCTCCTCAGCTCAAGCAATCCGAAGATTCATTACTGACCTTGATTTCACCTAAAATATCTTTATGAGGTTTGGGTGCTTCTTGAGGCTATCCTAAAGCTCATCCTAGTTATCCTTTTTGTTTTTAGCTACAATGAGGAGTTAGTTAGATTGTTTGACATGTCAATGATTTTTATTTAAATAATCTAATTGAAAAGAGCGGAATCTAATAAAATTTTCAAAGACTTTTCAATTATTTTGGGAATAAAAGATTGGTACTGTACCATGATGGCAGACTTTTCTAAGACTACATTTGAAAAGGATGATTTGGAGCATATGTGGTTTCGATAAATTAGTGCCACATCTCCGCCTCCACTTGTTAACCTCTTTGTCAGTAATTGGTATTTTAGCCAAAATCACGGTACCTGCCAGTAGCCTCTGCAACCAGAAGGAAGCTAGTTGGAAGCTATCCAGTAAGTGTTTGCCATTAGACAAATTAAATATGAAATTATTTCTTCCGCCTCAAGCCAGAAGAGTTTAAAGAGCTGAAACCCGTAACAATGTATTATTAATAGTTCATTCTGTTCACTTTTGCCTGCTTGTCTAAGCGTCTAGACCAGCTAACACAGAGAGAGATAATTAATACAATTGAACAGGTCTTCATATCCTTTTGCTTATCGGGGTAGAGGCATAAGATTTTACTTTCATTCCTTTTCCTTGGAGTGATTCGAACTTCGATGGTGATGGTGAAGATCTCTGGCTTAAGGAATGTGCCCAGGACTGAAAGCAACATCCCATAGCATTGCCATTTGTATCCTTTGTGGTTCTAGTTTCTATGTGCAGCGTTTAACTTTGGTTTGGCCCAAAAGAATGTAGTATCATCTGATTACTCAATAATACAGATTAGCATTGCGAAATTTCGAATAAAAACAATCGACTAAATCGATTGTTCGCTCAGTTCGAATTATTCGGACTAAAATCGATTGTTGCTCGAATTCGTCGAATATTATTCATTTAGTATCACATTTCTACAATCGACCATTAGTGCTCATCATTCTCTTGAATGTCTTAATGAAATAAATTCTCAATAACTTAATTCAATTCTATTCTATTCGATTCGATTTTCCTGTGACCGACAATCGAATACAATTTTTGACCAATCGTCGATTTATTCGATTGTGGGATTTATTCGCAATTGCCCATCACTAATACAGGTCGCTTCACTCGTGGAAGCTGTCTTCTAATAGATCCTTGATGGATATTCCCTACTAAGTGCGGATTTCATATGCATACAGAGAATTAAGATACCAGTCTTTCCTCATAAGTTTCACGAGAAAAATTCGAACAATCGGTTCGAAAAAGTGATAGATAGCTCGTCTCCTTGTGTGTCTTCTCTGGTTATAATCATCTTTATTCCACTAAAGTGGGTCGATGCCTTTTGAAGTTGAGGCAGACCCAATTCTGCAGTAGACGAGGATGTACAATTCTCCCCCAAAATCTATGAAGACGTCAAGGGCATAGATTTTAAGTATCTGGTCATTGACTTCCTGACATGATAGATTGCTTCCATATCCTTGGTTGTAGCCAAACTTCTCACAAAAAATGTTTTTCAGCCTTTAGTCTAAAGCATACAATGAAAAATTAGTCCATGCAATGCCTTGAGTATGTTGTATCTTTCTATGTGGAACGGATATGTCATTCACTCGGACTACGTACAGTGGGTGGTGGCCTAACGCCTAATGTAAAAGCAGTTAAAATTAAAATAACTAAATGCAAATATTTTAAGAAACGGTCAATAAAAATAGTAACGACAGCAATTAAATTTTTATTGAATTCCTACGAGCGTCCTCCTCAAAATGAATCCCTATCCTTGCAATAATCACTTTCTGTGGTTTAAAGTCTTAAAAGATGCCACATCAACAAACTGTTAATTAAATCATTTTCGCGGACCATTGCCCAAGTGCCATGTGTCTAGTGTCAATTTATTAGCGACAATCTATTAATATTTTTCGGTCTTTTATTTTTATCTTCAGGCAAGGAAAGCTCTCCGTCATACAAAATGCCATAAATACAAGTTCATTAGAGAGATGCACATGGCCGCTGTGAACATCGAGTGGCTATCAGATCAGAAAAAAAAAAAAAAACCAAAAAAACATCCCAGATTCGCCACATGTACATGTTGCCACAGAAGTCGGTCAGTAGTATCCGTTTTGAATTCTAGTCGTATCGTCTGATCCGCGCAGTTCCTATCTGCCATATTTTTTTTCTCGATATTTTCGATTGTGTTTTAGTTTTATTTTTCAAAATTTTTCGAATGAATTTAATCGGCGCCACAATAAATAGAAAATTGAAAACACAGTTGTGCCGTACATTAGTGAACACCGTGTCGAAATATCGAAGGCAATTCATGTGGAACACGTACCCATGCAAATACAAATACAAATTGTAAGTTGGCACGCAACTTTCGACCAAATTGTCTAATAATGGTGAAAAATTTCGGATTAAAACGGTCCATCTTCGTGGACCAATCACAAAAGTGCACAGTCGCATTGGGCTGATCATAAATATTCGCTTTAAGTGTTTATTTGTTTTGTCAGTCCCTAAACACGAAGACAAAGGCCACCCACTTGGGCTCTTGTGGCACGTGGACTACACTTTGGCTACCAGGAAGTCATTGTGGTTGTTTGTTGAAATTTAATTTTTAATTTTTTTACAAAACAAAAACCAAATCCATTCGAGTGTGGGTGTGGGTGTGCTGCTCTTGAATTAAATGAGATTGCGATTAATGCGATTAATCAATCAAAAGATATTTATTTACTGTACTTGGCAAGCAGATTTTTGTCGTTATTAATATAAATGACAGCTACCAGGGTATAAGTGAATGACTTTGTTTTAGAAAACGCAAATTTTTTTTTAAAAAGAACACCAAAAACCCACAGACATGTACGAGTGTGTATCTTTGACGCATTTGTTTGGCCGATTATTGATTTCGTGTGTGTACCAAGGTTTATCGATACATTTATGGCAAATGAAACTTGATTGATGAGGACTAGAAGAGTCTCCTTACACCGTTGACTTTGGTTATTTATAGAAATTTTGCTTAGACTTATGCCTTATAGTGGGAACTAGACGCTTTTCTTTTTGTGTAACACAGCATATTGCAGCACCTTGCTAGGGAAAATAATTTTAAACAAAACAGTGTCAGCGTTAATTAAATATCGAACAGTTGACAAGTTTTCAAAACCAATTATTGAATAGTGATTTTCTGATTTATGAAAACATCAGTAGACCTGTCAGCCCATCGCTTGTGCCAAGAAGTCATTAGGTATTGTGCTCCTGGGGACTTTTGTTTCATAGATTTGTACCTATTCTAGAGATTTGCCTCAAAGACAATCGTGGCAAGTAGTTGCAGACAAGTGTGTCGAGGTAGTTTGTTAAAAAATGGTGTAGATTTCAAAGACCTATGACCTATGTCAGCACTTATATCTCGAAGCAGAACTCTGTGCTGAGGATTGCTACAACTAACCAACAAATTTTCGGCCAGGTTATTGGATAATATGTCTTTAAATCGTTAAATTTCACAGATGTGCGGTGAAAATATGCGTGGTTACGGATACCGGACAACAGTTCATAAAATTGTGTGAAAAACCTCTAAATGGTTTTAATTTTAATTTAATTTTATTTTATGGATTAATATTCCTTTACGATGTCGGAGTGAGTTATGCGTCATTAGAAGTTATAGTTTAGCCGTTTCTAGTAGCATGTGGGTGGTTTCACTATGAAAAATTTATGAAAACCGCATTTGATTTGTCCGGCAATAATCAGAGAATCGTGTATACGATATTTGTGTCATATATCATGTGCCAACAAAATGTCAATTTTATACGATTTATGGCAAAGATACAATCTCTTCACTAGACAAGGTATGAAACTTACTGCACAGAGTATTCTACAGTATCTTCCCAATAAGAACTTTTATTGGTAAGTATTTGGCATGCGAACCAGAGTGTTTCTCTATTCTTGATCGAGATGCACCCAACTTCCTTCCTAATGCTAAAATCGGGCATCTGAGTTTCGCAAAGCGTTTTTTTTTGCCTAAATTTGACCTAAAAACCTTAGAGAGAGGCGATTCCCGGCGACATTGGATCCAGATTTTTTTCTCTATCGAGATTTTTCTCATCAAAAATCCAGACGCACTCAGACGCCGATTCGGTGGACTCCTTTTGGTGGATTGATTCTAGAAAATACGATTTTATTCGTTTTTTCTTACCTGATAGTCGCGTTTGCTGTGCCTCTCCCGGGCGTAAAACGGCACTGTTCAGATCAAAAGCAGACTTACTACCCACTTCACCATTGTAGGGTGGGATTTTCAGTGTAGAATTGTCACATTGAATGCATTGCATGACATCAAAGAAATTGACTTCAAGCATTTCAAATGACTTAAAATACTGAATCCATTTAGTGACTTCAAAGACTTCTAGAACCCCAACTGACTTCAAAAATTACATATGAGTTCTACAAATTGTCATCAGTTACACCGTGAGTTCACGAACAATATTACATAGCTTGACATCTGTCAATTTTTATAGAAAGAAAGGAAGTTCACACAGGAGTGACAGACTTAATTTTTTTGACATTTACAGGTGAAAGCCCTGTCACTTGACTAAACTGAGAAATTCACAGAGTTTACAATAGAAATACAAAAGTAAACCAATTGAAGTGTTGTGAAAAGTACTAGTTTTGGTTTAAAAAGAATTTGCTGTTGAAAGGCTAACTAATTCATGGGCACAGGCAAGCACAGTGTTCAGACAGGCACCCAAATGTCAAAAAAATCAGTCCATCACTCCTGCGTTAACTTGTACATAACATGATCATTTCATTCGTGAAAATGTCACAAGGGAAAACATAAGAATACAAAATACCCTCAATTTGTCGATATTCATTAATAAATGTCGCGGAAAATAATACAAACATCAAGCAAAAGTGACAGACTATCGAATACTATGAGCTGAGCAATACATAGAATCCAATTAGTCATAGAAAACTATTTGTACTCTACACGAGCCATTGACATAGAATTTCATATTGTATTCTACCTAAAATTGCTCGAAGATAGATGGTGTTACTGCAGAATAACCAGAAATAATGCATTCATTTTGACTTCCACACTTTGATTGCTCCAATCACGACTTCAAACTGAATGATGACTTATTTGTTTAATCTGAACTCGGACTATTTACAAGAATTGCATTCAAAAATGATTGCATTCTTTGACAGCTCTGACTATAAGTGAGGAATATAGTCTTGGATTAGACTCTTGTACCATCTCTCCTTGAACCATTCATTAATCCATAAATTATCAGCATTCGAAATCAAAGTGATATTTATCACCGTTTGCCTATGATTGTTGGATTTCTCTTGTTTTGTACAACAAGATGACAAACTATAGTCAAACCAACTTTCCCATTGCAGGCGATCCAGTTTCTCACGCCACAGCAGCTTTATGTCTTTCCTTTCCGTACCTGAAATCATTACAAAAAAAAAATACCCGACAGTGTATAATTTCTCTGACTACTGAGACCCTCTCTGTGGATGTCCTGGTTGAGGACATACTCGACCAAGCAGACAGTTGCAACCGTACTCTGACTCAAATTAAATTGGATCACCTCTACCACTTCTAAGTGGCTTCATCTCCTCAATGCCCTTAGTTTCGGATGTAATCATAGCCTTCCCCATGTTACAGCGCACTAAATCATTTACCTTCACTAGATGTGCTCAAGACTCAACGTTCAAGAAACCAGTGGACACAGTGGGGATTCGTAAACTTTCAAATATCCCAAGCGTAAGTACCATTTACCGGTCAAATTCGTTAACTTCAACCGTGGAATAGTTTTCATTTTAAAACACATTTCCTTTACGACTGTTTGAAACGACTGAACCATACGGTGGCGTATACGTAACTTTTTTTTTCGAAATTTCCTTCTTAGTTTTCTGTCGAACTTTATACATCTCTTTACAACTTCCTGAAAGCAATTAGTGAATCAGATTACAAAACCCACATCAATACTAATTGCATTCGAGATAAATTTCACCCCGAACCGTGGTGGGAAGCAATTTTAGAACGTGGTTCAATTTTTTTTCAATTAGTGCGATTAGAATAGTTTCGATTGGTTGGTCTCGACAAAACAATCTCTGTGGTGTCTGTATCCCATAAACCAAATGATTATCTCAAGTCGATACCTTATAGATGTATTCGGTTGTACTCTACTCAGATACCACTTCCTGTTCATGCAGAAGTCATGTAGTCAGCTCGAGGGTTTTTAAGTGGCCAAAACACAATGCGCTATTTTTCTGGTGAAACCGTCCGAAATGAAAACTTTTTTTGTTTTTCATAATTTACTCTACCGCCACTCATTAGTTCTAAAGGAACAAACAAAACATTGAAAAGTTTAAAGAGCTCTCAGACCATGCTGTACAAGTTAAGCACTCATGTGCAATCTTTCATTGCATTGCGCTTACAGTCGCGATGACTATAGACCCGGAGAGCTATAAGAGGATATATATAGAGTAGGTTGTTCCATTTAGTAACACTTGGGGCAAAAACTTGTTCTGCTCTAGCAGTTTGATTAGTATCAGACAAGTGCTCTTTTCGTTTCTTTTAATTAATTCTAAATTTCTCTCGAAAACTAGGTGAGAGTATGTATATTTATTTATATGACAGATCAAGAATTCGTGAACAGTCTATTCAGAGATACACGCACATAATATTTAAAATTACTACATCTACGTTTCATTAACCTGGCCGGTACTTTATTAGCGCAACGCTTCAGAGCACAATTTCGATATTACAGTACATAAATCTACAAGAGGAGTTCATTTAGTTTCGTGAAAGTAACAAATAAACAAGAAAACAACAACTGGGGGATAGATGAAACGCTTTCGGCAACATCAACAAAAACAAAATCTACTATTTTCGGAGAGCCAATGAACTTTTGTCAATAGAGTACGCATATGGAAAGCTACTACAATGAAAGCTGCTCTAAAAAAAATAAAAAAAAAAAATAAAATTTAGATAAACTCGAAATTCTCTCAAAAAGTTCCCACACATTCTGGTTTCTCAGATGAGCACGAGAGGTGTATTAAATTCGAATAGATACTCTTGACTCTCTCGCCTGCCTGATTATATCTTAAATATTCTGTTTGTCCCATACACGAGCAGTATCGAAGTATCTGTGCGTCATGGAGGAGCTTTAGACTTAATGTAGAGAAAAGTTCAAAGGCTCCTTCGGAATAATAAGTCCAAATTATACTTTTTTCTTTTATGTTTTTAGTGGATTTGGGAAAGGATATAGAAAAATGAACTGTCCTAGAGGGAAAGGGTTTGGGTGTGGATGGTGAATGGTGAATGGCGATAGGGTTAGTGGCAGCTTAAATTTCGAGGCAAACTATGATGGAAGTTTACATATTCAAATGCAATCCTGTGTTCGAGGGCGTTTTTGGGATAAAATTCTAATGGAACTCACAAAAGATATGCTTTATCCAATGCATAAATATAAAACTTATGATACAGGGTGATTCGATGGGCGGTTGTGGTTCATTTATTTTTTTCTTTTTGTGAACGTAACAACCAATGGGGATACTTTGTAGATTTATGCTAATGGAACGAGGGCTGTAGAAGTTTTTAAGGATTGTGGATGTTAAACAACCGTATATTCTCGCTGTTCTTGAACTGGGTAAACTTTAGCTATTGATGGTCTTTTGGCGATAGACGTTATTAATCTTGACCATGTTTTGGGGAAAGGCTGTTTAACAGAATCGATGCGCCATAAACATAAATATGTACATCTGATCCAAATATGGAGGCAACAGCATCGTTCATGGACTGTATTAAGAAAAGGGCCAGGATCGGTCGTATGATGAAAGAGATAAATCGAGTTCTGAAATTTGATTGGAAAACCTGAGTTAAACTTTAAAGCTCTGTTCCGACGATTGTCAGATCCACAAATTCAAATATCTGACAATCGTGCAAACTACCTTTCATTATCGTCTGACAATTGGCAGACAGCTGCCACGCTGGCCATCTGACAGTAAATTTCGATTTCGTGCAGCGAAAACAAACAATGACTGAGTGAAGGAGGATTGCTTTATTACCTGTCGCCAGGCTCGCTGTTCTTTGTCCACACAGTACAGCATTTGATCTTCTCTGCTTTTCAATGCATGTGTGGCCAAGATCGTCGCAACTGCCTCACTTTGATCCATTTCAACTGAAATTTTCCACATTTTCAAATTAATTCAATTCAGCATGAAGGAAAAAAAGTTCTGTGAAATATTATGAGTCTGACAATATTGTAGGAAAAAACATTGTCAGACAATTGCCACTCCATCTATCCAGCAATTAATTGTCAGAAATTGGTACAAAATCCAATAACCCTGCAAACTGTCAAATTAACGCCGCAAATTCATATGTCATTGTCAGCTTACTTGCAGTAATTACCACAACATTTGTAGATCTCACAATCTTCTGAAAATAAGTATGCAGCTTAAGCATCATTGATGTGGACAACTTCTGCCATGCCAAAGTTTTTAGGAAAGATACTGTCGGTCCTATATTCACTGCACTAGTTAAACCCTTCTTATCTCCAGCAGCTATACTCTGCCGCCCAATTAAAGAACCGCTTCCTAGAAGTGTTTAGCGTACGCTCACCATTCTAGGATATGGCAGTTAAATTGATCCTACTAGAACATCAGTGACATCAGCATGATAAGTATTCATGCTCAATCTTTGACAAACTTTCTATGTGTCAGAGGCCATTGATTCAATATTAGGTCTTGCAGTCAATAGCTATACACTTTCAGAGGAGACACCACAATCCACCTCACTATTTGCCTTCGAGCATTGTTTCACTCCCTGCGGGTGCAGATGGATGCCTGGTAGTTACAGTCAAAACTCAGTTTTATCACATTGCATTCAGTGTTTTCATGGAAACTAGTTGTTTTGGTTTTACAAATACCAATATTTGATGAAATGTGGGTCTTGGATATAACCATTGACATTTGGTGTTGAATCTCATATTCAAAAGGCGTCTTATTCTTCAAAGCGTCTTTTAGAAACCGCGCCTAGATGTCAGCAGTGAATAAATTATGAACGTAACCTTTCTTTCATGTCATCTTTGACATTTGTGGAGTAGACAGATGCACAATTATAACCAATGAATTGAATTAAAGCAAATAAAACATAATCAACGCAGAACTTCTGTCAATTGGTTGTTAGAACATGATGTTGGTAATCATTACATCCACAAAAATGTACTGTTTTGTGTCATTTTTGGTTCAATTTTTCTCGAAGATGCAAATGAAAGATCTGTAATTGTCAATGGAGAGGACTTTTCATAGACAAATAATTGAAGATTTCTTGTGTCCTTAAATTGAAGAAATAAATCCAAAACAGTCTTTATTTTCAACAAGATGTTGATACAAGTCACACAACACATGAAAACTATAAGCTATTGTGGTCTAAGTTTCCTGGTAAGCTGGCCACCTAGATCATGCGATTTGTTGGGTTTTTTTAAAAGTATTCTTTCAAATCATATTCAAGAACTCTCACGATATGGGTTAGTATTTCCCGACTTTTAACAACTTGATATACTAAACTATTATTCGTCCGTATCCGAAAGAGCGCATTGAAAAGTAGTCTACAATCGCAGATGATAAAAGATTATGTTCGCAGACTATGCCTGAAGCAGGAGGCAATGGCACCACTTATTCAGTAACAATTTTAGTATCTCCATTGGTCTATCTCCGAGATTATGTACATATTTTTTCATTGTAAAGCGTTTTTTAGGGCCATATCGGCACCATTCAGCACAGTAGAAAAACGTACGCTGTTATCGATAGTCATGGCCATTTGATCAGGAACATGCTTCAGCGTATCCATTCTTTTCCATTACAATTGGAAGCATACTCTCTAGCCACATTAATAAAACAATAAACAATAAAACACCTCAGACTCAAAGAGTCACCGACCGATGATGACTAAATGGTGACGAACATCTATAACCTCATGTCTTACCTAATAGCTGCTTAGTCAAGCCCTTGATTCAGTGCCCTCAATTAAGTTTTATGTTCCGCGAATGTGCATCTAATTTGCAAAAAACTATCCACCTATTAGCATGATAATTAAAATCTTCGAGACACCAATTGCGCAATCTTTGGGTACCGGGATGATAGATTTTATTGCTCAGCTAGTTCGATTTTAACTTGGCTTGTGTTCACATTTCATTGTATCTCCGGCAGTTGCAACTATCCGATCAACCAGAATGAGAGATTATTTCCAACAGACGGTGAGTGCTCTGAAATTTAAGTTCTATTTCTTTCGGTTAAGGATATTTTTATACACAAATGTGGGTTTAAACATAAAATAAAAATGTAATTTAAAGCACATATGTATATCCATCTTAAGGTAGTGTCTCCGCATAATGTCTGAACATTTTTATGGAGCATTTAATCCCCAATCTATTCCTATTTATGCCTTCCCTTTGGCGCTAAATTTATTACCACAACCTTTATCTAAACGAACCTCGTTTAATAATTATTTACTGGTACCCAAGCACCTAATCCCCATAAGTTTAGTTCTTACTTATTTTATCGACGTTGCGGCACGAGCAGAATTCGCTTATGACTCCAACTAATTATCCGTAGAAGTACTTGCAAATGAATTCGTGTGGATTTAAAAATCAAATTTTTAATATTTTTACTTAATTGAAAATCACTTTTCCACTCGCCCGATATACGAGTTAATGTTTGAAAGCAATATAAAAGCCATAAAACTTAGGGGGTACTTAAACGCATTAAGGAAACTGATTTTATTGCACAAGTAATAAAAATTTAGTAGAATACAATAATTATTGTTCGTGCAATATACTGCACTGGTTTTGAGATTACTGATTTAGGAAAGGCGAGTCTTTCTTTATTGGAAAAACCATTTTCAAAATTAAAATGTTCCAATAACAAAGGTTATGGTAAATGTAATTATTTTTGTGTTTGTTTATTTGTGTTTTTTTTTTTTTGGTTTTGTATGACGTCAACCGACATATCTGGTATATTTACATAATACATATCCATTATTTAAACAATAAGTTGGAGACAAAGTAAAAACATACATATGGCTACGATGTGTGCTAAAATCGAACCAAATTACTTTTTGGTACAAACTACTTGTACCGACCTCGCTAGATGTGTCTTTTTAAATTTCTATCATCCAATTGAATCAAATAAGCTTGTAAACAAATATTTTTGTACAAAATGGTTACGGGTGAATCTAATTCCTGGGGGTTTTCAATTACTGCCCTGCCGAATGATTACGCGTTGACCGATTTAAACCACTATAGCTGTGCGGATAGGCACTTGATGATAAATGCCAGTTTCGATGAAGTGAACTTCTACTATTTCAATACAATTTCCGAGTATGTACCGATCAGTATTAAAAATCTTCTGAGTTTTACTTTTCAAAAGACATTACAATGACAGCTGAATGTTGACAGTTGAACTGTCAATGGAGCGAAATGCAAAATGGCCCCTCTTGTTGGATAGCCCTTTATATGGGAATTGTACAAAGAACTGAGAATGAATCATGGGAAACAAAGTTAAGTTCAAAGACTCACTCACTGTTTATCCATAAATAGAGCACTCAGAATGACGCCTTTTATGACCAGAAGTATTCCTAACTTCAGAACGTACGGACAGCACTGCTATGGTGCCCAATGGTGCAGGTTGCCAATGTCTTCAGAAGTTTTCTTTGCATAAAATAATCAGAAAAATTACAGAGATTAGGTATTATTTCTAGGGCGTAGCTTTCGAAAACCTTCTCTCAGTCGTTTTTCAATATACGTACAATGCATACGATGTTGACACTTCCGGTAATCTCAGTAACTTCACTGGTCTTCACTGTCTTCTTTGACAAAGCATAAGAGATAGATGAGACCAAAACTCGAGTTTACCTATAAGTTCTATGGTGATCCAATGGGATGTCATAATTTACATCTAAAATTTGTTTTTTATAAATCAAGTTTTGGTAAAGTCCTAAAATTAACTCAATTCAAATAATCATCACTCATTCGTCAAAAGAAAAAAAAAAAATTATTTCAATGGGATAGCACGTCCTATCAACCCAATTTACTTTGAAAAAAAGATCTTTGCATGATTTAGTGAAACAGTGTGTTTCCAGAGCCATGATTGTTGCAAAAAAGGGTCACTAGAAAAGAGAAGAAAAAATGGATAATCCAGACTCCACCGACCCAGATACTGACATCCTAAGTCTAACTATTCACAGCTCAATTCTAGTGCGATATTCTGTTTCCGTGGAACAAGAGCACAATCGCGTCTAGCTGCTGTCTCACTATGTCTGGGAAAAATATACAAAAATTGAACCGAAAAATGGGTGAAAAAATTTGTTACGTATACGCCACCGAACCTTATACTGAGATCTCGAATCTGCCTAGTCGTGGCTCAATTTAAGTCCGACATTCCGTTGCTGTGTAACGTGAGCACAAGCGATCCCACAAACGATGCTGCCTCGCTATGTCTGGGAAAAATGTACAAAAATTGAACCGAAAAATGTATGAAAAAATTGATTACGTATACGCTACCGAACCATATACTAAAATCTCGATTTTATCTTCTCGTGGCTCAATTGTAGTCAAATATTCTGTCCCCAGCTGTCCCTAGCTCAATTTTGGTAAAATACTTCACTCTAGAACAACTTTTAAAGTGTTTAGGTCTCTCTTTGGTCTCATTTTAGAACACGCAAGGGATTGTATCTATCTAAATATGTACAGAATTGAAAAATTTGGTTTATTTCTTCATAGATTTGATATAATTGTACTTTCCTTTGCCAGTTATTCTCTCAATAGAATCTGAATGCTTTTCCTGTCAAAGATAAATGCCCTCCAACTAAGCAGATCCCTACAGAGAGACATTTCTCAAAAAATCAATCATATACAGATCAGTCCCGTGTTAAGCGAAAAATCTGAACTTGAGGTCAGTTTGTACTCGGAAAAGTAAGATGGTTACAAAAAGATAAACCAATGTATGTTGTCATACGATTGGGTCTACTGGAAAAGATCAAATTTCAACCTGAAGTTAGATCCATTTTCATTCCATCATGATAGCAGTCATGTGCTTTGTTCATTGCCTTATCATGAAGGCAGTATCTACTCAGAAATCGGATAGTAAATTTTTCTAGAACCACCTCACCTTTTCTTTAATAGTGCGGTCGACATTCAAAATATCTAAAAATAGTTTCTGTGGCTATATGTCAGCAATTGGGTGCTGTGACATTTTCTTAATTGGTGTCCTTACCAACGTGACATTATTTGGGCGTTATGTTATGACATTTCGTTGAGTGTTGGCCTTGGGCAAGTCTGCTTGTGTTCTGTTTGCAGTCTTGTTAAGTAAGAGCAGATATGAGTCTATTTAAATGGTAAAATCTATGTAAGGAACAACATAATGAGCTTCTTAATAAAATCCATAATCACTCTATCCTTAAACACACAAATGCTAAATTATTGCACCCATACTGCAGGCACACACACTCAAAAGAGAAAAAAAAAAAACTTCATTAGTATTCCTTTCAGTTCGTCATTATCAGCTGCAACAACACACAGGCCACAAAAAAAGCGCAATGCAAACTATGATGGAAGTTTACATATTCAAATGCAATCCTGTGTTCGAGGGCGTTTTTGGGATAAAATTCTAATGGAACTCACAAAAGATATGCTTTATCCAATGCATAAATATAAAACTTATGATACAGGGTGATTCGATGGGCGGTTGTGGTTCATTTATTTTTTTCTTTTTGTGAACGTAACAACCAATGGGGATACTTTGTAGATTTATGCTAATGGAACGAGGGCTGTAGAAGTTTTTAAGGATTGTGGATGTTAAACAACCGTATATTCTCGCTGTTCTTGAACTGGGTAAACTTTAGCTATTGATGGTCTTTTGGCGATAGACGTTATTAATCTTGACCATGTTTTGGGGAAAGGCTGTTTAACAGAATCGATGCGCCATAAACATAAATATGTACATCTGATCCAAATATGGAGGCAACAGCATCGTTCATGGACTGTATTAAGAAAAGGGCCAGGATCGGTCGTATGATGAAAGAGATAAATCGAGTTCTGAAATTTGATTGGAAAACCTGAGTTAAACTTTAAAGCTCTGTTCCGACGATTGTCAGATCCACAAATTCAAATATCTGACAATCGTGCAAACTACCTTTCATTATCGTCTGACAATTGGCAGACAGCTGCCACGCTGGCCATCTGACAGTAAATTTCGATTTCGTGCAGCGAAAACAAACAATGACTGAGTGAAGGAGGATTGCTTTATTACCTGTCGCCAGGCTCGCTGTTCTTTGTCCACACAGTACAGCATTTGATCTTCTCTGCTTTTCAATGCATGTGTGGCCAAGATCGTCGCAACTGCCTCACTTTGATCCATTTCAACTGAAATTTTCCACATTTTCAAATTAATTCAATTCAGCATGAAGGAAAAAAAGTTCTGTGAAATATTATGAGTCTGACAATATTGTAGGAAAAAACATTGTCAGACAATTGCCACTCCATCTATCCAGCAATTAATTGTCAGAAATTGGTACAAAATCCAATAACCCTGCAAACTGTCAAATTAACGCCGCAAATTCATATGTCATTGTCAGCTTACTTGCAGTAATTACCACAACATTTGTAGATCTCACAATCTTCTGAAAATAAGTATGCAGCTTAAGCATCATTGATGTGGACAACTTCTGCCATGCCAAAGTTTTTAGGAAAGATACTGTCGGTCCTATATTCACTGCACTAGTTAAACCCTTCTTATCTCCAGCAGCTATACTCTGCCGCCCAATTAAAGAACCGCTTCCTAGAAGTGTTTAGCGTACGCTCACCATTCTAGGATATGGCAGTTAAATTGATCCTACTAGAACATCAGTGACATCAGCATGATAAGTATTCATGCTCAATCTTTGACAAACTTTCTATGTGTCAGAGGCCATTGATTCAATATTAGGTCTTGCAGTCAATAGCTATACACTTTCAGAGGAGACACCACAATCCACCTCACTATTTGCCTTCGAGCATTGTTTCACTCCCTGCGGGTGCAGATGGATGCCTGGTAGTTACAGTCAAAACTCAGTTTTATCACATTGCATTCAGTGTTTTCATGGAAACTAGTTGTTTTGGTTTTACAAATACCAATATTTGATGAAATGTGGGTCTTGGATATAACCATTGACATTTGGTGTTGAATCTCATATTCAAAAGGCGTCTTATTCTTCAAAGCGTCTTTTAGAAACCGCGCCTAGATGTCAGCAGTGAATAAATTATGAACGTAACCTTTCTTTCATGTCATCTTTGACATTTGTGGAGTAGACAGATGCACAATTATAACCAATGAATTGAATTAAAGCAAATAAAACATAATCAACGCAGAACTTCTGTCAATTGGTTGTTAGAACATGATGTTGGTAATCATTACATCCACAAAAATGTACTGTTTTGTGTCATTTTTGGTTCAATTTTTCTCGAAGATGCAAATGAAAGATCTGTAATTGTCAATGGAGAGGACTTTTCATAGACAAATAATTGAAGATTTCTTGTGTCCTTAAATTGAAGAAATAAATCCAAAACAGTCTTTATTTTCAACAAGATGTTGATACAAGTCACACAACACATGAAAACTATAAGCTATTGTGGTCTAAGTTTCCTGGTAAGCTGGCCACCTAGATCATGCGATTTGTTGGGTTTTTTTAAAAGTATTCTTTCAAATCATATTCAAGAACTCTCACGATATGGGTTAGTATTTCCCGACTTTTAACAACTTGATATACTAAACTATTATTCGTCCGTATCCGAAAGAGCGCATTGAAAAGTAGTCTACAATCGCAGATGATAAAAGATTATGTTCGCAGACTATGCCTGAAGCAGGAGGCAATGGCACCACTTATTCAGTAACAATTTTAGTATCTCCATTGGTCTATCTCCGAGATTATGTACATATTTTTTCATTGTAAAGCGTTTTTTAGGGCCATATCGGCACCATTCAGCACAGTAGAAAAACGTACGCTGTTATCGATAGTCATGGCCATTTGATCAGGAACATGCTTCAGCGTATCCATTCTTTTCCATTACAATTGGAAGCATACTCTCTAGCCACATTAATAAAACAATAAACAATAAAACACCTCAGACTCAAAGAGTCACCGACCGATGATGACTAAATGGTGACGAACATCTATAACCTCATGTCTTACCTAATAGCTGCTTAGTCAAGCCCTTGATTCAGTGCCCTCAATTAAGTTTTATGTTCCGCGAATGTGCATCTAATTTGCAAAAAACTATCCACCTATTAGCATGATAATTAAAATCTTCGAGACACCAATTGCGCAATCTTTGGGTACCGGGATGATAGATTTTATTGCTCAGCTAGTTCGATTTTAACTTGGCTTGTGTTCACATTTCATTGTATCTCCGGCAGTTGCAACTATCCGATCAACCAGAATGAGAGATTATTTCCAACAGACGGTGAGTGCTCTGAAATTTAAGTTCTATTTCTTTCGGTTAAGGATATTTTTATACACAAATGTGGGTTTAAACATAAAATAAAAATGTAATTTAAAGCACATATGTATATCCATCTTAAGGTAGTGTCTCCGCATAATGTCTGAACATTTTTATGGAGCATTTAATCCCCAATCTATTCCTATTTATGCCTTCCCTTTGGCGCTAAATTTATTACCACAACCTTTATCTAAACGAACCTCGTTTAATAATTATTTACTGGTACCCAAGCACCTAATCCCCATAAGTTTAGTTCTTACTTATTTTATCGACGTTGCGGCACGAGCAGAATTCGCTTATGACTCCAACTAATTATCCGTAGAAGTACTTGCAAATGAATTCGTGTGGATTTAAAAATCAAATTTTTAATATTTTTACTTAATTGAAAATCACTTTTCCACTCGCCCGATATACGAGTTAATGTTTGAAAGCAATATAAAAGCCATAAAACTTAGGGGGTACTTAAACGCATTAAGGAAACTGATTTTATTGCACAAGTAATAAAAATTTAGTAGAATACAATAATTATTGTTCGTGCAATATACTGCACTGGTTTTGAGATTACTGATTTAGGAAAGGCGAGTCTTTCTTTATTGGAAAAACCATTTTCAAAATTAAAATGTTCCAATAACAAAGGTTATGGTAAATGTAATTATTTTTGTGTTTGTTTATTTGTGTTTTTTTTTTTTTGGTTTTGTATGACGTCAACCGACATATCTGGTATATTTACATAATACATATCCATTATTTAAACAATAAGTTGGAGACAAAGTAAAAACATACATATGGCTACGATGTGTGCTAAAATCGAACCAAATTACTTTTTGGTACAAACTACTTGTACCGACCTCGCTAGATGTGTCTTTTTAAATTTCTATCATCCAATTGAATCAAATAAGCTTGTAAACAAATATTTTTGTACAAAATGGTTACGGGTGAATCTAATTCCTGGGGGTTTTCAATTACTGCCCTGCCGAATGATTACGCGTTGACCGATTTAAACCACTATAGCTGTGCGGATAGGCACTTGATGATAAATGCCAGTTTCGATGAAGTGAACTTCTACTATTTCAATACAATTTCCGAGTATGTACCGATCAGTATTAAAAATCTTCTGAGTTTTACTTTTCAAAAGACATTACAATGACAGCTGAATGTTGACAGTTGAACTGTCAATGGAGCGAAATGCAAAATGGCCCCTCTTGTTGGATAGCCCTTTATATGGGAATTGTACAAAGAACTGAGAATGAATCATGGGAAACAAAGTTAAGTTCAAAGACTCACTCACTGTTTATCCATAAATAGAGCACTCAGAATGACGCCTTTTATGACCAGAAGTATTCCTAACTTCAGAACGTACGGACAGCACTGCTATGGTGCCCAATGGTGCAGGTTGCCAATGTCTTCAGAAGTTTTCTTTGCATAAAATAATCAGAAAAATTACAGAGATTAGGTATTATTTCTAGGGCGTAGCTTTCGAAAACCTTCTCTCAGTCGTTTTTCAATATACGTACAATGCATACGATGTTGACACTTCCGGTAATCTCAGTAACTTCACTGGTCTTCACTGTCTTCTTTGACAAAGCATAAGAGATAGATGAGACCAAAACTCGAGTTTACCTATAAGTTCTATGGTGATCCAATGGGATGTCATAATTTACATCTAAAATTTGTTTTTTATAAATCAAGTTTTGGTAAAGTCCTAAAATTAACTCAATTCAAATAATCATCACTCATTCGTCAAAAGAAAAAAAAAAAATTATTTCAATGGGATAGCACGTCCTATCAACCCAATTTACTTTGAAAAAAAGATCTTTGCATGATTTAGTGAAACAGTGTGTTTCCAGAGCCATGATTGTTGCAAAAAAGGGTCACTAGAAAAGAGAAGAAAAAATGGATAATCCAGACTCCACCGACCCAGATACTGACATCCTAAGTCTAACTATTCACAGCTCAATTCTAGTGCGATATTCTGTTTCCGTGGAACAAGAGCACAATCGCGTCTAGCTGCTGTCTCACTATGTCTGGGAAAAATATACAAAAATTGAACCGAAAAATGGGTGAAAAAATTTGTTACGTATACGCCACCGAACCTTATACTGAGATCTCGAATCTGCCTAGTCGTGGCTCAATTTAAGTCCGACATTCCGTTGCTGTGTAACGTGAGCACAAGCGATCCCACAAACGATGCTGCCTCGCTATGTCTGGGAAAAATGTACAAAAATTGAACCGAAAAATGTATGAAAAAATTGATTACGTATACGCTACCGAACCATATACTAAAATCTCGATTTTATCTTCTCGTGGCTCAATTGTAGTCAAATATTCTGTCCCCAGCTGTCCCTAGCTCAATTTTGGTAAAATACTTCACTCTAGAACAACTTTTAAAGTGTTTAGGTCTCTCTTTGGTCTCATTTTAGAACACGCAAGGGATTGTATCTATCTAAATATGTACAGAATTGAAAAATTTGGTTTATTTCTTCATAGATTTGATATAATTGTACTTTCCTTTGCCAGTTATTCTCTCAATAGAATCTGAATGCTTTTCCTGTCAAAGATAAATGCCCTCCAACTAAGCAGATCCCTACAGAGAGACATTTCTCAAAAAATCAATCATATACAGATCAGTCCCGTGTTAAGCGAAAAATCTGAACTTGAGGTCAGTTTGTACTCGGAAAAGTAAGATGGTTACAAAAAGATAAACCAATGTATGTTGTCATACGATTGGGTCTACTGGAAAAGATCAAATTTCAACCTGAAGTTAGATCCATTTTCATTCCATCATGATAGCAGTCATGTGCTTTGTTCATTGCCTTATCATGAAGGCAGTATCTACTCAGAAATCGGATAGTAAATTTTTCTAGAACCACCTCACCTTTTCTTTAATAGTGCGGTCGACATTCAAAATATCTAAAAATAGTTTCTGTGGCTATATGTCAGCAATTGGGTGCTGTGACATTTTCTTAATTGGTGTCCTTACCAACGTGACATTATTTGGGCGTTATGTTATGACATTTCGTTGAGTGTTGGCCTTGGGCAAGTCTGCTTGTGTTCTGTTTGCAGTCTTGTTAAGTAAGAGCAGATATGAGTCTATTTAAATGGTAAAATCTATGTAAGGAACAACATAATGAGCTTCTTAATAAAATCCATAATCACTCTATCCTTAAACACACAAATGCTAAATTATTGCACCCATACTGCAGGCACACACACTCAAAAGAGAAAAAAAAAAAACTTCATTAGTATTCCTTTCAGTTCGTCATTATCAGCTGCAACAACACACAGGCCACAAAAAAAGCGCAATGTCCTGCTTCATGTTCCTGTGAATGAATGAATACAATTTCCTGTTCGTTTTTTTTTTTTTTGTTTTTTTGTTGTCGCTTCCCACAGATTGTTTTTATGAAAGAGTATCTCAAAATGAGCACCAAAAGGCGCACAGAGAGCCAGACCAGCAGAATAGAGAGACAGAGAGTGAGAGAATAAGGGGAGAATTTTCGAAGCTTATGCGTGTAAAATATAATAATACAGATTTTTATAGGAAGAAGCTTTTTCGCTTCGACTCGTCAACGAAAAGTAAACTATCTTACCCTGCCCAGTGATAAGTTTCGAGTAGTATATCCTGTGTTTACACCCCTATCTGTTCCGCGTGTTAATCCCGCACAGTATAATAATTGTCCTAAAAATAGTTTTCCCTTCAAAGAAATACAAAAAAAAAAAAAAAAAATACAGAACACCAATTCAAACCTCCATCTTTGAAAACTGTTATTTTCATCCCTATTTTATTTTTCCAAAATTTTTAAAGAAGAAAATATTAAAGTATCTTTCGGATTTATATTTCGATCCTCCTCTCTTACATCATCGAAGTAATATCTGAACAAAAACTAATGTAAAATGCCGAACAGTGGTATCGTATCATTGGCAAAGTGAAATACGTCCGAATGTCAAACAGTTACAAGAAATAAATAAATTTTCTTAACATCACCGAAATGTAACCGAAAAACGTTATAACCAATCTGTGTGTTTCATGGCAAAAGTATCTGGATCTTGTCTCATATACACATTTTACCAACATGCTGTGTCTTTTTCTCCGTTTCATCTTTAGCATTGGACTTGTACTACCTTCCTGCCCGATTCGTTGACTCCTTTTTTTTTTCTTCTTTTCGTTTTTTTTTTTGTATTTTTCGTGTGTTATCCTGCGACTCACTTTGCACACTACAATCATCTAGGAAGCTGTTTAATCCTGATGGTCTTATAGTCGAAAAAAAGAGGAAAAGAGAAAAACTTTTGAATTTTTACAAAACAAAACGACGTTAAAAAGTAAAAAACAAAATCCAAGAAGGATTCTTCTTTCAATTTTTTTTTGTATTTTTTTTTTGTTGAAGAAGAAGTAGAAGGCAAAAGCAAATGTGGGTGTGTTCATACATGTGTTTATATACCATAAAAAGTTTGTGTATTGTATGTGGCGATAGATAGTTGGTTACTTTGTTAAGTTTGCTGCCTTATATCCGGTTATGTGTGGTGGCATTTAAAAAAGGGCTTCCATTGGGTTTCAATTTGCTTCGTAGTGTCTTAAAAGTTGTTACAGTGTCGTCTTAAAAACAAAACGAAAAAAAAAAACAAAAAACAAGAAATTGAAAGGACAAAATTAATTTCGTATCGTCCTTACACCAAGTACGGACTCAAAGACTAGCGCCGATCCGTTTCGAACTAATAATTTATGTAAGGCCTACAATTGCACATGTGTTTGTTCTATCGAGGGACACTATACTACGTATCGTGTGCATGCATTAGGGTACACCATAATAATATTTAATCAATCGAGCAGACAGCACACATTTTCGATTGTAAGCTGAATTTGTCTTTCTGAGTTTATTAAAGAAGCTATATGTGGAGCGAAACGTACATATATGTTCATATATAGGCGACAAGTCATTTAGAAGGTTGAATATTGATTTTCTGTCATAAGTACTTGGAGACCGACAACGATTACAACGACGACGAGGGCGAGGACATCGAGGAGAATTCTATAAAGGAACGATACACAAGAAATAACAATAAAAAACAGAAACGTGAACTAAAAAAAAAATACAAAAGCTCCTCTGTGTAGTAGTAGAATCGTAAAAAAAAACAAAAAAAAAAAAAAAAAAAGGAAAGGAATTTATTGACGAATAAATTATTGTACTAGGCCAGCAGCAGTACAGGTCCCTGGCACATTGACAATATACTCCTCCGAGTATCCGTTTTGTGTGTGCTCTCTCTTGTACTAAAGTGATTGCGGTGGCATGTAGGCACACACATACTAATAACACACGGAAGTGGGTGAGAGAACCATAACATTAAATAACAAGACACCGCTTAAATATTAAAAAGAAAAAAAGCAAAAAAAAACAAAAAATTCCATTAAAACAAAATCAATACAAAATTGAATTTCAACAAAACCACGTATTTGAAAAAGTGAATAAGCTGGGACAGGCAATTCTCGGATTTGCATTCCAAAAGGATCTGCCATCGCGAAACTATGTTGCTCTAAATAACAATACATTCAAAATAGGATTCCACCAAAGTCCATGTTTTCAGGTAAATTTCTTTCCTTTCAAAACACATTATGGTAACATTTTCAAAATAAGTGCACATTTAGCTGTTATCCTTAAGTCAAATTCTATGTCCAATTTGTGTCTGTTTATTGGTATCCATTGGAGAGAACTGTTCAAGGTTATACTACGCCCAACTTCAGTTCTACTAACAAGAACAAGTGGGAAAGAAAAAAATTCATTTCTTCGACATAATTAGATGTGACTACCACATGCGGTTGTCACCCACAGTCTCCCCACCAATATGCTTTACAACTTTATCTATAACCTGATTACCATATGGACGGCGTATATGAATTCTAGAATGGCGACCATCCGGGGCATGTTCTGTCACAGCATCCTTGCATATACACTGAGTACTCGAATGGCTATTGATTTTAGATCTTTTGAAAATCTTGTGGTATTTGTCCTTGCACTTTCTTGTGTGTTTTATATGCGATGGTCATTCCACAGAATTAAGGAGTGTTTATTGCGATGGAGATATGCTTTTGAACAGGATAACTTGATGTCCTCTAAATGTCCTCCATGATATTTGCATTCCTTTAGGACAGTTTTGAAGACGTTTGCTCAGTACTAAGCTTGGCTTTGAATGATCAAATCACTTAGTATTTCCTCGCATAATCCAAAAGTCTTACGAGCAAACTAACACTTCTTCAACATGATGGATCACAGGCTACACCTTCAGTCTGCGCCTGGCATCCGTATCAATGAAAGAGTTTCTATAAATTGTTTGAAAGAAGTTTCTTTTACAAATATAGGGACCTCCAACCATGAGTATTAGAATAGTTCCTCCATCCACGTAATGCCTTTGTGGGATCTCCTCAGTATGTTACGAGTCCTCTTGAACATTTCCATGATACCATGACAAATAAAAAGGGAATTTCGTGCTAAAATCTTTACAAATAAGAGCGGAATTGTGTTACCAGAAAATTCACTCCACCGAGGTTGTCACTAGTCTTCGCTCCTTTGGCGATCTCCTGCCGAAACACTATTAAATAAAAGTAATTTTGTAAAGACTGGATACACTTTCACTAAACATCTTCAATAACTTGTAACAGAAAGTTCAGTCCGCATCTGCATTCCGACCTAAAATAGAACTGCAGAACCTCTCTTTTAGACACGAAAATAGTTGAAAGCGTATCCAATTCCCATTTTTTTTTTTTGTTCAAGTGGTATTGAAAACTTAAGAAACTTGCCATTCAGGAATTCTCCTCGAAACTTACACTTTGGCTTTCCTACCTACCTTTGGCTTTCATACCACAAAGCCGTGGCATGGTGTACTAAGACCTGTGATGTAACCATGGTGAGAAAACTGAAACGATTTGTCGTCAATCTACGGCCCTAATATCTTTTAGAGCTTTACTTAGCCTGCCTCCAATTCAACTCCATATATGGAAGGTAAACTTGATCAACATAGACTCGTCCATCTTTCTAACTTCTACCACCTTAACATCTACAATGACATCTTCCATCTCTCTGAATGCCAAATTCAAGTTCAAGCAGAAGTACTACTGTCTAGGGTTCCAAAATGTATCTCAATCTAGAATTTTTAGGAAATCATCAGTTTGTAAGTGTTGATCTACAACTGTTCATCTCCTCTAATAACCAAGAGCCTTTCAAAATTAATCGAGACAGTTAAAATGCTATCAAAGGGTCACTCTTTAAGCAGGTCACATGGGCAGCACTATGATCGACTTGCTGCCCAAAATTGGTACATCATACTCCCTAACTCAATCCGAATCATTTTTAGGAGAGCGCAAAACCTCAGTAGGGTACAATCACAAGTTTTTTGGACTATCATATACATATCAAGCAGAGTTGTTAGCTAGGCTGAGTCCTTACAATATTAACACACTCAGTAGCGGCATAGGCCAAATATGCACAATGACGGAATATGTACATAAGTTCCTCAACTATTAAGCCTGTTTCAACATCGAGTGGCCGGACTTCGCTGACTTCAACGAAGGCTTATCCACTTTGTGATTGCCTAGTATGTTCCTACAACCTTGTGTCCTAAACAGAAAAAATCGAATCTGTCTGTGGCATTTCATGGCCTGTGTAAAGTTTGCTTATTTTTCAAAATGACAACACTTAGAAAGCTGACAGTTAATCTGACAGATAGACCCTATGAAGTACTGTATTCACCAACTACATTAGTAACGAAGAAGATTTGGCCATGTCCATTCGTCTGTCCAAATGTCACCACTTCTTGGTCCTTCAATTTTGAGCTAAAAGAATGAAATTCTACATAAAATCGAAAACTAGTTCAGACAACATATTTATGAATTCAAATTATGACTCACCCATTCACATTTATAGCATTTTTTATAGCATCGCCCACTTTTTAGAGGCGTTTTCATTAGCAAACCGATTTTAATGATATTTTGAATGTAACATCCTGAAAAGCTCGAAGTACTTTAACAAACAAATGCCAATGGGTGTGTCATCCACTTTACTAGGAAAGCTAGGACATCTCTTTCAGTCTGAATTCCTTTCCCATAACTAACCACACTTATCCGATCTGAGGTGTCAAGTTACTCAAATGCATCGAATTTTATGACTTTCCAGTAAAATCTTTGAAAATTTTCCAATAAAGATAACCATTAACACTTCAGAATTAGCTTCACTCCCAAGTGAAGCCATCTTTCCTGTATATCCTTAATATCCTCCTCAACTGTCACATATTATTTATTCAGAATGCTCTACTGCAATCGATATTGATTCATTTCAGTTCTTTTCCGCAGTTGAGGTAGTGGTTTTCAAATTAATATTCGACTGCAGATTGTGTCACTTACCACAACTTTACCATTTCCAATAAAAAAAATCCTTACTCCAGAATGGTGCATGTGTTTCGGCTGACTGTATTGGTTCAGTGAATCCTTCACCGCATGCCAGAGAGAGGTTCGGGCTTTTCGTTTCTGCTGTTGTCATCAACTGTTCCATAGTTTGGCTGGAATTTTAGTTCAGAAAATTCGAAAATTTCGTAATTTTCATGTTTATGGTGGCCATGTGCTAATCCCACAACTTTTTCATTAAATATTTAATCAGTTTGCAAATTTATTGTCTGCTTAGATTAGAAAATCTGTTCTGGTTCTAGACCATGTGCGTCGGATTTTATTAGAACAGATTTTTGGCACAGAAGTGAATAAATTAATCTAAAGATAGTGTTAACAATAAAACAGAGGTTCCTGACATGCCAAGCTCATACCTTCTTGAAAATCCACTCTATTCTCTTGAAGAGATTCATTCAAGGTTCCATACATTTTTATTTTTAAGAAACCAGAGCTAATGACGAGATTTACTAAAGTTCTGCAAATGCTCTGGTGATGCAGACACAGAAGAGAGCTTCGGAGACCTGAGCCACGTTTCAGAAAAGTTACCTACTTAGTCCTAAACTGTATAACAATCCCGTGGTGATTTACAGAACTCACTTATGTAAGCCACATGTGCGGCCAAAACTGGGATCACAGGTGGATCCATTGTGAGCCCAAACACAAAGGTTGGTTATTACCTTTGCGGTAATGTAGCTGGCCTCCCTGAACCACCCCGACGTTGTTATAAATTTCTGGATAGTTGATGGTGGCTTTCCTGACAGGTCGCCCAGGTCTTCGAATTGACATTCACCAAGCGGTGTCGTTCTGCTTGGACATGTCGCCACAGCATATGCAGAGGTCATCAGTTTCTATTCGCATTTGACTACGGTGGGCCGCCATGAGGTTTTGGCGACATACTTTGTCCAGTGTTTTCTTGAGACTCAACAAGGTGGGAGTGCGGTTCATCTCTCGTTAGTCAGTCTCCCGAAGGATCTCTCTATGTTGTGTTTAACAAGAGTTAGGGGCGGTACAACACCGGTGTCGACCATTGTCAGGTTCTTTTCGGAGCCCTTTCTTGCTAATTCGTTCGCCAGTTCGTTTTTTGAATACCGCTGTGTTTGCTGTGAGTGTTGTGAGTTCTTCACGACATCGTTTAACCAGATGTCGTTCGTTTCATGGATATTTCTCACTCCGCTTTTGCTAGTACTTCTAGCTATTGCTAGTACTTCCGTAGGCATACTGAGTCTTTGATAAACTTGTCTTTATTTTCTAAGTTGTTGTTCATAAATCATTGCACTACGCTATTGTCTTCCAAGCAAAACAACCATCAGT
Organism: Xylota segnis; assembly: GCA_963583995.1. Taxonomy (NCBI): domain Eukaryota; kingdom Metazoa; phylum Arthropoda; class Insecta; order Diptera; family Syrphidae; genus Xylota; species Xylota segnis. The sequence goes on from OY757237.1 coordinate 40,892,771, forward strand.
CTGAGGTATCGTGGAGAGGTTTAATAGCAGAGTCTAGACAAATGAATACCTTACTTACATAAAATGTTTGGTTGGTCCTGAATATTATCGCTGTTTGTATGTAGCATGCAGGTCTACATCCTGCTACACATTAGCGCAAGTGTGCGACCATAGTCTTTCTCTGATGGCTTTTAGAACTTTCAGCCATCATCACTCACATTCCAAGTTTTATCTGAGCTGTCCTCGAATGGATTTAGATACTACAGTTTCGATACGTCTCATCCAAAGAAATTGGGTACTTCCTACGTTTTCCTAGCATTTTATCTTTGGCTCTTGGTCGTCCGTATAAGTATCCATCTCAAGCGCTACATTAGTGGTGAGAGAACTACTTGGGGGTAGCCTTTAATTCTGCTAATTGTGATGGTTTTCTCTGCCACAGACACCATGCACCATCCACTCGATTATGAAGAGATTTATTTCTCTCTTTTGGAGACCGGATTTGATAGCTTTGTGGGAGATTTGTCCATAACAAGGCTCATTCCAAGCCCTTCGATGTGAAAACCATTTATCAATGTCTTCCAGAACACCCGGTGATAATCCTTTGAATTTGGATCCAACGCTAACGCTTGAAAGATACTCGTAGTTTAACAGCGTCGAGCTTAAGAGAATTATGATTTTACCAAGTAATTTCATCAAGTAATCTTCAGGGATTACTTGGTGATTTGTGCTACCAGAGACTAGACTGGTAGTGGACTAAGTGCAGCATGTGGCACACTCAATTCTAAATACCAAACCTTTTGCCGCAGCTATTACATTTAAACTTGATGCTAGGAATTGTTGGGATTTGTAATGTAGGTACACTTTGTAGAGGACAGAAGGATCAATATATTCCGAATCCCTTACGGTTTCAAGAACAGCATCTATTAACTTTCAAAACCACCTTCAAATACTAAAAAGCAATTTGAGGCTTGTTTTTGACTGCATGACTGCGGATCAGGTCATTGCCATAAATATCTATTTACGGTTCGCAGAGATAGAAATCTAACCTGATTTATGTATCTATTTGGTTGTATCGTTATTTTAACAGAAACACGGTTATATTTTACTTGGTTGCGGCACAGATTGCAGTCCTCCTCTGGGGACACGTAAGCACGAGCACAGTGCAGAACGACGATGGACCATTTAGTGCACAAAAATCATGGTGACTGCTGAAAAACTTACATCTGCTACAATTGTTTTCAAAATAAATGGATAGTGTTTAGCACTCTTGATCTTTTTTATTGTTAAAAAATGGGTAAAACAAAAAAATAAAATCAAAAACAAAAGAGAAACTAGAACAGAGACGCGGGAACAATAGGGATTTTATTTCTTGCTTTGTTCATGTTTTAAATGTGCGGCATTCCGTAATGTGACGCTCTGATGAATGCATTCTTTTGCAGATTTAACATCTAGTTCCATTCTAGACCTTAATAAATGCCAAAAAGTTTATTCAGTTGGGTTGCTGATAGAACCATTCCGACCCATTTAAATACTTTGTCTCTCGAAGGACCAATAAATATTTACCCTCTCCCATCTGAAGTTAATCTCTATTCGGGAAATATAGTCTGCGTTCCATGAAAGTAAACATATGTGTTCCTTGTGGTCCCTGATAAGCAATATTGACCCTTGTCAGATTTTAAATCAGCCACCGAACTATTCTCCTGAACATGTATGTTTAGGCTCGTAAATAAAATTATATTTAGTGACTTTCGTTGAAAAACTTTTGGAAAAATATCTTTATTACTCGAATTCGAATGCAAACGATTTTTTATGAGTTTGAAGAAGGTAAACAAGTTCATCTTTTCGAGGTTTTTTTATTCACTTTAAGTGCTCTGGAAAAAATAGCTTCAAAGTCAAATGAGTCATGTAAGCTGTTCTGAAAAAAAAAAAATCGGAGAAAAGCTAATAAAATTTGAATAGACCACCAAAAAGTCATAAACTATTGGCATGTTATTGAAAATATTGCTCCTTCATTGTGGAAGTCAAACTCGGAAAACACAACGCACGTTCATGCTCGGAGGCCTTGAGTTATTCGAACATTAGGCAATAAACAGATTTTATTTACTGCGAAAGGAAATTGTGCAGGAACATTTCATTCGCAGACATTTTGACTGCACACTTGTTTTGATATCGATATGCAAACTATGTAGTTTTGAAAGATTTTTAAGTGTGGTATTGCAACTAACAGAATTGTGCCCCAAAGGTTTTGAAAAATGAAAGAAAGGAGAATAGTACTTGCACCGAAAGACCTACAATCCGGTACTTTCCGGAAAGTATTTTGATCTTTGGACAAGTCTCCATTTTCAACTCCCTTTCTGAGTATACCTTAGGTCAGCTGAGTTGAAGATAAATAGATGATTCCTCCTTCTTTTCTACCATACAGCTATGACAGATGTTTCGGTAAAGGAGGTACATAACTGCAAACCATGAGAAGGAACAAGTCTCACTCGGACCTAGACGGATCCATTGTATTCCACACGGGGGGCTTCCTGGAAGAATATGAAAAGTGAAATTTAAACTAGTTAGTCCATGTGGGGAGCGGCCCTCCTGAATCAAGCCGTTTTTGTTATGAATTTTAAGCTGGTTATTAGCTAGTTCGTAGAGTTGGTTGAAAAATGTTTTGCCGAAGGTTTTGGTGTCTCATTCTGCTGAGAATTGGGCGTTAGCAGAGAAAGTGTGTTGTATCTTCCTCCACATTAATGTCGCCGCAGCCACTGTATAAGTCTGAGCCATTGAATCCCATTCTACTGAGGTGAGCCACCATTCGGTAGTAGTCTGTGAGGACGCCGATGAGAAGGGTTAGCTATATTCTATTTAGAGACCGAAGATATCTGGTCCTTTTTTCATTGTATTGGATCTAAAGCAGCGTTAAAACACGGCAAGACAAGAGTGATTTGAGATCCTCGAGGAAAATAATCTAATGGGCGGACGTGAACTCTTTAAGTAGCAGTCTTTTTGTTCTACGTTTGGTTAAGTACGACTATATCTGCCTCAAATAACTGCCCTTATAAGGATTGGTTGAAGGAATACTCATGTAAGAATCGCCTATTTAAGCCCAATTGCGCCATTTTCGACATCATACTGTTTCACAATCAAGCGGTAGCTTCCGGAACACTGTAACATTCGAAATGCTAACTATTTTCTATCCAATTCTGTAAGCTAGCTTACATTGCCTTTTGTAAGAAGCATTAACTCAGTTTTCACCCAGTTTGCGTAACATCCCGAGTCCATAGGATGGCATTCGGCATGAGTTGCGTCTTCCTCTACTTGTGTATCACCGTAGTCTCTATATAGGTCCAAGCTGACTTTTATTCTTTTAAGGTGTGCCAATATTGAGTTGTTATCTGTGAAGATACCTAAGAAGAGAGTCAGCTGCGACCTACCTAGTGGTACGCGTTCCCAACTCATTTTTTTATGATACTGTATCCAATGTATTCTCAAAATGCGGCTTAAGCTGAGTGAACTCCACCGTAGGAAATATTTTGAAAATCCGAAGTGACTTTGAACTGAAAGGCATTAGGACCAAGTGATCTGTTCGAAGGTTGTTTGATTCCTTTATAAGTCATTTCATTCTCTTGGAAATCCATATATTCCGGAATTTAACAGAGCTTGAAGGTGTGCCTTGAACTGAGGGTTTGAGCTCCTCTCTACACATTACTGACCAGTTTTGATGACTGTTTGGCTGTCTCTGCATATGTCTATGCGACCATTGCTAATCAGAATGGATAAGTGCCTGCAAGCCTCGATGATATCATATATTTTCGCGAAGAACACACTTGGGAAATGTGTGAGAAAAAGGATGGTGTATAGCCCACAAAACTAGACACCCCCAATCTTGTAAAATCTTTTAATCACACATCTCGAGCTAGGCGTTCTGTTTCTGTGTATTCGATGCGCAAATTAGCTTAGCTGCAGCCTCGGAATGGAAATAAGAAACAAAAAAATTTTCAGCCAAAAAATGTATGAGAAAAAGGATGGTGTATAGCCCACAAAACTAGACACCCACAACCTTGTAAAATCTTTTAATCACACATCTCGAGCTAGGTGTTCTGTTTCTGTGTATTCGAGGCGCAAACTAGCTTAGCTGCAGCCTCGAAATGGATTTAGGACACAGAAAAATTTTCAGCCAAAAAATGTATGAGAAAAAGGATGGTGTATAGCCCACAAAACTAGACACCCCCAATCTTGTAAAATCTTTTAATCACACATCTCGAGCTAGGTGTGCTCTTTCTGTGTATTCGAGGCGCAAATTAGCTTAGCTGCAGCCTCGGAATGGAAATAGGAAACAGAAAAATTTTCAGCCAAAAAATGTATGAGAAAAAGGATGGTGTGTAGCCCACAAAACTAGACACCCCCAATCTTGTAAAATCTTTTAATCACACATCTCGAGCTAGGTGTTCTGTTTCTGTGTATTCGAGGCAAAAATTAGCTTAGCTGCAGCCTCGGAATGGAAATAGGAAACAGAAAAATTTTCAGCCAAAAAATGTGTGAGAAAAAGGATGGTGTATAGCCCACAAAACTAGACACCCCCAATCTTGTAAAATCTTTTAATCACACATCTCGAGCTAGGTGTGCTCTTTCTGTGTATTCGAGGCGCAAATTAGCTTAGCTGCAGCCTCGGAATGGATTTAGGACACAGAAAAATGTTCAGCCAAAAAATGTGTGAGAAAAATGATGGTGTGTAGCCCACAAAACTAGACACCACCAATCTTGTAAAATCTTTTAATCACACATCTCGAGCTAGGTGTGCTCTTTCTGTGTATTCGAGGCGCAAATTAGCTTAGCTGCAGCCTCGGAATGGAAATAGGACACAGAATAATTTTCAGCCAATAAATGTGTGAGAAAAAAGGATGGTGTATAGCCCACAAAACTAGACACCCCCAATCTTGTAAAATCTTTTAATCACACATCTCGAGCTAGGTGTGCTCTTTCTGTGTATTCGAGGCGCAAATTAGCTTAGCTGCAGCCTCGGAATGGAAATAGGAAACAGAAAATTTTTCAGCCAAAAAATGTGTGAGAAAAAGGATGGTGTATAGCCCACAAAACTAGACACCCCCAATCTTGTAAAATCTTTTAATCACACATCTCGAGCTAGGTGTGCTCTTTCTGTGTATTCGAGGCGCAAATTAGCTTAGCTGCAGCCTCGGAATGGAAATAGGACACAGAATAATTTTCAGCCAATAAATGTGTGAGAAAAAAGGATGGTGTATAGCCCACAAAACTAGACACCCCCAATCTTGTAAAATCTTTTAATCACACATCTCGAGCTAGGTGTTCTGTTTCTGTGTATTCGAGGCAAAAATTAGCTTAGCTGCAGCCTCGGAATGGAAATAGGAAACAGAAAAATTTTCAGCCAAAAAATGTGTGAGAAAAAGGATGGTGTATAGCCCACAAAACTAGACACCCCCAATCTTGTAAAATCTTTTAATCACACATCTCGAGCTAGGTGTTCTGTTTCTGTGTATTCGAGGCAAAAATAAGCTTAGCTGCAGCCTCGGAATGGAAATAGGAAACAGAACAATTTTCAGCCAAAAAATGTGTGAGAAAAAGGATGGTGTATAGCCCACAAAACTAGACACCCCCAATCTTGTAAAATCTTTTAATCACACATCTCGAGCTAGGTGTTCTGTTTCTGTGTATTCGAGGCAAAAATTAGCTTAGCTGCAGCCTCGGAATGGAAATAGGAAACAGAAAATTTTTCAGCCAAAAAATGTGTGAGAAAAAGGATGGTGTATAGCCCACAAAACTAGACACCCCCAATCTTGTAAAATCTTTTAATCACACATCTCGAGCTAGGTGTGCTCTTTCTGTGTATTCGAGGCGCAAATTAGCTTAGCTGCAGCCTCGGAATGGATTTAGGACACAGAAAAATGTTCAGCCAAAAAATGTGTGAGAAAAAGGATGGTGTATAGCCCACAAAACTAGACACCCCCAATCTTGTAAAATCTTTTAATCACACATCTCGAGCTAGGTGTGCTCTTTCTGTGTATTCGAGGCGCAAATTAGCTTATCTGCAGCCTCGGAATGGAAATAGGACACAGAATAATTTTCAGCCAATAAATGTGTGAGAAAAAGGATGGTGTATAGCCCACAAAACTAGACACCCCCAATCTTGTAAAATCTTTTAATCACACATCTCGAGCTAGGTGTGCTCTTTCTGTGTATTCGAGGCGCAAATTAGCTTAGCTGCAGCCTCGGAATGGAAATAGGACACAGAATAATTTTCAGCCAATAAATGTGTGAGAAAAAGGATGGTGTATAGCCCACAAAACTAGACACCCCCAATCTTGTAAAATCTTTTAATCACACATCTCGAGCTAGGTGTGCTCTTTCTGTGTATTCGAGGCGCAAATTAGCTTAGCTGCAGCCACGGAATGGATTTAGGAAACAGAAAAATTTTCAGCCAATAAATGTGTGAGAAAAAGGATGGTGTATAGCCCACAAAACTAGACACCCACAACCTTGTAAATTCTGTTAACCACACATCTCGAGCTAGGTGTTCTGTTTCTGTGTATTCGAGGCCCAAATTAGCTTAGCTGCAGCCTCGGAATGGAAATAGGAAACAGAAAAATTTTCAGCCAAAAAATGTGTGAGAAAAAGGATGGTGTATAGCCCACAAAACTAGACACCCCCAATCTTGTAAAATCTTTTAATCACACATCTCGAGCTAGGTGTTCTGTTTCTGTGTATTCGAGGCAAAAATTAGCTTAGCTGCAGCCTCGGAATGGAAATAGGAAACAGAAAAATTTTCAGCCAAAAAATGTGTGAGAAAAAGGATGGTGTATAGCCCACAAAACTAGACACCCCCAATCTTGTAAAATCTTTTAATCACACATCTCGAGCTAGGTGTTCTGTTTCTGTGTATTCGAGGCAAAAATTAGCTTAGCTGCAGCCTCGGAATGGAAATAGGAAACAGAAAAATTTTCAGCCAAAAAATGTGTGAGAAAAAGGATGGTGTATAGCCCACAAAACTAGACACCCACAACCTTGTAAATTCTGTTAACCACACATCTCGAGCTAGGTGTTCTGTTTCTGTGTATTCGAGGCCCAAATTAGCTTAGCTGCAGCCTCGGAATGGAAATAGGAAACAGAAAAATTTTCAGCCAAAAAATGTGTGAGAAAAAGGATGGTGTATAGCCCACAAAACTAGACACCCCCAATCTTGTAAAATCTTTTAATCACACATCTCGAGCTAGGTGTTCTGTTTCTGTGTATTCGAGGCAAAAATTAGCTTAGCTGCAGCCTCGGAATGGAAATAGGAAACAGAAAAATTTTCAGCCAAAAAATGTGTGAGAAAAAGGATGGTGTATAGCCCACAAAACTAGACACCCCCAATCTTGTAAAATCTTTTAATCACACATCTCGAGCTAGGTGTTCTGTTTCTGTGTATTCGAGGCAAAAATTAGCTTAGCTGCAGCCTCGGAATGGAAATAGGAAACAGAAAAATTTTCAGCCAAAAAATGTGTGAGAAAAAGGATGGTGTATAGCCCACAAAACTAGACACCCCCAATCTTGTAAAATCTTTTAATCACACATCTCGAGCTAGGTGTGCTCTTTCTGTGTATTCGAGGCGCAAATTAGCTTAGCTGCAGCCTCGGAATGGAAATAGGACACAGAAAAATTTTCAGCCAAAAAATGTATGAGAAAAAGGATGGTGTATAGCCCACAAAACTAGACACCCACAACCTTGTAAATTCTGTTAACCACACATCTCGAGCTAGGTGTTCTGTTTCTGTGTATTCGAGGCCCAAATTAGCTTAGCTGCAGCCTCGGAATGGAAATAGGAAACAGAAAAATTTTCAGCCAAAAAATGTGTGAGAAAAAGGATGGTGTATAGCCCACAAAACTAGACACCCCCAATCTTGTAAAATCTTTTAATCACACATCTCGAGCTAGGTGTTCTGTTTCTGTGTATTCGAGGCAAAAATTAGCTTAGCTGCAGCCTCGGAATGGAAATAGGAAACAGAAAATTTTTCAGCCAAAAAATGTGTGAGAAAAAGGATGGTGTATAACCCACAAAACTAGACACCCCCAATCTTGTAAAATCTTTTAATCACACATCTCGAGCTAGGTGTGCTCTTTCTGTGTATTCGAGGCGCAAATTAGCTTAGCTGCAGCCTCGGAATGGATTTAGGACACAGAAAAATGTTCAGCCAAAAAATGTGTGAGAAAAATGATGGTGTGTAGCCCACAAAACTAGACACCACCAATCTTGTAAAATCTTTTAATCACACATCTCGAGCTAGGTGTTCTGTTTCTGTGTATTCGAGGCGCAAATTAGCTTAGCTGCAGCCTCGGAATGGAAATAGGAAACAGAAAATTTTTCAGCCAAAAAATGTGTGAGAAAAAGGATGGTGTATAGCCCACAAAACTAGACACCCCCAATCTTGTAAAATCTTTTAATCACACATCTCGAGCTAGGTGTTCTGTTTCTGTGTATTCGAGGCAAAAATTAGCTTAGCTGCAGCCTCGGAATGGAAATAGGAAACAGAAAATTTTTCAGCCAAAAAATGTGTGAGAAAAAGGATGGTGTATAGCCCACAAAACTAGACACCCCCAATCTTGTAAAATCTTTTAATCACACATCTCGAGCTAGGTGTGCTCTTTCTGTGTATTCGAGGCGCAAATTAGCTTATCTGCAGCCACGGAATGGATTTAGGAAACAGAAAAATTTTCAGCCAATAAATGTGTGAGAAAAAGGATGGTGTATAGCCCACAAAACTAGACACCCACAACCTTGTAAATTCTGTTAACCACACATCTCGAGCTAGGTGTTCTGTTTCTGTGTATTCGAGGCCCAAATTAGCTTAGCTGCAGCCTCGGAATGGAAATAGGAAACAGAAAAATTTTCAGCCAAAAAATGTGTGAGAAAAAGGATGGTGTATAGCCCACAAAACTAGACACCCCCAATCTTGTAAAATCTTTTAATCACACATCTCGAGCTAGGTGTTCTGTTTCTGTGTATTCGAGGCAAAAATTAGCTTAGCTGCAGCCTCGGAATGGAAATAGGAAACAGAAAAATTTTCAGCCAAAAAATGTGTGAGAAAAAGGATGGTGTATAGCCCACAAAACTAGACACCCCCAATCTTGTAAAATCTTTTAATCACACATCTCGAGCTAGGTGTTCTGTTTCTGTGTATTCGAGGCAAAAATTAGCTTAGCTGCAGCCTCGGAATGGAAATAGGAAACAGAAAAATTTTCAGCCAAAAAATGTGTGAGAAAAAGGATGGTGTATAGCCCACAAAACTAGACACCCCCAATCTTGTAAAATCTTTTAATCACACATCTCGAGCTAGGTGTGCTCTTTCTGTGTATTCGAGGCGCAAATTAGCTTAGCTGCAGCCTCGGAATGGAAATAGGACACAGAAAAATTTTCAGCCAAAAAATGTATGAGAAAAAGGATGGTGTATAGCCCACAAAACTAGACACCCACAACCTTGTAAATTCTGTTAACCACACATCTCGAGCTAGGTGTTCTGTTTCTGTGTATTCGAGGCGCAAATTAGCTTAGCTGCAGCCTCGGAATGGAAATAGGAAACAGAAAATTTTCAGCCAAAAAATGTGTGAGAAAAAGGATGGTGTATAGCCCACAAAACTAGACACCCCCAATCTTGTAAAATCTTTTAATCACACATCTCGAGCTAGGTGTTCTGTTTCTGTGTATTCGAGGCAAAAATTAGCTTAGCTGCAGCCTCGGAATGGAAATAGGAAACAGAAAATTTTTCAGCCAAAAAATGTGTGAGAAAAAGGATGGTGTATAGCCCACAAAACTAGACACCCCCAATCTTGTAAAATCTTTTAATCACACATCTCGAGCTAGGTGTGCTCTTTCTGTGTATTCGAGGCGCAAATTAGCTTATCTGCAGCCACGGAATGGATTTAGGAAACAGAAAAATTTTCAGCCAATAAATGTGTGAGAAAAAGGATGGTGTATAGCCCACAAAACTAGACACCCACAACCTTGTAAATTCTGTTAACCACACATCTCGAGCTAGGTGTTCTGTTTCTGTGTATTCGAGGCCCAAATTAGCTTAGCTGCAGCCTCGGAATGGAAATAGGAAACAGAAAAATTTTCAGCCAAAAAATGTGTGAGAAAAAGGATGGTGTATAGCCCACAAAACTAGACACCCCCAATCTTGTAAAATCTTTTAATCACACATCTCGAGCTAGGTGTTCTGTTTCTGTGTATTCGAGGCAAAAATTAGCTTAGCTGCAGCCTCGGAATGGAAATAGGAAACAGAAAAATTTTCAGCCAAAAAATGTGTGAGAAAAAGGATGGTGTATAGCCCACAAAACTAGACACCCCCAATCTTGTAAAATCTTTTAATCACACATCTCGAGCTAGGTGTTCTGTTTCTGTGTATTCGAGGCAAAAATTAGCTTAGCTGCAGCCTCGGAATGGAAATAGGAAACAGAAAAATTTTCAGCCAAAAAATGTGTGAGAAAAAGGATGGTGTATAGCCCACAAAACTAGACACCCCCAATCTTGTAAAATCTTTTAATCACACATCTCGAGCTAGGTGTGCTCTTTCTGTGTATTCGAGGCGCAAATTAGCTTAGCTGCAGCCTCGGAATGGAAATAGGACACAGAAAAATTTTCAGCCAAAAAATGTATGAGAAAAAGGATGGTGTATAGCCCACAAAACTAGACACCCACAACCTTGTAAATTCTGTTAACCACACATCTCGAGCTAGGTGTTCTGTTTCTGTGTATTCGAGGCCCAAATTAGCTTAGCTGCAGCCTCGGAATGGAAATAGGAAACAGAAAAATTTTCAGCCAAAAAATGTGTGAGAAAAAGGATGGTGTATAGCCCACAAAACTAGACACCCCCAATCTTGTAAAATCTTTTAATCACACATCTCGAGCTAGGTGTTCTGTTTCTGTGTATTCGAGGCAAAAATTAGCTTAGCTGCAGCCTCGGAATGGAAATAGGAAACAGAAAATTTTTCAGCCAAAAAATGTGTGAGAAAAAGGATGGTGTATAACCCACAAAACTAGACACCCCCAATCTTGTAAAATCTTTTAATCACACATCTCGAGCTAGGTGTGCTCTTTCTGTGTATTCGAGGCGCAAATTAGCTTAGCTGCAGCCTCGGAATGGATTTAGGACACAGAAAAATGTTCAGCCAAAAAATGTGTGAGAAAAATGATGGTGTGTAGCCCACAAAACTAGACACCACCAATCTTGTAAAATCTTTTAATCACACATCTCGAGCTAGGTGTTCTGTTTCTGTGTATTCGAGGCGCAAATTAGCTTAGCTGCAGCCTCGGAATGGAAATAGGAAACAGAAAATTTTTCAGCCAAAAAATGTGTGAGAAAAAGGATGGTGTATAGCCCACAAAACTAGACACCCCCAATCTTGTAAAATCTTTTAATCACACATCTCGAGCTAGGTGTTCTGTTTCTGTGTATTCGAGGCAAAAATTAGCTTAGCTGCAGCCTCGGAATGGAAATAGGAAACAGAAAATTTTTCAGCCAAAAAATGTGTGAGAAAAAGGATGGTGTATAGCCCACAAAACTAGACACCCCCAATCTTGTAAAATCTTTTAATCACACATCTCGAGCTAGGTGTGCTCTTTCTGTGTATTCGAGGCGCAAATTAGCTTATCTGCAGCCTCGGAATGGAAATAGGACACAGAATAATTTTCAGCCAATAAATGTGTGAGAAAAAGGATGGTGTATAGCCCACAAAACTAGACACCCCCAATCTTGTAAAATCTTTTAATCACACATCTCGAGCTAGGTGTGCTCTTTCTGTGTATTCGAGGCGCAAATTAGCTTAGCTGCAGCCTCGGAATGGAAATAGGACACAGAATAATTTTCAGCCAATAAATGTGTGAGAAAAAGGATGGTGTATAGCCCACAAAACTAGACACCCCCAATCTTGTAAAATCTTTTAATCACACATCTCGAGCTAGGTGTGCTCTTTCTGTGTATTCGAGGCGCAAATTAGCTTAGCTGCAGCCACGGAATGGATTTAGGAAACAGAAAAATTTTCAGCCAAAAAATGTGTGAGAAAAAGGATGGTGTATAGCCCACAAAACTAGACACCCCCAATCTTGTAAAATCTTTTAATCACACATCTCGAGCTAGGTGTTCTGTTTCTGTGTATTCGAGGCCCAAATTAGCTTAGCTGCAGCCTCGAAATGGATTTAGGACACAGAAAAATTTTCAGCCAAAAAATATGTGAGAAAAAGGATGGTGTATAGCCCACAAAACTAGACACCCCCAATCTTGTAAAATCTTTTAATCACACATCTCGAGCTAGGTGTGCTCTTTCTGTGTATTCGGGGCGCAAATTAGCTTAGCTGCAGCCTCGGAATGGAAATAGGAAACAGAAAAATTTTCAGCCAAAAAATGTGTGAGAAAAAGGATGGTGTATAGCCCACAAAACTAGACACCCCCAATCTTGTAAAATCTTTTAATCACACATCTCGAGCTAGGTGTGCTCTTTCTGTGTATTCGAGGCGCAAATTAGCTTAGCTGCAGCCTCGGAATGGATTTAGGAAACAGAAAAATTTTCAGCCAAAAAATGTATGAGAAAAAGGATGGTGTATAGCCCACAAAACTAGACACCCACAACCTTGTAAATTCTTTTAATCACACATCTTGAGCTAGGTGTTCTGTTTCTGTGTATTCGAGGCGCAAATTAGCTTAGCTGCAGCCTCGGAATGGAAATAGGACACAGAATAATTTTCAGCCAATAAATGTGTGAGAAAAAGGATGGTGTATAGCCCACAAAACTAGACACCCACAACCTTGTAAATTCTTTTAATCTCACATCTTGAGCTAAGTGTTCTGTTTCTGTGTATTCGAGGCAAAAATTAGCTTAGCTGCAGCCTCGGAATGGAAATAGGAAACAGAAAAATTTTCAGCCAAAAAATGTGTGAGAAAAAGGATGGTGTATAGCCCACAAAACTAGACACCCACAACCTTGTAAATTCTTTTAATCACACATCTCGAGCTAAGTGATCTGTTTCTGTGTATTCGAGGCCCAAATTAGCTTAGCTGCAGCCTCGGAATGGAAATAGGAAGCAGAATAATTTTCAGCCAATAAATGTGTGAGAAAAAGGATGGTGTATAGCCCACAAAACTAGACACCCCAAATCTTGTAAAATCTTTTAATCACACATCTCGAGCTAGGTGTTCTGTTTCTGTGTATTCGAGGCGCAAACTAGCTTAGCTGCAGCCTCAAAATGGATTTAGGACACAGAAAAATTTTCAGCCAATAAATGTGTGAGAAAAAGGATGGTGTATAGCCCACAAAACTAGACACCCCAATCTTGTATAATCTTTTAATCACACATCTCGAGCTAGGTGTTCTGTTTCTGTGTATTCGAGGCCCAAATTAGCTTAGCTGCAGCCTCGAAATGGATTTAGGACACAGAAAAATTTTCAGCCAAAAAATGTGTGAGAAAAAGGATGGTGTGTAGCCCACAAAACTAGACACCACCAATCTTGTAAAATCTTTTAATCACACATCTCGAGCTAGGTGTTCTGTTTCTGTGTATTCGAGGCGCAAATTAGCTTAGCTGCAGCCTCGGAATGGAAATAGGAAACAGAAAATTTTTCAGCCAAAAAATGTGTGAGAAAAAGGATGGTGTGTAGCCCACAAAACTAGACACCACCAATCTTGTAAAATCTTTTAACCACACATCTCGAGCTAGGTGTTCTGTTTCTGTGTATTCGAGGCCCAAATTAGCTTAGCTGCAGCCTCGGAATGGAAATAAGAAACAGAAAAATTTTCAGCCAAAAAATGTGTGAGAAAAAGGATGGTGTGTAGCCCACAAAACTAGACACCACCAATCTTGTAAAATCTTTTAACCACACATCTCGAGCTAGGTGTTCTGTTTCTGTGTATTCGAGGCCCAAATTAGCTTAGCTGCAGCCTCGGAATGGAAATAAGAAACAGAAAAATTTTCAGCCAAAAAATGTGTGAGAAAAAGGATGGTGTATAGCCCACAAAACTAGACACCCCCAATCTTGAAAAATCTTTTAATCACACATCTCGAGCTAGGTGTGCTCTTTCTGTGTATTCGAGGCGCAAATTAGCTTAGCTGCAGCCTCGAAATGGATTTAGGACACAGAAAAATTTTCAGCCAAAAAATGTGTGAGAAAAAGGATGGTGTACAAAACTAGACACCCCCAATCTTGTAAAATCTTTTAATCACACATCTCGAGCTAGGTGTGCTCTTTCTGTGTATTCGAGGCCCAAATTAGCTTAGCTGCAGCCTCGAAATGGATTTAGGAAACAGAAAAATTTTCAGCCAAAAAATGTATGAGAAAAAGGATGGTGTATAGCCCACAAAACTAGACACCCACAACCTTGTAAATTCTTTTAATCACACATCTTGAGCTAGGTGTTCTGTTTCTGTGTATTCGAGGCGCAAATTAGCTTAGCTGCAGCCTCGGAATGGAAATAGGAAACAGAAAAATTTTCAGCCAAAAAATGTGTGAGAAAAAGGATGGTGTATAGCCCACAAAACTAGACACCCCAAATCTTGTAAAATCTTTTAATCACACATCTCGAGCTAGGTGTTCTGTTTCTGTGTATTCGAGGCGCAAACTAGCTTAGCTGCAGCCTCAAAATGGATTTAGGACACAGAAAAATTTTCAGCCAATAAATGTGTGAGAAAAAGGATGGTGTATAGCCCACAAAACTAGACACCCCAATCTTGTAAAATCTTTTAATCACACATCTCGAGCTAGGTGTTCTGTTTCTGTGTATTCGAGGCCCAAATTAGCTTAGCTGCAGCCTCGAAATGGATTTAGGACACAGAAAAATTTTCAGCCAAAAAATGTGTGAGAAAAAGGATGGTGTGTAGCCCACAAAACTAGACACCCCCAATCTTGTAAAATCTTTTAATCACACATCTCGAGCTAGGTGTTCTGTTTCTGTGTATTCGATGCGCAAATTAGCTTAGCTGCAGCCTCGGAATGGAAATAAGAAACAGAAAATTTTTCAGCCAAAAAATGTCTGAGAATAAGGATGGTGTATAGCCCACAAAACTAGACACCCCCAATCTTGTAAAATCTTTTAATCACACATCTCGAGCTAGGTGTGCTCTTTCTGTGTATTCGAGGCGCAAATTAGCTTAGCTGCAGCCTCGGAATGGAAATAGGACACAGAATAATTTTCAGCCAATAAATGTGTGAGAAAAAGGATGGTGTATAGCCCACAAAACTAGACACCCCCAATCTTGTAAAATCTTTTAATCACACATCTCGAGCTAGGTGTGCTCTTTCTGTGTATTCGAGGCGCAAATTAGCTTAGCTGCAGCCACGGAATGGATTTAGGAAACAGAAAAATTTTCAGCCAAAAAATGTATGAGAAAAAGGATGGTGTATAGCCCACAAAACTAGACACCCCCAATCTTGTAAAATCTTTTAATCACACATCTCGAGCTAGGTGTTCTGTTTCTGTGTATTCGATGCGCAAATTAGCTTAGCTGCAGCCTCGGAATGGAAATAAGAAACAGAAAATTTTTCAGCCAAAAAATGTCTGAGAATAAGGATGGTGTATAGCCCACAAAACTAGACACCCCCAATCTTGTAAAATCTTTTAATCACACATCTCGAGCTAGGTGTGCTCTTTCTGTGTATTCGAGGCGCAAATTAGCTTAGCTGCAGCCTCGGAATGGAAATAGGAAACAGAAAACTTTTCAGCCAAAAAATGTGTGAGGAAAAATATGTGGCATAGCACATTCAATCGATGGTGGCTGATTTGGCTCCTAATTTTTTGTCGGATATTCTGCTACGTGGGTGAGAAACTATTGTGGCCTTCCCTGTGCTTTGAAGTACATGGCCTTTTCAGTGCAATTCAAGAAAACAATGAAAATTTCTCAAAAGACTTCTACGTGGAACTTGCAGTCTCATGTATTCCCCCAGAAGTAAATACTAGGACGTGTTTATTTATTTTGAAACAAAATATTACATCAAAGTTATCGGCGTTCTCATTACTCTAAAAGAAAACTCATGAAACAGACTCATATTTTGGTTTTAGCGGAGAATACTCCCTCAAGCAAAGTGTGTTATGATTCCTTTCGACTATATGGTTCTGCATTATTTATAGCACTTCCTACTGAGCCTATGAACATTTAGATTGACTAGGGTAAATGTTCTTCCAACGAAAAAAAAAAAAACAAATTAAGACAATATAGCAACGATACCATAAGTAAAATCAAATTAGTGTACACAAAAGCATATTCATCATTTATAACTTTTTTGTTTACTAGCCACCCTGATGTTTTTATCATTTCTTTTGCAGCTATAAATAAGCAATTTAAAAAAAAAAAAAAGTAAAGAAAATCTTCTGGTCGTAACCCAAATGCCACCCACAGGGGACAGCAAAAAAACAAACAACATTTCTGCTCCTCCAGCCACACACCAGCTATTCGTGCTCCCATCTATCTTTCTTAACTTAACTTATGCTGTGCATTTGCATTATAAGGGTAGCACAACATATAATCCCTTAAGCATAATGCTAATTATGTCAAAATGAAAAAAAACGCCAGCTGAAAAAAAAGTAAACATTTAATACGTAATATTAAACGTATTTCTTGTTTGCACGGGTATGCTTCCTTTTGAGTCTTTTAAGCCATAATCCTTTGCTATGTTATGCGTTTAATGACAGCCCTAAATGTTTGCTGTCAACACCATGTCGATGGCATATGTTATGTCATATGTCGCCTTTTTAAAGGTAATTGCAATCAATTAAGTATGAATGAGGAAACAAACTGGAAGCAGATTTAACGAAATGCCATGATGAACTAAATTGAATAGAAGATAAAGAAATATGATTAGCGGAGGCCGCATATGGCTTGAAAGATGTTAGATTTAGAGTTGTTTGCACAGATGACACTTTAAAATGTCAAGCGTTTTCATTATGGTCAAGGCTATAGTTGTGTACACTATTGAAATTATTTTAGTTTTTCCATGAAACAAAAATTAGCTTTAAAATACATAAAGTTTCAACAATAACTCCACTATAGCAAGGACACTTGGGATTTAATTGGAAAAGCCAAATCAGGTCAAGTGGGAAGAACAACACGAAAAGGACTTAAACTGTGCAACTAGACAGATGAATTCGGATTGCAAAAAGCTGTCTAATTTGATATTACCATGGAGATGGAAATGGTTCCTGTTAACAAAAGAGTTAACAAAAATACAACTCCATTTGGCTTTTCAGTGAACTGTCGATAGTACTTAGGAACGTAATGAGGTTTCAAAATGAACGGGAAAATAGGTCAGATTGTATCCAAAAATTTAATAAAAACTGTTGAAATTGTGAAACTTCGGAAACAAATAGAGTAAAAAACAGGAAGTGCATTCTAAAAGTCTGGAATCAAACAAAATAATTGCGGTAAAGACTAGTGTTGCACCATAATCATGCTAATGAACGCTAATGCAACAAATATTACTTCTGAAAGCTCTTAGGAGAAAAGGAGAGTAACTTTGGCAGTTACACTGGAAATCAAAGCCAGTATGACATAATTTTTCCCTTAATCCTGAGAAAAGTGCATACATCGCCGAAAGCATTAAGTGCTCAGGACTCGCGGCAACGAGGACAGCATTGTGTAAGGGACACTGCATCTAATGTGATGTAAGCAGTGTGGTGAAGCCCACCGTTCGATGAAGAGTACTGGAGGAAAATACGTGGAATACAGGACCAAATATTAAGTGCATCGTTACCAGTGAGCTATGAGGAAAACGGTCCATGTTGTCATGAGTGAACATGTGTGTAGCTTTGAGTCCATTTTTAGAGACGCCTCCAAATCGAATTGTGTTACTATCTGACATGGACTCCTTCTGGAATGATATTGTAGGAGAAAGGACTTGAAAAACTACGTTAAACACCTCTTGGCGAATAGCATTCGTAAGCACGCATGAAAAAAAAGCCTTTAATTCTAAGCCGACTTTTATTCAACTGGCAGTTTTGCCTACATACCTACATACATATTTATATATGTATATTGACAGCGATGACGGTTCTTGTCAGCTACCGCGCAATCTAAAAAAAAACGACAAATAGTCGTTGTTACCGCTTTTCAAGTACGTATTCCCATTCATTTCCTACTCTTTGATTCTCACATATTTAGCGATGGTAGAGCGCCTACTTGTAGCTTTGATCTTCACATGCTATGTTTAGGGCATAGAAGTACTGAAGGTGCTTATGGACTTGGTACTTGTTCTGCCGGATCAAACCAAGCCATTCCCACTTCACGTCGGACTTAGTTTGTCTAACTACCGCTCTGAATGTTGTCTTTACGTGAAAGTAATGCAGGTAGAACCTGGTTGGTTTTTCGACTGGCTTAGTGGTTGAATGCCAGGTTCTTTTCATTAAAGTTAAACCAAAACTGTGTATTTGGTTCTGTATACACTTCGAATTATAAAATTTACTGCAGTTTCATTATCTGGGATATTTGAAGCACTTTAACCTATTGACCTTCTTTTAAAGACTTTGAGAAGTTCATCTACATTGGAAGGCCTATCCAACCAAAATTTCATCGGAAGCCTTTAAGACAAATTGAAATGAAGCGTTATAATGGCTTATTATGACTTAATCAGATTTCCTATTGACGAGAAGCTGTCAAAAATCGATAGATTACTATTAATTGTCCGCAATTAATTCCACGTTTCATATAATGTTGCAAGTTCATCCAATTTAGCTTGTTTATCTGATGAGGGCTACTTACACAATAAGCCAAACAAACAAATCATATTAAATCACTCATATCTCAGCCCAACTCCTTGTAATATTGATGATTGATGAATAGACAGATTTTGTGAACACAATCATTCAACGATATCCGTTCAGTAGTCCTTAAGTTTCTACGTACTACAAGAACAAAACATATGATTTTTAGATTTTGAGAACATTTTACCCTTCTCTCTCTCTCTCTCTGCGTCTGTGTTCTTAAATAGAACCCTTCACAGAGTACGAGTAAACCATCCTTAAAAGCAAAATGTAATCAAAATCATTTTGATTGTTCTTGTGTCCAGTTTATGATTAAATAGAAAGTCGTACATCGGACGTTGAATGCATGTCATATGGAAGCTGCTCGAAATTTTATACACTGCATCTGCACTTTAATTTATCAAATGTCGTCCATCCGTCATTTGTTGTGGCAGCTAAAAATTTGCATAACCAACTGCAACTGGATTTTATACCCGATGCCGAAAATGCTCCCCGAGAGTTATACTACACACAGGGTGTACCGAGCAAGGCGAAGTTAATTTGAATCTCTAGCCATTTCTCTGGAGTTTTATTTGGGTCACTTTATGTTTGATAGATGCTAGTTAAATACAAAGTAAATCCAGCATAAGGGACATGAAATAATAACTTGGTGTATTCCATGGTACTCGTAAGTCGGTGTATGAAAATTATGTGCAGGAGCATAGTACAGCGTTTATTGAAGCAGTTTGGAGTCGGAGAAGTTGTTTTTTGTAAGAGCGTCCGATTTTTGTAAATAAAAAAACAAAAATGATAAGAAATATTTGACAATCTACTTTATAGCATTTAATAAAGGATCATCCAACAAGGAGTGGCATTTCTGATTCCACGCCATTGTTGAACTGTCAACATTTAACTGTCATTGTGATGACTTTGTAAAAGTAAAAACTAAGAGGTTTTTAAAATTAACATGAAAACTACCAATCTTGGTCTGGTAAAGCTATGTTCAGACGATTTCCAGATCTGCAAATATTGTCAAGTCAAGACAAAGACAAACTAATTTGCAACAATACGCTGTAGTGCGGTCAGTATACACCGTTCATAGATTTTAATCCAATTGCTCCAAATTTATTGTCAAATGGCGGCCTCTAGCAATTGTTTAACAAATATTTTGAAAAATGTCAGATATCACAATATTTTCAAATCTTCTAATCATCTGAACATAGCTTTAGAGTTGTGAAATTTCCAAGACGCCGGAGTAGTGACTAAGAGTGTGACTGACAACCTATGTGTGTCCAGACAGGAATTGATCCCCGGCATTTCGCATAAGCACACCTCTTGTTGGAAGACCCAATATAGATATTGAGGTCATTTCAGTGGAGTTTACCATTACTTTTTCGACTATCTCTGAGCCGGGACCCACGAAAATCAAATGAGTATGGCTTGAATCGAAAACCTTCGACTCAAAAGTCATTGATGTTCCACCCATGCTCGCTTCTCAACAATGACGCCATTCATCACGAAATGTTTGTTATCCTAGTCAGATAGCCAGGACCGGAGCACTGATGTCCATTTTCTCTACATGTTTATGCCATCTCAAAGGCATGATGCGCAGTTTTCTGACTAGATCAAAGTCCCAGTAGGTATACCTCGAATAGTTCGTCGTTGAATCTTCTCCTCCAAAGCCCGTCAGTGCAAACTGGATCAAATATTTTACGAATCAACCGAAGACATCCTCATTAGCTTTAGACAGAATCCATGATTCAGCGCCATACAGCATAGCTAGTATGATCAAGGACTTTTGACTTGTGAGATCCTGTCCAATTCGTCGAAGAAATAATATTGTCAGCGTACGCCAGTATTTGAAAGACTGTACCTTCGATATTGGCCTGTTTTTGCGAAACTTTTTGAAGCATGGTGTTAAAGAAGTCACTAGAAAACCCGTCACATTGCCTAAATCCTTTTTGACATCAAAGGTTTCGTTGAGAGCGTTACCGCCTCTGATAAAACAGTGAGCGTTCTTCATTGTTACTTTGCATAAATGGAGGAGTTTGGCAGGGAACATTTGAGATACACATTGTTTCCAATCCATGAAACCTGAGTAAGACATGAGTGAGAGTTGTTCACTCTCTTAGCCAATGAATGATAGGTGGCTTTCTTGTCGAATGTTCTCAGTCACATTAAGACAGTTTGTACTTGTTTTTTTCTTTAAGGAAGAAAGAATGTGTGTTGGTAAATAGTTTCCTTTCTAGACTGCATACTACCTGCCTACCAATCTAGATATACCTTCAGGTATCATTGGCTCAGTAGAACTACAATATTTTTATTTAAAATTTCCAAAAACTTTTTCACAATTCCTTTTACTTTTGTCTGCAGAATTTAAAATCCATTTTTTTCTTTCACAAAAATATTGCAAAGAATTGAATAAAAAGTTTGATTGGAGCTCTGTATGTCACTGCATCAGTGAGTCAGTAACTCAACTACTTCTGTCATGCTTTACGAAGAAACTTGATTGGGCACAGGAACAGGCTCAAAGTAGATGGCCTTACTTCTTTACTGTATCCGTATATTGTATATGCAATCTCGGACTCAACCTTCAATCCACGGAGCACAATTCTGGTCAGTATGCAGAAAAGGCTCCATGCGCGATGTTACATTGTCATCCCTAGGTCTTTGCTTTCTAATATATCATTTCAAAGTTTCTGCTGCTCAGCAGATAGAGTTTCATGGATTCATTCAAATCAGGATTTTTTAAACCAAAGCCACTACAATACTCACCAATAACAACTTAGTATAGAATCTAAACTACTTTTCAAACACCATGTGCCACTCAAGGCCTCTACCATATCCATATTTGTTGCAGAAACTTGCTTTTTCAAGAAAAGTTAAGCAGTAGTTTGTACATTGCACCAAGTTAAAACGATTCATGTTAAAAATCACTTATGTGGCACACAGAACTCTCTGTTTTTATTGTTTTTAATTATGTCAAAAAGTTCATCGGAAATTTTAGCAAAAAGTTTCGGAAAACTTCCTGCAATTCCCAATGCATTTAACAGATTCAGATTTTATTATTGCATGGCAGTTGGCACGACACACCTTTCTATAATTAAATTTTAAATAAATTCTGAAATAAGAGAAAATGAAAGTGGAAACAAGACCTTTAAATAATGCACCTGACGAATGTCAAGTTTGCACTCTGTGTAGGGTATGTTCTTGAAGTTTTCACCTTAAGTCGTTTAAGGCCGCGTGTTGAATGGTATTTATGAAGTTTGGTATAAAAAAGAAGAATGTTGGATATCTTGAGATTACAAGGCCGTCGTTAAGTATGATCTTTGTTCTATTCATTGGCGGATGATGAGGTTGTGATTTCTGTATTCTGACTGACAGTTGAAATACTTTTGATTTGATACTGAAATTCGTAGCTTGTCAAAATTCTAAGGGTGGAGCTAAAAGTCTCTCAGATTGAGTTTCTCAAAAAGTAAAGGATGAAATGTACTAAATAAAGAGGATTACAAATTTTTGTTGGATTCTGCCAAGGATAACGATGACCAAATTTTAATTGTTTTACTTGAGGACTCGGCTGAAGAGGAAGACATTTTGTGAAGGATTACATGGTAGTCATACCATTGTATACACCAATGAATTTGGGTCACAATTCTGTATAAATAGGGCGCCATTTAAGAGTCATCGGCAGATTATGAAAACTACGAGCTCAAATCTCTGAGGGTAATCCACTAAAAAGCTTGTGCTTGTGGCAACAAAATAAAATAAAAGGATTTCCGTGCTAATTGCATCGTCTACAGTTTCTAAACTCCTTCAGGTTTTAGTCTTACACACTTTCTGTATTTCTGCTCTGCCCATTAAGTTTGTATGACTACTTTCGTTGATAGGAGCAAAAGAATTGAGTCGCATATTGGTAAACGTCTTGTCGGGTCTCAAGCTACTTCTGAAATACAAACGTTTACTAAGAACACTCTTGCAGTCGTCAGGATGGACGTCTTATAGACTACCTTAAACCAAATTTTCTAATGAGACCAATAATCAGTCTTGGGACTAAGGACTAAAATTAATCAGACCAGATGGTTTTTCTGAAAAAAAATGTAATTCTGCTGAAAGCAATGACGGAAGAGTCGCATAGTATCTGATGAAATGTCCTAAACTTGATTAATGCCAATTCCTTTGAGGGCCAGTATTGAAAACAATCTTCAAGATCTTTGCATAACATTATGTTCTCGTTCAATCTGTTATTGGAAACATGAACTATGTCCATGAGAGCTCTATTTTTAATTAACTTTAGTTTCGCATTTTCTATTCGTATTGGACTTCAGTGGGCTGCCATGAGGTTGTGGCCGGTAATGATCCACATGACGAGTGCTAAGTGGGGTCTGTTAAGCTCCAGGATCTGTTTGGCTTTGGCGACATTATGCTTTGGCCAGAGTTTTCTGGAAACACAACAAGATGAGTGTGCGTTTCATCTCTGTCGTTGTAGAGTCTCGTGAAGTTTCTCTCTATGTTGTGTAACAAGAGCTAGTGGCGGTAAAACACCTGTGCCGACCATTGTGAGGTCCTGTTCGGACCCATTTCTTACTAATTCGTCCGCCAGTTCATTCCCTTGAATATATCTGTGCCCTGGGATTCAAAGGATTGAGACGTCATGGTTTGCCGTGAGTGCTGTGAGTTCTTCACGACATTGTTTACCCAATTTCGATTTGTCTCCTGAATATGTCCATACATCTTCTGAATGATTTCCTATACTACATTGAGAATTGAACATATTATGGATATCTACCTACTGTCCAGTTGAACATCAATTTTGACAAGTTTCATGTTGGTGCTCATACATTTTAGAACTGAAATTTTAAGGACAGCACAGTCATTAGACAAGAGTTGCTGAATCACTCGCTAAGATAACAAGTTATCTTTCTCCTAAATGTGCGGCCATTTGCTTGGTCCCTGTAGCTTAATTTATATATCTATGTACAGAGGGGAAAACGATTAGAATATGACGTCACAGTTACATCTTTAAAATACAATTAAAACCGAATGCTGTGATTTACCGACTATGCTTATACTGATGTGTTTATCTCTGTCTTCTTTCATGTACACCCATAATTTCTCACGAACATTAATTTATATTCCCTTCTAGGAAAATAGAAAAAAAACTAATAAATAACTTTGAACCGACATTACGATTACCTTTTCTTTTTCCGCAACGCACATGCCGCTGCTAATTATAGAGCAAAATAATTTAAATCGGATAATCCGTAACCCAAGTCGTTGAAAGTGAAAGGCGGAACGAGAGCATTTCCTTGGCATTTCCGTCCTATTAATTTCGAATATTCACCAATGTAGACGCCACATAGCCATATTAAGATTTCTATTATAAGGATTTATTATAATGGTCATGCTAATAAGGAGTGTCCACACCTTTCTCGCCCCCAGTAGGGTGTTACGACAACCCCAAAATTTATGAATTCCATAAATGTCCGCCGACTTCCGGTTCGAGAACAACAACGCCAACAACTCTACTCTTAACTGTTGGCCCTTGCAAGTTCGGTTCAAGGTGAACATTCTCATAATTATAATATTGCCTTGCAAATGTCATGGGACCTCTGGCCAAAAACTGAAAACCAACGGCAAACACGCGATGGGGTGAAACATAATATCCGTCCGACCATTTACTATATAAAATTAAAAAAAAAAAAAACGAAACAGACATTTGTTCATAATTTTCATAAAGTTATAAAAATGATGTAAGGTTAAATGAAAAATTGGTGTTTTCTTTTTTTGTTGTTGTTGTTGTTCGTGGTTGATGGCGGTAGATTATTCATTTCAGTGGAAATTACCACACTGGGCGATGTCTGTCGGGGTTATGGCCCTGCTGTCCTTTAATAAACCGATTAGGATTTATAAGTGGACTATAAAGTTATAAAGAAAAACTGATTTATTAAAAACTCAACCTAAGGTCAAGCTGACTGCTAAAATCATTGAAAATTTATCAAGAGCTCGGCATCAGGCAGGTGGAGTTATTTATTGTTGCCGATTTGCACTGCAATTATTGTCAACCACTTGCACTATATTATCATGGTTGCCCTTTCGGATTTTTTATTTTACGAGTGTCCTCGCTTGGATGCACTTCTCAGTAAAAAAAAAAAAATCTAAGATATTATTCAACAAGGTCCTCTGATGTAGGAGAAGTATTTAAACGAGGGTATGCCGTGAACATAGAGTTAAAAATAGCTGCTGAACCAGAGTCTAATTAACGCCCAAAGCGATAAAGGCCATGTTGTGAAACGTCGTAATTCCAATGTAATGTCACTCCGATGTTTAAAACTCGAAAAAGGAAAACGCCATAACCGCGTAATGTAATGTCATATCACATAAAAGTTTAATTTAAGCTGTTTTGTTTTGTAATAATTTTATTGACGATATACTCGGAAGGCACGTGAAGAATTCTATTTCCTTACGCTCTATATAAAGGTTTTTAAAACTTTAACGACATTCCAATGTCGTGTCATACATTTGGCGAAAACGATTTTGTACTTTCCTAATTGAGTCATGAATAGTCTTGACACTCACGATTGCAATGTCGATGGAAAACGTTAGCTACTCTAGCAGAATTGGTCCAAGCGTCCTTGTCTTCTTTAACATTTGAACAAATTCTACGAGACGGAAAAGCCATCGCGAGAGGAATGATCTTTCGAGAGTCTTTGGAGCTCCTAATTGACACAACTCAGCGGGTTATTATCTATTCATTCGCGAATCTTGTCGCTCCCATGAGTAAGTGTCAAGTTTGACAGCTATGGCGTTGAGGCAGTAAATGACTTCGGCTACTCTGTCGCAGTTGTCAACTTTGACAGAAACACCTTTGCAGAAAAAGAACAAAGATTTTGGAACTAGGAAGACACATAAGACCCGAAAACTCTAAACAAAAAATCACTCTATCTGCAGATGCTCTCATTTTTGCAAATGGCGTCTAATGTCATCGTGTTTTTGACATTAATAAAGTAAGCAGAAGCAGAATACACATTGACAGAGCATAGATCGCTATATCGAAGAATAATGTGTCAGTATACTTTTAATATCGTGAATTTCGTTTTCAATTCCTTTTTTCGGCTCAAGGACACTGGCTAAGGCTAGTGCAGCAATTCGGTTGTAAATATTGCTATTGTGGGTGCAGATGTCCTCAAGATGTTACCTTAACAATGACATTTGGTGACAGAAGTTGCCATACAAAATGGAAACAATCGAGGGAGAACTTTTGCGCTTGATCATGAACTCAATCAAAAGCAAATGAAAATGTCCTTCCGCTTGATGCGCGCACAAGAAAAAACTGTAAAGCAAATGGCTACTAGTAATGTGGCAATCATTCGATAGGTTTTGGCTTGGGTGATAAATGGAAGAGGATCTCCATTGACTTGAAATGTACAACTGAACATAGTTGTCTAAGGTGCTTAGCTGGTGGGTTTGCTTCCAACAGTTGCTGTTGGAATATAGCTAGAATCAAGAAGAGTTTGTTTGGGACTTTACTTACCTGCCAGTTGCACCAAAATTTTTCGACAATTTTCCATTTATTTCTTGCTATTCCTTTGTCAGATATAACGTTGTCGGATATAACGATCGCCAGTTATAACAATCGTATTTCCTTGGTCCCATCTGCGTCGTTATAAGCGACATCCACTGTAATACTAGAACTAATAGCAAAGACAGCATGCAACCTTGTGGTGTTTTTAGATTTCATGGGTTTTCGACACATTTTTGCCATAATTAAGACCCTGATTTTGCTAATTTGAAATTTAGCGAACAACATCAATAAATATTAATCGCTTCAGAACGAGTTCCTTCCATTTGCTATGCATTGACGAGCTCAAATAAGCCTGCAAAAGCTTACAAAACGAGTACCCATTTGAATGAAATAAAGTAGTTTGTTTTGAACCTATTAAAGTGTATCTAGTGGGCCATCGAAGACATGCTGGGAAGTACTTCCCCAAACATCTTACTCCCACTCTAACAACGTACATAACTTTCGCCTAACTACAATTGAAATTAGTCAGCAGGAAACCTTTGCATGCTGTCATGTCGTGCATATTTCCGGCGAATGATAACGCAACTTTAACGGGTTGATTCACATTAATCTCACTCGGTGGTAATTAAATTTTCGTCTTTTATAGGCTCTCATGCCTGGTCAACTGGAACAAATGCTCTAGTGGATATATTTCGAATCATACTGGATCATAGTTGAGTAGCCCACACTGCTTTCAATACTTGTACAAAATAAAAATAACCCATAAAGCCTATAATCTTGATTGCTGAATGGACTATCGCCAGCCGTATCCAGCAGGCAAAATGTCAACGGACATAACATTTTTTTGATGGATGATGACACTTCAGTGCATAACTATATTTGGGACGCAATAATGTGATGTCAGTTGCAAGAGTTGCCGAGGCGTTATCAACGCTTTTCCGTCATCACAGCGATATGGTTGAAAACTTAAAATAACAATTCCTCTCAATATCCTACCTCAAAGGATGTCAGTTGTAATGAAACAAGAAAGTTTTATACTTCAAACGTCTCACCAGGCGTCACACTGGGACGCCACATGCGTAATATCTGGTTATGATTTATTTCTCTGTTTGTTTGTGTGGCCGTATCCTTTGTATGTCCTAAATGTGACTTATATTGCGGCATGAACGTGACATAAGTAGTTGGAGAGGAAATCGCTATTTTAACAAATGTTCAGTTCAGCAGTGAAATATAAGTCGGTAAACCCCCTTTAAACTGAGTAGAATGACGCCGACTGTCCAACAAAAGTGGAATATTTGCGCAAAACTTTGAATAACATTTTGTTTACAATAAACCACCGAAACGAGGACGTATTGATTTCCGAATGATGTAACATTTGTTTTCGCATCTCTTCACCCGTTTGACTTGCCGAATCGAACAATTGAATTTGGCTCCTCCATTCTAAGTTTACAGATACTTTTAGAAATCTTTGCGATTTCTAAAGACGAATCCTTGGTGGATTTATTTCACGAAGGTTGACGACAGAAGGAGGACCCTGCCTAGATGTCAGACTGTAAAACCTAACCATCAAAACGTTTCATTGAGGAGTCCGCGATGCAATGCGATTCTACGACAATTCTATCAAAATCCTAATTCCCCTTTCAGTCTGCAGTGAGTCTGCGATAAAGATGAATTTTATAGCTTTTCATGGAAAATTGTTTATCCTCGGAAAAACGTAGAAAGAAGAAGAAAGGACGCGTTTTGGGTTGAACTTTAGCCACCGCTGCGAAATGCGGATATGCTACAATCGTTGTTTTTAATTCATAAGGATAGCTGGCGATAAAAACATTTGACTCGGGATGGTGACCCGAATTTCTTGGGTTTTTTGTCGTTCTTATTATTCTCTGGTTTAATTCGAAATCATAGTCCGAAACTTTTGCAACCGCAGCACTGTGGTCGGATGCTGTTGGGTGTGCACACAACATGATGGGAGTTTGGAAAGAGAAATAATAACTACACAGCAACAAGGATAACAAGGAGAAAGTTTGTTTTTTTTTTTTTTTTGCTAATTTTTTACACCAACTCTGTCTGGTGTACTTCCTTAAGGATGCAACTATGTGACACCAGAAGGAAATGAGCTCCCCACTCAGTTGTCATGGGCAACATATGGAAATTAAATAAAACTTTTGAATAATAAATTTCGATTTAAATATGGTTTCAGGGTTTGGGGCATTATTGCCTCAAATAAATTCTCAACACATATTCAATAGAAGAGTAATTATTTCGATAAAGCCAAGACTTCGAAGGAAATTATTTCACCTTCTTGTTGGGAAAAGTTGTTGGGAAAGTTTTCCATAAATGTTCTCAGTCGAGTTCGGGTGCTTCTACACACATGTGGCATCAGGGGGTCTTAGGTTATGATATTCTAGATACCTGCTTCTAATGTCTTTTCCTAATTAATATTCGAAATGCGATCTAAGTTTGTGCTCCGTACTTAAAAGTTTAAGTTCTTTTCTTAAAGTTTCTAGTACAACCACCCACATATGTATGTGTAACAGCAAGGATATTGAGAAATTGATTCCGACTATGCATTATCCAAGAGATTTCGTAAAAACTGATGTAATTTGAAATCTTCTCTTGATGTGTTCTGAGAGTATTTGTGGCAGCGCATGCATTCAAGTTTTAGTGACAGGATATGCTTGTATGGAGGAATGCCATAAAATACTTCGCCAAAAGAGTTTTGTCGTAAAAACCTAGGTGGAAACCTCATTAGGAGGAGGAGGATGAGAGAGAACAACCTATCGCCACAAAGGATTGTTGTTCTACTATTATTTTTTAATGGTAGCAATGGCCCTTAAGCTATGACATTTATTATCCTATATTGTTGAGATTTATCAGTCATGGAACTCTACCTGGAGGACCTTTATAAGTGCAATCTGTGCGTATTTATATCGAAACTGCAAGTCTGGTAGCAGGAATTAAACGTTTCCAGAGCCACAGTTCTAAACGCCTTCAGTTTATCAGTCGGTGGAGACTAATAATTTGAAGCAAGGACTGTAGTGCAATGATAGTCTACATAAAATGAACATAACCACAAGTCTGCGAGAATGAGCCTGATGTCGTGCCTCCTGACAATATTTGCTGTCCACTAAATCCAGACCTTGTACCAGTCGTTAATGCCTACATGAAAGGCATGAATTCACAAAGAGTTCGACAGGCACATACTGTGTAGACCAACTAAATATCTATGATTCTGAACTAAGTAATTTCGGACAAGGAGTTGGTACTGGAGGAACACGTTACCACCACTACTCTTCTCGATAATGAATTTAGTTGAAACTAGGACGCTCTGGAAAAAAGATGATATCGTCTAGTAGGCAATTAGCGAATTTCTATCTGAAACCACTGCCCCATTCCTAAGCACTCTTAACAAGTGGAGTCTATATGGTTTGAAAACGTATCTAGGCTATTAAATTTTCTCGTGGCAACCCCCAATTGCCTACTGGATAAGGATTCTAGATTAGTGGAAGTTACCAAGCACCAAGAGCTGCCATGGATATGGAAACAAAAGCTAGAAAGAAACCGGTCGACACAACAATATCTTGGTATTCCAAAAGCCAACTGATAAGAAATGGAACTTGATCGCATCCCGTTTTATTTCCTCCAAAGAGAATGACTAATGTTAGTCTCGGAGGTATTCCGTCCAATGCGCTACTATATAGTACAAGTCTGGCTTTATTTTGAAACTACATTCATACCATTATGTGGAATAGAAAATTATTCAAATAGCTGCCTCGGCTTCGCTGGCAGTGCTTCAATTTTTGAAGACACCGTCCAATATGTATGGCATTATTCCGTCAATAGATTCTGTAATATCGGCCTCGGGCTCATGCAAAGTGGCGTAGACTAAGGACTTGACGAAGCCCCAGAGAAAATATTTGAGTCGTGCCGTGTCGCTCCACATCTGAGACCACTGACGCCGTTTCTTCCTGATTTCGAAAGAAATAAGGAAGTCAATGTTTGTGGATGCATTAATGGTTGGTCGAACATTTGTGGATTGTGTGTAATGACAATTCTATTTGACATAGTCGCTAAGCCAAAAATGGGCCTCGTCTAAGTAGATGTTCTCTCTGCCAAAATCTGGATCTCTGGCCAACATTACCAGTGTCTACTTATCGAACTCATGGCGCTGCCTATGTTCATCCGTATCAGTTGAGTCTCTGGCGATACCCAATTCAGCTGATTGTGGGGAGCAACTGAGCCGGAATTTCGCTAATATTTTTCAATAATTTTCACACGTTCGGCAAGCGTGAAACGATGCCCGATGAAATGGCAAATCTTGTTTAATATTTTGACAGCTGGGTGTCATTGATAACACTGACAGCTGCTGAAACATAACAATTAGTAAAAATAACACTACTATCTGGTCATCCTATTATTAACAAGATGGCGTATAACTCCTCCATGCCAAAGGTGTTATTTTCTTTGAAAAACAACTCAGCTGGGAACTGAATATTTAAGACGGAGCTAGAAACATCTCGACTACCCTCATGAACCTCTCGTGCGCTCAAGTGTTTACTGTTTACTACCCTTATAATGTATAAACACAGTGGGGGCGTTAAAGAATTTAGAAAGAAAAGGTAGGAGGTACCGATGAACTAAAATAAGGAAAAATAGAACCTGACAATTCATTTCACATTTGTGTTCTATGGCTTAGGAAAAAATGTCCATGTTTGACGGTACGTCTGAAGATAGACTTGAAGGTAAACCGCTTTTTCGACAAAAGAGCCAAGCTCTGGCAAATCCCTTTAAGTGATGCAAAAAGCACTTTTTAAAACTTTTGCTACGAATACCATACTGTTGGTCATTGAGGAGTTTTCGTTTTCGTGAGGAGTCAGCGTTTTCATGACCTTGGAAAGAAGGGAAATAAATGCAATGGATCAGTAGCTGGAGCGAGAAGAAGATTCGCTGGACAGAAGCTGATTTCCATCTTTCATCATGGTTTCCGGTTCTTCCCTCTCTGCATTACAAAAGACCTTACTTCTGGTTCAAGTGTCTCTCTGTCAACCTAATCAGCCTGGAAATCTACTAAAGAGTGCCGTGGTTATCGCTACACTTATTTCGCTCTTTTCTAAACCCAGTTCATTCGAAAGAACATATCATCGACGAAAACTGTCACATTTACTCCTTTAAGTTCCGTCTTCCCCTAGTGGTTAAAAGACCATCTGCATATCAATTCCCTTGTTGTTTGAAGCCTACACGATTTTCCTATCGCCAAGGAATCACAAAGGACCTGAAATGACTCCTCCCAGAGGAGTAGTCCTCGTATCTGATTTCTTAATGGTGTTCTCGCCGATTCGTGAATTTATTATCCTCCTGCAAAGCGCTTGTTTAATCCAAGTTCGATCCCCTCTAGAACTGTTTTAATAGATTCTGTTTTCACATGCAAAACAGTTCGTCATTATACGGATTGAAATCTAGAGGTAGAGGGTGGAGGATGAGTTCTGTACATTTTTTTTTCTACCAACATGCATACAAGTACTTGTATTGATAGTAAAGCACGCTGCAGCGTCTCAATGAATTATGTGAACTCCTTTTTAAGTAGGTAATCCATTCGTGCGAGTCCTTGCATTCGCCTTGTATGTGAAGTGAAGTGTATTAATGCCATCCCAGGTGTCGACTCTTGATACCATTTAACAATTCTCTGAGTGCTGCTACTGACGGTTCTTGTAGAAATGAAGGCATTGAGCATTTTTCTTAGACTTTCTGTGCAGGTGAGTGTTTTCTATCCTCCATAGAATTGGAGGGTATTTCCAAGGCAGGTTCATAGTTCTCTTCATCCCTTATATGGGTTAAATGGAGCGTAATGCATTTTCGGGGAGCTAAGGGTTTGGGTACTTGAGTGGTTTTACGAAGGGGTGGATGGGTAGAGTTGATTAGGTAATTGAAGAAGTCATAGCAGTTCTGCGGCAAATTAATTTTCAGCACATACCTATACAAGTGTTGGCCTCTACAAAGAAGTGGTTAGCTCCTTAAAATGCGTATACCACTTCATAAACGAAGGGATATTCATTTAGGTGGTGAAATTAGTGAATTAGTTTTAGATACAACTCACAAAGTTTGCATGTTACAAATGCGTTGTTCCAACTAGTCACTGTGATTTTTAGTCAATTGCCTTATCCCAATCAAGCACTAGGAATGCCAATAGTATCGTATGCTTTGAATTGATCCTGACATTAGCTTCTCCCACCAATGATACAGAAGAGTTTTTTTGTTTCTTTTGATTTCGACGTCCAAATCAATTCCAATTTGTGTTTGTGTTTATTCTAGGCTTCCCCTCGAACATCCAAATGCTTTGATATCCACTTGCACATAAAAACGAAAAAAAAAAGAAAAGAAAAGTCCTTGTTTTACCTATTCGTGCATTGCACCAAATCTAGTGAATGAGCACTGTTAATTTTTTTTAGCCAATTGCAACAATAGATACATTTTTTAATTGTTTTTTGGTTTTTTTGGTTTGTTTTCTCTTTTAATAGCTCCGCAAGCCAGCATCTACACTTTCAATTCCTGGCTCGATGAAAACACCTTCCATTGCGAATCGGGAACAGATCTCATCTGGATGCAACGAAGAGGCTGCCGAAGCGCTAGTGGGCATCCACTCCGACTACCCAAGGTTCGTACGACTATGAAAATAATGTATTATTGTTGTAAAAATATTAGATTGCATTGTCTACGATTTTGTTGAGCAAAACACAGATTTTTTTATCAAGCCTAAGGATATACAAGCAGGCTGGCTTTAAGTTCTTTAATCCTCGACAGATGTTTAGTGATACACTGGTACACTAAGTGATAGTATTTTTCTTTAAATATTCATGAGGCTTGGTTGTTTACTCAAATATTTGATCCTGAGCTCCCGCAACTTGTTTGAGTGTATTAGACTGAATGTTGGATGCATATCGCTCCTGCGCCATTTTTCCACTGCAGCTGCTCGAAGGAAACCTGTAGCTGTATACCGCCTGTCCGACAGTTTCATCAGGAGGCCTTTTCCGCAAACCTTTATCGCAGGAATTTACTTCTTTACTTCTTTACTATATCATTTCCTTCCAATACACTTCCCTATACATATACTTTCCTTTCCCTCGAACTTTAGAAGTGACCTCACGGTCAGATTCCCAACCAGGATGGAGTGGGAATCAGGCAGACGAATGAGTTCGAGACAAACATTTTTTTCCGACGGTTCTAAATGGACAGTGGGGTAGGGGTGGGGATCTTTCCCGATTCGCTTAACATTGCCATGTCTTAGCCGCTGCTTGACTCAGGCGGAGATTCTCCTTTTAAGAGCAGCCTTCCGTATACTAGAACTGTAGTCATCCTCATTGGCAGCCAAACAGTAAGCAAGGCTATTCTGTCAGTCACTACATCCTCCAAATTAGTAGAATAGTATGTCATCGGTTCAGGAATAGTTTCCTTTGGGTACCAGGTACAGTAGCATCGTAGGAACTGAGAGAGCGGGGATCTGGCCCTAATAGCTCCCTTCTTGAGGTTGTTAGTGTACCGCTGGGGCATCTTAAAGGTAGTATCTTGGCCCACTATATGTTATATGCTGATTGTAGATGGGAATGGGGACCGGTGTAATATCCAGGCAGTTACAACCTAAATACTACTGGAATAGCACACAAGAACTATTCAAGAGAAAACGGACAGATTCTGGCAATTAGTTCTGAGCGCTGGCCCTAGCTACAATATCCCTAACAAAGAAACATTTCTACACTTCCTATGTGAGTGTCCAGCCCTAGATACGGCCAAACAGCGTGCATGAGGGAAGCCCTTTTTTGACAACATATCAGAATTAGAGGTGGCTAGCATTGTGGAAAATGTCAGTTTCCTCAATGTAACTGGGTGGATTTGGCCATATATCAGTTAACACCATTCTACACTCGATAGGTCACAAGAATCGCGGTAGTCAAATGGCCCTTACGCGCAAAATATTTTGGAGCACAATTTATGGACACTTCTACCAACCTACCAAACTACCTTCTAACTGACGAAACACTAAAAAAAATTCTACGATTTCACGAGGACGACCTCATTTAATCTTAATAAAATCTAGGACCAGGGTTGGGATGGTCAGGCTCTTGCATAGAGTCACCTTAGTTGTTTGAGAAAGGATTTAGTTATTTTTGATTATTTGATAACAAAGAATGGCAAAATGTATTCTTTGCTGCATCTCCTCTCTCCTATCATACTGTCTGATTAGAAAGGTAGACAAGAGTTTTGTTTTGAGTTTTTATCAGAGTCATATCCGGCAAGGATCTGTTTATGGGTGTTGTATGGAAAGAGTATCTGAAAACGACAACTAACGCCACCAAATATGCCCTGAGCGGATTGTAACACTACACACATAGTGTAGATAAATTGCGTTTGTTGACTCAAGCATTATCCATCAGAAACCCCATGGGAGGCTTGCCTTTATCGCACTCAATAATGAGTTGTCTATCAAATTCCATCATACGGATTGTGGTTGATTAGAAAATTACCCTAAAGCATGGAATACTAGCCTGTGGCAGGGTTTTTATATTCTAGTGAACAATATAAATATTGATTCCTCCTTTTTGGAGGTGCACCCATTGACCAGGATCAAGGCTTCCTTTGTCATAAGAATAAAGTCAGTCTCTCATACTATCTGATGGGGATTCTGAACACTTAGTTGCCTGTAATTTGTCATCGTTATCATCGGTTGTGACATGCCACGAAACGGGGGCGAATTTTTTTTGGAATTTTTCCATGAACTGAAAATCATAATGTCAAGCGACTGTAGTATCCAGAAGCATCAAACCAAGACCTATGTACGTTTCACCACGCTTCCACCTAAAACGAACATCTGACAAACCTCCAAGTGTATAATTGTTATTAAAAAGCTTACTGTGTTAAAGTAAAGGTATACTGAACAGTATATCCCTTCTATTTAGATGAAGAATATGTCTCGAACAGCATGAATGGCTGTAAAAAGCTAGCTTATGGATTCTGTAGGACCTATCGCACAAAACTCTGGTTTCCACAATGTCCATATCCATAGGCGATTCGTGTCGATCGTCCATACTAGTGGTAAATTTTAAAGTTCCGTGTAGACCTTCATTGCCTTTGAGCATTCGAATCCGGTAAGAGGTTTTCTTCAACGAAATCAACAAAGATCGAAAGCCAGAACTTTTAAATGCGTTCGAGAAAATATCGTAAACTACAGCATAGTCTTGGTTCTGCAAAACCGCCTTAATTGGCGAGTCCTTGAATTCGTTGATACAACAATGTTTCTAAAACTCTAAAAACAACTATTATGAGGCTTATAATCATTGGGCTTCGGAGTTAGTGAGATTGTTTAATTTTTCCTGTTTTGAGAGTCGAAATTTCCTTCACTTTGCTGACGCCTATCATACTGCAAAGTGCGCCATCTTTTATATCGGTATGTGAAAATTAAATAACTTAAAAACTAGACCACCGATTTGCATATGTAAGATATTTTTATTTAAGTTAGTCCTTTACAAAAATTTAAACTAATTTTTGAGACCAAACTTCAATCAACTGGCCGCCTCTTTTGACCAAAGAAAAATGTGTCCTTTTTGCTGCGTTTTACATTACCTTTTCAATCATCTCGTGCGGTACAGCGATGATTTCAGCACGAATGTTTGCCTTGAGCTCGTCAATGGTCTGAGGCTACCTGGGGTACACTTTGCTTGTCAAATAACTCCACAGAAAGAAGTGGAATCTAGAGTGTAGTCAGGCGGTGCTTGTTGGTCACGATATTTTCAACGATACGCACGCTGAGTTAATACAACCGAACGACTAATTTCAATGTCCACCGTCACTATTTCGGCTTATAGTTTTGGTATGAGACGATACATGGTTACAATTGTACTGAATTGACGTTTCAAAAACATGTCTACTTATGTCAATCGGCTAATAAATGTCAAAGTTATTCAATATTTACGTACCGACCCCGAACACTGTGAGAAACGTTTCTAAAATTTGTGTAAATAGGACTCTTCAAGTCTTGGAGTTATTATAGTACGAAATACATTAAAATACTCCAAGGTTTCATTATCGATAATCGCACTTAGCAAATAGCAAATTTTAATATAAGGTCCTTGTCCTTGCTGTTTCAAATCGTAAGTTGTTTGGATTTGTGCACAAAATCATCCGGAAGGTAAACTTTCAGTATTGAACCTTTTGCAACTGCAAGAAGCACTCATATCCTTCATTAGTTTTCGAACTGAGTTTCACCCTCCTTGTCTGTTCATTTTATCCGGAAAGAAAAGTCTGTTTTCGTTCACCACAAATGCTCCAAATTGTCTGTCAATTTCTCATTCTCCGGTTAAACGTGGGATATACTTAACCCGCAGTTGGGTTTGTTTTTATTTAAACGCTGAAGCCTCCATGCCCCTGTGTTCAGTCAATCCATCAGTTTGGATTTTCCTCAGAGCGTATTCGATCCCATCCCAGCAGTATTCGATGTTAAAGCTGTCGGATTAGGCGGTTTTATTACGAGTATTTTCACATTTCCAAATGAAGTATCGGCAATGTTTACCATGGCTGCAAAATTAAAAAAAAAAAAATAATGATTTGCCTCGCCTCTTGTAGGTTCTACCCTCATACACTGCACACGCTGGAGATACATATATTATATTTCCCCACAATTAGTCTTTCGTCTGTTCCCCAGCACTCAGGCACATACTATGCCATAAGTGTCGTATATAAGCACTCATATATCGAAAACTGTATTCGAAAAAGGAGCCCCCATGGTACGAGTATCTATGCTTGAGTTGAGTTGATTAAATTTGATGTTTTTGATGAAACTTAGTGCTGTGTGCTGTTGTGAAGTTTATTTTGTACCATAATTTGTACTGCACACGAGTGCATCGGAAAAGGATAGTGGTTGCAAAGTCGCCATCATTATGAAGTCCCGAAACGGGGTCACTCTTTCACATCTGAAGTCAAATGCTTTTTATTGACATCCTTGCGTGCAAGTTGGATCTTTGCTTTTTAGTTTTCACGAGAATATCTCGTACAATACGGAGGAGGAAATCCTGTTTCTCTTATTTATTGGATTAAAGCACGCTCTGTGGCTGTACTCGTGCACATATGTTCATTTCGGATTTATATTTCAACAGAAAATATGGTTCACTGAATTATGCATGTAATGTATAGTTTAAAGCAGCAAATGTTTATATTTTCGGAGAGGAATGGTGTTCTGAAAAGTGGTCGATATAGAGATAAACGGTTATCCTTTCCTTTTCAAGAACTCGCTCAATAGTTTTTGGAGGAAATGGATGTGTACACTATTTACACAACTCAATTGCAATCGGATTCGAATGGTAATTCGATGGTATACTACTTAAGACAAGTTTAAGGCTCTTTTAAATGTCACGAACGAGTTACTCGCATTAGGAGTAATCGCGGAACTCAACTCAACCGTAAGTGCAATGTCCAAGCGTCGCCCTAGAATTCTAGGTGAAACTAAAGTCAACATGGCTATACATTCAAATATCAAGTATCAGGGTTTATGGTTCCAGTCTATTCCATTCTTTTTTCTTTGAGATCCAGGTCATGTCCAACTTCCAAACCGAAACAATTACAGCTTAGTTTGGTTGGGACAGTACGTTCTAAGTGAGAAGATTCCCATCGAGAACGACGGTCTTTGCTTGATTTACCTCCACTGGGGTGGATTTTGGTATCATTCGCACTGGAGCTTCGATTACCTTAAGCAACATTTATCCTTTAAATATTCATTTATCCAACATATATCCTTCCATGGATATGCAGTCTAATGCAATGACACCGAAACTTTGACTAGACTCTGAACCTAGATTGGGCTATAGTCGAATCTTCAGGGAAGGCTCTGAAACTAGTTCAGTGCTGGTGTCTTTGTAGAGACGCGCTTCACTACTCGTAAGACAAGCATGCTTCTGTTTTTCAAGTCGAAATCTGTGTTATCCTAATGGCTACTGACTATATTGTTAAGAACAGGTGAAGCGGTTGGAGTATCTCAGTCTGTAGCGACAGTCAGGCTGCGCTTAAGGCCTTGCTCAACTCTCCGACCCATTCCACAGTAGTTCGAGAAGGCAAGAACTATTTGACTCTTGTATGGGTCCCAGGTCATACAGTCATTGCGGGAATTGAGATCTCCGATGAGATTGCTGAACATGGCTTAGAGAACGATTTCTCAGGACCTGATCCTGCATTTGGATTTTCCGCATCCTCGGTCAGGACCTCGATTGACGATTGCGTCTCTCACGAACACAATTGTGTGTGGCATGACTTAGCCTTAGACTTAGCTTTCTTTCGCTAAGCATCTTAGTATGCTAGGCTTAAAAAACAGTTCTGTCTGCGATGCTTGTGGGGGTGGAGACGTAACTCCAGATCATTTCCTGCCTTTGCTTGGATCAGGTAGCATATAATTACTTTCGCGTCTAATGTGATTAGAGCCGATACTATAAGCTCTTCATCGTCTCAGTGCATTTGAGTGCTTCACTGATGCGATTCCTAACCTTAACTCCCTGGTCAGGCCAGGAATTTTTACTTGAACAGTGAAATTAATAAGGTTAAGGGCTTTATCTTGACAGAATTTTTCTTCAACTTTACTTCATCTTCTTTAGCTTCCAGATTGTGATCCATTTTTGTGTAACTAAAATGAATTACTTGGCGTTATCCGGGTGTTCAAGTTGATTATATTCACATTGACAATATTCATTTTCAGATATATCCTTGTCGCATACCGGATCAAACTTCAAAATACACTATCGTACATAAGTTGCTCCCTGGATAGGACAGATAAAGGAAACTCTCCAGATAAAGTGGCATTGCCCTATGGTGGTCCTTAAAGTTGTTTATGTGGACACTGCTAAAGGATCCCGAGCGAATGATTGCTTATTTGGCGATCCTTATACGAGTTCAGTAAAGCACCTCTCAAATTTGTCTCAGGCTTTTGCTTATTTCTCTGAAGGTCCACTAAATCCTTGATTTATGCATTCGCAACAGTTCTAATGAAGCAAAGTCGTTAACGCGATTTCGGTTATCACATCTACATAAGTTTCATTTCTCTTCAAGCGATATTCGAACTCTAGTTCCTCTTTTACAGTTGAGATAGCTGCCAATTGAAGCTTCCGATGCCCGTCTATATTCGGTCGAACTTCTGAACTTCTTCGGCGACATAGGCCGTAAATTGGCACATTGTGAATTCATGGTATTCTACTTGAGAATTCGAAACGTGTTATCGAAATTTTTGAACGGATGCAGTACAAAGGCTAAAACCAAGCATGGTAGACACTTCAAGTATTAATATCGTCCTCACTTGGCTGGCCCGTGTGTTCCCTACTTGGGTTTTCAGGCCACATCCAATCATCTTAAATCTCAAGATGTCACTTTTACAGCGTCAAGTCAAGTTAGACTAATCTACGATTTTGAGGAACGAGGAGATTTTTACATTCCAGAATCCAACCATTGTCACTTATTTTTCTTTCTGATCTTAAGCAGTTCGTTGCCCTTCCTTATTTGCTTCTTCCAAGGAATCTTTCAGTTGATATAGTAAGGAGGAAGTGACTAGGATTTGCTAACAGAGCTGCAAGAACCTTGGCTTTTAATCAAACTACTCGTAGTGACTTTTACTTGTTATTTCGTGAGCCGACATCTATCCCTGGTGCTTCTACAGAATCATTGCTAAACATTTACCATCCATCGTCTAATTTCTCTGGAATAAGGACCTAAGGCGATTTTTATCAGCGTTTGGTAGTGAATGCTTTTGCAATGTAGGGCACAACTGGGATGGTTATGAATTTATCGTAACTTTCCCTAGTTGCTCATGTGACATCTGACTGTGGCTACCGACGGTCATAATAGACCTCTTGGTCAATTGAAAAAAAAAAAAAACCAACAAATAATTGCCGCTAATAACCAATGTAGAGCTGCTCCCAGCCATTCGTGCTGTGCGTTTTGTATTCCTTAAACAAATGGAAGACGGTTTTATCACGTTCGATAATCTACCAACATATTTCTTCACCTTCCTCGTGTTGTCGTGTTCCCTCTGACTGTGTTCGAAAATGTTGATTTATTTTTGTCACTGAACTTAATGTCGGACCT
This sequence comes from Xylota segnis, assembly GCA_963583995.1. Lineage (NCBI taxonomy): Eukaryota > Metazoa > Arthropoda > Insecta > Diptera > Syrphidae > Xylota > Xylota segnis. Next base: position 40,933,095 of record OY757237.1, read on the forward strand.
ATAAGTGGGCTATAATTTCTCTGAGATAGGGATAATGTGAAACACGACAAGGAACTTGAACTCAGCTTGGACCTTCTGTAATACACTGAAATCGCCCCTGGATGCAGAAGTTTATTAACGGCTCTACTTACTTACATAATAAGTCCAAGGTAATACATAACAATTTGATCTTGTGATAAAAGAATAGAACGTCCAATGAATCGAAGGTCCTTTCATTGTCCTCGGTTCGAATATAACCTACATTTTCCCCCCTTTTTTTCAAGTGATATAGTCCCATCTATTGATTTTGCAGAGTGTACACACATATGCCATACAAAGAAGTTATTATAATTAGATCCGAGACATCTGCAGTTGACCTATAGCCGTTTGAACTTTGGCCACAAGCCAATGCAAATATAAAAATGTGACATAGTAATTAATCATTGTGATTTGCCCAAGAGTAAGCCCGCCTTTGACCCCTTTTAAAACACGTTTCTGTGTGTTTTTTTTTTTTTTTTTTGTATCTGAATAATTTATCCGTCTAATTCTCTTTGTAAATTAAACGTAGACCAACGGAAGGCAAACAACAAGTGAAACTAATTAAAAGGATATTTGTCACTCATCCAAAATGGAGTGCAATCAGAATGGATAAAAAATTGATTACATTCCATTCCACATAATTGTATGTTGCATATACTACAAGCTCGGTGTATAGTTGGGCCCAAAAGGTGTGCCCCCAGGTTGGCTCTGGTACTCGTATATGAAAGATTTCTGTTTAATTTTTTTTTGTTTTTTAATAAAAAATATATCCCTCCTGCAATTGAAAAGCAAAGGAAAATAAAAACTACCTCAATCTACGGTCTTAAGAAATTTCCAAAGAGAAAGAAAATGAACATAACTACCACAGTGCGTGTCAGGGGGTGGATAAAATGTCTGCGGTGTTTAACATTTCACAAGATAAACAAAAATTTTAAGGCGGTGTTTACTTTGGTTATTTGAATGTTTGACCAGTCTAAGTTCCATCGGCGTCGCTGAGAAATGAGCTTCTTAGTGTGTTGACGAATTTATCATCAAAGCGAACTCGGTACACTCCTCGGTGGCAATGTGCTTTGAACATCAAAGGAAAACAATTATTTTATTTTAGGCACTCGAGCGTTATTTCATTTTAATTACAATGTACAGAAAAAATTGTCTAGAAAGATATAGGTTAGTGGTGAAAAATATTCAAATTTATTATTATGTGTACTTTAATCTGTTATCAAGTTTACAAGTTGATTACGTAATGTTTTAATTTATCGCACACTAAGGTTGTTCGAAATTCCTGTCGCCAATTTATCCTAGTGATTCGGGTCTTCTGGTAATGACTGTCGTTTCGAAATTAGTGCTACAATGGTGCCAAATACATAAGTGAATTTAGTGTAAACTGGTGTTTTGAAATGAAAAAGTATTGAATTGTATTCCATACCTTGCCCAATTTATACAAACCTTGGAGGTCCTTCACAGACAGTCTTCGTAATCATTGGTTTGTGAAAGGCTTCACTGTCTGAAATTATCTTAAGATTCACAATCCAAACGAGACAACTTTGTTTTGAAAACCTTTTGAGTTAATTATTTTTCAATTTATGCACTTAGATGTAGAGATCTTGGGATAAAATAGTTCTCGAATGTAGTAAGAGTAAATCAACATCTCTCTATATATCTGTTGCACCTGCTTGCATTGGATAACGATTTAAACTATATTTTCATCGATTCCAAGGCTTTTTTGGTAGCCCGACTATCAATCCCAGACTGCAACTTCTCATTCCTTTGAAAAACAGGAATATTTTCTATGAGCATCTCAATACTAGATTTTAACGTAACAATACTACACCCGTAGCTCAAGTGGTTAGTTTATGGGACTGCAACTTCTCATTCCTTTGAAAAACAGGAATATTTTCTATGAGCATCTCAATACTAGATTTTAACGTAACAATACTACACTCGTAGCTCAAGTGGTTAGTTTGTGGGACTATGGAGCAAGAGTTCCAGGTTCGGATCTCATCCAAAACCTCTAAAAGATTTTTTCAAATTGCCCTTCGGAGACGGCATTAAACAGTAGGCCCCTGCTATTCGTGTGGAGAATATAACACGCACAACACGAATGGTTGTGAGAATCGAGGCCTGGGTCCCACAGACCTGTTGCGCCCAAAAAAAAACTACAGCCTGGGTATATAGAAACCTTACTGTAGGTTGAAAATAGGTCAAAAACAGCAGCATTGTTCAGAAGTTTCAAGAGTCATTCACAACCTGTTCCATTCCTTCCCCTGTTGCAGACTTAGATTGAGTTTTACTAATTATTTACAGAATCAATGATTTGATTCCTCAAGCCACTGTAAGGGGCAGAGGTGGCGGATAGTGGACGATCTACACGAAAGTAGGTTAGCTGCAAGTACCCTAAAAAGTGGGCATGGCTGAACAGATTAAGGGAATCCTTACGAACTTTTTGCGACAAGACGAGAGAATAAGTGCGCCGAAGAAATGAAATCCATGTCACATGGTTTATTTTGTTGTTGCAATGAGTTTGTTACATCTTTTCCTTATTGACAAATACTTTAAGCCATATAGTGGACTCCATCGCTGAAGATGATTTTTTTAATAAATTTCAGAATTTTCTTTAAACTTTTCCAGAGCCCAATGGGAGGAGTTTTGGCACTTCAAATGCATACGAGCATACGAGGTCTTGAGTTTATTTGATCTTGTAAGGGTGTAGGCTAAGATCTTTACGGGAATCGACTGATTTGATTCATTCTAAACTTAAGCACTGCTTGTCACACTAGCACATGAACATTCAGTAGTGACTTTGTTGACTTTATCCACTCCTCGTATAGCACGTACTGGGACGATTGTTACGACCGACAATTGGAGTAAGCGCTCTTAAAGTTGCGACTATCGATTCAGGTTTTCGATAGTAATTTATAATTGATCATTCGTTAACTTCACCATGATAAAAACATAAATCTTGGTTAATGTTTTGACATTGACAGATCATAAAAAGAGTTCAAAAGTGGATTTGTAATAAAATGCAAAATTGTTATGTGCCTATTGAAAAACTGTTTATAATTTACTTATACTCTTGGAATTACTTCGGCATCACCATTGCCACCGATATAAGGACAAAACCCAGTAAGGTCTCAATTATGGCATACTGGAAATGTACAAATAGATTGCTAGAAAGGGTGATACTTATAGCATTGACGTGGTAGACAGGTTAAAACAGTAAGTTTTTGGTCCTATGAATCGGGACTCTAAGCCAGCTCTATCTAGTTTATTCGGAGATTCGTTGTCTGTAATTCTCTAGTGATCAAGGACCCAACCAAGTTTTATTTGATGATGTGTGACAAAATTTGTAGTGGATCGTAAAGTATACTTTGGTGGAAGAACTGAACATGAGTACGTTTTCCAATATTTCAAGGGCATGAAGTTCAGTCTTAAAAAGTATGGGACGCATATGTATCTTTAGTTACCGAGACTTTGGTTTGGCGTTCAGTTCAATCAGTCATGAATCAGTTTAGACTTCAAGGATCCAGTAGTGGAACTCGAATTTTCACGATTCAATATGTCATTCTGACTTAAATAAATCTCCAAAGCCATACTCCTATACTAATGTGAGTATAGTGCAAGACATGTTCCTTCTTGGAATTCAGTATATTCAGCTATCCTACAGAGTCCCCTAGTATGTTCTTATATTCTAACTGCACTACAATATAATCAAGATTGACCTAAAACAGAGCCCTTTCCATATACATATGTACTAACTTTCTTTTGGCGGTCTAGGAATCGCATCAATGGAATACTCAGAGGCAACTGGTCCATTGTACCACCTGGAAACAAAATCCTGTATTACCCATTTTCCTGGAATTTCTCACACCCTTATCTGCTGAAAGGCAGCAAGGATACCGCTGATTTCTTCTAGATGTTCAAATACCCAATCGTCAGCGCAGTTCTAGGTCTTAAAAAATCATCCTTCGAGCCTTCCTTAGCAATCCTACCGAAGAGCTCTCCTGAAATCTTAGTCTGACCTGGGACCTAGACAAGAGTCAAAAAGTTCACCCGTGCGCTTGAATTCAAGGAGTTTTTGCATTTTCGAACTACCTATTTTGGAAAGGGGTTCCACCCTAACTGACGCTACAAACCTCCACCTATTTTTAGCACTATAGACGACGGCCATTAGGATTGCTTAATTGGTTGGCTCTCGACCTCTTGTGATGAGCCCAGTTCTCTACAATCCTTGATGTCTGGGTTCATTTCATTACTATAAGGTGATGTATGCTGTTGTTGACAGAAGCCACCCAATCACCTGCTTCAGAGGTGCCTTCGTGGCCAAATCTTCACCCTCAACAAAGTAAAAATGTTTTATTAAATTTCCAAAGAAGTGTCAGGGTCTGTAATATTACCGCAATAACCTTGAAAGTGTAAATTAACTGAGCTGAACATAGTGTACTAAAATCTAGTATTATGCAAATGCTCCAGGCTGTTTATTTAATTTAATTAATTTGCGTAAAAAAAAAGATATACCCTGACGCTTCCCAGCACTTGTGCTGATGACAATTTTATCTATTGCCTTCCTGTCCTCATTTTCAATGTTGGAAACATAATTTCCTATCCTCCATTGTTCTGTGATACAGAGAATGCAACCATTGCATGTCCTGCGTGCATCTGTAGGTAAAACGATTGCATGTGTACGAGTACAGAGACAAGCATATTGTTCGTAACTACCACAATCTTCTTTTGCATTTGCATGGATTATCCTTGCTGATCCCTGGCTTTAATAGACAACTAGATTGATTGCTCTTTTCGATGGCAAGACAATGTGTCGCCAACTCTGTATTACAAACTTGGCCCTGAACATTTACAAAATAGTCACAAGAATCGAAATCGAAAAACGTACTCTCATGATGGTGTCTGGAACTCCGTACCTCTCTCTACCTACCTACCTATGTATGTCGTATGTCGTAAGGCCATAAAATAAGGGTTAGAAAAATTTTAACTCTATATAAGAGAATATGTAGGTAGTATGTCTATTCGCCAAATCCGGTGTATCTTCTCAATTTATTGTGACATAAAGACAATTTTCTTTCTGCTTATTAGGCATAAAATCCAACAATCCTACACAACTCAATTCTTTTCAATTGCCCCCTGAGACGAGAGTAAATCTATACGCACCAACCAAAATTGTATACATAAGATACTATAACATATTTTATCACTTTATAGGTACATGGAGGAGCGGGCATTGACTGGCGGTAATACTTCCCGAAAACCCTCAACAAACTCAGCGAAGCACAAACCCAATGTAGGATACAGATTAGGCAGGAGAAAAGCTTTATTCGAAAAACGAAAACGCATTAGTGACTACGCACTAGTCATGGGGATGTTTGGCATTGTTGTAATGGTAATTGAAAATGAATTAAGTAGTGCTGGAGTTTATACTAAGGTAAGGTTTACATTTTTGAAAAAAAAAAAAAATCTCTCCTCAAACATAGGAGTTTACTTTAATTTGTTTTTCAGGCTTCGTTTTATTCAACGGCGTTAAAAACATTAATATCTGTTTCGACTGTGATTCTTTTAGGACTTATTATAGCTTATCACGCTTTGGAAGTGCAGGTGAGAGTGAGTGATTTGAAATAATTATCAGATGTATTTTGTCGAACCTTTTTATAAATTTTTGCTAAATTTGAGTTGATCCGCTTTGTGCATATTAATGACGTTTGTTGTGAACGCATTAATTTTGATATGTGGATATATAAGTACATGTGATTCGATGTTTTTCATTTGGTTACATAATGTGTTATTTGTTTGTATTTTTTTACTGAAATTCCATTAGTTTTGTGGCTTGTGAAGTTTTGTGAACTTCGTCGAAACTGAACCAACTCATCTAGAGCAAGTTGGAACAGAAAACATCTCGAAATAAAGCGGATCTGTTTCAAATATTTTTTCCTTTCTTTTTTGGTTATTTTATTACTTTACCTATTCCGCATGTGCCTTGATATGGGTTTTTGGAGATTCTTTCAGACGATGGGAATGTACTGAGCGTTGTATTGATTACAAGATATTATTTAATTTATTTCTACTCTAATCCTTGATGATTTTAACACCTTTCCTTTGGAAAAAATATGATTTATCCCAAAAAATTACCTAAACATGGTTTGAATGTGCCATTCAAACCCTTTTTGGTTTAAAGTAACACTTCGACGTCTCGATCTATAGCCGGCTGCCTTTAAATTCGCACACAAAGTTGTTAGAGGAGCTTTTCTAACTGCACGACGAAGCTATTGTTCTATGAGTGGTTGGTTTGGATGAAGGCTCTCCTATTGCCCGGTTTCCTATGCTAATTCCTGTCATTCTGGCGACATACTGCTTCTGTTCAAAAGATTATTATTTTTATTTTTTTTTAGTCTGGCCGTATCTCTCTGGATGTAACACAATATGTAAACCTGGGCCGGAACTTTTTTCCTTGACTGCTCAGAGTGGAATGATAATTGCTAACCCTAACAAGTTCATCAAGATGTTCGTTTCGGTCAGAAAAACCGTGCCCTAGAACCCAAACCAGGATTTTCTGATACAAGCCATCTACATTTGATTAGCTCATTTCGAAATTTTTGAACTAAAAGGCCTTGATAGCAACTTGGGTATCAGTGAAATTGAGAGGTTTCGCCTAACCATGATTAGTATGATCTTATGACAAGCTTTTCTGATAACTCTAGAATCGGTAGGACTTTGAGATGTTTAATCACGGACCTCGCAATCCAGCTTTCAATTGGTTCAGCCGTGCGCCCCGATTTCAACCAGTTCTTGCATTTTCGAATTATTTTGGAACGTGTTCCAAAGTATAGCGTGTTAAGCCGAAATATTGACCCGCACTTCCATCTTTCCATTCTGCCTTTGTGAAGAATTTTACGTCATCAATATTTCCCAAAGTTCATTGTAGGGGTAGTCTTCTCTTCCTAGCGAAACTAGAATATTGATAATAGGGTCTCACAATCCAGTACCTAGTTTCTCTAAGCCTTACTTACTTACTTAAGGGACTCCTGACCCGTGAAGAGTCCCTGTCTGAGACACGGTAGCCTGTCATTTCCTTCGATCCTGGGCACGCTGCTTCCAGTTGTCCAGACCAAGCGCTCTGGCATCCATGATGGCTTGGTCCTGAAAACGGAGGTTCGGGCTTCCTTGTCGTCTCGAACCTGGGGGCTGTGATTCGAAGATCCTCTTTGCTGGAGCATTATTGTCTCTAAGTCTGCTGCGATGTAATCGGCGTCGATCTAAATGTAGAAGATGCAAGAGCGCGGTTAGACCATCTGAAAGAACTGATTTACTAGTTCTTCTATAGAAGAACTTGGGGTATTTTACGATATTTTTATCTATAACTTTGAACAGCCTGGAGAACTTTGAATTTGCTACTACTAGTATTAAATTTTTTTAGCCAGGAAAAATATTCACATAATAATGCTGATTTATCCAATGTATTACCAGGATGAGCTCCTGAAATCTGGGCTTGTGTACTATCCACGACTTTGGATGAATGTAGGTAGTTTAAGAAATATTGAAATCCATTCAATATGAGATATGAATGCCTAGTATGTTCTGTCAGACTTGATATATAAAAAAATATCTTTTCAATTAAATTATTGTCCCTTCAGCAACCCGATCGCTATAATATCCTTATAGCGAAGAGCTTTCAAAACTCTCCCATTGATTGCCATTATATATGTATATTGTATCTAGCCACTTCAAACCGCCAATTAAAATTTTAAGGAACCCGAAGATCTTATTCATATCCATTGTACTTAGAAACTCAGTATTCGTTTTTCTGTGGTGTCATTGTCCTTCCGCTCGGCATGCCTTTGGTTTTCCTCTAAGGAGCTCAATATTGCTCTACTTTGATTATCATCGTGCAATGCTAAGTTTTACGTATTCCTACCTGTAAGACTAGCCAGAAGTATGACCGGACTCGACATGGCCATCTGATTTTTTTAAATTTTCGTCACCAAAAGTTTGGTTTTGAAACCAAACCTTCTTATCAGTACTGCATTGCTTCACCATCTAGTTTCCATGTCTCCCTAAAATTACCCTCCCTAATTACTCGATTGCTGACTATGAGTTTTACGTCGGGTGTTTGGATGTGACATGTATCCTCACAACTCGCATGATTATATACTGATCCGGTACGAGATCTCCAGGGTTGACATTACTATCCGAAAACCTTACCGAATCCTACTTGTAAGCCACTTTTAAGAGAAATCAGTAATTCGCCCTCATCTTTCCAATATGATACCACAAGGAGTCGTGAACTAAATCTACTGTTACGGTTACTAAATACCGTAACAACTTTATGAGGAGAGAAAGTACCCTTCTAGGTGTATTCTTCTTCAACCGGAGAGAGTCCTGAAATGACTTCTTGCCGAATTTTGAATTTTTTGTTGCACACACATGTGCTTCAAGAATAAGATACCAGTTTACACCGCATCACCATTTCGAGAGATGGTTCACATTTTAAGAAATTTATGCATTTTCAAGCTTTAGCGATGTTTCAAGCTATGTTTGACCTCAGATTCAAGCATAATCTCGTAAAGTTGAATATAAATCAAAAATTTAAGCATCAGATCTGTAATCCGTTGTGCATCGAACTATGGACTGACACGGCTCGATTACCAAGTCACTGAAATTATTGGAAGGTTCAGTACCATACATCCACAATTTACTATGCTTTGGAATTTCATGCATCACATGATACTTCTGTTATTGAATATACAAATACTTTGATGTGATATGTCCTCCTAAGATATCATATTTTAAAGACTCTTGAAGACAACCATAAGAAAGAAAGCTGTCACTTGCCAGATATCAGATACTTTAGCACTCGCTAGACCCTGTGCACACAGAATTGACGGACTGGATTTTTTTGACATTTGCGTGTTCAGATTATCATTTCTGTCTGAACACTTCCGCAGATTTTTTTTTGATCTATCATTGGTTGGCACCAAATGAATTTGGTTATGTTTGAACAAAAAATTATTTTTAGCTCGTAAATTTCTCAGTGTTTATCCTTTTGTCGAATGACAGCGATGAAAATTTCTAAACGTCAAAAAAATCCAAATCACCTCTCCACTGTCCGTCTAGCCTGTAAACGTCCGCCACTCCTGTCATATCACACTCTTTCGTCAACAATAAGACCAGTATTTTCTACATTTCCTTCTTTTAAGTTTTGATCTACAGCTCTTTCACTGAATGCACTCAATATCATACCCTTTGTTGATGACGGTTGCTAGTGAAAAGTAAGTCAAATACCACTTTGAAGACAGTACTGGTACTGGATGTACGAAATCCTAACATTTTTGATTGATGGGTAAACGATAAAGAAGTGATCGCTTTAAATCGATCGATTAACCTGCAAAATTCAACAAATTTTTTTCAGTGATATTATTATTTTTTACCAAATCCTAGCAGGTGAGCGTTATACGATAAAAATATTATCTGTTGAAACATCCCTAAATCTCGGTATTGACATTAAAAAACAAAAACTTTAATCCTGTGTCCCTACTTTTAGGCGACTAACAACAAACGAAACGAGTCCCATTTGAGGTGTTAAGATGAATCGCAAAGTTTATTCCTAATTTGTCTTCAAAATGATTTATTTTAGAAAATTCTGCATCGTTTACGTTCTGTATCTGGACCATACTCGAACCTCCACAGTTCGAGTCACAGGCAAATACACTAACCATAACCTACTATTTATCAGTTTACTAATAACAACTACACAGTAAATATACAATATTTATGAAATTGTTACTGCCTGTAGTTCGTGTGACTATCACTACCTCAAACATTAACTAAAACTCTTGTAATAACATTTAAATAAACAAATTCAGCGCAGCGGGAAATTTATAAATTAAAAACAAAAGAACATTTCATTATTATTATTTTTTGTAAAAGTCTACAATCATGATTCATACTAAACAACGCAACTTCGTGACCATGTAGCATTTTATGTTAAACATTTTGTTTAAGTTTAGGTATTTTGCTATTGGAATCAATGTCAAGCTTAAGCTAAACCAAACGCGAAACTGTTAATTGATGTATTACAAATTAGAAATCAAAAATCTATTGTTTTGCTTTGTTTTTATTTTTATTTTTATTTATTTTTTTTTTTTTTTTTTTAATTTAGTAGCACAACAAAACAAAAACAAAAATCGTTTAAAATGCAGGAGATTTGAATCTTTCAGTACTAACTGCACGTTAATAATATTATTTTTTATTAATAACATTTGAAGTTGTGTTCATTACAGGACTTTTCGAATTTGGAACTTAAATTTCTTTGGTATTAAAAAAAACACGTGTACCTATACATACATTTAAAACAAACAAAAAGTTAAAAAACGAAAGAAAAAATAATAATAGAAACTTGTCACACACATGGAGAGCAGATTTCTCAAGTATTTTCCTAGTTTTAAACTTAATATTATATAATCAGAGTATTTGTTTGGGTTTGAGTTGAAAAAAAAAAAAAAAAAATAATTTAATAATAGTTAAAAAAATTGTTTGCTAATTGTAAGTATTGACAATTTTTTTGTGAATTGCATTGGAAATTCGAAGTGCGGAAGGTTTGTATTTCCCACATTCGTTAACGCCTTTGTAGAAAAGTGAATGTTTGTCTTTGTGATGTTTGGAAATTGGGTGAATTTTAAAAAAATACCAATTTGTATTTTTCTTTTCGTATTTTCAGTTGTTTATGATTGATAACTGTGCGGATGATTGGAGGATCGCAATGACATGGCAACGAATTAGTCAAATAAGCTTAGAACTTTTTATATGCGCTATACATCCGATTCCTGGTGAATATTATTTCTTGTGGACGACGAAATTGGCGAATAAGAACAAAACAATTGGCACAGAACTGGTGCCGTACGATGTAGCTTTATCATTACCTATGTTCCTTCGATTGTATTTAATATGTCGTGTCATGTTATTGCATTCGAAACTGTTTACGGACGCATCATCGCGAAGCATAGGGGCGTTAAATAGAATTAATTTTAATACAAGGTAAGTTTATTATTACATATATCTTAAAAGTAGTCTGTGTACACAACACTTATGCTTGGAGGAAATCTTAGCAATCCTCCCATTCTCGTTCTCTCCTGTTAGCTAACACAGTCGCAATGACACTGTTTCTACGCATTCTAGACCCATTTTTGGGCGGAATCTGAAGTAACCACACTCTGTGATGAACACTACTTACCAATTGAGTATTACTCGATCCGTTCTTAAAATCCTTTATAAAGTGGAACCATCTTCTTTGAAATCCATTTATAGTCTAAAACCAAGAAAGCAGGTCGCCTTCTATTTTCCAATTCAACAGTGAACCCGTAGTGCCTCCAGTATAGTGAAAATGGAAACTGTGGTTCTCAAGGACACACCAAAAATACTTACGTCTGAGTCAGAAAATTTAGAATTCTTACTGTCCGCCTTGCCTCAATTGGCAATCCATTAAGCACCACTGACGTGACGGCTCTAGCATAATTCAACAACATTCCAAGAGTTCTTTGACTACGTGGCTCCAATCAGTTTCTGATAGCTGTTTTGGTTACCATCTCGTGTGCGTACGCTGTCACAAAGAAAGGTCACCTACTGAATTCAAGTCAATATGATTCCACATCCTCTTCGTCTACTACTCTCACGACTCTTAGTTCGTCTGCTGTTTTTAACCAGAGGATACCAGTGTACCTCACTTTGGATAGCATCTATCCCAGAAGAAATCTTTCCCTTTTGCATCACATAATAGGACTCTCAGAATTTCGCTCCAAACTGTTCCTGTTGGAACGATGATACTTTCTAGTTCGCTGACGTATACGTACCCAATTTACCTAACAATTTTTCGGTGCAAATTTTTTTAATTTTTTCCAGCCATAGCAAGGCAGCAGCTAGGCTCGTTTGTATTCAGGCTGCACAGACACAGCATATCTGACTTGAATTGAGCCTCGACGATGTAGATTTAGCATCTCAGTATCTGTTTCCCAGCCATAGAAAGGCAGCAACTAGTTTCGTTTGTGCTCATTATGCATAGAAGCAGAATATCTGACTTGCGGTGAGCCTCGACAACGTAGATTCAGGATCTGAGTATCTGATTCGGTGGCGTATACGTAACCTATTTACTCACACATTTTCCGGGTAATTTTTTTTTCATTTTTCCCAGCCATAGCAAGTCACCAACTAGGATTGTTTGTGCCCAAGATGCACAGAAACAGAATATTCGACTTCAATTGAGTGGATTTCGTATATAGTCTAGCTTCCTGCTCGGTCGCCGACTAGGTCGCTTGTCCGCTATAACTAGAATTCATCTGACTTCTCCACACTTCTAATAGTTTTTCAATATTCATTAAATTCTACTAAATTCAAAATAAAACCCATTTATCGAAAATTCATCAACATTTTTCAGATTCGTGTTAAAAACACTGATGACAATATGCCCAGGAACGGTATTACTAGTGTTTATGGTATCATTATGGATAATAGCCTCGTGGACGCTGCGCCAATGTGAAAGGTAAGAGATTTCATTCGTGGAAAAACAAAAATATAAAAATAAAATACAACATTATTATTTTTATTTGTATATTTTTCCCCCAATCTTTCGTAAAAAAAAATAAATTTATATATACCACAAAAGAAACAATATTTAAAAAAAAAAAAAAAAACAAAAATACAAAACAATCTAATACAGTTAGCACCTTAACACAGAATGCATGCAAACTTTTTCAATGTCCATACAAATAGAATGTGCATTTATGGAATGTTCTAGTCTAGCGCATTGGTAACGTTGATGTAGCCAGTTCCTTTTTTCTTTTTGTTTTTTTTTTTTTTTGTTTAATTGATTGTACCAAAGGTTGTATGTACGCACGTTTTGCTTCGAAACGTTCTTATGTACATGTAAATAATGTATTCCTAAATATTATTACATAGACTTGGCTGCACCTTGTTTCTCGCTTTCTCCTATAATCATTTTATACATTTTTGAAATATATTTAGTTTTTTCTTTAAGTTTTCATTTATACTCACACTGAATATTTTGTTTTCTTAATAAAATTGTTTTATTTTCGTCTTTTTTTTGTTTTTCTTGTATAACTCAGAATTTTCTTATAGAAAAAATTTGTAGACAACAAATATTATTAAGCTATGCATGAGAAAAAGTAATTTATGTATAGAGTAAAATAAATAAAAAAAAAAAAACAAATTTGAAATATTTTTGCGGCAGACCCTTAGTTTTATGAGATTATAAAAAAATTTCCAAAGCATATATAAAATTTTATTTAGTAGTTAAACACTAGGTTAATTATAGAAATTATTATTTTTATGCGTAATATTTTGTACTATCTTAGAATAAAAAGAAATATGTTGAATTTAATTATCGAATTACTTTTATTAACCATGTATCTGACTTGGCTCTCATTACTCTTTTGCCAAGCTAGGAGTTTAAAGTTTACTAAGTTAAGTTACAAAAAAAAAAATATATTTTTTCACCAATCTCCAAGTCTGGAAGGATACTTCTTGGCTAAGGATAAACTGGAAAATATTAACAAATCAGCATGATTTTCAAGGATACTCTGAGCATTAAACCAAACCAAAATGGGGTTTGTTTTAAGCTAGAACCGCAGAGTTAGAGAGGCATTTTCACCTAAAGTTTTTAGTCTAAAGATGTCCGTGTGGTTTCCAAGAAATCGTCATTGAATTAGAACTTATAGGTTTGGGGTAAAGGGAAATTAGTTGAAATATAAATAAGTGTTCTATTCGACCTTCGAAATAATAAAAACTAAACATAGAATGCTGACAATTTTTGATTTGTCGTGTATCTTTGAATATTTCACATATGTATATCCACTTAATTTCTAGCAAAAAGGTATGAACTTGGTATTACTGTGTTGAGAAAGTAGGGTTTGCCAATTTTGAATGTACATATGTCAGTCCATTACTGCGACTGGATACTAAAAGGCTGGAGGAATATTGCTTCAAACTTAATATCTGGGGTCTCTGGTGTCATGTCTAGAAAATCAGAAACCAGAATTTTTATTCTCACTTTTAGGTACTTTACTTCAAGTCGATTCTCATAAAAATAAATTTTCTGAAAACGGTTCCAAAAATTCTTAAAATTATTACTTTTAATTGAGAAAATTATTAAACCAAAAGTTATAGGCTTCAATATTCCCTATAAATGACTTGAGCCCCGCGCACTGCAGAAGTGCGTTTTCCAAAAATTAAGAAAATTTGTGAAATTTCCCAGACAGCATCAGTACAATGTTATCAATGTAAATTCATTAAAGTGCGGAATGCCACGCCTACTTGATTATACCTCATATATATATAAAGGTAATTGCATTAAGGTCCAAGTATATGATTTGTAAACGTGATGGATAATTGTGATGAGAGTTCACTGTAAGGTTTTGTTAAGAACAGTCTTTCACATTTCGGGAAATTAATCAAAATAATCCGATCCAAGCAGAACGGTCTCTGAACCTTTTTATATAGCTTAATTTTGATAACTAATAAGATCAGGGTGAACGGCATGGCTCAAATTGTTAGTGAGTTCGACTATGAAGCAAGGGTTTCAGGTTCAATCCCTAGACAACACCTAGAATTTATTTCCCGCATCCTGCATAGCTTCTTAAACTAGGTCATACAGTGTATAAAAAATATATCACGAATGGTTGTGAGAAGCCATGCCCTAGGACTCATCAGAAATGACACATGGTCTAATGTATTTCTTCGACAACCGGTTGTAGGTCCTTCTTAATGAAGTAAGGTGTCATAATAAACTTTCTCCTTCAAATAACATGTTCTTCCACCTTAACGATGACTCCAAATATTCACTCTAAACCGTGGGTACTACATTCCGGTCCGTTTTTAATACATAATTTTCGTACGATCTGTAATCTATAAATGACTAAGTCTTATCTGTACAGAAGATCAAATAAATAAATTGAAATTGTAATTGAATTGAAATCTGTATTGTACATAGTTTGTACATAAAAACTTACTATTTCTTCCAGTAGAATGCGGACACTGCACTTTTGTAATTTTAGCAAAATTCATAAAGACTTGAAGGTTGCTTTAAAAACTATCATCAATTTTACAATTGGTTTTGCACAATAAATACGTCCTTTATTGTGTTCTTCTAATTTGTATTTCAAGTTACTTACGAACAACATATCTTACATTTACACACTTCGATGGATATATGTACATATATACATAAGTAAATTCCTATTCGTAAATAAATCAAACAGCTTCTTTTTAAATTTTTCATTTTATATTCATTTTCGTTACCATATTATATCCTTTCATTTACTTAATTTTCTTTACTGCACATACCACCACCATTCGATATAAGAATAGTTTTGCCTTAAGTTGGAAAATTTAGATACAAAAAAATGTATACATTGAAAAGATAAGTAAAGTTTTACCAAACTTTGAAGGAATGATTTTATTGAGACGGCTAAACTAAGCACAATTAAAAAAGTTAGTCATTTGTCGATCAAGCGTAGTACTTCCCAAACAAACATACTTGAAGTAGAAGTTTGAAGTTCATCAGGGTTCCTGGGAAGGATTTTTTGTGCAAGTAATAAAGAAGTAAATTTGGGCACCATTTCATGCGATTCAAAACTTTCTTTACCTCTATCCTAGAAGTTTGCAAGCAAACATATTGTCTTTTAGAAGAAATGATGTAGTTGTGTATTTTCCGGATTCTTTAGGGATTTTTTTTAATATAAACTCTGGTTGAATACAAATTGAGAATAATGAACCAAATCAGAAAGATAATGTCCGTACCTCTAAAAACTATTGAAACTACTTAGTAAAACCTAACATTATTTCGAAACAAGGTTTCGTTTGTTGAATGTTTAGTTCAATCATGCTTACGTCTATAACAATTGTCAACCATACTCCTTAGTCCTTAAAGCTACAAATTGTCTGTGGTCTTCGGCCCATGAAAATACTGAATCCAAGTCCATTATTTTTTCGATCATGCACAAGGCATCATGCAAGGCATGAAGCAACATAAAAGGGTTTGACTAAGGTTTGGACTATTAATTGTAACATTGAGTAACCGCCTGCCTATCTAAAATTCTATACATTATTCTATTATTTCTTTCGAGTTCTATTAGATTACCTTGTATCGTAAGAATGTACAATTTAGGATTAGAACAGCCTAACCTATGTATACTAAAAGTTGTGTTTAAATGTAAAAATGCTTTTGCCCCGAACGCTGCCCTTTTGCGGTCAAATCTAATATAAGAAAATAAAAAGTTGATAATTCTAAGAGCATGACTTCTGTAATATAACTTAAGAACTCTCTATCCTGCTTGTTCTTCAAATACTGAACAAAGTAGCTAGACTAAGCTTTAAAAAAAACAAAACTAGACAAATCGATTTTCTGCTGTCAGAAGATCCCTGAAGGCCGTGCAGACTTGTAAAATATCTAAATCTAAATCCACTATCACTGAAATTCTAAATTCTATGTAAATACATTACAAATATTTAAAAAAAAAAAAGATATACATCGATTACTACTTGTACTAAAACAAAGTTTATCTTTTCGTTAATGTAATGTCAGTTTTTTACTATACAATTATATTTTTTAACAATCCACTGCCGTATAAACGTAGATCTTAGACACGTAATATGCTTTGGACATTTTTTTCGTCTTGTATAATCCCTCTCTAAATTTGCAAAAAAAAGAAAACAAAAAATTAAAATCCCTTCTTTATTATTGTCAATTTAAATCTTCATGCTACGTATTTACACGAATTAAATAATAATTAAAAAAAAATATATATATATTTAAAAGAAAATTATAAATAATATGAAATTCCTTTTTTATTTAGTTTCTTTTTCTTCTTCTTCTACTTCCTCTTTCTCTCTGGATCTTATTATTATTCTTTCTTCTAGACATACTCGTTTTTATTAGATTTATTTGGTTCGGTATTTTTTTTTTCTTTCTTTCATTCTTCCTTTTCACGTTCCTTTATGATTATTTTTCTTCTATATATACTTTTCTTATATACAACAAGTTATCTCTTTTTTTATTAAAAAAAAAAAAAAAATGCCTGCTAAAATGTTGTACGATTAAAAAAAAAATATTTATACTTCTTATTGAACGAGAAAAAAATACTTTTAACTGATTTCAAATTTATTAAGCTTGAAAATATGGATTGAACTACGCCTGCAACGTAAAAAACCAACCAAAGCATCTATATTTAAAAAAAAAATGGAGTTTAGCCAAAACACGTGCTCCAATATTTATGAATTATCATTGTATTTCATATAAGTGTATCAATATTACTCTTAATTGATTGGTGTACGATTTGATTTAATTTGTTTTTTTGTTTAATTTTAGCATTTATTTTTTTGGTTAAACTTTTGATTTTTTTTTTTATTAATGGATATTTCGAATTGTTTCCTTTAATTGTTACGTGCATTTCATATGTTTACTATAATTTTCATAAATTAGAGCTATCAATGAAATTTTCCAACAAAATTTGGTTTCATTTTATTATTATTTCATACATTTTATACAATATATTAGTTTGTGTATATAAATATACCTAATATTGAAAGTGAGCGGAACATATATATATATATATATATATTGTTTTTGTAATTTTTTTTTTTCAAGACAAACTTTAGTTAATTTTAGTTTCGATTTGGGCTTAAATATTTTATAGCATGGTCATTGTTGAAATATACAAAAGAAACAAAAAAACAAAATAATATATCGTTTTTAAAAATCTTAAAAAAATAATAACAGCATAAAAAGATTTTTCAAATAATCTACATATATAATATATAAACAAATGTGCTTAGTTTACTTAGTTAAGCCATTAAAAATGACGTAAAATGTGAATCGTAGTTTTATTTTTATATCGAACACACTTCAATATTGAAAAAAAAAAAAAATAAAAGATTTTATTTAGTAAAATATTTAAAATTAAAAAAATATTTAGCTTTTTTGTATAATACAAAAGCTTATAGAAAAAAATATATATATTACAAGACGTTAATTTGATTTCTCAGTACTCAAAGGCAATCACTTCACTTGAAAATACACCTCCCAACACTTCATCCATAGAATCAAGAGTTGACACTTAAAAATTTTAAAACCGTTGAATACCGTTTTTGCGATATATATTACTATTAGATAAATCTCTGTTTTTTGAACAAAATTTCACAAATATACTATTCTCAGTCAAAATATACTACAAGTGTTTCGTTACTTTTTTTTTTTTTTTTGTTTAATTTACAAAAGAAACAAAAAACAAAACAAAAAATACAAATACTATTCAGGATTTTTTATTTTGTATTTGGACAACAAAATTTTTCACATAATTTCACATATGTTTATTTGTTTGTTCCACTTTTCACTATCCTTCCCGAATAAGGTTCCACGACGAGGAGCACGCGAATTTGCTAAACTCCATGTGGCTAACAGCCATCACCTTTTTATGTGTGGGCTATGGCGATATAGTTCCCAACACATATTGCGGACGTGGTATAACTCTAACCTGTGGTATGGTGGTGAGTATTATAAACAAAAAAAAAAAAGAAAAACAAAAATGAAAAAAAATATTTAGCCAAGTCAAATCCAAAATTAAACCTTATTTTTGTTGGTTTATTTCTTAATTTAATTTTACTTTGGTTGTTAGCTACTCCTAACCAGGCTTAACCTAGAAACTAGAATATGAAACAAGTGCGCCATATAAGAATTTTTTTTTTCGCAAAATTTTTTACAAAAAGAAACTACTAATACTAAAAATCTGCAGCTTCGGTTGGTTGGACTTTGCCATGAATGCTCTTCGAATGAAATTACGAAACAAAAAAAAAAAAACAATAATCTCTCAAGTTCGATCCATATTTTCTGCTCTGCGAAATCAGAACCAAAATCGATTGTATTTGTATTTTGATATCTCTACTCTACACACGTGTATTGAAATAAAAACAAACAAAAAAAAAATTATATAATTTTTTTTTCTTTCCAACCATGTATCTATGTGTTTATCGAACAGGTTTCATGACGAAGAACATGCAAATCTTTTGAATGCTATGTGGCTAATTGCGATCACTTTTTTAAGTGTCGGTTTTGGTGATATTGTCCCAAACACATATTGTGGTCGTGGTATCGCCGTCAGCACTGGAATTATGGTGAGTTTATTTCGATATGAGTAATGCGCCAAACAAAAAGATGAATTGCCAAAAAAAAAAACAAAAAACAAAAACAAAAATATTAAATCCGATATTGAAGATCAAGCTAAAAGCCAAATCGTTGAATCAAATTATATGCTGCACGGACTGCCCCGACAGTCACTGATATGCATGACATAAATTAAAAAAAAAAACTAGGACATCAAGTTTTAAAAGAAAATCAAGTGCACGACAAGGATCTAATCAACAAAAATCACATTTTATTAACAAAATCCCTGTACAATCCCACACCCCTATTCCCAATTCTAGAAATTTTAACCTTTTCAGAATCTTTCTTAAAATTTATTTATTTACGTATAAAATATTTATCTATGTTTTAAACAAGCCTATAACTACAAACCCATTTTTTACAATTTATTTAACCTTTTTCAAAACGGTATAGTGGGACATTATTATCATCTTAAAGTTGTTTTTATTTTTTAACTTCTTAATCCTCTGGTTTTACGATGAAAGGGTTAAATAAAATAAAAACTTTTAACTCGCATTACTGCACTATTTTTCATGAAAAACCATTAACTCTCTTGATATAAAATTTTGCATCAACGGATTTATTTTCATCATTTCCAAAAGACATTAAATTAAAAACTATTCGTTGCAACTGCCGAGCCTTCGTTAAACTTAAGAATTTATTTTAAAATGCTTAGCTTACAAATATTTGTATGCAACTCTCACTGGTCAGTGCTATACGAATATAGTTCATAGACTGCCTTAACTCGCTGTTAGTCGGGTTGAAAATAGTTGCTTGTAAAGCATTATTTCACTATTTCATGTTGGTATTGAATATTCAGATGAAAAATTTATTGATTGGCATTTTAAATTTAAGGTGCAAGCAATAGTTGCTTCGTTTCGCCACTTCATGCGATAAACATGTAACATTACACCATCTTTGGATACTAAATCATTTTCAAAGCAAAATTCACCTAAAATTGATATATATTTCTATATATAATTATTTTTGAGATGTTTTTACGAACTTCAACTACTGAAAGTAAAACAATTCGTTGAACAGTGCCAACCCGGTGATATCGGTCAGGCGAGTTGTTAATTTTATTTTGAGTTAATTCTGGTATTTTATTTCAGAATAAGCAAATGAAAAAAAGGATAACCTTTCATATTTGAATTTTTCTTGACCTACATTTTATATATAAATAGTAGCAGTAGACTACAGCAGGAGAGAGATTAAAAATAAAAATCAAGATCAGTTAAAACAAAGTACTTTATGGGCCTCAGTGTAAAGGATCTCAAGAAAAACTCCATCCTCATTTAATATTGTATTTGCAATATTATTTTTTATAAAATGAATCATTTTGCAGAATGATTTTATTTAAATTCACATTACCAGGTTGTGCAATCTGCCTTAACAACTAGCTTGATTAGAGAGTCTTTTTTGTTCGTTTTGCTATATTTCCACCAAAAAAAATCCAGAATTTAGAAAAGATCTAGCTAAATGCGCCTAAATCGATACTAAATCCCGAGCGTTTCCCATACAATTTGAAGTCTATAAATCACATCTAGATTCGTGATTTATATTAGTTCTGTGTCCGTACTTCTTCCACCAAAATTCATAGCTTGGCAAATTTCTAAAAGAGCCAAATTCTAAGGACCCTTTCTCAAACTTCAGAAAAAGAAAAAAAAAGAAAAAGTGCATTCACAGGCACCTACTTTTCATTAAATTTTTGTTTAGATCTTAAATATCTACAAACTAAATAATGAGCATTTAATTCTACAGACACATTTGCACATCTTTCCTTCATCGTTTTGTTTGAATTTACAAAAAAAAAACCGTACGTCAATTTTGACAGATTTACATCCATTTTCTCTAAAGAAATTTTGACACATAGGAGCAGTATTTGTTCATTTTTCGTCAAAATTTTGTAGAAATTGACAGTTGGAGAAAGTACGAGAACAGGCCTAATAAATCCCACTTGAATCCTCAAAAGTTGAAAAAGTTCTATGTCAGCAAATGTCATTGTGATTTGTTGACAAATATAAAAATACGTCAAATAAATTCAAAATTGAATAATTCAGTTTCATTTAATTTTTCATAAAAATTTTGATAATTTAAACCTACAATAGACAGCAATACAAATTCCATAGACTTTTAGAAAATATAAAAATATTACCAGCTGTGACAATCTGTTTGACGGCAAACGTCAATAAATTCCAAGTCTACATTGACATCCGCGAATTAGATTTTGACATTTGATCAGAAGACTGTATTTTAAGTAAAGGATACCCCGATAGGTTTTCCCTTGTTTGCCAAACGATTACTTAGTTCGGTCTGGAAAAGCACGATATGATATTTCCTTGTTCAGATACCTAATTAGACATGGCTAGGGTCTTGGAATTCGAAAGAGCACAGTATACATATACATATACGTATCTTATACAACTAGAATTGTAAGAAATGCTTTGCGAACATTATAAATTTGGAGCACGTTAAATTTTAGATCAGTAAACTGTCATCCAGAAGTTTTATTTAATAAATAAAGAGAAGATCTTAGTGTGACACCTTTTCCTTAAACTTTAAAAGTTACTTTTATAACAATCTTGTGTTTTGATTTAGTAATTTCTCTTCTATCATCCGATCCGCGGTAACCCTAACTCACTAAAAATATTTGTTTTTAAAAGTCATGCAAAGCCAAAACTAAAGGCATGAACTAAAGTCGGTAGAAATCTTCTGCATATAGTTTTAAATTATAGATCCCAAATCGTAAAAATATTTATAAAAAGGCCTGAGCTCTGGACCCACTTTTATGGAATTGTGCGAGGGACAAAACATTTCTTTTTAAAAACATACATATGTTACCAAAATGTCCGTCAGTTTTCGAGTTAAGTATGGTGTGCCGTGCCATCTCGGGTTCCGTGAATACATGTATCATTAGGTTGAAAATTTATTTTTTAAAGTGTGTACACATAAGCCTAAGTCTAAGTCTTTTGATTTAACTCAATAAAATGTTAAATCGACATCCAATATATTGGGGTGCCTGAATCGCTAAAGGGAAAAAGTATAACAAACAGCTAGATACAATTGTGGTTTTAGTATCCTCATTGTTTTATCCATCGGTCATGCTTAGAACAAGGTGCATTGTGGATGAAATGAAATCCTGCTGTCGTGCTTTGCACATGCTGCTAACAATCCGTCTCAGCTTGTTGTTGACGCATATCCA
The DNA here is from genome assembly GCA_963583995.1 of Xylota segnis. Taxonomy (NCBI): domain Eukaryota; kingdom Metazoa; phylum Arthropoda; class Insecta; order Diptera; family Syrphidae; genus Xylota; species Xylota segnis. The sequence goes on from OY757237.1 coordinate 40,955,522, forward strand.
GATACTTACTTGACTTCATTACGATCATTGCTGTACACTTACGATTATGCATATATTAAACAGATATCATTATTATTTTCATATGGGTCAGGATGCTTCTATGTCAAGAAATACTAAAAAACAAAACAAAAGATTCTAGTCTAATAACGATGTGATACTTGTTACTTTTATTATTAGGTTTAAGTGCTGACATGCATATGTCCACTCCTTGGCTACTTATTCATTGGAAATTGTTTAAAAACTGAATGTCAGCACCTTAAAACCTTCGAACCTTTTAATGTAATAATTTATTTAAATTTCTCGTCTTTGCATCTTTGACTTTTTTTTGCAGCTACAACGAATCCCAGAACACCCATCAATCCTACTAAATTGTATCTGAATGCACTATAATTTGAATCATTTTTCAGGGCGCCGGTTGTACAGCTCTACTGGTTGCTGTGGTCTCAAGGAAACTGGAGCTGACGCGAGCCGAGAAACACGTGCACAATTTTATGATGGATACACAGTTAACAAAGCGGGTATTTAATTCCTAATAGTTTATGATTTCTTTTGAAAACAAACAACTAACTTAACAAAAAAAAAAAAATCAAAATCAAAAAAAAAAAAACAAATCTGGCAACCACCGAAGCTGACTGTATTAAACTTACTTTATTCCATTTTTTCATTTGTTTGTCTTCAATTAGCTGAAAAATGCTGCAGCGAATGTTCTTCGTGAAACTTGGCTCATTTACAAACATACAAGACTAGTAAAACGGGTTAATCCCGGTCGTGTAAGAACCCACCAAAGAAAGTTCCTTCTTGCAATATACGCGTGAGTATCAATTCAATCCAAAACTTAAAAACAAAAAAACAAAAAACAATCCGTGTTTAAACAAAAACAAAAAACTAACAATAAAGCAAAAGCAATGTAATAACCCTGGTTTTGTCCTCCCCCGCCCCCCCCTAATCTTCTGACAATTAAAGTCACTATATGTTGTTTAACAACTAATACACCTGATCGCACTATAGCTGTTTTGTTCTACTCGTAAATAACAATTTAAAAAAAAAACAAAAAACAAAAAACAAAAAAGACAAATTTTTAACACCGTTTTTTTAATTGCACATTTAATGCAACCATAACAACAGACAGAAAATATTAATAGATACTTAAATGCCAACCACCCCAACCCTCAAAGCCAGCCATATTGTCCTAGGAGTATGCAAGGATTCAAACTGAATCTATCGCTGGCTTACAACATAGATTAAACTCGTTTTACTAGCCTGTAAATAGGTTGTAAAGCCCTGTTTGCAAACACAACTTAATTGGTCGTCGTTTTTTCAGAATTTCGTATCTCAAAATATGTGTGTATAAAATGTGTATAGTACCGTTTAGTAGTATATGTAGTAGTTTTGGCTTAAAACATTAACAAACACAGTAACTCAAGGCCTGAATCAAGTAATTTAGTGTTGTTGGTGGTCTTACACTCCATGAATGTAAACTCCAATTTTCACTTTGAATATTAGTTTCCATATTTCGTTGTAGTTAAGATTGCAGAAGTTCCCCTATTTCACACAATTTTCCAATAATAATAATTTTTCTCTACTCCTTGTTCCGATGCGGCCGGCGTGTTGAAATGCTGTCCTTGCTCTTGAGTTTCCCTTGAAAACGATGAGAGATAAAGATTATGGCAATTAGCTTTATGATTTTTACCAGAAAGGATATCATAAAACCTTTGGAAAAACAACAAGAACCAAAGAAAAAAAAAAAAGAAAACATAGTGATCCATCCTTCAAAACCCAAGAGGGTTGATTTTTTTTTTTAAATTTTTTTTATTCGCACCCCTTCAGGTGCATGTCCTTGTGGTACACTCATTTTCTCGTTAAAAAAAAAAAAAGAGAAAGAGAATGAAAAACCACAACACTGACAATTTTTTTTTTCTATCTAAAAGAATAATTAAAACTAGTCCTTCTCTCTGGACGATGGAATATTTTATTTCATCTCACAAGGACACAATGTCCTTAAATTGATTTTCTTCTTTTTTTTTTCTCTCCATCAATTTGGAGATTTCATCACAAGGATTATCTAAATTAAGCATAAATGCTTACCGTTTCCTTTTATGTGAAAATCATAAAGACAAAAACTTCGACCGTAAATCTTATCGTCTTCGAGAAGAATTGTCTAGCGCTGGCGACCATATCAGTACACCTTGCATACATCATTTTATGCTTTTCATTATATTTTATGTTATCCTACAAAAAGGATTTTTATTTTATATATTTTTTTTTTTAAGATGTTCCCCATTTTTAACCCTGAATTATTTTAAGCAAATATTTCGAGATACGATTTTCTGCAATCTTAACGACGAAATGTTTGTCATTTCTCATCGCAAAGTATTTTTCACGGATGGACTAATGGACCCAAAAAAACAAAAAAAAAAAAAAAGAACCAAAAAAATTAATTATAAACAAAACGAAATCATAACTATTAAATAAAAGTTTAGTTTTAATTTAGTTTATAAGTTCGTAAGATTCTCTTTTTGTGCGGAAAATCTTGGCAAATCGGGAACAACTTTTACTTTACCTTTTTTCTTTATCAAAAATTTTCTAAAAAGTATTGCTAAGACTTTCCAAAAGTATTTAAAACTTGTATGCCTCAAACACACTTTATGTATTTAAAGATGAATTAACAACTGCCAAGCTGTAGGAGGGTTAGAAGAGAGTAACATCAAAATATAATTCCTTTAAAGGCTATTATGGCCCATTAGCTGTAAAAGTCGACAGAAGTGTGTGTACATAATTACTTCAAATCGGGAAAAGTGGTTAAAAGAAATGATGTTTGAAATTAAAATAAATGCTTGCCACTTTGGGGTGTCTGTGCCTGTAACTAAGTTAAATAACTTTTAATTGCTTTAAACTAAAATCAAGTGAATTATACTTAACGCGCTTATAGCATTAAAAAAAACATTTCAAAACGTTTTTCGACTCGATTTTCTATACTACGTATAATATTCTCACAACACTAGCATTACCGTCGAATTGAGTTCGAATTTTCTGTCGGTTAAATCGCCATTATTGTTTTCTGACAGTCAAATGGTATTTATTTTCGAATAAATCGAATGAAATCTATATAGGTCTGTAAAGTGAAGTTTATGTAGGTCGTAAAAATATTTACAACATTGACGAGTGTATCTATATCTAGTGAAAAACTTATTAGGTTTCGGTAACTATTGATTTACGTGGTCATTTGTAGAAGTTATAGGTGTTGCTTAGCCTTAGTCGCCTTTTTGGCCATTCGGTGAGTTGTAATAAAACAAGTGTTAAACTTGCTACACCGATGTTTCGAAATTCGTTGGAGAATAATTACGGTATACTGTCCCAAAGAATCCTTTAACTTTTTCGGCAATAACTTAGCAGTTTCTTATGGTATGACATTCGGAGAAACGAACGGAAAGCTTTTGTGATCGATGGCGTAAACAGAACCGTCTCTGTGCTATAATAGTGATTTAACAATCAAAGAACTATTTCAATTTTAAAGCATTTAGAATCTGTAATAGACCATATTCGATAAGAGTGAAATAAATTCACGTGAGATGGAGGAATAAAATTCAAGGACCCAAAAAGAAAATCTGTCTCTCACAATACATGAAGTCAAACATTTTATTGTTCTACGATTTGGGATTCCTTTAACAGAAAAAAACCCTAAATGCCACATTGGACTTGCCACAAATTCATTGTCTCTCCCATCCCTAATAACTCTGACCAGGAACTTTAAGCCATGAAATTCATTTGACGTTGGTAGTTTTTGACTTTTTTTTGTTTTAGTCTAGTGTGACTAAAGTTGAAATGAAATGGGCAGTGAATCGTTCGGCGATGACTAGTTTTTCAGAACTCTTAATTGGTCTTAAACCATTTGGCGGTATACACTGCAGTAGTTGGGAGAAGTTAACTGAATTGTAGTAGACGGATGTAAGCGCTTGCGAATATTGGTTATCCTTTTTATAGTTTGCCAGTGTTTTTGGATGAAATTGGAAGTTCATTTATGAAAACTCTAAAAGTATCAAATTGGTCGGATGTGTTTTGAGTCTCTGTTTGAATACTTCCTTTGGCGGTGTTTCAATATCTTTAATGATTTACTTTTCGGTTGAAAATATGTAAACTTAGACATTTTAACTCGATCCTGGGACTGACGAAAAAACATTTTGATATTTGGATACATGGTTTTCAATAAGGACATAACAATTTTGTATTTAAATAGAAAATATAAACAAATGAGATATCGAGCTAACATTTTTTCCACGAATAGCACACATGTTAGATATTAATCTTGTTTATATGACCATTATGAGCACGTTTGGAGCGATCGATCCTTTTACGAGATTAAACCCCCGCTTTTATCTCATCCAAGGTCAGCCTATATCCATCGTTCAATCTCTTTGCAGATTTGAAATACTGTGCGATAGGGAGCTAAACTTCCGTTCCCATATTGATGAGATAATTCTTAAAGCTAACTCATCACTTGGTCCAAGGAATTCTCTGATCCTTACGTGACTAGATCCCTCTACATTACCTTGGTTCGTCCTCTACTTGAATACGCCAATGTGGGCCCCCTATCAACACGTGCATGTGGCAAGAATTGAGAATATTCAACGTCGTTTTCTTTGCTTTGCCCTTATCTTGCCTTTCTATCGAGACCGCCTCAACCTCATCAATCTGAATTCCCTTGGGAAACGTAGAGATGTTGCAGGTAATCCTTTCATTCATCAGGTGCCATCGATTGCTCATCTCTTTACAACTTAATCTTCTTCAATACCAACCCACGTAACATATGATGCCCTTGTCTGTTCTATCTTACGACCAACCACACCTTATAAGGCTCCATTGAACCTATCTCCCGTATGCTGCGTAAGGTTAACTCAAACTCCGCCCAGTTCGATTTTAACCGCAGCACTTCCAGTCTCAAATTCGATCTCCTTCACCTCCTTTCTTAGCTTTAAGAAATAGTTGTTTAAGTTAATCGTAAGTCTTAGTTGTAGCTTGTATTAAGCCGAAATAAATGGGGGCTTTCGCCCCCACCAAAGTTAAATGATTACCGAACTTCCCCTTCAATCAATTGTTTGTGCCACCATCTTGTTGGAACCACATCTCACTGATGTCAAGTTCTTACATTTCTGGCGAACTACATTGACCGCAATATGGTGATCATTTTCATCGACGAAAAAATCACACCTCCGGAATGAATTCGGTCCCTTCTTGTTGATGCAATGGAGTCTGTTGAGGTACATGTGGGTTTACTGGCCAAGCCTTTAAGCCAAATATGAGCTTAATCGCTAAATTTGACTTTTTTGATTCGAAATTCAAGATTTTCTTAAAACAGATATTTCCAAATCCTCTGATCGACATACAAAGGACTGATTACGGCTGGGGTATTTTCGGTACTTAGCTCGGTAATTTGTCTTACTAGCACAGATGTGAATGTGTTGACTGTGTCGAAAATTGTAAAAAGTGCTCTTAAAATTCCGACCACTTTGTGTTCTTCATCACCATAAAAATTCAAACCTTGACTAACGTATTCATATTAACATTTTATAAAAGAAATTTAGGAATTCGGTTGTACTAAAATACAAAATTGTTCTGTCGCTATTGAAAAACTATTTATATTCTCTGTAAACAGAAAGACTAAACATGGACTCATCGAGAAGCGCGTTCTTAACTGGAAATCCCTCAACCAAACTTAATAAGAATTTGTCCATTAGTCTCTTTTAAAGGATGTTTTTTATATTTTGGTTAAAACTATACAAAACTGTTTGGTATTGCTTAGGAATGGCATATTCCACAGGAGAAAGAAAAGGCCTAGTTCTCCGCATTAATATACGTGTTTCATTCAGCAATCTATTATAAGTTCGTGACATGCTTCGTATAACTAGTATCAATAATTTCAAAAACAAAAATATTTGATACGAAAGATATGTCCCTGATCCAGGGTCTAGCTTCTCACAAGGTGGTAAGATGTAGGAATTGTATTATTTTATGTTTATTAAGTAAGTAAATAAAATCTAAACATTGGTCAGTGTCTAAGCCTATAGTGTGTTTGATGCTGGTTTCATAAAATAAAATTAATTAGAAATAATAAAATACCATAACAAATAAGAAAAGCTATTAAATAAGATAGAATTAATCCAGCTTAATTGTATCTGCATAGTGTATCTTACTTTTTTCAGATGTATTTACTTTTTTTTTAGAGCAATAACAATGTGCGCCTTTATTCGTTATTCTTTTAAGGATAGACATAACAATCAACTTACCATTGTATTTAAATTCACAAAACCTGTGTGTAATTTAATGTTTAATTGTTTAATAAGTACTGGGGTGTAAAACCTTATTTTTTTTTTAATGTTATGTAGATTGATTGATTCATTTTTAATTTATGTGTTTATGTCGGTGTATTGAACACCATTTGAAGCATTGTGATTTGATTCAATTTATCCAATAAAATTACATACAGATTGCGCAAAGTTAAAATGGATCAACGTAAACTCATGGATAATGCCAACACTATAACCGATATGGCGAAGGTAATTCTTTTCACTTATCCCACTTTATTATCAATAAAATGAGTTTTACAAAATGACAACATTTTCATCTTACCTTAGACTCAAAATACTGTTTACGAAATTATTTCGGATATGTCCAGTCGTCAGGACGCGATAGAAGAGCGATTAACTAATCTCGAAGATAAATTGCAAACATTGCAGGTATGATTGGAAGTGATTCCATTTATTTTTGTTCCATTTATGATTGTTTATAAATATCAAGGACCACATGGAAAGCCTTCCCGATATAATATCAAGGTGCCTAAGTCAACATCAGGAACGGATAGAGCAACGACGAAATTTTTTACATCCTGATGCAGCGGCTACAACGATGCAAATATCCCCACAGTCAGTCTTTAACAATACGCCGGTTTTATTTCCCCATTCTAGGTACGTTAATATATAAATTATTTAACAACTAAGTAAACCACAATAATGCTTTACCGTAAAACAATAATACATTCTATCGCTATTTGCTGTTGTTTAGAAAATAACAATTTCTCTACCGCCTTTAACTTGCTCTAAAGACATGGCTGGTTCTCAAATCAAAAACTCTTTAAAAATGAGTACTGATTCCTTTAATACTATGCTCGGGTGTATAAAGGACCCTACACTACATATAATTGACCTGAAAAGGTAGATTCTTCTCAAAGCTTGAAGTAGTGGCTTACAATTTCTACAAAGTATCGATAGTAACAAGCTTTTGCAACTCAACAACAACCCTTAAACGTGTCCAAAATTGTAACCCAATGAAAAGTTACTCCAATTTCAATCGACATAACACAGTTCGTAAACCTAGACAATTCGAGGTCTTTTGAAGCAGGATTAAGGGGATATCTGCCGTAGTTTTGCAAGTGACCAATAGAGGGCTGATCGTCGCCTCGCAAAATTATCAACATGGTCGTTTCCACTAACGTCCCTGCGACCAGGAATCCATGCCAGAAATACTATAAAATGGCCGTCTAGCTAGTCCAACTCTTTTCGACATTCTAGTATTAGTTTGCTATGGCTTTGATAGCAACTTGACTTGATTCGGCGACAAGCTTCGCAGATGGCAAGTAATTCGGCTTCGGAAACGCTTGTACCGTCAGAAAATCTATAAGATTTTGAAAAGTTTAAGGTTTCCGAAAAACCTATACGAAGCGCACAGTTCATTTTTGAAAAGTCGGTATAGACTTCTATCCTTCTTGCCAATCTGTTCTTGTAGGGAATAGTATGTTGAAAAACTTTGTAAAGTTCTTTGTTGGGATGATGTAGTCTGTTGGCGTCAATACAAGTTTTCCTGGTAGAGAATCTAACAATGCTTACAGGGTTTCGCTGTCCAGTACTTGAACTCTCTGAGTCTTATTGCGCTGTGGGCTGAAATGTTTGAAATATGTAGATCCAGGGGTATAAGGTATCGCAAGAATTTTGGAGCGCCTAATAGGGTTGACTGCAGATCCCCTGTGGTACCTATGAACGGTTTTCTATGCTCGCTGTATCTTGAGCCGTTTGTTTATCTTATAGACTTTTTAAAGACTGGTCACCATCGACCTATATGCACAGAGTAAGGTGAAATGACACCTCCTTGGGGCATTCCACTACTGCCTAATTTGGTTCTGAATATAGCATAGAGGCTATACATCGACTAAGATAGTTTTCTAAACTCTTTTATGTATGGTATACGCTTTTGTACTATCGTCCTCATTCCCTCAGGAAGCCCTATTTCCGTATATCTTCCTTTGAGATACGTGCTGGGATTCACATATGATTATGATTAGAACAGCCTCGATGGTTTTCAAAACGAAGAAAGTCAGACTAATTGGTCTGACATCTTTTTTTGTTTTCATAGTCGCCTCTGTCCACCTGCGGAATGAAGACCACTCTCACTCGTCTCCATGAGTGGGGTGCGTAGTTTTTTATGCAGCTCCAGGAAATGCTGCTGTTCCAAGGATTGTATTATATGTTAGCCCCTGTGTGCCAATCTTTACATCTGGGAAAACACATGTACCGGGGAATGCGTGTACCTTAAAGTCTCATAGGATTCTACAGTTGACTCCGTCAAATTTCCATCAAAACTCTTCAAGAGAGATGGAACAGAATGAATGTTCGATAGAATCTTACAGGGTCTATCGGAATCGTTGACGGCAATATTCTGTCTATAACCATTTCTGGGCCACTCACCAAACAAGCTCCCAATTGTATGTAGATCTGAAAGTCGTTTGTGAAATGGTGCTAGTATTTGAACCTTGAAGGTTATAAGTTGTTCGTGCCACAACGGAGGGCATATTTGAGAGGATATCCAACTTTAAAGTATTTTTCAAAAGTCGACGTCATGGTATACTTTCCGCACTTTATTTTATGAGGAATTTTTCTATCTTTTATGAAAACTAAGCTTAAGTTGAATGGAACTTTATTAGCCTGGTGATAAAGTTACAATTAGAAATGTCTGCCCTACAGTGGACTACTGCGTAAAGACGAAACGACTTAAGTTTTTAATAAACTAATAACCCAGAATTAAATTTTTTTTTCACTTTCAAGTCATGTCTTACTTTCTACTAAGAATAACAACTTATAATAAATATAACGAAAAATATTTTCTCTAACTGCTTTTTTGTGCATAGAAGCGTTCCCTCATCTAATAATGCTGCTACATACCATTGGCCAACCAGTCCCATATTACCACCTATATCCAGTAGAACTCCACATTTAGTGCCTGAAACTCATATGTCATCGAATGGATCTACAGTTAATAATTACACATCTTCCAATAAATTTGGTAGCTGAATAGAAGAAAACGAGTTCACGTCCATAACTTTACAAACGACTGGAGAAGAATGCGATGCCGAATCCGATTACAACGCCGATCAACATCAACAATCGTCATCTGCGACACCATCCACATCCGCAGCGAATAAATTCACTAGAAAACGAGAACGTGTGTGCAATAATAGTTCTAATAATTTTATTTCAACAATGGCGTACTGCAAAGCCTTTTCGAAATAAATTAGTAAGCTGAAAGCATTTAGTTTATAAACACTTATACATAGTTAATTACGAGATTAAGTAGGAAATAAATTGATATATACTATAAGTTTCTAAGTTTCATTTCAACAACAGAATAGTGTAAAATATTTAGCCTAGTTCACTTAAGTAAATACCGTGACTTTTTTTTCGTTTTTGTTTTTTTTTTTTTTTTCTTTTCAAATATATTAGTTACAAATTTTTTTCTAAAACGGCAACTTTTAATAAAGAAAAAAATATAAATCTCCCATTATTCGCGATCATATAAGAACTAATTTATTTACCATTACTGCTTTAACAAACAAACAAAAAAATTTACCTTAGTAAGAGATAAAAAGTAAGAATAGAAAGACTTGTAGGAACTATCTAGTTCGCGATTGTACTATGAATTAAAGGAAAACAAAAAGCAAAAAACTTCACCCAAGTATGTTGCCATTTTGGAGAAACAAAAAGTCAACTGAGGCAAATCGCCACAATTTTAAAAGAAAATTAATTTTACTTTAGATTAGAATGTATTATACAACAAAACAAACAAAACAAAAAATGAGATCGATTTTTATAAGTGTGAAACTGCGATAAAAATGAATTAATTGAATTTTGAACGTTTTCATCTTTTTAGGATAAAAAGACTTATAACATAAAACATGTAAAAAAAAAAAAAAAATCAACTTAAGCACTTTAAGGAATAAAAAACAAAAAAAAAAACAAACAAAAAAGAAATATAAAGAAGCCTAGCTTTTTTATCTGTTAATTATTATTATATTCATTATTGTTCAATTTTATAGCTCTGTTTATTCAAAACTAAATTATCATTATAAGCATCCTATTTAAATAAAAAAAAAAACCAAATATAAACTCACTAGGTATGTACATGACTAAACTAAGTAGAAATTTAAACAAAAAAACAATTAAATAGAGACTCTTAAACCGAACAACGTAAGTAGAAAAATTAAAGGAAAAAAGAAGTAAAGCAGAGCTATAAAATAAAAAAAAGAAATTATAAGAAAAAAACGATACCCTACGTAATATGTGCATTAGCCGTTGGCTGGTTGAGACCAATTGTAAATGAAGTCAAAATTATTTTACTTACCTCTTACCTCTGTTAGAATATTATGTATGACCCTGTTTTAGGTGGTCAACAGATCAACAATCATCCCTTTCCCTTGTTACTTTAACCAACCTCTTCACCGGCAATGCATTTCATACCAGATCCTATCAGTTTTATATCGACACCACTAGGACATTACGTTTCACTATCGTTTAAGTCCTAAAAACGCAATTTTCACTTATTACCGACCGACTACACCACAGGATCTTGTACGGTTCCTATGCGGATATGTAGCGATTATAAGTAGGTACCTAGAGCTCGGACTGCTTATCATATATCCTTTTCAAGAACAGAACTGTGGGCGCCGTGGCTCAGTAGTTAGTGCGTTGGACTATCGAGCAAGGGATTCGATACCTAAAAGTTTTTCATGGGGCCCCACCGCCCGCGAGCGTCTGACAAACATTCGAGAATACAACTGTCTTGAGAAAGCTTCTCAAATAACAAATTGGGCACAGTATTTAACAGTAGGTCCCTTCCATTCGTGTAAAGGATATAACACGTACGACACGAATGGTTGTGAGAAGCTAGGCCCTGGATCCCATCAATCTGTTGCACCAAGTATTTATTTATTTTTTTCAAGATCGGCACGCAATAAAACCTTGAAGGCAATAAAACAGGCCAAGCAGTCGTTTTGAAAATAATCATGTCCTAAAATTACAGTCTTTTAAGCTTTCTCTATTCTGCCGGAATACTAAAACAAAAGATATATATTTCATCTCGTTCATGCTCTTTGATTTCGATTAAACTTAAAGAAGTATTAAGCCTTGGATCAGATCGGCTTTATGTTATTGCTTTGCTTAGCTTATTAACTTTATAGAAAATCATTTTATTATGATTTTCCAATAGAAATGTTTTTTTTTAAACGAAAAGGGCAATGGCGATGTCCATGTGATTAAAATTCAAAAGGTTTATTAGGGCCTAGTTGTTTAAAAACTTCTTTTGTTCATTGCTTCTCTATGCTCCAACTTTAAAGTATTTATTAAATAGTACTACTTTCATTGCAAAAATGCCCAGCTTACAGAAATCACAGAATATTCCAATAAAACATTAAAATACTGTTAAATCCGAGACGCCAACTGAAATTACTTGATAACCGATGTTGTAAGCAATACGAAAAATAAATTATGAAAACCCTGTTTCTACTTCTAAACTATAAATGCTGTCAGTATGATCGAAAAAATATTAACAAAAAATGTAATAAAAACATAGACCCAAAAATTTTAAAATAATGAAAAGTATTTAGTTTTTGATTCCAAATTTATAAAAGGTGATCTCTATTTTTAACAAATTTTCGAACTTTTTTTTTGAACAGATTTCATCATATTTTTGTTGTCTGATACTTTAGCCAGAATTTTTTGAACTCCTTTGCGATGTTGACAGTTTTTTTTTGGTGGCCCTTAACTCTCTTTCGGCGGGGGCCCACTATTTTTCAATTGGCCTAAGTTCTGGCGAATTTGGAAGACTGGCCTATCTAGGCACCGCCGAGACGTTATTTTGCTCATACCAATTCATCGCCTTTTTTCTATAATGACATGATTTAAAATCAGGCCAAAATAGGGGGCGTTTCTTGATGACTGTTATAAAAAGGCTTTAAACACTTCTTCAGGCACTCATTAACATAAATTTCGCTATTTATCGAGCTAGTAGTAGTTAATGTTTCACTTCTGAGCCCATAAGAACAAATTGTTTGCCAAACCAAGAATTTATTTGGAAATTTCGCTTTTGATTGGCTTTGAAAACTTGCTTCTAATTTTCCTCTACCTTTGGCAGTAAAATGACTGCCCTAGATGCTGATTAAAATCAGTAAAAATATATGTTTCATCGTGCGGAAATTTGGTCAAAAATGTTTGCGAATTGTTTTGCAATAAAATTTGTTCTCGCTTTGTAGGTTTTCAAGCAAAGATTTGCATACTTTTAGAACTATCTCCCTTTTCTTTCAATTGAGAGATCCACCTTATAAATTTTGATAGTAGAAGCAATAGTTTTTCTGTTAACTTTTAAATTTTTTGGAATTTTTAGATACATACGTCGACCCTCGATGTGCTAATTGAAATTTTATAACATTTTTTCTTGCATCCAATTCAGATTCCATGTTGACTGTCTTAGCTATTCATCAGAAGTGGCAGAAAAAGTAAAAATAATATACTGAGTCCCAGCAATAAAAAAAGAAGTATTTCATCGATTTTTCTGTGGTTTTTGGAATGTAAATTAAATATGAGAGAGTAAATAGATCTACATGCCAGCTCGTTTCAGAAAATCTGACTCGGATCCATCAACAGGGCCCGCAAAAAAATACCTTTTTCTACAGATACACCTCCGTCTACTTTTTTACTAATTTGTAAAAAGTTTCAGATCTTTGAGTATCTAAAAATATTTCAAATGACAACAGTCGAATGCAAATGTTACTTCGTAACAATCAAAGTCTAAGAAAAAGTTCAAAGAAAATATTAATAAATTTTCAACTGAAAATATTTGCTTCAATTGCAATTGGTCTCGATTAGTTGAAAGCAAATGCACTTCAACAAAATTTTTACCATTCAAAATCTCCACTTTAATACAAATTTTAAAAAATAAATGAAAAAGAAAAAGAAAATATCCCTCCTGATGTTATAAGTCGAGCTTATGCGGTTTTTCATTTGCCAGATAAAATCTACGTAATTCATTTTTATTTACTAATATTACTTAAAATCTGTGAAAATATTTCAAGTGAATTCATATGATACCGATGAAGATGCATTTGCCACAAGTAAGAACACTTAAAAAGAAAATATATTCATAATACAAAAACAAAAAAAAAAAAATAAAAATAAAAATAATATAAGACTGTCAAAATCGAAAGCTTTATTGGATTACAATTTCAAATGTCCGGAGCTCTTACTTACCGACAAATGTTAAATTTCGTTAATTCCCCTGATACACTATACTGTACTAGTATTTGTACTCATTTACAATGACTATGTGTGTTTATTAAAAGAAAAAAAGAACAATGAGACTCTCATTTAATTTATTTACATCATTATAGAGACTTATTATCACTTTATATACAAAATAAATAAGTACTAACCATAGATGTATTACGAAAACGAAAAGCTTCAACCAAAAATTAGGTTTCCTTGGACATCTACTAGCATTGTAACAAAACTAATTTTTATTTTCCAAAAAAAAAACCAAAAACTCTTACTAATCTTCGAAAGATGTGTTAAAAATGGAAAAAAAAAGTTTTTTTTTTTTCGTGGATGGTTTCACCGAACAAAACAAAAACACTGAACCAATATTTTCCTAAACACAAAGCCAAAAATAGCTTTACGTAACTACATTAAATCATTGTTTCATACAAATGGAAAACTGCATCAGTACTCGATTAGTTTATATATCAAAACAAAACACATACATAAACACTCACATCAAGTTATCTATAGATAAAAAAAAAAATAGCTTTAAAGTCCGTTGACAAAAAAAAAAGTAATTATAGTTCTTCACATCTGCAGAATACACTTAACGCATTATACCGAATCCAACTAAACAACAAAAACATGTGTATATGGTCATAACATAACTCCACAAATGCATATAAAAAAAAAATCTAATACACTTCACACACACATACACAAAAAGACAAAATTAAATTTAAAAAAAAAAGAAAATAAATAAATAATAAAAGAAAATATAGTTCGATGAACAAAGACCAATTTATAGCAGACTAAGTTTTAGAACAGAAATTAAAAAAGAAAATAAAAAAAATAAAAACGTAGCAGAAGGCAAAAGATTAAACAAAACAAAAATAAACATTGAATTGAACAAATATATATACAAAACAAAAAGGTCAACAATAACAACAACAAATAATAAAAACTTAAACATTTAAAAAAAAAAATAAAATAAATTAAATAAAAGAAGAAAACGTGTTTGCGAAAAGCTTTAATATTTAGGGTGCCTACATTTGCAAAAATTAGAATATTAAATACAATTTATTACATTTAAAAGAAAAACATACATAGTGAAAACGATGTGCTATAGAGTCGTTAGTTAATTCTTAAATAGAAAAAGAAACAAATTTACTGTTGATTTTCTTGGCCCTCCCCAAAGAATGAAATTTATAGAAAAAAATTAGTTATTATTAATTATTATAATTATAACGCTTTGTAAAAAAAAAACAACAAAACAAAAAACAATTATTATTCTTATATAAAAACCAAGAAAACAAAATAAATTTTAAAAAATTGGACTACTGTGTTTTTTTTCCACATTTTTTTGTTACAACTGAATGAGAAGAATCTATTCTCAGGAGAAGAGAGCCTAAAGCGCTGGTATGGCAGGTATAACACCTTATGTACTCCTAAGTTGGACCATTTTAGGTCAGTCATGTTGATGAACCTATCTAAAATAATATTCTTACCCAGGCAGATAGCTGGTTTTACTCCCTCTGATCCTTTTTTGGCCAGTTCTTTGGCTCTTTCGTTCGCCTTAATATCGGCATCTTCGTACATAATGCCCTGAACATTGGGCGGAAAATTCTGACTATTTCAGAGTTAATGATGTTGGATACTATCGCCTTAAGCGCACTCTGATTATCAATCTACATATGTAGATAGCGATATTCTTGTCAAAAATTGTAATCTTTAGTAGTTCTGCAGCTTTGAAGTAACGGGGCTAGTTGCAGCTCTAAGTCTCTAAAAATTGACCTGAAACTGTGCCCCCATTTTTTTTGGAACCGTCCGTGTATATGGTGTGTCGAAATCCAAGGTACCGATGGGTCATCCAATTCCTCAAGGATGTCGAGAAAGGCAATGCAGGCTGTTGTACCTGTTTGTACCTTCGCCAATGTATCCCTCCACCATAGAAATGTCGCATAGGTAAGGATCGGTCTGGATATAATCGTCGTTCTCTTAAAAGGCTCAGCCCTACTCCTTCCAGTTTCGAAATTTTGAGGGATTGTATCTTGTGTTTTCTATTGAAGAGTATCAGATCTAGTTTGTCTGGGTTGCACTGAAGTCCACAGTCTCTACGCCATTTCCCAAGGTTATTAAGAACTGATGCCAACGATTCACTTAATTTTTTTACACTTATCCCTAATTTTGTTCATGCGGTTGGCAGTTGAACATGAAGGTTTGGTACCCTTTCTTGGAATAATCCTCTTGAGTCTTTCGGGTCATCTGCCGCAGTGATATTTGATGTGTCTGTGAAAATGGATATACAGGATGTGTTGATGAGCCCACCATTTGTCCAGCTTCCTTTGGAGAGAGACTTAGAGTTGAGAATGAATTTTGAGTAAGAGGCGAGGTAATTGAAGGACCCATTCACTTTAAACCACCTGGTGATGGTGCTGAGTCCAATGTTATAGCCTTTTCACATCCCGGTTTCTAGTAAACGAAGAGCGGTTTTTGCCGCTTTTTCTATTGTAAAAATGTCCAGTGGGTAGAGCCCGACCATGGTTTCAAGGGCAGCAATTGAAGTTGTCGTCATTGCGCTAGTTGTCCCTCAGTGTGGCTCAGGTTTTTAGGTTTTGCGGCAGCAGGCCAGCAGACTAGGCAGCCGTATGTAAGAATTGGTCTAACGATAACAGTGTACATCCAGTGGATGGTGGCAAATTTAGGCCATTAGGCGTAAAAGCTGTCGAGGCCTCCTTTGTGCTGCCAAGTACGTTGTTCTTCCAGTCCATCTTACGATCCAGTATACTCGCAAGGTATCTTGCTTTGTCTGATTTTTGGAGTGTGCTTCCATTTAGACTTGGAGGCACGAAATCAGGTATATTCGTCTTATTTGTGAACAAAACTAGTTCGTTTTCTGTGTGTTTAACCGAAACCCTATACCCCAGTTACTCGGGGCATTTAGCGATATGTGAAATAGATCAACTATCATGTGCAAGAACTTTCGTGCCATAACCCTGCTTTAGTCTAACATTATAATTCCATAGCAATGGCGACGAACGTCTCTTAGATCCAATAGTCTTTCTCCTTGTCTTGCTACTAAAATAAACTCCCTCTTAGTGCAACTAAATAAAACAGAGAGGTAACGTGTATAATTCGAGACTTTTATTCGTTAATTAATTAATCTTATAAGAAACACTAGAAATAAATATAAAACAAAACAGAAGACATTTACTATGTGCGTGCGGAGGAGCTAGGTAAGAACAGAGACGTTTAGTTAAAGATTACGAATAGATTTCCATCGACGCAAGAGAAGACAACACGACGTCAATCCGCTGGAAAATTTACTAAATTCGCTTATATCAACATTTCGGCTTGGTATGTCAACCTTTTCCTTAATTATCTGAAATGAAAATAAAAGATTGTTTTTAGTGAGCGCTTTTTAGCTTAGTGAGAGCAAACTACATATATTTCCGATACGATATGTTGAAGAAATTTTACGTATGCGCATACCTTGTGCGATTGGGGGATTTCTCCAGGCGACCGATGTATAAGAGTTCCATTAATGAACAACATATTGGCAGCTTGCTCCTCTGGAAGTGTAAGAGTTTGATATGCAAAACTTGCTTCTCTCTCCATTCGTTTCAAAATCTGTTGAGAGCTATCCGAAGTCGTAACGCACAACACATCAGGACCAGATAGTGTTACATAATATTTCAATGGTTTATTCCCAGAAATCTATAAGTATATCGATGGTACAATGTGAATAAGATAAAGGATGTTTTTTTTATCTACCTTTATGGGAGTGCATGGATACTCAGGAAATGTAGTCGCCACTGCTCGGGCTCCATCTTCATTGGTTCGTTCTGACAGTCCAACGAAAAACTCTCTGCCTGAAATATTAATTTAATACTTAAAACATAAATCAGTGTGTCGAAACAATACCCGTGAAAAGGACATCGCCACCGTCCAGCAACGCATTGGGATATGGCATTTCAACGACCGGTATATCGAGTTCCTTTTTCAAAATAATTTTCATACTATCGGTCTGAAAGATGGTTACGGTTGAGATTTTTCATTAAAATAAGAACAAAAGTGTTTCTTTTACCTCACGTTGACGTATGGGATTGTTTGATTTGGCGATGAGAGCGACTCCATTGCATATAACCGCTGTGTTCTCTACAAACACACTTTCCGGTAAACTATCATCGGGAGGCAATTCGATCACATCCAAGCCTATTTCACGTAGCAAGCTGAAAGGAAGACCGAAAACAGTTTAAATAAATAACACCGAGTGAAAATTTATATAAGACTTTACTGCCCAAGAGCTGTATTCATTTGGATTTAATCTTACCCATGAAGGGGCATATTGTGAGAACATGGATCTAATCGCGAGCATTTGAGGAAGCGAACGGTACTCAAAGGATGCCAATTCTCTGAGATCATCGAAAGAATAATCTTTAGATAGTTGACCTATCAGACAGTGTTCAGTCGCGAGACTGATGTATCTGATCTGGCTTAGGCAGACTTGTTTTTAGATATCACACGTCGAGCCATGTTATCATCTGTGGTAGATCATGATACTGGCGTCTAGTTCTAGGTGTTTGCATGTACATTTTAAGGACATACCGACAGAACCCTTAGAGCCGTACCTCGGCTGGCTGGCAGTTAGCCGAAATCCCTCCACGGCTGACTGACTGACTCCAGATGGCTTGCACTTTTCAAGAAAACTAAACTGTTGTACTACTGCTGTTCTAGTCACATTGGTATATGAAAGTATGTAACAATAAGTTGGAACACACTTCGGTGACTGTGCTTGTTTCTAGCTACATATCTATTTGTCATTTTAAACTAGCCAAGCATGACGTCAACAGCTCTATTGTTAAGACCGTAATTAAAGATGAGGGGATGCTTCGTTTCGACACGAATATACAAAACTTTTCAAATGCAAATCCTCTCCAAACGTTTATAGCTATTATTTATTACTATTTCTTGTTTCACAGTGAGCCCCTCTTTCTAAGAATGACTAATACGGCATACTAGTTCTAGTTGAAATGCTTAGCTTTTACAGAACCTTTAAGAACATGCATATAACAACAATTAAAGGAACCACACCTTATCCTTACCTAACATAAGATTCATGTTGCTTCTTGGCAATTTGCACATCAAAGTCTCCGATTCCACTCAGCGACTGCGACAGTCTATCGAAAAGAATAGAAAAAAAAAAAAACAAAACAAAATAAATTAAACAAATTAAAACACAGTAAATTATTTAAATTGTTGAACGGATATCGACATTCCAATGATATAGCCAGCTTCGTGACAAAAGCATGATGCTCATCAAGTGTTCGAAGAGTGGGTACATAAATATTCATAAGTTTCATGGGTTCATTGTCAGAACCAGAAATTGGACGAGATCTCCTGATCCACAATTTTCAATAGCCACCACTCAGCCATGCCAATTGTGCAAAAGAAAGCGTCAATTGTGGCTCTTTTATATGTTTAAATGGTTTAATTTGAGTTGTAAACATTTTAATTAATTTACACACCTAGAAACGATTGCGTGAGTGAACTTCAGGGACATTTTGCTTAAATTAAATGGATTTACTAGTTTTAGGGTTTAACTTTCGATTTAGTTGAGCATTATTTTGTTAATATCACGTATTCGATGTGTATACACTCCCGTTCCAGGTATAGACACTTGTAAATTCGGGAATAAACACCAGAAGACACTTTTTCGCGATAAACACCGCGGATGGTCTAAATGTTTTTTTTTTATTTATTTGGCTGACTGGTTTTTTAAAGTATTCTGTACGTCAAATGGGTGTTTGACGTTTGTATACATATTATTACAGACATACTCCAATGGATTTCCATATCTCGACATGTTCTAGTAGTCCAGGCAGTGAATCAAGCTACCATACTCGACTACTAGGTGGCAATTTCATGGTACTCATCATTTCAAAGCTATTGCTTCGAATGCGGAAAGCAGGGTTGTAGAAACTCCTCCACTCCACTGCCAAACTCATAGAGCACTACTCCCTAAGATAAAAGGAAGTCCCAAGGATATCGTACTAATCTCCAGAACCAGCGCACGGATTCCGAAGAAAGTTTCCACTGTTTTGACCATCATTTTACAGGGAAGTTCTATTAGAAATTGGTTCCATCCGGACAATGTCGTGTCGGGTGGATAGTACCTGATTTAGTTATTTTATATAGAGAATTCCAAACAGAGTATTAAAAAAGTTTTAATTTAACTGATTTTTAGTCTAAAAACAAAACTTATAACACAAAACAGATTGCTGCAGGCAAAAACAAAATTAAGTAACTAAATAACGTTTCGTAGGAATCAAGCATTCAGCATCGTTGCACTCCAATATCCAAAGTGGTTTGACTGTTTCACCTTTGAATTCCCCATTGGTTATGGCCTTGTTTGCGATCACATAATTCGCTTTTTCAGCTGATTTCGTTAGAGCACCATGAAATGTCTGAATGTGACGCTCCACTTTGATCTTCTCTGTCGCACGAAGTTCGTCACTTACTAAGAACTTCAAGTCCTTGAAGAATGTCAATGATTTTGGAGAACAATTTGTATTTTTCTTAGAAACGTAATCCTCCTCCTCTGTCGACACCTCGAAAATATCTCTCGTCTGAGGCGCCTTCTTTCGCGGTGATGTGCTTGCTAAAACCTTTTGAATTTCATCTTCCGTATCACTACCGGACGATATAAGGTGCGAATAACTAGCTGCTTTGTCATATACTTCTAATAGATCGTCATCGTCTACTGAATCTTTACGCGCTTCGCTTTTACTTTCTTTAGGCTTCAAAGATTCGTCCCATATTTCATCCTCGCTCTCGGGTTTGGACAGGTCAGCGCCATCCAGTGCGTAACGCCTCCATGGCAATCGTTTCTTCTTGCTATAACAATCTTCTATCCAACTTCGTGTGATAATCTTGCCGACACCTTTGACTTGATTGTATTTCGGAGTGTTTTTGAATGCACATCTACAAGTTAAGGTATGCAAACGGTTTAGGTTTTATAAAATAGAGTCATGCCTTGGGACTTACATCAAATGGGTGCAGTTACTGTCCCAGTCTACTTTGTATTTCGCTCCAAGTGCCAATGCATTGTTTCTTAAATTAGATCGATCAGGATTCTGTAAAGACATTCAATTTACATTTACGATGGTTTGAACAAATTGAAATGGGCAAATCTGTATAGAAGACAAGCGCAAGCCAGGATGAACACTCAAAAAGAAGAATAAAACGTTTAAAGAGCGGACGATGTAGGAAAGGTTTTATAGACGTTAAGAGCACCTGTGACAGCATTTATAAAGAAGAGCTCTTCAGAGTCATGTCAAGGATGGCGACTGAGAGAATGCATTGTTTCTAAAGCCTCCTCTGAACAAGATTTTGAATATCCCTGACTTGTCTATGGCACGCAGGGGTAGACAATGTGAAGTGCAGATAAGACTGCCTTAAGAAAAATTATTGGTGGTCCCATCTGCATACGACCATGAGTTATACGAGCTGAAACAATCCAGTCAAAAGCGTTCAACTATAACGACTAAGGTGACTAAACTGATGGCGCCAATAGACAATCATTTCCAGAGAAACATCGTCCACTATAGAGCCAGCTAGTAACCAATAATCTTAAAATCTAATGTGTATACACATGCATGTACCTGAATACCGCTTATAACGAGAACCACCCCACGAAGCAGCTGATCAAAGGGCTTATACTGTATAGGTTTGTCCAATTTTGGCTTCTTCGCCTTATCACTAGCACGAGGAGAGGAGGACGGACGTCTATGACCAGAAGTTGAAGGTGTTGACGTTTTGCTTTCATGTGTTGGGCTTTTCTTCGCTGGGGTTGCCTTGGAATCCGTATGATCACTGTTTTTGGCTTCATCCGTTTTCTGTTTATGCTCAACACTCTTGGAATCATCCCTTGAACTGTCATGCTTTTGCGGTTTCTTTGTTTTGCTGCTCTCTTTTGTGACACGTTCCTGATCAGCAACAATAAGCTTTTCCAGTTTATCAAGTCTATCCCGCCGCTTGTCCTTTATCACGACTTCTTCGTCTTCATCGATATATAATAGAGAATCCCTGTTCCGGTCGCGAACAACATTTTTTTCTTTCGCATCATTTCTTTCCACAGACGGACTACCAGTGGCAACAACTTTCCTTAGGCTAATACTTTCGTTTGGTTTCTTTATCGATGCTGCGGTAGGTAGACGAGGAATCGAAGATATGCCTTGAAATAAATAAATAAATAATATTGTCATACAGAATCGGAACTACATTACCAGTTGCATCTTTATTTTTTGACAATTTCCAACGATTAAACAGACCAGTTGTACTTTCTGACTCGGAATCTGGAGACTCTTCTCGCAAAGTGAAACTACTCGAGGCCCTTTTGGTCAAATCAGAACTCGACGGACCATTTTTCTTCTTGTCAGGAGCAGGCCCGTCAACGTGTACTTTTATAAAAGAAAGTCCATATTGCGCGGTCCTGTTGAACGGCTGTGTGCAGATTATCTTAAGAAGTTTCCACTTTTCATCCAAGGTTTCCTTTACCAGCGCTTCCCGGTTGAAACATCGCACTCTGTTGGTGCTTGTGGAAGTTTTACTCTCATTGGGAGTCATGAATGAACATGTTATCAGAATTTCCTATAAAGAATTGCTAAAGAAAACCACAGAAGCCGGCTATAGTGTGGCGTACCTTGAAATTCTCCCGCGCAAAGCTAGGACCGCCAACCAGAACTTCTACAAACGCTGAACTTTCGTTTCCAATATCGATTCCTTTGATGGAGTACGCTTGTTCCATTTCTATTATCACATAGGCGGACTTCTCCCCACCCTCTTCCGTTTTCCACTTTCTTGCTGGATCATTTTTTAGCAGATTCGAGGCGCAATGTAACTAGAAAATATTTTCGTTAAGAAAAAATATTAACAGCTTAGGAGAATGGTACCTTGTCCTCACTGCTGACTTCACGAATTGATTTAAACACTGCAAATGGCATGTCTCTATCTACGTAAATGTGTAATTTTAACAAACAGAAAAACAATCAACTTGCTAATTGCGAAATTCAAACAACATGTTACTTATTTGTTTATTTCATTGAATGTCAAATTAAATGACAGCTGCCACAATCAGCGCTTCCGAAACTGTCAACATTTACAATTGCGAACAGAAGTCTGTGCATTTTTGCACGAGAGCGACTTTGAATATTCCGGGAACGATGGAGTTTTCTTCGATTTTTACTTACTAGACTTGCG
Organism: Xylota segnis; assembly: GCA_963583995.1. NCBI lineage: Eukaryota > Metazoa > Arthropoda > Insecta > Diptera > Syrphidae > Xylota > Xylota segnis. The sequence goes on from OY757237.1 coordinate 40,978,351, forward strand.
CTACAGTTCGGGATAGAACAGGGACACAAGCCTCTCCAATTAGCCCGGTCGTTAGCAGATGGACACTCCAACTAATGTGGACTTTCCTCTAACAAATATTCGAGACTAAGAAAGCCCTTGATCCGCATTAAACTTGAGTCCTTCTTTCGTGCGACGAATATAACACTCTAACTTCTTACTGTCTGTTCCAAACTATTGCTCACTTTTAGGCCCCACTGTAGTTGGCCATCGCCGAGCAAACGCAAAATGCAGTCGACATTCATTTACCATACAAATACTTTTGTTATCGACCAGTATCACGACCTATCTGCCTAAAGTCGTGTTTAACTTGTGCGCCCAACCAGTTGGAAGTATTTCGTTGTACATATAGAATGGAAGTTGACGGGCTGGAGTTGAAAAGCATCGGAAATGAAGACACCAACGCCACTACCCTCCGAGTTCAAAAACCAAAAAGGGTGTTGCACTTCAGCGATGGTGTTATGGAGGACTTCTCGGACTGCGAAGACGAATGTGATTCGGCGACAAAGACCCAAGAGGAGTGTATAAAAGTGGTATGTAACATAAGAAATCCTTTAATGAGTTTCTAGTCGAATTATACGAAACTAAAAAAAGGCCATTGTTTACCAAAATTAGTCATACGAAGCAAAAGAAAAACACGATTTAAATTCTTCCGTCAGCTGTTGGATGACGTTTCTTCTATTACATTTATGGTGCTAGCACCAAAAAACAACTCAGTGACACCATTCAGCTAACATGGCCATCCAACTTTTTGAATTGAAAAGAAAAACTTTAAAAATAATGAAATCCTTTGCATTTACTTTGTAGAAAAACCTTACATGGGCACCTTACATGCGTTTGAAGGCGAACAAAGTGGGAAACAATGTGCTAGCTGGAATAGATTACGTTGGAGGGGGTCTTGCATCGTTCCTTGGTATAACTCCTTCCAAAGCTGAACTAGATGCTGCCAAACGTGGACTGACCGTTCAAGAACAAACAGACGAGGAGAATTGTAGTACGTGGAATCCAGTACCCAACGATACAGTGGTCTCAGCTGAAGTGAAAAACTCCCCAAGAGCCAATTCCAGATACAAATAAGTCCAGGAATCAGCAGTCAATACAGCATTCCAAAAAAAGAAAAGTATTTTCAGAGAAAATAATATCCATTTACAGTATGTATCATTTTCAGAAATAAATTACATGTGTCATGTGTCAAAAATTGTAAAATTTCTTGTTTTGTTTGCTCTGTGTTCTTGCTTACAAAATTGTTCACCGGACAGAGGTTAACCGATTCTCTGAGCTAATCTTTGACATTTAGTGACATAATGTTCTCCTGGATATTGACACTCAAATGCAAGTTTCAATGAAACTTTTGCACCAATGAGTATGCAATTCAAATTACTGGCATGACAGTTCCAGTAACTCCCAAAGCTTAGTTTGTGGATTTAAACAGCTCGTCGGTTATGACGTAAAAGTGAATTTTTTGTTTATAATTTTACGATTTATCCATTAAAAAGCAATACTACGTCCCTTAATCAATTGAAACCCAAAGTCAATCCTTAGAAAAATGTCACTCGGTAGATTGTATCTCATAACCAAGGAGTTGTTAGCAGGGTTGGCGGATGAAGTTCGAGATGAAGAGCAGATGGTCTGATTAGCCGACCTAGTCTGAGATAAGAACTTCTTTAAGCATATCAAGTCGAAGATATCCGTGCTTTTCACCGTAAAAATCCTACATGCGGTTGCTTAGTGTAGAGGGCTCATGCGTAATTGTGTGACTAAGGTCTGCACTAAACTTCAAAGAACGGCGTGTTATTTAGGTCTCCTGAAGCTGCTCTTATACCATGGGCAGTACTACCAAAGAGATATACTGTCTGGGATGGGGCAGTTTTGATGACCTACTGTGACTTTTATCGCACGAGCCTAGCTTGTGCTAACGCTGCTATATAGAGTTAAAGTTGATATTTCTTGCAATCTGGACTGGTTTCGGACAGAGTCGAAGCCTGGACTAGGCTGTAGTTCATACTGGTATCTGCGTGGGAATTTACAGTACTAGGGTTTACAATTCGTTAAGCAAGGATGTCTTCGTTTTCTAAGCAGCGACTGTATGCCATCCTTTTGACTGACTACCGACTATATTGTAAAAAATAGGTAGATTGGGTCAAAGTATTTGGGTCCATAATGACAGTTATCCATAAGACCATGCTCTGTAAATCCAAAATATTGCAAAAGTGGAAGAACTCTTCCCAGGTTACACTGGGATTGCAAGAAATGATTTCTTCATGATTAAGTCTATTTGTGTCCTCGGTGAAGGCCTTCTTTTTGATGAATGTGTTTCTTATGAACACCATTGTGTTAAGCACGGGGCATCAAGATGTAGATTAAACAAATGCTACCTTACCAGAATTTTAGCAACTTAAGCAACTTATCGGTATGTTGGGGGATCCTTAAGGGTTAAGTTTCATCACTGGCTGCGACACTTGTAGACAGGGTACTAGTACTTTGACTTATTTTCTTAGTGAATGTCCTGACATTAGTCAGACCAGGTGCCAGATACTGTAAGCTCCCCATCGCTGGAGTTCCTTTTCGACTATTTTCAAAAGGCGCTAAAGTCCCAGTAGAATAGACCAGTTTAGTCTGATTGTTCTCAACCCGAGAAAAAAAAACCGAACATCATTTGTCATCTCATACTTGTGAATTGACGAGCCTATAGAAGGTTGTAGGCTAATAGAAGAGATTGCTGAGCCTGACTCGAAAAGAGCATGAGCTCCTTCAAATCCTCCTCAAAATCGGCCCAGAATTCAAGGGCGACTTCAGGCAAACTACTGGATACTTTCAAGCAAATCCTAATAATCCTCTTCAGATGAACCTCTAAATGCGGAATCGGGGTAAAATCTCGCAACATTGAAATTGTACAAAGCATCAATGTTTTCTAAAAACCATGCCGTTTGCCTCCCTCAGAGACAGCCCTTAGAGACATTCCGGGACACCGCATGAGTAAAGACCAAAAATGGTACGACTCTACTTAAGAGGCTACACATAAACATTTCTTGCCGCTTTTGGTAGAACCAACAACAACTCGGAAAATGGCTCGCCGTTTTACATTTCTGACCCAAGCTGAGTCAGAAATCTTGTGCCGGATTGGTTAAGTTAAGACGATCAGAGATCAGCTACGTAGTCGGTGTCTTCTCTGGACGCTTTCTTGAGTGCTACCCTCCTTTTTTCGAATGAGCTGTTGAGTCCAAGAAGAAGAGGAAACCCGAGGAAGACTGCCTAATCTAGGGGTTCTTTTCTACGTCATGATTATTCTTCAGTTTGTATAAAGCTCTATGACACCACAAATGACATCTCGTGGTCTAAATTTGACTATATTCTCGTACAGTCAGCCAGCTTAACGGAAACTTTAACCTCAATCTTTTCCCGAGTCGATTTGACACTGAGGTATTCGGAGGTACCACCAAGGACAAGTCTAGAAATAGCAGGGAAAATGACTTCATACTGATAATGGTCTTAAGCGCATAGATTGATGATGCTTAGCTGAATTTCAGCATATGGATACATCAAAGACTGCCTCCATATCTTTAGACACGACGACAACTTCTATTGCAAAGCAATCGAAGCACGGAAGCAATCGAGAACGAGCAATTATGAAAAATGGAACCTGATTGGTGTACAAACCCGCCGCGAACCTTGCTCTCTAACCAGGATTCAGTGAATGGAAATCCCGCACTTCCTAAAAGTCTACTTCTCATAGAAAAGTTTGTTGTATTCAATTGCCGGTACTGGCTCATTTTTAGTTATCCTGTCAAAAACTTTTCGGTAACCATACCTTCTAGGACATTCTGCGAGGAAAATAGGTTCCTGCAAGAACAGTTGATTCACTTTTATACCAAGGGTTCAAAACGACGGGGTAGATGGACGCGTTTTCTCTTGGTCTATCCTTCTGTCTTCCTAATCATTGCAGCATATTGCAAAAGGATTTATTAGTGATTAAAGAAACTCTATCTTGGTTCAGAAAAAGCGTGATATCCACTAGAGATATCCGAATCTTATCAAATAGCCAAGCTGCTATCAAATCCTTGGAATCCTTTTCTATTAACTCGCAAGTTACTCTGCCGTTCGTCTCTAGAGTAGAATAGTAGTTAAATGTCCACCTTTGTTGGATACCGGGCCGTACGGATGTTGTGGGGTCGATGAACTCGCCAAACACGCGGACTACTATCTTTCCAGGTAAATGTACTTTAGGTATTCCAATCAGAACGTTCAGTTGGAAAAGTGGCAAAAGCGGTTTTAACGACAAAACAGATTTTCCTAAAGCTGAATCTGAAACGCTCTAAGGTTTTGATCTCTCTTAGCAGATTGCATATCACTACTGTAATAGGTGTCAGGACCGGATATTATCTAATAGAAGAGCACGCAACAAGGCTAGATGTGCTATAAAACAAAATTTGGAAAAATTGCAAAGATGAAGAGGAAGAGGGGTCTATTCTCCAGGTTCTCAGCACTTGCCCTGCTTTCATTTTAAGAAAGATCACTTGGTGGTCCTATTAACACCAACATTCGGAGTCTACCGGACTTCAACAGATGGAAATGGAATTCCCTAGTAGATATGGGGAATTATGTGATCCACGTTACTGAGTGTTCTAAGTGTGCTGGTGATACCCACGTTAAACCAAACCTCACTTTAACACTCGCATATTCATCAGTACCCTCATAGTTGAAGGTATTTCTGACGTCAAGCATAGCATATCCACGCAGTATTTTTTCCCCTCTTTTCTGATATCCCTTTGCGGGAAATATCAGCAACTGCTAGTATCACATGGACGGTGCTTATTTTTTTTCCTGAAGCCCTTGTATCCTTCGGTGTACTGGTCAAGTTTGTCGCTAATATTTTTTTCCAGCAATTTTCCTACTGTGTCTAGCATGCACTGCGGTCTGTGTGATGATTGTTTCTTGGGGATTTGTGGCCTTTTTTCATTCCAGAGTGAACTTGCTTTCTAGAAGAGTTTTAATAGTTTCCTCCAGGACGAACTTTGGGATTCCGCCCATTCTCGATGGAGTGAGACATAATCCAACTGTGGACATAGATATGTATCGTAAACATGCATTGCTAGAACGTCTTGACGAACGAAACCCCTTCACCTACGATTAGATACCTCTTACAAGTAATTTACTTTTGGGGAAGTACTGAATATGTGGTCTTATCCGGTGGCCATTTTTTCCTCTGTTCGGGCTATCCTTCTCTGAAATGGTTTGTCTGGTGGAACTGATTGTGATCCGCCATAAAAAAAAAGTTTCTCATCAGTAAGTCAAGTTCCAGATAGAAATCACCAAGACCACGTTTAGTGCATAACACATCCCCGAAAGTTGGCCTTCCACTTGCATTAGTCTTCCTTAAACGTGATGAACCTTCCGCTTAACCTTAATAAGCTTGTAATCAATTTAAGAATCTTATCCTCAAAAACTCGGTCAACACCAACCTATTCCTCTTTGTTATTTCTTTCCTTGTTTTGAACAAAAGTAACCTTGAAGCAATTACGAAAGGGCAGACGACGAAGTATATTAAGACTTAATGACTGTCTGCTCTACAGGGATGGGGGCACGGATTCATCCGCCAAAACAAAAAACAAATTAAAATATCGCGTCACAATAAAAAAAAAAACTCCTCCAAGTAACTTCCTCGCACCCTCTGTTTACATTTTTTTTTTTTTACCAAGGAAATCGTGAAAAGCGCGTTTTTTCTCATTATGTAAAAGTTCATCAACCATTTAGAAAAAAAGCGGCGAAAAGAAAAAAGAATAAAATTGTAATGAAATAGGGTGAAGAAATATGCAAATACATATATAAGAGGGTGTGCTTCTGATAATGAGGGGAAATAAAGATGAAGATTTTTTTTCATCTTTTTTTTTTTGTGTTTCTACATTCTGTTTCGCTAAAGTTCCTCGGCGCGCTGGAAAGAATGCGAGGAGAAACATTATTACCACAAGACGCTCATAAAAGAAATGGAACAGAGTGCAAGAGAAAGGAAAAAAAAAAAGCAAAAAAAAAGCAGAAAATACATCCTCGTCCTCCCGCTCTATGTGTTTGCCAGAAAAATTAAAAATGTAAGTACATAAACTGAACTTGAAAGTTGAAAGAATGAAATGAAAAAAATCACAAGGAAGAGGCGCAACAGGAGTAACAGTTTCACAATATTAATGAAAATAGCTACAGCCTGGCTATAGTCCAAGTTGGTGCTGCTCTCCGCCGCCGCCGAAGCACTGCCATTGCTCCTGTGACAGGGGGCTGAGGGACGTTTTGAATTTTAAAATTGCGGCAGGTCATGAACACTTACTTTCCATGAATAAATTTATTTTCTTTTCCCCCTTCTTCGTCGCAGCCCTCTTGGGGGCGGGTGGTGGGAATAAATAAAAAAAAAAAAAAAAAAAGTGTAAAAAATGTCGAACACTGAAAAAAGTAGGTTATACGGGAGTGAACGTGTGATGAGAAACCTAAAAATTGTCCTTTTAATTGAAGGATGTCTGCTTTGTGTCTCTTTGGTGCGCAACGCTTTTACTTTCACGTTGGCAAAACGTAGACAGTTCCAGACAGAGTTTTGTCGAGGACTTAACGTCTTAGCGAAGCAAAGCAAAACAAAGCCAAAGATGGAAGTAAAACATGGTCCATTGGTGGGGATGCACGAACTGCTGGGTATGCTGTTCTTGCATTGAACCTTCAAAATAACTTTAAAGGATTTCAAGGCTCGCAATGTGGCCATTTTCGAGTGAAAAATTTGGTGATTGGTCATAGGAACAATGTGTATGAGTTCTCCAAACAAGGACTTGCTTATAAGATTCAAACAATAATTCTGTGAGTTCTGCTCTATGGTGCCGAGTATAAGGACATGAAAGTGGAGCGATACTGGGATGAATGCAGAACAAGATATAAACCACGATGACCTTCTTTGTCGCTAAATGTACCTAAATTCTTGAACTCCGTCGTCAAAACTAGAAGAATACTTGCAAACGATACGAATGGCTTTCCTATATTTTCTGTTCTAATGTTTCACTCAGTAAAAAGGATGCGCGATTCGCTTTTTCCTGTGACTATAGTGTTAAGATACTGAGTGCTGGATATGTTTATTTTTGGGTTCTGGTGAGGCAGGCTAATGCCACCAAGTAGAGCATGAATTGGGGGATCGAATAGAGCTTTCTTGAAATATAGGACACAACCCTAGCAAAGGTTAGTAGATTGCAAGGAATATGTGGACCCAATTACTATTACCCACGACTCTTACTATAATTATTTGTTTGTCGACGACAACTTATCGACAATTTCCTTCGACAGGTCGTGAACGATATTACGTAGTCAAGGATCATTCGTCATAGTTCATGGTTGCATCGAGCGCGGTAGGTCCAATTTTTGATATCTTGGTTCAATATGTGCGATGTTATTCCGACGACAGCATCTCGAATGCTGGTCTCAAACTCTTTCAAAGTGGTTGGCTCTAGCGTAGACTAAGCGTCCAGTGAGTTGTGGAAACATTTCGAAGAATTTCTCTTTGCCTTTTGCTTAGGTTCTTGTTTGACAGATCTAATTGGTATGAGAACTCGTATCGCGGTGGGAGGTGTCAATAGTTCATCCTTGCCTGGCCAATTCATCGCCCTTTTCATTACTATCCATGCCCGAGAACCCATCTTAGAGTGGCAGAAAACTGGTGGTTCCGATTAACAAGGTTATTCGGACACTGTTCAACTAATTTGGCGTAATAGTCTATGGGAACGAGTGTCTAGCTTCTCACAACCATTCATGTTATACTCCTTACACGAATGAAAAGGGTCGACTGTTTATTGCTGTGTCCGAAGGGCAATTTGTTAGTTAAGAGCTTTTCCATGACAGTTATACTCTCGGATGTTTGTCAGACGCTTGCGAGAGGTGGGGCCCTGAAGAACATTTTAGGTGTTCTAGCTGGGATTCGAAACTCGAAACCCTTATTCCGAAGTCCAACGCACTAACCACTTGAGCGACGGTGCCCACAGCATACATGAGACTCGAATGCCAAACAATTCCGACCACCTCTTGAGAGCCCCTGACAAACATCTGAAAGCATAACATACAACGTGAATGGTTGTAGGAAGTAACTTTAGTACCTTACCCTTTAAAAAGTTTAGTATTGAATTTAGGTATAGTCAATTGGATTCATTCCCATTTGTTGCGAAATCGAGTTAAAATCGTGTGTTTCTGGATCCAGATTCGCTAAGTCCGACGGCGTGCGATGTAGCTATAAATTTGGCGTTAAGTCGAGGGTTAGTGGACAGTATGTTTGTAGCATTTCGGACCGTTAGGTAACTATTTGACTGGGCCCTCGGTCCTATTTTTATTTTTTTAGTTTGGTAATGGTATATGCATTTGTCGTCGGGTACTAGGTGCACCATACCATTGCAAATGAAGTTTGAGATTTAAGACTTCAACGTCTTGCTGCTGAATTGGCCTTACATGCGTTCTATTGATTGTCTAGTTAAGTTCGGGATGAAGAACAGTGGCTAGGTATACTTCACACTGGCGGAAAGGACGAGCTTTGGTTTATTTAATTTTTGAAGCTAAAGTGGAGTATTTTTAATTTTGTCGCATCTACATAGTCTTACTAGGGTTCACAACTGGGACACACATCAACCTAGATAACCACTCTATCCAAGGCTCAAACAAAAAGAAAACGATTCGTCCCTACAATTGGAGAATATGAAAAAAACTACATTCTGTTTGTCGGAGGCTTTATGAAATGAAATTCTATTTCATCTGTCTTTCCCAAAAGTTCCTGAATCAAGGAGCTGACTTTTTGATCAATTTTCATTTACATTGCTTGGAAGATTGGTTAAACCAAGTTTTGCCGACGGAGTTCTTTAATGTTTGCTTTTCTATTTACGATAAAATAGGAAATATTTATGTACGTATGTATCTAATAGAATCCATATACCATATACATAGAGTGCATGTACTGATTTAAAAACTTTCAAGTCAGCCTGACTAGCCGTTTATACGTCAAGACACCAAAATAAATTCACATGTGAACTTGTGGTCTGTGGACTTGTGACCCTGGGCCTCGCCGAAGAAGTGAGTGAGGAATCGAAGGCTCTAAAGAGTGAAAGCAGAGTTGGACAGCTAACTCTTCAAGAATGAATGTCCTACAGAACACTGTAAATGGTCTTTCGGTTTACAAAAGGGCCCAAATATCATAGGTATTCATTAACTTTTCATGCGATCAAGCTACCGACCAGGATTATACTGCAGGTTGTGGGTCAAAATTTTGATCATGAATTTTGATTTCATGTGATCTTTATTTGCAATACTATGTGAATCGTGTTTCCAACTGACATGTCAAGGTTTTTAAGTCTAAAACGAGGTACTGAATAATAGCACCAATGGAATTCTGACGCGAACCAATAGAGGATTGAAATAGACCACATGACACCTTACCTTAAACATCTAGACTACTCTGACTACTTTTCCTATGCTTGGATCAAATATTTGAATTCAGTTCATTAAACTCAGTCCTACAATCCTACAATACATAAAGTTAGCCTTTGGTGTTCCACTGGTTTAAATTGAAGTGTTCCACCGACGCTACATTCCCAGTTTATTCGATGTTGGTATTAGCATCTTGAAATCTAAAGCTGTATACTTTGCGTCATGGTGAAACGTCACGGACATATAACCAGACTGCAACCAAACCAGAGCACAAGAACTACAAAGCACGGCTAGTAAAGACAGAGCAGGAATTGTAACGATTGGCGAAGATCATTCGTGCATGGTATATACGGAAAGAACGCAAATGATGTTCGATATTAGCCAAAGTCTAGTCGCACATTAAGTACACCTTTCGTCTTCGTTAATATCGAAAAAATCTCAGAGAAAATGTAACAAAATTGTTTATATGTACCAATCTAGTCAATCTTTTTCGAGTCCAAATCCAGAAGCTTGTAGCACCCATAATGATACTTAAAGGTTAGTACCACTGATTATACTTACCATTCAATTGGCAATAGATTGGTCACATCTTACCAAATACGTGTGCAATAGAAAAGGATGCAATCCTAAACAAACAGTCCTTTGTTTCGATCGAGGAGCTATCCATAAGAAAAGGCCCTTAGAGCCTTTTATGCGAAATATAAATGTAAAGTCGTGCACTTTGTATACGCGGGTTTGATATAATGGTTAAAAGCGCCGCTAATTCAGCGACTAGATCTGGAAGGATTAAAAGGATTTATCTTGATCTAATGAATAAGTTAAACCAACTCTCGCCTGACCCTGATTTCGTAATATGTTCTGAATATCCAGGCAATGATTTACTCAGAGCCAAAACTTAATATTACCGTCGGGAAAATCTATGATGGTTACACACCAATTGTATCCTTTTCTAATTATGTTGGAGGCAGAATGTCAAACGATATACATATGTCTTTACGAGTTCATATGTATTAATTTCTCAAGGAGGTGTATACTCGAATGTATGTATGTATAAGCGAGCTTACGGAAATGTGTCGTTGCTAAAATATAAGTTGCCGTCGGCAAGAACCTTCAATATTTTTCAAGAAAGCACAAGGCTAAGAATTTTAGTCCCTGCATTGCTTGGTAGGTGGCGAATCGGAATCCTTTCTTTAACTTACTTACTTACTTACCGGGCTCCCGACCCGTGAAGAAACTCTGCCTGCGACATAGCAGCATTCCATTCCCTTCAATCCAGTTGTCCAAACCAAGGGCTCTGGCATCCGCGATAGCTTGGTCCTTAAAATGGAGGTTCAGTCTTCCTTCTCATCTCGAACGAGGTGGCTGTGATTAGAAGATCCTTTTTGCTGGGATCGATCCTTTCTTTAACAGTCATTTTAATATTGAATATTGTATTTAAGGAACTTATCTACATGTGTTGACCTTTTTTAAGAAGTTTAGGTCCAGTTTGGCTTATTTATGTTGGCTTTTGTTTGATGATTGAAACTCCACCAAAATTGAAATTGCTAGAAACATGGTTTACCGACATAGCCAGTACCAACAGTCTCTTTTAGGTTACCAAATACGTAGAGGGTAACAAATTTTATGCTTAAAGTTGCGAGAATACTGCACCTAAGATCGGTATTTCACAAGAACATCGATATTTATATCGGTGGAGCCGATAAGTGCCGTGAAATCCTTCATTATACGTCCAGAACCGACTAAGATTAGGTCGGATGGCCCAATAAAAAGGGAAATCAGCTTCCCGATGAATTATGAAAGACTGGAGTATACTATTTCGTGCCAAAGAGCAGCGAAGATGATAGGCTAATGTGGCTGATGCTTAATATCAAAAGCATTTTGACCATGACAATGAAATAGAGAATTAAATAGGTAGACTAGACAATTTACAGAATAAACCTGTAGAATATTATATGTTCATTGTCTTCTGAGGAGGCTCTCTTGGAGACTGGGATGTATAGACTCAGATATGTGCAGACACAGGGTGTATTTCGTTTAACTACAAGCAAATCAGGAATATTTATAAACAGGGAGAATAGTCACTGTCTTCTGAGGAATTACGCTAGGAGTCTAAAATGTATACCCTCCAAAACTTTGAAGAATTAAATATTGTGGTTTTTGGCAACTTTGTATAAGCCATCGCGAAGATTTCACTTTGTTGCCAAGTATTTCAGGAATTTTCTATTTCCTTATTCTAATTAACTTAACCTTTACTTTACGCATGTACTTATACCTCGTTCCTAGAATTTTTAGAACTAAAGTTAGATGATTTCGAATGAACACAACAAGGTAATATACGACAACGTTTGTTTCATTATAAAAGGACAGGCATAAGTTTGGATTAACACCTACTTGCGAGGTAGACAATATGAAGTTTTATTTATGTAGATCTTCTGTTTCTAGCTTGATAATAACCACATTAGGTGTCCCTTAATGCAACCACCTTGGTCCCTTAATTTTCGTCTTCATCACGGCTTTAGCAAAATCTCCTTTCTCTCTGTGACAATATGAAGATCTACAGAATTATTTCTTCTTCCACCGATTCTCGCTATATTCAAAATTACCTGAAAAATTATCTTGAACTAAACGTCAGCAAATTTCAATGTATTACATACTTTCTCTGTAACGAACCTCTCGCCTCACTCTCCCCTTTAAGCAACTTAGGTGTTATCTGCCACACCTCGAATTCTCTAATTCTCATATCGAATATTATAAGATGGGCCCACTCTGCGCTTGACTTTAAGAACATTGGTCTTAAGTTCTATGCTTAGCCTGGATTGACACTGATCGTCTTAATAAGTTTCGTCTGCAGTACGTCGAAAACCGTCGCGAAATCGCCGATTTACTCTTCCTTCATCAGCTAATTACCGGTCACACTGATTCTCCTACGATTCTGAGATTGATATCCTTTAGTACTTATCCACACAACCTAAGCTCTATACCTCTCTTCGCACTCGATAAGGGTAAGTAGGATTAGCATCTACAATGTGTTCAAATCTGAACATTGAGGGACTGTCAACCTTTAGCACAGAGGCTTCACCAGACGTACTGATAAAGAAACTACTCATGAGCAGAAATACAAATACCAGTTTGATTGGGTCTTTCGGTCGAAGTTTGGTCTTCTGTTCTTTAGAATCTTGTAATGAGCTTGTGTTTCCTGAGAAGGCTGCAAAGTGGTTACAACTGACCTGACAAATGTGAACTAGGGGCTTAACTTTTATGAAATGGAACCTGATTTTATCTATATTAGGAAACACACTGATCGTGTGAGAGATTGACACGCAGGTCTTCGCCATTAAAGGAAGTGGTTGCTGAAGCAATGTAAGTATATCGTATCAGTTCAATGTAATGTATGTGTGGACAAAGTCCAAAAGCTTTAAGTCATTTATAACACATTTGTAAAAATTCAGAACTTCTTCTAGAAGACACCGGCAATACCTTAAGCAAATTTTTATTTAAGAATAGATTCCACTATCTCACGGAGACGATGTGACCTGATATGAAAAAACTCGGACGGTTTCAAGACCCCTAGGCTTCTCTCCAAGAGGCTAGTAATCAATATTGAATTTCGCAATCCAGATACAAGTCATGGCGGTCAAGGTGTCATATTACCTACTAAAGTCCTCTGAAGAAGCTGAATAGAAAAAAAATAAAAGACAATCCTTCTTGGAGCCTGTGTAGCGCCCACTAGCGAACTGGCAAAGTACCCACTTTTTATAGAGAATTTCTTTATAAATAATCTCTGGTTGCCAAAAGTTTGAGAAAAAAAGGTCGTTCCTGCTGTGGCATCTTCTTATAGATTATGGTGGCAACAAGTGCATTTGATTCCTTCTTTTTGATTCTCATGGTTGTCGAGGGGCTCTCAATTTATTTCTCTAAAGGTTTCGAGGAGGTTGGTTAATTGAATGGAGGTCATCTCTGGACCATCTATGATACTCAGTACTGTTCTGGTACTTCGTGCTTTCAGTCTTGACCTATACTTTTTGTGTTTCAAAGCAATTTCCATTCCTTGCGTGCGTCTTTGGATATTTGAAATCGCGTTCATGGCTTTTTCTCCAGTGATCGCCACTTTTTTTTTTTTTTTTTTTTTTATTCAATTTTGTTTATTAATTCATTAACTCTTACGTGCTAGACAAAACTGTTTAAAACTAGCTTAACTAACTTAACTATGTTATGACTAACTTACTGGCCCTTTGAGGGCGCTCTAAGCTAAACTTAATGCTTAACCTATGTCTTTCGACGTAACCTAACTAAAACAATAAATTGTTTCTTATTTTATTTATTTATTTACTTAGTTCTACTTGTAACAAAGAAAATGATTTAGAGAAAAACTTTGTAAAACGAACTTTTTTTGTTTTTAATTTTATGTAAAACTTAATTCTACCTTAAAATAAATCTTAAACTACTTAACCTACTCCAGTGATCGCCACTATGCCTAATGAATGTTCAAAACTGCGTACCTATAACCAGGTTTCAAGTTGATTGATAATAGTATTCGTCTTTGCCATCATCATTATAATTTTGCTTTAAAAGTCTGTGATTTTTTTGAAACTCTTTTAAAACTGGTCGTTTCCGCCTTCGTTCAAATATGTGAATATTTAATTTCTCATTTCATATTCTCCAGCAAACTCTTTTTATAAATTACGTAACCCATGCGTAGAAAGACAAAAAACAATAAAATATTTGTTTCCTTGTTTAAAATATTCATAGCTTCAGTGAAGCAAATCTTGCATACCTGCCTACCTACCTCTAACTATGTGCGTACGTCAAAACTTCTCTTTTATCTAAAACATTCAAGTTTTGAATTTCATTCCTCTCCAACTATTTGTAGTATTTTAATTTAATAAATTGGTTATAGTAAAGCAAAAACTTTACAACTTCTATGTTCTAAAAGTAATCTCACATGTACCTACATACCTACCCACATTTCTTGGAATCAATATCTACTCTGGTTGGCAAAACATCTTCGGGATAATGACATACGGGTATGTCCTGTGTTTCCCTTCATAAATTATCTGAATTGTTTCCAAAATCTCACCTAGAGAGAGGAAGAGAGAGAATTTTTGGAAAATTTCAAGTTTTCAAAACTTTGCTAAAGTTGCCTTAGTTCTTTTTTTCTTTTCGTCCTTTTAGTTTGGGAACCCCCTCGCTCCCCATATGCATATATTTACTGTGTACACATATGTGTATATGTGAATGTTTAAGTTTTCCGAAAATCGCAAAATTGTACTACAATAGTTTCACTATGACGATTAGCGGCGAGGACACACCCTCCGTTCGCAGGAAAATGCACAATTTCCAAGTATACATATGTATGTGTATATATTTTGAGAAAATTCGTGATAGAAAGCCCACCTTCTACATATGTCACACATAGCTGGAGCTCATTAAGATTAATTATTTTTGAATTTCGTTTGTACTTTGAGCAGGAGCATTCCCACCCAACACGCTGTACATGTGAAGCAAGGAGGGTGATGGGGGGAGGGAGGTGAAAGACAATGTGAATTTCGGCAAAAGCTGGTTCGGCAACAATCCAAACGAAAGGAGAACTGTTTTAATTGGTAGGGATTTCTCGACGACTGGGAGATACCTACACGCACGCATAAGGGTGGAGACTTGTGGCCGCAACAGCACAGCACACCAAATATCCAAGTGAGTGAAGAATAAGAAGAATTCGCCTTGTGTGTGAAGTATCCACCACCCGTGAATCATTGAGTCCATATAAAGTTAAAGTATCACAAACCGAACTTCTCTCGCATAATACATTGTATGGGTGGGTGCGGGTGCGGGTGCTATGGTGTAAGGTGGGTTGGTGGGTTGGTGGAAACCCAAGCTGTATTGATTTTTGCCTTAAATACGTATCCTTATACGTTGTCGTCGTCCACCCTCCCCCCCCCCCCCAACAAACAATGTTAAATTTATGTGCAGGCTTTGTGTGCTGCTGATACTTCACATGTGAGGAGATAATAAAAGCCTCTGAGGACGATGAAGACGAAGACGACAACGACGAGTAAGAGGACGAATCTCCTCCACTTCCCCCCCACCACCATCCCCTTCGAAGTCAACCGGAACAGGAACACTTCTAATGAGCAGCAGAGCGGCGTACTTGCTTTGTGTATACATAAGGAACAAATACACAAGAAGTACGTGAAACGACGACGTATAGATACCCAGTGACACTCATAGATACACATATAGATACATGAAAAAAAAAACACACATAAGAGCGAGAGAACCAACAGAACAGAATCCAATATTGAACAGAGAATAAGGTTATTTTCTAGCATGTGAGATGTATCTAAACACACAATTAGCCTTATAACTAACGACCACCTCCACATATGCCGATTTGGTTCAATTAACGAAGGCACCTTTGGTCCGCCCTATCAGCTATTGCACTGTACATAGTATCCATCCATCTACAACCAACCCTTTTTGAAAACCAATATCGCATAAATAACCAAAATAACGAACGTTGTTCGCCACTCGCTCACCGCTTTGTTGTAGGAGTACGGATACTACCTACATATACATATGTATGTATGTAGATATACTGTATGTACTGTGTGTGGATCAAGTTTTTGGCAGTGGCAGAGGCTTTCAGGGACTCCACTCACCGCAGCATCTCAGTCTAACAGCAGCCCCAACAACGACTTTATATACTTTCGGGGTGAAGCTAAAGGAATGTGTCGTCCACATATGCATGGATATGGATGAGAGCCTGGCTATATGCATGTGTGTGTAGTTGTTATTCGAGATATGACGAATGCGCATATGTAAAAGTAGATCTCCAGATAACATATTTCAGTTTGATTTCCACTTTTAATGGAATACAGCACACAGAGTATCTCTCTATCTATCTCTACCTATGTAATGCGTCCACTTTGGCTGGATGGATAGATAGATAGATAGTTGAGTTGAGTTGAGTTGAGTTGACTTGCCTCGCGCGGCGCATAATGCCTCTTTTCGGCCGCCGAAGCCAGCCTCTAATAATGCCAACCCAATCACTCCCGAAAATACTCCCAATCCCAAGACCATATGAGTAGTTATTGCGCATGCATACAAAATGTGTACATATATTCTGTCCACACAGAGCCAGCCATCCAGCCATCCAGCCAGCCAGGCAGTCCATGTGGACAAAGGACAATGACGATTAAAAGACACAACCTCTTTCTCTACCTGGAGGATTTATTTTTCTTTACAAGTAACTGCAGATACATTATTGATGAGGAGTAACCTGACTGTATCTGTTAAGTTTTCCTTTTTCCTTTTTCCATTTTTTTTTTCTTTTTCTTTTAATAAATTACCCTACAAGTCTATAATGCATTTTGTATCTTAGCTGGACATTGTATAATATTTACGAGCGATCCAGATTCCTTTACACTTGTCAACAATGTGCGTATCTTTTGGTTCAAAAGCAAACGCATTTGTACCACCTCCCTGCCTGGCGACCAAACAAATATCCCATTTTGTAAATACAGGGAATTTTCGTCTCGGTTTTCTCCTGACTTTCTGCAAAGGCACCCCTTCGAGCATGTATCCATGTGTATGTATCGTCTGCAATGCATGTAGTTAGTTAGGATATCTATCGGCGATAGATTGTGTATACCCCGCTATTGCAGAGAAGAGCAATTTAGACCACACCTTCGTAGAGGATTATGCATGTGGAACCCTTTGCTACCCCGCAAGGATATTTGCATGTTTTTTTTCCTCTTTCGTACGTACCTACACACGTAGTAAGAATATGTGTGCAAAGGGATATATCCGAGGTTTTTGCGACGGCTTTTGCTTTATTTATTTGGCAAGGATAGTTTTTTTTGTTCCTGGGAAGGATTTAGAAAAGGAGAAACTTGCAGAAATAAGTGAATTTAATCGCTGTATATGTACATGTACGTGTGTATATAAGTATCTTTTCGTGACAAGTACATAAAAACGAATGTAGATTTGCTTTTCTTTTTTGTTTTTTTTTTTTTTGTTGGCTGGTTTGGTCTCAAAGGGGTTTTGTCTTTAACAAGGATGAAGGTGCGTGTACAGGAATACTAAAAGTGTGCAAAGTTGGTTTTGTTTTTTTTTATTATTTTTATATACCCAGGATAAAATGTCCCACTTCTTGGAGTCCCTTGCACCAAGTTCATAATTGAAAGAAAGTTCGTTTTTTTTTTCTGCTGTTGCAGTTTCTTTTCTGAGTGAACTCAACTTTCGGGAGCAGTAGTGGAATTTTTCACTTTTACTTTTACTTAATGGTGAAAAAAATGTTTCAAGGTTTTTTGCTTCTGCCACCCGTAGTAAGAAAACTCGCAAAAAAATATGCGAGAGAGTGTACGAGCACACGTTTCGTGATTCAGGATTTCTTTTTTTTTTCTATTTTTCATTTTCAGCTGTAAAATGCAATTCATAATGGAAAACTGCTGCTGCACTTGACTTTGAAACGAGGAATACATAAATATGTACTGGTGTAGAGGATTTATGTATATTTTACAGTTTGTTTTAGATTACAAAATGCCGGTCTTGTATCACGGTTGGTGTGTAAACGACAAAAGTCGTTTGTTGATGCTGTGGCTAGACTATGGCTAATGATTCTTAATTTATTTAAATTTTTTTAAAGACTGGTTGGGTAGGTGCTTCGAAGGAAGGAAGTTTTGTAGAATGGTGGTACGTAGTCCTTGACTACCACCTACCTAGTAGTCTAAACCTAATTGCAGAAAATTTGAGAAAGTACCTAAGTAAATGGCGGGCAATTTAGACTTGCCCTTGGTCGGATACTTTGTGTTTTCGGTCTGGGTATAGGTATGCGTCGGGTTTTTGAATTTTGTATGACGGTAAACAGAAAACATGGGCAGCAGGGACTACTAGTATGAATTGGCTTAAACTGAGTATCCTTTCGGCTAGTAAATAACTCTATAGTGTAACGTTACAGTGTTTCTTTAAAAACCTTCTTGAAACACATGTCCCAGATAATGAAGTAGTACCTAGCTAACAAGTATTTTACTACTGACTTGTCCTAAGGACACTTGTTATAGCTTCTCTATAGAAAAGATGCCCGCTGCGAGTTTTGGTGGCTTAAATCTAGTTTATGAGTAAACGAATACAAAACTTAAATGCTTGAGCTTTGTCATATGATTCCCATCGTTTACGATTAGCAATTTCATGGAAATTTTATACACATTGTGCCTAGAAAAGGGTATGTTGGGTTGGGTATGTTACAGTCCAGCGGGAAATATGGTTTACTTTCAAAATATGACTTTTTCTTTAGAATTAAGTAACAACAAAGACAAAAAGGAAGAAGTGCTGGCTTTTCGTAAAATACATATTAAATATTGGTTAAACGAATAAACGATTTTCAATCGACGGACGTAGAATAAATGCTACCAATTCATAATAATAATACGAAACAATACATCCGAATCCGGCTGGTTCCGGTGATTTTGAAAAAGGGAACCGCACTGATGAACACAACTCTTACTCTTTAGTTCTAAGAAATAGATTGTTTGTGCCTAGATCTAGATAGTCTATATTTAACCAGACTTTTGGGTTTTTGTCTATAGTACATATTTGTTTTGTTAATGTTCTTTAGCCTAGAAAGTATATTTATTGCTAAATTGATTACTAAAATCAAGAAAGATGGCATAGTTACACAAAATATTTGTAAACTAATAAAAAATAAATAAATATATTCATACCAAAACAATAAGATTAACAAAATGAACAATCTTTAGGATATTTAGTGCTTAATACCTAAAACCATTCTCGTTATACTTGTCACATTCGTCATACCAACGGGTGAGACATATTCTCGTTCTGGCTTTATTTTGAAGCTTCTTCATTCAATTGGCCGCTTTGGATTCCATGGCAGTGCTTCAAGCGCTTGTTCCAATTTTTGATGGCATGGTTGGCTTGTTAGCCGCAGAGACAATAATCGAGTCCTGTTAAGTCACATGATCGCGGGGGCCAATTGACCCAGTCGTCAAATACATATCTCCTTCAGCATATCTCCGACATTTTTGAGCCTTTTTCGTACCAATCTCTGTCTGGTTGGTGGCTCATATGTATCAGACACTCGCGAGAGGTTCTATCGTATCATAATTATAAATATCCCGAGGATTTATTAGAAAGATATGGGCTTAAAGTATCATTTTCAAGTCAAAAGACATTATAAATAAACCATCTATACCGATTTATTGACATCACTTTATGTAAGAGGGAGTTCCTTCAACTGATTTACAAGAAGTCTAGAAAAAGTTTTTATACTTTTTCCAATCCAAACTCTTCGGCTATAAAAAATTGGTCATTAGACCAATTGGATTGGACAGTATTTCAAGATGAAATACAGATTTAAAACTCAGCCCATATCACGGTTAAGGAAACCTAGCAATAAATATACATAATTAATCAACTTGAAAGCTGAATTTAGTATCAAAAATCAAGTTAAGACTCTTGAACTAAGTCTTACAATTAAGGTCGTATAAGGTTTTTATAGTTTGAATCATTAACTATTGAAATAATTTTATATTTAGTAAGAGCTGACTAAGTTGACACCATTACTGCACATCAATTCTTGCTCCATTTCAGGATAAGTCGAAGAGACCAACTTCCGTTTATTCATTGTTTATCAGAAAAAAATGGTAAAAAAAACCTAAGTGTACTGAATTACTTGCAGAAAATGCTTTTGTAGAAAGGATCTTTTTTGGAACATATTATAAATGCGGCCTCTGCATAGGTAGTCACATTCTTCTTCGGTGTGTCCGGTATAATCCACGTGAAGAACGCTATGTTCGTTCTATTCAGCGCTAGAATGTGTTAGAATTTCGTTTCGTCGTGTTTTATCCAGAAGAGTTTTTTGGAAACATGACATAATGAGAGGAAGGCACATCGAGCAATATCTATCAACAACTTATAAATTGTTTCCACAATGGTACTTCTCAGGACCACAAACAAATTTTCTAAGAGCAATACAGCACTTACTTTTTTTTCTTCGTCTGTTGGTCGTACGTGAAAAATAGAAAATCTAGCAAAGATAAAGGTTTAGTAAAAAAAAGGTTGCATAAGGTAAAAATGTTAAGAAAAATGTGTTTTAAGCATTTTAAGGAGCCATAACTTTTGTTGTGAGTACACATACATATATAAGAACGCAAATTCTTAAAGGTTTTAAACACTATTGAATTGTCTTCTTAAAATGTATCGTTTTTGTAACTATAATAGTTCAGAAGTTATACCATTCAAAGTGGTTATACCTCAAAATCTGAGGTGTTCCACTTCAAAGCGATATAACTTGAAATGGAGTAGGAAACGATCCCCTCTGCCATTTTTGGTCACCGTAACTTCATAAATCTTCACTTGAAGGATTCTATCTGTTAACTGCGACACCCTGTATTTACATATAAGCCATATTTCGGCCCCACGTTTGCGTAGAATATAAAGACAAAAGTATACCATCGCAGTAAAGGTACATCGCAGAAATGTTCACTTGAGAATAGAGATCCTTGGATCTTCACATTGTAGTTTCTAAAAAAGTCAATTTGTAAAATTTGCAAATGCTATTGCTTTGTTGTTGTGACAGGTACTTATCTAAACCCTAATTAGTCTATACATTCGTCTTCAAGGGATATAACCTTCTGAAAGATCTTTGCATTGAGCTTTTCTGGAAAAGTATGTACATTTTTAGTAAATTAAGAGTTTCTGTCGGTAAATTAAAAAATTATCGAAAAAATTGAATTTTTTCATAAAAGTTTCCTCATTTTTATTTTGACTCCATTTTAGAGTGGAAAATTGTATTACAATTCGAATACAAATCAACAATTGTATTAAAGGCAAACATAAACATTTTTTTTTTATTTTTCCTGCACTAGATGTTATTCTTTGATTTAAAAGTCTCAAATATTAACGACTGTACCACTGCGCACTTTTTCCGTATAAACAAATACAAATTTTTGACTATTCGATCATTTTGTGTCGAATATGCATATTTTATTTTCCCTTCTAGAACTAGAGTATTGAATAAAAAATGATTTTAAAGCTAGACATTAAAAATAACGAACTGAAACATTAACATTTGATTTTTGGTTTGTTAGATGTTTTTCATCCGATTATTTATGACCGTAAATAAGTAGAAAAATATATTTAGATATGTACAGGATGGGCACTTCCCAAAACCTCATACACGGTTCATGGGTTATTACTTTTGAGTTTCTTCAGAAGATGCTTACATTTCGGGCATAAAAGCCAAAACTATTTCACGGCTCCAAAAAACCTAATATTTTCGTAAATATTTGGATCATATTACGATACAGTTGAGTCGCAAATTAATTGAATTGGAAGCACTGAACATAATCAAAAGACAGCGAATTAGCTTTTCTTCGAATTGAAGTGCAACGTTAACCAAAAGTAATTTTAAATTAAAAATTAATGAAATATTAGGTTAATGGTTTCTACTTACTACAATATTGTCTCTGTATTATTTGATTATTTAAGGTTTGTCAGGATTAAGTTGAAAGTATTTCCTGTTTGATGATGTTCCTTCTTAAATGCTTTAGAATCAAAAAATTGCACCAAAATGTTTAAAAGGATCAGGAAATGGCTTAATGACATTTCAAACATTATTTTTCTGAAAATTGTTTGTTCGAACTTTTCCCGATAATTTGGGACGAACATACTGTGTGTCTGAAGTTTTTGAATATCAGTCTGACAATATCTATATTTTGTTAAACCTACCAAAATTGTATAAATTAGTAAAATCGAAAACTGTTGTGCAATACAATATGTATCTGCTGTATGACTTTCATCCTCGAAGGAGCTCTCCTAAATGAACATTCCGCACAAAGCATGTCTCCTTTTTATTTCAAATCTCAATATTCCAATAAGCACTATGTTGTATCGCATATATGCATGTCCTTCCAAATTAAATGAACCGAAAAAGGGTTCCACAAAATTATTGTTTAAATTTTTATAACTCTTCAGCCCTCCATCCTTACCGAGGACTAGATAATTATTTTTTTTCCTTCTCTTACCTTATATGCAGACATACATACAAATATATATGTAAATAACTTTTTTTTATTAATAAAACCGCGTGCCAGTTTGCGCATAATCATAATACTTACATCAGGAAACTCTAGCGAGTCGTGAATGGAAATGTGTCCTGCATATAGATGAGCAGGGAAAATCCAGGAAGAGTATGACAAAAAAAAGCGAGACATCTGCCCGGTTATATGCAAATTAGATTTGTTTGGCAGATCCGAACATAATTGTGGCTACAAAAGTAATTTTATATAAGGCAGATTGTCAGCCCAAATAAAAGATTACACTCTATGCCGTCCTTCTGCTACCTGGGCTGAAGGGATCAAAACTGATTGAAATAGTTTCGGCATGAGTCTGCTTAGAAGTGATTCAATCTAGCACCTTGACCTAATTCCTGAGAATAAGTACGCTTTTTCATTTTTGCCATAGGTATACACACTACTCGAATCAATAGATTTACAAATTACATACTAAGAGGCTAAGTGGCTTATTTCATGTTCTAATTAACAAAACCATGTTCTTTGAGAGATAAGGATACATATCTCACTCTGGCACTTGTACGTACATGGCTTTGTGTGTCACCATGAGAACCATTCAAAATGACATATCATCAGGCACTCACTCATCCCTTCTCTAGAAAATTGGAATTCGATGTTATGATATCGTTACACACATATGCGTGCATTTTATTTGACTGCGAGATATCCTTGACAGCCCAATTCTCAATTTCCGATTGTCATGTACGAGGTATTCCGTAAAAGGGATGATTTAACTTCTTTTTTTTTCGCATGTCGATATTTTTCTATATATTCCTGTCGATTTCAGAAAACATTCAATTGTGCGAATTTGAATTTCGATACTAATACGAAACAAGTACGACGACGAGTAATAGCGTATATACCTCTGCATGTTTTGTTCAGTTTTCTTATTAAAATTCCAATATAAATATTTTTTTTTATTGTATTTATTGTCTCCTGAATCATATTGAATGTGAATGCGGATAGACGTTCATATTTATATCCTCAATCATCCTTGAGAAATATTCCTTCCCAGGAGCACACGTCGTCGTTGGTCTTGGTATTGGAATTTGAAGGATGAGTTGAATACGAGTACGTTTCCTTGCAACGATCTAATATGTAGCAGCTTATCCGCTGTGTTTTCAGGTTCGTTTTTTATTTTTTTTTAGTTTTAACCTCTTTTTCAATTTGTATACCTTGATAACGGATTGCAGGAAGTACATGGGATTTTTTATAAATCCTTTTCGTGATTTTTCCACAAGATAATTTCAATGGATATTGGATTTGAAAGTATTCCACATATCCAAATGCGGTATTTGTTTTTGGATTTCCTGTGAAATTCTATTTAGATTTTCTAAGAATTTATGTATTTTTTTTAAAAGAAGAGGTTTATTGCTTACTATTTACATAAATGTGTACGGCGTTAGATTGGAACTTTATTTAGCCAAAAGGTTTGCACAAACCTTTGGATCTGTTTGATCAGAAAAATAGAAAAGCATTTGGATTTGTCTTAGAAATCGAACTTCGCTCTTCCGCTCAATAAGTCCAAATTTTTGTATGAAGATTGACCTACTATTAGTCTAAGAGTACTGGTGTAACTTAGTGGCAACTACTTTAACAATTGAATTTAATAACCTTAATGTAGCTTAACCTTAGCCTAGCGCCACTTAAGTTAGTAAGTAACCTTAACGTATACGACAGCATTGAGGTCTTGCTGTTCTTAAAGTGACAACCAAGTTTGGGAACGTTTTGGGTTTCTTCAGAGTCTTCAGGCTCTTTCAGACGTCTGAGACTTCATCATTTTCCCCAAGTAAGTCCAACTGTTGGCAAATGCAGACGATATCAACTATATTGCTTAAAGAAAAGCCTTAAAGTTAATTACGTTGAAGCCAAGAAGCATTTACAAACCTTGACACCTTAGAGGAGATTCGGCGAAGACTTACTCTAGGAAACAGTTGCTTCTTTGGTTTGGCGCAACAAATGGGGTCAAAACTCTTAGCTCGGAAGACGAACCTTGACCCTGCTATATGGGGCCGAGTGCCGGACTATAAGCAGGAGTAGATTTTGAGCACTTTCGATAATTTTTCGTCGAATTTTCGCTGTTGTATGCGAGGAGGGCGAATGGAGGAGAATTTATAACCGGGAATTCTATGAACTGTACACGCAGGTGGATGTAGTGTAAAAAGTGCAAACACGGATCAACTACACTGTATCGGCCACATCGAGCAAATAGGTGAATAGGTGCTTCAGGAAAGTATCTTCGAATCGCATTCGCAGGCTCAAGACGACAAGGAAGACCGACTTTGTTTGGTTTGGACAACTGGAAGCAGCGTGACAATTGTATAACCATTTCTAAATGTTATTGAAACCCGAATAGTTAGCTCAAACAATTCAATGTTCCAGATCAGAGCATATTTCCAAACTGCACTCCGTCAGACTTAAGACTAGAAAGATCGAACCTCTGTTTCAAAGATCATGTAGACAGGTTACATAGTTGAACAAACTGGCGGGAATATGGCATGTGTAACGCGCCATCCGACATCAAAGTGGGTAGGAAAGATAAGTATTTTTGACTGAAGCAATGGTAAAGGACTACATTTTGATTATCGATGAGGCTTGATGTATAAGGGCAAGGATTTATGAAAGGACTTCAGTGTTTTTCTTTCGAATTTCAGCGAAGCTAAGTACGAAAAAGTCATTCAACTTTGATCAAAGTATGTTGAGTCGAATATAGTCAAGAAACTGTGAGTTTACTGGGAGTACAGTGATGCGTTTGACAAGAAAGGCAGATTATCAGCGACAAAAAATTGGCTTCCTCTCTCTACTTAATACTTAGCCATAAGCAATCTGAAACTACGTATATTTGGCATGAAGATAAGCCAGTTGGATACGGTGTTAAACCCAGTCAGTATCTTTTTTGAGATAGACGAAATTTTTGCGCTGGCTGAACGCCTCCGCATTAAAGTTATTGTGGAGAAAAGGTTTAAAGATTTGTTTAAAATGTAAGAGTTCCTTGGATATTGTCGTCAGATTGGTAAGACAGAAGCAGGGCTATGGAAAATAGTTTATGTACATACTTTCGTTGCTAGATAGATTTATCTAATTTAAAGCTCGGTCTTCTTTTAAACTCTTAAAGCCCTCCACGATGCAGATTGAATAAATAGGTAGTGTTAGACGTCTGCAACTTTCGGGTATGGTTTCAATAGGAAATCCACTAGTACAGGTACTTCTCAAGGAGGTATTTTATCCCCCCTCCTCTGGATTCTAAAAAAAGTGAAAAAGTTAGCTCGTCCCTATAATTGGTGTTATATTCGGTCTTAAAAATCCATAAAAAGATGGTTAGCCTCGATCTCGACTTGTTGATTTTTTTCCAGGTTCGTCGTTATGTGAATATTTGGTTGATTGTGGACTTACCTGGTCTAATAGCCCACTGTTAGAGGCCAATTTCCTTACTAGGACATTTTTAACATTATCGTCTCAGAACATGGTATGTTACATCTCAATAACCATATAACAGATTGTGTGTAACTGAGCCTATGGATGCCAAACCTCAAATTGGCATACTAAAATGAGTTAAGATAACAAATATTATCAGGAATCTACTAAATTTCATCCTGAGAATGATTGAGTCATGCCAAACATGACTCTTTCAACCGCTCAGTCGTATAATATTCCAAGAAATATTTTCAATTTCTAAAATTCCACATTATTACCAATTCCCTGGAGTTGATAGGAACTTGATTCTACATAATCCTCCCATTTCGACATAATATGGTCATAATAGGACTTACAACTTGCATGTTAAATCATCAATTTTGACCAAACTTATAGTTCAAACCTTTTGTTGTCAACCGTCTCTTACAGTTTTACTCACGGTCATATAGAAATTACTAAACATAGGCCAGTCAAAGCCAATCCTCCATTGTATCTAAAGCAATTCTCCTTTAAATAACTTTATTCAAAGGAATCAGAGAAATTCAACCTGTTACTACACTGTAAACTCCACTACACTGGATAATGTAATGCGATAACAAGGACTCCCCCACTTCAAGCTCTAAAGCATTTCCCAAATCTTTCCAGTACTATCACTATAAACGGAATAAGTAAATAAATTATGCGAAAATAAAATAAAAAAAAGGCGCACTTCCTTTCATACTACTTCTTCCTTCTTCTCTCTCCTTGTGCTCGTATTTCATTTAGCCGCCTTCTTACGCACGAACGGTGGCACTAGGAAAATTCTATATAGTCGCGACGTCGAATTAAAAGAATAACGACCCCGACCTTGACTGGTTGTATAAAAATATACCCTCATTATGCCAGCGCTCCCCCAGCCCACTTTCGCCGCCCCATTCCATCATCTTGTTCTCCCAAGGATATATACTTACATATTTCTTCCATTCAACACTTCCTTGCAGCTGGCTGCCGTTTTTATTTCCTTAAAATAAAGAAAATTCTAAAGGGGACATTTTTACATTGCACACACAAAGTACTCTCTTTCACCGAAGGCGCACAACACCGTCTGTCCTAGCTACACTATGACTTGACGGAGCGAGCGTTCTGCCGCTGAATTCTTCTTATTTCTTTCTTCAAGGGCGAAGGACGAGGCAAAACCATCCTACTCACTCAAAATTATCTTGGAAAAGAGTGTAAGAAAAGTTCGTTAACGCAAATACAAAAGAAAAGAAAAAAAAAAAAAAACGAAGGAACGCGCGCCCAACTATTGTCCTTGGGTTGGGTGCAGTGTTTTCTTTTTTTTTATTATCCCTCGACGATTGCGACCCAGTTTCTAAATAGGTAAATAGACTTGCTGCGATTACATTAACACTTCGAGCAACACCCCTGGCTGGTGAAAGTAATGATGGAAACGTGAACAACATGTAATCGTAATGCGTGCAATGTTCAACATTTACAATCAATCAAAGAACGGATTTTCCGTTTTATGGTGGAGTGGTTAAGTGCATGTAATCGAGGAAATACTTTATTTGAACTGGACTGGATCTTCCTTAATGTCTGAATGGGCTTATAAGACTGAATCGGACTGCGAATAAAGCCCTATTGGCCAAGTGCCCGGACTCGTATATCCGAACTGAGTTATTGACATTTAAATACCCACCTCTACTAGGCTTAGGTTAGGTGGCTACTCTCCGTTCACGGAAGGATACATATGCTATAAACCAGGGAGGATCCATTTTTTACAACTCCTCTTAGTTTTTGGATGTGCTTCCAGCTTTTATTGAAATCCGCATTTGGCAATATCTTTAAGTTCGTCAAAGGAAAGTTCTTCCAGAATCTTCTTTCTTAATGAGGATAACGCAAGGCAGCGGCAGAGAACGTGAAATGGTTTTTCTTCCTCTTCTTTATTGAGACAGCTAAGATAGGTGTCGAGGGACTGAAATTCAAGCCTAACGCACTAGAATTCGTCAATACATAGTCCGAACAGGACACATGTGCGTTGTCTGGTGATGAGTAGCAGACTTGCTGTCGTGGGTCTTCTAAAACTTTGATCCTTGATCCTTGGGATCAAATAAAAAATTTTAAATGCATCAACTTCCCCAACTTCCTCTACGGAGACCTTTTTTTTCATACCATTCTTGAAAAAATTGTGAAACTCACAAGCCAACACCAGGGGTACAACGTTTCAAAAGTCTGCGCAATTACTTGCATACGTTGATGACATTGACAACATGGACAGGACCCAGAGAGCTGTCACTGGTGCGCTCTGAATTATTGGAACAGAAACAGCTAAAATGAGGGCAAAATGAAGTACTATATCCTGTTAACAAGTTGTGTGTCCCCAACATCGATAAACTGGACGTCACAATAGATAGCTACAACTTTAAAAGTAGTTACAGATAATTTCAGACATCCAACGAAGAGTTCTTATTGCTATTCGGTATTTTTTAGCCTAAGAAAGCTTGTAGTTAGGCCTTATCAAGAAACATCAGGGAAAATCTTTATAAGACCCTCACCATCCCAGCTCCGCTGAATCCGAAAAATTTATAATTATTTCAGACGCATCCGTCGTCTACGATGGCTAGGAAATGTTCAGGGATTGTCTTTGATTCTAATTCAGAAGGATAATGCAGTTGATTAAGACCTCGCTTTAGATGACATGCACTAGTGGAAAAGAACCTGAACCAGCTTCGAGTGGGCAAGTAGTGTAAGCCGAAATCGCGCTAACTGGAGAGGTTTGTTGGTTGAGGTTCTGACCCACCCCGGACTGTAGCATCACCAAAGTAAGTATGTAGGTTAGGAACACAGTCTGCTTCACTGTAGGAGAAGTTATTGGAGCCTGTGATTAAAAACGTGAAGGTCACCGCTGTTCATCAACCCTTCGGGGAAAAGGACTTGCATCTTTTAGCCTTAACCCAGACCCAAACCTATAAGCATATCACATATCGTGCCTTAGTTATAACGAAATGAATAAGCCTGGGTTCAAGTGAATCAAAAGTTATGATATTACCGAACCACGATCAACTGGACAGACTTGTTCAATCCCATCTCTTTGAAAAGATGAATTGGTTACAGATCGAAAACAGCAGAGGGTAAAGTGATACAGTCGCACTCAGATGGTGAAAGGGGTTCCAACCCACATCCAGTACAAACTAAATACTTTAGAAAAACGTGTGATGATGAATTTTTTCAGGCTTTGGAGAAACTTCGTTGAGGTTCTTTGTACTTTGCAATATGGGCGCACGTCTCTAGAGAAAACTCCAAGAACTAATCCAAGAAAACCTTATATCGCAGTTCTTACATCTTCTTTCGTTTTCAAAAAGAAATAACCAGCAGGAACAATCACGCGCAGAATAAAGCTCGCTCGCACACAATCACCGTCGATCTAAATGTCCTTCAGGATGTCGGCATAGGCCTTTTGGATGACTTCTAAGTCCACGGAAGGATGTTATTTCACTGGTAAACATACGAGCCTTGATTTGATTATGTATGGTTTTAGCGCCAGGAACTTCGGTTACTTAACTAAACTATCAAATCTGAATTACTTCCCTTTTCCGATTCCTTCTTTGTGATTCTCAGAATACTGTCTTTATTGATTCTTGCGTGCACCACATGTAAAGATGTAAGTAATAATCTATAAGCTCTGTACTGCGGCAAATAGAAAACTCAAATATCCTCGTTTGATATATCTACATAATTAGGACACCATTATCTAGATATCAACTGATTTTTGGGGTTAAAGTTGGTTTATTGTAAGTGAAAAGTACCAGTTTAAGTCACACTCTTATTATTTTTTGAATAGATTTGTAGAGTCTTTTCTTCCAATATTCCGTTTCGAAATCGTCAATAGAATGCACAATACAGAAGTCAATCATTTTTCCTTTAAAATAGCCTCCATACTTCTTAAGTACGTTACAGCCATGTCTCTTTTCATCACCCTCTAGGATTCACACTCCAAAGAAAAGTAAATTGTAGAAAATACCGAAAAATTGAGTCGTACATCCCTCAATTTACATTCGACCCCTTAATCCCGTAGTATTCAGCATTTCTACATTATACGCAATTGAGAACACACAGGCATATACATCCCATAAGTACAGGGCGTGAACCTTTCTACCTGCATGCATGCAAACACTCAACCACTATTAACCCCCTTCAATAGCCATACCATGAATGACCCTTGTCCACCAGTCTCATTCCAAGCTGAATTTATAGCCACCTCGATACAAAAAAAAGGATGTAGGCACATCCTTCGGTTCAGTATCTCAAAATAAGGGTGAAATTAACGTGGAATTAGGGAAGATGTTAGTTATGCCTTTAAATCATTCGAAAATATGAAGTTGTACCGAAAAAAATCGAATTGACCGGTTTTTGACCAGTAGTCGCTGGAAAATCCTGTTGGCACCAAATTCTATTTGGAATCCAATGTTAAAGGTTACAAGTGTGTACGGTTCGTGCCCAGCCAAATTGACCACACTGTCATTTTGGGATGAACCAGCGGTAATGTGATATTCTCATATGGGGTTGTGATTGATTAATCATTTTGGCACATTGCGTCTCAAAAAAAAAGTGTTTTTCCAAAGTGGCGTTTTATGTATGGGCTTAATGTGTTTCAAAATTCAACGACAGTTGGAATTTTTCACTGAAATTAATTAGATACCAATGACTGGCTGATTGGATTCGATTTAACTTATTAATTATCAAGGCATGATGTGGAAGAATTTTAGAAATTTCATTAACGTATTTTATGAAATCGAATTGTTTCAAAAATTCTTTTAATAAATACGATTAGAGTCATTTTAAGTAAAAAAAAAATGGAATTTTTTCGAAGTTGACTTAAAGTTAGATAACGAAGAAAAATAATAAGTTTGGGCCTTACTCGTACTTCAGAGAATTAGTCATGGTTTAAGCCCACGTTTTTCTAAAAATGCCTGACTTAGGTGACTTACTAGATCGATGAAGAAGAAATTTATAGCAAAATATCTTTCCTCGTGCTCTGTCCGAGTATTGGGTATTCATTTTGGGATGAAACTTCAATACGTGTTTCGACTATCCACCTACAACCTCTGAGGTATTTGTGGATTTTTTTTTTAAATTTCATTTTCGACAAGTCGGCGTTTTGGATAATCCAATCATATTTCCTTTTCAAAAATAATTAAATAATGAACTCGATCGGCTTACTGCGTTCATATTGATTGCTTTGGGTATTTGAACCAGTGTTTGGTGAGTTAAGCTATGGTGGCATGTGGCTACTTTTGTTGCGCTGCTTTTCGGGTTTCAATACCAAAAACCAGGTTCCTGTTCACACAAAGCTGCTGCAACGGGCCACTTTTGCAGAGAGCTGCCGAGTAGCTGCTGTTGTTTCCAAAAAACTGCAAGGGTGATTAATTTCTAATTAATTTTTAAATTGATGATCAACTTTGGCAATTAGTTAGTCAATATAACAAATTTCGAGCCAATAGAAAAAAAGTTCAAGTCTTCTCAATCACGAGTTAATTTTTAGCCATAACAAGATGTTACCCAAAGTAAATAGGACTTTTTAAAAAAAGCATTTCTAGTGAGGCCATCTTTTGAATAAAAATTCAAATTTTCAACATCACATTTCGGAAAAATGCATTTACTGACGAAAGGAAAGCGTTTTGTGTCTGTAGCGACATTTTGAAGGACATCCCGTCGAACAATTTTGAACACCCATTCGACATACTTTTAGATCGTGTAAATCACGGTACTGAGTCAAAAGGCAACTACTTATTTTATTCCAGCATTTGCTTTCAAGATTCTCTTTGCCTCTAAAAGATTTTATTGTTCTCATTTTTTGAAGAAAAACTATCGTTCTACCCACTGGTGTAAGTATTCTTTTATTTTTCTGCGAACTGAAGCACTGAATTCGCAAAAAGACAATCGCTACAAAATTTTCAATCATATCAAGTCTGTCGACAGAATTTTACATAGTTGCCTGACTGCCAATAGTCTTTTCTCTGTATTCAGATACAATTGGTACTCACTTGTGGTTGAACGATTTATTTCTAAATTCTCAGAATTTTTTTGAAAGTAAAACTCTTGTCAAGGATTAACTTGGGTGTCACATATGCGGCGTTAAATTCCATTCGGATGAACGGAGATCTAAGTAGCTGATACTTACAATGCCCGTTCGTTATCCTTATACTCACCTCAACCAAGGAAGACAAAACCTTGTGCCTACAGAATACATTGTTCACCTTAAAGCTTACTGAAAAAATATGTTTAGTATATTTTTCAGTATTAGTCTACAGGATATCAATTTAATATTGTTTGCTAAGAAGACGAAGTGGCTAGTAGGTTATACTACTGAAAAAGTCGTTCGAGATTCGATCCCCAGACAACACCGAAATGTCTTTCACGGGTTTATCTGATTAAGCTTCGAAATTTAATGAATTGGATGATGGTCTACAGCTACCAGAAAATACATTCGTTTTTTTTTTATTTTTCTTTCCAAGCCAAGGTACATAATAGCTGATTTGTTAAAATGTTGGGTACTTCTATATACATAGATGATCTTGATTGGTCCAATGGTTGGAGGTAAAGAAAATGAGCAGGAGCTCATGTTCGGCAACTAAATTGCTGGCCATTGCAATACTAACAACATTTGTGTGATTTAACGAGAAATCCAAGTAATGTTGAGAACAACGTTGACAACTTGATTGGAGAGTTTGTTCGTTTCGCTTCGTTAGTTGAGAACCAAGTTGATCTTCTCCTAAAGTGCTTTAGTTGTTCAATGTACATATGAATGTATTTAGCGTTATTACGAAAGTTAACAGCTTCGGTGCTTTAGAATTGTGTTCGAAATTTTAGTCCAAATTAAAATTCCATAAAACCAGCGCCTAAAGGCTAGGTCCTACTTAGTAGGCTAGGTAGGCTTAGTTTTTAGCTTGAGTTGTAGAAGTACTATTTTTATTGTGAATCTTCATCCATGTACATTTGAGACTACTAGAGTTAGCGATTTAAAAAATAAAAAAAATAAATACTTGGCGCTACAGGTCGATGGGACCCAGGGCCTAGCTTCTCACAACCATTCGTGTTGTGCATGTTATATTCTTTACACGAATGGAAGGGGCCTATTGTTTAATGCCGTGTCCGAAGGGCAATTTGTTATTTGAGAAGCTTTCTCAGGACAGTTTTACTCTCGGAAGTTTGTCAGACGCTCGCGAGAGGTGAGGCCGTGAAAAACTTTTGGTTGTTCCCCGACTGGGATTCGATCTCGAACCCCTTGCTACATAGTCCAACGCACTAACGCACAACGGCACGGCGCCCACTATTTAACGGATTTTAAAATGGTCCTGGGCTTTCTTGTCTAAGCTGGGTTAGCAATAAAGGTCTATGGGACCCAGGGCCTAGCTTGTACAGCTATTCGTGTTGTATATATAAATACATACATACTGTTTACTGCGGTATCCGAAGTGCAATTTGTTATTTGAGAAGCTTTCTCATGGCAGTTGTACTGTCGGATGTTTGCCAAAGGATCCCGAGAGCTGGGTGCGAAAAAAAATTTAGGTGTTCTCTAGGAATTGAACCTGGAACCCTTTGTTCCGTAGTCCAGCGCACTAACCTAGTAACCTAATAGGTTAAGGAAACTAGACCGCAGATGAGGAGTTTGTGTAAAAAGATCTTAGACAGACGATTTCAATTTTTTACTTTCCCCTTACATATGTCTACAGGGTTGTCTGTCTGTCTGTCTATTTGTTTATCTGTCTGTTTCTCTATTCGTGATTGCGACTGCAGCCTACGTGACAGAGCAGATTTGCCACAAACATCATATCTGTGGTCCGTGACCTCATGCCAGAGTCGGAATTGGAATTTTCATTCTAACCCCAAAATTAGGGGTACAAAACGGCTGCAATGATTTTGATAAAATTTCGTACTTGGATTCGATTTGATATACAAACTAGGTATACCAAAAGTTATACGTTTTTCTATAAAAATATGGGACTTTTATAAATTGGATATTTCTTGTATATTTCTTCATCGATTGGTCTTAAAATTAATATTGTGCCTAGAGTTTTACGAACTGAAACTGTGTAATACAGTGTCCAAACAGCTTTAGAGTGAACTAGGCGATATTTGCAGGCCACATAATAAGTTTTACCCTGAACAACTAATTAGGTTCAATTTTTGCAGAGCTTTCCCAGGGTACTGATGGACTTCATTTTGGAAGGATTCATATATGATTGACATTGAACTAGAATACCAAATATTGACATAAGATATTGAGCACAGAAATAGTGTAAAATTTACACTAAATCCGGATGAGGGTTAAAGTCGTTCTACTTTTTAAAAGAGTAAGCGTAGTCCGGAGATCCATTGCATATGAAATGGGGTTTGATTGAATAACTTCTCTAGCTACTTAGGTCTCCTTTAGGTATACCTCCTTATAAGGACACAATTGTTTAGTTACACAAGGCTTCTGAAAAGCATTTGACAAATGAAAACAAATGAAACCACAACGTGTGTATGTACCTTCATAGCTTAACTTGTAAAATATATTTCTAAACAGCTCGACTGCATATCTTACCTAACCCACTATTGTTCTCATTTACAGATGTGAAAACATTGAAACTGATGTTCGTTTGACATACAGTTTAATTAAAACAAACCGAAGCGCAATGCATCGCAACCCAAATTGAAACGTTTGATCTGCGTAACAATGCACAGCACTGTTTTCCTTATGGTAGACGGCACGCAACTCTGCGCATACAATAAACAAACTCAAAAAATTCCTCAAAACACCAGGAAACCTTCTCTGTAAACCTCAATTTTAATGAACATTCGTATCTCTTTATGAATGCAACCATGCTCCTCCGCAAAGTCACATTTGTTCGTGGCGGCGGGCATGCAAAAGCCCTCAATCCTTCACAAGCACACACACTCCCGCACACACACACATCACAAAGACGAATGGGGATCCGAAAAAGGATCCCCCCAACAAAAGACATAAAAGAAAATTAATATGGGTGGCTGGGTAATAGTTCTGCGAGTCCTTTTCGGCATTTATCTATGTAATCAAACTTGAAGGGGGAAAGGGAACTCGCTGCTCTGTGTGCGAATGTGGGCAGAATCGCTGCGAATGCTGTGAATTAGTTGGAAACACCTTGTTCTGTCATTCCGGGACACGACTTCCTGTAATGTCTTTCTCTTTCGTAGTTCTCTTCTATACACATATGCAAATACATAACATATATGTTTATATGTATGTATGTATGTACTCCACCCTAGTTGCACATATGATGTAGCCTGTACTCACCATACTCATAGACGAGGAACGGGCTTAGAGCCGCACGCTCGTACTAGCTGCCAGGCAAACTACTTTGAGCTCTGCCATCATTTTCATTGTGAAAGTTTTAATTAATGCCGTCGTCCCTAATGAGTTCATATGGTGGATGTGGAAATAAACGTGTATAATGCGGGGTTTATTATATATGCTCTGTGCTCCTGCTTCTGCTTTTGCCTCTGCTCCTGCTGGTATAGAGGTAGATGAACATTTGCCTTCCAGTTTCTTTGTTCGGCCAGTTAAAAATACAAAGCGAACTTAAAAGACGTAATTTCAACTTTGCAAATTATAGACATTTTTTTTTTTTTAATTAAGAACCATGAATTAATGAATATCTAACAGATTGCAAATCCAAAGATAAATACATATGTTTTATTGGACTTTGTACCGCCTTTGTGGGGGTTTTGTTCCAGTTTCCGTTTCCGATCTCTGGATTCAGTGATTCTATAGATCTGTAAATGTCGGTGCATTACATTTCAGTCGCTACGACCTCTACAACGCCCTAAAGGTTCAGAAAGAACCCCCTACAAATCCTCCAGAAAAATTGATGAAAACATTCCCAAAATCCAAAAGGTCAGAGTGCAACACATTCCCGGTCAAAGAGGGATACGAAATTATCCACCGCACACGTTTCCAATTAACGTCTTGTGCCGTCGTGTCGTTCGCAAGTAACCAGTTTTTTTTTTTGGGAATTAATGTTCATCAAAAATGTTGACTAGCCACCGGTCAGCGAGCGGTCGAATAAAATTGATTTATGTGCTGGAAGAAACTGGAAAGGAGGGATAGGGATAGGGATGTAAATCTGTTTCTATTGAAAGCCCCCTTCTTAATGAGAGTGTGACGTTTTTTGGGGTGCACTTGAATAGCTAATGCAGTTTTGAGTTATGAATATGAAAAAGGAGAAATTAACACAGAAAGGAGTCCTTTGGTAAAGGTCTCAGGACTAGAGGAAGGATGGCAAATATATTTTCTATCACCGACTCTCTCAAGACGACCTAAACGGTATGAACACCATCGCAAAGGTTCAGGCTTAAGTGATAATGGCTGTTTCTATTGTCAAGCCTTGGATCTCACTATTGGCTGATTAAACCAAGCGGAACCGGAAGAGAGCTCGCAGATGCAGTAGTCTTTTTTTGGGACATACATAGACACATATCTGGGTACATGCCAATACGAATGGTTTCTTTCTACTCCTCATCTCTCTAGCTTCGATAAAAGTCAAATGGAAAAAATCCCAGTCTTTTAGCATGTTTGGCTATCAGGTGGGGTCTAGTAAAAATATCGATACCGTGGCAATTCTATAATCGCTTCAGCAGAACCAACTCAGCTTTAACGAACAGGGGCTTCTTTAAGAAAGTAACCAACTTAACACAGCTTGCCCTGTCCTTCCTTGTATCATCAACAACAACCCAGAGAAAATCCAAATCTTCACCAGAATCCTCTTTTTGAAGCTACAAAACTACACGTAAATACATCATTGACCGTGGCACCAATGAATATATCTTTCAAAAAGCCAAAAACCTTAGACTTAAGGTTTTTTCAACAAAAATTCAAATTTGTTAAACCTAGACCTGATCTGTCTTGAAATGCTTCAAGTAGGGAAATATTCCCATCTATATGGTTTGGTTTTGCTAAAAGCGCACAGCTTAGGTATGAGTCGTACCCTATCTGGGAAGCTCGTCAGTCATGTAATTCCTTGAAAACTAATATCCCTGACAGATATAGTATTATGTACATTTCACCCAGCATAAGGCTTAGACAGAACATTGATGGGAGTAAGTCAATTAAGTGACCACCACCAGACGATCACTTCTTACAGTGGTTTAGATCAGCCTCCTACAGAATAAGTAGAGCCAATTCTGTGTCTTGTGTTGGAAAACATTGGCTTAAGGAATTACTAAATCCTTCGTCAAGTCCATTCCCAAATAAGACTACACCCGATTCAATGAAAATGCCCAAAGTAGGTTTCTCCTGGTCTGCCTATTCTGAATGTTTAAAATTGATCCATCTTTAGTCTCTGAAAAAAAGTAATTTCCCATGGCAGGATGTCAATCTTTTAAAACTCAGGCTACTTAAAGTGAATGAGATTTTGAAAATTTTAAATTTTAGAAGATTCGGTTAAAACGTAGTATAATCTATGGATTCCAAACGAGAGGCTTTTAATGGCCGACAATCTGGTCGAAAAACCATGGTTTTCCACACGGTATTCTAGGATTCTAGGCTAATTCATCTATCACGAATGCTGGAGTAATAGTAGGGAAGTGTCCAGCAGTCGCGTCCTTCTTTTTTTAAATCCTACTGGTACTGTTGACACTAATCCCTTTCACTTCTTGTTGGTACTGGGGACTTTTTGAGAATTGAATGTACATCTAATCGGGAACGCTTTTACGATCACTTGCCATTGGGACATTTTGAGGTTGATCTGCAAGATTAAGGTACTTTTTCAAATTAGTATTTACACCCCAGGACGTTCGAACATTCTAAATATTGAAGGAGTTTCGTCTGTCAATCGCAGCTAGTGACATCCAGGTTGACTAGTGAGTATTGAGATGGGAATAGACATCCCATGTTTTCATGTTGTGCCCACAAGCAGGTTGAGAAATTAGAGTTTGATTTAAGAGGTTGTGCTCTGCTTAGTCAGCTTTCCATAACTTAATCAGTTTTCAATCATAATGAGCTCATTAGCCTTAAGAGCCTTTATGGAGAACCTAAGGACAGAGGATGGTTTCGGGACGACAAAACCGGATTCAAAAGTTGCAGTCTCTGGGCTAATAGCAGTCACCGTAGGAGATATCAAAAGTTGATCTTTTATGATCAGTTCTATAGCCGTGTCTAAGTTCTCTGGTTTCTAAGACTACCTTGATACGAATCTATCCTATTGCACCTCTTCGACAGTAGTATTCACCCAGATTTGAGGTACGTACCTATGTATATATAGTACTTTTCGATTGTCAGCGATGGTCTTCATATTCGAGGAGACTCTATAGACACCTGTAGTTTTCTGTCGTTTAAAATTGATTTGGTTTCTTGTAACGACGTTTAAGATGTGCATATTCTGCAATACGATTAGCTGGAAAATAAAACGATCGGAACCACATTGATTTTTCAATGCGAACATAACAAATTTGTATTTTAATACAAAAGTACCGATTTTGATCTGTCAATGTCAAATGTAAAGGTTCTCAGTCCACATTTTGGTGAATTTTTCTTAAAAATCTTGGGCTACACGTTTGCAAGATCAAATTAACTAAAGAATTTAAGCCTCTTGATCATTTGAAGCACGGATATATCTCCGATTGGGCTCTGCAAAACTTTGAAGAGTTTCCTGAATTTTATTAAAAAATTATCTTCAACGATTAATGAATATCTGTTGAGACTCCATTGCATCCACAAAAACTGATTCCATGCCGGATGTATGATTGGACCGTATTTGATAGTCGATGAAAATGATCACGTTGGAAGACGTGTCATGTTGGAAGACTATTTCTGGTCAAAATTGAATTTTTTTTTTTTTTTATTCATTCATTTATTTCATTTATTTATTTACAGGGAGATTGAGTACCTATGCTATGTACATATCTGTTTGTAAATCATCAAAGTTAATGCATTTCTACATGTAAATATTTAGTAGTAAGACATTTTTGATATATGCGTTAATTTAAAAAAAACTGAACTGAGCTGAATTGTATAATAGTATCTACATATTTTAGTTTTAGTGAAAATAGATATAAATATATTAAGTTTAATTTAATTGTTTAATTGTTCTCAGTTATGAACTCTAGGTAATGGATTCTAGAAAATATTGTTTAATTTTTCGTTTTCTAACATTTATTTGTTTTATGTTGCGAAGATGTTGAGGTAGATTGTTGAGTACGTTTGGCACGATGTACTCCAGTCTTCTTCTGCCGTACTCATTTATGATCGCTGGAAGTTGAAGTAGACCCTCAGCTCGTCTCCTTGTGTTCACCTGGTGAGCAATTGGCGTTCGGAAACTTGGATCATCGTAGTACTCCAGGGCTGCATTCATCTTAAAGATCTGCCTCACTTCAAGAACGCGTACGATGTTGGTTGTTACGTGGCCTTTCGACATCAACTTTAACGTCCTGTCTTGGATCTTTTGTAGCTTTTCGATGTGCGTTTGCGCTGCACCTCCCCAAGCTAACACACCATACCGCAATCTGGACTCTATGAGAGCATAGTACACTTGCTTATGCACAGACGTCATAGATTTGTACTGAAATGGATGGAGTTGACATCAGCAATATGTGGTTTCATCAGCTCGTCAAACAGTTGATGGATCTATTGAAGTATAAGTTCGGTGATCGTGT
This sequence comes from Xylota segnis, assembly GCA_963583995.1. Taxonomy (NCBI): domain Eukaryota; kingdom Metazoa; phylum Arthropoda; class Insecta; order Diptera; family Syrphidae; genus Xylota; species Xylota segnis. The sequence goes on from OY757237.1 coordinate 41,017,947, forward strand.
AATCACGAGAAATGGTTCGGTTGAATGGCCACTTCGCTCATCTGCATAGCTTTGTATGGGACTTTGTTAAGTAGTTGGTTCGAGCCCTCAAGCCAATAATATAAGAGAAGCTTGGAAACAATATCGAACTCGAAATTTACCGGCCGATATGTGTGGAAGTGTGGTGGAAAATTGGCTCGAAAAAACCGATCTCTGCAATTATTTTGTGTTTTACTTAGGTAAATACGAAATTGTTATGTTCTTATTGAAAAGGCCCTTACATTCGCCAGATATGATTTATCTGGAGTTGTGGTGGATATTTAGGGCCTTTTAACTAAGTCAACGCATAAACACAGCAACTACAAAAGCATTTATTTATTTATTTATTTTTTTTTTATTTAACCATATAATAATATAATATACAATGTAGTTTATCTGCGAAGCCTAAAGGGCTTATCTGCAGAAGATTAATTTTCGAGATACATAAGTAAAAAGTGAGCTTAAGAGCCATTTAAATTCAAAACATAAATTAAAAAAAGAATTATTAGCAAGAATTATTAGTAATTAAGTTTTAAAAGAAATTTTAAGTTATTTTTAAATTATTTAGTTTCAATTAGGATATTAAAAAAGCCTATATCATAAAGTACTCTTTAATTTTCTTTTTTCTTGTTTTGTAATTAGAGATAGTTTTGAAAGATTGAGGAAGTTCATTGAGTATTGTTGGAACACTGTATTTTAATTGCCTCTTTCCGTATGTGTTCGAGAACTTGGTACTTGTAACATATTTTGTGCGCGCCTTCTTGTATTGACCCCATGCTCGATTAGCCTCTTAAAGCGAGTGTCATTGTGGTACTCAAGAATTAGAGTCATTTTAAATATTTGCTGAATACCTAGTACTTTGAAACGTCTCTCACTAGGTGTTTGATAACTCGTGTGAATTTTCCTAAGGATTGTATTTTGGAGTCTCTGCAGTTTATCAAGATGGGTTTTAGATGCACTACCCCATGCTAGTATACCATACCTTAGCTTGGATTCGACTAAAGTGTAGTATACCCGTGTCTGGACCTGTAAAGTTGAATAGGTTTTTAAATAGACCAATGCAAAAAGCCCCTTTTTTTTAGATCCGATCGAAGTTTTCCTATGTGTTTATCCCATAGGAAATGGCTATCTATGGTAACACCGAGGTATTTGTATGTTTCAACAATATCTACAAATTGTTGAGAGACTACTCCTTCACAGATATTTTGCTTTAGCTGAATTCGTTGTTGTGTGACTTTGTGATGCGGTCCACGGATGTGCATCATTTTGGTTTTGAATGCGTTTATGATTAGACCATTGTCATGACACCAATCAACAGCTTTATCAAACTCGACTTGCATAGCACTCGTCGCTGATTCAAGAGATCTATGTCTGACGACTATTACTGTGTCATCTGCGAAAGCAAACGGGATGCTATTTTCAAACACTCGAAGTAATTCATTTGTGAAGAGGATGAATAGAATTGGACCAAGTTTGGATCCTTGTGGTACTCCGTACTTGATTGCTTTGTCTTCACTGCAAGTTTCTTTTATTTTAACGCGGAAATACCGATTACTTAGGTATGAATGTCATCGAAGAGGGTCAAAGTCTCGGCTAGATCCTTCAAAACCCCATTTTCTGTCATCAGTGCGTCTTGGGTCAGTTTTGATGGAAAGTCAGAACGATCGGTAAAGCCTCCCTAGTCCTGTAAGTTGGCATTCAACTGATTCTGTGTGCCAGTATCTGTATCTGCAGAGCTGGATTTGAAACAATATACCATCATAATTAAACAAGTTATTATTCAACAAAAAAACCCAACCGAGGGCAAATTAAAACGAACTCCTCTGGTAATGAAAATTAAAGCGAAATCTCACGTCAAAGTTTAATCCTTCTCAATTCTATTCGAGTAAATTCTGTGTGGTGCTTAGAACAGATATTAATTTCATCTTACAAAGGGGATCCGACTATACTAGGTATGTATACATATGTACATATGTATGTGCGTTACTACAGCCACCCAAGAGCACACACATACGTAAATAACTAAGTATAACAAAATAATTGGCTCTAAATAATGTTCCCAGTAGCAACGGGTGAATACTCTTTCTTTATTTCAATTAAGGTATGTCGACAACGACAACGAAGACTACGACGACAACGACGACAACGACGACAACGACGACGACGACGACGACGACGACTGGGGTCCTTCAGCTGAAATAGCTAAGCAACCACCCCGCTCCAAAAGCAATCTATGGTCGCGCTGTCGAATGGCACATCTCAGAGCTCACATGCGTGCTCAACGGACGGGAGTCGGGGTGGTGCCATCAAAGACCATGGACGTACGAGTAAGTGTGTGCTGATTACCGCACAACCGTGCATACGTACCTACACACAATCCACAGAGATAAGACTACTCGAAAACAACCCCATCCCTTTGCAGCTAGTACATTCTAGCAATCTATTTAAATTGAGAGCAAAAAACGAGAAAAAAAAACATAAACGAAACCAAAAAAAAATAGAAGAAGTAGAGGAAGAGAAGAGGAAAGAACATGAAAACTCAAAAGCGCGGCTGTCGGTGGGGTTAGCGGGCGGCAGCAGGGATGAGGACGAAGAGGGATAAATAAAAAAACAAGAAATTATGTCCCAGCGCTACTTCACATTCGTCGAGTTTATATCCCAATTTTTAGTCCTTCCACAAAAGTTCACATGTGTACAGCTCACACCCATTCCACGGCCCACCCCCAGCTCCCAGCAGCGCCATCTTCGGCGGCCACCCCTTGTCGCCTGCTGGCAACCAACCCTCTCTGCGATACACCTCATTGCTGGCACTTAGACCCGTCGTTTTTCAAAACTTTCTTTTGTGTTCTGACGCGCACAAGGGTGAGTGGGAGTGCGAGTGGGCGGCAGGGTGGCTTATAACACATGGAGCCTCAGCTAGTGGATACAGCGTACGTACGGTGGCAGCGGCGGCGATACGTGAAGCCGTACATGCGGCCAACATCGTTGGAGGGTTGGGAGAGTGTATTTAAATTCGACCCTTATAAAATGGAACAAAGGGACAGCAGCACACGAGTGTACGTTTTACATGTGTGTGCTACTGAACGGGTGTATGGGTGTGTGTGTGTGTGTGGTGTGCATAGTTTCGCGGCAGAGGGAAAAAGGTGCAGGTAAAGGGGTGGCGATGGTGATGTAGCCACCATCACGACGTACGAGTACGAGTACGAGTACGAGTTGGGCTCCCGGAGGAGCTAAAGAACATAAATGAAAGGCGGACTAGTTCCTGGATCGTATTCCCATCTGCCACGGGGAAAATAAGAAACAACATCTGTGCGAAAGCTTTTTCCAGGATGACATAGCCACACAATCTCATGAGTGGCTTTGCGTCCTGGCATGGGGCCTGGGTTTCGTTTGGGGTGTTCGTTCATCCTGTGTGCTCTCACAGTGTTATGTAGAACGGTACGGTATGTTGCGCTGGTTTTTGTCAGTTGATTTTCAAGTGACGCGGAGGGTTGAGTTTTGGGAGCCACAGCGCGCACAATGTATTGCAGAGGCAATATATCAAGCCCGGCGCTATGGCAGCGATGCTTGTCACAGAATAAGCACAGATACACACAATATCAATAGGCAATGGCAAAAGCGGTGTTTATATGTTTTCTATTTAGTTCTCTGCTGAGTGAATGTCAGGCATTCCACTCATATGGCTTTTGGGGTTATCTAAAACAAGATGGCCGACGGCCTGTCATGTGATTGGATATACAAAAAGCGCCGAACACAGTTCCTATGTGGATAAGTGGATGGGGTGGGCTGCTTGCCTGCTTCTTGCCTGCTGCTGCTGCTGCTGCTGCTTCTACAGCTGGCGGGGGTGAGAGACGACTCAATGTACTACAGCATCTCACATATGATGTATGTATGTAGGTGGAGGACCGTTCGTTCGTTCGTTCGTTCGTTTGTGTTTGACTACGCTTTCAGTGCTCTGTGTATCCAATGCCATTATGTATTAGAAGTCCTTTCTATGTATGAAAAGGGAGTATAACTATATGCCTGGACACACAAAGAGACGTTTTGCAGATACCATATGAGTTAGATACTTCTATCGTTCGTGGCATTCTCCATATACATACATACATACATAGAATGTTATACTTACCACCCCCGTCTCGGAGGAATTCGAGATGTTCTCTCGTACATAATTTAGTTGGTGTGATTTTGGATATATGGGGTGGACACTGGCGTGTGTATACACATGGACATTTTAAGTTGCCACCCCATGCGCTGATGCTGCTGCTGCTGCTTCTACTGCTGGTGGTGGGTTGAAACTTTGCAACGACTCACACAAGAGTCCAAGCTAGATTGGCATAGAAACCCTCCTGACAGCGATGATGATGATGACGCTCTTGTTCAGCTTCGTGCATGGTTACACAATGTTGACTAGATTCGCGAAATGTACTTTGGTGGATGCCATTTTGAGGGGGTGGACCATGAAAGGGTTGCAAACTATTGCTGGTGACGAACAAAATTCGGTAAACCACATGAGAGGTTTAAGAGTGCAACAAAGAAAGTGCACTATAGCGTTTAGCAGATTGAATTTAGAGTTCATATAGGAATTGGGATGGATTTATAGGGTGCTCGAGAGGCATTTCTCACTGACAGACAATGAATAATGCGTTATCGGAGTATCCTGGCACAAATATGTACATTGATCGATGGCTGGGTGTTCGCAATTGAAATTGTGTTGTTTGTATCGCAGACGGATTAGTTTTAACCAATCATCCTTGAAGTGGATAGGTACTAGTGGCCACAAATTTTAGAAAATGTTAGGACGAATACAGTATTTTGGATTCATATTGAATTCTAATAACAAAAAAGTATCTTCTTACTCAAAACATAGTCCGCGAAAAACAAAGCTGAATTTTCGAAACAGAGCATGCTGGAAGGAATCCATATTCACTGTCCTTTAGCACCTTCTGAAAAGTTAAAGAGTGTAGTTAGCACAAGAATTAGAGCTATCAGACTACGCACAACGCTCTACTTTCGCTGGCTGAGTACTGAAAATGAATGAACAAGATCATGGTCCATGCCACACAGCTGAGGTCACAGTGGATCTCGAATCACGTCGAGGTCTTATTCGGTTTTTTTTCCTTTGGGACTGTATACACATATCAAATATAAAGTCTACGCTAATATGGAGCTGTTATTCGCAAAATGCAACCAGAAATATGCGAAAACGTAATGAAAAATGTTATCAAAAGGATGACTATTCATAGGCAGTATTGGGGCAAATATTTGAAAGGTTTTGGATTTTATTAATAACCTCAGAGCTTGTGCTTTATGATGAAGTAAAAATAATCATAATTTTTCTTAAAAATCTTTAAGTTTTTATTAATTTAAAATCACACCTCTGGTTGGAAGGATTTAAATTTCAAACAGTTTAGTGTCATAGTTGCCACTTTTGTTTGCGAATTTTTTTTTACTACGCATTTTGTGTTTTTATTTTACTTACGTACACACATGGATGTATAATCAGACTAGAAAATTACTATAATTTTATAATTTATTAAATCTAATTAGCTATAGATGCAATAATGTTGTTTAGCAGTGGATTGAACAACATTGTTTGATACAAAGGTACTATAGTAGTTAAAACGTACTAGGGTGGCCCAAAATCACTCACCCTATGTTGTTTTACTATGCCTTTAAAAAAAAACGACATAATAATTTTTAATTTATAATTTTTGAAGATTATATCGCTAACTGACATTATTAATGATAATTTGGGCTCTTTTGAGAGTTTTCAGAATCTGTAGCTTATTTTCATGGACCCGTGGCTTCAAAAAACTCCAAAGAAAGAAGTCTGAAGCATTCGATTCGCGCGGTCTTGCTGACAAGTAAGGAATATTAAGCGACCCGGAAGGACATCCTTTAAAAATGTCCATTGTCGCGAGAGCACTGTGTCCAATTGCACCATTCTCTTGGAAGTTCTTGCCAAAAGTAACTCGTTGATCATGGTTTTATATCGCTTATTTATCACAGTAAACGTGTCACTCAAAGCTCAAGATAGCACTTGCAGAATCTGTAACGAGGACGAAAAATCAGCAGAATATACAGGGTGGGCCAAGTACAAGCTTCTCTTTAAAAATGCAATAAAATCAACAAAATTAAATTCTTCCCATTTATTATGGCTTCAATAGTAAGAGCAAACATTCCCGTTAATTATGAATTACAACATCATTCAAGTGGCTGCCTCGGTTGGCTTCGCAATGGCCCATTCCGTCACTCCAATTTTTCAAGACCTTGTTGATGGTTTTGGGCTGTAGCTTACGGATTGCTTGGATGATATTGGCCTTACGTGCTTGAATCGTTTCCAGATTGTTGGTATAACATCGGTCCTTCACGGTTCCCCACAAAAAAAAAGTCCAAAGGGGTCGAATCGCAGCTCCGAGACGGTCGATTTGTGGCATGGGCTGTGTGGCATAGTTGGTCCTAGCCTCAATATCAAAGAAAAATGGTCCAATGATGACACCACTAGACAATCCGCACCAAACTGTCACTTTCTGTACATGCATCGGCTTCCCGAAAATTAAGTGCGGGTTTTCCGAGCCCCAGATGCGGCAATTTTGTTTGTTAATGTAGCCCCTTGTCAGAAAAGATGATTTTTCGTCCAAAATCGTTGTCCAATTCAAGCTGCTCTAAGGCCCAAACTGCGAAACGATAATGAAGCGGATGGTCGTGCGCCTTGCCGAGTCAATTGGACCTTGTAAGCGAATAATCTGAGATCTCAGTGCAGAATTCTCCTCAGGCTAGTGCGTGAAAGATCGATGGAGTGTTGATGTTCGTGAATTGAGTCTCACACTCTTGGCTACAGCAGCCACATTCTCGGCACAGCACAGGTGGGTGCTTCATTTTGGCCAAAACTTATTTTCAAATAACGTACTGGTTGAGCTCACTTTAGAAATAAGTTTTTAATACTTCCCAACGCTGTTCAAGCGTAAAGCAACTCATTTCGTTCCACTGACAGCTGTCAGTGTCAAACTGACCTATGATTTATAAAGAAAGCACTAGATGGCCCACCATTTATAGCTTAACCTCCTCAGAGCGTCTAGTCACAATTGTGATATTCTCATCGGAACGAGCACTACGAAGCCTTCCGGCGCTTTTTCTGTTACATGTTGTTTGCTTCGAGACAAGCAGCTAAATGCTTTAATGTTTGACCAGTTGGCATTTGACAGTCGGGAAATCTGCTCACGTGGCCCCAAAATCACTGACGGATTTCGCGAACTTGAGGAGTATAGCGTTCTATAGGTTGTGGACATGTACTCTGTCACCTTATTCTAGAGTAGTACTTCACCATTTCCGCCATTTCGAAGTGATTCCTGCATAAACTTTCTCAAGATTTAAGTCCTTAAATCTACCTACGTACACAGGTTCCAGGGCATATACTGGATTTTTGAACCTCAGAAGACTGGTCGTCTTAACGTCAAGTAATTGCTGATGTCAGGTAGCTAGATCTTTAGAATGTGTATCTGAAACAGAGGCTCTCCATGAGTCTAGGAAGCCAGTACATCGACATGGCTATATTCTCTTGAAGAACTATATTGTAACAACCTCCTTAAACAAGGTCTACATAGGTACATATATGTAAAAAACTCAATTTCACTAAACTCCATCTAAAAGTAGTACGCAATTCTGTGAAACGGAAATTAATCCCGCTCCTAGCACAACCTCCCATACATTGTTTAACCAATAAAGAGCACATGAGTTAGTGAAAATCATTATTCAAAGGACGACACACGTTAACATTTCTTCTTTCGTCGGACATTAAAAATTGTGATGCCACAGAAGGAGTAAACACAATTTTCTCGAAGCGGTGTAATTAACAGAAATTTCAAACTTTTACTAATTACAAAAGTTTTCTGCAAAATAAAAAGACGAACTTAACAAAAAAAAAAAAACACACACACCTAAACTAAATGAAAGAAGCTGAAAACAACAAGAACATTTTGTTAGTTCAGCACTCCTACGAGTCCTACTATATGCTGTGAATTCGTCGTATCCTTTGCACATACTCGCATACACACATTGCTTTACTGCACCATCGGTAACCGCCAACGCCCCCAAACCCCCAAACTCCCAAACTCCCAAAAAAAAAAAGGAAGAGATCCCAGTGCATATATGAGATATGGCGGCGTTTCCCATATTAGACTTAAAATTTATGCAAACGTACATATGTGCAACGTCAAAGTGGCCCGATAGTTGTGTGATTAAGAAGACGCAAAGTTTGGTCGCTGCAGGGCTTCGACGAAGTACTCTCTCGTACTCGTATGCCGAGCTGGGGTGCACTTAAAAGGATGATGCTGCCATTCCCTGTTCAGATAACACTGTTGGTGGATTCTTGTTTTTTTTTTTTTTGTTTTATTACCACAGTTAGGGTTTTATATTCCCTATTTTAATGGAAACTAAAATTCTATTCTGCATCTATTAATATCAGCAACTTGATGTGCTGTAGCGTAAAGTGATTTCTGTACTTTCCATGTGAAGTCATTGTGAAATCATTCATTAGAGCAGTGCCTGTGTATTAACAAAAGGTTTTAAGTATCTATGCAACTTTAAGGACACGCTTCGATGGTCAAGTATAGTTTGGCCCAAGAGTAATTAGAAAGAAAGAGAAAACTTAGAAAAGAATAGATCTTTAATATGAAAAAAAAGGTTTGAAACTCCGATTCAATAACATTTTGGGGTAGTGTCCGTACTAACAGGCCGGAATTGTCGCGTCTATTTGGATTTTGCCATTTCCATTGGTAGAGGCAATACTCTTGATGTAAATGAATATGTAAACTTCCCATGTTGCTTTACCTTGACCAGATTTACCATCAGCTCCACTCTTTGGAGAGTTTTAAAGTCACGGGTCTATGAGAACAAGCCACAGACTCTGGAATCTCTCAAAAAGGTTATCCGACTGTTTAGTGCGAATAGAGGGAGAGTTTATTGCAAGACTCAAGATTGAAAATGCGAGAAAAAGAGCCCCAATGGTCATCAACTTGACACCGATCCCAAAAGTCAAAAACCATATAATTTTTCCAATTTCCCAGTTTTGATACTCAAATTCGGTATTTAATACCCAAATTTAGGAAAATTTTAATGGTTTTATGACGGTTTTTTACTTTAGGGATCGGTAAAGCTAATTGCTTTTCAGTTCAGGCTTGATAGTCAGTGCACTACTTTACCAAAACATCGGCCTTTAAAGGCTAGGCTGGCTGACCCATGAGGTTGAGTTTTTAGTTTCACGATCTTATTGTCAGTGATTGACCTCATTGAGAGTTTTTGTCCTGCACAGTAAGACATTTTAAGAATGTCTTTGAATGCTAGCTGAAATTAAGTTCTTCGATGAAGCTTATGAATGTCTGAGCTAAGTAGAAAGCTTTAAAGAAAGAATTTGAATCTGACCTGATCAATGGCTGGACATTCACATAAAACGTGTTAAAGCCTTGGCTTAGACTTAGTTTTCGGGGTAGTATTTGGGAGAGTAATAACTCTCATTGTTTGTTCATAGATAGTTCTTTAGTGCTTTCATTTCACTGATCCATGTGAAAGTAATTATTTATATACATCAAGCAGCAGGATAATTCATAAAAGACGTGTCAAGTTTTGGGACAGTTTGTCTATCTAATAAAATTCTACTGTGTGATCTTTGGACGTTTTTGTATACCAAAGCAGAAAGTCTTAATGGTGCAAATATTTTATGATTGGTAGCGAAAATGCAGGCTTTAAAACTTTAACTAGATTTATGGAAAAAACTTGTATGCTGAAGTTGAAGCTCTAGGAGAAACTTGAATGAAGGAGTTTCTTTAGAACCGTTTAAAGGACTAAGCTGACCTTAACTTCTCTGGCCTGTTGGAACCGTACAGCATTTTGTAAGTTGAAGTTTCTCTTGAAATTGTCTGATATTGTTGCTATGACCTTTTGAGATTCTTTAGCTACAAATTAAGACCTTTTTCCTTGATGTACGTACTTGTGATAGAAGGAATACCTTAAAATATTTCATTACGTGAAATACAATGGTAGATACAAATAAGTGAACCAAAAATCGCAAACCTTGCCTCCGAGATAAAGTTGATTATGTATGGTCACATCAAACTTCAAACTCAAGACCACAGGTGCTAAGGGGACATGTCTTAAAAATCTATTATTTACTCAAAGTTAGTTGACCGAAGTCCTACAAAAACCTACAGACAGTCTGAAGCGTTTCTGCTCATCACATACGAGTATTGTATTGATAAACAGAAAATGCTGACATACATAGAAATAGAAGGAAAGAAGGAGCCTACGAAGTCTGGAAAAGCTATGAAAATCGTCTAATGGAACTAACTCGAACAAGGACAAACCAACTATACATATGTATGTTGAGCTACTAATTTTATAAGGAAGTTCATTCTATTGTGTATAGTTTGTTATTTTCCAGAAAAAAAACCAATGGTATACAATTGGAAATGCATTACAAATTTTTGTAATTTTTTTTGTGAGATCTCTTAAAGAAATACTAAAACTATAAAAACATTTGAATCCTTTGTAAATACCAAATATTTCTATTGAATTTGTCGTGTCATAATGTATACTCGTAATAAGAGTAACCTTTTGACAAAAATTCAAAGACGGCAACACTTTTAACCCCATGAAGTCTTGGCGCTGACTGTGATGGCACTCATCCTTGGTATCATCCATTATTATTTATTTTGTTAAACAGTTTTCCACGAAATTCCTCATTTTTTCGAAATGTCAGACAAAGGTTTACACCATTCTCAGCCAAGCAAAACGTTTTGAAATTTTTTGACCAATTTTAGGACGAAATATGACTGGAATTACGTATGACGAATTAGAAAGTTAAATAGTGCAGTGAACTGAGTAGACTTTGACTTTTGTGAAATTAAGGGCCTTAAAGGCTTTAAACGAATGGTGAAATCTGTGAAAGGGTTTGTTTGAATTTTAACACAACGCCTTTCATTAAATTATAGAAAACTTGGAAACTTGTACCCATAGATGTCATTTAAGGAGCTTGCTTAAAAGGGTTATATATAAGATCTATATTTTCAGACCTTACTTATTCACCTCGAGAGTCACAGTTCTCTGAATTTGAAATTATATTTTAAAATTTGCCCATTCTCAGCTTTTATCAGGAAAACAAAAAACTTAACTTAACAAGGAATGTAGGGCTTTACTTCCTCTATAGTTTGTCAGTAAATTATGTAGAGTTACGCCCACTTTTCAGGTGTGGCGAAAGGTTTTTGCTTCATCCAACGTATTCAAATAACAAATACCAAGATCTATGTTGGCTTTTACCGTGAATGTTTGTTACACTTTTAAAAAAATACCCTAATGGCTAAAATGTCATACAAATCGATCACTTATTGTCTAAAATACCAGTAGAAACATTACCGTAGTAGAAGGAGATCGAATGTGTTCGTCTAAAAGCTGAATATGTTCTCGATCATCAAAGTTTAAAGCAATCTATGCGATTCAGTCCAAAAAGGCACAAAGCCTTGAATGTAGTCTCTGAAGACTGTGACTTTTCTGAGTTTCTGCATTGTTGACTAAACGCTGTTGCCTGCACTTAAATTCTGAATCTTGAAAAGCTTATACTTATTATGACATCAATATGTGATGATATTTGAATGTGATGCAGGTGTCAACTAAAAGGAGAACGTACAGGTGGTGTGGTACAAATTACAACAAATTCAAGGCATGTGGAGTAAGAACTCAAGTTGATGTTAAGGATGTCTGGCGATGGACTGGTCTTTCTTATAAAAATGTTATGAAGTAGATATTCAAGAGAAACATAAACTCATGTACTGATATCCGGAACAGAAAAATGGCCAAACATACTTACCTCTTCCTCAGATTTTGCAAATAGGGCAAGCCTGGTATCGCCCCAATCTTCATAAAAATTGAGTTCCAAAATGTGACCATAGAGTGACGTAGCTTTGAACGTGATGTTGTGTCGAAGTTCTGAACCTCCTTTTAGATGTGGAAAACCAAGATTTTTATATTTACTAATGAGGAACCCTCTTTAAGAATGCACATGTCCTTTGCATGTTATCCAACTAACCCTTACCCCTTTATTAACTATCTTTCAAGTAGACACTCCTAACCATCACATAATTCAATTTTCAAGTTTCAAACTAACAACTGAGTGTATGCATCCAAATCTAAACATAGTCTTACACAATGTATTGTAAAAAAGTACGTTTTCATTGTGGTTGTATTCGAGAAAACATCCTTCATGTCTTCGATAGTCTTCCGCACTACCCACCCCGGAGTTTTCCCAATAATAACATAATAATGCCGCTATTCTATTGCGAACAAATAATAATGCCTGAAAGACGAAGTCCTTATTGTACGTGAATAAGGACCACAGAGCCAGGTAACGAATGTATATTCTGTGAAGAACGTGATGTCTGCGTGAAAGCATCAGCGAATTTAACTAACGAACTGAAAAACCTCCTGAGAACCAGGAGATGCATCTAAAGGATTGAAATTGACAAATTTGATTTTTTTTTTTTTTAAGTTGGTTGTTTTCCTTTTTTCGTCTATTTTTTTGTTGGTTTTGGAGTACTCTCTAGGATACCACTATCTTACCCAGTGTGTGTGTCGTTGAATTGAATTAATCCAGGATGTAGCTAACAAACCGCAAAATAACCGCCATCGTGCTCCCTACTATCAATCCATGCATATGCAACGTCTAATTAATTATACGTGCACAAATACCTTAATCCGAAGTCCTGCAATCAAACAAACACAAGACTATGCACTTTCCCATCACTCTCCCGAGAGCGTAATCTCTGCATTACGTACACACACTACAAAAAGGAAAGGGATGGGGCCGTGATGTGTTATGCCATTTGCATGGCATAATAAAGGACCCGATAGACGAAAGGGTTCAATCGGGACCTCCATGAGTGACAGAGGAAAAGATCATCTATAATAATGCTCTTCAATGTTTGGAAATGTTGGCAGAGGGATGATTTATATTCGAAGATACGAGCATGATGAGCAAAATCCTCTCACACGGCTATGTGAACTAATTTTTCTTTTTGCACTACCACGGCAACTTCTACTGTTGGGCTACCTGTGGTGGTGGCTGAGAATCCTGGTGGAGGGTTGTTTTGCAACATTAGATCGGTTTGTCACGTCGGTAATAAAGGATGTTGGAAAATAAATATATTACCTATCATTGATTTGCAAAGATACGCAATTTGAAGGATGCATAATGGGATAAACACCTTGAAATGGAATAACAATGGGTTTCCGAAAAAAATACCCTTTTCCGGTGCGATTGGAGTACAAATCGCGGGACAGGAGTATAAATTTGTGTCAGACAAAGGACAGTGACCCTATCATGTTACACTATTGACTCAGAAAATGGCAAGTAAAGGGTTATTCTTTGAACAATCTTAAGGGACCGAAAAGGTTTGTTCTTTTTACTTTAATTTCGACTGATTCAAAAAAGATCCTGGAAAAGGACTCTAACCAAAACTGAGAACTCATTTAAATTGGGTTGATTTGTTCCCACCTTGTAGTTTTAGTGTTCAAGGAAACGCAGTTGTTCCGAAAGTGCCTTTCGTAGGTTACACACTCTGAGTCTTGGGCCACCAGCTACACGCTCGAATTTAATCGTTCCGTCTCGTTTGACACCAATTGGTCTATCAGAAAAATCTTCCATTCAACAATAGTCTAGTCCTTAATATAGAACCATATTTGGACAGTTCTATACTAGGACCTTGAAAGAAATAAGTACAGTAGAAGTCGCTTATAACGTCGGTGAACGAACAGGGGAAGAAAGGTCGTTATATCCGATAAGGTTATGTCTGACGGAATAATAGCCAAAAATATAATGAAACCAACCAAACAAAGGAAAGTGGATCAACTGGTCGTACAAGGCGAGGTCGTTATAAGCGACTTCCACTGCGTATTCATTCTAAAGGGTGGCCAGATAGCAATGATATGTTTTCCAATTGTTATGTTTTAGTAACTGTCAAAGCCACCAATGACATTTAGCTGTCAGAATATAAAGTAATGTTTGCCATTTTATCATATATTGTTTCGCGTTTATCCAATGTACGGATATTATTAAAAATTATTCCTGCTCAGTTGTAAATACGCAACGTGAATTTTGTCGTGAGGTCGGTTTTCATTATGGCTTCAGTGTGCAGGCAATTCGTCGCGCCATGGAAAAGTTTGACCGTGAGTACACTGTTTTGGACCTTAAGCCACCAACCAGACAGAGATGGGTGCGAAATAAAGAAAATATAGCCGCCATGGCGGCTAATATCGAAGAACATCCATAAATGTCCAGAAGTGGCCTACTTCCTTATAAGACTGTGCTGACGCAAGAATTGAAGCCGGATGACCATAGACAACGCAGTGAGTTGGGGGCTGGAAATGTTGCCCGGAGACCCGCATTATTGGAGCGAACACAATCCACAAGTGTTCGACCAAGCATAAGCATCAATGCATCCACAACGATTGACTGCTTTAGCAGGAGGAAGCATACATATAATCGGTGGTAGTCTTCCTGGGCAACTTGCCATCGACCCAAGACGGAGACATGATTAAATGATAAACAAAATACTGACATTGAATTGTGCTAGGTGAGATCCACCTTAATCAGACTAAGCATGATCACCATTTGTTGGTGTCGTTCTCAGGAACAGGATCATCTAGATTAAGTGAGGCTTAAAAAAAGAAAATCATTTGTACTTTTTTACAAGCAAAGGGAGCTTGGCACGGTTATACTAGCTTATACTACGTCCAAGCGCTTCTTATTATTTTATGTTATCTTAGCTCATTCTGAAGAGAAGATCTGCTACCAGTCTTCCCTTGGCCATATTATATGACTTATTAGAAGCTTCGGAATAGGTAGGCCCATTTTCGGCTCTCCGAAACCTCTCCCAGTGAATATTCTGTATTGGGACTTCCACATCTTGCTCTTCTCTTCTGGACACTGTGCCAGATTTCTTTGTACACACCTCGATCATTTGAATCTACAAGTGGATGTAGGAATCTTAATTGTTCTACCTAGCTTGCCATAGTGTTAAGCATGTTGCTCTTTTTCCTATTTTTAGGATAACGTCTAGTCAGTTCACGGTTCCCCTAACGTAAATCCTTTGCATTTCGTTGGCCAGAATGTCGATGGAACCCATACCTGCTCTATTACTGCAAGTTCGTCCGAGATAGTTGGGAAATCGTCCTTATTGCACAGAAGATATGTCCAGACCAGAGATGGGAGTAATGCATTACTTCGCTAATTCAATGCCAATGAAAATTCAATGCTAATAGTAAAGTCCCATCTCTGGTCTAGACGTGAGCTTCTTCTTAGCAACTTTGTTGTAGGAGCTCTCAGCTCTACCGGTTCACAGTGTAGAAGGAGGGAAGTTATTGAAGCTCTTCTCGCGTATCAAGGTTTACAAAGTGTACACATATCCATACTCAGTCCTTTAACATTAGCACCGATCAATGTTACTTTAGATGCTGCATAACACATAAAATCTTTCACATGGTTAGCAAGGTACGTCGATAGCACAATTTTCAACCTGTACAAGCTCCTCCTTACTGGAATACCATAGAAGAGGATCTCCCAGTAAAGCTTTGTGATTTACTCACTTCGAAACCTGAGAGCTCTCATGGCTTCATGAAATCGAATGCTTGAATGTACTTCAAAGTATCTTCCGGTATTGGTTGTTGATTCCATTTGATAGATGCCTGTGACGTATATTACCGTCAATCAGCTTGACAGATGCGAGTTTTTCTTTCCAGAAGGTATCACTACCCCTTTGCCTATTTCTTGATTTCTTCTTACCAAATATCACTTTTCAGTTCTCGCTGTCATATTACAGGTGACGTTTATCACAAATACATACGTACGTGGTATATTAGTTACAACTTTTAAAGTAGAATTATTTTGTACAAAAATCCTGCAACACAGGTAGAATTTTCGTAAAGAGAACTACGTTTTCCACATTTATTTTGTGCAAGAGCACGACATGCATGTGACATTTGATACAGATTCACCTTCCACCCCTTGTAACCCATGCAAAACTTGTGTACCTCTATAATTTCAAACACAATGCCTTTTAATTTGCAACTCAAAATTTATGTTCCTTCAATGTATCCCATCAACGGTAGCACTGCCGCAGCACCGTTTACCCAAGAATTCAATCAACCATCGCGATGCTGGAAATATGATTTTGCGTACAAGCATAATATACCTATGCTCTCCTTATTCAAATGTGCATAGACGCACATAAAAAGAAATATTACCCTTGACAGAAAAACAAAGACACGCAGAAAAAAAACAGATAGTTACTACCCTTGCGAATGAAGTGAAAAAAAAATCGAGGGTACCTCCGGTGAGGGTAACGCATCGTTTTGGTATGTAAATCAAATATCCATTGTTAGAATCCTTCGGTGTAAAAAAATAATAAATTACCACATATGATAAGGGTAGTCAGTGTATTCGCTTTGAAATGCAGAAAAAAATGCGACCCCTCACATTAGCATTTAAATCAAACGCATAAAGGGTTAGATACAACAGCAGAGAAAAAAAAAACGGGACGGGATGCAAAATCTTGTGATATCTAACAACTGGAATCGGGATAAACATGACACCCAACTGTCAATTGGTCTTTCGCGGTTGTGCCAGGTTTCGAGCCGCTCATTTGATTTATGTCAAAAATTAACGAGTTCGATGGTTCAATACACACACTGCACGGACAGACGAAGATCCATTCTGTTCCGAAGCCGATGGTGAACGTGTCCTTGCAGCCATCTTTTAACGATTAATCAAATTTTAATCGATAAATGTCAGAGATGTGAAATTTGAATTTAACACATTTTCAGTGTGACAACTGGATGGTTGGTTGGGGTCTTAGCCAGTTAAGGTAAGTTTTGGAAACGGATTTGGATTCCTAGATTACAAGTACGAATCGAGGATTAAGTTCTCCTATTTAACGCGGGTTTGCGTTTCTTGGTAATAGAAATAGAATAGCAATTCGTATGACTTAGACTTTGGTGCATTCAGTTCCTTGCTACTGGGCATTTGGGAAGAAGTTGGGTGTACAGAGGTCAAGTATGAAAAAAACCTCTCGATCCACTTCAAATGCAATGTCATCACATATCTCCTCTTCTACAGCGTTTTGGGTCAAATGGATGAAATTTGCAAAAGTTGGGTGTACAGAGGTCAAGTATGAAAAAAACCTCTCGATCCACTTCAAATGCAATATCATCACATATCTCCTCTCCTACAGCGTTTTGGGTCAAATGGATGAAATTTGCAAAAAACTTAACCAAAAATAGTAATTCGTATGACTAAGACTTTGGTGCATTCAGTTCCTTGCTACTGGGCATTTGGGAAGAAGTTGGGT
The DNA here is from genome assembly GCA_963583995.1 of Xylota segnis. Lineage (NCBI taxonomy): Eukaryota > Metazoa > Arthropoda > Insecta > Diptera > Syrphidae > Xylota > Xylota segnis. Next base: position 41,035,358 of record OY757237.1, read on the forward strand.
GTACAGGGGTCAAGTACGAAAAAACCTCTCGATCCACTTCAAATGCAATATCATCACATATCTCCTCTCCTACAGCGTTTTGGGTCAAATGGATGAAATTTGCAAAAAACTTAACCAAAAGTAGTAATTCGTATGACTAAGACTTTGGTGCATTCAGTTCCTTGCTACTGGGCATTTGGGAAGAAGTTGGGTGTACAGAGGTCAAGTATGAAAAAAACCTCTCGATCCACTTCAAATGCAATGTCATCACATATCTCCTCTCCTACAGCGTTTTGGGTCAAATGGATGAAATTTGCAAAAAACTTAACCAAAAATAGTAATTCGTATGACTTAGCCTTTGGTGCATTCAGTTTTTTGCTACTGGGCATTTGGGAAGAAGTTGGGTGTACAGAGGTCAAGTATGAAAAAAACCTCTCGATCCACTTCAAATGCAATGTCATCACATATCTCCTCTCCTACAGCGTTTTGGGTCAAATGGATGAAATTTGCAAGAAACTTAACCAAAAATAGTAATTCGTATGACTAAGACTTTGGTGCATTCAGTTCCTTGCTACTGGGCATTTGGGAAGAAGTTGGGTGTACAGAGGTCAAGTATGAAAAAAACCTCTCGATCCACTTCAAATGCAATATCATCACATATCTCCTCTCCTACAGCGTTTCGGGTCAAATGGATGAAATTTGCAAAAAACTTAACCAAAAATAGTAATTCGTATGACTAAGACTTTGGTGCATTCAGTTCCTTGCTACTGGGCATTTGGGAAGAAGTTGGGTGTACAGAGGTCAAGTATGAAAAAAACCTCTCGATCCACTTCAAATGCAATACCATCACATATCTCCTCTCATACAGCGTTTTGGGTCAAATGGATGAAATTTGCAAAAAACTTAAATAAAAATAGTAATTCGTATGACTTAGCCTTTGGTGCATTCAGTTCCTTGCTACTGGGCATTTGGGAAGAAGTTGGGTGTACAGAGGTCAAGTATGAAAAAAACCTCTCGATCCACTTCAAATGCAATATCATCACATATCTCCTCTCCTACAGCGTTTCGGGTCAAATGGATGAAATTTGCAAAAAACTTAACCAAAAAGAGTAATTCGTATGACTAAGACTTTGGTGCATTCAGTTCCTTGCTACTGGGCATTTGGGAAGAAGTTGGGTGTACAGAGGTCAAGTATGAAAAAAACCTCTCGATCCACTTCAAATGCAATATCATCACATATCTCCTCTCCTACAGCGTTTTGGGTCAAATGGATGAAATTTGCAAAAAACTTAACCAAAAATAGTAATTCGTATGACTTAGCCTTTGGTGCATTCAGTTCCTTGCTACTGGGCATTTGGGAAGAAGTTGGGTGTACAGAGGTCAAGTATGAAAAAAACCTCTCGATCCACTTCAAATGCAATACCATCACATATCTCCTCTCCTACAGCGTTTTGGGTCAAATGGATGAAATTTGCAAAAAACTTAACCAAAAATAGTAATTCGTATGACTTAGCCTTTGGTGCATTCAGTTCCTTGCTACTGGGCATTTGGGAAGAAGTTGGGTGTACAGAGGTCAAGTATGAAAAAAACCTCTCGATCCACTTCAAATGCAATATCATCACATATCTCCTCTTCTAGAGCGTTTTGAGTCAAATGAATGAAATTTGCAAAAAACTTAACCAAAAATAGTAATTCGTATGACTTAGCCTTTGGTGCATTCAATTCCTTGCTACTGGGCATTTGGGAAGAAGTTGGGTGTACAGAGGTCAAGAATGAAAAAAACCTCTCGATCCACTTCAAATGCAATATCATCACATATCTCCTCTCCTACAGCGTTTTGGGTCAAATGGATGAAATTTGCAAAAAACTTAACCAAAAATAGTAATTCGTATGACTAAGACTTTGGTGCATTCAGTTCCTTGCTACTGGGCATTTGGGAAGAAGTTGGGTGTACAGAGGTCAAGAATGAAAAAAACCTCTCGATCCACTTCAAATGCAATATCATCACATATCTCCTCTCCTACAGCGTTTTGGGTCAAATGGATGAAATTTGCAAAAAACTTAACCAAAAATAGTTATTCGTATGACTTAGACTTTGGTGCACTCAGTTCCTTGCTACTGGGCATTTGGGAAGAAGTTGGGTGTACAGAGGTCAAGAATGAAAAAAACCTCTCGATCCACTTCAAATGCAATATCATCACATATCTCCTCTCCTACAGCGTTTCGGGTCAAATGGATGAAATTTGCAAAAAACTTAACCAAAAATAGTTATTCGTATGACTTAGACTTTGGTGCACTCAGTTCCTTGCTACTGGGCATTTGGGAAGAAGTTGGGTGTACAGAGGTCAAGAATGAAAAAAACCTCTCGATCCACTTCAAATGCAATATCATCACATATCTCCTCTCCTACAGCGTTTTGGGTCAAATGGATGAAATTTGCAAAAAACTTAACCAAAAATAGTTATTCGTATGACTTAGACTTTGGTGCACTCAGTTCCTTGCTACTGGGCATTTGGGAAGAAGTTGGGTGTACAGAGGTCAAGGATGAAAAAACCTCTCGATCCACTTCAAATGCAATATCATCACATATCTCCTCTCCTACAGCGTTTTGGGTCAAATGGATGAAATTTGCAAAAAACTTAACCAAAAATAGTAATTCGTATGACTAAGACTTTGGTGCATTCAGTTCCTTGCTACTGGGCATTTGGGAAGAAGTTGGGTGTACAGGGGTCAAGTACGAAAAAACCTCTCGATCCACTTCAAATGCAATGTCATCACATATCTCCTCTCCTACAGCGTTTTGGGTCAAATGGATGAAATTTGCAAGAAACTTAACCAAAAATAGTAATTCGTATGACTAAGACTTTGGTGCATTCAGTTCCTTGCTACTGGGCATTTGGGAAGAAGTTGGGTGTACAGAGGTCAAGGATGAAAAAACCTCTCGATCCACTTCAAATGCAATATCATCACATATCTCCTCTCCTACAGCGTTTTGGGTCAAATGGATGAAATTTGCAAAAAACTTAACCAAAAATAGTAATTCGTATGACTAAGACTTTGGTGCATTCAGTTCCTTGCTACTGGGCATTTGGGAAGAAGTTGGGTGTACAGGGGTCAAGTACGAAAAAACCTCTCGATCCACTTCAAATGCAATGTCATCACATATCTCCTCTCCTACAGCGTTTTGGGTCAAATGGATGAAATTTGCAAAAAACTTAACCAAAAGTAGTAATTCGTATGACTAAGACTTTGGTGCATTCAGTTCCTTGCTACTGGGCATTTGGGAAGAAGTTGGGTGTACAGAGGTCAAGTATGAAAAAAACCTCTCGATCCACTTCAAATGCAATGTCATCACATATCTCCTCTCCTACAGCGTTTTGGGTCAAATGGATGAAATTTGCAAGAAACTTAACCAAAAATAGTAATTCGTATGACTAAGACTTTGGTGCATTCAGTTCCTTGCTACTGGGCATTTGGGAAGAAGTTGGGTGTACAGAGGTCAAGGATGAAAAAACCTCTCGATCCACTTCAAATGCAATATCATCACATATCTCCTCTCCTACAGCGTTTTGGGTCAAATGGATGAAATTTGCAAGAAACTTAACCAAAAATAGTAATTCGTATGACTAAGACTTTGGTGCATTCAGTTCCTTGCTACTGGGCATTTGGGAAGAAGTTGGGTGTACAGAGGTCAAGGATGAAAAAACCTCTCGATCCACTTCAAATGCAATATCATCACATATCTCCTCTCCTACAGCGTTTTGGGTCAAATGGATGAAATTTGCAAAAAACTTAACCAAAAATAGTAATTCGTATGACTAAGACTTTGGTGCATTCAGTTCCTTGCTACTGGGCATTTGGGAAGAAGTTGGGTGTACAGAGGTCAAGTATGAAAAAAACCTCTCGATCCACTTCAAATGCAATACCATCACATATCTCCTCTCCTACAGCGTTTTGGGTCAAATGGATGAAATTTGCAAAAAACTTAACCAAAAATAGTTATTCGTATGACTAAGACTTTGGTGCATTCAGTTCCTTGCTACTGGGCATTTGGGAAGAAGTTGGGTGTACAGAGGTCAAGTATGAAAAAAACCTCTCGATCCACTTCAAATGCAATATCATCACATATCTCCTCTCCTACAGCGTTTTGGGTCAAATGGATGAAATTTGCAAAAAACTTAACCAAAAACAGTAATTCGTATGACTAAGACTTTGGTGCATTCAGTTCCTTGCTACTGGGCATTTGGGAAGAAGTTGGGTGTACAGAGGTCAAGTATGAAAAAAACCTCTCGATCCACTTCAAATGCAATATCATCACATATCTCCTCTCCTACAGCGTTTTGTGTCAAATGGATGAAATTTGCAAAAAACTTAACCAAAAATAGTAATTCGTATGACTTAGCCTTTGGTGCATTCAGTTCCTTGCTACTGGGCATTTGGGAAGAAGTTGGGTGTACAGAGGTCAAGTATGAAAAAAACCTCTCGATCCACTTCAAATGCAATATCATCACATATCTCCTCTCCTACAGCGTTTTGGGTCAAATGGATGAAATTTGCAAAAAACTTAACCAAAAATAGTAATTCGTATGACTAAGACTTTGGTGCATTCAGTTCCTTGCTACTGGGCATTTGGGAAGAAGTTGGGTGTACAGAGGTCAAGTATGAAAAAAACCTCTCGATCCACTTCAAATGCAATATCATCACATATCTCCTCTCCTACAGCGTTTTGGGTCAAATGGATGAAATTTGCAAGAAACTTAACCAAAAATAGTAATTCGTATGACTTAGCCTTTGGTGCATTCAGTTCCTTGCTACTGGGCATTTGGGAAGAAGTTGGGTGTACAGAGGTCAAGTATGAAAAAAACCTCTCGATCCACTTCAAATGCAATAACATCACATATCTCCTCTCCTACAGCGTTTTGGGTCAAATGGATGAAATTTGCAAAAAGCTTAACCAAAAATAGTAATTCGTATGACTAAGACTTTGGTGCATTCAGTTCCTTGCTACTGGGCATTTGGGAAGAAGTTGGGTGTACAGGGGTCAAGTACGAAAAAACCTCTCGATCCACTTCAAATGCAATATCATCACATATCTCCTCTCCTACAGCGTTTTGGGTCAAATGGATGAAATTTGCAAAAAACTTAACCAAAAATAGTAATTCGTATGACTAAGACTTTGGTGCATTCAGTTCCTTGCTACTGGGCATTTGGGAAGAAGTTGGGTGTACAGGGGTCAAGTACGAAAAAACCTCTCGATCCACTTCAAATGCAATATCATCACATATCTCCTCTCCTACAGCGTTTTGGGTCAAATGGATGAAATTTGCAAAAAACTTAACCAAAAATAGTAATTCGTATGACTAAGACTTTGGTGCATTCAGTTCCTTGCTACTGGGCATTTGGGAAGAAGTTGGGTGTACAGAGGTCAAGTATGAAAAAAACCTCTCGATCCACTTCAAATGCAATGTCATCACATATCTCCTCTCCTACAGCGTTTTGGGTCAAATGGATGAAATTTGCAAAAAACTTAACCAAAAATAGTAATTCGTATGACTAAGACTTTGGTGCATTCAGTTCCTTGCTACTGGGCATTTGGGAAGAAGTTGGGTGTACAGAGGTCAAGTATGAAAAAAACCTCTCGATCCACTTCAAATGCAATGTCATCACATATCTCCTCTCCTACAGCGTTTTGGGTCAAATGGATGAAATTTGCAAAAAACTTAACCAAAAATAGTTATTCGTATGACTAAGACTTTGGTGCATTCAGTTCCTTGCTACTGGGCATTTGGGAAGAAGTTGGGTGTACAGAGGTCAAGTATGAAAAAAACCTCTCGATCCACTTCAAATGCAATGTCATCACATATCTCCTCTCCTACAGCGTTTTGTGTCAAATGGATGAAATTTGCAAAAAACTTAACCAAAAATAGTAATTCGTATGACTTAGCCTTTGGTGCATTCAGTTCCTTGCTACTGGGCATTTGGGAAGAAGTTGGGTGTACAGAGGTCAAGTATGAAAAAAACCTCTCGATCCACTTCAAATGCAATATCATCACATATCTCCTCTCCTACAGCGTTTTGGGTCAAATGGATGAAATTTGCAAAAAACTTAACCAAAAATAGTAATTCGTATGACTAAGACTTTGGTGCATTCAGTTCCTTGCTACTGGGCATTTGGGAAGAAGTTGGGTGTACAGAGGTCAAGTATGAAAAAAACCTCTCGATCCACTTCAAATGCAATGTCATCACATATCTCCTCTCCTACAGCGTTTTGGGTCAAATGGATGAAATTTGCAAAAAACTTAACCAAAAGTAGTAATTCGTATGACTAAGACTTTGGTGCATTCAGTTCCTTGCTACTGGGCATTTGGGAAGAAGTTGGGTGTACAGAGGTCAAGAATGAAAAAAACCTCTCGATCCACTTCAAATGCAATATCATCACATATCTCCTCTCCTACAGCGTTTTGGGTCAAATGGATGAAATTTGCAAAAAACTTAACCAAAAACAGTAATTCGTATGACTAAGACTTTGGTGCATTCAGTTCCTTGCTACTGGGCATTTGGGAAGAAGTTGGGTGTACAGAGGTCAAGAATGAAAAAAACCTCTCGATCCACTTCAAATGCAATATCATCACATATCTCCTCTCCTACAGCGTTTTGGGTCAAATGGATGAAATTTGCAAAAAACTTAACCAAAAATAGTAATTCGTATGACTAAGACTTTGGTGCATTCAGTTCCTTGCTACTGGGCATTTGGGAAGAAGTTGGGTGTACAGAGGTCAAGAATGAAAAAAACCTCTCGATCCACTTCAAATGCAATATCATCACATATCTCCTCTCCTACAGCGTTTTGGGTCAAATGGATGAAATTTGCAAAAAACTTAACCAAAAATAGTAATTCGTATGACTAAGACTTTGGTGCATTCAGTTCCTTGCTACTGGGCATTTGGGAAGAAGTTGGGTGTGCAGAGGTCAAGAATGAATTAAAACCTCTCGATCCACTTCAAAAGCAATATCATCACATATCTCCTCTCCTACAGCGTTTTGGGTCAAATGGATGAAATTTGCAAAAAACTTAACCAATAATAGTAATTCGTATGACTAAGACTTTGGTGCACTCAGTTCCTTGCTACTGGGCATTTGGGAAGAAGTTGGGTGTACAGAGGTCAAGAATGAAAAAAACCTCTCGATCCACTTCAAATGCAATATCATCACATATCTCCTCTCCTACAGCGTTTTGGGTCAAATGGATGAAATTTGCAAAAAACTTAACCAATAATAGTAATTCGTATGACTAAGACTTTGGTGCATTCAGTTCCTTGCTACTGGGCATTTGGGAAGAAGTTGGGTGTACAGAGGTCAAGAATGAAAAAAAAATCTCGATCCACTTCAAATGCAATATCATCACATATCTCCTCTCCTACAGCGTTTTGGGTCAAATGGATGAAATTTGCAAGAAACTTAACCAAAAATAGTAATTCGTATGACTAAGACTTTGGTGCATTCAGTTCCTTGCTACTGGGCATTTGGGAAGAAGTTGGGTGTACAGGGGTCAAGTACGAAAAAACCTCTCGATCCACTTCAAATGCAATATCATCACATATCTCCTCTCCTACAGCGTTTTGGGTCAAATGGATGAAATTTGCAAAAAACTTAACCAAAAATAGTAATTCGTATGACTAAGACTTTGGTGCATTCAGTTCCTTGCTACTGGGCATTTGGGAAGAAGTTGGGTGTACAGGGGTCAAGTACGAAAAAACCTCTCGATCCACTTCAAATGCAATATCATCACATATCTCCTCTCCTACAGCGTTTTGGGTCAAATGGATGAAATTTGCAAAAAACTTAACCAAAAATAGTAATTCGTATGACTAAGACTTTGGTGCATTCAGTTCCTTGCTACTGGGCATTTGGGAAGAAGTTGGGTGTACAGAGGTCAAGTATGAAAAAAACCTCTCGATCCACTTCAAATGCAATGTCATCACATATCTCCTCTCCTACAGCGTTTTGGGTCAAATGGATGAAATTTGCAAAAAACTTAACCAAAAATAGTAATTCGTATGACTAAGACTTTGGTGCATTCAGTTCCTTGCTACTGGGCATTTGGGAAGAAGTTGGGTGTACAGAGGTCAAGTATGAAAAAAACCTCTCGATCCACTTCAAATGCAATGTCATCACATATCTCCTCTCCTACAGCGTTTTGGGTCAAATGGATGAAATTTGCAAAAAACTTAACCAAAAATAGTTATTCGTATGACTAAGACTTTGGTGCATTCAGTTCCTTGCTACTGGGCATTTGGGAAGAAGTTGGGTGTACAGAGGTCAAGTATGAAAAAAACCTCTCGATCCACTTCAAATGCAATGTCATCACATATCTCCTCTCCTACAGCGTTTTGTGTCAAATGGATGAAATTTGCAAAAAACTTAACCAAAAATAGTAATTCGTATGACTTAGCCTTTGGTGCATTCAGTTCCTTGCTACTGGGCATTTGGGAAGAAGTTGGGTGTACAGAGGTCAAGTATGAAAAAAACCTCTCGATCCACTTCAAATGCAATATCATCACATATCTCCTCTCCTACAGCGTTTTGGGTCAAATGGATGAAATTTGCAAAAAACTTAACCAAAAAAGTAATTCGTATGACTAAGACTTTGGTGCATTCAGTTCCTTGCTACTGGGCATTTGGGAAGAAGTTGGGTGTACAGAGGTCAAGTATGAAAAAAACCTCTCGATCCACTTCAAATGCAATATCATCACATATCTCCTCTCCTACAGCGTTTTGGGTCAAATGGATGAAATTTGCAAAAAACTTAACCAAAAATAGTAATTCGTATGACTAAGACTTTGGTGCATTCAGTTCCTTGCTACTGGGCATTTGGGAAGAAGTTGGGTGTACAGAGGTCAAGTATGAAAAAAACCTCTCGATCCACTTCAAATGCAATGTCATCACATATCTCCTCTCCTACAGCGTTTTGGGTCAAATGGATGAAATTTGCAAAAAACTTAACCAAAAATAGTAATTCGTATGACTAAGACTTTGGTGCATTCAGTTCCTTGCTACTGGGCATTTGGGAAGAAGTTGGGTGTACAGAGGTCAAGTATGAAAAAAACCTCTCGATCCACTTCAAATGCAATATCATCACATATCTCCTCTCCTACAGCGTTTTGGGTCAAATGGATGAAATTTGCAAAAAACTTAACCAAAAATAGTAATTCGTATGACTAAGACTTTGGTGCATTCAGTTCCTTGCTACTGGGCATTTGGGAAGAAGTTGGGTGTACAGAGGTCAAGTATGAAAAAAACCTCTCGATCCACTTCAAATGCAATACCATCACATATCTCCTCTCCTACAGCGTTTTGGGTCAAATGGATGAAATTTGCAAAAAACTTAACCAAAAATAGTTATTCGTATGACTAAGACTTTGGTGCATTCAGTTCCTTGCTACTGGGCATTTGGGAAGAAGTTGGGTGTACAGAGGTCAAGTATGAAAAAAACCTCTCGATCCACTTCAAATGCAATATCATCACATATCTCCTCTCCTACAGCGTTTTGGGTCAAATGGATGAAATTTGCAAAAAACTTAACCAAAAATAGTAATTCGTATGACTAAGACTTTGGTGCATTCAGTTCCTTGCTACTGGGCATTTGGGAAGAAGTTGGGTGTACAGAGGTCAAGTATGAAAAAAACCTCTCGATCCACTTCAAATGCAATGTCATCACATATCTCCTCTCCTACAGCGTTTTGGCTCAAATGGATGAAATTTGCAAAAAACTTAACCAAAAGTAGTAATTCGTATGACTAAGACTTTGGTGCATTCAGTTCCTTGCTACTGGGCATTTGGGAAGAAGTTGGGTGTACAGGGGTCAAGTACGAAAAAACCTCTCGATCCACTTCAAATGCAATATCATCACATATCTCCTCTCCTACAGCGTTTTGGGTCAAATGGATGAAATTTGCAAAAAACTTAACCAAAAATAGTAATTCGTATGACGTAGCCTTTGGTGCATTCAGTTTTTTGCTACTGGGCATTTGGGAAGAAGTTGGGTGTACAGAGGTCAAGTATGAAAAAAACCTCTCGATCCACTTCAAATGCAATGTCATCACATATCTCCTCTCCTACAGCGTTTTGTGTCAAATGGATGAAATTTGCAAAAAACTTAACCAAAAATAGTAATTCGTATGACGTAGCCTTTGGTGCATTCAGTTTTTTGCTACTGGGCATTTGGGAAGAAGTTGGGTGTACAGAGGTCAAGTATGAAAAAAACCTCTCGATCCACTTCAAATGCAATATCATCACATATCTCCTCTCCTACAGCGTTTTGGGTCAAATGGATGAAATTTGCAAAAAACTTAACCAAAAATAGTAATTCGTATGACTTAGACTTTGTTGCATTTTCGTTCCTTCTTTCCTACATTGAACCTCAAGACTTCAGACGTTTGTGTGTGCACTGTGTAGGCTATTGGGGGCAAATGCAAGCTTTAAAAAGCACAGAATAAAGTCAAAGATACAAAGGTTTGAAAATCTTGGATCTGCTAGCTGTTTTTAAAAAAGGCTGCCTGACAAAATGTGTCTATCAAATCAAGAAGAGTGCTTTTCTTCATTGAAAAGCATTCGCAGGTTTTTATTGTCTCTCATATGAGGAGTCCTTTAAGATTTGCACACAGATAAATGGCGGTTTACAGGTACATTTTTACTGAAAGTAAAACAAATCCATAACACTGTCACTAACTTTAAAGTTCCTTAAATGAAAAAAAAAGTAATAACTCTGCAAGGATCTCCATTCATTTAACCCAGTAAGCACTTATCTATTCCGTACTGGAAGCACCACTATAAAAACTCTCAGTTCGTTTAACTATCGAAACACAGCGACAAAGCGTCCCCAACCCCGAAAAACATTTCCAAATTAGATAACACGCATGGTGACATTTGAGGGCGCTTGTCATAGAGATAAGGCATACGCGTCAGCCGCGAATATACGTACGTAAGTACGAGCATAAAAACGCCACTCCTGCCCCTTGGGGGCGCTGTTGGGTCGAGGAGCGCGAACGCATATATATATATATGTATTTCTATGGGTAAACTCATACATTTCCAAAATATTGCGAAATTTAACAAAAAAATACATTACTGCCACCTAATAAAATTTTAATGGCCACTTTGAAGGCATCGTCCTCGTGCTTGTAATCGAATTTACCAAACCCATATCCCCCTTTCGCTTGCACCCACACATGTGTGGCGCATATAGTTGTGTTAGCCGTGTGCGGGCATATCCTCAGCCAGCTATCTTTGTTATTACACACATCTACACACACACACACACACATATATATGCATGTATGGATGTTTGTAGAATGTGTGGGGGGGAACCGGGCACATGAGGGGTGGTATTTGGGGTGAATTGTTGGATACATTCACTGTCAAAGCAGTGTAGGGGTGAGCCAGTGCTCGCACAAAGGGCATCGGGTATTTCGCCTCACTACCCTGTCAGGATATTAACGATATGGAAATGGAAGCGCTTTTCTCTTCATAGTGATGTGGGCATGAACAGAACACATTCTGTGTGCTCGGCGCGCTACAACAAAATGGCCGTCGTCGTCATTCGCCATTTATAAGCCTTCGTTATCGTGTGTGTACCTCTGGAATCACCCCCTCATGCAGGAATGTGATTATATCGTTGTTTATATTGTAAAATCACCCATTTGCCACCCTTGTGTCCTTTGCCGCTGGCGATATGGTTTCTTACTTCGGAACGCTTTTAATGCCGCTCATATGTGGGCCATGCAAACCGATGTTTGTACTGCATTTCCATTAATATAACATACATTATGTATATTTACAATCCTGGGAGGGTTCTTGAGTGGGTGACAATTCGCCCAGATACACATACATATAGGTACATCGGGCGGGTGTGGACGCTGTATGTAACAAGGATCAGAATATGGCTACTTTGGAATAAATCAAAAGCAAATTACAAAATGAAAAGTTACCCTTCTGAGTTCGCTGCGATGCATAATCCTTGATCCAATTTTTTTGTTTTTTTTTTTTTTTTTTAAATAAATATTAAGGATGGATGGATGCCGAAGGGATGCCATTTTAAAAAATACCAAAAGGATAAGGTTAAGTCATGAATTAGGTTTATTATTGTTTAGCAGTTACATCAGGGTACTTCATGTGAGTATAACTCGAAATATATGTGGAAAGCCTTTAGCTGAACTTGGAAATGCAAAACAAAATGGAAACCGTCCTAGAAGGGTAATAGGCGTAAAGTTTGGGAACCAATTTGAGTTAGGCCTCAGAAGGTAGCCCCCAACTATTCGAAGTTAGATTATAAGTGTTTTTTTTTTTTTTTTTTTGGTTGCGCCAACGGATGTGTAATCTTCTAAAGATACCAGTAACCCGGGCTACTGGCATGCACGATTCGCAAACCTGAATACTCGATGCCAGGAATACGCCTACGTACTAACCCACACCCTACACACTTCAACCACTCTCCCCGCGGAACTACCGTTAAGTATTACTTTGCGGGGCTGGTTAGCACTTTATGCTCTTCTTAACCTGTTCGACGTTTCTTGTTCTGAGGGGGCTTCCATTTGGGTTTGGTTGCTCTCCCTGAGCCTTTCCAGCCGCCGAAGTTCCTTTATGATCACCGCTGCTGTTTGTTTCACAGTATTCCATACTGCGTTCGATGTCAGCATATGGTTTACGATATTCTCCGGAGTTGGTATTTCTCCAATTATTTCCTCAAGACCTCTGCGTACCAAGCGAAAATGTGGGCACTGAAAGAGCACATGCTCTGCATCCTCTCTGGCCTCTCCACAGTTTGAGCAGTTTGGAGATTCATCAAGCCCAAACCTGTTTTGATAAGCTCTGAAGCAGCCGTGTCCGGTTAAGTACTGGGTGAGATAAAAATCCACTTCTCCGTGATGCCGGTCCATCCATTTATCTATATCAGGTATAAGTCGATGGGTCCATCTTCCCTTCGTTGACTGATTCCATCTTTCCTGCCATGTTCTCATGCCTCGCTGTCTTTCTGCCAGCTTAATATCTTTGACTGGAGCAAGGGGTTCCTGGATTTTGGCGTCATAGGTCCTCTGTAGCTCAATAGCCAAGATATCCGCTGGTAGCATTCCCGCAATAACACATATAGCGTCGTCGGATACCGTCCGAATAGCGCAACACACTCTCAGCGCGCACAGTCTATTGACGGAATTAACTCTTCTTGAGTGGGACTTAATTCTCACTGCCTTTGCCCATATTGGTGCCGCATACATTATTATTGACTACGCCACTCTTGACAAAATTAGTCTCCTTGGTTGTCTGGGTCCTCCAAGGTTTGTCATAATTCTGGATAAGGCAGTACACACCCGAGCAGCTTTGTCGCACGTTATTTCAAGGTGTTCCTTGTAAGCTAGCCTAGCGTCAATCATCACACCTAGGTATCTGATCACCGGTTTTGACGTTATATTTTGGTTGCCTACCCTGATGGTGATTGCTTCTCTTTTCTTGCGGCTGCTTACTAGTACTGCTTCCGTTTTATGTTCAGCGAGTTCTAAACCGACTGCTGCCATCCACCGTCGCACTTTTCGGATACATTCGTTTCCAATGTATTCTATTTCTTCCAGGTGTTTTGCTGTCACTACGATTGCGATGTCATCGGCAAAGCCTATGATTTTTGCCTCGTTGGGGATTTCAAGCCTCAGCACCTTATCATACATAAGGTTCCACAAGATAGGGCCTAGTACCGATCCTTGTGGTACTCCGCCAGATATGTGGTACTGTTTTACCCCATCGTCGGTATCGTCGGTATCGTAATTTAATATTATTTTGATGAGGAACCCTGGCACCATCATTTCTCTAAGTGAGCACACAATATGTCCCCAATTTGCAGAATTGAACGCATTTTTGACGTCTAGTGTTATTACAGCACCGTATTTCTTTGCGCCTCCTCTCCATCTTCTGCCCTGGATAGCATCTTCCAAGATTGTGGTTACCCTCCGTATAGCATCGACTGTAGAACGGGCTTGTCTAAATCCATACTGTTCGTTTGAAAGTCCCCCGGCTTCATGTATTGCCACCTCCAGTCGTTTGCATATAATTTTTTCTAATATTTTACCCATTGTGTCTAACAGGCATATAGGACGGTATGACGGGGGCTCATCTGGCGGTTTTTTCCCTTTGGGCAGCAGCACCAGACGTTGTTTCTTCCACTGGTCTGGAAAGACCCCTTCGGTTAGATTATAAGTGTGAGGTAGGAACATGGCACCATATCACTGCGGCCACAGATGAGCCTATGGCCATATCCTCCAATACAAGTTCGTGACTAACCCAAGTAGATCTTTGAGTGAGCTTGCAGGTATATGCTTCAAAATTTGTTCTGCTGATTCTTAGTCCTTGTTACACATTCAGCAGGTCCTATCTTGAGCTGTTCCCATAAGCATGAAGTGTTTTTTGACTTGACAGTGTCCGGTGAGGAATCCTGAGACTATACGAATCTGAGTTTCTAAGCTCAGTGAGTATTCGGCCACTAATTGTGATCTTCGTTGATGGTTCGCAGAATGGTCTTGGTATCATTAAGGTTGATGCAGATCTTTTTCTACATACATATATGTCCGCTGTATCCTGGCAGCTATAAATGAGATGAACTCTGTTTGTGCTGGCTAATGACATGACTACTTGAAGGCAGTTCCATACTGGTTTTGTTTCAAATTTACAATCTTTGCTGTCAGAGAGAGTAATCATGTTTTTATTTGTTATAGATACAGAGTTACACTTACTGTATTGACGTCGTATGTTCCAGCTCCAGGTTCTTCTTCTTCATACATGAGAATCGCCAGCAAATGTGGGTTTGTTCTGCTTCCACATTTTGAAGCTAAAGACAGCCTTTTGGGGCCTATCACCTTTTAATCGTATATTCAACAGTCAACGGTTTTTTTTTGGATTGTCTGGTATGTTCTGTTTTCGACCGAGTTTTTAACATACAAATGTAGGTATGTGGAGACATTTTTGAATATCTGCTTTGCTCTTGTGGGTTTTAAGACTTTTACTACGTATACGTGCCATCGTTTATGGTTTTTAGCAATGAGTTTCACAGTTCCCGACACTCTTAGTCCACTGTTTAGCACCCTGTACTTCTCTGTGGACCCCCTTTTTGTTGTTTTGAGTTAGCCGATTGGTTTGTTACTGAAGTGTCACTGTAAAACCGATCCACGATCCATGTTGAAGTTCCTGATCCATTCTCTGGCCCTGTTCATTTGAAATAAGTTTCGGCCAGAAAATACTTAGAATATTCCATAGAAATCAATTCGCAAACGTTTCCACAATTTTTTTCATATTTTAGCCAACATTCTGTAGGGTGACTTCACTTCAGGGACTTAGTTTTGCGATATCTTCTTTAGTTCCTCTATAGACTCTACTAATGTACTCTAAAAACTTTTCAAGAGAAAGGGTACTCGTATAATAAACTCCACTGTCTAGTCTGCGTGGGTTCTACCGGAACAATGAAATCGGCATCAGTAGCTAGACGAGCAATCCTTAGATTTCCTACCGCTTAAATGGAGCACTCTAAGGTTGCATTAGATTTAGACCCTTAAACCCTGCGACTCTGAAGATCAAACAAGTTGCATAATTGAATAGTCTTGTGACATACTTCCCACTCATTTGTCAAGAGCTCAGTTTAGGGGTACCGCCTAGATTTTTTTTAAATCGCCCCTTTGGAAGTACATATACATATGTCCACTGTTGTGGTAAGAATTATTAATGGACAATGTGCACAATTTGTCTCCAGATTCCTTTGAATCTAATCAGTGTGAACACATTAAAATGGGAGCCGTACAAGTTCCCAGAATCAGATGGCCTTATTTCTGCGGAATTTCAAAAATTCCTTACTAGTTTTTTCTGGGAAAGAGGAATCAACAATATTTGATTCAATTATTGAGGCCTATCCCGGGGTCACTGAAGCTATAAATTTGCAAATCAGTCTGCTGATTCAGACTAAGCATTTTTAAAGGAATAAATGATAAAGACCATCGTTATCTCATCAGGGTACACCACAGGGTTAAGTACTATCTCCATTGCTATGGAACTTCGTTTTAAATACAATTTGTAGGCACAGAATCAGCTAAATATCCATAGATACTCGCTGATATTTTACGATTTTAAGTCCTGTATCCCCTTGTGGGTCCTAGGGCCTCAACAATGCCTATGCGCCATCGTGTGCGGTTTCTGGAAATGTGTTTCAGTTCTTCCCAACTCTTTCCCAGTTGCCGTGCTTCCTTCTCGACTGTTCTGCGCCACGTACTCCTAGGAGCGTCGCGTATGCTGCCATCCTGAGTAAGCGGGTTCCATTGCATCGCATGGTTAACTATGGACCTGTCACCCCTTTCGGAGAGTATGTCTAATCCACTGCCACTTTCGTCGTCGTATTGTTGTACCTATAGGTTCATGGCCCGTTCTCTGATGGAGTTGTTCGTTAGAGATACGGTTTGGCCAGAAAATCCTAAAGATATAACGAAAGCATCTATTGACGAACGTTTGCAGCTTTCTCGTGATAGTAGCGGTCACCCTCCAGGTACCACATCCATATAGCAGCACGGATTCAACATTGGAACGGAACAGTCGTAGCTTGGTGGTTAAGCTAATCGCATTGCTACGGCAAAATGTAGATAGCATCCCAAACGCAGATTTTGCTTTGCCTATTCGGCTGGCTACATCCAGTTCGGTTCCGGCATCAGTTGAGACAATACTTCCAAGGTATTGGAAACTCTCAACTCTCTCAACCGTTTGCCCAGCAATGCATACATCAGCTGATGAGCTCGGTCCTAGTTAATTTTCATACAGATTAAGCTACTGCTCTTCTCATAAGCTTACTTCAGCATGTGCTTCGAGTTTCTAATACCAGGTAGAGAAACGTGGAAACATCAGTATGTCCTTTTAATGATTCAATATTTATTTCCATGGATGTCCAAATAGATGAGTTTGTGCAGGCACCCTCTCAGCAAATCTAGATTTGCACCTATCCTTGAACTTACCGAGTGTATTTCAAGTAAAAATCAGTGGAATTCATAAGGTTTCACCAGTATCCAATTCATTCATAGCAGATCTCCTTTCCGAGCTCGTAGAAGGAAGGCCACTCTTTAAGACCACTTTTTCAGTGATCTCTGGTCAAAGCACCACCACTATTGTGATGCGAAAAGGTACTTTCAGTACTGAATTGGTTGAAAATCCAGTACTAGACAAGACTTTAATATAGGTAAGCCCGTTTCGAAAATGTTTATTATTTTTGACTAGTGAGCGCAGTTCCTACGAAATGGACGAAGAATATCAAAAGTGTGTTCAGACGATTGACCGATACCTGAAGATTCATTGTCAAATGGTGGCTTCGTTGTCTCATTTTTTTCATTTGCAGACCTGACATTTGTAGATCTACCTATCGTCTGAACATAGCTTTTGTCTTGAAGTCCTGTCTTTTTATAAGGAGTTCAAGGCAGATACACATGTACCAGTATCTATATTCTGTTTATCATCCATCACTGGACTGTTGATTGAGTTCTTTCGTAGATAACCGACTTAAGTGCAAAAAAAAAAAAAAACACCAAAACAGTCTCACAATTCAAAGACAGAGGGGTGGAAAAAATGAATAAAATTTGATATCGAATCCCTAATCCAATATAGAAAATTGAAAAACTTCTCGCATAACTTTTTATATGAAATTTCACTCCCGAATAGGGAAAGTGTACATAAATATTACTTCGGCCAGAGTTACACCTTTTTTTATTTTTTTCCTATCCTCCGCAGAGTACATATACGGTGTGTGTAATAAGCGATAAGCCCCCCTGCTCCTCCAGCCATCCATCCATACGTCCTCTCCATCACACTTAAATCTACAGAGCACTTGCCCCAGCAAAGCCAAAAAGGATAACGAAAACAAAAAGCAAAAAAAAGCAAAAAAAAAAAAACCGAAATGATCGTAGAAGACACATCATTTATTCCCTTCAATTCTGACGGATACAGGGATGCACGTGTGTTAACCGAAGCCCAATCCAGTTACCATGACAATAAAACACCTTCACAGTACCGAAATTCTATTACCACCCCCGAAGCCACATGTAACCATTGAAATAGAAGCGCAGAATATAACCAAACGAAAGGAAAATGTTTATCTTAGGCTTTTGCACATCCTTGGAATCGCGAAAGGGGAGGCCGAAAGCCGAAAGCCGAAAGCCGGTCGCCCGCGTCTAAACTCCGGCACATAAAGAATCTAGAACATTATGGCCGTGCAGGAGCCGGGGGAGGTATGGGCGAAAAAAACCAATTGGCAAATACTTTGCATATATAATATATTCAAATGTACGTAAACCACCCAATTCTGCCCGACCACCTTCTGGGTGTACGGTACGGTACGGTACGGTAGGAACACCGCACGGAGATAAAAGATTCGTTTTTGCAAACCAACCTAGGAGGAGGCTGGGAGTAGATTGTTTATATCTCCAGCGCCAGGCGAGTGAGAGTGCTGGGTACACACACACACACACACACACACAACGTTGGTACTCCCGTCCACCCGCTTCCGAGCGGCACTAAAATAAAAAATGATTATCCGGCTGTAGACGTCAGTGCGGTAATGTGGGTTGTGCACACGAGAAGGACGGGAAAGGAAACGACGTTCTTTTTTTCTTCTTCTCCGGTTTCGCTGTACTCTGCGCTATACGATGGAGGTTCCTCCTCGGAACTGTTATGTACGGTAATCGGGCATATGGAGCACAGATATGACAAAAATGTCCTCTAGTGCGAATGGTTGCTAAGCTTAATCAAAATGGCACCCTATGGCTATGTGGGCTGTGATGTGTATTGGATATCCTGGATGTACTTCTTCCCAAATGTGTTCTGTGTTTCGGGAGGAAATTCATAATCTATAAAATCCCGGTGGATTGAGATATGCCATCAAGAGCGAGCGTTCTCTTCTCTTACGCAATCTCTGCCTGCCCGAGGCAATATAATTTTATCGACGCACATACATACCTACAGACATATAGTATAAGAATATTATTCAGGAGAGCGGTTTTGTGCTTTAGGGCCCATGCACGTCAAACAAAGTATTGTAACACATAAAGTACGTAATAAACAAATAAAAAGGACGAGTTCACAGGGGGCAGTCAATGTCTTCGTCATTCGTTATTATGGATTCTACTGTCATCTGAAGTTGAAATACTGTCTTATGAACTAGGTACCTACATTTTTTTAAAAACCCTTCGTTTACAGGCTTTGTAATAGGAACCATCCAAATGTTGGCTCTCGAAGCAAGCTTTTGTCGGACATCTGACTCCTGAATGGTTATGCATTTAGAGGTAACATTCATAGTCTTCTAGTTTTTTCCAAAATTTGAGGCAACAGGGCCCAAGGCCATCACCAAAATCACTAGATGTGTACATACATATTTTTTAAGGCCAAACTGCAATTCTGTACCGGACTCTGTGGAGGGAAGTAGGTACCGTCTTCTATTGTCGATCCATCAAACCCTAGATACTATACATATCTACGTTCTTGGTTCAATTCTCTTGAATTGTATCTCTTCTGCATTACATTTGCCCACATGTCCAAGAGGCTATTTTTTGTGTCATAGAGTAAAACTAGATAGCAAAACTAGTGTCGTCAGAAACTATATAAAAACGGAATAAAACACGACTTTCTAGGGGACCTGGCGCGTTCCAATTTGGGGTATAGGGGAAGGCCAAGAAGTGTAGTAGAGGCTACCATACCTCCGCGAACCAAGAGTCTTATCGAGATACAGGGCAACCTCTTATACTAGAATTAGATCTGTATGGGACCCTTGCAAGTGTGACCTTTTCATTCTCGCTTTATTCGTGGTACAACAAAGATAATAACGAATTCAGTTGAATTCTCCGCTCGCCAATATCGGATATGGAGACAGAAGAGACGATTCTCTCATCCTCAAGAAGTACTACTCGAACCCAATCCGTAATCTCGGACAGGGCAGATGTTCAGGTATGTACCAAGGTAGTAGCAAATACCCATGTAAACAAGCCCCTTTAGAAGCAAGAGTACATCACTGGAGCCCAGAAACGTCAAAATGCATCCCCTCATTAGGGAGGGAAAGATCCAGATAGTCGCTATCTGTTACCCTAGACAGCTCTCCTACAGTTAAAACCACAAAAAGCATAGACCACACCAAAAAATTAAATGGAGGTACGCCTAAAGCATGTGATGCGAAACTCTAAGTGTCTGTTCATAAACCCCACTCAGAAGCGATCAAAAGAGCAAGTCTGGCGGGATGGAGATTGTAGAGGAGCGCACACAACAACTGTGGTACAGAGATACTATAGCCCGATGTAAGCTCGCTATCGTACACTCCATGCAACCTCAGATTTTTACTTTTACGTATACCTATAGGGCAAGTATTGTTTTGGTGAAAAAAGTCGAACTCGAGATTTTAATCAAACTTGACCTCACTATGATGGAGAAGTCCAAAAAAGTACATATGTCCGGCAATTCCGTCTGTTTGTCTGTATGAGCGACTGCAGCCTAAACGGCTGGAAGGATTTGCTTTAGACTTCATATCTGTGGTCTGTGGGTTCACACCTCGAGGAGAAATCGAAATTTTCATTCTCACCTCAAAAGTAAGGGTAGTTTACTAAGGGGCCGATATCGGTTTAAATGGATTTTCTCGAAAACGGCTCTAACGATGTCGATAAAATTTGCTATTTCGGTTTTGAGTATTTTTTTTAAACAAAACATTGTGTAAACTCCTACAATGTTATGACTATTATTCGATCGGAATCGAAACGCGGAATGCTACGCCTACTTTACTGAGAAGAGCAAGACTTGGACTTCAATCCTGATAAAATTGTATACATAGCATAGTGCAGTCGTGCACTTTATTTACCATAGCAGTTAGAGATTAATAGTTGTCGATAACTTGCGATGACACAGCACTCCAAAATTTGCTCATTGGAATAATAGATCGAATCAAGCCGTGGAAAAATGTAAATTTGCGCATAACTCAGGGCAATGAAGTTCCGAAGCTATTCAAGTAATACTCAGGGCACTTTCCTAGTCCGGATCGCTAAACAAAACGCCGGTGCATCCACTAAAAACTAAAACATCTCATTGTGCTTGTTCCAACAACATCCAGTTCTTGAGATTGACCTGGCTAATAGCGTCTAGCTTTAATAAATACTTACAAATAGCGAGTGGAATTGCCAGGATACGGCATTTAAACAGAATACCAATAGTTGTAGGTCAAGTTTGTTAAATGAACTTTTCAGTTTCACAGAACATCAGAGTGGCCGACAAATGACCTTAGAGGCAAAACGAAAAACTCTTACTGATCTTGCACAACACTTCAAATAACACATGGTGTCCTTGATAACTATGTCCACTTGACCTGAACTGAAAGAACTGACAGAAAAGAGCTACAGTGATCTGGGCCACGAAAAGAAACACTCGGATTGATGCTTCGGAAGAGATACCATAGCCTACCTCACTTCCGATTTGGAGTATTCGACAGCACATTTATTCAAAACGGCTTCCGTTATCGGACTTTTAAGGGCAGAAATGGTAATAGTGCAGACTGAGGCTTCTCTATACTACCATATACATACATCATGAAGAAATGGTTACGGTTGTAGCTCCTATTACGAAGATTGAACGATGGGGCTGACGCACTGCCACAAATACGACCCAAGTTTAGACTTCAAAAAAACAAACACTAAGCCACTGTGTGGATTTTTAACTCTTGATACTAAGACAAGGTTCTGATCCTTTGGTCAAGTAAATAGTAGAATTATCGTCTTTTTAGGAGTACAAGAAGTTTCTGAGCAGCTCAGAGTCTCAACACCAAACATTTTTTTTATCCCGAAACCTCTAGTGAGCGTCTGACCAACATCTGCAAACCATACTAAAGGAAACAACTGTAAACAGTGTAAGAATTCAACCTTTGGATAGAAGTCCACTGAACGATGGTCAAACTTGGATACTGAAACAGATTATAATATAACCATCCAACGATGTCGGTGGACTTAGACACAAAACTGCACACCAGGATCGATCGACATATTCATCGACAGTCAGGTCTCCATTAAAAGCCATCTCGTCCTTCAGAAACACGACGAATCGGAAATCAAGTAAATTCCAGCTCTTAACAGAAAGAACGTACCGCTCTTCACAGGGATTATTTCCGGCCAGAATCTCTTAGCGGCTCACCGAAGATCAATTCGACTAAACAGTGATGACCTCTACAGAGACTGTGGCGATACATACACAGAAGTGAGTACATCTCATTTTTTATGCGAATGGCCAAGCCTTTGAAAATCTTGGAACACGTACCTGGGTAAATATCACTTCGGAAACCTAGAGGAGTTGCTTCAAGGAGTTCATTTAGTTATACCAAATCCACAGCTAAACTTTTAACTTCGTTTGGAGTTACTCCACGGTAGGAGTTCACAATGGATCCACTGGTGATCCTAGTGCTAGCTGCAAATGCATCCTTCCCTGCTACCTCCCTACCTAACATTCTAGAGTAAAGCAGTCCTGGAAAAGCTTCTCAAAGGCAAAAGTTGTCCTTCGGACATGACATGTTGAGAACTGACTGAAGCTTAGATACTGTTAACCAAGTAAATAAATCTCATCTTGATGGCGCGTTTATAGCAAGTTTTGTAGCAAGATTGGACCCAAAATTGAAAGCCTTTTACGCAGGTTCTTGACGGATTTCCTTCTACCTTCTGGTTTCGGCTCTAATAAACAAAACGCATCCCAGATTTTCGCAGAAATTTCCTAAAAATAATATTTAGACTCCATAGCTCGTTTGAAAACTCCTCACAGCCCTCGCCACCCACAAAATAGGGCGAAGTGAATCACAAAATAAATTCTCACACATAAGACCTGACTGATTTCACATGCCAACAAGGACACCTTTCATCATATCTGAATAATTAAAATTCCTCACAGGATATCACCTTCGGTAGGTATGGGTATTTATAGCGATAACCCAACCCACGTAATCAAGTTATCAAATTATCACACTTGATAAAAACTCAAAAGACATGCGATTGCGGTGCTGCCAGTGAGTTTATTCTAATTAATCTTAATAAACATACCCTCAACGCCAACCGGTTTTGGTGTGTTTGCAGATAATTTCTGCCAATTAGCAGGCACTCATAAGCAATTTTCATTAATTATATGATTACACCTCTGCCGTATTAGTCGAACCCTCTGCCTAGGACGCGCGCACCCGCACACACTCCAAATGATGGCAAATCAATTTATCGGTTTCCTTGAAATGGTAATCTATTACAGGATTCGATGGTTAGTCCTGTTAAATGACAATAGTATCTGAAAAATTGAATTTTTTGAAACCTCCAACTGTGCCTATCAATCCAAAGGACCTTCCAGCCACCACTGACAAAAGTGAAAAAGGATGTTCATGTGCGAGTATGTGTATTAAAATAACATGGCGCTGGATATAGTGTATAAACGTAATCAAAACGTTTTATGATACACCAGCCATTACAGTATCCTGCAACTCTTTGTTATCTCTTATCTACCGAAGGAGTTTAAAAGATTTCTATTCGGTATCTCGGCGAAAAGCTATCCCTTTTCTAGCAACACATGCGTGGTAAAGGCCACAATTCATTAGGTAGCCATATCCCAACTACATAAGTACTATATTCTCATGTGTGGTGCTACATATGGATCCACTATCTGTGGATTGGATGTGTAACAGTGGAGTGGAGTCTGCAAGGGGGTTTGCCGAAAATCACGGTCCATTTAAATACAGTCGCAGTTTGTTGGAAACTTTCTGCGAAGGGTTCCGTATGTTGGAAGGGTTGGTTGCTTGGTTGCTTGGTTGGTTGGTTGTTCGGTGGGGTGGGAGTGTGTGTTTGTAATTAATTGCAAACAAAGGGATTGAGTAATTAAATAAGAACACCATAGTGCGATGCCTAAGGGTGTTTTCTTATGACGTAAACATTTATTTTACCCTTTATCGGCGATGTCTTTGCGTATACTACCTACCTACATACAACTGAGTATGTATACTATGCATGTACATGGGGGGGGATCGGTGTGAACGTATAAGCTTATGTCCTGTTTGATATTAGACGACCGAACAAAAGGTAGGTATTTGTATTAAATTTTCAGAAAAGGAAGACGGGGTAGACAGTAAGTATATCTTGGTTCTGCAATATCTTTCCAAAAAACTGTTCAAAGTAATGATATAAGCCGGAAGGAATTATAGACAACTGAAAGGATCACGAGGATTCTATGGAATAATCATAGGATTTCCGTAACAAAAGTAATGTAATCCAGATATGTACAAACTCATTCCTTCAAAGTCTATGCCTAACTCTTTCTTCGCATCATCCATGGGGCTTATTGGCCGAATCGCCCCTTAGATGCAGAACTTTCCAAAAAAGAGGGAATCGAAGGAGGTTTCAAACGAAACGAAAGCAATAGCTCTCAGGCTTCACCCGACCTGAGTGGATCGGGCTTCGGACTTTCTAATGATAATTCGTTGTGATAATTCAATATTTTACCGTGTGGCAGGTAAACTCCTTAATAAGCCAACTTACTAACTATTCGATTTAGCTACAGTAAATTTCGCTTACCTTACTGCATTCCAATTTATTTAGCTAACTACTTACCAACTAAGTTATGTATGTACCTACCTACCTACCTACCAACCTACCTACCTACCTACCAACCTACATACCTACTTACCTTTTGGTCGTGTTCTCAAATGAAGGAGCCCATGGCTAATCGAAGTGTGCCTTACTCAAAAGCAGAGATTTTTGTGAATTTTTTCATACCTTCGGTTAGGACAAGGGTTCCTGGGTGGGCGAGTGGTGGTCCGTACAGACCATAGGGGAAAGATGTCCTTGCCCATTGGTTAACCCCAGTCCTACAAATTTGTTCCGTATAAGCCACCAACCCATCTAGTAGATGTCATTCATTGGTTTGTTGGATAATTCTGCAAGGTCCCAGAAGAAGTGTTGCCCGAGAAATCAAGGTGGATGAGACCAGGGCAATAACTGAGAAAGTGACCTCGTCACCTCCACATCTCCACATTTGTCTTCTTTCGAGAGTGTTATGCCCCGTGATTACTCCTATCAGGGAAGAAAGGGATTTCCTATCCTTTTGCATAGTTCTGTCGGTCCTGCTCTTGTCAAAACAAGGCCATATACTTATTATACCCACACAGCTATCTGGGGAGGACCATCTATTGTTGGCCTCTTTACGGGCCTTGATCCCTGCTTCTTGCTTCAGTTCACAAAGCGGGATGAATACCAAGGTGGTTACCTCTTACTTCATCTGCCTTCAAGAAAGCAACTTTGTGTTGTATTCCAAGAAAATTAATATTTTCACGACATCACTTCACAAGCTTGGAAGTAGCAGTAATGGTGCTACTGCCGCCTGGCTTTCGATAAAAAAAAATGAGACCTTCCTGGGGTGTTACCTTCAACGCAGTCTTCCGGGCAGCTGTTGTCACTGTTAGGAACTTAACTTGGAAAACACAGCTATAGTTCGAAGGCGGATGATCTGGATGTACCCAGCGGTTCAGAAAATATACCTCAGTCTACGGCTACATCCATCTTTGATCCATCTGTGAAGATAGGTATGTCACGTGTACTGGCAGGCTGAAGGTCTTTCCATTCTTTTTTTCTCAGGAACGAGCTTGTAAAAGGGTCTCTTGAAGTCAAGGTATGAAGTAAGATAGTCCGTTGTATGAACTAGTGCTAGATATCTTCCACTGTCCGAAACTAAGACATCATTTGCATAAGCACTGGTCTTAACACCACTGTACCTGAGCTGCAGTAGCACCTCATTCAGTATGATGACCCATAAAGCGGGGAGATTACTCCGTCTTAAGGGGTACCTCTAGAGGCATGTGGTTCGATCTTTGTACCCTCGTGTTCCGTAACAATAGGCCTTTCCTCAAGAATTTCTACAATCCAGTTGGTAAGAGTATGGTGAATTTTGAGGTTTGAGAGTGACTTTACCGCCTCTGTAAGAGCAGACTGTCCACTTCGAAGCGAGCTTGCGCAAACTACTCACCTCGACAGAATACTGGACAGAAATTGAAACTAGTCCCATTCGAGGTCTCCCATGTTGGAACAGCTCTGATTGAAGTCGCAAATCGGCCCTCAAACAAAAGACTGAACTGAGCGGTGTAGTTCCCAGCTCACTATATCTATCAGATCGGGGATTCGGACAACGAGTTGAAAGGAATGTTGCCCGAACTGAGTTATGTAAGATGCTACAGTCTCTCCTTTTCTCGAAGGAGTGCGACCAACTCTCTATCCCCAAACTAAACCACCCTCTCCAGAGAAGACCATAATGGGCCCAATTGGCGGCCAACGTGATGAGGATATCCTCTCCTTTCCACACCAACCAATCAACCTACACAAATAGCTGTCCAGCAATATAAAGAATGGCAGGGATGTTCGTCTGTTAATTCTTCCCTAATCGCCGTTTAACACACACACTTATTGATGTCCTTTCCGACTCATTCAGGACTTTTCGCACTTCGAAACCAATAAGATATCAAAACATGTTCTAACCAAATTCTATTGAACACGCTGGCATTGAATTGCTGTAGAAGGCGCATAACTAATTCAAATCGACCACTCGCTGAGGTTATTTTCCCATTTCCTGAACATTCCCCAGGATAAATTAGTAAAAAGGAAAACTAAATACAAATCGAATGACGACCTGACAGCCAAACAAACTCCCCAGCAAAAAAAAAAAGGATATAAAAACACCGCTGCACACCGTTCATACCATAGACGTTGCTATACAACCTCCCAGCAGAGGTAGCTTCCTCTCGGAACCGAGGGAAAATAAACGAACGCTCAGACGAACTTCCTGCGGATTTTCTTAAATTTAATTTATTCAAACATTTCACATACACACATAAGCCAGATGGTAACCAGCAGAGTATTGATTTGTGACGTTCTCTGCAGCATGTGCGCGCCCCTCCAACATGGCTTTGCATTATGCATTCATTCCAACGACATGCATCGAATTAAAATTTCAAATATAATATCCTTTCACTTAGTGCCTGCCCGTGATAATAAACAATTAGAAAATCCTTAAATAAGGTAACAGCAGGTGGGCGCGCCAGTGTCAAAAAATGTGCTGGCATTGTTTTAAGGACATCGGTGGGCCGGTATTGCCCAGCGGTGTCCAACCGACACGATATGTCAATCACGTTGCTCATTGTTTTAAAAGTCGCATTCGGTTAGCTGATGGATTGGAGGACTCACTTATTCTTTTAATTTTTTGAAAGAAAAAACAGAAAATCAAAATATGTATGCGTATGCGTATGAAGCAACCCCTTAATCCTTTGCAGTCATGTCAAACGTCTCGAGTGAGTTCTTTTGAGTTTCTTGTTAAGGGTTCACAAGGTTGAAGTGCACTGTTGACACCACTTTCTCCGAATGGGAATAAGAAATCGGGGTGCGTGTGTTTGATGTGGATTGTCCTATTTTTATGATAATTTTTCAAATCCTTTTTGAATTCAGGTACATTCAACCGGATTTTGGTTTAGTTAGAGTTGGTCTTCTTTCCGTTCAAGTGATTGGATGGCCATTCTAGCTCTAGAGTTCAACAGAAGGTTGTCCTTCACCTAGACTCTGCAGGAAAGGATACATTTAGGATGAGACACGGATTTTAAGATTTCTCGTTCTATTCGGCTTAGTACAAGCTTAAACTAAGGCTCCAAAACAAGGACTTGAAAACTAACTTACGAGCCAGGGTTTCTAGGGTAAGCACAAGGACGAAACAATCGAGTTTAAGGCCTGGAATTCTGCGATTGAAGTCAAGAATGTAAAGAACTGATCCGTAATCGATGAAACCTAGGAATTGCCGATGGATAAAGAGGATGTCAGCTAGGCCTCTGCGATTCCTCAAGAGTGGGTAAGTTAATGAGATTCAGGCGGTGTTGATAGGGAGGTATTTTGAAAGAGTCCTTCCAAGATAGACCTCGAAGGTCAAAATGAAGAGAAGAACATTGAACGTGTTTCCAATTCAGGACAGGTGAACTCGCTGAAAGAGGAGCCAGGTTTGGTTAGCGTTTACTCAAGGAGTGGGTGAACAAAAGCAGTGTAGAGTGATTTGGACACGTAAAGGTTGAAGAGTTCTTTGGACAATCGTTTGACGAAACCAATTGATCAGTCGGTTCTCAGAACTATATCATCAATGTGCGAAAGGAAATTGAGCTTCCTGTTGCATAAAATGCCAAGATCGCGAAGTAAATAAACTGTGAGTATAGGTTGGTCTAGGAAAAGATAAAGTCGAGGAGGGACTGGTTAGACCTTCAGTTATATTAGGGTTTGAAAAGATCCATGTTGGTAGAGAGCAGTCACATTAAAGTCAGACCCAATCCAGTGAAGATATTAGAGTCGAATGAGAGCGTATGCTAATAAAGGGTTTTTCAATAAGGACATAACAATTTTGTATTTCAATAAAACACAAAATAATTGAGATATGGAGCTGAAATTTAGTTCAAGTATAGTACACATAGTAGATTTAGAAATGAAATTTAATTTTATCCAAAGGACTATCGCAAGCATGTTTGCAGTGGTCTATTCTTTGGAGTCAATTTTCCACCATTCTTCCACACATATCGGCCGAAGCGTTGCCAATTTCGCTGTGTGATGTGTGGCATGTAGCACCATCTTGTTGGAACCACATATCACTGATATAAATTTCACCAAATTCTACAGAAAATAGTCTTCTAGGATTACACCCTGTCTGGGGGGACGATTATCCCGACAAAAAAATGGAGTAAGCTCTCGACCACTGACTCAAAATTTCGGTAGCAATTTTTGATTTGTTAAAGGTTACTCGTTCGTGAATTTCACAGCAATAAATATACAAACCTTAACTGACGTTTCGACATTAACAAATCGTAAAATAAGTTATAGAATGCGTTTGTATTAAAATATAAAACTGGCATGTCTTTATTGAAAAACCCTCCACAACAGCTGATTTCTTTCTTTGAAAAGGACTTTCGAATCATGACGATGCAATGCTGGTACTGCAGACTGTCCTGATTGAAATGCGAATTGGAATTTGCAAATCTAGGTACATGTTTCGTATGGTACAGCCATAGTTCTGAACTGCCAATACCTAATATTCTATATATCCAGGACAGTACAGGACAGTAAAAAGGTGAGTCCTTTG
Organism: Xylota segnis; assembly: GCA_963583995.1. Taxonomy (NCBI): domain Eukaryota; kingdom Metazoa; phylum Arthropoda; class Insecta; order Diptera; family Syrphidae; genus Xylota; species Xylota segnis. The sequence goes on from OY757237.1 coordinate 41,064,536, forward strand.
AAATAAAGGGCGGATGGTCACCGAACAAGTTTGGGCAAACTATTTCCAATTCCTTTACAATATTTCCTGATTGAAAGCCTTCCGGTTCTCCCTAGCCCCGTAGGAACCTAATTTATTAATAAACTTCAAACGTTACTCAAAATAAGTGAACCTGTTATAACAGTTTTCGAAAAAAAAGCAACTCGCCAAAGAACCGAAATCACTGATCTGTTAAATAAATTTATGAAGCAGAAAAGATTGCCTTCCATTCCAAATGCGAGAGGGTCCCTGCCACACGTTGTCACGCTGTACATGTGCGTGTGCGCATTGACCAATGGTCAAGAGTCGACGGCAGCCTGATGAGAAAGAATTTCCAGTGCAACACTCCCCGCTACGCCGCATTATCAAATAAACATTACCAACGAACGAACTAAGGGTCAATTGAGTCCGAACAGTTCGCACAGTGACCTTTCATCCCTCAAATGGTATCCTCCCTGCCTTGTGCTATCCAGCTGCGCCCAATGTTTGCCTGTGTACACCGCTTACTCGTCAACACAGTTACATCCCAGATCCTTGTTTATAACTCATGTCCGGATTTTACGCAAAACAGGATCTACTAGAACGGGGCCAAGCCGAATGTTAACCCCTCTGCGTGAATATGACCAATGGTCAGTGTGCGTTCAATTAGTTTGTGCATTTCGTGAAGCGTGCCATGGGAGTGAGGTTTAATGGTCGGGCCATCGGAGTCGTCTCCATTAAAGAGCCATAAATCAAAGACTTATGAGAAGTCGGACAATTTGTACAAGTGGCCGCTGAAAAATATTCTATTTTGGGCTGATGGTCAAAACATGGTCAGATCACGGTATGAATTATTAGCTCCGCACATCACCCTTTGTTTTCCGTCACGGGACGGACTTTTCGGTGGATTAAGGCTGGCTTTGTTTTCCACTCTGATGCTGTGTTGGGTTTCGTTGATTTCTGCTTTCCGGAACACCACCATAGGGGGATGAGCATATTGACGACCCAGACGTTGTTCTACATCGAGGCGCGGTAACTGTTTGCATAGACACACTCGTTTGTACTCGAAATTATCTTATTCTGTCTAATTACCATTTGAGATGCGAGTTAGTCAACAATAATGTCAAGTACATATATAGATAAAGACCAGGATTAGCATATCAAAGCGGACTAGTGCAGAGAGCCGGAGCCTGCTTAGTTTATTTGCCAACTCGCATACAACCGTGGGGCATTGTGATTGTGCAGCAGCAAATAAGGCACAGAAGAGATGGCAGAAATGTATAACAAAAGACAAGTAGCATATCCAGCCAACGACGACGACGACGACGACGACGACTACTACTACTACATACACCGCCGCCACCGCCGCCGCCGCCCGCCGCTGGGGCCTCAAAGGATGTGCTTGTGCATCCTACGTACTTATAACGTTTCAGAAGCTCTGGCGGTGCTCGAAAATGTGCATATTTAGTTTCCAGAACAGATACGTGGGTTGCATTGAGATGGATGCATGAGTGTGGGCACACGCATCACAAGATGTCGATTATATTATGACGAAGGTAATTCGGACTAAGAAATGAAATACATTCAGGGCTGGTGCAGACGCCGGAGCAGTTGATGAGGACGCGGATGAGCAATGTGATTTTTATTTATGGTGCGAGGGACTTGTTTTTCCTGCCAGGAATGGGTTATTGCATTTTTTTTGTTTTAAATTTCGATTGCCAGGCGTACAGCGAGAAATGTGCATTAATTGGCGGTAAATCGCACAATGATGAGGGTTGCACCACAAGCCACAGGGTCTTCAGTCGCAGACTCGATTAGGAACCACACGTAGACCAGTCAAGGTACATTGTGGTACCATATGGATCAGAAATCCTCTTAAGACTACCTCTGGAACCAGCAGCAGGTACAGAAATCCTTAGAGAGGATGGCCGTTCTAATGGTATGCCTATCAGTAAAACGTTGTGCCTACTGCTCTGAGTGCCCCTTTCTGTTTGATCAGATAGTTGGAGCGTTTCCAATCCACCTTTGGCCAGATCTGTTTAGAAATGAACTTTGAGCCTAAGGAAGAGAAATTCAGTCTGGCAAGCTCTTCGCAAAAACCTCCTCTCCCGACACCCAAAATTGTTCAATCAGGGGAGAACTGAATGTCGGTTTCGAATTAAGTGACTTAACTATCCGTTTCGATTAGATGTCACATTAAACTTCTGCCACGACAAAGCCTCCTACAGTACCTGAAAAAGTTGAAAGAAACATTTATATTTATATCGTTGAAGAACCTTCAAACTTATGCATCGCCCAGCCTTGAATCCAGCCTTGAGTAATAGTAGGCCCGCTCAGTCAAAGTACTAATCGGCACCATAACTCCAACGTTCGTAAGTGCTTTCCTAAAGGCAAAATAAGATCCACCATCTGGGCTTGCCGATTTCGATGCCTTGAAGCTGTGTATTGTCCAAAGAAATGCGAATCAATTAGCCAGATGATGCCAGAAGTAGTTCAGATGACTAGTGGACTTCCAGAAGACCTTTCTGAGCCTTGACGCTTTAGAGATCTGTTCTATTTTTGAGTCTCTACAATTTAAGTTGGATCTTTCTTGATTGTAGACTTTAAAGACCTTTTTATACAGGATTGAAAGTCAGAAGACAGTTTGGACCAGTTCAAAGCCTTCAGTTCTAAGAATTCTAATCTGCTGACTCCCTCAGGAACCCTTGGGCTTACCTTTAGGTTTGCTGGTAGGACAAATGATTGATATAGGTACAATAGAACCCTTTTGTCGATGTTTAACTCGAGAAGTCTTGATTAAAAGAGCTTTAGAAGTAAGGATCCACAACTGTCTTTTGGCTTAGAGATGGGAAAAGAATTCAATCTCACAAAAGTAGTAAAAGTACTGATCGAAGTCCTTTTTTGGCGACGAAGAGGATGATGGTTACGAGGCTCGAATGTACTTCAAAGAGAAGTGATTGACTTCTCAGACTCGATAGGAGTAATTTGCGCATAAAATTTAGATTAAGCTGATACTGTAACCTGCAAATTGCAACATTAGTAAGCAAGGACTATCCAAGACAGACAAAACTGATGGCAATTCCGCTCTGAGCAGACGTGCTTGTACACCTGTTTCAGATCCTTGTGACGAAAAGACCGATGTCGTTGTTCGATGGAAATTGGCTAACAGGAGGCGAAAAGAAAAGACTTTCTACAAAGAACCTTCTGTTTCCTTCCAGGTGTTCTGAATTGAAAAGCACACTTTAAGATGACCGATGAGAAGTTTACACACTGCAAGGATCATCAGTGAGCGTTGCAGTCGTTAGCAGAGTCTTGCATAGCAATGGGGCCTCAGACAAATGACAGTGGTGTTGGTATCGAAAGCCAGATGATATTTTTTCAGATTAACATGCGTCATTCCAGGACTGCTATTGCTCTTCCAAAAAGCTGTAAATAAAGGTTAAATAAAACCGTGTAAGATAGGTTGATCTTTAGTATCAGAGATGTATGAAATGTCACTGTATTCTGTGCACTTTACCCTCAGCAACCAGGCTTAGGCTATTCTCTGACCTGGAGGTGGTGTGTTACGATAAGGGCTGTCTACTTACCGATGGTTCTAATGCCCGCTATCATACATACATATGCTGTATCAATCCAGCCGGGTTTCTCTTCATCTTACGAGAAAAAGGATTATGACTGGTAAAACCAGACCTAAGCAGTGTCAATATTCCGATTCCAAACCAGAAGTGATTTTCGATAAAAAAAAAACTTATTTCGTCGAACACACCCAAGGCGTTGTCAGTTTTTTAAAAAATGTAAATGTTTTTGGCAATACGATGGGGTCTAACACCGAATAAGGATCTCTGTGTCTATATTGAAGGGCTATTCCTTAATAATGTGACTGTTTCCGGTACTTAATTAGAAGGAGTGAACACTAAATCTAATTTTCCATTTAAGGGTTCGGGATAGTCTTTCTGGAAAACGCACAAAAAAAGCTTCGTTTTACTTTGATACGCCAGAATGCATTTTTAAAGGAAGACGCATGTTATCCTAATGGCTATCCAGTAAATTTGATGAAATAGGTCGAAAGATTGGGGTACAATTATCGAATCAATACCTCTCCTCCCTTCCAAGCCTTGTTTAAACCTATAACCAGTTCAAAAATAGTTTCGGACATAAGAACTCCCTGGATTTGGTTCCTAAAACAAAATTCTGTGAGTCTTGTGTGGTTATCACAAGGAAGGATACAGGATAAGCACTTGCTTCCTGCGGAGTACTGGAGACTTTCTCGATAAAAAACAAATGATATCGGCTGAAGAATTTCATAGACCCATTGACTTTAGTTTAAGAAAATAAAACAACCATCTTGCGATGATTGTCCAAGCAGAACCACACTCGATTTTGACGGACAATATCCTTGAAAAAACTGACTCTATGAACAGTTTTCTATTCATTTCTGTCCATTGATCTACTTCTAGCCTGGCCATGTACTGAAAACTCAAAGAAAACGTTAATAATAATAAACTTAGCGGATACGTCCTTCTCGGTCGGTCTTCGGTTTTCTCTCGCTCTTTCCTAGCCCAGGTTGGAATGTATGGGTGTACTTTTATTATCCTTTTTAAAATTAAACCACAGTACACATACGCCAACCACATATGCAGCAGCTTTTCTAAAGACATTGTGTTGTCCTTCCAGCCAGCGTCAGAGAAGGAACCGAAATACGAAAATCAGAAAATCGCGGGCGGGCGGTTCCTACACACAGAGAGCACATCACCAACCCTATGTGTGTACTTGAACATGACAGACCCAGCAGAGCGACGTGGCGGCGGTGGCGGTGCTCCCTCCATTTTCGGTGAGTGTGCTTAGCGTATCTCATTCGGCATTTATTATAAAATTATCCTATCCAGCATGTTTCCCAGGAGATAAGAGAACTTCAAAGTAAGAACTACATAACCCAGGATAACAAAATACATACATATGTATATGTACACACACATGCGACACATGCAAAAGTGAATTTGTGTGCTTACTCTGGCTGGAGGACCTCTAAATCTTTCAAATTCCTTCTCCACTACTTATGTGTCACATTCACCCGTACCCGTACCCGTAACCGTACCCAACTGGCATCGACATCGACATGGGATGGTTTAATTATCCTTTTTCATTCCACATGTCATTCCGTTCGCCGACGCGTTACATACATTATGAACATACATACCACCTTAGCTACGTGGAGAGCTTAATGCGCCCAACACAGAGAGCGAGAGCAGTCCTCCTGGCTGGATTCCACGAATCAAGGTAAATACCTTTTTTTGTAATTTCGTCCTATACATCTTTTCTAATTTTCCATTTCATTTGAATACAGAAATAATCCTATCTTAAGTTTAAATGGTAGCATCTTTATCTGTCGTATCAAGGATGGCTGCATGGCAGGGAAGCTATTAAAAGTTGGTATCCTTGTACAAGCTTTGGTTTTGGGGTTTTGTCAATCGTACCTACATGAATAGCTGTAACAGTTTTCTTCCGTTTTTGTTGGCATTTGTGGTGCTGTTGGTTGGTGATGGTGCTGATGTTGATGCTCCTGCCAGTGAGGGTGGTGAATGGTGGTGGCGTTGGAAATATGTTGGTTGGTTTTGGAAAATCCAAATCCCTTCCTTAGGAATAATAGTGGGATGAGTCTTATCCCCCCCCCATTCACTTGCAATCCCTTACTGCTTAAATAAATTGTTTGGCCCAGGGCTTATCACATGTAAGTTGGTGTGCTTAGGTTCTTATGCTCATAGGTAGGGTATGTATCGAAAGTAGTAAATAGCATCATCCTTGGAAAGAACTATTCAAAGGGTTTCATCGAAATATTTCCGAGCCAATACACTACCGTTGAGATATTAGTTTTCCCCTATGCATACATTTGTTCGAATTTGTTGTTTTATAATTAAAATATAATTAAAAACAGGATTTAAGATGTATATGTACAAATAGATTGTGCTAGAGTGGAAAGACTACAACACTATAGCCCGATACGTCTTTGATTTATCCTCTAAGGAATTGTAATTTAACCTAACTTGGTTGAAAACTTGAAGAAGCTACCTAAAGATCGAGAGACCTGAGAAGGAAGGAAGGAAGCCTCACCTCACCTAGATTGATCTCTAAGGCATCCTTCCTGCGCTTATGACGTTGGAGTGATCCTTTCTGCTCTCGCGAATTTTAAGCCAAGTCTCCAGGATCAAACAAAAGTTTATCACTCTCTTGGAATCCAATGCACTTAAAGCAACTTTTGTATCTTCAGAAATGTGGTGATCCCAGCGAAGGTCTGGAGTTACTTACTTATGTCCCAACTGTGCCAAGCAATTTCAAGGAATGGATATAAGCTGATGTTAAGACTCTACAGACTGGGTTTGTTGCCACTGAGTCATTTAAAAATAACCGAAGGAATAAATTGGAAGATCACTGATGAAAAGTAGAAACAGTGTCGGAGAGAGCATTGAGCCCTGCGGCACACCAGTATTAGTTGTGAATGGCAACGAATTCAATGCCTTCCTGTCCGACGAATTACTTAAAAGTAGCAATCCGAGATGAGAATAACCTACCAACACCGGTAGCTTGGATTCTGCCTTAGAGGCCATTGTGATAAATTCGATCGAAAGCTTAAAAGTGATATCAAGACTGATCGCAAATACTCTGGTTCTAGTTTTCTTATAGGTCTTCGGTGGGACGTTTTTGTTGGAAATCATAATGAAGGTCATTAAGAAGGAAGGTAGAGAGCATTGATGGTAGTTCTATAGCTTTATAGCTCGGTAGTTAGAAAGGGAGGTCTCATCGCCTTTTTGTCGGTTTGGACGGACGTACAAAAATGTTCACCAATCTGCGATGTAGAGGTTCTATCAGCCTCTTGATAGACTTGACTGTAAGGATGGGTGTGTTGTGGAACTAAACAGCTGATGTTTAGTCAAGCTTTCGGGCTGATAGGCGAAGAATAAAATAACAACTATTAATGAAACGGAAGCTTCTTAATTAATGAACGGATAAGCGGCACATGTGGTTAGAGATACAACATCGACGAACAGTCGACAACTATAACTTTGAGGTAGTTAAGGACTTGGTCTACCTAAGTTTGGCTATAGAAGTAGGTTAAGTAGGTTTAAGGGGTGAATCAAGCCTTGTGTTTTCCGGTGTGGGATATCTGATTAAGAGAAAAAGAATTAGCCCAACAGAATAGCCCACTGAGCCAGCCCGTTCTCTTTATGAATTTTAAAGCGTTAGCAATTCAGTAGAGGTCGTTGAAATATACTTTTTCGAGGGTTAGATTTGGTTCCTCTGAATGTTGGGTATTCCAAAAGGGAGGGGTTTGGGTCTTCCTCTACCTATGTGTGGCCGAAGGCCGCAGGTCTGTGCTGCTGAAACCCTTTCTTCTGGGTTAGACAGCCATTAGGTTATGGCCAGTGAGGATGGTCAGCTGTGGTCTATTGAGTGATAGTAGTTCTCTGTTCTTCCTTTCATCGCTGGATTTGGGTCAAAGTAGCCTCGAATCTCAGCATGAGGAGATTGCATTCTACCTAGCATTGACCATGATACGGAAGTCCGAACAGATTTAAGCAAGCACTCCATTGAAAACGAAGGAAGATATCTGCGGTTGTTTCCAGAGAAACCTTGTCGTAAAATCGTTCGACATTCAGTCCCATTTTGCGTTGATGGGGCTTGGAGGAGGAGATTCAATGACGAAATACAAAAAAAAAACTGCGAAGAGGTGGTTAGGACATGTATGACATATGTATGTATGTATACCACTGGTTTGTGGCGGGAAGATATCGTCTTACGAAGCGAGTACAAGTAGTTGAAGACTTCATCGGGCCTAGAAATAGAGATGATGGAGAAGCTGGGATTAAGTAACACCCTACGATGGAATAAATCCCAAAATTGACTTCTTTTTGAGGTTATTTCGAATCACTGTCATGCCTTTATGTAATTATTTTAAGTCTGCTTTGCTTTACTTGGTTTTCAGAGAGCGATTCCTCAAATCTCATCCCCGTGAACTAAAGGCTTTAAAAACATGATACTGTACTCCATGGTTCTCCTTCACCACAGGTTGTATCATTGATGACCAAAAGAAAGAGCAGTGGTGAAAGTATGCAACCCTGTGGCATCCCACTTTGGATCTGTGAAAGACTTGGTAGACGCCATACATTTGGTTGTCTTGTCTACCATTCCCATTAAGAAAAGATCCAAAACCTAAGAGTTGGAATGGAGGTGAGTCTTTCTACAACAGTTGGGCATGTGAGGTCTCTGATACCCTGGACACTCAATCCATACAGAAGGCTGGGCAATCATTTTTCATTTTGCAGATATGTTTTGAAATTTGGTCTACTAGGACTGTCTTTTTTAAAAGCCTTAACTGCTTCCAAATTTCCGTATACATACAGTGAATGCAACCGGAAAAGTTTGTTTAGGAACATAATGTCCGTTTAAGGGAGCTGTCCGTCTAAGAGAGGTGTCCGCCTAAGAGATGTGTCCCCAATGGGAGATTTCACTGTAATCAGTACCCGTATCTATGCTACATCAAGCTCATGTCGCTATGATTAAGATTAGAGTGCAGCTTTGTACAGGTGTTTCTGTCTGTTCCATGTTTTAAGATCATAAATTTACGTTTAAGAAATTGACTCATACATCAGCAAATCACTGACTACTTCATAAAAGGGATACAATCAGGACTCTCATCGGTAGAGAACATCTTTATTCTCTTTCTATACTAATCGCATCTAAACAACTTAAGACATTCTATAAGAAAATATAAAGAAAATAAATATTTTCCTATCGAAACTATCTCGAACTGCATCGCCATTTGTTTTATTCAATGCCACGAACGACAATTTCATTCTAATCTACGATTAAATTATAGCCTTCAGAACGGTATGTTGGTATATAAATCACATACAAACACATACACACATTTATTTGCATGTAATGGCGACTCTCTGCCACCAAGCTGTCTATATTTCCACCCTCCACCACATAACAGCACATAAATTCACAACGTGACCAGTCCATTTTGCTGGGAGTAATGTACGAGCTACCCTGCATCCTTTCTGCCACGCACGGACAATTTATGTAGAAAGCAGGCACACATACTATGTACGTATGGCTATGGCTATGGATGTATGTAGCCCAGCATCGCTATCCACAGGACGTGAATTTATATATGTATACATACGAGTGTATGTAAAGAGCTCGTCGCTGTTGTACGAATATATGTATTTGGCTTCGATCGAAGGGAACACACAGCATACCTTCTTAACCAACACATAACTGGCGACTGCCCACCACCGAACTCAATAAAGGACACATACAACATTATTGAACCGAATCCCGAGCATTCAGCACACAACACATTCACAGGGGTGGTGGATTTGATGGATATTACCATTCGCCCTTCCTGTCGCATAGAGAGAACACCACCTTCAACCACCATCACCACCACCACCACCAACCACCACCACCAACAATGCCATTTGCGAAATCGACATCAGCCATGGAAGGCCAATAACAACAAACTGCTGCTCCTGCCGATGTACAGAGCAGAGCACAAGAAACAGGCAGAGAAGGACGAAGGACGAAGGACGAACGCGGCAGGCAGGGAATACAAATCGAAGCGCAGAGCAAAAGGACACAGACGTAGGAGGTTTTGCACGAACCTCACGATTGTAGATTGGATATCGAGGGCGATTCGATGTATTTATGTATGTTTCCTGACTTATATAGCTCTGTGAGAGTTACATGTGTTGGGCCATTCGTGTATGGCACTGTACCGAGGTCCTTCGGCGCTATACGGTGTGGCGGCGCGGTATATGACTTTCGAGGCAAACGGAAAACATCATCCCCGGATACAGGGCGAGAATGTAAATGGGGAAAGAACGTCGTCCAAACGGTAGGGTTGGGGATTGTGATGCCATTGCCGTTGCCGTTGCCGTTGCTGATGTTGATGCTGGATGCTGATGCTGCTGTTGCCGTTGCCGCTGAACGTAAACATTCCGAAAATCCGCAAGTAAAGCTTTCTAATCGATAGAAAGACCACTCGACCCTTTGGAGTGTGCTTTGCAGACAATCTATTCCCTATGGTATTCCCAATTTACTTGGACTCAGTTTGTTGGTGTGGTTAGCTCGCGTCCATTGAGTAGCCAAGCTCTTCCACATCATCTATAGGTACAGGACCGTGATTGCCAAATGCGGTATGGGGGGAGATTTGGCATTAGGAGTTTACAGTTTACTGTGCACAGAAACAAAATGGGATGTAGTTAGAGAATGTAACTTTGATGTACCTAACCTATATAGTAGTCGGGTGTATAGCTTTGGTACACGATGCTTTCGCCAGCGATATATTGACCACACCCTGTGATGGGGTGTAATAGGCAAACCATATACTTTGCAATTTACTTGCTTTTTCTCTAAATTTGTTTTCGCAGGATAATACCCGGTAACATCAAGGAGTTTCATATTACTTGTACCTATCTAGTTTTCAATTACTATGGCGCTGTTTCCGTGGATACATTTCTTCCTAGTTGGTTGGTAGGTATCATATCCTAGATAGAAGAAAAAAAAAACATTGACCACTGAAAGGCACGGAGAAGTATCTACTTGTTTGTGGACTCTACCAACAAGACTGTGTGTTTGCTTTGTGACTGGGAATGGGAATGGGGAAGCACTTAAAAATATAATGGAGTTATGTCTGGAAAGTATGAAAGTTGAATGAGAAGATGTAAATTAAGAGCTCTGTGGGTGCAACAAAATATGCTTTACTGGACATTATCATATCCCTTCCTACTATCCTCTAAGAGTACACTGCCATATTGTCAACATCTTTAGGTTGGACTAGGGTCTCCTTGTCGAAACACACTCTTTTAGAACGTTTTCGAAAGTATTCTAAGTGAAACATGTACAGGTATAGGTTATATGTAACCTTCTTGAGTGAGAAATTGAGTGGCTAAGATAGGTAGATTGAAGCTAGCAGACAGAAAGTTACACAAAGCTTTGTGTCCCTGTTGTACTCCCAGGAGTTAACCCTAAAATGTCCATTTGGAAGCAATTGTCTGCCTTAATATTGACATAATGGACAGTAAGTGGCTAAGCTCGAAAGGTTTGAGATTTTGATGTTAAACAGATATACTTTGCTATCTGCCTAGAAGCTCTTTAAGGATGCGCTACGCATCACTGATTGCTCTTCTGGATTAAGTTCTTCTTTGAATACAATATGCTCGAGCTGGTAACCATGGATTCTCTGTTACAGTATCTCACTTTGAAGCTTGAACATTTTAGGGTTTTCGTTGTACTGTAGCCAACGTACTTATGTGTGTCATCATTACTAAGTTTTTCATCACTTTTTCGAGCATCTCGGCCACGAATGTTTGTCTTCAGCTCGTCAATGGTCTGAGGCTTGGCGGTGTGTACTTTGCTTTTCAAATAACTCGGCAAAAAGAAGTCCGGATGGGTCAAATCTACAGATTTGGGTGACTAGTCAATGTCACCAATTTTTGACAGCTCACGTCGAGGGATATTTGGGTGCAGAAACTGCATTGTTTGACTTGCAGTGTGGCATGAGGCGCAGTCTTGTTGAAACCAGTAACTGTTCGGATTTGATTCACACATTTGTGGGCAGACCTAATGTTCCCATACTGTTTCGCCTTCTCTGAAGAAAAATGGCCCAAATATGGTTTTGGCGCAAGCGCCGCGCCCAACAGTGACTTTTTGGTCATGCAATGGTGTGTCGTCAGAGATTGCGAAATGAGTCTCGTCGGTCATAAAAATTTGCTTTCAAAAATCAGATTAAGTGTCAGTCATTCAAGCGACTGTTTGGCCGTTTTTTAAGCGACGTAGACGGTCTGGAATATGCAGTATGCAAATCGTCCTTCAAAATGCTCCGGAAGGTGGTTCCACTGACGCCAAAATTCTGAGCACGGTGACGATACGACACGTGGGTTCTAGGGAACACTTTCTCTTACCGCATTAACCAGTTCATTGGATCGTCTTGAGCGTCTCCCACTGTGCTTAACAACATTCGACACCAAACGACGAATAGTGTTGTCAGACGGTGCTTGTTGACCACGATATTTTCGACGATATGCAGGCTGAGTTAGCACAACAGCACGGCTTTTTTCAATGCACAGCGTCACTGTTTGGACGCATTGTTTTGGTGCAAATGCGATTCAATTCAAATTATGCTGAACTAAAGTTTTAAAAACATGTCCACTGGTTGGTCAATCGTTTCAAATCGACATAAAAGATGGCCCACCCTGCATATCTCGAGCCAGGAAATTGGCTCCATAGTAGCGATAACTTTCATCGGATTATGTACATTTTACGAAGGCACTAGGTACATACCAAGCTGCTTCAGAAGGGATTTAAACTTAGAAAATATCCAAACGAATCCCTTTTTTTCTGTTATTCACTGACTTTCACTTTTCAGCATGTGGGCAACTGGACAGATCGATTTGTCTTTGAGTTAGAATCTGTGCGATTATCTGACACTGACCTCAGTACTTGGTTAGGAGTGATTTCCACATCCTGGATTACGTATTTTGTTTTGATGTTGCTTGCAACTTCTCTATATTGGTTATTCCTAAACCATTTCAGAGCACGAAAATGGCTGTTTATATGTATTTTTGTCCTTTAGACTATGTTGCGCACACTTAGAGATGAAGCTGTGCACTTAGTTCTAATGACGAACAATCTGATTCTTTCAATTCCAACACACAACTCTTTCCTTACAAGGACACAGACGACTTCCTCTTAGGAAAACTTCTATATATAAGCGCCTGACACCTGGAATGAGGCAGACACATTTAATCAAACATATCTAGGCCCCCTCTACTCCTTTTTTTCCAAAACTAATTTGCATAATAGGATTCCGAATTTGTCCAACCATGTAGAGACCCAAAGGTGAGGTGAATCACCATGCAAATCGAACACAAATTAATAAGTAGTTCCACCAATCAGACATTTATTTTGCAACTGTATCCAAGTTCGCGTAAACATATTTCAAACTATACAATGTGCACTCAAACTGACAGGGATTACTCAGCAAATGCCGGAAATCGTAATGACACAGACCCAATCATTATTTTCCATTACACAATGTTACCTGACCCTTTTTTTTAATTTTTCTGCTTCAACCGAAATCAATGTGCAAATAGAATTGCATCGAATCCTTTTCTTGCATTCTCGCCTTTGTTAGGAATTTAATTTGAATATTCAAATTACGCACATTGCCAAATTTGTGACCTACTTTGCATTTGCATATTGCATTTTCTCATTTGGGACGGATGCGGATTCGAGACCCTCGCGAACGGGATACTGGAGTAATAATACCATTTGCTGCGTGCGACACAAGGTCCTTTCGAATCAGTGTGTTTTTTTTGTACAAGGTGGGAATAAAAACACGGTTTCCTTTCTGTTCAACCCCTGAATGTGTTGTTGTCACATAATGCACTCAGTCGAATAGGGATCCTTTTTTTTGTGCTAATTTCTAGGTTATTCGCGAAATGAATAAAAATTGTTTCGGGTCATGTGCGCCATGAATTTAGGAACCGATTGGCAGATACGTCAAAATCTATTTTTATGAGCAGAACTATTTTTATGGCTTAAATAAGTCCGTCTACAGTATTTTGCACTTAAATTGAACGTAACTATAAATATAATGATGTCTCGAAGAAACTTATTGACAGTTTATTCGAGTTAGTGGGATTTTATAGGCCATTTTCGATGTCGTATAAGAGACGTCATGATTCGAGGCACCTGTTTTGTGGTATGTCTTAGAAAAATGTGTGTGATTTTATGTGAGTTATAGCTCGTTAGGTTATTTATTCTTTCTGAAGGAGAGAGAGCTCTTAGAAATAATAACTGGCATGCCCGGGATCATGGTTCTATTGAATCAATTGTGAGACCCAATTTCATGACCCAACCTTGATGAGTAAAAGGTGAAACAACACAATTTGTTATATACTGGTGAGACAGGCTTTGGAGTTCTTCAGTATACCCTTCAGCACCAAATACTCAAAATGCAACATCGTCCCATATCTCCTCTCCTTAAGCGCTACAGTTCGGGGTGAACCTGGGCCTCAACCAACAAGCCCCTCCAGGTAGCCCGATCCTTAGCTAACTGCCGCCAGTTGCACACTCCAAGTCGGTTAAGGCCCCCTTCTAGTTGTGCGCCCCACCTAAGGCGAGGTCTTCTTCTACTGCTTCGTCCCTCCGTGTTTGATTCGAAGACTCTGCGGGCCAAAGGATTGGAGCACTTTACATGTCCTAGTCATCTCAAACGTCGATGTCGCTGTACAGCCCTTGGCGAATCTTCTCCTCCAAAGCCCGTCAACACAAACGGGACCGAAAATTTTACGAAGAATCCTTCTCTCTTAGCGACTGAGGATATCTTAATCCGATTTAAACAGAGTCCACGCTTTAGCGCCATAAAGCAGGACTAGGATGATCAAGGTCTTATATAGAGTCTCCTAAGTCCTTCGGGATAGGGCTCTACTTGGCAACAAACAGCGATTGGCAAGAGTTATTTGTCATTTTATTTCTAATGAAGTGTTAATTTCCAAATTGATAGCAGAGTCGATGTAGATAAAGTCCCTTACTACCTCCAACTACCCCTCCTTAAGCGCTTTGGGTCAAATGGAAGAAACTGAATAAAAGACTGAACCAAAAAATGCAACTCGCATGATTTAGACTTTGGTATCAAGCATGGTTAGCAAATCCTTTGAGCGCATGATCCCGGGGGCCTATTGATGAACGATTGCCGTGAGATGACCCTTCACAACTTCGAGTGTTGCCTCGCTTTAATGGCATGGAGCTCCGTTTTATTAAAACCACAGATTGGATATATCGATGCTGTCGTGCTCTGGCCACAGAAAGTCGGCTATACCTGAGACCTTTGACGATAAAGGTGTTGTAGACTGGTCTCTACAACTGCTATCTTTTCTTCATTTCGCAGCAATCTCTGTCTGTTTGGTGGCTTAAGGTTCAAATATTGTACTCATGCTGAACCTTTCTACGGTGTGACGAATTCCTAGCATACTGAAGCCATGATGACGTCTTATGTTGCGCATTTACAACTTAGCCGGAATTTGGATAATATTTTTCAATATTTTTCGTACATGTGACAAGCGTGAAACAATACACGATAAAATGGCAAATCTTACTGATTATTTTGACAGCTAGATGTCATTGGTACCTTTGACAACTGCTAAAACATAGTAAGTGGAAAAAAATATCTTTGCTCTCTGGTCACTCTTCATATGTCATTTTCTGATAGAAGGTAACGATAAATCGGAAATGTAGTGAAGCAAGAAGCATAGAATTTTTGCAAAAATCTAGTAAATTATGCAATGTAACATACTAATGTACATATGTATTACATTAAGGTACTCGTATTACTAAATAGATCTGATGATGTACCTGCTCTACGTCCACTTCTTTCTCAGAAGAGATGCAAGTAGGAAATGTCACGAGCTGAGCAGGGTCCTGGAGGTATTTTCTATCTATGTGCACACATGCAGGTACATAGATTAAGATTAACATGCTTACGTGTACATACATATACGCAAAACTCTCGAAATAATTTCCCAAGATTTTGGATGATCTTTTGACTTAATTTGACGAATGCATTTATTTCCGTGCACGTCTTTTTATTTTTTCTCAAAAAAGAGAAAAAGAAAAATCCTTAAAGGACATCTCCTTTTTCTTTTGCGCAGTTAAAAATCATCTGGCTACACCGAAAAGGATTCAATGCAAAGTATCTCACTCTGCAAATGAATCTCCTATTCCTATCCCATCTCATCTGCACACACCATGCTCCATGCATGTGTGAATGATCGTCATTCCCGGGCTTTTTTTTTTCTCTGGAAGAGAAAAATGACAAAAGCAGTTGTAAGGATGTCCTCCTTCGCGTATGCAAGGATGTGAAATATGTGTTTTCTCGCAACGTATGTATACTCGTGTGTCTCGCCTCCTTTAATGTCGATATGTATCCATCAAAGGGGAGCTGCTCTATATGCGTAGGAGTATCGAACAGCGGGTATCTTTTAAAGTGGTCGCTTCCCTTACTCTCTTTTCCTTTGCTACTCTCCTTTGGCCATGTCACACGTATGGTATGGAAAAGTTGGAGGAATCCTTTCAAAACGGTTGCTCGAGTATATGTATATACGATGACGATACAACAATAATGTATATGGAAGTGTATACATAAAAGTTTACCTACAACACATGGAGTATGTGTGGGAAGAGGGAATGTCAAAACCAATACACAACTTCTTCCCTTTTTATTTACATGAGAAAACCTCTCCTTTACGGTGTGTAATAAATGGGATTTGGACTGGTGAGTTACTATGTGACAACGAAGGAAAATAAAACAAAAAAACAAAAACAACAAACTTTTCTTTTTTGGTCGAAAAAGGAAAATAAATGAAGGAAAGAGAAAAAAAGAGAATATTCGAAATATGTACTTTATTTGAACACTTTTCAATGGATACTTTGAACACTCGCTTTCTGGATCTCTTTAGAACAAAAGGACTAGTTTATGACTTGCAGTTGAGAATGAGATAATCACCAACACACCTTTTTTGTGTAATGTTTCATTTGAGAACATTTTGTTACAATTTCTATAATTTCGAACGTTTTCCAAACTTTTTAAGAATATTTCTTCTACTGCACGTAAGTTAAATTCATACACATGGTCCGACATCTTTTACATCGATTTGTAACTTTGACATTTATAAACCGATTGACCTGAGTAGACATGTTTTTGAAACGTCATTTCTGTACAATTTTAATCATACAAAAGGTTCACCTTACACTGAAACAACGCGCCGAGATAGTGACGCTGTTCCATGCAAGTCAGCATCGCATCGGGATCAAAGTTACTGGAGGAGTAATCGCTTGCTTCAAGGATCGCAGGACATACATACATATATGTATGTACACCTATCCACTTTTTTTACTACATCAACTGAATTATTGAAATTTTTCAGACTACCAATACTTTTTCTTTAAGTATGGACAGAAGTATAGATGCCCCTCTTGGCGGTCTGTTTGGTCTCTAAACCGAGAGATGGAAATCTGATTTGCAACAATATGATTACTTCGCGCGTGGTATGACAGATCACATCATCCTGTCGAAACTGGTACCAAAACTCCATAAAAAAATTGGTGACGCCAATTCGTCACTTTGTGAAGATTGCACCTAAACCCACTAGTGATCCTTTCTTTTGCCCTTAAGAATACATCAATCCTGGAACGCATACTTCCAACCAAATACTTTCACACTCTTTTTGGAAAACTTTTGCCTATTTTTCACAAAGTGTGCCTTATAGGCTTTCTTTCAGTGTTTGATTCTGTCTAAATTACAGAATAAGAAAAATTCTACTGCCTAAAATTTTCTTCAATTTGGAAGCTCCGATCCGATAGCACAATAGCATTAGTCTCCGTTCAGATCCCTGTAAGGCAGGCAGTGTGAAAAAGCGCAGTATAATTCCATAGAGCCATGGCTCAAACCTTACCTTCCTTCCTTCTTTTTCCCTTAGAGAAATCTGCAGTAAGATTCGAAGAGGAATTTTTGAGACTAAGCACTCACACGTGCCTTACTTTTTGATTCTCATGAGTTGTTGTAACTTTTTCTTGACTTCTATTTCTCAATCTGCTTTCCCCTAAGTTCGTTGGTCTTTAATGTTAACTTATGAAAAATAAAGCAAAACATGGTCTTACAAGTACATATATATTATGTATCTATTTTTTTTCTCTAATGTGCATACAAATATGTAGGCGTGGCTACAGTTCGGCCAAATAGAAGTTTTAATTGTAATTGTTTTACGAAAGCGACTAAGAACAACGACTTGCATAGTTCTACTCTGCCATAGTAGTTTTTAAAGTAACATAGGATACGAAGGGTACATCGAATCTATTTCGATTGTGTTGCCCTAGAAGTGTTTTGACTTGTCTCATGGGGTGAGCGTTTCCTGCTCTAGTTTCCTGAATTCTTCTTTGAGGGTATGATTCCCTACTTCGCAGAATAGTTCAGGACCTACAATGGTTAACTGATGCTCTGTTTCTTGGTACACAGTCGACCATTTCATTAGCCACTATTCTACGCTAGATGACAGGGGGTACCTTGTCCCATCTTCCTTCCTTTTGCCCATGCAATCGTTATTTATGTAATAATTGGTTTCATAATAGCAATATAGCAATAGGAACTACATTTCCAGGATTTGCGTGTAGGCTTTGGTTCTATACATTTATCTTCTTTGACTAGTTTTAGTATTGTACCCGACAGTCTTCGGCACCAACTTTCGATGTCCCCTGAAGAGTGCTACCAGTTTTTGTCGGATTTAGACTTAGTTCCGCTGAGTAGCACCATTTTCGAGTTATTTCGTGTCACTTTTGTAAGATATTACACAGTGGTACACCTCGCAGTTGCAGTTGTGAAAAATTCCCCGTTTTCAGTTTGAAAAACAGGGAAAATTCAACATTTCTATATACCCACAGCTATATCTGTACATTCATATGTATGGGTATGATGCCTATGTGTGCATATACTGTGCACAAGTAACACCACAATATGCGGGTATATCGGTCATCAACCACTCCAAATGCACCCCTAAATGTGCAGTATTCGAATGAAATGACCACACCCCTGCACACATAACATGACCCCTATAATACGCACGACGATCAGATCTGCCTGGTTCGACCAACCAGAATCCTGGAAAAATTTTGTAGTTTTCCCTAAAAAAATATCCCTTTTCCATAAAAATGGACGACCAACATCATTCGATTCCCACATCAAACAATTGATGTGTATCGTAGAAAGGTGTGCGAAGGGATCATGAATCTTTTATTTTCGAATTAAAAAGTTCTCAAGATGTGATCCTTTGCCCGATATTTGCATTTCCCTGTGCACCCTTTCGCAAAATCATCCTCTCACCAATGCAACCGGGGGGATTAATTTTCTTCTCTTAATTTGAAAAGAAATTGGCATATGCAGACGTGATCCTTTTTGCATAACACCGAATGTAAATGATCAACTTTCTATCGTGGGAAAGCAACCCTAAGATGCCTCGAACACAAGCCTTTTTATTAATCCACTGTAATCAATTGTGATAACTGAAAAATTCAATTTTCTAGAAGGGTTCCTGTGTTGAAAATTTTACAGAAGTAACAGCCGCGCCAAAAATTATTACCCATGCAAATTGTGACATTTGCAGTGCACGTATGTATATTTGCTGCCGAACCCTTGTTTATTATCGGCATTTGTTTGTCTGTATCCATTATCCACGGCTTGCATAAATTTAAGGAAAATCCTGCTTACAGATGCGTTTTTATTTTTCGTTTGAAGATACACTTTCAAGTTGTTTTGAAGGCTATCACTATCGTAGCGAGTGCAAGTGCGGAGAAAAGTCTTTAAGGGGTGATTTCCAATTGCTTGTACATAAGGACATCAGAAGGAATTGCAGTTGCTTTTCTGGCCTATGATGCAGAGTCTGATTGGGAGAATCCCAGAAGTGGTTTGCCAAACTTTGTCCTCACCATCCCCATTCACACCTAGAAATGTCAAATTTATTCCCAAATGTAGGTAGTTCACAGAAATTTTCAAAATCTACATTTACAATGGAATTTTTTTTATTCAAAATTAAATATTCAAAAAAAGGTTTTGTAAAAATTCTTAAGGATGCTTCACACACTAGGAGGTTTGATGCGTGATACCGATTTGATGGGCACAGCCCTTTTCAACGGTCAAACGGGGTGAATACCAATTACATGGTTCACCATAGCCGAAATTTTCAGATGCTTATCAATATTTCTGGAAGGCGATGAGCTGAAAAAATTAAGGGCACTTGGTGCTTGTACTATCGAGGTCCTTAATCGGCACTTGAAATAGTTGGATGGTGGTAAAAGATTGCTTACGAGTATGTATGTATGTAAAACGGTTGCATGTTGAAGGAAGAGGCGCGAAAAATGTGTTGTTTCGTATTTCTTTTTTTCAAAATTGGTTAATTTACGAGTATTTCGGGACTCACTTGTATTGGTTGTAAGGAACCGTAAACGAGACCTTTAATGGTGTGTAAGCGAATAAAGCAGAAATGTTCTCCACAACAGCACAGAGTCTCATGACAGAATCCTTTTCTGGAATTTCTATAGAAAAAAACCTCCAAACAAGGTGCAGGGACATAAGTCTACGGGATACGACTAAGTCCATTTACAAGTCCTAATTCAGTGGGACAGGCTTGTATAGTAGGTCTAGAAGACCACCTCACCGGGCCACAACTCCAAAAGTTTTCTTCGTCAAAGATGGGGCATACTTAATGGATTTTTTGGGAATCACTCCTGATCTATCTATGTAAAACTAATTAAATGTATGTGCTCTGAACAAATAATTTGCCAACTCTACAGACGACAAGTCCTTGGGCGAGATCAGGCGAAGAATTTACCCAGGCAAACTGTTGCTACTTCGACAATCAACTGAACGCAACCCAAGATACCAACTCGACCAAAGTGATACTCTATACAACATTGATCCTGTCACTCTTGTTGTATGGAGTCGAGTGCTCAAATCTATGTAAGAAAGCTAAGCAAGTCTTAGGATCTTTCGAAAGGAAGGTACTTCGTGGAATATCTAGTCCAACGTCCGATGAGTGACATTTAAATAGAGTGCGCACTACATCCAAAAGTCAAAAACCGTCATAAAACCATAAAATATTTCGGATGTCCTAGTTTCAATACCCAAATTGCCTGTTTCGATACCTTAATAGGTAGCGAAACTGGGAAATGTATGAAAAATTTTAGTAGAGCGGAGTACATGCCAGTTAAAAAATTCTTTACACGAATGGAAGGGGCTTACTGTTTAATGCCGTATCCGAAGGGCAATTTGTTATTTTGAGAAGCTTTCTCAGAACAGTTGTACTCTCGTATGTTTGTCAGACGCTCGCGAGAGGTGGGGCCGTGAAAAACTTTTTAGGTGATCCGACTGTGTTCGAACGTCGAACCCCTTGCTCCATAGTCTAACGCACCACTGAGCCACGGCGCCTAATTGTCTCGAGTAAAAATCGCAAATAAGGGCCGTAAACTCTTGGGTTCTTAACTTTTGGAGTTAATTGGGACTCAAACCAGAACCGATGGTGTGTACTCTACGTAGAGTTGAATCAAGATTTGAATGTAGTTTGAAAGGTCACTATATGTGGTCGGCTACAGTGAGCAATTGGAAAAGACCGCTGGAGTCAAGAGAATTTTCGAAACCCATTCTTGGGGGTCGTCACGAAACGGCGGACCGATACTCCATTATGAGGATCAAGCAATAGTGAATGAGAGGATGCATGGTAACCAAGAAGTTCCCGTCTTGTAAAAGATTTATATTGCTGCCTCCAAGTGATGTTTAATCTTATTCTTGGACTATAGACTTACTATAGACTTCATCATCTCTGAATTTGTGGCGGTAGTCCATTCTATTTCAAAATTTTGATTAGTCCTACCTACGGTCTTAGAAAAGACGAAAGTTGTCTTGATATCGTTTGATTTGAGCTCCTTGGTGAACCAGAATATCTTACTCCTAGCTACTCTAACTATGACCTAGATCTTATAAACTTCTGGAGTCTGATAACTCCTAGAAGACGGGTTGTAGAGGTGGCTTTTGAGCCTGGTTACTTAAGAGTTTATGCGTCCTTTTACTTAGTAACAACCTGTTTCACTTAGTCGTCGATATAGGTTTCTCGAAAGAGTTCGGATCGAATCTATCCTTTCTAGGTAAGAATGATAATTGGACTGGTTGCGCCTAGAATGAGACATTCAATTCAGCTGGACAGAAAGTGGATTTGAATAGTTTTGTTGAAGTCAAGTTCGGGCGTGGTTTTGGACATCTTCTCAGTTTGGTGATGTTATACGCTTTACTTAAGACTGGGCTTTCCGCAGGTCAGAATAGGAAGAAATATAGGATTACCAGATAAGAATGATAACGAAAAATTTATTCTGACTTTATTTTGAAGCTACATTGATTCTATTATTCAAATGGTCATTTCGGCTTCGCTGGAAGTGCTTCAAGTGACCGGTTCACTTTTTGATGACTTGGTCCAATATGTGCGACGTTATTCCGACAATAACGTCTCGAATGTTGGCCTCGAGCTCGTCCAAAGTAGTTGGCTTATTAGCGTAGACTAAGGACTTGACGTAGCTCAAGAGAAAATAATCGAGTGGTGTCAAGTTGCAAGATCGCGGCCAATTGATGAATGTTTGCCGTGAGATGGCCCAAGTGCCAAATTTCACAATTTCGAGCGTTGCGTCGCTTGGATGACATAGAGTGTCGTCTTGTTAGAAGCACAGCTGGGATATATCGATGTTATCGGGCTCTGGTCACATCGGTTAATAACCATCGCTCTATACATGCCACTTTGAAGTTTCTTTGGAAATTTAACCTTTACAAGGCCTAATTTAGTGGCTTCTGTACCTATAGGACAAATATTAGTTACCTGAACAATTTCCAGCTTCACATTATTGTGATGAGTGAAAGAAGTGAATCTACCAATTCTGTTACCAAAACCTGCAGCCTAAACTTCATATCTGGGGTTTGTGTGGTTCCGATTCGAAGTAAAATCGGAATTTTCATTCTATCCCCAAAAGTAAAGATATTTTTGAAAAGTAAGGATACATATAAGGAGTAACTTTCTCTAAAACTGTTCTAACGACTTCCATACAATTATATATTGTGGTTAGTTTGAATAATGAAATTGTTTTTAAGATACTCATGCATCATACAGACTACGCCCCTTTTCTGTGGGCGTTTTTTTTGCAAACATTAACTTTTTCAAAAAACATCGAGATAGTATCCTCAAGAACGTTGAATGCCACGCCCTTTTCATTTCGATCCTGAACAATTGTTAAACCTTCAATAAGAAGCTCCAAGCTCAGTTCTAAACCAGCAAAAAGTCAAAATTAAACAAAGAGTTAAGCCGTATTACAATTTGTTCGACGGATTCTCGGCCTTAGATTGTTTTCGTAATATTTTACTACGTTTGGCAAGTGGTAACCATGTTTATGGTTCTCTCTTTCTATTCTTTCTCTCTTGACTATTTGAAAAGAAATATACCTATAATGTATCCAAATTTGTATCAAATTGCATTGGAAAAATCACAGAAAGCGTTACAGTTCAGTCTTCATACATTAAGACTTTAAGCCTGACCCTGGAGGACAACATCAATTCACTGAGTCTTAGGCTATATTCTGTCAAGGAAACACTTAAGTTTTTTGTTTAACAAAAGACCGAATGGAACTTAAAAAAGTCGCCTGAAGATTGTTTGGAAACAGTTTGTGTGTCTAGGTTATCCATCCGCTGGAACAGAAAGATATTCATTAAAATCGTGTGTAGTTGCTGGAATGGTTTCTGCAAACAACATATAGTAGGTGAGAGGTTTTTTAGGCGTTGAGGGTACTTTCAAAAAAGTGTACATTTCACTGTTTCTATTCAAGAATATATCCTCTATGTAGGGAATACTTTGTCAAAGCCTGACAGATGTCAGATTAAGAAAGCCACGTTTGGCAATGACGTCGTAAATTTACTCATCTTTGGAAAAAAATTCCAAAAACTTTTTCAATACCCGAGCTAGATCTTAGAACCTTACTTACTATTAAAAAAAATCTACAAAAGTCTGACCGTCTTGAATCTTATATGAGAAGAAGTATGAGCTTGCCGAGTCGCGTTACAAGTTTGACTAGTTTAAAAAGTTGACGTTTTCAAGCTATACTCCTACGTGTGCTAACGTCCATCACTTTCGAAATGCGTATATTTCCTTTTTGGAAAATAACCAGCGTGTTTAACATAATTCAGTAGAAAGCCATAAATCTTTTTAAATCGAATGAAGTACAATTATGTATTTTTTATTCCCTTTTTGCGTGCAGCACTTTTCATTTCAGGACTTTACACCATTTCGCAACCCCAAATCAAGTGAACGGACATTTTTTTTCGGTTTTTTTTTTTGCACACTTCTAGGCTTTATGGTATACCGAAGAATTTTCTGCGAAAGACATTTATTGGCAAAGGAAGAAGAGAAGTATCCCTGCGAAGGATTTTCCATTTTGAATTTCGGCTTTCAATATTTCGATTCCCATTTGCATAGTGAGTACACACATATACATACATACAGTGTGATCCGGGGATTGCCACCCCAAATACGCTTCGTTACGCATTCCATCCATTGCAACAAGAAACAAAGGTATACGACAGCAGGAGCAGCCGAGCGAGTGGCAGCAGCAGGAGACCCAGTGGTTGAAGATTTATGTACGTTAACGGAAAACCAATGGAGGTGGTATTGGAACCACTATATGGCCGGTCCTGTGTTGGTCCCTCACCCACTGCGATTATTCGCCAAAGCATGCTTGCGAAAATAACGCGAATATCCTCTCTATACAGCATCGGATGGGATTGAATCGTCGTCCTCGTCGTCGTCCTCGTCGTCGTCGTCGTCGTCGTCCTCGTTGTTGTCGAAAGCAACCCTCACGGTGAGATGTTTTATTTGCATTTTATGTGTATACGTACACATGTATGTATATATGGATGGATAGAGTATACACATGACAGGGAGAGTATATATCTATGCCCATTAGGCAGAAGTGGCAGCGGAACGTAACAAACATGGACAGGACGCACGGGGGAAATCGAATCAGCAGCAATGGCGGGCGGTAGTGGTGGTGATTCAATCCTTCGTCCTTTTTTCTCCCGCGATACTTGAAAAACTCCAAATTCCTCGCATACACCAGCATCACAGTCGCTCGTATGTGGCTGTGGGTTTATTATGGCCGATAACGTCCTCGATTTTATCCATCTTCTCCATCCATCCACCCTCGCGTTTGTCGTCCTGTTGGTATTTCTCACCCTCCGGGAATATTCCCGCTTATGGGGTGTGTATATGTACAGTTAATATACACCAGTGTATCGCACACAAGAGAGCACATATCTCTCTGTCGTTATATGTAAGTAAACTTCATTTTGAAACTGCTCGCAATGTCGCAGCTTCCATCAATCTCACGTAAAAGCATTCGTTGAAGTCCCCATCCTCATTACCGTTCTCCTCCCCCACCGCCAATCCTCTCGGTGAGCGTTCCATAGCCGATGCCTCACAGAAGTATGTGGAAATTGTGCAAATGGAGTTCATCCACTCTACGTTTGTGGACAGACTTTTTAACTGTCGCATTCAAAACTCAGTCCCTTGATGTCATCAATCAGTTTGAAAAATTTCATGGCTTTACGGACAGAATGTGTGTGAGTGAATGTTTCCTTTTCTTCTTCTTCTTCTTCTTCTTCTTCTTCTTCTTCTTCTGCACAATCCTCGTGTACCTACCTACTTTAGATACTTTTCTTCTTTTTCCATTTTTTTTTGTTTAAATGAAAAGAAAGCAAAAGAAACCAACATAAACGATTTATAGATGGAATGGGGAATGGATTCGAATTTCGATTGAATTGAAAAATGGAATTTGAATTGTGAATTCTGGAGTAATCGTGTGCACAAACCAAAAACGATTTTCGATAACACACACTAATATCGTAACAAGGTATGTATCGAAATAATACGATCATAGCTTTGAGTTCGCGGTGGAGTTTGTGAATATTTGCATCCAAGTTAGGTGGATTCGAAGAAATCCGATCTTGGAATCGAACGCGGCATAGCCTATTCTAGAACCAACTGATTTAAGATCGTTTGAACGATCAGAGCTGATCTCTAATGTCACAACCATACAGCGTCCAGTGCCATCTATATGTTAGATAGTTACAAGTGGCGACGGATACGTTATTTCCAATAGGAGGAAACGGAAAGTGTTTTGACAAAGTAATGCAATGTGTTGGCATTGGAATTGTACTCAAGGACTCAAATAAAAAGTCTGTTTCCTTACCTTCTGCGGTTAGGTTCGAAAAATCAGAAATTTCTTAAGTGAGACAGGATTTTCTTCGAGAATATAGGGACATGAGCAATTAGCTTCTATGGGCGATGCCATCTTCCACATTTTATATGTTTTAGTACTCAAATGGCAAAGGTGTACACCTTGGCCTAAATGTTAAAAAAATTTCAACAAAAGTTTGTCTTGTGACAACTTCACGTATCAACGCAAAATCCTTTTCACCGATGTGGCCCACTGTCACATTAACGTAAGTCACAGTCATTGGTGATTGCTTCCAGATTATGTTTTCTGACATTTTTCTGTGATAAATTGGAAAAGAATGGCCTGAAGCATATGTATGCAGTTTAAAGAAGAATAAGATCTAAAACCCTGCCATAAGGCAAAAAGTGTCTTCAGAATACATGAGCTCTGAGACATTCAGTACAGTATGATCAGCCTGCCTTCGAATTGAAGAACTTTACTTCTTGTAGACTGTGTGATCCGAGTTCTAGGAGCTCTTTTAATAAATGTAAGACACCTCGGATACATCGAAGGAATAGACAGGAATGCTCTAACTAAGAAATTTCGAACACCAAATTCGAATTCACAGGGAAGACTGAACCTCTAAGATCAGTTTCTTGGCAGAAGATCAGCTTCAAATACAAAAGTGTAAAAAAGTATAACACGCTTATCGCATTCGATAGAATCGTACCCTTAATGGAAACGCAAACTCTTTCCAACCATGTCGTACGTACAAACATTTTAGAGTGTTCGAAAATTATGTCATTACCAGAAGATGCAGAGAAACAGGAAAGAGTTTAAGACAATGTTGCCAGGCTGGAGGATGTAATGAGTGAGAATTTTGGTCTTATTTTAGTCTTATGGAAGTAGATTCAATATTTCTAAGATTTATGCATTGAAGCTTGATTGGATGAAGAGCTAATCATGTTACATTTCTCAATGGCACCGATTCGAGAGTCTACGGTTGAGCTTCGTCTGCTTTGACCATAAAATTGGGTTATCCTGGGATCATGTATTTAGCTTACCATCCGTCGTTGGTTCGCATCAGATTTTTGCTTACCTGAAGCACTTGGTCATGTGAGTTTCTAATAGCCCAAAATTTAGCACTGCTAGCATAAAGTACCTTCTTAAAGAGATGGAGACGTATAATGAATCGTCTCCATCTCTAGGTGCCTTATGAATCTTCCCTTCAACATCTGTTTTGCGCACTTATGATGTTTAAACAAATTTCGGTTATGAATTTCCGTCTTTTGCAGGTTCCGCTGTGTTGTCCCTGAGTTCTTGATTCTAGGTTGTTCTATACACTCGACACTAAGCATTATGTACTTCTAGACTTTTTTTGGATGCCAAACTAATTTCTATAGTCTCATAGAACGCCTCTCAGTTCTTGAGGTACAATGCGATAGCTGGCTTTACTCACTGTTTCACAATTGCACAAATTGGAAAATGCACAAGTCTTCAAACAACTACCAAACGGATCGTGGTAGCCTTAAATCGTATAAAACGGGTTCTTCTTACTACTTTTACGACTACTAGTTTAAGGAGTAAAATATGAACAAGTTTAAGAAAAGTTTCAACAGTAAAAGAATACCTTTCGAGCTGACTACGTAACCCTGGGACCTTCTAGATTATGTCAGGATGCCGAAGGTCTAAGAAGCAACGAAGTGTGGAAGGATCCGTGGGGTTCTAACCCAAGTTCACTAAGATAGTTGAAAAGACTATCATATAATGGAAAAAGACTTTCACTATAAACTACAAAAGGCAGCCTTAGGAAACATATAGTCTTAGTGTTCTTAGCCATGTCGTAATCTATGCGTGTCTACGTGGTGCTGTATAGCAATATCGGAGCCCACTGACTTGCGGCTTTGCATTTTCATGCCGACTTACTTACTTTCTAAGGTGGCACTACAGGTTGGGGTGAATCTGGGTCTCCATTAACAAGTTTCTCCTGTTAACTCGGTTCTTAGCTCACTGCGCACTCTAAGCTCTTTGACTTGTGAACATCTACTACGTTGTCTTGACTGGATTTAAAGACTCTAAGATCCGAAGCATCCGCTCTACATGTTTAATCTCTCTTAGACAACTGATGCGGAGCTAGGGCAATGTCGCTGTACAGCTCGTATAATTCGAATCTCCTCCTCCAAAGCCTGTCAATGGAAATGGGAGCGAAAAGCGACTCGTCTCAAAAAGCGACCGAGGATGTCTTCAGCTTGTCCAAGCTTCAGGGCCGTAAAGCATGATTAGGATGATCAATTTTTCATGCAGAGTCTTCTAAGTTGTTTGTGATAAGGCTCTACTCCTCTATTAGCACCTTTACACGCCAAAGAAACAGCGATTGGTAAGAGTTATTCTTCGTTTAATTTCTGTTGAGATGTCATTGTCAAAGCCGAGGCAGAAAAATCCCCTTCATACCTCGAAGTTATAGTTACCACGTGTGTTGGCCAATTCGCCGATATTGTTTGTCCCTTCTTTTCGTGATGACTGCAGATTTACAGTGTGTACATGAGTATCGGGGTAACCATTTTTTTTTACAGATTATGGCTTAAATCTACTGATGTCAGAGTGTCCTTTTTTCAAGTAAAAAGCATTTGCTTTTCAAGTTAAAGGGAATACTCTTGTTGATTTGGTTCATAGTTTCGGTCAGAGAACCCAGAAAATCCTTATAGACCGCGACCAAACTCCTGAAATCTACATTCAGTTCCTCTAGCTTAGCAATCTTTCAATTACTCGTCAGAAGCTAAGCCCTGCCGAACTGAATGCTTATCAGGATGGCGACAGATTAGAGGTCGAATGTGAGAAAGAAAGGGGAACGACAGCAACTAAATCTTACCTTTGCTTCTCCTCTAGGGAATAGTCTCGAAAATCATAGACTTCTACTAGACCTCTGGTCCATAGTGACGCAAGGATATCACTATCGTATGTATCATTAGTTGCTTCCATGAGATTCCCTTTCACGTACTCCTCGGTGGATTTGAATGGTTTCCTACTCAGCCAGAGGCACAATCTTTCAAAAATCTGTGCAACAACTACTAGCGTAAGCCGACGACATTCATACTATTGGCAGAGCTCAGCTAATATTCACTAATATTGAAACGGAAGCAGCCAAAATGGGTTCAGCGGTAAACAAGGGCAGTTGGGCTGAGTAGGCACTTGAGTAGCAGAGCACTACCCGAAGAACTAAGAACTAAGAACTGCTTTATGGCGCTGAAGCGTGGATTCTGTTTAAAGCGAATGAATATATCCTCAGATTCTTCTGTTTGGGTTGACGGGCTTGGGTAGATTCAGCGAGAAACGGTATGAGCTTTACAGTGAAATCAACCGCATTAGTCGTTTGATATGATTAGGACATGTAGAATGGACAACGCAATAGAGAAAGACCTCGTATAGATGACGCGCTCAAGAAGAAGGGGACCAAGATCGACTTGCAGGACACAACTGGCGCTAGTTAGCTAAGGACCGGCCTAACTGAAGAGGCCAGAGAGGTTGAGTTCCAGTTTCACCCCGAAGTGTAGCGCCACCTAAGTGAGTATAAGCAAGTTTTCTGTCCAGCAATGGTTCCTTTTTCCGTCAAAAGGACCTTCCAAGGAAAATGACTTAAACATACACTGACCACTCCGTGGGGAGATCAAAGTGCCATACCGATGGTCGTGTTTGTTACCAAGAATCTATCTTATATAAGCTCTCTCTGGCTACCCTGCTATTAGTGTAAGTAGTCCAATAGATACAATTTAAGGTACTCTTGCATATCACGAAGGAAACTTAATAAAACATAGATTTCCTTGGCAAATACCCCCCAGTCAGTCAGCTAATAATCTTAAGACCCGCAAACAATTATAATTGAAAAAGTAATTCACCTCAGCAGCTACAATCATTTATAACCACTTGCCGAGCTCAATAAAAACACTGCCATAATGCCGGCAATGTTTGTAAATAAGAATTCGAAATAAAACTCTCATTAAAAACCGCCACAAAGTCATTAGACCGGAAGACCATCTTTTGAATTACATTCTATTTTTTTTTTTTTTTTCTGTTTTCCCTTCCCTTGCTCCCTTCTAATTACACGAACAAATTGAACACAATTCGGGGGTGGTAAATACACTTTTGCGCGGAAAAAAAGTACAATGAATAAATTAGGATCAAAATTAACTCATACCCAGGGGTAGATTTGGAGTTTTTTTTTCCATTCGTTTCATTCAACTTTTAACGGGGAAAAGGAAGAAAAAATTAAGAGAAAAGCAATCGAGGACGACGTCGCGACTTGCTGCAGGTCAGGAACTTCACGTGACGCGTTATATAATTTGAGTTTCCTTTTTGATATTATTTTCCTAAAAAAATCCAAGACCGAGGGGGTGGTGGTGCACAAAAATTAAAAATTCAAGGGCACAGTGTTTTTTTTCTTTTATTTATGTTTAACTTGCTGCAGAGAAGCGCTCTCTCAACCCACGCCCCCGTGTCGCACAGAAGGAAGAAAGTTGAGCAAGTAAAACGCGAAAAAAAAGTTTGGGTATTTAAATTTCATTAAGAAAAAAACAAAAAAAAAAAACGAAAGGACTTCCTGTTGTTTAGGTAGGTAGCGACAACAGGTGACTGCGACACCTGTTGGATTGAATAACTATTCGAAGATTTTTAATTCTTATTCGAAGCTGAGTTCTTGGAATTTCCTTGGTGGTAACAGGTCATTTAAATTTATCGAGGATCCTGGTTCGAATAGCCTTTGGGTGATTTTGCAGAAACGTTCTTTTAAATCACTCAAACGGATTCTACAAGGATAAACCGGGGAGATCATTATGTATTCACACAGAATGTAGGAAGGATTTCCACTGAACTATGACACAAAGCTAAAGGACGAGATATCCTCGGAAAACTTGAGGGCTTTCTAAAATTCTACAGGAAACAAAGTAAGTCACAATTGGCCTTCAATCTAAAAGTAAGGAAAACCTAGTCTCCTAGTCCCGAAATGCTTAGAATGAGTACTATCCCAAAAGAATAGGAAGAAAAAGCCGACTACAACTTCCTGCAGTAGAAAAGGAAGTCTCCGATGTTGAGAATTAGAAGATACCCAACCCCCCTGAGTTTACATTGTTGGAACTATTCGTACCTATGTGAAACGAATACACCTTGAAGTGGCTGACAGAGGAAATAAGGAAGATGGAAAGGACATGGAATTATATGAGGCTGAAAGAAAGACCTGCCAGTCAGACCTAACGCTAGGATCCATATTCCTGGGCCAACTATATCGAAGGGAAGACTAGAGCAATGTCTAAAAGACTTTAGGACAGACGACCTAGAGACGGGTCAAAAAGCGGTTGTCATGCGAAATATGACAAACAATTATGCAACTACCATCGACAGGATTCGAAGTACGTGTCGGACAATGAAGTTAACTCCGATTAACCTTCACCACAGCCAACTGGCCAGTGCCAACCTCGCATCTTTTCTGTCGCAACACAAGAAAGATACAACCCTAATCCAAGGACCATGGATTTACAATAATAGAATCTGTGTGATTCAGATTTCAGAGAGCTAATAAAAAGCCACTCATAATCTCATGAGGGCTACCGAATCCCTAGTGGACTTGGTCACGGGTATGGTCCCAAAAGGATTGCTTCAAATAATTTTTGGGTCCGTCTGCAAAGCTGCGTTCCAATTGAAAAACCCTTTATCAGTAGTAGTAGTAGTAGTAGTAGCACGATCCTTGTTGGACCGTTTACGACATGAAGGAATACATCTCTATACCCAATGGATGTTCAGACATGAGGGTGACCGATTAATTTTTGATATCAATATTGCAGGATACTGGGAAAACAATAATCGAATATCGTAGAGGTAGACAGCTGTTTCCTTGGAATAAAGATGCCATCTAGGGTTCAAGGCGACAGCAGGTCTACGAGTACATATATGTATGTCCTGTAGTCTCAACTTTTAAGCCTCAGCTTAAGAGAACATTTCTATGAATGAAAGTAAGGGGATAGCATTACAAGCTGGAGTTTTTACTATTGGGGTTTGTACTATCTTCTGGCGAAACGTCCTGTATTTCTAACGAACTTCAGGAATTTTTCCGAAACTGTAGAGTCTAAGATAAGTCAACCCGAAAATGATGCATTTTCCTAGCTGTTTACATTTCAGAGACCCTAATGTAGCCATTTCAAGTCTGTGTTTGTTCAGTTTGATGGATCGAGTTTACAGACCAACCATTCATCCTAATCGAGTGCGCTTTTCGCCAGACGGTGACAAGGGCATTCAGTCATGGCTTCGGCAGCATTGCAGGTTTGTAGTCCTTTTCACATATTTATTTTTTTTTGTGTTATATTGCTAACAAGCTGCTTCATGTGGCTTAAACAGCCTTTAAAGTTCTTTCTTTGGAATGGTTATCATAGTGATTTGGTACCTAAATCAGGTGGACCTGGGAGGAGGTTGCCAAGATATTAAGTTTTTCCTTCAATTTTGTCACCAATTTCGAGCTACTAATAGTTTCACGCCCTTCAGTATGGCAAAAGTCTCTGCCTGTAAGACTGTCACGAATGGTTCCAGATGGACTCTGTGATGGCGTTCGATAGTAGAATCCTACCAGACTCTCGATCAATGTGTCCTTGTGCACTTCCATCCTCGTTTCCCATTCTTCGAGTTTGAAGAAGCACTACTTAGTGTTTGGAAATATCTATTTTGAAAGACAAATTAAAAAAAAAGAATAGAGGACTAAGAGGAAGATAAGAAATCAGTCACCGTCAATGCACATGCCCAGGACTTGCAAATATCAGGAACAGTGTAGTGTTCCATTCGGTGAATACCTTTTCAACAATCTCAGCGATCTGAGCACCGGCTGCACGGCTAGTAAGTTAGTAATAGGATGATCCCACCTTACAAAATGGCAGTACAATCCTTCCAAGGGCCGGTCTAAACCAACCAACCAACTAAATATAAAGAGATACTCAAGCTATTAAATCAATATAAGCACCGACAGTTCAGTTGGGTTCTTGGGGAGAAGGACGAGGATTTTCGGTTCGTGTCTTGCAGTCAAACTTTAGGCAACATTGTTTCTTTTTTTTTGTTTTTTTTTTTAAATGTTGATTAGGATTATGAACTCAATGATATATCCGAAATTAGAATGATTCTAAGATTATTGACTTAACTAAGAACACCTCTACGAAACGTTCACTGGTCCCTTATACAATATCTCTCTAAGTTCACATATTTATGTATACTACGTCGACTATATTGCTACTCAGTCTAATGAGAATCAATCTTATTTAACTTGAAAGACCCTTCATTAGCGCCATCTATGTGTTAATAGCGTGATTGGCTTCACAATGAAACCACTAGATGGCCTTACACGGTCGATTTTCCCCTCCTATGTCCTTGATCCAATAAGAACGTTTAGCAAAATCAATTATCTTACTGGAAGTAGCAAAATGTGTATGCGACACAAACCCCAAACTTATTCCCTATACGAGTATGAAAGTGAACATGCGTGCTTTGATGTACCCACCCCTTCTGCGGCCACAAGGGTGAGTGTGTGTCAACAAACCACCACGTATCCATACGTATCTATCTACCATTTTGGCTTTGTTGTTGGTCGATGCAATACTTGTAAATCTGAAGTGGTTTTTCCTTTGTATGTATACGGCAACACATACGAAAAGACTGCCCTTTGTCGGAAAGTATTTGAGGAACTCTTGGGTTTTCAAAGGCGATTTCATCTCGAAGGAATTGTGTTCTCCATTTATGGACTTTCAGTCACCAAAAAAAGAATTTTTAATAAATATTAGCAAGAAGACTTTTTTCATTGTTAAGGTATGGGAGATCAGAGCAGGATTTACGGTGTATGACGGCCATGACTCCGTAAGCCGTTGTCTGTAACATAAGATCATTGAAATCGACTTGATACCTGTCAATCCCTTGAAACTTTATGTTCCTTTGCTGTTCCTTCGGTGCTAGATAGGTAATAAGGCAGGAAACATGACCCTTTTTCTAGAAATACCATTTCCAAGTAATGAAGCAATAGCGATGGACATTTTCCAATGCCTCCGAGAGTATTTCTTTAGTTTAACTTTACTGTAAGGATAGGATTCAAGAAACCATACATATCTAGATTGTAAATCGGTGGAACCAAGTCTACACAAAGTAGTAAATAAATTAGTAAGGACTCTTTATTATAGGAAATTTGCTGCCTTGTTAGATGCTGAAGAGGGGTTTTAATGTCAAAAGGGAAGCTTTGCTAGAAGCTTGTAATCCATTAAAAAAAATCTGTTAATAAAGCCACTTTTCAAGGAAGGGTTATTTCCCTACTTCTTGAGTTCTTGTCATAGACGATGTAGTTAAAGTACTAAGCAATGTAGGGCTTAGCATCACTGCCTATGCGGATTCTATGGGGATTGGGGTTCAAGGAAAATTCGTAAATATTCTTAGAAAAGATGAAACCGGACCTAAATAGGCTAAGAAGATCGGCTGAGGAGTGTGAATTTTATGCCAACCCGGAAAAAACAGAATTGGTACTCTTTAGAAGGAAATACAAGATACCACCTTCAAACTGTGCCTTACCTTATTGGAGTAGACAAGCTCTCCCTCTTGGATAATGCAAGACATCTTGGTACGGTATTGGATGGAAAACTAAAATGAAAACTTAACGTTCAAGAAAGAGTTCTGAAGGGTCACAATGTTCTCCTCATTTGTAAGGGAAAAGCCGAAAAAAAAGTAGGTAGTCTCACAAATATCATGGTAGTCTCACTTCTGATGCGAGGCTTCGAGTAAGATGAATACTCGGGATTTGCTGATCATGATACAAACTGCTCCATGCAGTTTCAACCAGAGATTCTGGGCATACTCAAAGCTGTGGAGCTACTAGAGATGGGATCAATAATCAATGAGAATATCGTCATTTACATTGATAGTCAAGCTGTGCTAAAGGCGCTAAACTCTTAGATCATGAAAGCTGAGCTGGTCAGGAGTTTGTTCGGAAAGCCTTGTTAGATTGTGTTGGGTAGCTGTACACTGTGATATAGAGGGCTACGTACGAGCCCAAAAAGGACCTGAGTACCTATCATATGATAAAATTAAAGGCATGAGACCACCAATAGCCGTGACTACAAGTACTATTCGTAATAACATCACCGATTCGACCAACATAATATGATCAGCTCTAGAAGACCACAGGGATTTAAAGACCTTAGGGCCTGAGTTAGATCGAAAAATCAGAGAATTAATAAAGCGAAAGGGATACTAGTCATTGCCATCTGAAGAAGCAAGCTTTTCCTGAACATCCAAATCCCAGAAGCACTCTGACTCTACCTCGGTCTATTAAACATCCAGGGACATTCCCTTTTCTTGGTGCAGGGGTTCGAGAAATTTTGATTGTACTCCTTGATCTTGGTTTTGGTGGTTTTCCCTACTCGGCTTGTACAGTTCGGGTCACAAGCAAACACACTATTCCCATCAAGAGAATCTTACTAACGTACTCTGTGAATGTTAACGCATTGCTAGGAGTAGAAAAGAGTACCTTCTGCAGTCATTTCGAGGACGTTGGTTTCTTGAACAAAATTGAGGGTATATTCAAATTCTGTAAGGGAAGGTTCCCTAGGAATCGCAATAGGCCTTCAATGGTGTCTGATACTTTTATGATGAACTCATAACCCCATGCAACCTAACCTAAGCCATGACCATAATCTGGCTACCTCCATAGAGACACAAGTTTCCTTAAAAAATGCCCTATACCCTTACACAAATAGAAAGCTTGAAAGCTCATCCACGATGAGTCCTAAGTAAGACTTTAAAAAAATTCGAAACAAAAGCAACGCCAGACCCATCAGCTTCTACCGAAAACAACAGCAGGAACTTATTTTAAAAATTTAGTCCGACTACTTTAGGGAACATGGTTAGGGAATTGATCAAAGTGTTCACTGTCCACATCTTGCTGGTAGGAGCTGTTGACCGCCTCCAGATCAGTAGGCGGCCTACAAACTTTGAGGATAGAGGTTTGTGATTCAAATACCTGAAGATATGTACATAGTCATACTTCTTTCAACTCAAGTTACATATTAGACTGACTTCATGACTTTATTAAACAAATTACAGTCTAAGATGAATCTGGAATAAACAAGGCTCCCCAATGAACTCGATCTTTGATAAATACCAAGTTGGCTAACATCCATCATCTCTTGACCGTAAACCCTTTGGTTGAATTCCCTTTTTTCATTTGGGAAAGCCAGTGTCTTTCTTTATTCTTCAGCCTGTGGAACTATTGACCAGCTCTAGTCCTGTATGCGTCCAACCAGGAATTTCGTGGTCAGATGGAACTCAGACCTTTGCTCTTCAGTATTTGATACTGGTGCCATACAGCCATAATGATCCCTGAACATTTGAGTGGAAAGAGACCTGGTGATCTATGACATCTAGCGTGGCACTAATTCGGTGTCTTCACCTTGTGGAATCACGAATGCCCTATATTCAGAGAACGATTTTATTTGAAACGCGTTCTGAGGTCGATCGTAATGTGATCCATCTGTTTGATGGTTGACTGATCTAGAGATCTTCATGTCCTCTTGATAATATCAAGATGTGGTATCCAAGTATGACAATATTTTGCCCTGACGCAATGGCAATAAGCCAGAATACGTTATCGGAGGTGGTGCCATAAAGAGTATTCTTTCCAAAATTACTATCTATGGCATTGTTCGCACATTTTGTCCAGGAGCTAGTAGAAGCTGACTTAAGCATCACTCATCTGTGGAAACATATCAGGCTAATATTGGGAAATGATGTCCTCGTTCGAAAAATTTATGACTTCCTGTCCAAGTCCAAGCCAAGCCCAAGTCCAAGTCTGACTCCAATTACAAATCCCAATCCGAATAGCCACAGCTTCTGTTGTCGGTAGTAATTGTTAGCTTTTCATCCTCCTTTCAAAGCCCCATCCCATCGCATTTCCTTGATGGTGGTAATGTCTGCTGCACACCAGCTTAAGGGCCTCGGAACTTGTTCAGTTGGAAGTTGGTCTATCAGCAGCTCTGTAGTCATTATTCTAAAGTGTTTGTAAGCCTTTCCTTCCTTTGTATTCTCGCCAATTGCTCAACTCGTAACTATTATCATTTTCTATGGCAGGACACTGACCTACAAGTCCCAATCAGTCTTAGATCAATCGTCTGGATAAAGTAGAAATAAACATCAGTATCCTATTTACCGCATACACAACGAAGAGAATAACTTCGAAACTGTCTTCCGCGGTCAAAACTAAAAGAAGGAACTACGGAATAAATCTTAGAAAGTTTATCCGAATTAGACTGCCCAATAGTTAATCCTAACATGTCATACTCATCCCTAAGGCAACAACTCAAATGTCCTCCTTCAACTCCTCCTTCAACAAAGGTGCTTGTTATTTTTCCGTTCAACAAAAAGGACAAAAAAAAACCAAAGACACTTCAGTTGATCAGAGTTACTATTGGCAACTGACAATTATTGGAATTTGACTTTAGCGTGAAACAAAATTAATGTACCAGTATACTCGAGAAATTATTATAGCCCAACGTACCAGTCGCCAGGCGGTTCCATGGACACGAAATCACCCGCTCGTTTCTATATGCATGAGTATCGCCACGTCCTGGCACGTTCCAAAATTTATACATCTAGTTTTTCGTTTGTTCTCTCCCATCAGTCGACGAACGACGAACGACGAACGACGAACGACGAATTCACCACACTGCCAAGCGTAGTAACATCGATTAGCAAAATTGTGTTATTTAGGTTGCCGGAGAAGTTTATCCTGGTGTCCTCTGCCATGCGACGAAATTCCGGGAGTGGTCATGAAGCACCACCAGGTGGGTGGTCTATGTTACACTATCTCTCTGGTGGTTGTTTTATCAATAATCATCCAAACAATATGAAAATAGATTGTGACCATTTCCATTTAGATACATGCACCTTTTAAATTAGTTAGATCGATGAAAGGCGGGGGGGGGGCAATGACGTTTAAGGCGAAGCCAAAAAGGTCAAGGTATAGGATATTAGTTGGGATTTCCTTTTTGATTTATGCGAAAGGAGTTCCCGAAATGTTTGGAATCAAACTCAAACCCTGGAGAGATTGATTTTAGTGTATAGCTAGTGCCATACACGCAAACTATTCAAACGAAATCAGTGGCCTTAACCAGAGTTCTATGTACGAGGCCTAGCAATAGGGCCTTCGTAGTGTGTAGGACGTCTAAGTGTGTACTTCATAAAAGCAGCTCACTATATTACCCATTATGTGGGTTATGGGTTAAAGGTTCACCATAAGACACTAGACGACACACCGTGATCCCTATATTCCAATGTGCCTTAGTCCACTTCGTGCAATTCCTTGGCAAACTAGATCCTTGATGTCTTCCAAAAGGTATAGATCACTGCAGTGTCTACATACACAATCCCAATCTGATAGTCTGCTTCCACAGAAGACAATGATTAGGGGGAGTCTCTATCTTAATTCTCAGAACTTGAAATACTTGAGATACCGCAGGTTTCCAATCTAGGACATGTTCTTTTCGTTGAGCATCTTCATCCTTGCCTTCATCCGTTCATTGTAGTTACACCTTGCCCAAAGGACTGAATATCAGAAGAGATACTTTTTTTCACGACAATTATACTCTAGTATGTTTGGGGTCATCCATGGCATCCTTGACAGGATAATGACGAAGCATGTGGCTGGTCTCAAAACCGCATAATGGTGTCGTGAATTTCACCTAAAATCCTTTAGCCGCCAATATCTTCTGCACTCAGTGGTTGGCTGTCACTACATGGAAAGGATTCTCCGAAATGTTTCACATTGCAAAGGTTGTTCCACAACCACTCGCATATGGTTTTAGATTACCCCCAGGCGCATTGACCTCCTTACAGAAAAAAAAAAAATGCCTGCATCGCGTACCTGCTCGTAAATTGATTTCCTTTTTTTTACATCTTTTCCATTCGCATTCATGCATTCGATGCAAGATGGACTGCAATTCTATGCAACCATGCAACTGCATAAAGGTAAATCTAAGATCCTTTTTTGGCAAAGGGATAATCGAAAAAAAAAAAAAAAATAAATACAATAATAAAAGATCTCCTATAAATCTTTTGTTAACCCATTTCTATTGTGAGGATTTTGCGAGGATAAGGCGTTTGATTAAATCTTACGAAATCTAGGATCTGAGATCACAATGCATCCTTTTTACAAGGAGAGCTCCTAATATGTTCAGCTTGACGGTCACATGTGCGAAAGTCTGTCGATTCTATTAAAAGGAAACACATTGCTTATCGAATTTCCCACTTCCATTGTAAGAAAGGACTTGTACTGTTGACAGCAGCGAACGACATTGGTATATTGGCTGTACTCGTACGTACTATTTTCCACATCCGTTGAATTTTCCGATTTTACGTAATTACTACTTGAGATCTCCCCCCGAAGACGGGACAGGATGTTTACTATCGGCGGTGGTGTGGATATTTCAGCGGCACAGTGACACAAACATACATATATCACAGACGTAGACGTGTTCTTCGTTTGGTTGTTTTTTTTTTCTGTGCCCTAACCTAGATTTGATTTCCACGGCTAGTGGATATACAGATACGTAGATAATTATAAACATTTTTTCCAACACTGGGCATGGTTTTGTTTTGAGTTCTATTTTCCTCTCCTGTGACATCGTTTTGGGGGTCATACTCGAGGATGTCAATCAGCGAGTACACATGTCCCGCAGGATGCATGGAAGGAGCATTCGAATACGAAGAAATTATCCCTTTTTGTGTCTGTTAAGAGGCTGAAATATGTTACAGTGTTTTTTATTTATTTATTTAAAAAGAAAAAAAAATTAAAACACGTTCTACCCCTAAATTGTAAATAAACAACTGCACAGGGTCGTAGTGATTTTATGTGGTGTACCGATTTTTTTTCTTTATTTTTTTTTACCTCATCATTAAAGTGGAGAGGGTTTAGGGTAATTTTTTTGTTCTTTTTTTCAAAATGCACACAAAAAATTGTTCTATTTCTGGGGTAAATGTAAACGGTGTCGGGTGAACTTGATATGTTAAGTAGCTTCGTCCTTTTTGGTTGCAGGGTTATGGGTTGGATCGAACCAATGAAATGCGGTGAACCTATGATGTGTATCTTATTTAGATTTTTTTTAAAATTACTACCATTTGACTGACAGTAAGGAAATATCTCAACAAACAAGATTTTTAAGATTTGATTGAGCTGATTGGTCATTATGTTACAGAATACCTCAATTGGTTAGGGGAGCTCTGATCAGGTGGTACAATGTCCTAAATTCTCGACAATCCTGTATTTTTGTCTGACAATGGCTCCACTTCCATTGCAATTCCATTGGTGGGCGCCGTAGCTCAGTGTTAATGCGTTGGACTATGAAGCAAGGGGTTCGAGGTTCGAATCCTAGTTGGAACATCTAAAAGCATTTTCTCGGCCCCACGCGAGCTCTCGCGAGCGTCTGACAAACATACGAGAGTACAACTGTCCAGAGAAAGCTTCTCAAATAACAAACTGCCCTTCGGACACGGCTTTAAACAGTAGACCAGGTAGGGTGAGAAGCTAGACCCTGAGTCCCATCGACCTTTCTCTGATGCCATCTTATTGGACTTAAATTTAAGATTCGACTATCAGTTAGGATCTGAAGTCTACCCTGTCGATGACCATCGCTTTTTTCAAGGGCCATTGTGGGCGTTTATTGAAAGAGGTATCAGTTAGTAAAGATGCAATTTGCTTCGACCATAAACAGTACGTTTTTCAATAAGGACATAACAATTTTATATTTCAATAAAGTACAAAAAAAATTAAGATATTGAGATAAAATGGATTCCAAATGTTGTGCACATATTCAATTTAAGTATTCAACTCAATCTTGTTCATATGACCACCGCTAGCACGTTTGCAACGAACGATTCTTTGACCGTAACATAGCAATGATTTTCAAGGACGAAATAATACGGTCCAACCATACCTTCGGGATGAAATCCACAGCAGACGGTCACTTTTGGTGGATGCAATGGAGTCTCAAGAAGCACATAGCATGGCATAACATGGCACCATTAAGCCATTAAGGCAAAAATGAGTTTTATCGCTAAAAAGGATTCTTCGGAGATCTTCAGAGTTTTCTTCAAACTTTTGCAACTCCTAGTAGAAAACGTTTCTCCACTTCAAATGATTAAGAGTCTTCGGTTCTTGAGTTAATTTGATTTTGTCAGACTGTAGGCCAAGAGGTTTTTGTCAAAATGTCGACTGAGAGATTTCCAGTTCCTGTGAACGGAGTGAAATAGACTGATTTGACTCAGGTGAAGCACTTACGGTTGGGGATATTTTTGGTCCTTCGATCGCTGTATTATCGCACTGGCAAAGGAACATTCAATGGTGAATAAGATGACTCGGATTTAGACACTGTAGTATGCACAGCCTCTCTTGTAGCACGATTATAACGAACGAAAATTAGAGTAAATGCAGACTCAGATTTTTGTTAGTAATTTTTAATAATTTCTAAATATTGCTCCTTCATGAACTTCACAAAAATAAAAACATGAAGCTTGTCTGACGCTCTAACATTAACAGATCATACAAAGTCTTTGAAAGTATGTGCATATTGAAATATAAAATTGTTGTGTTCCTATTGAAAAGCCCTCGTATTTGTGCTTGATTTATACATATATCTTGCATTTAAGGACTTCTAGTTCTCATATTTCGAAGCTATGTGTGTAGGATTGTGTTAGGTTTTAAGGAGTAGAGTCTACAAAATAAGAATCATAGGATATCCAATGAAATATTATAAAAGGAAGCAAGATAAGAATGCTAAGGAACATGAGCTCATCCCTACCTCGAGGATGTGACATAAGTATGCCTGAAGTAAGGGTAAGGAAGATTATTATGTCCTTCAAGAACAATTTCAAAATACCAATAAAAAGAAAAGATTTCGACTCTGCAAGCAGTGGTGGTGTTAGCGATTTAACATGGCACCTACAGCTAAAACATCTAAAGGTGATAAACCAGCCGCTAAGGCTGCCACCGATAAACCAAAGGCCGCCGCCTCTGGTACTGAGAAAACCGCGAAGGGTAAGGTAGAGAAGAAGGCCACCGAGGCGAAACCAACCGCAGACGCCAAGACCGTAAAGAAGGCACCAGAAGCTGCCAAGGAGGTGAAAGCAGCAGCTGCTAAGGCAGCACCAAAGAAGGTTGCAGCTGAACCCGCTAAGAAAGCAGCCGCTCCACCCAAGAAGGATGCAAAGAAGGCCGATGCTCCAAAGGATGCAAAGAAACCAACTGCTGAGAAGCCAGCCCCCAAAGCTGCTGCTCCAGCTGCAACAGCTGCCGCTCCAGCAAAAAAGGCTACCGATGCTGCTGCTGCCCCTAAAACCGAGAAACCACACAAGGCTGCCGCTCCCAAACCAGCAGCCGCTGCTAAACCCCAGAAGAAAGCTGGTGTTGTGGCCGCAGCTGCTGCCGCCACTGGCAAGGGTCGCGTCACAAAGAATCAAGTTCTCCGTGGAAAGGGTCTGAAGAAGAAGAAGGTTTCACTCCGCTTTGGCATTAATTGCACCAACATTGCTGAGGATAACATCATGGATGTGGCCGACTTCGAGAAGTACATCAAGGCCCGCCTAAAGGTCAACGGCAAAGTGAACAACTTGGGCAATAATGTTTCCCTTGAGCGCAACAAGATGAAAGTGTTTGTCAACTCCGACGTACATTTTGCCAAGCGCTACCTCAAGTACTTGATGAAGAACAGCTTGCGTGATTGGATTCGTGTAGTGGCCAACGAGAAGGAATCCTACGAGCTACGTTACTTCAGAATAAGTTCCAATGATGATGACGAGGAAGACGCAGAGTAACGCGGGGTGTACATTAGTTGGGATTTTTATATTAAAAACTTAAAAAGGAATAAAGCAAAAGCAAAAGTATATCAGCGAAACAGCAAGGCTAGTCCTCATCTCAGAGGGGGATAAACCGCCCGAGCAACAGTCATCATACCAGCCACTGTCAGTGCCTGACTAGAGCAGTATTTTGAAGAAGGCTCGAGGTAGTCTAATCAAAAGATCGGCTTTAGAAATGAGCGAAGCACCACACAGGCAGTAGAACTGATGGACATGTGAAGCAGACGCGGGTCATACTTAAGTAACCTACAAATAGCTTTAGAGTACCTACATGGCCTCCACCACCTGAAGTTGTTATAAATTTCAGAATGGTT
Organism: Xylota segnis; assembly: GCA_963583995.1. Lineage (NCBI taxonomy): Eukaryota > Metazoa > Arthropoda > Insecta > Diptera > Syrphidae > Xylota > Xylota segnis. Next base: position 41,107,609 of record OY757237.1, read on the forward strand.
GAACGTGGTTTTTTTTGTCGTGTCACCCAAGTTTTGAAATTGATATTTACCGAAGGCCGTTTTTCTAGTTCTGCATCCGTGTCGCCACAATCTCTGCAGATGTCACCAGTTTCTATTCTACTACGGTGGTCCGCCATGAGGTTATAGCCGGTGATGATCACAGTGAAGAGTGCTTAGTTGGGTCTGTTCAGCGCCAGGATCTGTTTGGTTTTGGCGCGAAGCATTATTGTTTGGCTTCCCTTTTGGACTTTACATGGTTTCGAATTGGCGCTGTCAATGGGCGTGTAGTAGTGGGTAATGGTCGGTTTTTTTTTTGTTGTCCTGGGAGGGTGGACGGACATGTACAATGAAAACTCATGGATAGACGGATGTTGCGATGACATGTAAAAAGCAAATATTTTTATGGTTAATCCCTGTTAAGGCATATGAGTTGGATTTTGGGTGTTTAATAGCTGTTTTTTGTTTTTGGACTTTAGGCTGACTGTGTTTTGATGAACAGGGATTGAAATGTTTTCGAGTAGATCTTAATTTGCAGGCGTGATAGTTGCATTACAAAACACTTGCTTGTGCACACATGACTTTGAACTATATTTCATCATTCATATTCAGTGAGAAGGGGCTCAGAAGGATGCGCGTTGCTATTCCTTATCGAAGTAAGAGACAATAAACTCGTTGTGAAGTCCCTTAACCGCTCGATGGGGCATAGGACCTGAACAAAGCCTGGGGCCCATCTTGTTCACGTTTCTGCAGCACTTTTGGGCTGCCTCCAGCTTATAAAACAACTCGGCTCCACCTCAATCGTTCTAGGTCATCATTGCTTGCGACGCATTTGAGCTACCACCAGTTTGTTCCAAAAGAGCTCGGATCCACCTTAAGCTGTCTTAGCTGTCCCCATCCCGCTGTCGCAGCTTGGTTCTTAAACTGATAAAATTCCTTCTGTAGATTTGAGATAGAATTCCGAACACATATTTCCCTTTTCCGATCCTGCTGCCCACATCCACTTCAGTGCCACCACGGTTAGCCGAGACCATACTTCATCGACTACCTGTGCGCCAATGTTGAGTTGAGCGCTGATGTTTGAAGTCCTCGGGGTTTTCGTTTTAGCCGCACTTTGTTGGCCTGGATTACTAGATTGTGGACCATCAGATAAAAGTCCATTATCCAATATCTCTTGAGCCAAAAATGGTCTTTGCCGTTGAAGATAATTTTTCGATGAAATTCAAATATTTTCAGACCCCAATGGAAGAAGCTTCGGCGCTTCCAATGATCAAGATACTTGAGCTATTGAGCTAACTTGATCTAGTAAGAGTACAAGCCAAGATGTAAACAGGTTATGAAAAGAGTTTAAGAATGCATCTGCATTAAAATAGAAAATTGTTATGTCCCTATTGAAAAGCCAAATATTTTGCTTCGAAAAAGTACTCGGTTAGGGGTTTCCTTCTCAAAATTGACAGGGCAGCTACACAGAAGCTGGTTTCTTCCAATTCCTTGTCCCTAAAGCTTGTACAGAAATCTTCGGGGCCACCAGACTCGTCAGGAACCACGTGACTAAATTCAGGGAATTCTAGCATTTTTGAAACATTTTGAATTTCGAATCATAATTTTCGAGAGCATTCTGGAGACACAGCAAGATGGGAGTGCATTCCATCTCTCGTTAGCCAGTCTGTGTTTAACAAGAGCTAGGGGTGGTAGAACACCGGTGTAGACCGTTGTCAGGTCTTGTTCGGACCCCTTTCTTGCTAATTCGTCCTCCAGTTCGTTTCCTTGATTGCCGCTTTGTCTTGGGGGCCAAAGGAGTGCGACGTAATGGTTTGACGTGAGTTTTGTGAGTTATTTACTACAACGTTTAGCCAGTTGTACCATCGAAGTGAGTTCACACTGTAATTAGGAATATCGCTGAGCCACAGGCAAAATTTCAAAGAGGACCCGATATGCATTGTCTGCACCAATTGGACTAAAGCCAATTCAGTCCTGACTTATGCGTCTCCTGTACTGGCACCCTTGCCGGATGAAAATCTCACAATAATAGTTACCTTTTCGAATCTCCAGAATGCCGGAACAGCTTATCAAACTATCGTGGGATGAGCAGGGTTGGGTGTACACCAACGGGCTCATATAGGCAGAAGCAGAACACCAGATTGGAACACTACAACCAAAGGAAGATAGACCAATAAACTGTCTTCCAATGTTAAGAACTGGGTTTGCAGAAGACAGCCAGAACAGCTTCCGAGAGTACCTCTTTGAGGCAGGTTCGATGCTATGATAACTTGAGGGACAACCCTAACATGAAGGTGAGGAAATTGTCAACAAATGACACTTCCCACGCCCTCTAGCACAAGGATCAATGCTCATACCTTTCGGAAACAGAACACACTTCTCTTATTAGAGCCTTCAACAGCACATTTTGGAACCCCATATTGCACTCGCATCGTCATTGGTTAACCCCTTCTTGTTTTAAGGTTATAAAATCCTATATGGCTCCTAATTTCTTCAATAAGTACGAGCAATGAATTGAAATAAATCAGCTCATTACAAGCAAACAAATCTGGTAGACGTGAACAGTTGCACCTTCTTGACACGATGCACAAAAACCAAAAACCCAAAACCAAACCAAAAAAAAACAATCGGATTCACACAATCACCCTGCAGAGGTTAAGATCAAATGCTGCACGGCTAGAGTCAGCGCACATTTTCTGGCCCACAATATGTAAGCATTTAACGTCGATGGTGCTGGTGGTGGTAGATACTCTCCAACGGTGGTTAGAGAAACGGTGCAGCAGTGGAGGCTGTTCCTGTGCGCGGTACCCCTGGCGATTTAGTCTGGTGTTGGACCACAGCTTCTGCTTGCGGATCCGAAAAGGAAAAGGCGAACGAAGCCCAAAAGAGTGCATAAGCATGTCTTTATGATGTAATAAGTTATTTTATTGCAAACGGTGTTATATTGGGAAGTATGCACACGTACAGCGCTGCTCAGGTATTTCGTGACTTCTGAACAGCATGGACTAGCTGCTGCTGCTGGTGCTGCACCACACCATCAGTAGTAACAGACAGAGGAGCAGCTATGCTATGGAGGCACCACACCAAACGGGACGAATGATTTGAGCCAGGCAATTCGGCGGGAGAATGACCAAGCCTCATCGTGTGGTGTTGAACTTTTCCGTTTAATGGTATTTGGTCCAAAAGAAGAGTAGGTACTGGCTTTTAGATGAGCCACCAATCTGTTGACACTTTGACGTTTTTTTTTTCCATTTTTTTTTGTCTATTTATCTTTTTGGTCGATTTTATTGTGTCTAGCATTCTTATTTTTATTTTCATTTTGAAGGCGAGGTCTACGAGGTGGCTGCACGTAGTGGATTTTATATGCCAAGTTGACCATCCCTAGTTTATGATGGAGCAAGCGGTGCGAAGTGTTTTGCAAGATTAATTTACGATGAATTAAGTTACCAGGGTATTGTATTAATCTGTTGACTGAGGAAACTTAATCAACACCTCGTAGTAGTGATCACCTTCTGAGCGTTTCGGGTTCCAGCCGTGGGAAGTTTAGGGTTCTGTGATGCAGAGTCACAGATCCGTTGTGAACCCATTTCTGTATAGATGTGGTCTATGCATACAATAGTGGTTCTAGACTCATTTATACGATGACGGAATCTGTGGTTCTATAGTGTTGGATCGGCGTTCTCAACCGGCGGCAGTGTCCTGCCAGTTTGTTTCACAAGCAGCCTTTCAAGACTTGTTTAGTGTTATCGTTCAAGATTGTGAGAATCAGAAAGAGGTAACATGATAGTCATATGTCCAGCAGGGAACCAACAAAAATGCTTTTGGTATATTGGATTGGGTTTGAATGGGAATGGATTTAGACCAGGAAGAAGTGTATTATGTTCCCATGATATGAGGATATGGAGACATATTCGGATCACACATTGAGAACAGTCAGATCATTGAAGAGGTATTAGTCTTTGAACTTTTGATGAATTTAGAAGGGACTCCTCTTTTACATTCCATTGGTTCGATCCACTTCTTTCCATTTGATGTCTATCTGGCAGTGTTCCACATTAATCGTAGTTGTGAGTCGAAAACTCAAGACTAACTCACAGATGGATTTCATGATGAATCCAAGCTCACCAACAAGATGAGGTTGAGATCACCAGTGTAAAGGTTAACTGAAAGTAGAGCACTACAGCAATGAAAAACGGAAATTCCTCAGTTCCTTCCATGGAGTCAGCTGGAGTGCTTCAGCTGGGTAGAAACTCCCTGAACGATGAAATTAGTAAGAAGGCGCCTTTGTTCGTAGTTGACACTCTGCCAACTGAGAACAAGCTTCAAAATTTCAGCCATAGTATGAAAAATCTGAAAAAAAGAGTCAGTCCTCTGGACAGAACTTCAAGGACTCATCTCACACTAAGAATTCTATTCGAATCCTCAAGATGATAGTGTCTTCCGTTGACGGCCAAGCCAAGCTGAACAAGGAAACATTAAATCGGTTTGAGGAGCAGCTACTAAAATAGTATCATCCTCAATCTGCAAGGCATTAAATAGCCCCATCACTGTATTCAGATTCACTATTGGACATCCTTTGTTAAGAAAAGAAATGAAGAATAAGTGAATGGTTTGGTAAGGCATAACGCACCCGATCCTTAAACTTGGATAGTGAATGATCCCTCGAAAACCTCAATGCGTTCATCATCCTAATCTTCTTAAAAATACAAATGTTAGCAATGACTTAAAGGTTGGAATATTTGGAATGTCACATGAATCAGATAACGATAGCTATCCTGGCAATCTTCTTTTGGCCTTTGACGGTTTGCTCAGCAATTAGGCTAAACAACTCCAAACAATCGAAGGAGCAACTCACTGGGCATGCCAGTATACGAACAATATGAACAACAATCTCCAAATTTTTGATACCAAGGAGAACTGAATGGATAAAACCTTATATCCTGTCCTGGACATCCACCTCTCATTTTGTCTCCCGATCTAGATAGAGACTACGGCGCTATCTCTCAACAAGATAATTGGACAGTTCAACCTCATCCTTTGCTGGATTCCAGGTCATTTTAATACATGGGATGCCTTGGAGGCTTGCATCAGCATTCAAACCCGAAAAGTTCCAGGATTAATCGCACAAGTGCTGGAAATGAGGACCAGAACTCATGCACTCATAACTTTGACCTAAAGGTAGGTAAGTAGGTAGACGGGTTGGTTGGTCTCTCAAAAAAAGGAGTTGGGAGTGATCACGGGACACACACTCTGTGGATCTAAATACTAACCAATTAAGATCTTTGTAGAGGATTTGGGGATGAGGATATCCAGGAGATATAAACGTCTACAACTTAAAAGCCCAATCTGTACCTTAATTTAATGGAATGGCCTCTGTTCTTCTTGAATCAGTAGCACGGACAGGAGTGGTATCAGTATTGGTAGCAATAAAGCAATAAAGGTTCACCATCTTGTTCAAGAAATAGACAATATTTGAGCCTCACTAGTTGCCCCGCTCTAACCTTTAAAACTTTACTGAAGCCCAGTATTACACAAGTCGAAGCGCAGTAGGTTAATGCGAAAGCAAACACGTGCACCATGGGTACCTATACACCAAAGATGAGAAGGGAATCACCAATATTAGGTTAGGTAAGGTAGCTGCCAGCTACTTCCAGCACACTTACCCAATAATAAGTCCGTTGTAGTACCACCTGGATCATATCGTCCATGTCTACTAGTGAAACCATTTAGAGCTTCTAAAGCGTAGTCCTACAAGTCCCTGGAATATATCTATGCCCCGGTACCCAGCAAAGATGAATAATCAACTGCTCTGACTTCTCTAATAGAGAAAGATTCCAAGGATGTGATGGGTACTTGGCTATCTGGAACGATTCGGATATCGGTAGTGGACATCACGTTTTTTCAGCCAAGATAAGACCTTTTTAATCGTCGATAATTCCGGCTGGAATACGCTATAATGATTAGGAAGAGTGAAGGAGAGACACGACTATCAGGGTTACATTGGGTAACATTCTGCATTCACCCATGGAAAGGCTTTGAAAGAGGATTTTCGCACTGCGGCCTTCAATTTTTGAAACAAAACGTCAACATTCGCATTTGAGTGTTCAGACAGAGATTTCAAATGGAGTGCTTTGAGGTTTACCCGAGGGCAGAAGTAGTATTCGTGGGAAAGATGTTTCACGTAGGAGTGTGTTACGAATGTTATGTCCATCAGGCAAGTGCGTGCAGGCAGTTGTCACTCTTCGAGGTTAAATGTTACCAACAGACTGTAGAAAACCATCTCGATAGACATAAAAAATCATCACTGACCACACTTTTAAAAAAAATTATTCACCGATCACTCTAAGGATCTCATTTCACGGATTAAATTCCCATCAAATCCTAACTCAATTCCGTCTTGCATTCCATTATTGTTATATTGACTTCACCAAATTTTTGGTCAAAAGATTCGTGACCGAAACAAAGCGAAAACATGCCCAACCTTCCTTTTCCAAATATAATGCGGCAGCGTGTGGGTTCATTTGACTTTCCGCAGGTGTGGTCCATCTTGCAGTTAAACAAAGCCAAACGAGAAAAAAAAAAACATTGGAAACCAAAACATTGGATTAAATTTTACGCAATCGTCCGAAAGATGTGCATCCAATCCCTCGGATAAATTCTTTGCACGTGAAAGGATGGATCTATTCAATTGTCCATGTTTCATAAAAAAAATCGTGAAGAAACATCACGTTGAATGTTGGACGGGATTAGAATCGTCCATGCATGTGAATCAGATGCATTGTGTGAGGATGGGGTCCTTGCAGATTTTTTTGTGTTTACAATCTTCTTTTAGGATTCCGTCAAAAAAAAAAATGTGTCAGAAAAACTAACCTCAATCTAGGATGATTCGCTGATGGGGATGACTTGGGATATTGGATAAAAACTAAGACTTGATGTACATAGCTCTACTTTCCATAATGTAGCTCGCGAGCTCGTATGTTCCTCAGTAAGGTGTATGTATAAGTAAAAACGCTTCTTCGTGGACTGCATACAAATTGGCTAGGTGGTATCACGCAAGGCTGTGTACTATCTCCACTTCTTTTTAGTCGTGGAGTTTAACAATGTGCCTGTGACTTACACACGTGTCACAAGCGACAACAAAACATCACTTAGGGCTTTCAATAGAATCCACCAGATATATGATCATGCTCGGATTGGTTAAGAGCGGTGAAGTTATTTTACACATTTGGACATTTATACAGGACTGAAACGGATTTCTTCTCCTTTCCGCAGGCTTTAGATGCTCACATGAAGATTGAAGATTGTTGCCAGCAGGGAGAGGCTTATGTACTTCGATTAGGCGGGCCACACACTTTTCTACTAGATTTTGATCCCAAATTGGTGGAACATACATACTTAAGTTGCATAGTCCGACAAGAACCTAGGTTTCAATCATGAAGCTTCTCCAGTTAGATTAGTTAAGCTTACTATTTGAAGTTACGGGTTTTGAGTCTGTCTATAATGCGTTGTCCTTGTGGGTCAGAAACACAGATTATGTAGCCGAACTATTAGTGTCTCTTCATCCTACGTATCCTAGCCATATCCTAAGTTGATGCAAATGGAAACGAGTGTCCTGCGATTTCTTTATTTAAAATGGTCTCGGTAGTTTGGAATTTGACCGCAAAGTGATAGCAGTCCGTGTGCCTTTAGTATCGTGACAGGTTTGTACAGAATCCCGGGAGACGAATAGAACTGTACTCTTGTTTAATGCCGTGCTCGAAGGCCAATTTTCCTTTGCGAGGATTATTCATAACATTTTTACTCTCGAGACGCTCAGAAAAGGTGGGACAGTTCAAAATGAAAAAAATCGAATATCGAACCTGCCACCAGTAATTCGACGCACTAAACAGTTTTGGACTTAGTGATAACTGATGACCCATTCTGTTGGTTGCAGGAAAATGACTCCACTTGGGAATTTATTCCACCTCTAGTGGGCAATTAATCCACTTTTCAAATGAAGTGAGAAATTGTTTTCGATGAAGTAATATCCCAGGCAACATTTTGTGATTCTGTATCATTTCACGAGTTTTCGGAAACATGCAATTGTCAGGTGAAATCCTGTGAGCCTTCACTCCGAAACCTAACTTTTTTATAAGGATAATTGAGACGATGAGCTTTAAAATAGAATGAAGAAGCACCACGACTTTATAGAGATCTTTGATGCTATGTCCTTAAAGACCTAACGATTTCCCTACTAGCTGACATCAAGTTCATGAAGTGTAGGATTGTTTGAACGGAGGGTGGTGACATCTAGTTTTACTCAGGTCCGAGCAATGGCGAGACATTCACTTAAAATACATTCAACAGTTTCAGTGTCCTCTAGACATAGAAGGCCCGTGTCCGATTGGCTAATACCATACTTGTTTATAGACAGCTGTAGGAAGTATCACTAATAAGTGATATTATTTCCCACTTTCAGTGAGAAATGACTCCACATTCATTCATTGTCTACAGGCGGAAAAAATTGCCGTAAAGGGACTTCTTTGTACCACAGTAGACACAAGACACATTACCGATAGAACTGACAAATATATGTCAATATCATTACTAGGCAGATAAACGATTCTCAAAGAGGTCACATGACAATGCGTCTCCCTGTTCGAGTGGTTTTGTTCAAAGGTCTCTTAGTTGAGGTCCTTTTCAACTATGATGGAGCAACGAGCGTTTTCCATCGTCATTTGGACGGAATGCCAGTACTAGACATGGCGCTGGATAGTACTCCATAAACCTATTTTAGGCGGCTTTAGAATTTTGACTTTTCAAGTTTAGGATCTACCAAAACAGAAAGTTTGATCGATTGGAGGCTTTTCTGGTCCACTACCACTCTGGTAGTGCTCAATTCGTTTGTACGAGTTCACAAAGCAGATACAATTTTGTTGAGCATCCTGGTACCTACATATGTTATCATTCCTTATACTAATACTAATATAAGGTTGTCCAACAAGAGGTGTCATTTTAAATTTCGCGTCCTTGTTGAACTGTCAACATTCGGCTATCATTGTGACTTAAAGTTGTCAAGCAGAAACTAGGAGATTTTTAAATATGTATCGTTCCGTACTCGGACAAAAACGGTGAATATATCCCGGACTAGTTGTTACTACTTCTGGTCTTCAACAAGCGTCTCCTTGCACACCTATTGTATATTTATTTGATTATTTTAAACGTCTCGGACAGGTTAGTCTCACCTTATTCATCAGGCATGGTCAGCTGAAAATATCGCAGCCGTAGCTGAGGGATTGACTGACAACCCAGGTGCGGCCATTTCTTGACAATCACAGGAATCGGAAGTATCCTCAACCTCTTTGGATCACTTAATCCAGGAAGATCTTGGCCTACATGCTTGTATGGTTCAGTTGAGACTAAAATAGAAGCCAGTACCCCTACACACATACATTCCATTGAGTAGTAAAAACGCATCCCATTTATCGATCAAAAAAGGACCTACAAACTCAAGGCTTCTTATTTAGTAAGTTTTACGACATTATTTTGCAAACTTGCAGTGCGTCTCTTCGTTCTTCAGCACCAAACAGCATTTTTAGAAAAAAAGAAAAAGAAAACCAACTTGGTCCCCAGTCCGGGACAACAACGGAAAATTCAAGAAAGGAAAAACTGCCCCATACGATACGAGTATCCCTTGGCAGGGATATTCTATTTTCACAGATGGGATGGACATAAATAAATTCTCCAGACAAAGTGGATGTCATGCATTTTTCCATCAGCCTGCACTCCCAATGACACAAGGGGTACACAACACCACCACCACCACCATCACCATCAGCTACCGTCAGTTAGTGAGAGTTTCCTTTGGTCTTCATCTCCGATTGCCCCATCGTTCGGTGGCGGCGGCGACGGTGGCGACCAGCGACTTCTTTGTCAATATACGACAGCGGCAGTTGTTGGCCTAACTGTGTCCCTAAAAAACACATGGGACACTAAAAATAGCCACCCTCATGATCTAAATGATGGGAAGACAACAACGCGCCGTTCCATAAGGTTCGACCAATATTTATCCCGAGCGGCAAAAAAAAAAAAAAAAAAAAAATCACATGGAACATGGAACACACAAGCAACAAGAAGAAGAAGCTATATAGCTGTCCCTGAGGACGCGCTGATGGTGTTTGCTCCCATTCGTAACACAACGGATACACGCATCCACGGGTTTTTATTTATAGATCGCGCGAGAAGTCTCCGTCGTTTATGTGCCGGGTCGCTGGGTATAATGTCAGACGTTTGGCACTGCGTTTTCCCAATGTTTACACATGGGAGATGCGCGCGTATGACGAGCCAAGATCGCGCTACAAACATAGACACACACGCATATCCCGAATCGAAAAGTACAGTCAAAGTCAAGTTCAATGGGAAAATTCAACCGCGACTGTCACAGGCGTCGTTTTCTAATTGCTGGAAAAACGCGCACTAGAAAAACTCTTGAGCATCGATCGTTCGTCGTCGCGTAGACGGTGGCGTGGTGTTGAGGGAGATCGCCTATCCACCACAACCTGGGTGCTCACTAAATCTGTTGTCCAAAACTATCTGATGGCGCATCGTTCTATGCACATGGAGTGGTGGTGATCTATTTCGGGATGAACTGCATCTTTACGGTGACATTGTGGAGAGAGTCCCACCAAAACATGAGAAGTGATTTCGTCAGACCACATGTCAAACAAAAATTCAAGTGATGTTGGTTTTTTTTTTTTTTTTTAATTTTTCTATTTAGTGCGTTGGGTTACAAAAATACTGAATTTCGGTTGATCGCAACACCGTTTCGCGTTTTGACAGCGAAGGACGGTATAGGGTTACAGAAAAGGATTTGAGAACCTCTGTCCAGTAACATGGAGAATTGATTGACAGTGATAGTATCTACCTACCTCTGTGGTACAAGTAAGGACAGTGCTGATGGATATCCCGATAGCCTTGATGTGGATAATGACTGATCTACAAAGGAGAACACTTATTCGACTGGACATCACATATTTTCCAACTGACAGGCAAAATTTTCAAGGAACATTCACAACTCGTCTTGGTTAATGTTCTCAAACCGGATGGAACACCATAAGGTTTACAATCAGCTTCAGTCTATCCCTGCTTGTGAAAGAAGATCCCACAAGGTTTCCAAAAGCATTCAGGATCTTTCTGTTTTCTGACGAACTTAGTAAACATGGCGCTTAGTCACTCAGAATGTGTCATAAGCGAACTAATCATCATGTCATGTCATCAACCTATCAAAAACTGACCATACGCCTGGACTTACTTACTTACTTACTTACTTACTTAGGTGGCGCTACAGTTCTAGGTAAACCAAGACCACAATCAATAAGCCTCTCTAGTTAGTTCGTTCCTTCCCTAACTGTCTACAGTTGCCCAAATCAAACACGAGGTCCATGGAGTTGGATTCGATGGACTGGAGCATTTATGTCCATCCGCTTAACATGCTCCAGGTATCCTAGACAACCGCTGTTATTTTTCAATAAGTCGATTCCATCGTACAGCTTATACAGTTCGTCGTTGAATTTACTCTTCCGAAGCTCGTCAACCCAAACGGAACCGAACATTTTACGAACATCTTGGGATGGCCAAGATCTTATACCGGATATTCTTAGTTATTCAGGGTAGAGCTCAACTATTCAATAGCCTTCTCAGCCTTAAAAAACAGAGAAACACTGCTGGAAAGAATACATCATCAGAAACCATTCCAAGGAATTGAAATCGTCCTGGGCATTTGTATAGTAATAACTTGACTCATACATAGTTGTCTGCTAGAGTTCGTCCCAAAATTCCAGCCTAACGCAAATGTAACATTCTTTCTTTAAAAATGAAATAAAAATAGTGGTTCTGGTGCAGACCCTTGCGGGACTCTAATTCTTTAACTTAAGTTTCATGTATCTAGTAGTGTCCTTCAGTTTTGTAAGTTCGATGCATGCTTAACGTCTTTAATGGACTTACGTACCTTAGTCGATGGAGACAAGGAATCACTCTGGAAATATATTCATCTCGATGGGCCAAAAGATCAATGAATTCTACATTGGACTGAACTTAATTTAAATCATTTTTCTGAAAAGAAAATGTTACACGACTTACCTCGTCTTCAATACGCCAATAATAACCTATCCATCGCTTGTATGGCGAGAAAAGGCCGTTCAAGCCTCCTTCCGCTTCGGTCTACAAAGACTGCCCTGTGGCAGTCCGAGAGCTGTGCTGGAAATCCTTCTAGAAATCCACTGCTATCTAGTTATATGCCTCTCGGAGTTCATGCCGAAAAGAATCAACCTCTATCCCCCTTGGAAGTTGCCATTCCGAGCATACATCAACTGTCGAGTGAGCTACAACTGTCTGCTTCGTTGGGGCATTTTACCTATATCTTCCAAGCAGATCCTTTCACTATCGAGCTCTGTGCCAGAGAGGGTATTTGAAAAGACCATATATAGGTAAATATCATATCGGACAGCCAAGTAGCTCTAAAAGCTCTTATGTCCTTTGCCTTCAAAGCCTTCTACCGCTAACTGCACTCAATAATATTAGTCTAATATGGGTCCCTGGACATACATACATTTAGGTATCCCTGGCCATTTCGCCAGCGGGCTCATCCGGTGCCCAATCTCCATACATCTGCACTGAACCTTTGCAAGTCTACCTGTTAGCTGGAAAAAGATCGAGCTTAAACAAGTTCGAAAAGTTCTTTTACTGACGGACTTCCTATCTGGTCATTGCTCTCTCAACTATCACCTCAAGAAATTTGTCGTTAATCAATCGACCACGTGCCGACTATGCCTCGAGGACACTGAAACCAATGAACATATTCTGTGTGCCTGTCCCGCCATTGCTCGGACTAGCCTCAAACACTTTCACAAAGGTTTTACCTCGTCTTCAGATATCATCTCCTCCTTAGTTCAAACAATCCTAAGATTCATTTTTAACCTCGAAACTTCAGAAATAGTCTTCCACACTACATGATCACTTATTGTCATTCCACCAAGTCTTGCGGAGCCCACTCAAAAAAGGTTCAGTTCTTGAGTTATTTGGCCCTTTAAGGGGTGTATGCCAGGGTCTGGAGAGATTCCTAATTCCTCTAAAGGCAAAAACGTGAAATCGACTGATTTAGCTCATTTTGAACTGAAGATTCTATGCACAAACTAGCTTAGCTGCTGACTCGAAATGGAGATTGGGAACAGAATATTTTTCAACCAAAAATTGTATGAAAAAAGGGCAATGTATAGCCCACAGAACTAGATACCCACCATCTCGCCATTTCCTCCAACTACACATTTCGAGCCAGCTATTCTGATTCTGTGCATTCTATGCACAATCTAGCCTAGCTGCTGACTCGAAATGGAGATTGGAAACAGAAAATTTTTCAACCAAAAATTGTGTGAAAAAAAGGGCCATGTATAGCCAACAGAACTAGATACCCACCATCTCGCCATTTCCTCCAACCACACATTTCGAGCCAGCTATTCTGTTTCTGTGCATTCTATGCACAAACTAGCCTAGCTGCTGCCTCGAAATGGAGATTGGGAACAGAATATTTTTCAACCAAAAATTGTATGAAAAAAAGGGCCATGTATAGCCCACAGAACTAGATACCCACCATCTCGCCATTTCCTCCAAACACACATTTCGAGCCAGCTATTCTGATTCTGTGCATTCTATGCACAAACTAGCCTAGCTGCTGCCTCGAAATGGAGATTGGGAACAGAAAATTTTTCAACCAAAAATTGTATGAAAAAAAGGGCCATGTATAGCCCACAGAACTAGATACCCACCATCTCGCCATTTCCTCCAATCAGACATTTCGAGCCAGCTGCTCCGTTTCTGTGCATTCAAAGCAGAAACTAGCCTAGCTGCTGCCTCGAAATGGAGAATGGGAACAGAAAATTTTTCAACCAAAAATTGTATGAAAAAAAAGTCCATGTATAGCCCACAGAACTAGATACCCACCATCTCGCCATTTCCTCCAACCACACATTTCGAGCCAGCTATTCTGTTTCTGTGCATTCTATGCACAAACTAGCCTAGCTGCTGCCTCGAAATGGAGATTGGGAACAGAAAATTTTCAACCAAAAATTGTATGAAAAAAAGGGCCCACAGAACTAGATACCCACCATCTCGCCATTTCCTCCAATCAGACATGTCGAGCCAGCTGCTCCGTTTCTGTGCATTCAAAGCACAAACTAGCCTAGCTGCTGACTCGAAATGGAGATTGGGAACAGAAAATTTTTCAACCAAAAATTGTGTGAAAAAAAGGGCCATGTATAGCCCACAGAACTAGATACCCACCATCTCGCCATTTCCTCCAAACACACATTTCGAGCCAGCTATTCTGATTCTGTGCATTCAAAGCACAAACTAGCCTAGCTGCTGCCTCGAAATGGAGATTGGGAACAGAATATTTTTCAACCAAAAATTTTATGAAAAAAAGGGCCATGTATAGCCCACAGAACTAGATACCCACCATCTCGCCATTTCCTCCAATCAGACATTTCGAGCCAGCTGCTCCGTTTCTGTGCATTCAAAGCACAAACTAGCCTAGCTGCTGACTCGAAATGGAGATTGGAAACAGAATATTTTTCAACCAAAAATTGTATGAAAAAAAGGGCCATGTATAGCCCACAGAACTAGATACCCACCATCTCGCCATTTCCTCCAATCAGACATTTCGAGCCAGCTGCTCCGTTTCTGTGCATTCAAAGCAGAAACTAGCCTAGCTGCTGCCTCGAAATGGAGAATGGGAACAGAAAATTTTTCAACCAAAAATTGTATGAAAAAAAGGTCCATGTATAGCCCACAGAACTAGATACCCACCATCTCGCCATTTCCTCCAACCACACATTTCGAGCCAGCTATTCTGTTTCTGTGCATTCAAAGCACAAACTAGCCTAGCTGCTGACTCGAAATGGAGATTGGGAACAGAAAATTTTTCAACCAAAAATTGTGTGAAAAAAAGGGCCATGTATAGCCCACAGAACTAGATACCCACCATCTCGCCATTTCCTCCAAACACACATTTCGAGCCAGCTATTCTGATTCTGTGCATTCTATGCACAAACTAGCCTAGCTGCTGCCTCGAAATGGAGATTGGGAACAGAATATTTTTCAACCAAAAATTGTATGAAAAAAAGGGCCATGTATAGCCCACAGAACTAGATACCCACCATCTCGCCATTTCCTCCAATCAGACATTTCGAGCCAGCTGCTCCGTTTCTGTGAATTCAAAGCACAAACTAGCCTAGCTGCTGCTTCGAAATGGAGATTGGGAACAGAAAATTTTTCAACCAAAAATTGTATGAAAAAAAGGGCCATGTATAGCCCACAGAACTAGATACCCACCATCTCGCCATTTCCTCCAATCACACATTTCGAGCCAGCTATTCTGATTCTGTGCATTCTATGCACAAACTAGCCTAGCTGCTGCCTCAAAATTTAGATTATGAACAGAAAATTTTTCAACCAAAAATTGTATGAAAAAAAGGGCCATGTATAGCCCACAGAACTAGATACCCACCATCTCGCCATTTCCTATAACCACACATGTCGAGCCAGCTATTCTGTTTCTGTGCATTCTATGCACAAACTAGCCTAGCTGCTGCCTCGAAATGGAGATTGGGAACAGAAAATTTTTCAACCAAAAATTGTATGTAAAAAAGGGCCATGTATAGCCCACAGAACTACATACCCATCTCGCCATTTCCTCCAAACATACATTTCGAGCCAGCTATTCTGATTCTGTGCATTCTATGCACAAATTAGCCTAGCTGCTGCCTCGAAATGGAGATTGGGAACAGAAAATTTTTCAACCAAAAATTGTATGAAAAAAAGGGCCATGCTCCCACAGAACTAGATACCCACCATCTCGCCATTTCCTCCAACCACACATTTCGAGCCAGCTATTCTGTTTCTGTGCATTCAAAGCACAAACTAGCCTAGCTGCTGACTCGAAATGGAGATTGGGAACAGAAAATTTTTCAACCAAAAATTGTGTGAAAAAAAGGGCCATGTATAGCCCACAGAACTAGATACCCACCATCTCTACATTTCCTCCAAACACACATTTCGAGCCAGCTATTCTGATTCTGTGCATTCTATGCACAAACTAGCCTAGCTGCTGCCTCGAAATGGAGATTGGGAACAGAAAATTTTTCAACCAAAAATTGTATGAAAACAAGGGCCATGTATAGCCCACAGAACTAGATACCCACCATCTTGCCATTTCCTCCAATCAGACATTTCGAGCCAGCTGCTCCGTTTCTGTGCATTCAAAGCACAAACTAGCCTAGCTGCTGACTCGAAATGGAGATTGGGAACAGAAAATTTTTCAACCAAAAATTGTATGAAAAAAAGGGCCATGTATAGCCCACAGAACTAGATACCCACCATCTCGCCATTTCCTCCAACCACACATTTCGAGCCAGCTATTCTGTTTCTGTGCATTCAAAGCACAAACTAGCCTAGCTGCTGACTCGAAATGGAGATTGGGAACAGAAAATTTTTCAACCAAAAATTGTGTGAAAAAAAGGGCCATGTATAGCCCACAGAACTAGATACCCACCATCTCTACATTTCCTCCAAACACACATTTCGAGCCAGCTATTCTGATTCTGTGCATTCTATGCACAAACTAGCCTAGCTGCTGCCTCGAAATGGAGATTGGGAACAGAAAATTTTTCAACCAAAAATTGTATGAAAACAAGGGCCATGTATAGCCCACAGAACTAGATACCCACCATCTTGCCATTTCCTCCAATCAGACATTTCGAGCCAGCTGCTCCGTTTCTGTGCATTCAAAGCACAAACTAGCCTAGCTGCTGACTCGAAATGGAGATTGGGAACAGAAAATTTTTCAACCAAAAATTGTATGAAAAAAAGGGCCATGCTCCCACAGAACTAGATACCCACCATCTCGCCATTTCCTCCAACCACACATTTCGAGCCAGCTATTCTGTTTCTGTGCATTCTATGCACAAACTAGCCTAGCTGCTGCCTCGAAATGGAGATTGGGAACAGAATATTTTTCAACCAAAAATTGTATGAAAAAAAGGGCCATGCACCCACAGAACTAGATACCCACCATCTCGCCATTTCCTCCAACCACACATTTCGAGCCAGCTATTCTGTTTCTGTGCAGTCAAAGCACAAACTAGCCTAGCTGCTGACTCGAAATGGAGATTGGGAACAGAAAATTTTTCAACCAAAAATTGTATGAAAAAAAGGGCCATGTATAGCCCACAGAACTAGATACCCACCATCTCGCCATTTCCTATAACCACACATTTCGAGCCAGCTATTCTGTTTCTGTGCATTCGAAGCACAAACTAGCCTAGCTGCTGACTCGAAATGGAGATTGGGAACAGAATATTTTTCAACCAAAAATTGTATGAAAAAAAGGGCCATGCTCCCACAGAACTAGATACCCACCATCTCGCCATTTCCTCCAACCACACATTTCGAGCCAGCTATTCTGTTTCTGTGCATTCAAAGCACAAACTAGCCTAGCTGCTGACTCGAAATGGAGATTGGGAACAGAAAATTTTTCAACCAAAAATTGTATGAAAAAAAGGGCCATGTATAGCCCACAGAACTAGATACCCACCATCTCTACATTTCCTCCAAACACACATTTCGAGCCAGCTATTCTGATTCTGTGCATTCTTTGCACAAACTAGCCTAGCTGCTGCCTCGAAATGGAGATTGGGAACAGAAAATTTTTCAACCAAAAATTGTATGAAAACAAGGGCCATGTATAGCCCACAGAACTAGATACCCACCATCTCGCCATTTCCTCCAATCAGACATTTCGAGCCAGCTGCTCCGTTTCTGTGCATTCAAAGCACAAACTAGCCTAGCTGCTGACTCGAAATGGAGATTGGGAACAGAAAATTTTTCAACCAAAAATTGTATGAAAAAAAGGGCCATGTATAGCCCACAGAACTAGATACCCACCATCTTGCCATTTCCTCCAATCAGACATTTCGAGCCAGCTGCTCCGTTTCTGTGCATTCAAAGCACAAACTAGCCTAGCTGCTGACTCGAAATGGAGATTGGGAACAGAAAATTTTTCAACCAAAAATTGTGTGAAAAAAAGGGCCATGTATAGCCCACAGAACTAGATACCCACCATCTCGCCATTTCCTCCAACCACACATTTCGAGCCAGCTATTCTGTTTCTGTGCATTCAAAGCACAAACTAGCCTAGCTGCTGACTCGAAATAGAGATTGGGAACAGAAAATTTTTCAACCAAAAATTGTGTGAAAAAAAGGGCCATGTATAGCCCACAGAACTAGATACCCACCATCTCTACATTTCCTCCAAACACACATTTCGAGCCAGCTATTCTGATTCTGTGCATTCTATGCACAAACTAGCCTAGCTGCTGCCTCGAAATGGAGATTGGGAACAGAAAATTTTTCAACCAAAAATTGTATGAAAACAAGGGCCATGTATAGCCCACAGAACTAGATACCCACCATCTCGCCATTTCCTCCAATCAGACATTTCGAGCCAGCTGCTCCGTTTCTGTGCATTCAAAGCACAAACTAGCCTAGCTGCTGACTCGAAATGGAGATTGGGAACAGAAAATTTTTCAACCAAAAATTGTATGAAAAAAAGGGCCATGCTCCCACAGAACTAGATACCCACCATCTCGCCATTTCCTCCAACCACACATTTCGAGCCAGCTATTCTGTTTCTGTGCATTCTATGCACAAACTAGCCTAGCTGCTGCCTCGAAATGGAGATTGGGAACAGAATATTTTTCAACCAAAAATTGTATGAAAAAAAGGGCCATGTATAGCCCACAGAACTAGATACCCACCATCTCGCCATTTCCTATAACCACACATTTCGAGCCAGCTATTCTGTTTCTGTGCATTCGAAGCACAAACTAGCCTAGCTGCTGACTCGAAATGGAGATTGGGAACAGAATATTTTTCAACCAAAAATTGTATGAAAAAAAGGGCCATGCTCCCACAGAACTAGATACCCACCATCTCGCCATTTCCTCCAACCACACATTTCGAGCCAGCTATTCTGTTTCTGTGCATTCAAAGCACAAACTAGCCTAGCTGCTGACTCGAAATGGAGATTGGGAACAGAAAATTTTTCAACCAAAAATTGTATGAAAAAAAGGGCCATGTATAGCCCACAGAACTAGATACCCACCATCTCTACATTTCCTCCAAACACACATTTCGAGCCAGCTATTCTGATTCTGTGCATTCTATGCACAAACTAGCCTAGCTGCTGCCTCGAAATGGAGATTGGGAACAGAAAATTTTTCAACCAAAAATTGTATGAAAACAAGGGCCATGTATAGCCCACAGAACTAGATACCCACCATCTCGCCATTTCCTCCAACCACACATTTCGAGCCAGCTATTCTGTTTCTGTGCATTCGAAGCACACACTAGCCTAGCTGCTGACTCGAAATGGAGATTGGGAACAGAATATTTTTCAACCAAAAATTGTATGAAAAAAAGGGCCATGTATAGCCCACAGAACTACATACCCATCTCGCCATTTCCTCCAAACATACATTTCGAGCCAGCTATTCTGATTCTGTGCATTCTATGCACAAATTAGCCTAGCTGCTGCCTCGAAATGGAGATTGGGAACAGAATATTTTTCAACCAAAAATTGTATGAAAAAAAGGGCCATGCTCCCACAGAACTAGATACCCACCATCTCGCCATTTCCTCCAACCACACATTTCGAGCCAGCTATTCTGTTTCTGTGCATTCGAAGCACAAACTAGCCTAGCTGCTGACTCGAAATGGAGATTGGGAACAGAATATTTTTCAACCAGAAATTGTATGAAAAAAAGGGCCATGTATAGCCCACAGAACTACATACCCATCTCGCCATTTCCTCCAAACATACATTTCGAGCCAGCTATTCTGATTCTGTGCATTCTATGCACAAATTAGCCTAGCTGCTGCCTCGAAATGGAGATTGGGAACAGAATATTTTTCAACCAAAAATTGTATGAAAAAAAGGGCCATGTATAGCCCACAGAACTAGATACCCACCATCTCGCCATTTCCTCCAACCACACATTTCGAGCCAGCTATTCTGTTTCTGTGCATTCTATGCACAAACTAGCCTAGCTGCTGCCTCGAAATGGAGATTGGGAACAGGAGATTTTTAACCAAAAATTGTATGAAAAAAAGGTCCATGTATAGCCCACAGAACTAGATACCCACCATCTCGCCATTTCCTCCAATCAGACATGTCGAGCCAGCTGCTCCGTTTCTGTGAATTCAAAGCACAAACTAGCCTAGCTGCTGCCTCGAAATGGAGATTGGGAACAGAAAATTTTTCAACCAAAAATTGTATGAAAAAAAGGTCCATGTATAGCCCACAGAACTAGATACCCACCATCTCGCCATTTCCTCCAATCAGACATTTCGAGCCAGCTGCTCCGTTTCTGTGCATTCAAAGCACAAACTAGCCTAGCTGCTGACTCGAAATGGAGATTGGGAACAGAAAATTTTTCAACCAAAAATTGTATGAAAAAAAGGTCCATGTATAGCCCACAGAACTAGATACCCACCATCTCGCCATTTCCTCCAATCAGACATTTCGAGCCAGCTGCTCCGTTTCTGTGCATTCAAAGCACAAACTAGCCTAGCTGCTGACTCGAAATGGAGATTGGGAACAGAAAATTTTTCAACCAAAAATTGTATGAAAAAAAGGTCCATGTATAGCCCACAGAACTAGATACCCACCATCTCGCCATTTCCTCCAATCAGACATTTCGAGCCAGCTGCTCCGTTTCTGTGCATTCAAAGCACCAACTAGCCTAGCTGCTGCCTCGAAATGGAGATTGGGAACAGAAAATTTTTCAACCAAAAATTGTATGAAAAAAAGGGCCATGTATAGCCCACAGAACTAGATACCCACCATCTCGCCATTTCCTCCAATCAGACATTTCGAGCTAGCTATTCTGATTCTGTGCATTCTATGCACAAATTAGCCTAGCTGCTGCCTTGAAATGGAGATTGGGAACAGAAAATTTTTCAACCAAAAATTGTATGAAAAAAAGGGCCATGCTCCCACAGAACTAGATACCCACCATCTCGCCATTTCCTCCAATCAGACATTTCGAGCCAGCTGCTCCGTTTCCGTGCATTCAAAGCACCAACTAGCCTAGCTGCTGCCTCGAAATGGAGATTGGGAACAGAAAATTTTTCAACCAAAAATTGTATGAAAAAAAGGGCCATGTATAGCCCACAGAACTAGATACCCACCATCTCGCCACTTCCTCCAACCACACATTTCGAGCCAGCTATTCTGTTTCTGTGCACTCTATGCACAAACTAGCCTAGTTGCTGCCTCGAAATGGAGATTGGGAACAGAAAATTTTTCAACCAAAAATTGTATGAAAAAAAGGGCCCACAGAACTAGATACCCACCATCTCGCCATTTCCTCCAATCAGACATGTCGAGCCAGCTGCTCCGTTTCTGTGAATTCAAAGCACAAACTAGCCTAGCTGCTGCCTCGAAATGGAGATTGGGAACAGAAAATTTTTCAACCAAAAATTGTATGAAAAAAAGGTCCATGTATAGCCCACAGAACTAGATACCCACCATCTCGCCATTTCCTCCAATCAGACATTTCGAGCCAGCTGCTCCGTTTCTGTGCATTCAAAGCACAAATTAGCCTAGCTGCTGCCTCGAAATGGAGATTGGGAACAGAAAATTTTTCAACCAAAAATTGTATGAAAAAAAGGTCCATGTATAGCCCACAGAACTAGATACCCACCATCTCGCCATTTCCTCCAATCAGACATTTCGAGCCAGCTGCTCCGTTTCTGTGCATTCAAAGCACAAACTAGCCTAGCTGCTGACTCGAAATGGAGATTGGAAACAGAAAATTTTTCAACCAAAAATTGTGTAAAAAAAAGGGCCATGTATAGCCCACAGAACTAGATACCCACCATCTCGCCATTTCCTCCAACCACACATTTCGAGCCAGCTATTCTGTTTCTGTGCATTCGAAGCACAAACTAGCCTAGCTGCTGACTCGAAATGGAGATTGGGAACAGAATATTTTTCAACCAAAAATTGTATGAAAAAAAGGGCCATGTATATCCCACAGAACTAGATACCCACCATCTCGCCATTTCCTCCAACCACACATTTCGAGCCAGCTATTCTGATTCTGTGCATTCTATGCACAAACTAGCCTAGCTGCTGCCTCGAAATGGAGATTGGGAACAGAAAATTTTTCAACCAAAAATTGTATGAAAAAAAGGGCCATGTATATCCCACAGAACTAGATACCCACCATCTCGCCATTTCCTCCAACCACACATTTCGAGCCAGCTATTCTGTTTCTGTGCATTCAAAGCACAAACTAGCCTAGCTGCTGACTCGAAATGGAGATTGGGAACAGAAAATTTTTCAACCAAAAATTGTGTGAAAAAAAGGGCCATGTATAGCCCACAGAACTAGATACCCACCATCTCGCCATTTCCTCCAAACACACATTTCGAGCCAGCTATTCTGATTCTGTGCATTCTATGCACAAACTAGCCTAGCTGCTGCCTCGAAATGGAGATTGGAAACAGAAAATTTTTCAACCAAAAATTGTGTGAAAAAAAGGGCCATGTATAGCCCACAGAACTAGATACCCACCATCTCGCCATTTCCTCCAATCAGACATTTCGAGCCAGCTGCTCCGTTTCTGTGCATTCAAAGCACAAACTAGCCTAGCTGCTGACTCGAAATGGAGATTGGGAACAGAAAATTTTTCAACCAAAAATTGTATGAAAACAAGGGCCATGTATAGCCCACAGAACTAGATACCCACCATCTCGCCATTTCCTCCAATCAGACATTTCGAGCCAGCTGCTCCGTTTCTGTGCATTCAAAGCACAAACTAGCCTAGCTGCTGACTCGAAATGGAGATTGGAAACAGAAAATTTTTCAACCAAAAATTGTGTGAAAAAAAGGGCCATGTATAGCCCACAGAACTAGATACCCACCATCTCTACATTTCCTCCAAACACACATTTCGAGCCAGCTATTCTGATTCTGTGCATTCTATGCACAAACTAGCCTAGCTGCTGCCTCGAAATGGAGATTGGGAACAGAAAATTTTTCAACCAAAAATTGTATGAAAAAAAGGGCCATGTATAGCCCACAGAACTACATACCCACCATCTCGCCATTTCCTCCAATCAGACCTTTCGAGCCAGCTGCTCCGTTTCTGTGCATTCAAAGCACAAACTAGCCTAGCTGCTGACTCGAAATGGAGATTGGGAACAGAAAATTTTTCAACCAAAAATTGTATGAAAAAAGGGCAATGTATAGCCCACAGAACTAGATACCCACCATCTCGCCATTTCCTCCAATCAGACATTTCGAGCCAGCTGCTCCGTTTCTGTGCATTCAAAGCACAAACTAGCCTAGCTGCTGACTCGAAATGGAGATTGGGAACAGAAAATTTTTCAACCAAAAATTGTGTGAAAAAAAGGGCCATGTATAGCCCACAGAACTAGATACCCACCATCTCTACATTTCCTCCAAACACACATTTCGAGCCAGCTATTCTGATTCTGTGCGTTCTATGCACAAACTAGCCTAGCTGCTGCCTCGAAATGGAGATTGGGAACAGAATATTTTTCAACCAAAAATTGTATGAAAAAAGGGCAATGTATAGCCCACAGAACTAGATACCCACCATCTCGCCATTTCCTCCAATCAGACATTTCGAGCCAGCTGCTCCGTTTCTGTGCATTCAAAGCACAAACTAGCCTAGCTGCTGACTCGAAATGGAGATTGGGAACAGAAAATTTTTCAACCAAAAATTGTGTGAAAAAAAGGGCCATGTATAGCCCACAGAACTAGATACCCACCATCTCGCCATTTCCTCCAAACACACATTTCGAGCCAGCTATTCTGATTCTGTGCATTCTATGCACAAACTAGCCTAGCTGCTGCCTCGAAATGGAGATTGGGAACAGAATATTTTTCAACCAAAAATTGTATGAAAAAAAGGGCCATGTATAGCCCACAGAACTAGATACCCACCATCTCGCCATTTCCTCCAACCACACATTTCGAGCCAGCTATTCTGTTTCTGTGCATTCTATGCACAAACTAGCCTAGCTGCTGCCTCGAAATGGAGATTGGGAACAGAAAATTTTCAACCAAAAATTGTATGAAAAAAAGGGCCCACAGAACTAGATACCCACCATCTCGCCATTTCCTCCAATCAGACATTTCGATCCAGCTGCTCCGTTTCTGTGCATTCAAAGCACAAATTAGCCTAGCTGCTGCCTCGAAATGAAAATTGGGAACAGAAAATTTTTCAACCAAAAATTGTATGAAAAAAAGGTCCATGTATAGCCCACAGAACTAGATACCCACCATCTCGCCATTTCCTCCAATCAGACATTTCGAGCCAGCTGCTCCGTTTCTGTGCATTCAAAGCACAAACTAGCCTAGCTGCTGACTCGAAATGGAGATTGGAAACAGAAAATTTTTCAACCAAAAATTGTATGAAAAAAAGGTCCATGTATAGCCCACAGAACTAGATACCCACCATCTCGCCATTTCCTCCAACCACACATTTCGAGCCAGCTATTCTGATTCTGTGCATTCTATGCACAAACTAGCCTAGCTGCTGCCTCGAAATGGAGATTGGGAACAGAATATTTTTCAACCAAAAATTGTATGAAAAAAAGGGCCATGTATAGCCCACAGAACTAGATACCCACCATCTCGCCATTTCCTCCAATCAGACATTTCGAGCTAGCTATTCTGATTCTGTGCATTCTATGCACAAATTAGCCTAGCTGCTGCCTCGAAATGGAGATTGGGAACAGAAAATTTTTCAACCAAAAATTGTATGAAAAAAAGGGCCATGCTCCCACAGAACTAGATACCCACCATCTCGCCATTTCCTCCAATCAGACATTTCGAGCCAGCTGCTCCGTTTCCGTGCATTCAAAGCACCAACTAGCCTAGCTGCTGCCTCGAAATTGAGATTGGGAACAGAAAATTTTTCAACCAAAAATTGTATGAAAAAAAGGGCCATGTATAGCCCACAGAACTAGATACCCACCATCTCGCCACTTCCTCCAACCACACATTTCGAGCCAGCTATTCTGTTTCTGTGCACTCTATGCACAAACTAGCCTAGTTGCTGCCTCGAAATGGAGATTGGGAACAGAATATTTTTCAACCAAAAATTGTATGAAAAAAAGGGCCATGTATAGCCCACAGAACTAGATACCCACCATCTCGCCATTTCCTCCAAACACACATTTCGAGCCAGCTATTCTGATTCTGTGCATTCTATGCACAAACTAGCCTAGCTGCTGCCTCGAAATGGAGATTGGGAACAGAATATTTTTCAACCAAAAATTGTATGAAAAAAAGGGCCATGTATAGCCCACAGAACTAGATACCCACCATCTCGCCATTTCCTCCAATCAGACATTTCGAGCCAGCTGCTCCGTTTCTGTGCATTCAAAGCACAAACTAGCCTAGCTGCTGACTCGAAATGGAGATTGGGAACAGAAAATTTTTCAACCAAAAATTGTATGAAAACAAGGGCCATGTATAGCCCACAGAACTAGATACCCACCATCTCTACATTTCCTCCAACCACACATTTCGAGCCAGCTATTCTGTTTCTGTGCATTCGAAGCACAAACTAGCCTAGCTGCTGACTCGAAATGGAGATTGGGAACAGAATATTTTTCAACCAGAAATTGTATGAAAAAAAGGGCCATGTATAGCCCACAGAACTACATACCCATCTCGCCATTTCCTCCAAACATACATTTCGAGCCAGCTATTCTGATTCTGTGCATTCTATGCACAAATTAGCCTAGCTGCTGCCTCGAAATGGAGATTGGGAACAGAAAATTTTTCAACCAAAAATTGTATGAAAACATGGGCCATGTATAGCCCACAGAACTAGATACCCACCATCTCGCCATTTCCTCCAATCAGACATTTCGAGCCAGCTGCTCCGTTTCTGTGCATTTAAAGCACAAACTAGCCCAGCTGCTGCCTCGAAATGGGGATTGGGAACAGAAAATTTTTCAACCAAAAATTGTTTGAAAAAAAGGGCCATGTATAGCCCATAGAACTAGATACCCACCATCTCGCCATTTCCTCCAACCACACATTTCGAGCCAGCTATTCTGATTCTGTGCATTCTATGCACAAACTAGCCTAGCTGCTGCCTCGAAATGGAGATTGGGAACAGAAAATTTTTCAACCAAAAATTGTATGAAAACAAGGGCCATGTATAGCCCACAGAACTAGATACCCACCATCTCGCCATTTCCTCCAATCAGACATTTCGAGCCAGCTGCTCCGTTTCTGTGCATTCTATGCACAAACTAGCCTAGCTGCTGCCTTGAAATGGAGATTGGGAACAGAATATTTTTCAACCAAAAATTGTATGAAAAAAGGGCAATGTATAGCCCACAGAACTAGATACCCACCATCTCGCCATTTCCTCCAATCAGACATTTCGAGCCAGCTGCTCCGTTTCTGTGCATTTAAAGCACAAACTAGCCCAGCTGCTGCCTCGAAATGGGGATTGGGAACAGAAATTTTTTCAACCAAAAATTGTTTGAAAAAAAGGGCCATGTATAGCCCACAGAACTAGATACCCACCATCTCGCCATTTCCTCCAACCACACATTTCGAGCCAGCTATTCTGATTCTGTGCATTCTATGCACAAACTAGCCTAGCTGCTGCCTCGAAATGGAGATTGGGAACAGAATATTTTTCAACCAAAAATTGTATGAAAAAAGGGCAATGTATAGCCCACAGAACTAGATACCCACCATCTCGCCATTTCCTCCAATCAGACATTTCGAGCCAGCTATTCTGTTTCTGTGCATTCAAAGCACAAATTAGCCTAGCTGCTGCCTCGAAATGGAGATTGGGAACAGAAAATTTTTCAACCAAAAATTGTATGAAAAAAAGGGCCATGTATAGCCCACAGAACTACATACCCACCATCTCGCCATTTCCTCCAAACACACATTTCGAGCCAGCTATTCTGTTTCTGTGCATTCAAAGCACAAACTAGCCTAGCTGCTGACTCGAAATGGAGATTGGGAACAGAAAATTTTTCAACCAAAAATTGTGTGAAAAAAAGGGCCATGTATAGCCCACAGAACTAGATACCCACCATCTCTACATTTCCTCCAAACACACATTTCGAGCCAGCTATTCTGATTCTGTGCATTCTATGCACAAACTAGCCTAGCTGCTGCCTCGAAATGGAGATTGGGAACAGAATATTTTTCAACCAAAAATTGTATGAAAAAAGGGCAATGTATAGCCCACAGAACTACATACCCACCATCTCGCCATTTCCTCCAAACACACATTTCGAGCCAGCTATTCTGATTCTGTGCATTCTATGCACAATCTAGCCTAGCTGCTGCCTCGAAATGGAGATTGGGAACAGAAAATTTTTCAACCAAAAATTGTATGAAAAAAAGGGCCATGTATAGCCCACAGAACTACATACCCACCACCTCGCCATTTCCTCCAACCACACATTTCGAGCCAGCTATTCTGATTCTGTGCATTCAAAGCACAAATTAGCCTAGCTGCTGCCTCGAAATGGAGATTGGGAACAGAAAATTTTTCAACCAAAAATTGTCTGAAAAAAAGGGCCATGCTCCCACAGAACTAGATACCCACCATCTCGCCATTTCCTCCAAACACACATTTCGAGCCAGCTATTCTGATTCTGTGCATTCTATGCACAAACTAGCCTAGCTGCACAAATTAGCCTAGCTGCTGCCTCGAAATGGAGATTGGGAACAGAATATTTTTCAACCAAAAATTGTATGAAAAAAGGGCAATGTATAGCCCACAGAACTACATACCCACCATCTCGCCATTTCCTCCAAACACACATTTCGAGCCAGCTATTCTGATTCTGTGCATTCTATGCACAAACTAGCTTAGCTGCTGACTCGAAATGGAGATTGGGAACAGAATATTTTTCAACCAAAAATTGTATGAAAAAAGGGCAATGTATAGCCCACAGAACTACATACCCACCATCTCGCCATTTCCTCCAAACACACATTTCGAGCCAGCTATTCTGATTCTGTGCATTCTATGCACAATCTAGCCTAGCTGCTGCCTCGAAATGGAGATTGGGAACAGAAAATTTTTCAACCAAAAATTGTATGAAAAAAAGGGCCATGTATAGCCCACAGAACTACATACCCACCATCTCGCCATTTCCTCCAAACACACATTTCGAGCCAGCTATTCTGATTCTGTGCATTCTATGCACAATCTAGCCTAGCTGCTGCCTCGAAATGGAGATTGGGAACAGAAAATTTTTCAACCAAAAATTGTATGAGAAAAAGGGCCATGTATAGCCCACAGAACTACATACCCACCATCTCGCCATTTCCTCCAAACACACATTTCGAGCCAGCTATTCTGATTCTGTGCATTCTATGCACAATCTAGCCTAGCTGCTGCCTCGAAATGGAGATTGGGAACAGAAAATTTTTCAACCAAAAATTGTATGAAAAAAAGGGCCATGTATAGCCCACAGAACTACATACCCACCATCTCGCCATTTCCTCCAAACACACATTTCGAGCCAGCTATTCTGATTCTGTGCATTCTATGCACAATCTAGCCTAGCTGCTGCCTCGAAATGGAGATTGGGAACAGAAAATTTTTCAACCAAAAATTGTATGAGAAAAAGGGCCATGTATAGCCCACAGAACTACATACCCACCATCTCGCCATTTCCTCCAAACACACATTTCGAGCCAGCTATTCTGATTCTGTGCATTCTATGCACAATCTAGCCTAGCTGCTGCCTCGAAATGGAGATTGGGAACAGAAAATTTTTCAACCAAAAATTGTATGAGAAAAAGGGCCATGTATAGCCCACAGAACTACATACCCACCATCTCGCCATTTCCTCCAAACACACATTTCGAGCCAGCTATTCTGATTCTGTGCATTCTATGCACAAACTAGCCTAGCTGCTGCCTCGAAATGGAGATTGGGAACAGAATATTTTTCAACCAAAAATTGTATGAAAAAAGGGCAATGTATAGCCCACAGAACTACATACCCACCATCTCGCCATTTCCTCCAAACACACATTTCGAGCCAGCTATTCTGATTCTGTGCATTCTATGCACAATCTAGCCTAGCTGCTGCCTCGAAATGGAGATTGGGAACAGAAAATTTTTCAACCAAAAATTGTATGAAAAAAAGGGCCATGTATAGCCCACAGAACTACATACCCACCACCTCGCCATTTCCTCCAACCACACATTTCGAGCCAGCTATTCTGATTCTGTGCATTCAAAGCACAAATTAGCCTAGCTGCTGCCTCGAAATGGAGATTGGGAACAGAAAATTTTTCAACCAAAAATTGTCTGAAAAAAAGGGCCATGCTCCCACAGAACTAGATACCCACCATCTCGCCATTTCCTCCAACCACACATTTCGAGCCAGCTATTCTGATTCTGTGCATTCAAAGCACAAATTAGCCTAGCTGCTGCCTCGAAATGGAGATTGGGAACAGAAAATTTTTCAACCAAAAATTGTCTGAAAAAAAGGGCCATGCTCCCACAGAACTAGATACCCACCATCTCGCCATTTCCTCCAAACACACATTTCGAGCCAGCTATTCTGATTCTGTGCATTCTATGCACAATCTAGCCTAGCTGCTGCCTCGAAATGGAGATTGGGAACAGAAAATTTTTCAACCAAAAATTGTATGAGGAAAAGGGCCATGTATAGCCCACAGAACTACATACCCACCATCTCGCCATTTCCTCCAAACACACATTTCGAGCCAGCTATTCTGATTCTGTGCATTCTATGCACAAACTAGCCTAGCTGCTGCCTCGAAATGGAGATTGGGAACAGAATATTTTTCAACCAAAAATTGTATGAAAAAAGGGCAATGTATAGCCCACAGAACTAGATACCCACCATCTCGCCATTTCCTCCAATCAGACATTTCGAGCCAGCTATTCTGTTTCTGTGCATTCAAAGCACAAATTAGCCTAGCTGCTGCCTCGAAATGGAGATTGGGAACAGAAAATTTTTCAACCAAAAATTGTATGAAAAAAAGGGCCATGTATAGCCCACAGAACTACATACCCACCATCTCGCCATTTCCTCCAAACACACATTTCGAGCCAGCTATTCTGATTCTGTGCATTCTATGCACAAACTAGCTTAGCTGCTGACTCGAAATGGAGATTGGGAACAGAATATTTTTCAACCAAAAATTGTATGAAAAAAGGGCAATGTATAGCCCACAGAACTAGATACCCACCATCTCGCCATTTCCTCCAACTACACATTTCGAGCCAGCTATTCTGATTCTGTGCATTCTATGCACAAACTAGCCTAGCTGCTGCCTCGAAATGGAGATTGGGAACAGAATATTTTTCAACCAAAAATTGTATGAAAAAAGGGCAATGTATAGCCCACAGAACTACATACCCACCATCTCGCCATTTCCTCCAACTACACATTTCGAGCCAGCTATTCTGATTCTGTGCATTCTATGCACAAACTAGCCTAGCTGCTGCCTCGAAATGGAGATTGGGAACAGAATATTTTTCAACCAAAAATTGTATGAAAAAAGGGCAATGTATAGCCCACAGAACTAGATACCCACCATCTCGCCATTTCCTCCAATCAGACATTTCGAGCCAGCTATTCTGTTTCTGCGCATTCAAAGCACAAATTAGCCTAGCTGCTGCCTCGAAATGGAGATTGGGAACAGAAAATTTTTCAACCAAAAATTGTATGAAAAAAAGGGCCATGTATAGCCCACAGAACTACATACCCACCATCTCGCCATTTCCTCCAAACACACATTTCGAGCCAGCTATTCTGATTCTGTGCATTCTATGCACAAACTAGCCTAGCTGCACAAACTAGCCTAGCTGCTGCCTCGAAATGGAGATTGGGAACAGAATATTTTTCAACCAAAAATTGTATGAAAAAAGGGTCATGTATAGCAAACAGAACTACATACCCACCATCTCGCCATTTCCTCCAAACACACATTTCGAGCCAGCTATTCTGATTCTGTGCATTCTATGCACAAACTAGCCTAGCTGCTGACTCGAAATGGAGATTGGGAACAGAAAATTTTTCAACCAAAAATTGTTTGAAAAAAAGGGTCATGTATAGCCCACAGAACTAGATACCCACCATCTCGCCATTACCTCCAACCACACATTTCGAGCCAGCTATTCTGTTTCTGTGCATTCTATGCACAAACTAGCCTAGCTGCTGCCTCGAAATGGAGATTGGGAACAGAATATTTTTCAACCAAAAATTGTATGAAAAAAGGGCAATGTATAGCCCACAGAACTACATACCCACCATCTCGCCATTTCCTCCAACTACACATTTCGAGCCAGCTATTCTGATTCTGTGCATTCTATGCACAAACTAGCCTAGCTGCTGCCTCGAAATGGAGATTGGGAACAGAATATTTTTCAACCAAAAATTGTATGAAAAAAGGGCAATGTATAGCCCACAGAACTAGATACCCACCATCTCGCCATTTCCTCCAATCAGACATTTCGAGCCAGCTATTCTGTTTCTGTGCATTCAAAGCACAAATTAGCCTAGCTGCTGCCTCGAAATGGAGATTGGGAACAGAAAATTTTTCAACCAAAAATTGTATGAAAAAAAGGGCCATGTATAGCCCACAGAACTACATACCCACCATCTCGCCATTTCCTCCAAACACACATTTCGAGCCAGCTATTCTGATTCTGTGCATTCTATGCACAAACTAGCCTAGCTGCACAAACTAGCCTAGCTGCTGCCTCGAAATGGAGATTGGGAACAGAATATTTTTCAACCAAAAATTGTATGAAAAAAGGGTCATGTATAGCAAACAGAACTACATACCCACCATCTCGCCATTTCCTCCAAACACACATTTCGAGCCAGCTATTCTGATTCTGTGCATTCTATGCACAAACTAGCCTAGCTGCTGACTCGAAATGGAGATTGGGAACAGAAAATTTTTCAACCAAAAATTGTTTGAAAAAAAGGGTCATGTATAGCCCACAGAACTAGATACCCACCATCTCGCCATTACCTCCAACCACACATTTCGAGCCAGCTATTCTGTTTCTGTGCATTCTATGCACAAACTAGCCTAGCTGCTGCCTCGAAATGGAGATTGGGAACAGAAAATTTTTCAACCAAAAATTGTGTGAAAAAAAGGGCCATGTATAGCCCACAGAACTAGATACCCACCATCTCGCCATTTCCTCCAATCAGACATTTCGAGCCAGCTATTCTGTTTCTGTGCATTCTATGCACAAACTAGCCTAGCTGCTGCCTCGAAATGGAGATTGGGAACAGAATATTTTTCAACCAAAAATTGTATGAAAAAAGGGCAATGTATAGCCCACAGAACTACATACCCACCATCTCGCCATTTCCTCCAACTACACATTTCGAGCCAGCTATTCTGATTCTGTGCATTCTATGCACAAACTAGCCTAGCTGCTGCCTCGAAATGGAGATTGGGAACAGAATATTTTTCAACCAAAAATTGTATGAAAAAAGGGCAATGTATAGCCCACAGAACTAGATACCCACCATCTCGCCATTTCCTCCAATCAGACATTTCGAGCCAGCTATTCTGTTTCTGTGCATTCAAAGCACAAATTAGCCTAGCTGCTGCCTCGAAATGGAGATTGGGAACAGAAAATTTTTCAACCAAAAATTGTATGAAAAAAAGGGCCATGTATAGCCCACAGAACTACATACCCACCATCTCGCCATTTCCTCCAAACACACATTTCGAGCCAGCTATTCTGATTCTGTGCATTCTATGCACAAACTAGCCTAGCTGCACAAACTAGCCTAGCTGCTGCCTCGAAATGGAGATTGGGAACAGAATATTTTTCAACCAAAAATTGTATGAAAAAAGGGTCATGTATAGCAAACAGAACTACATACCCACCATCTCGCCATTTCCTCCAAACACACATTTCGAGCCAGCTATTCTGATTCTGTGCATTCTATGCACAAACTAGCCTAGCTGCTGACTCGAAATGGAGATTGGGAACAGAAAATTTTTCAACCAAAAATTGTTTGAAAAAAAGGGTCATGTATAGCCCACAGAACTAGATACCCACCATCTCGCCATTTCCTCCAAACACACATTTCGAGCCAGCTATTCTGATTCTGTGCATTCTATGCACAAACTAGCCTAGCTGCTGCCTCGAAATGGGGATTGGGAACAGAAAATTTTTCAACCAAAAATTGTATGAAAAAAGGGCCACAGAACTAGATACCCAACATCTCGCTATGATTTTTTCGGTACTTGTCTCACTGGGATAGGAACATTCAACAGTGAATATGTTGACTCGAATTAATCCTTTATAGTACGCACAGCCTGTCTGTAAGGACGATTATTGGAGTAAGCTGTCTTAAAGTTGCGGCCATTGACGCAGAATTTCGGTAGTGATTTTAAGAAAGTTCCAAACTTTGTATTTTCGAGGAGCTTTTACTGAAGTTCTGACAGTATCTGATTATAAAAATATTTATAACGACATGTTCGTATTGAATTACAAAATTGTTATGTCCCTATTGAAAAGCTATACAAATAAAACCAAGGGCACTTCCTTCCGGAACTTCGGCACTTATTTCTGAACTTGTACGAGTTCAGTTCCGTTCTTAACACAAAATAATCAGTGTCGACGGTAGGATTCTAAGATATTTTAAGTGTTCAGAAAGAATCCGTCTTAACTTGTACTTCAAGCCGTGTCGGGGTGGTGCCAAACCTTGTTGACATGAGAAAACTGGTAGATCAAATCGGTCATCGATAGACGTAGTCAGTTGCAGAATGGTTGATTCTGATCCCGATTCGGTGGTCAGGTAGAAGACTTCTTTCTTCAAGGATCCGTCCTTGGAGAAATTATGTTTTTTAGTGAATCCTTCTCAATCCTTCTCCGCATCCTTCTCAAACTAAACGACCCACGACGACTCGGTTCAAAAGTGACTATAGTCACACACTTTCTTGAGATTTGGAAACCAAGGACTTTCACTCCAATCGATCGTTAATGTTTGAATCCATAATTCACGAAACCACTACATTTCTGGTCAATCGCACAAATCAGGGATTAGTAGGAAAACCTTACAAAGGATTATCTCTTCCAGTAAAATTGATTCAAAAAACTAAACCGAACGCACACTCACTATTCAAATTATTGTTAGGCGCAACAATCCCAAGGGAGGCCAAACATAAATGGTCAACAAAGCCCTGAGCTGAGGTCAATCAAACCTCAATGGGTCATTGCCGTTCTGTGCGAATATAGGTACTTTCCCGGTTATACGCATCAATTCAGCAATAAAATGGACAGCTGCCTGCGTGCAGTGTGCCTGCCTGTCCCGTTGCAGGATATTCGGCAAACATTCCTAGATTGAATGATTCGATTTTTTTTGTTTTGTTTGTGATTTCGTACTTTTTTCCTATTCAAATAGAATGTCCTGCGCTGGGGTGAATGATGTTAGATAAACCGCATGCAGAAGGACCAAGATTCAGTTGCTGATTCAGTTGTTGGGTCTGGTGGTCAGAGGACTGCACACATCTTGGGCAGCATTAATTGCTGTGGCACACGTCATTTACATACATAAATCGAAGCGATAGTCGTCCCCCTACCCTTCGATGAATAATAATTAATGCTGCGGCGGCGGCGGTGGTGGTGGTTGGTTTATTTGTGGGATTGTCAAGGATTCCACGTTGTTTTGTGTTTCTATGACATTTTTCCTTTTTTTTTTTTTTTGTGTGAGTAAATGAGAAAGGCACGAATTGCTGAAGGATCATGGTTCCTTACGGTGCCGTTGTTTCTTTGTTTTGCCCTATTGTCCTTGGGCCGTCGCTAATCAATGTGTCATACACATGGGACGAATAATTGTTTATCGCTGTTTTCCCAGCGTTTTTGACTTCGCAGACCTCTGTGAGAGGCATGGCCGTTTGAAGTTCGTCATCGGATTGATGGAAAACCGTGAAAAATTTCATTGATTGATTTGAAAGTCATGATTCAATGAGTGGTAATAGAAGCACCGGCATCTGGAATGATGTTAAAGTGCTGCAACTGCTGGTAGGTATCCACTAGTTAGTTGCATGAGCAAAAATTCAACAGAGTATGATAGTCCACAAAAGGATTGGAATTGAATTGGTTAGGCTTGGTTGAAGGAAGTGTGGTAATGGTGTGCATCTTGTCTTTATTTTGCAAGTCATGGCGTGGCGAATTCCAGCGAAAAGGGGCAAAGAAGGGAGCTAGTCACCGACCAACCTCAAAAGAACCGAATGAGGAAAAGAAGGAGCTGATACTGGGTCACTCCGTAAAAATGTCTAGAATCTGACCTCCCAAATCTGTCCATCAAAGATGCCAGCCTCAAGTTATTGACACGTAAATTGGGAACAGCCATGACCGGTAAGCCAGCCGACAGGAAGAAGAATCTTCGCGAAAGGATTCCCACCCCTTGTTGGCTGCCCATCCAGTGGAACCAACAGTAGCACAGGAAGTGTGACATGTACTCTGAACTATTCTATGTAACAAGCAAGCTTTAGATCCATCAGTCAAAATGCCAGTCTCACAGAAGCACAAAACCGCTTAAAGAAGAACTCCAGAACGACGAAGATGATGAGATATTGCTGGAGGCTGCTGAGAAGAGTAAGTGAGCTATTGTTATCCCCAGGACCCGACAATCGGTTTCGTTGTCGAAGAAAGGCCTTGTCATAGCCTTGTACAGTTAGAAAACGATCCCAGCAACAAAACCGAGTCTAAGTCGGAGAATGACTTCATTGCCTTCGTTGACTTCGAGTCGGAGTTATGTGTATAAGCACCACTGGCCCGGCACAACTTCTACCATACTTCGAATCACTACTGCCGACTATGTTGCACCTACTCATCCAGCTGTCAAATATACGATGATGATCAGCCAGAAGCATATCCCTAGTTTAATGACTTTGCTCGAAGACTAGAGCATCTCAAGGCAGAGCCACTAGTAAAAGTGGATGAAATATTTAAATCAAGGACAAATCCCAACATTACCAGGCGTCCAGTGAAGGTCAAAGTGACATCACGCAGAAGGATTTTGTCGAGGAATCTTCAAAAAACGTCTTCCTCGCTTTGGATCCCAAGTACCGCCTAAAAAGTCATACTGCTTCATCTACATCGTGTTCATTCCCTGAGGAACCCAGCATCGTGTAGGCAATGATATTCCAACTCCATACATTTCTTATTGAGCCGTTTGAAGTTCAGTCCTTCACCGGCGTTAGACATCATGCTCCACCTGCTCCCTTCAGATATTCTTTGCAAGCAATGGGTTCCTAACTCGGCTATCCCATTCAAAGCTTCCTTACATTGGCCTAGGTATCATGAAGATCACTCTCTGAATGTATCTGGGATGCTCCCTTTCCTAAGGACAGATCAGGTGCGATTAGGAAAACCATGTCCCGACTGAAATCTAATGCAATACAAGGATCTTTGAGGATATTCACTGACTGTCAAGCGGGAATCAAACTCCTGGAGTCAGTCTCCTTTTCTTCAAAAGCCGCTTTAAACTGCCGAAGCCCTTCAGCATTCACCTAGGTATACCGGACGCTAGGCCACAGAGAAAACGCAGGAAGTTGCAAGGCTGACGATCTTACCAGCTTGAGTACGATCTACAGGATCTTGCCGAATTTCCGGAGCCTGGATATGCCCCTCGCTACACGCAAACTCTTGCTAAGGTTGGACGCTTTTAGTAGTACCAACTGTAGATGGGAAAATCTCCCTTCTAACAATATTTTAAGACAGATCTGGCCTGAAAAGTAGTGCGGAGTTAG
This sequence comes from Xylota segnis, assembly GCA_963583995.1. NCBI lineage: Eukaryota > Metazoa > Arthropoda > Insecta > Diptera > Syrphidae > Xylota > Xylota segnis. The sequence goes on from OY757237.1 coordinate 41,144,503, forward strand.
TTCTATGGAAGCGATCACAGATTAGCCACGATGTCGGTGTTCTCAATAGCCACTGTCTGACAGGCCAAGATCCCAAAGGGCTGCGCTTCTTTTCACATGACTTTCGCAGAAGTTGTAGCCTTGAAAAGGAGGGAATAATCTTTCCCTACCTCCTATCCACTTGTCCAGCTCTGTCCTATAAAAGACTACTCCATCTAGGAGCTCCTTTCTTTGACAACCGAGGCAAACTGGTGTTACTGAGCATCACGAGGATCCTTCGCTTCAATTGGTTTCGTTGTCTGGTAGTCAAATAGTGCAATCTGCGGCATCACAGTCGACCTTAATAGTCTTAGTGTGTCACCTACTCTAACCTAAACGTAAGCCTACTCACTTTTTCTAAACTTTCTATAAATCTCGCTCTCCTTTTACCAAGCCACAACCATGACAACGCTTTCTCTCATGGCTGATATAATTTGGGGTATCAGAACCTTTTTCCTAACAATTATACTCCCGGATGTTTGCCGCATGTTTGCGAAAAGTGGAAGCAGGACAATACGTTTATGATTTTCTAAGATTCCAAATCTGAATCCCTCATTCTTGTCTTCTTCAAAAACAAAATAAAAATCAATGAAGACTCATGTTTGCATTTCGATAAATCACAAAACTTCCCAGCATTCAAAAACTACGGGTAACCCATCACAGAATTGCATTTGCATAAGCAGCAGTCATTATCTAAAGTTCCTCCTTTCCCATAATTCAAAAAAATACGAATGACCCCCACCACTAAGCCAGTAAGGGTCATTACTTCCTGCATCAAATCAATTGCAGCCACCAAAGGAAGTAATGGATTGTATTTCATTTCCCCGCGATCAGCATAACCCGATCCTTCTCAAATGCCGCGCTGCGAAATTAAAAGTGCAAACACACACAGTACTCGCTAAACACCTTTCAAATTTACCATAAATTGTTGCATGAGCAACCCACTGTCAGCATCCAGGACATGCAGTCTAATAAAAAAAAACCACGCTCAACCCCTGACAAATACTCGTATTGTAAAAAAAAAAAAACCGTGGGTTCGAATCTGATCAAGGAAACTGAAAGGATAATGGGAAAAGGGCAAACACACAGAAAAAAATGTGACCCATGTCAAGACCCTCAGCATACATAAATAAGAGACAAACAGATCTGAATATAAAAAACGGATGTGTGCATATCAAAAGGATGTTTTATTAGTTCCAAGGATAGGGGTAAGTGAACGTATTGTACGAGCAGTGTATCCTAATTTCGCATACTGCCGACCCTGTGGAAACGTTCGTGAGACTTCACCAGGAGTATGGTTATTTTAATCGGCGGATGCATCTGCCGATTGATTTAAGGACAATTGGTAGGATTTTCCTACGTTTAAAAAAAAAATTGAGTGTTGTCCTCCCAGCGATTGTTAAGGAACGAACAGTGGCTAATAAATCATTACCCAATCGGGGGTATGATCCCTTGTTCCACATGCAACTTGATAGAGACCAGTGTGAAATTCATTGGCCATTTGTTATCATCCGGGCTTGTTGGTGTCTCTTACGATTTGAACTTTTAACCCTTCTTTCATATAATAAGGCGGATTGACATCACCTGCATGGATACTCGTAGAGGCTTTACAGTGATAGTGTAATGCAAGGTTTATACTTAAAAGTTAGTAGCGAGCTTAAGACACTTAGTAGGGAACTCTTCGGAATACAAGAAATTGGCTTAAACTCTAAAAGGTGGAAGCAATCGGATGTAAAGGGAGTTCTGTTCGAACATCCTTAAAGAGGATTTAGTAGATCTATGTGGAACCCAGCAATTAGTGGAACGTGTTACATTTGAAATGCTGACCTGTGCAGATCCATAGCCTTCCAGGACATTGAGGTACTGATAGGTTTGAAAAATGCCAGAGCAGGAGGGTCAGATGGGTTTTTTTGGCAAAATATCCACGCATCATCTGAGGTTTGTCCACTACTAAGGCTGGCTCAAATCGAGCTCATTTAACTGATATTGGAGCGGATTAAGGGGTTGTCCAAGCTAGTAATTGCAGCCTGGCTTTCATTGGAGACGGAGGTAGTACGACCTTTCCTCCTCCTATTTTCTACGATATTAGGATGGAATTCGTAAACAGATATCCTTACCTAATCAGTAGTCAAGGTACCATATATCCATGAACACCAACACTGAACTCATGATTGGTTTTAGAGTCATTCGTCAAAAGTTCGAGCTATTCCCCGACTTTTAACTCGGATAGAAGTCAAAGTTCAAACAAGGCAAGGCAGTCTTCCATCAAAATGCCAGCTCCGGCCAGGTTAATCCAATTTCCTAGTCCTTGGCGTCCAAAATGGCTTGAACTTTGAATTGGAAGTTCGATCTATCTTTTTAGCTAGAAGTGTTAGGGACCATTCTCCCAATGTGGTTGAAGGAGTGATATATTGTACAAGACACTGGACTAATGGCAGAGCCTCTAAATTCACTGATATCAGTATCCCAGCAGCACACATTCTCTTCCCTAAAACGAGTTTGTACCTATAGAAGTCAGATGATAGTGCATCGCTGTGTCGAAGGTCCTAAAGGTATGATCGCCAGATGAAGCATGTGAAGTTGATATACCAGCCATCGGACATAGACTGGATGTGGGTGCTCCTCTTGCCCCATCAGTCTTTCAACATTGCAGCAACTGCTGAAAAGGTTTCTGCTTGTCCTTCTTTTAAAACTGGCAGATGTTGTCTATGTCGCCAAAACATCTAAAAGTTTTTTCACGGCCACACCTCTCACGAGCATCTGACAAACACCCGAGAGTATAATTGTCATGAAAGTACTTTTTAAACAAAGAATTGCCCTTCGGTCAAGGCCCCTTCCATTCGCACAACTCGAATGGTTGTGAGAAGGTTGGCCCTGGGTCCCATCGACCTGTTGCGCCAAGTATTTAGATGTTCGCGTCTGTGGATAGTGAAGTCAAAACAATGGAAATCCTCTGATTCCTCTGTGGCCAGTCCACTCATGTTGAGCAGTCCAACGTTAAGTCTTTTCTTTCGGGTTTTTCTCAGCTTCTCGTCGGCAGTTTTTTGCTACTCTGAATGTCTCCCTGGAGTCTGTACCTTTCATATTTCGTTGAGTTTTATGTTATCCAACTCCTTGCGCAAAGGACGACTTAATTGATCCCAAAACACAATACATCAGAGGACTAGCTGCACTTACACATATAGTCAATGGACAGCTTCATGAAATAGAATCCTCATAGACAAGACAGAAGGACAGAACAGTCAAAGAGTTACAAGTCGGTTCCTATTGGAATTGGACATCCTCAACGTTCCTTCCTCTATGCACGTGCTATGTGCAGACTGACTATCAGATGCCAATTCTTGTACTCGATCATCGAACGACTGACCCAGTAAATCTTGTATTTTTTCAGCTCTTACCTCAGGCGAAAAAAACCAGATGTGCGAATGTCCCTTCAGACATTCCACAGGATGTGCACAAAAAAAAAAATCTCCAAAAAACCTATCAGCTATCCGTCACGAATACCGGGGATGAAAATCTTTAAAAAAAGGAACCTCAGGGGTGTTGTTTTTTTTTTCTGTCCATGGCGCAATACTTGAAGATCAGTCGCCGTTCCTTACCTGTTACCTAAGCACGAAAGCGGAGAGCCCTCGTTTTTTATCGAATCCCCGTTTCATATGATTTTCCCAGGCGGGTTTTTTTTTTTTTAAATGCGCAGCAGAACAATGTGTGTAAAAAAAAAGAAGGTCCATTATAAGAAACCGCTAGGCTGCCCTCTCCTCTTTATTCGGCCACTATTTCGATTGAGTGGATGAGGATGTTGATACCGCTATAAGGATCTTCTCATATATCAAACAGCAGAGGAACTGCCTCAGCGGGCATTTTGCGTTCGTGATTGAAAAGAGCTCCGATTTTGTAATAACAATAAAAGGGCGGTTTTTTTTCTCATTTTTTTGATGAGGTCCTTCTAATTACGCTCCTACTAGGGCATTCATAAGGAATCTACGGTGCGTCTTCGGTTACGGATAACGGGACTAATATTTGAAATGATCTAATGCTTGAGATGAAATGTAAGTGCCATGCGAACGTGATGGTGGATATAGCGCTTCACTTGTCCTTAGGATTGATGGTCGGTGGAGATGAAATAGGGTTTTGTTTATGAAAGGACAATACTATAGAGAGTCGTGTAAACTTTCTTTACTTTCCTTACTACACCCCCAATGTATGTATCTGCGATACAAATTCTGGTCCCTTTATGGAACTCTTTAGTCCGTCTGTACTCTGCCCGCCCAAAAACAAAAAAGAAAAAAAAAACTCAAATCAATCTATCAAATCCTTGAAGACCAACCATACGAAATTGAACAGATTATCTGTGAGATAAATTTTCCTTTAATGAATCAGTACTTTGTAACTCAGATTTCACGTCACGGACTTCCTTTTTCACGTTCCAACACTAGCATGTGTGTTACAAATTCCCCTTGCGTTTCAAATTAGAAACACATGTCCTTTACCGGAAGCGCAGTGGTCAGAAAATAGTCACAAATGACCCCAGTGAACATCCTGAAAAGTGAAGAAAAGAGAGAGAAAAAAGGAATAAACAAGTGGTCGGTTGCAACAAGTTACGCCTGTGATCCTGTGTTATCGTAGAGTTTCAAGGAAGATGTTTACAAAACATGTCCTTTCAAAACATGTAGTTTTTTTTGTTCCACAAGGGAACGTTTTCTACCTGCAAATGCGGAAGACTGACAGAAAAAAAGGGAAAAGACATCACACAAAACCAATTAGCAGTGATTTCACGCACTGCAAGGATTGCCTCTTGTGGTCAGATGTATCCTTTGGTGTAATTGTGTGGTTTTGTCTTCCCTTGGCAACAATGAAAATAATCTTTTTCTTTTCTGCTTCTGATTGCGGCAGAAGGCTTTGGGAACTTGCCGACTCATTGAATTCACTGTGAAATAATTGCAATCTAATTGGTCGATGATGGTCTTTAATAAATTGGTACCACCATGTTATTCTGCGGACTAATTTTCAGTAAAGGCACGTTCAAGAAGGCCTCAAACTCAAGGACACTCAAGAGACTTGAATAAAGTCATAAATTTGATTGCCCATCGTGCTATGGATCAGATCTGAGCAGCTTTAAAAAAAAATCTCTCATTCCAGGCTTGTCACAAGGTTAGGTTAGGTATGTGGGTACTAAAGCATCAACTGCTCACTTAGGCTGGGTTAGGTTGAGGGGCTGACTACAACATCCATCAGGTGGAAGCAGTCTTACTCGGATCTCAAACGGATCCATTGTGATCCTCTGTGTGGGATATCCGGGAAGCCGAGTGTGGCCCTCCTGAACCAACCCGATTTCGTGATGAATTTTGAGATGGTTTTAGGGGGTATGTTCACCAGTTCGGAGAGCTGGTTAAAAACTGTCTTCCCGAGGGTTTGATGCCTGATTTTGCTGAGACTTTGGCACTCGCAGGTCAATGTCACCACAGCCCTTGGGTCGCCATTTGATTGTGGCCTGTAAGGACGCCAATGAGAAGGCTCAGCTGTATTCTATTGAGAGACAGAAGATCTCTATTCATTTTCGCGTAGTATTGGGCTCAAAAAAGTCTCGAAACTCGGCAAGACCGGACCGAGCTCCACCTGGCGCTCGCCATGTTACGGAAGTCCGTAGAGATTCTGGAGGCAAGAATGGGCAGTAGGACAGAGTGGTCTGTCGAGAATCTTTCACTTGATTCTGAGGCCATTCTCGCTAGCTCATCGGCCCTCTCATTTCCATTGAAGCCCATGTGCCCCGGGATCCAGGAACCGTTTCACCAGTTTTGAATTGGATGTAGTGGAGGAGATGGCTTTGATGGCTGCCTGGCTGTCGATGTAAATGCCAATATTATCGTTGTTTTCCAGCGTGGATAAGCTGCTTACAGATAGTGTGCAAGGCAGGTATGAACACGGAAGGCATTATCTTCAACAAATCTGTCCCGCTGCTGTGATACACATACACGACATCGACATCATCGGCTGGCTGTCGTTACAGAACCTTTTGGAGAACAGGCGCAGTGAGTTCGTCTAGTAAGTGAAGGCAAAACCAAGTACCTGTTGTCTACCACTTAGGACATAGCATCACTATTGACAACATTAACTTCTAAGTGGGTAAGAACCAATATCAACTCCACTTACCCTAGGAAAGCTCTGCTACTTCGGTTTGGAGAATCAAAAAGGCTCTAAACTCTCTCTGTACCAAGATCTGGATGCAGCAAAAACATGTCTACTACACTGGCTCGGCCATATCTAGCGAAAGGGAAATAATGCTTCAGGATCCTTAAATCACATCACAGGCTCGAAACAACAACGAAAACTGAACCTCCGTTGTAAGTATCAAACTATCGCAGATACAGAGCGCTTAGTTTGGAGAACTGAAAGGAACGTCCCTGGAAGTGACAGGCTGTCAGGTCACAGGGTGTCAGGAGGCTGTGAAGTGAAGAGAGTTGGCAGTCTTTTACCACCTTTAAGTCATGAGTGTATAGCAGTACTTTTGGTGACGCCTAACCAATGGATATATGAACTTCGACGGATAAGGCAGGTTTACTTGACCACATTTATGGTGGAAGTATTGAGAGAATATTGAGAAACTGTCACCGTCTGTCATCTATCAACGTAGGTATGCGACGAATTTTATAGGACAGTTCTTTCCTTGGACATGTTGTTGAAAAGAGAAATATCCTTCTAATTATTACTCCTGTCTTGCCCACCGATTGAAATTGTTTAAAGGACTTGACGTCGCCACCATGGACACACATGTGTATACACATATCTGTGTCCACAATTAAGTTGTAGGAAATCCGAAATCACGCTCGTCGATCACTTCGTACACAAAAGCTAATTCCACAATAAATATACGCTCGTCCGCAATCAATCGTCAGCCAACAGGCTACCACTTAATGGGCGATGGCACCTTTGCCTTTGCTAACACAAAACGTCTCGAATGGTGTTTTGCAGTCCGTGACGCTATGGATGCAGCTCCTTCCCTCAAAACTCTATAAACTCCTGCCTGACTGGCGGTGATTGTTGATTTGACAACTGCGGAAGTCATGTTCGCCAGATTCATGCCGCAGATTGAATCGAAAAATCGAAAAATGAAAATCTGATTCGCTCACATGTCAGGCAGCCATAATGCGCAACTATTCGCCAATAATTTCGGAGCGATCCTCACTTTTCGGCCCACGCTCTAATTCCCAATGTGTGACGCCAATTATTTCCGAAATTGCTAAGCAATTGGGAGAGCTCCTTGCCTGCTACCTTCCGCCATCGCCTCCTCCTCCTCCTCCTCCTCATTACACAAACAGACATTTAGTTGTGCACGGCGAGAGAGCGGGAGGGCGGGACGGCGGTCGGGCGCGCGTGATTTTCTAGGCTTGGTTGAGGCGAGCGACCAAACCAGTCTAGTCTAGGCCGCGGTTCTTTAATTTGGCTGACACTGATCCTAGCTTTGTTTTTAAATATCACTCATCCTCAGAGCGCTCCGAAGCAGGTCTCATCTTCGGCGTCGTCGTCGTCGTCGTTATTTCCTACTGCATCACGTTTCACAGCCACCCGAGATTTTGACTTTTGATAAAAAAGACCAAAGAAGCGGGAAACCATTTGGGCAAAATAAACAGAACGAGTAGACTGTGCCTGGCCTGGCCTGGGCACATGGGAACAATCCGAGATTCATTCGCTAAAAGGGACCGCAAATAACCACCAACCCGAATGCACTAGGCGAGCCAAGAAGTTCACACAAGTTGGGCAATTTTTTTTTTTCTTTCATTTGTCCGTCGTCCGTCGTCCGTCGTCCACCGTTTATCGTTCGTCGTCGTCGTCGTTGTCTTTGTTTTCCATTGTTGGTTGGTTGGAACACAACGATAGTCCACTTCAGAGTCCAGAGCTGGGTCCATTGCGCAATAAAATTTCATTTGTTGCCCCACTCGTCATGCAATGGACGCAGCGACACGGCCAGAATGAACCTGCACTAGAAGGTACTAGAGCATGGTGCTGCTGTAGCACTCATCGTGAAGGTTTTGCTAACCACGCTCGCGCAATGGCTCGGATGCATGAATGGTTGCGGGTTATTTATATCATCGCCTTCCATCACCGAGATGTGGCATGACAAAATGTTGACCCCATGTGAAAATCCAGGAGCTCTGTGCCTGCCGCCACCGACAAGGTTGCACTCGTATATGCAACATCTTTTGGGGGAGTATCTACGCGCCTCTAAGTCATCTCTGAATGTGTTAGGCTCTTGCTGCGCTAAATGGTCTTTGCCGGTTGACGGTTGACAGGTGGACTGTTTTAGTGGTAAATTCGTTATCAATCCCGGTAAATCGAGAAGTACCAAGGGGAATGGTTGGACCCGAGACTATGGGGAGAATATGCTTTCACAAGTGCACCAGGACCAGCCACGCGGATGCAAAATGTCAGTGTGCGCTACTGAATTTGATTTTCGTCAGCGGCAACTGGAGGAACATGATTTTTTCGGAAAGCAAAATTAAAACAATGTGATGCCTATCACTTTGGACAAATTCCGGCATGATGTCGGAAAACGTGACGAGTGTTGCGCGCGCTTGTACTACAATATTGTGTGACGGTGCAGCTGCGAAGACGGTAAAACGAATGGCAGTGCTGTTCATACGAGTACATAGTGCAGGTCTCTTACATCACTCACCCACAACAAATACCTATCCGTCCGTTTTGCATGAAATTAATGCCAGAACACGATTGTAATGCCAGAAAAAATTCTGCTCACAAGTGATGTATTCTGACCAAAGGAATGGTTGACCTAAAGGTGCTAAAAGTCTGAAATCTGGACCCTAATCCACCACAGACCACCATCTTCATTTGGAAGCATTTACGTATGCATACTCTTTTGCGAATACCTACTTGTAGGCTTATAAGTTCCGGAAGCCCCTTGCAGAAGTTTCACGAGGCTTACGAGATCGAAAAAATCTGCACGTGATTTACCGGAAATCTTCGAGTTTCACGATTCGTGCAAGGACCACGTATCACGACTTTCTCCGTACGAGACTTAAAAGTTTTACGATTTTTAAAGGGGAATCCACTAGAGAACTGGTTTGTCTGAATGAAGTCCTTGCCTTATGACGACTGCTGGGCAAACTCTCATACTCTTTGAGATAATGAACTGCATTTCCATTCCCGATGAACTCTCAGATAGTTAAGCTAAACGACCTTTGATGCCTCTAAGGAGGATCCATACAAAGCTTGGTTGTCTAATGGGTTGTTGTGGTACGTGGACAATCTACCCCAGTTGGCTCTGTTGAAGTAAAAAAAAAAAAGTAAAAGAATTCTCCCTGTGTGACCACTAAGACAGCGTGATTTACAAATAGTAACATGCTCCGGTACACAAAAAGCCACGGTTTGTCAATCTAGCCCATCTAAACCCTCTTAACCAAGATTTAGATCAGAAGTTCAAACAAGTCAGGGAGTATGCAGATATCAAGATGTTTCAGCAAATGGGAAACAGGACACTAACTCGAAAATGGAAATCGAAGGAAGGAAGCAATACACGACTATGTTGGTGTGAAAGAAATGGCAATCTTGCAATAGATTTCAAAGTTAATACGAGAAAGAGCACTGGGAGACCGGTCCCCATTCAGTGCTGCTTAGCCACAGAATGTCCATTTGATGATACCTTGAGATGGTCTCAGTATTGTGAAGTTGCATACATGGGCTTTACGATCAAAAAAGTCCTGTGGTTCGTTAGCACTTTGAGGTGTTTACCCTACCTACCTTAGCTGATATCAAGCAGCTGCATAAGTGGAGCTATCCGAAGAGTCTAGAAGTGGTCTTACTTTCTTCTTAAAGTATGTGTTCTAGTTCAGTATTTTTGTCGCCTAGAAATGGCTCCCAACCACGACTGGAACTAATAGCTATTACGAGCAATTTACACCTTCTGCTTCAGGCCACGGAACTCCTTTTGGTTGGAGTCTAACTCCATTTTGATACGTGCTTGAGGGAAAGCAGTATACATACATTGGTGTCATCCAGTTCATTGAAGTGAGGTCCACACGAGTGGCACACGAATTCATTGGAACGTAGTCTGTCTAATAAACGGTTAACTGACACCACACGTACACTCAATGTCAAACAGCTGCTGAATCAATAACTACCAAACAATAAGCCTGGCCAACACCGGCTACTTTGTACTACACTATCAGAAGCAACGTCTGAAGACATGTTCCATTCACCTTATTCCATCAGCTCACCCACTATACTATGTTTGTTTTGTCCTGACTGCTTTGTACCATTTAGCAAAAAAAAAAATCTAAAAAGCGACGAAAGCAATAATAACAAAGTTCAACACGAATTACTACCAAATTTGCAAACGTCTTGGCAATTCATCTCTGTCCACATGGGCACTGGTATCGAGGAATGGTCTGGTGTGCTGGTGTGCTGGTGTGCTGGTGTGTTGGCCCGCTCCTAGTCGCGCAGCGCAACTGGTTGCCCCGGCCCTCTTCACGATGCATATAGTATATATTCCCCGAAAGCTGGCCATATGTTTTGTTAAAGTAACTCACGACCATTAAAGATGTGTTCATGCGCCGAGATTTGTGTGATCTGCTGTGCTGGAGTACACCACTGTTCTGCTCCATTCGATTTGGAGTTGGATCTTCTTCTTCCACTTCACTCATCGTGAAGTTCCTTTCTCCGACTGTTTACTACTCCTAGTGTCAGTTTGTTTTTTGTTTATTTGTAGACCGAAAGTCATTAAGTTATGCTCTGGTTTTAGTTGTGTCCTTGTTTTGAGGAATGCTTTCGTGTTCATTAACTCATTTTGGTATTATTGAGCAACAATTTGAAATTAGACTTAAGCGTCTAACTATCTAAGTGTTAGCTACTAGTTTAAACGTGTAGCTTATGTCGATTACATCACTGCTCAGCTTTATGCAATAAAAATGAAAATAAGTGGATGAAGGACATCAGCGAAATAAAGGAAGGTGAAGGTGAAAGGTTCTGGCTTTGATGGAGCTACCTCATGCTTAGAATGGAATTTGGGAGGAATAGACTATGAGACAAAACGCCTATAAGGTCACAAAAGATAGATTTGGATTTGAAGGTGGATATCTGTAAGATTCTTCAGCTTGGAACTCAGAATGATTAGTGTTTTCTGTGACCAAGAAGCAACAATCACAGAGACTGCGTGTGTCCTGAAAACTTAAAGCTACAAGCAGGAGTACGAACCAATGTTTAGTTTGTTTAATTCCAAGTGGATTCCAAGTAATGAAACCCAGTGTATGCTTGCTTGTACGTCTCCATTCTTAGCTAGAGTCTCGAGATTGCTTTAAGAAGTACCTTTTGTAGAACTGATTCGAGATTGGTTTACTCGTAGACAGTCAAATCCGAGATCCCAGCTTTTAACAGACGAAAGTAACATCTATTGTCCTGCGTCAGCACTAGATGAATGCACCCTTTACTGGGGCTAGTCCAGGAAGCGAAATCCAGTATAACCCATTTTATTGGAATTTCTTTGATCATGACAGCACTTTAGCAATGAGGACCTTACAGTATTAGCACTCACCACATCAGCACCAACGATCTGGCACCTAATCGGAGCAAAAGCAGAACCATATCAGAGGAAATGATCCGGATTTTGGTCCTTTCTACAAGCATTGCAGACAGTGGTTTTTCCCAAGCCTACCATTCCAATAAATTGTCTACAGTCTTCTCTGCTGAGAGACAGCAAGAAAGATGGTGATTTCTTATAGGCGTTCGCGAGCATATGTTTGAGCTTCCTGCTTTGTGGAGAGCCATGTCAGACACTATTGTGTTCGTAAGACGATGATTGGGTCATCAATGGAGGCTTTGACCGAGGACGCTCGACGCTAAACGCTGTATGATCTAAGGCAAGTTCAGGTCCTGAGAAATCATCCTCTAAGCCTTGATTAGCAATCCCTGCGACCCAGATATGAGTCAGAAAAATCGGTCTTGCAAACAATTTTAAGGAGTTCTTGTATTTTCTAACTCTTTTGGAACGAGGTTGCAGAGTTCAGCAAGACCCTGCACCCTCCTTAGCAATATAGTCGGTAGCCATTAGGATGGGTCTACGCTCTAAAAACTGAGGCATGCTTTCTTAAGAAGTTTCGAAGTCTAGTGTTGTTGGTCTTCACAAAAACAGCAGTACCGGACCTTTCACTAGTTTTAAAGCCAATCCCCTGAAACTAATACCATTTGACATAAATCTGAAACGTTAGAGTGCTAACCCGAAATTTCTAATCTTCTACACCGATGACCAGCCATCTGGAAGAGTTCCTCAAGTATGATTGATGACGAATAAGGAATTCATAATGAGCTACAAGCTCATTGATATTTTTTCAAGAAGCAGCAGGATTCTTCCAAAAGGGCTATGTCCGTCGCAACATGCAAACTCTTGCTAATGCTGGACCCCTTTAGTAGTAGATGGGGAAAGCTCCCAAGCTACAACATCTCAAGACAGACCTGGCCTAGGCTTGATCTAAAATGAAGAGTTGGTTCTATTCAAGCGATCACAGATCAGCCGCGTTATCGGAGCTCTCACTGGACACTGTCTCAGCCGCGTTATCGGAGCTCTCACTGGACACTGTCTGATAGGACAATATGCCAGAAGGCTGGGATCTTTTCATATGATTTCTGCAGAAGCTGGGTGAATCTGGAGGAGGAAGAAGCTGTTCTCCACTTCCAACGACAAAACCATCGACCTAGTTGGAAAAATGAAGAAATGGATTCTAGAAGTGATCCTAAGATGAACTTTCTAACTGAAAACTGCTTCTCAAATATCATCTCACAAAATTTGGTGTTAACCATGGACACGTGCAGATTATGCGTTGAGGACACTGAAATTGCCAGTTAATTTTATGTGAATGTCTTGCCAATACTCGGACTGAGCTCCTTGGTAATTTTAGCAAGGCTTTACCTCGTCCTTGGATATCTCCTACTTCTCAGCCCACACAATCCTAAGTTTTATTCATGAACTCGTTGAGTTGAACTCCATTGCACGGCTTGGTGCCTTTTTAAAAAAGTTTTACCAAATCATTGACAAATTGTTGGCCAAATAGGTATAACACGGTGCTGGAAGGTGCTGGTGGGCCATCTGTTGGTTTCTTTTTAAAAATGCGAAACAAAAACATTGCTCACTATTTTCAACAATTGTTGCTTTATTTAAAAGCATCAAACCTCCGGTTAGTTATAAAAATAAGCCTCAGCTGGCTTGGCTTGGTCAACTTGACCAATAAAGGGTTGACCAATATAGAGCTTGAACCGGATCTGGATTGTTCTACTAGCATCGATTTTTAAAGGCAATCCACAAACAATAACTCCACCGACCTCAGACAGATGGCGCTAGCTTTACAAGGTGCTGCCCAATGTTAAGAGGACTAAGAGGACTGGCAGGTCAAGTGTGGAATCGTACTAATGGAGATGACAAAGCAGCTCAGCACTATGCTACATCCCAGGCCAGAGGTTCCAGAGATTGTATATATTTCAAGAAGTTGCAATGCTAATGAAAGAAGCACAAAGAAGCGTACAGCTCTTTGGATTCTGTTCAAGTTGTGAGTAGGCCAAGCTACGGATAAAATGGATAGACAAATGCCTCGACTTACAATATATTGAGACAGATCTTGCCGAAGCTAGATCGTAAACATTAAAGCAATCACAGATATAGATTCGCCATCGAACGGAAAGGTACATCCTTCACTGATGTACTCTTAAGGTTTTCAAGGATACGCGGTACCCTTTATACAATCTGTCAACCCTCTTGCGCATTCGAATTGAGAAGTGAAAGAAAGTCCTACGGTAAACTTCAGGATGGTTTTGTTGTTGTTTTTTTTTTTTCGATTCCAGACCTCAGTGGCCGATACAATTATTTCGTGAGCTTACACTTTTGTTAGTGCATCCCCCCCTCCATCATCATCATCATGATCGTCGTCATCGTTCTCCAAATGGCGGCGTGGCGGCGTGGCGGCGGCCCAGCGGTATAGTGTTATATAATGGAGGACCATCCTGAAAGATGACTGCAAGTGCGCAAACACTGCAGACTAAATGTTCACAGTAAACAGCGCCCCAGTACGTGATGAAGAAGTCATACAGACCAGCACCTTTTCCATCCTCTTCGGCTTCTTCATCTTCCTCTGCAACCCAAAGCAAGAGGTATTTTCCAAGTCGATCCACCTGGAAGCATACCAAAGAGAGTTTGACGTCAATCGTCTTTGCATTGAACACTGTCCCATGGTGGTGGCGACTGAACCATTTGTATCTCTTCTGGCCACAGACGTGAACAGTTTCAATCTCCGAACTCATGCAATGCAACCACTTCGATCTGTCGCGTCGTCCTCGTCGTCGTTGTCGTTGTCGTCGTCATCGTCGGCTGTGGCTCTGGCTGGCTGGCTGGCTGACTGGGTGGAGAGCTGCAATACTGTCCGATAGTGGTGTGTTCTCTGCCATAGCAGCGTTCCAAACGGAGATATTTCGAAACGAAATGACCCGACTCTCTGGGATGACAACGGTGATGACCACTTTCAGCCGACTATTCGGATGCGCACAGCTAGACAACCACTCGTGGTGCATTAGAGGAAAAATTATTTCTGTAAGAATCCCTATGAAAAATGCAGGAATAAAGGTTTACAAGATTTGTTCGTGCTTCTCGTGCATGGAGAGTTCCTCACTCCTCTGTCGGGGTTGTGGTTGGTCGATGCCAGTCAGGGATGCAAACTCTAGATAGCACTTTGGAGCTTGTCGCTGGGAGGATGGAACCCCTGGGTACGTCAGAGGCTAACGGAATTTGTATTTGGCTATTGGATATTTATGAGTGGAGAGGACATGTTTTCGGGAAAGAATTCTTTGCCGATTGAGACTACTACATGACGATGACATGGAAATCATGTCGTCATTTCCGCTCCACATCTGTTGCTAGGTTCACATTGTTGCCACCGAAAAGGGAGAAAAAAAAAAACAACGAAATGCTGGATGTGGATGCAGATTCCTATGGAAATGAGTTAGTTCGATGGCAAGTGAGTTATTGGCCTCGGGGCAAAATTTCATCAAGTGGCTTCGGTGCGAAGTCTTGGTTGAGAATATGGACTTTTTTTTGATCAGGAAGCCCAAACTAGAGTGGTGGTCTGTTATAGTTTAAGAGAGCTTCGATGTCACTGCAACTTGTCAGGTTAAAGGCGAGAAATCCACTTCGACTGTCCTGTGTCAGATTTACTTGATGTGACTAATGCATTGCCTTATAGGCTTAAAAGCCAATCTCGTGTCAAGTAGTTCGTTTGAGATAAGGATTAGACTACAGTGCAGGGTACGGCATCGTTGATCCGAATTGTCTGAGTATCAACTCTTATAAAAGAATTGGAGCATTGGAGTCCTGAGAACTGCTCATACAAAGTGAGTGACAGTGAGGTACCCATCACGAAGAAATACTACCGAACTGCAAGTACGAGCGAGTCGAACGACTATAGCTGGTCGTTAACCATATTTTGGAACAACTTTGGCAACAGAGTCCTATGGGAAATTCAATGAAAGCAGACTGTCTAAATGTCACATTATAAGTCACTAGTTTGAGATACAACAGCCACAAGATCTACCTTGCTCCTAGAACAGCATATCAAGTTCAAGATATTCTGCAGTTTTGTCAAAAGCAAAGAATCTGGCTACACTGATAAGTTATATGGGCACACTAATAGCCCAATCGGAGAACCGCTCTATAGTAGGTTTAAGGTTGCAGTAACACCTTTAAAAATGAATAAGTTCACGAGCTATCCAGAAGACACAACATTTCGCTTGAAACTGTGAGGAAAATCATATTTTGTTCCGACTCCCAGTCACAGAAAGTGGAAGCAGATCAAGGGCTACATGACCGACTTAAAACAGGTCAACAACAAATTATTCCTTCCATAGCCTGATGCAGAATGTTTTTGGTATAAGTTGTCACCATTGGACAAATGGAGCATGTAGCTATATTTGGTATATAAAGGGTGACCAGATAGCAATGATACTTTTTCCGAATGCTATATTTCAAAATCTGTCAAAGTTACCAATGACTTTCAGCTGTCAAAACTTTCAGTATGATTTGCCATTCTATTAGGTATGCATTGTCTTACGGTTTTGAAAGTGCTGCTCAATTGTAAATACGCAACGTGAACTTCGTTGTGAGGTCGGTCGTCATCATGGTTTTAGTGTGCACGTCCGATACTGGCCCAGAAATGTAGATTCGCTGCCAATCAGTTGAATTGGGTAGCGCCAAAGAGTCAATCCGGCTTATTTTCCAGTTGGATTTGGGCCTACATCCGTATGAGATTGTGCTGACACATGGACTGAGGCTGGACGACCATAGACAATGCCGTGAGTTGGCTAATGTTCACTGAAAATATTGTCTCGAGATCCGGATTTTGGCTAATAAATCATCTTTCTGGATGATGCCCAATTTTGGGTCAGGGGCTATGTCAACAAGCAGAATTGCCATTATTTGAGCGGCGAACACAATCTACAAGTGTTGCCCAAGCATCACTGCATCCAAAAAGATTGACTGTTTAGTGCTGTTTATGGCATGGAAGCATCATTGGACCTTATTTCGAAAATAGGAGGAGTCTCAGGTATGGAGAGATGTTAACCGACTTTCTGTGGCCGCACATATTTGAACGAGTCATCAAAAATTGGACCAAGCACTGCCACCAAAGCCGGGGCAATCATTTGAATGAGGTGCTATTTTACACATAATGGCATGAATGTATCTACAAAATAAAGCTAGAATCCATTTCATATCTCCCACCGTTATTATTTTATTTAAATTTGTTTTCCTATCGTTCTTATCTGGTCACTCTATATATTCGACGTCGCTAGGAATGCAATCGCAATCAAGTCTGGGAAGACATCTGTTCTTTCATCAAAGTTTTGGGCCACAAGGAATGTACTGAGGTTTCCATAGTCTCTGTATGTTACGTATACGCCTGAGTAGAAACGCTGACAAGTCCATGGCTAAAAAGATCCGACCCCCGGATAACAACAATTTGCCGAACCGAGTCTATGTACACCATTGACACAATCAACCTGTTGCGGCACTCGATCGCACCAAAAACAGTCAAAACAATGCCTCCGTTCCCAATCAATCATTCAAGGACGAAGGTTTCTGTGTGAACCTACTTCTATGAAATTCCATGTTTATTCCTTAAACCAATTGTAGGTACCTCCGAACACTCGTTTTCCGGGAGTCGCTTCAAGTGGTAGACACATTTAAACGAGAACACAAACTGTTTGGCTTAGAACATTGTTACCACAGATTTATGCAACAATTTGCACGATTTATATATTCGCCGTCCCGGTGTTTAGCTGTAGATTACATATTCCGAATTGTACACAATGACCAGCGCAATCTGATCACGATTGTGGAACCAGTGACTGGGAGGACAACTTTGTTGTTAGGTAACTTTTACAGAAAGCAGTGAAGAAAAATATACAAATAAGCATCGGGAGTGATGCTGTGCTAGACGTGCACAAGTTGCAGCAATCTGTCAATTAGTCTCTCTTCTAAGAAGGAACGAAGGTGCAAAAGGGTGTTCTGTTATAAGTTCGAATTTGGATGCTCTAGACAGAGCTTCTGACGAAATCAGAAGGGCATCTGGCCATCTCAGATTCCAAGTCTCTTGATATCCTAAAACCATAAAACCAGGAACAAAATAAGTAACCAAAGTGTTACCATGGAATTAGAGCCTTGACGTCCTGCAAAATGCTGCACAGAGGACCCATTCAATCTGGATAAACTTTTTGAAAAAACTTTTAGGTGTTGTCTGGGATCGAACTTCGAACCTGTGGCTCCAATGCACTTAAAGCTTGAGCCTACATTCTCATGATTAAGAAGTTTTGAGTTTCTTCAAAGAGTGTTGACATGTTGAAGTCTTTAGGAAAAGGATTTTTCAATAAGGACATAACAGTTTTGTATTCAAGTAAAATACCGAACTGTTGAGACATCAAGCTGAAATTTATTTCACATATAGTACACATGTCGCGTATAAGATCCTATATGGCTTCCGGCCCGGCAGATCGACGATCGACCAAGTTTTCACGCTAAGGCAAATCTGGGAAAAGACCAACGAATTTCAAGTCGAGACCCACCAATTCTTCATCGACTTTAAAGCCGTATACGACAGCATTCATCGTCTTGAGCTCTATAAGGCGATGGCCGAATTCGGAATCCCGGCAAAATTGATCCAGCTGTGCCGCGTGACGCTGGAAAACACGCGGTGCAATGTGCAATTTGGGAACCGCTCCTCTGAACTGTCGTGTGACTTCTTCAATCTAGTGCTGGAACAGATAGTGTGCAGGGCAGGTGTCAACACGGAAGGCACTATCTTCAATAAATCTGTCCAGCCTGCTGGGATATGCAGACGACATCGACATCATCGGTCGCTCCCAGCGTGCCGTTATAGAAGCTTTCACGGCAATTGAAGAAGAGGCGAAACGAGTTGGCCTTGAAGTAAATGAGGACAAGACCAAGTACCTGTTGTCAACAAACAAAGAAGCATCGGTCCACCGCCTAGGACAAAACGTCACTGTTGGCAACAGTAACTTTGAGGTAGTTAGGGAGTTTACCTACCTCGGAGTAAATATCAACTCCACGAACGACACCTTAGTGGAGATTCGACGAAGACTTACTCTAGGAAACCGCTGCTACTTCGGTTTGGCAAAACAAATGGGTTCAAAACTCCTATCTCGGAAGACGAAATGTATGCTCTACAAGACTTTAAACTGCCAGTTCTGCTATATGGAGCCGAGTGCTGGACGATAAGCAGGAAAGCAGAGCACATGTTGGGCACTTTCGAGAGAAAAATTCTTCGTCGAATTTTCGGTCCAATATGCGAGAAGGGCGAATGGAGGAGAAGATATAACCGCGAACTCTATGAGCTACACTGGCTCGGCCACATCGAGCGAATGGACAACAATGCTCCAGCAAAGAGGATCTTCGACTCACAGCCCCAGGTTCGAGACGACAAGGAAGACCGAGCCTCCGTTTTAAAGACCAAGCTATCGCGTATGCCAGAGCGCTTGGTCTGGACAACTGGAAGCAGCGTGCCCGAGATCGAAGAGAATGGAAGCCTACCGTGTCTCAGGCAGGGACTCTTCACGGGTCGGGAGCCCGTTAAGTAAAGTATAGTTCATATGCTACGCTTAACTATAAAATTCCATCCGATTCATATGATCTTCACACAAACCCGTTTTCAGCGATTGATTTTTGGAGCCAATTTCCCATATCTCTTCCACACATATCGGCTGGAACGTTGGCAATTTCGCTTTCAATACTGTTCCTGAGCTTTTATTAATACAACCAGCGACGTAGCCCCATAACAAAAAATCCAAACTGGTTGTTTTCGAGATTACACGATTACCAAACTTTCGTATTAATAGATCAATTGGTTGACCAGGTGTGTGGCATGTGGCATCATCCTGTTGAAACCACATATCAATGATGTCGAGACCATTCAGTTCTGGCAAAACATAGTCTTCCAACATGGCACGATAGTGAACTCAATTGACCGTTCAGGCATGAAATCCACACCACAGAGTTCTTTTTTGTGGGTGCAATGGAGTCTCTGGAAGGACATATGGGTTTCTTGCTGTCCAATAAGCCATCCAATAATGAGTTTCATCGCGGAACATGATATTCTATGAAATTCAGGATTTTCTTCAAACTTTTGCAGAGGCCAATCGGACAAGTTCGTCATTCCAAATGATCAAGATGTTTCAGTTCTTGAGTTCATTTGATCTTGGGTATGGGTGAAACCTGGAGGGTGACCGCCACTATCACGAGAAAGCTGCAAACGTTCGTCAATAGGTGCTTACGATATATCTTTAGGATTTTCTGGCCAAACCGTATCTCTAACGCACAACTCTATCAGAGAAGGGGCCATGAACCTATAGGCACAACAATACGACGACGAAAGTGGCAGTGGATTGGACATACTCTCCGAAAGGGTGACAGGTCCATAGCTAACCACGCTATGCAATGGAACCCGCTTACTCAGGATGGCAGGATACGCGGCGGTCGTGGCGGTATGTGGCGCAGAACAGTTGAGAAGGAAGCACGGCCGCTGGGAAAGAGTTGGGGAGAACTGAAACACATTTCCAGAAACCGCACACGATGGCGCGTAGGCCATCGGGATACAGGACTTAAGTAAGTATGGGTGAAACCCAAGATTTCTTCGCCAGTGGAACCACCCTGCGTCGCATTTTGAAGAATAATTTTCATTTTATTCGTATAAAGTGCAACTGAGTCAAAGAATATTGCCCACAGGCCCTCTACGTCGCTTGGAATATGGCCAAACAGCCTCTCGAATGGTTGACACTAAAACTAATTTTTGGAAACAAATTTTGATGGCCGGCGGGGCTTGATTCGCACTACCTGGCGCCGTTCAAATCAAAATTGTCTCATTTGGGGAACGGAGAATCTACACCAGACTGTTTGGGCCGATGTTTGCGCTAAAACCATTTTTCTTCAGAGAAGGCGAACCAATCGATGGGAATCACTATCGGTGGATGTTGGCTCATTGTATCTGGCCACGAATGAGTAAAAAAAGTTCTGGACGGTTACAGATTTCAACAAGACTGTGCCCAATGCCACACTGCAAATGAAATAATGCAGTTTCTGCACCGAAAATTCCCTGGACGTGTGCTGTCAAAAAATGACGATATTGGCTGGTCACCCAGATCTCCAGACTTGAATCCTTTTTTTTTGATGCGCTGGATAGGTGAAATCCTTTATGGATACTCTGTAGTGCATGCTATGAGTTATGCCAGACCCCATGCTCCTGCATTCCAGCTGCGGTACCGCGAGGCATGCCTTCGCAGGGGGCAGGTATTCCTGGGTTATCTTCTAGGACTCGCGGCGATGATGTTGTTGGCGATGTCCCATGCTTCCCTCGTTGATAGCAAGAACGATATCAATCTCCTTGATGTTATAGCGTTGCCCGTCTCTTGACTTGAGGCCTCCGGACTTATTTTTCTGTGGTTATTTAAAAAACAAAGTGTATGTCAGCAAGCCTCAGACCATTGACGACTTCAGGGCAAACATTCGTTCCGAAATCTTCGCTATACTGCCCGAGGTGCTCGAAAAAGTGATGGAAGACGCAGCGAAAAGGTCACTTTTTGCTTGAATTGATGTTGAATCCAAATGAATTGTAAAGGATCAGATGGAAATCGGTTGTTTCTTTAAAAAAGATAAAAGATGGCGCAAAAAATTTACTGAAATACAAAATGTCTTAGACATGATCCAAGGATCCGCCTTGCTTCTGACATAAGGTGTACATTGGTTTAACTTCTCTCGTTGCTAAGCGTTTGTCCTTCAAATACTCATTCGGATACCCTGTTCAGAGAAGAATCATACTAAACATGACCCTGTTCTCTTATCCTAGGTGTCGCCTAGTATCTCAGAATTTGTTACACTACTGTCATACGCACTGTTACTATAACTAACATCACCAAGGACGTTATTACATTTTTAGAAATCCATTCTCCATTTACATAACCACGTACGCGTTTGTTACTTAAACAATTATCCTTCCACTATCTTTCGATCCGATAGTGGATGAACCTCACGTCCTCATCCATGCAATTATAGTCCAATAACACACATGTATGCATTTAAATTGATTTAACACGTTAGTATGATTTACTCTCCACTATTCCCCAACGTACAGGTACAAACAAAACAACAAAACGGCCAAAACATACAGGCCAACATATCGCACATAGTACTCGTGTGAGTACCTAACCCATACAACAAAAGTTAGCCGCATGAATGGATCCAACAGGATGAGTCCATGTCGCCATTCGCATCCAAAGCAACCTGTTCACTTGGACAAGTTCCGTGTTCGCAGAGTACGCGCCGTGCTTCAGATTTTGTAATGAAGATGAAGAAATATGACTGAACCATCTAACGTCTCTAATTATGAGTCATTAATCAATAAAATTGTCCATACGTCTGCCGGGACTCTTTGGATTCTCTCTTTCTCTCTCTCTCTCTCGCTCGATCTGTATTCGGCGGGTATTGGGGGAATGTAAACGCCATAATGCTCAGACGATGGCCACGACAACAGCTACGAGTATTGGCAACGGCGTCGCACGGCGCTCTAGCTTCATGGAATCAGATTTAGAAATCCACTTTCCTAATTCTTGTTGAAGATCAAGTTTGTCGATCGGAGGCGAAGCAACGTTGGACGGACGCGCCAGTGATATGATGCGCGACTTCGAGCAGACACCGAGTGAAGGTTCCAATAACAGATCGTGGTCTCACTAATGCTCTGGTCTTTAATGATCGCGCTTGCAAACAGAACATGAAGTCCTTTTGCAACACACACAGCACATTCGATGGTTATGTGCGATTCGTGGTTGTTTTTTTTTTTTTTTTTGGACACAAGTGGAGAGGTAAGTGCTATTACGACAGAAACTGTTACGGAGGACTCCAGCATACGATTCAAGGAAGAGTGCAATATGTGCAACTATTTCCACGATATGGTTACAGCATTTATGTATCTTAATTGACAATTAGAATGGAGTAGTCCTGAGCTTTCTGTTTACAGAAAATGAACGCGGATGAGCTTAGTCCTTAGCTACAACTTTGAGGTTGTAAGGGACTTCATCTGCCTCGGCTCTCGGAAAACAGAAACACCTGTTGCCAAACGCTGTTTCTTTGGGCTAAGAAGGCAATTGAGAAGCAGACCCCTATCCCGAAGAACTAAGGAGACTCTATATAAGACCCTGATCATCCCAGTCCTGCTTTATGGATCTGAAGCATGGACTCTGTCTAAAGCGGATGAAGAGATTCGAGAGATGCATTGACGGGCTTTGGAGGAGGAGATTCAACGACGAACTAGACGAGCTGTACAGCGACATCGATCTAGTAAGGGAAATGCGCATCAGTCGTTTAAGATGGCTAGGAATGGACCCCAATGCTCCGGCTCGTAGAGTCCTCGAATTAAGCCCGAAGGAACAACGCAGTACAGGAAAAGCCTTAGGTGGCGAGCATAAGTAGAAAGGGACCTCAACCGACTTGGAGTGCGCAGTTAGCTAAGGACCGGGCTAACTGGATAGGCTTGTTGGTTGAGGCCCAGGTTCACCCCTAACTGTAGCGCCACCTAAGAAGAAAAAGAAGATTTTCAGTTCCCTATTTCGAGTCAGTGGAAGCGGATGGCAATTTATCGAATTTCTTGTCGAACGTTTCTACTGAAAAGAAACAAGACCTATGGGAAGTATTGTTGAACGGTCCTATGATATCCAAGAAAGGAGATATAATGGGGTGTCCTTGTCTTTTTTTCAGAATTGTCGTTCGTAGGTTGTTGTCCATGTCCTCAGTCAATACTTTTCAAACTAACAGGTCTAAAGGATTGACTACAACCTTTGTCGTTCTCCATGAGCTAGATGGGTCATTAGAAAGTTTTGTCCTCTTTGAAGGAGATCAGGGAAGATGTGTTGGCTACTACAAGCACCAGTAAGGAGGGCTCAAAAGTGCTTGTAGCATTTGGCACTTTGGGCCTGCTTTGCCTTTCCATAACATCTGTACGTTGCCCTCACGGAAGGTGCATTTCGAGTAAGAGTTCTCCTGGATTCTTGATCTGAATTGTGAATCAAGGTACAGTAGACTCCAGACGTTTCTATGTTTCAAAAACAGAATCACATTTTCCAAAACGCACTTTCAGCATGAATCAGTTTGTCCTGCCCGATAAGGCAGCGCCGCAGAAAAAGTCAATACTTTTCTGACCGCTTACACAGCTTTGTACTGACGCCCTCTGCCATAACTCCGCACTGAGAGTGATTTTTCTGAAATAAATTACATTTTTATTATAATTTTTGAAATAATGGCATAATATACATTTATGAAGCCAATCCAAGCCAGCCAGCCGCAATGAAAGCGTTTTCGATTTCTTGGGCACATCTCTTTGGTAATTAATTTCGTCGCTTGACGTGTAGGTGTCAGCGCATGACTTGCGCTTAGACTCCATTCATGACGATGGGTAATTGAATTCAAAGATTGCTGTGTGTGACTTGCCTTAATTTTTGTATTTATTGTTGTTATTAGAGGAATATATCGTATAGTTGTGCGCTCATCCCAGACTTCGGAACTGGGTATGGTATGGCCCAATACAGAGAGTTGCAAACGCTCGGGAGGAATTGACAGCGCTAACCAGATGTCGCAACGTTTAAGTAAAATAAATTATTTTCCCTGGAAGTTGTTGCCCATTCCCTCGAGGTGTGGTATTCTCAATGACGACTGCACCAAGTTACCCACGTAGGTGATGAATTTTGTGCTGATTAGCAATTCTCTTGGCATGAACACCCGCGCGTTTCATCTCCAGACCGTCGGTCGGGAGGCACCCAGATTTTCAGTTCAGTTTATCAAGTCCGTACGCTGCATGCGTTCGTCTCTTAAAATAGTGAAACGTGAAATCTAACCACTCGCGAGTAATTGATTGTAATTATAATTCAATTGCTTACATTTGAGGAATGCCTACCCACGGCCTGTGGTGTTGGCTGAACTGACACTTTTTTGATTGGAATGTGATTAGGTAAAGGCATTTGCCTTAGACAGATTGATATGTGTAAGGCATTTAGGTTTGCAGAACCTACATACGATCAGATCAGACTTGGTTCTATTAAGGGATAAGGAGGAGCTAGTTTTTTCGACATTTGGACATTTTGAGTTTTTCGAAAAAATGAAAGCAAAGTACAATTTTATGTTCAAGTATTACGAGACATTGTTAGATAAGAGAGACACTGACAGACCAGATCCCTACACAAAAGTATCCATGGAAGAGGTTGCTCAAGACAGACTTGACATCTTCATAGGAACCACGCAAAAGTGGCTAAAGAAAGTAATCCCCTCTGAAGGAAGAAAGCTCCAACATTTGGTATTGGTTCCCAAAACAAACAAACAATTTACAAAGAGAAAATAAAATAAAGGGTGACCAGATAGCAGTAATACTTTTGTCAATTAAGTAGTATGTTCCACCAGCTGTCAAAGTTACCAATGACATCCAGCTGTCAAAATATTCAGTAAGATTTGCCGAACGTGCGGAAACTATTGAAAAATATTATCGAAATTCCGGCTCAGATCCACATAAATACGCAACATGAGTTTCGTCCTGAGGGCGGTCGTCATCAAGGCTTCGGTGTGCAGTCAATTCGTTGCACCGTGGTAAACTTTGAGCGCTAGTACTCGCTTTTGAACCTTGAACTAACAATCAGACACAGATTGTTGCGAAATAAAGAAAACATAGCCATCGTAGCGGCCAGTATCGATGAAGACCCAGTGATCTTGATTCGGCGCCGATCAGCTGAATTGGGCATCGGCAGAGAGTCAACCCGGTTTTTTTTTGTGGTTGGATTTGGGCCTACATTCATAGAAGATTGTGCTGCTGAAGCAAGAACTCAAGCCGTTGGACCTTATCTCTTTCAATGGTATCAGGTAACTGACTTTCTTTGACCAGAGCTCGACTACATCGATAGATCCAAGCTGCCATAAAAGCAACTCAACGCTCGAAGGAGTTGTAAAGGAGTCATTTTGCGGCTTTTGCTGCGATCATTTGACTTCAAACCACAAGAACTTAGTCTAGTCTAATAAGCCAACCACTTTGGACGAGGCTAACGCTATAGCCAACGCAATGGCCGGAATAACACTGCACACATTGGTCCGAGTCATCAAAAATTGGATCGACCGCTTGAAGCACTGCCAACACAATTTTTCAATACATTTTCGATGGTCTCAGCCCCTACTTTACGAATAGCTTAACCAATACTGATGTTGAGTGCCTGTTAGATATCGAGCGGAATAATTCAATCCAGTATCAAGCTCGAAACTTACTTTAAAAGCGTTAACACAAATCAAAACTTACCCCAACTTATTTTTGAAGAGATTTATATACAATCTACATCCATCTACGCCCCGGTAGATACAGCCGGATGTGGTTTCGAGTTCATACTAGCTCCTGACTCTAGTGAATCAGTCCATACGTTTACGACAATCGGACTATCCCCTTACACAATCAACTGCGCCGTCACATAAGGTTATCCTGTCTAGCTAGAGATACATAGATACTTTAACGAAAAAGACCCAAAAACCATGTGAATTACTGCAGAGATGAGAGACATCACAAAAAAATCTTAAAATGAGGCAAACAAAAACAAAAAAGTCGCCTCTGCGCGTGAAAGTGAAAAATATTCCAATTAAGTTTCCCAAGTGGTTCCATCAGGAAACGACTTATAATCGTGCGAGATGATTTCGTGAATTTCGACAGACACAATTCAAAATTAATCACAATTTTGTGGCTTCTCTCCCGGCTCACCAAAAGGGGGGCCTGCTCCTCAGCCATTTTTCGTTCAACTTTCTCGTTTAACAGCACATAAATTGTTCCGACTGCACGTGAATATGTCACAAAATTGTTTTTTTTTTTTCTATTTCAACTTCATAGATACCATAAGAGTGCGAAAAAAAAAAAAAAAAAAAAAAAAAAACCAACATTGTCGCCACGTTTTGGCACCGCCAACTGGTGAATTTAATGGTGGATGCATCTTCAAGTAACGTTTATACTGTTTCTACGGTCGCTGCCCACAAACTCGGTGATTAACAGGTAACCAGTGGGAAAAGTAACCATTTGCGTTAGCGCAGGAGATTGCAGTGGGTACTGTGAATTGTATCTTTTAGCGCGTAAATCGGCCAGCCAAACCATGACATCTAATTGACGCCATGCATGAGATGAGAACCTAACGGTAATGTACATACTTATTAGAATGTCGTTTCGGTTTTCTCAGTCAAAAATTTTGTACTAAACAAGTTCAAAGGCAGGCTATTTCACAGTGAAAGTGTGAAGTGAACATATTTAACAAGCAGCTGCCCTTACCAGGTGCTATACACAAGATTACGACCTGAAAGCTGGAAAATAAGAGTAGGCTCTGAGATGGATTTTGGTAGGTATGTGGGCCAAAGTATGCGCTTGGGTGGGGCTGTTAAACACAATGTGTTGCACAACAACACAATGGAAGTGTTTGTACTCTAATTGATCAGCAGCTTGCCTGAAACTATGGAAACTTATACTGTTGGGACGTGTTAAAAGCACTTTATTCCATAACAACAAGCATTTGTTCCTTTCGATCCAGTCATGACTGACTCAACGCCCTCACTACCGCCAGGCGGACCCAATCTAGGCAGGGGACAATGAAGACAGATGGTCGGTTTATACACCGGAAACATCAATCTAAACAAACACGCTTACAGACTGCCTGCATGGGATTCAAGGAAGAAGAAGAAAGATTCGAGTACTTCCTCTAAGGGTGCGTAATGGCAGATAAGATACAAAAGCTGATTCAAGATTCTCGAAAAAGTCCTGGAGTTTATCAGAAACACAGGACACCTCCCTACATTGCTCTTTTCATCTTTCTCTACCACCGACTATCTTTAGAGGTCAACCCAATGGGCAGCAATCATCAACCTACGTGATAAGGATATTCTTCCCTCTCAAACCAATCAATGGTGGAATAAGTTCTTGTCTACTACAGCATCCTTACAGTTGAATATGACACTACCTGTTCGACATGAGTCCCTCATAGAGGGAGTCTGTAAACCATACAATCCTAAAACTGATTAAGCCTTCAATAATAAACTCCTTAAAACAGGAATCCTTTCCAACAGAATCCCCAACCATCGCTGGACATAATTGAATTTCACTATAAATTCATTTGTCAGGACTATTTCTTTACATAAGTGGGCGTGGCTATCGTCAATTTTGCAAGAAAAACTCGTAACGCTTACAACAAACCAGGATGCGGAAAAGCTAACATACCCGACATAACGCCATCGCCAAGTGGTCTAACGTGATCGTGTTCTCCGACTACATTCCCCCTCATTCAGACTTTAACCTCCTCCTTGATTTCAAGTTTCCCTCCAAAGAGTACTTAACAAATGGTAGGATCATCAACCCTGGCATCAATGGGTCAATGACGGATGAAGGTACAGGTTCAGAAATCTTCTCTGTGGAACCACAGATTGCCCGGTCCAATAAGCTCCCCAACCACGCGAGTGTTTTCTAGGCGGAAATACATAGTATCAACGCGACATCGATAGTCACGGGCCGTCAAAGCCACCACTTCCATTACAATCAATTCAAAACTGGTTAAACAATGTAAGAAGAAGCTCGAGTTCCTGAGCTCTGACATATGGGCTTCCAAAGAAACGAAAGGATCGATGAGCTAGCGAGAATCAAGTGACATCCCGACAGACTACTCGGTGCTAGCCTCCTTTCCAGGATCTCAACGGACCTCAGGAACGTGGCCAACGGTGGGTGCTCGCACTCTCCTCTGCTACTTTGGGCCTAATACAACGAAAAAAAGAAAAGAAAGCCTCTGTCTCAGTAGAATGTGACTAAGCGGCTCAGACCAACGGCTCAGATAGAGGAAGAAACTATACACTGCCTCTGTCTGGGAACGCCAAAGGATCAGCAAAATCAGACTCCAAACCTTCGAGAAAACATTTTGAAATTAGTGAAGTACCACCCTTCATCACCAACATAGCTCTAGTTCTCAGCCAATAGTACTGAAGCCTCAAAGTAGCCGCAGGTTAGTGTCAACAAAACTAAGGCAAGACGTAGACTCAAAGAACCAATAAATTGATAACAATCTCAGCACTCCAGCACAAAATCCAATAAGGCCGACATTTCCTTCAGCTGTTAAGTCATATTACATCCATGGACGGCAGATCCCAAAGTGGAAACTACCTGAAGCGGATTTCGCATTGTTCCATGGCAAAACTGCACTCAAATGTTAAAAAAAAATGTTTGACAACTCTGTGCAGTTTTTTAAGAGGATTACACGATAGCCATCGCACATCCTTCATGCATTTCAAGAACACCCATCTCCCTGCGATGGCATTTCTTCACCTTTATCATCATATTTGTACCATTTTTATCGTCCCTTCTAATTGTCCACTATCACACTGGCTGCTGGAGAGATACCGATCTGTCATTCCCTTCTGTCACAGCATTCATACATACTCGTCCACAGAAAACATTTCGAAGGCGCGCATCAAAACAAAAGGAAACGAATCTACGAAATCACCTTTCTAACCTCACGAAAACATCAAAAATGTTAAATACTTGGAGGCTGCTGCTGCTGAGGCCCCCAAACGGAATGCCAAATTTAACAACGCCATAGCGCGCTGCAAGCGGGATGAGGGCAGATGCAGCAGTCTCAGCCAGAGAAGGAACAACTCGAAGAGAGGAGAATACCACTCGAGATTTTTCCGAAGTCAATTCACATCACATTTTGATATCTAAGTGCAAATATAGACTTTCGGTACTTATCCGTAGCGAGATAGTGCGCCAGGTGAGGAAACCCTCGATGCACACAGTCAACCTGCGATGCTATCATGGTGAACACTGCAGACACTATGGCCTTTCCAAAGCGTCTATACGTCGGTCGTAGTCATAGTCGTCCGTTGCTGTAGTCGTCGTCGTCGTCGTCGTCATCTCCTCGCTCTCACCCTGGGTGGGTTGATCGTGGCATCCGTGGTATGACTTCTTGGATCAGTTGCCTTGCATGTCATGCAACGTGGTGCTCATAACTACAAACTACACACAGTAACAAGTGATCAAGTTGGCTAAGTCGCGCGGGTTAGGTGGTTTTATGCGAGCAGATAAGTCATTTAAGCGCCATCGATGACTGCAATCCTAAGCGCGACTCAGTCGAGTGTGAAGTGCGCCTCAAGGACTGTTGTTAACAATTTTCGCCGATGCCCGATGCCCGATGCCCGATGCCAAATGATGTCGAATTTTTGGTTTCATTTCTCACGACACGCGTATTTGATGGGAAGCCGAGTGGATGGAGTGAATTTTCGCCGGCCATTGCCGACCGGATAAAAGGTTGTGAAAACTGGTAACGCCGATGAGACGGCGGTGACCATTCCACTGACATCAACAGTTGGAAGTAATATTTCATTGAAATAAATTTGCATGCAAGTAGGTAGTGGAGTCACATGAAGCAAGTTATCATGTAGGATGCTGTCACAAAGTATCTACACAGTGGCTACACAGTTGCAAGAATGACATCACATTATGATTTCATGTTTTACAAGAAGAACTCGAAAACAGAATTGAATTATGTATGTCAAACGATCTATCCTGAGATCCAAAAATGTAGGGTCTCGCAATAGACTTTTCAAAAAAAGGTTGATCTCTGTTTAAGCTCTTCCCGCCTCCAATTCGTTACAAAACTTTTAGAGTCATCGTACCTACAGAGTCTAAAATAGTTTGAAACAATCACAAGAGGGATGAACTACTTACTTAAGCGGACCTGCAGTTCGGGGTGAACCTGATCCTACACTAGCCAATTCCTTAGCTAGCTGCGCACAGTCTAGAACCTCTGCGAATTCCTCGTTTAAATGCGCTCTGTTCGAGCACACAACGTGAAGATTTGAAGGTCATTTTCCGTGCTCCGATTCGGAGGGTCGTCAACATCCTTATCCGAGGTTTATATGGGTTTCGGAACTAGATTTTTGCTCCAGTCAGGAAGTTACCCCTTCTTTGTGCAAAGGCAACCTGGTGGACAGATTTCCTTCTTCCACTTAGGACGATGGGCCGAAATTTCCGGATTCAGTAACCCTCGAGGGCCTCGTTAGGGTTAGCAGCTGATAGGAATAACAGGTCATAGAGATCGACCTGACTGGAAGTGCTGCCAGAAAGACTCTACATTCCTCTCTCTCTCTCTCTTTCATCTGCTACCCACAACGATCTTCCATAGCCGTTGTTACCTAATCCCCAGTCGAGGTAATAAGTAAGTTGATGGCTGCAGCAACATAGAGGTGTAGAGTGGGAGTTGATACTGAGAGGCTAATGTGAGGGCGCTTGCCCTCTACGAATATGATGCTAAGCAAGTCATGACAGCCTGTCACCTAGTCTAGATCTTTTCTGACAACTAAAGTCTCACTGAGGCTTGTGGTCATTGCCCGCATTTATAGAGAGCTCTTCGAATGATTTAGGTATGACAGGGAAGTTTCACCGAACCCCAAAGCCAATAAGCCTAATTTCATTGCCAGGCTTAGTGTCATGTAGAGTAAGCTTTTCAACTGATCTTGTAAAGATGTCCTCGTTGCAAACATTGCCGTCGAGTTCATTTAACACGGTTTTAACTCCATATTTAGGCCATGTCTCATAGGTCGTTTTCTTTTGGTCAGGTGTTGAAATCGCAAGACTTTTTGCTTAAGTCTGCTGCGTATGACAAGTCTGTATCCAAACAAGTGATGGCATATGTCATGTTATCCTCCTTTTGCCCTTTCTTAACCTGAATGACTACCTAGTATCTTGCCAAGAACTTCGAGGAAGTGTAGCCAGATATACACCCATTTGTACATTTTGGGCTCATTTGTCCTCAGTCGAGAGAGATACCTATTGGTATCACCACATCTTATTAGGCTTCGAAGACTTATGTTACTATCGTTCAGACCAAGAAGAAATACCATATCTTACACATGAGTGTTGAATTTGAAGGACATTCGGATGTCCTATCAGCACTGAGTTAGAAATTCCTTGATTCATCGAAGGTTTTAGCCATTACCCCTGTATGCCTTCAACTGGCAAGATTACGCAAAATCGGCAAAAATTGGAAAGATTATTGGAAATATCGTTACTTATAGGACACCTTTGGCGGATTGGCTAAATTGGCTAAAAGAGGCTTCTCTGGTTTAGAGGTCACCGGAATCGTTAAGGCTTAACGCAACACCATTAGACTATCAACTATCGAACTTCTAATACACAAGAGAGGAACCCTTCCCAATATAGGTAACATCCTAACCGGCCACTGTGCCCTACAATGACTACTGCAGAAACTGACGAAGAGGAAGAGGAGACCATCAGCACCTGCCAATATCAGGAAAGCGACACTAGGTAAATACCTTTCCAACAGTCTCAACGATCTAAGCACCGTCTACAGGGCGAAGGAGCGGATGGTTCCCAGAGTGAGAGGCTAATCCATTCACCTTCTCTGGTCTACATGCATCCTTACCGCGAGTTGGTCTAAACCATCCAACCAACAAATTTAGAGCTTAGCTATGTTATCGTTCGGTCGAGACAAGTTGTTCTCTATAGTATACGCTTTCAAGCGGTCTGTACTCCAACGGGCTAACCTTTTCCTTATCTTGTATGGGAGGCTCTTTCCTTCGACATTCTGTTTATGTCCTGCCATTCATAGCAATGACATTCTATTAGGGTTTCTCCGTCTCCTTCAACCTGCTAGTAGAGGCAAACTTTGTTGGGATGCAAGTGTTGGAAGGGATGCATAAGGCTATCAATCCTGAAATCCGCTTCAAGGATGTGAAGCTAAGCAAAGTTCTAACTCTCAAGTGTCATCCATGTTTCGTTGCAACTTCGTTGAAGCCTTTCCCCAAAGGCTTACACTAGCCCCGCATCACCACGCAGTTTAGCCCCATTCATAGCAATCCGTCTGTCGCTTCAATTGTGATGACTTCATGTATAATTGGGTGTGTTTTGTGAGCCCCAAACAATATGCGAAAAAGCCCACTAATTTGAGGTAAATCCTCAAAAGACCGCACCTTTCCGATGTGCACTCACCACCACCACCATCATACACTCATCCGCAGTGCCTCGTCTTCTTCGTCATGGCGAACTTCTTCGACACATCTATCTCCTCGGCAGAGTCATCGGCAGTCAGTCATTCCCTTTAACGGCCAGACCAGACGTCAACCCAGATGCCAAGCCCTCGTGTGCACATACACCTCTCGCCCATGTGATCGACTCATACACTCAATAAGTAATTGAAATCG
The DNA here is from genome assembly GCA_963583995.1 of Xylota segnis. NCBI lineage: Eukaryota > Metazoa > Arthropoda > Insecta > Diptera > Syrphidae > Xylota > Xylota segnis. Next base: position 41,177,324 of record OY757237.1, read on the forward strand.
AAACAATAAAATATCATTAATTCGAGGCTCCAATTGTAGGTTTTCCTGCGGTGCCCACACATTCTGCCCGATTGCCGGTCGGCCGTCATCGTCATCATCGCCGCCGCCGTGTCGAGGTTGCATCGCTTTCTCTAACTCAAAGGGATTTCCAGCTCTTCATAGCGCACGATGTGATCACGACAACAACGACTCCGACTACGACGAGGAGGAATCAAAAGCAGCAAAATGAAAATCCACTGGACACGTTTGCTCCGAACTATGAATCTGGTATACTCGTACGAGTATCTGCTCCCTCACGATGGGCATGTGGGTGCGAAGCCATAAAGGGATCACCATCATTAAAGCAGCACTGGCGGTGTAAAGCCCAGCGCAGAAATCATAACTGCTATTACACTAAATGATAAGTAGATCGGAACGGGGAAAGGTACTCACCTCTAACACCCCAGTGGTGCTGCCAGAGTTGGGGCCGATTCCGCGAGAGAGAAATGGGCGAATCCATCTTTTATATTTCGGCTAATCTTGTCAAAACTATGCCCTGACACCATTTGTCATGGCCATAGGCAAATCAAGTGGGTACGCATAATCTGGAGCAGAGGATCGTCTTGATCTACACAGGTCTGTGGTGTGCTGCTTTGCACACGTACTGATTGAAGTAAGTGCTCATGTGGATAGCAGTAGGAGATAGTGGCACAGCTCCAGCGACTATCGTCGTCGTCGTCGTCGTCGCGGACAATGATCTCATTTAATGACATTTAGCGAATTATGTTGGGAACCAATCGCATAGTATAGGTGCTTAGTGCTCAGCCACCGAAGATATTTTACGGATTTCACTGTCGTCGGAGTCATCATCATTATCATCATCATCATGAGCGTGCGCTTGTTGTTGGGTGCAGTTGTTAGTTGGTCGTGAACACCAAGTGGAACGGGGCATACAGAGTGGAAAGTTGCACTTATGGCGCTTCGAGTCGGTCGAATGAAGAAGAAATGTCCAGGATTTGATTATAGCCTTAAGCTCAGGTTTGCTTATGAAGCTGGACACGACAGTCTTTGCTGGACTGTCGTGCGAAAGAGCAACGCAATCGTCATCTCGTAACACAGAGACCGGTGGTTCTGACCAAGTGAAGGTCCATTGTAAAAAGTAGGATTTTCCTTCTTAAAACCGATAGGAGAAAACGTGTCCTCGTTTCTCTCGTCTCTACAGCTTCTATAGAAATCTTTGAAGGGACAGACAGATTCCAAATTACCTTTCTTAAATTTATCCTGTTGACGGAAGTCATAAGTCAGTGATAGTAACGAAAGCTTAGGTATTAGGTTAGCCTGGCTGTCTGTACCAAGAAATGGACTTAGAGGAGAAGAAGACCTTGTGATACCGTGGATCTTCTTTAGCTACCAACGCTCTAATATAACCAACCGGAGCTTCCTATGAAGCGAAGAATACTCCTGGCGCTGCATCGTTGAAGAATAGATCCTTCCTCATGGATCTCCTTTGGTTACCAAGGCTCTAATATAACCAATCGGAGCTTCCTATGAAGCGAAGAATACTCCTGGCGTTGCATCGTTGAAGAACAGATCCTTCCTCATGGATCTTCTTTGGCTACCAAGGCTCTAATATAACCAATCGGAGCTTCCTATGAAGCGAAGAATACTCCTGGCGTTGCATCGTTGAAGAACAGATCCTTTCTCATGGATCTTCTTTGGCTACCAAGGCTCTAATATAACCAATCGGAGCTTCCTATGAAGCGAAGAATACTCCTGGCGCTGCATCGTTGAAGAACAGATCCTTTCTCATGGATCTTCTTTGGCTACCAAGGCTTCCTATGAAGCGAAGAATACTCCTGGCGCTGCATCGTTGAAGATCAGATCCTCCCTCATGGATCTTCTTTGGCTACCAAGGCTCTAATATAACCAACCGGAGCTTCCTATGAAGCGAAGAATACTCCTGGCGCTGCATCGTTGAAGAACAGATCCTTCCTCATGGATCTTCTTTGGCTACCAAGGCTCTAATATAACCAATCGGAGCTTCCTATGAAGCAAAGAATACTCCTGGCGCTGCATCGTTGAAGATCAGATCCTCCCTCATGTATCTTCTTTGGCTACCAAGGCTCTAATATAAGCAATCGGAGCTTCCTATGAAGCGAAGAATACTCCTGGCGCTGCATCGTTGAAGAACAGATCCTTTCTCATGGATCTTCTTTGGCTACCAAGGCTTCCTATGAAGCGAAGAATACTCCTGGCGCTGCATCGTTGAAGATCGGATCCTCCCTCATGGATCTTCTTTGGCTACCAAGGCTCTAATATAACCAATCGGAGCTTCCTATGAAGCGAAGAATACTCCTGGCGCTGCATCGTTGAAGAACAGATCCTTTCTCATGGATCTTCTTTGGCTAATAAGGCTTCCTATGAAGCGAAGAATACTCCTGGCGCTGCATCGTTGAAGATCAGATCCTCCCTCATGGATCTTCTTTGGCTACCAAGGCTCTAATATAACCAACCGGAGCTTCCTATGAAGCGAAGAATACTCCTGGCGCTGCATCGTTGAAGAACAGATCCTTCCTCATGGATCTTCTTTGGCTACCAAGGCTCTAATATAACCAATCGGAGCTTCCTATGAATCAAAGAATACTCCTGGCGCTGCATCGTTGAAGATCAGATCCTCCCTCATGTATCTTCTTTGGCTACCAAGGCTCTAATATAAGCAATCGGAGCTTCCTATGAAGCGAAGAATACTCCTGGCGCTGCATCGTTGAAGAACAGATCCTTTCTCATGGATCTTCTTTGGCTACCAAGGCTTCCTATGAAGCGAAGAATACTCCTGGCGCTGCATCGTTGAAGATCAGATCCTCCCTCATGGATCTTCTTTGGCTACCAAGGCTCTAATATAACCAATCGGAGCTTCCTATGAAGCGAATAATACTCTTGGCGCTGCATCGTTGAAGAACAGATCCTTCCTCATGGATCTCCTTTGGCTACCAAGGCTCTAATATAACCAACCGGAGCTTCCTATGAAGCGAAGAATACTCCTGGTGCTGCATCGTTAAAGAACAGAGCCTCCCTCTTAAAGCCATATGACTACAACTGACCTCATCAACCATCCAAAGTGGCATCATTGTCGCACTCATCGGAGCAAAGATTCTAATTAGAATCAAGTTTCGGGATAGCTTGAGCATTATGAGGAAACTTAAGACGGAGTGCCTCATTAGTTGACGTCTGTGGTAATACAGACTAGACTCAGAAGACTTGAAGCTACATATGACCGAGGAGTAGCGGTAGGGTGAAATGGAAACAACCACAAGGGAGCTGCTCTTTAGTAGTGATGGTCCAGTGGCCAAAGGCAGTTGGGTGTAGAAGGGCTTTTGTGGAAAATATTTCGCAACCTAGACGGTGACGTACACAAGTGGCAATCCGAAGATGAATATTACTAAAAGTTTTTCAAGGACTAATGGCCGCAGCTGTCTTCCTCTGACAATAAAGATAACTGACTTCACGCCTCGTTGAGAGGTTTAGTTAAAGCCACGTGAGGTTCCTGCCAACGAAATGGTATACACTTCCAATACCAACCTATTCGAGTTTATCAATGAAATGGTTCCTCAATTGTTTGTGCAAATCCTTTTTTATCGATTCCTGCGTCTACATCGTCAGCTGATTGCTAAAGATTCAGTCCATTATGTGCATCGATACTATATTAACTGTTTCCATGTTTGAGGACTGTAAAGGCATTCAAGCCCTACTTTAAGATCACTTTGTCTTCTTCAGTGATCCTTGCCTAGAGCCTTTTAGATGCCATGACTCATTGGTTACTGCATCGGACTACTGAATCCGACGTTCGATTCCGAAACAAAATAAAAACCTCTTGTGAACCTGTGACAAACATTAGAGAGTATCGTTGTTACACAAAAAGCTTCTCAAACTTCGGACAATGTTCGGATAATTCTCCCATCAACAAGAGACCCATCGCAGATACACAAACAATCCAAAAAGTCGACTTAGAGACAAATTCTCAAGGTTTGCAACAAAATTTGATCAGACTCCCAAGTATAGCCCTTAAGACAGCAATGAATCGGTGGATCAGTGGAATCGACCAAACTTATTCCTTCCTGCAAAGGCAACCATTCTGTATGATAGATACAAGCCAGTAAACCAAGGCGCTAGAGACCTTTCAGAGCACGAGTATGGATTTTGAAAAACACATCAACAGACGCAACTCAGTTGACATTCTAAATGCGTTCAGACAAATACAAGCAAAATATTTCATAGACGGAGCCGATTACTTATTATACAGCACCGTCAGTGGGCTACCACAGGGTTCTGTTCTTGGCTTACTACTTTGAAACGATGACGATATTCTGCGACTTCCAGTAACTAACGAGCTTTATTCTTCTGTGTGTTCATATCTCATTTTCTAGCTTCCAGTCTCGTAACCTGTTCTTGGTCCTTTATTCAAGCTAGACTTTCCTAGTAAGGCGTAGAGGACAGACTGAATTTCTGAAAGGATCTGTGCAGTTGAAGAAGGCATAGCTAGGGACACTGTGTGATGGACTCTTGAGACCTTTGACGGATGAGTTCCGCCCTGAGTTCATTATAAGACATTCTAAGACAAACATCGCAGCGGTCGGTTGAATATCTCAGTTCACCAAAAGGTACTTTGTTTAATGATAGCTTTAGATGGATGCACATGTCCCAAACTGACCCTGATTTGCTGGGCTGCGATTTATGTTGACCAATCGTTTCGTTTAGGTTTCTAAATGTCATATTCTTTACCTTCGAGCTTCAGATAAGCAGAACCTGCCAGAAGCAAAGAAAAAAATGTATCTATTTGTCCATTTTAACTGCTCAATTCTGTCACTTACAACATCATCATCATTTAACCAACGAATAGGTTGGGGGAGAAATAACAGAAATCTAACTAACATTTCTGAGGAGTGTGCGCCCCATCAAAAGCGACCAGACAGTCAGAGTAACGATCACAGAAGGCAACCGAAACGGGCCGAACACAATTAACCACGAGTTGGCGGGATATATGGGCGAGCATCTGATGAAAGGTGTGTACATTGTACCACAGATACACTTCGCTGACTGCGGATCATTAAACACATAATGGACACTGGAACACATCCACCAAAGCGTTATGAAGGCGCACAGAGTCGACTCGGTCATAGCAATGAATTGGAATCGCTAGATATTTCATTGCCGAGAATTATGAATTACGATGAGGAGTCTTGCATCTGGTGGCTGCCCACGCATTTGGGCAATCCTCATTGCAGCGGACAGGCAGAGAATAACGACAACGAAGCAGTACCTGAATACTCTATGTTTCCAGAGATCAATAACCGACCACACAGTTCGGAAACGTACCTGGATTCTCCCATTTCCGATGGAGACGACGACGACGACGACGATGTCGACGAAGACGTTGAGCTGTTTTCATTCATAAATCCACCGCCGCCGCCGCCGCCGCCACCAGATTAGTCATCGGTGGGTCTTCTCAGATAGATGCCCATTGATGGATCGCAAGATGACTGAGTGCGAATATGATTCGTTGTGCTGTTGTGTAGTGGCAGAATGGCAAGGTTACCGCTGCACAGTCATGTAGGTGCACATTTTTGCAATAACATTATCGATTTTTTTTTAAATTATGAAATCCATTGGTAGTGGGTTCAACAAAATTTATTTTCGTTTACGATCGATAGGTTCATAACTCCATTACCGCAGTTTCTAATTAGATGGGATAGGTATCCGACCACAGAATGCAGAAAGCTTTTACCCAAATCCCGTGGAAACGAAAGGCATCCCCAATGGTTCTGCAGAGGTTGACACAAATTGAAAGGAGGGCTCGATAGTCTGACGTCGACAAATGCAATAAGGCCTCCATTCGCTGTAACATTTGAAAGGTTTCCTTCCAGAAATCACGGATTAAGAAAATTGGTTGACAACGATTTTTGGAAAATTCACCAGATTCGATTTTGGAAATTACGAATGCGTAGAAAATGGAAACCTGATCAGAAAAGATTGTTTTTTGTGGAAAAAGACTACACAAGTATGTGCAAGGGATATGCTTTCGGCAAACTTCCGAAACTTCTTAGGTAGTCTACTCGTCTTGATGGCAGTTTTCCTTTTGAAAGACAGGGAAACCCGTTTTGCTAAATTCCTAAAATTTTAGATAGAAATGTCAGCTTATGTTGCGGAAGGGTGTGTGCTAGGTAAAGACTCATCATGTTCATTCGGAGATCTAATCATGTTACTAACCCTTTTGAGAATTGTCCCTGAGAATCGTCACAGACCATAGATAGACTTATTATACATGCAAGGGCTTCAGTGAAATACCCCAGGGCTCTGTCCTTGGCCTACTACTTTATGTACAACGATATTCTGCGACTTCTAGTGCCCGACAAGCAAGTCTTTCGAGCCTTATTCTTCTGGTATTCAAGTCTTCTTTTCTGGATACTTGTTTCGTAAGCTGTTCTTGGTCCTTCATTGAAGCCAGTAAAGCATGGAAGGGAGACTGAATTTCTGAAAGAGTGACGAGTAAGATCCATCGTAGACCATACCAAGCAGTGTTTTGGTTTCGATCAGAATGAAATTCTTTACAGCGGGTAGGATTGACTGGATCTAGACTCCGTTCTCAGAGGTGCTATTGACTTGTAAGCAAGTTTCCTTGTTTAGTTCTTTTGATGTTGGAACTGGTGCCAACTTAAGGCATGTTCCAATTGGTACCCTTTATGAAGTGGAGAAAAGCGAGTATATGGTTCTATGTTATCTGTGTCCACAGTGCTTCCCAAAGACCTTTGTCCTAAGGTGTGCAGATATTTGATTGAATCCACTTTTTTCTCATCTCGGTAGCCAAGAGAACTAGTTCTGGCCATAACGTACGACAGTGACACAGACTTTCTTAGATAATAAGGACAAGTTGCTCTCTTTGTCGATTATGGCGTCAATCGTGCTATAAAGTGAGATTTATGAAACCATTGCTGACTCTATTTTGGCAAGGTGGATGCCTGTTACCGTCTACTACTGCTGCTTCTGTATAAATATTTGGAGACTCATCATATTTTAAACTACATGTCCTACCAGCCTTTTGTCAAAGACTTTGCAGCTCGCATATAGAGTCACTGACCAATTCACAACCATTGTATTCAGAAATTGAGGTTATCTAGCTTGGAATAGCTATTATAAGTCTCAAAGTTCGCCTTTGAATGGTACCCTCTATCATACGCGATATTGTGTATCTTTTCTTCGAGTAAACCCAGTTTATGGAGTTCTTTTTGCTCAATGCAGAGTACCCTTCCTAATATAATAGGAAGGTAGGCTTAGTGTATGATTTCATAGCTTTTGAAGTCCAAAGCAAGGTTGTATACTATTACCACCTTTATTTTTCGCGCCTACTGGACTACGGTGATGATGTTTGCTTACTTTCGCAATGGGTAATGAAAAATGCAAAAACAAGGCCCTTGAGTTCCAACATGGGCCGTGGCTCAGCCCTGGGCGCCGTGGCTCAGTGGTTAGTGCGTTGGACTATGGAGCAAGGGGTTCGAGATCGAATCCCAGTCGGGGAACACCTAAAAGTTTTTCACGGCCCCACCTCTCGCGAGCATCTGACAAACATCCGAGAGTACAACTGTCTCGAGAAAGCTTCTCAAATAACAAATTGCCCTTCGGATACGGCATTAAACAGTAGGCCCCTTCCATTCGTGTAAAGAATATAACACGCACAACACGAATAGCTGTGAGAAGCTAGGCCTTGGGTCCCATCGACCTGTTGCGCCAAGTATCCTTCAACATTGGCAGACTGCTGACTGAAAAAGTTAACAGCTTTCTACGGAATTCAATAAAGCTGATGGTGGTAGCACCTAACGTCATGCTAGGTAAAGCTATACCTTAAGTTTCCACTCTTTCGCAGCAATCCCGTAAATTGCCTTGGAAGGGTCTACCGACTGATGCAAACCTTTACAGAGGGATATTTTCGCTTCAAGTTTTCTTTTTGGTCCAACCACCTACTCCCATCATGGGGGATGACGACCCTGTCGCAAAATATGCTATGCAATGACATCTACTCACTCAAGTAGGTAGAACACTGGCTAACCATTAGAAAAAGTGGTGTAGAACAGTTGAGAGGACATCTCTCGGAACAAGCCGGTCCCTACAAGTTTAGTTCCCCCTTTGGAGAGGCCTTCGTCTTATAATTTTCTAGGAAGTAGGCTTAAGGGCCTTCTACTCCAGATTAGCCTTGATATGGTCTATTCGCGCTAAAGTACGCTCAGATACTGGAAGTTGAACCAATGAATTCAAAATGTCCTTCGTGCATACACACTAGTATAGGTTGACCAGTTAAGAATGATAGGAAAAAAAATTTAAATAAATCAACAGCGGTGTGAAATATCCAATTGATTCTAGCTTTATTTTAAGGATACGTTCATGCCATTATGTGAGGTATAGTACAACATTCAACTGCCCTCCTCCAATTGCAAGAAAGACCGGGTTAACTCTCTGGGGATACCCAATTCAGCTGATCGATGTTGAAATGACATTTCCTGGTCTCTGCCTCTGCGTCAAACATCCGAGAGTACAACTGTTATGACAAGCCTTCTCAAATTACGAATTGCCCTTCGGATATAGCATTAGGCAGTAGGACCCTTCCATTTATGTAAAGAATACCACACGAATGGTTGTGAGGAGCTAGGCCCGCTCTGTCCACTCTAGTAGAGACAAGCAGCAGTCTAGAGCAACTTTCAAATTATGGGAGCAGGATTCCAAGGATGGAACATGCTATAATTATTAGTGAGACGGAAGGAGGAAATACCTCCGTCTTCCAGGAACACCTCTTCCTCGAAGGAATGGAAGTAAGATCAGACATGGCGCTACGTCCCAAGTTACACGTACTCATCGACCTCTCGGCCATTCGTTGTTTCTCCGCTTCTCCATCCAAAACAAAATCAATTTACTTTCCAATGTAATACGTTGCTCTCCATCCTAACAATGCACCACTGAAGATATCTACATGATAACAGCCAAGGAGGACAACAATGACATAAAATCCCTGCACAAATTGCATTCTAATACCCCGGCGGCGGGGGTATTGTTCTCCTTGGACCGCCTTCAAGTACTCATGCATGTACCATGTCATCCGAGATCGATAAAAAAAAAAAGGAAGAATCGAATATCCTGTTCCAGACTAGCACAGAGGTTATTTGAGAAGCAAAGACTTTTTTACAGGATGTGAGTGATATAATGTCAGGATATGCCGATTCGATTACCTTTTGAAAGAAAAACTGTGAAATATGATTAATTCCCGGTGCCCTGTGTGACCACTACCTGCAGGCGACAACGAAAGCAGGAGAAGATGAAAACTCTGTGCGTTAATTTTCCATGCACACAAAGAATGAATGAACGAAATGTGGGCTCAAGAGGATAAGACGTGATGTCCATCTGATAAGAGTGCGGAGGAGCACTTTGAAATTGCCTATCCGCCAGGAATGGCCAGAACCGGAGCAAGAAAAACTTTCGCATTAGAGTTGTTTTTCGGCTTTCTTTCATCTCGATATGGTTTTCAGTGTGTCATACTCGTGCTTGTAGACTTATCGGAATAAAAATTCAATTAAGGAAGTTTTGCGGTTCCAAGAAATAAGGGTACTTACACTTGAAACACCCCCATCAGGCTGCGTGCTCTTTGGCTTTTCTGATTGTTGTGCTGTGGTCCTCACCCCTCATACTCGTATTGTGACCTCCCCAGGAGGACAGTTCCTTAAAGTGCTTTCGGATGCTTTGTAATTTTAATGATTTTTTTTTGTCATTTTTGTTTGTAGGTTAACTTCAAGGATATCTCAATCCTTGGATGTGTTGAATTTTGAAATTATTTTCTGTCGAAAAGGTTGCCGACGTTAGTGCGGTCAATTGTTGCTTTTCAATTGACATGCTTGAGGGCTCACATCCAAGGACATAGAACTTGGTTGTATACAGTAGGTCAAGCTTTGGGTGTTTGTAGTCCCCAAAGCCACTTAAAAGGATTCCGATTCTATTTCTGCTGATGTGTTGTGTATCCATTTAACTCGGAAGAAGAACACACAATAATCGCATTAATTCTCACGAGGTTTAGGACAGTATGTCCTTAAAAGCAAGACGCATCCTCTTCAGATACTTATCGATGTCTTGACACATTGTCAAGGGATTAGCCAAATTTGTTTAACAACAGCCCATTAAAAACAAACACTCCGGAGTGTTTGACAATAGTTTTCTCGAGGAGGATACTTGTTTTGCTGCTACCTGAGCTGAGTTCCCCTTAATGTATGTTATGTACCACCTGTGGGCACTACACAATCACAATTGGTATGAATTGGTAGCATTGTATGAAGGATGCATCTTAAGAAGTGCATTGCCTGTGTGTCCTTATAAAAAATCCAACCCGCGATGTTATCTCACGAGATTGCAACTATGCAACTTTTTAGTGTGGACGACATACAGATGGAAGCCTAAGGACGGCTGCTAATGGTACCGAAAGGTGTGCATGGCATCTGAAATACGGAGACAGGTAATTCTCTGTAGCTTAGTTACCGTTATCCGTAACATGTACATTCACCATCTTTGTGTCCACTCAATGTATCTTTTTCGGACCTGAACCCCAAGTTCTGCGGTACTGGTGTCTACTGGCTTACTTGACGGACTTGATGTGAGAGTTCCAATCAAGTGATGGTGATAGCGACATCGACATGGTATAACGGGGTGAGCAGCCAACACCCAGGTCACTAGTGGATCCATTGTGAGTCTATGTCGTGGGTTACAGTAGAGGGTACATGGTCTTCCTGACTCACCCCGAAGTTATTATAAATTTCAGGATGGTTGAAGGTTGGGGTTTTTGGCAAGTCGCCCAGTTCTCCGAATTGGTATTCATCGAGGGCCGGTTTTCTAGTTCTTCATAGGCTTGGGCGCTCGCAGTGGTGTCGCCACAGCCTCGACAGAGCACTTCAGATTCTATTCGCATTAAGCTACGGTGGGTCGTCATGAGTCGGTGGTCGGTAATGATACTCGTGTGGAGTCCTAAGTTGGGTCTGTTTAGCTGTATGCTTTGCTTGGTTTGCCATGTTGTGTCCGGAGTTTTCTGGGAACACGACAAGATGGCAGTGCGTACCATCTCTCGTTAGCTAGTCTCACGAAGGTATTCTGTATGCTGTGTTTAACAAGAGCTAGATACTGTAGATCACAGCCCATTCTCAGGTCCTGTCCGGAGCCTTTTCTTGCTAATTCGTCCGCCTGTTCGTTCCCTTGAATGTCGCTATGTCCTGAGACCGATAGTCAGTGCAATGAGTTCTTCACGGCATCTCTTAAGATGAAATGGCCTTGATAGCAGCTTGACTGTCAATATATGTAGATGTCGATCGCCTTACTGAAGTGCAGTTTCGCGGATAGCTCTCGTCCCGCTTCTGCTTTTACAAGTACTTCCGCTTAGAACACACAGCCGTGGTTTGGAAGTCTCAGGGAGATGCCGATTTCGGGTTCAAATCAAGTCTACTTCTATACCAGTCCGTGAAAGTCAGGATATTACTCGGGTTGGATGGGCCTGCCGTTAAACGTGTACAGTCTTATAAGGACTTGGACTCCTGACGTCATGGTCTGCGCTTTGGAAATATGTTCCAAATTCCTTCCAGTTTGGGCTCCGTTCAATCCATACAAACTGCCATGGAGACATATTCTGGCGATCTACCTCGATCCTGATCGCCGTAAAGATATGCAAAATATTGGTAATTCACCGCAATCATGCCAAATCGGCCGGCCGACCAATTTATCCGTCCCCCAGCATGTCATACAATTTTGTATCTCATTTAAATAGAATGCTAGTTCTCCATAATATATTCAGTTCTCTCGCTCTCTTCGACTCTCAATTTGAAGGCATTTCCTGCGTGGACAGAAATTACATCAATTGTCAAGCAAACTCTTGGCACCGACCTGGCTCTCCACTGGCATGCATTATAATTTTAATTTGACTCCACGACGGTCTCAGCTTCAGCTTCAGAAACTCGAAAAAGACAAATTGACGCACCCAAATGAATTGTTGTCTCCCAAGGTGTGCCATTTTTCATAATTCATCAAACAAAAACAAAACGGGCGGACAATCCGCACAGTCCGCAGTCAGTCTCCTCGCAAGACATGCCACGTCCTCTCGCTCTCATCAATGCGGACTGTGTTCACGAACTGTGTGGGCACTCGCGACTTCTTATTGTACCCTCAGTACCCGTATCTATGTACATATACACTGTAATTGATGTTCCCCAAAAAAACAGAAGAGAAAAAAAACACGAACTGCACATGGAACATGAAGTATCCATACAACTCAGTCCGTGATCTGTGACAATGTGAATTGGAAAATCTTCCGGACAACTCTAATGAAACGCCGATTGTATCTGACTGGTGGGTTGACTGCATTTTACAAAGAAATGTAGCCTTTCCTTGCACTATCACAGCGAAGAATAGACCATAATCGAAGATACTTATCGGTTTCGATCTTAAATGTTTAATCCCAATTATGAAGACAAATTTTTTGCAAAAGCCCGGCTAGATCCCCTCACCTCTGGGATGCAACACTTGCTCTCGTTACCCAAATTTTACGGATTTGTATGAAGTTGACACTGCTAAAGTGCATAACCAGCAGATGGGCACGGCAACAATTACCATCGTGCTCTTCTCTAAAAGATAATATCCGTCGTCTAATAAAAGTAACTCTCCCTTCGTTTGTGTATGGAACCACTATTGTGGCAATCAGTGCCATCGAAGATCATTCCAGAAGATCAAATCTACAAATTGTTGTGCTGGCAACAATGATCGTCAACGACGATCGTCGATCAATGGTTGTTTTTTTTTTTTCCTTTTTTTCTATCCCATGTATGGGCTGGGAAAAGGCAGGAGTGATCAAATAGTCTTCGAACAATCACATGGAAAACTAAGTAACTAGCGGCTTGTTGTATAGAATGGATCAAGGTGGCCACGATCTTGTACCGAAAGGACAATTCCTTGCCTAACCGTCACATGTAGTCCTGACAGACAAATAATCTTCATAGTCGAGCAGGTTCACTTAGTATCCTGAGGATCCCTTTGTTTTTACCAAACCGTATCTACATATGTACCTACTACATCCAGAAATCTGCTTTATGCCATCCAGTGAGGAACTAAATTCCTTTCTAAGTTAGAACAGACATGGTTTACAGACCTTCCCTGGAACCCCGCACAGTCTACGACATCATACTTCTCAAAATAAATATCTGCAAACAGAGCAACTGTTTGCTACGAAAAGCTGAGATGAGATCGCTTTTGGAAGATCACATCCGAGATCGCTCCAGAAGCGACAAGACAAAGGGTGTCACCACGCTACAAGAGAAACACGCTATGAGCATTTTTTTCGCAGCAAATGATAGAGTCATTAAGCACTTCCTCGTCTTCCTTTATGCTGATGACACTAAATTTTCCAAGTCCACTCTTTCTTTCCAAGCCTCCACTCCACTTTAACAAGACGTCGCGTCGATAGTGTTTCGATCGGATGCCTTAAAGACAGCTAAGAGCTCAGTTTGGCTAAACGAGAGTCTATTACTTTTTGGCAGAAGTTCAACCTTTTTGTTGCGACAGAGACCTCAATTTCAGTTCGCACTGTGAGGAGATAGTTCTTAAAGTCAATTCATCACATGGGTCTGTCAAAAGATGGTCCAAAGAATTCTCTAACCCTAATGTGACCAATCATTCTACACTGCCTTCGGTCCCCCACTCCTTGAGTGCCCTGAATTCCTGCGAATTCATGTCTCCAGACTTAGGAACATTTAACGTCATTTTCTTCGTTTTACCCTTCGAAGTCTATCCTGGAAGGACCCTCTCATCATGCCTCCCTATCCAGACCACCTCAATCTTATTAACTTGAGGATCGGAGGCACTTAGCTGTGATTGTCTTCATCCATTGGGTACTCTTGGGTTCCGTGCATTAGGCACCGCTTTCTTCTACACTAACCCTCGTAATGTACGATGCCTTCGACCCTCCCATCTACCTACCCGTGAACCTCTTATGATTCTAATGAACTGATTCCCCCACCCATATGTCTCTATTTTCGACTTTGAACTTAGTACTCTCGGCCTTAAGCTCGATGTCCTTCACCATAGCCAAAAGGGGTACAAATCTGGTACCGCTTACGATTGGGAAGCATGTGCATTGGAAATGCCGTCGTAAGTTGTAGTCAATCGTTCGCCATATTAATGCACAGACGAGTCCTGAAATCGAGTGATCAACACCCTCCACCACATTTACCACATAATTCTCAAACAGTCCACGAACTCCTCTTACTCTTGGGCTAAGTTAAGGTGTCAACCAAAACTTGTCAGTCAGATAATGCAGATCTCTGTGCAGCCCGACCTTTAACTCTCCCCTTTTGGGTCGACATTATGAATGGCCTCTGGTCCAAGCAATTCTCTCCCTATGTCACGAGATGCCATTTTCGCATTTGTTAAGCCAACCCTGGCACCGTGTCTCAGTGGTTAGTGCGTTGGACTATGGAGCAAAGGGTTCGAGATCGAATCCCAGTCGGGGAACACCTAAAAGTTTTTCACGGCCCCAACTGTACTGGGAAAGCTTCTCAAAATAACAAATTGCCCTTCGGACACGGCTTTCAAAAGTAGGCCCCTTCCATTCGTGTAAAGAGCATAACACTGTCCCATCGACCTGTAGCGCCAAAATATTTATTTATTTACATATTTTAGGCCAACCCTCGAATATGCTAGCCAGGTGTGGTCACCCTGTCACGAAACCCATTCCCAAGGCGTCGACACTATTCCTTTGACACGGCGGTAGCCACATAGCTCTCATAGCCACAAAAGCAACCTTAGCTACATCGGATATGTAACCAAGCATGCACAGCTTCCTCATCGAATAAGAATTCAACGACCACAGGCCAAAGTTCAAGTCGAAGGTGGTAATCTCTAACATGACTTCCAAGTCCCTTAACCAATTGCTTATGACAACCTAGAGATCGAGGTTGTTGACAGAGAAATGATGCAGGCTTAGGACAAACTTGCCCCGCGATTAGCATAAGGGGCTATGCAGTGATCAAAGATTAGCAGAAGCTAGACCAAGGCTTCAGTTTCAGATCCTGGAAAAATACCAAATTTAGTGTCTTTCCTCTAATCGAACCCTCCGCTGTATACACTTATGTAATCTTCTCAGGATGAAACCGATTTTCTTCCAACCCACAGCTGGTAAAGAAGTCGAAAGCGGATTCCTAGGTCTCACCGTCATCATCAAGAGCCTCTGACAACATTGATGGACAAGGAGATGGATAGCGTTCCAGTTGGTTGAGTATGACCTTCTGGCATCAGACTCGGAGAAAGGTGTCAATACTATAGTAAACGTATCTAACCTACAAACAATGTAGGTCCTATTCAATGAGATTAACCTGGATCATTCAAAACCTCTTAGACTTGCTCATATTCTACTGTCACTACCCAAACCTACATATGTCATTTAAGGAGCAAGACTTTAAGGATCTACTGCTTGGCTAACATAGCAGAGTTTTCTAAAGCCTATTAGAAATTTAGTAATTCCGAGTACAGTTGGATGAGATCGACTCGTGCTCGAAGGACCATAAATCGAAAAATAAAATTTAAGCTTGAAGTACAAAAACCTGTCTTCCTCCAACATCAACCCCTCAATACGAGCAATCTTCCATTGTGTGATATATCCCAGATCCATAGCTTGGCTATACCACATCCCATGAGAATCCAACTGGCTGCAATAAAATTTAAATTTCTCAGAATAAATAGTTGTACACACCTTATAGCGAGCAACAATAGCTCCCCGCCACACGAGTACAAGACAATTTGAATGAATCCCTCATAGTCGTGCCCCCGTCAGAGGCCCCTGAATAACAAATTAGTTTCCATCGCGACAAACATCTAACCTACATGCATCGCATTACCTTCCATTGCTGACCAGGATGACGTCGAACTATTTTGTCATAAACCGTCGATCGATTGTCGATAAATTGTCAATCAAACCGATTGCGTTGTGGCCATTTCCCCGAACCATCAAGCGAAGTAGACAAATGATTTTCTTCTAAAAACGAATCAAAAAAAAATCCGAATCCGAAAGACGAAGACGAATGTTTATGTCCGCATTATTGCGGACATACGGCATATTTTCCGCTCAATATGCGCAGTTAATGATTCCAGCTACTGCACCAGTGCACAGCTCCACCAAGCCCCCCGATCAGAGAGAGATTTCGACTGAGACAGTTCGCTGTCAATGGACATACGCATGTCCGAACCGAGCCATATGGGTCCAACTGAATGGCATTCCCTCGCTATTCGTTTGTAATTTGATTTGATGTCGTTCCGTGGAAGAACAGCGAAGAGGAAATGAGCAGTCGACTAGGAGAATTAAGTTGCACCCTACTTTTGGTTTTTGGTTCAGAATCTGGCATTTCGGTTTATTTTTACATCTCGGAGCTTGAGTCTTTCCGATCGGTGATATGGTGACTAATCTGGAGAGCAATAAGATCATCGGTTCCATCAAATCCATCAAATCATCAACGAAGTTTGGGTGGACGAAGCCATGACCAATGAATGGACTGTCGGTTCTAAATGAGCATATCCCCGTTCTCGTTGATCCTATCCAACGTATGAGTGCGGCTTCCGCCTTCTGCAGATCGATAATCGTACAAATTCTCACTATAAGGCGAATCCTGAAAAAGACCAACGAATTTCATGCCAAGGCTAACGATCCCTTCATCGACTTCAAAGCCAGATATGACAGCATTGGTCGTCCCAAACTCTACAAGGTGATGGCTGAATTCGAGGTCCCACCTGAGGCTCTTTATACTTTGTAAAACAATCACCGAATTCCGACCATCATGTGCCATCGTGTGATGCCTTCAATCTCGTGTTGGAACAGATGGTGCGCTAGGCAAGTGTAAAGACTGAAGGCACTGTCTGTCAGACAGCTACTGGGATACGTAGACGACATTGGCATCATTGGTCGCCCCCACCGTACCATCAGAGAGGCTCTTACGGCAATTGAAAAAAAGGCGGAACGAATTGGCCTTAAAGTATAGTAAGGACACAACTAAGTACTTTAAGGAGTGAAAATCAACTCCACGACGAAGACCTACCCTAGGCAACGGCTGCTACTTCAGTCACAGTCTTTGGGAAACAAATAGGCCTTCCAGTTTTGTTGTATGAAGCCGAGTGATGATCACTATCGAGAGAAACATCCTTCATCAAATTTTCGGTTCCATATGTCAGAAGAACGAATTGAGGAGACCGTGGACTCTGCGAGCTGTACCAAGGTGTGAATGTAGTCCAAAGTAGTAGCAATGTAGTCCATATTAATGCCTCAGTAAGGAAGATCTTCGAACTTTACATCACCCAGATTCGAAAGGAAGATCGAATCTGGATTTTAAAGATCCAGCTGTAGCGGATGCCAGAGTCCTTGCCCTGGACAATTAGAAATAGGGTGGGTTAAGACTGGAATATCTTAGCCAGAGACACTTCATGGATTGGAAATTCAATTCAAATACCAATTTGCATTTGTCCGCTGACAGATACCAGAACCATTCACCCTCAGTTCGTTTAAATACGGAGCCGGACATCCACGACTGTTTTGTCCTTGAAGCTCAGGCTCGATCCTACTGATCGTGTCGAAATTGAAGGCTTGGATTCGAAAAGTTATAGCTCCTGTCAATGTTGTAGACATGGTTTAGCTTCTTCGAGTACTGGGTACAGCTCGCAAAGAGCACAATTGTATCTCTTCCTTTATTAGTTGTTCTCCAGAATCGGGCCTTCATTGCAGCAATATCTCCCGATGTCGAAGAAGGTGTAAAACAACGTATATTCCAAATTATGGGTTCATACATGAACTGTTCCCATTATAGTCCGTACACAAGCTCATGGAAAATGTTGGGTTCCGTATTGAAGCTCGGCAAGGTGGGTGTATTTTACCTGGAAATTATTTTTCCAGCCTTTCTGTCACTGTTCCGCATTTCAAGACAAGTTACGTCCGAGATCCTCTTGATTCTGGCATTGATTTGCTGGAGATTCTGATCTCCTAGAAATATCTTTTCTGGGATTGAATTCCAAACTGGCTCATGTCTCAGTTCTCCAAAACTTTTCTAGAAATCCACTCAGAAGTCACATATGTAGTTAACGAGGTTTGTCGATCAACAGGAGTAGGAAAGGTCGTAGAAAATATCCAGATCATAAAATGGCTGGACATTGAGGAGGAAAGATTGCTTCCAAAAGGATTAAATAGTTGTTAAATGCAGGATCATAAAAAGTCTTCCATCAACAGATACCGACAGATGGAATCAGACTTACTGAAAGGTACATCCTTTCCTTTCCAAGATGCCTCGTTAGTTAAGCCACTCTTAGGTGCAGAACTTGAAAGGACTAAACAAAAATCCACAGTGCTCCAGCAAATTTGGATAACACTCCACATTGACTCATACAAAGGCTTTAAGAGCAAAGCCCTTCAAGCTAATTTCCACGCAGCGTTCTTCCACTTTGGCTGCCTCATCAACCAAGGAATGTTCAAAAGAATAGTTCACATGGAAGGCCTTTAGGTCTTCTGGAAGGCGGGAGTAGTATCGTGGCATAATGGTACAAACCTCGGATCATAAAGTTAGCGGACCCCTTGGAGGTAATATTTCGATAGAAACCGAAATCGGACACCATGAAGGTATGTCTCGTACGTCCAGTCTAATTGTGCCTTAAGGTGTGAAAGTGGCAGGAATGGCCACTGTTCCTCGCATTGATGCTCTGGAACATGGCTAATAAAAACGCACAAAACTTGGAAAAAGACTCAAGTAATAGGGCGGTTCCCAACCAAATACAAAATTTAAACTCCAAGGGCCATAGCCGTCCATCCAATCGGTAGGTCCATCGATAGGATCATTCCACTTCAGAGTTTTTTGTAATTTTGACTGATCGCATGCCTCGCCCATACTCCTGTATTACGAAGGTCCAGATCTGTGCTATTAATTCCCCACATCGACCTGTATGCTACCAGAGATCATATTAAAAAGTGCATCTGGATTGGAAACGAAACGAATCCCTGTAACCATAACGAACGACCAGTGTTCACTGAACCTTTCATCATTTCTATCAAATTGACGTGCTCCCCAGATGAGATTTTCCCAGAGAAAGTTAAGAACCTTTACAGTCGCCTTTCCTCAACAATACCTGGATTGGAGTGCACCCAGGAACGATAGCGATACCCTATCAATTGGCCAACATCTAAGTAAAGCGGTCGCCAAAATACCTTAGCTCAATTGGAAACATCTAGATCGTGATTGCTGTGCATGTGTGTGTGCCAGTGAATGCTATGAGAAGACAACGACGATGACGACGACGATGGGACGATGACTACAACTCCTCAACGATGAAGATGACGGTGACGACAATGAGTTCTTTCCTGATGATGAGCAGATAACGACTGGAAAACGTTATGTTCATTACCGAACGCGAAGCGACGACTTCTACTACTCCCGGGATAGACGATGAACTCTCTATGTGACGGTAGTTTCACTGTCCAGTGGCTCGCGAACGACAGAAGATCTTCCGCCGAAGAACATGGCAGTGGCTCCGGTAATAGAAGTAATTACGGGCTCATTGCGTGCCCACTTCACTTGATCGGTATCAGATGAGATCTTACGGTGGTGTGCCTGTGCACTTACCTCAAACTGTGAACCTGTGCCGAAGAACGACGAGCGTGCCATGGTTTATCCGTTTATATCGATACAGAAGCGAGAGCAGTGCTTGTGCTCGGATTGACTGTCATTATGATGGTAGACTGCGGCGATGGTACCATATGCGGATGGCGATTAAGGGGAGACCTAGTTTAGTCCGTTATTTTGGGCGAAGTGGTACTTCATTTGGTTAACTTAATAATTTTTTACATTGTTTACAAGGTTCCGAGTACGTGTCACAGGTTCATGTCCTGTCGGAGGACTACTGACAATCCCTGTGAGCATACTGATCACCTTACTTTCATTGATTCCAAATGTTTGACAGGAAATAGCCACAAGTGAGCGATCATATTTGGGCTATCATGACTGGCTAAAGACTGTTTGTCCTGTTTGTCTATATGGCAAAGATTTAGGACGGAAGAGGACCAAGGTCAAGTCTATGGGAATGGTTTATGTAATGATGAATCCATCACAAGGTTAGGTCACTTAAGGATAAACCGAATGGTTCGCCAACATGAGGAAAGAGGAAACCATTCTTCACATGAGTTCTTAGGTTCATAGGTTAGGTAGGGTTAAAGTCCCATTGCTATCCTTAAGGAACCTTTACACTGAACTTCCCTATAAAACTTGAATATGGAATCAATTTGGGTCAAGGACCCTACCTAGATGAGTAATATCCTCTGCGACATGTAGGTCATTACTCTACCTTTCCCACAGCCCATGTTAATAACGATCCTAACCTTGTTGGTACCTCGGAAGGTAATGACCATTGAGTATCGTTGGTTTTAGCTTTGAATTGCTACACAGAATTTTGCTGGATCAAACTCAGCTAACCTTTGACCAGGGTGCTCTTCTAAGTTTGACTGCCCTAGGCCGGTGATTTCATTCTTATAGCCATTTCCATTGGTGGAAGCATTGTCTGTCAACTTTTGACTCCCCACCCATAAGCTAATGGAGAAAATCTTAGACCAGTTCTTAAAGGATGTTTGTTCTAAGGACATACAACCAAGAGCGGTGCAGAAGTACTTACTTACTTAACGGCTTCCCGAAAGCGTAGTCTCTACCTGAGACAGGGGAACCTTCAAAATTTTGTTACCTAGATTCCTTTTGAACAAACTTTCGTGTCCTATCCTTGGTTTCTGAACTATATCCACATCTTGGTACAAGTCGTACCGTTTGCGGTCTTCGCAAACAAGACCAAATATTTGACGAAGAATATTTCGTTCGTATAGCAGAACTGGCAGTAGTACAGGCCTGTAAAGCGGACAATTCTATTCGAGGTATTGGCCTAACCACTTGGGTGAATTCTTTCAGGAAGTTTAAAGTGAAAGCACGGGATAAAGACCGATAATCTGTGTCCGTATTCAGGTAGTAGGGTACCATCTATCCAAAAATATTGATTGTTTTGAACGCAGAGCTTCCTGTTTCCTGTAATTTAATCTTTGGATCTTGGCCACTTCTCCACAATTCGTCACCGTCCTTGTACATAATAGAGTGGGACAGCTCTGTAAGAGAGACCAATAGTTCAACTTTAGGTACACGAAGACTTCACTCTAGCGCCCTTCCTGGATGTAGAAGGAGTCTAGTACTGGACCAACAAAACATAGGCTCAGTCTCAGACTGAGTTGAATGCACGGTCAAGACAAGTTCCATCAACTCAGAACTGGGTGACTGACAAATATATGTACGTCCTCTACTATGGATACTGATCACAATCCGCCCTCAGCACCCTACACAAATAGGCGAAGGCAAGATACCTGGGCTGATCGTTAGCTTAGCAAAGCCTTCTATAAATGCAACAAAATCATCCAATCCTGTCATTATCCACTGGATTTACACAGCCATCTTTGGACCCATTCTGTCTTATGGGTGCCTACTCTCGTGGGCTGCAGCAGATAGCAATTGTAGCTTGTATAGGTGATGTCATCAGAATCAGGCCAATTGGAGCCCTTGAAATCTTCCTAAGGTCCATTGGTGCTGCAACTAGAAGAATCAGCTACAAAGAGGCCCCAACGGTCAAAGACTGACGAAGGTGTAGACTCTGATATATGTACTCATCTGAAGCTCGTTTATTTCGACTTCCAAACCACGGAAGGAGGCACTTGCAATCGCAGAGACAGCATGAGAATTATCCAAGACATGAAGATCATACCATGAAGAACTCAGTGCACTTAAAGTAAACCAGAACGTCTTACATTTTTGGATTTCTGGACATAGAGAATTCAGGGAAATGAATGGGCGGACAATTTTGCAGGAAAGGACTTCGGACAGAGTCTGACACGTCGTTACCTCTGCTCTAATGGCCCTAGCTCTTGTTAAATCCAATATAGAACAAGCCTTCGAGGGACAAGTTAATTGGAGACAGATCCCACTCTCATCTTGTCGTATCTCCAGGAAACACTAAACAACACATGGCCATGCCAAAACCAAGCAAAACCTGGAACTTAAGAGACCCAACCTAGCGCCCCTCGTGGTATTTAATACAGTCCACAACCTCCTGGCGCTCCAATGAGAAGACACTGTGGCTAGAACAGATAACCCCTGCCAAAGCTGTGCCGACACGGATGCAGAAGTGTGCACACCTCACTTCCTGTGCAGAACTAGGAAATAGCCGACCGCGAAGATCTAGGCGACCTGTCAAGAAAGCCATCACGGAGGCCCATCAGCTATTCCAAATCTCGCTATACCCTGCCTCCCATACAAACGTTTGGAATGAATCTGTGTCATCATATTATGCCTTCCTGCCATACAGTGTGTCAAAGGTCAATGACACCTTCGGTTAGGAAAAGAAGACAAAACATTTTGCCACCGGAGCACCCCAGTTCTTCTCCCATCCTAATCGTACGAGAGATTTGACATATAACTTCATTACCTTTCCAAATATGGCAAGTGATCGTGAAAAGTCACAACGGGAAGACGTCGAAGCATACCAAACGAGAGCTAGTAACCTTAGAACCATTTCCACGACAACATTGTACAGCCCAGCACTGTACAGGCGCCATCGCATTACATTTGTCCAAAAAAAACAAAAATTCAATTTAATTACTTATGTGGAACACCTCCTATAAAACTAAAGGAACCCCACACTACTGCTATCTAATTGCGTACTTCAAAAAAAAAAACAAAAAAAATAATGAAATAACCAAAATGTTCATCTCAAATGTGAAGTTGACATTCTCTTGCTTGCATTCCACGATCTGTCCCATGGTCACATATTTATATTCCATCGCGCAACATCTCCGGAGGAAGTTCAAGCCGTAATGGAGCAGCAAGCATAACGAAGGTTGCGTGGTTTATTTTTACCCATCCGACCACATATGCTCGCCACATGCAAATCCGAGCAGCACCAGCAGCAGCACCAAGAGGGAGTTCTCACAAAAGGGAAGATTTATACACAACTCAAAGGAAGACCATTTATTTTCGGGTGACCATGTTTTGTATCACAGGGGACACTCTTGAAAATCAATTTACTTGACTCCCGTTGCTGTATGATTTGGAAGCATCTTTTGGCCACTGTTGGTCATGTATCGATGACAAGTGGTGCTGCCGCTGGTGCTGGTACTGGTGGTGCGTCATTCGGCAGTGTGTCTCGTTGGTGCGTTATGTGGAGAGACATTTGAATTAGTGATGTGGTGGCCCCCACTTGAAGTTCGAAATAGACTTAGACATACTTATGCAATTAAATTGGAAATTAATGCAGTAGCCTCCGGCCGATCCTACAAAACAGAAGAGAGACGCAATCATAAGGTGTGTCCCGCTGTACTAGTGAAGTGATTCATGACATATTTTTTTTTTTTTTTAATTGAGTGCTACGGAGGAGGAACGCAGTCGGGGACAGTTTACAAATGGATTGGGAAAGATATTTTCCCGATTTACGAGCATCTCATGGGAAACCTTCGAATGATATTTCGAGTGTAGCCTACTCATTGAGTGCTCATGGAATGAGTGACTAATTTAATAACACAAACACAGTCTTCCAATGGACACGTCTATTGAATAATTCTTAAAATTTAAGAGGATCATATCCCTGCGATATTGCATCCAGGTCTGTACACTCAACTTCTTCCCAAATGCCCAATAGCAAGGAACTGAGTGCACCAAAGTCTAAATCATACGAATTACTATTTTTGGTTAAGTTTTTTGTCAAGTTACCTCCATTTGACCCAAAACGCTGTTGGAGAGGAGACATGTGATGATATTGCATTTGAAGTGGATCGAGAGATTTTTTTCATTCCTGACCTCTGTACACACAACTCCTTCCCAAATGCCCAATAGCAAGGAACTGAGTGCACAAAAGTCTAAGTCATACGAATTACTATTTCTGGTTAAGTTTTTTGTCAAACTATGTCCATTTGACCCAAAACGCTGTAGGAGAGGAGACATGTGATGATATTGCATTCCAAGTGGATCGAGAGGTTTTTTTCATTCCTGACCTCTGTACACCCAACTCCTTCCCAAATGCCCAATAGCAAGGAACTGAGTGCACCAAAGTCTAAGTCATACGAATTACTATTTTTGGTTAAGTTTTTTGTCAAGTTACCTCCATTTGACCCAAAACGCTGTTGGAGAGGAGACATGTGATGATATTGCATTTGAAGTGGATCGAGAGATTTTTTTCATTCCTGACCTCTGTACACACAACTCCTTCCCAAATGCCCAATAGCAAGGAACTGAGTGCACAAAAGTCTAAGTCATACGAATTACTATTTTTGGTTAAGTTTTTTGTCAAACTACGTCCATTTGACCCAACACGCTGTAGGAGAGGAGATATGAGGTGACATTGCATTTGAAGTGGATCGAGAGGTTTTTTCATTCCTGACCTCTGTACACCCAACTCCTTCCCAAATGCCCAATAGCAAGGAACTGTGTGCCCCAAAGTCTAAGTCATACGAATTACTATTTCTGGTTAAGTTTTTTGTCAAACTACCTCCATTTGACCCAACACGCTGTAGGAGAGGAGATATGTGATGATATTGCATTTGAAGTGGATCGAGAGGTTTTTCCATTCCTGACCTCTGTACACCCAACTTCTTCCCAAATGCCCAATGGCAAGGAACTGAGTGCACCAAAGTCTAGATCATACGAATTACTATTTCTGGTTAAGTTTTTTGTCAAACTACCTCCATTTGACCCAACACGCTGTAGGAGAGGAGATATGTGATGATATTGCATTTGAAGTGGATCCAGAGGTTTTTTCATTCCTGACCTCTGTACACCCAACTCCTTCCCAAATGCCCAATAGCAAGGAACTGAGTGCACCAAAGTCTAAGTCATACGAATTACTATTTTTGGTTAAGTTTTTTGTCAAACTACGTCCATTTGACCCAAAACGCTGTAGGAGAGGAGATATGTGATGATATTGCATTCCAAGTGGATCGAGAGGTTTTTTCAGTCTTGACCTCTGAACACCCAACTCCTTCCCAAATGCCCAGTAGCAAGGAACTGAGTACACCAAAGTCTAAGTCATACGAATTACTATTTTTGGTTAAGTTTTTTGTCAAACTACGTCCATTTGACCCAAAACGCTGTAGGAGAGGAGATATGTGATGATATTGCATTCCAAGTGGATCGAGAGGTTTTTTCAGTCTTGACCTCTGAACACCCAACTCCTTCCCAAATGCCCAGTAGCAAGGAACTGAGTACACCAAAGTCTAAGTCATACGAATTACTTTTTTAGTTAAGTTTTTTGTCAAACTACGTCCATTTGACCCAAAACGCTGGAGGAGAGGAGATATGTGATGATATTGCATTCCAAGTGGATCGAGAGGTTTTTTCAGTCTTGACCTCTGAACACCCAACTCCTTCCCAAATGCCCAGTAGCAAGGAACTGAGTACACCAAAGTCTAAGTCATACGAATTACTTTTTTGGTTAAGTTTTTTGTCAAACTACGTCCATTAGACCCAAAACGCTGTAGGAGAGGAGATATGAGATGATATTGCTTTTGAAGTGGAACGAGAGGTTTTTTCATTCCTGACCTCTGTACAGCCAACTCCTTCCCAAATGCCCAATAGCAAGGAACTGAGTGCACCAAAGTCTAAGTCATACGAATTACTATTTTTGGTTAAGTTTTTTGTCAAACTACGTCCATTTGACCCAAAACGCTGGAGGAGAGGAGATATGAGATGATATTGCTTTTGAAGTGGAACGAGAGGTTTTTTCATTCCTGACCTCTGAACACCCAACTCCTTCCCAAATGCCCAGTAGCAAGGAACTGAGTACACCAAAGTCTAAGTCATACGAATTACTTTTTTGGTTAAGTTTTTTGTCAAACTACGTCCATTTGACCCAAAACGCTGTAGGAGAGGAGATATGTGATGATGTTGCATTCCAAGTGGATCGAGAGGTTTTTTCAGTCTTGACCTCTGAACACCCAACTCCTTCCCAAATGCCCAGTAGCAAGGAACTGAGTACACCAAAGTCTAAGTCATACGAATTACTTTTTTAGTTAAGTTTTTTGTCAAACTACGTCCATTTGACCCAAAACGCTGGAGGAGAGGAGATATGTGATGATATTGCATTCCAAGTGGATCGAGAGGTTTTTTCAGTCTTGACCTCTGAACACCCAACTCCTTCCCAAATGCCCAGTAGCAAGGAACTGAGTACACCAAAGTCTAAGTCATACGAATTACTTTTTTAGTTAAGTTTTTTGTCAAACTACGTCCATTTGACCCAAAACGCTGGAGGAGAGGAGATATGTGATGATATTGCATTCCAAGTGGATCGAGAGGTTTTTTCAGTCTTGACCTCTGAACACCCAACTCCTTCCCAAATGCCCAGTAGCAAGGAACTGAGTACACCAAAGTCTAAGTCATACGAATTACTTTTTTGGTTAAGTTTTTTGTCAAACTACGTCCATTTGACCCAAAACGCTGGAGGAGAGGAGATATGAGATGATATTGCATTCCAAGTGGATCGAGAGGTTTTTTCAGTCTTGACCTCTGAACACCCAACTCCTTCCCAAATGCCCAGTAGCAAGGAACTGAGTGCACCAAAGTCTAAGTCATACGAATTACTTTTTTGGTTAAGTTTTTTGTCAAACTACGTCCATTTGACCCAAAACGCTGTAGGAGAGGAGATATGTGATGATATTGCATTCCAAGTGGATCGAGAGGTTTTTTCAGTCTTGACCTCTGAACACCCAACTCCTTCCCAAATGCCCAGTAGCAAGGAACTGAGTGCACCAAAGTCTAAGTCATACGAATTACTATTTTTGGTTAAGTTTTTTGTCAAACTACGTCCATTTGACCCAAAACGCTGGAGGAGAGGAGATATGAGATGATATTGCTTTTGAAGTGGAACGAGAGGTTTTTTCATTCCTGACCTCTGTACACCCAACTCCTTCCCAAATGCCCAATAGCAAGGAACTGAGTGCACCAAAGTCTAAGTCATACGAATTACTATTTTTGGTTAAGTTTTTTGTCAAACTACGTCCATTTGACCCAAAACGCTGGAGGAGAGGAGATATGTGATGATATTGCATTCCAAGTGGATCGAGAGGTTTTTTCAGTCTTGACCTCTGAACACCCAACTCCTTCCCAAATGCCCAGTAGCAAGGAACTGAGTGCACCAAAGTCTAAGTCATACGAATTACTTTTTTGGTTAAGTTTTTTGTCAAACTACGTCCATTTGACCCAAAACGCTGTAGGAGAGGAGATATGTGATGATATTGCATTCCAAGTGGATCGAGAGGTTTTTTCAGTCTTGACCTCTGAACACCCAACTCCTTCCCAAATGCCCAGTAGCAAGGAACTGAGTGCACCAAAGTCTAAGTCATACGAATTACTATTTTTGGTTAAGTTTTTTGTCAAACTACGTCCATTTGACCCAAAATGCTGTATGAGAGGAGATATGAGATGATATTGCATTTGAAGTGGATCGAGAGGTTTTTTCATTCCTGACCTCTGTACACCCAACTTCTTCCCAAATGCTCAATAGCAAGGAACTGAGTACACCAAAGTCTAAATCATACGAATTACTATTTTTATTTAAGTTTTTTGTCAAACTACGTCCATTTGACCCAAAATGCTGTATGAGAGGAGATATGAGATGATATTGCATTTGAAGTGGATCGAGAGGTTTTTTCATTCCTGACCTCTGTACACCCAACTCCTTCCCAAATGCCCAATAGCAAGGAACTGAGTGCACCAAAGTCTAAATCATACGAATTACTATTTTTGGTTAACTTTTTTGTCAAACGATGTTTATTTGACCCAACACGCTGTAGGAGAGGAGATATGAGGTGATATTGCATTTGAAGTGGATCGAGAGGTTTTTTCATTCCTGACCTCTGTACACCCAACTCCTTCCCAAATGCCCAATAGCA
This sequence comes from Xylota segnis, assembly GCA_963583995.1. Taxonomy (NCBI): domain Eukaryota; kingdom Metazoa; phylum Arthropoda; class Insecta; order Diptera; family Syrphidae; genus Xylota; species Xylota segnis. The sequence continues at coordinate 41,205,345 of OY757237.1, forward strand.
AGGAACTGAGTGCACCAAAGTCTAAGTCATACGAATTACTATTTTTAGTTAAGTTTTTTGTCAAATTACGTCCATTTGACCCAACACGCTGTAGGAGAGGAGACATGTGATGATATTGCATTCCAAGTGGATCGAGAGGTTTTTTCAGTCTTGACCTCTGCATACCAAACCTCTTCCCGAATACTAGATAGCGGGCAACTGAAAATGCAAATACGGAGCACGTGCATTTCCCAAGAATGTCCTTGTGGAACTGTGCGAAGCTACCGGTCTTAATAAGACATCAATCCTTTGGTCATGTGTTCCATAAACTCCCACGCTATGCACATTTCTACCCGCACATCCTCCGATGTCGCAATCCCTCGATAGGTACACAAAATAAGCTACTTAATGGACAAAAAAAAAAAACTTCAAACTTCAAAAACGCCGTCATCAACTCAATATATGCACAAACTATAAGCATTTTACCGATGCGTTGTTAGCAACAAAATGAGAGAGGTAAACCGATTTCATTCGTGCAATTAAATTCTGGCCATTTGGTTGGAACCATTGTTCGAACGATCAAAAATACCCTCGTACTTCAGAGCTCTTCAGATTGCGACCCCATTCGAATATCGTCGGCTTTAGGCTTCAGCTCTTCAATTCAGCGTGCGATACTTTTGCCACATATTCGCGCGCAATTATGCAACGCAATTGAACGCAAAGAACAAAAAAGAAAGCCGCCAAACCTTTATGCGCATTTGTTTTGCATTTTCACGAATCTTTATGATGTGCCGCTAAGGCAATTCCAATTTGGTTACAAAACGGCAAAACGTAATTTTTGTTTTGGATTCCGCAACAACGTGGTGCCGATGCTTCGAGGAAGGTATGTACCACTTTGGCAAAGACTTACGCAAAGGATCGCCGAGCCTATGCAAATCCAATTTTCAAATTTTTCCTCTTTGCACTTTCATTTCAAAAGACTTGGGTCTATCCGGTCTTAATTTGGAAGGAAGGTAGGTAGGTATTCATGGTTTCATGTAACGAGTGTGTTGATGACTGTCTGTCATGCACCTTTTGTAAATAGCAATCAGGGCAGCCTAGCTTTGCGACTGGACCGGACCTAGGCTTTTATATTTCCCTGTGCACGTGCTCAGACTTTGTTTGGTTTTCTTTTAGGAACAATCGGGGTCCGATCTAGTTCAGATAGATAAAGGGTTTAACGTCCACTCGAAGATCTAAGGGTGGATTGTAGAACTGTACGGAGAGGGCGCAAATAGAAGGAGGAACCTTGGCAACCTTGACTTGGCAACCATTTGGTACTCTTATTGAAGAGGAGGAGATCTGGTATCTGCATCGTTCTTGCAAAGCAGGACACGACGCCGCATTTAGGACCAGATTCAGGGTAATAAACTTAAGACTGACTGATCATACTGATCATACTGATCATCATCGAAGGACACCTCGATTTTGAAAAATTTTGATATTCCCACATCGATTCGAATCATAAGAAGTACCACTGCACCAAAAGTCACTAAAGTGGCACCACAAGTGCAATTATCCAACTGCCCTTCTGTTTATAATCCTTGCAGTACTGACTTCAAACATTTCATCGTAAGGAGGGCTCCAGAGTTATAGCACTGCCTTACTCCTATTTGGATTCTGCTACTGTTCTCCTCTTAGTCGTACTTCATGACGCTAGCTCTACATCATTATGGTAACAGTCCTGTTCAGTGGTTTCATGAAACTTCTCCAGGTGTCTCGTTGTATTCTCTTGGTGGATGGTGGTCCCTCCTAGTTATACTTCGTCTACCGGTTTGATTTTCATAGTCTTCACCCTTATCTGGGACACAAAGAGTTGATAGTTGCAGGATCGTGGTATCACTACCTATCCACTGATGTAGCAATTCATGGAGTCAATTTTGGTCTTCCAGGAACTATATGTTTCCAGGTTTACCAAGGAACTATACGTTTGCCTTAAATACTACAGCATAGTAACCAAATCGTATAATGATGGCGTTGAGTGTCCTTCTAAAGGGTTTTTCAATAAGGACATAACAATTTCAAATTAAAATCAAGTGCAGTACAATTGAGATATCAGACTGAAATTTATTCCAGGAACAGCACTTATACTGCACATTTTAGGTTGGAATTCGATTTCGTCAAACGACCACCGCAAATATGTTTGCAGCGATCGACTCTTTGGAGCCAATTTTCCACCACTCTTCCACACATATCGGCCTGAATGTGGGCAATTTTGCCTCCGATATTGTTCCTGAATTTCTTAAACTTTGTTGCCGTACTTCACTATGATAAAAAATGCAAGCCTTAGTTGACGTTTCGATACTGACTGATCATAAAAAAAAGTTTATGTATGCGTTTGTACTGAAATACAAAATTGTTATGTCTTTATTGAAAAACCCTTTACTATTGACGAGCATCACCTTTGTAATTTGTCCAGTCACGTAGTTGTAGCCTCATATGAATTAGCAATTCGGATAAATTCCTAACATTCAATGCTTTCGTCCTGTCATTTATTGGATACTCAATGGACACTAGGATCACACATGATGTTCCATAACAAAGGACCTTGAAGAATGCCGCCAGCTATGTTGATTGATGTCCATCATTACTTTCTCGTCCATCGCGCTGTCCTAATAGGAATTCATCAGCTTCTCGTTCGAGGTTCAGGTAATCAGGTATCATGGCAAACATTCATCTAAAATCGCTCCTGCAGTCTTTTACTCCATTCGATCCCACTGAGAGATTGCCAAGGCACGCTTCCAGTTATCCCGATTAAGCAAACTGGCATGCGCGATAGCTTTATCTTTAAAACGAAGATTCGGTTTTCATTGTCGTCTGTGCGAGACTGTGCCGTCTAGAGGCTGTGATTTGAAGATTCTCTTTCCTGGAGCATTATTGTCTAGTTACTCGAAGTGAGAGTGGCATTAGAGATAACGTGTTTTGACGACATACTTCTTGGACTATTTCCACATACCTATTGGTACAGCTCATAGAGATCGCGGTTCTACCTTCTTCACCATCCGCCTTCCTTACGGACCGAAAATTCGGAGACAATTTTTTCTCCCGAAAGTGCTTAAAACCTTCGGGGCTTTCCTGCTTATCGTCCAGAACTTGGCTCCATCTAGTATAACTGGCAGGACCCTTGTTTCGTCAAACCAAAGAATTTGCAGTTTTCTATATTTAGATTACATAGATATCTCCACCAAGATACAGATTCACTTAGGCCAGAAGGAGTCCCTCGAAACAGGATCACCATCGCCAAATAAGGAACTACCAGTGGTCTAACTAGAATGACATAAATCACTTAGGAATGGTCATGTTTTCTAAATACCAGTTCCTGAGCCCCTTGATCACTCCTAAACAGAGCGATTTTCTTTCCGGCATGGCTACCATAGGTAGTGAAGGATGGTTTCTTCCTCTCCTCTTCGTCCTTGTACTATATTCAGAGGCCATTTGTAAAATAGTGAAGTTTTGAAAAAGTAGGCGTGGCAGTAAAACCAAATTGATGCTCCGCAATACCACTAATTTTGTCTATCACTGATTCCAGTCTGTCACTATCATACAACATATTATGTTCCGATCGTGCCCAACATATGCACATGCAGAGTTGTTGGATCCCTTCCTTCCCCTTTTAAGCAGAACAAGTCCTTATACCTTGCATTGGTTTTATGAATATCCTTTAGACATGTGCTATGTGTTTTCGTGAAGTTTCAGAGTTCATTGGAGCTTTTAATGCCACATTGACAATGGGTCCTCTGCTATTCTTCGATTTCCTTGCGAATTTGTATAACTTCGTCGGAAGTAACAGAAGATTTAGTTGTGTTTTTCCCAATCGACATGGGAATAAGACTCTACCTGAAATCTAAAGGTTTCAGCTCACTAAGAGTATTGACCTGTCAGGCAGTCTCAGTAGCCTTCCAACCACTCGAAGTCCTCATCACAAAACTCTGTAGCACTCTACTTTTCTTCGACTTCTTCAATCTCATCTTGGACATCTTTTCAGATGTCTGGATGGCATCTTTCAAAAGACTTTTTCAGAGTCTAAATTGTTTCAGTTAGTCTGCTCGTATTCGATATAGGTACATGCAACATCAGGCTGGATGACCATTGATACTTAGACAATTAAAGGTCCGTTGTGGTACCACATAAATGCTCATAGAGCCATCAAGATCTGGTCGTTTACGTCGTACGTTACCAGCTTTTCGGCAAAATTCACGTCGGTACTCAGAGCTACCATGATTCTTGGAAGCCATAGTGAACATCTCGCCGGTTCTTCAGATCAGATCCTTTAAAGTCAGCAACTACTTTGCTAAAAATTGAACGTAGGCTGAAAAATAAAAGTTGGGTACCAACGTCAACAAGAATGAAAAATACTTTCCGGTAGAACTTGGTTAAAGTTGGTAAAAGTAGGAAGCAGGTTCACTGTGGACGCGTCCATTCATCGGCTTTATTTTTAAACACCTTGAACCGACGAAAGGCGTGAAGCTTGTTAAGGACAACTCTGGACTTATCCCTAATGACGTTGGCGTAGTTTGCCTAAATTTTGGGAAGTGCAGGCTAATCTTCTGCAAGCATAGAGTTCATGCATCCATGCGACTTCTATAAAAGTCGTAAGCAAACCCTGGTATTGAATTCAAGAGAGACACCCAAAAATGTTGGGCAGTTTTGAGTTGAATGTGAACAAGGATTTGGTCGGGCTTTGACTGTCAGCAAACATTGTGTTATCACATTGCACTTCAGCCTCAGCGAGGCTTCCTTAACCGCCGTGGTCGCAGTCTTCTAGATGTTACTACTGTTGGGCTGGCAGAAAGAGTAGATGCATAGGGATCCCATGGTATGTGAACCCAGATCTTGCTCTCAATCACCTCTGGAGTTTGGTATCAAACAGTGTGTTATGTACATACGTCCACCAAAGTCCAAGGTTCTTGAGGAAGATGGAGTATTCCACTCTGGATGAGAGAATATTTTGTTTTTTTCATTCACTGTGCTTCGAGATAAAAGTAATTGTTTGTCCGTAAACCATGATGAATTTCAAAAGACTGTCAACTGAGAAAAAAAAAGTATCTGCCACCTGTTTGCTCTAGCAGTGACCCTGTCAGATAACTTCTTTATCTCGTGTTTACACTTCCAAGTCTCCAACAATGTTGGGAAATATGTATATTATGCCCAGTCCATGGTATAGATTGTTCTTATTATCTACAACAACACTTACTTACCTACAAAGCAAGCACAAATGTGACGGAACAATCTTTAACCCTCCACAGAGTGCCGAATAATTTCACGTTTACTCTTAGAGCGTTAAATTAGAGTAATTTCATCTGCCATAAGCCAAACCCATTGCTGACCATTATCCGAAAGTCTAAGAACCTCGAGAATCTCTAGGCAGTGTGCGGCACGGCGCGGCGTCCAACATCGGTGCCGCATTCTCTGCATCATTGGTGCAAATAATTTGCATAATCGCCGATTAAATGGGCCGAATAGCCCAGTTTTCGCTCAACACGCCAGCTACTCGTAGTCCGGCCGACGGTGCATCTGACAGGAGCCTATCATCAGGAGAACTACTTGTCTTCTCTAACTGAGAGAGTGTTTGGTATCCCTCGGCGATTCTGGAATTATCGGCAGCAGTCGCCGCCGCCTGAGTGTGGCCCCCGGAGAACTATTATAGAACGGCCACTGAAATGATTCCACTAATGCCGTATTGGGCACGAGCGTTGCTGGCAAATTATTCAACCTCATCGGGCAGAGTTGAGGATGATTGTATAATGCGCGCCACTGTGCAATGCACTTTGGCCAGCCACACTATGGTGGATGGAAGATTTCCATTTCCCAACGGGTGCGCTGTGACTTCCGAATTCGATGCGTAGCCAGCAGCCAGATACTACAACTGCAGACTGCAAAGGGGGTTATCATCATTTATCCGACCCGCATTCACCTTTTATTGTGATGCGCGCCAATACTCGTAGGTTTCGTTGTAATGCACACCTCGACGTGGATGTGGCGGCCTGGCCAGCATGTTGATAGTTTCGAATACAAATTTCTGTCAGAACTGGATGTGGTGCCACGAGCCAAGAGCGGCAGCACTTGAGCTAGTTAACCGGGAGATTGTAAATAAAAGGAACCACCACGGTATCGTGTCACAATTAGTTTTTTTTTGTTTTTTTTATAAAATATAATAGTTCTGTTAGATCGATCGCAGGAGATAGCATAGCAGCGTGGACGTGGAAATGGGGTTATGGTCTTTGTGCGTTGGCACCCCGTGCTGAGCGCTTAACCACCACAATTAGTAGGTATATATCGATATGGGACAACCGAATTGCTAACAACATACAAACGTACAGTTGTTATCCGCGGGGTGGTGTGGTGGTGGTGGTGGTATGTGTTATCGTTCTCGTTTTAGACAGGATATCGATTCAACACATCTGATTAAGGGGCATGGGGTCTTTTCTTTATTTCTCGTTTATTGGTTTCATTATTGGTTTCATCATTCGGGTGTCCACTTTGAGCCGTCCATCCAGTCATTTTATAAGAATGACATATCTCGTCAATCTGTCATTTTCTAAACTCAAATCTCACTCTAAGTCCCTGGATAAACCACTTATCACTCCAAGAATATATAGTTTTAGTTTGAAATCTCTGAATTGTCTAGTTAGCCTTCCAAATGTTTTGACATTTGTAAGCGATACGTTACGTTTGACATTAATAGTCCTGTCTGAACACTTTTCGGTTTTTTTTTTAAATTATTAGAAGTTGACGCCAACAAATTCTTTGTAAAACAAAAGTTTACTTCGTGACTCTTTTTAATTTTTTTTCCCACCCTTCTGCCGAGTGACAGCGATTGGGATTTTTAAACGACAAAAAATTCAGATAATTTCAAAAAATCTGAAAATCAAGATTGCCGTCACATCTCACCATTCCGCTTCCTCACTCGCTGGTAAACGTCAAACTAAATTTAATCCGACAGTCCTATGTGAACAGATTCTTTACTGTCAGACTCACTTGAGCCTTAATGCTCAAAATACAGTAGCGATGTGGCTTCGACTTTGTCTGACGTTTTCAAGTTCATTTCAGTATATCCTATCATAATGTCAACCTAGGTCTGTGTATCCTATTCCTACAACCTAACGTTTGACATTTGACATAAAATGCAACATTTTGACAGCTTACAGCTGTGAAGTAGGAAAATGCACCACAAAAAGTTTATTTTGACACTAAATGCAAATTTTAAAATTCTATTTCCATTCATATTTTTAGTTCGAACAACAAAACAAAAACAATTACAGCTGTCAACAGTTTTATGTCATTTCTGACCAAAGCCGAATCTGAGGCGATATTGGGTTTTAGACAAAATTTTAGATCCAAGCTATGAGTGCTATCGAGATTTCTTTATGAGGCTTATTCTTTTCCACACATTTACGAGGTTGGTTTTGGACCCTTGTTACTTCCCTAAAACTTCGTTTCACCATTTATACGTCTGTTGGACACATGAGAAACATTACGGTTAACTAATAGATACAGTGTGACCAGTTTAAAATAAATTCCGAATTCAGTCATCGGTTTGTTGAGCTCAATGTTGTCGTATAAAACTGTTAACCAGCTTTAACCATTATTTCTACCTAGATGCCTTCAATGTTACTTTCGTGTTCTTGAACATCCTGTGTTCGTGATCTAAGTCACAGTTTCCTTTCTTTTTGTTTAGATATTGTTAAGCTCAAGAAACTTTCAATTTTCTCCACTGACTTACTTAATGACATCCTGTATTCCCTTGTATATTTTAGGGCCTCTCAACTCTGCTTAACTCTTGGCCAGTCTGACCTGACAGTCCAGTGGCACATTTTCACAGATTTACAAATCTCCAGCTATCCTGGGGTTTACGGATTAAAATTCTAAAGCTCTTAGAGATACGATTGGGTCATCGTTTAAATGTAGCAGCCTCCTTGTACTCTATCGATAACTCCTTTCGCAAGATTTTGGGGATACAAAGAACTGATCTAATTTCTGAATTTTCGAATCACACATTATTTCTAGTCTTATTTATTGGCCCAAATTAGCTGTTATATTTAGTCTGGTTTGACGGTTGGTATAGGCAATACTCTTGCGGCAATGAAAACTTTCTACTCTCTCTTCTCTCTGTCGATTCTTCAGCAATAGGTACATGCCTGACGAACCTGTCAACATTCCAATTAAGTACAGGCTTTTACGGAATGTTAGCTGGAGCTCCGACCTGGTGGATGTTTCGGCTCTGATGCCTCACAACCTTGGACTTTATTTCGAAAAGATAAAAACGGTTACTCACGGGCGACTATTGTCATTGATAGGAACTTCCCTTGGAAGACACTACTTTTATCCATTCTTCTTCGTTAAGGAAAAAGTTTATGAAGGTAAAATCTGGATACGAAGTCAGATAATCTGTGATAGGTGCTACGTATTTTGTTTGGAGTAAAGTCGAGTTGATAACTACTCCTAAACAAATGGCAGGATATGGCGTTTATCTGGCAGATCCTTTAACATGGGAGCCGTTTTTAATACAAAATGTTTGTTAGGAAATTCACCCAATTCGAGTCCTGAACTTCATGATCAGTAAATGAACACTCTAACCACTGATCCTATCATCACCAGTAGTTTTAAAGGATTTTCTCTTCTGGTGGAAAAAAAAAATATACTTCAATGACCTCACGGGACTGTATTGGTTGTTTGTGGTTTACTTGGCAATGAAAGAACATAGAACTGTAATATATATAAATACCAACGTATATTTAACCAAACCTTATCGTTGACAGAACAGTGGCCTTTAGTGCATAGTTTGGGCTGGTAACTAGATGGCTTACCGTCAATCATGAAAAAATAAAAAATCTGAGTTTTTCAGATGTGGATAGTTCCAACCTTAGTAGATACATACATACATACATACATATTGCACATAAATTGTACTGGCATACTCCACGGATGAACCAGAGTAGGTATCTTAAGTGAATCAATGGCAGATCCATATCTGTTTTTCTCTTCTGTGATAAAGTGCTTCAAATACTATGGAAAGGTGCACACTAGACTCTCTATATCCAATCCCATAAGATGGTCCTTAGGTCTACAGTATGCCATTCATCTGTCTGATGGAATTTGCAGTCGATTTTTCCTTGAGGTTCGGCAGGTTCTGATCCCTTTTTGAATGTTCTGTTGTGGGGCTCCTATATCATGACGTTCAAACAACTGAAAGGGTAAAATTGCCAATATGCCCTTATCGCACGTGATACTGAAGACGGACAGACGTACCTAAGCTTGGGGGACTAGTGACTTGATAAGGAACACCTTTAATTTTTTGTCGAGAAAAAGTATGCTGGTACATATAAGTAAAAAGGTAAACATCGAAGATCTTGTCTTTCGAAATATGACATCACCCAAATTCTATGAAGTAGCAAACAAATCACAGTGAAGAATCGGGTACTGACAATCGTTATTTTTCTCTAAAATATCGCAAATATCCAAGAGAGAACCACATACATACATATGTAGAATGACTTTGTGGCAACAGTGATGTGATTTTTGCGGACTATCCCAGAAAACTGGAGCCTTTCAGTTAATGTGACTAAAAAGACGTCCTCACAGTATTCTGGACAATTGATATTGTCACGAGGAACTGTCGACAATGCTTGCAAGACACAAAATCAACCTTCTTGTAGAGGAGGCATACATATAGAGACAGAGCTGATACTTAAGCCATTGCACATACTTGGTAGGTGATTTGTCGAATGGTCCTTGACAAAACCCCTAATGCTAAGAGGCTTACTCCCCATACTGTTCGTTAACCATTTTAGAAAATATGGTCAGTGTGTGCTTTTCTCGAGTTGGGGCCAGACTGTACACAGAGCAGTATTTTTGGATGAACCTTCTTTCAAAATCAATACCTACCCTACGCCTCACGCAATAATTAGTCCCATGAATCCAGCGTCTTTAACGCTCGTTTGGCCGTCCATGGTCCGCAGCTTAGCATGCCAATAGGTCGATAGTTAGGACCACAAGTCGATTAAAACTTTTGCAATTATTTCCGATACGTTATCAAAAGATACACATTCCTATGCATAAACAATAACTTCGCCCAACAATAGCTTTAAGACCAACAATTTTAAAACTCCACCTGTCCATAGAATGTATCTCAAGTCGAGTTAAAAAGTAAAGAAACCTAGGAGCCCATTACCCACAATGGTCACCGTTATTTATGTACATTTCATTGTCCCACTCGTTCGTCGTCTCCTTCTTTCCGAAAACTGTTTATTTTGCTTTATCCTAAATCTTCTATTTTTCATCTCTCTGCTTGCTGCTCGGACCGAACACACGGATCCCCCTCCTGCACCAACAGTACAAAGCCTCCCTCCACCCCAACGACAACCAACCAAATGTACATAAAAACTTGTGTGCGTCCTTCACGTGGAAAGTCTCAGCAGCGGCCATCACCCCATAAAGGGGTTGAAAGTCAGCACAGTGTACGCCAGTACACGACATCAACCCCCTGCATCCACTCGTTTCGAGTCTCATAAGTATCTATCGTGTCGTACTCTGTGAGCTTATTTATCCAGTCTTCTCCTATTGACTGAAAGGGGTGTGCACACACACTTTCTGGTTGTTTTCCCCTTCATTCATTCAGAAAAATTCCACCTGTGTGTATGGGTTATCAGTTTTGTGTACGCTTTGTACATAAAACTGGAAGGATGGGGAAATTTCTTATCAAGCGTTTGCGCAGACTTTCGCCGTGTTCTCTTAAGTTTTACTCTTTCGTTTATTCCAACTTGCACTGGAAGAATGTAAGTGAATTCAAAAAAAAAAAACGATTTTTATTAAAGTTCTCTCTGATCTCTACAAAGTTTACACCGTTTGTCTGGTTCAGAGGTGGGTTCGACTTTCTGTGACAGATTTTGAACATGTCAAACGTTTTGACACATAATCGCCGAAAAGGACTGCATACACTGACTTTACTGGAGGGGAATCCTCTAAGGCGATTGCTGGTAGTTATTAGCTCTCCATGAAATTAAAGTGACATCACACAAAACGATGGTAAAATTGTGATGATCTTGCTGATCGTCACCTTCGAAAGAGCAAATGAAATGACTGTGATCGTCAGCAATCTGCTATCACCGTAAAGGATTCTACTCCAGATTTCTTTTGAGTTTCTAAAAGTGTTTCCCAAATCAAGCAAACGAAAGCTTTTCACCACAAATTGGTTTACTTTCGTATTTCTATTGTTTACTTCGTGAATGTCTGAGTTCTTCGAGTGACACCGACTATCATTTCCCAACGTGGAATAAAAATCCAGGAAATTAAAAAAAATCCGTCAGCCCTGTGTGAACATGGTCAAAACTAAATCATCTGCGATCAACCACTTGAAGTGAAATTCGACATTCAATCGAATTTGAGATGACAATCGAATTGAAATTTGAAGATGAGGTAAACGCTAATACATTTTGGTCGAAACTGGTAGTTTCTATCTACAGCTAAAGACAAGCTAGTATATCTATTAGCTTTGTACTAATGCATCCCCTAACTTTTAGATAAGTTTCATACTATAATCAGCATCAAATGCAGAAGAATTTTCATTAGTCCCTTGCATAGGTGCAATCTCTGCATACTAAGACTAGAGCCGAAAAAGATCAGAGGCTAAAGGTAAATCAGAAGCTTCTCCAAAGAGTAAAGGAGAGCTTAAGCGCGTTCGATACTAAGAAAATGGAAGCTAAAAAGATTTCAAGACTACAAAGGATCTACAGATAATTAGGATACATATGTTTGTACATGTAAATATTTCCATCTTCTCAACATCACGTACACGATCTTATTTGCAGGAGAAGTATTACTATGCAGAGCCATATCTACCAAAGCTCGGTTCTCTGCATGTTAAAAATAGAGGCCACTGCGTTAGGCTCAAGACAGCACTTTACACACCGTAAAGATTCCGAAAACTTTCACTATTTTTCGGGAACAAATACCTTAAAACAAAGCAAAGCCCTCTCATGAGGAACTATTAAGACCTTTGGTCCTTGCCCTACAGCATCATAAATTTAGACAATTTTCTTACACTCAAAATATGTACATAAGGGTGCGTGTGAGAGCGAAATGTCTATCAGTCCAGGAATAAAGGGACTATCTACTGATCGTTTTAGCTAAAAAACAACGATTTAAAGATGCTTATTATGTCAGTATGGTTCCTGAGAAACTTCTGCGAACCATTAATGTTCTGACGTTTAGACAGACAAATAAGACTTAAGTGTTTAGCATCGGAAAACAGAAATGCTTGTACGGCTACTGCATGTTTCAGTATATTTGCTGTGATATTCGAATCGGATTTCAAATTTATCCACTTTTTGTGGAGATCTCTCCAAAAACATTTGAAATAAGAAACGAATCGAGGATCTAATTATATATCTTCAGGCCCACACTAAATAGTAATCTTTAAATTCAAGACCAGATTCAGAAGCAGATCTAATTGCTTACTTTCAATGACCAAAACTATGTACATATATGGCTGACCGATCCACTCAGAAGTCCTTTTCAGTTCATTAAATCTCAAATGTCGATTTTCCAGGCCAAAATTTATGAAAAACTTAAAAAACGGGTACCTAAGAGAGCATTGAAAACTCATGCTGTGGAAGACCATAAACCTTAAACTTTAGAGGAAGATGTCTGATCTTAATGATCTGATTATGGAAAACTGCAGAAAAGTCTTCAGAAAATCATTCAAAAATTTCAGATAAATTCGAAAAGTTATTGTTTAGGTCCTCTCTCAAAACGCAGGTCAAAAAATGTTCAATATTCACAAATTCCCGCTGTATTCCTCTTTTCGGTTTCACTGGAAACTTCATTCCAAGTTCTTTGGAAAATATTTTGATCACAAACTAACGGTTACCAGTCGTTATGTCGCACACATCTTACCGAAACCGTATGAGCATGCACGCATACATGCAAGCCGTAAGTGATCCAAAAAACTTCCGCGGAAATTTCAGAGAAACACACATGTAAGTATTTTTATACACAAATGTGTAGAGTAGATGATGAGCTGAACCATGTTTGTGTGCGCACACATGTATCGATACCAATACTAATTCGTATGGATGCATATATGTACATACACTACTACATGTAATTTTTGCTCTTGAGTGTTTTTGCAAAACCTGTTTAAATCAAAATTGACACAAACACGTTAAAATTTGAGGATGTGTTTAAAACCAAACCAAAAATTTTGAATATGGATAAGTACACACTGCAATTTCAAAATTTTGGTGTCCTCGTAAGATTTTGCATGGAGAGGAACCATTTCGATCTCTCATTCCTTCTTTAGGAAATGATTTTCGACCAAAACTCATGTAAATTGTGGCGAATTTGTACAAAAGGTTGCAATGCAGGAGTGTACATAGTTTTAAGGATATCCTAGTTCTTTAGCACATTCTTCCTTTATGTAATCTCTGAGTTTTTGTTAACAAGATCAAGCAGGTCGAGATACATATGTACATACATATGTACTGCGTGTTCTGCAATTGCCGTAAAAGCCTTTAGGCAATCCTCGTAGTAAGCTACATTTTGTATTTCGAATTAATTAGGACAACTAATTTTTTCTGAATTAGTTCGTTTGAAATACCATACTATCGCTTGGTGGTAGATTTATGTTTCGACTTAAATTTTTAAAAGGATTCATCTTCGTGCGAAAATGTGGTTGGTTCTCAGATTGCTGGTCGAGAGAAATACATAAGATGTTCACAGAGTAAGCTTAAAGGCAACATTTTACCTTTTACATTTCTCAGAAAGATGTTCCACACATCATGTTTGCTTTTGTCTTTTCACATTCAATTGATGATATAGGCTCTACGGGAATGTCAGTATAGAACTTAAATAAAGAAATAAGTACATGGGTGCTTCATTCTGCTCTATTACACTCTCAATCGTCTACATTAAGCCTGCCTAAAGAATATGCCTTCATATCCCTGAATCAGAAAGAACCTGAAGTGGAATTGTTTTTTTTTATAGTCAAAGTTGATGATCACACTTTGTTGGTCTTTCGTAAATTGAAAGTGACATGTAAATAAGTGTCATACAAAAACGATCGCAAAAATGTGATGATCAAGCTGATGATCAACTTACGGAGACCAAAAGAAATGATTGTGATCATCAACAATCAGCTAGCATCTTAGAGAATCCCACTCCTGCGTTCCGAATTTATTAGTAATTTGCTTGGTTTGCTGAGAAAATTCCTTCGGGTGGTAGGCATCTCGATAGCGAGACTGTTCCTCTTTCTAAAGAAGGATTTGCTTGCTTTTTGTTATTAACGGCCAATACACAAATGCTTTTTAAAGTTCGGTTCTTAATGTGCTCCTATTCCACTTTTTATACTAGCGGGTCTCCGCATATATGGCACCTAATTCGAGATTTGCATTTGGACACTGTAGTACTATATTCTGTAAATAAAAGTGAAGCCAATGTATTGAAACATCAAAAGCATCAGCAACACTTCTCTTCTTTTCTTGAATAATAACGTTTTGACTTCGACATTGTCTGACGTTTATAGAAATGCAATGTATCCTAGGTAAACTAAAGTAAACTTGAACAAGAAGCAACAGTTGGATTAAGTTGGATCTTTGGTTTATTTTGACAGTTAGCAGGCTCACCGTGTTGCGTTCAAAAAAAACGTACTGTCCACTCCATCTATGCCATTCACACTGATCCCCCTTTTTCGCCTTGCCTTTTTTTCTTCCTAGTTTTGGAAATTAGTCAAGAACTAGAATTCATGCAAAGGGGGCGCAATAGGCGCACGGAGTATCTTCAACCTTTGAAGAGAGATCCTTGATATTTTTTTAAAAAAAAGCCTAGAGACCTCTCTTTGCTTGCAAGTCGTCCTGGTATCTTCGTAAATTGAACCCACTAACGCCTCCAGTCTGCACTTCCTCTGTGTAGGAAGTCATGTAGCCACAAAGTGGTGAATAGGTACCTATACTGTCTTGGGAATAAATGCGAATTTCCCAATATGTTTGCCAAAGTTTTCAAAAACCAAAACAAGAAACAAAAATATTTTTGAAAAATGCCATCTCACAGCTGTCAATAGTTTTATGACATTTAGAGAACTGTCAGTTCAACGCGTCAACAAAGCGATGAACTGTAAAGCGACCAAAGCCGAAGAGCTATTGTGTTTTGGGTATAAATGTAAAGTTAAAAATCTGCTCTTAGGTTTCAATAATTCGAAATTGTTCCAGACTACCCTCTCCCAGGTTTGACATTTATCTTTTTCGAAGCTGAGCTCCTACGAATCCTCGAAGAAATCCCGACCTCTGCATGTTTGCTTAGTTAAGTCAGAACCACATCCTTGTTTTTGGTTCACCTGCGATGTACTTAAGGATCAGAAGGTGCCTGTCTAGTACAAAAAAAAACTAGCTAAACCCCATAATTAACCGCCCACTCGCGACCACTTCAAAGAGAGCACACGGATATTTTCATCGTCTCCCTACTTAGTAGGTAACAGCTCTCTTACACAACTCACTGTGTCGCGGCGCGACGGCGTTTTCTTGATGGCGAAACTAAAGTCTCGTGAATAAATTTATCGCAGTTCCTTTCAGCGCTTTACACCGTTACAATGCAAGCACGTGCATATTAGGCCCCCTCGTAGACGACCATTATCGTAAAAAGAAGAAGAAAAAACAACAATCCACCAAAACAGGGGAAACAAAAGGCGCCCTGCTTTTCTCTTACACAAATCCTAACCTTGTTGGCACCTTCCCATGTATCTCTGCTCAATTTGCAACACTTGTTTTGTATACTTCCGAGTTTCAGGCCAGCCACATGGGAACGGGTAGACTTTCCCCAATTTGCATCACTTTCCTTTTTTTTTTGTTCATTTTTCCTCTTCTCGTGTTCTTGTTCTTATTCCTTCATTCTCTGGCAGAGCCAGAGATGGACTTCCTCGGAAGGGGAATCACCGTGAGCCGTGTGACAGTGGCATCGGAAAAGCTGGGAAAAGCCACTCAAAATGGGATGTAGACTGGTGCTAGTGCTGCACTATGGGTTAACAAAGAGAACGTTGAAGAGAGAAATATCGTTGAATCCACTTTCCAATTCCAATGCGAATGGGAGATGGGAATGAGACTGTGCTGGTGGTGGTTGTGTGCGCACGCTTATATACTACAGTGGCGGCGGCACGGTGTCACACGGCGGACTAGTGGTGGTGATAACAGTGTGTATATGTACATATAACCACCTCACTCTCTCTCTCACGCATATATGATATTTGTGACCATTTGTTATTTGTGTATGAGATGTACCTACCGTACCGAGTGTGTGGTAGGGGTGTGGGTTGTGACAGTGGCGTCAATGGAATCGAAAAGAGGGTGGCTGCGGTGGCGGCTCTACAGCAGGCCCAAGCCACTCAACACACAGGCACTGTAGAGTACATCGAAGCTGAGCAGAACAGAGCAGAGCAGTAGAATAGAGCCACCGGTGGTCGGTCGTGCAGTCGTTTCCATGGGCTTTCGTTCGAGAGGGTGATACACAATAATAGCCGTAGCCGTAGCCCCGTGTTCCCGTGGACGTTGTGTGCGCCTTGTTTTGTACGTCGTCGTCATCGTCGTCGTCGTTGCGGTGTTGTTGTTGTTGTCGTTGTCGTCGTCGTCGTCTCCGCCGTCGTCATCCATCGTCGTCTTCGCTGGAACAGAAGAAGAGCGCGCAGAGTGACAGAAGTGGAAGAGTGGCTGGCTGGCGACTGTGGTGTGTGGTACACTGTACACAACACACAGAGTGTATTGTTCCATCGGCCATACGCGAAATATTTAGATGCATACGGGCTGTCGCGTTGTGAGGACGTGTTTTCGCCGATGTTCCGGAGTGAATTCAACCTGCTATAAATAATTGATAATCCTGTTTACATACATTCGCGTACACACATACACACACTCATACACAATTGCCCTCAGATAAAAACACATACATGGATACACATGTGGATATATAGAGCATTGTTGTAATTATCTGTGCGATGCGGTTATCGCCACTCGGCTACAACTGAGAGGGAGAACAATCGACGGATAATTGGACGACATCGAGTCGCGGTAGTATCGGAGTAGTAAATTGTGACATCACACGCACTACAAGAGTCGTCGGACATTGTCGAACGCAAAAAGGACCTCTCCGATCTCTCTCAGTTCTGTGTGCAAATTTTTACCTGATAAGTGATAACAAATCGCTGTTTTCAACAAAAAAATCGCAAACAAAAAACAACAACAAATTAACAAAACATTTTTAAACATTTCCGCAGGTGAATGCGTTATCATTCACCTGTTCGTGTTCGCCAAGTAGTCCGTGCAGTAGATATGTGTCAGTGAGTTTAAAAAAATCAAAAAAAAAAAAAAAAAAATTTAAGAATAGTTTCTTCCAAATGGGATTTTTCCAATTCCGATTCAGATACAGATACGTTCCAATTGGATTCGCTCGATTTATGAATTATTTGTGTAAAATTTAAAAAAAAAAAGAAAAAAATAAAACGCGAATCGAAGGATGTATCCAGCAGATACCTTCATCTCTCATCGTCTAATGTCAGTGGATATTGGTTCCTATTATGCTAAGTTTAAATAAGTACAAGTGTATCCTTTAAAAGTAATTATATGCATTAGTGTGGTAAACAATAAGAGTTTTTGACATGTCCCAAGGAAATACAATCACAAGTGAATGACAGTGAAGCCTTTAAAGTCAGTGTGACACCAAGGATATCCTTTAAATAGAAAAAAAAGAAAACCAAAATTTTTGAATTTAACATCATCATAGCACAACGGAGTGCCGCCAGTCACAATCCTGGAGACGAACAACTGAAATTTTCGGACGAACCACAGAGATACCGGAAAAATGAGAATCAAAATGCCTGCAGTTCGGATTGCACAAGGTGAGTTAACCCTAGCTACAGAGATACTATATGAATCTACTCCTACACCGGGGGGACTGGCTGGCCCCATGATTGCCGTGTTTGTTCCGTGTTCCGATAAAGAGTGTTTTTTTTTTTGTTTCCTTCTTTGGAAAACAGGGCTACACACTCAATTACAAATAAGTAATTAAAACTGAGTCGCGCTGGCCGCTTATCTATCCATACACTGTTTGACACTTTTTTTTTTTTTCGTCACTTTTAACCACTTTTGAAGGTTCCGCGCCTGATGCTCTTTAACATGGTCTTCGGAAATGAAAATGTCAAAAAAAACTAGGTTATTAGACCTTCCCTCGGCTATGACGCAGGGGGGAGCGGTAAAGGTGGTAAAGGCTGTAAAGCTATTAGCTTTGATTGTGACAATCTTGGCCTGATATAACTTGTATGCGGATGATTAAACAATTTTAATTACGGGCGAGTGGTGCGGTCTTGTTCGCCGCTTTGTTTTACTTTTTGGAGATGTTTTTATGATTTGAGTTCTTTTTTTTTTTTTTTTTTTTTGTTATTTTGCACCAGTCCAACGGTTATCTATTTGCTAGAACTAGCACCCATCACGTACCTTATATGAGGGGG
The DNA here is from genome assembly GCA_963583995.1 of Xylota segnis. Lineage (NCBI taxonomy): Eukaryota > Metazoa > Arthropoda > Insecta > Diptera > Syrphidae > Xylota > Xylota segnis. The sequence continues at coordinate 41,223,847 of OY757237.1, forward strand.
TGGTGTATCTATAAAAATGATTTCACCATCTCTGATGAATCAAAGTTATCTATTTGTTTGTCCCTACTCCCCTACCTTAGACACATATTTTTATCTAATAGACGCAATCAAGAGGAAGGTTTTTTTGAGCTATGGATAGTTTTTTGGGTTAATGGTCAATACCCGGGGAAGGTGCATCGGTGGACTCCAATTAACACCGACTTTGGATGGTGACTTGGGTCAGAACTGAGACTTCTCTACTTCCCTTTTGGTAAAAAGTGTGGCTTAATACATTTTACAGTCTTAAGAGGCAAGAGGTTGATAAGTTTTCTTCAGCAATCTTTCGAGTTTCAAACGAAATTGCATTCATTTTAACATAGAGGTGCTTGTGTTTCTGTATTTAGAGAACTTATTGGCTGAGTCCAAAGTCTGTAACAACTTATGTCGAAAGGATACAAATTTTGTAGAAGTGGGGTGTTCGTTTAAGATATTGCGACGCTAGTTCTCGAACCTAGGCTCGACTTATGTAGTAACTTCAGCTTAACACTTTGTAGTGCTTTTTTGTATATTTCAAGTTAAAGTCGAGTAAATACTTTTATTTCTGAGGATTAATGTATCTATGAACAATCTTATTTATTTAAAGGCAGATTTTAGTAGATTTTGACACTTCGCAGTAGTTAAACGCTGGTGAACCACCTTTCTGCTTCCAGCAAGGAGGGTTTATTCTACAAAGATTAACTTTTTTTTTTATCCAATTGGCTTTGGATATGAAATATATGTTCCTTTGGTTCTAGATTCAAGAAAACACAGTACAAATCGGTGTGGCCAACAATTAAATCAAATTTTTAGGTTGCTTCATAGGTTTGTAGTCCTTTTTTTATCCGAAGTAGTTCAGATCTTCACTATTTTAGGATAAAAATTAGTTTGAAAAGCCAGAGGTCAGATATACATAAGTAAATAAAATATTTTGTGTTGTAGATTGGTATACATAAGCTGATAAGTTGTGTATCTTAAGCTGATAGCATAAAAAAAAATGTTGGGTCGTTGGTCAAGAAACTCCAAACAATTTAGTTTTAGTGGCGTTGCCGTTGTACATTCTTTCAAGAATAGATCTCTCAGTTATCCAAGCTTGGTTTCTCGTCTGTATTACAGGAAAAATGTATTATATTGAGAATGTATGTCAATCCGTGTAAAATATTTTAGAAATTTTTATAATAATCAGATAAAATTTGGAAGAAATCACAGCAAAGACCGAGCTTTGAACTAAAAGTCACTTGATAGACGGAACTTGAAATCATCACCGTAAGAGCATAGTTATTCCATTTTTAAGAAATGTCCGATTGGTTCAGAACATTTAAAAAACTTTCATTATTTTTAGATCTTTTCTATAAGTCAAAGAGCTTTGTTGGAAAGTTTGGTAGAACGATAGGGTTTTTGGACAAATACGTAAGAAGATACAGAAGATGGTTAAGAAAGGTAGATATGCATCAAATAATATAAATTTTCAGTCAAAGGGTTACACTCTTAAGGATTTGTTTAGTAGTCGTTAAACTGGTATTCGTTTAATCTAATTCTATAGCCAACTGTCTGTCATGAAGTTGGAAAAAATTTCATTCTTCTGTCTTTTTCTTGTAAATTCATAAAATGAAATAAATAAATTTAAACATGTTTTTCAAAATTGTATGGATGGAGCCTTCTCCCAAATAAATTTATCCAGAAATCACTGAATTATTAGTCGCGCAACACATCACGCAGAACGTCTTTTGGGGCGGCTTAGATATCTAGGAAACTCCTACTCTTTTTCTCTAAGTTAATCTGAACATAGTTAGTACACGGCAAACCAAGTTTGTGTTTCGTTGAAACAATTACAGATCCTCAAGCTTTTAATATCTACTTCAGTGAGTAGTATTTGCATAAACAAGATAGGCTTAGGTTTGATTTCGTTCTAACTTAAGTCCTGCAACTAGTTTGGATTCTATTCTATTCCTTAACCACGAAACAAGGTTTTTGTTTTTTTTAAATTGTATGCAATTGTTGGTCGAGATTTTGAAAACGAGATCCCTTTTAAAACTTAGAGAGTATTATAGTTTAATTCACCAAGTATTTACTATGGGGTCAGTTAAAAACCAGACTAGAGTACTTAACTTTATAGAATAGTAAGTAGAGAGCGTCAATCTTTTTCTATCGAAATGAATGCATTAGGATAAAGGAATGTTAAAATAAGCACAAAAAGGTATGAGACATACGATTGATAAATTACTCATGATGTATTCATTGACAGCAATTGCGGACTGAATAAGAATTGTAGGCAATACTACCTCTAGATACTGCATAAAACCTTGAGATTTTTCAACCCAAATACTGGGAAGTATCTACATCGTACTTAGGCATAGGCTTATAACAGAACTAGACATATATCCAACGTTTAAAACTGCAAGGTTTTTTCACATAACACTCCTTTCTGATTTGTACCATCTTTCGAACACAAAATTATCCGGTTTTTGAAAATTCAATGTTTTTTTTTGTAGGTATGATGGTAGAAGTCAGGAAAATCAAACTTTAAAAGGTACCAGATGAAGCAGATTGGCCAAACAATATAATTATCGGATACTTATGTATAGAAATTCCAAAATTCAAGCAAAGTCTGTATTCCTAAGTCATGAGTGGGTATGTACATAGAGAAGGTCTTAGGTTTGAACCTCTAGTATGAAGATGTAAAAACCAGTAACCCCATAGTGAGGTAAATCTTCCACCTTGTTGAAGAAGTGATCTTCATAAACACTTACCCTATTGTTAGACAGAATAGAAGTGTTTCAATCAGTTGCGTTTCTGACAGACAAATCAGGATTCAACAACGAAATTCTTAAGCCATAGGCAAGGACTCTATCAAAAAGTGGACAGCTAATGAACACCATAAACGGAAATAAGCCGTAGACTAGATAAACTGGTAATACAAATCTGGAGTGTTTCATCTGAGAAAGATAAGAGGATGGGATAATGCTATATCGGAAACTATTTTTTGATATAAGACAGTTGGAGCACTGTCAACGGTCAGAATTAGCTAACAAAATATAGGAAAAGTGTTCACTAGTTCACATATGCCTAACATTCAGAAAGTCGTTAGTAGGGAGAGTAGCAGATCGTCTCCAGACTTCACAGTACCAGGACTATTTACATACCATACTCCACCTACATACCTATGGTCTAAGTGCAAATAAATTGTTCTGCCTTAACAATAACTGGGCAACGTAATTTTATGTATTTGTTTGTTAAACAAATTTATTTGAAAATAAAACCACTCCTACAGGGGACAGCTTATAAATTATAATTGCTGCTAACTACTGGATTGGATGTGGCAACAGTAGGTGTGTTGTGTCTTACAAAATGCAGATTTATTTTTTTATTATTATTTATGTTTTCTTTTTACTTTATTTTTTTACATATCTGTCCATACATGCATATTCTATGCATATTACAACATACCATCTGGCTTAGATGGTCCTCCTCTGACCTTTGCGTAGTGATACATAGAATTTGAATGAGAACTTGGTTTCGATTCGGGATACTTATCCCATTTGCAAAACTCAATATATCCGGTTTATATGTTTCTCGTTCGAGAAATGCATATTTTAATTGTGCCATAAGGAACTTCAACCGTAAATGTTCTAAATGTCGAAGATAATATACAACTGTGCATAAAATAAGAAACAAATCGTTTACACTGCGAAGCGGTCGCTTAATTGTTATTACCAGTCTCAATTGTTCTACTGTTTTCCAATAAGTTTTAAGTGTGTTTTTCACTTGTCAGTCGGACTTGATTTTATGTACATAGTCTGTATAGTTTGTTTTATCTGCGAGTACTTCTCTTCCATTTATCGGGTTTGTAGGGACTAATTCTCAGTCAGCAAAAGTCCGAGTTCGTCTTTCTAAAAAAAAATACCTCTCCTGTAACATAGCATCTAATGAACAGTCTAATAAGAAATTGCCAGACGACTATGTCTAAGTATATTGCGGATATCCAACTTGGTAATCCACTAGAAAATATCCTTACATTTCAAGGTCCCAGTTTACCCTCAAGCCTGTCTTTGGCCATATTGTCCAGTAAACCATGAAACACGAATGCACTATCAAGATCCAATTCCTCCTCAGATTATAGTCCACAAACATTCAAAACCAATGTGCATGTTTCTTCCTATGAACTATGTCTTAACAATAAAAGTGTATCCGTCCCTCAAAAGAGTGGTCGTTATAAAGTGGTATTCTAGAAGAAACCTGCGAAAAGTTTTCATTTGAATCCTTTTTCTTAACTTAGTCTTACTAACATTAGTATAAAGGGCCAGGCATTTTGATCTTTTTACTAAAACTATCAACACTTCTTAAAAACGCCACAAATAGGCCTTACTTGTGTACTGCATACTTTTTGCTAAAAACCAAAAGTTTTAAGACGGCAAAGACTGTTTTGTACTCAGTAATCTGGAAACCAAGGGCTTATGTACATAGGTAGCACTTGAACAACACAACTTAATTCAACATCGGGGTTTTGGAAGATAGACAGTTTTTCAGACAGATAGACAGTCTTAACAAAAGTACCGAATATCGGGATAAGGCTTTTGCTTAAGTCAAGGTTGCACAAGGGTGCTATGGCCGCAATAGTGCAAACGAATAATCTAGCTTTCAAAACACCAAGGTTTACTAGCTCGGAAGCTCATAATTTTGGTTTGTCTTGGGCTACGTTGGATGAGTTAAGAAGGCTTGTAAAGCCAGTACTTTCAGGCACCAAATTTTACTGGCTTACTCCCATAGACTTGCAATGGAATGTACATACATATATAGAGGTACTCACGAACCCGACTTAGTATGGAGAAAACAGGTATAGATCTCATGGCATATGGTATATACGTGCTACTCTGAGCCGGGCTTACATTGCAAAGATCATAAGTTGTGTTTAATTTTCAAAGCACTGAAGTCGTCAACAGTATTCAAGACACAAAAGTTAAGCTCAGCTCAGTAAGAAACTTAGATGTAAGCCGGATAACTTTGAATCCCGAAGCTACAAATCAAGCGCTTCAAAATGCAGTATTAGTTGACCAGGTAGAGGTCGTAATAAGTACATATGTATATTCAAAGTACATACATAGATAGTACAATTCACGTGATGAACTTTTCCTTCGTTGTCGACTAGAAAATGTCAGGATATACACATTTATGTGTATTTCCACGACAACACAGTCGCCGTCTTTGTTTACGCTTGACATTTACGTTACAAGATGCTGCTAGAAGGGAGGCCAGCTCATAAGCAATAAATGTGCCTAAACCACTCAGCAAATCTCATAATGTACCACCACATACAAATATGTACATTTGTATGGTAAAATCGATTCTTCCTATAAACCGCAGAACCATCCTCTCCCCATACTCGGTGAGAGGCAACTCATTGAACCTGAACAGCTACTTGTTTGGCCTTTGACCCGATAAAGGATATTGATAAAACATTCAAATAGTTTAGACTTCCGTTGGATGGTATTAAATCTCGTCATTGCATGGATTGTGAGCACCAAAACACCTGTTTCCACCAGCGACCGGGTGGTTTTCGTTGATTCACATTGCTGCCCACCTGATTTCCATTAAATCTATAAAAACCCTCCTACCTACCCATTAGTCCTTTCCAAACTATAACACGCTTATCGACCAAACGATACCAAACCTCAGACTATGACCACGGTTCCCATGACTACGGATACATTTCCTATGGACATTGAAGTAAAAAAAACAACCAAACGCAAGGACTTTCCCGCTGACCCTATAGTTTTTAACAGTTGTTGCCCTGGCAAACTCTGATTGACTTTCGGTGTTTATAGCGCAAAAACAAGTCCAAAAACCTGGACACAGTTCTTATAGGGAAACCCACATGAATCTTTCGGTCTTAACTCGAGAACCAGACATCTGGCGCATGCAGTACTAAATGGTAAAGGACACACCACGTGGTCGAAACAAACAACCTGAAAAAAAAAAAAAAAAAAAACAAATAACAATTAAGTCGTGTATCCATCAACATTTTTTTTTTTGTTAAAGCTGCCAAAACCGAAAATTCGTATGTAAGTTGTGTTTAAATAGAACTATACCAGCAGGATTTTATGCACGTCATAAGGACGATGGAAACATATAGAAAAATGAACCAAGAGTCGCCACGGGATACCACGGATAAGACATTTTCATTTAAAATGCAGTACTACTGTGCTGTCAAATGAAATGTCAAAATGATGTCTTTTCGTATTTTGCGCTGGTTTTTGTGTATATTTTTAGTTTAACCGGGAGATCCTTTGTTTTAAAAAAAAAAAAAACAACAAACCACACCATGTGAGGAGCGCGGAGAAAGAGTTATTTATCCGTGATCCGATCTGAATTTGATTGAACGACATGTAAAACAGTAGTAAGAGAAAGAATGTTGTCCCAAATTTTGTACTATTTATAAACGGTACTGCATGCTGATCCTTTTTGAAAGGATTTTCTCCCTTTTGGATTTGGATTGGTTTTTTGACATTAGGACTGGTCTCTGTCGCTGACAGGCGGTGATTGTGAGTTGCTTTGCATTTTGTGTTACCAACTTCGTTTCTGTTCAGCGATTATGCAGAGAGGAAAACAATTTGCAGACTATGGTGGGACATGTATTCTGATTGATAAATGTGGACAGGGTGTCATAAAGTTGTGTTTATGAAATATTTAGAAAAATTTTATGTTGCGAATGTTAGTCTGCACTATTTCAAGAGACGCTGCCTGTGTAATTTCTGTGAAATCAGTCGATGTTTCACATTGTTTGTCCTGAAAGGCTTTACAATCTTTTTTTTTTTTCAAAACTACTGCGGGTTTGACGAGGAAGATTTTCTTTAGAACTTACAATTTTTCATTGAAGAGAGCAGTGTTTTTTAAACATTCTTTAGTACAGATCAGTTGGATCATCATTGAACATGCTTTCAAACGCCAGCCCAGTATCCGGATGTCATTCGGATAAAGATTTTCAAAAAGAAAAATCTTTTCTAAAAAACGTCCAAATCGAGATTCATTTTGGTCTATTTCTTGGACAGGCTTGGAAAGGTAATTTTGGAAATTCTTGTTCGAATCTCCCTGACTTTAAGCAGGGATTCCTTTGAACACTGAACCCATTCTTACGTCAACAACTGGATGTAATTATCTTCTTGATATGGTATCGTTGGGTTTAAGGTTTCGACACTAGGAAAACGCGTCAACAAGCACAAGTTGTTTTGCATTTAAAAAAATCAAAATATTGGCTAATGATTCCCGAGACATCCTGCCATGAATGTGGAAGGTCCATTGCTTACGTAATAAACTTTTAGGTAAGCCTGAACCATTTTTTCAATATGGGTTAGATCTAGTAGCTCGTCAGGTTTTGTTTACTAAAAATTCCTGCTTTTCATTGGATATATGCAGTTTTTCGTCAATTCTTTTCGCTCCTCGTTTTCCAGTTCACGTCTGTAACGTAAATTTAAATTAGACATGGGGCTCCTGTATTGCAAGAAGCGTAGTCTGTTAAGTCTTCTAGGTTCAACTACTTTATAGACGAATTCATGAAGAAGTCTTAGGTTCTAGGTTAAGTGCAGCCAAAAATCTCTATTTTCGACGTAAAAACTTTTAATAATTCGGTCGAGATGATGTTGTAACGAAATTTGGTAGGAGCTTTAAACCCTCATATGATCGGAAATTATAGACAGATTTTGGTAATTCATTCATCAATTTGTGGAACATATTCCTTATTATTCGATTTGGCTTGCCGGATAAGAGTGGTGTAGAATATACAGATATGATCAACTTGAAGAAGATCCTCTGAGTACATGTCTTTGTCAAATGTGGACGCATAAAACGATATTCTTGGTCAAATAGTGACTTTGCGTTTTGCTGTCTATGCTTTCAGTCTTTCCGAAATGATCGTAACCAGATTACAATAATAGATGCTTGCAATTGTGTCAGAGAAACCAGCCTATTCTCATGGCTGATGACTGCATTTATTCCAATCCTACTTAAGTATTGCTTTGGGTACATTAAGTCTGCTGTTCCTCTATACTTAAAGAGACCCTGTCGCCTGTTTTTTAAGCAAAACCGATCCAAAACAAAACCCAGAAGCACGCACTCAGACTTTGATTGGGTCTTTTATACTTCCAGACAGATTCCCTTTTTTGGTACAAAGATTTGAAACCTATTCGTTGGTCCCACATGGTTGACATGGTGACTATGCCGCCTAGACACGAAGTAGGCCATAGTGCCACGCCTCTATCAGAAACATACGGTTTACATGTTTATCCGCCCTAAAGTATATAAAGCAAACAAATTAGGTAAGTATCGGCTTTACATATGTAAATGTGATGAAAAATGAGATCCGATTAGAGTCCAAACTGTAACTCTATCCGTCATCGGATATTGGAAATTTATCGGCTTGAAAGTATTCGCCGATGATTGTAGTATGATTCCTTCTCTGTGGATAAACTAAGTACAGCGGTCGGATTTTTATAAACTTTAATTTTGAAGGCTCACATGGTGTGTAGATGATCATGTTTTCTCAAAATCAATCTCAGATACTACATCAAGAGTTGTTTAGAGAAAATTCTAGCCTTTACCTTATATCCACGTTCATCGGATAAAGTGGGGATAAAGCATGTGTAAAATTCCTAAAAGTATTGATTATCAAGAAAAAAAAAATTCTTGTCTGTTATGGTTTGCTTATTTGGCCTGAAATGAAGGTTAACACATCCTATAGACCGTTTGAATCCTTGAAGTGAATATTTAGACCTTCGTCCGAGAGTTGTATCTTGAAGTGGCAATCGAATCCTAGTCCTCCCGGCTCAACAAGGAAGATGAACGTCTACGAAAGACTAGTGATACAGGCCACAGTTACCGAGCAATGGTTCGCTGACCCATAGCCAAGGCTTCGCATCCTTCTTTTTTAGTGGCTGCTCTCTTATAGTTCCTCGTAGAACTAAAGCCCAGATTGAGGTCATGTCACCTAGCTAAGGTGGTTTATTCATTCAAAGAAGAAGTTCACCAGTTTCAAACGTTCATTCCATGTAAACTAGGCCACTACCTACAACGGTGCGTATCTCGATATCCTCTTTGAGAGTCAAAACAAAAAAAAAAAAGGAAGGACGGCGCGCCGCCGACAACAAAGTTAAATACCGCTAAATGCACATTTGAAAAAAAAAGAAACTCATAATCTTCCCCGTAATCTTGTTTGTTTTCAAACTGAAGGAAGTAGTCGAAGGAGGAAAAGGAAAAGAAAAAAAAAATAACAAGAAACTGGAAAACGCATAAAAAGTTTCAGTTATTGTACGAGTAACTGGAATGTTTTTTTTTTTTTGCTTTTCTGTGTTATCCTTTGCCTTATGGTCTGGTTTGCTCGGCTGTTATTTTTTTTGTGTCGCGTTTTCGCGCGCGTTGCACTTTGCCAAACTTTTCACTTTCCACTGGAATAATTCCATCATCGTTTGGATACACGGGGGCACACAGAGGGTAATAATAAAAATAATGGAAAAGCAGCGCAAAAGAAGAAAAAAAAAATAATAAAAAGAAGAAAGCTTAACAGCGACAACGACGTCGGCGGAGACGACTACAACGTCGGCAGGCAAAGTAAAAGTTTTGAAAAATCGTGTGAAACACCATCCCCTCTCGCCCGCGCGCGCGACCGAGGGGTGTGAAAGCCATGAGACATCCACCCCCCTGAGTCATCGTCACGAGTCCTTGGCGGCGCTGACTGCTGCTACTGCTCCTGCTGCACGAGGGCTGCTTGAATTGAATAGGAGCAGACGAGCCGGCTACATGGAGTGATGGTGATGATGATGATGATGGTGGCGGTGTTGGTGGTGGTGTTGGTGATGGTTGTACATAGAAGGCTTCTCCCTTCTCATTTACCTACGAAGCAGTAGCATGGCAGCACCTATACAACAAAGTGTCTACCCGCGCGATATTTATACTATCGCGAGGACCTTCTGGTATATTTTTTTCTTTTTGCTTCCTTTTTTTTGTTTCGCTTTCTCCTTTTTTGCTTTTTTTTACTCCAGTTGCCACCTAAATATGTACGATGGGTGAGTGTTTTTTTTCCCCATGATTTCTTAAGAATAAGGAAGCCGCGTGGAATGCTATGGAATTCAAAATTAACTTTCACTAGTATTCTCGCGTAGTTTGATGATGTTGCTATTTCTTCCTTTTTTTTTTATATTTTTCATTCCCACTCATTGTTTGTAATGCACAGGCACACACATTTACACAGGGAGACACACCGAGAGCAGCGCGCTCGCCTTTGTTGGGCCGTTCCCTCGCTCTTTGGTTTTCATAGTGCACTTGAACGCGGCGAACTTAAGTAGCAGCTGCTCGAGGCGTTTCGAAGGGTGTTAGTGATGGTGGTGGTGGTGGTGCTGGTGGTGGCGGACATCGGAATTTCAATGCAAATTAAAAAGGCGCGAAAACTTGTCTAGGTGAAGGTCGTTCACATTTGACAACAACGCTTCTATGGTCCTTCTTACGATGTAAACAGGGTTTCGTGCATTGCAAACTAATTTGAAATGCATCCGGATAAGGGTGCATTCAGCAGCTTGAATGCAAACAACTGCCACTTTGTTGATTAGCTGTAACCATAGTGCCAGCTTATCCAAGATTAACCTTTTTTTAAGGACCTTTGTCTTAATATTATGCACATGTACATTCTGCTTGCATAGGATACGTAGTGCTTGTCCTATAACTAACGATGTAGCTGAATGTTTTGTAAGCTAGTCCGGAGAAAGTTTAAATTTGGTAGGTTCTGGCCTTATCCGTATCCAAAATTCACATACTTTTCACTTTATACAGCACAGTTATTCTGCACGGTTTCATAACAGTTCTTGGGCTCGCAACTTTTATCCCCAATTCCAACTTTTTATCCGAGGTCTTCGAACATTTCATAAAGATCAATTAGATTCATTTTCACACGTCCTTATTATCATATTCCTTATTGTCATATTTAGTCTTTATCCGGATAAAATCCAAAGCAAGATTTTTATTACTGAAGCATCTTGAAAGCCTATAGAGACTTATCCGGGGTTATCCGAAGGAAGATTGGCACTAGTTTAGATCATTTGTGGTCTGTATATCGATTATCCACCAATTACCTGTGGTGTGTGTGACTTTCAATATTCATTGAGTGTTTTTCCCTAAAAGCCTTATGCTAATAACTTACATTTCGTGACAAACAACCATTCCGACACTATCCGCGTTTATCCGGAGGTTACAGCGCTTATCCGGGACTTATATAAAACAAAAAAAAACCATCCCAAACCATATTTCGAACCAGAAATCTTTTCAATACTTTCATTAGCAATTATTTAGCATTCCTTTCCAGTTTTACATAATCCATCTGCTTCACAGCAACTTCTAGGGGCTGGAGGATCGTCTTTCACTTTTTTTTCCGGAAGTGCAGCCTTATGTACTCCAAGCTTACGATCTTAAAAGAAATTCATTTTTCAACAAAGCGCCTGTATAATTTACCAAAAAACCAACCACACCTTCGATAAATATCTGTCACGTTGCACGCATCTTACTCGCGTAGATACACACACGTTCCGTGATCCTTCTTAACCAAAAATACAGGGGACTTCGTGTATGATCGTGGATGCGCACGCGAAGGATAAACGAATAAAAGTGATGTGCTCATCGCGCAAAGAAAGAAAAAAAAAAAAAAGATTTTTTTTTCTTATTCTCATTGTATTCCTCGTATTCCGCTTTCGTATCTCGTGCGCTGTGATCAATTTTCTATCTTGCAGGCCTGCGACAGGCGCGTGCTTCATCAAAGGTGTGGCGCGAAGAACGATCGTTGAAATTAAACGGTCAGACTGTGGTCACGTGGGCACACTCAGCAAGCAAAATTGTCAATCAAATCGATACAAACATACAAAGCAAACGAGAGAGATATATGGATATGTATGTTTGCAGGTACGTCCGGGCCATAGCAGAAAGATAATTAATGATAGCTTTCAATCTGTGATTATTCTTCACAATCGTGTGGGTGCCGAGTACAGAGGGGAGCGACGCATTTCATTAAACGAATCTTTAATTGAGCTTACTCTAGATGTGTTCATGAATGAATGTACTGTACCAGAACCTTTGGTTCCGGAGGTTCCAAGTACTCGTATAAACAATGATTGGAGCCCACGCACATGGGTTTTTGTTGTTTGGTTGTTTGTTTTGTGTTTTCATTTCGCGGGCACGAGCCCTCCTCAATAAATCGCTGTTTGTACCATTCATTTGGAGATTTTGTTTTTACTCATTTTTTTCGTTTCTTCGTCTTCTTGAATATAAATGCGGAGGGGCGATCCCTTCGGGCGTTTTGTCAGTACCTTGCCCTTTGTCAATAGTCTGCTTTTGAGATGCGATGATCGTAAGTGCAGAGATTGAGGAAAGGAGTAATTTCAGTGGCATGTTTTGTGTTATTTCTTGGATCTTGTGTTGCCTGAGGTTGTAGGTGGGATTTAATGGTGAGTGAGTTTGGTGTAAGATATGAAATGAGTTATCAGTTTAAGTTTGTGTTTTAATTAAAAATTATTGAGGAATCACGGTTAATCTTACTCGTACATATGTCGATGGATGTTACTTGACGGACTTTCACTTGAATGTACATTTTAGAAGGAGGTCTAGCTCTCTAACTGCGGTCCACCGTTTGGTAATATTTTATACCAGTATCCGATTTTTCTGATCGGTATCGCAATCTTGGGAGTGGCATGCTTTATGTGGGTATCGTGTCGCAACACAGAGGTTCATCGAGGTAGCGACCGGAACTTGTAATACCGTGCTGACCGTTCTGTCTTCTTAGTTCTTCTTAGTATGCAATCCATAGTTCTTGGCTTTAGTTTGCTAATGGAAAGTAAAACAGACTTCTTTGATCACTAGTGTCGCGAGCTCGTCTTGGAAATCTTTTAGAATAAATAAACTTATTCACTTCAAGCGAGGTACAAGACCTAGACAAGGGATGCTGGATATAGTAGCTCTGTAAAAGCGGAATGCATAAAATAAAAAAATAAAAAAATTGTAACCTAGACTTGTAGATACATTTTTGTTTTGTAACAAGTAAGCCTCCCGTTGGGCGCCAATTATTTGCGCAATTTGTTTTTGTCGCATCGAACAAAAACTTTAGATTCATGCCCCAATTGGTGTATCCGGTGAAAAACATATACAAATTCACCCACTTCTTGAAAAAGCGCCTCTGAGCAAATACAGATCTAAAACACTGAGAGGTCCTTAAGAGAAGGTTGATTTCTTCTTGAGACGTTATCCAAACATAGCTTAATAAATCCGAATGTTTTGTTGGATACGTCAAAAGTTTTCAACTGATTTCGAATGAAAGATATAATGATACTCGTAGTTGGTTATAACTTATCCAGCGGTTTTCACCTGTATCCGACGACACGGATAAAACGAAACAATGAAATGACACGAAATTGCGATTTGTATGTAAAGTGAGAAAATCGGTTATCCGGCGGCTGTGTGATGCATCACTTGATTTTTCTATATTCACTTAACAAAGCTCTCGCTTGATCAGTTTTTGTTGTTAGATAGATTTTTCGCATTTGCATCGGTTAACCATGAATTAATGATCTGTAGGACTTATTTTATCTATGAACTCTCACGTGATGAAACAACCAGCACATCTTATCCGTATATTGTTGGCGTTATAGTTTCATAGAATCTTTGTCATAGCTCAGATACATGCCGATCTTTAAGTGCTTTTCATACATACATCAACTCGTTGTCATCATCTACTTAATTGGCATATTTTTCGCCACAGACTGATTTTTTTTACATAAAAGATTTATTGCGTCTTAACTTTGAAGTTATCATAAAAAAAGCCAATTGGTCAGATAATCTTATTAAAATATCTTAAGAAACGAAGAGGGTTTTCCCCGCACTATAATGATATAAGATCAACTTAAGCTCCATGAATGTGAGCAAAACATCTCTGGTTACGGGTTAGTGTTTTAAATAATTGCCTTTTGACAGTACTGCCGCCATGATTAATTTATTACACACTTTGTGTGGTAAAAATGGTTAAATAGCTGTCTACATAAAATTATTTAGAAAAGTCCCCCAAATTTGTGTTTCAAAATGCAGTATGTTCTCCGGATAACCGGGTGAAGATCGTTGGAGTAAGGATAGCGTGAATTCCTTTTTGTGTTAAAATTTTGATAATGACATCGAATATCACATGATGGTACTAGGTAGGTATAGCTACAGAAATTTGTAGCATTTCAGTCCCGATTCATCCTGAGGATCGCGATCGGTGTCGTAGTGCATATTTTACTCCACGATCAGTGTGAAGATCGGGTTGAGGATATATGTATTTATGGCAATTCTTATGGTAAAACCTGGCAAAATCTTAATGAAATTTTAGATCCTGCTCATTTTCGAAATCGAAATTCCATTCAATCTTAACCCCTTTTTCCGATCTGCCACTTGGAGATCAATAGAATGAACACAACTGCCCCCGGTATCGTGATGAAAAGCAACTTCATAATCAATTTTCACAGTGAAGATCGTGAAAACAGATGGAATTGACGTGTGGGAGGCAGTAGCTTTTACCTACCTCGATGACTTGTATATATCTAACGAATATCATTATCGAAGAGTTGTAGTTCGTTGTATGCACTAGAGTTGATCTCACTGCCCTTTTGGTCTAAATAGGGCGATCGAGACTGATCATGCTGACGATCTTGCTTCTGATTTTTGTCAGTAAGTAAACGCCGATAGTGTGACTTAGCGTCAAATTTTTAATACACTTCATGTAATGATCGTGGCAAGTGATCATATAGTTCGCATTTTTAAAACTTTTTTTTGTTCGCCTCTATGCCTATGTATTTTTGTAAACAACATGCGAAGCTAAGCTGAATTTCTCTTGCGCACAGCACACACTTATCCAAGAACAATACTCGTAGACGTGTATACTTGTGTATCTGCGCCTCACCGGCTTGATCACTGATCGGGCACACAATTTATATTATATACTCGGAGTGCCTACGTACGTACATAGTACGACTCCAACTGGATTGGAACGGGCGTATCAAGTTGGAAACTTGATTTGTGTAAATAATAAAACCAGCAACAACGCGATGCGGTGTGTCATTTACTTTGTCGCGCCGTTGGCGTCGGATACGAGTAAATAAATTTGTAATTTTTATTCGCTCGCGCACAGACGACGAAGTGAATAACAGCAGCACGCTCACATAGCTGTTGACGCTTTGATTGGCCCATCATCCGCGTATTGTATTGTTTAATTCGTGTTTTTTTTTTATTTTTTTTTTGTTCGTTTTTTTATTTTTTATTGCAGCTTGGTGAGTAGCCAGGTTGGCTTTTATGTGCGTTCATCGAATATTGGTCCGCCGCACTCGAAAGTGTTAGGTACATGCATATATACAGATACCATGGAGTGTACATTAATGGGCCTGAACGCCAGGGTGCCTACTTTGGAACCATTTTTGTTTTGGTATGCTCTTTGGACGGACCATGCTATGAACCCAACATCTGCCCAGTGAAAATTGGTCATGAGAAGTTTGAGGATGAGGATGAGAAGGATGCCTTTGGTGTTGATTCGTCCGTATGCTAGTCGTTGGATGTGGGAGAGAATAATTTCCATAACAGTACCTTCTCAATAAGTAAAATGATGGCAAATGTATCTTCCTTATACACAGTGTTACGAAGGAGACAATTGGACTATGATGCATACCCATGAGTTTGTGTGCTTGAGTCCTGGGAAAACTTTGCACAACAGCTGGGGTATTGAAACGGAAAATTCGTCGATGAAAGTTTTACTCCCAACCATTCATTTGCAGGGTTTTGTTGTTACTCAATTGGCCAATGGTACTTTTGGTCATGTCCTGCTGCATATGTGCAGCACAGGTTCAGGATACGACGACGAAGATGACTATGATGACGAATATACCTATATATATCCACATACATGTGTATATTCATTTGAAACATGAAATTATGCAAAAGTTTTCGGAAGCTATGCGTATATCCATCAATGTTTGCCTAAGTATGCTCGTCCTTGGGCGCCCATGACGAAGGGAACGTAAAAAGGAGATAAATCTAATATAGATGGAAAGTTTAAGGATTCTGTAACATTTGTATGGATACAGAAAGTTTCCTCTTTTTATGAATGGGAAACCCATGAGAAAAGGCAGTGCAACTTTGCCAGTGATTATCCGGGAAGAATGATGTGAAGTGGACATTCAAAGACATTTAGTTGGTGGCGAAGAAAAATATGCAATTTTGGCATCGACGAGTGAGTTGGTTATGCATATGCTCTTGGAAGCTTTCGGCGTTCAACAAATGCACTGATTCATGTACTTAGATATGCACATACATGTTATTTTAGTTTCCACTGTACTTTGACAGTTTATTTCACGCGAATGAGGATGAAGAAGACTTCTGGAACAATGAAATTTTCCTTGGGTGTAGCATCGTATCATACACATGTCTTCTTTCTCGTCCCACAATCATGAGTGTTAGTTTGGCGTTCTTAAATTCCAAATGCTTCATTTTACCATTAGAACCGTTAAGAGATTCAGGCATATAACGTCAAACAAAAGTTTCCTTCCATCACTTCCTTGACCCGAAAGTGGAGCATCTAATCAGTAGTCGATTGTTCGACAATCACGCTCACTTCCACGAAGGAGCTCTCTTAATGTATTCATTTGTTGGGAGTTTTTGAACTCGGAGTACGATGTAATCCTCAGAAATGTAAGTATGAACAGGAGCACTTGCATCCGACTGACCTACGAGTATTTGTGTACTCAGTACCACTCCTTATGACCTTTCCCTGGATTTCTTTACCCGATCTATGATTTTGATCAAACTAGCATCGACTAGGCTAGATTTTGGATTAGTTTCGAAAAAAAACGACAATTCCTTCAGCTTCATATCCTAAGCGCTACCTATCTTCGAAATGGCAAAAATTGTTGGATGCGTATGACTTTTCTTGACATGTTTATGGTCAATTCGAAGTTATCCGTCGCCGTGTGATATGCTATGAGACTTGAATTTACGACTGCAACTCCTAGCCCAAAGTACAAAGCCTATTGTGACGTATGGTAAAAAATCATCAAATTAAGGACTTAAATCAGTGTAAGGACAGGTCCTCCGTTTTCAAAAAGGCTAATGAATGGACCAACGACATCTAACTTTGTTTTCAAATGGACAGGATTTAGTGCTTTTTCGCCTAGCAGTGGTTGTGGTCTATCCTATTTCCCATCGTTTGAATGATCTTAATGGAACAGCAAGCACTTCACATACATATGACGGTAAAAAGAATGGCAAAACCCGGCTTAGTGTTATGTATTTTGACTATATATATTCGCAATAGCATAAGCGGCCATTAGACCTTTCGCTGGAATTAGGTATTGAGTCAGCTTTCGATCCTAAGGGCTGTTGGTTTATCTTTACCTTCTTAGGATCCATCACATCATCCATCAGTCTTGTGTATTTTCTAAACACTGCAACACCGGGCTCCCTTTCATCCGGTTATATGTACATTATCCTTTTCCTGAGCTACTAAGATGCCGATTCGATGGTCACCTGCTTCGATATTTCTTGAGATAAGACATCCTTAATTGAGTGCCTTAATTTCAACTCATGGATTCTTTAAATTTTTCAATTTATTCAAAACTAATCAAGGGGATGCATATTAACATCAAAACAACTACATTATTCCCTCTTAAATGATTTTATGAAACTCAAATACTTGTAATAGTCCTACCCTGACTTACATACATGGGGACTTAAATTCTGTGCAAACATCATAAATGACACAATGTGTACGTGAAATGATGTCAGCACATTGCCTTGGGGTTGAAAAAAACGAAAAAAAAAACAAAACAAAATATATGAAAAAATAATAATAATAACTGCAAAAAAAAAAGAGTGGAGACTTATATTAGTCAGCCAATTATTGTTATTTCGCGCGTGTTGAGATAACTACTCAACTACTCACAACGAAGGAAAACAATGCCACACTCGCGTACATTTCAGTGGACGTTAGGGGTGACAGGCTTTCATTGCAAAAATGCAAAAAAAAAAAAACAGAAAACGACACAAAAAATTGTCAATTTCCCCAAGTCGCCATTTATTACTTTGCCATTTGACAATGCCAGATACAAAAAAAAAAAAAAAACAGAAAAACAAAAACATGGTAAAATTGGCTAACAATAAGCCAACAACTCTCGTGTTTTTCAGTAGGTATATCGGCGAGAATAATGATTTTTAAAAGTTTGCTTTCATTTAATTTAATTGTTTGATGAAAATCAAGTATTGACGTATAGTCCTGGCAATCCTGTACAATACATTTTTGAAATCAATAAATGGTGAATATTTTATTTAATTGAGTCCTTCTTTGAGTCCTTGGTTAGCTCTTTTGGAAGTTCTTTTGCGTTTCAAACGTAAACTGCTTCATTTCTACGAATTCGCTATGTTCCTTCTTTGTGATTCTCAAATTTTGATATTCCTTTGCAACTGTGACTGGCTATGTTGCTTTTTGGTATTTTTTTTATTTGTAGGACAAATGTGACATGCCGCCGGGAAAAACCTTACAGAAAGTCAAAAAATGAAAAAAAACCGTTAGGGTTCGGTACTAGTAATCGTCCACTTTTACACTTTTCGCTTTGGTTAATAAATAAACCATTAAAATGTGTTCTAATGTGATGATGCAAATATATCCGGGAACATGTCTGAAACATTTAGCCACAATTTTGATGTTATGACGCAAATGGTTCAGCTGATACAAACAAACCAGTCAGTGCACATTTGCGAAAGTGTAGAAACGTGGTAAGAATCACGTTTTTTATTAGTTGTGGGGGTGTTCGCACAGAGGGTAGTTTCTGGTATAATTTCTTTGTAATAAAAAATTTAAATGGTTTCGTATTCTTTGTATTGGTTGGTGCAAAACTTTAAAAAATAATAATATCAGTGGAATTAATGATGCGCCCGACTACTAGCATCCAAATTAATACGAATTTCTATGGTTAGCATGGGATGGCCGAGCACAATAAAAATCCGTTTAAGCATAAATTTATCTGGGGCCGTACAATTATTAAATTTTATAAATTCAATACTTTGATTTCTCCGTTAAATAAACAAATATTTGAGAAATTCTATTGCTGGTCGAGTATTGAAATTAATAAATTAATATTCGGCCACAGGCGAGCAACTTTGATTGTCCTTTTTGTCTTATTTCTGTGTATAGAAAGGAGAGTACAAATATTTGGTAAACAAAAATGAGATGTCTAGAGAGGTTTCCACGACGAGTAGCTATACAAAACTTCATCACCATCTGGTCAACCTACCAGTTTGACGAAAAATTTGATAAGTGTGAACCAAGTTAAGGAAAAAAATGCCATTAACGCTTCGCAACGCACCAAGCACTTTAATAACTAGACAAGAGCAAAGTGAAAAAAAGTTAGGTGGCATACATATATTTGCTTCCCAAGGACTAGACAGGGTTATCAACTGCGTACCGGACAGTAGATTCCAGGAACTTACGTGATTTATACTAATCTTAGTTCACAAAGGTCATATCAACTTTTAATATTATTTGAATGAATCATTTACAAAACAAATTTTTAAAAAATCTTCATAAAAAGATCCTTGGCTTACATATGTTAAAAAGGACACAAGTGTCATGCAAAGGTTGTCAAGAATTAAAAATTTTAAACGTCGTTGGAAGTGAAATATACTTCATTTCATGAACGTATGTATATTTTTAGTGATCTGCAGAAAAAATAAGGGCTATATCAGCAAATGTCCTTAAAGACTATACGTGACTTTCTTACAGTCGTTCAACAAAGAACCAAGGTTAGTGAATTGAAGTGCAATACGGATGTCGATGGCATGTAAATCGAAACAATAGTTGCTTTCGTGATCCAGTCTATTGCTGCAGTGCCTGGATCATCAAGCCGCGATGGTGTTATTGCTTGAAGGGACTCCTGAAATTCGAAGGTGAATTCTAGCTTCCATAAGGTGATGATCCTCTTCCAGTTGAATGTCGAACCCACTTCTATTTCGGATTTTCAAGAGAGAGTCCCCAAAGCGCTGGCTCATAGGCATCCCGCCTTAGAAGAATATTATGGTAAGGATATCATTGCCGAGACAATGAGTTTATCCTACTCCCGTGAAGGTCGATACGAGTCGGTACTCCGTAGATAAAGAAGGTTTTCGACTTTTCTTCACTCGAGTTCACCAATGTTTAGTGCACATGCGATGCGAGTCGTTAAATGTTGTCGTGTTGTTGGCAACTTTTCGTGTTTTCTGTTTTTTTTGTCAGTCCTACAGGGGTAAGATCACAGGACTAGCTTACCTCAACTGATGCTTTAACCAGAATTGTTTGTAATATCAACGCCCGGCGTGATAGTACTTCAACGGATAAAGGTTAAGTGGCTTTATTTGGAGTTCTAGCTTCTGGGAATATGTTCAGGCTCTTATTCATAAGTTACTACAGCCTTGAGTTTACCCGAAAGCAAATCCCTGTCTTCTGTGGACAAAGCATCCTGACGCTTTAGTAAAAAGCAACCAAAACTAAAAGCCATTATACATTTCCTCATGCGTTTTCTACTCTTCGAAGAACACCAACCGGAAACCCTTTTAGTTAATTTCCACGTATGTAAGTAAGTATGTATGTATGTATGTATGAAGGTAGATGAAACTAAGTATATCCACCAATGGTTCTCACGGTTTCAGCCAGCTTAACTCCCACTAATTTCACTTTGCTTGGCAAATGTCTCCAAAACATATTAGTGGCTTACTAGCAGCGCCGCACCGTCGTCGGTCGGTTGGCCCGTCCCTACATCTATCCGAACTGCGGGAGACAGTGTTGATTCACTTTTGAAGAAGTGGCACCACCTCTCACGGCCCGAAATATGGAATGAGAAATGGCAAAGAAATAACCATACATAAAGAAATGAAACCTATTGTGTGTTCCATGAATAATGAGACATTTTAAGAATTTATGGACAATTGCTCCACCACAATGAGTTCGGTTTCCAGGTCTCTTTCTCCCATTCGTCCGCGATTAAAGGTGAGAATTGCTTTAGATTGCACAATGCACTGCATCACCACCGCGGCGGGTGCAGGCGTGAAGACGATCAGCAAAAAGTTGGACGAAGAGAAAAATCGTGAGTCCGGTGGGACAACACAAGACAACAACAGCGCGCCTAAGTCAGCTTTTCGAGGCTGTGAAACCAATCTTATTGAATCCACATAACAGTCAATGGCATATCCATTGGCTAGATGGCGAATGAACGCGGTAGCGGTTTAGCGTCTCGATTCGATTTGTCCCACTCTTTTAAGGAGTTCGGGCAGCTCTCAGCCACCAGCCATCAGCCATCAGCTCTCCGGCGGCGGCGTGTGGTTGGTATTAGGGGCTCGCTCTCTCTCTGTAAAACGCTTAACCATAAACGCGGTACGAGTATTATTAGCAGTTCATGCTAACGACCGCATTTTATTTCATACAAAGTTCGCACACCGTTTACGTTACATTCTAGGATTTCCAGCATCGACATCGACGAAGGGGGCCACCGCACACCTCGGGATCAATAGGCGAGTAATAGAAATTCATAAATTGATATTTATTAATAAATCGATGCTGAGAAGACGGAAACGTGAAGCCGGGGAAATCACAAATGAGCGATGAAAACTGCCCACGACGATGACGATGTCGATGCTAGTACAGCTCGAGGTGGTGGTGCTGATGCTGGTGATGGTGGTGCTAACCACCACCGGGGACATAAAACTGCGGCAGCAGATGATGCGGTTATTAATTCGATACCAACTCTATACTACAATTAGTTGGAGATGCCTGACAATATATCGAGAGCGATGGACACGTCGTCGTCGTCGTCGCCGTCGTCGTCGGTTGGCAGTACGAATACCTAGATGATGTCAACATTCGTTGTGGCTAAGATAGAGTCTGTGAACGGTCTGAAATGTTGCAGCTGTGCATGATACCACCGACCGGGGGTAATAGACTTTCAGTAGCGATATTGTAATCGAAGTGATAAAAATAAATAAATTCAATTCAATCATGAAGATGAGCTGAAAGGTTCAATATTGGGTCAAGACTGTAAAGCTACAGGGATCAGGGCTGTCAAATGGTCAAAATAATTTAGAAAACTGGAAAGGCTACAGGTCCTAGCTATCTCCGTCAACCTAAACGGGACCGAAAATTTGATGAAGAATCTTTCTCTCGAAGCGACACGTTTCAGCGCCATAAAGCAGGACTGGAGTCAAGGTCTTAGGTAGAGTCTCCTTAGTTCTTCGGGATAGGGCTATACCAACTAGCCACAAATACAGGTCGAGAGAGTGGTTTAGGTTAGGTTAGCTGTATGACAGAGACCCTATCCGATGTGGACGTCGTAGCTCAAGTGGTTAGTGCGTTGGAGTATGAAGCAAAGGGTTCCAATTTGAATTCTAATTTCAACGCCTAAAATTTCATCTGAGAGTACAAATCTCGTGAGAAAGCTTCTCAAATGACAAATTGTTTTTCGGATACGGCATTTAAACGTAGGCCCAACACAAATGGTTTTGAAGTTTGTAGAGAAAATTTGAGATAGACTAGACACCATAACGTGTATAAAGCGAAATCGTCCGTCTATATGTCACCAAAATGTCAGCCTATTTACTTTTGAGGTTACCATGGTACTCTTATCCCAATCTTAAACTAAAATATGCCAGGTTTACTTTATAAGGGCTGATGGATAGGAAGTAGGTTAAGGTATCATACTATCTCCCAGGGGGTTTGTAGCTTCATTACATTCTTTGAAGATCGGCACAGCTTGTAGTAAAAGATAGAAATTCCGAAACTATATGAAAAAGGACCTACAAATGTAAAAGAAATAATCCTGTCGTACGGCCTCTTGGCTTGTCAACTAGTTGTTCTGTCTAAGCTTACATTTGGCTTAACAGGTTTTATTTTCTTTTAATAGTTTTCTGACACCCTTTTGGTGTGCAGTATACAGATTCAGTGGGACGTCTGTATGCTCAACATTTATCTGAGTATCTATTGATCTTAAATGCATGATTACAGGAAGCTTATATTTTTTTTATTTACCTCGTCAGTCTTAGGGCATGTGCCCTACAACTTTTCGTTAAAATATTACTTATCTGAAATTTTGTCAAACATTTATTGAATTTTTTTTTTCTTTTCAGGTAAGCACTGCAAATTTTTAATCGATTCAATGGGAGCTTATGGTAAGCCTGTCCAACTATTCAATATTTTCTTAGGCTCCACCCTAAGATCGAGGAAACTCAAGTCAAATGGATAAACGATTTGAGCGCCACAGTGAAGTGTTTTCTAATTCGAAAAAATAGGAACAAAACCGATGTAGGTCGTTAGGGAATTTTTGCTAGAAGCTAGAGCTCCGTATAGCTACAGCTGGGTAGACTGTTATTTTTTATAAGTTCGCATTAAAAAAAAAACATATTTTTCATATTAGTTCGGACATCCACCAGAAACTACACAGAACTCTCCGGATTTCCAAACCACTCTATCAATGACCGATCGGAGTCATAAGGTAATTGTAAAGATTACGTTTACCGCTGGTACAGAGTATGGAAACTACATGTATGTAAGTCCTGTAACAAAATATCCACCTTTGCTCATCAATAGCGGTAATCGTGGAAGAGATCCCGTTTAAAAGGAATTCCTATCAACAACTAGATGATGCAATCACTGCACAATACGGGTACTTACCATATAATGAGAACTAAACGATGCGTCTTGTCCGATCCGATGGAAGATCTATACTCCTCCACTCTGTCTCTCTCTGTCTCTTTTCACAAAACAAGGTTGAAACAAGTGAATTTACATCGAAACCGTAACCGCGGGTTTCGTGGACAAACGTCTGCGGCAAGAAAGTCCATTTCCTCCTAACGACGATTGATAGTGGACGCTGGCGGAGAACACACACATATGACGATGCCGAAATGGCAATTGTAATATACTCCCCATTAGTTCTGGACTAGGATTCTCAATCGTAGGAGACGCGGTCTCCTAGCCCCTACGAATCGATCGTAATCTCTCAATTACACCAATAATAACACAAAAAAGAGAAGAAGCCAAGCAAAAAACAAAGGGACAGACATTGAGTGGAGATCGGTATCTGCTTTGTTATGTTGCGAATGTAAGGCGGAATGTTTAGTTCTGTGAGTGGATCCCATGGTTGTTGGTAACTGGCGCGGTTCCTTGCAGCTACAGCAATAGCAGCCACAGGCACCACACCGGCAATTACAATCGTCGCGCACACAGAACGAGATATATACCGCGCGCGCGCGCCGCCGCCGCCGCCGCCGTACCGTGTTTGTCTACACCAATTATAAGCATGAATGATCCCACTACTGTGTGGACGCATTTTCACGTGCATGTACGTCAACCGGTAGACAACAATTTAATCGATTCGATCGACAATCGCAAAAATTATAATATCGTCGGACAGTTGACCAAAGCCGCCGACCAAATGGGACACAATTCGTTGTCTGCACGGTTATGTGTTTGGCGGCCTTAACTTGGCCCGCACAGTGTATCTGTGTCCTGTGTGTTTTGTGTTTTGTGTTCTGTGAATGTTGTTGTTAACTGCGCCGACCGGGATTTCCATGGGCAATAACTTAATTTGATTCCGGCCGTAGAACAATGCTCTATGGCTGGTTCAGACTTGGCTATCTGTTGTGCCTAAACGATTGTAATGACCACAATGAATAGTGGCGGTGGCGGTAAGCCTTACACGACACATGCAACATGAATTACCGAGTCGAGGTGTGCAATTAGGCGACATAAATGGAAATGAGGATCCGATTTGTAAAAGTCCATGAAAAGGGGGCAAAAAGGAAAAGGAAAATTCGAATTTACATGTGAATTGTTTGACCACTTATTGAGGTTGGGTTTGTGAGAATTGAAAAGAACGGCGCACCTACAATTGGTGTGACATAACTTTCAATTTCCAGATTCCCATGGATTTGGTTTTCAAAATTTAGATAGACTTTGTTGATCGTTGGATAACAAAGGACACGTTTCACTGGATATGATTTCAGGAATTTTTTGAGCTTATCCGGTAACTTATCCGGATTGTAGTCCTTGCAACAAAATTGCAGCAAATGGAACGAACTTTGCCGTCCGTTTGAAAACCTCGTAGGGTAAGAAGTTATTGATGGATTTCGTTCATTTTAATCTTAAAGTGTTGGGCATATCCTCCATTACGAGACTGGATATCCCGGATAACGAGTCATGCACGGGCTCTAGGTGCAATGACCGAATTATGCAAGTCGAATTCGATAGAGTAAGTAAAAAAAAAAACGCAGTGAAATCTTTTATAATTTTGATTGAATGGATAGAAGACCTTTATATTGACCACATGTCCAGAGAATATGTCTTCCAAAGGTGTGCTTATCCGAAAAGATCTCGCGATGTCAGGCTTTTTGGTTTTCACTAGCAAAAGGTTTCTAGTTTTCCTGTGCAAAACTAAGTTGAGTCTGGGAGGATCCATTCAAACCAGGTGAGTTGGTTGTTACCTTTACATACAACTTTCGAATGATCTTTCAAAGATTCGGTCATTCTGGTCGACCTATTGATACTTAATCGCCACCGTGGTCAGGTGTCAATTCAGCCTTAGGCTGGCAACAAGCAGTAGTCATAGTGGTCTAGTTGGTCGATTACAACACTACTAGGAGCAGTTTTTGTAGTCCTGTTCTACTTCAGTGTAAGATCTACACTCACAGTTTGAGAAAGAATTCGGGGATCTAGATGACTTAAATTTATGTTTGACAGATCACCTTGTTTATTGGAACCTGGATCTTCTAATTATATCTGAAGTTTTGCTGATTTTTAACCGTTTTAGCAAGACTCGGATGGTAAGGCTTACTTTGGTCTAACCGTCTGGCAACATGACACAGAGCAGACGAAAAGTAATTCAGACTATTGAGACAGAGTTGTAAAAAATTATTGGCAGTCTTCGGCCTCCTAGAGGTAAGACAGGACCTTGGTAAGTAAGCACTTTCTTGTGGAAAAGGTATGTCAGGCATTCACTTCAACGTAAAATTAACCTAATCCAGGGTCTTAACAGGGTAATAGCTTCTATCCCACTTCAGGTAGCAGTCTGGAATGACTGCAATTCCGAAGGGTTTTTTGAGTTCAGTGCATTGACCTTCGCAGAGATCCTAAGCAACTTGTTCGATAGAAGATACTTAAGGGTGCTGAACTGTTTTGAACTGTTTGAAACATTTTTAGTTCCGATTGCTTACAGACATAAGAATGTATCTTTTTTATATCAAATAAAGAGTCTGTCAACCAAGCCCCGACACTGAAGTCGCCTCTTCACTTGAATTTCAGTTTTAATTGGTTACCATCCTTTAATCTCATGCGCTCTGGCTGATGTTGCTGCAGTTGCCAAACAAATGTCAACTTAACCCAATCGAACATCTTCTTCTGAAAGCTTTCATCTGTGAAACGCGTTCGTGATGCGCAAGCCCAACGCACAACACAAAGGCGAGCGCGCGCTACCATGTCTTCGCTGCCACAACAGATGAGCTGTGTGTGTGCGCGCCCGATGACAACAAATCAATTAGTTAAACGTAATGATATGATTGCAGAACAAGTATCTTTGTATCTGTTTATCTGACGAGCAACCCACGTTCCACAAAAAAAAAAAAAAACAACCAGAGGTACTCCGCTCACTTTGGAGAGCCAAAAAAAATTGATGTCCATGGACAGCGGGGAGAGAGAGTGCGACTCGTTGTGGATTTGGAATCGTGTGTGCACTTACCTGACTCCCTGTCCAATTGATATACATTTGCGAGCGGTTCGTCGTGGACATAGCCATCTCTAGCATTCGATAATTTGTTTACTTTACATGTGCGCATCTCTCGGGTCCAAGTGCGGATAAATTTTACAAGCAAATTGAAAGTTAACCACGACGAATGGTGGTGCCAATAGCCTTGGACAGGAGACCACTATACGAGTGTAGGGTCAGCTGTGTATTCCAAGAGAAAAAAAGAGGCCGCAAGAGGTTGTACAGTCGACGACATTGTTTCGACGAATGAAGAACTGATAATGGGATCTTTGTTCTGATAGATACAAAAACTATCTAACAGTAGGTGAGATGTGAAATGTGCCGTTTTAACCGTGTGGAACACATTCATCGAATAATTATGCAGGCTTCCTCTTCCCCGGGAGTCGTGAGAATCGCCAGCTAATTAATTGTATGCCGGAGGTCCGAGAGGACGGAGCTTTTGCCCTGCCTCTCCACTTGTCGGCTACGAATGAGTATGACGACGACGACCACGAAGGTGGTGGGTAACGTGAAAGCACCGCACTCCACCTCACACGAATTTATGGGATTTTGCGCGTTCGCTTTGTTTTCCTTCCGCGTGGTGCTTGCTGCTTGCTGCTTGCTGCTGGGGCTTCTGGCTGCTGGTTGCTGTTGCTGGCTTGTTGTAGGTGCTTCATTTGTTTTACCGAGTGCATTTTCATAATTTTTCTGTGGCAACATTTGTCCATTGCAATGATATGAGGACATGAGCATTGCTGACTTCATCGCCATCGCCATCGCCATCATCATCCTCTTCGTCTTCTTCTGGCTGATGATGGTATTTTCTCTATATCTTCGCGTGGTGGTTCATGTCGTGCACATTCGCTACATCGTGGCACCTTTGCGCTCTTTGGTTCGAACCAAAAAGCCATTCTCCTTGCCACCGCCGCCGCCGCTGCAGCCGCCGCAGCCGCCGTTGTCTGGTCGTGGGCTGCAGTTGCAGTAGCATCTTCTTTTCTATTTGTATGAGTGTATGGTGTTGGCACACAGTGGACACTAGTCCGGACTGGGGAGGGGGTGGCGGAAAGAAATTGAATTTGCACCGTAGGTTGTGTGAGAATGTTCTCACTATTGTCTAAGTTCGCGGACCGTCTTGCAGCGCCGCCGCCGTTGTGGCCTGCTCCTCATTTCTCTGGTTTTCTATCTCTCTTGGGCTTAGCTTCGAGATCCATGACACCGAATGTGAATCCATCTAGCTGTTGATCTAATTTAGTGCTAGGTGGTGTGAACTAAGGGCTTTCCTCTTCTCCTCTAGTTTCTGCTTGAAATTAGGAAAAAAAAATCGGGGGACTAAAGCCTCTCGGTAATCGCGGGAGGGGATGCTTTTTAATTGTCTTCAACATCACGAATATCTGCGCGGCCGGGTATCATCTATTTTTTTTTCTGCTTCCTGCAACTGGATTTCGTGGAAACTTGGGACTTTTTTTTTTTTTAGTTTGCTGCATCTTCTGTTGGCATTGTTTGCTTCAAGTGCAGTTGGAAGTTCGATATTTTATGGGAAAGGGTTCAATGGTATCCGAATGGAACAGTTAGATGGGGTTTCGTCTAGATCGGGAGGTAAGATTGTTTGTTTTCGGATGATACTGTGGAAATGATTTTGATGAATGGATGGAGGTCTCGAAAGGAGTGGGTTTTGAGCTCCTTATTGGGATATTTATCTGAGCGATGTGTAGGGTTTGAGCAGTAACAACTCTTTGCTGGTAGGTAGGACAGATCCTAGGACCTATTAGCTCTTAAGGCAGTTCAACCTCTAAAATAGTATATTTTGCATTTTTTTCGATTTTTTTTTTTAATTTTTTGTGATGATTATACACTCGGATGTTTGTAGCATGTTCACGAGAAGTGGGACTGTGTCAGAGTTGTTTAGACATTAATCCCTACTGAATAGTCCTAGTCCTTCGTCGTTGGACAAGAGTTGGAATTGTTCAGTCTGAGTGCTCCACCTACCTTAAGGATGCCTATTGCTTTCCCTAGTCCGGTCAACTTGGGTATCGTTTCGTATCCGTTTTTATTCAACTTTCCGGCAATCTAGCAGAGGGGACTTTGGCTTTCTATAACTTTTGCACTATCACTTCAGCATCAGTCGTAGCTGCGCGAAATCTACAAACAGGCGGGCTCAGTCAGTTCGATTCACTGTTTCCGTAATACCAAGTCCCACTATGGTCCTACGATCATATTCCTTTAAACCAGATTCCATTAGTTTGCCTGGAATCTGAAGTACTGTGTAGGTTGCCTATATAGGCCAATAGTATCTCTTTTACTTGTTCTGATGGTATAGGGTATTTCAATAAGGACATAACAATTTTGTTTTTAAAAAAAAAGACAAAATAATTGAGATATCGAACTGATATTTGTTCCAGTTACAGTCCACATATTATATTTAAGGATGGAATTGAATCTCGTTCATATGACCACCTCGAGCACGTTTGTAGTGTTTGATTTTTGGAGGCAATTTTTCACCACTCTTCCACACAATGTGGCCAAAACATTCGCAATTTCGTCTTCGATATTGTTGCTGAGCTTTTCTAACGTTGTTAGGTTTTTGGCGTAAAGCAATTACTGAAAGTAATTCAATAAAAAGAGATCGAACGGCCGTTGAGTCCCATGAGCGAGGTGGCCATTCGACTGGATCATTTCTCACGATTACGTCATTACCGAACTTCCCATTCAATTGAACAGCTGTATGGAATGTGGCACCATCTTGTTGAAACCACACATCACTGATGTTAAGTTCATTCAGTTTTGGCCCAAAAGAGTCTTTCAACATGGCGCGAATAGGGACCTCTATTGACCGTAACATGACGATAATTTTCTTCTACGAACAAATAGGATACAATCGCACTACCGATTTAGAATTTCTAATTTTGAATAATTTTCAAAAATTTATCGTTCGTGAACTTCACCAGGATAAAAGTGTAAACCTTGACTGACGTTCTGACTTTGGCAGATCGCAAAAAAGTTTAAGGGTGAATTTGTACTAAAATACGAAATTGTTATGTCCGTATTGAAAAACCCTTTATATTCAACCACTTAAGATTGAGCTTTATGAATGCTTCCTGTTCTAAAATTCTAAGGCTTCTACACAATGTGTAGTGTCATTGTGTAGTGCAATTGTGTTGAACATTTTTCTATGGTTATGTCCCATTTTGACTTATTTCAGTAGAAGGCAAGAAACGAGTCGGGTCGTGTGAGATGTGGCACCGTGTTGTTGAAACCCATTGCCTTGTGCCATTTTTGAGAGATTCGTCGCGATTCACGAATTAATTATGAAGATTGTTACCAAGTTCCACCGTGGATAAGCATGTCATTCTTCCCCCAACCTGCCCCAGAAACATTCCATACCCTAATTGCATGAGATGTTGATTTAAAGTTAAAGCGATCAGTTTTCCGGGCCACCGAAGCTAGTCCCCACCCTTATCCGGGAATCAATTTTCTTCTTGTATTCATTTTACGGTAGGTGCATTTTTTTTTTGTATTTTAAATCTCAGGTGCACCACTTCGTCTGATGAAAATAGGGAAGACCTGTCAAATTCGAAATCGATCTCAGATTGCACACTCTCCCCCAGCAAGGTGTACAGTTTCACTATATTTACCTTCGATTCGAAATAAAAGAAAGAAAAAAAACTGAAAAGAAAGGACAATGGCCTTTCTGTACGAAACTACAACCCACATTCGATAACTGTAAACCGCCGAAATAGTCATCATCCTCATCATCGTCGTCGTCGTTCGGTTTAAACCGTAAACAGACCATCTCAGGGGCAACAAAATCTCCATTGTCCACGACATTATCGTCGCATTATACGTACATCCACCGGCAGGGATGTAGCAGGGTAGTATGTATCCTTCGGAGTACAACTGCACAACAGGTCAATACACACATTTTCGTGACCCAAAACCCATCAGCATTGATGCGCCTACTCGAGTTGCCTTTTGTGTGCGCCTTCTCGTGTACACATCGAATTGCTTGTGCACCAATAATTACTTCAATGCAGAATAGTGGAGAAAGGACTTCAAATGAACGCGAACGAGAGCTCAGATTTATCCGGTCTAATCCAAGACTATCCAATCATAATGACAGGCGCTGTTGCTGCTGCTGCACTAGTGACAAACACATGAATATTGGAGAAAGGACGATCATGGGAAAATTCAGCAGGTGGTTCTAGCCACTGCGCTGCATCATTGTGATTGTCCTTTTATGCACAGAGACAGACGGAGTGCAATTGAGTGATTAGGCAGGTCCAGGATTGAATTGTATCCCAGTGAATGAATCCTTTACCCGAAATTATGTGTGTGCAAATGTGCTACCTGCTGCAATCAATAGAACGATACCGTTAGCAGCGTACGAGTATCTGAGCCTTTCTATTCAGTGCTGTGGGAAATTTTACCAACGACGACAACGAAACGATCATTATCCGGTGTGTGGCGGAAGTGTATCCCAATTGGACATCGCTGCATCGCGAGTTTGATTAAACCAGATAAATCCATTGAATGGGATTGGTGGAGGACAACCACCAATTCATTTGAATGTGTGTTGTATCCGGCCCGGCTAGAAGCGCCGCTGCTAGGAACGCTGCGAAAAATTAATCAAAATGTCTCAGAGATGGTGGTGCTCTGCGCTAACAGAAGCCAAAAGCATAGTCCCCTCGCTCTCGTGTTCACACTGGCGCGGGCGGTAGGTAGTACCTACCATTGGCAGTAAGTTTATGAGATTCGCTGGCTAAGTTGCATTTGTTTTACTCTTCGTTCTTTTTTTTACTGCTACCGCGCGTCAGTGTGGCAACTAGATGAGAACACGGAAAAAAAAATCCGAAAAAAACGACCACGACGGCCGACTTGGACGGCGACGGCGAAGGAAAGAAGAGCCATTGAAATACCTCTCGTTACCATCGTCGATAAGCATCTAGTTCTCACGAACTTTTATTAGATCTCCACTTGGAGTTCCGCCGGACCCAGAGGTTGGGTGGGTGCATGAAACCAACCACTTTTGCACTATGCACTGCATGGCTATGTGCAGAGTGTGTGTTCGGTGTGCGCGCCCGGTTGGCAACCTTTTGTAGGTAGGTTAGGATTTGTCTTTACTTATTTTTTTTTTTCTGATGGAATTAAAGCTAAATTTTGTGTTGGAGTGCATTAATTCTTTGTTTTCAACTGAGAGACTCAGCGAGAGAGAGAGACCGTAGGTTTTTCTTATTTAAACAGTCACAAGATGAAAATAAAAATCTCTTCACGTACCTGAGAGATACGCAGACGCTGATATGGTTTACCCTTACGTGTTAAGTTTGTATCTTTCCGTATGACCAACTGTAGTTACTGTGTGTCCGAACACAATTTCGTACAACGCGCCCAGTCTGCGTGATCAGAATTAAGTGAGTTGCTTTGCCTAGTGCGCTGTTGACGCATGTTCAAAGGAAGCTGCAACAATGCCATGTGCTTCATGTGAAACTTTATTTTTTTTTTCATTCCTAGAACGTATTGCAGGAGAATTATGCGGGAGATAATAACTTAATATATATAACGCTTGTGACAAATTAAGAGCGTTTTATTGTTCCTGTTGTTGGCTGTTGTGTGTGGAATGGATGCCCGCATGGGATGTGTGAAATGAACCCTTTTATCAGGTTTCAAGGAAGTGTGTATCAATCGGCGGGAGTAATAACCGATAAA
The DNA here is from genome assembly GCA_963583995.1 of Xylota segnis. Taxonomy (NCBI): domain Eukaryota; kingdom Metazoa; phylum Arthropoda; class Insecta; order Diptera; family Syrphidae; genus Xylota; species Xylota segnis. Next base: position 41,256,357 of record OY757237.1, read on the forward strand.
ATGAGTTTGTTACGTAATGGAATTGTAAAGTGAGATGGGGAAGAGTGTAAAGATTGGTTATCGTTCATTTGGTGCTGATCTACTTTGCTCGGATAAAACGGATAAGTGGTACACAACCCAAGTGGTTCACTATACGTGATTTGCATCAATATTTTTTGGTGATAGTTGGTTCATAGATTCTTGGATAAGCATCTGCGTTGGAATACATTACTTTACATATTCTTTGTACCTTTCGTTGCAAAACTGTCAGTATTTCTTATGGAAAAGTGAGTTGAATTTGTATCGGATAAGTATAAGTAAAAGTATAAGTATGTTTGGATGGTTGTCATTCTCTTGTCACACTGCTGGCGAATCTTCACAGATGATATGATTCAGTCTGATGACATTTGCACAATGTAAGAAATTGTATCCGAAATAAATAATTTTTCAGTGATTGACTTTTATCCGAAGTTCACAAACATCACAGAAATACACACGCTCTATCAGATCTTTTATCCGAAACTTTCTAAGGGCATAATATTGCCGAAAATACTTGCCGGATAAGTTTTTTTTTTAAGTCCCCTCCTTAATTTGCATTTTTTAGCGATCACTCTTATCCGAGCACATCAGCGTTTCATTATTCCCTTCCACGTAAATTGTAAAAACCAATGACGCTGACAAAAAAACGCTAACCAATAATAGGGCAATAAAACCATGACACGGCGGAACACTCATTTCTTTGAGTTGACCGCTTGTACTAGTCCCAGGTTTTCTGAAATAATCTTTATTACACTAAACAGAACGCCCCCTTGTTGATGTTTAAAAAACAAAAAAAAAAAAGGTATTTTTTGTCCATCGCTAGGAACCAATAAAACAATATAATTCATTGTGATTGGCATAATCTGTGCACCGGCTTTGTATCTTTCAAATGACCATCAACAACGGCCAGCCCAGGGGTTTTTTTTTAGCGACCATTTATAAAAAATAAAAATTTTCGCAGAATTTATTTTTTTATTACATACCTTGGCATTCGGTACGTACGTACGTATATTACTATTTTACTTAATGACATGTTTTTTGGTTTTTTTTTTATCTTAAAATGAGTGTGCGACACACCTAACTGTCCACGGATGTCGACGGTACACCTACCCTGATTGTCCATCTGTTTCTGTGTATGTATTCACCTTAAAGATCGTAGATACGAGCAGTTTCATCTCATACGCCGGACACGTATGAAACGTTCCGAATTTGTATCTTTTTTTTTTTTTGTTTACAAAAATTTTCGATACCATCATGAATGGAGTAGGAGTAGGAGTACATGTTTGTAAGCAACAACCTCGTCTTGGGACTGATTCCTATTTTTCATGTGAGTTACTTTTTTTTCGAGAAGCTCCATGGCATTGTTATTCAACATTGAAATACACGCTACAATGAGCCATCGAAAGGTGACACTGTTGCTCTTTATTTTCAATTCCTAGCTGGACAGACGAGTGTAGTATGCCGAAAATATGAATTGTGACCAATCCTTAATGACATGTCAAAAATTCTTTTGACAACTTCTGATTGATCTTTCTTTGACGTGGAACTGATGTAAAAAAATTGTTTTTTTTTTGAAGAAATATTGTTAAGGTTCTTTTGTTGGCGAGTGTGAATGTCCAGACGCAATCGTTTGGTAATAATGGGATGCAGTTTTTTTTTCTTCTGCTGTCGCTTCGAGCAGGGATGGTTCTATACAGGTTAAATGTAGTTGAAAGTCAGATTCACTTTCTTTATGGATATCTCACATACATATGAGCAGTCGAAGGTATTCTGGAGTGGTTTTTTGGTTACCGTTTTTGCCAATAGATAGACTTACAGAGTTTTGGTTTTGTACCGGCCCACCTGAACCTGTCTCTTGGTTCCAAATGTCCGTTTGACTCATTATACCCTCCAGTATATAATCGATTTGTTTCTAAAGGCTGCGTGACAAGGCAATACTCCTCGTCGTAATGAATGGCTCTCCGCCAAGCCAAGTCAGGGGCTATTATCTAGGATTCAGAACTAGCAATGAATTTTATCATTTTTCGAAGCTGATCCTGGTGGCAAGTACCAATTCTCTGCACACCAAGTGTATTCATCTGCTCCAGAGCTTAGTATTAAAAACTGACAAAAATGTACCGGCCCAAGATCGCTTCCCTGTGGCCTGCCTACATACGCAAAAGAAAATAATGTTTGGATTCCAATTAAGGAAACGCATGTCATGGAAATGTTCTATAAACTCGAAGAGAAACGTGTTCCATAATTAGCTCATGAAAGATACCTAACCAATAAAATCATGAAGATATCTAGCTGATAAGCTAATTTTTTTCTAAGTCATCATAATCGTGATAAAACTGGTGATAATACGATTTCTATTAGTTCTAGGTGGTCTCACATTCATTCGAAAGGTTATCTGTGTGTGAGGTTGCGTAAAAAAATCGCAATTTACATCATAGGAAGGCACAACGAATTTTTATCATTGATGGGTGACTCTCATTTCTAGGGAATTCATCTCAGCTGGTTTGGATATAAATTGATAGCACTTTGCGTAGTACATTCCTTTGTACTCGTCCAATCCAAAATGAAAGGCAACAGCTCTCCCTAACTACTTACTTACTTGTAGGATAATTCTGGTTGTGTTGTCACAAAACAGTCTAGTCCATCTTATGGGTTAGCTCCAATCCCACTTTCCACTATTTAATGTGAATTGTGTTAGCCGAAGCCAAAGTGACTAAGAACCCCGATTCGTGTTAGACAATTAGTGTAAAACTCTATACTACTGTTCGGACCAAGAACCCGATCACATTCTACACAGTCTTTGGTCGAATACAAAAATTCGGTCGGCACTTACTACCAAGAATTTCTCATAAAAAACGAAGCAACTTCTTCAACTGAGCCGTAATCAGTTTCCCTTATAAAGAATCCTTTATTACCCTGGTAATAGTACAGGACAATACACGCAGAATGTACAAAAAAACATCAAAGCTACTGCAATGAGGTGGACATCGTACCTGGTAGACTTACTTTAGGTGGCGCTCGGGACAACTGGACGTCTACTAACAAGCCTCTCCAGCGAGAATTCGATCTTTAACCAGCTGCCCCCAGTTTCACACATCAAGTTGGTTACGACGCCGTACCTCCCGGAGTGGATTCGATGATTCTCCGAGGCGGACGATTGTTATCCATTCGCTCAACATGATCCAGGAATCTAAGTCGTTGTATTGAAACTCTTTCACTATACAACTTATACAGCTCGTGGTTGTATTTTCTTCTCCATTTTCCATGCATATGAGACCAAAAATCACCCGAAGTGGTTCCTCTCATAACAACCCAAAGCTACCTCATCCATTCTTGACAAAGTCTATGCCTTGGGACAGTAAAGTAGGACTGGGATGGCCAGGGTTTTATACAGGCTTACTTTAGTTATTCGAAAGAGGACTTTGTTGGCTCTAATGGAGCATCGTCATCCTATAAAACCGGACGATAAACCTTTTCCTTTTACTAAGTTTATCACTTTAAAGGACTTTAGTCCTAGGTAATGCTTATCATTTGAAAAAAAGTATGAATCTAAAAATTCTTGTGTTCTTCCACGATCTGTCGTAGTGTGAAAATTAGGTCGACTTTTCTGGCCTAAACCACCCTTTTTTTAGTATCGGGCAAGCAATACTAAGCTTCCATTCATTGGGCATACTTTCGTCCGACCATATTTTGGGAATGACTTGATGCATGCTCCTTACTAAGTCATCTCCTGCTGTTTTGAATAACTCGGCAGTCAAGTGATCAGCGCAAGCTGATATCGCTGTCTTAACTTTATTCGTGGGCTCAGTGGTTAGTGCGTTGGACTATGGAGCAAGGGGTTCGAAGTTCGAATCCTAGTCGGGGAACACCTAAAAGTTTTTCACGGCCCCACCTCTCGCGAGCGTCTGACAAACATCCGAGAGTATAACTGTCTCGAGAAAGCTTCGCAAAAAACAAATTGCCCTTCGGACACGGCATTAAACAGTAGGCCCCATCCATTTGTGTAAAGAATATAACACGCACACAACGAATGGTTGTGAGAAGCTTGGCCTTGTGTCCCATCGACCTGTTGCGCCAAGTATTTTTTTTTTTTAACTTTATTTAGGTCGGGTGGACGAATATTTCGGTTGTCATTGTCCAGATTGAATGATACGCTCAACTGGAAGCTAGCCAAAGATATAGCTGAAGTTATGATGATTCTAGACTGGACTAGACTAGACTAGACTAGACGCGTCTAGATTCGACTAGGAAATCAGAATATGTAGTAGGAGTAAATAGGTTCTTGGTGGGATCATACTTAGCTAGTCAAAGATACTGTATTGAGACCAAAGCTTTGCTAGACTATATCTCTTTATTGGGACGATAAGTACAAGAAGTACTAAGTATTTACTAACATCCATGATTTAGAAATGAAGTATCTTTTCATAGTTCGTTTGCAATTTCATGGCCTTTAAGTCCTAAACAACCGAGTTCACACTTAGATCAAACCAGGCTGGGTTCAGAGATAGTCTATGTATAGTGTATTCCATTCGCCAGAAATGCCGCCTCAACCAGGCCATCTGTCAACAATTACTCGGGTTCAGAACGTTCTTTCGTCGGTTCACCTTTTATATTTTTAGACAGTTTGAGGATTTCGTTTAGAATATGAAGGTCTTAAGCGACATTTTCAAACATTCGACCAATCAGCATCTGTTGAGTTATGACAGTCTTCACGTAAATGACCGGTATGGCCTATTTGATGAAACTTAATCTTTTTACTTGTTTTCATTGTAAAGTCTATAAGAAAAAGGAATATTTCAAAAAATGTAGCTTAGGCCCTCCGTCTTCTAAACTCTTCAAGCGCTAGCTAGTGGCTTCTAGAACTCACAAGTTATAAAAATTCAAATGAAAATCTTGTGAGGTGAACAAATTTCTTGAACTAATTTTAGACAGGAGTATATCTTTAATAATTTGTATACATTTCTAGCTGCCAATACGATACTTGTTTTCTAGAAAACTTTTCTACAGTCTTCGATGGTTCGAAACTTTGCTTCCTTACTAGTAAAGTTGTCCGCCATTTCAGTCTCAAAATGTGTGTTGATTTTTTTGCTTTTGTAAAACTTGAACCATTTTCAAGTGACACTCTTTATGGTTTTTAACGCCCAACTACCACGCGTCTTAGCCTGCTCGAAATCTCTAGAAAACCCTAACACTTCTCACTTCCACAGTAAATCACTATCCTATTGGCCCACAAAGATGCGTATCTGAACATTTTTTTTTACAATTTTTTTCTGGAAAAACTCCCCTAAAACTAATTGCTTCAAGATTTACATTTCAAAATCTTCCAAAACTTTGTAAAAAATCATCTCACATTGTTCACTTTGTTTGTGATTTATTCACAGAAGAAAAAAACTCTAAAAAACCAAACACACATCCTTGAGCCTAACCTCAGTAACCGTTAAAATTTCAAAAAAAAAATGTACCTCCGGAAATGCATATGAGACAAACACACAAAAAAAAAACAAAATTATAATAAATTTTAAGGAAATTAATCTAAATCAATGGATTGTTACCGCGCGTCCCCCTTATTGTTTGTCCGAATTCATTTTCTTAAAAAACCCCTAACCGGAATATACATATTCTTTTGTGCAAAATGCAACATCGTAGATAGAAATATTTTTTTTTACCAACCCAAAAAACGCAACCCATCTTAGCACCCATGTATCTTTTGATACCCTGGGAAAATCTCACCCCACGGCAAATCTATTCTTGTTTTTTTCTCATCCCAAGAACTAGAAGATACCTTCGCACAAAAAAAAAAATATACACAAAATCTTAATAAAAAAAAATTTGCATAAAAAATTCCGTTACACACCGTGTACCCTAAAATATCGAAAGGAGAAAAAACAATTCGAATCTTTTATTATTTTTTTTTTTTTTTAAGAGAGATACACACATACGAGAAGAGGAACTAAAAGGAAAAAAAAATTGATACCTAAGGGGTGAGCATCCATCCCTCATGAGTGTGGTGTCCTCTCGGAGCACACAGAGTGCCAAGGTAAAGGTTCCAATCATAATCATAAAAAAGGGACAAAATCCAGTCTTAAGAATCATTCTCTGGGTCGATTAGCCGCAGCCGCAGCTCCAAACCGATACAGAATCACGCACATGGTACTGGTCTCTTGTAAAAAAAGGGATCTTTCAATATTTCTCTTGTCCCCTTCTTATAAAAAAAAAAAAACATATTCGCACAAAGGAAGTAAATGATCTTTAAGAAAACACATCAAGCTGCAAAAAATCTAACCTTAGGGTAGGCTATTTTTTTTTTTTTATTAATTGAAACGAAGGGTAACGAACGACAGTTGATGTGTGAAAAAAAAAACCAACTCACGCAGTTTTTCTCCTCCAGGACCAGTTGATGTAATCCTTGTGCGGATATGGCCGAGTGAGTCTGTTACCCTTTCGAATATCTTGAAGGAATTCTATTGCGCCTCGACGTAGTAATTAATAAAAAAAAAAAGAAAAAAAGAAAATCACTCACTCACCAATACATCGGATGAGAGCTGAATCCTTATGCACACCTCTGATCGGTGCAACCCCTAAAAAAAGGACCAACAGAGCAAAGCAAAACAAAAAACAGACTCACTCCGGTCGTACATTGAAAGCGGACAACGTATTTCTGTAGTGGTGGTTCCACATTTTTTTTTTCTTCTTTCTATTTTTATCCTTAGAGGTCAGGGTCCTCATCAACTACCCCTAGTGTGTGATGTAGCATCCGTGAGTTTTCGTCATCAAAGTAGTTGAGCATCCTCTTGCCCTAGACGTAGTAGATTCGACTGATGTGTCAGTCCACAACTATTCTTTGAGGGGTCAGCACATCCGATCCTCAGTCAGAAAACCTATAACGATATAACGGAAATTAAGAAAAAAAAAAATATTTATAAATAAATTTTCTCTACAGTGCATGTGAGATGAGAAATGAACTATGAGATACATTTAGTGTTGTTTATGAACTGAAAATTATCGTGATGTGCTTGAGAAACAATTGAATAGTGCAAGGATTAGATAAATTATTATTACAATTTATTTTTTAAATGAAAATTAAAAAAACAATTATGTTGTCAGTTAGTGAAGATGCTGGATTTCGTTCGCTTAGCCGTAAGTGATGTGATTTTTTTAAACCATAAAGTGAATATCGGATAAACTCAAACCATTTTAAGGAACATTTTTGAAGAAATTTTAAGACCCTTCTCTCGGATAAGTGATTTGCTTGATGAAGATTTTTTTCATAAATAGAATGGATACTCGGTTAAGTGAATTAAATTGAATTTGCGATGTAGATCGTGTTCCACAAAAAGAATTTCTTAAGCCGATTCGGATAAGTGGTGATTTTTTGTTTTAAGTCAGAGTCAGTCGTATAAGCACGCACTTAAGTGTGTTTATTTTCCTATTTGGATATTTTTTCTGATAACTGTTCGAAAGGATAAGTGCTACAAATATTACAACCATTTATTAAAAAAAATGTTTCAAATTGAAAAGGAAAGGAAAGATACTCGCTACACAAGTGTCTGCATCTTGACCGGACTGCATATACTAATCGCGTACCACTTAGACTGCATTGACCCGATAAATCTCGAGAAACCTCTTTACAACTTCTGATTTGGAGCAACTTACTGTTGGTTGCTGGTTTTTCTTTATCCGGTTGAGTTCTCGATCCTCGGATAAGCAGTTTTTACAGTGAATTTTCATTGTCACTTCATAAGATCACTTATCCGTGGCTCATATTCCGAATCACTATGTTCAAAATTTTTGAAAAACATTGTTTTTTTTTTTAGGAAATTAATTTATCTTCAACAAATATAATTCACCTTGCCTAAATGTCGGCTCTTATCTATACGTACTGTTTGACAACGAAATCAGAACGTAGAAAAAAAAAAAACTTAACAACCTCTAATTTGTTTCCTTTTTCTGGCCATTTATTGTGTACGAACTAAGATAACCTGATTTGAATTGTTCTCATAAACAGAACAGAAAAAAAAAGAGAAATATTGTCGGACCTCGTTATCATTTGTATCTATAAAAGTGTACTCTGTTTGCATTTGCTTCGTTGTCAGTTGTTAATTCTTCAGTATGTGAGAGGTCCAAGGAGAGGGTACCAAGTTTTTTTTTCTTGAACAAATGAAAACAAACATCCGCTATACTACTCGCCTTATATTAGGGGTCTTATCACTGTTTCAATTAAAGCAAAACCAAAATCACTTGTCACGGCTTTATAACAATTTGCAGTGCAGTGATATTTCGTTGAGGTTTTTGGTTTTGTTTCAAGTATTTCCGGGTGGAGTGTGAAAATTGAGACAGCCTCCGTGAAGGTGTGCAATTAGTCATTGAAAATTTATTTTTACATTTGTTACTCATATCCGAAAGTATTCAGAGAACTTGCAGTAGATACTCTCATTTGAATAGTTTAGTTTAGAATTCTAAGGGTAAGGTGTCAAGGTATCGGAGAGAAAACAAATTGCTTGCCTAGTTTCTACTGTCATTGAAAATATCGTACCGTTTATAATGTTACAATATTTACAATGAACTTCATCCAAAGTGAGTACATTTTTAAAATTAAATTATTCGAGGATCACGCGTCTGTTGAAAGTTCGATTTTAGCTATTCATTCTTCTACCTTGTCCGAACGTCTCAGTTTATAGCAGAGAAAACTTGTCGTTGCATTGCAGATTCGTTGGAACATTTAAAATTAAATCCTAAGATATAACAGAGAAAGCTTCAGCGAAATGAGAAAAACTATGCTATATTGACTGACCATACTCTGACCTGACCATCACTACCAATTCCATTTAAAAACTGTAAGAAATTTATTCCATAAGCCTTTTAAATTGCATCACAAGGCTTAGAAATCGTTTATCCGAAATATGCACTCCTAAGGAAAATCACCTCAAAGACAAATATTTTTAACTGTTAGGGTAACGATCGCTTATTCCAGGACAGGCCATGCGAATTTATGATTTTTCTGTTATCCGAGATGCACTGGCCAAGCATTTCTTTAGAAAATATTTTCATAATTCTCGAATGCATTGCAGAACTCTTATCCGACAACGCTACTGTGGTAGATAACTTATCCGAGGACCATTTTTTCAAACCAACAGTCGATTTGTACATTTTAAATGTTATCCGAACTGCAAACAATACTGTAAACTAAAATAAAATTGAGCTTATAATCCTTCATCTACATCAATTGAGTGGGATTCTACTTGTGTCCGATTAGAATTTCGCCAGGTCAATGCATATGGACTGGACGACAATAAAATACCACCTATTCATCATAATCAGCTTTTATCCAACTAACGCTGTTGTACACAACAAACAAAAAATGAGTTGATATCTATGTATATTTTCTAAAAAAAAAACGCAATTGGGGCGCACGTTAAAAATAGTTACAATTTGTGTGCGGGTGCGTTAGCCACCTCGCATTTGCATACGACTGTGTGTGAAGCCTGGTCACTATCAGTATTTCGCCAAGGTTGCTTAGGGTAAATAAGCTGGGTACCGTGTCGTCGACGTTGGTCGCCGCCACGTATACAACGGAAAAACAGTTTTGAAATGCAGACTACACAAGCTGTTATCGGTACTTTCAACGGTTTATAAGTAATTCTACAAAAAAAAAAAAGTATCTGTCCCACATACGCCAACAGCTCACACCCCCTCCAATGTACATATAATTTGTGACCAGGGTTCGTTTTTTTTCTCTGGTTTACCACATCGCGCAAAGGTTTGTGTGTTTATTTTTAGTGATAAGAGACGGTATCCACCACGTATCCACCTACGCATTGAACTCTCGGAATTCTTGTGAAACCCGCACCCCTCAATACTACACGTAGACAACACAAGGAAAGGTGGTCGGCGGCAATGTAATGTAATTGTTGTTAGTTTCGGCCGAACTACAACTGGCCTCTAACACAAATGCAATCACTGTTCAAACTTTTCGTATTAACAATGGAAAAAATTAAGGTGAACCTATCATCTAGAACACAGAGCTACAGATACAATGGTGTTGTGGCCCGCGTTAACAAATATTTGCATTGGAACATTTAGTTTGAGTTTTTTTTTTTTTTTTTTGAAACAGAAAACATCAGGCTCCGGTTTTTTCACCAGCAACACCTAGATACACTGTAGTGTACGTTATTTCGGTGCCCATGTATGCCCTCTTTGATAGGCACATGTCGCATTTAATTGTATTATTAAAAATATCTAGGGGACAATAAAGTATCCGCCGCGCCACATGAGAGGGAGACCGTTTTGTGCTGGAGCCAGGTATGTGGGACACATGCATATTCATTTGTAGATCCCGTGCCTATATTTGTCATTGTCGTCTTTTTTTTTATCGTTTTTTTTTATATCGTTATCATTCTGAAGCTGGCTGGGTTTTTGTTAAACAAAATGATGAACAAATAGCTCTGAATAGATACAAAAACATTTGGTCAAATATTACACACATACTGAAATTGAGTGAGTAAACAGAAAAGCCTTTGACGCAAGAAGTCCAACCAACAAATTATTAATCGACAAAACAACCAAAATGTGGTATAAATTCAAGGAGATAGAGAAGGAGAACAAAAAAAAATAAAACAATGATTTGCCGGAAACGCCCATTTATCTGTAGTTTTCCCACACCCAATTCCACACACAACATACCTACAATCAATAACTCACTCAGAGGAAAAGAGTCTCTGTATACCCCGAGAGATGGAAAGGAAGAGTGTGTGTATTGTATGGAGTAGTATATCCTTAAACGAATTTATTAGCCCATTCGAGTCAAAATCGTAACGCAAACAAGACAAGTTAGAGTGGGTGTGGGTGTGGTGGGTATGTGTGCGCTTGAAACCCACTAAACCCATCATACCACACCGAATCGACCGGGCGAGAACCACTAGGAAGCAATTACATCAAAGCGAAATAAATAATAACATTTCTTTCTGGATTCGGTTGCAGGTCCTTTTTGGTCGATATAAAATTAGCAGCAAATGGATATGGATATGGATCTCTGGTATATGTTATATGGTATCCTTGGTGTGTTGTGTATCACCAATTGGTTTCACTCCCATTTTTATTATTGCTGTTATGCCGAGCGAGAACGATATGCCCATTAATATGGAAATTTGATGGGAAAAATCACCATACACAGCGCACCGCCACCCTCTCTTGGTAAATTGAGTTCACAGTTGGATACATGAGATACATTCTTGAGGAGAAGACACAAGGCACAATCCTTGTGTGTTATAATCATTAACCACACTGAAACGAAACTGTTTAGTCATTCATTTACGCAGGATCGCTTTATCCTTAAACGTGCATAAATCTCGAAAAAGTGGTTTTTCGTCGTCTCGTCCTTCCCAAACCTCCTTTTTGGCAAAATTCTACTACTTCAGCTCGATGGCTAATTTTCGCTATGAAATGGATGTGCTACTCATTAATTGCACAACGTTCTCTTGCTCACGTCATGGGGTAATCTTGTGGCAGGATAAAAGAATAATGGTCATAACTTTCAGCATTTTCACTGCGAGCGATATGAATTGGATTTGTAGTTTATATACGGGTGTATGTGTACATACATATGTACATACATATATGTATGGTTGGACTGTGACTTTTCAACATTGTTTGCAATTTTATTTGTTACATGTACTATGTACTGTCAAAGTGACACAATTGACATGTCACCTTTTATCAGACAAAAAAAAAAAAGAAAAAGAAAAACAAAATCCACAACTAATGGTGTGAAAATGCGATGGCAATCATGGCATTAATGTCATCAGCTGCATTATAAGGTTAACCCTAATATCGAATCAACCCTTTGCCAGTGCTCAGTGAATGTGTCAACGTTTCTGTTGACTTAATCGGCTCGGTATAACCCCACTATTCAGACAGATACTCAAAAGATTTTCCAATTATTAACAAAAGTTACTCCGGATGAAGCAATTTTTCATGGTTTTTGTTAGTGTTGTCTTTTTTTTTTCGTGACAAACTATTTGACAAGTGCATTGACATTTGGCACATGCGGTCGAGGTGGGGATTTGACAGGAGTCAAATATTAAATCGGGTTGAATTGATGCTGGGACCAATGACATACATAGCTGGAAAGTGCTGAATAAAAATATCTATATGTCCACCATTTGCTTCCATCTGGTGGAAGTGGCTGTCTAGGGTTTGTAGTTATTGGTTGTCACTATTGACGAGTTTTTTTTTTCTATTTAACCCACTTCAGGAAAAAAATGGTGCAGGAGAAGTCAATTATTCAATTAGTTTGGCTTGCAAAATGGTAGAAAAGCATATAAAGTCTTAAATTCAAAACCCAAAATGCTTCTCTGTCCTGGATTTAGAGATATTCGGCTTAAAGGCACGAAATACAAGAGCGTAAATATCTGCTTAAATTTGAGGCATCTGATCCCATTGGTTTTGAATGTTTGTAAACTGCAATGGAATCCATTTATACGAAAAATATTTGAAAATCAACTTTAGAGTCGAGAAACGATTATCCTGGTGGAATGGAATCATCTGGTTCTGGGCAAACTTTTACGCTAAAAAAGCTTAAAGCCTTCCTTTATTGAGCAAAGTTATAGAGCTTTAAGATTTGGTACCTTTTAGTCTTTTGGGTTTCATTTCTTCTGTGGTTGTCCTGCTTCGAGAGGAAATTCAAAGAGCTAAGCAGAACAATTTACCGAAATTCTACAAAAATAACTTTTATCCGATCAAGCCAATTGGTATACCAATTGACATTTTGACGTCTACATATTATATATGTATAAGCCTTTGATAGATCCAGAAAGCATTCTTGAAATTTGTTTTGCAGTTTGACATTATTCTTCTATTGAAGGGGGTTCACAACAGCGAGAGTTTAAAGCTCAAATCTTGTATCACAATGTGGAGTTTCGTGAACTTCTGACAAACATTCACAAGTACTATCAAAACAGCGCCTACTGCAATGTTTCTTTGAACAATTAAAACTTGTAGATGTCTTACTTAAGAAGCATGATTCAGATATGGTTGGTGTATCTATTGACAGCTATGTACATTTCAGTTTAATAGAAGCGTCAGACAAAATCCAGTCCGTCAGTCCTGTGTGAAAGGCTCTTATGTCTTAGCAAAACTGGCTTGTAAGTATTGACTTACTCTACAGTCTAGACCTGAACTGATAACAAAAGGCTTTGATGTAGGAAATTACAGATGTCAAGTCGGTTTTGTTACCCTTATTCAAGAGAATGTCCGTAGATTTAAACTCGTAAATATTTGCGAATTGATTTCTATCCATTAAGCTTCTTGACACAGAACTTACAATAGCTGTCGACGCCTGACAAGTTCTTACATTCCAAACACGAATTAATCGAATCGAACAATCAGAATAACAAATTAATTAAAAAAAAATAAAAAAATATGTCATCAAGGTGACAAAGATACATGTTGTAGTGTAACCTTTGTGCATTTAACGCGGAGAACAATCACTTTTTCATGAATAAATTGTACATTCGAGCTGTCATCGCCACACTTTATGAATCACGCAGAATACATAATAGTTCATATTTTTTTTTTTTCTGGAATTCGATTCCAAAATAGTGACGAATATGTATCTAAACTTAGGGCCCAGAAGTAAAAATAAACGACAAAGAGTATGCAGATAACACTTGTATCTTATTTTTAGATAACTTTTGTGGTTTTGTATTTATTTGTTGACATACCTTTGCCATTGAATATTAGCATTGACTTATGTTTGACATATCACATAGTGCGTCACAAAATGCCTTCGCATGTAAATACGTGTGTATGTACATAAGTAGGGCACCTATCACCCCGCCTTGAGGAATGCCGTGTGTTACTTTGAGCCAATTGGTGGAGTTGTCAAAATTTCTTCTTGAACTTGAAGTTAGTCTCGATTGAGGTGCTTTCTCTGGAATTTTTGTTTCGTTCCCTAGATTCAATTCAATCGTACGAACTTTTCCAACGACGCGATACCCTTGTCAGCATCCTGACATCAATCGGATAAACTAACATCATGACAAATGTAAACCACCTCCCTCGCAAAAAAAGGAATCACATAAACTATATATTTATTCCCTTTTCCAGATCCTCTAACACACATGCATTCCAGTCGACCTCCTACTATAATATCCTTTCTCTTCGCACACACTACAGTGTACAGTGCCTGTGACTTCGACCAATCAATATCTAACACACACATTCCGTTGGTGATATGTATCCTTGACTCTTCTCTACCTACTGACCAATGGTCAACCCTTACTGTTGTGCCTTACACGCACACTCTACAGTCCGCACCCGAAAAACTGGTTTCTTTTGGAATAATCCCAAAATTCCATTGGTCATTGTCGATTTTTCGGGTTTCACCTTCTCCGAGTTACACACACGAAAAGAAACGACGACGACGACGACTGCCCACGAAATATAAAAAAAAAAAAGGAACCAGCCAAACGAAGTATGTATGTTTGTAAAGAAAAAAAAATTCCAATTAGACTCATGTGGTCGGAATTTTTTTTTTCCTGCTGTGTGTAGTAGATTTCTGGAAGTTTTGCACCTGATTAAACAGTACATGCAACCGGTAATTCAATTGACGTCTCTTAATTGAAACTGACATATGGAATGTTCGATTACGACAAACGTACATAAAAAACAGAAAAAGAAAAAAAACTCACACGAAGAGGGTGGAATATGACAAAAAAAGAAGGAAGAAAAAAAAAGAAGAACGTATACCATCCCAATCAATCAGAACTTAACTGCAATATCGTTGGTGGTGACCCCTATCGCCCCCAAAACCCAAACCCAACCACACACGAGAATTCCCAGTAATGAAGCAGTCCTATCATCCCCTCAGGCCACTGAATTATTTACAGGGTTGACATTAGAGCCGAAACGTCGATAATATGACATGGTTGTGGGATAATTGACAAGGACACGAGTAGTACACACCGATGTGCGATATGTTTTTTATGAGATATCCTGTGTTTTACCCTCGGAAACAAGACGAGGCATGGGATGTCCATCTAATCAAATTTATTACGTGTTAGTTAGTCATGGGTTCTAGTTGGCTCCCTCAGTAAATTGGGAAACTTTACCAAAAAAAAAAGAAAAGTTGGTAATAAATAAATAAACCGGAAATACCGCCGAGGGCGACAAACACAACCACCATCCACACAGAGATAGTTTATCCTGTGACTCGTTCGTCGGTATAGTGTTGTGACCAAAGTAAACACATATGCTGTGGTGTTTGACATTTGTCATATACTAGCTGTGTAGGTAACACCTATTCGACGACGAGGATGTCATTCTTCTTCTTCATGGCCTAAGGTAATGTATAAGTAATACATCATGGGCTGCCAATTTGCGTATACGATATTGTGTGGCAATCTTAGGACACATCCTGGGGCGAGGAAAAACTTTTTTTTTTCTGTTTTGGTTGCAAATACGAATACATTGTGACCCTTTACATGTCAATATTCAAATAAACAAAACTCGAAAACCCTTTTCTGTACTTTGTCGGTGGATTCAATGAAAGGATATGGAACTGACCAGACGAGAGGGTTGTGCGCGCTGCACCACCACTTGATGAATATTTTCAAAATTTCAAAAGTCCTATTCGGTTGGTATGCTCTCGGTTCACCTGAAGTGGAGGTGATGAATGTTGTCGCAACCCCGAGTATTAATTTTTGCAGCAATATCCATGCATAGTCCGTGCGTTAGGAGAGTGAGAGGCATTTTGGTTTTTTTTGCGGAATGTGTGAGGACTTCCGAAAATCATTGCTTTGAAGCGGAAATATTTACCGCGCTTCATTGTTGCCTTCCACCGCACTCTATTCATCTGCATCATCATCATCATCCGCATCAGCATCAGCCATCAGCATCACCATCCGTGTATCGTGTCGTTAACCAGTGTGTAACCCTGGAGTCCGGAGGTTCGGTTTTGTTCGGTTTTAGTTTGGCGAAAAATCATTAAATTAACGACCAGCGGATTTGGTGGGATTAGGTTTGTCTGGACAAGAATTTGCATATGGGGTGTGGATAGCGGTGGATGTGTTGCTAAGCAAATAAAACTTTTCCGGCTGAGTCTTTTTTTTTTTTCTTGTGCGTCTGCAGACCATATGCCTTGTTTTTGTGCTGAATTAGTATAATTATGACCCCCCGACCCACAAAGAAGTAACAGATACAATATCTTATTCGCTTCGCATATATATGGATATTTTTTTTGTTTTTGTGAACCGATTTACGATGAAATCGGCGTCGTCGTACGACATTGAATACTTTGGCAAAAATGCCCAATCAATTCGAAGTAATAAACGTAAGAGGAGCATTGATGTCTATACACGTCGTCGGTGGTCGTTGGGTACTGGGTATGGTGTGGTGGCCAACCAACAGGAATTAAGATAAAATTTATTGAACAATTTATTTTTGTGTTCCAAATAAATGGTGGCGACTGGGATATCCCTGAGTCATTTAATCAAGACACAACCAAAATTGAGTTCGCTTTCTCTCTCATGCCAATCCCGACCAATTGGAAGGGATTTATAGTTGGGCATATAAATCGATTGGGGAAGAATTAAAACAGGTTTATTTTTGTGGAACGCTATAAATAATCCATTGAAATATGTACAGCGGTTGGTGGGTTTTATTGGTTTTCTACCTTGCAATACTCGTATATGTTGTGAAAGGAATTTTCCAATTAAAAGACTTGGTAATGGTCATCAATGAGGTTACATCATGAGTAACCTCCAACCAGTACAAGGTCTTAGTCCTCAGGATTTGGTTTCGAATTATAAGTGTCTTTTTCTTGGCTGTCTAACGATGTCTATTATATAACTCAAGGGGGTGGCCGAGGTTGGTTTTTGACCTTTCTCCACACCAGCATGAAAAAATGAACAAAAACACTTTTGCCCCGCTTTGCTCCGCTACATTCAACCTTAACGATACCTTCAGAACTGGTCTTGAATTAGGTCAGAAGTCTTTCAAATATAATCGCAGGAACGCGATACTCCACAAGAAAGTCCTTTATGTGACTAAAAAAAACAGTTAACAGTCAAACTTGAAGTTTCAAGGACTTCCTTTGATAACCTTCACATATTCTCGTGTTTATAGTATTGTAACTGATCCTGTGGACAACTCAGTCTTTGTTTAAGTCTAAGTTGAATGAAGCCACGGGATGGATTCCTCATCTTCCTGAAGCGATATGTTCACTATGGCCATCCAGTCTAGTCTTGAAAGCTTTTGATCACATCATCATCACAGTTGTCTGTTGGCTTCAATTTTCTGTAACAGAATCAAACTTTTTCTTTTATCCGGCTTTATCCGTATGAGCACGGATAGTAAAATTCCCCTTTGTTGCTCTGGAAACCAACTCTTGTAGAGTCTAGTTACCATTGGTAAGGAAACTATGAGGTTAGAAAACTGGTACCCGTTTCGGATAAAAATTCTTTTGGAATACCTCAAGGTTCTGCCTTACGTCCGACTGTACTTCTGGTACTCCATTATCCGAGTTCAATTATGGCACCGATGGAATGGCACTATATGTCTAGAATCCAGTCCTGTCTTCTGTATTTGGAGCAAGATACCAACGGGCGAAATCTCCGACCATGTCTGTGCAGTAACCACAGAAAGCTGCCCTCGTTTCTTGGACAAATAGGGGTTGAATGATACCATTGGTTTTTTCTAAGTAGAGTGAATGTCAAACGCCATAATAATTTCCAATTTAATTGCAAAACAGCCCAACTAAAATATTTCCTATTTCTTTTTGCTTATTTCCAGCAGATTCAGATTCATCTGATGCGGACCCAGCTGCTCAGGACATTTTAACCTGCGGATCATGTCAGAAGGCCTTTGCACTTTCTGATATTGTTAGATTTATTCAACACAAAGTTTTACAATGCAATAAGGAAAACTACGGGCAATGTCTCACGCAAGGTATACTCTCAACTGTCCTTGGCTTTAGCAAGAATATATTTTGTAAAATTGATTTTCTTTTTAAATTTTAAAGGTCCCGCCAGTGATAGAGACGCCGACGATGGTCGACCTCTTAGTCTAGTTAATCGTAGACCATCCATATCAGCTCCAATAACAAATCGAAAGCCATCGGGAACCCGAATTCATACACCGCCTCCTAGTCCAGCCGATTTATTAGCCGACGGAGCTTCGAGCACTCCAAAGAGGCTTGTTGATGGTAAGGTTTTTGAATTTGAAATCATTCCATGAAAAGTGGGCTCAAATAATTGTTTTTTTTTGTTTTTCAAAGAAAATGACAACACAACACCGAAAGGTGATGATAGCTCACCAACAAACCGAACTGAAAGCTCAGAAGCGGAAGGACAAACAGAAAAGTCCACCGCCAATGATACGGAATGTGAAAAGCCTAGCAGTGCACTGGTCATCAAGCAAGAACAAATCGATTGTGGCCTAAATCAGGAAGATGATAGTCAACCACCACCCTCGGCGTCCCATGATGGTCAGCCGCCAAGCAAAAAACCAAAAATCGAAGTAGCCGACGCTGAATCGAATACTTTGAATAGTGGTGAGTCTATTTTTTTTATTATTTTTTATATTTTAAAAAAATAAAGAACTGTCATCATCCATCCCTTCGGTTTGTATAGTCCTGTTGAGTACTGTTTCAAAAAAATAAAAATAAAAATCTCATTGAAAATTCTCTATCATATGCACCGCGCGCATCGTATGTACAAAAATGTTTTTGATGTTCCCAGCATAAAGCCGGTGTGCCGGCGCATCCATAAAGGTACAAAAACAAAGTTTATCACCCCTCTCGGGCAGGATACCAAACAGCATAGGTCGTGTATCTACTCTACTCATTCGTAGATATGGCATACAGGTTGAGCAGCATTGATGACTTTTTTGACCATTCACTTAACCTCTTTGACACGAATGCACAAAAAAATAAAAAAAAAAACCAGAAACAACCTCCGACATCAAAAGTCTAATGGACAACGATGATGATGATGCTGGCGGTAGTAGTGGTGGTGGACAGGGAGCAAAAATGAAATGTTAACCAATGTCCTTTGACATCCTGTGATGGAAAAAAAAAAAAAACATGAAAAGAAGGAATGCATACACAGAGCTCAGGAATTTGCTGTGTCGTTTGTTGCACAAAAAAATAAAAATAAAAATAATAACGAACGAGTATTTCATAGATACTTTTTCTTTTTTTTTTGTTTCTAACTTGATCTATTCGCTCTGATGTCCACCAGATTCAAATAAAGGCACAAAGCGAGAGAAACTTTCATGGCATGTCCCTCAAGGACAATACGAATGTGATGCATCACTCCCCTCGTTTGTTGACCATCGCATCGTATACGTATGTACCTACATGCTATGTATGGAAGTCCCTGTCCTTTGGTACGGAATAATAAGGACGAATAAATTATTCAAGAGGTTTTGAAAATATTTGTCAATAAGACTGACCTTTTGTGTAAATTTTGTGTAAATTGTTCGCGTGCCTTGTCGTAACAAAAAATTCACAAAAAATCACAAAAAAACATAAGCCATGAGGGGGTTAAACAGCTTGAATCGGTTGACATCCTTTTGACATCTTGTCATGTTAGTTTGAACAAAAAGGAGAAAAAAATAATTTATTTTCGACTATGTATGTGCGCGCGCGCCCACCTGGTGGCCTAAGAAAACCAGATCCCTTTGATTGCTCAACACACAATGCGCGCCTTCATGCATTTGAACCCTTTAAGGGGATTAAGGACACTGTGCGATAAGGCGATTACCCAGCAGCTCCTTAAAAAAGAGAGAAACGTCTGAAACGTGCATTTGATTTATATTGATAGATGTTACGTACACCCTCACATCTGTACACATAGTACATATTGGGTGAAATCCTTACTCAGCAATCTAAGCGTATAGCACTGATTACAGCTCGTTCTGCCTGATGATGATGATGATGATGATGAAAAGTGAATGATCCTGAAAGAAGATGATGAAAAAAATTACGATGAGACAATGACAAAAGAAAGAAAGCAAGCAGTACCCAGTAAGCAGTAGAAAGAAACCACTCCAGTGTTAAACAATCGTATCTTAGAAGAAGCTATCTCGCGCTCAGAATAACCCTAAAACAACCACAGCCAGCAGTAGTAGCAGCCAGCCAACAGAGAAGGACACAAAGGAAGGACACAACACAACACCAACAAAAAGCCGACAAATATCAAAATGTCACATTGCTGTTCATTACCTTTGCATGGTTGACCTTCAATACACATTTGTGCTTAAGAGCGTGTGCATGTGTGTAAGGAGAAGATCCTGACAATAGAGCAGCAGCAGCAGCAGGAGTATCATCACGATTTTCTTGTTTTGATTTTCGCTTTTAATTTCTATCTAAGCGGAGAATGTCCACATAAAGTTTTCTTTTTTTTTTTTTTTTTATCACTGCTGTGTGTACAGTCCATGATGTCCTTTAATCATTTGCATGCACTGTACGTATGTATATGTATGTGTGTAATGTTTTTTTTAGTCCTTTTTGCAGAGAGTTCAAATTTATTAAAATTACTCTGCAATGAAGAGAGATGGAGTGTAGATGGGGAGGACGTAAAAAGGACATTCACCACATGAATTTATCCTTTGTCATTTCAGTTGAAACTCTGCTCGTTTGATATGTGCACATGACAACACATTCGAAATTAACACAGTGAAATTGTCAACCATTTTTTTTTTTCTTCGTTCGTACTCACTCTGCTCTGGCATTTGTTGTTATCCTTTTTTTATTTTTTTTTGTTCTGTGTGTCTCGTGTAATGTCAGCGGTTTGATTTTCAACGCGCACTTTCTACCAGAGTGGTCCATTTTTATGGTGTAAATTTTTAATTAGACTAATGCGTTGCTTTTTCCATTTATTATGCGAATAATTCCAATTAGTGGCAACACATTCTATTGACGTTATGTGTGGGGATATCCTTTTTTTTCACTTTTTGATGTTTGACAATTGAGAGGGTTTTCGAGTCCCAACGATGAGAATCGTAATTATTTTGGTCACCAATTAATGGTCAAGTCGTTGCTAGTAGAGATATGTACATATGTATGTATATGTAAGCCGCCATTTGTAAGTGGGGTTATGGATAAACCCTAGCACTCTGTGGAAGGAACAGGGTTGAAGTGGGAATAGTCTAGAGTTCGGTGTAAAATGGTTGGTTCGAGTTCCAGCTTGTTATGGCACCACTTCAGCTCCACCTAGGATAGGATACCCTGCACTCAGTACCCATAGAACACATAACGCATCGCAAGATCTCAAAAACTTCATAAAATCTTCGATCTATTTCTCTCCTTTTCAAAGTTAAGAGGAATATACAAGCCTAGGTTTAAGACCGCTCTTAAATCCTTCAATGCAAGTGGTTGGTCAAAGAAGGAGGCTGAAGTAGGAGCTGGACACCATGGCTCAAGTTGTTAGTGCTTTGGACTACGGAGCAAGAAGTTCCAGGTTCAATCCCTAGACAACACCCAAAATTTCCTTCATGACCCCATCTCTCGCGAGCGTCTGACAAACGTCCGAAAGTACAACAAAGTTTCTCAAATAACAAATTGGTCTTTGAATACGAAACTAAATAATAGGGTCCTTTGATTCGTTGCGAAAAGCTAGGCCCTGGGTTCAATATACTTGTTTTCTTCTTACTATATGTAAGCCCCATAAGTACTAACCACTTCTGAGTTAACTTTGAAGTCCTAACCTTCTCTTTTAGCTCAAGTTTATCCCACCTTGAGCGGAGGATAGCAACTCAACCTAAAGTCTCTAGAAAATGATTGAGCCTTTTGATGGGTTCAATGTTGACAGTATTTCATGTGCTCGACTGACCAGTCTAACACTTATTCAAAGACAAGCACAAACGATCTTTATAATCCAGACGGATACCTTTCGAACAGTCTCAAACAAAACTGCCCTAAAAGTCTAGAACAACTATAATCTAATGAAACTCTTTGGGATAGTAACGACTGCGCCCAGTTCTGTAGTATTTAGATGTTCGGATAGTTGCTCGACTTGTCAGTTTATAAGAGCTGTCTTAAGCCTAAATGCGCAGTATTTAGTTCAATCATAAAGCCCCCGATTCATGGTAGACCACACGATTGAAGCTCAGTCAACTATTCGAAGCTGCCAATGTAACAAGATACCAGGTTCCCTTGTTGTTCAAAATAGCATGAACAAGATTTAAACAAGATCTAGTCTGATCAATTTGACTCTTTCATAAAAGTGGTTAACTTGATGTCATCTTTTCATCGATTCGAGTAGAAAGGAAGCAGCTGTTGATATCGTCCTGTGCACTCCTTTTTACCTCGATCAGTGGCATATCGCCTTTTCAAAAGTTTGTATCCAACACTTGTTAAAACCATCTTTGAGCTTGACTAGTACCTAGGCTAGAAGTCCCTTCTCTTCTTCGATCTTCTTTTTTCCTTTTTTTCATTTCGACCTATTGTAGAAAATTCGTCCTTTCTGCTCGACGTTACTGTGTCTTCTAACATCAGAATGCAGATTTCTTAGCAGGTCCTCAACAACTACCATCAAAAATTTCTCAGATATCCCTGTAGTCAGCAATAGAACATAAGAACTTCACCACATTCTTCAAACAAAGCTGATTACCTCATACAAAAAAAAGTATCAGCGACAGAATCGAACCTTGTGGTACCCCACCTTTCGTTTAAAATTAGTTAGGCATTGTCCTTCGTTTGCAAATCCCCTTCTAAGGCAAAACGTCAATTGAAGTCGCGTGCAAAACCTTCGAAATTTAACCATTTCTCGATAATTACCTCAATCACAGTAAAATGCCAAAAGTATACTCGAATTCTTAGTATCCTTCCCCATATGAGGCCAGCCAACGATGCATGTACATATGTAGTTGCGGTCGCCGCAAGGAGGGATAATTTGTAAAAAAAAAAAAAAATGCTAAAAAAAAAAAAAATAAAGAAAATCCTCAGAGAAGGACTGCTGCAAACGACGGATGATATGTGACGACTGTTTGTTTCGAAATCTCTTCTCCGGTTTATTATTATTTTTTTTTTCTTTTCCCATTGTTTCACATCCTTTCCGATGACTATCTCGCGTATCCTTTGGCAAATGTTCATAGCTGTGTTTTGTGTGCTGAGCGATTAATTTTCAGCAGGCGGTCAATTTAGCAAGCATCTCCCGCCCGGACTTACTCCATATACCAGCAACAACAACAACAACAGCACACACACACATACGGTGGGTTGATTTCCTGATGAAAAACACAAAAACGAAATGACGCTTGAGTGGCGGCGGATGGGTTCGCTTGACTTTTTAAGGATATGCTTCAATGTACATACATACTTGAATTTTATCAACCGCAGAAGGAAAAATCACACTTTTTTTTTTTCGGTAGCTGCTGCAATCCTTATAAGGACAAACACAAAAAAAAACAACTCACAACGAGAGGAAACAATTCGGCCAGCAAGAGAAGAAAACGAATAAAACAAAACAACGTAACCAGGATATGTGCAGCAGTAATTCGTGGTTCAATGCAGATGTTAGGCAAAAGGGGTTTAAAAACACAAAAAAGTGGAACAAAACGAAAAAAAAAACCGAAAAAGGATATCACATGGGGATAGAACGAAAGAAAAGCGAAAATGAAAATTTCTTGGCACACACCATCGTTCGAGGCGCTTCTTCGAAAACTATATGACGTCCTGCTGAGATTTCAGAAACAAACAAAACAATACCAATCGCCTCATACGTGTATACATGTGTGGTGTATCGCGAGTCCTGCTGCCGGTGATAAGTGAATAAACCCCAACAATAGGTTTCCGCTGAAATTGACGATATTTATAGATTTTCCGCTTCGCCAAAATGCAAATAGCTCCTTCCCAGTGCCGTGCACTATTATTAATATGTGTTTGGCTTTTTTTTTTTTTTTGTTATTGTGCGGGAGACGTAAACGAAACAGCAGGACAACGACGAATCACGTGTCACTGACATCTGTGTGAGACGATGCTCTGGTGCCATCCGCTCAAGAAACGCATGACACATACCTGTACCGGTTCTCTAATTCAATTATATAAGAAATCCTTTTGCGGCTGGTATCATATCAAATACAGGAGTCCAACCATGTTTACGATCAGGTATGGAATTGATGTGCACATCCTTTTCACGTTCCCTGCAGCGATAGAGGGATACTCAAAATGTAGAGTGGCAGACGTCTTCCAAATGCTTTCGTCATCTCGTTGGAAGGACCTTCCCAACAATTAGAAGAGCGCGCTTGTAAGAGATGTGATCTTCGACTGAAGTAGGTAGTAACCCCTCAATCGATAAGCAGTAGCGTATGCAACGTGCTCAACGTAGACAAACCAGCAGTAATCCTTTTTTTAGGGTTAATTTGCATACACACATATGCACTGTACATGTGTGTAGAAGCAACCCCTATCTAGTCGCCGAAAAGTTAGTAAAAAGATGCTTCCAAGCAGTGATGATGATTATAAACAAAAAAAAAAACAAAGGAAGAACAACGTATCCTCGTGGCATTCGAATGGTAAAGGGGCAACACCACCACCACCACGACCACTTCCTCTGAGTGATGACAAACGTGCGCTTCACCTTTGACTTGTGTACGACACACATAAACACGAATACATGCACCTTTATGGCAAACACGCAGATTGATTACCCATTTTCGGGGTTAAATGGGCGACGCATTTCTCTTAACCATGCCACGAGTTAAAAGTGCGTTTAAAAAACTGAAAATTATCATATCCCAGGCTTGGCACAGCCAGCTGCTGTGTGTTAAAAGGAAGAGATGCACCGGGAAGTGCTGGTGGGAAATGCAAATTGAATTGGATTTTAGGGAGAACATTTTTATTGATTAATCTCGAATGTCCTTTTAGACAAAGGGCGGTTGAATCGCAGGATAGACGATGCGGTTGAATGGTTGCGACAGTAAGGGATGTGAAAGTTTTTATGATTTGAGGTGTTAGGCGGCCGTTATGGCTAATGAGACACATTCTAGATTTCAATTAACTATTCTCCTGTTTATGGAAAAGTATCCATACTTGGGTACCTTCCAAACGTAGCAGAGGTTTGACAGACTGTATGTGTTCTTGGTTACGGAGGACTTAATCGAACAGTGTTTGATGCAAGACTCAAGAACTTTTCTGTTTATTACCACTTTTCTGACTTTCACCCAACACGATCAAAAAGAGTAGGGTAGTCGAAGAAAGCTCTGTCGAAGTGTAAATCATTGGCACCAAAAAACCAACTAAGAACTCTGGATAGCCGAAAAGGATCTTCTACGTTACCATCCGAATTTCTCTTTAAAGATGGACGAGGAAGCACTGAATTTACTTGCTTTCTATGGAAATGCTTAAGAGCACACATCACCTGTAATCCTTGCATATAAATGGATGAAATGCATCATAGTGGACAGAACAATAAGAACTTCTGTGAAACCATCGAAAGTCAGTGCTGCAGTAAGTCTACAATCTTCGATGTAACCACTGAGCTCTCAAATCAAATAAAATGCCAGAAGGTGTTTCCTCCTCGCTAAGACCCACGACAATGTCTGATTTCAGTTAGGATTAACTAAAAGTTTCATCGGAAACAACTTAGAACCAAATCCTCTCATGGATGTGTAAAATTAGCAAAGCGACACAGCTCATAGCCGCTCTATCTCAAGACACAAAACTGAAACAACGAAACCGACATGAAAGATTTTAAAGAACAACTAAATGGAAACCAAATCCTGGAAGTAATAAATATAACTTTACACGAACCTCCTACAAGCCTGAACGAAATGGTTGTTGTGACTTATGCAGCTTCTTCCAGGCGGAGATTCTTGTTGTAAGAACACACCCTGTAGCACCATACCCATCCTCATTGACAGCCAGGCGGATATCAAGGCTATTGTGTCAGTCACTGCATCATCGAAACTTGTAGAAGAGTGCAAAGATGAACTTTCCTCTTTAAGTCGTCTGTTCAGAATCAGAATCAACCTCTTTTAGATTCCGGGTCATAACTAGTAACATCTAGGAAAATAAGCGAGCTGATGAATAAGCAAGGCGGTGATCTCCCTCGGACGACTTCCTTACTAAGACAGCTAACACACTTCTCTATTGGTTGGCAAGAAGTGCAAAACTCAGTCAAATCTAGGCAGAACACAAGACACCGGACGGATATTGCTAGAGTTCTGGAATTAGTACTGACCACTGGCACATCGGGATCTATGCGGCATCAATGTACATTGCCGCAGCTGCAATATCTCAAACAAAAGAGAAACAATTCTATACTTTGTATGCAAATGTATTACGTATGTCATCAAAAGCTCATTGAATTAGCGTATAACTACCTAAGAGGACAAGAAACCACTACAAGCATCTATACCATCCTTGAAGGACGCGACTTATCTACCAAGCAACCTAACAATTCAGCAACAATTAGTATGAACACCAACCACTCCGTGAACAAAATGATTCCCTGGTTTCAAACCAATACTCTCTTTTCCGTCCAACTGTTACCAAACCTCGGCTCACATCTGATTTTTAAAAAACGGGCCTTCTAGTCCGAATATCCTAGTACTACACTCGGTTTGAACTCATCTGGTAGTTGAAATGCACTGAATCCTCCGTCAGTTGTAAACCAACATCTTTATATAAAAATCAAGGACCCAACTCTCGTCAAATAGCATTCAAAAGGCTATTTCTTGTTAGTTTGCATCCGTTGGCTCATCACACTGACAAGAGTTCACTGCAACGTGTCCAAACTGCCAATTCTTCAATAACTCGTCCACGCCAAATCTTCACCTCAATCTGTTGTGTCTCCCATTCCATAAAATCTCACACTATCCCCGTGTGGTGACACAAACCACATATTGGACAGCGATTAACGCCCCTGTTCCGATATCCAGTTGTGGTTATTGATTTTGTGCCTTTTGTCCCCTTTTCTGCAAAAGTACGGCTTTAAAAACTACAGGGGTGTGTATTACCGCAATCATAAGGATAATGGTCCTAGATGATGTATCTTATTGTTGTGTTCTCTGGTCCTTCTACACATTGATAATTTGACATCCTCAAGATATCCCTCTGATATACGAGTTATGTACATGTATCTCCTCTGTCCGTGATAAAGGATTTTATAATTTAAAAACAACATCTGGTGTCACCATTAAATTCGAACGCATAAAACAAAGCGCCAGGACAAATGCAATAATAAATAAATGGTGAAGAAAAAAAGGACACAAGAGATATAAAAAAAAAAAAAAAAAACCGAAACTAAAAAATTGATGGAACCGCAACTAAATGCGTGTATGCGGGGTAGTAACATACCTTCCGCGCGCCGTATATTCCCATTACGTCCTTTCTCTTTCTCTCTCTTTCCCTCCCCATGGCAGGCTGTAGAGTGCGGGGGTAGGATTTTAAAATTGCTTTTGCACATCGGGCCCACATCTCATAACCGTCCATTTGTATTCAGAACAGAGAGACGGTTATTCGGTTGATTCCTTCGAGCTAAAAAAAAAAAATACAAAAAAATGAAAATCCACACAGCTATACTATACATGTGTGTATATGCAAAAGGAGGGACAAGTAAAAAAAAAAAAAAACAGCGAAAAAAAGGACATAACGCCCCATATTGCGCGCGAGCCCTACATCCTCGGTACATGTAAAACCCATTTTAGCACATGTGTCAGCTTCTTTTTTCCTCTCCATCGCTGTATTAGTTATTATTGCCTCATATAAGATATGCAAATGAGCCCGAAGGATGGGTGGGCATCGGTATGGGCATGGGCATGGGCACTCTCTCCTTCCAGGAAATACTATCCCCCATTGGACTTGCATCAGTTGTGTTGAATCCGAAGGCCTAATCAATTCAAATTAAGTTAAGAATCACTTAATTCACGTAGGTTCTTGAGCCTCAGCCTCGTTGTTGCGTGCTAAGCGTACAAACCTACGCAGTCTGATTGGTATCTGCACGCGCCCAGACTAGCGTTCTATAAATTATTTAAATCCAAACCGCACTTATGTGTGTATGGCCGTGTGTTTGTGTAATTGGTGTGAACTCTGGTAGGTAGATGCAACAGATTCACTATTATGTCGCGCGTACGGTGCGGCGATGCAAAAATTAATTACATCGTTGCGCGGCAGCCCACGCTACGTCCGAAAATAAAGTCCACAAATTTTCCACCATTCAATCCTTTGTGCTAAGTGGTGCTGAGCTTTGGTGGATGATTTAATTAAAAAGTACTTACACCTCTGTAGACTGTACGAGTAGATACATTGGCACAGGTGGGGTGGCGAAAACTTCTCTCTCTCTGACTGACTAACTCAACCGAAAAGTTTCATATGTGAATTAATTAAAATCGTTTTTTCTAGCAACATGGTCGGCACTTTTAATTAACGGTATTATTTGTCATTTTAATTACAGAACCCAGCAACTACACATGCTCCACCTGCAAAACACGGTATAACTCTGCCTGGCGACTTATCCAGCACGTTCAGCACTCGCATGGAGTGAAAATTTACGTGGAATTCTCATCATCGACGTCGGCCTCGGCCTCGTCATCGTTGTCATCGGCCTCGTCATCGTTGTCCACGTCCACGTCGTTGTTGTCTTCGTCCGCAGCATCGTTATCTCTGGGTCATTCAGCGCAGAAATTGCTGAGTGGCGTTGCCAATAGTACAATTAATAACAATACCAGCTGCGCCAGTTCCCTTTGTTCGTCCTCGTCCCCGGTTAGTCAAAGTAAGAGCATCAATGAGCCTCAACAAAGCCACCAGCAGCAACAGCAACAGCAACAACAGCAACAACAGCAGCAGCAGCAGCAGCAGCAACAACAACAACAACAAACTCAGCAACAGCAAAACAGCCTAACGACAGCCATGCAGAATGCACAGAATTTAGCCGCAGCGGCAGCGGCCGGTATGAGACATCATCCACTCCTGCCACCACCGGATATGCATGCGAATCCGTTTAACCTGCTGCGAATGCCACTGCCGCCACTAGCACAAGGTCCAGTAGTTCCTCCGGTTGCGCCGCTCTTTTCGCGACCCCATGCGGCCGATCACTACCGCATGGAGCAACTTGTTTCGGAGCAGTTTCGCCACCACGGCCTTAATTTGGCAGCAGCGGCGGTGGCCGCAGCCAATTCACTAGCGCCCCACTCGAGCCAGTCCTTTAATGCGGCTGTGAACCATTCGGCTAGCAATAAGGATCGCCCGCCGTCGTCGAGCAGTAGTCACGGTTCCATCCCGCCACTGCAACAGGCGCGTATCAACAACAGACAGCCCAATAATTTACAACTTGAACCGCAGATGGATTTTTACTCGCAGCGATTGCGTCAGCTTGCAGGAACAACAAGTCCTGGAGCTGGAAACACTGGTAACTCGAACTCGCCGAGTCCCAGGCAAAAGCAGTCGCCGTCAAATTTTGCGAGCCCATCTCCCTCCCAGCTACCTCCGACACCGGTCACCAGTAATTCCCGTCCCCAGAGTTTGACCCCACCGGAGAAGAGCGCCACCAGCCTCGGCGAAACCGACCTCATGGGCAGCGGCAATGGCACCACCCATCTGAATACAACACCTCGCTCTGCGTCGACACCACCTTCAAAGCCTAGTCAGGACAGCGGCAGCGCAGTGTACTCGTGTGACTTTTGCGAGAAGAACTTTCGTTTCGAGAATAACCTAATCATCCACCGCCGCGTACACACCGGCGAGAAGCCCTACAAGTGCGTGCAGTGCGAATTCGAGTGCTCGCACATCAACAAACTAAAGCGCCACATGAAGGTGCACATCAAGCCGGAGGATGGCGCCAGCAACGCCGGTTCAGTGGAAACCCTCGATGGCGAGGACTCCGCCGAGGAGGACTTGGCCGAAGAGGAGGCCCTCGACGAAGACGAGGACGAAGATATGGACGATGGCGAGGATGGGGAATACGAAGCCGAGGATTTGAGCGTCAACAACCGAACTATGGACGAGAAACCCATGCTTGGTATGGGAAATGCCGCATCGAATTCCCTCGTCGGTGAGTTGATGGATAAGTTTGGACTTTCGAATATCGCCCAATACTCGGAGGCGTACAAACAAGCCCTTCAGGAGTCCGGCAATGCGATGAAAATCCAACTAAGCAACAAGGACTGCGACAACAACAACAGCAGCTCGTCCCTGCAAAAGTTGAATGGTCTGCCAGCAGCCCTACGACTGCGTGAAGAATTCGCAAAGAGCATGCTGCACTCTCCGAACCAAGCTCACTCACAATCTCAGGTTGCCCCGCTATTCAACCCTTTCGAGAATCCCTTCGAAATGTCGAAACGCATGAAAATGGAAAGCGCCGAGTGGTGGGGTATGTCGGCCCTGCACCGAAATGAATCCCTATTCGAAAATCTCAAAATGAAGCCCCTGTCCTCGCTAGGTTCAAACAGTTCCCAACTCCTACAGAGTCCGCATGTGAAAAAGGAAAGCAAACGCAACGACACCTGCGAATACTGTGGCAAGGTCTTTAAGAACTGTTCCAATCTGACCGTCCACCGACGCAGTCACACCGGCGAAAAGCCCTACAAGTGCGAACTCTGCTCCTATGCATGTGCTCAGTCCTCCAAACTGACCCGTCACATGAAGACACACGGCCGTACCGGCAAAGATGTCTACCGATGTCGATTCTGTGATATGCCATTCAGTGTTCCATCGACGCTCGAAAAACACATGCGCAAGTGTGTTGTCAATCAGGGCAAAGCCGCCGCCGTCAATGCGTCGAATCTCGTCCAAGGCGGACAGCATCCCTCGCCCTCGCCACTGTCCTCGCATCTACCCCAACTGCCTATGATATCGAGCAGTGGCAGCGTGGGCGGTCTCACCGCTGACGATGATTCCAGTGCGTCCGTAATCAGTAAGGAAGGTGCATGACTTTATCAGAACTGGGTCGGCTACCATCATCACCAACACCACCTCCATCATCATCATCACCAAATGCCGCCCTCGTCACGTGTTATGTCTCGCATATTCTAAGCAATGTTTGCTGTAAATATCTGCCACACCCCCTCCTCCCCCCCCCCCTCTTCAACCCCCCCACCACATGTAAATACGAATTTGTAAATTATTTTCTCCCTTGTATACCAGTTTAGATGATGATCACACATTCTTCATCATCATCCCCAACAAGGATATCCTCTAACTTTCTAAAAGTTTTAACTATCTGTAAATATTTAACACGCCCCCCCCCCCCCCTCCCGCTCTAATGTTCAGTAAAAAAATAAAAATTAAAAAATTAATATAACAAGAGGCATTTAATACCAAAGCAATGAATTAAACTTAAAAATAAAATATAAATGTAAAAACCACTGTTATAAGTTTGTACATAACGCAAACACAAACCAGAAGACATTTAGAATTTAAGAAGTTTCAAAAAAAAAAACATATATATATAATTAGTATACAATAATAATAAAAACAAAAAAAAAACAATACAATTAGAAAGTTCCAAAAAATGTGTGTTATTTTTAAAAATTTAGGCCTGTAACATGTAGAATTTCTATTAAGGACTAAACAAACAAAATCGTAAAACAATATTTTGAGTCTATTATTACCAGTTTAGGAAAGTATTTCTGTTTTTTTTTTTTCGTATTTATTTTAAAATTATTTTTATTAATTTTTTTTCTATTAAACTTTGTTTAAGTTAATTTTTTTTTTTGTTTTTTTGGAGTAAAGTTCTTGGTTAAACAAAATTAAAAAGAAAAACTATTATTACTTATTAAACGATGATGATGAATTATTTGTTATTTATTTAAAATGTTACTTTTATTTGTGTACACGCACAGCAAAAAAAAAAAAAACAAAAAAAAAAAATATGATGAAGAAGAAAAGTTATTTTAGAAAAATTTTAAGAAAATAGGCTTAAATAATCCTAAGACTGACTGATTAAGATTGTTTTCTTAATTTGTGCAACGCAGTTTTCATGTTTTTTTTTTCTTACTTTTTCGTTTCGTTTTGAATAGTTTCCGTAAAAATAAGGAAAAAGGTATTTAGGTTGTCCAAAGTTTAGAGAGAGACATACTTTTTTAATGAATTGGATTGTGAATTTGAAAAAAAAACATCTCCCGATGCCCCATTTTGGCTTGTCTGGCATATCAAAATAAATTTCAACATGTTTTTAGAAATCCTTAAATCCTTTACGCATTTTTTTGACTATTTCCTTCATAGATTGATCAAAATATGGTACATTGCATGGTTAAAGTTCAGAGTTGTCTTTTCTACTCAGACCTTCTCGGTTTCGAATAATATATACAAAGAATCTCAGTCATTCGATTTTGCTGAATACTTTCTCAGGACGCAGTAAAAGTGATCCTTAATTGTTTAAAACACACCTTTGAATCTCTTTCAAGTCTGGATAATCTAAATCCTGATCACAAAGCTGTGACAATTGCATGCTTTTTCCTTAAACAAAAAAAAAGAACAAAAATTTAATAAAAATCCCATCTCTTCAGGGAACACTTTTACAATTGTTTACTGTTGGATTAGTTTCATTTTCTGTTCCCAAAGTGTTCCCTGACGACTCTGTGATTTTTTTTTTATTTTATACTTTTTCTTTCTAGCAACAAGAAAACAATCCACTCGCATTTTTTCAACAAAAAAATACGCATTTTTCCATAACTAAAACAGAAAAAAATATGTACAAATAATTTTGTTTCTAATTTACACTAAATACTTTCTTTTATTTTCTCGTGGATGTACAATATCAGTATGTTGTTGTTTAAAAATTAAACTTTAAAGTAAAAAAAAAAAATAAAACTAGAATGAATGACTTATTTTTTCTATGTACAAACAAAAAAATTAAACATTCTTTCCAAAACAAAACAAAAAGATATACTACATACAAATAAATTAGGAACTAACGAATTTCCAATACAAAAGGTAAATGTTTTAAAGTGAATATATCTCATAAATCTTAAGCAACACACGACGAAAACAGGATAAACAAAAACAATAACACAAATTGTGCGCAGAGTAGCAAAAAAGGAAGACAAACTTAATTTAATTCAGGTTTCCACACACTCACACACAAAATTCTCGGCGTGTGTGGAAATAGACAATTGGTGGTATTAAATAAATTTAATAGTTAATAAATTAAAATTAAAACTTATAAACAAAAATTAAAAAGACGTATTAAAAAAGAAAAAAACAATCCATATAGGAAAATATTATTATCGATAAGCTCCTTAAGTACGAGAGAAAAAATAAATAAATGTGAAAATTTAAATGAATATTATTATTAAACAAAAAACAAAAAGCAAAAAAAAAAAACCCAAACAAATAAATATCTATTGAAGTATACAAATAAATATTTGTAATTAATGTAGATTTCAAAACATAAAACAGAAAAGTAAAACCAAGTGTAAACAATTGAAATGAAAAAAAAAAATACTTTCCCAGATTTTATTATTATTTATATACAAATCAAATAAAAAAAACACAAAAAAATATTTCATTGATTGTCTGTGTTATATAAGTAAAAATACAAAACAAAAAAAAAAGAATTAAAGATGTAAAAAACGAACTCAAAGCAAAAAAAAAAAACAAAAAAAAACTGAAGAAATTCAATATTTCCAAAATAAATACAAAAGAAAAAAATTACATTTAATGGTCGTTTTTATTTCGTGTCGAGGATTTATGTATCCTCACGTCTGAGATTGCATTGAAAACAAAATACAGGGAAGTGTTTGAAACTGAGGACTGTGGAGACTCTCTTGAGGTACTTAGGCGTCTATTTTGGTGTCCTTTGGCAGGCGCTTTGCAATTGCAAACTTGCGTGGAATCATTTGGGGATGTATAAACGGTAAGCTACAATATTCAGGATACGGACTTGAAAAAAATGTTAAAGGAAACTATTACCGTGGTCCAACAAACACCCGATAGTCTATTACAAGAAAGTTTATCAAGCAAGTTTTGAAAAAGAGTAAAACAGAGCTTTGAAAAGCTAGCCCTTCAGTTGTAAATAGGATTGCTAATCCAAAATATTTATGTTGTAGAATATTAGCGTGGGGGCCGTGACTCAGTGGTTAGTGCGTTGGACTATAGAGCAAAGGTATCGAAGTTCGAATCCCAGTCGAAATACCTAGAAGGTTTTCATTGCCATTCGGACACGGCCCCAGTAGGTCCCTTTCATTCGTGGAAAGAATATAACACGCACAACACGAATGGTTGTGAGAAGCTAGGCCCTGGGTCCCATCGACCTATTGCGCCAAGTATACATACATAAATATATTATTTGGCAGCTTAAGCTGCATCCCTATCCCTCATTACACTTTGTAATTCTCCCCCTAGAATCTTTTGAAAAAACAAGATGTTAAGCTCAAGCTTATGTAGATGATCTAGGTTTCCCATATTTCTTCCTAAGGCATTGCGAAATTATCTTGATATTCTGGTACGGTCATATGAAGACTGATCAGGCCACCTGAACTAAGAAATAGAAGGTCTACTGCTTCTTACTTACTTAGATGACGGAACTGGCTGTAGGATAAACCTGAGACTGTTTGAGAAGTTTTTTTATGACCTTCGGATGTTTATCAAATATTCGCAACGCATGGAGTCGTGAAAGGAAAACAATGTGATAAGACTATCCTCTGACCAGTCCTTTTTATGTCTAGGATTTGGTGTTGAAATTTCGTATAGCGTTGACTATGAACCCATATATGTGATTAAAACTCAGAATCCTCTAAGTTGATAGCTGATACTTACCTTTTTGATAGTCAAGGTTGGTTCCACACTCTGTTAGCTATCCTTTAAGCGATCGCACTGTCAAACAGAAACGACTGCAAAATTGTTGATAATCACCTTACAGAGAGCAAAGAAAAGATTGTCATTGTCAACGGTCAACTATCACCTTAGAGGATTCCACTCCAGAATTCGTCCATTGGTTCCATTGATTCGGACTAACTATAATGCCTTAGTTGAAGTCTTCGATAGTCCTTCTGATGCAAGCAGATATTGAAGCCAATGAAAGCATTTAACGAGCAGGATACTACGGGAACGATTGCATGATTTGGTCTTTCAAATGGCAGGTCTTTTTGGGTAAGG
This sequence comes from Xylota segnis, assembly GCA_963583995.1. Taxonomy (NCBI): domain Eukaryota; kingdom Metazoa; phylum Arthropoda; class Insecta; order Diptera; family Syrphidae; genus Xylota; species Xylota segnis. The sequence goes on from OY757237.1 coordinate 41,291,407, forward strand.
AGTCTTCGAATTAGTGGTAGCTGTTAGCGCTGTCGAATGTCTGAGAATAAAAATTACCAAAACCAAAAAAAGGCGGTCTTAACTTGTTCGACATTAGGTCGCTTATAACTTTTTTTACTTCTTTGTCTCGGCCTCGTAATACGTAAAAGTCATATTTGCTTCGAATTAAGGCAGTCAGTGTACTAGTACCTACCCTTCGTCTGACTTATTGCAAATATAGAGTGATACACCTACATGACAATACAACAACAAAATTGACAGTGGATATCCTTTTGCAATTTAAAAAGAAATCCTTGAAACACCGCAATGTATTGAGATTGACCTAGAAGGAACCTAAGACCAGTAAAAATGGGGATGAAATGGAAAAACAAGCCACAAAATCAAATATCAAAAACTACCCCATTACCAAGAGTGCCTAATTGACGAAATGCTAATAAATTCTAATTGGGTGTTCCAATAAGATTTTTTGAAAAACTTTTCGTATTCAGCCACAGAATATGCTACAGATACTTCGGAATTGATCGTCCTATCATAAATTGGATAATAAATTGGAAGTCGTTACTTCTGGCGCGATCATTTGCTACAATCCGATAGGTGGCGCATTGTTTGAATTTCGTGTGACAATAATTAGGTTCAGGTAGAAGATATCTTACACCGAAAGAAATTTGAGGCAATTGGACTTTGGATGGCTTAGGGATCTTGTCTACCTCGATTCATATTTAAATGTTTTCTAGTCCGCTAGTCCTTGAAATAAAGTGCGACAAAGCTGCTCGGGTGTGTACTGCCTTATCCAGAATAATGACAAACATTGGAGGACCCAGACAACCAAGGAGACTAATTTTGTCAAGAGTGGCGCAGTCAATAATAATGTATGCGGCACCAATATGGGCAAAGGCAGTGAAAATTAAGTCCCACTCAAGAAGAGTTAATTCCGTCAACAGACTGTGCGCGCTGAGAGTATGTTGCGCTTTTCGGACGTTATCCGATGATGCTATATGTGTTATTGCGGGTATGCTACCAGCGGATATCGTGGCTATTGAGCTACAGAGGACCTATGACGCCAAAATCCAGGAACCCCTTGCTCCAGTCAAAGATATTAAGCTGGCAGAAAGACAGCGAAGCATGAGAACATGGCAGGAAAGATGGAATCAGTCAACGAAGGGAAGATGGACCCATCGACTTATACCGGATATAGATAAATGGATGGACCGGCATCACGGAGAAGTGGACTTTTATCTCACCCAGTTCTTAACCGGACACGGCTGCTTCAGAGCTTATCTAAACAGGTTTGGGCTTGATGAATCTCCAAATTGATCAAACTGTGGAGAGGCCAGAGAGGATGCAGAGCATGTGCTCTTTCAGTGCCCACATTTTCGCTTGGAACGCAGAGGTCTTGAGGAAATAATTGGAGAAATACCAACTCCGGAGAACATCGTAAAACATATGCTGACATCGAACGCAGTATGGAATACTGTGAAACAAACAGCAGCGGTGATCATAAAGGAACTTCTGCAGCTGGAAAAGCTCAGGGAGAACAACCAAACCCAAACGGAAGCCCCCTCAGAACAAAAAACGTCGAACAGGTAGTATTACGCCGCAAAGTAATACTTAACGGTAGTTCCGCGGGTAGAGTGGTTGAAGTGTGTAGGGTGTGGGTTAATACGTAGGCGTATTCCTGGCATCGAGTATTCAGGTTTGCGAATCCTGCATGCCAGTAGCCCGGGTTACTGGTATCTTTAGAAGATTACACATGCGTTGGCGCAAGCAAAAAAAAAAAAAAAAGTCCGCTAGTACTAAAGTAGACGAATGTGAGTATATTAATTCCTCATTGTAAATTTACTCTAATGTTTCAATGAAAAGGAATGATATGGAACCACCGGATCATGAAGTGCTGGCATCCAGTCTCTGAGATGTGTACCGAGCTTGTATCCCAACTTGCTTCGAAGGTCCTTTTTTTGTTGCTTTTAAGGGTTTGGAAAATATATTGCTGCTGACTTTAGAGCAATTGCTTCAACTATTCGACCTTCGGAAAAGTCGAGAACGCATCTGAAGAAAGAGCGAAGATCTGGCGACCAAAGACTAGACAGTCACAAAGGAAACTATCTGAATTTTCAACGTCCGTTCTACAAGTGTCGTAGACAACAGTGTCTTTTGGTAGCCTAAGATGAGGGTTGTTTGTTGAGGCCCAGGTTCGCTCCGAGCTGTAGCGGCACCTAATTAAGTAAGTACCCTAAGATGTCAAGCAAAAGCAAGGTGTCTCGTAAAAATGCCAATAAATTCTTACTACAGTTTACAACGTTTTGTTGAGAGATGGCAAGAATGCCGCTAGTTTTCCGAGTCATTTCTAGTAATACCAATCGGGACACAAAGAATTCTTCCATTCGTGAGCCATTTTGAAAGAGTTTAGAAGAGGGAACAAGGCCTTGAAAGACATTTGATTATCCCTAGGCGCGCAGGTGCTCCAACTTTTCCATTTCTTGCTTACAATTCAGTCGGTAGTCCTCAGCATATCATGGATCTTGTCTAATGAGTAGTGAAGTCGAGTATTATTGAACTCCATGAAGTCTCTAGAAGACCACCAGGGTCGTAGGGATTGTCACTAGAAACTCGAAATTCAGTGGAAGAAAATGGTGTTGAGCCATCCGCAATCTGAAAACTGAACTAGAATAGTCAATGGGTGTTGAGACCAAAACAAGTCCACTGGATACGCAGGACACTTGTGACAATAGTTTTGGGTTTGTTTAGCTTTTCAACTCGTTTCTCATTTTCACTGATAAAGCCTTTTTCAAAATTTTAAGGTAAATCGAGAGAAGAAGAGCTAATAGTGAAGTGAAACAGTACTAATGTTGGACCACTGCTATACAGTGTACAAGCATGTATCCATTAAAGCGTTAATCCAACGGAAAATTTCTTTGTCGTGTCATACATGCTAACTTTTCTAGTATAAGAAATTGGTGAGGTTAGAAACTGATCTTGCTGTCCACGAAGGTGTAGATTGTCCCTCATTGACGCCAAAGGTATGTGTTAAATGATTTGGCAAAGATAACTAAGCCGGATCTACTATTCACCAACAGTGTACCTGTTCTGTACTATTGAGTACAGAGTGTGGATTCTTTCCAGTCAACTGCATGGAGGAATGGCGCTGAGGGACGCGCATCTTACAACATTCTCAGCTTAGTGATGCGGAGTTGAATTGACTTTTAGAGATGACCATCTTCCCTGAAGCATAAGTTCTTGAAATTAAAAAGTCTACGGATATGTAATATGAGCTTGTAAATTGGTAGCCCGCACTATTCGTTATGAGTCTTAGCTTCCTTGGATTATGTCCTTCTTGACTTCGATAGTTTAGAAAACACGACACCACTTTTAGAATAGAGATCGAATGAATCAATTGACAGGGATTTGCTCCCAGTTTATGGTTCAGAGAGATTGAAACTCCGTTTAAGTTAGATAAAGTTTTCAAAAAAGGCAAACTACCCAACCAGATTCACTTAAAAAGTCTGAAGTTCTCTAAAGTGAGGTGAAAACGAAGTAGTTCAGTCTTCTGCTGAACACCTTTGAGGTGTTCATGGCGTTTTAGCGAAACCATATGTACTTGACTTTATAGTCGCTGACCGTGAACACAGCCTTACACAAAAAATTGGTTGTTGTGATTATTCCCTTGCTAAGAGATTTTGGCCCATAAGTCTGTCAGCCTTCTTACTGAAAGCTGGTGATTGGTAGATACACTGATGTGGAGGTTTGGATTGAGAATGCACCTACTATGTGAAATGCAACGTGCACACCGTGATAGGAAAGAATACGTCATGCACATTTTCATCGACATAGAACGTGGCATCGAACTTTGTTAGATGGCTTGTCAAGGCTAAACAGGTATCCGACAACACTAGACTTCACTACTCATTGGGCAAGCATGCTTCTGTTTTTAAAGCGGAGATCCATGACACCCCTATCGCCACTGACTAAGTTGTAAGGAATTGGTCGAGGGTTCGGAGTATCTGCAGCGACAATCAGGGTGCGTGGAATGCATTGCTCAACCCTCTACCGAGTTCCAAGATAATTCTGTTTTGCCACGTCACGGGCCTTACCTTCCATTGATGATTGGGTTTCCTACAAAGACAACATGGTCGGGCACGGCCCTGATGGATCGAAGTACACTAAGCGAATGTGCCCGAAAGATTCGTAAGAAATCAAAGGCATTATTGCTGTGTCTAAGGAGAAAAGGTTGTAGACAACTTATTGGTTATCTTATGGAACACTTTCCTTTTGGTAAGTATCTTAGTGTGCTAGGCTTGAAAGATCTCTCTGCATGCGATTTTTGTGGAATGGGCAAGAACATAGCGAACTGTCACTATTCTGTCTTTGCTCCAATCAGGTAGTAGATCTTCTGAGCTGATCTGGAGAATAAGCTCCTTATTTCCGAAATGGGTTCTCGGCTTTCTCCGAAATTTGTACAAATTCTAGGACAATGAGTAATACTAGGTCTTGCTTTCTGGTAGTACATTGAAACAGGTTCAGTAAAGTGTGTGTAAAGAGAGAGGTCATACTGCAGTACTTCTGAGAAGGGACTTGGATTTTCCTCGGAATATTATAAGCTTCAGTACGTTCTTGAATAACGATAACCATGGTTTGCTCCTGCAGACCCTTAAAAAAAAGTCTCCCGGCCCTCAGTTTTTGTGTCTTTTCTGTTTTCTGAAAGATACAATCCACTTACCTTCCACACGGTTTCTAAGTCTTTTTGGCGATGTTCAAAGCCATTTCTGACATCAGTTAAGTAGGGCAGCTAAAACTAAATCAGTTTTCTGTTGCTCTGAAGAAGAAGACTATAGTGTGGACTAGGTGCTTCATCGTTCATTGGTACTTTTTACCAAAGAATTCTGTCACCTGGACATGGTTCCAATTTCTATCGGTGGAACTAACTTTTAAAGTGTAGCGGGTATGGATTCATATTAACGTCTTTTGTAGCTTTTGCCTGGTGGTAAGCCTTGTTTAAATAGTTTTCCTTGAGTGACAGCAGGTATGCAAGTGTGTAATGCATTACTTGTAATGGTTGTAACTTCGCTAATGCTCCAAAAAACACATTATCATCAGCATTACTGTGCAGATACATTATCTGACAACTGTATAATGGACGTTGGTATCATTTCATCAGTTTGAAGTGGGCGTGGGTGAATCCTGGAAAAGTTCAAGAGCCACAATAAATGGTACTCGTCCAGGATTCTGTGGAAAATCATTCGTATGTGATCCCCATCCCCCCTACGTCTCCTCGCCACTTACCTTATGCTCCCACATATACACCCACATTCATCTTACACATATACGTTATACATACATACATATGTACGAATGAATGTATGTCCATACGTCATGCAATCACCTCCGGGCAATTACACCTCGCTAGCCATGGACCGATGTGAAAAGAAGAACATCTTATTCTTAATGACAAAATCAAAAGAACAGAAGGGACAGAGAGAAGAAATATACAAAAAAAAAACAGAAACAGAAACATACACACATCTAGGTATCCACATATGTATAAGAATCTATCTGGTGCCAGCACCTGAGCCAACGAAGGAGCCATGAGATATGGGGTGTGGGTGGCCAGGTTATTCTCTTGCTCTCGTTCTCATGTGTGTACGTTATGAGCGCAATAAACCAAAAAAAAAAAAAAAAAAAGAAAGAAAGGAAGAAAAACGCCAACAAATCTCTTCGCCTCTTAGCCAGACAAGCAGCGGCACTGAGAGGACTTCTATCCTCCTGAGCACCTCAACGTCCATACATACAAGCTGTCCGCCCCCCCTCCTCCTCGATGAGAACTTATACCAATACGCACTGGAGCAGCAGCAGGGCCCGGCGTGGTCAATGTGGACACCCTAATTTCGTTTTTCATAACTGTTTCCCAGCATGCATGGGGGAGACTCTTTCAATTTGTCATTTGGCCACAACACATTCGGTGTGGCTGGAGTGAAGTCCGCTGGCCAATCCAGTGTGATGTCACCTCCCCGTTGGCCACTCGCTTTTCGCTTTTTCACTCGAATAACGGATTCGTAGTGCCCAGTCGGACGTGTGTGGTGGTGTGACTTCTAACGCATACACAAGTGAACAGCACTTAACGGGCATACGAACGGAATGACTGACCATGGTCAGAGAAACTCGTTCAGTATGTTCGCCGGGCGATAGAAAGAGACGGCGACGGACAAATCACATATGTCCACTCATATGTGAGATGCCACATGTGTGTAGACAGAGATGGCGCCAGTAAGAGCGAGCATGTAGTACATGTGGGGAAGTTTCCAATCAGAATGAGGGGAAATGAGTTTTACATACATGACGGCTTGGAGGGTGCATACGAGTTCTCCTTAGTTACTCCCAATCTCGAACGCAACTAATTATTTCATGTTCTTCATGAGTGGATTTCTCTCTCTCTCCCTCTCTGGAGATAGAGGTGACATGTGAACTTTTATGGGATTTGAGTGAACGAGTGAACTTTCTGCTCAAGCTTTATTGCGAGTGCTGTTGTGAGTGAGTGTATGGAACTCTTTTAGTATGATGGGTAGATCGCATTTAAAATCGGACCACGACTGTAGTTTTTTTTAGTTAAAAACAAATTCTAAGTTTTTTATAGAAAAAGGTGTTTTTTGCTTTCAAACTATGCTGTTGTGTTTGTCTGTGTCCTTCTTAAGTCCTTTTCAAGTTGTAAATATGCAGTTGAACGTAATTGGATCCCTGGTTTTGTCTTAGATCCTGAGAAGTGAGTACGTGATAAGCTCGCTTGAAAGATCAAAGCCCGGTCTAGTTGATCTCCTTAGTGTGATGTCAAAATTTTCATCATTCAGTGAAGGGAAGCAGATTTCAGGGTGGCTTGGAGTAAATTCTTCTTATTTTTTGTATAAAGTTTAGAAGGCACGTACACACTTAATGATAAATGTGTCAGACTGATAGTTTTGACAACCATTCCCATTCAAGAGACCGTAGATTTGCACTTTTGACGAATAGATGAAACCATAGTACTTATGTTACTATCGGCAGGAAGGCTTTCTCGTGGCCGACTACCCCAGAGTGGTGTTTTGTCATCTCTTCTCTGAAATCTACTTAGAAGTCAAATCTGGAATGTAAAGTCTAACCACTGTCAAACTTAGCCTTAAAAGGAAATTGTTTTGTTTTTCTTGAACAAATAATCCTTAAAAAGTGGATGCAGCCTAACATCTACATAAATGTATTCCATCATGGAGATGTTTCGCTTTCTAGTAAGAAAAGTTGAAACAAATGGATTCTATTATTGTTTGTGGGCGTGTCAGTGAGTGGTTTTTGAAACATTTTCATTAACATTCAATCAAATTTGAACTTTAAACACATATAACACCACAATGTGAATTTTATCATTGTCCTCGAATCTCTAGGGATTCCATAACTCTCCCTTACATACATCTGTATGTACATAACTTTAGTCTATCTAAAGCCGCTTTCGAGAGAACACAAAGAAAATGATTTTCAGGAGCACCCTGTCTTCAAAGGCTTCAGAACCATACTTGTTGTGGGTCGAATAGAAGGGCCTTACTACTGAATGTCATGTCCAAAGGACAATTTATTATTTGAGAAGCTTTTTCATTCTCTCGGATGTTTGTTAGGCGCTTGCGAGAGGTGGGGTCGGGAAAAAACTTTTAGTTGTCATATGGTGAGCGAAAGTCGAAGAACAGAGTTTCATAGTTTAACGCACTAACAAGTTGAGCCAAGGCGCCTCCTAGGTCATACAACTAAAGACGTTTTTACTATAACGTCAATTTCGTCGTAAGGTCGGTCGTCACACTGTGGAAAATGTTGACAGTGAGTACAAACTTTTGAACTGTAAGTCACCAACCAGACATTGAAGAAAACATAACCGCCGTAGCGGTCAGTATCGAAGAAGACCCAGAAATTTAGATTCACCGCAGATCAGCTAAATTTGGGATCGCTAGAGGGTCAACCCGGCTTATTTTGCGGTTGGATCGATATATCCAAACTGTGATTCCAACAAGACGACGATACATGCCCTCCAGGCGACGTAGTGACTGGTGACTGGATCATCTCACGGTGAGCATTAATCAATTGGCCGATTGTGCAAACATAGGGTAAACTTTGCAAACCTTTTCCAGACGGCCAAAGGCGGACCAGATACAATGCTCTTCTTAGTATCAGGTTTATGCATTTTGGGAAATGCTGCATGGTACTTTGTAACTTCTTATGGATGGTTTTAGGCGGATTAGACTGACACTTTTCATCCACTTTGCAATTTTATTAATAGCGGCCTTCATCACGCCTCTAATTTTAAGAACGAATCCTGCTGATGCTGACATCCCTATCGGAATGTTATCTACGGAACTGAACCCTACTCAAAGTTAGGAATACCTCAAACACTACAATAAGACACAGTGATGGTGATAGTATTCCACCATAGCAAGGACAAGCCTGATTTTAAGCATTTGCTCGTTTTAATATCAAAGATAGTTGACAAGCTTTAAGTAAACAAGTCCAGCGGATATAGCTTCTGTTTCAACGTCAGGATGGATAAAGTGGTGAAATGCTTATTCTCAAAAAATATCTCAGCATGGCAGTGTCTACCGATTTATCCTTTCGATTTGCGTCCTGTGATACCGATTTAGTATTCAAGTTTCTCGTTCTTAATTTGTTCTAAAGACTGATTGAACGAAACTCCTTAGGGGATGTCTGGGAGACTTCATCGGCTTTCGGTATGAAAACAACATCGACCTTCTTGAAGAATTCGGGTGTAAACAAGTCCTAAAAATGGTGGGAAGCCAGGGTTTTAGTATACCAATAGTTCCATAGACTGTGGGCAGTAGCCTCAAGCACTAGAAACTGAACACTTTCATCGTCTTCCACAGAATGTCCTGCCTTGATTTTGCTACGAGAAGAATGGGTGTTTATAAGGAGCTCCGAATCTTCCTTGGTCTAGTTCCCAGTGAAGTACCTATATTTGACCAAATTTCAAATTGTCAAAGCCCAAAACAAGGTTAAGCTCTGTCCTCGAGCCATGGAAGAATAATTTCATGTGACCCATGCTTACTTCATCAAACATCCTGTCAGTTTCAGAAGAAATCCCCTCTCTTTGGAAGGAGAAACTATCCAAACAGGTCCAGGATGGTGTGTGATGGAGAAATGGCCACTGATCTGTGAATATTGGAATATACTGCGTATTTTTGGTCATTTCACTGTTCACATCATTAAGCTGTTCATGTTGCCATTTAGGATAAAGGAGTCACAAAGTTCACAAAGCTCACATCGTACACCACTTTATATGAAATGCCATGCGAAACTATTTTTTAATTAAAGGAAAATAAAAACTAAAGAACGCATAGGTCATGCATTTCAGTATAATCGGATTGGGAGAGCCACATCAGAGCCGCTTTGCTTTAATCTTTCGCCGATAAAGGAGCCGCCTTTTAATTTCTCCTTTGTAATGTAAAGTGACATTTCTTCTCGTCGACAACTCTGTGTAGCACTTGGCCGAGGTACAATTGAAATACTTAAAAGAAACCGCTACCCCCTCGGAACAATTAAATATTATTTGCGAAGGGATGAAGTCCTTGGCAGCAGCGAAAATAAATTATCAGGACGACTAATGAAATTATGTAGGTAGTTGCTGTGACTATATCGATGCCGATGTCGATGTCGAAAGCGACCCTATCTTGTCACAGTTACTGTCGAGCAGAGCAGGGCATTAGTGTGCAGGAAATCAAAACCCATAACAATTCCATGAATCGTGTCCGCACACCAATGTCCTGCGTTACAAAGTAAATAGCATACATAATTAAGGACATATCCCAGTTCTCCGGTTACCCGGAGCTGAGCAGGGATGAACATTTCTAATCCTTTTGCCCAGATTTTTCCTAATGATAAATAAATTTATTATGTACGAATTGCCAGCACTCGCCCATTTTCATATCACCCTCCTGGCTGGCGTAGGTATCTTTGTCTTCCGCATCGTGTCGTTATATGGAAATGTCCTGTCCACTCTCACCCTCGTGACTGGAGTTTGAATTTCAAATCGACGCATGTCCAAGCGCTAGTGGTGAACTAAAATGGTGACCGTTGCCGCCAGAAGGGATGATTACTCCTTATACAGTGTACAGTGCCCATCGTATCACATCACAAAAGCGGAAGCCATAGCACAAGGCATTCCACCAGCCAGCCCCCCTGCGCGCCGGCAGCATCATGAAATGACATGTACACCGAGAGGTATCCCTTTATCTGGTGAATAACGCAAATGAATAAATCCTTTCGCCCAAGTTCCGAGGAAAACTTTTGCAAGTCAAAGTCAAAGTTCATGCCTTGGAAGCGAAGGAGTAACTTGAGCCTTTTTCTTTTATCTCACGAAAAGGACCTTTACAAAGCGCCTGGCTTCCATTGTTTCACCGAGAATGAGACAGCCGGCGATGTATGTGCGCACATGAGTGCACAGGAGCAGCAGGCCCCCCACACACCGTCCGATAATAAAAGTGCGGATACAGTTCCTCAGAATATTTTCTCATTTCTCGTGCCCGTAACGTAACTCATTCCACTCGAGCGCATTGTCTAGCTGCGGATTGTGAATGTGATTCGAGCATATCACAGCCTCCTCATAGATACGACTACATACATAGATACATGTTGGTATGTGCAAAAGGAGGAAATTAATACAAAGATTCGTTCGTTCGCTCCTTCCTTTTGCGAAGGAGAGTTAGAAAAACACTTTTATTACGAGAATAATGTTGTTATTATTATTTTTCGTAGCCATAGCTTCAAGGTTTCGAAGAAGTCCTTTATTAAGCGGTTGGTTGGCGAAAGTTACAGCTGCATATGTATACAAAAAATTATCTCATCTGGTCTATCGTAATGTGCACAGGGTGGTGGAGTGCACGACCTTTGTTTGTAGAAATAAACAAGGAAGGTCTGTGCTAGGGCGGCTTAAACAACTTGAAATGTAAGTATCTACGGGCAGACGATAGACACTTTACCGTTTAAACAGCGCAATGGACAGCATTCTAAATGATGAGGCTTTGAAGTATACTAATCCACAAACCCTTTATCACACATTTGCGCTGTCTTTCATAATTCAAGAGTCGAGGACAGCTTGAAATGTTAACGAAAGAAAAATATTCGTAAAAACATCCAACTAAGGATGAGCGACGCGCGTCTGAGTCTGTCTAGACATCTAAAGTCTAGCCCTCGAGCGCCCACATGCGTAGGGGACTCAGCTGTAGCTTACACTTAGAATATCGGATGAGGCATTCATTCTAGATGGATAGAGATGGATTTCAAAGCAAGGGAGACATGCAGTGAACAAAGAAGACTCTGAGAACCTAATGAGCCTAACTTGGATTATTCCTACTTCCACGTACTCGAAGCTTAAGTGAATAAAGTGGAGGTTCTCACACTATAGACAGTACAATTCTTTGTGACAGAGGAACTAGTATCTAGTCTCCGCTGGAAGTAGAGAGTGATTGTCAAAGCTAGGATACTTACCTTCTCCAAATTATCGGTCATCCAAGACTTGATCTTTTCACGAAGAATTCGTTTGTTCTTTCTAAGCTCAATCCAAGCCTTGCTTTTAGTGTTTAGTATGCCTTCACGGGACGACGATTTGGATTTCAAACCACTAGGGTGCTCTTGACTATCGCGAATCAACCATTACTAGGAAAATACTACTAACGTGTTCGACTATGAATTGCAGTCGCAAAGGAATGTGAGAAATGCCCAGTGACGGTATAGGGTCTGAGTTTATATACGAACATTTCGAAGGTGGTCGCGCAGGCATCTTCTTGTCCACCACTTTTTCCATTCCAACCCAAACTACTATCAAACCCATTGATGCGGTCACAGCAACCTGGAAATGATGTTCGGAATTAATTCCTCAACTATCCATTCTAACTTTTGGGTAGCGGAAAAAAGTAGAGCTGCCCAGGCGAGCGGCGTCGGACCTTGACGGCTCACTAGCGAAAAGAGTCGATATGCTCATTACTTTCTTCAGCTTGTCAATCATGTGTGGAACAGCCTGACGAGGCGTAAGATTTCAAGAAAGTCCGGCTTTGTCGAGAACCACACTCTAGGAAAAAAGAATTGAAGAACTAATCAGCCTAAGCGTGAAAGTTTGTAGAATCGCCACTCTAGCCATCTGCCTACCTTGACGGTGAGAATTGAAAAGCATATGTATAAAGCAGACAGTCAGAGAGCCCTTAGGAAGAAATTCCAAGGGAAATGGTTCAAACTACGAAAAAGAAGGAACACAAAATATGCTGAATACAATGTTCATCGAAGCCATGAAGAATCAGGTTAGGGTAGGGCGACAAGGCCCGAATAGAAGTTTACAAAGATGATCAAAGGGGTGCAGTAGCATAAGCACAATCGGTACTACCAATTTGGGGAAATACCATGACCAACAGCAACGTTAGAGAATTCAGGAAAAGGAGCCTTATTTGGCTTTGAAGACCAAAATGTCCGATACGTAGTCCGTCCAATTAGAAGAACGCAAAGTATGGTAGTAAGCAACAACATTGATGAGTATCGGGTAGTAATTGGGGACCTACTCTACCTAATTTCCGCAGAAAATTCTTAAAAAGATACTAACGTCTAAGCTACAAGGCAGCCATCATTTTAGTCCAGTTCTTCAACCAGAAGAGTGGTGGGCTTAGATGAGTGCTTTTGGTTACATTTGTCTATTACTTGCACGAAGACGAGAAGGATACCCCACGAGCTTAAAAGTGGCGTGTCTAGACTGGCGCCTAAGATCTCTAAAAGCCTTGGGCTTTCAGTCTAAGCTGGTTTGGAATTGTCTTCAAACCCTCTTGGAGCTAGATGTACATAATAAGATCAGTCTCAGCACATATGTATAGGTATCCCTGACAAAGAGGTCGCTGACAAACTTGCGAGACCCGGTTCCCAATCGCCATACACTGACCCTTAACCCTTCTCTGATCTACCTGTCAGCCAGATGAAAATCTTGACAAACTTCCTATCTGATCATAGGCAGTAACTAATTGGATCATTCCAGACTATCCCTGGAGGAAAATTGTTAGGTAATTGTCCTGCATGTCCTTTCCTACTGAATTTTTTTGGAATGCCTTATGCCAGACAAAAACGGGTACTGAGTACCATATCTGATAAGTTCTTTAGCAGCTTCCTTGTCAAGGATACCTTGGTAACGTGATATTATTGTGTTCAGCTAGCAGAGAGGTTGAAAGCAGTTCCAAATCAGTTTAGAATTAAAATTCAAGGACCTGAGAGCTGTTAGAGCTGTGTGTGATTCTCAGGGGAGTCTTTTGATGCACTCTCTGGTATAGAGGTCGAAAGCAAAACCACTGCTTAGAAGATAAAAGAAGAGGGTTCTGATGACACACTTGATGCCGATACCCTATTTGATATCTTGGAACCGGAAATGTGCCTTCAGACTGAGGCATGAACTTTTTTTTTACTTTTTATGGTGGCCCTACAGTTGGGGATGAACCTGGGTCTCCACTAACAAGCTACTCCAGTTAGTCCCATTCTCAGTCAAGTCCATAACCTAAGACGAGGTCTATCAATACTGTGTTGTCCCTCTTGAAGACTCTACGGACCAGCACACTTGTATCCATCTGCTCTACATGTGCTAGACTTCTTAGACTGATGCCTAATTCTTTGACCAGATCGATGTGGCTTGTCAAGACAAATAGGACTAAAATTTTCCGAAGAATCTTTCTCCCGAAGAGACCCAAAATATCTTCATTCGCTTTTAATAGAGTCCAAGGTACAACGCCATAAGCATGACTGGGATGATCAGAGTCTTAGTCACCCATTTTAGAGTCTCCTAAGGTGTTAGGTGGATAGGGCTCAACTCAATTGCTTTCTTAGCCCAAAGAAACAACGATTGGCAAGAGTTTGGTTTCGGGTGAGATGTCATTCTAAGAATTTACAGCAGAGGCCAGGTGGAGAAAGTCCCTTACTATTTCAGAGTTGTAGAGGTCGCTTGTGACATTTTGGCTAATACATCGTTGCTGTGTGCTTTCTTGTTGGTTTTGTCTTAGACCCAGTTTGACAGTTGAATGTCTAAGTCCCAGTAAGTTCGTTGCCGACCTTGATGGAGCAACAAGCGTTCTCCATCGTAATCATCCAGAACCGAACCAGTTAGGGTGCAATGCCAAAGCTAGGCATGGCTCTGTATAGCTCATCTCTATAGATGCTGTCGTATGCAGCCTTGAAATCAATGGACGGTGATGAGAGACATCGATTTAGACATCTTAAGTTTTTTCCAGGATCCATCAAAGTGGTAAATTGAATCGACACTGGATCTGGGTGTTGAGGAAGTGATTTAGGCGTTCACACAGTATGGCAGACAAAATCTTGTAAGGGATCTTCAGGAGACTAAAGTACCGGTCCTTGTTGACCGGCAAACGGTGCTGAGGTCCCTTTAACCAGGGGACACTCGTCTGAGCAAATTTTAAAGATGAGTTGAGAGAGCATACTCTCATCTCCAGCTAGTTTGAGCAATTCGGCCTGTGGACTATCAGGAACGTTAATTGGTTGGTTGGTGTAGACTGGTTCTCAGTAAGGATGCACTTAGACCAGAGAAGGATACTCAGGAACGTTGGAACGCTACTTTCTGTGGATTTCATTCCTGCTTGCTGAAAATTTTTGTTAAATCATGAATTTAGGGCTTATTCTCCGAAGGACGTGTCAGCACATATGTACTGTATATCTCCGTTGACGAATTCAGAACTAATGTTGACACAACAAAGTCTTGAGGTTCATCCTAGTAAGGTCTTTCCATAATACTTTGTTTCAGACGACGCTAGCAAGAGTAGTAGTCTGAGTTTCATAAGAAGCCACTGTTAGTACATAATTGTGGACGAACAGGAGAACCCGGATAGATGGCACCTCCATCGAAAGAAGGAAGACTTAGCAATACTCCCACTACCAGCAGAAAATTCCTGTCACCCTGTAGTTTGAACAAATGGCCAGTATTCCATTGAAATGTGAGTTCTTTGTTCTACTCACTGCATACAGTCAGCCAACCACACACACGACCTTGCAAAGGGACTCGCTTAAGGACAAATTAAAGAATTACACATACTACATGAAAATAAAACACACCAATGAATACAACGTCATAACTCCGGATCCCCGGTTACATACATATGTACTGGGAGGCATCCGCCAAAATCGCATTCCTGAACTTTCCTAGACTAGACACACATACATACGTATGTAGGTACAATGTTCATTGTCATTAATTTGTGTCCGCATCAAGAATTTCTTAGAATCAAATGTGTGTGAAGCGCAGGCTACCCTCTTTGTGGAGTCCTTTAAGACGTTTTAGTTTTGCGCTGGTAACTCGTTATTGTGTTTTCGGATTTTATAGTTTTTTTGTTTTTTTTTCCTGCTCTGAGTATAAAAGTTATTGCGTGGAATTTGAAAACTAAGGACTCGGTACGCATCTGACAGGTTCACTAGCAAAGCGGACCTTACCATTTGTTAGTTCGGCTTACACAGCCTTCCGGTGTAAGGATGTGCGAATTAATGCCAGCCCATCGTCCTGACAGTCAAGTGTGTGTAAGAAATCGGCGCTTTTATTTGTGGTCCGTTAAGCAGGGGGGCGGGCGTGGGGCGAACAGCAGACGCAAAACTTATATCTAGCGGATGGTAGTTGGTATGGATACATGCCTACGTATGGGTAGTTGGGAGGATGGGGCTTCTAATTTAAAACTGTTCATCTGTTTATTTTCCGGAAATCTTAATGGGACTTTTGGAAATTTATGCATTTGGCGACTTTGCTATGTCAAGCGAGTCGAATTTTTGTATCTCGAAGTGGATTTCTTGAAGAGGGAGGTTTATTTTTTTTTCTCGTTGGAAGAGGCCTTTTGAATTTAAATGCGAATGCAGTGGTCCGTAACATGTACATACGCTGATACTTACCAGGAATAGAAAATACCCCCACAAACCTTTTTGCAGGAAAATTGCTCTCCACTCTCAGTTTCAAGATGCCAAGGTTAATGCTCGGACCAATAAGTATAAACTTGCAGTCGTTCCACAGAAGGCAGAACTGATCCTTTTACCAACAAAAGAATTTCGCTAAAAATTCCGGAATACATCAAGTATCTGGGAGGCATTCTTGGCAGAAAACTAAACTGGAACCTCAACATAAAGGAAAGGAGAACTACGCAAGAATAGAATAATATGCCTGCAGCAGGATAATTAGCAAAACTTAGGAGCCTTACCCTAAGCTTATCAAGCAGCTGTGCACGGCGATAGTATGACCCATACTGACTTGTGGTGATCTGGTTTGGAAGGAAGCAACGTACAAAACCTCCAGTCTTAAGATTATGACCAAGATTCAGAGAATGGCCTACATAAGTACCAATGGCCCAGTGAAAACCATTCCTACAAGGGGACTGGAAGCAACCTCAAACACTATGTTCACATATCTCATGCAAAAAGTGCTCTTCGACTAGACCAAACCGAGAGCTGCAAACCCAGTCTGACACACTCGGAATGTTTCATTCCATCAAACTCCCTAAAATCCTGGCAGTGACAACAGCTGCGAAGTAGGCTGCAATGATGGAAGAGTTACGGGTTCCTGGCGGACAGCACAATATAAGAATCTGTTGGGTTTCCGGGGGCCAAGGTATACGGGGAAATGAAAAAGTTGATGAATTGTCAAGAAAACTAGAGAAGCGATTGGAACTCAAGCAAATGAGACATGTAGTGGACTTGGCTTCGGTATCACAACCAGCAAAATGTGTCCACTCCGCAACAAAACAAAAAAATCGAGAAAATCTTACAAATGAGCAGAGGATTCTTGCCCTCACTTCCAGAGGATGGCCGACTCTTTCAGAGGTGGTGGGTACCTCTCTATCACTGCCCAGGACTCTGTTATATTAGAAAAATAAGTACTGGGAGGATATTTGTTCCAAGTCTTAGAGGAACTTTCTGACAGACGTCCATAAATTGGTTAACGCCTCAAGGAGGCTTTAAGATCCATAGACTTCGTATAAGTTTCGTAATAATAGATCTACATTGATCCTAGTGTGACTGGTGCGAGTTTTCCTTGTCCCGTCTAGCCATTAACATAAACCTAAACCTGAACCTATACCTGGCGGTCATACATCTTAAAACTGTCTTAAGTCTAAGTTTATTTCCAAAGTTGGTTAGTTGCTTGGTGAAGATGCCACTTAGACCGGAGGAGGTCCATTGTACTGCTGAGGTCGTTAAGATCATTGAATAGGTGTTTACCTGATGTTGGCGACTGGGCACATGCTTATAAGGTGACTTATGGTCTCCTTTTTCTCTTCGTCCAGAAAGCTTCTGCAGAAGTCGCCATAGGGAATCCCCAGTCTTTGGATATGTCTTCCTATAGCACAGTGATTGGTTAGGGTGTTGACTATCTTGGAAAGAGTTCCTCTCGCGTGTTTTCGGAGTCCAATGAACCTGGTTCATTCATGGATGCCATCGCTTCCCATTGACCTCCCTTACCACGTCGGCGTTGATAGGCTATCTAGCACAAGTCGATGGCGCATAGATGTCTGTGACATTTAGACTATCTAAACCAGAGGAGCCTGTTTCAGCCAGTACGCCCACCTCACAATTGGTATGTTACACTGACCAAGTATCTTGCAAAGGGTGAGGTTGTACTGTCCAACTATCTCGCGTATCTCTATAAGGAAGAGTCTTTCCACGCCATAGATCCCATACTGCTGGATGCGACAGATTTGATGGCTTCCAGACTGCCGATATATAAGACAATATCTAGCCAATCAGCTGCTTGACGAATGGCATTGATTTTGGCTTAAAAAACGATGCAATAGTATGGGAAGCTAAAGAAGAGATGGATGTCCAAGTCTTCTGAAAAGACTCCGGTATCGACTCCGTCCTCGGCAGGACATTACATTCAGTTGTCCTTGGTATCAGTTCTGTGTTAGGTGACCTGTGGCAGATGATGATGCATCAATAGTATACTGGCATGACCAGTGAGTAGGTCCTTTCATTATGTGGAACTGCTCATTACTGACCAGGCAGCCAGTTTTTGGGCGACGGTATCAACTGGTAATAAGTGAAGCATGGTTTGCAGTTCCACAGTGGGAGAGCTTCTCAGTGTATCAGCAATACAGAGCCAATCAACTCGTTGTTCAACGTACAAACGCACAAAACAAGACCCGAACTAAGGTCTGTACTACGTAGGTGATAAGTCCTTACCTACCAATCCTTCCAATTTTCCAATATTTCGTGGCATATTTTCAAACACATGTCCACCATAAGGTGTAAGAAAATCTCTCCCCTAGAGCCTAGCTGATAATGGATACCTTTTTCGTATCTCTCGCCTGCAGGGGTTAATCCCATAAACTCACATAACAGAATCACCCAGGATGCCTCTATATATGTATGCCATGTACCTGTATGAGTCCAGACTATATACACACAATCCAGCTCCCAACGTTTTATGTCCGAGTCTAAAGTTTCCGTATTTTTGTGTTCTTTTTTCTCTAGCTTCCCGGCGAACCTTTCCCGAAAGTCCTGGCAAATATTGACTAACCGAAGCCATTTCACCGCACACACAAAACTGGACCCATATTTGGGTTCCGCCACAACGCCATTTACCTGCAATTATTTAATCGTCACCCTCGATGGATACCCAACATCTGGGATTTGCTTTCCGTCAAAGGGATAATGTATTGCCTTGCCCAAAAGTGGGATCCGCCAATTTGCATATTCGACCCAAATGGCTCTTATTCGGGGGATAAAGCTTCTGGGATATACTGTGGCAGCAGGAAGAATGAAAAAAAAAAAATCATCACTTACCAAGCAATGTTAAGGAATTCAGCTCGTGGACGTAACTGCAATATCCTTTTCCGAAAAATATGTGCATATCATTTGCGTTGTATTAGGTATAAGCTTGTAAGCGTGTATGTGTGGAAATGTTGCCCTAATGTCCTTTTTGATTCGCTTTACGGTATCTAGACCACTATCCAACATTAGCACTATGGATACTGGTTGTTCGTCCTTGCTGGGAATATTTATCCATCAACGCGTGCCTCGAAGTATTTACCCAGTACTCGGTCAGCTGCCTGGCCTTTGATAATTTGCTCGGTCAAATTTTTTGCCTTTGGAAGGGTGCGAGTCTTAACGTGGAAGGGATGTATAAATAGAATCTGGTTTTTGTTGTTTTACTCCAGAGCACCCTTTCGGGAAACCCGTTTGTTTTCGGCCTATTTCTGTCCGCCGAAATGGGAGTAATTTAGTCCAAAGTAATTGCTGTGTTTTGCAATCTGAGTGACCAGCATATGCGAACGGTCAGATTAAAAGGTTACTTAGACGACCTCGCGAGGCAAGCAGCTTGCGGCTTGTATGTTGTGTGTTGATGAGCGGTTTAAGTCTTGGAATTTATACAAGGGAATGGAAACTAGTCCTGTTTGGAGAACTCAGGTGTTCCCTATAACCTTATTACCAACAGAATACCTTCCGATTTTAGAAGTCTCCTGTTCTCCTCTCACAGATGTCTCTAACTTGGACCACCATTTGTAAAATTGGGCTCTGTTCGTAGATCGTGTTCAGGTGATAAATGTACATATTGCTGTTCGGGTTCGAATCTTGGAAAAACGACTTAAAGATCTCGCTAATGTCGGACAAATCACGGCATTTAATCAAGGTTTGAGCACAGATAAGACTGATGTTTTGAAATTTGCCTTTCAGGCTTCCACAAACAGGCACTTTCAAAAATCAATCCAAATTTGTTTCATGTCTCTGTTTACCTTTTGGGCGGGTTCGCACCTCTGCTTAATGGTATTGAAGATCAGTTCTGAAATTGTTCCTCTTACCTGGGGGCATTTGTTACTGTAGGCTCTGTACTGAAGAGACTCTTTGGGTTCGAATACTCTTCGAAGACTGAGCCCTGATGTACATTCTTTCTACATATCCTAGCCCGCTCTATCGACAATATCCTTGAGTAAGTATTCTGCTGGACGTAAAGAAAAGTCCAATATCTGACTCAGGTTATGGGACACCTAAAGAAAATGTGTGTGTTTTGTTGTAAGGACATTCAATTTTAATTTCATTCCAAGCAAACGGTTGACATCGCAAGGACTTACCAAATACTCTCCCTTCCAGCGTTATGGACAAATTTCACTAAAATGTGTGTTCTTCTTGGTCATTGGCACGTCCAGGGCGAGAACACTTTTAATTTGCCTTTTTGTGTCTTTTTAAACTAATCACTTGAACACCTTAGTACCTACACTGCGTAAGGGGTTGCATTCTTATTTCGCAGAACCCGCCGTTAAGTCCATTCCGTTGAGTACTTTCTTTCTAATGTTATCCGAGGAATTAAAATAACATCCCCGTTTCAGCATCTACCATTCCGTTTGTTCCATTATACATATTTGACTGTACTGCACAATGACCCACGTATCGTCTATGAAAAGGGCTTAAGAGTCCAATAAGCATAGTCCGCTTTATAGTTTATGAACGAAGGAAATTTTTAATCAAAGCCATGTAAATGTGGATGTAAGTCCTTGAAATGTTCTTCTCCTGTTTGTTGGTGGAGAAAACGAGGCCATAATGGTGCGACAATAGTCTGGAATGTATCGGAAGCAATCGATTTAATACTTATAAATGCCACCAGGGGTAATAAATCCAGGCTCAGTATCTAACAGAAGCAATTGCATAGTTTTTTTTTTTTTTTGGAAAGGGTAGGTCAATGAACCTCAATCATATCCTTTGCTTCATTCGGGAATTATTCATTTTGAAATTTCATGCTGGGGTCTGCAGGAGTGTCATTTAAAGTGAAAGTATCTTTTTGTTCGACCGGAAATGCAAAAGAGGCAAAGTACGAATTCGAATGGTGTCGCATTACTCATCGCAGGGAAAAGGGATAAACGAGGGGTGGAGTACATTAGTCAGTTTCAGTTAAAATTATGGCGAGGATATTACGTGTGACCGTAACAGAGAGAAATATTTTCAAATCAACTAGCTCTAGTTGAGATGAATTGATGTTGGTTCTGGTAGGCGCCTCAGAACAATTAGAATCCTGATGAAAATATGATCACCAAAACCTCCATGAGGGTGGATAAAGAGTTAGCTCTACTCATTGGCTCTGGACAGATACTTCATGTACTTCGATGCACCAACCGAGGCCAAAAGGAGAGATCTCGTTAGAACTACCAACATAGCTGACATAATATGCTTCAATGTAGGAGGGATATTGGACATCTACTCTGCTTAAAATGGTTTACGCTTTTCATCATGAAATCATGAATCAGGTCGGGACTACTTTGGAGTCTAGTATTTTATGAGAACCTCACCTCATTGGCCTACTTAAAGACCAACTCGTTTCACCTATTCTTCAACTGTTGTAACAGCGTCTATGACGGCGCGCTGCAATGAACCAATGATGGCGATGGCGTTTGCATATCCCACCAACTGGACAGATTTGATGAAGTGTCTTCCGTTCTAAGGCTTTTCTCAGGCAGAGATACTTCACGAGCCGGGAGCCCATTAAGTAAATGCCTTTCGTATTCACAAGATTGACAAGAAATCCCACGAACCAGTACCGATCCCGAATTTGGCCATTGCCTTGTAGACCTCAAGACTTAAAATTCGTTGATCGTTTCTAAAAAAATAAATATTTGGAGCAACAGGTCGATGGGACCAAGGGCCTAGCTTCTCACAATCATTCGTGTTGTGCGTGTTAATTCTTTACATGAGTTGAGGGGCCCTACTGTTTAATGCCGTGTCCGATGGGAAATTTGGTATTTGGGAAGCTTTCTCAGGACAGTTGTACTCTCGGATGTTTGTCAGATGCTCGCGAGAGGTGGGGCCGTGATAAACTTTTAGGCGTTCCGACTGGGATTCGAATCTCGAACCCCTGGCTCCATAGTCCAACGCACTAACCACTGAGCCACGGCGGAATGGTGCGAGATTCACATAAATCATCTTAGGTAGTTTCAGTGTCCTTGAATTCCTTGAGGTGATATATGAGAAAACAATGACCAGATTGGATGTCCGTCAAGATCTAAGCGTTTGATCTTTGATCGAATTTATTATTTTTTTTACCTTTTCGTGGCATGTCTTGAATTCCTTCCTGCCTGGGGTTCAATGCCAATATATTGGACTCGAAAATTCCTACTCAGCTTTGTAGATCAATTCAGAGATTTGGAGATTATCCCAGTAACAGGGATTCGGTATGAAGGCTTAAAAGAGGCGATTGAGATTGTTTCCTTTCTGTATGAAGTCCCAGAGGTGTACTTTCAAGCATTTTCATATGTCCTGCTAGGTTGGTAGTATAGATGTTGTAGAATAGATCAAGGTTAAGTCTTTGTAACACTTATGGAGAACTGTAGTCCAACAGATACTTAGGTATAGGCCAGTCATTGCAGGTTTTGTAAGTTTGGTCGGGAGGGGGCTTGAATAGACTTTTCAAACTATACAAGCGAGGGGGTGATGATTGTGAGGTAAGTTCAGTGAAGTATCCAATTTTTTTCCCAAAAGTCTAGAGCAAACTTTAAAGGCTTTCCTCGCCTTTTCAGTGGTCCTATTCAAATGAAGTTTCCACTTAAGTTTGTGGTCTAGAATTACCCCGACATATTGTGATGCTTTAGAGGAATTCATTTATCATTTAGAATTTGTGTCTGTAAGTCTGGAAGACTGTTTCAGTTGGGTGAACTTTTAGGCCTTCTAATTGCCACTAGGCCTTACATATTGTTTAGGCCATTTCGCATTTATGCAATAATGCTGGACTTTACTGTGTCTCTTACTGTTATGACTCTGTCCTCTGCATAGCCTTGAATTAGAAATTCGGAATTGTTTTGATACTTTAGAAGAGTATCTACTAGGATAGTACCATAGAACAGAGCTCCACCTTGAGGTCAGCCTACAGTAGTTTAATCGAAAATCGAGAATTGTCCAATATCCAACCGGTTTTCTGTGAGTCAAAGCCTTTGGGGTAAGCAGCAAATCGGATCGAAAAGGCTTGAAAGATGTCCAAAGAGGCATTAAGACTTATTTCTTTTAAACAGATCCTACATTAAGAACTTTGTCTTTAAGAAGAGTCTGACATTCCAAGTTTACTCTGCTTTTTCAATTCTTAATACCACGACTTCTGAAGCACGGCTTCTAAACCAAGGCTCAAGGAATTTCAAAATATTTCAAAAACAACACTTTGTGCCATCGTTGACGCGAAACTCCTGTTCACAGGCAAACTTATTGCTAGGTTCATGCGTCAAAGCATGTATCCTTTCGCCGATATCCTTGTTATGGGTGACAATCGCACTAATTCTAACCAGGGTACCCGACTTTTGGAACAACATCAGTTTTGCTGGACTTCCACACCAAGTGAGAGTGTGCATCTTGAATTTTGTAACCAAAACTGATCTCTCAAAACTGGTGTTTTGAACTGAAATCCGTTGATGAATTCTGGCTATTATGGCATAAGTGGGATCAAATAACTGACAGCTGACATGGAGAGGGATGAAAACTGAGAATTCATGGCTAAAACTGAAAAAACCATAAGTTCTGTGTTGAGGATAAAACGTTTCTAATGTCGCGACCGAGGTCTAAACTGAACAGGATGCAGCAAGTCCAAAACATGCAGAGCAATGGTACGTACTAGGTTAGGATTACTGTTTTGGTAATCAACTCCAACTTCAGGACTAACATGGTATCATCTACCGCACCCTACTACACGTTGGCGGTCCGAATAATTTTGGAAATCCTCTTAATTCGTTTGCAGCTCAACCAGACCCAAATACGATATAATTAATATCGAGGCATCCAGCTCAAATGAACCTTTTATAAATTGTTGAACATGCCTATCTCTCTCGCTTAGATACATACATCAACTATCCCCAAATTGGATAAATATTGTTGCGGTAAACTGTAGAGATTGAAAAAGACGTTCGGATATGCCCAAGGACGACGATGGTGGTGATGGTGGCGGCGGCAGCGGCATCGGCATCGGCGGTGGTGGCTGGTGGCCCGAAACTTTTGGATTTAAATTTTTCCTATGTCGTTAATCATGGTCACCCCGAAAATATTTCCTTTTCTACTGTTTAATTTTTCAATGCGGACCCTTTTACACCAATGGCAATGGCAATAGAATTCAAAGTTGGATGTGAGATCACGGCCATACAACTACATGAACATACCGATGGCATCCCCCTCGTTTGGATGAGAGGTTGCTACCACACCGACGAACGTGGGTAGATATAAATTAAGGGTTGTATTAGGTATGTAAGCAAACGCAAAAGGGTTGAACTTGAGCCGATTCCGGTATTGCTTAACTAAAGGACGACGACGACGATGAGGACGATGACGGCAGGACGCTCATGTATAAGTATACATAGAGAGACGTCCTCTAACTCTCATGCATTATTAAGGAAAATGATGGTCGTGTGTTATTTGACCCCGACCCATGTCCATCGCATCGCATACATACTTACATATATGTATACATTTATAAGTTCCTTTTCGCAAAAGCCAGTCTCGGTCGGTCGAATGTGCAGATGTGGATAAGGATAAGGACGTTGTAAACTTTAAATATGTATGAAGTTGAGAGCAAAAAGGTTCTCGACGAACAAAAATGGTGAATAGTACTTTTTTTTTTCTTCTGTTTTCATTTTACGTATATAGTATGTGTGTACTGTACATGGACGGGTTAATAAAGGACGAAGCAATTAGATAGGGCAAGATGCGTTGTGTTTTTTGTCCCTTGGAAGTGTTTTCCACAAGTGAGATGAGGAATAATTAAGCAGAGTGTTGTTGATTTAGAATGCCAAGCCTGACATGAGTTATGACTTAGCCAACCCATGACATCCTCACACATTCTGCAAAAAACCCGTCAATCAGCATCGAATCACAATCCATTCAACTCGATCGGCTTTCATCTCATTTTCATCAGAGACCTACGGCACAGATTAAGGTCCAAAGGCCAAGAGTCAGGACCCTCTGGATTGGTCAACAAGTCAACGAGCCAAACCCTTCCAATTTAAGTAGAATATATCGCATTTTCTGGCATAAAATTTCGGAAAAAAAACTGGATTCTGTGGTCCAAGTGACAACTCAATTCCATTATCCACGTAGTCGAAACGAAAAAAGGATGAATGCGTTTGCAACATACCCCCTACTGGCGAACGTGAAACTCGTTTTTATCTGCCGCTCCTCGCAGCTATAAATATGTAATAATCCTTTTACTGAGATGAATAAATCGCTGCGATGCTCGCAGGAGCACCCAAAATGATGCTGTGCGTTGTTTGGCTGACACTTGACACTCAATTACATGGAAATTAGCTTTCTCTACAGGATAACCCCTTTTTTTTTGAGGATTTTATTGAAATTATTTTGTTATATTTCACTGGATTGTGGTGGAATGATTTACGGTGGGAATCGAGATTTGTTTTCACTTCAATAAGGGGCAGATACGCTGCTAGTCATCATATGAATACCGAAGTTCTGGGCAACTGGATAGAACCTGTCGCACTGCCAATTTGCCAATTTCTAGATGTAATTCAAAACGAGTAAGCCAAACAAATGCTACAGTCACTAGGAGGCACTTGTTTCTTTCTAAAGATCGCAGGTTATACTTACTTACTTACTTACTTAACGGGCTCTCGACCCGTGAAGAGTCCCTGCTGAGACACGGTAGCCTTCCATCCTCTTCGATCCCGGGCACGATGCTTCCAGTTGTCCAGACCAAGCGCTCTGCCATCCGCGATAGCTTGGTCTTTAAAACGGAGGTTCGGTCTTCCTTGTCGTCTCGAACCTGTGGCCTGTGAGTCGAAGATATCTCTTTGCTGGAGCATTATTGTCCATTCGCTCGATGTGGCCGAGCCAGTGTAGCTCATAGAGTTCGCGGTTATATCTTCTCCTCCATTCGCCCTTCTCGCATATTGGACCGAAAATTCGACGAAGAATTTTTCTCTCGAAAGTGCCCAACATGTGCTCTGCTTTCCTGCTTATCGTCCAGCACTCGGCTCCATATAGCAGAACTGGCAGTTTAAAGTTTTGTAGAGCATACATTTCGTCTTCTGAGATAGGAGTTTTGAATCCATTTGTTTTGCCAAACCGAAGTAGCAGCGGTTTCCTAGGGCAAGTCTTCGTCGAATCTCCACTAAGGTGTCGTTCGTGGAGTTGATATTTACTCCGAGGGAGGGAAACTTCCTAACTACCTCAAAGTTACTGTTGCCAACAGTGACGTTTTGTCCTAGGCAGTGGACCGATGCTTCTTTGTTTGTTGAGAATAGGTACTTGGTCTTGTCCTCATTCACTTCAAGGCAAACTCGTTTCGCCTCTTCTTCAATTGCCGTGAAAGCTTCTATAACGGCACGCTGGGAGCGACCGATGATGTCGATGTCGTCTGCATATCCCAGCACCTGGACAGATTTATTCAAGATAGTGCCTTCCGTGTTGACACCTGCCCTGCGCACTATCTGTTCCAGCACTAGATTGAAGAAGTCACACGACAGTTCAGAGGAGCTGTTCCCAAATTGCACATTGCACCGCGTGTTTTCCAGCGTCACGCGGCACAGCTGGATCAATTTTGCCGGGATTCCGAACCCGGCCATCGCCTTGTAGAGCTCAATGCGATTAATGCTGTCGTATACGGCTTTAAAGTAGATTAAGAGGTGGTGGGTCTCGACTTGAAATTCGTATGCCTCGGTAGTTCTTGCAAGACATAGGATCGCCTTTCTTGAAGACGGGGCATATAGAGCTGATAGTCCAGTCATCGGGCATGGCTTCATCCACCCATACTTGGTTGATGATTTGGTGCATGCACCCTGGCAAAACATCACCACCATGTTTGAAAAGCTCTGCTGATAGATCGCAGGTTATACGTTTTCCAAAGTCCCGAGGCAGTATAGTATGCCCAAAGCGATCCCTAGAGAACATGGTACCAAAGTCAAGCATGAGCCATCTCTTCCTACAAACTTTGAAAGGGTTTTCAATAAGGACATAACAATTTTGTATTTTAATACAAACGTGCTCCGTAAGTATTTTATGATCTGTCCATGTTCACACCTCAGTCAAGATTCACAATTTTATCATAGTGAAATTAGCGAATGAGCGAAGTTTGGAAATTGTTCAAAATTAGTATCGAAATATTGAGTCGGTGGTGGAAGCTGTAAGAGCGCTTACTCTAATTTGTATAATTGTCCCACCAGAGAGGCTATGAGTCAATACATTCAGGATTGAATGTTCCTGTGCCAGTAAGACAACGTATAAGTGGAAGTACCAAGTGCTTCAGTTCAAAATGAGACAAATCAATCGAACCCACACAGTTCAGAGGGATTGGGAATCTCTCTGTCCCTTGACTTGTCCGTCTAGGGCCTGCTTATGTTTGAAGAGAATCGTGAATTTCACTGAAAAATCATCCTCAGCGATGAAACTTAATGATTTAATGATTTTTTGTCAATAAGCCAAATTTATTGGACAGCAAGAAACCCACATGCGTTTCAGGAGACTCCATTGCATCCACAAAAAGGGCACGTGGTCCCTTATGTGGTCCCACGTATGAATTTCATGCTGGAGGTGCATTTTCTTTTTCGAAACTGAGGATCCCGGCAGTATTTGCATACATAGGGTACATACATCGGAATTTGATAATCCGTCTTAGTCTTAGTCTCATTATTTCTCCAGATTTCTCTTCGATCTAACATAGCCCACTAACCTTCAGACACCCTATGCCCTCCTACGAGTAAGTTAGACCATTTAAAGTCAGCCATATTCATGATAATGATGAGATTGATGGTTCTATTCTACTAACCACTTTATAGAAACTTTGATCCTTTCCGGGTTACTAGCATAATATGAATATTGTGTTTGATCCTTACGCCTTAAGCATAGACTGACTAGTTAGGTGCAATATTCTAGTCTGATATTGATCTCATCTTTTACTTGGAGCACACTCCATGTGCCTGGACGCCTCAGGGCCACTTGCAGAGGTATGCCTTTGAAAAAATCCTATCTTTTCGGATGTAGTACCTCGTTTGGTGTATCGATGTTGAGGGTATCGAGAATGCTGTCCGATTCATCAGGGATTGTGGTAAGTGATTCTTTAGGAGCTACCTACCAATATAAGTGTATTCCTCAAGCTTTTGTATATCCTTCCTTACTCCTTATAGTCGATTTTCAATTCACAAGAAACCCAAAGGATAAGTCTGACTAACATTAACAGGTCATAACTATCACAACCTTGCAGATGCTTTCCTTTATGTTAAGTTTCCAGTCTAGTTTAGCGTCCAGTACAATGCCAAGATCCATATCATGAACTATCTGAAAGGGACAACTTCACCATATCTTATATTAGTTTCCTTTGCTGCTATCGTACCCTCCTGGAAAAAATCGTGTTCATTACATTATTTAGGCTTCTGCATCCTTCACTGGTACAATATATGTTTTGGTGACGAATGGCAAGGAACCTAATAATCAGGTCATCAGCTACATGCACAAAGTTAGCGACCGACGTTAGAGAGAATATTTTGGGAAGTTTTAACCGAAACCTACAGCGGTTAGGAAAAATAATGAAAATGACCCTTTTGCCCAATGAAGAAGCCCCTCGCCCAAAATTTCCTAGTCACTATTCCTCCTCGATTACTCTGAAATGAAGATAAATTTCTAGAATCACTTCTACACTGATGAGTCAAAAACCAAAGTCAGAGTTGGTAGAGGTTCTTTCTCCGACAGTCTTAATGTCTGAGAAACAAGGCATCATACATACCTTACTTACCTTGCCCTTCCAATATAACTTGATACCCTTGAATCAACAGGTTCAAGTGCTCTATCAAGGCCGGTATTAACTTTACTTACAATGTCAGCAAAAATTGTTGTCTAGGTGAGGCTATGTGACACAATCTTTTCAAAGACCCTAGCTGCATGAATATAACGAACGGTTAGATGTGTGTACCTCTTTGCAAAAAATACAAATTTTTGGCTCAACAAGTCTATGGGACCAAGAGCCTAGCTTCTCACAACCATTCGTGTAAAGGATATAACACACACAACACGAATGGTTAGGAGAAGCTAGGCTCTGCCAAAGGGCAATTTGTTAATTAGGAACCTCTGCCATGACAGATATACTCTCGGATGTTTGTCAGACGCTCGCGAGAGGTAGGGCCGTAATAAACACTTTTAGTTTTGGCTGGCATTTGAGTCTCGAACCAACTACTTGAGCCACTGGACCTCTTTTTTCTACCTTTCTGCACCTGTGTCAAAATTCGTAGAGAAACGGCACATCTATCAGTAGTGTCCCTCATCATCTTGTAGCAAGGGACATACTGGTCCAAGAAAATATAGTACCCCACAACAAGATCCAGGGTTAACGAGTGAGTGACAAGCTAGGTAGATATTCAGAGTCGTTACTCTCAAAAACTGCATATCCATTCGAATCCATGCTACAGTAACTTTCTATGTTTTCGAGGAGATTGTAACATTCTCAGATCTTCCTATATCCCAATGTATAAGATTTAAGGGCTGCTTACTACAGCTGCTTGTTTTCTCCTTTGTAGACACTGTAGGTCCGTATGGAATCCAAAGTCTAGCTTCTCACAACCATTCGTCGGTGCTGTTGGAGAATGGAGTTTCTAGTGTCATGTATTGAGCTTAGAAATCGGGACAATCATTTTCCAGAAAACACGAACTTGAGTGGGATTTTCAATACCAGAGAATTTTAGTCAAAGAATTCATGAATATGAGTGTGGTCAGCTCAATTGTGTCAACTGACGCAGCCTTTATATTTTAAACAATCCCTGACACATGCCCCTCGACTTATGTACATCGGTGTCGTGTGGGGCATCCCGGTTGAATTCAATCGGAGCAGTGATCTTCTGTTTCGCATTTTAGGGCTTTGACTTAAGCTCTTGAATTTAGACGGGACTGACAGATACTGCAACAATTTTTCCTTCAAATAAATCCCGGAGGACTTCATAGACTCTTGAAGTAGTTCATGTCTCTCTTCCGTAGAACAGGACTTAGATGACCAGGATACTGTCGCTTGAGTTGAAGTCAAAAAAGTCATTATTGCTAGAAAATACTTGACTGTCAGACTTGGCAAATTAAGTACTATTCTCTGTTACCTAAGTCAACCAAGTTGTGCAGTAGTCCTTCGATACAAGGATAAGTGAAAAGGTTATTGCTATTCGCAAAGTCCGTAATGATACGCTCTCCAAATCATAATAAGGATATGGTGCGCACATTCACCCTCGAGAAAAGAGAACTCCTCAAACCTACAACAGTACATATTTATTGATAAAGAATCCAGTCTGAGGACAACAAACTTTACCAAATCCTTAAGAAATATTCATATTTACGAAAATCCAAAAGGACACAAGTATTTAATCAACACCCCATTTATTAGCAAAGGATTAATTAATTTATTTGATCACCATCCACCCGAACATTCAATAAGTTATGTCACACAACCAGAAGGACCACACTACACCAGAGCGGGGGAAGGACGTTTATGTGTGTACACACACAGAGAGAAATCTATGATTTTGTATAACTACGTCCAGAAGATGTATTCCGGCATAGACCACAAATATTTAACCAGCTGAAGCATAGTCCTTCGAGGGCGGTATGGCAGTGGCAAGACGGTGGCAAGACGGCAAGTAACCTTTCCACTATTAAACAGTGTGAAGCCCATAGATAAGGGGGGACATATTTATAACTCCCCGGCACAAATGGATTTGTGCAGAATGAGAGGAGAGAGGTCGAAAACAGATTTTCGGGCGTTGTACCAAAGCACCCCGGGCGAGTACGCACATAATTTTCCCGGTTTAGGAGTAATAAATGTGGTTTTACCCAAAGGCGGTCTTGGAAACGCATTCCAATTTTGTAACGTCACGTTTGGCCTTTTCCCAAAAAAGTTAAACGGACAAATAGTCCCCTATCGGAGTGGACCCCTGTGAAGTTTTGCCAGACCAAAAAATAACTATGTACGTCGAAACTAAAAGTTTCGGGGAAAAGGGTTCTCTTTGGTTTGGTTAAGTTGTATTTTGTGTTTCGTTTTATGTCCTTGCCTAGGTACATGCCTTGGACAGGGCAGAGGAAACATCTTGGTTCTCAGAGGACAGTAGGGGGATGGGAAAGTACGTCAATGGAAATCTGGAACTTTGTGGATGAGTTACTAATCCGCAGGCATGACAACTGGACTTGGTTGTGTCTCCTCCGATATGGGTGGGAGAAAGTGTACCAAAGTATACAAGTGGAACGACTCTCGGATCCTGATGATCTATGAAAACTCCACAGTTTGAGGCTCAAATTCAAGGGAATGTCGATTGTTTTTTCATTGTTCATTGAACATCAGACAAACACCCGAGGGGATATGCCAGATACCTTCCATTCCAGTGAAGAATATGTATAACACATGTGAGAAGATAGGCCCTAAATTCCTCAATTTCTAACTTGTGAACTAGTCCATGTGGGCGGAACCAATCAACAAATTTTACAGGACAGTAAGTTGCCCAGAGGAACACTAGTCGTTGAGAAAGAAACTCGAAATTGGAGGACGATTTGGAGAACTGAAACGTGATACAGGAACGATGGGCCTGATGGTCTACTAACGTAATTTCCGTGGGGATTCAGTAGATTGGAAGAATATCATCCAAAAAGGATCTTCTCTTCACATTTCGCATTTGAAGAATCATTTCCGGTTAGAACTCACAGTGGAACAAACTGGAAGGCTCGTTCACCCTGGAGAAGCACGAAGGTGGAATTTACCCGAAGAAGGAGTATCGAGTGGTCATCCATAAAGACGACGTAAAGCTCCTTAAGAACGAAAAAGAATTGCTGATGTCCTAGAATCACGACACAAGTACCGACATGGCACCAAGACCAAGCCTCAACTGAGGGACGCTGAGCCACACCACTCATATGGTTCCACGAAGTAAAAGAAATTTTGAAAATTGTACGTGGAAGTGGCTTCAATGTGACCATCAGAAACTCTATCGATATTCACCTACTCCAGAGCATTAGTCCATTTCTGGTCTCTACGTCCCAACATGCGTACTACAAGGATAATTCATGTGGATCAATGTTCCTCGACATCTAGATCAACTTGGAGGCCTGAAAGAACTCCACCTCGCTTGGGGTACTGATCAATCAAGTACTGACACACAGGATGATCAGTTGGACTGGGTTTTCGGTTGTTAGTTGTGGAATTCCGCAGGGTGGTGTTTTATCACCTCCTCTGTGGAATCTAGTAGTTAACAGGCTGCTGTTTCCGCAAAGTTATGCATATTTAAGCATCCGACTCAAAGCCTCATTATAGTGGTCTACCTATCATGAAGGCCACTGCTGGATCTAAAACACCTCGACGACCCTGTTATTTGACCGAAACTGGCGCACGAGCATCCCTGACCATAGTGTCATGGCTCCCCATCCTGAGGGGAATTCAGTCCACTATTACACGGACGGCTCCAAGACTGATAAAGTCGTCGATTGGAATGTTTTGTCCGACAAGGTCAATCTGAGGATCTCCTTTCACATCCCAGAGTATTGTAGCGTTTTTAGGTGGAAACCTTGTGATCAAGCAAGACTTGTCCTGGCTGAAATGTAATGCAATATCTGTCAGGGATATTAGCATTTTGATAGACAGGCGATTTAAACTGGTTGCCGGGCCACAAAGACATTGCAGAGTTCGACTCACAGGATCCTGCCGAAATGGTGAAGCCTGGGTATGTTTCTCACTAAATACTAAGGTTGGACACTTTTAGTAGCAATTTTAGTACAAATACGGTCTAGGCTAGATCTAAAAAAAAGTACAGACTTGGTTCTATTGAAGCGATCAAAGATCACTCACTTAGGAGGTGTTTGCACTGACACTGTCTGATAGACTTGCATGACAAAAGGCTAGGTCTCTTTTCACATGACTTCTGTAGAAGGATTAGTAATGAGAAAGAGACTACACCATCTAATATAATCAATAGACATTTATAGGTCTCAGTGTGTCTGCAGACCTATGCACACTTGAACCTATTGAACACTCTCTAGTTCTTAGTGCAATACTCAATTACGTACTACTAGTTCAGTCAACTCTTCCAAGACAAACATTTCCTTTTTACTAGGAAAAGACCAAATTCTGCATTTAAAACTCAAAGGATCTGTCGACCTGAAGATCAGCACGATATCTACACCTAATCTTGGACTATCAACCACTCTTTCAGAATGCATAAGTATGATAGTGTCTCGCAAGATGAAATTACATCTATACTATCTCGATGGAAAGCCATCAAAGGATCGATGCCAACTGATGCTTGTATTTAAAAGGAGGTCCGCCATACGAATTCCGAATCGAGCCTGCTGAAAGCACCATAGAACATATAATGAAAAGGAATTGGCTCTCTACACCAAGGGTTCTAAGATTACAGTGTTTTCAACCCGAAATGTAGGCAGCGGTTAAGGCTCTGGGCTTTCCTGAAAAACATATCCAGAGCCATACTGTAGAATACGAAAGGACTCACCAACTCCCAAAAAGAGGGACTATGCTGCATATCTGGCAGAAAAATTAGAAAAAATTATATGAAGCTATTGGTCAAGAAAATCGACGATGGACTCATCTGGACACATGGACAAGAGTACAAGAAGAAGGCTCTCTTTGCCATTGGTGTTCATGCCGAGCGCCTTGATTTAATGTAGATGTTGCAGAGATGAGGACAAACTTGAATCTGTTCGACACCTGCTGTGTGACTGTTCGCCCTAACTGCTGGAAGAATGAGAACTCTTGGCAGTAACTACCTCACTGATCCTGGATGGGATGTCATGGTACATCTGAGATAAAACTCATTTCAAATACAAATACGAAACCGGGAATGTTAATAGTACTTCGACTCATTCGGATAAATGTCCAACGCCTGATCGACGTACTATGAGGGGAGGACGCTTCCTACGTCCAACCTTGGTCTTAGTCTTAGCGATGCACTGACTGTCTACCGCATCATGCTGATCGTCTGGGGATACCAGAATGAGGACTCTTCTCAATATTCATGAATCTGTGGGTGAATCAAGAACCTAAACTAAACAGTGTCCTAGAACTACACTCAGAGTTCCACAACACATCTTTCCTAGAAATCCTATTAAAACCAAATTCAAATTCCCCATCTCATTGCATCCACAAATGGGAACATGCATAACTCAAAAATCGCCTACAGCGACTATAGAAGTCCAGTCTCCACCAAATGCACTTCAAAACAAAGGATCAAAAGAAAAAAAAGAAAAAAACCTGCAATCCTTTGGTGCAACGGGATAAGAGGCACAAGTCGTGTATTCGTGGGCTGAAATTTAATTTCTCAAAAGGAATCTACAAATGGGGATTGCAGAGAGCTCGTCGTTCTTTCTTCAAAGAGTACCAGTCGTCCTTCATCAGATTTCAACTCACACGAAACCAACCAAACACAAAGAAGTAATTTCTCTCTCTTCTGCTGTGCACCTGCCCCATACCCATAAAACATATCGTGTGTCCATGCAAATGCAATTTGCACACGAAGTCCCCCCTGAAATGTATTCATTAATCGTGTGCACATGACTTTGTGATGACGACGGTCCCATATGCACAAGCCATTCCAGACAAATGTCCTTACGGTGTCGTCTCGTCAGATGAGTCCCCAGAAAAACGCTCACCTGCCTGCTTTTCTTTGTGTTACCAGCAGCGCTCTAGCGTTAGTATGTTGTACACCACACAAAGAGAGAGAGAGAGAGAGAGTGAGTGAGTGGAAAAAAAAAGCCAGAAAACGTTAAAAATCTTTGGTTACTTCCCTAACAAGTTGAAATCGCCTCGGCAGGACATCAACCCATTCTAGAATGTCGCCTTGCACTGGCGGCTTACCGTGCTATAGTCGTCATTATCCTTTGCGCCATTCTTGCTGTCCCATATCATCAAAAATCTTACTCTCTCTCACAGTGTCCCCAGCCTGGCGATGATGATGACGGCGACAACACCAACGACGACGAGAACGACAACGACGATGACGACGACGACTGCGACGTTGTACTTTCTAGTGCCATGTCTAGTGGGTCCTTGCCGACCGAGCTTTGCTACCTAAAACCTCTTCTATGCATGCACATACATGTGCACACTCACAGGACACCATACCGCCTCGTTGTACATTGCATATTCATATTTGGTCACATAAAGTGGTTAGTTGATTCTGGATCTGTGTACAGTTTAAGAGTTGTTAGACCAATGCACCGTAGAAGATGGGCTTTTGTGCAGCACTGCAGGCGAATCCCAAGAGTATCCTTGTGCACTGCTTTCATTCGCAATGTATTTCCGTTTCCTTTGAGCGAGTGTATGTGAAATAAAGATTCGAGTGCTGTTCAGTGTGAGAGAGAGCGTCATCGTTGGGCGCGCTATGGCACAGTGGGCGGCGAAAGAAAATTGCAATGATACAAGGACACAGAATTTGCCTCTGTGTTTGTGTAAGTGAAAAGCAATTTAATTTTGTACCTCAGGCTTAAGGTGGATTTAAAACAAAAAAGGAATTGAACATAAAAATGAACAAAATATTCGTCCATCAAGGCGTCATCTAATCAAACTGCACAGCCATTTGTTTGCACCAAAGGATAACGAAATTTAGAAACCAACTATACTTAGCTTAGAGCCTCTGGTGTGACGTAGAAGTTTGTCAACACGTTTCAGGCATTTTCTAAAATTAAGGATACATCCTCGACTGTTCTAAGGCGGTTTTGTATAGTAGTTAGGGTACACTCGTTCACATTTTATGGTTAAGATTATGTCCGAGGTTTGATTAAACAGAACAAACGTTCAGAACCATTGGTCTAGTCTCCTTCAAGGAAAAAAAAGAAGCCAGCTGTGTAGCCATTATGAGGGAGCAGATATCAAATTACAGCGCTGGATGCCCATTTAGACTTCTGACCTTTGCACGCATGAGTAAAAAAAAAAGAGCGACTTCCGCTTTAGAAGGACATCTGAAGATCCTGAACCAACTTAATCTGTCCTCCTTCTTATATGTACCGGCTCTTCAAAGCCGCTTCTCTTGGCACTAATCTGACTTATTTAAGGACAGTATACGTCCTAACTTCTAATAAGTTGCACGTCTAGGATGGACTACTACCATCCTCACAAGAATCCAACGTTTTCTGCACACTGGATATTTTTACAAAAGAAATGGGCCACAAGGCTCCTCTCGTTTACGACAAACCGGAAGATGCGGAGGGTACGTTATCGGACATAGTACCATTACCAGGATGTCTAACGTGACGGGGTTTTCCGACTACCTCCCCCCTTACTCAGATTTCAACCTAATCCTCAACTGAAAATGTTTGTCCAGAGAGAACTACACAAATACATGGTATCGCCGAGGCCTGCAGGAGCTTATCCACCCTGGAAAACAACGAGCGTATTGACATCTACATCGACAGTCAGGCAGCCATCAAAGTCACCATTACAACCAACTCAAGACTGGCCAATCAATGTAAAGGGGAACTCATATCCCTAAGCTCCAGGCACAGCATTATGCTTTGCTGGATCCCGGGACATATGAACTTCCAAGGAAACGAAAGTGTCGAGACCAGTCTCAGAATCAAATGACATCCCTACTACTCGGACCAACCGCCCATTAGTATTCTCTCCTCCAAGATCTCGACGGACTACAGCAACATCGCCAAAGCTACGTGGAGTGCATTCTCCTCTTGCCATGTTTCGAAGCTACTTTGGGTCCGATATAACGAAAAAATTACCACAAACCTCCTGTCACTCAATAGACCACATCAGCCACAACCCAATGGCGGCTCAGACCGATGCAGAGGCTACACCGACACTAAAGTGGAGGAACACTTAACGAACTTCCTCTGCGAATGCTCAGGTCTCAGCACAACCAGATACCAAACCTTTGGAAAGGCATTTTTGAAGCAACTCAAGGAACTATATAACAAACCCTCTAACCCTGCCTTCCTCATTTCATAACGAAAACGGGATGGTTCAAGACGACCATTCCATGGATTAACGAGTTGTAATAATTTCTGGGAAACACAATGGATCCGCTGAAATCCGAATGAGAGTTCAGTTACCCATTTACCCTACCCACCTACCCATCCACTTGATTTTAGTACGACTGTCAGTTTATGGCTCATGTAGGTATCTATGTCATAGATTCCTGAGTCAACTGTAAAAAGTGCGTGAACCGTGACTGAAAACACGAGAAAGCTCAACAGTGGGCACCGTGGCTTAGTCCGTTGGACTACGGAGCCAGGCACAATCCCTAGACAACACCTAGAAATTTTTTTCACGGCCGCACATCTCGCGAGCTTCGCAAATAAAAAATTAGCCTTTGGATATCGCCCTTCCATTCGTCTAAAAATATAACACACACACAACAAGAATGGCTGTGAGGATCTATGTCCTGGGTACCATTGACCCTTTGGACCAAAAATTCAAAAATTCTTGGCTTAGGCTCTGACCAAAATCAGTCTTGAAGAGAAGTAGACTTTGGTCAACGTTTTGTTATCATTCCGTCAGATGGGATATCCATAGCAGCAGAGCCGTCCCGCGAGGCCATTAAAAAACCAGAGCCGCGGATACATTTACATACAAAGTATCAGGAGGATGTACATCCAGAAGTTCATTGAGACCGAGAGAGCCTGTTATTTGAAAATTGGTCCGAAAGTCGGTCGGATGTGTACTTATATCTGTGTAGTACCCTTCCGGTAAAAAAAGCAACGCTTTGACGCTGACAAGCCACATGTCTTGTCAAGGATGCTACCCGTACACATATGTACATGAGGAAGTTTTCTAGTGTATTATGACCGACTTTTGACGCTATCCAGACCTAGCTTTGATTTGTTCCTTACTTACCTTAATCGTCTGAAATCTGTTCAGCTGTCAAAAAGTTTAAGATGATCCTGTCATGAAGGATCAAGTGAGGATTAGTACATAAGCATTGACTAATGGCGTGTATGTATTGGAGTAGATCGGAAAGAATGGGAGTTAAGACGTCAGCTCTCTTTCGAAGTAAGGCCAGACCCAGTTTTTCGCAAATAGAAATGCACTTGTTGCGGTAATGGCTTCCCAGATGGATACGACGGAAATGTTGTCGGAAAAACTTTTAAAAGACTGTGTTTACACCTCCTTATGTTTATTTTGGGGTCATGTCTGGAAAGGGTTGTAGTAGAGATCTTCTCAGTCCAGGTCCACGCCGCAGAGGCATGAAGTATGTATGTACATATGTCAGGACTGAATAAGGCAGCTCTTGGTTGTTATGAGTTCTCGGGTTATTTTTGGTCACGTTTCCATAGACGGGAAGGTGACCTCAAACAACTTGCTATGTGAAGCTGTATTTAACTGGCTGTAGTTCGAGTGGCCTGGAGAGGCTTGTTGGTTGAGACCCAGGCCCATCCCGGACTATAGCCCAAAAGGTATCTGGAAAAAGATTACCAGTCGATCTAAGTGTGAATAACCTGAGTGAGCACTAATTCATCGAAAAGGTCAAGAGAATAGTGCAAAACTGACGAGATTTTGCAGATAATGGTTGCCAGTCAGTCGCAAGTATTAGTGTCTCCATCCTGGTCAGTCCAGAATCCGTATCCGCAAACCATCCCTAGAAAGCTTACGCAGAACCTTAATGATGACGTTTCCAATGCTTTTGATGAATAATCTCGAGATGGCGACAAGAGGAATCACATTTAGACCTCAAAGAGTTCTCCATCACTATACACCCTTCCCTAACCACACCTATCGCGCTGGCAGAAGGACCCAGAATGATGAGACTAAGCCTGCTTCGAGACTGAAGCTACTTCCCTTTGCAAGGAATTACAACAGGCAATCGCCTTCCATTTTACCAGGAAATGTTAGTTTGTTATGCGTTATGCGCATCCAATACAAACACGGGCGACCTGCAACAATTCAATCTGCCAGAAAATTCCGTGCGAAATCAAAACTGTCATACAAAACAATTCAAAATGGCCGATCCTTACGGATTTCGCATATGAACACACATTAATAGAACACAACCCGCCATCACCGTTGTCGTCGTCATCATCGGAATAGCAGGACAAAGGCACTTCTTGCCATAACTAAAATCTCTCCACAAAACAAAAGGTCCTATTCAATTATTCGCAAAGAAATTAACGCTTATCCTGCATGCATATGCAGCAGGAGCAGAGAGCCATCCACAACCACCATTTCCACCAGTCAGCCAGCCAGCCAGCCATCC
Source organism: Xylota segnis (assembly GCA_963583995.1). Lineage (NCBI taxonomy): Eukaryota > Metazoa > Arthropoda > Insecta > Diptera > Syrphidae > Xylota > Xylota segnis. Next base: position 41,330,559 of record OY757237.1, read on the forward strand.
AGCCAGCCAGCCAGCTAGCAGTAGAAGCACAAGCAGAACAAGCAGCACAACAATAACCCCTAAGAAGAGAGTTCGCAGGACAAAAAAGGAACAAGGCGGACTAACACAATGGCGTAAGTCCGCACGCTGGGCCAATCTCACAATGTGGTAGGTGGTATTTGGCGTTGGCATTAACCCTTTTCATTTCTGTCCTTTCCAGTGACTACACCATCGAAACCCACCCCGTCGATGTCCTTTGACCATTCGAGAGTGAATTTAACCCTTTGTTTTCAATACGCCTTTGCTTGGCAGCACAGACATATGACACAGTACACTTGTGTGTGATTATTTTCGAGAGCCCACAGCCAGGAGAAGCAATTGAGAGATTGGGCGCTGCCTGCCGGTACCAGGAGAGAGGCATATGCTTTCTTTTGTTTCACGCAAAAGGAGCCACAGCCACCATTAGCTATTATATTGTGCGAGCGAACAAATTCCCTGGCTTGTCCTGTGGATATGTGTTGGCATCGGGATACGATTGAAGCCATGCAGCGCGTACACAACAACGTACGTGTCACAAAAATAAGCTCAAAGTTATGAAAAAGAAAAACGCACACACAACAGATCAGCCCCGCAACCGCCCGGCCACATCGACTGTCACGTCCTTTTTCGCAAAACACTGTATTAATGGGTGTGAGGAGCTCTTTCAAACCAAAGGGTGTCCTTGTCAACGACGGAGATGTGTGGACGACTGGTTAATCGCCTATACTCGTCGCATACACATATTGTACGCGCTGCGGCCTTTAAGGCACGGCGAGAAGTCCTCTGCTAATTATTAATATCCTTCCTAGGAGGCGAGGCGGCGAGCAACTTCGACTTGTGGTTGTGTCTTGCCAATCTGACACATTGATTGATGATTTTGTACGTTTCCGTACCTGTTTTGGGCTTGTGCTCTGTGCTCTGTGCTCTGTGCTGTGTGTGGTAGCGAAGGATATTATTTTAAATTTGGATCTGCATGCGGAAATTTGGGAAATACCAAGTTATGGCCGTGGAAATTAAAAACGCCCCTGGGTTAATTGGAAAATTTCTGCGAATTTTCCTTGCGACTGGAGTTGGTAGTTACGAGATTTAAAAATAATCGGATGATGGGCGGCTGCCCAGGACTTGTGCTGCTGTTTTGTATATTTTAAGATCAACTTTAAGTACGTTGCAATGGTCCAGGTAGACATCTGAAGGATGTACAGACTTTAAAGCCTGTTTCGAATGCATTGCCATGTAGTGGCTGGAAAGAACTACTCATCTCTGGACAAAGGTGGAAGAATTTTAGAAACTTTTGCAAGTTCGAAAAGTCAAAGGCCTTCTTACTCATGGTTTAGAATGCTCCCTGGCGGCATGAACCTATTTCTTGACAAAGAATTACAAAGCTCCCATCGTAGATCCATTGTTAAGGAGACTAGTCTGAGACTGTTTAGAATGCTCCCTGACGGCATGAACCTATTTCTTGACAAAGAATTACAAAGCTCCCATCGCACATCCATTGTTAATGCGACTAGTCTGAGACTGTTTAGAATGCTCCCTGCCGGCACGAACCTGTTTCTTGACAAAGAATTACAAAGCTCCCATCGTAGATCCGCTGTTAATGAGACTAGTCTGAGACTGTTTAGAATGCTCCCTGGCGGCATGAACCTGTTTCTTGACAAAGAATTACAAAGCTCCCATCGTAGATCCATTGTTAATGAGACTAGTCTGAGACTGTTTAGAATGCTCCCTGGCGGCATGAACCTTTTTCTTAATAAAGAATTACAAAGCTCCAATCGTAGATCCATTGTTAAGGAGACTAGTCTAAAACTGTTTAGAATGCTCCCTGGCGGCATGAACCTGTTTCTTGACAAAGAATTACAAAGCTCCCATCGTAGATCCATTGTTAATGAGACTAGTCTGAGACTGTTTAGAATGCTCCCTGGCGGCATGAACCTATTTCTTGACGAAGAATTACAAAGCTCCCATCGTAGATCCATTGTTAATGAGACTAGTCTGTCGTAAGGAGTGCTATGTAGGTCCTGTAAAAGGTTATAAGTAGGAACTATTATTATTAGCTTACTGTGTTTCGAATACAAACCATTCTGTCGGCATCGATTTGTCAGGCAGTGCTTCGTGTTGTGTCCTATGATAACTCCTTTGAGGGGTTTTCTTTTTTTGAGTAAAGACCACGTTTTTCTCGTTGAAGCACATATATACCTAGATAGTTCCAAGTTGATTGTCACGCCTCTGCAAGTCAGTTCATCAGTCCTTTTATTCACACAGCTGAGTCCTACCTTATGCTGCCTTTCAAGAACTTTACCAGGTATTGCCTTCATCTCATTCTCAAGGTCAGATTCTGTCGCTGCAAGGGGATCTGGTAAACGCTAATTTGGATCAGGAGTCTGACTGATTTATGTACATGGTATGTCCAGCATATACACCAATGTCTATGTTGGGCCTTTGCACCCAATGTCCATTTTAGTGTGCCCTAATGCATTTGGCCTTCAGTTATCCCATTGAGTTATCCTTAGAAACAAGCAAACTGTGAGCTGTCGATTTCTGTTAAAAAAGAGCCTAGCAGGGATAACCTCTAGCGCTGCTTCTGATTGCACTGGTACTACCAATGGACGCTGGTCTTTGTACTTTGGTGATGACCTTTAGGTTGGTTGCCTTGCTGGCTACTTACTACTAAATGTACAAGCCTGCCACAAACAAGGCCATCAAAAGGACTCCTGACAATAATCCAGCTACTATCATAGCTGATGCTGACTTCTTGGATAGTAGTTTAGTTAACTTCTATACACAGGGGTTTAAGATCGGAAGTAGTGTGTATTGTCATGTCTTCTTTAAAAGAAACTCAATCTGAGGATCGATTTCACCTTTTTGGATCCAAGGAAGGCTCGTTCTGGTTGAAATATCTTGCATAGATGCTAAGAAAAATACTTGGCGCAACAGGTCGATGGGACCCAAGGCCTAGCCACGAATGGAAGGGGCCTACTGTTTTAATACCGTGTCCGAAGGGCAATTTGTTATTTGAGAAGCTTTCTCGAGACAGTTGTACTCTCGGATGTTTGTCAGACGCTCGCTAGAGGTGGGGCCGTGAGAAACTTTTAGGTGTTCCCCGACTGGGATTCGAACCTCGAACGCCTTGGTCCATAGTCCAACGCACTAACCACAGACAGACAGTTAAGTGGGAATCGAGGCAATTCCGTCTTTAAAGTGCCACTTGTCTTTGCTGAGAGTAATAGTTTGTAATCATCAGTGTACTCAGGAAATTATTTGTTTCATAATTACATCTTGAACTCAATTTGTGGAAATGTCACTATTACATGGTCCTTTACAAGGACTCCAGTATGTCATCAATCAAAGAACATGTCCAACATTTTAGTTAACCCTTTGCCCTTCACAACAGTAACTGAGAAAATTGGTTTCCTTTTTATAAAATTCATGTCCTCCAGTGTCCAAATATTTCCACACCGTAGAGGTAGTCTAGAAAGCAGAGTTCAAGACATGACACTACAGAGCAAACTCGTGCGGTGTTTCTTTTATGCAAGGATTCCGGTAAAACTAGTATTTTCCCCCTTTTTCCGATTAGCACCAGATTCCATAAGGAAGAACTATTTTAAAGGGTTCCGTGAACGACTAATTAATCACTCATTCGGATATTGAAATATGATTTGGTTAACTTAAGAGATACATACGTATGTACACACATTGAATGCGTGTGATAGATCCTTTCAATTTGAATAAGGCTGCTTTAATTTTTATCTGTCTGAGTGTGAGCTGGGAACCACATAAGAGTCAAAGGGTTTAGCTTGACGGACGATTTTGAATTCTGTTTCCAGTTTTGAGGGCATTCGTAGAAATTCCACTACATCCCAGTCCAGGCTCAGACTCTGGACGAGCCAGTGCTAAACTCAAAGAACGTCGATTCTAAACTTACACAGGAGCTGAAATTCCGCTGTTTTACCATCAAATGGCATATGCATGGAGCCAGGTTAGGATTTCAGTGCGAATGATTCGAAACTCCACTCCGTCTACGACAGAAAAAAAAAAGAAAGTCCATGACAAAAGTAGGGAGACGGCAGGAAGGAAAAAAGGATGAAGGGAGATGAAAGAAAACAAATTTGGGAGGTGAATGGAACATCTAGACGAAAACCATGCCTATGACCAGTTAAAATAAGCCGTTTTTTTAGTTTAGTGCACAAGGCAGCTCTGGATAATACTTCCGAGAAATCCCCCTTACCAAACAATGGTGGAAGTCATATATGTACATATGTATATCCAGAGAGTCTTTATCAATGATAATCCTCATGTCTTACCAAAAGCACCTTTAAACTGTTAGACAGTTGAGAGATCCTTCGATATCTTCGACAGATATTTCATCATTCCCAGATATTTTGATTCTTCAAAGATGTGGATACTGACACCTTTTAGCATTGGCTGAGTCAGACCGTTCACAATCCTGCTTCCTGTGAAGAGAAAGACATCATTTTGACCGAAATGCCATTCCTAGTGCACCATCGATGTGCGCTGTACGTTGTGCCATAGCACACCACAGAAGGATTCGCAGAAATGGTTTAGCAATGATTGGGTTTTATTGTGTTTCCAACTATTGATGTCCTTTGGTTTCGTGACCTTGCTATTTCTATCCTCATTATTTTTTAGCGCAGACACAATGACGTAACATCGGTGCATTTTTTGGATCACGTTTGTCCAAGCCTCTGTTTTCTTACTTGAGAGGACACAGTATACATAATTTTGATTCTCCCTTTCCGCTGATGGAGCTCAGCTTATCCTGTCCTTAACGCTGCTCTGTATAACGTTCACATGACGCTGTTTGCCAGTGCAAAGGCTGTATGAAACAATAGATAACTGATTGGTAGGTTAGGTTAGACTAGGTAAGTGGGTAGGCGACTAGATAAATATTACATCGCCATACTCAGGTCAGTACAGACCCATTGTGATACCCATAGGGGAAAAAGTCCCTTGCCCATTGGTAAACCCTAGTACTGAATTGTTTCTTGTGGATCACCAAACCATCCTGTGGTTTTGATGAATTTAAAGATTCCACTGATTGGTCTATTTGCTAATTCTTCAAGATCACAGAAATTTGAACCTAAGGTGGATAAGCCCAGGGCAGTGACAGAAAAAGTATCCTCATTAGCTTCCTCGTCTCCACATCCCCGACATAAATCTTCATCCGGGAGTCTTAGCTTTCTCATGTGTTACCGAAGAGAGTTAGAAAGGGACTTCCTATCCTTTAGCATAATTCGGTCGGTCCTATTCTTGTCAAAGCAAAGCCAAAGCCTTCTGGTGATCACACAGGTGTCCAGGGAGGTTTATCTACTATTGGCCTCACTTCTGGCCAAAATCCATGCCTTTTGCTTCAATGTGCAAGGCGGGATGAACACAGAGGTGCCTACCTGTTGCGATGTAGATTTAGAGTCTCTTCTTGCCAGTTCGTCTGCCTTCTCATTACCTGAAATACCTTCGTGTCCAGGGACCCAGCAGAGTGCAACCTTGCGCTGAGTTCCAAGAACCCTGAGTTCTTCGCGACAACACTTCACAGTTATCGCTTTTATTACCGCCTGGCTGTCGATGAAAAAGGTGATACCTTCCGGTGGTATTGCCTTCATCGCAGTCTCACGGGGAGGTATTGTCATTGCCAGGACTTCCGCTTGCAAAACACTGCTACGGTTCGGGAGGCGGACTGATCTAGATATCCCCAGCGGTTCAGAAAAAATGCCAGACCCTGCGCCTACATCCATCTTAGATCCATCTTGCATAGATAGAGATGGAACGTGTGTTGGCAGGCCGACCATCCATCCATTCTTCCCTGCTTGGGAACGAGATAGTAAGTGGTCTATCAAAATCTTGGAACTGAGTGAGGTAATCCGTAGTATAGACTTTTCCTAGATATTTTTCCAGGATCATGGAATGACTGACTTATTCTTAGGGCACTTATAGCTGCCGTGGTTTTAACAAAAATGCCCAGCGGTAGAAGATTGAGGATAGCCTCTAGTCCTGCAGTCGGTGTTGTTCTCATGACACTTGTGGTGCCAATGCAGGCCAATCTCTGGATCCTCGTGAGGGCCGCTAAGTTGGTGGACTTGCTGGCCACCATACAAGACAACCATACGCCAGAATAGGTCTTACTATCGCCGTATACATCCATAGAATAATTTTAGGTTTTGGACCCCAGTTCTTTCCAAATATTCTAGTTCTAGTTCTCCAGTTCATTTTTTTTTTGGTAACTGGTATTTGTGCAACTGATAGTTCATACAATTGCATCAGTGGTCGTAGTTACAATTTACTTTTCTTACTAAGAAAAGAAAAAATAGCAAGTGTTCCATTCAAACACAATGAGTTGAGTCATTGAAAATTAATTATAACCAGTCAATCAAAGACTACCATCAGTGCCATCTACCAGAGAACTCTTGAACTCAACTGAATTATGAAATTTCATATTTTCATACAACTTTGTTAAGAGAGCAAGTGTTGCTCTCTTTAGAGTTACCACAACCAATTGGTTGCAAACGAACTAAACAAAGCAACCCTCGTCTCTCTTTCAGAAAGCCGTTGGCATGAAATTTCCTAGACTTGACCTGTTTTAAGAGCATAACCGTGGAAATGGAAGAGAATATTTAGTTTTAAGCGGCACTGAGTGCGTCGAACATGTTTGTTAATGGCACATGTTTGACAAAGAGAAAGAAGTGTGACCCCGTGATTTGGTTATTGCATTGAATTATGAAGGAATTAGAATATGTGTGCACATAGCTAGGTAGGTAGACAATGTACCTACAAATGTACATACTGTTCCTAAACATGAATTTCTGTTTGCAAGAATGTTGAGACTTTGAATGAAGCATTGTTAGGGTTCTGAGTACTTACCTGGGGAAAGTATTCAATTTGAAAATCGTGTTTGATAAGCAAATCGTGAAACTCAACAGTGTCACGTGAATGTACTGCTCGGATACCACATCGGATACTACCCTCGTCTTAACGTGAAATCTACGAGGAATCGGTTCCTTATTCAGCTCGAGCTTAAAAATAAAGGGTTTCTCAATAAGGACATAACAATTTTGTATTTAAATAAAATCAGGAGTAGTTGAGATATCGGGATGAAATGTACTCCAGCTGCAGTACAGATGTTATATTTAAGTATGGAATTAGATTTCGTTCATATAACCACTCTGAGCATGTGTTCAGGTATTGATTCTTGGAGCTAATTTTCACCACTCTTCCTTCTGAGCTCCCCCAACGTTATTGGTTTGTTGGGATACACGAAAGGCTTAACGTGGCCAATATATGATCTCCGAACTTCGCCTTCAATAGATCAATTGTTTGGCCAGATATGTATGTGATATGTGGCACCAATAACGAATATTTTGGTCATAAACAAAACCATTAAGCCAAAATGAGCTTAATCGGTGAAGGTGATCTTCCGATGAATTCCAGGTTTTTCTTTCAAACTTTTGCAGAGCCCAATCGGAAAGTTTAGGGTTTCAAATAATCAACCGACTTCAGTACTTCTTAACTAAGAGATTCTTAATTCCCCAAACAGTGTGGAATCGCCTGATTTCGGTCTTATTGAACTGAAGCGCTTACGGCTGCAACAGTTTTGGTACTTCCCCCGATGCGTTGTCTCACTGGTACAGGACCAATCAATAGTGCATACGATGACGCGAATTTATCCACTGTAGGACGCACAGTATGCCTGGTGGTATTTTGATAGTAATAGTACTCAATCCAAAGGGTATTTTAGGTTTGATACATTCATGAAATAGAACCAATAACGTATACATATTCGTGATCAGCATCGGTCCTGTTTTTGGGCCTTAAATTTTGAGCTAGTATGATGAGACAGAGATAGCACACTGCCACGCCTACTTCATATATTTAGGCATTCAAATTCTCCACACTTCGTCCATACATTTTCCTTAGACACGCCCACTTCTTGGAGGCGTTTTTACAAAACAGAAATCAGTCAGTACACGTTCAAAGATATCGCAGTTATTCAATAAGTAAACTCAATGTGGACACGCCCACCTTAGACATGGTATCATACGACCGGTTCTAGATGGATTTCTGGCTTTTCTCCAATAATAAGTAAGATACAGACTTCTGTATCCGATGCAGTTCTTTTGAAACTTTGACACTGTAACCAACCGGAAACCGCGGGCCGTCCAAGATTTTCTGATCTGTACCTCCTCGATCAGACGAAAACGTATTCAGCTTACACTTCTCCAACTTTAAGTCGCTAAAGTGTGTGTTAACTCGCGTTTTCGACATGTGTTAGACAATGAATTACAAACTCGCTCCTTTCGAATGTCCTTTAAGTAATTTTTTTCCCTATCCCGAAACCGTCTATACCACAGCAGTCATTAAATGTGTATACATTTCACTCAGATGGCATTTCAAAGTTCGTAGACTCTCCCATGGTTATCTGAACGTTTTTTTCTTTTTCTATTAGCCAAAGAGTCTCAACTAAATAAGAAAGTAGATTCCACCTAGTATATTTGCCATTTGTGAATTTTTGTCCTTAACATCTGTACGAGACGACTTTAATCGGAAAACGAAAATCAGGTGAGCGTAAAACTCACGGTGAAGTGCGTCCATGGAGAGAGCAAGGCACAAAATAAGAAGAACTTGGGGGGGCGGTTGAGATGCTACCGAATGGCAATGGCAACATATTCTTCTTCGTCCTTTTTTCGACACAGGAATTTCGTAAAATTGAACAAACATGGATACATCCTTTGAAGATGTATACGTGGAATGGGCACCCCCTACCCAAGCTATACTACAACTATCCACATCCAACACACATAGTCGAAATATAAATGAAGGTACGATGTGTTCTTCCGCGCGACCATTCCATCCCCCCTCCCTCATAACTCCTTGACGCAGGTGGAATGTTGATATTTACTTTGAGTCTATAAAAAGTTGGCAAAACCCAACGTCCTTACGTTGGAAACGAAAAAGGACCAAAACGCAAAAGTAAAGCAGAAGAAGAAGAAGAAAAAAAAAAATTAAACGAAGAAATCCCTTATTATCTCTCTAACGATATGTGTTCCATATGTATCCACTAGTGCGTTCACAAATATTTATTTAAGGACGAAGGAGGACGACTCACATCTTTTTAGTGGTGTGCCTGCGCCACCGTTGTTGGACGTTCCATGGCACTTTCTTTGCGGGTAAAATCACAAAGGACTCAGACACAGGACTTGGGCTCTAATAAACCGCAAGCCGATTCTATTTGTGTCCTTCTTGTACTTCCTTAACCACTCTTTAAGTGTTTGTTCTAGCCATTCGTATTTATTCGCCTTGCGTTAGCCCCAAGGTAGAGAGAGGTCTACGTGTGTTTGTGTGTGTGTGTGTGTGTGTGTGTGTGTACATATCCTGAGCCATAAATATAAAATGCTTTGGTGATTCGTCGGTTTGTGGATGTGTCTTCTGCCGGCGCTACCGGGTGTGGGCGCCTTGGTACACATCAATGTAGTATCCTGGCCAGGTGCTGGGGTGGGTGATGAACTTTTAGGATTGATTTTGCTAACCAAGGATGTTGATTCGAACAAAAGCTCACTTGTTCCTGTCTTGTTAGTTAGTTTTCGGTCTACTTATTTTATTGCCTTCCACTCTGTTGTCGCTGTCCCCTGATGTTTTGTGCTCTCTCTTCTTCGGGAGCAAACAATTTTGTCGTCCGGTAGAACTTGTGTTTCGAAGGAATTTCGGTCACCCGCACATTTATTTTTGGGAAACATCTCTCGACCTGGCATTCATGGGTTGTGTGTGTGGCCCGAGGGTGGGGACGATGCTTTATCTTGGTCATTCGCCAGAGTACCTATCTTCGAGGACTGAAGACAAATCGATAGAGATACATAGATACACAAAGTGTACCTGGTCTGTTGGAGTGTGGTGTGGCAAAGGGAAAGGAAGTTAGTTTCCAATTATTTCCTATTGGACATGGATGCCTTTTGAGAATTCAATCAGAGCGATTTTGGGGGCATTATTGTGCAAAACACGTTTCATTCGAATTTGAATGTGTCAACTGTCCTTTGGACTTGCGGGTGGAATGATGGCTTGCATTGTGGTGCTATTTTAGGTACACATTAGGGGGAAGTTATTAAAGTTTGTTGACACCGAGGGGATGACGTACGTTGTATGATATCTGCCAGCTGAAAAGTTTTCCTTGACTTTAATTGATGTCCGTTTGGACGTATTTATTTAAAAAAATGTTCAGTTTGTCAAGAAGGATTGTGACTTGACTTTAAGTTTGCCCCTAGTTTCGACTGATAACTCAAGACACAACTACCTCTCATCACCGAAATGAAAATAGTCACGAAATTCACTCTAAAGTTGGGTTGGAAAGTTCATATGTTTGGATTAACGACTGTCCAAACGAACGTATGTACATAGACATGTGGAAGTGTAACTACCCTACCCTTGGATGGCATTTCATCCCCTACCAGTAGTTTCGTAGTTGAATTGCGAAATCGCATCTACCTGAATCGGCTTCGGGTTGGTTGACATCGATTCTTATTAGAAACGGGCGAGGCTTAATAATTCGTGGAGGGTTCCTGTATGTTTTGTTTTTATGTTGGTAATACTGACGAAAACTATTTGATACTTTATTTCTTTCGGAGAATGTGTTCTGTCTATTGTCAGACGTGTTCAAGTTTCAAATAGCTAATGTTTTACTACAAGCGAACAGTTGATAAACGTTTGAGAGTATCAGTTGTTTTGAGTCTCTATTTTTAACGTATTTCCTTCATCCTTTTCAAAATTGTTGGATGGAAAATTAGTAGGAAACAGTGTAATGCTCTCTTCATATGAAAGAAACAAGTGGAAGGTCTGAAGTCAGAAGCAATGCGCTGGCTGGACATCGTATTAGTCCATATTCCCTACTCAAATCTGGAGCAATAGTCTGGTGGAAAGCAACTAGTAAAAACCACAGTGGGGAAGAACGACTGTTGGATCCAGCTGATATATTACTGCTACCACTGACGAGTGAGGCTTTCAAATTTTGATTCTCAGACAAAACCAAACATTCATGAGTCGGTAAAAGCAACATTCAACATTGCTATGACTTTTGCTATATAAAAATTTAGGAGGTTACTCAATATGAATCAAACATGTTGAAATAGTGATAATTCACTACAAAAACGGTGTAAAGTCGCCATCAAGCGCCTTCATGTACAGCTGTAGTAAATTCAATCGAAAAATTTGAACATCTCGGAAGGTAAGTGATGTCCATCCAACTCATGGTCATCCAGCAAGGTCCGGTGATAATATCGTCTCCTTAGCTGAGAGAGTGTGCCTGAAAACCGAGATGTATCCATTTCAAGACTATCACAGGAATGGGACCTATCCGCAACCCGTTAGCATCCCATTTTGCATAAAGATCCTGGTTTACATTGTAAGGTTCAGTTGGCACAAAAATTTAAGCTGCGCAACTCTGTGCAGGATATGAACCAACAAGTTTTTTTTACGCAAAAAGTGATGAGACTCATTTTCATTTGTCTGGATACGTCCTCGAACAAAGCTGTCACATCTGAGGGCCGGTAAACACAAGAAAAATAGTGGAACAACCTCTCCATCCACAACGAGTGAGATTTTGGGCTGACGGTGTCATTGGCACATAATTTTTCAAAAATGATGCCTGTGCGACTTCAGTGAATGTATTGACTGACTTTTTTTTTGGCTGAAACATGAACAGTGTTTATTTTATAAGGATAAGTACAGTGGAGGTTAATATTTGCCACAAACTATATTCCATTACTCACCTCATTGATTGTACTTTAACCTAAAATACAAATACCATAATTTTGCATTTGAATATTGCATGTTTCTATTAACTTTAGGTGACACCTCTTTCTTGGATGACCCCTCATAATTATCATTTAAAAAAAATTCAAAGGATATAAAGGGTTTTTCAATAAAGCCACAACAATTTTGAACTTTAATACAAAAGCGCCTTTAAATATGCTTATTCCAATTCCGTGCCTCCAAACAGACTGTGCGGGCTATAGTGGATAAACTCGCGTCAACATGTTCACTATTGAATGCTCCTGCGCCAGTGAGACAACGCATCCGGGGAAGTACCGAAAATATCGTAAGTACTTCACTTCAGTAGGACTCAGGTGATTCCACGCTGTTCAGGGGAATTGGGAATCCCTTAGTCCTTCCTGGCATACACCCTTACAAGAACTTAACCTAAACTCAAGAACTGTAATTGAACTTCTTCAATTGGCCTCTAAAAAAGTTTAAAGAAAACTCTGAATTTGAAAGCAAGATCATTTGGCTTAGTGGCTATGTTAAACAAAATATGCGATATTGGTCAGCAACAAATCCACTCACCAACTAGATGGTGGCACATGTCACACAGCTGGTCAAACAATTCATCCATTGACGGGGAAGTTCGGAGATGGTATAACCTTGAGCAATGGTCCGCTCGAATTGCCACGTTAAGTCTTTAGTTTGTCCCAACAAGCGAACAACGTTAAAGGAGCTCAGAAACATTGCTAAACTTCCGGCCAATATGTGTGGAAAAGTGGTGAAAATTTTCTCCAAAGGATCAATCTCCGTAAACGTGCTCGGGGTGATCGTGTGAACGAAATCAAGTTCCGTAGTTAAATGTAACATCTGTACTGCACTTGGAATAAATTTCATCTCGATATTTCAAATAATTTGCGTTTTGTTTAAATTCGAAATTGTTATGTCCTTAAAGAAAAACACTTAATGTTGCTTTTTCACATTTCTCCTTGTATTGGTATACATTTATTTATTTTGAAACTCTGCAACTCTTAAATGGATCCTTTAACTGCATATAACAATCGCGGACTTTTCTTTCCTAAGTCAGTTCTTTTTGCCCTAGAATCAGACCACAGAACAATGTTTTTCGCTGACAAGGAGAATTCAACCAAATCTTGGCTGGATTCAGTTTTACCATCTAAACTTTACAAGAGCTTCGCTGTATGTAGTTCTTGACAAACGAAGAAGAAGTCGTTTCAGTCGGATCTCTTGACTGTCGAGCTTCATTAGATCAATCTATGAAGTCCCTCAAGAAAGCCACTTTGGTCCAGTAATATTCATCTTGACAGTTGGTGGTATTGACTGTGTCATCGAAGATACAAGGCAATACATAACTCAAAGGGGAGACTTCAATGAAAGAAAACCAGATTGATTGACGATCAGCAAGGAAACAAGGAGCAGGTGTTGAACTTCTACAACAAAAAAAAACTTCAAAAGAAAGATCCTTCCAACGCCTTCGGGTATATCAACCAACGTTTCTATTAAAAAAAGGAGATAAAAAAACAAGAACAAAAAACAACACTGACGAAGTAATCCCAAACCGGGATGGCTGTTGGTATCTTCAAATGTAAAACCACGGAATCATAACCTCACCGTCAAGTAAAGAAGAGAACTTCCTCCAAAATTCGATACCATGGTCAGTGAAGGACGAATGGAGTAGAAAATTTAACTCCGAACTCCGATGTGGATTCGATCAAGGATCAAGCACTCACGAATGGCAGGATATTGGGTCTGACGAACTGGCACAAGCTTGGTTTAATGAATTCTTTTACTAAGAACTCCTGAACTAAGTTCCTAGTTCCTGAACGGATACAAGATCATCTTTATCCTGTTAGTCAGGATACCTACATTTTACGTACAAGTCTGTTGCGTCCTTAAATCCTCCACATCACATGGAAAAAAAAGTCCCAAAACAAATTTAAAAATTACAATCGACACATTTATTGCTTTCGCAACGCCTCCATGTCCTCCATATCCTCGCCATACCATCGGTAATGTTCAAATGTCTATGAATAACGTCGAACACACATGTGAGCCGTGAACAAAAATTTCACGCAAATTTATTTAAGGTCATCGAGCTGTGTGCCGGCACAGAGCGTAATTTAAAGTGCATCTCAGTTGGATAAGTAAACATTCGAATTATGTGTGTGCTGGGTAACAGCAGGATGCCCGTCCGCAAAAAACATGCCCTTCCAGACATACACACGAAGGAGTAATAATTCATTCGATATCTCATGTCCTTGTCTCGTGCACTCCTGCCGACGACCGAAAATCGAAAGGTAAAATATTGATTGAACCGAATCGATTTGAAAATCGAATTTTTCGTTTTAATTTTATAACGGCGTCGAAGGATAATGGCATGACAGGGTTAAAAATTGGTTAAAAGGGAAGGAGTCTCACCCTTTTCGGGGTTTTTTTTTTTTTTTTTTGTTTCGATTCTGTGTGTGGATGTCAAAGCATGTCCTCTGTGTGAAGTCAAATGCAACTTTGGGAATTGTTTGGATTTTGATTTATTTACTGGTGCTCCAGATATCTGTCCGCGTTATCCTGTATTATCCTCGATTTTTGGTTTTGTTTACCCCTTTTTTTTTTTTGCACATGCAGTGAATCATTGGTTAATCCACTTCTTTGGAGTTGCCTTTGTGAATGGTTTTGCAATTTTTATTTTATTTTAAATGCAACGCAACATTACTCTCCTGGAAGAGTGCAAGGATACAGCATTGTTTTGTGAATTCATTCCTTCCAGCGAGATGTCCCGCACAATAAAAGGACAAAAAGAAAAATTGAATATCTTTAAAAAGTAATTTCAGTTCATGGCCTTGTTAATGGCGGCATCAGTGGTGGCGATCCTTTTTGTATCTACAATTTAAAGGATAATAAAAGCATGTGGTATGTATCCATCAAGTAGGTCCCATGGGCAGCATTTGCCACCCCATTTTCAGATAGTAATATACGATGAAGATCTACCTTCTTTTTTTTTTTTTTTTTTGTCTCGTTTACTTTGGTTCTCATCCTTTTGCCGTTTGCCGTTTGACTTACCACTTGGATTTCCCTGGATACATGGTCCGTTTTTTGAGATAGAGACCATCAAGGGCGGCATTAACTTGTTGGCCGTATTTTGTTCGGAATTACTACTATTCGAGATGTATTTTTGTTTATATAGCAGATAAGTGGGACGCGTTGGGTAATCATTACTTTATGCGAAGGACAAAGGATGAGATAATAAAACGAAGGTAGGACATTAAAATATAAACTGAATGCGTTGTAGGGGTAACACGACAATTCATTGTTGATAGGTGAGCAAGATTGACTATAAAATGGTGGGCGGACCCTTTTACTCAGCACTGGACAGTGTTCTAAAATTTAGTCCTCCGTTGTCCTGATACTTAAACAGCATGGCAATCCGATTTTCTAATATAAAGTGAATCAGAATACAGAAAGCCTTCGAATACAGGGATCTGCTAGAAGTCAGTTCACAGATTTGGAAAAAGCCTTCTGTAAAGCGCTGAGGTTGGATTCTAGACAGAAAAAACTCAAGAGGATCTGGACATCGATACTGGTAAGTTTTTATCCTTCTGAGGCTTACCACACCGACCGCAGCTCTTCAAACCTAGGACTAAGCCCTCTAGACCTACATCTAAAGGAAACAGCTGTAAGGAGTGCCCTAACCTTGAAGCAATCTAACTTGTAGAAATAGGGACACCTGGGCACAGAGACAGATTACACCATTCCACGACTTCAGCTTAATCGTTAAAATAAGAGAGGATTGGACCAACGCCAGGGCCACTAAATATCTTAATTTTCACTGACGAAGGAGTCGGCTCTGGTATGTCTAAATTGACATTCAAGCCGGCATGCAGGCTCTCTCATCCAAAGTCGTCAAATCAAAACTAGTTAAACGTTGCCGTGAAGAACTTACATTACTCACGGCAAACCATACGTGTTCCTTTGGGTCCCAGAACACGGCGGCATTCAAGGGAACCAATTGGAGGATGAATTAGTAAAAAAGGGGTCTGAACAGAGCCTGGCAATGGCCGCTTCCAGCTCTTGTTAAATGCAACATAGAGAGGACCTTGGTAGGACTGACTAACGAGAGGTGGAACGCACTGTCGTGTCTCCAGAAAACTCTGGGCAACTTAGCACTCTTCACGGGGATCATTATCGGCATTCGGTAGAAACTGATGAATTCTGCCGAAGCTGTGTAGGACACAAATGTAGTAGAGTCTACTTTCACTTCCTTTGCGAATGCCCAATCCTGTGCAGAACTAGAAAAGCGGCCTTCGGCGAATACGAGTTCGAAGTCTTGGGCCTGGGCCACCATCAACCATCCTGAATTTTATAATAACTTCGGGATGGTTCAGGGAGGCTATGTATCTATCCCAAAGCTAATAAGATACCCTGGCTTACAATTGATCCACCAGTGATCCGAGTGTTGGTCGCACGTGTGTCCACTCCGTTCTACTTAGCTACCTTCCGGAGACTACTGTTTTCGAAACTTCTTACTGATTGGATGGACAAGTTTCAAGATGAGATTCGTCTAGTCTGGTCGGAGGTTTGTTCTATTAGTGTTGAGAACCCTAATTAGGATATCCTTGTTGGACGTTTTATTACGAGATTTGAGCAACTTTCAACGAAGGCTTTATGCTAAGCTAGGTTCGATTGGGTGGTTAATGGGTCGAACTACTGAGCCGGAAGTTCGAGCTACGATTCCCAGACAACCCCTAGTCTCTGCCAAATATCCCAAAGTAAATTTGTCATGAAATGGTTCTCAAAGAGAGAGAGGAATCAACCGAATCAAATCTGTAGCTTAAAAATACGTATCAACCGCTCATAGTTGCTGCAGCGAGAAACTAATCATTCCGACGAGGTAGGCACTACGGGAACCAAGCGGGTATGGAAAAACTCAAATACACTTTCGTTAAGACTGTCCAGATGGGTCTGAGAATTCCTGCTGTCTTAAATCATACCCGAGCAGTGAATAGTCTCTGCATGAGACACAGCAGCCTTCGCGGGCACGCTGCTTTGAAATGTCCAGACCAAACGCTTTGTCAATCGCGATAGCTTGATCCTTAAAACGGAAGTTCGGTCTTCCTTGTCGTCTCGAACCTGAGGGCTGAGATTCGAAGATCCATTCGCTCGATGTGGCCGAGCCAGTGCAGTCGAAGTGAGTTAGTAGTGGCTGATAGTGCATTGATAGTACTCTTCGGTGAAACAATCCCTGCAGGGTTTTAAAGGGTTACGAAGGCAGGTTCAAAGGTTTGGAGATTCAGGGATAAATGTGAAAAGCTTTCGTCGTTTTTACGTTTTTAGGATGAAGACTTCCATCAATAACCTCTGAAGGTCCATAGATCACATCTGGTTGATGAAGAGTATTAAACTAGTAGTGACTGATTGAGTGGAAGTTCTAAGGGGCGACTTGAAGCTCTTGCAGTCCCTGTTCAGTCAAATTAGAACTTAGCTGTTCATTCCATCTTTACGATCTAAAAATTGCTATATAACCAAAAATGTTTACCAGATGAATGAGAGAAGTAAGAATAACGAGTTCTGTATTTCTATACGCAGAAATTGGATCCGTGGCTTGCATGTACATAAATGTCTTTAGGTATTCAGCAGCTTCGTGGGCTTTATATACCAGTGTCTAGCTTCTTACGACCATGTCACAGTCTTGTGCGTTTATTCTGTGTTTAAGGGATTTTTGTGTTTTTGGTTACAGAAACGTTTTTATGACAATAATACTCTCGAGTGTTTGCCAGACGTTCGCCAATCATTGCTCTTATTCAAGTCTTAAAGTTAAGCTGAGAACTATCTACTAATCGAAGTTTTTCCTCGCTAAAACCCACACGTAACCATCCAATGATGCAACAAAAAAAAAACTCAAAAACCTATTCTTCCACAACAGGACTAGCAGCAGCAAAAGAGGAAAAAAAAAATCCATAAAATCGGACCCTTCCTCGGCCACTAAAATTCAAATACAGTCAAGTTAACACTTATGGGATATTTTCGTTCGCCATTGCCCAGTGTAGTTAAAAGTGGTTGGTTGGTGGCGGCGGTCCCTGTAGCTGGATTTCCTCTTCGTCCATTTTTCGTATGCTACCACTCCATACATACATACATACATTTACATCCTCGTTACATATGCATGGATTTGCCTACATCCAGCAGTCAGGGATAAAAAACGAAATACACACACTGTACACGTTATAGTATTACGACCCAACATGACAGGGTATTTACATGTCTTAGAATCTACAAAAAAAAAAAGAAAGCAGAAAGGACAAAGGACCGTTGGTAGCCCCACGGATGCTGTGGCAGCCTGTGGGGGAATGAATATCGAATGAAGACCGAACATAAAAAAAGGACTTTGAAGAGGGTCAAATGGAGATAAATGCGACTGTGTCGCTTTTTCTTGGGTTTTTCCTTTTTTTTTTTTTTTTCTTCAAAATGTTACGGGTCACTTCTGGGACATGAGCTATTTATCGAAGAAGCAGCACACACTCATAAAAAAAAAAGAAAGAAGAAATCCTGTTAAACTTGCATTGAAAGTACGGTCCATCCTTGGAAGGGTGCTTTGGGGGATGTGAATACGTTCGAAGATACAGCTCCGTATGGCTTCCTAAGTAGTTACAATTAACACTTTACGGAGTTTTTGGTGAAACTTGATATTTTATTTCGGTTATTGCCAGGATTCGCAGGAATTGATGCAGTTTGGCAATCAAACCAATTCGATAAGTGACCGGAAGGGTGCTGAAATTTGATATCTCTTAAATCAACTGCTGACGGGGTGTAATAAATTCCAGATACTTTCTCAAGGTGAACAAGTTTTCTGAATTAACATGCCAATCACTGTCCGTGTAACAGGGGGAACCACTTATGGTCAAACACAACTCACCCATGGAAGCAAATGTCATGTCGCACAAGAATAGCCTCTTCGGTCAGCCGCAGTCGAAGATGGAAGCAAAGTTGAAGGAAGGAACGAGTTGAAAGTTCCTTGAGAATGTTTTGTACGTTTCACCCCTCGAAATGTTCTATGGTTCATCGTGAATTAAAGAATAGCAATCCCAGGGGTCTTCAAGGATTTTCCAGAGAAGTATAGTATGTAGAAATAATTTTATACGTTCAGGTTCACGAAGTTGACCGGTGACGTGCCGTCGGAACTCGCATGATGATTCCCAAGAAGAATATTTATTTAGAAAGGCTGTGGTTGTAGTTTTGTGGAATCTGGCTAGAAATGTACATAAGTATGTACAGTGGAAAGGCATAGGTCAACTGAGGAACTTAGGAAGTTCTTTCACAGCCCCAACTCTTGCGAACATCTGACAAACAATCGAGAGTACCAGTAGCAATCATGAAAGAGTTTCTCAAATAAAAAATTGTCTAAAGGACACGGTACTAAGCAGTAGGTCCCATCCCATCATGAGAAGAATATAACACTTATTTGGGTCCTGTGCGCCTTGTAACACACAGCGTTATTAGTTGCCTGCTTACAGTCTACCCCGTCAAATTTTTTTGTGGAGCACTAGTTTCATCCTTCGATTTACAAGCCATAAACCCTTTCTTATTCGAATTGGTTATGCAACGATATTCCTCCGAGATACATGCATACATATGTTAGGGAATAGTTTTGTCAGCTTTTTTTAGGCTCCAGATACTTGAACAGATACGTTGCGACGGAGCACAACGGAGCAAAGCGGAGTGAAACTACAGCGAATCTGTCCTTACATTCTAGAGGTTGTATCATGGGATCACTGTAAGCTGAACAATGTCTTAAAAAATGTGGAAATAGGTCCCAAATTTAACAAAAAAACAGACTTGAAGTATGTAAGTGTCGGTGGTGTAGAATATAAGTTTTTGGTTTGACTTTGAACTTAGGTCCTTGGAAAGTTGGATTTTAAAAATGATGGTTTGTTTGCATCTCCCAGCAATATTTTGATCTTCGTCCTTCCAGTGCTCAGAACGATTTTCCTGACAACATATGATAATCAAATTAGCTTGCATGGAGATGTGAATTTGGTCTTGTTGACTTGTAACGAATACATCGTGAAGCTTAAGTGCGAAACCCCTCAACAATGGGTCCTACGAGACTATTAAGAAGGCTACATTGTGGAACAGCAACACATCATACAGGAAAAGCATCGTAGGATGCCCCCAAGGGGATGAACTCCAGGCAGTACTAATGACATGAGTCCACTATTAAGAATCCTCAACAGAACGTCTTATTACAGAGAAGTGAATATTATTCTAGTAGACGACGTTCCCTAAGGTTACGTGATTGGTCCTTTGCTGTTTGATTAAAACGTTTGGCTACGGCTTTAAGTTGAACCACATTACTTCAGATGCCTTCAGTTTCGCACACCGAGTTTGTTCAGTTCTCTTTTCACTTAAGCACGCTACATTAGAGAGGTCTTCCTCTACTGCGAATCCTCAACGATTGATTCGAAGACTCTTCTAGGCTTTTAAGCCATCTTAGTCGTTGTATTTCAACTATTCGACTTTTTATCCACTCTCCGTGTATGGAAAAGGGACTAATGGATCTGGGCTGTAAGATTGAACAAAAGCGGTTTTTTTCCTTGGACTCTAGAAAGAACTGCCCAACCCATGGGGAAAGACGTTCCAAAATGTTACTCCGACTTATCATGCACGCAATTATCAGCGCTCTTTTCACGATGATAGTACCTTATTGCTAGGAACGACTCACAGAATTGCGGAGGCCTTATAATCCACTGTTACAAGAAGACATCAAGAAGCCGTCAGGTATGGATGGAATATCTACCTTCTTTCTAAAGAAAGTGATCAATTCAAGAAACACACCGTGCCTAACTAAAGACCAACTCCTACTGTAGTGCAAATAACCAAGGCTAGGTCTCATCCCAAAGAGTGCCGAGGTATCTACTTGGGTGACACTTATACATACATATGAGTAAGAGTAGAGAAAAACACTGCAGGACACTAAGGACTAACCAAACCATTGTGCAGACCATAAAGCAAGTGTGGGAGATGTCAAATTTTTCATTACTCAGGGTATCTTCTTATTTTTTTTTTTTATTGAAGAGTGGATGCCACAGGGCACCCGGTGTGTCAGACTCTAACCGACTAAAGCGAATCACTTTTACTTTACTTTTCTTTTGTTTCAGCACAGATTGGACAAATGCGCATCTCGTGTTCCACCTGTCGCTATTTGACTACATTTTTGTCACCACATTTTCGGGAGTCATTCCCAAGTACTTTACTGCTTCTTCGCAGTCCACGATCGTTGGTATCTGTCTTTTTGCCAAGAGGGCTTTCTCTGTTTTTTCTGCCGCTAGGCTAAGTCCATGGTCTTCCTACCTACGTCGGACCTGGTTTAGCCTTCTCTATGCATGTTCAGTGGTTCTACCAGGACGGTATCTCCGGATAGAATCCCATCAAAGGACATGTTTCACAGATCTGGTTCTAATATTGAGCCCTGCACTGCTCCAGTCATGACTTCCTTCCATTGGGTTCCCTCTCTGATGTCACACAACAGTTCTCACTCTTTCAGGTAGTTTCTTACAATCTTACTGAGATATTGCTCGATTCCCTGAGTGCGTTGAGCATTTCACTTCACGTAGCTGAATTGAAGGCCTTTCTGACATTCAGACGAACTTTCTTGAATCGCGATTCACTGCTTTTCAGATAAGTCACTTCCGCTTTGTACTGCCGCTCGGAGTCGCAGTTTGAGAATCTTTTCTAGGATTTCTCCTGCAGTGTCCAGCATACACAATGGTCTGTAGGCCAGACTACCCTAAGCTTTTCTAAAGTAGACTACACTTCATCACTCCGCACCCACCTTTAGTGAATTTCGATGTTCGGCAAAAGTCACTCTCACTCTTTATGGTTTTATAGCTCTTCAGTTCGGAGCTGTGTGTGTACCCGACGCGTGTTTGTTTGGAATTCCTGAGCATACTCCATCCACGGACACGTAACACCAAGGAACTCGTACATTTGTACCTCTTAACTTGCAAAACACTTTCAAGGGTGTTCCAAACCATAAACAAATTATATTTGCGAACAGCCTCCAAGCCCGGTTTTGGTTTTCAGAAAGGTTTACCTGATTTTTTCCCACCTACCGGGTGTTACACATTGTTTCCCCGCAGAACTTGCTATAGTGAAACGAATTCCTGGCAGAATCGATAGTAATCCGTTGCAGCTCGAACGTACGTTCCCATCTGAAGCATCGATGTCATTTCAAATTCATAGTACGAATATTCAAATCCCCGAAATGTGTGGTGCGCTGATCTTTCCAAGCCATTACAAATGGCGTTCTATTAGCCCTTCGAATATGGAAGCCAAAAGAATTTCCATTCTACTCGTACTCATCGTCGTCTTCGTCCACCCGCCCGCCGCCTTTGTGCTCAGACAAAACAGGAAAATATGCTCTATTTGTTCCTCTGAGCAAATTTCAAATGAAAGGACAATATACAGAGATTCAGATACATTGCTTCCACCCTCGCTAAGCGCAGTCACTCACCCACACACGAGCCCACACCAGCGAATACACACATTGATAATAATTTCACCTCCGTAATCCTTTGCCAAAGCGATACCATCCCGCATAGTCCATCCGTGCCGGAGTGTACCAACACACACAGATCCACAGGGGTGGACTATAAAATGATGCCACTGTTCAATTTGAAGAGGGTCAGCAAGCAGCACGATTCGTTTGGTGTCCTGCAACTTCGCAGTGGCATTGCCACAATGCCATCACCCCAGCGACGGCCAATACGGAAACTTTGTCCATTTCGACCCCCGCCTCGGACCGAATAGATTTCCGTCCTCCTTTTATGTTCGATGTTGTCTTCGTCGTCGTCGACGGCAGCGGCGGCGGCGGCGTCGGGAGAAAATGGTTGCTCGTTAAAATTGTATGCATAGCCATTTCCATATCCCGGGATAAGTTCATGAGTTAGCTATAAAAGTATGTAAGTCGTCGTGGAGAGGAGATGGGGCGCTCGAACGGACCGAACATACCCAACCGAGGACACTCGCCGCCGAGGGGATGGAGGACGGTGGTGGTTGTTTGGACTCTCTGGGAAATGAAATTTTCGGTTTTTATGGCGCAGACAAAAGTTAAGAGTGGACAGAGTTGTACTGTCGTGGTTGTGGCATTTATGTGAGCAGGCCTTGCTTGGGTTGCAGGATACGAACAACTGCGTTATCCTTAGTGGTGAAGTTGCTTCTTCGTTTTTTTTTTGTTTCCTTTGGTTTCGTGCTTCTGGTTGTCAGTGGCTCGGGGGCTCCTTGGGGAAGGGTGGAAGGTCATATTAAGTATAGAGCTACTCATTTGCTTGTTTGAATTAAACTATTTCGAGGGAGGGGAACCAATGATGTGTGATTTTTGAAAAGTTTACAGTTTGGACGGACATTTCTCGTTAGGCTAGTCTGCTCATAATGAATCTAACCTTGGACGCAAAATAAAATGAAACAAAAAAAGTTATGCCTCCTGTGAGGATTGAACTCACGACCCCTGGTTTACAAGACCAGTGCTCTGCCACTGAGCTAAAGAGGCAGATGGTGTACCTAGTCTCTAACGTAGTTTCGGCACGTCTCCCAAAACTTAGGTTCAATCAGTTGATGGAAGATACTTGTTGTGATTAGCGTGCCCTTGTTTAGATAAAAGATATAATCGAGTGTGGTATTGGCAGACTGAGTTGAATGGCTTCAGAGGTCTGTTATCTAAAAGTACTTCTGCGGCTCTTGTTGATATCTTGATGTCAAGTTTGATATAGAAATTCTGGCTAGTCTCCTGCAGTATGAATCTGTAGATAGTTCCAATCGGTCGAAAACACTACATTTATCACATAAATGACTCTGAACCTTCATGGCTCTGTTGCTGTTCCATTGGACGGTTAATTCTTGATAAAGACAACCAAATAGTGGAGAAACATTTGGAGGGCTACGTTTCTAGACACTTGAAACCTTACTCTAGGTTCATGTCGAATTGACCTTGTTTAATCCGTCGAAATCTTCAGCTCGGATCAGGTCAAATGTGGAATAACCTCTTTTGAACAGCAACGATTTGCATTGTACTTCAAGCAGAAGTTCATGTCATTGAGATGCGTGATAGCCTAAACCTTGAAAAAGGTGTGCTCGGTGAAACAAAGTGCTACTCTGGTACTAGGGACAAACTTGAGGGAAGCGAGATGTTTCAGGATGCTATGTCAGCAACAGCAGTTATTTTTTTTTAAATACAAAGGTTTATAGCATTACGGTGCAAGTACGTACGACTCAGTAGTGCACCTTATATTCATTCATTTTTTGGTTGAAAATTTTTCTGTCTCCTACTTCCGTTCCGAGGCAGCATCTAAGCTAGTTTTGTGCCTCGAATAATCGGAAACAGAGTGTCTGACTTGAGATATGCGATTGAAGGATATACCCAGATTGTGGGTATCAAGAAGTGTGGGCTACACACTACCCTTTTTCTCACTCATTTTTTGGTTGAAAAATTTTCTATTTCCTACTTGCATTCTGAGGCAGCAGCTAAGCTAGTTTTGGCCTCGAATAATCGGAAACAGAATATCTGGCTTGAGATACGCGATTGGAGGATATACCCTCCATTGTGGGTACCAAGAAGTGTGGGCTATACACTACACTTTTTCTCACTCATTTTTTGGTTGAAAAATTTTCTGTCTCCTACTTCCATTCCGAGGCAGCAGCCAAGCTAATTTGTGCCTCCAATACAAAGAAACAGAATATTTGGTTGGAGATATGCGATTGGAGGATATACCCAGATTGTGGGTATCAAGAAGTGTGGGCTATACACTACCCTTTTTCTCACTCATTTTTTGGTTGAAAAATTTTCTGTCTCCTACTTCCATTCCGAGGTAGCAGCTAAGCTAGTTTGTGCCTCGACTAATCGGAAACAGAGTGTCTGGCTTGAGATATGCGATTGAAGGATATACCCAGATTGTGGGTATCTCACTCATTTTTTGGTTGAAAAATTTTCTGTTTCCTACTTCCATTCCGAGGCAGCAGCCAAGCTAATTTGTGCCTCCAATACACAGAAACAGAATATATGGCTTGAGATATGCGATTGGAGGATATACCCAGATTGTGGGTATCAAGAAGTGTGGGCTATACACTACCCTTTTTCTCACTCATTTTTTGGTTGAAAATTTTTCTGTCTCCTACTTCCATTCCGAGGCAGCAGTTAAGCAAGTTTGTGCCTCGAATACACAGAAACAGAATATCTGGCTTGAGATATGCGATTGGAGGATATACCCAGATTGTGGGTATCAAGAAGTGTGGGCTATACACTACCTTTTTTCTCACTCATTTTTTGGTTGGAAAATATTCTGTCTCCTACTTCCATTCCGAGGCAGCAGCTAAGCTAGTTTGTGCCTCGAATAATAGGAAACAGAGTGTCTGGCTTGAGATATGCGATTGGAGGATATACCCTCCATTGTGGGTACCAAGAAGTGTGGGCTATACACTACCCTTTTTCTCACCCATTTTTTGGCTGAAAAATTTTCTGTCTCCTACTTCCATTCCGAGGCAGCAGTTTAGCAAGTTTGTGCCTCGAATACACAGAAACAGAAAATCTGGCTTGAGATATGCGATTGGAGGATATACCCTCCATTGTGGGTACCAAGAAGTGTAAGCTATACACTACCCTTTTTCTCACTCATTTTTTGGTTGAAAAATTTTCTATTTCCTACTTGCATTCTGAGGCAGCAGCTAAGCTAGTTTTGGCCTCGAATAATCGGAAACAGAATATCTGGCTTGAGATATGCGATTGTAGGATATATCCTCCATTGTGGGTACCAAGAAGTGTGGGCTATACACTACCCTTTTTCTCACCCATTTTTTGGCTGAAAAATTTTCTGTCTCCTACTTCCATTCCGAGGCAGCAGCCAAGCTAATTTGTGCCTCGAATACACAGAAACAGAATATTTGGTTTGAGATATGCGATTGGAGGATATACCCTCCATTGTGGGTACCAAGAAGTGTAAGCTATACACTACCCTTTTTCTCACTCATTTTTTGGTTGAAAAATTTTCTGTCTCCTACTTCCATTCCGAGGCAGCAGCCAAGCTAATTTGTGCCTCGAATACACAGAAACAGAAAATCTGGCTTGAGATATGCGATTGGAGGATATACCCTCCATTGTGGGTACCAAGAAGTGTAAGCTATACACTACCCTTTTTCTCACTCATTTTTTGGTTGAAAAATTTTCTATTTCCTACTTGCATTCTGAGGCAGCAGCTAAGCTAGTTTTGGCCTCGAATAATCGGAAACAGAATATCTGGCTTGAGATATGCGATTGTAGGATATATCCTCCATTGTGGGTACCAAGAAGTGTGGGCTATACACTACCCTTTTTCTCACCCATTTTTTGGCTGAAAAATTTTCTGTCTCCTACTTCCATTCCGAGGCAGCAGCTAAGCTAGTTTTGGCCTCGAATAATCGGAAACAGAATATCTGGCTTGAGATATGCGATTGTAGGATATATCCTCCATTGTGGGTACCAAGAAGTGTGGGCTATACACTACCCTTTTTCTCACCCATTTTTTGGCTGAAAAATTTTCTGTCTCCTACTTCCATTCCGAGGCAGCAGCCAAGCTAATTTGTGCCTCGAATACACAGAAACAGAATATTTGGTTTGAGATATGCGATTGGAGGATATACCCAGATTGTGGGTATCAAGAAGTGTGGGCTATACACTACCCTTTTTCTCACTCATTTTTTGGTTGAAAAATTTTCTGTCTCCTACTTCCATTCCGAGGCAGCAGCCAAGCTAATTTGTGCCTCGAATACACAGAAACAGAATATTTGGTTTGAGATATGCGATTGGAGGATATACCCAGATTGTGGGTATCAAGAAGTGTGGGCTATACACTACCCTTTTTCTCACTCATTTTTTGGTTGAAAAATTTTCTGTCTCCTACTTCCATTCCGAGGCAGCAGTTTAGCAAGTTTGTGCCTCGAATACACAGAAACAGAAAATCTGGCTTGAGATATGCGATTGGAGGATATACCCTCCATTGTGGGTACCAAGAAGTGTAAGCTATACACTACCCTTTTTCTCACCCATTTTTTGGCTGAAAAATTTTCTGTCTCCTACTTCCATTCCGAGGCAGCAGCCAAGCTAATTTGTGCCTCGAATACACAGAAACAGAATATTTGGTTTGAGATATGCGATTGGAGGATATACCCAGATTGTGGGTATCAAGAAGTGTGGGCTATACACTACCCTTTTTCTCACTCATTTTTTGGTTGAAAAATTTTCTGTCTCCTACTTCCATTCCGAGGCAGCAGTTTAGCAAGTTTGTGCCTCGAATACACAGAAACAGAAAATCTGGCTTGAGATATGCGATTGGAGGATATACCCTCCATTGTGGGTACCAAGAAGTGTGGGCTATACACTACCCTTTTTCTCACTCATTTTTTGGTTGAAAAATTTTCTATTTCCTACTTGCATTCTGAGGCAGCAGCTAAGCTAGTTTTGGCCTCGAATAATCGGAAACAGAATATCTGGCTTGAGATATGCGATTGTAGGATATATCCTCCATTGTGGGTACCAAGAAGTGTGGGCTATACACTACCCTTTTTCTCACCCATTTTTTGGCTGAAAAATTTTCTGTCTCCTACTTCCATTCCGAGGCAGCAGCTAAGCTAGTTTGTGCCTCGAATACACAGAAACAGAATATATGGCTTGAGATATGCGATTGAAGGATATATCCTCCATTGTGGGTACCAAGAAGTGTGGGCTATACACTACCCTTTTTCTCACCCATTTTTTGGTTGAAAAATTTTCTGTCTCCTACTTCCATTCCGAGCCAGCAGCCAAGCTAATTTGTGCCTCGAATACACAGAAACAGAATATTTGGTTTGAGATATGCGATTGGAGGATATACCCAGATTGTGGGTATCAAGAAGTGTGGGCTATACACTACACTTTTTCTCACTCATTTTTTGGTTGAAAAATATTCTGTCTCCTACTTCCATTCCGAGGCAGCAGCTAAGCTAGTTTGCGCCTCGACTAATCGGAAACAGAGTGTCTGGCTTGAGATATGCGATTGAAGGATATACCCAGATTGTGGGTATCAAGAAGTGTGGGCTATACACTACCCTTTTTCTCACTCATTTTTTGGTTGAAAAATTTTCTGTCTCCTACTTCCATTCCGAGGCTGCAGCCAAGCTAATTTGTGCCTCGAATACACAGAAACAGAATATTTGGTTTGAGATATGCGATTGGAGGATATACCCAGATTGTGGGTGTCAAGAAGTGTGGGCTATACACTACCTTTTTTCTCACTCATTTTTTGGTTGAAAAATTTTCTGTCTCCTACTTCCATTCCGAGGCTGCAGCCAAGCTAATTTGTGGCTCGAATACACAGAAACAGAATATTTGGTTTGAGATATGCGATTGGAGGATATACCCAGATTGTGGGTGTCAAGAAGTGTGGGCTATACACTACCCTTTTTCTCACTCATTTATTGGTTGAAAAATTTTCTATTTCCTACTTGCATTCTGAGGCAGCAGCTAAGCTAGTTTTGGCCTCGAATAATCGCAAACAGAATATCTGGCTTGAGATATGCGATTGGAGGATATACCCTCCATTGTGGGTACCAAGAAGTGTGGGCTATACACTACCCTTTTTCTCACTCATTTTTTGGTTGAAAAATTTTCTATTTCCTACTTGCATTCTGAGGCAGCAGCTAAGCTAGTTTGTGCCTCGAATACACAGAAACAGAATATTTGGTTTGAGATATGCGATTGGAGGATATACCCAGATTGTGGGTATCAAGAAGTGTGGGCTATACACTACCTTTTTTCTCACTCATTTTTTGGTTGAAAAATATTCTGTCTCCTACTTCCATTCCGAGGCAGCAGCTAAGCTAGTTTTGGCCTCGAATAATCAGAAACAGAGTGTCTGGCTTGAGATATGCGATTGGAGGATATACCCTCCATTGTGGGTACCAAGAAGTGTGGGCTGTACACTACCTTTTTTCTCACTCATTTTTTGGTTGAAAAATTTTCTGTCTCCTACTTCCATTCCGAGGCAGCAGCTAAGCTAGCTTGTGCCTCGACTAATCGGAAACAGAGTGTCTGGCTTGAGATATGCGATTGGAGGATATACCCTCCATTGTGGGTACCAAGAAGTGTGGGCTATACACTACCCTTTTTCTCACTCATTTTTTGGTTGAAAAATTTTCTGTCTCCTACTTCCATTCCGAGGCAGCAGCCAAGCTAATTTGTGCCTCGAATACACAGAAACAGAATATATGGCTTGAGATATGCGACTGAAGGATATATCCTCCATTGTGGGTACCAAGAAGTGTGGGCTATACACTACCTTTTTTCTCACTCATTTTTTGGTTGAAAAATATTCTGTCTCCTACTTCTATTCCGAGGCAGCAGCTAAGCTAGTTTGTGCCTCGAATAATCGGAAACAGAATATCTGGCTTGAGATATGCGATTGAAGGATATATCCAGATTGAGGGTATCAAGAAGTGTGGGCTATACACTACCTTTTTTCTCACTCATTTTTTGGTTGAAAAATTTTCTGTCTCCTACTTCCATTCCGAGGCAGCAGCTAAGCTAGCTTGTGCCTCGACTAATCGGAAACAGAGTGTCTGGCTTGTGATATGCGATTGAAGGATATACAAAGATTGTGGGTATCAAGAAGTGTGGGCTATACACTACCTTTTTTCTCACTCATTTTTTGGTTTAAAAATTTTCTGTCTCCTACTTCCATTCCGAGGCAGCAGCTAAGCTAGTTTGCGCCTCGAATACACAGAAACAGAATATCTGGCTTGAGATATGCGATTGAAGGATATACCCAGATTGTGGGTATCAAGAAGTGTGGGCTATACACTACCTTTTTTCTCACTCATTTTTTGGTTGAAAAATATTCTGTCTCCTACTTCCATTCCGAGGCAGCAGCTAAGCTAGCTTGTGCCTCGACTAATCGGAAACAGAGTGTCTGGCTTGAGATATGCGATTGAAGGATATACCCAGATTGTGGGTATCAAGAAGTGTAGGCTATACACTACCTTTTTCTCACTCATTTTTTGGTTGAAAAATTTTCTGTCGCCTACTTCCGTTCCGGTGCAGCAGCTAAGCTAGTTTGTGCCTCGAATAATCGGAAGCAGAATATCTGGTTTGAGATATGCGCTTGAAGGATATACCCAGATTGTACGCATCAAGAAGAGTGGGCTTTACACTACC
Organism: Xylota segnis; assembly: GCA_963583995.1. Classification (NCBI taxonomy): domain Eukaryota; kingdom Metazoa; phylum Arthropoda; class Insecta; order Diptera; family Syrphidae; genus Xylota; species Xylota segnis. The sequence continues at coordinate 41,360,557 of OY757237.1, forward strand.
TTTTTTCTCACTCATTTTTTGGTTGAAAAATTTTCTGTCTCCTACTTCCGTTCCGGTGCAGCAGCTAAGCTAGTTTGTGCCTCGAATAATCGGAAACAGAATATCTGGCTTCAGATATGCGATTGAAGGATATACCCAGATTGTAGGTACCAAGAAGTGTGGGCTATACACTACCTTTTTTCTCACTCATTTTTTGGTTGAAAAATATTCTGTCTCCTACTTCTAATCCGAGGCAGCAGCTAAGCTAGTTTGTGCCTCGAATAATCGGAAACAGAATATCTGGTTTGAGATATGCGATTGAAGGATATACCCAGATTGTGGGTATCAAGAAGTGTGGGCTGTACACTACCTTTTTTCTCACTCATTTTTTGGTTGAAAAATTTTCTGTCTCCTACTTCTATTCCGTACTTTCATTCCGAGGCAGCAGCTAAGCTAGTTTGTGCCTCGAGTAATCGGAAACAGAATATCTGGTTTGAGATATGCGATTGAAGGATATACCCAGATTGTACGCATCAAGAAGAGTGGGCTTTACACTACCTTTTTTCTCACTCATTTTTTGGTTGAAAAATTTTCTGTCTCCTACTTCCATTCCGAGGCAGCAGGTAAGCTAGTTTGTGCCTCGACTAATCGGAAACAGAGTGTCTGGCTTGAGATATGCGATTGGAGGATATACCCAGATTGTGGGTATCAAGAAGTGTGGGCTATACACTACCCTTTTTCTCACTAATTTTTTGGTTGAAAAATTTTCTGTCTCCTACTTCCATTCCGAGGCAGCAGCTAAGCTAGCTTGTGCCTCGACTAATCGGAAACAGAGTGTCTGGCTTGAGATATGCGATTGGAGGATATACCCAGATTGTGGGTATCAAGAAGTGTGGGGTATACACTACCTTTTTTCTCACTCATTTTTTGGTTGGAAAATATTCTGTCTCCTACTTCCATTCCGAGGCAGCAGCTAAGCTAGTTTGTGTCTCGAATAATCGGAAACAGAATATCTGGTTTGAGATATGCGATTGAAGGATATACCCAGATTGTAGGTACCAAGAAGTGTGGGGTATACACTACCTTTTTTCTCACTCATTTTTTGGTTGGAAAATATTCTGTCTCCTACTTCCATTCCGAGGCAGCAGCTAAGCTAGTTTGTGCTTCGAATAATTGGAAACAGAGTGTCTGGCTTGATATATGCCATTGGAGGATATACCCAGATTGTGGGTATCAAGAAGTGTGGGCTATACACTACACTTTTTCTCACTCATTTTTTGGTTGAAAAATTTTCTGTCTCCTACTTCCATTCCGAGGCAGTAGCTAAGCTAGTGTGTGCTTCGAATAATTGGAAACAGAGTGTCTGGCTTGATATATGCCATTGGAGGATATACCCAGATTGTGGGTATCAAGAAGTGTGGGCTATAGCAGCAGCTAAGCTAGTTTGCGCCTCGACTAATCGGAAACAGAGTGTCTGGCTTGAGATACGCGATTGAAGGATATACCCAGATTGCGGGTATCAAGAAGTGTAGGCTATACACTACCCTTTTTCTCACTCATTTTTTGGTTGAAAAATTTTCTGTCTCCTACTTCCATTCCGAGGCAGCAGCCAAGCTAATTTGTGCCTCGAATACACAGAAACAGAATATTTGGTTTGAGATATGCGATTGGAGGATATACCCAGATTGTGGGTATCAAGAAGTGTGGGGTATACACTACCTTTTTTCTCACTCATTTTTTGGTTGGAAAATATTCTGTCTCCTACTTCCATTCCGAGGCAGCAGCTAAGCTAGTTTGTGTCTCGAATAATCGGAAACAGAATATCTGGTTTGAGATATGCGATTGAAGGATATACCCAGATTGTAGGTACCAAGAAGTGTGGGGTATACACTACCTTTTTTCTCACTCATTTTTTGGTTGGAAAATATTCTGTCTCCTACTTCCATTCCGAGGCAGCAGCTAAGCTAGTTTGTGCTTCGAATAATTGGAAACAGAGTGTCTGGCTTGATATATGCCATTGGAGGATATACCCAGATTGTGGGTATCAAGAAGTGTGGGCTATACACTACACTTTTTCTCACTCATTTTTTGGTTGAAAAATTTTCTGTCTCCTACTTCCATTCCGAGGCAGTAGCTAAGCTAGTGTGTGCTTCGAATAATTGGAAACAGAGTGTCTGGCTTGATATATGCCATTGGAGGATATACCCAGATTGTGGGTATCAAGAAGTGTGGGCTATAGCAGCAGCTAAGCTAGTTTGCGCCTCGACTAATCGGAAACAGAGTGTCTGGCTTGAGATACGCGATTGAAGGATATACCCAGATTGCGGGTATCAAGAAGTGTAGGCTATACACTACCCTTTTTCTCACTCATTTTTTGGTTGAAAAATTTTCTGTCTCCTACTTCCATTCCGAGGCAGCAGCCAAGCTAATTTGTGCCTCGAATACACAGAAACAGAATATTTGGTTTGAGATATGCGATTGGAGGATATACCCAGATTGTGGGTATCAAGAAGTGTGGGCTATAGCAGCAGCTAAGCTAGTTTGCGCCTCGACTAATCGGAAACAGAGTGTCTGGCTTGAGATACGCGATTGAAGGATATACCCAGATTGCGGGTATCAAGAAGTGTAGGCTATACACTACCCTTTTTCTCACTCATTTTTTGGTTGGAAAATATTCTGTCTCCTACTTCCATTCCGAGGCAGCAGCTAAGCTAGTTTGTGCCTCGAATAATAGGAAACAGAGTGTCTGGCTTGAGATATGCCATTGGAGGATATACCCAGATTGTGGGTATCAAGAAGTGTGGGCTGTACACTACCTTTTTTCTCACTCATTTTTTGGTTGAAAAATTTTCTGTCTCCTACTTCTATTCCGTACTTTCATTCCGAGGCAGCAGCTAAGCTAGTTTGTGCCTCGAGTAATCGGAAACAGAATATCTGGTTTGAGATATGCGATTGAAGGATATACCCAGATTGTAGGTATCAAGAAGTGTGGGCTATACACTAACTTTTTTCTCACTCATTTTTTGGTTGAAAAATTTTCTGTCTCCTACTTCCGTTCCGGTGCAGCAGCTAAGCTAGTTTGTGCCTCGAATAATCGGAAGCAGAATATCTGGTTTGAGATATGCGATTGAAGGATATACCCGGATTGTAGGTATCAAGAAGTGTGGGCTATACACTAACTTTTTTCTCACTCATTTTTTGGTTGAAAAATTTTCTGTCTCCTACTTCCGTTCCGGGGCAGCAGCTAAGCTAGTTTGTGCCTCGAATAATCGGAAGCAGAATATCTGGTTTGAGATATGCGATTGAAGGATATACCCAGATTGTACGCATCAAGAAGATTGGGCTTTACACTACCTTTTTTCTCACTCATTTTTTGGTTGAAAAATTTTCTGTCTCCTACTTCCATTCCGAGGCAGCAGCTCAGCTAGCTTGTGCCTCGAATATACAGAAACAGAATATCTGGTTTGAGATATGCGATTGAAGGATATACCCAGATTGTACGCATCAAGAAGAGTGGGCTATACACTACCTTTTTTCTCACTCATTTTTGGTTGAAAAATTTTATGTCTCCTGCTTCCATTCCGAGGCAGCAGCTAAGCTAGTTTGTGCCTCGAATATACAGAAACAGAATATCTGGCTTGAGATAAGCGATGGGAGGATATACCCAGATTGTAGGTATCAAGAAGTGTGGGCTATACACCACCCTTTTTCTCACTCATTTTTTGGTTGAAAAATTTTCTGTCTCCTACTTCCGTTCCGGTGCAGCAGCTAAGCTAGTTTGTGCCTCGAATAATCGGAAGCAGAATATCTGGTTTGAGATATGCGATTGAAGGATATACCCAGATTGTACGCATCAAGAAGAGTGGGCTTTACACTACCTTTTTTCTCACTCATTTTTTGGTTGAAAAATTTTCTGTCTCCTACTTCCGTTCCGGTGCAGCAGCTAAGCTAGTTTGTGCCTCGAATAATCAGAAACAGAGTGGCTGGCTTGAGATATGCGATTGGAGGATATACACTCCATTGTGGGTACCAAGAAGTGTGGGCTATACACTACCCTTTTTCTCACTCATTTTTTGGTTGAAACATTTTCTGTCTCCTACTTCCATTCCGAGGCAGCAGCTAAGCTAGTTTGTGTATCGAATAATCGGAAACAGAATATCTGGTTTGAGATATGCGATTGAAGGATATACCCAGAATGTAGGTATCAAGAAGTGTGGGCTATACACTACCTTTTTTCTCACTCATTTTTTGGTTGAAAAATTTTCTGTCTCCTACTTCCATTCCGAGGCAGCAGCTTAGCTCATTTGTGCCTCGAATACACAGAAACAGAATATCTGGCTTGAGTTATGCGATTGGAGGATATACCCTCCATTGTGGGTACCAAGAAGTGTGGGCTATACACTACCTTTTTTCTCACACTACCTTTTTTCTCACTCATTTTTTGGTTGAAAAATTTTCTGTCTCCTACTTCCATTCCGAGGCAGCAGCTAAGCTAGTGTGTGCTTCGAATAATTGGAAACAGAGTGTCTGGCTTGAGATATGCGACCGGAGGATATACCCAGATTGTGGGTACCAAGAAGTGTGGGCTATACACTACCCTTTTTCTCACTCATTTTTTGGTAGAAAAATTTTCTGTCTCCTACTTCCATTCCGAGGCAGCAGCTAAGCTAGTTTGTGCCTCGAATAATCGGAAACAGAGTGTCTGGCTTGAGATATGCGATTGGAGGATATACCCAGATTGTAGGTATCAAGAAGTGTGGGTTATACACTACCTTTTTTCTCACTCATTTTTTGGTTGAAAAATTTTCTGTCTCCTACTTCCATTCCGAGGCAGTAGCTTAGCTCGTTTGTGCCTCGAATACAGAGAAACAGAATATCTGGCTTCATATATGCGATTGGATAATATACCCAGATTGTGGGTGTCAAGAAGTGTGGGCTATACACTACCCTTTTTCTCACTCATTTTTTAGTTGAAAAATTTTCTGTCTCCTACTTCCATTCCGAGGCAGCAGCCTAGCTCGTTTGTGCCTCGAATAATCGGAAACAGAGTGTCTGGCTTGAGATATGCGATTGGAGGATATACCCAGATTGTAGGTATCAAGAAGTGTGGGTTATACACTACCTTTTTTCTCACTCATTTTTTGGTTGAAAAATTTTCTGTCTCCTACTTCCATTCCGAGGCAGTAGCTTAGCTCGTTTGTGCCTCGAATACAGAGAAACAGAATATCTGGCTTCATATATGCGATTGGATAATATACCCAGATTGTGGGTGTCAAGAAGTGTGGGCTATACACTACCCTTTTTCTCACTCATTTTTTAGTTGAAAAATTTTCTGTCTCCTACTTCCATTCCGAGGCAGTAGCTTAGCTCGTTTGTGCCTCGAATACAGAGAAACAGAATATCTGGCTTCATATATGCGATTGGATAATATACCCAGATTGTGGGTGTCAAGAAGTGTGGGCTATACACTACCTTTTTTCTCACTAATTTTTTGGTTGAAAAATTTTCTGTCTCCTACTTCCATTCCGAGGCAGTAGCTTAGCTCGTGTGTGCCTCGAATACACAGAAACAGAATATCTGGCTTCAGATATGCGATTGGAGGATATACCCTCCATTGTGGGTACCAAGAAGTGTGGGCTATACACTACCCTTTTTCTCACTCATTTTTTGGTTGAAAAATTTTCTGTCTCCTACTTCCATTCCGAGGCAGCAGCTTAGCTCGTTTGTGCCTCGAATACACAGAAACAGAATATCTGGCTTCAGATATGCGATTGGAGGATATACCCAGATTGTGGGTGTCAAGAAGTGTGGGCTATACACTACCCTTTTTCTCACTCATTTTTAAGTTGAAAAATTTTCTGTCTCCTACTTCCATTCCGAGGCAGCAGCTTAGCTCGTTTGTGCCTCGAATACACAGAAACAGAATATCTGGCTTCAGATATGCGATTGGAGGATATACCCTCCATTGTGGGTACCAAGAAGTGTGGGCTATACACTACCTTTTTTCTCACTCATTTTTTGGTTAAAAAATTTTCTGTCTCCTACTTCCATTCCGAGGCAGCAGCTAAGCTAGTGTGTGCTTCGAATAATTGGAAACAGAGTGTCTGGCTTGAGATATGCGACCGGAGGATATACCCAGATTGTGGGTACCAAGAAGTGTGGGCTATACACTACCCTTTTCTCACTCATTTTTTGGTTGAAAAATTTTCTGTCTCCTACTTCCATTCCGAGGCAGCAGCTAAGCTAGTTTGTGGCTCGAATAATCGGAAACAGAGTGTCTGACTTGAGATATGCGATTGGAGGATATACCCTCCATTGTGGGTACTACTACTACCCGCTTCTCGTAATTTCTTCGCTGGTATGAAGGCATTTCCTTTGATAGCGGTATAGTCTTTGCATATTTTTGACCTCCTTCTCGTCAGTCTGATACCGTTAGCAAATACACGATGCTAAGGAGGGGTAAAATTCTTTCATCTGTCTTTCGAACTGCTCCTCATGAGGATTCACCTGCTGTCACGGTACATTTAAAGGATCTTCTGATTGACCGAGAGTTTGTGCCTCGAATAATCGGAAACAGAATATCTGGTTTGAGATATGCGATTGAAGGATATACCCAGATTGTGGGTATCAAGAAGTGTGGGCTGTACACTACCTTTTTTCTCACTCATTTTTTGGTTGAAAAATATTCTGTCTCCTACTTCCATTCCGAGGCAGCAGCTAAGCTAGTGTGTGCTTCGAATAATTGGAAACAGAGTGTCTGACTTGAGATATGCGATTGGAGGATATACCCTCCATTGTGGGTACTACTACTACCCGCTTCTCGTAATTTCTTCGCTGGTATGAAGGCATTTCCTTTGATAGCGGTATAGTCTTTGCATATTTTTGACCTCCTTCTCGTCAGTCTGATACCGTTAGCAAATACACGATGCTAAGGAGGGGTAAAATTCTTTCATCTGTCTTTCGAACTGCTCCTCATGAGGATTCACCTGCTGTCACGGTACATTTAAAGGATCTTCTGATTGACCGAGAGCATTTCCTCCACCAAGTCTGAAAACTACGGAGCCAGCCAAGGTATGGTGCTCAGGGTGAACTACGATACTTCAATACAAAAATCGGCGGATAAGGTGGCAACCACTAAGTTGGTGTTTTCCGCGACCAATCTAATCTAATTCGAATCGACAATCTGTGGCTTTTCTTGAAGAAGAAAACGCTTCTCAAGAAAAAGATAGAAAATTATAGGCTGACTACCAGGACTAACCCCAAAACCTTCACAATCGTACCCTCAACATTCAGTGAAAACAACATTTGCTAATTACAAATCGCACATAAAGAAACCCCATTCCGTTGGACAACAACATAAATTCCATCAATTCGAGAACCGAAATCCGAAATCCGAAATCCAATGGACCACTACGTTTGCTAGGCTAATTTGCTACATGCCATCATACAGCCAAGGGCTCCCCCTCCGTGCTGGCCATATTCCACCCCTTCATAAGAATTTCATATGCTTTTATATTTTTCTGAATGCCTATTCTCCGCCCGGCGTTGGCTAATGGAAATATGTTTCCAGCAAACCTACAACTTAACAAAACAACAGACAAACAAACTTATTCGTGGCGACATCGCTACCCATTTGCATACGATTTCGCTTGTAATACCAACAGACCAGACCAAAGGAGCAAATGTTCAAAAGAAAGAAAAAAAAATGAGAGTCCTTTACGGGACCTTAACTGAGCGTCTCCAAGTCTACTAAATATTTGCACATATCCGGTGTGTGTATCACGGCATACCATACCCATACTCGTGCACACTCGTGTCTGTCTGTTGTGTATCTATGGTGGTCGGGATGGACCTTCGCATATCCTTTTTTGTACGTGTACACACTGGAGCACCCCCCCCCAGCTCACCCACAAAAACCATACATACATGTATACGACAACCATTTATTCGTTTTGTTGTGCTTTCCATTCTTTTCGCTTTGTCCTTCTGCTTTTTATTGAAACTTTCAGCTATTCATTGGGAAAGTATCCCCACATTAATAATAAACCATTTCGTCGTCCCTTTCGTTTCACCCGTTTAGTCCGATAGTCAGTTCCAGTTCCAGTTGCTTCGTTCGTCCTGAAGGGCAGAAGGCAATTCCATTTATAGTTGCAGCAATGGCTGTTATACTTTTTATTTATGTGTCGTCAGTTGATGTGTGTTGTGTTTTGATTTTACATTAATTTTTCCGAATGTGTGTTCACGAAATGCGAGTCCTTTTTGGGTGGGAGTGGGGGTGGGAGTTGGTTTTTGTGGGACACAACGGCACTGTGTAAAGTGCCCGGATACATGTGTCAGTGACACAGATTAATGCTTTTAATAGGAGGCGAGTTTTTGAGTTCACTCCATTGGTACTCGTATGAATGGATGAAGTAGGTTTGAATAAATAGACGGGAGAGACGATGAACACTTAAGTCGTCAAATAAACTATTAGTCCTTGGACTAATGGGGGGGCATTAATTTCTTATCATTTGAACCAGAGCTCCTAACTATGCATAGAGATGCTAACCACTATCAGATCCTTAGAAAGATGGTATCCCTGACACTCAATCATTACTGGAATATAGACAAAGTGGTGCACAGCCAGCTTCCAAAGGAGGGAAATTCGATGGAATGTGGCCGTTGCAGAGGAATATATCCCAGCCGTAATCAGGATAATAGCTAATGATGAGAGAGCGTCTTCCCCTAAAAATTATATGCTGAACGGGCGAGATTTCGGATCGGACTTTCACATGAACATTCTGCGGATCATCATTGACCGTCGAGTTCAAGTCTCTGCTACATCGACCTTGAAAAGGCTTTGGAAACCTTAAACAGAGATGCCATCTGAATAGCCTTACTTAGTAGAGGTATCCCGATTATTATGGCTACTTACGAGGGCGTTGAGTGTCACGTTCAGTGGTAAGGTGTCTGGCTTTGAAATCCACATTGAAGTACCTCAGGGTTGTATACTTTCACCGATGTTATTCCTGGTGGTTATCAGCGATGTACTTCGGGTAATACTGACTGAAGGGAACCAAGGATTGAGGTCGATAATGGAACCTAACTTCTAATGGATGAATATAAAATAATGTCTCAAAGTGTCCAAGTTGAAGCAAACAAATTAAGGTTTAAGATAAATGCGGAACGAGCACAGGTCCTGAGCATTTAAAATTCCGACGATATTTTGCAAAAATAGTCTTGGCTGACGCTCGATTGCCCCAAACTTGATGTGGACAGCAGAAACCGGAAAAGCTAAGGGTGTGCTCGAAATACTATCGAAGAGGTAGAAATGCAATGTCCTTAGTACCAAAAACCAAGCTGACTCAGTTCAGATCCAATGTAGAACTACTTAGTAGTAGTACTGGAAGGCTACCAACACTGTCACTTGAAGACTGCAAGCCTTCGTAAATACCTAGATGTCTGCATAGCATCTGAGAACGGGTCACAAACGTTAATATATGGAGAAGGAAGTATCAATGGTCAAATTGGTCACATCCTACGGCCCCTTTTGCGTAATATGAAGTGGAATCCATTCATCCAAGAGCTAACACCGCAAAGAGTACTCGAGGATGAGACAAAACTACTGAGAAAAAGGTGAATTGAATTGAAAAGCATTGCGGAAATCCGAACAAGTTGGAGGACATGCATTATTTAGGCCATATTTCCCTTAAGGCTCGACAAGATTCCCTTTTTCTTATTGGATTTGATGATACCTTGGTTCCCATAAAAATTTTTCAGGAAGGAAGTTTCAGTAAATGCCTCCAAAACAGTATAGTCAGATTAAGAGGCTTCAGGTAGGTAACTAAATGCAGCTACCAAGGATAATGTCATCAAAAACTAGGTGGGCCTACATTTCGATAGAAGTCGTACGCAAGCATGTTTTCAAATAGGAACCAACGTAAACCAATAGCAATACCGGTCCCCTCCCTACTGCAAATAAGGTCGACTTACCCGCCATGATTTCGAATGCTTTTTGGTAGAGCGCATGCTCCAAACCGTCATGCAAATATGGGTTGATAAAAGAATCTTCGATGACTAGAGTATCAGACTTTCAAAATGGTGTTCCTAGGCTACATGGGACAGCCTGCATTGTCTGGAAATCTTGGGTTACTTAAGCCTTGACAGCCCACACCATAGTGTGCCTTTTATGACATCATCTTCTTCTTTAAAAAAATGTGTCCAGCTGCTAGTACGAGTACGTATGGTGTTGCTGACTCAACTTAAAAAATCCTCTTCGGGTAGTTGCTGCATTATCAACACTTTTGCCAAACCGTTGGAGATCTTCTCATCTTAAATGGCGAAAAGTATTGCATCGATATGTTCCAGAGAACCTAAGACACTCACTCAAAAATCAATGTTCGGAACTCTAGCAGCAACTCCAATAAACAAATTTAGAAAAACTAGAAGTGCCAAAAAACCTATTCAATCAAGATTCGAAACAAGGCATAACAATATACGTAAAACTTTGTTCTGACGATTGTCAGATCTGACATTATAGTCAGGTCTACAAATCTGCTGAAAATTGGTGCAAATTAGCTAACAATGACAACCTGTTTTGCAACGTCAAACTGTCAGTTCACAGTTGTCCTAACAGTCCTAACAGTTTTTTGTCAAATGGCTGATCTGACAATATTTTTTCTCAGACAGCCCTTTTCTGACTAGTAACGTCTGCAATCTCATATTGCCTACATCTCCGCTGTGTCTTGACACACACTTAAGGGTAGTCTCATACTAGTTTCGAAGTAATTTTAAAGGCTTTAATGGCTAGAAGTGCAGCTTTGCTATCAAAGAGCAATTGCCAAGCAAACGTCATACTGTTTGAACAAAGAATTGGGTAGTCCGCAGCCAGATTTTCAAATTCTCTTTCACTATCTCTCCTATCATTATTTAGCTTTCGCTGCATAAAATCAAACTTGAAAGGAAAATACTAAATACGCATCCAAAATATATCACTGAAACATATGACATATTTCCAGAAATTATCTCTCATATGTCATAAGCTTCACTTAATTGCAAAATTTCCAATGAGTTTCCAACTGTCCTGAACGTCTGACAATGGACTGACAATGATACAAAGAAGTGTTCACACGACTGTCAGACAACTATCAAATTCATTGTCAGATGGCGGTTTGACAGTTGTTTGACAATGCTTTCTGACAATATTGTCAGATAACAATTGATGGTTCACTCGATTGTCAGGTATTTGGGACAAATTTTTCATTTGTAGACCTGACGGTACTGTAAGATCTCTGGCAATCGTCTGAATATAGCTTAAGAGACAAACACTTTCTGATTAAACAAACCAACAAACATTTCGTATTGCGCTATTAATGCCACATCCGATAAGTATTAATATAAACTTCATTATGGTAAGTATGCTCGAATGTTTGTCAAATGTTCGTGAGTGGTTCGATTCGGAAAAGCTGGGAAATTTAACCTTAAACACTCTCACTAGTTTGACAGGGGAATGGTATTCGAAAACCAGTACTTTAAGTCCTTGAACTACACCGGTCCTCGGTAAAAGTATTGTTTTTTTCAAACTCCTCGTTGTCATGCACTGAAAACTTTCTGATTAAAGCACACTTTTTGCAGGAAGATATCCTATCTGAAAGGCACTCTCTAAGGACGTTACGATTTTCTTTTTTAAATTCACTGAGAAGGCACCTTTCACCGGAATAGAGAAACTCCCCGCCAGATCCCTCTAAACCACTCTAATTGAGAGGACCAGCCTCTTACAACAAGATCTAATCAACAAGTACTTGACTCAACCTTATCGACGACAAATTATCTTTGCAGTGAACTGCCAAAAGGCCTCCTGTCGATGAAATTAAGTGCACCGAACAATGCGCCTAATCACTAACTTCGATCGGGCACTCCTCGACCAACTCCAGAGCCTACTACCACTTCAGTGTTCAGCAAACGAACGTGAGAACTCGATCGCGATACCAGATTCGTGTCATATGGGTCCCGGCATTCCCGAATCTAATAATTTCCACACTCCAGGACACTTACCCCTTTTCTCTACCTGAGCACACAATGAACAGACAGTACACAGTACACCCGAAGAGGAATAAATAAAGCACGTAATGCAACACACATGTGAGCAGAAAGGATCCGCACTGACAATGCTTGCGGAAGCATCCCTGCCAGGGGTTAATGCTCTGCCCTTTTTCCAATAATGTGCACGATCATCATCATAACTCACTCATCGTGAATGTGCGAGAATCTTATAAATCGTAGATTCTCTTAATTTATTTTCGTTGGCATGACATGATGCAAAACTCTGCGCTGTTTCCATTGTACACTGGAGACCTAACCCTTTTAGGGATTCCTTTACCTTTTTGTTTTTTTTTTTTTTGGTGAACATTTCCAACTGCAGCACGAACTCTAGGAAACAATGCACTTGGACGGACGGCACAACAAAATAATAAAAAGGGATCTGCTCAGGTAAATTAACCCCTAGACTATGTTTTTTTTTTTTTTTTTAATAGATGGCCCCCTTGCAAGGAGCAAGGAACAGAGTGCTCAACTGTTTGTCCCATCCATGTCGAAGTGACAGCATAGACCCTTGATATCTTGGCTGTCGCATGTCATTCAAAACAAAAAAAAAAACAAGAACTTCCTCAAGGAGGGACGCGCAACTTGCCAAAGCAGAAATCCTTTTTTTTTTGCGCGAAAAGAGTCTCAAAGTAAGTGGCATATGAATTCGTTTTTGTCATCCTTGGGCCGTGTGTGATGATGAATCATGCAGGTAGTGGAGAGGAAACCGCTGCTGGAATAATGGCTTGATTTAGGTTTAGTAGGGATTCAGGATTCCGGGGAATTGTGCCATCATCTTCCAGGACTCTGTCAGTCGGTCGGTCGGTGTAATATGAAACTTTTGAAAGGAGGCGGATTATTGTGCGGCAAAGTTAGCCTGTGTAATAAACAAAGCACTTGAAGTTCGATTATTTCACTGGGTATTCTCATGGAGGAGTGCGGTTTCGGGGATTTTTTTCCTTTTTTTTTGGCTTTGTTCCAGTTCAGTGTCAGTGGGATTGAGCAGAAGTGAAGAGGCCTACTCTTGTGATGAAAGTGCTCAAACGATTGGAGTACACTGTACACATTAGCGGATTAAATAGACTGATGAGGATCAGAGTTAAAGGATACTTTCTGATTGCCTTTGATACAGGCCTATTCGGGACTAGAGTTGTGTATTCAAAGTGTTTTCAGTGTTTTTTGACTTAAAAGACAGAAGGGATAGTACGCTTGTTGGTGCCTATTTGGGTCTGGTTAATAAGTGTTTTGATTAGTTAACTTTACTGGTTAGAAAGAAACCTTTCTTTTATGCCAAAGGACGATGTGGAAATGGTTCATTTCGAAACGCATGAAGTCCTAGACTAAGTCATGTCGTTGACATCATCCAGACTAACCTATCGTAGATACTAAAGTGCTAGTCGCAGCTATTCTTTACTGTCAATATGAATTGTGTATTCTTAGTTCTAGCCCTTCTGTATCAGAGCTTGGCAAACCTCGCGTATTCTCAAAAAGTTCGGTGAGGAAACACTAGACAAATCTAGATGGCAATGTGATCTGTGAACCTTGAACATAAATTATTGTTTCTTCGTCACTTCATTATTTCCTCATTTCTACAATTAAGTTTGAGTGTGGACCGATTTAACCAGTTAAATCTGTTTCCAGATCCTGGTAGGGAAGCCAAGTGATTGTGGAATGATTTCTTGAACCAAATAATGGTAGCTTTGAGTTGGTAACTAATATGTGGACTGGCGTCAGAGACATTTCCTCTTAAAAAGCTTCTTAAGGACATTAATGTGACATTAGACGACTCCCTGTGGGCTGGTGTAAAATTCATAAAAAAAATTCACATTTCCTTGAAATATACCTACATACATATGTAGCTTGGCACATTATTTACAATAACGCTTTGACCCTTGGAGCAAAGGACCAGCTAACAGCTGAGGATTAATTGGATTAATAGCAACGTCAAGCCGCTCTTTCAGTTGATCCTTGGAAGATCGTACATCATAGCGATCAATCCAAGGCAGGAGAGCTTTTTAGAGCGAATTTCGATGTTGGACCTGGAATGGAGTTCACTGTCACAGATAACACCTTCGCGGATAGAGTGTCATTTATTATCTTTGAGTCCTAAGACATTTTTTGAAAATCAGATGACAGAGCCAGATAGTGACTTCATTTGTGCTGATGGAGTGATCCGAGTTCCTGACAAAACATTCGACATCAATAATTGCTAGAAAGAAGATCAATGGTCTAAGATGGGTGTCTTGAGGGACCTTAAAGTTACCGTAAAATATGAAAAATCGAGGATCTACAACAGATCTTACATTGGCCTTTATTCGTGTATGATATGAGATGTAAGAGGTGAACAGGAACAGATAAACAAGTCTATCGATCTGACCATGAACCGTATGGATTAGTGAACAGTATTGGGGAACAATTAAGAAACATTAAGTTTCAATGTTTCAGAATGCTAACAGGCAAATCCTAAGGGTCTGAGGAATAATCACTCCTAAGTTTTATAATATTTTTAAAAGCCGGAAACGAGGTTGCATATGCTAAAAATGTTAGAGCTTTCAGTGGAATTCGTAATTTTTTTTCAAAAACTTTTACCCAACCTCATTTCTAAAGGAAACAAATTATATTGTGAAATAAAGAAGCTATGATATGTACAACCTAAAACATAGTCCACACTTTATTTAAAGTCAAAACTGAAAGTGAAGATGCAAGGTATGACACATGAAATGTCACCTATAGTCAGACAGTTTGGCTTTGTAAGGCCTTAGCTCAAAAACCAGGCTTTTAATCCGGAACGGGCTCAATCTGAACATGTTAATGTTCATCCAGTCCGTAAGTCCTGTGTGAACAGGATCTAAGAGTTTCCGACTCTATAAGAGTGGACAGGTATCCAAAGTAGGTTTCTTCTTCTACGTAACTCTGAAATTACTTAGGTGGCAGTTCAGGGTGACCCTGGGCCTAACTCTGAAAAAATAAATGGTGAGGGTGGACATTGGACGCATTTGATGTTTCCATAACATTAGTAAAAGCTTCCTCCTAGATCGACTTATAAGCGACTGATGGTAATTTCCTGATTTTAAACTTAAAGAAGCCCCAAGTAGAACAATCATGGCAGTGCATCCCCCAGCGTCTTCATAGGGTTCGTCATACGACTTCACTTTGAAGGGTCTTCTAGTTTCATTGGTATCACTTATTGGCCTGATTAGACGTCAAACCTATAGCCTAAGACATTCCGTCTTGTGTAGTATCTGCAATAAATGACGCCCACATTTAAGAATTTTTTTTTTGTAGTAAACCCTTGAGAGCAACTCTCGTTTGGATGTCCATTCAAGGATAATATTTTCGATTTTAATATCACAAGTACTCTGGTAGAATTTTGAGAGTTTAACTCCTGTGAGTACTCTTATAGTCGTGTCCACTTGATCAATTTTTCCCACAATTTATCGGTTGGGAGTAGTGAAAATGGCACGAATTCCTAGAAGTTAAACCATAAGCTGATCATCTATTCTTATAAAAGAGCTACAAATTGAAGATGGTTACTAGTTCAGAGATTTTTGCGGTTGGCAACTAGTGAAGTGGAGACCGTAGACGGGAAGTAGAGGTCAGTTCATATGTATATCAGACTCATATTTCCCTACGAGTTGATTTGTTTCCTCCTTTGTTCACTGTTTCGTTATGTAGCATCTCGAGAGGTATTCATCTCCATATAGTGCTAGTGATCACGACCAATGCCCACTTGCGAGGAAAGCTCAAGAGGTTTGAATGTCAAATGTTGCTAGATGCCTCAAATCCTCCTCAACAGTGCTGTACTAGGCTTTCTTCGAGTCACCCGGTGTTCCTTTCCTCTGCCTGACGGCGAGAGTTGATTTCATTGCAAGGCGTTGTTTCCACTAGAGTTGTCATGAGACCCTCAGTTGTGACCAATCCATACCCATTATCTCTTTCGAATGGAGATGCCAGTAGGTTCTTAGCCCGTTCTCTGGAAAAGCATAGGTTCATACAAATTTTGCGACTTGTGGGTAACAATGGCGGGTACCTTTCTATTAATAGAGAACTACCTACTGCTTGGAGCAAAACAGTCGCATCTTGGTTATTCTATTGAAATCACAATTATTGGTTTAGCTGTGTACCAACTGGCTCCAACATGGCTTCTCAGATACTTCGATATTGCTGCCAACTTTCTGGACCATTAGAGTTGGAAATGGTCAGCTGTTTTGCTGTCCTAAGTCTTACTTTCTTTGCTTAGGTCTCTCCCGTTCTGTGCTGGCCATAATGCATCGCTGATAACCACTTGAAACAAGAGTGGTGTGAGTATACACTCCTGTTGTACCCCATTCTGGATGGTTTTTGTGATTGAAAGGCTCTCGAAGTCGATGAAGCGGAGAGATATGTATGTATACTCGATGGTTTATTCGGCGACAAAAAAGATGGTTCAGGATGTTTTCAATACCTCTCTCCATTAATTGCCTTGAGATGTTGGTAGGTGGTAACACTAGCATCCAACACGTAAACGTCTCAACCCCTTGCTTGTACCATCGGGACTATGAAAGCAACGTGATATCCCACTGGCGTACCAGATCGCTGCTTCTTTACCTTTGACATAGATTCTTCTTCGTGCGGTACTGGGCTTCTTCTAAACAAATAAGGGTTTTGCGTATAAGCCTAGTACTTAACCAAAAAGTTTGGTTCCCGTGCCACTGACCCAAATCGTGTTTTCAGGATCAAATCGCTTAGAGAAGTTGCAATTGCCAGAATTTAGAATATCCTCTCGAACTTATTTACATACCACGAGCATAGGTTTGTAAAATTATGTTTTTATCTTTATTTTCCAAAATACCCATACACACATGGCTTCGCCAAAGTACCTGTATATGTATATGAATGGATTTATGTAAATATATGCGTGTAAGGATCGAAGGAAGGAAGATGGAAAAAAAACCCATAATTTCATATATATTTCGCAAACGTACTAAGCTCCTCGGCATTATCTGGCCACACAGAAATTGTTCACATCTCCTGAAAGATTTATGACCAACCCATTTCTATTTTTCATAGAGTTCGGCGACATGCCCGACAAAAATGGTGCGGGACTCACTGTTATTGAACCAAAAACGAACAAAAAAAAAAGAAAAAATATATAAAAACGACAAAATGTCAAAAAAGGATAAATTCGCCAAAAATAAGGAAAATAAATAGGAAGTCGGGATGAGCGCTCATTCCACATCCACAGCCATAGCCATACATGTGGCCGCGATGGATTCTAATTTAAGGAAAAAGCCAATAAAACCTAATGACATGAGAGAATGGAATTTCCCTACGTACGCACAACGGTGCAGGCCGATTTTACGGTTCGCAGGGCACAACTGCAAAAAAAAACAGAAACCAACAAAAAAGGAGAAGAAATACTGTACACAGAACTACCGACATGTCGCTCATGGACGACAAACAGTAGCACATCCTCCACTCGCATGTCCGTTTCCTTCTATCGTTCGCTTGACGAGGGTGTGTGCACTGTATGCCCTACAACATACTTACTTTGCAGTTTTCCTCCCACCCTCCATTTTGTTGGTGCGCGTATTTGTGAAGGTAATGCTTATTTGGTCTCTCATGTTTGTGTACAACAGTAACATACAGCAGCCGAGAGGCAGGCAGGCAAAAAAAAAAAATGGCGAACCCGTAAAAAAGGGAAAATATCCTTCCACTAGCCAGTGAGTGGAAACTGTTGATTGATGCTTCGGCCGCCTGTTAAGTATTGATAAGAATATTTGGTTTTTTTTTTTTGCTTCTTCTACTCCTTCTTCGGTTTGAATACTTACATTGGATTTTTGTTTTTCATGATTTAGCTCTAAGCAAATAAGTCCTGCAAGGACATACAGCAGTGAGTATAAAAAAGGTCATTCTACATGGTAAGTGGGTGAGAGTAAGAGTAAGGAAAAAAGAACTGAAAGCCATTTGCTTAACACTCTCAAATGGGGTGAAAAATTGCACGATTCCGAAAAATATGTACATATCTGGTCCCTAAAACAAACAAGGACATAACTTTCCGTGCAATCGCAATCTTTTACAGCGAAAACAGAGAGTCCAAGTGAAATGAGTGAGTCGGAGGTGCATACGTTGACGGCAACTGATGGAACCTTGACAGATGTGATTGGCGCCCGGTTGGAGGACAACTTTCTGATATGTAATAAACGTTCTGATCCAGTTCACAATGTAATGTAATGTTCAGAACATGTGACAGATTACTTTGGTCAAAAGGAAGTGTCTTGATGCCTTTCAGTAGGGATTGTTCGAATGTCCTGTGGAATTTCGTTTGAACTCGAAAGATGTAGGCTGTCGGAATGGAGTGCATTTCTCATAAAATTCAAGGCAAGTTTTTCAGATACCGTGTAGCCGTGGAAGTTCCATATTTTTCCCAAAATTAGAGACCACTCTCCTTGAAATATACTAACATAAGTACTTACTTTAGGTATTGCTACAGTCCGAGGTGGACGAATTATCAGTCAAGCTCAGCATATCCACGGAGTTGCAGGGACTTTAAAAAAAAAGTGTTCCTTGCACGTGACTCCAAAACTAAACTGCAAACGTTCCAAGACTTTATTTTGGTCATTGTTCTAATTCGTTAGTCCACAATGACATGACATAAATTTACTTGATACGGAATATCCTTATAGCAGGAATATGGCTGGCAGAGACATATGGATATACCCCGGTAAAGATCTAAGAGTCATACAAGTCAGAAAATTTAATTGAAAACTTATTGTTAATGAGAGAGTCAAGAAGGCAGAAGGTGGGCCCTACAGAGACACAGTCAGCGCGATGAGGAAGGACCACGCCTACATACAAGAGTTTATCGCCAAGAATGCATTGCAAATCAGTCGATCAAAAGCCCGGAATCAAGCTTGTAGAGGAAGAAATAAACAGTCACTACACTCCACCATATCTCGACTATGAAAAAATAATTTAAAGGACCTTTCAAAAATGAAGCCTATGAACAGCCTAAACAAAGATGTGTCTTCAGGGCACTGTCCTGGCACTGATAGATGCGCTCAGATGATGCAGATACTGACAGTCAGACGAGGATTAAACGCATCAAACGAAGAGGCTAACAAGCGATGGTATCAGCTACATACATGTGCCACAACCCAATCGGTATGGGCAGTCCATGATCAGATGAGATATCCAAATCTCATGAAACATAGTCACAGGAATATTCGGACAGCTGTTGGTGTCAACATGCAGTTCGGCTTGGACTATCTTACAAACACTTCTGCAGGAACTGCATGGATGAAGAGGAAATAGAATCTATTATCACTTCTTATACAATTGTTCAGCATAATCCACCACACTCTTGAGAGCTGGATGATCTAGGAGATATTGAGGTCTTGTCCCAAAATTACAAAATCATCATCCAAGTATGGGTGGTACAACCGTAGACTCTTATATCAGTTCTGGTTCTTGTAAGAATTATAGAGGCATGATGTACATTCAATCCAAAAAGCTGAAAAAAAGATTCTCCACCCCAGGTTCGAGGTGATAGAAAGAACCAAACCTCCAACACAAAGCGCATGTCAAGGCGTTTGCTCTAAAAGAAATAAGAAGCAACGTGTGCAGGACAGGCGACAAAGCCTTGGTTCAAGCACAGACTCTACATAGGTTTGGATCTCAGTTACCCCGACGGCACCACTCCCAACCTGGACGGCCAGTTCCTTTTGTTGAAACCCCTAGGACGAAGGGCCGATTGAACAACCGATATCTGTAACCTAGTTTGGGAATATTGGTGCTGCCGTTGGCCCATTAAGGGCCCGTCCACCATCGTCTCTTTCCCAAAAACCTAACTTTTTCTCGGAGCTCTGAAGCCACTGTTGACTCCATCGAGGGAGATCGTCCACTGTCGCATTGAAAGTGCTGGAATTGGAATCAATCTCTTGTTCAACACTCGCGCTTATAAGTTTAGTCCAGGCGACACAAGTCCTTGTTGTTGGAATATGTGCAGAAGGTGTTTTTCTAAAATCGAATTTTGTAGAAGTCTACGTTAAGAATCTTTGCCTGAAACCCTCTCATAACTATGATTGATGCTTCGGCTTAGTAACTAAGTATGACTCTGGGTATTAGACTGGAATGAGACCAGTTTTCTTCAAGGAAGTGTCAACTATCTAAGCTTATGTAACCGGGCCTTAAAGCGAAACAATTGTGAATCAAGTAGGGTCCAGATGGTTACCACTTGGTACCGGTGGTGCCTACCCTATTCCAACAGCATCCAATCATCAGTAGAAGTCTACTGCTTTGGTAAATGTCTCACAGCAACATACTTTGGTATATAACGCCATGTGGGTCATAAGAAAGAAGTGATAAGAATACTGAATCGGTTCTAGATAGTTGCTTGTGTGGACTCTTCTAGACTTTTTTGGACTACAGTAGCCTGTTTAACTCCAGAATTCTGCCGGCACAATCATCATTACACCAATATTCTTGAGTATAACTTCTTTGGAGTTGCTGGTCAATGTTGTTTTCTGGTACACTGGGTGGTTTAAGAACTCTGAGATCCTTATCCTAAGCTGATTGTCAAACGTTAGTATAAACATTCCTTTGCTGTCCAGATACTGAAACTTACGAGCAAAGCTAGTGGACACATAGTCGGTCAATCAAAGAGCTTCTTTGTAAAGTTTCCCAAACTCATCAGTCATCAAGAGGCAGTCTGCTATACATGAATCATTCATCCTATGTCCTTCCTATGTCCTGTATTACCTCCAATGCTTAGGCATTTTTTTCCTCGAGAACGTTTGACTACAAAATCTACGACGGAAGAGGATGTGCATTTTCTTTTTTTTGTAACAAAGGATTGCTATCCCCATTTCCTACTCAACGCTCAACGACAACCCATTAAAACCTCTCAAGCTATTTTGAGGAACTGGACTAGACTATACCAGGCATACCTATGGCACTCCATCACTAAGGCTACAGACAAAAGGAAATTTGGTAAATATCAAATGTAAGTGAAGTGTAACGTAGCACTGGTAGCACCCTAGCAATATTCAATATTGAAATTTATTTTGTTTTTTTTTTTGCTTTTTTGATGAAATAAAACGGAAACTCATGTCACAGCGGTAGCACTGCTGGACGGGTAACTTTCTTGTCTGTCGCACATTTATACACTCGCCCACCCAGCTCACACACCCACACATACATACATATATGCGTGGTTGTATATGGTTGTGTGTGAATTTTCAAAGGTCCTTAACTCCCCACGGGCAACCTGCGTTACCACAGGCGTATTTCCTTGGTAACATTGGCCTTGGTTATCGGTTTTCTCTATCACAGGTACACTCTCCGTATGTTATAAAATTATATTCTTCTTCTTCTTCTTCTTATTTTTTGCGTCCATAGTCATCCTTCCCGGCGTACCGTTTTGCTATATGTAAAATACCTAACAAGGAGCTCTTTGAGCATAAAAAGAAACAACCTGTAAGGAAATGAAATCAAAATGGATTTCATGGTCCAGTGGAGTGGATATAATATTTTCTTTTTTTTTTCGCTTTTTCCTTTGCATTCCTGGGGCAAATCGAAATTATTAGAAAAGGATATTCGAAGGATATTCGTAGCTTCGGGTAGTTTGGGTAGTGGGTTTTAGGAAAAAGGATGGACCTGAACATCGGGTTCGTCGTTTGGTTTGTTGTTTTTTTTTTTCCTGTTCGACCCCTCTGCTGTCCCAAAAATCTTCCAATACATGTCTGTTGTATCTGTATCCTTGTGTAGTACGAGCGAATGTACCCCATCATTAGTTTTGTTACTATTTTGGCCACTGCCTGGTCTTGGTTGTAGGAAGACAGGATATGGGAATACGCGGATGAGTGCGTAAAATGATGCCGGGAATATATTTGCATGGTATCGCTGACACGTGTTCAATCGACTTTAAATGGAATGTATTAAAATTTTCGAATAATTGTGTTGCTATTTATAGAGTTTTCGCCTCCTGGATTGAAGGGTGACAGAGACGGTCCAACGGATGTGTCATAAATTGCAATAATTGCGTTGAGAGTTTGTCGTATCCTGCGTACTTCGGCAAACAGTGTTCCACTCGAAGGTATGTAATTTTTCATATCTTTTGACAACTATTCCTTGACAACAATTAATTACAGAATTGACATTTTCAAAATACATACATACATATGTATATCCGTTGCAGGAAATGATCATCAACTGTGTGTCGGTAGGATTGTGTGTCCCATGGGAAAGAGCAAACCCCTTTTGCGAAAATTGCTTATCCCTTCTGATGTCAACAGTCACCCCTGGCAGCTAAGAAGATATTGAGGTCAGGTAATCTTCAATTGAAGCATTGTGTCAATGCCTTTAGTTGGGAAGAAAATATTTAATACCTTACCTGGGAAACTGGTCTCAGGCGGGTAAATCTCTCAAAGGTTCTTCTAAGATTTCGAAGAAGTTAGGCGGTTATTCACAGACATTCCCAGTAACTTTACAAGAAGTACTTTTTACGAATCTGGGTTTTGGATTTTTGCACTGTTTCTGAGAATATTTTGAGCCATGTCTAGCTTTGGCATCCCTGCCAAACTCGTTCGCTTGTGCAGGATGACGATGGAGGATGCTCGCTGCTCCGTCAAGGCCGGTAACGATCTCACCGAGACCTTTGATGTCAAAAAAGGATTTAGACAAGGTGACGCGCTGTCATGTGACTGTCCGTGCAACTACTAGCGTACGCCGACGATATTGACATAATTGGCAGAACCCAGCGGGCTGTAACTGGTGCGTTCGCTAGTATTGAAACGGAAGCGGCAAAAATGGGTTTAGCTGTGAATGAGGACAAAACCAAGTATATGCTGTCAACAAGAAGGGACACACAACACCGACGAATTGGACAGAACGTCACAATAAACAGGTATAACTTTGAGGTAGTTAAGGACTTTGTATGCCTCGGCTCCGCTATAAACTTTGACAGCAATATCAGCTCAGAGATCAAACGAAGAAACACTCTTGCTAATCGCTGTTTCTTTGGCTTAAGAAGGCAATTGAGTAGTAAGTCCTTGTCAAGAAGCACCAAGGAAACTCTTTATAAGACCCTCATCATCCCAGATGGATGAAGATATCCTTGATCGTTTCGAACGCAAAATCCTTCGGATGATTTTCGGTCCCGTTTGCGTTGACGGGCTATGGAGAAGGAGATTTAACAGCGAACTCTACGAGCTGTACAGCGACTCCGGCCCGAAAAGTCTTCGAATCCATCCCGGAGGGACAACGCAGTAGAGGAAGACCTCGCCTTAGGTGGCGTGCACAAGTGGAAGAGAACCTCAACCAAAGACTGAAAGTGGGTGGTTCAAGCCCGTCACGTCAGAGTTATCTTGATATTCTAAACGTTACCTTTGGATGGCTTTGAATAAACTTCACTATACCACTCAGACCCAACTAACAACTCAGTGGTGAAGAGATTTTTAACCTGATAGGTAGCTGTTCAAAGTATTTCTACGTCCTTCATAAGCATTGAAGACAATAGGGTCACTAAAACTTGGCATAGGAAGATGCTACATAAGTAGTTTGCGGTCTTTTCTGCTAGGAAGCAGCTGCAATCGCTCACTTCCCACAGATGTCTGAATCATGGAAAGTCTTACAACTGCGACTGTGTTCATGAGAAACTCAATCGTCAATGGAGGTCTTGACCGGCGAAATGAGAAGGCTCAATTGCGGTTTAGGTGCTCAAAAATCTTTTTTTTTTCGGCGCCTTCTCTAGGAATCTAGCGGGGATCTCCATCACTAAAGATCCCAGAATGGGGTAAGCACAGATAAGAATCCGACAGCTCTCATATTGTGATGGAATTCTTGCAATCAATGCAGATACTCTGATCCCTCCACCAATATAACGCGGAGCTAGCTCAACTTAGCTTTGGTTACAGAACGGAATTCTGCTTTTGTTGTATACCTGCACCAGATGCACCGAATAATATTGGAGCCATCACTAAAATTTTGACAACATCCCAGTCCAGGCTTAGACTTTGGCCGAGGGTAGGCGGAAAAGCTTCGAGACAAGCCATTCTGCAAAATATAGTTCAGTTTAAGGACGACTTGCAACTCCTCTCCGCCAAACAACCGAAACATTTAGGAACGGTCTAACTGTTGCATAAACCGTGTATTGATCTCGACCTGGACAAGTCAACTGAAGCTTCCTTCTCAAGCACTCTTATACAAATGAAAAGATCTATTGTATCTTAAGGGTGCAATTTATTCTAGGAGTCATACTACCTCCCTTATGGAGAAGAACACACGCTATCTTAACTTATGTAAAGCTGGGTATTCACGGAGAATGATTTGTAATCTTGAGACCAGAACCTACATTCCGTGTCCGAGGACAGATTAAGCTTGTTCAGGTGATACGTGAGTTCACAGTCAAATGTTGGTGAACGCACCTTGTAGGAATAAGGCTTGATAAATCGTATGAATCTAGAAATATGTAAATTGTACCACCCTTGATACCTTTACTAAAGTTTAACCTAACGCCACACCATACCATATCAACGTCTTGAAGTTCAGCCTGGAAAACAGTCGGAAACAATAGCTGTCGAGACACGAGCTCCAACTCCAGATTCCATTTTCGACCCGTCCGTGAACCAAACCAGACCCCAGGGTTTAGTGCAGGACATAATTAGACCAGTTTGCACGATCCTATGACGGGGAGAGGATCAGGATATGTCCCTGACCATGATGTCGGCATATCCCTTTTTGGATGTTCACCTGGTTTATACATGTATTCTAGCTGCGGCTTAATAGCGCATCTAGGAGCCGTCTTTCTAATGAGGATTTGTAACAATGTATGCCTAACGACCGACACCTTCTAATGCTATGGTAAGGCAGGTACTCATGCTTCCTGTAATACCGAGACTGGCAATTCTCTGTAGCTTCTGAAGTTTGGTTACCATTATCCTTTCAATTTTTTCGGCCACTATGGCAGTTTACATGATTCATAATTTTTCATTCGGATCCCACTTTCTGTCATAAAGCCGCCTACTAGCTGCATGGCCCTAGTGGCGCTCTCGAAGGGGGGTTTGGTATGACATTGAAATGGTGCCTGGTGCCTGGTGCCTGGTGCCTTTGATGGGTATAGGTTCTAGACCAGGGTTCCTTTTACAGACTTGAAGGTAGGATATAAAGTGCATCGCTATCATCAATGCCCTTTGGAAACTGGCATCAGTTGGCCAGTCCTTGCGAATCACAGTACGATAGTCACCTATGCTTTGAATTAGTCTAGCACCCAACTATACACTTAAATACGAAAGAGTCTGAACAGTCTACCCTAAATCGGGTCATAGTTCGACGGAATTTTCCCCCACTATGCACTCGAACTCCCCTCACACAGCTAATTATGTACAAACTTTAATCCACCAATTGTAGCACCAGTGAACGCATAACATGATATCTTCATCTAATAGCCGTTTTATTGTCTAAAAATCAATTCCAATCCGACTAATATTTGACAGACAATACCCAAAACAAACCAATAACAAAACTCCCTCCCCTTGTGATGGATAAACGTTTCATTTCGAGGACACAAAAGGACACCAATACGGGATAAATAGCGGATACAATTTGAGCGAAAAAAAGGGATTTTTCTCGCCAAAATAATTTTCAGGGTCCTTGACTTTCCTCCGCTCTGTCAATTATACGTATTATATCTTTTTGTTTACCATTTAGTGTCAGAAATACGGTTTTTCATCCAAAAAAAAAAAAGGATATGTTTAGGGGTTGAGCTGTGAGGTACGTGTTCCATGCTATGACAACAGCATCCGCACGTACACAGATGTAAAGGGATGACTGCGTGTGAAAAGCGGATGGAATCTGTTGCATGTTGCATCCTTCAGGTAGCAGTTTTGGATTAATTACCCAAAATTGTTGTGTCACGGGTGTAAGTGCCATCGTGTGAATTTTTGAATCCCTATTCCGGGTTACCTTCGGAAAGTTAACGAAATAGAAAAATTCGAATCGGATCACAAGCCGAGCAAATCAAGAGTGTTTCATCTTCCCCCGAGAGAGAGCCAGAGATACATCCTTTTTTTTCATTTTTTGGTTTTCAAATCTGTCAGATGTTCAGCAAAGGAAAAAGGATTCAAAGCGCAATGTGAGTGCAAAATGATTCTCGCAAAAAAAAGGGTTACGTGGCAATACATTAAAAATTAAAATTTAATGCATCCATTGTTTACTGGTGGTAGGGTAGCGAATGCACTCTCGTATGCAACCCTTAACACGCTTACCCCTAACCGCGGACTAGAATTTCGCAAATAGAACGCATTTTGTACTTTCCAAAGTGAATCCTTGCTTCTAATCCCCATCGAGGAAAAAACACAC
The DNA here is from genome assembly GCA_963583995.1 of Xylota segnis. NCBI lineage: Eukaryota > Metazoa > Arthropoda > Insecta > Diptera > Syrphidae > Xylota > Xylota segnis. The sequence continues at coordinate 41,386,933 of OY757237.1, forward strand.
ACAGCGGCGGGTACTATGGGACAGTGCGTTACTGCCTCCGGGACTCTCGCTCTCTCTCGCTATGACGACTCAGGTAGTCAAATCACTCAGGATATAGGTAGGTGATAGCTGATGGCTGATGGCTGATGGCCTATTATTTAAATTATCCTTTTGATACTTCGTATGGGACCCCTTAACGAATTTGAATTTAAAATTTAAATACAAACACCGCGCATATGCATACACATAGACGACCCCTTTTTGCATGCGTTACGTGTGTCGTCCTCATTTCCGAAATTAAACTCTTTTTTTGAATGGAAAACACCTTTGAAGGACATCTGCGCTTTCTCATTGCCACTGAGTGGTGGTGTACGGCCCGAAACAAGGAAGTGAAACACAAATTTGCAATTGGACTGCTTTTTTACGGATACGGGTGAGTCCTAAACATGCATACATACATGCTGAAGTGCTTATGTATGAATACACAAATATATGCCTTTGAGTGCACATCTGCTTTTAGATTAATGAAGGTACAACGTACATATGCATGTGTATGCAAAGATCTGAGATTTTGTTTAATGCGGTTGACGCGTGGATTTCGAAGGATTTAATTGAATTGTTTCAGATTTTCAGAGATAAACTTACGAGTGCCGTGATAAGGTCTACAGTTCAATTGGGTGTAAGGTGTGGTTTAGGTACTTATGGTATACAATACAAATAGGTTGTGTGGCCTAAAATGTGTGTAATTATGCCTCACTTTCGAAGCAAGTGATACTCTCTTTGATTTAATTCATTCCGAGGAAATCCATGGACTTTTAAGGCCTAACCAACCAAATATGCAGTGCTGAGCATAGTGTGATGGTTCACAGTGAATTGAAAACAGTTTCGTTGCTAAGTGCTTTACAATAAATGAAAAAAGAGTTTTGTGAAATGTTCTGCGGTCCTTGATTGCATTTGAATCCCACTAGTCAATGAATAAGATCTTCTACATGTCCTGGAACTTTTCCCAAAAGACCAAACTGTAATTCAATTCAAACTTTGAATTCAGCCAGTCAAGTGATTATTCTTAGTTCGTCAGAATCACTGGATTCTGTGCAACAACAGGACAAGGACAATGCATGGTTTGGGGAAAAAATACAGTACACGACTAGGCCATGCCTACTTGCACCTTCATGGATATTGAAGTTTTATAAATCATTCAGGACTGCCGATTCGTGAAATTTCACTGAGAGTTTTTTTTTTTTCAAAAAACGCCTCCAAAAAGTGGGCGTGATCCTATTTAATTTAACGTCTATGGAATTTTATTAATAATTTCTTTCGACTTCGAGTCAAAATGTAAAAAATTTTGCAAAGTTTTGTACGCAACTTTTGCAGCCGTAATCCCTATTGGCGGAGAGATTGCCAGAATGTCGTATACCATCAAATTTTATCAAAATGAATACAATTTTCAAGAGAAATTTTAGGTTAGAATGAAAATTCTAGTTTTGCCTCAACAGACCACAGATATGAAGTTTTAAGGGAATGCGTTCACCCATTTAGGTTGCAGTATTAGTCACAGACAGACAGGCAAACAGAAATTGGTTTTTAAACTTCTCCATGTGATGTAAAGTTTGACATCGAGTTCGAAAGTTGTTACTTGGCCTATAGATATAGTTTAGTATTTCGATAAGAGAAGGGCTCTTTTTTGTTATTTCGCAAAAAGGCCATTTGATGGATCATCAGCAGAGAGTAGGCATGTAAAGCCTAGATTTTTATGTAATTTGAAAACTTGTGAAAACTGGTATTCTGTAAGTATTTCGAATCTTTGCTGAGTACTTTAATAATTACAGAATTAAAAGTACATATATTCCAGTTCAAGAAATGTAAACATGGGGAATGAGGAGACTCGAAATAGGGGAGAGGACGCACCGAATGAAAAGAATCAGGAATCCTTATCGACCAATCCAATTGGTCTGTTTGTGTACCCTCACCAAAATACCGAATTTTCACGAATTTCTACGAAAATTCACATAATTCTGTTCGAGTACCCAAAAGTTTCGTAGTTCATCGTACAAATTTTAGTGCAAAACTGTCTCTGCTCTGATTTATGAAATGTGTCAAATCTCTATACGTAATTCTTGATTGTTTGTATTGTATACATTTGTATTTGACGTAAACGTAGGCAAATTTTGTAGGTTCTGTGTTCGTAATTTGACCTCTCTTTGAGAGAATTTTGTCCCCATTCCTTGAAATTTCACAATCTACGAGTTTTGAAGCAATTTTTGAGTTAATTTTTTCAAAAAACTTTGAACTTTGTTTCATTTTTTGACAGACTTCTTTAAACATTGGCTTCTCTCTTTGTAGTTTCGACAAATAAATGAATCCTACTACTTACCTTGTTTTCTGTCCAAAATATTGTAAATCAAAATAAAACCCTGCATTTGAAAATCGTTCTAAAAGTAGGAGAGTTTCGAAAATGTCTGCATGTGACCTGGATCATTTCTGTTATTCAAATGTCGAGACTTTTGGTGATCACAAAGAGAAAATCTTTAAGATTTCGAGTTAATTTAACACGTACAGATTTGTCAAGACTTCTTTACTTTCATTTAACTTAAAAAACTTGTTTTCTTGTTTTAACTGGATGGGCTAGCTTGCCTAAAGAACTACACATCCCAAATAGTATCCACCTTTTCACAGAGGGTAACACCAGTTCTACAACCAGCTCCAAGAACATTTATTTTTTTAAATTTTCGAACTAACATACAAGGTGACTCAATAAGACTTTTTTATAAAACAAGCCATGGTAGGTTTACGTATGTAGGTGTTGACAGTAGCGAGATCTAAGAGCACTTGGGTCTTTGCTAACGTAAGGTTCCCAGTTTACTGATATTGTTGAGGAAAAGAGTCTCTTTTTGAAACAGATGCAAGAGAAATAGAGGATCATTCAGGAATTGAAAATAATTGTCTCTCCAACTTCTATAGAAATCATTTGAGAAGAGATTTTACCTTTTTGGGTGTAAACCTATCAGACAGTGAGGAACAAAACTGATCTGAGATTGCTTTAGCCATAACCAACTCAAGACTACCTCTATAATCTAGGCTAGGCGAGATCTGCTGCGTGACATTGAACTGTTTAGTCTTTAGTGCGGAAAGATGGATAACGTGGCGAAAACTTTGGCAGGCATTTCATTAAATAAGGACAAAGCCTTCGTAATCGTTGCAATATCCATCTGAAAACTGTAGAACTATCTAGAAGTCAGAAAAACATACTGCAACTGGGAAACATCTATTGTGAGCAGTAATAGTGGCCTAAGAACTATGATTAAATCTTAATTTCAGTGGGGTGTACATAGTTGGTACCATAGTACCATCTTGGTAGCCAGCACACTGCGAATAGGTTTTTAGCTGGGTGGGCGTACTAGCACCCAACTGATTGCCCGATCTCAAATGATTGAATAAAGCTGTATGTTAAACGGTTTGAAAAGAGTTGCTTTTAGTACGCGAATCGTCTTTGCACTTAAACTAGGAGAATAAGATGTACGTCTTCTTCCAGAGTCGGCAACCCAGCGTTCTATCTGCATAAAGGATTTTCCAAAAAGGACATAACCATTTTGTATTTAAATAAAACAAAGAATAGTTGAGATACTGGGCAGACATTTGTACTAAAAATAGATATTTCAATATGAATTCATTCTCGTCCACTGCAAGTTTGAAAAGATTGATTTTTTACCAAAACTTTTCCACACATATCGGCCGGAACGTTTACGATTTCGCGTTCTATTATTTTGTATTATATTGTCTCTAATATTTCCTAACGTTGTTGGCTTTATTGACTTAAGGCAATGACTTAACGTAACACGTAAAAAGAAATCCAAATGCGCTAAATAATATGAGGGAGGGGCCCAGTCGACTACCCAGCTTGCCACTTCAATATGTCAATTTTCTGACAAACTGTTTGGGATGTGACACCACCTACCTCTGACGTCAAGTTCATGCAATTCTGGCCAAAATTAGTCTTTCAACATGGCAGGGTAGCGAACTCCATTGACCAAATGATGGCCGTTTTCATCAACGAAAAAATACGATCCAATCCCAACAACTACGTAGGTTTTCGGTGGTCATTTTCAATGAATTGCAAATATTTTTCTTTTATGAACTTCATCATGTGAATGTGAATCTTATCTGATTTTTTGACATTCACAAATCATAAAAAAATTTTAAGCGCGGATTTGTATTAAAATACAAAATTGTTATGTCCCTATTGAAAAAGCCTTTAGTAGTTATCACAGAGTGTTATACGGATTGCAGGCAGACCCCAATTGAATACCTTTACAGGAATAAAGAGTAACTCTGTACATTAATGCATTTATTTATATCGAAGAACCTTGGTAATTCAAAGAAACTAGTGTTGTCACTGTGTAGAGGCTAACCTATGCTTCAAGCCAACATTCTACGAGTGAGTGAGTGAATCACGAGTAGAGACCTCGAATCACTAAGTACGGTTTTAAGATTCAAATCCCGAAAATCATTCATTCCTTCAGCGTCTATTGGGGTTCATGGTTTCCAAGTGGATTGCTTTATAGTGAGAACTGCTAAGTGGTACAGTAAAGCAGGACTCAGACGAATTGGTGACAGGCGCCTCTTTTTAACTAAATTTTTGGACCAGTCACCACCCTCGAAATTTTCTTGAACAATAGCAGAGCTCATGCTATTATTGATGTTTCAAGATGGCCCCTAGCCCCGATACTAGACTCGAACCAATAGCATAAGTTATGAGCACCTTTGGCACTGCTTGACCATGTCGTGAGGCATAGTTTCGGAGTTCCTTTCGCTGCAGTTGCATAGTTACACGACAAATGGTGGCAGTCATGCTCGCTAATTGGATCACTATACACCTCTGGAGATCTATGAGATAATTAAAGGACGCTGTGTTAACGCCTATAGGTTAAGTAAGCCCAATCGCGCCTCATAAACAACAACTCCTAACCGTTGTCAAGAGCACATGAATACTGTTTGTTTGAATTACATGTCAATTAAATAGAAAACGAAATGCCGACAACACATTTGACGAGTCCCCCTCATAGTTACTCACTTCCTCAAGTCACATATGTTGCCAATGCCAATGGCTCTCCTTCCACCGGCGCACATCCTCAAAATGACACAAAAATGATATTTCCTTGTTGATTCAATGCGTTTTGCAAAGTAAACAAAAAATCCAAATATTGTATCCCAACAACAAATACAAAAAAAAAAAAAAAAACAACAAAATTGCTACAATAATGGCGAAAAATCACCCCTTGTTATCGGTTTTTGTCCCGTTTGTGTGTTCGACTGTATATGGTAGGTGGGTAGGTGGGTAGATGGGGTTGTAGCAAACGATAAATGTCTAGGGGGTGGGGTCATAATGCTGTCGCACAATAGCCAACAATACGTGAGGGTCGTCGTAGCCGTTTAGTCTCGCACTCCTTCGGTCCATCCGAACCCCAGAACAAGAGGGATGAAGCCAGAGCGTTTCAACCAGAAAAAGAAGCAGAGCATATCAGATGAAATATGTTCCCATTACAGTCAGCACAAAAAGAAGAAGAACAAGAAGAGGAATAGCAAAAGCAAAAGCAACAAAAAAAAATGGTCACTTCATCCCTTCGATGTATTATTTAACCTCCACATTTACACAAACTACATTAGAACGCGTTTGTGGTGAGCAAAAGGACACTCGTCCCCCGCCCACATTTATGCACACACATCCATTCGTCGACCATTGTGGACGACGGACGCTAGGACGAACAAGATACATTCATATCCCTGTATGTGTGTTAAGCAGCAACAGCAGACCAAATGGCTATCAAGGGTTAGAATCAAACTCACGGCACCAAGGATACATACGAGGATACGTATCTACGCATAGAAAAAAAAAAAAAAAAACAACAAAAAGACAAAACGCCACATCGTTTGAATGTGAATGTAAATGTGAACCTTTTGCCGTTTCACCACAAACGTGTTATCCCCTGGAATATGATAACAGACGGACTCACTGGCAAGGATGCCATACACACACCGACCGCACTGTGAGGGACAACGACGACCGAAAAAAATGGGTTCTGTCAAAATAAATATTTTTGAATAATAGCCCACATTTCGCTTAAGCACACGAATACGCCCGCCACCCTGTCATCTATGTGGAAAGGACGAAAAATTCTCCTTAGGGTTAAGGCATTCGGTGAATGTGAAAAATCTGTGCATGATTGCATTTTCTCCTGTGGAGAGTTATACCATCACTGGAATGGGGAACATGAGTGACTGTACAAAACATTTTCAAAATCCGAACCGAATTTTTGGAAACATGATATGGTTTCTTGTTTTTTTTTTTTCTTTCCTCGTTGTGTCCTTTCGTTTTTTGTCTTTCCTGCCGAGATACAACGCCTTCCGCCGCCCATCGCCCCAAACATTCTTGGGGTACTTTCCACTTTCTGATTTGAAAACGCAATAAAAAAAAGTGATGATGTGGAAATTCCTTTCTCCTATATTAGATTACCTATGGCAGTGGCAGACACCACCACACACCGGAGCGGAGGACATGACAAAAGACCGCAGATATATGGAACAAAAAGCCTCACATTTCTTACAGGAGGAACCAGAATTCATCCAGGGTGGGGTCAACCGATGTCAAGAGGTTAATCAAAATCTCTGATTCAGTTGAATGTAACACATCTACTATGTACACGAAGAGGGATGCCACTGACCGGTGGGTTAAGATGAAAACCAGATCAGGTAATCATCGGCTTCACCTTGACCATCGGCACTGCGATCAACGAATTAGGGATGAATGAATGGGAATCTGGTTATCTGGACCATTTTGGGAGGAAACTGGCATTTTTTTTTTTTTTTTTATTTTCTATTCCCCCTGACCTATGGCCTTTGAACTCTGGTCTTTGATGCATCAATTTATTTTTGTTTTTTTTTTTTTTTTTGGTAAATTATGGCAGTTTTGTGTATGGGTGTCGTAAGTTAATTAATGAACTCAGAGAAAATGATTAATTACCATGTGGGTTGCGGATAGGGAAGACTAAGACGTACTTTCTATTTTCGGTGCAATTAACATATTTGTTACCCTTTGGGGTTAAATATTATGAAGTGTGTTTCTCACTTACATAACCGGGTTTTAGTTTTGTTTTGCAATTTGTGTCAACAGCTATTTTCGTTGATACCAAGTATCTTAGCCTTTCACTGGGTTTTTAGATGAAAATGGTAAGGAATGCGGAAGGTAGGTTAGCAGCAAAGCCAGCCACAAGTCTGCTTTTGGCAACATCTACGTATAATGTCAAATATTGGCTCTTAACGAAAGTGACAGCATACCCTTCTAGGACTACCTACTCACTTAAGGCAGTTTCGTCCTGTATTATCATGGTTCTGTAAGCTGGAGATACTCCAAACCACGCTATGATCGCAGCAGAACATGCGCCTCGTCAGAATCGTTCGTCGTCCACTTCAAGCTGCTCTAAGGCCCAAACTGCGAAGCGATAACGAAGCGGATGGTCGTGCGCCTTCAATTGCTGAGTCAATTGGTGGACATTGTAAGCTAGATCGATGGCGAATTGATGTTCGTGTATTGACTCTCACACTCTCGGCTACAGCAGCCACATTATCGTCTGTGCGCACCGTACGACAACGGAGACCATGAGTGTTTTCCACTAGCATACCAGTCTCACGTACCTTTTGCACAAACTTGCGTACAGCAGGCGCCGTGGGTGATTCATATCGGCCAAAATTTCTACATAGCACTCACTTTGGAGCTAAGTTTTCAATATTTCCCAACGTTGCTCAAGCGCAAAGCGACTCATATCGTTCCGCGGAGGTATCATACTGACTTTCTGTTAAGATTTCGAGCGGGAAACAGCTGTCAGTGTCAAAATAACCTATGATTTAAAAAGAAACCACTAGATGGCCCGCCCTTTACAAGCATCCAACCATAAACTACTACAGAAATAGTTCTACTCCAACTCTAATGGACTCCAACTTCGGTTGGACATGATCGTTATTTAAGAAATTTCATTACAAATGGTGTGGTTAGGGCTGTTTCTTAAAAAAAAAATGGGCGTGGCTGTCACCATTTGGAAACAAACCCACTTTAATGAATAGTTTTGATGAACCAAAATGCTAAAGAAATATCAGCCCACAAAGTGGGTGTAACCCTGCATTATGTCGAAATAATTTATGAAAAAATGCTCAATCTTTGGTTTCTGTCAAAAATTTTGAGAAACTAGTCTTTTTTAGAATACAGAGCGCAGTTATGAAAGTTTTTGAAAACAGATTCCCATCATTGCATTCTTTTGTATTTCAACTGTCTTTATCAACGAAGTTCCTGAAGTAATGACATTCGCACTCGGATTGCTTTCGAATTTACAATGTCATGAAACCTCCATATTTCGATGTCAAAAAAGCTAAAAGTCAAATTCGTCGAAATTCACCATTTTCCGGGGCTTTTTTTGTTTCCTTTTCTTTTACCCCAGTTTTTGCGTTCCATTCGTGTTGACGGGATCTAGAGGGATAAATTTAACAGGTAACTCTACGCGCTGTACAGAGACGTTGACGTGGTCAGAAAAGTACGTATCAGTCGCCAAATGGACACCAACCCTCCGGCTCCAAGAGTCGTCGATTCCAACCCAGTAGGGGTAGACCTCACCTTAGGTGGCGGTCACAAGCGGAAGATAACATAAACCAACTTAGAGTGCGCAACTGGAGGCAGTAAATCAAACACAGCACTAAATTGAGAGCCTTGTTGGTTGAGGCCCAGGCTTACCCCGGCCTGTGGCACCACCTATGTAAGTAAGTAAGTAAACCTGTTTCCTGACGAAATTCAGAAAATGTTACAAACTCCCGATGTGCGTTTGGGATTATTGGGCAGAGAACAAGCCAACAGAGACATAACCCTTAAAATAAGTCATCACTCCTAAAAGGTCAGTAAGTTCTAATAGACCTGGTTTTATACCCGATAAAGTTCCCGAGTACTTTTGAACCCTATTTATTGGTAGAATTTCACAAAAATGTGGAATGGATCAGTGGATTAGATCAGTCAACTCAGATCTTAACTCTTCAGTTCGTACAGTCTTCAAGGCTATTCCATAGACAGCACCGTAAAGAAATTCCTAACTTCGGTGGCGATACCAAAATTAATTTAAAACAACTTACTCTGCAGTCACTATCTATCAAAAGTCCAAAAGGTTCTTTACAACCAGAGTCTCTTTTTAATCCATTGTGGTTGCTCCTTAACAACCTAAGCAACAAGGTCTTCTTCTACGCGGATGACCTAGTAATCAACAATCAGATACAGACACAAATCTCCCATTGCTTGATGGTCCGAACGTTTAAATGTGGACCCAACAAAACGGATCATCACTTCATTTACTAGAAGAAGAAACATAAAACCCTAACCTTTTAACTATAATGGTGGCTTTTCCCAAGAATTTCCATATCCAAACCTCTCGGACTTGTTCTAGACTCTTCGGGGAAAATGAAGATCATCACATTTCCTGAATGGTGAAGTGGCAAAAGATTAAACAAATTAGGTGTTATAGGTGCGACTCCTCTGGAAGCCCTTCTGGATCTGGCAGCTCATATAAAGGTTCTGAGAACTACAACTTCAGTGCCTTTAAGCTTCGTCTGACATGTAATCTCAACAACTCCTAATTCACCAAGCATTTGCAGATCTTCGACGAAATTTCACTGCTTTCCTCACCACCAGTTCGTGTTGTGCATCCCGAAAAATTGAGTCAAAACTGCCCCTTCCAAACCGCATGTATTGCGACAGCCCTTGAGTCTTTCTGGTTAAAAAATATGTGCAATAGCTTAACTAGATCAAAAATGGGTGATGGAGTATGGAGCTAAAAACTAATTTCAAATTGTCAATTCCACTGGATAACAACATTATCATCTACGACGCAAGGTAGGTACATAAATAAATAAATGCTTGACGCAACAGGTCGATGGGACCCAGGGCCTAGCTTCTCACAACCATTCGTGTTGTACGTGTTGTATTCTTTACACGAATGGAGGGGGCCTACTGTTTAATGCTGTGTCCGAAGGGCAATTTGGTATTTGAGAAGCTTTCTCAGGACAGTTGTACTCTCGGATGTTTGTCAGACGCTCGCGAGAGGTGAGGCCGTGAAAAACTTTTAGGTGTTGTGACTGGGATTCGAACCTCGAACCCCTCCAACGCACTAACCACTGGCCACGACGCAGGTAGGCACATAGATGCTATTAAATCTCACAGGTCCCGCAGCCTTCTGTAGGTTATCAACTACTCAACTTAAATTGCATGAAACACGTTCATACTATGACTAACCAGTTGGGCTAAGACACTCCAGGAAGTTCATTATACTTTCTGGTAATACAGGCTGCACCATCTTCTACGTCGGTATATGAATATTGAATAACTTTCAAAAAAAAACCATCAATTTTCCACACGTAAGGTATTTTTATTAAACTTGGTCCTTTACAGTTCATTTGGACAAGTTTTTGAATACAAAATCTCTCAAGTGGCCATCTCTATTGACCAAAGCAAAATGTGCCCATTTAGCTGCGTGTCTCATTACTTTTTCAAGCATCTCGGGCGGTATAGCTATGACTTCGGCACGAATGTTTGCCTTGAGCTCGTCTAAGGCTTGCTGGCTTACACTTTTCATATAACTCCGGAGAGGTCCGACGAATAGTGTTGTCAGACTGTGCTTGTTGGTCACGATGTTGAGTTAACATAACTGAACGACTATTTTCAATGTAAACTGTCACTGATTCGACGTATGGTATAAAGGGATCCATTGTTAAAATTGTAATAAATTGACATTTCACAGACATGTCTACTCATCTCAATCGGTTGACAAATGTCAAAGTTATTCAAGGTTTACATACCGACATTAAAGATGGCGCACCCTGTATGTCGAAGGATATTCTGTCAACGAATGAAGTAACTAACTTTCACCTCAAGAAATAGGCCTTTGTCAATCGAACGAATACGTTACAATGTATGTACATAGGTCTACGACCATAAATTGAAGCAAACAATCTAAGTACCTATCAAGTTGAAGTTATTATTTAACAACTTGATTCCAGTTCCAGATACAATCACTCCCGAAACCAAAGACGTTCATGTTAGAGACTAAGACACTCGTGTAATGGACCGCCTATTCTATATTTATGTCCATAGATTAGCCTCTCGGGGCTGTAAAATGACTGTCCATCTCTAGGATAACATCTTGGATACCAGAGTAATATAAATCAACTAAAAGAGTTTCTGTCGTTAAATTTGAGTAATTTCCGTCCACGAAACGAGTATCGTCGTCCTGGCGAAAACCACCCTTAAACAATGTATGTATACACTTCCTATCGGTTTTATTAGAAATATCCATCGTGACCTTTTAGTGTGTTCCCAATAAGACCATTGGTCTCCATAAGAAATAAGAATTCGAATAAGATTCCCTTTCTGGAGAGCTCTAGTGGTGACATCTCTAACTCAATATATTTGCATCCTAATCCAATTCGAAAGCCAAACACCAACTCAACTGTAAATATTTAATAGGGGTAATTTCGATTTGTTATCGAACCGAACATCCCTCTCCTGCCCCCCTCCGCACTGGGTTTCATCAGTTGTCCTCTTATACTTTATTTTTTTTTTTTTTTTTCTCCTGTTTCCTTTGATGGAATTACCCTATTATCCCATGACGGCCGTACGCTATACAAACAGGCATATATCGATACACCATAGCACACGGTCGAATATCAGGAATATGCCTACGAATGGAGAATACGTGTGGCGGCGCAGCCCAGTCGAATAAGGGATCACATTGGAATTGGCCTTTCTCCAATGGCTACTCCAGAAAGATATAAGCCAGGCGGAGAGAGACTCTATTGAAAGGTTTAAATGAAATCGAAAAAGGGATATCACAAGCAAAAGTAACACAAAGGGGGATGAGAAGGGATAATATAAAAAAAAAAAAAAAAAATATCCCCTGGTTCCAGTGTTATTATTCTCGCATGGAGACTCACTCTCACTCTCTCTCTCTCTGTCTCTCTGTCTCTCTATACACATAATATCCAGCACACTTTCGGGGTATCCTTGGTACACATATTAACCAAAAGAAAACATACAATATTAAGGAATCGAAAGCGAAGAAGAATACTCAATAACCATTCATATTTCAACCCAATGGGCTATAAAATATACTTATCCTATTTACATTTAAATATGTTATTATATTCGGAGAAGAGGGTTTAAAAAAAATAAAAGAGGACGATGCGAAAAAGGATCAAACTTTACGGAATTCTGTGGAAGAAGTAAATTCATCAAACTAACGTCCAGATGGAGTAGTGGATTGGGGGAGACTTGTCCTCTGTATACTGGTAGTCGTGATAAAAATTGCCAAATGAGGGAGAGACTTCGCGCCATGATGGTTTGAACTGATAGTTTAGAGTTGACCTCTCTGTTTCGGACTAAAAGGAGCACGATTTGGTCCTGACTGACTGTATAATCTCAACGTTCCCAATCAGGTTTTATTTCTCAGTTCAAATGGGTGCGCCATCTGAAGGAAAATCAACTGAAGTGGACGAAGTGATTTTTTTTTTTAAATGTGGTTTGTGTCACTGGCGATCCGCAGCTAAGGCATGAATCGTTGTTGAGGTGAATTTATGTGGTGAGTATTTAAATAAGTCTGCTCACTCAGAATCAGCTCAGAGTTATGTAGTCGTACGCCTTCTTGACAAATAAGGGTCTTATTGGCATGAAAAGAATGAAATCAGCCCTCTTTAGCGAGGCGAATTCACAGCCGGCGAACAGAATCTGAAGAAACATTTCTGAAGTGTTTTTCAAATGTTTCAAAAAGTTTATTCAGATCTAGAGGCTTCGCGAAACATTCCTGAAATGCTTAAGTGATGTTTCTGTGTTTCCCATTTCGACCGGAAAACTTTTTGTTTCTCAAGTATTGACGAGGATGTTATCCAGTTAATAAAACTTTCTGAAACGAAAAAAGTTTTGTGGGATCCTAGCTGCTAGAATACTGAAAATTCTTGACTCAATCCCACAAAGAGATATGTTCTGTACTGTATCCGACATTATGATCAGGGAATACTGTTTCGGTAGGTTATTTGAGGTTAATATATCAGACCGTGCAGACTGGTCTAATGGTGTTCCGACACTGGGCCCTAAGGGTTCACAGATGGATCAAAAATGAACTCTGGAGTGGGTGCTGGTGTCTTTGGACCCAACACCAAAGTCTCGATACTTATGGAAATGTATCCCACGGTTTTCCAGGCTGAACTCCATGCCATTGCGCTAGCTTAAACCTCTAAAATTTACATCTTTTCAAATAGCTGCCTCTTAGAGCGCTGTCGTCCAATTTAGTGGACTCCATATCAGCTAAATGCTGTTACGATGCACTATAATATCTTGCTAGATATAACAGTGTTTTATTTGGATGGATTCCAGGCCATCTGGGGATTGTAGGCAACGAATCTGCAGGTGAACTAGCCAGGGCTGGCTCAGGATCTGCCTTCATTGGGCCTGAACCATATTGTGTGGTGTCAACTGGGCTGCCGCCACAGGGCTGATTGAAGGCTTGGGAGCATAAACTTCGGCTAACACATTGGGAAAATGTCCCAGGGTTAAGCCAGTCCAAAAAATTAATTAAGCCTTATTCCTACAAGGAAATTCTGAATGCAAACATAATGCATGGGCTTAAGTTTCTACGTGGAGCTTCTACATTCTGATAATACAAGCCCAGTTGTTTGAGTATACATTTTTCCATCAAAGCCTGGATCGCTCATGATGTTTATGACAACATATTTTAGTATCTATGAGGTTTTAAAGAAATTTCAAAAACTTCAGCATCAAGACTTCATGTTGACCTGGAAAACTATTTTTTATAAATCAGGTAAAGAGTGGACAAGATTGAAATGGGCTTTATCATACATTTTGTAACGCCTCAAGGATAACATATTCCAGATCAGCCTGAAGTGCCTTCAGTGTTTGTGATGCAAGGTATATAACTTATTCATTACCTTAACACTCCATGGACTTAGTTTATTGGGAACATATCTTCTATGAAGTAGAAAAGTCATTCAAGACCTTGATGAAGAGACAATTTTAAGAGTTGTTAACAAAGACCAAGTCCTTCTTGAAAAAATGTGTCCATCCTTAAGACATTGACTGTTTCGGATAGAGACTCACTAAGGTTTGAGCCTGGTTTGGCCAATTCATCAGCTTCGAGTTCTTTTTGGAAGATTTAATAGCCGAACTGGGCTATCAATGAAGATAGTGCTATATAGGAAGGAGGTAGCGAATGATGTGAAGATCTTCATGGAAAAGATTAGCATACCCGGGGTGGCGAAAGGATAGCGTTACATTCAGTTTTTTTTTTTAAGAGGTTTTTAAATCTTGGACCTATCAGCCTTGAGTTGGCTTATAGTCGAGAAAAACTTCCCTGATACTAAGATAACCACACTTTGATCATCGTCACCAACAGTAATAGGGTAGAGACAATGTACGCCTAAGGACTTCCCCCATTTACAAACTTTTAGCGGAGGTTCTAGCATTGACAATAGCTGCCCGTAAGACTGCGTTGAAGCCAATACCAGTGGAAAGTATAACCTTTTTCGTTGACAGTGAGCCGGCAATGACAAAATAAAATCGAACCTTGTGATGTGCTCTCGTGAAGAGCTTAATGTTCTTGGAACACAGAACAAGATTGACCTCTGCTGGGTCCCTGGACACGAAAGTGTAAAAGAAAACGAAAAGGCTGTCGAACTGCTGGTTGATAGTTCGCTGTTCATCCCGCTTTGCGCACTAAAGCAAGCCCGTATCAAAGCCCGTAGCTGAGAAGGACATCAGTGAGCTGGGTAAAGCCTTTGTGGAAGTGTTCAAGCCTAGTTCGAGCAATAGCGGGACATTTATATTAAATATATTAAGCAGTTCCAGTGTCCTCAAGGCATAGTAGGCACGGGTCGAATTGGCGAATTGGTTTGATCAATCATTTGGTTATTTTTGAACCGTCAATGTTCCATTCTGACTAAAATATCAATTGAGGGATTTGAGCAGGATATAGCTGGTGAGGATATATGTCCACCTAGGTTGGTGGTACTGATGATGCATAGTAGGTGAAGCTTAAAGGCACTTGCCTCAACACTCTTCATAACACCTACCGATATATGTGGAAGTAAAAGGTCTAGAAGGATTTGCAGTGCAGAGTTGCACCCATGATACATATACAGGCCAGTCTTTCCACCTTTTCTAGGGCCGAGCGGAAGGAGACCTTTTTAAACCATACAAATGATGAGTAGGTTATTATTGGAACGATGATGGTGTGGTAAACCCAGTAAATTATCTTTGGTTTCAGTCTTCATTTTTCCCTCAAAAGTCTAGAGAAGGCCCAGTAGGTTTTAGTCGCCTTTTCAGTGATTCTGTTCAGAGGAGGATTCTAATGAAAACGATATATAGTGTTTCTTTGGAGAAATTTAGTCGCTCACCATTTGGAGTTACTGTCTGGAAATGTACGTCTCTACTCTTGGTAAATGGTATAAAGACTAAAACATCTGTACAGCTTTGAGTTAGGTTAGGTTAGGCAAAACCATGAGAAGGGGAAAACTGGATTCATTGTGTTCCCCGTGTGGGATACCTGGAAGAGCATGAAAACAGAAATTAAAACTCGTTAGTCCAGGGGGGCAGCGGTCCTCCTGAACAAACGCGTTTTCGTCATGAACTTTAAGGTATTATACGCTTCCTGCTAGATAGTTCTTTGAGTTGGTCGATAAATGTTTGATTCTGAATCTTCCTCCACATCAGCCTCTGTGTTCTATTGACAGCCAAAAGCTCTCTGGTCCTTTTTCGTTGTGTTGGCCCCAAAGAAGGCTCGAAACACAGCAGGAGGTGAGTGCGGTCCACCAAGCGTTGACCATATTACGGTAGTTCGTTAAGATCCTGGTGGAAAGCAGACAAATGGATGGTAGAGCCGAGTGGGCCGTCAGGATGTCACGTGATTCTGAAGCAGTTCTCGCTAGCTCTTTGGCTCTCTTATTTCCTTGGAAGTGCATACATATGTACCAGGATCCAGCATAGCTTCATGCTCAAAAATTTGAGCTCTTCTTTATATTGTTCGACCAGTTTTCAATTGGTTCTAATGGAAGTGGTGGCTTTGATGACTGCCAATTTAGATGTCAATATCCTTTTTGTTTTCCAGAGTGGATAAGCTCCTGCAGGCACAGCTTTGACTTAGTGATCCAGCATTGTTTCACTTGCAAATAAGAGTAGATAGAACTCGTCCTTGAGGATAACATTAAGTAGTTTTAACGGATATCGAGAGTTTTCCCACCATGAATCCATGCCCTCAGCATCAACAGCAGTTCTGATGAATTGAAAAGATATATGTATAATCTCCAAAGATGTTCAGGAAGGCACAGAGAGTGATTTACTTTTTTCTTCTTTTTGATACATAGATATGCGACGTGGTGGTCGTTTGTGAGAAGCTAGGCCCTGAGTCCCATAGACCTGTTGCGCCAAAACTTGCATTTCTTTGGTCGTTTAAGAAGCATTCAACTAATTTCTGTATATATTGTATGTATGGACCAATCCTCATTAAAGTCCTTGATATAGCGATGAAACTTGAAATTTTTTGATATAAAAGTATCTATTGCCACGCATCTCCGCCGAAGGCTTTACAGTTTATCCCCTGGATAAAGAGATCCATTGGATAGGATATGTTAACGAAAAAATAATATCCTCAGCCAATGGAAGGAATAACTTTCTTTTATATCAGGATACCATTTCAAAGATCAAACATCCCATCCACTCTGTTACTTTCTCCTTTTATCCCTGCATGTAAGCATGTCTGTCTGTCTATCCCTTCCACACCGTGAGGAATCTATTTATTTGAATAAATTCAAACTCCCATACGGAGATACATATGTACATACTCGTACAACTATCGCACAGAATTTTGTGATGAAAAATGACGTAAGTATCCTCGTTAAAATTCCAACACAATCGCCTGCGAAATTGTACGCATAATTATCGTGTCGTGTGTAATTGTCTGTTCGTGTCTTTAATGTAAAAAAAAACAACGTCTACCACGGCCACCAAGTCGGTACAGATACATTTACATAGATACACGAGTCGAGTATGTATCTTTCAATTTATTACTATGCATTGGAAGCCCAGGGTTGGTTGCTTGCAACCGACAACTGCTCCACAAAAAGGGTATTAATTTTCCTAAGCTAAATTTGCTTTGGGGATAATCCCTGCTAAGCTTTGCAGGTGGTGGATGGTGGGCCATGTAACGTAAGATACTCTCTCATTGAAATATTGATTTGTAAGATACTTTTCAATGGAAAACAGGGTGAAAAGGGTTAAGAATGTTGAGGTTTATTTATTAAAACGACAAAGGAAGTGAGTTTTCACGAAGTCTTCTAATGTTGGTCAACCTTTGTTAGATTCCAGATGCTTTATGCTGCTGACAGGGTTTGAATACGGGGAGTGATTATTACAGAGTGGCTTTTTGTTAATATTTGATATTCATGTACATATGGATATTTTCTTTACTTATATCTACTCCCGGAGGATTACCAAATGGCAGTGGAAACGTCGCAAGTACGAGTACTTCCAAAATTAATGTAATTTCTTTGGTTGCATTCCGTGGACATTGTTTGACAGAGAGGAGAGCGGGCTTAAAACCAAAACAGAAAATTGCTTAGAATGCTGTGGAAGCTAAGAAAAAGAAACTAATTCGCTGGAACTTCAAGCTAAGGTTGTAAGCAGTTTGTTTGACATTTGGCCCACGAGAGAACAGATCAAAATTCTATTTGGTCAGCTATCCGACGAATTAGTTCTATTGTCTGTGAATTGGTTCTACCTTAGGGAGAGGTGAGTTTTATAGGATTTAGTTGAGTCCTTTAACCCAAAACGGAAAAAGGTGATTTACCGAGCAGTATATGACACAAAACATTGGTAGAACATGTCGACCAGAACCTACAAAGTGCATCGCATGTTTAGGGATCTGTGGAGAGAATACTTTTCACAAGTAAATAGTCTAAAATGAGCTTTTATCAACAGTGTCTTGGACTGGTTAGCAGCTAATGTCAAAGGACTGCAACCAATAATCACTCTCGGGGACGTTAACACATTGATTAACGAATGAAGCTGTCGAAACTTAACAAACGGAATAGGCGTAGGCTTAGTAAAGGAAACGCGCGTCTGCAGTTGCCTAGTGTAAAGGACAACCTGACGAGTGTGATAGGACGGAATTCTAAACGTAGAAGGACAAAAGAAGCCTGAAAATGGAATCTATTGATGAACAACTATTCTCCCCAAATCTTCGCCAGAGATGTGACTTTAACAGATCTCGCAAGCACTGAATAAGTTTGCTAAGACCTATAATGCTGCATTAATATGAAACAGAACTGTTAAGTCAGTCTACTGATAGACTTTGGAAATATACATACAAGCTACGAGAATGGTTCAACCTGAAGCTGGCTACATAACTTAGTTCTTCGTTCTTAGTTCTGCACTTCTATGTTGTTGACGCAGGACCATGAATCTCGAAAAAAAGAGTCGCTTCAAGAGTACTAGACACAGAGGTGTCAATGATCAGACATGTTACGGGAACCAAAGACCACGAAATGATGAACGAAAATGTCTCGAATTACAACGCGAGAAAGGATCCTGCATGAGTCGGTTTATTGCATGAGAGAACTACAAACACAACGGCGGACAAAGACTCATTGCTACATCTTTAAAGGCGAACTTCCGTAGGTAACAAATGCGAACCACAATGAATCCAAAGTTAGAGAGTAGACTCGATAGTCGATACTAGACAGGAGGTTTCCAATCTGGACCTTTCGTGTCTCTTCGAAACTTCGCCTACTGTTCATTGATTTCGATAAGGTGTCTGATATTGCACTGTAGGCACACGATGACGTCATGGCTCAGTGAATCCGGTCTACTAAGCTGGAATTCGATAAACGAACGTCTGACAAGCATCCAAGACTGCATATTTCCTTTCGAGCATGGCACCCTTACACTCGTACGAACAATATAACGGTGCAGGGAAATTACTTCACCTAAAGTTGGAAACTAATCCACTTTACAAATGTGGAGTAATCTTTCACTAAAAGTGGAAACTCCACCGTCTTGTGAAAAATTACTCCACTTTGGAGAGTGTGTCAGAACTGTCAGGTAAGTGCCTATAACAAAGTTTGGTATATCTAACTTTGCTTCGACTGGTAATAGGATTTCACCCATTTCTCCGCACGGCTTAGCTGCCCATGCAAATCCATCGTCCCCGCTAAGGCGCAACAACTACCAATCCCCAGAGACTGGTCAAATAGTACAAAAATTGAAGAAAGTTCATCAAATTGTCTGAGTGAGAAAGTGGGAAATTATTCCACATTCGAAAAGTGAATTTATTGTCCATTTCAAGTGAAATAATTTTCCTCCACCGAATGTAACGCACACTACAGCTAGGCTTTAGGTCCCTTACTGACTTGTTCTACGTTCTATGTAGAAGGATAATATCTGACTTAGATGGACTTATACCTACATTTTAACTCAAACATCAAACAAAATTATGAATCACGACCAAAGCATTGTTTTACAATTGCTATAGAGAGTAGAGAATTTCCAAAAGTGGAGTTGAACAGGATATACCAAGCTGAATCACTGAAGCAAAAAGTAAATATGAAACATGGACATTGTTCAAAATATGGCAAATCAGTACGACTGTTCCACAGTTACCACAAAAAAAAATATTGCAAACTTTAACCAACGAACCATCTTAAGGACCATCTTTCGGACTCAACTGTGTCTCTAAAAAGGATCTATGTTTACCAGAAATCAGGTCAAGAACCAATAAACACAATTCTCCAATACCGGAAGTGGAAGTGGGTTGTGAACTCTGTAATCATCCTATTCTCACTCCTTACACTGCCTCCGACTGTCCCAGAATGTCATCACATTAAGCTCTCTCTCCATTACCATGTTCAAGTCGATAAGAGGCCTCAATTAATGCGAGCTTATTAACATATTATTAAGTCCTCAACACAACACCAACTAATAAGTAAACATGCAGCCTTTAAAGGCCATGCATTGCACCTACAAAGAACCATGTGTAACATGTTCGCCGGGAATGAGAGAACGTTCTACGGCATTGGCTGACCCAGAAAATCCAGTATGTTCAGCTAACATCTGGCGTCAACAATCGTTCGGCGATGGCTGCTAGACAAAAAGCAAGACCTGCACCCAAATGTCAACAGTGTCAGCAGCCATAAACAAACCTACACATTGTTTGTCAACAAAGCAGAGACAAGTTTTGTTTTTTTTTTGTCTCAACAAGAACTCAAGAATATTGACGACTCACCGTAATTGGGTTGTGAAGTGAATTAACACCTTAATGGCGAATGCGACTTGAACTTATGCTGCTACTGGCAACTTAATCTGAAATTGATTGCTTGGTGTGTTCTACATAATTTATACACTAAGGTTGGTCCGCGAAGACGGATTCCTAGGATATTACACTCGTTGTCATGGTTTGAAGCCAAGTATAAGATCGTAAGCCCAGGTAGTTCCAGCTTCCTCTATGCTCAGACCGGAGCGGAAATTTCAATTCCCCCAACTGTGGCACTTTTGATGGACAAACTTCTGGCAAATACTCATGTAATCCAATTACCTTTAACCACATTGACCATGTAGATCATAGTTATCTAATTGGAAAATTCATCCACATGGGCACTAAATTCAATATTTTGCAACACCAAGTGGGGATCCCAAGAGACCATGTATCTACGTATATCCTGTGGACCAGGACATGGCCAACGACATGAGGAATGGGCTCATTTGAATGTCTGAGTACACTGACAATGTAAGAGAGGTCGACCTGCACACAGTCCTGACAATGAGTTAGAGCGTATGGTTGGCTCGTACAGATACCTCAATTAAATTAACATGACCCACGTCCCGTAGTCAAATATCCCATCAGTACTTCCATTCATCTTATTGTGCACCGCCTGTGACGTTCAAGAGCACATATGGATGGCTAGGAACTCTCGGTTGGGGGATAATTCAATATTGTAAGTTAATTTGCGAATGCGGCGGATATTATCAGACGTAGGGCGATTGAATTCATTCAATTCTAGTGGCGAGGATATGAATTTTTGATGAAACAAAATAATTGGAGGATACTAATCGAAATATGACAATTTCAGGGCTCCTAGGATCATCTCCAAAACGGTTTTAATGCTAATCGATCAGGTACGAGTAGAGCCATAGAATTTTACAAGCTTGATCCGGCATACACTACGAAACAAGGTGAGAGTAATGAGACCTTTCCTCAATATCGAAGAAGCCTCTGATATTATGTCGCATGAAGCTACCAGTGAAGGTGTTCAGAAAAAAGGAATCAATTTCATCACAATCGACAGAAAGAAATCCATCAAACTAGAGGCTGGCCACAGGAAGGAGTCCTCTCAGTAGTAGAATAATTTTCCTGCGAACGTTCGACAGTATTTTCCATGTAAAAACCTTGAAAGATTCGTGTCCTTCAGTCACAACAGGAGAAATTGCAGGCAAGAAAACGTAATACAGTCCAGTTGACATAATAGATGTAGCCTTGATTCTTATTAAAGTCCAACGATTAGATCAAATTGAGGCTAGATATTGCAGCTTGAATTCAAATATGCATGTCCAAACCGTCAATCTGTTATTCAATTCCAAAAAAGGCATTTACTTTGCTTCGAAGAAACTTACCTGGAAACCCAATATATCCGAACTCGTCAAGAAACCCACAACAACCCTGTATGGCTTTATGATAACGGCTGGCTCTATGTGTCTTTCAACAGGTCTATACAAACATATGGCATCCTTGGCATCAGTAGAGCGCTAAGAACCACCCCGACAGCAGCTCTGAATACTCGGTTTGACTAGCCACCTTTGGATACCTATCTATAGAAAACAAATGACAGCCTGTGCAGCTACTCGATTGAAGGCTACATCTCAGCCTCCAGCCTCCACTCTCCCAGAAGTGACCGACCGACGCCAACATCTGTTTGAAACAAACTTTGACTTACGCATCCCTTCAAGACTTGAATAAATTCATTAAGAAGACAACTTGTGACTACAAAACACGTGATCCATATCCTTCTATATGGACGGTTTAAAAACAGAGGCAGGAGTAGGGAGAACATTATTATCTCCGTCCCTCTTCCCAATCACTGTTGGGTCTTCCAGGTGGTGATCTTTGTTTAAAGGAGATTTCAACAGTTTGATGGATTTTCAAGCCGCGATCAAATCCTGTGTTTTTTTGACATTCAACTCAAAAACTGCCCTAAATTCTGTGCTAATCAGCTTACGATCTTACCTATCTCTTGGGATGCGACAAATATTAGCATCAGTCAGTCTGTGCCTGATGGTACTACGTGCCTCGTTTCAAGAAGCTGCTTAGACGAAGATGAGGAAGAAACTATTCTTCACCTTCTTTGAACGTGTTAAGCTCTCTTCGCTCGAAAAGATTGCAATTAGATGCATACTTCTTTTACAGGCTACATGAACTGGCTAACACCAACATCAGGCTTTGTATTAAGCCTCACTGGTTCGGATGGTAGTTTCGAGAGAAATTCTCAGATCCATGTGGTATCATAAATAAAATAAAATAAATACTTGGCGCTACAGGTCGATGGGACCCAGGGCCTAGCTTCTCACAACCATTCGTGTTGTGCGTGTTACATTCTTTACACGAATGGAAGGGGCCTACTGTTTAATGCCGTGTCCGAAGGGCAATTTGTTATTTGAGAAGCTTTCTCGAGACATTTGTACTCTCGGATGTTTGTCAGACGCTCGCGAGAGGTGGGGCCGTGAAAAACTTTTAGGTGTTCCCCGACTGGGATTCGATCTCGAACCCCTTGCTCCGTAGTCCAACGCACTAACCACTGAGCCACGGCGCCAACATATGGTATCATATTGGACCTTAATTGGTCTTAGTGTGGCCACTAGTGAGTCTGGCACGGTAACCTACCTATCGACCTACATATTGTTTTGGAAGGTTATCAGAGGAGCGGCTCTAGCTAATCGACTGATCGATGATGAGTGGACGCCTGGCCTGGGGTCAAGCAAGTTAGGATACATATTTTCGAAGACAGTCAGGCTTCAGGCAACGCTTAAGGCTATATTGTCCAACTCAGTGCAATCTATGTCAATCAAGTGTCAATCAGGAAGTCGTTCAGGTCAGGTTAGTCTTTCAACTAAATGAAGAAGCGGCCGTTAATAGTTTTCATCCTTCTCGTCGTCGTCAATTGGTGGTTTGAAGTGCTGCTGATTATGAACCACGAAGAAGGAAATATGAATCTCGGAAGCTCCGGCAAGAGGCAGGACATTCAGTATCCTTAAACGCACATTTTGGTACTTTTCTCAGACAATTTAACTCATACAAACTCACGCTTGTACACATTTGTTTTTAGAGTGTTCCTTCTATACGTGTATCGTGACAGCCATCAATTGCAGATTTTCACTTAATGATGTGTGAACACGAAGGATGTTAATATTATGTCCTTGTCGGGTTTAAGTATATTTTGTCCTTAAATTTGAAATTTTGTTTTCCAGAAAAAAAAGGAATAAAATACATTCGAGTGGGTAGCTATACAGACTCTAAATTCTTCATGCAATTCCTAAATGACCAAGTTTCCTGTCTAAAATTGCAATAATTCAAAATTTCAAACAAGAATTCAGTCACAGGTGTGAGTATCATTCAGTGAAAATGTTCAATCTTTAATAGATAGTAGCTAGCTGGTTATTGGTCCATTTCACAAGAAACACAGACTCTTCATGGCTAAGTCTTTATCATATTAGGCGCATATCTATGAATGTGTGAATAGTTGTGAACGTTTATTTTGAAGTTCCATATCTACAAATTGATGTAAATTATAGCTTCGGAATATTCTTAGAGTTTCCCAACCACGCAAGTGTGTTCTAAGCGCAAAAAAGTGAAATCACCGAGGCCTACCAGGTCCTATCCACTCTGAAAAGCAATTAACATTTAGACATCGACACAGAATGACCCTCAGCTGGATTCCTGGACATATAAGCCTCCACGGAGTGAAATGCCCTATAAGTTAGCCAGGAAAAATTCAGGTTCAAATAAGCTACAAAGTAGACCAATCGGTTCTAACGCATATCAGTGTATTCATGTTCCAAGTCTATTCAGATTTTCACCGCATGGCTAACAAAAGGTGAAGCACTCTTAACTCAAGCCGCGTCGCTAGAATGTTTTATGACCAATATAACAAAAAAATCTTAGAAGAATGATAATCAGCCCAACAGACCTTTAAAGAGGCTGTATAGACACGGAGGCATAGAAAGAGTCAACACATTTCCTACGGGAATGCCCAAGTCTCAGCAAACGTTAGGCTCGTTCCAGCTTTTCAAGCTTTGTAACATAGTTTGTGATGATTCATCAGACCGAAGTCGCTTTAAATAGGGTAGCTCTGATAGTTCAAAACACACCTTTTACATTTAACGTGAGAATTAGACTGTATCTGTTTGAAGAAAGTGCTAGAAACCGATCGAAGTTTATCGATTCGAACCCGGACGTAGGAAATGCGAGTTGCTTGTTCACTATCTGTAAGATTTCGTAAAAAAATTCTTGGCCTTAAGATCGACTAGTTTCAAATCTTAAGTCCAAACGACCATCATTTACATCATGATTTCAGTACTTAACCTTGAACTACCAGTAGTTGTAGGTAAGCAAAATTGTCCACGTTGGTGTGAGCATTCCTGTAAATTTTTTTAGTAGAGGACTCCTTTATAAAATATCGTACACTCGTTTAGCTCTAATTGATTTGTGTGGGCTTTTCGAGGCTATGGAAGCTCAGTCATGACATCCACCACGAATCCTAGAACCTTGAGTGAATGAATCAGTATACCCTCAAAATCGCTCGCAAGTTTTGGAAGTCCCAGAACCTATCTGAGTTGCTGTCATCCTCTGGGACTCTAGCCTTCCTTCATCTCTTCCCAAAAATATAGCATCCGTACGAATCACTCAACGGATTAGGCTGGAAAATGTTACAAAAGTGACGTAGATGGCTTGTCACAATGTATCCTTTACCCAGAATGTTGGTCCTCTTACTGTCTAAGCAAGCTACATACCATTCCCAGTACGTCAAGCCCCTTTACAAACAAAGCTCTTGCCTAGTAACGCATCAAGGCATAGTGTAGTTTTATTAAGCCAGTAGTTTTAAATATTTACAAACTTGTAATTGTATTATAAATACATTTTATTGAGTATTAAAGTTTCAAATAGTTTTTTTTTTATACATTTTTGTTCTAGGAAAAGACATAATTATTCTTTCTATTTTTTTTTTTAATTAATTATTACATACAAAATAATCACAATGTAAGCAAACAGAAAAACGAAACTATTGTCAAATTATTTAGCTCTCGACAATTGGGTGGAAACCATTCTCATCGGCTGTATATGTCACACGATGGACACCGCCTTCGGCGTCGGTGAATTCGTATGATCCTGTTTTGACAACAGCTTCGACGGGTCCATCCTCGCCGGTGACTTGTTTCAGTTCGCCTGTTTCCTCACGTTTGGTTCCATCGCTTAGTGCAAATCTGAAAGGAAATAATAAATGAAATGGACGTTAGTGGTGGAAGGTAAATTTTTCGGACTAAAAAAAACGCCAGTGATTTAAAATGAACTGTTGGCTAAGATCTCCTATGAATTGCGTTTATCAACAAGAAAACTTTATTACCACCAAGATCACCGTCAACCAGTCCTTTGAAATACAGGTAATAGACACTAAACAATCGGTCGTACCAGAGATTTTACGATCGAAAAGTTAAGAGTCATAAAAGTTAAGTTGGTGTAGCTTCATTCCACGAGAGGTATCAATCAGAAGAGATTTATTTCCATTAAACAGATACTTTAAGTATCTAGCAGCATGTTAGTCTGGCCACAGGAAGGTGTTCAAGCTCGTGCCGATGTCTGAATGCCATGAAGTGCAATGTCCATATTGATATACAAAAAATGGATTGATTAACCCAAGATGATAGGAAGACGCAATAGTGGTCAAACGAAGGACTTGGACAAGGGTGATTGGAGGCAAAAATACAGTCCAACTAAATGCAATCCTCGCCATTAAGGTCTGCGCTATGATAAATCTTGGTAATCGATCAAACCAGCCCAATGTTTGCCTCTATTGAATGTGACAAAGCGGATCTACAATTATCTACGCTGGGTGCCAGGTCTTTTTGGCAAAATGGTAAGCACAGGGTACACCAATTGAACAGATATTTCTGGACTGAAAAAGTGGTACGAAATTTGATTTGCAAAAGTTTTATGCTCGGTGTCCTCCATGGAGAAATGACTCCTGATCTCCAGGAACTTTGGAGATGAAAATGAGGAATAAAGCACTCTTTACCATCTACCTATTTGCGTAGTCCGATAGTGTATCTATGTATATTCTCACACAGGCCTCATTATAACCTGAACTCGCGATAGAATGAGCATATCACTCAGCTTTATAAGGAATCTAGCAGCCCATGTCGATTATTGTAAACTTTGCACTATGGCCTCAGCACAGACTTAGTCTGTTAAGATGATACCTTAGGTCACAATGGTCTGTGGAACAAGTTATCAACTTTCTGATATTCTAGTTCCAGCATTTGAGGGTTTTCTACAATTTTTTTTAAATAAGCAATTCTGGGTCACCAGAAAGCTAAGCTGGTCTTATGAAAGTGCATTCTGAGCCAAGGTTCGTAAGTTCATTCAGTGGAACACTGTAGAATGGATTTGCTTACGATCTACTTGGTTAAGCCAAAAGACTATGTACTTAAATGTCCGTTGTGGACTTTTGAGCTCCCGACTTATAGCCCTGTGCCATGTATTCTTCCCCGACTGCTGGTTGATAACGTTTACAAGGTTAAACCAAGCGTTGATCTCAATGACACGGATGCGTTCCTATAGGTACCGAAAGTTGTTGGTGCTTGGTTTCAGCTCTTTCGGTCCATAGAATGCCTGCATGATAATGGCTCTAACCCCTACTAGGCAAAAATTCCTAGTGACATACTAGATGGAGTTGATGCCTTGATTCCAGTCAAACGATTTGATAACCTATTACTAAGAGGTCCATCCAGAGGCTGAATATCTTGAAACATAGCTGTTGCCAGATCCGATTCTGCTTTTGGTACTTAAAGCCTATCATCATCGTTTACTCATCGCCCAATCCATTCATATATTAAAAACCAATAAGCCAGAGTATAAAAAAGTCCAAATAGCCATCCAAGTACACATCTCACATCATCATTAAAGCCCGTAAACAGCTCGAGGTGTCTAAGATAATTCTATCACCATAAAATGACCTAAGGAGCCCACAACTAATATCTTACACAATCAATTCCGACTCACCAGCAGTTACCCCTGGCTTACTGTGAAGGCAATTAATCATAGTTTCAATCAAGACCTGAACCTCTTCCATGAAGATGCATCACCCAGCAACGAAAGCGCATTACACAGATGCAGTAGTTGTGCTTATTTTTTTCTAATAACTATATTACAACTCTTGACGAAAACAAAAACAAGAAAAAAATAGAAAAAACCTTCACCCGTTGCTTGAAAGATAAATTTAAATGTCCTATAGATCGGAATACTAATTGATAGCAATCAACTGGAATTGCCATTAAAGTTACATTTTAGAATGTCAACGGTCACATGGTGTATCTGTGTATCATGGAATAAGTAATATTTTTGGTAGACGGATTTAAGTAAACCGGCATAAGTAACACATATTAGCACTTAGGTTTATGTTTTCGAAATTGCATTGCATGTTCGAAGGTGGCCTGGCTGTGTGAGAAGTTATTTTTGTTTACCATTTCGCATTTTGAGTGGGAAAGTGTTAAACAGTAGCTGTTGAAACAAAAGGGCTTTAAACGAGTATTGTCTGGTTGTGAAGATGCTTCTCTAACATGTCGTGCATGCACTTAATAAAGTTGTTAACAAAGCAGACTTTACGTCATTGTTTTTGTTTACTTTTCCACACTATGCGATGCGTTTCTGAATAATGGGTTGAGTCAATTCGTCAAATAATTCATTGTCACGTTTAATAAAATGTATGTCATGGTTGGGATGTTAGCTAATAAAATTAGTTAATAATGTTGACAGCTAATGTTGTTCGCAAAAAAAGTTAAGAAAACTACAAGTTTTAACACAAACGGTTGCAGTTTTTCCTCCAAACCCTTCAAAATTGTGCATATTTTCAAACTTGAGAGACTTGGTAAGTCAGTTACAATAGTCTAAGATTGACTTTAATCCACCATGCGATGATCTTTCACACTATAGATACATTAAGACCACCCAGTAGCGCGCAAACAAAGCTATCGTTAAAATCAACTAACAATGAGTATCAAGTGAGAATCGAGATGAAATTATGATTTACAGTTATTTAATAGCATCTCTTACCTAGAGTGAAGTCAGTGACCGTGACTGTGAAGTGGAAAATTGCTATTTCATGTCTCACCCATAACCATGAGTATCTGAAACTCTATTTGCGGAACTAATCATGTTATCACGCATCTACTGGATTTGAAATTACACATGAGTGGACCAATGTGTATCTATTCGTGAATATTTTGAGACTTTCAATCTCTCAGCAATATTTGGAGCTTCCTTGCATTCTACATCCTTTCACTGCATTCCTATTAGTATCGAATCTTGACACTAACTCACAGCAAGGAATGATGACCGTTTATCAACCCGAGCCTTGTAAACAATCCTAGATACACCACAAATCAACTTACATCCTTGTATCGATTGGATCTCAAAACATATTATGACTATCTGCACAGTCTTCACAAAATTGACAAGTCAAAGCTGCCTACTACAACCTCCTTCTGCTGGCTTTAAAAAAGTGTACCAGGAAGCACTGATTGCACCCAGTACAACCTATTCTTTACCAAGTTTTCTAGACTTCTATCTTAAAGTTATGACTCTTAAGACTTTTCCGTCAGTCACCAAGAACACTTCAAGACTGATTTCTAGCTTGGCTTAAGCGACAGGTTCTATCGACCGCAGCTGAGCGGCCATAAAATGTTGGGAGTCGATTTATGTATGTTTATCTCAACGGAGAATTCCCATATCTACGGTTTTGGGTACCAGTTTCTAAAGATTCTGTAATAAATAGGACTTTTTAGACTACCCTCTGCTGTGCCTCAAAAAAGTACTAAAACCATTGGAAGACTCAAACTATGAAAAAGGCATTCAGAATCATATTCTCAATATTCTGGTGTTTCCTTGATAGAATCTACTTCGACCATTCCATGAATACGTTAAGCTAAACTTACAAGCCTCTGAATCTTGATACATTTTTGGAGGCTCAGTAGCTCGAATTGCTTTAGAGCTGTGGAATCCTATATATTCAGACCACAGCCCACATACCCATAGCAGCTGTAACATAAGTTTGACTGCCTTGACCTACAATCTAACAAAGCTGGATTCAATCCTTTTTGACTGACTTGAGTTTACTTTATTACTCCTACATAGTTTGGTGACTGCTGACTGTTGTTCCTTGCTGGAGTTCGACCTTATTCAATACGGATCACAAGAAACAACTCTTTCGTCCATGCCATTGGCATCTTTTGGAGACAACTCTGTTGACACTTACGAGCTTCCTTTGGTTGAATTCTATTGCTGCCATAGAGGAGTTGGACTTAAAGTCAGTATTTATAGCACTAATTGGCTACCAAATGTTGACTCATAATCAGAAAAGCAGGTCAAACATTGAGTGCCTTTTAGGCAAGGAGAAGCTAGCACCTTGAGTTGTATCGACGTCTGAATATCATCCAAAAATCTTGGCCATATCAAGTAACAAAAATAAGCAAAAATAATCTGACAGATCTAGCCTAGGCTTGATCTAAAACGTAGCTCGGAGTTGGTTCTATTGAAACGATCACTGATCAGCCAAGTTATGTTGGTGTTCTCACTGCGAACTGTTTGACTGATAGTCCAACTTGTCAAAAGGCTGGCCCTCTTCTCACATGATTTTTGCAGAAGCTCTAGGGATTATGAGTAGGAAGAAACTGTTCTCCACCTCCTAAGCACTAGATTAGCTCCTCTTTTGACAACCTAGGCTTAACTTAAAACTCCGGTTAGTTCAATTTGCCCAACCTAAGTCTAAACCTACTTTGGTATTACTTTAACCAAACTATCACTTCCTTGCATATGTTTTTCATTTTAGGCAGAGTCTGAGGCTAGAATATATATTCTTTGAAAGCTCGGATGAAACGATTTACAGTCTTGAAAAATTTTGGCTACAGTCCCTCAAACAGAGATCATTCCCAACCTTGATATCTAAGCTGATTACCACTAAAGTTGATCTCGAATCCCCGACAATCCTCGGCTTTAAGGTTAATAAATATTCCTTCTGCCAGAAACAACAGCTGCAGTTGGCTCACAACTTTCTAGCTTTCTATGGACTGCCTGATGTAGAAATTAGAAAAGGCAGGACTAAAGATCGTCCACAACTAAACAGACATGACTTCAGAACATTAGTGGACCCATTAGGCCTACGTGCTGGTTGTCATCAAGTAAGAGCATCAAAACTTTTTTACAAGGGATTCAGTGTCCTGAAAGGCACATACGAACGCAAAGCGAAGCCAGTCATGGGTCAAAGCATTTTCCTAGAAATACACAAGCTATTCGTAAAAGTAATAATTGAAACCCGTTTTAAGGTTTTTTTTTTTAAACTTTGACTTATGAAACTCAGCAGTCCTCAGGAGATTGGAAGTACCTCTATTAGACGACTCCTCGAGACTCCTTAACACACTTTTGGATTGAAAGTGGGAAGAAGGATAAGTTGATCTAAACAAAGTCTGTCAATCGTTGACTTCCCTAATTTCTATGAGGACTCTCATCATAGATATTTAGCTACATTTGCATCAACTTGAGATAAGTTGTGGAGAGTCTTGAAGTGCTTAAGAAGTCCTCTTCAAACCGAAGAGGATGACAACTTATAAAACTGACCCGGAACTGAACAAAAAACAAGGAACAGTCAAGTTGATCAGAAGTTACGAACATATCACAGTTTGGAGATTTTGAAAGCCAAAACAATTGAATTCTATTAGTTCAGACAGTCTACTCTAGTAAGCACTTTGTACGAGTATTTTTCAAAAACACCACCATTAGTAAAATTTGGAATACTGAAAGTCAGAATTCACTGTCCACTTGGATTCAAAAACTCAGAAGCACTCCTTAGTTTAATGATTCTAGCTCTCAAGACCGTTCACATTGCCATTTATCCTGATTGCTTACAGAATTCAAGCACTTTGTATCCAATTTCTCTCATAAATGTCAAAAAAAACATGTCCTTTGCATCACCAAATCACTATTAAACACAAAAAAAAAAAATATTTTTGAATCACCCGCTCACCTGAATTTGTAGTTGCCAGTGCCATCGTTATCATTTTCGAATTCAACTATTTGGACATCCTGTTGGGGTGCAGGAGCACTGCTAACGATAACAACCAACAAACAAATAGCAACAAATAGTTTCATCATTTTAATAGTTTATTTTGAATTTTGTTTTTTTTTATTTTTTTGTAATACTCTCTTGCGCCGCGCTAACACAGTTTAACTGAACCAAAACCAAGTCACCACTGATGAATTCTGAACTGCGACACTCGTCTTTTATATCCAAAAAAATGTTTAAACTTAAATGGTAGGGAAATGAAAATAACTCAGGGAGATGGTCATCATCATCATCATCATCTTCGTATAGTAGTCGTCGTCGTCGTCGTCGTCGTCGTCGTCGTCGTTGTTCGTCGTTGTTCGTCGTTGTCGTTCATCGTCGTCGTCTTAGTAAATGGTTGTTGCCGTAGTTCAGCGTCGTCGTCATCATCATCATCATCATCATCTACGGCAGAGGCTCTCTGAATTTTTCACCCGACATCTTACACAATCGATATAATACCAAGAGTTTCTCATTGATCAGTTTGCGCTGAAGTGAACAGAGGTGAGGTGGTATGCTAAAGCTAGATATTCCTCCGACTGATGCACTAACAACAGCAGCAGCAGAACACAACAACAAATAATAATAAAAGATACAAACAAAAAAAAGTACAAAATGCAAAGTAACTCTGGCCTGTCAAGTCGTTTGAAACACCCGTGTAACCCAGTGATGAATACACCCTCTCCACAGTCTCGTTACTTACACCACATAGTGCCAGTATCTAGCCACTAAGACAAAACAACAACAACAAAAAAAAAAGTTAAAAACCTCAGGGTCTCTTGAAATTTCCCAAATTTTTACTTCGAAAAGCGAAAAGCAGAAGAACAAAACAAAAATAATAATAACAACATGTGTCCGAGTAATGATAGTTTTTTGGCTAAGACAAGCCGATCCTCGAAGATCGTCACCTCTAAGTGGGACTTCAAAGTGGTAGGGCGGGTCAGACGTTGGTGGGTCAGGCAGGCGGCTTTTGAGATAATGTATGTAAATAAATAAACACTACACTACACAACAGAGCATACAACTTCCCAAAGATCATCGTCGCCGAATAATGAATTGATCAAGTTACTCATGTCCATAATGCAACACACACACACGCACACACACACACACACACAGACCACAGGCCACAGACCACAGCGGTAGGAAGGTAGAAGGTCGTCGTTGACGAGTGTACCAGTTGTCTAGGTTCATTCTACCTCTTGAATAACCACCATCCTCTTCAGGTGAAGAAAAAAATTGATTTTCTTGTTTTCATCTTCTTCATTTACAATTAATACCAATTGGCAAGTTGGCCGTAGATACTGCATCCGAAACCCGTAAATCTTCTCTAATACGAACGAAATAAGCATTAAGCATATTTTTATTTGAATAAGTCAGAGACCATGTACTTTGGTATGTACCCGTATCTTTATTGAGCTCATCCGACCAAAAAAAAAAAACACCCAAATCTGTGGTTAGCTTTGCATTCCATTTACTAAGTAAGTAAGCCATACGTACGGAACACACGGCGGTGACCTTTAAGCATATGTACCCGTACTTCTTGTGATGAAAATCACGACAACGACTACGGCGACGACACACAGATACAAGCCATCTATCGGCTTCCCATTGTATCTACATTGTTTTTTTTTTTTTTGTTTAATTTTTTCTTTTGTTTTCGGTCAGTCCGCGCAGTGATCTTCATAAATCCAACAAAGTATCTACAAAAAGCGGTGTTAGGTGGTGTGTGCTGGTAACCCTCATTCGGTTCGGGAGAGAAGATGTTTGTCACAAGTACTCGTATCTGTTGCATTTAAACTATTTCGTTGGGGGATTTTCCCTCCTTGGATGTGTTGCGCAAATGGAAATGTTTTCGCGAATTCAATTTTAAACACTCGAAGCGGGGGTGGAGGCATGAAATTTTTCTGAGAAGATGCGCTTTATGTGGGACAAATAAAACTTTTAATGGTTGTCGTATGGACTAAGAAGGTGTAAGAGTTTGCAATAAAAAAATGAGTGCCACTTGAATGGTGTGGAATTGGGAATTAAATACAAAAGGTTGTTGCACAGGTACCTTTCGTTTGGTAGCTGGGAAAAGTTTTACCAACCAACAATGCCGGCATGAGTTGAAGATCATCCATTGATAGCTTCCGGCAGTATAAAGTTTTCTCGATAGGGCATCATAGTGAAGACTATGTGTTTCAATCTATAACAAGATTCAGGATGTTAAGCAATGTCACAGAGTTTGGTATCTATGATTGACGTTACATCTTTCACTGTAGGTGCAATAGTTTAACATTTGAACGAAAAGTACTATGAAGTACTAGCGTCTGACAAACACCCAAGAGTATGAACGTCTTAAAAATGGTTCTCCAATCATTGAAACAAAACTATCCTTCGAAGTAGTTAGCTGCCCATGAGACTGCGACGAAGGCAATACTACAGGAAGGTATCACCTTTTTTCATCGACAGCCAGGTGGTGATAAAACCAATTACTGCTATTGAAATAACATCCAAGCTTGTGAAGTGCTGTCGTGAAGAACTCAAGGGTCTTGGTACAGGTACAAGCTTGCCCTCAGCTGGGTCCCTGGACACAAAGGAATACCAAGAAATAGGGCAGACGAATTGGCAAGAAAGGGTTTTGAATATACATCACAACAGGAAGACACCTCGGTGTTCATATGGCCTTGCGCAAGAGGCACTGAAGCCTATCGCACTGAAGCAAGAGGCATGGATCAGGGCCAGCAGAGTGGCCAATGGTAGATAGTCCTCCCTAGATACCTGTGTGATTGCAAGAAGCTTATGGCCTTGCTTTGACAAGACAAGGACCGACCGAATTATGCAAATGGACAGGAAATCTCTTTCTATTCAGATAGGAATAATTATAGGGCATAACTCCTTTTGGTACCACATGAGAAAACTAAGACTCACGGATGAAGATTTATGTCGGAGACTAGGAAGCCAATAAGAATACTGCCCTGGGCTTTTCCACCTTAGATTTAAATTTCTAGGACGACACTTCCGCTGTGATCTTATCATAGAAACCAATTAGTGAAGTTTTTAACTTCATCAAATCTACTGGATGGTTTGGTGATTCACAGGAAACAAATTAAAACTAGGGTTTACCAAGATTTAAGGACTTTTCCTAACCTATCCTTCGAAGTAGGTTTCCTTCGAGTGAATAATACGATAAACACACAACACGAATGTTTTGAAATAGGAAAAAAGTCAGGTACCCAATCGACAAATTTCTCCTTGATAACTTCGAGCGTTGCGTCGCTTGAAGAATGGCTCAGGACTAATGAAGCTTTTTAATGCTTCTCGCTAGGGACTCGACCATTTCCATTACCCTCTATTCCCGATTGGCCACATATCCAACCAACAGAGGGTCAACTGGTTGTAACTTTGAATTCGTCAAAACGATATCGCTTAACCGATAATGATTTCCAGTGTTGCATGGAACAAAACCATATCGTCAGACTACAGTCGTCCTACGTACGTGATGAGGACCAAAAGACTATATAGGAGCCAAGTGCCATGATAGCAGCTTGACTATCTGACATTATAGCCACATACGTCGCAGTTGAGAATACTCCTGCTTTATTTCCTTCGCCAGTTTTTGAATGTCTTCCTCGTCGTGACTTTGCCCATGGATTCAGTGTAATTGATTCTAGACCCGAATACTTCTGCTCCACTCATTTCGTCAGTTCTTGAATGTCTTTCTCGTGGTAACCAGATTAGTTCATTGGTTTCTTCTTCAAGATTTACCTGCTAGGTTTCGGGAAAGCTCCAGAAAATCATGAGAGCTCGAGTCATATTCCTAGTTATCTTTTCAGTGTGTATTTTCCAGATGAGTTTACTGTCAAGGTATAGTCCTAGATATTTATCCTCTTTGACTAGTGTCAGTATTCCAACCGACAGCCTTTCCTTTGCGGATTACAGTACTCTTGACTTGGCTTATTCTTTAACAACTCTTCGGCTAAGACCCCTAGCTGTGACGTCTCATCGGCAGCGAATGTCTGCCCAGCTCAACTCCGATATTGATGCCATCATCAATTGGAACGCGAAAAACCGAATTGAGTTCAATTCATCAAAAACCCAGTCCGGTCTCTTGTTTTCGAAGCAGGATACTAATTGATATTGAGTAACCTAATGGCTTGTCAATGCTTGGCGTGTAAGTTACACCAGAGTTTCACTGGAATCATCAGCTTTCTGAATTTGGAAAAAGATGCCTCGGATTGTTCCTAAAGCGGTGTAAATATTTTTGCAGTCCTGCAGGCTTGGATACTACTTTCCATTACAGTTTCGCAACCAATTTGAGTATCGAAACAGCAAATTTTGATATGGAAACCGACGGTTCTTGACTTTTGGGATCTTTCCAGTTAATTGGCATTCAGTTCAGAACTGATACGCAGTACTCTACTTGCGAATGTAGGTAAATGCCTTTCTTCTTCTTCTTCTAATAAAACAGCCATTGCTTGCTCCAATGCTCTGTGTCTATTAAAACGGGTCACACACGCCATGCCGATTGGCAATCGAATCAAGTAAACGATTGAGGAGAGACATCTATGATAAGTCTTGAATGGAAACTTATACTCGTACACCTTCAGAACAGAAGCTATCCACTGACTTCCAATGTAATCATGATGAGACAGACTTCTGATAATGACCTTTGTGAAGACTAACGACATCCAATAAACTCAGATCCATTAAACCGCCGCAGATACTCTCAGCGCTATTTGTTCGGAATTAACACTCAACTCCGTGAACACGAAGTGATCTCAATGTAGTAACACTAATTGCAGTTGTTTGCCATAATTCGTTCTTGGCCATATTTACACACTGATGACTCGACCGGGATACGATGGTTTATATGCCATGAGGCTGGCACAAGGGAGTCACTTATGCAACCGCCTACAAGCCCACCAATGTTTGGCTATGTAAGTGGCTAATCAAACAAATAAAATCTTCAATTGCAGTAAGAGTCAAGAATAAAAGACACAAAAAATAATTTCAACACTTTTCCTAATGTCAAAGCTGATAAATCAACATCCCAGCATTCCATCTCCTGTGGATTACCAACAACATCCTCTTGGCTGCCGTCATTTGCTGACTTCTTCAGGATGATCGAGTGTGCTTCGATAAGACATTGAGTTGCCCCCAAAGAGTGCCAATCTTTATAATAATAATGATGTGATGAAAATCGTAATCATCATGGTGTGTTGTTTCTCGGTTAGCTTTTGACGGGACGGGTTCCATGAATCTTCATAATCAGATGTGAAACAAGTTCAGTTTTCTTCTTTGATTTCTGAAGTGCAGTTCGGGAATGTAAGGTTATGGAGCAGAGCAGCACACCTTTAACTATAAAGTGTGTGT
This sequence comes from Xylota segnis, assembly GCA_963583995.1. Taxonomy (NCBI): domain Eukaryota; kingdom Metazoa; phylum Arthropoda; class Insecta; order Diptera; family Syrphidae; genus Xylota; species Xylota segnis. The sequence goes on from OY757237.1 coordinate 41,423,770, forward strand.
ACGACGAGTTTGTGCCGATTTATCTAGATAATTTCAATTGATCGGTGAGGTTGAACATTGATGGCATCCCACATCGTACTATAGATGTTTGATCGAAATATAATTTGCATTTAGCATTCGGGTTCGGGTTTTGGGGGTATGTTGCTTCGTATTTTGTGTAGCGAAGCCCATAACAAAGAGAGCTAATGAAGGTGATAGGCGAAAAGGTTGAAGTCATGTGCTGAGAGAATGTGGAAGTGGCCAACAAGTTGGGGTACCGGGCCACATGGATATGAAAACCAGATGAACTGAGCAGGCCAGGGTCAGATCTAAGCTCCTTGCAACCCTTTCCTGAGGCAACCCACTCTGAGCAGGGAAATACAAATCTAGTCTAGCGAGGAGGCTAACAGGTGGTGGTTTCTACTACGTACATGTATGTACTACAGCCAAATAGGTATGGCCAGTCTATGACGAAAAGAGATCTACAAATTCATGAAACAGTTCATGAGACAGTTCTTGGTGTCGTGAGAGAACACTGGTGATAGCCTACCATGCAGTACGACTCGGGCTACCACATAACGACGAAAGGGGAATAGAATCTATTTGTCACTTGCTAAGTGATTCTCCAGCATTACCCACCAAAAGACGATTTAGGAAATATAGGTCTAAACAAGCTTCTAAGATTAATACATGCAGATTGAAACTGGGTTCTCAGGAATCTCTTAGCTATCAGTCTCCTAAGTGAGTCGACTGAAACATGATTGAACACTATTAGTGTGGTTTTAGACCGGCTAAGTCCACAATCATCCAAATACTTACCCATCGTCAAGTCCTGGAAAAAGCAAGAAATCCAAATCGATTTTAAGGCTGCATATGATAGTATTTATAGAGACACGACCTATGCAGAGCCGTATCTAGTTTTAGCATTACTGTCCAACTCGTCAGATTGTAAAGGATGAACGCTCGCTGCTCCATAAAGGTCGGAAATAGTCTTACCGAAAACTTTGATGTTAAAAAAGGATTCAGGCAAAGTGATGCGGTATTATGTGACTTTTTCAACATCATAGCTGAGAAAATTGTGCGAAACTCACAAGACAATACCAGAGTTGCAATTTTCCAGAAGTCTGTCCAATTACTTACATACGCTGATGACATTGATATCATGGGCAGGACGCAACGAGCTGTCACAGGAGGCTAAAATGGGTTCTGCTGTGAATGAGGGAACAACAAGGTATATTCAAGAAGGAACACACAACATCGACGAATCGGACAGAACGTAAGTAGTTAGGGACTTCGTCTACCTGGCTTCGTTACATACTCTGACAGCAACATAGCTTCAGAGATTACACGAAGGGTTTTTCTTGCCAATCAATGTTTTATTGACGGGCTTTAAAAGAGGAGATTTAACAGCGCACTCAACGAGTATCGGACATCTGAGATGGCTAGGATATATAGAGCGAAAAGGCAGCAACTCTTCCGTCCGAAGAGTCTTCGATTCTAGGAGAGGGAGATCACTCGTGCATGGAAAGAAAAGTATTGGTCCAAGTGCGCTGTCTTGCGGAACTCTTGCCAATTTTCATCTTCTTCTTGCTTGATCCTTAAATATTATTCTATTACATATGTAGGATTGTAAAATAACAGCGTATTGGTCAGGAAAAAAGTGTTTTGGGTCAGCTTTTCATGCTAAATTTTGTTGAAAGCCTGTGCCATGTCTTGGAAGAATGTAGAAAACACTTTTTTTCTCTTCTAAATGCCTGACTTTATTGTTGGGATATAGTATCTACTACGATACTTCTTGACATGCAAATTTGTGTTCGACATGTAGTAAATGCCAAGACATTGCTTTACTCGTCTCGAGCTGCAAAAAGAAATTTAACTTCTAAATCGTATAAGGCTCATCGATGCAAATGGCTTACTGATTGACTTGTGCAAGAAAGTAGCTCTGTTATAACATCGTTGGAGAGTTGAAGCTGAAGTATGGCCGATCTCAGCACGTTTAATCCCTGGAACTGTTCAGTTTGCTGTGGAAAGCATTTTGGTCTAAATTTCTGGGGTTGGGATAAGATTAATGCAGAGAACGTGACAATGTGAGACATTTTCCCATCCATGACTACCAGACTTCAGAGTTAAACGTCGAAGTGACATCTGAAAGCTCTTACTTGTTCGCGACAACAATTTTCAATTTTAGTTCGCATGGCAGCGGAGTATGGGATTCCATTCTTTCTTGGTCATACCTCTAATGAAGCCTCCCTCAGTATGTGAAGCATCCGGTCGTTGTGAGGAAAGAGGTTGGTAAATAGATCAGTGGTTTTTACTTGGTCCGTTAAAGTCCGCCTTATGTTCGACCTGATGTCTAATTTGCTAGAAAGTAGGTACGATAAAGTTGCTCTTTTTGAAAATGAACTTGGTATTCTTGCACCACAGATTCCAGAGTCCTTGCACTAAGGTTATCTCCATATTATGAACTTTTAACTGGGTGAGCAGGTTGGCGTTAGCCACGATTTACCAATATACCATTGTTGACCCAGATTGTGGCCTTGATCTAGCTTGCTGTGGCTACTAGATCTGCTAGACATACGAATATGGCCGACATATCCAATTGGACTTCGTATAATGAAGAATATTTGATTTTCTGTAAAACGAAACATACGCAAATACTGTATGCATGTAATAAGGAACTATGGCCCTACACGATCCACCTCAAGCCCGAATTTACGAGTCAACAGATGACTATGATGTGGCTTGACAACTAGGCTTGAAATGATAGCCTTTTCAAAGTAAAAGCCCGCGACTGTGCATGTTCATACGTATTTGTTACTTTCCTGAGGCATATGTAGGTACAAATGCCGCACTAGTCCGCATGCACGATCTTTTACCTGGTAAGGCACTGGCACGTTGCTTGAATGTCACAAACGTAATAAGGAAATGTTTTCCTCAACATATTTCGCTTTTCATTTGCCTCTTATACCAAACTACATACAGCTACGACAGGGTGAATTTGTGGACCATATTGTTTGATTATTGTTTATGATGCAAGCTGTATAGGTTGACATGCATCCATTAGCCGACATTTCCATTCTAACCATGTTATGCATTCAATACCCGAACTGTGAGCTACATAAACAATTTTAACACCTGAGTGACACTAATTCTCATTTTTATATAAAAAAAAAGAAACTCTTTAAAGTGCAACACCAATCATTTAAATCATTGGCGATCCTCTTTTGTGTCTGATCGTCTGATCGTCTGATCTCTCGTCGAATTGATCGAATGAACTTCGATGAGACTTGGCAACAGAGTGTCAGTCTTCGGCTTTAATAACAGTGTTATGCAAAATTCTTTCGCAACAGCTAACCAAAATCAGAGTTCTTGCTTTGAATCGTTTTGTAATCCAATATTTGATCACCTTCACGGTTTTATTCCAAACGTGTGCAGATAATCTCTGAGCAATTCCTCGGCAATTCAAGTTCAGGTTAAGGTCATGTGGCTGTACAAACACTTTTAAGTGTAACTAGATCGAACGAGATCTTTCAATGGCTTTTATGATTTTATGATCATTCCTACCATTATGGGGGCAATGTGTATGTACTTATGTATCTACAGGGTGTGCCGTCGTTCAGTTGTGTTAACTCAATGTGCATATCGTCGAAAATATCGTGGCCTTGTGGACAGTCGTTTGGTGCCGAATTTTATTGAGCACGGGACAGTGGAAGATCGTCGGCATGCCGTTCATTAATGTTCCAATAAATTGGAACCATCTTGCGCCGAATTTTGAAAGAAGATTTGAATTTGTTTCCTCATGAAGTGTGTCAAAGAATATTCCCGATAGACCGTCCACCTGGAATACAGCCAAACATTCGATCGAATGAACCTGATTTTTGGAACAAAACTTTGATGATTGACGAGGCCCAATTCGCACTTTTTGGTGCCGTTCACAAGCAAAACCATACGAGATCCATGAAACACCATTGCATGAGCAAAAAGTGACTGTTTAGGTCGGCGTTTGGGCCAAAGCCATCTATTAGGAAACTAATTATGTCCTCTATGCTAATCATCTTTAACTCTATTAGGTGGTCAAAGAAAGGATTTGCATAGAAGGTTTAGAATTTTTTCTTCTCGTTTCGGATATTGAAGGTGCGACCATGTGCCTATTCTAGCCGCATTGCCAGAACCCTGGCAATATCCGTCTAAATTACGGATATCCGTATATAAATTACAACTACCTGCTACCTATGGCACAGTTCCGCAACCGTTGATAGATAGATAGGAAAGATTCCACTCTTAATGGCCCTAAGTGGGACGTTCACCACCTCCGCAAGGGAACCATCAGAGTCAGGTCTCTGGTTTACTAGTTCATCCGATTGCTCATTTCCCTCGGCAGTATTGTGACCCGTCACATAAAGAACACTGCTTTTGAGCGCAGCAAGAAAAGTTCTTCTTTGAGGATAGAGTTACTGACATAATAGCCTTGATAGGTCTTTGGCTTACATAGAGGATAGCTATGGTGTTAAGGAGTGCAGTGATTTAGTTACGTATACGACAGGGTTCCCATACAGCGAGAACTTTGCTTGGAAGTGGAGAGTTCCCCCGCCAAACAAGAATTGAAGCCTGTAACTCGGCCTTGCTTCCTTCTGAAACATATGGGGATTCGTTTGCTTCGGCTCCTTTACCGGAGACACAACATGGGGACCTTGTGAGCCTGTGATTTAAAGTCTAGGAAAGAGTTTAAGCAAGATTTATCAGCGACATAGAATTTGTTTTCAATAAATGGACCGAGGTAGATAGGAAGACTTTAAGACTTTAATACCTTGGATCAAAGCAATTTTCATTCAAAGATGGCAATAACCCAGATATGGAACCGTGATCGCTATGCATGGCCAAGTGGGTTATTCTCAATAGAATCATGAAGATGTCTGACCTAAGTATCTAAGGCCTTGTGACTCGTGGTTATTTGGAAATATAGTAAAATTAAGCAGATCATGGTTAAGACGTGCGTTACGCATTTTTTCTGGGGATTGCCTTGTGAGAAAGCACGTTATTAGATCAAGATAAATACGACTGAACAAATGAATGTGTACACCACAACGACCTACACGTCTGGAATGGCATTACACATTTACTATATAATTGCCAAGACATAGTCAGGTCTAGACTTAGTAGACTAAGTTGAGTCCTTGCACCAAATCAATATCAAATGGAAACTTTATAACATTAGTCTATCTAACCTAACCTAACTTGCAGTCCTATTACTCGCAAGTTTTCAAAAATCTTGGAAAACCATTCGAACTTTCCATTTTGTCTTCCAAAACAAATCTTATGCATCGACTGTCAGACAGCCAATTGGGCCACGACGTGACCAAATAAACTCACGACCTTTGTTAGTAATCCTTACAAATTGGTTGTAAGAAGAGGTAAGAATTGGCCATTCCACAAAGAAGGCCAAACTTGCTGTACAATGTGTCAAATCTATGATGAAATAAACAAAGAAAAATTAAGCCAAATATGGTCAGTACCAGTAATTCTCAGAATGAAGATTAAAGGCCCAAAGTGACTGCCTTGAGGGACACCAGAAATGACAATAAATAAGTCAGTTATGGCCGATCTAGAAGATACTACGTCAACACATCATCTAATCCATAAACTGAAGATACTTTCAAAGCCCAAAGCAGTGATTCGAAAAGAAATAATATATATAAGGATAGATAGTGTCGAAGGGTTCAGTAGCAACTAAGTACATCGAATCTCTAGATCTTTATGAAATGAGGTTAAACCTGGTGGATCTGACCTTACGAAAACCGAGGAGAGTAAGAGGGACCCTATGGGTAGTCTTCTGTAAGATCAACTATTTTTTCTTTCCCGATGTCGAGAGTTATGACCAAAAGGCACGGCCAAGGGAGCACAGTTGTGTCTCTAAAGAAGAAACGATTTCTTGAAAAAAATCGCAAAAAGATTAGAGACTGTTAGAGATTAGGTGGTTCCCATTAGATTTTATATGCTCGACTACATGTAAGACTAGTTTGAATGATGCATTAAGTTCGGCAAATTGGGTAGAACAGATTGGAGCAATCCTAACCAGAAAGGTGAAGTCTGATTGTGACAAAAACAAAAGTACTTGTTGAAAACATGGACCTATGTACGTCTGTATCGTATTTCCCCACATTTGTAAGAGATTATCTACCAAGGTCACGATATTTGTCAACACTTTCCGGCTCTAGGATACAATGTCACGATATTTATCGATATCTTAGCCCTTTTTCACGATTTCATACATTTTTGTGCGATGAAACAAATTGCAATACATCCAGTATACAAATAGACCTCATCATGGCATTTTTGGAAAGCCTGCAATGAGAAGCTTTCTATTTACTAAAAGATGTGGTTTTGGGGTACCATATGCTCCATGGCAAACAATTCAGTTGATTGACCAAAACTTGGAACCTTTAAGAGTTACACTGCAAGGATCAAGGTACACCGCCTCCAAGTCTCTCCATATTCACTGGTTAGGTTGTACACCTTTCGAATGGAATAGTACCTGAATGAGTTCCTCGAAGTAACCAATGATTAATTCAATTTGTTTCAATTTGCATCGATAATAGTAATTATTATTCCCCTTTACTGTCAAATACGTTTACAGCGCAATATTTAATTAACTTGACTGGAAATTTGACAGCAACATCTGTTCGATGAATTTTAATGATTATTACATCCTTTATAATTATTGATACGACAGCATCTTGGATTTAGATTTATCATTCAAAAGCTGTAGGAAATAATTGCATGTCAAGACCTCGAGCTAGGTCAAGTTATTTTTCGAGATCATTGGCTACTATAATGTATCTACGCATTTGTACGTGTACTCGTCATCACATTTCGTCAACTAAAACATTCCCAAGTCTAGCTCAGATCGATCGTTGAAGGTATTTGAAGGAATGCCAGCTTAATTGCGCCCACTTCCGGGGGTAATGTGGTGTCGTACGGGTAATTCAAATCTATGAGAGGGCTCCACCACAAACATACATATGTTCCAGAGAAAATCCCCAACAAATATCCGGAAAAGCAATGCCTACCAAACCAGGGGGTGAATAGGGTCGAGATTTTCGTCTAAAACCCCAAAACCCTTCAACTGTTATGAAAAGTTAGAGATAGTCGGCGAAGAGGATGTGGAATTGTAGCAAAGTGTTCATCATTCTTATGAGTCCCCATTGGCTGTGGATAGGCAGTGGCAACTGTTCCATAGAGTTAGATTCATCAAACTCACCCAACCAGCCAAAACTCAAGATGTGACTGCTAATACAGAAGTGAAGCTTGCCACTACGGTCTGAAATTTGGGCTTAATCCAGGTTTATGTGGACTCATAACCAAATATGACTTCTACTATACCAGGACGTTGATAAAAGAAGCCTTAACACCCTAGGGCTTCCTCCAGCAGTCGAGGGAGGAGAAAAAAGTTTAAATGGTTGTCTAGATGCTTTTGGTGTTTAAGGATCCGCTGCAAACACCTCTGGTCATAACCTGAACACTGCTACCAAGGGAGAGTATTCCCAACTGAAACCTTGTCAAAAAGGGGTTATCCACTTAAAACCCTAGGAATTCACCAAAATTGACCTTTGACGAGTCAGAGGAAACCACTCTTCCAAGGCACAAGTGGACTTGCATTAGCTGGACAGAAGTACGTATAGGCCTCATGCCTTAAGTAGATACTGCGTTGGAGTACAGAGCGAGGGCATTGAATTTCGATTCTTCGACAACATCTAAAGCCTCATATCTCGCGAACCTCTGGCAAACATCTGAGAGTATAATTGCCATCAAGAAGCTTCTCAAATACAATTTGGCCTACTTAGACTACCTTTCCATAAACCTGTTGCGTAAAAGCTCAAAACGAGAAGAACGTATGAAGATCAAAGTCACCGACTTTCTGAATTCCAGATACTAGTAATCCAGATACGCGTAATCCGCGATCGGATTGAGATAGTGGTGGAGAAAGCAGGGAAGTGGCTCCAATATGGCTTTCGAATTTCTACAGTTTTGTTCAGAAATACTTCCTCGGCCATAAAGCCCTCGATCTGGCTTAGAAGGACTAAAAGTTTTACAAAAAGATGCATCAGGAGTGGAAGAGTGGAATGGTGTATTGGATTTCGAAAGATTATCGGTTTAAGCTGGTTTAGGTAGTTAGAACGGGGTGACCGCATGTGTAGCCAACACTCGGATCACTTGTGGAAAACAAATACAATGTTTCTTAATAGCCTAGGGGGTAGCAACATGGCCTCCCTGAATCACCCTGACAGATCGCCCTGCTTTTGGAAGTGATATTCACCGAGGGCCGTTTTTCTAGTTTTGCATAGGCTTGGGAATTCGCAGAAGAAGTAAAAGGTACACCCAACTGTGTCACCACAGCCTCTGATCATCAGATTCTACTCGCATTGGACCACGGTGGACCGCCATAAGGTTGTGGCTGATGATGATCGTCGTCAAGAGTAATAAGTTGAGTTTATTGAGCACCAGGATCTGTTTGGTTTTGGCGACTTTGTCCACAAATTTTTGGAGTCACAACAAGATATGAGTGCGTCTCAATCAAGGAAGGTCCTCTCTATGTTTAACAAGAGCTAGAGGATCTGGTCGGTCCTGTTCCGGACTACTTTATTGCTATTTCGTCCTCCAGTTCGTCTCCTTCAATGCCGCTGTGTCCTGGGACCTAAACGAGTGCGACGTCTTGGTTTGCCGTAAGTGCTGTGAGTTCTTCACGACAATGTTTAACCAATTTTGATTTAACGACTGTGGATGAGATAGCCTTTATGGCGGCTTGACTATCAATATAGATGTCGATTCGTGGATATTTCTTGTACCGCGTCTGCTATTCGTAGTACTTCGGGTTGGAGCACACTACCGTGGTTTGGAAGCCTCAAAAAGCGGGCAATAATCCGTCTATGAAAATCGAGATATTATTCGGGCTTGCGGCCCTACCAATAGTCCAATCCTCTCTTGGGGGAAAGTTAGGCTGAAGTCGTGGAATCGTGACATACATAATCTGTTCATGTGCTCAGGTGTGTCCATTTCGCAATGGTATGATGGCCCGCGTCTCCCTCGTTCCACTAGTTAGATTGCTTCAAGCGTAGGGCACTTTTCGCGGCTCTTTCCGGTAGATGTAGGTCAAGTGGGCTTACTGCAAATATAGCTTGACTTGTCTCGGGATGCTTGCTTAATTTTCAGCTAAGGATACGAACCATAGCATACTTAAGTATGTCCATCGTTTGTTTTCAAACAAACACCCAGTCTCCAAAGAAACAGATCCGTTTGCTGCACTCAACAGCCCATGCCCACGTCAATATTATTTTTTTAATTTATTCATAACTACAAAAATATTGGAATTATCACTATTTCCAAATAGTGTGGGATGCGGGTTGTAAATACAATTTAGCATGGCTACTAAAAAATGGTTAAACAACAAATTTAAGCGGTTAGTTTTGCCAAAGGCGGTTTAGATTGATTGATGCCGGTGTGATACGACTTATTGCCTTTTCATTGGTCGTGAAGTGATTAAAAATTTATTTTCCCCGATGCATGCGACTATGGGCTGCAATAAAAGTGTATTCAATTTGTTTAAAAATCTATTTTCATTTAAATTTCGCTACGCTAGTGTTGCGGATGTTCGTCGAAAAGAAAGACAAAAAAAAACAAAACAAAACAAAACAAACCACTATTACATCAAAAAGACTTTAAGCCCAGAGAGTGACGTTTAATTATGCAATTCATCATCACTCGCCAACATACACCTTTTTGGTCCCATGATCCATGCAGACATACATATGTATGGTACACCTAACAATTTTATGCATAGTAAATCCAAAACTTTAACTAATTTAAAGAAAAGGTCAGCCCACAGGGTATACTTAGATATTTAACCCAAAGAGCGCGTGTTAATTTTAATCCATTTGCCTGGAACATGGTAAGACTTAAATGAAGATGTAACCGGAGGAATTTACCTTCCATCAACGGTATAATGTTTGTTTGTTTTTTTTTTTTTGAAGTTACACAAAAGTCGGAGGTTTTAGACATTCAAAAAGTGGGTAGAAAGAAATTCTAGTAGAAAATCAATCAATACCACAGAAATTACTAAAAGGAATGAGACTTCAAGTATCATACTTGCTACACACAGTAGCTCCCTTCATCCTTTGCCCCAAAAAGCAAAGCGACGTCGCTTAGGACCAGCTTTAACCGTCACCCTTCCTTAATGGAGGACACTAGCTTATAAACAAATTAAATGCTAAAAGAAGAAGTACCCAGCTGTCATCTAAACATTAACCAGATACCAATGATACTTTTTCCAATTCTTATGTTTTAGCAGCTGTCAAAGTTACAAATGACACTCAGCTGTCAAAGTATTCAATAAGATTTGCTACTTCATCGTGACGCTTGCTGATCGTGGGAAAACTATTAAAAGATATCGAAATCCCCCCTCACTTGTAAAGGGCCGTTCTTAGCTCAGCGACCTAAGAATAAGCGAATGTTCGCAAATTTTGACATTTGATTCAGAGCTATTTTTTTTCTGGTCGCAGCAATCGGCGAATTTCACTTGTCATTACCGACCATGAAGAGGTTAATCTCTCGCGAATGTTTTGGTCGTGAGAATGTGGATTGCGTCCTACACTGTGTGGAATGCGAATAAACTTTGACAGTTGGCTAAAGCCATTTCGTCGTGAGGTAGGTCGTCATCATAACTTCAGTGTGTAAGCAATTCACTGCACCGTGGTAATGTGTGAGGGTGAGTAGACTCTTTTGGACCTTAAACCACCCACCAGACAGAGATTAATGCGAAATGATGCACGTAGCCGCCGCAGCCCACAATTTCGAAGAAGACCCAGAAATGTGGATTCGGCATTGATCAACTGAATTGATCAGCTGAGAGTCAACCTGGCTTATTTTGCGGTTGGATTTGGGCCGGCATCCGTATAAGGGTATGACCATGACAACCCCTTGGGTTTGCTAATTGGGCGCTGGAAAATGTTGGCCAGAGATCCGGATTTTGGCCAAAAATCATCTTTTCGGACGAGACCCATTATTGGCTCAGTGGCTATGTCAACAAGCAGAATTGACATTATTGGAGCGAACACAATCCACAAGTGTTCGACCAAGCATCAATGCATCCATAAAGATTGACGGTTTATGGCATGGTGGACCTTACTTCCACCGGTAGCGTCAATAGTCTCAGTCTCAGTCTCAGTGATTTTAATTGACTTTCTGTGGCCAGAGCTCGACAACATCGATGTATCCGAGCTGTGGTTCCAACAAGACGATGCCTCATGTCATACCAGCGCCGCAACGCTTGAAGTTGTGAAGGTGAAATTTAGAGACTGGGTCATCTCACGGCGAGCGTTCATCAATTGGCCGCCGCAAACGTGCGACTTGACACCACTCGATTATTTTCTCTGAAGTTACTTTAAGTCCTAAGTCTACACCAACAGAGCAACTACTTTGGACGAGCTGGAGGCCAACATTCGAGGGCCATTGCCGGAATAGCGCCGCACAAATTAGATCGTCCGCTTGAAGCACTGCCAACGAACCCGAGGCGCTCATTTGAATGATCTGCAATTCCACGCATAACGACATGAACCTAGCTTCAAAATAAAGCCAGAATCACGCACCGTTTTAGTTTATTTTAAAAAAGTTTTCCCATCATTCCTACCTGGTCCCTCCATAGATTGCAGAAAGCAGACGTAATTGTCGATGGAAAGAGGAGAGACATCTTAAATCAAACAGAAGACCTCGTCGAAATCTATGAACAATAGGAATATGCAAAGCCAGGCTCTAAAACTCGAACTTAGTTTCAATCCTTAATGGCAGGCTTGCTTTCGTTGAAGCACTACCAAATCAGTTTCGTGTGTCGCCTAATACAAGCAGCTACCACAGACAGACATTTGTCAGTACTTTTAGTTGGCTTACACTTTACAAATGGTGAAACCACCTGCTGTGCAGTTAAGGTTAAAAGTTATAACAAACATCAACTTCTGCAACACCACCAGTGTCAGATGGTAATACATGCTTCATGTGACTGATAGCATGTTTTCATATTTTCGTCTGCGATCACTTTGTTCTGCACAGCAGCTATCATCCCTCAAATATCATAGTTCATTAAAATGAAACACTCATTCCATACAGATAGATGTACATCAACTGCTGAAATAACCGGACATGGATATCAACAAAAGTCAAGGCCTCTCCAAAGGCAAATCACCACCATTATTATTCGTATTAGTTAAGCCAGGCTTTACTTTGTACTTTTAATAGCAACTGAATAGTTTACAAGATTACAGTAGTTAAACAATGTAACCTATGATTTAATAGCCATGTCTTCACTGTGCCGCCTTACCTTTGAACTTCTTTCTGGAAAGCTGAGCTTAACATAAATAATTGAAAATTATTGTTACCGCGCTACAAGAAATGTTTAATTCAGCAAGCAAAATCAATCTCTGTGATTAAATAATCATTTTCTATTGCTAAAAGGCTTTTGTCATCTTTATGCCTATTAAATAAATAAATGAAATTAATTGCTTTGCTATTATGGTGAAGCAGAGGGCCACGTACAATAGCTCCTTGTAGGCATTGGTAAGCTTTGACTTAAGACAAAACCATTGATAGACCACATACATAGATATTCTCTGGTTTGGCTGCCAAAGATGGCCATAAACTGTATGCAATCTCAGTGGAAGTAGCACAGCACAATAACAAGGCCCAAAAGGCGATGATTTGGTCGTAAGCTAGTGACAGAACTAACGATAGGCAGTGCTGGCAATTACGAGCCAATCAACATGAAGTAAATAGTTTATTATGCTTTTAGCAATGGCAGAATTTATTGCTTCAATAAATCTTCACAGATATCGCATTAAAATATTACATTTGTACGTGCAGATGATCTTGACATTTATTTTGGAGTCCATATTGTCAGAGTTCAGTGATGAACCATAGATTTAGTGCCTAAAAATTCAGCTCATTGACACTTATCCGTACTGTCAGAGGCTGGGTTTGCAACTAGCACTTAGATCTTCGATGGAGCCTTTGTGAATCCCTCTAGTGGCGAAAACCACAATGAAGACAAAAGTTTGGTTGTGGCTTTGGTAGAACTAAACGGCCTCAATGAACAAACGCGAAAGAAAGAAGTTGAGCATACAGAGGTCAACAGGACCGACTATATCTCCTCGCCCTTTGCGTTTTGGGTCAAATGGACGAAATTGCACAAAAAAGTTAAACAAAAAAAAACGTAAATCGCGTGATTTAGACTTTGGTGCACTCAGTTATCCAGTATTAAGGATTTGGGACGAAATGGGATGTACCTGGGTCAAGCATGGAGAAGTCTCTTGAAATGCAATATCGCCTCATATCTAATCGCCCTTTGCGTTTTGGGTCAAATGGATGAAATTTAACAAAAAACTTAACCAAAAAACGTTTGAAGGATGACTTAGACGTTGGTGCACTCAGTTGCCGGGTATTTAGCATTTGGAAAGGATTGGGGTATACCTCGGTCAAGGATGGAGAGAAGCTCTTGATCCACTCCAAATGCAATATCTTCTCATATCTCCTCGCCCTTTGCATTTTGGGTCAAATGGACGAAATTTAACAAAAAACTTAACTAAAAAACGTTTGAAGGATGACTTAGACGTTGGTGCACTCAGTTGCCGGGTATTTAGCATTTGGGAAGGATTGGGGTATACCTCGGTCAAGGATGGAGAAAAGCTCTTGATCCACTCAATATCGTCTCATATCTCCTCGGCCTTTGCGTTTTGGGTCAAATGGACGAAAGTTAACAAAAAACTTAACTAAAAAACGTTTGAAGGATGACTTAGACGTTGGTGCACTCAGTTGCCGGGTATTTAGCATTTGGGAAGGATTGGGGTATACCTCGGTCAAGGATGGAGAAAAGCTCTTGATCCACTCAATATCGTCTCATATCTCCTCGGCCTTTGCATTTTGGGTCAAATGGACGAAATTTAACAAAAAACTTAACTAAAAAACGTTTGAAGGATGACTTAGACGTTGGTGCACTCAGTTGCCGGGTATTTAGCATTTGGGAAGGATTGGGGTATACCTCGGTCAAGGATGGAGAAAAGCTCTTGATCCACTCCAAATGCAATATCGTCTCATATCTCCTCGGCCTTTGCGTTTTGGGTCAAATGGACGAAAGTTAACAAAAAACTTAACTAAAAAACGTTTGAAGGATGACTTAGACGTTGGTGCACTCAGTTGCCGGGTATTTAGCATTTGGGAAGGATTGGGGTATACCTCGGTCAAGGATGGAGAGAAGCTCTTGATCCACTCCAAATGCAATATCTTCTCATATCTCCTCGCCCTTTGCGTTTTGGGTCAAATGGACGAAATTTAACAAAAAACTTAATCCAAAAACGTTTAAAGGATGACTTAGACGTTGGTGCACTCAGTTGCCGGGTTTTGGCATTTGCGAAGGATTGGGGTATACCTCGGTCAAGGATGGAGAGAAGCTCTTGATCCACTCCAAATGCAATATCTTCTCATATCTCCTCGCCCTTTGCATTTTGGGTCAAATGGACGAAATTTAACAAAAAACTTAACTAAAAAACGTTTGAAGGATGACTTAGACGTTGGTGCACTCAGTTGCCGGGTATTTAGCATTTGGGAAGGATTGGGGTATACCTCGGTCAAGGATGGAGAAAAGCTCTTGATCCACTCCAAATGCAATATCGTCTCATATCTCCTCGGCCTTTGCGTTTTGGGTCAAATGGACGAAAGTTAACAAAAAACTTAACGAAAAAACGTTTGAAGGATGACTTAGACGTTGGTGCACTCAGTTTCCGGGTATTTAGCATTTGGGAAGGATTGGGGTATACCTCGGTCAAGGATGGAGAAAAGCTCTTGATCCACTCCAAATGCAATATCGTCTCATATCTCCTCGGCCTTTGCGTTTTGGGTCAAATGGACGAAAGTTAACAAAAAACTTAACTAAAAAACGTTTAAAGGATGACTTAGACGTTGGTGCACTCAGTTGCCGGGTTTTGGCATTTGGGAAGGATTGGGGTATACCTCGGTCAAGGATGGAGAGAAGCTCTTGATCCACTCCAAATGCAATATCGTCTCATATCTCCTCGCCATTTGCGTTTTGGGTCAAATGGACGAAAGTTAACAAAAAACTTAACTAATAAACGTTTAAAGGATGACTTAGACGTTGGTGCACTCAGTTGCCGGGTTTTAGCATTTGGGAAGGATTGGGGTATACCTCGGTCAAGGATGGAGAAAAGCTCTTGATCCACTCCAAATGCAATATCGTCTCATATCTCCTCGGCCTTTGCGTTTTGGGTCAAATGGACGAAATTTAACAAAAAACTTAACCAAAAAACGTTTAAAGGATGACTTAGACGTTGGTGCACTCAGTTGCCGTGTATTTAGCATTTGGAAAGGATTGGGGTATACCTCGGTCAAGGATGGAGGGAAGCTCTTGATCCACTCCAAATGCAATATCTTCACATATCTCCTCGGCCGTTGCGTTTTGGGTCAAATGGACGAAAGTTAACAAAAAACTTAACTAAAAAACGTTTAAAGGATGACTTAGACGTTGGTGCACTCAGTTGCCGGGTTTTGGCATTTGGGAAGGATTGGGGTATACCTCGGTCAAGGATGGAGAGAAGCTCTTGATCCACTCCAAATGCAATATCGTCTCATATCTCCTCGCCATTTGCGTTTTGGGTCAAATGGACGAAAGTTAACAAAAAACTTAACTAATAAACGTTTAAAGGATGACTTAGACGTTGGTGCACTCAGTTGCCGGGTATTTAGCATTTGGGAAGGATTGGGGTATACCTCGGTCAAGGATGGAGAAAAGCTCTTGATCCACTCCAAATGCAATATCGTCTCATATCTCCTCGGCCTTTGCGTTTTGGGTCAAATGGACGAAAGTTAACAAAAAACTTAACTAAAAAACGTTTAAAGGATGACTTAGACGTTGGTGCACTCAGTTGCCGGGTTTTGGCATTTGGGAAGGATTGGGGTATACCTCGGTCAAGGATGGAGAGAAGCTCTTGATCCACTCCAAATGCAATATCGTCTCATATCTCCTCGCCATTTGCGTTTTGGGTCAAATGGACGAAAGTTAACAAAAAACTTAAGCAAAAAACGTTTAAAGGATGACTTAGACGTTGGTGCACTCAGTTGCCGGGTTTTAGCATTTGGGAAGGATTGGGGTATACCTCGGTCAAGGATGGAGAAAAGCTCTTGATCCACTCCAAATGCAATATCGTCTCATATCTCCTCGGCCTTTGCGTTTTGGGTCAAATGGACGAAAGTTAACAAAAAACTTAACGAAAAAACGTTTGAAGGATGACTTAGACGTTGGTGCACTCAGTTGCCGGGTATTTAGCATTTGGGAAGGATTGGGGTATACCTCGGTCAAGGATGGAGGGAAGCTCTTGATCCACTCCAAATGCAATATCTTCACATATCTCCTCGGCCGTTGCGTTTTGGGTCAAATGGACGAAATTGCACACAAAATTTAACCATAAAACTCAAATCGCGTGATTTAGACTTTGGTGCACTCAGTTGTCCAGTATTAAGGATTTGGGAAGAAGTGGGGTGTACCTGGGTCAAGCATGTAAAAGTCTCCTGAAATGCAATATCGCCTCATATCTCCTCACCCTTTGCGTTTTGGGTCAAATGGACGAAAGTTAACAAAAAACTTAAGCAAAAAACGTTTAAAGGATGACTTAGACGTTGGTGCACTCAGTTGCCGGGTTTTAGCATTTGGGAAGGATTGGGGTATACCTCGGTCAAGGATGGAGAAAAGCTCTTGATCCACTCCAAATGCAATATCGTCTCATATCTCCTCGCCATTTGCGTTTTGGGTCAAATGGACGAAAGTTAACAAAAAACTTAACTAAAAAACGTTTGAAGGATGACTTAGACGTTGGTGCACTCAGTTGCCGGGTATTTAGCATTTGGGAAGGATTGGGGTATACCTCGGTCAAGGATGGAGAAAAGCTCTTGATCCACTCCAAATGCAATATCGTCTCATATCTCCTCGGCCTTTGCGTTTTAGGTCAAATGGACGAAAGTTAACAAAAAACTTAACGAAAAAACGTTTGAAGGATGACTTAGACGTTGGTGCACTCAGTTGCCGGGTATTTAGCATTTGGGAAGGATTGGGGTATACCTCGGTCAAGGATGGAGAAAAGCTCTTGATCCACTCCAAATGCAATATCGTCTCATATCTCCTCGGCCTTTGCGTTTTGGGTCAAATGGACGAAAGTTAACAAAAAACTTAACTAAAAAACGTTTAAAGGATGACTTAGACGTTGGTGCACTCAGTTGCCGGGTTTTGGCATTTGGGAAGGATTGGGGTATACCTCGGTCAAGGATGGAGAGAAGCTCTTGATCCACTCCAAATGCAATATCGTCTCATATCTCCTCGCCATTTGCGTTTTGGGTCAAATGGACGAAAGTTAACAAAAAACTTAACTAAAAAACGTTTGAAGGATGACTTAGACGTTGGTGCACTCAGTTGCCGGGTATTTAGCATTTGGGAAGGATTGGGGTATACCTCGGTCAAGGATGGAGAAAAGCTCTTGATCCACTCCAAATGCAATATCGTCTCATATCTCCTCGGCCTTTGCGTTTTGGGTCAAATGGACGAAAGTTAACAAAAAACTTAACGAAAAAACGTTTGAAGGATGACTTAGACGTTGGTGCACTCAGTTGCCGGGTATTTAGCATTTGGGAAGGATTGGGGTATACCTCGGTCAAGGATGGAGAAAAGCTCTTGATCCACTCCAAATGCAATATCGTCTCATATCTCCTCGGCCTTTGCGTTTTGGGTCAAATGGACGAAAGTTAACAAAAAACTTAACTAAAAAACGTTTAAAGGATGACTTAGACGTT
Organism: Xylota segnis; assembly: GCA_963583995.1. Taxonomy (NCBI): domain Eukaryota; kingdom Metazoa; phylum Arthropoda; class Insecta; order Diptera; family Syrphidae; genus Xylota; species Xylota segnis. The sequence continues at coordinate 41,441,638 of OY757237.1, forward strand.
GGTGCACTCAGTTGCCGGGTTTTGGCATTTGGGAAGGATTGGGGTATACCTCGGTCAAGGATGGAGAGAAGCTCTTGATCCACTCCAAATGCAATATCGTCTCATATCTCCTCGGCCTTTGCGTTTTGGGTCAAATGGACGAAAGTTAACAAAAAACTTAACTAAAAAACGTTTGAAGGATGACTTAGACGTTGGTGCACTCAGTTGCCGGGTATTTAGCATTTGGGAAGGATTGGGGTATACCTCGGTCAAGGATGGAGAAAAGCTCTTGATCCACTCCAAATGCAATATCGTCTCATATCTCCTCGGCCTTTGCGTTTTGGGTCAAATGGACGAAAGTTAACAAAAAACTTAACGAAAAAACGTTTGAAGGATGACTTAGACGTTGGTGCACTCAGTTGCCGGGTATTTAGCATTTGGGAAGGATTGGGGTATACCTCGGTCAAGGATGGAGAAAAGCTCTTGATCCACTCCAAATGCAATATCGTCTCATATCTCCTCGGCCTTTGCGTTTTGGGTCAAATGGACGAAAGTTAACAAAAAACTTAACTAAAAAACGTTTAAAGGATGACTTAGACGTTGGTGCACTCAGTTGCCGGGTTTTGGCATTTGGGAAGGATTGGGGTATACCTCGGTCAAGGATGGAGAGAAGCTCTTGATCCACTAAAAATGCAATATCGTCTCATATCTCCTCGCCATTTGCGTTTTGGGTCAAATGGACGAAAGTTAACAAAAAACTTAACTAAAAAACGTTTGAAGGATGACTTAGACGTTGGTGCACTCAGTTGCCGGGTATTTAGCATTTGGGAAGGATTGGGGTATACCTCGGTCAAGGATGGAGAAAAGCTCTTGATCCACTCCAAATGCAATATCGTCTCATATCTCCTCGGCCTTTGCGTTTTGGGTCAAATGGACGAAAGTTAACAAAAAACTTAACGAAAAAACGTTTGAAGGATGACTTAGACGTTGGTGCACTCAGTTGCCGGGTATTTAGCATTTGGGAAGGATTGGGGTATACCTCGGTCAAGGATGGAGAAAAGCTCTTGATCCACTCCAAATGCAATATCGTCTCATATCTCCTCGGCCTTTGCGTTTTGGGTCAAATGGACGAAAGTTAACAAAAAACTTAACTAAAAAACGTTTAAAGGATGACTTAGACGTTGGTGCACTCAGTTGCCGGGTTTTGGCATTTGGGAAGGATTGGGGTATACCTCGGTCAAGGATGGAGAGAAGCTCTTGATCCACTCCAAATGCAATATCGTCTCATATCTCCTCGCCATTTGCGTTTTGGGTCAAATGGACGAAAGTTAACAAAAAACTTAACTAATAAACGTTTAAAGGATGACTTAGACGTTGGTGCACTCAGTTGTCCAGTATTAAGGATTTGGGAAGAAGTGGGGTATACCTCGGTCAAGGATGGAGAAAAGCTCTTGATCCACTCCAAATGCAATATCGTCTCATATCTCCTCGGCCTTTGCGTTTTGGGTCAAATGGACGAAATTTAACAAAAAACTTAACCAAAAAACGTTTAAAGGATGACTTAGACGTTGGTGCACTCAGTTGCCGTGTATTTAGCATTTGGAAAGGATTGGGGTATACCTCGGTCAAGGATGGAGGGAAGCTCTTGATCCACTCCAAATGCAATATCTTCACATATCTCCTCGGCCGTTGCGTTTTGGGTCAAATGGACGAAAGTTAACAAAAAACTTAACTAAAAAACGTTTAAAGGATGACTTAGACGTTGGTGCACTCAGTTGCCGGGTTTTGGCATTTGGGAAGGATTGGGGTATACCTCGGTCAAGGATGGAGAGAAGCTCTTGATCCACTCCAAATGCAATATCGTCTCATATCTCCTCGCCATTTGCGTTTTGGGTCAAATGGACGAAAGTTAACAAAAAACTTAACTAATAAACGTTTAAAGGATGACTTAGACGTTGGTGCACTCAGTTGCCGGGTATTTAGCATTTGGGAAGGATTGGGGTATACCTCGGTCAAGGATGGAGAAAAGCTCTTGATCCACTCCAAATGCAATATCGTCTCATATCTCCTCGGCCTTTGCGTTTTGGGTCAAATGGACGAAAGTTAACAAAAAACTTAACTAAAAAACGTTTAAAGGATGACTTAGACGTTGGTGCACTCAGTTGCCGGGTTTTGGCATTTGGGAAGGATTGGGGTATACCTCGGTCAAGGATGGAGAGAAGCTCTTGATCCACTCCAAATGCAATATCGTCTCATATCTCCTCGCCATTTGCGTTTTGGGTCAAATGGACGAAAGTTAACAAAAAACTTAAGCAAAAAACGTTTAAAGGATGACTTAGACGTTGGTGCACTCAGTTGCCGGGTTTTAGCATTTGGGAAGGATTGGGGTATACCTCGGTCAAGGATGGAGAAAAGCTCTTGATCCACTCCAAATGCAATATCGTCTCATATCTCCTCGGCCTTTGCGTTTTGGGTCAAATGGACGAAAGTTAACAAAAAACTTAACGAAAAAACGTTTGAAGGATGACTTAGACGTTGGTGCACTCAGTTGCCGGGTATTTAGCATTTGGGAAGGATTGGGGTATACCTCGGTCAAGGATGGAGAAAAGCTCTTGATCCACTCCAAATGCAATATCGTCTCATATCTCCTCGGCCTTTGCGTTTTGGGTCAAATGGACGAAAGTTAACAAAAAACTTAACTAAAAAACGTTTAAAGGATGACTTAGACGTTGGTGCACTCAGTTGCCGGGTTTTGGCATTTGGGAAGGATTGGGGTATACCTCGGTCAAGGATGGAGAGAAGCTCTTGATCCACTCCAAATGCAATATCGTCTCATATCTCCTCGCCATTTGCGTTTTGGGTCAAATGGACGAAAGTTAACAAAAAACTTAACTAATAAACGTTTAAAGGATGACTTAGACGTTGGTGCACTCAGTTGCCGGGTATTTAGCATTTGGGAAGGATTGGGGTATACCTCGGTCAAGGATGGAGAAAAGCTCTTGATCCACTCCAAATGCAATATCGTCTCATATCTCCTCGGCCTTTGCGTTTTGGGTCAAATGGACGAAAGTTAACAAAAAACTTAACTAAAAAACGTTTAAAGGATGACTTAGACGTTGGTGCACTCAGTTGCCGGGTTTTGGCATTTGGGAAGGATTGGGGTATACCTCGGTCAAGGATGGAGAGAAGCTCTTGATCCACTCCAAATGCAATATCGTCTCATATCTCCTCGCCATTTGCGTTTTGGGTCAAATGGACGAAAGTTAACAAAAAAACTTAAGCAAAAAACGTTTAAAGGATGACTTAGACGTTGGTGCACTCAGTTGCCGGGTTTTAGCATTTGGGAAGGATTGGGGTATACCTCGGTCAAGGATGGAGAAAAGCTCTTGATCCACTCCAAATGCAATATCGTCTCATATCTCCTCGGCCTTTGCGTTTTGGGTCAAATGGACGAAATTTAACAAAAAACTTAACCAAAAAACGTTTAAAGGATGACTTAGACGTTGGTGCACTCAGTTGCCGTGTATTTAGCATTTGGAAAGGATTGGGGTATACCTCGGTCAAGGATGGAGGGAAGCTCTTGATCCACTCCAAATGCAATATCTTCACATATCTCCTCGGCCGTTGCGTTTTGGGTCAAATGGACGAAATTGCACACAAAATTTAACCATAAAACTCAAATCGCGTGATTTAGACTTTGGTGCACTCAGTTGTCCAGTATTAAGGATTTGGGAAGAAGTGGGGTGTACCTGGGTCAAGCATGTAAAAGTCTCCTGAAATGCAATATCGCCTCATATCTCCTCACCCTTTGCGTTTTGGGTCAAATGGACGAAATTTAACAAAAAACTTAACCAAAAAACGTTTAAAGGATGACTTAGACGTTGGTGTACTCAGTTGCCGGGTATTTAGCATTTGGGAAGGATTGGGGTATACCTCGGTCAAGGATGGAGAGAAGCTCTTGATCCACTCCAAATGCAATATCTTCTCATATCTCCTCGCCCTTTGCATTTTGGATCAAATCGACGAAATTTAACAAAAAACTTAACCAAAAAAAGTTTAAAGGATGACTTAGACGTTGGTGCACTCAGTTTCCGGGTATTTAGCATTTGGGAAGGATTGGGGTATACCTCGGTCAAGGATGGAGAAAAGCTCTTGATCCACTCCAGATGCAATATCGTCTCATATCTCCTCGGCCTTTGCGTTTTGGGTCAAATGGACGAAAGTTAACAAAAAACTTAACTAAAAAACGTTTGAAGGATGACTTAGACGTTGGTGCACTCAGTTGCCGGGTATTTAGCATTTGGGAAGGATTGGGGTATACCTCGGTCAAGGATGGAGAAAAGCTCTTGATCCACTCCAAATGCAATATCGTCTCATATCTCCTCGGCCTTTGCGTTTTGGGTCAAATGGACGAAAGTTAACAAAAAACTTAACTAAAAAACGTTTAAAGGATGACTTAGACGTTGGTGCACTCAGTTGCCGGGTTTTGGCATTTGGGAAGGATTGGGGTATACCTCGGTCAAGGATGGAGAGAAGCTCTTGATCCACTCCAAATGCAATATCGTCTCATATCTCCTCGCCATTTGCGTTTTGGGTCAAATGGACGAAAGTTAACAAAAAACTTAACTAAAAAACGTTTGAAGGATGACTTAGACGTTGGTGCACTCAGTTGCCGGGTATTTAGCATTTGGGAAGGATTGGGGTATACCTCGGTCAAGGATGGAGAAAAGCTCTTGATCCACTCCAAATGCAATATCGTCTCATATCTCCTCGGCCTTTGCGTTTTGGGTCAAATGGACGAAATTTAACAAAAAACTTAACGAAAAAACGTTTGAAGGATGACTTAGACGTTGGTGCACTCAGTTGCCGGGTATTTAGCATTTGGGAAGGATTGGGGTATACCTCGGTCAAGGATGGAGAAAAGCTCTTGATCCACTCCAAATGCAATATCGTCTCATATCTCCTCGGCCTTTGCGTTTTGGGTCAAATGGACGAAAGTTAACAAAAAACTTAACTAAAAAACGTTTAAAGGATGACTTAGACGTTGGTGCACTCAGTTGCCGGGTATTTAGCATTTGGGAAGGATTGGGGTATACCTCGGTCAAGGATGGAGAAAAGCTCTTGATCCACTCCAAATGCAATATCGTCTCATATCTCCTCGGCCTTTGCGTTTTGGGTCAAATGGACGAAAGTTAACAAAAAACTTAACGAAAAAACGTTTGAAGGATGACTTAGACGTTGGTGCACTCAGTTGCCGGGTATTTAGCATTTGGGAAGGATTGGGGTATACCTCGGTCAAGGATGGAGAAAAGCTCTTGATCCACTCCAAATGCAATATCGTCTCATATCTCCTCGGCCTTTGCTTTTTGGGTCAAATGGACGAAAGTTAACAAAAAACTTAACTAAAAAACGTTTAAAGGATGACTTAGACGTTGGTGCACTCAGTTGCCGGGTTTTGGCATTTGGGAAGGATTGGGGTATACCTCGGTCAAGGATGGAGAGAAGCTCTTGATCCACTCCAAATGCAATATCGTCTCATATCTCCTCGCCATTTGCGTTTTGGGTCAAATGGACGAAAGTTAACAAAAAACTTAACTAAAAAACGTTTGAAGGATGACTTAGACGTTGGTGCACTCAGTTGCCGGGTATTTAGCATTTGGGAAGGATTGGGGTATACCTCGGTCAAGGATGGAGAAAAGCTCTTGATCCACTCCAAATGCAATATCGTCTCATATCTCCTCGGCCTTTGCGTTTTAGGTCAAATGGACGAAAGTTAACAAAAAACTTAACGAAAAAACGTTTGAAGGATGACTTAGACGTTGGTGCACTCAGTTGCCGGGTATTTAGCATTTGGGAAGGATTGGGGTATACCTCGGTCAAGGATGGAGAAAAGCTCTTGATCCACTCCAAATGCAATATCGTCTCATATCTCCTCGGCCTTTGCGTTTTGGGTCAAATGGACGAAAGTTAACAAAAAACTTAACTAAAAAACGTTTAAAGGATGACTTAGACGTTGGTGCACTCAGTTGCCGGGTTTTGGCATTTGGGAAGGATTGGGGTATACCTCGGTCAAGGATGGAGAGAAGCTCTTGATCCACTCCAAATGCAATATCGTCTCATATCTCCTCGGCCTTTGCGTTTTGGGTCAAATGGACGAAAGTTAACAAAAAACTTAACTAAAAAACGTTTGAAGGATGACTTAGACGTTGGTGCACTCAGTTGCCGGGTATTTAGCATTTGGGAAGGATTGGGGTATACCTCGGTCAAGGATGGAGAAAAGCTCTTGATCCACTCCAAATGCAATATCGTCTCATATCTCCTCGGCCTTTGCGTTTTGGGTCAAATGGACGAAAGTTAACAAAAAACTTAACTAAAAAACGTTTAAAGGATGACTTAGACGTTGGTGCACTCAGTTGCCGGGTTTTGGCATTTGGGAAGGATTGGGGTATACCTCGGTCAAGGATGGAGAGAAGCTCTTGATCCACTCCAAATGCAATATCGTCTCATATCTCCTCGCCATTTGCGTTTTGGGTCAAATGGACGAAAGTTAACAAAAAACTTAAGCAAAAAACGTTTAAAGGATGACTTAGACGTTGGTGCACTCAGTTGCCGGGTTTTAGCATTTGGGAAGGATTGGGGTATACCTCGGTCAAGGATGGAGAAAAGCTCTTGATCCACTCCAAATGCAATATCGTCTCATATCTCCTCGGCCTTTGCGTTTTGGGTCAAATGGACGAAATTTAACAAAAAACTTAACCAAAAAACGTTTAAAGGATGACTTAGACGTTGGTGCACTCAGTTGCCGTGTATTTAGCATTTGGAAAGGATTGGGGTATACCTCGGTCAAGGATGGAGGGAAGCTCTTGATCCACTCCAAATGCAATATCTTCACATATCTCCTCGGCCGTTGCGTTTTGGGTCAAATGGACGAAATTGCACACAAAATTTAACCATAAAACTCAAATCGCGTGATTTAGACTTTGGTGCACTCAGTTGTCCAGTATTAAGGATTTGGGAAGAAGTGGGGTGTACCTGGGTCAAGCATGTAAAAGTCTCCTGAAATGCAATATCGCCTCATATCTCCTCGCCCTTTGCGTTTTCTGTCAAATGGACGAAATTTAACAAAAAACTTAACCAAAAAACGTTTAAAGGATGACTTAGACGTTGGTGCACTCAGTTGCCGTGTATTTAGCATTTGGAAAGGATTGGGGTATACCTCGGTCAAGGATGGAGGGAAGCTCTTGATCCACTCCAAATGCAATATCTTCACATATCTCCTCGGCCGTTGCGTTTTGGGTCAAATGGACGAAATTGCACACAAAATTTAACCATAAAACTCAAATCGCGTGATTTAGACTTTGGTGCACTCAGTTGTCCAGTATTAAGGATTTGGGAAGAAGTGGGGTGTACCTGGGTCAAGCATGTAAAAGTCTCCTGAAATGCAATATCGCCTCATATCTCCTCACCCTTTGCGTTTTGGGTCAAATGGACGAAAGTTAACAAAAAACTTAAGCAAAAAACGTTTAAAGGATGACTTAGACGTTGGTGCACTCAGTTGCCGGGTTTTAGCATTTGGGAAGGATTGGGGTATACCTCGGTCAAGGATAGAGAAAAGCTCTTGATCCACTCCAAATGCAATATCGTCTCATATCTCCTCGCCATTTGCGTTTTGGGTCAAATGGACGAAAGTTAACAAAAAACTTAACTAAAAAACGTTTGAAGGATGACTTAGACGTTGGTGCACTCAGTTGCCGGGTATTTAGCATTTGGGAAGGATTGGGGTATACCTCGGTCAAGGATGGAGAAAAGCTCTTGATCCACTCCAAATGCAATATCGTCTCATATCTCCTCGGCCTTTGCGTTTTAGGTCAAATGGACGAAAGTTAACAAAAAACTTAACGAAAAAACGTTTGAAGGATGACTTAGACGTTGGTGCACTCAGTTGCCGGGTATTTAGCATTTGGGAAGGATTGGGGTATACCTCGGTCAAGGATGGAGAAAAGCTCTTGATCCACTCCAAATGCAATATCGTCTCATATCTCCTCGGCCTTTGCGTTTTGGGTCAAATGGACGAAAGTTAACAAAAAACTTAACTAAAAAACGTTTAAAGGATGACTTAGACGTTGGTGCACTCAGTTGCCGGGTTTTGGCATTTGGGAAGGATTGGGGTATACCTCGGTCAAGGATGGAGAGAAGCTCTTGATCCACTCCAAATGCAATATCGTCTCATATCTCCTCGCCATTTGCGTTTTGGGTCAAATGGACGAAAGTTAACAAAAAACTTAACTAAAAAACGTTTGAAGGATGACTTAGACGTTGGTGCACTCAGTTGCCGGGTATTTAGCATTTGGGAAGGATTGGGGTATACCTCGGTCAAGGATGGAGAAAAGCTCTTGATCCACTCCAAATGCAATATCGTCTCATATCTCCTCGGCCTTTGCGTTTTGGGTCAAATGGACGAAAGTTAACAAAAAACTTAACGAAAAAACGTTTGAAGGATGACTTAGACGTTGGTGCACTCAGTTGCCGGGTATTTAGCATTTGGGAAGGATTGGGGTATACCTCGGTCAAGGATGGAGAAAAGCTCTTGATCCACTCCAAATGCAATATCGTCTCATATCTCCTCGGCCTTTGCGTTTTGGGTCAAATGGACGAAAGTTAACAAAAAACTTAACTAAAAAACGTTTAAAGGATGACTTAGACGTTGGTGCACTCAGTTGCCGGGTTTTGGCATTTGGGAAGGATTGGGGTATACCTCGGTCAAGGATGGAGAGAAGCTCTTGATCCACTCCAAATGCAATATCGTCTCATATCTCCTCGGCCTTTGCGTTTTGGGTCAAATGGACGAAAGTTAACAAAAAACTTAACTAAAAAACGTTTGAAGGATGACTTAGACGTTGGTGCACTCAGTTGCCGGGTATTTAGCATTTGGGAAGGATTGGGGTATACCTCGGTCAAGGATGGAGAAAAGCTCTTGATCCACTCCAAATGCAATATCGTCTCATATCTCCTCGGCCTTTGCGTTTTGGGTCAAATGGACGAAAGTTAACAAAAAACTTAACGAAAAAACGTTTGAAGGATGACTTAGACGTTGGTGCACTCAGTTGCCGGGTATTTAGCATTTGGGAAGGATTGGGGTATACCTCGGTCAAGGATGGAGAAAAGCTCTTGATCCACTCCAAATGCAATATCGTCTCATATCTCCTCGGCCTTTGCGTTTTGGGTCAAATGGACGAAAGTTAACAAAAAACTTAACTAAAAAACGTTTAAAGGATGACTTAGACGTTGGTGCACTCAGTTGCCGGGTTTTGGCATTTGGGAAGGATTGGGGTATACCTCGGTCAAGGATGGAGAGAAGCTCTTGATCCACTCCAAATGCAATATCGTCTCATATCTCCTCGGCCTTTGCGTTTTGGGTCAAATGGACGAAAGTTAACAAAAAACTTAACTAAAAAACGTTTGAAGGATGACTTAGACGTTGGTGCACTCAGTTGCCGGGTATTTAGCATTTGGGAAGGATTGGGGTATACCTCGGTCAAGGATGGAGAAAAGCTCTTGATCCACTCCAAATGCAATATCGTCTCATATCTCCTCGGCCTTTGCGTTTTGGGTCAAATGGACGAAAGTTAACAAAAAACTTAACTAAAAAACGTTTAAAGGATGACTTAGACGTTGGTGCACTCAGTTGCCGGGTTTTGGCATTTGGGAAGGATTGGGGTATACCTCGGTCAAGGATGGAGAGAAGCTCTTGATCCACTCCAAATGCAATATCGTCTCATATCTCCTCGCCATTTGCGTTTTGGGTCAAATGGACGAAAGTTAACAAAAAACTTAAGCAAAAAACGTTTAAAGGATGACTTAGACGTTGGTGCACTCAGTTGCCGGGTTTTAGCATTTGGGAAGGATTGGGGTATACCTCGGTCAAGGATGGAGAAAAGCTCTTGATCCACTCCAAATGCAATATCGTCTCATATCTCCTCGGCCTTTGCGTTTTGGGTCAAATGGACGAAATTTAACAAAAAACTTAACCAAAAAACGTTTAAAGGATGACTTAGACGTTGGTGCACTCAGTTGCCGTGTATTTAGCATTTGGAAAGGATTGGGGTATACCTCGGTCAAGGATGGAGGGAAGCTCTTGATCCACTCCAAATGCAATATCTTCACATATCTCCTCGCCCTTTGCATTTTGGATCAAATCGACGAAATTTAACAAAAAACTTAACCGAAAAAAGTTTAAAGGATGACTTAGACGTTGGTGCACTCAGTTTCCGGGTATTTAGCATTTGGGAAGGATTGGGGTATACCTCGGTCAAGGATGGAGAAAAGCTCTTGATCCACTCCAAATGCAATATCGTCTCATATCTCCTCGGCCTTTGCGTTTTGGGTCAAATGGACGAAAGTTAACAAAAAACTTAACTAAAAAACGTTTAAAGGATGACTTAGACGTTGGTGCACTCAGTTGCCGGGTTTTGGCATTTGGGAAGGATTGGGGTATACCTCGGTCAAGGATGGAGAGAAGCTCTTGATCCACTCCAAATGCAATATCGTCTCATATCTCCTCGGCCTTTGCGTTTTGGGTCAAATGGACGAAAGTTAACAAAAAACTTAACTAAAAAACGTTTGAAGGATGACTTAGACGTTGGTGCACTCAGTTGCCGGGTATTTAGCATTTGGGAAGGATTGGGGTATACCTCGGTCAAGGATGGAGAAAAGCTCTTGATCCACTCCAAATGCAATATCGTCTCATATCTCCTCGGCCTTTGCGTTTTGGGTCAAATGGACGAAATTTAACAAAAAACTTAACCAAAAAACGTTTAAAGGATGACTTAGACGTTGGTGCACTCAGTTGCCGTGTATTTAGCATTTGGAAAGGATTGGGGTATACCTCGGTCAAGGATGGAGGGAAGCTCTTGATCCACTCCAAATGCAATATCTTCACATATCTCCTCGGCCGTTGCGTTTTGGGTCAAATGGACGAAATTGCACACAAAATTTAACCATAAAACTCAAATCGCGTGATTTAGACTTTGGTGCACTCAGTTGTCCAGTATTAAGGATTTGGGAAGAAGTGGGGTGTACCTGGGTCAAGCATGTAAAAGTCTCCTGAAATGCAATATCTTCTCATATCTCCTCGCCCTTTGCGTTTTCTGTCAAATGGACGAAATTTAACAAAAAACTTAACCAAAAAACGTTTAAAGGATGACTTAGACGTTGGTGCACTCAGTTGCCGTGTATTTAGCATTTGGAAAGGATTGGGGTATACCTCGGTCAAGGATGGAGGGAAGCTCTTGATCCACTCCAAATGCAATATCTTCACATATCTCCTCGGCCGTTGCGTTTTGGGTCAAATGGACGAAATTGCACACAAAATTTAACCATAAAACTCAAATCGCGTGATTTAGACTTTGGTGCACTCAGTTGTCCAGTATTAAGGATTTGGGAAGAAGTGGGGTGTACCTGGGTCAAGCATGTAAAAGTCTCCTGAAATGCAATATCGCCTCATATCTCCTCACCCTTTGCGTTTTGGGTCAAATGGACGAAATTTAACAAAAAACTTAACCAAAAAACGTTTAAAGGATGACTTAGACGTTGGTGTACTCAGTTGCCGGGTATTTAGCATTTGGGAAGGATTGGGGTATACCTCGGTCAAGGATGGAGAGAAGCTCTTGATCCACTCCAAATGCAATATCTTCTCATATCTCCTCGCCCTTTGCATTTTGGATCAAATCGACGAAATTTAACAAAAAACTTAACCGAAAAAAGTTTAAAGGATGACTTAGACGTTGGTGCACTCAGTTTCCGGGTATTTAGCATTTGGGAAGGATTGGGGTATACCTCGGTCAAGGATGGAGAAAAGCTCTTGATCCACTCCAAATGCAATATCGTCTCATATCTCCTCGGCCTTTGCGTTTTGGGTCAAATGGACGAAAGTTAACAAAAAACTTAACTAAAAAACGTTTAAAGGATGACTTAGACGTTGGTGCACTCAGTTGCCGGGTTTTGGCATTTGGGAAGGATTGGGGTATACCTCGGTCAAGGATGGAGAGAAGCTCTTGATCCACTCCAAATGCAATATCGTCTCATATCTCCTCGGCCTTTGCGTTTTGGGTCAAATGGACGAAAGTTAACAAAAAACTTAACTAAAAAACGTTTGAAGGATGACTTAGACGTTGGTGCACTCAGTTGCCGGGTATTTAGCATTTGGGAAGGATTGGGGTATACCTCGGTCAAGGATGGAGAAAAGCTCTTGATCCACTCCAAATGCAATATCGTCTCATATCTCCTCGGCCTTTGCGTTTTGGGTCAAATGGACGAAAGTTAACAAAAAACTTAACTAAAAAACGTTTAAAGGATGACTTAGACGTTGGTGCACTCAGTTGCCGGGTTTTGGCATTTGGGAAGGATTGGGGTATACCTCGGTCAAGGATGGAGAGAAGCTCTTGATCCACTCCAAATGCAATATCGTCTCATATCTCCTCGCCATTTGCGTTTTGGGTCAAATGGACGAAAGTTAACAAAAAACTTAACTAAAAAACGTTTGAAGGATGACTTAGACGTTGGTGCACTCAGTTGCCGGGTATTTAGCATTTGGGAAGGATTGGGGTATACCTCGGTCAAGGATGGAGAAAAGCTCTTGATCCACTCCAAATGCAATATCGTCTCATATCTCCTCGGCCTTTGCGTTTTAGGTCAAATGGACGAAAGTTAACAAAAAACTTAACGAAAAAACGTTTGAAGGATGACTTAGACGTTGGTGCACTCAGTTGCCGGGTATTTAGCATTTGGGAAGGATTGGGGTATACCTCGGTCAAGGATGGAGAAAAGCTCTTGATCCACTCCAAATGCAATATCGTCTCATATCTCCTCGGGCTTTGCGTTTTGGGTCAAATGGACGAAAGTTAACAAAAAACTTAACTAAAAAACGTTTAAAGGATGACTTAGACGTTGGTGCACTCAGTTGCCGGGTTTTGGCATTTGGGAAGGATTGGGGTATACCTCGGTCAAGGATGGAGAGAAGCTCTTGATCCACTCCAAATGCAATATCGTCTCATATCTCCTCGCCATTTGCGTTTTGGGTCAAATGGACGAAAGTTAACAAAAAACTTAACTAAAAAACGTTTGAAGGATGACTTAGACGTTGGTGCACTCAGTTGCCGGGTATTTAGCATTTGGGAAGGATTGGGGTATACCTCGGTCAAGGATGGAGAAAAGCTCTTGATCCACTCCAAATGCAATATCGTCTCATATCTCCTCGGCCTTTGCGTTTTGGGTCAAATGGACGAAAGTTAACAAAAAACTTAACGAAAAAACGTTTGAAGGATGACTTAGACGTTGGTGCACTCAGTTGCCGGGTATTTAGCATTTGGGAAGGATTGGGGTATACCTCGGTCAAGGATGGAGAAAAGCTCTTGATCCACTCCAAATGCAATATCGTCTCATATCTCCTCGGCCTTTGCGTTTTGGGTCAAATGGACGAAAGTTAACAAAAAACTTAACTAAAAAACGTTTAAAGGATGACTTAGACGTTGGTGCACTCAGTTGCCGGGTTTTGGCATTTGGGAAGGATTGGGGTATACCTCGGTCAAGGATGGAGAGAAGCTCTTGATCCACTCCAAATGCAATATCGTCTCATATCTCCTCGGCCTTTGCGTTTTGGGTCAAATGGACGAAAGTTAACAAAAAACTTAACTAAAAAACGTTTGAAGGATGACTTAGACGTTGGTGCACTCAGTTGCCGGGTATTTAGCATTTGGGAAGGATTGGGGTATACCTCGGTCAAGGATGGAGAAAAGCTCTTGATCCACTCCAAATGCAATATCGTCTCATATCTCCTCGGCCTTTGCGTTTTGGGTCAAATGGACGAAAGTTAACAAAAAACTTAACTAAAAAACGTTTAAAGGATGACTTAGACGTTGGTGCACTCAGTTGCCGGGTTTTGGCATTTGGGAAGGATTGGGGTATACCTCGGTCAAGGATGGAGAGAAGCTCTTGATCCACTCCAAATGCAATATCGTCTCATATCTCCTCGCCATTTGCGTTTTGGGTCAAATGGACGAAAGTTAACAAAAAACTTAAGCAAAAAACGTTTAAAGGATGACTTAGACGTTGGTGCACTCAGTTGCCGGGTTTTAGCATTTGGGAAGGATTGGGGTATACCTCGGTCAAGGATGGAGAAAAGCTCTTGATCCACTCCAAATGCAATATCGTCTCATATCTCCTCGGCCTTTGCGTTTTGGGTCAAATGGACGAAATTTAACAAAAAACTTAACCAAAAAACCGTGTATTTAGCATTTGGAAAGGATTGGGGTATACCTCGGTCAAGGATGGAGGGAAGCTCTTGATCCACTCCAAATGCAATATCTTCACATATCTCCTCGGCCGTTGCGTTTTGGGTCAAATGGACGAAATTGCACACAAAATTTAACCATAAAACTCAAATCGCGGGATTTAGACTTTGGTGCACTCAGTTGTCCAGTATTAAGGATTTGGGAAGAAGTGGGGTGTACCTGGGTCAAGCATGTAAAAGTCTCCTGAAATGCAATATCGCCTCATATCTCCTCACCCTTTGCGTTTTGGGTCAAATGGACGAAATTTAACAAAAAACTTAACCAAAAAACGTTTAAAGGATGACTTAGACGTTGGTGTACTCAGTTGCCGGGTATTTAGCATTTGGGAAGGATTGGGGTATACCTCGGTCAAGGATGGAGAGAAGCTCTTGATCCACTCCAAATGCAATATCTTCTCATATCTCCTCGCCCTTTGCATTTTGGATCAAATCGACGAAATTTAACAAAAAACTTAACCAAAAAAAGTTTAAAGGATGACTTAGACGTTGGTGCACTCAGTTTCCGGGTATTTAGCATTTGGGAAGGATTGGGGTATACCTCGGTCAAGGATGGAGGGAAGCTCTTGATCCACTCCAAATGCAATATCTTCTCATATCTCCTCGCCCTTTGCGTTTTCTGTCAAATGGACGAAATTTAACAAAAAACTTAACCAAAAAACGTTTAAAGGATGACTTAGACGTTGGTGCACTCAGTTGCCGTGTATTTAGCATTTGGAAAGGATTGGGGTATACCTCGGTCAAGGATGGAGGGAAGCTCTTGATCCACTCCAAATGCAATATCTTCACATATCTCCTCGGCCGTTGCGTTTTGGGTCAAATGGACGAAATTGCACACAAAATTTAACCATAAAACTCAAATCGCGTGATTTAGACTTTGGTGCACTCAGTTGTCCAGTATTAAGGATTTGGGAAGAAGTGGGGTGTACCTGGGTCAAGCATGTAAAAGTCTCCTGAAATGCAATATCGCCTCATATCTCCTCACCCTTTGCGTTTTGGGTCAAATGGACGAAATTTAACAAAAAACTTAACCATAAAACGTTTAAAGGATGACTTAGACGTTGGTGTACTCAGTTGCCGGGTATTTAGCATTTGGGAAGGATTGGGGTATACCTCGGTCAAGGATGGAGAGAAGCTCTTGATCCACTCCAAATGCAATATCTTCTCATATCTCCTCGCCCTTTGCATTTTGGATCAAATCGACGAAATTTAACAAAAAACTTAACCAAAAAAAGTTTAAAGGATGACTTAGACGTTGGTGCACTCAGTTTCCGGGTATTTAGCATTTGGGAAGGATTGGGGTATACCTCGGTCAAGGATGGAGGGAAGCTCTTGATCCACTCCAAATGCAATATCTTCACATATCTCCTCGGCCGTTGCGTTTTGGGTCAAATGGACGAAATTGCACACAAAATTTAACCATAAAACTTAAATCGCGTGATTTAGACTTTGGTGCACCCAGTTGTCCAGTATTAAGGATTTGGGAAGAAATGGGATGTACCTGGGTCAGGCATGGAAAAGTCTTTTAAAATGCAATATCGTCTTATATCTCCTCGCCCTTTTTGGGTCCCAAAGAGTGACCAGACATGACTTTATAGAAGTGTATGGTGGCACATTAAGCATTTCCTCTATTTAGAAGAATTTCTGAAGGTCTATGGCCCATCACTTTCTTGTACCTACTAGCTGTTTGTCTCGCTCCTCGAATCAATGCTTGAACCAAGAACAAACCAGTAGCTGATTGCAAGTGCAACACACCTGACTATTTCGCATAAAAACGACAATCAACACCATCACCCGTAGATAGTCTGCAAGAGGTAGCCAAAGCCAAAAACTTGTTCGACAGCCTCTTCTTCTAAATATAGTAGTACCACCATGTTTAGTGAGTACCCTTTTAAGAATATCATGTATGTATGTATGTATGCAAAAGGTTAACACCTAATCAGGTTCTATTTTTAAATATTCCCCCTTTTAAGTGATAATGTCAGCATCAGCACCTACAAAAACACACACAATGTGCTGGCAAAAAACCGATCTTGGTTCTAAAAACCCATTCCACAGATAATCACTTCGAAAGCTTTAGCCATAAAACTACCTTGTGTTCATCGCTTGTTCTTACTGTCTTGATTTTAGTACAATATTTCAATAAAAGTGTCATCATTATAGCTAAACAAGTTGTCAGCTAGTGTGTTGGATTGCTATAAGGCACCTGGGACCACATATGATGCAACCTAACCTAGTCATACCAGTATCGGTGATTACTATACATAAATACTTGTAGTAATTAGAAGAACCCAATCGGAGTTAAGAAAGAAAAAAAAAAAAAAAACTATCTGCGCCTCAAGCGTGTCCGTCCATATCATCATTGAAAGTACTCGTACTGATCATCGGGCAATTGGGGGAACTTCTGTAGCTAGCTCTACCGCATGCGTTCCATAAAAATAGAAGAAGATGAAGAAGTAACAAAAATATTTTGTGGGTAGCGCCCCACCATTGCCAATGTGATTGTAGGACATGGTCAATCACCGCAATCGGTCACCCAAACGATGGTAAAAGGTCAAAAGCACTTGTCCATTAACGACCATTGCTAGCTTCGCCTACCTGCATACCGTGCCGTGTGCTTAAACTTTCGGATTCATTTCTTTTTCCTCCGGGTAGTGGTTTGGGGAATTTTAATCCCACTTTGGAGAACCGATAATTATGTATTATCAACACCACCATGTGATAATATTATTCACTTTTGCAAGACAAACCAAAGGTTAAGCAAGGTATTACTCACAGAAAGACACTTGTCTTGCCAGCCACGGCAGGGGGATACTTATATTTAATTTAAAATACTTCTCGCAGATAAATTATCTAAGAAGATGCTCAGGCTTACGTAATCGGGTCCGTTCATTGATTACGATTACAATGCTCGTATTTGCGTGTGTGAATTACTTCAATGGGCCGAATGGTAATAGCCGAAATCTTTTTTAGCTGAGTTCGAGTTCGGATGCAGTCCGTCAACTGTTGTACGAGTACTAGTACCTTTTGTATGGTTTTTCTATGAGTCATACAAAATTGTATAACTAATGTCTGTGATTATTAATTTTCGTATGCAAATTAAGCTGACACACATGGAAAACAAAACGTTTCAGTTAAGGTATGTTGTAATGGTTGTATTACGAGTGAGCCCGCATTGAAGATTTCGCCAAATTTTCTGGAAGTTAAGATACAGATCGGAACATGAAAAAATTCCGTACGTGAAGCACCTGGCCGTGGAGCATCGTATTCATGTTGTATTCGTTGGATGCGTGCGCGCCAAACGAGGTGTAATGAATCTGACAACTGTTGAAGTCATTATATTCAAATTATCAGATGGGAGGAGTGAACCTTCAGCAGTATAGGTTTAGTAGTTCCGCAATTGAACTCTAGTTGAGAGCCTAGTGGAAGTGGTCGGAGAGGAGCTCTTGAAGGTTTCAAAACCGAAAGGTAAGCGATGAGCCGAACGATCATTGAGATTTTGAAAAGTGGTTTAGGGAAGGGCTTTGCTATCATTAGCTATTGGGAAGACAAAAGAAAATAAACCATCGACTCTTGTGACTATCTCCCCGATATCCGCGGTTCTGAACAACATTTTTGAAACAAGTTATGTTTGGGGTTACATGGAAACAGCTTAAATTTGAGTCCAAAGCAGGGCTCAGGCCAAAACAGCTCCCGAAACTATACTTAATAGACATATGAAGGTTGTTCCACTATTTGGGAATCCACTTCATAAAAGTCTAAACACCTATTAACCTAGAAACTCGCGATTCTCTTCAGGAACTCACCACAAGGATTAAAAAATCCCAAGGCTACTACCTTGACATCGAAACAGCACTGGATAGCACTGGACATTCCCAGATATACAGATACAGGAATATATAGTCCAATATGTCACTCGACACAGGACATGTAGGAAAATTAGAGTCACAGAAACAGCAAGGTCAAGACTTGCCCTGATTCGTAGTAAGTGAACTGCTACATATACTCAGCAATGGCTAGTTGTAAGTCCAAGGATACGTTGATGCCATTATGATCCTAATAATAGGCAAATTTGCAAAAATACACTGTCGGAAGGCTTGTGTAGTTTGCGAACGAACTAGTTCAAAAAAAGAGCTCTAAGTGAACTGGTTCCCAATTTCGTGTCTTTTTCGGTTTATTTAGTTCAGTAGTTCCATACATAATTAGTTCATTTAGCTCAGTAGTTGAACAAGGTCAGATATAGTCTGCAAAGACAACTTGTACAAGGAACGACAAATGTCGGCCGACACTTGATTGTGTAAGAGGTGTCGGCCGATATTTATCGTCGTGCGGAAAAGCACTCACATCGTTTTCTTGGTCTAAATGATGGGAATTTTCAAATGTATGTACATATGTGCCTGAAAGGTACAAAACCGAATTTTCTGAGCAGTGATCTAAACTGAACACAATGAACTGAAAGAATGAACTATGAACTAGTACTCCCTGAACTGAACTAATGGGACATTGTTGGAGCTCCAACTAGTGTAAGAAACCACAAAAAAAAACACCATAATTGCCTTCACAATACGAAAACACTCTCTGTTCGGTGATATCGAGTTCTCAAAAGAACTCATTCATAGCCCTAACTCTAGACAAAAATTTCACTTGGAATTTTCTACTAACGAAAACCAAAGACAATGCCAGGATCTCCTAATGGACCAACAGAAGTCTTATTGGTAAGAGCTGGAGTATGTTTTAGGCTATCATTCCTTTACGGTAGGATTCACTTGGATTAAGAGAGATCCAATGTGTTGCTTCTGATTTTAGATTTCACTGACATCCGAATCGGACTTTTACTTGTGGCATGCATCAGAATCTGGTTCAGTCTGAGTAGGTGAATTGGTACTCTTTTCCTTCTTTATCCAAAGAGCTGCTACAGAAGTCGTTAACCGAAACCCAAGCCACAACGTGTGACTCCTTAACGTGTGACTCCCTAACTTGTTGCCCTTGCGTCAACTTAGCTATGTCTACATCTGTGTGGGAAGGTTGCATGTATCATGATCATACCATCTTGCATTTGGCTGGTGCTGAGCTTGCCATTTCAATGGGTAAGTGAATCAACAGTCAAGACCTTAGTACCACTTCTGACTAGTTCTTCTGTTCTACAAAAGCTGGAGTATGACGGCAAGAAATCAAGCAAGGCTCAATAAAATCTAAGGACTAGCTTCGACATGCATTCCAGGTGCAGATGTAGAAAGAAGTCATTGCTGATCTATTTATACTCAAATTGGAAGAAGCGACCCTAAGTCCTGTGAGAACTACTTATCATAGGAATGTGCTGTGTGAACGTCTGAAACCTTTCAGCAACACACTAATCGGCACGGACTAGGACGGCTTCCAGTTCGGCTTATCGATGATCGGCCAAACTAAAGAGGCATATCCTGGAAAAGACCAACGACACTCATTACATCTTCATCGACTTCAAAGCCGCGTGTGACACCATTCATCGTCTTGAGTTCTACAAGGCGATAGCCAAATTCGGTATTCCTGCAAAACTGATTCAGCCTGACACAGGAAAACACACAGTCCAATGTGCAGGAACAGTTCCTCTAAAATATTCCAAACATGCCCCGGATTTCGGCAATAAGATGCGCTGTGGGACGACCAATTGAAAGACAGACGACACGTGTTGGTCTTGAATTAGGACAAATTGTCACTGTTGGGAACAATAACTTCGAAGTTGTTAAGGAGGTTACCTCCCTCGGGGTCAATGTCAACTCCACGATCGACTCCCTAGTAGTATTAGTCGGCGAAGATTTAACCTAGGAAACCGTTGCTACTTCTCTTTGGCGAAACAAATGAAAAACTAACTCGGAAAACGAAATGCATCCCAGGTTTACTACATGCAGCCGAGTGTTGGACGATAAGCAGAAAACCAGAGCAGATGTTAAGTACTTTCGAGAGTCAAATTCTTCATCGAATTCTCGCTCCCGTATGCGAGAAGGACGATGGCTGTACCAAGATGTAAATGTAGTCCAAAATATGTCACTTACTCTGACTCGGGCACATCGAGTGAAAGCGAAAAGAATATTTGAAATGAATTACAGCCCCAAGGTTCGAGACGAAAAATACTTAAGAATCAATCTATCGCGGATTCTATGGCTCTGTATAGCTCGTCACCACAAAGTTGGTTTGGACTTCTGGAGTATTCTGTAGAAGCTCGCCAAGGTATTAAAATTTGAGAGATTTTGGACTTTTTTGTCAGAGATCCGAGAAATTTGACAGACGTGTGTCTTGTAACTGGAGTTATGATGGAGCAGTGAGTCTATTCCTCAGGCATACCTCGGTAAGTAACTCTTACTTGCAGTTACTTTGAGCTCGACTGGAAAGCCTTGACTTTGTTGGGCTTAGATTAGGATATTCCAATCCTTAGTGAATGATAGTTATGGGTTTAGGGGGAATGGTCTATTCTGACCGACTGCTGTCATGTTGGTAGATCTAGTAAACTGGAAATAGGATATTCGGGATTTATTGTCCATGCAAAGGCGACGATAGAAGGTGGATTCTTGTACAACCTAAGAGTTTTTTTTGGAAATGAAGGTCTTAAGACTTTAGAATCAATGTGAATCCTGTTTAGAACACCATCTAAAGATGTAATCATAAAGATTTGTATCAATACTATACAAATACATTGGCTTCAACTATAGTTTATATATTCTGGCTTTTCTAAACAAACTCAAAACAGGCTTACTATGGCTTGACCATGACCGTTTTTGCATTCCTAAATATCCCATTACATTCCAAAAGGCATTAATGAAGCGATTAGTTGTGTCAACAGCTTTGCTGCATACATTATGGCATCCAGCTTCCAAAAAAATTCAATAATCTTGTCAAAATCATAATTTGATTGGCAGAGCTTACTGCGAAATCTGAAACAAAACCCACATGCTTTAGGCATGACAAATTGTCTAAATAAATATAAAACATAATGCAAAATTATTATTTAAAATGAAAATGCTTAATTTATCATACTTTATGGCAATATCCGACACCTTCGCCAATTAATTATGGTCTTATGCCTTCGAAGCCGAGTGCGTGTGTGTCTGTTTATTCAAAAGAGTTCTCAAGTCTCTAATTCTGAAAATATTCATACACGCGATGATTAATTTTACCTGATTAACCATCCATGAATAAATTCCATTTCCGTGTGGCATTACGAGTATTGTTCAAGAGCCCCCCTAGTACTCGTTTACCAGTATTGTTAACAAACAAAAAAACAATTTTTTTTTTTCGTAAATAAACAACTGCAATGGTAAAATGTGACACAATATGATATTTAAATCCAATACACGTTTTGTTTATTGGTCTGCTGATATGTTTTGTATCACCTTTTCTCCTTTAGCCGGGTTTTCCATCGTGAAAATCACGTCCAGGAGCAAAGCTCACGTTCGGTAATCTTGAAAATGTATGCAAAACGGTGAAATAAAAGAAGCAGAAGCGCGGTGAAAAGAATTATAGAAAAAGATACGTGAAAGGACAAAATAACCCTTTTATTGCAGTCTTACGAGTATATGTACATATATCCTGGATATACATATGTACGTACTCTCTTACACATGTAGTGCCATCGTTGGCTGCAGAGCCACTCGAAATGGTGGAGAGGGGCGTTGGGTGCTTTCGTTGAATGGCATGGGTATCATTCGAGGTCACATAAGAATATTCCTCGCGGCTCAGGGCAAAAACCTGCGTCCTCGGTATATTGATGTCCTGGATTGAGTATTTTCCCAATAAAATTTAACCAAAGCATATCCGTACCCAACAACCTATTGTACGAGTAAGTGTACATATGCACATAAGGGTATGCCTCTTTGTATACAGCAACGTCCATCGTATCCCTTCTTATTTCGTCAATGTTACTGGCTTTATTGGGTATATACCTAGTTCAATAAGGAAACCAATACCATACCCATTTGCTCATAACATTAAAGGATGCGAAAGAAGGTAACACAAGGAATTTAATGTTATTCCTTTGTTTGCTTGAATCCGAAATCAAGTTGGCTAGAATAATTTAGGGATTCACATGCTAGTTGTGAATAGATTTTGTTGCAAACAGAAATCAATGTCCGGATGTCCAATTCGTACATACTCTGACTGATGTTGGCTATGTTCGTTGATGGACGATTCGATGGGCCATTTTGATTGGTGTTTTTGAACATATCTGCCTTAAAGATGATAGTCTTTTGACAGATGTATGTACATACATGGTTGAAATTGACTTGCTTTGCAATGACGTTAAATCTGCCATTTGCGTCAGAACTTCGTGTCTGATCGACCGAACGCGAAATACGACAATCGGGAACATGTTCTTGAAAAAATGTTCAAGTTTTTGTGTAACAGGTATAGCGCCATCTACCTGTATTCCATACTTCCACTTCGCTTGTCAAGAAGGTTTCGCCTATCCCTCGGCTTATACGAAATACTATAGCGAATCATGTCACGTCATAAAGAGACCTAAGACTGTGTTCATTGCGAGCGACGAGAACAACTGTCAAAACACTAATAAAACTAGGCGAAACCGCTCTGTAAGAAACACTTAATTGCTTGGGATTTCACCTGGAATCACCCGAAAAGCCATCGCGTCATGCGACGGGAATTTGCTTGACGGTGAACACAGCCTAACTGGCTTGAGTGGCTTTGAGTTGTGAAACTTAGTTCTGATTTTCTTGTTCTCAGACTACATTGTCGTGTTATGTCGAGTGCGATGAATCATTCGTTGGCCAGTTTCAAGAGTTCTTGTGCTATGTTGGATCTCACAAGTTCTAGAAGAGGTAGGACTAGTTTAAAAACCATTGTCATGCCCTGTCAGAGCCTTTTCTTAATAATTCGTCCGACAGTTTGTTGTGACTCGCTAAACGTGTTATGAGCTTATACTTTTGCTATTCCTAAGACTTTCAAATCGGAGCACACTTCCTTCGATTGGCAGTTTCAGTGAGGTTCGACCTTAGACCAGAGCCTACTCCTTTGAGATTCTCTTTCGTTTGTATAGTTTTTTTTTAGGATTATTCTAATCGAATTGCCCTCTGATGCTGTTAGAGCATCTGTGTCAGTATCTTTTGAAGATGGTTTTCAAACTGCCTAAGCTGACTGAGACAAACGATTTTTCTTTCGGATTGAACAAGATAGTCTGGAACAGTACTAAACAATAGATAAAGTGGAAAATTAACGCACGTAAGGTTCACAATACTATCTTCAATGGACACAATGGAACTTATTTACTTGGTATGTACCCAGATGGAGAGGACCTAAAGGTTCACAGCCTATCCCACTTTGTCTTTATTTATAATACTGGCTATTACTTCCTTTTCCAAGAAACTGCTGTCCTGCAAAGGGTGATCGTTTCAATGCCTACGATGCTCTAGCTATGTCTGCAGCACTGGAAAATGTTTGCACCTCCTGCGAAAGTCGTAGTTTCTAGCGCCAAACTTCGCAGCTTCAGAAACCTGGCGATTCCAGCGAAGATTTGGGGTAACTTCCATATCAAGCATTGTCAAGCCATTACTTTTCTCAAAATCAGTTCTATTTCGCCAAAGGAATGACTTAAATTGCAACCAAGAGACAGTAGATCGATAATAAATATTAAAAACAAGGTCGGAGAGAGAACTAAGCCCTGAGGTACACCGTCAAATGTCTTGGGGTCTAAATGTCTGGTAGTCATTTATCCGTTATGGTGATTTTAAGTAGCTTGTGTAATAACACAATGGATCTGTGTATTCTACATTCAGCAGCGGATAGTCACCTAACCTGGCACACACAGTGGTCATCATTGCATAAAAAGTTTCAAGGCTTAGGCATCGATCAACCCACGTGTGAACACATGTTTTTTTCTTGCAGCAGAATAATATTTACAACAATAATTCGATGTCAAATCATTTTTAGATTCAAACCAAAACGTTAACCTCAAATCGGTGTCACAACACCTGATGACTCTAAGAACTGAAAGATACCGATTGGCAATGACCTTGTAGAAAACTTTGACATTATAATCCCAAGAAAATCAGAGAACAATAGAAAACGTTTAAGGGGACTTAGTTATGGTTAAGCTTATGTCAAAGCCTATTGCGGTATTGCCTTAAGGGGACAGACGATCAATGCTTTAGTTGATTAACTTGTGATGGAGAAATCATCATTAGCCAAAGATTTGTAAAATAAAACATTGTCATTGTGCGGACAGTGATTAAGAAGATACAATACAATTTCCAGTGATTCTACTTGATACCTTGACTCAAGGTCAATCAGTTTATTCTTCTATGCATGAGAGAGCGAATACACGTGGCCTAGACTACTCAAGACTATGTGCAGAAAAGTTCAACATGGACAAAATATTGAGATACGTTCCGTTCGAACTGATTATGGAACCCAGCAAGCATGGTGTGACTACTTTGTGCTAGCGCTATGAGTTCTATGACGTTTAAGGGCTCTTTCGTATAATATGGGTAAGTTACACCTTCAGATTTAGAGTATTTTCTGTCCAAGGTCCAACTCGGGTTCACAAACAATTCACTGTCCAACTGATGAACTACATGTTACTACAATAGACTTCAAGCAGAAATGAAAACATGACCAAGGTGCATTCGTTCTTAGTTGCATTCCTTAGGTCTAGATCTAGTTAGGTTCATTTAGATTGTCATAAGCAAAAGTACTTCGACTTTTGTTCGTCACATCATAAGACTCACATATACCTCATTGCATTGACCATCATCAAGTTAGAAGATGTGTACTTCCCCACGCTAAGCTGAGGTGTAGTTGATGTATGGATGGATAGTGTTGCTCTCGAAGACAAAACGTACAAGTGCTGTTCATGAGAATGTACAAAGTATACTCAATAGCTCTGGATAAATCTCTGGGGAAATAATACCGCAATCCTGGAACTGAAAAAGCCGATATTTCACATTGGTTGGAAGAACTCCAAACGATCTTGAAGAAGTTGTGAAAAGAGCATTGGTTCCAGTTCCTAAATTCTTTAAAGTCTCCTTTCAAGCTTTAGCGAGGTAGGGGACAGTGGGACCGCATAAGCAGTGATTTGCTCAATTCGGATATATGAAAAGGCTTATACTCGGCAGTAGGTACCTTTATTTAAAAAGCACACGACAGTCTGAGTACTTGGCGCAATAGGTCGATGGGACCCAAGGCCTAGCTTCTCACAACCATTCGTGTTTTGCGTGTTATATTCTTTACATGAATGGAAGGGGCCTACAGTTTAATTCTATATCCGAAGGGCATATTGTTATTTGAGAAACTTTCTCAGGACACTTGTACCCTCGGATGTTTGTCAGACGCTCGCGAGAGGTGGGGCCGTGAAAAAACTATTAGGTGTTCCCCGACTGGGATTCGAACCTCGAACCTGAGTACAAAGAATTCTATTCAATGATGTGCTTTAGAATTCGCGGAACTAGAATAGAGGGGGGATTCTGATAATCTTGCACGTCGTCCGAAAAACTGTTGATAGGCCATTTAACTAAAACCGAATCATAGTACAGAATGCTACGGACAACATATTCACTATTGAATGTTCCTGTGGCAGTGAGACGTGGACATTCACAGGAATCGGGTATGTCTCAGCCCATTGTAGTGAATTTTACGTAAAGAGCATGGCCTACACCCTTATATCGCAGCTGTAAGTGTTTCAGTTCAGAATGAGCCAAATCAGTCGATTCCATGCCATTCACAGGAATCGGGAATCTTTCAGGCCACATTGTGGTGAATTTTGCTCAAAGATCTTGGTCTACATCCTTACAAGATCAAATTAACTCAAGAACTAAACTTCATCATTTAAAACACTGAAACTTCTCCGATTAGGCTCTACAAAAGCTTGGAAAAAAACCATTTTTCGAAAAATCATCTTCAACGACGAAAAAACCCAAATGTGCGTCACAAGACTCCATTGCCGTGTGGTGTGGATTTCATGACGATGGAGCATTCCCGCAGCTCCATCAAAATCGGTAACAATCTCACCGAAACCTTTGATGTTAAAAAAGGATTTAGACTACTACTATCGTACGCCGACGACATTGATATTATTCGCAGAACTCAGCGGGCTATCACTGGAAAACGGGTTAATCAAGAAGGGACACACAACATCGATGAATTGGATAGAACATCACAATAGACAGCTACAACACCTCAGCAGAAATAAAACGAAGAATAACTCTTGCCAATCGCTGTTTCTTTGGGCTGAGAAGGCAATTGGTTAGCAGAGCCCTATCCCGAAGAACTAAGGAGACTCTTTATAAGACCCTGATCATCCCAGTCCTGTTTTATGGCGCTGAAGCGTGGACTCTGTCTAAATCGAATGAAAAAATACTCAGTCGCTTCGAGAGAAAAATTTTTCAGAAAATTTTCGGTCCCGTTTGCGTTCACGAGCTTTGGAGGAGGAGATTCAACAACGAGCTATACGAGCTGTAGACATCGACCTATTCAGTCGCTTTAGATGGCTAGGACATGTGGAGCAAATGGACACCAATGCTCCGACCTGCAGAGTATTCGATTCAAAGCCAGAGGGACAATACAGTAGAGGAAGACCTCGCTTTAGGTGGCGCGCACAAGTAGAAGGGGACCTCAACCGACTTGGAGTGCGCAGCTTGAGGGAGCTAGCTATGGACCGGGCTAACTGGAGAGGCGTGTTGGTTGAGGCCCAGGTTCACCTTGAACTGTAGCGCCACCTTAGTGAGTAGGTAAGCCTTTTTAGAGTTTGTTTTATGTTAGGATTAATGTTTTAGTGTTACTCTAGTTTTAGACAGAAATATGTAAAAAAAAATTTCAACTCTGGGTAATACTATCACTTTTCTTTATTCTTTATTTTACTGATCAGATACACTGTGATATATGTAAATATGTAGTTTAGATTTTCAGACAAATCTAGATATAATAGTAAAGTAAGAAAAAATATTTTTGTTCTATCTGTACGCCACCGCTGTACGTAGCTGACTGGCTACGAACCGGACCTCGCTTCAAGTTGATGAAGAAAAGGGAAGCAAAAACCAACTTCAAGCGACAGCGGGCATTGTGATTTTCCGCGGCAATCAGTACGGTGGCAATAAAGGAACCAGAAATATTTAAATAAAGCCTTTTTTAAGAAAACCTTAAAACTTACGATACTAAAATATTAGCAACAAAACTTAAAACTGGTTATAAACTGCGAAAATATCATCAACTTGTTACTAAACAATTATCTGGTAGCACTGGCTTGGCTTAAAAGTATCTAATAGTGCTCTGAATATGGCCAGCGCAATAACTAATCTGCGCGAAGTGACCACGCAATATTGGGTAATCAATGTCAAAATGACATAAACCACAGATAGCACATTGTTGTGTCAGTTTAGTTGGTTACTTTCGCCGTTCTACTCAAAAGCTGCGTTGTCCGGTGATTTCATATTTTGAAATTTTCGATTTTAAAGAAAACATTTGCCTCTGTAAGTATCTATCGAAAGCATATACATATGTACATACATAATTAGAGTATATAAAGTAAGAAAACTTAAAGTGCTGTGTGGATTTTTATCGCCGGCCGCGATCTCTTTTGCTGTTTTGAAGATACAAGGTTCGACTACAAATAACAAAACTTATATCAATTCCTTCAATAGAGATCATTATTTGATTTCGGAATGATTTCATGGTATCTGAATGTATGTACCTACATACTTTTCGTTTGTTTATTTAGAATTGAATGCGTAATGACGAAAAACTAACACTGAAATTAGCACATTATTAGATATCAGCTTTGTTCAATGAATTTTAAAACAGAATAGAACCGAGTAAAACACAACAGTTTCGTGGAAAACGTCGTACAAGTTAGAACAGTCAATCATACGTCAAATGAAGTTGTCTTAACGAATTGTGGTTAACTTTTCGATTGTTAACATCGAGAAAATAAAAATATTTTAAAATGTTTGCAAAAGAATCAATTAAAAATACTCTCTCGGTAATATTCGGTATCGATTGAAATAAATAAATGCTTATCTGAAATAAAATTTACCACAAGACTTAACAAATTAATGACAACAAAAAGATGACTGTTCTAAGCTGTTCTAGAATAACCGCATTGAACAAGAATCAGATAAGTTTTAAACAAAAATTCCTCATTGAACAGCAAAAGTTGTACTTTTCTGTTCCGAACAGCCCAGAACAACCTCAGTGAACACAGTTTTAGTTTTACTATTGCTACTCCAGAATTTAAAAGAAAGGGATTCCTCTGTATCATTCCGAAGCTTAGAATCGCAGTCCTCGTAGTTAGTTTCTTTAACCCCCCATACACGATGCGATAAGTCGAACAGACATTGGAAGTCCGACATCGTGTGTGGTATTGTTGGATGGTTTGTCAGACGGTTTGTCCCTGACAGAGTCAAGTTGTCGTCCGACCACCGACGGTATCGTGTGTGGGGACATCTGTCGGACTTCAGTTGATTTTGAATTAATTTTTCGTACGATGTGTGGCGAAGTTCGTCCTACCGTCGTATAGTGTGTGGTAGAGCATGCACGAATAGACTAGTTCGGACAGACTAATCATATTGCGTATAGGCTTTTGGAGATTAATTTTGTTTTACTGTCGTATTTCGATTGTTTACTCCGTGAAATTCGAAACAGCGATTGTAATTTCTAAAAGTCAAAACAAAACAATTCAGGAAATCTTGATTCCTCTCCTGTTTTCTCATGACAGCTGTACTCTCACATGTTTGTCAGACGCTCGCGAGAGTTGGGGTCGTGAAAGAAATTTTAGGTGTTGTCTAGAGATTGAACCTGGAATCCTTTGCTATTACTTGCAACGAATTAACCCTACAGAGAGTAGTTCACTGTTCACTGTACATTTTATGTATATTTTTTCTAAGCCCGTCTAACCAACACCTTCACCGCAAATGCTCACCTTGGAGTTCGTTCTATGGTATTGAATTTTGATTACTTTGCAGCGAGTTTCCGCTAATTTAATAAGTGGATGTGGTGGCCTACATAGAGTTGTTCCATCGGCGTCAGGTAGGTCCCGAATAGACACATATCCTGCCCGGTATTTGGACTTTTTTGCTGATTTCTTCAAGCAATACCTTCAGTTCACATCTTTTGATTCAGTTCAAAACTGACTGAACACGGACTTAATATCCTTATAAATTCGTTGGCACTAATCATTGTTTGCATCCATTGTCCTCACCTTAGAAAGCAAAGGCTCTTTCGTTCATGCCCTGATGTTTGTTCTGTTAACATCATACAAACTTACTTTCTCAACAATTCCTAATACATTTTCGACTTAGATTTAGAAGTAAATAAAGTTTATGTAAAATAAATTCCCAATACACATTTTCTTTGTTAATAAAAAACCTTTCGCTTCTTTCAGGTCCATTTTATATCGTTTTGATGTGGAAAGATGCAGTTCCGAGACCGGAGTGAAGTGCTTAAGGATCGCATCGCACTTAGCATAAAACTGGATATAGTTTTCCCGGACAACAGACATAGCAATGCAAAAGAACTGCAAACCGTTAAAGGTTTTCTCAAACAAGATAATGTATCATTCGCCAATGCCATAATCTCTGGCTTAATGCAGCACAATTTGTTTGACACCGAATTCAATTACATTTATTTTGAATACGATCCCCAAAGTTATCAAGCACTCATGAAAGCATGCATCGAGGACTTTAGTAAAAAAAATGACTTCAGTAAAACATTGGAAATACCTTCATACTCGAAAAGCATTCTCCAAGCAATAATAGGATATGAAGCTATTTTCCAGCTCCTACCAGCATTACAGCAAGATAATATTAACTACGGTGAACAATTGGCTAGTAAGCTGATGGAATTATGTTCGTTACCAAAGTTTTCCGAACTTGATAAAACTCAACAGGATAGGGTAAAACAAATGATTAAATCAATTAATGGTGAAATAGAAGTAAATTGAAACTAACTAGAAACCAAAAATAAAAACTAAGTTTTAATTATTGTTCTTCATAAATTTGCATAAAAAATATTTAACTTTAACAGGCCCATGTAGAATAGAATGATTTACTTTCGAGGATTGAAACGATAACGTGAACACCCTTTCAAAACTTGTATGCTACAATGGAGCATCACTAAGAACTACATCTCAGACCGGTATTGTTTTGGGACTATTTTATGCAATGGCAAGAAAACATGTGTAGCCTTCTACGTTCGTATGGGGTTTCAAAACACTCATGTTTCTGGACAACAAACTAATACCAAAGTTCAATCTACTATACCTAAACCAGCCATAGAGACAATCCTAAACTTACTCCATATGAAACCAGAGGTGAAAGTATGAATGGTTTAGCTGCTCTTAGAGTCTTTTAACGACCTCTGAATATGTAAGGTATTACCATGAAATTTTAAGTTTAGATTCGAGATTCGGTACCGCAATAAGAGTGTGTACAGACAGATGGAGAATCGGAACAGGTCGTGACTGTAAATCAAGCAAAAAACCCAAGGCCCCAGCATTAACATCCGATCAGCCATCCATATATGTAGCTCTACAAGCAGGCTAAACTACGAAGTACCTTTCGTCAATCTGTTCTCCGTACCTGGCCACTATAACAATTCATTGTCTGTAGTCTCGCCTACGAAAAACCAACCAACAATGCATGCTGTTTGGGAGATCCCACAGAGTGGAAGTATCTTCAGAACGAATATAAACTACTACAGCGCATCATATCATAGTTCAGCAAGAAACGGACAAGTGTTCCCTATTTTCTGGTATTAACATTTGTGATCATGCATGCATCCTTCTTAGTCCACCACGACTAAGAGCCTTTGTATTCGTAAAACATGTCCTTTCTTGGAATAAAGTTAAGTTTGTCCCACAAGATAACTTGGTTTCGAATGAATAAAATGTTTATCAATGAGTGATGACCATAAAACTGAAGAAAGGATTCCACCTAGGACTTCATCCGACACTTCTCTAAATAAAAACTGACTCGAGTGCAGACACTTCAAAGACAAACGTATATAAAGATCTAAAGGATTTACCCAGCTCACAACGCCTTTAGCCAAACTTGTGGTTGAAAATTAATGGGATGCATCCCGTTCTAGTTTTAGCTTGCTTTATATAAAGCGGCGACGTATGCCTGCTGTCACACAGAATTATGGACATTTACCAAAAGACAGCAAACGTGGAGAGGGAGGCAGACGTCCCTAGGACCGAGCTCATGTATGCATTGCTGGACAAACGGCTGAGAGTTGAAAATTTTCAATACCTTGGGAATATTGTCTCAACCGATGGCGGAACCGAACTGGATGTAGCCAGCCGAATAGGCAAAGCAAACTCTGCGTTTAGCGTAGCAATGCGATTAACTTAACCACCAAGCTACGACTGTTCCGTTCCAACGTTGAGTCCGTGCTGCTATATGGATGTGGTACCTGAAGAGTGACCGCCACTATCACGAGGAAGCTGCAAACGTTCGTCAATAGGTGCCTACGATATATCTTTAGGATTTTCTGGCCAAACCGTATCTCTAGCGAACAACTCTACCAGAGAACACAACAATACGACGACGAAAGTGGAAGTGGATTGGAAATACTCTCCGAAAGGGTGTAAGATCCATAGCTAATCACGCGATGCAATGAAACCCGCTTACTCAGGTGGTGCATAACAGTTCAGAAAGAAGCACGGCAACTGGGAAAGAGTTGGGGAGAACTGAGACATATTTCCAGAAACTGCACATTGCTGAGGCCCTAGGACCCACAAGGGGATACAGGACTTAAATCAATTAAATCAAATTTATCAAGGGCTTGTCTAAAGAATTCTCTAATCCTTATGTCACTAAATCCCTTTACATAACTTTTCTTAGGTCTCTCCTTTAACATTCTAGTCAAGTTTTGTCGCCTTATTACAGCATCCACATTCTCTGTGTAGAAGCTGTACAGCACAGATCTATCCGATTTGCTTTAAGAGGACTTCCCTGGACTGATACTGAAACTAATAAACTCTGCTGTCTCTTTCATACTCTTCGGTCATCAACTTTTCCACTAATCCGCGTAATCTCAGAACTAAACCCCTTTTTCGGATTAACAACAAGCGAACAAATTACGGGTACCAAAAGCCAATCTCAAGAATGCTGCATGAAGTCAACGTTATTCACCTCCTCTTCGACTTTCACCCTAACAGTCTACACCTCCCGTCCCTAAGCCTATCTCACCGACACCTCTCACCCTAATAGTCTTAAGCAAACCTGTTAGTTTTAAGGATCATTGTTAGTGTCAAGTCTAGAATTTAGGTTTGTGCTTGTACTCTAAGCTTTAATAAATGTCCCCCAGACACGCGTTAGACTTGAGTTGGGACCAACTCCCCATGTCTTCGGTCTTCGTATGAAATAAAAATTAAAAACTCAACTTAACAGATATTTCTCACTTTTTTGTTTATTTACTTGGAACACTTACACAACTAAAATCATTTATGTTCGAATTTCACATCAAGCAATTACTGATCAGCCATATTCAATTGATAAAGTAATTAAGTCAAACCTTAAGTATGTAACTATGAGCGTTTTGAGGAAAAAAAAAAGTCATTTCTTTTAAACTGTACAAAAATATTAGCTTTTTTTGAGAATTGGTACGAAAATAATAAAAAAAAAAAAAAACAGTACATACTTGGATAGTTTGACACACACCTGAACTTAAATTTGTCTTATAACCTCAGCAGGAGAATAATACAATCTTAATACATCCTAAATGGTGTATTCTATTGGTTCATCTTTATGCACACAGAAGGATGAACATTTAAACTGTTAACTTATGAAATACACTTTATATCGAAATATTAACTTAAAAAAATATATTCACGAAGGACACTGCATTCGTCGATGAAGATAAGAAAGTGGGGGGCTGGTGCGCCTTGCAATTAGTGCACAAATGTTGGAATATTGAATATGCGATGAGTAAAACTGAATTCACACTTAAGTCTATCAGGCTATTTTTGATCTCTTCTTGGCAATGGCGTCCTCAACAGCTCTTAGCTGTTTTAGTAATTCTTCACGCCTGGTTTTCTTCATGTCCTTCACTTCTGGTTTCTCTGATGAATTTGAGTTACTTGGCGATGTCAATGCCGATGCTCCAACTGTGGCTGGTTTTTTAATCTCAATCGATATGGGTGATCGTTTCTTGACCACTTCAACTGTGCCATTAAAACGACAAATCGAATATTAATTAATATTCTTAAATACGATTGGTTAGCTTACCTTTTTTTACTGCTTTGCGTTCGTTGGCAATTTTATCCATTGTACGAACACGCTTTGCAGGAGTCTTACCCCTGGATTGTGATGAACTCTCTGATGATGATGAAGAGGAGTCGGAACCAGAAGCACTAGAATCTGAGGACGCTAACAAGAACTTTGTCAGAATAATGTTTTAAGTTTTGTTGATAAATATTTCATTTTACCTGAACCTGAACTGCTAGAACCACGACGCTTCTTCTTGGTTTTGTCTCCAGTGGATTTTTTCAATGATGGTGAAGTTCTCCTCTTTCTGCTGGTTGGACTATAGGCTGTCCTTTTTTCTGGAATTGGAGAAGGTGACGAGTGTCCACGTCGCTTTACAACTGGCGAACGATGAACGCCTTTAATTAGGATGTGCAAGAAAGAATTTAGAAGAAAAAAAACATGGTTTGTGTTATACGACTACATAGAACAATTAATTGTGTAAGTTAACGGAATATTAGAATACATATGTGTAAGGTCAGATGGCAATGGCAAATGTTGGAACACTTTGACCCAAGAGAGCTCAAAGACTGATTATCGGCTTAAAGGAGTCTGTCGCTATATCGCTGTCAACGATTCCATTTACTTTCAGAGATGCGTGCAGTCATTAGACAGTGTTGCCTCGGTTTAAATATGGCTTCACCGCCTATGGGTAAGATATCCATATGGAAACCAATGCTCCTTACGAACTCGACAATTCAATTAGTACAGAAATTAGTACCACCCAACCTAAACACTTCAAAAACTAAACAGCTACTTACTAGGAGAACGTCTCGGACGCCTGGGGCTAGGCGAATGAAGTCCAGATGCTCGAAAATGTCGTCGAGGTGGAGGCGTTTTATGCGAACCACTATTGTAGCGACGTCTGGTCTCTGGACTCGGAGTTCGACTTGATTCTGAACTTGAATCTGATTGCGAACTGCTCGAACTGGAATAAGATGAGTTGCTACTATAGCTGCGGCGATCGCGACGACGTTTGTCGCTACGTTCACGATCCGACAGTGCCCGACCTCCACCAGGCGATTTGGAACGCATCCATGGATCATTCCATTCGTCGCCCCTACCAACGGGTTCAACTCTTTGTACGATCACTTCACGTGCTGGACGAACTCGTCGCTCGTCTTCGTAATGAGGCATCCTATGTGGTGGGAGTTCCCTGTATCGTGCACTACGCCCATATGGATCAACATCATCGTAGATTGGTGGTGGAGCTCTAGGGAAACGCTCTGGTGGAGTATATAATCCAGGCGGTTCTTGATAATTCTGATGTCTTGGATACTGCGGAACAACCTGTAAGTAAATGGAAATTATAGAAAAACAAATATTTAACTTCAACGTGACTAAACAAACCTCTGGTGGGGTAGCTCTATCCTTTATATAGTAGTTGTCCTTCTCGACGTCATCAGGGGACAAAGTCAAATTCATTTTCTTGTCCTCGAAGTCCATGTCTTGCTCTTTGCGTTTGTTGGCTTTACGCATCATTTCCTTAGCAGTACGCAATCCCCGTTCCCAGGCACTCTCGACGACTACGGGCGGATCCTGTGCTGCCACAGGTGGAATTACTCTGGGATCATGATGAGCCGCAAAAGGTATGGTTGGATGGTGATGCAATGGTGGAGCACGATGATGGAGTGGTGGACGATCGGTGCGATAATCGTGATAACTGTCATGTCCAAAAGCTCCTCCGATTGGTCTGCCTCCTCCCCCCGATGGTACTGGTACTGGGCGAACCATATCGAACATTGTGTAATTACCCTTGTCAGTCACACCGGGATGCAAAAAACGACAGCTCATCCCCCATGTGCATTGACCGCGTGTGTAGAATCTACAAACCGGCTTTGGCTCGGTTTCTTCGGGACGCTTTTCATCTTCATCTGACACTTCGCCTTCTTCCAGTTCCTCGCCTTCCTCGGCTTCACCATCAGATTTTTGAGAATCAGCCTTCTTAGGTGCTCCCTCATCCGGTTTCTCTTGTTCCTCTTTGCTCACATCGGGGCATTCTCCTTCTTCTGCTTCGAAATCTAAAGCATCTTCGTCGTGCTTCTTCACCAATTCATCAATGTCTGTGGCTACTGTTCCATTATTCTTAGAACCACCCTGGGAATCATTATCTTCCTCAACTTTATCAGTCACTTTCTGCTGACAAGCCTTCTTTAGATCTAGTTTCTGACGTAAGTCTGTAATAACTGGCTCCTCCTTGTCATCACCATTCACCTTTTCATTGTCTTTTTGCTGATTGTCTTCAATTTCACCATCATCGTCGTCGTCGTCATCATCTTCATCGTCGTCATGATTGTTTTCACGAGAGCGTACGTTATCGTCATCGTTAGCGTTAACATTGTCGGCACCGTTTTCAGGCTCATTCTCGACATCATTGGCAACCGGAATAGATCCATTGGTAGCTTCATCCTCATTCGATAATTTGCTGTTTTCTTTAACCTCTTTGTCCTGCCGCTTCTCACTGTCCATTTCGCTAACATCGCTTAAATATCCGTGACTTATATTTATAGCGCCATCCTCGCGATTCTCTTCTAAACTGCCAGCAGCACTGGATAAACTAGAATTACGAGAGCTTCGCGATTTTCGTCGAACTGGCGAAATAGATTGATTTCGAGAAACAATCCCCTGCCTTTGACTGACACTCTCTTCACTGCTCGATCGAGAAGAAGCCGCTTTACTTGGCGTTTTATTATTCTCCTTTGGGCTACCAGCATCTTCTTCATCACTCGACGACGACGATGACGAAGACGAAGTTGAACCTGAATTTGATTTCGACGATGCCGATCGACCGGCTCGTGAAGAGCGCGAACTTACACGTGATACCGCCCGCTCACCATTCGACTGAGGGCTGGCCGAACCCGACTTTGAGCGTTTTGGGGCCTCCGGACTCGATGCTCTTGAGTTATTCTCTGAATTGTTTTCCTCTGATGAGTCCGATGAATTCGATGCCGACGAACCAGGACGCGACTCATCTTCTGAGTCCATATTTGTACCTCTGCAATCTGCCGCCTGTTAGAAGCAAACGTCGGAGCCTTTCAATATGGACAATCTGCATTCAATTATATAAAAAAAAAACTATTAGCCCATGCAAAGATAGATGTGCAAGCAATAACAAATATATAACTGGAAATAGTATAGTGTATAAGTAAGAGGAAACAATTGTACTAACGCATTGATATTATTTTAAAAAAAAAAGTATTTTTTCCTTTTGCTTTTGGAATGATGTATTTTATTCCTTTTCTCCTGCATATTGTCGTTTGATTCCTTCGCAATGGTCCTCTGTTTATGTTCCCTCGATCTGAGAAGCAACGTTTTAAAATGCAACATAACAATTACCAGGAGACTATGGAACACTTCTTGTATATTAACTACAACCTTCCGCGCTTATACCTGTTCTATTCTTTGTCAAACTTCATTAAAGGTGACTTCCTAATCATTAATATCACACAGCGATGGTGATACCTACCGTCTAATATTTCTCAATAAACTGTATTTGTGTCCTAAGTCCTAATGTTTGTTCATTCACTGGACCTGTCTAAAGCATTCGATACGAGTCTGGTATAGAGGCCCACTAAGCAAGTGGCCTTCACTATGGCCTTCGGCAGGGATCTATTCTTTCACCTACTAACATAAACTACTTGCTAACAATGTCTTGCTTAAACCTTACATCGTCAGTGCCCTTAGATTACATAATAAGAAAACCGACCACATGGTAATCATAATGGAGAAAGTGATCCTTGTAGACCCTAATGCGAAGAAAACACAATCGAACACCTTTTCCAGAAAGAATACATTTACTGTCCGCGTATTCCAATGGATCCATCCAACATTGTAAAATCAACATACTTGGGATTAAGCTACCTGCTCCAAACAAAGAAATTCACAAAAATTCACTTCACAAAGGGCGCGCAACGATGACAATCGTCTGAGGATATCGTTTTGAGATAGTTTTCCTTTGAAAATCACTATCATAGCTTTTTGCCTTCAAGTAACGCCAAGCACGCCTACGTCGTATGCTAAATACCTAGTCAACTCCGAGGCAGTAAGGCTGGCACAACATCGTTGGCAACACCTTGACCATTGCAACACTGTCAGACGGCTGTGACCAATTTTAAACGAAAATAGGACCACGGAACTCCTAAAAGACACGAGCGGAGTCCTCTCCATGATAGTTAATACGCCACTGTGCTATAGGAAGGCATGCTCAAAGACTGGGCATTCCCCACAATAACTCTTGCAGAAGCTGTAGGGATGAGAAGGAAGAGGAGACCATCTGTCACCTCTAGCCACACTAGGTAAATACCTTTTCAACGATCTCAATGATCTGAATACTGCCTGCACGGCACGGCTAGCATTGACTCTTTCATAAAAAGGAGCGGATGGTTCCAGGAGTGCGAGGGTGACCCACCCACCTTACTTAACGGCAGCACAATGGACCTTCTCTGGTCTAAGTGCATTCTCATCGAGGGCCGGTCTAAACCAACCAACCAAAGCCAAGCACTGTCAAACCCTGTCGATGGAACAAGCTACAGACGACAGCGTTCGTCGCCATCGTTTAGACTACGATCGTCTTTAAAAGTTACATGGTGAGGGCCCTATTTTTTATTCAAAACGAAGTAAAACAGAGACTGGAGTATTGTTCCTCTGTTCACAGTTCAGTCCCAAGGAATCCCTAAATCAGACACGAGTGATTGAACTGATAGAAGATCAAACACCTGCATCCAACCTCAAAGTCTACAGTAATGATAACTAGAAAGGTGATTTCAGAGAACCCCACAAGACAGGCCACCTTTATCTTCAAATAGCAAGCGATACAGAAATTACGAAACTAGTCCACTCTGGAGTTCACTATCGCAAGAGATACGCACTTCAATCTCCAGCAATTCAGGAATCTAATCAACAACATCTGGAAAAAATCAGAAAACAATAAAAAAAATAGTCCGAACCCCCAAACAATTGTATTGCAATGTAAACATGTGATGTAAATATAAGACTTTACCTCAAATTTTGATGGAACCTTATACATTTATCCATATGTCTTACATTTGCTTGGATTCTAACTTTTGCAAATGTTCTACAGGATGTTCACTGACTGAGAACAAGTGTACGACACGACTCATAGTCCGATTACACATGTTAATACCCTCAATCACCAAATGGTTTTCGTGTTCAAACAATACAATCTTTTGACTGAAATGTCATTAGAAAATAAATGTTTATCTGTCAAATTAAACATTGGGTCATATATTTTACGTGCACTTATATATATATACGCATACGTCTGCAGATCATTTAAAATTGAAGGAAAATCGTTGAATGTTTCATCTAAAAGCAAAGATTTTCTGTTCTGCATACAAGAATTTCTTTAAAACTTCGAGTGAAATGTCATACATACTTTAAGATAGAAAAATTCGATGTGACAGTTCGAATCACATGCATTTGACGTACATATGTTTATTATCCGTCAAATGACATACAACCTGTCAACATTGAAGAAGTTCGGCGCACGATATGGCCTTCCTTGCATAACGTATCGAAACGATTATCCAAGTGATCCGCGAAAACCAAATTAATCGTTTTTCGTGTATCTTAACAGAAAGACCATATAGTGACACTTGGTTGACAGGAAGAGGCGGTCGAAATTACACAGCAACATCCTCTGAAAATGTACGTCTGTTAGGAATACATATCGTAGTTCAGCATGCAACGAATTTGTTTGCGCTATATGTTGGCTGATATGTCAAGAAATACTGCATACGATGAAATATTCAACAGAAGACCAATGCGAACAGATCAGGAAATTTGTTTGCTCTCACTCCACCATCAAGTGGAGCTGGATGTATACCCGAGAACAATTAAACATCACTGGACAGAAGATCGACAAACCCTTAAGAAAGATAGTACCGATCGAGTTCGTGTAGAAAACAGAAACTAAGCCAAAGATGCGTCCCAAAATTGTGGAGCAAACATTGTTTACAGGACAACAACCAGGCGCAACCATTTGCAAATAAAACTACAGGTGCTTCGGTTGACTAAGGAAGAATTTGTTCAAACCAAAAATTTGGAGTACAGCTTCATTCTGGTGAATCGGATGAAATTCTTGACACCGTCGAGATTTAGGAAGATTCGTAAAGAAGGTTATCTCTTTTTAAAATGGAATCGTATAGTGCACAAACAATTCCAAAGCAAGTAAGGGTACGGTATACTCGATTTGCACATGCACTGAGGTCCTAGCTCCGCTCAACGCTGCTCAACTATTCGAGATCGGCTAAGGAAAGTCGGGATCTACATCTAGCATCGCAAAACCCAAAATAATTCGCAATTGCTGTACAATGTTCAGGGCATTATGATCGAACAACCGTATCAGATTGTGCTGTGTACCTGCAAAGAGGACAACAAAGGTGACGACGTACTGGCCAAAAAACAAAAAGCCTTTTGCAACGTCCGTCCACACATTCAACAAAGGTTCAATTTGGGGGATGATCTCGTTTCGAATTCGATTAGTTATAGACAACCCACTCTCCATTATATGAAGAAGTAGTTCATGACATCAGCTCTTGGTATAAGGAATCGCCCAGAATAGCTGCCACACTGTCATATGTTAGTGATTTCCTTTCCAAGTCCCATTTTGACTAAACGTTTCAATCAAAAAAATGGGTTAGGCATCTACAGACACAAGTCTGAGGAAACAGGATAGGAAGAAAAATCTGTCAACAGAAGAAGAATCATAGTTTATGACTGTCAACCCCACGATATGGTGAGAGTTTTAGAACCTAAATTCATTGTCATCGACACTGCATCCGAGATTCAGACCCGGGCTCTCTTTCAGAGGTGGACTTCTTCTGAGGAGAACCCTTTCCATTCGTGCAACGAATACTGCACGCACAATTGTGAAAAGCCAGACCTGGGTAAACTGTTGCACCATGACTTTCTGACATAACAATAGTCTCTCCCACCATCTTTTCAGCCCTTCTGGGTCCCATGATTGTTAGAGTTTCCGAAAAAGAGTCATATTTCCCTCGAACACGGTAAAGAGAGCAGAATCAGATCATTTCGTGAGTACTGGTTTTGTATGGTCAAGCTCCTGGATTTAAAGAACCTCGACAAATTGTACTGTGTGGACGCCGTTGCTCAAGTGGTTAGTGCCTTGGATTACGGAGCAAGAGATACCAGGTTCAATCCGTAGACCCCTTACGAGCGTCGGACAAGCTTACGGCTTCCAATGGTTGTGAGAAGCTAGTCCCTGGGTCCCTCGTATTTTTGTTGACAGGTTGTACCACCTACAATGGAATACGTGTATTAAAAGTACCAAGTTTTAGTATTTTGGCCAAAGTATACCCAACCACATGGGTACATACACACTTGCCTGTACGCACAATGCAGTGCAGGAAGAGGCAAATAAAATTCTGTCAACACACAAATAGCGTCCCACCCTCCAAGGAAGGCGCATCCTTGATTCGCACAGAGTTCCCCCAACCGACCCGACCATATGTTTCACTTTAAAACGTTTCTCCTCTCATATATACACACACACTTCGTCTTATCTACATATCCCTGTATTACCTTTTTCGTGAATTTTTTTTTTTTTTTTTTTAATTTTCTAGAACAAAAAAAAAATTTACATCCGTTTTCTTACCTTCAACATTTTGGATAATTATTTTCATTTTTGAAAATCCCTGGAACACATTCTTGAATTTTACTTAGAAACTCATTTCATTAACTTTACTTTACAACTATTTTAAAATAACAAAAATAAACGTCAATAGAAAAACTGTTGGCCATAGCATTACGACCGCGAAATGGATGCGCGAAACAGGGCGACTGTTTTTCACCATATTTGAGACTTTTTTTTTTATATTTTGTTTGCGAACAACGTGAATGTTTGCTTCTTCGCACTTGGGTACTTATTTACACAATTTTTAACTAAAAAAAAAAAAAAAAACAACAAATAAACCAGTGAATACTTTTTTGCGGAACATTTTCACCGAAAAATACTTCTACACTCTTGGATAGAACTGATTTCGCAGGGTAGAACAGATTAATTTTTTTGTAAATAAACATATTAGATAGATTTTTGGATATCAATGCCCC
This sequence comes from Xylota segnis, assembly GCA_963583995.1. NCBI lineage: Eukaryota > Metazoa > Arthropoda > Insecta > Diptera > Syrphidae > Xylota > Xylota segnis. The sequence continues at coordinate 41,483,275 of OY757237.1, forward strand.
CCGCCCATTTTGAAGGGGGGTGAGGACTTGCCGAAGAATTTGCTTTTTACATCTTACCTGATGCGAACGAAAAGCGTAGCGCGTCGAAAAGTTGCTCTCTTCTGTTTTACGAAATCCACTTTTTCCACAAATCCTTGGTTTTGCGTTCCGAATATTTGTGAGTTTTGGGAGTTTTGTGGGGCTAGGCTGTGATACGTTATTTTGGTGGTTTTTTTTATTTTTTATTTTTTGTTTTTTTTTTTAAAGAATACCAACGATCCTCAGCGAGATTTTATTTTGACTTTCCTACGAAAATCGAATCGAATCGAATGCCGCTGAAAATTGCAGGCAACATGGCCGATGATTCCAATGCTATATAACTGGAATTATATGTATGCGTGAGTGTGTTTGACAAGGTAATTACTGTCAAATTAACAGGGAGGCAGCGTTCAGGGAATAATTATGGTACGAGTTTTGAACGCACCCTCGAAATAGAGGGAGATTATCGTGTTTTATTTAGTTTTCTACGTTATGAATTCTATTTTGTTTGTATTCAGGAGAAATTGTGCGTTGAACTATTTTCTGAACGCACGTCCATTGAAAATGTCGTATTTTCTCTTTAATCTCTTTTCAGCCCTTCTGGGTTTCATGATTGTAAGAGTCTCCGAATAGAATCATCTGTTTTTCAAACACGAAGACATCATAATCGGATCCGTACGTAAGTACAGGACTATGAAACAAGTGGTTTGAATCCCAGCTAAAACAGCGCCACCTCTCGGGAACATCTGGCAAACATTCGAGAGTATAATTGTCGTGAAAAAGCTTCTCAAATAATACATTGCCGTTCGAATACTTCTTTAAAGAGAAGGTCCCTTCTATTCGTGTAAAGAATACAACACGAATGGTTGTGAGAAGCTTGACCCTGGGTCCCATGAATCTGTTGCATTGAATATTTGTATTTTTTTGGTGACTTTTTGACCAAAATAGAGAGAGTGGAAAGTCTTTCGATGATGTGAAGGAAAGAAAAGCAGGAATTAAATGTTGTATGCATCTCAGGACAGGACCAAGCCAATCTCTTCTTCATTTGAATGAAAAATCACCTTTTTGGCGTAAGTAAGGTACGTGAGTTGGCGAATGTCAAACTCATGACAATGTGAACCAATTGTGGAAAGATGATGTCCATTGGCCATTGGGTTAGCTATAGCTCTGCAGAAATGGAGCTAACAAACCATCCAGTCGATGTGGGGGAGGGTAAGATGTAATTAGTCGGCCTGCTGGTGGCATTTTTCTAAGGCTTTCTTCGAAGCTCATGTGTCCCGAAATGCAGCATAGCGTGATGATCTGCCTAGGGCTAAGGAATTTGAGTTTCTCTTTACATATTTCGACCAATTTTGAGTTGATTGTGAGAGTAGTGATGGCTTTGATTTCTGCTTGGCTGTCAAGATGGATAAAAGATGGATATGAAGGCAGGGTTGATGGCGCCACCATTTGGTCAACTCTCTCTGGAGGGAATCTTGGAGTCGATGATGGGTTCAAGTCTGAATAAGTGAGGAGATAATCGGAGGACGCGTTCACGTTAGACCATCTGGTGATCTTGCTGTGTGCAATGTAGTAACCGAAGGGTGCTCTTTGCCGGCTTTTTCTTTTCTAAAAATGTCCAGTGGACAGACACCGAGCACGGTTTCAAGGGGAGTTGTTCAGATTACGCTAGTAGTGCCCACATGTGAGACGTTGGATCTTGTGGAACTGCTTGCGACTTTTCCGACTTTTGCGGCAGTACAGACCTTAAACAAAACCTTTTATAAATTTCAGTTGTTCGACTCCCTTAATCGAAACGTAACCTTGTTATCGAATAGCCTCAACCTTCACCAAAATCAAACAGAACTCTCAACCTAACAACGAAAATAGGCCAAACAAAGAAAAGTAACGAGTCACAGAAGGAAAATAAAAACTTTGACGTTTGCATCAGCAGAAAAAAAAAATAAAGTTTTTCACTGCACCGAACAGGGGACAAAGCAGAAAAATTACTTTCAGTTGAAAACCCACTTAAATCCAATAATCCCGTATACATGAAAAGCTAATTTTATGCTTAAATAAGTTTATGTACATATATAAATAATAATATTAGTGGAATACCGTAAGTCTGTGCAATGAGTGTGATTGGCAAACCACAACAAGTCAACCCAATTCAATCGGGTGCTGGTAGTTCCCTGGAGGCCCTCTCCCCTGAGCGGATTATAAGTCCTGACGATGTCCTGCGATTGAATAAAATAACCGAGGATTATCTGTGCACGCCAGATGCTAATATCTACGAAATAGATTTTACTCGGTTCAAAATACGTGATCTGGAAAGTGGAGCAGTCCTGTTCGAGATAGCCAAGCCACCAAGTGAACAATTTCCCGAGGGATCTGTGGAGGAAGCAACTTTGGCCACAGAGGAATTGACCCTGGATGACGTGGTCGATCCTAATGCAGGACGTTATGTTCGGTATCAGTTCACACCCGCATTTTTGACCCTAAAAACTGTTGGAGCTACGTGAGTACTTAAAATGATTGCATTTTTCCTGCATACGTACATACGTCTGTAGTTAAAATGAAGAGCCGAAATTAAATAAACATTTCATTAGAACAAGTTGAATTATTCACGGTCGTGGGCGGTCACTGTTCGCATTGTACAGGTGTAGAAATATTAGTACTTGGCGCTGTTTGCCTATTAGCGTGTATTTTTATTGCCACCATAAAACGAACGTCTGTTTATCCTAATCTACATATGTTTGTATGCCCGCCGTGCAGGGGGCATGGTGGGTACGGTGACCACATTTTTGAAGGCAAAAAAAGGACACAGAAATATAGCCCAGCGTGTCCAAGTGAAGTGTGTCCTGAAGTACGTTGACTAGGAGGAGAGAGTCCCCTCTTCATTGCAATCAGGCCAGTGTGGCTCATTGTGTTGCCCTTAGGGGTAAAAAGGTGTGTCCCTTAGCTGGTGGAGGGTTACCCAACCAATCTTAGCTTAAAGTGGAATGTGTGCTACTTACTGCGTTTGGTATACAAGCCATCCTGTCGTTCTGGGAAAAGTATCCTCTTAGGAATTTCAGAGGTTTGGGTAATGACACAGGAAATGTCACCACCACATCCTTTACATAGGTCTTCATTGATCAGTCGTAGTTTCTTTATGTGATACCACAGAGTGTTGTACCCCGTGATCACACCTACGAGGGTAGATAGGGAATTCCTTTCTTTTTGAATCCGTCTGTCGCCTTTTCCTTTATTGAACTCCAACTAATATTTGCTTTCATTAGAGCTTTGCTTCTCTCTTCATGCCTTAGTACAGGATGTTCACTGTGCACTCGACTTGTTTCAGATCAAGTGCCGAGTTTTTCTTACTCAATTCATCAGCTCTTTCATTCGCTGGTATACCATCATGACTTGAGATCCAGCAGAGTCTTCACTTCACAAGCTTCGATTTTATTTTTGTAGCAGATATCGCTTTTATCGCTGCCTGACTGGTGATATTCCCACGTATTATAGCCCTGATTGCAGTCCCATGGGCCATTATTGTCATTGGTAGGACCTCTGACAGGAAAACGCCTCTGTGATTCTGGAGTATGACTGATTTAGATGTGATGAGCGCGTCCTTATTACTACTAGGACCTCTGTTGGAAAACACTACTATGGTTCGGGAGTCTGACTGATTTAGATATGTCGAGCGCGTTCTTTGTACCTTAAGACATGCTTTACAAGGGAAAGATGTCAAATTTTCATCGACCTTCGCTTCGTATCGAACGATATTTCATTTCGATAGTGGCTTCCAGCTGATGATTTCGAAGTACTTACGTACACAATAAGAGGTCTCCTGCAGTTAGTTCCAATAAAATTTGGTTTAAGTGTCATTAACTCTTGGTTGGGATTACAACTGTTGGTTACAATCAATGTTCAGCAATTATATCATCTTGTTCTTCAATTATTTTTCATTTAAGAAATACGTGTCCCATAATTTCGCTATCCGCGTCACGCAATTGCTCTCCGTTAATGTGTAGTAAAGGGGGAAACCAGTCCGTTGCATCCAAGCTATTAAAGGTGCAATGTCCGTATGACTGGGAATAGTCATTAGTGGCACGACATTTCTAAGGCTAATCTTTAGAAAAACAAAAAACAGTTTAAAATTAATTTGTAAGGAAGGCGAAAGTGAACGATAAGAAGTAGGAAGAAGAGAAATAAACGATAAACGAACAATTTTGTCAAGATTCAATCTCAGCAATGTTCTTTGAATAGTTGTTTCGCGGAGCAGACACGAGAATAGAGCTCTGAGTTCCACTGTGCGACCGGAAATAGGTTTCAATAGATAAGGTTGTGCGAAAGAGGCCAGTCGTGAACAACTGTGGTGGAAATATGAGTACAGGACAAGTATCCAACATTCTGACGATGCTCTAGTGATCGCAAATTGAAAGATCACCCATCAGTCTACATGCCTGTGAGTGGTATTTTAGTTTTGGACGAATATAAGCTTTATAGTTAAAAAGGTAGACCACGTTAATAGTAATAAATATCTGGGAACACAATTCCACTGCAAGGCAACTTTAGCCGACGAAATAAAGTGCAGAATTGAGCAAGGGCGAGCAGCGTTCTGCCAAATAAAAAATGGATTATGTGGCTCCACGTTTGTGCTACGTTTGGTCTACGTTTTTGTATGGAGCAGAGACTTGGACTTTCAGCAAAGAAACAATAAAAAGACTGGAAGCATTTAAAATGTGGCTGTTCCTATCATGGACCTAAAAAAACACCAATGTAGAAGTTCTAAAAAGGATGAATGCAAAAAGGGAACTTCTGAACCTGCGATTAGAAATGAGAAGTATCAGCTGCTGCAGGTAATTCTTCGAGAAAAAATCGAAGGAAGAAGAACAGGAGGCAGACAGAGGACATCATGGATGAAAAAGTTACGAGTCTGGCTCGGTCTATCAGCAACGCATATAATCAGGAAAGTAAGATCACGCGAGGAGACCAGAAGGACGATAAACAACCTCCTAAGAGGAGGGATACCATAAGAAGACTAGCCAACTGAAAACACGTTTACACCTCTTAAGAATTCCAAGGCATCTAGCGCCGTTTCTCGCAAATGAATGAAAATTATGAATTTTTCTGCAAAAAGTACGCGAACAGACCTATTATCTATATCATCACGTTTGTGTCATGTTTGTCACAACCTCCACAATAGAAAATACATCCTTTCTAGTTAGCTCATTGGCCATTTCATTAGCGTTGAATATGGGCTTCTCGGAGTTAATAAAAGTTCATTGTAATCTATTTAGGACGGTTTGACCATTCGACTGTTTGAGTTCCAGTCGTTGTATTACTAAGCTCCCAACCCTTTCTTGTGTAAAGTTAAAAAACGAATGAGAATCCTGCTGTACTGATGCTGACCTCATATCCCTGCGACCACAGATGTTTATTGTGATGATGCCTTGTGCTGAATCTACGTCCTGGTTGCATATGTCATCAGGTGTCTTTCAATTCAACAATTACTATGTTTACATGACCGGATTGAAAAAGGATTGAGTAATCGGATTGTGGGAACGAATTAGAATCGAATCGAAAAAGGATTGAAAATTGAGAGGATTGGCTTCTCTATTTTTTTTTCTTTCGATTCGCATTTCCATGGAAAAACTAAACTCGATCGGACAAAATCTTGTGATCGGATCGAGTCAATCCTGCTTCAATCCAATCTTGGTTTACATGGCACTCAACCCGAATTGAATCCCGATTCAGTCCGCCATATACACGGAGTAAATGTTCAGTAAAAATCTTTCTTGTTAGGCCTGGGAGTTGTTTTGGTTTCTGTTCAATAATGGTGTTTAGCTTTTGATTCACCATATCATAGTGTTAATTGGTAATCCACAGAATGGTGGAACAAAAGGTCTGTCATTTCATTGGCTATATGGCTGCTGTGTCCTGATCTGTTTACATTTTCTCTAGAATCGTATACTTTGGGTCTGAGTTTATGTTGTTTGTGATCCACCTGTGTACCATGCATGAGAATCGTTAGCAAATGTAGGTTTGCTCTGTTCCCAGTTATGGCGCAAACAATATTCACTTGTTCCTTAGTTCCAAAACAATGACTAGATAGACTAAATTATGGCCTTTATCTGTATCCGAAGATGAAGAGGTGGAAAGTAAAAAATAACTTTCAGCGCTTTCATTGCGAATCGCTCTCATTGTATCCTTAGGGCATACTCCAGATAATTTTTAATTTGTTGAGCGTCGCAACCAACAAGAATACCAAATTCAAAGGCAGAGTTATGTTAGAACCGACAGAATTCTCTTGGTTTCTTGTGGAACAAAAGTTTAGTTTTTCAATTCTATTTTGTCTGATGAAACACTTTTGTCGTGGAACACCTTTTGTATAACCCACGCAATCAGTGACACTGCATCATACATTTTTAAAGAGAGCCTGGCAAACGATATTACATGACCCACTTTCTTTAACCGTACAAAACAAAAAATATACACAAAACGCGATGAATATCTCATTACATCCAACACGCTACATTCACAAAATACATACGTATCACCTTCCGTTCAATTATTATTATTTGAACTTTTCTTGTTTTTTTGTTTTGTTTTAGGGTGGAATTCACCGTCGGCAGTAAGGCTGTAAATAGATTTCGAATGATTGAACGTCATTTCTTTCGAGATCGAGTACTAAAGACTTTCGATTTTGAATTTGGATACTGTATACCGTATTCCAAGAATACTTGCGAGCACATCTACGAGTTCCCCAATTTGCCTCCAGATCTAAGTAAGTCACCAATAGATGGTTTTAAATAAAATTAACAACTAAATTATGTTTTGTTTCTCTTAAGTTGCTGAAATGATAGCCAGCCCCTTCGACACTCGTTCGGACAGTTTCTACTTTGTCGAAGATCGCCTCATTATGCACAATAAAGCAGACTATGCGTACGATGGTGGTTTAGTTGTTTAATCAAGAAGTATTTATTTATTTTTAATTTCTAATTTAATTTATTTAAAACAAAACACAAAAACTCATAAAGAGAAAAAATCAAACTACGAGTATCAAAAATATATCTGTATACTGTTCAACATTGTAGGCAAATGAATGATGTCCTTTGGCTAATTGCATCGTTGAGCATATTGTTAATAATTTTCTAATTTTCAATGACCTACTAAAAATCACCCTTGCCTTAGAGAATATAATAATGATGCTGTGTTCCATGTTTATTTTGTTCTCTTTTATGAGTTTTCATACAAAAATGAATTTACATAGCACTTAATAGTTTTTATATGTGTTTTTCCTGCATTCCAAATTTGTGTGCTTTTATATTGTGTAGTATGTAAGAGAGATTGTCCGTGAGAAAACATCAGTTTAAAAGGTTTAACATTTTGTGATGAAGAAAGACATTTTTTTTCTCTCTCTGTTGGTTATACCTATGTATATTGTGTTCCTTATAAGGTGCATGAAAGCACTTACCATTCCAGTATGTTGTATTTATTTTTTGGTCTAGTTTTAGTTTTGTCACTTAAAGTGTATATTGAATCATAGATGTGTATATATTGCAAGTGCAATCGTTTTGAACATAGCACTGAAATGCACGTTTTATTTTGTTTTAATGAATGCGTAGTCTTGATGTCTGACGGTAAAACAATGCGGAAAAATCCAGCTAAACAACGTAAATATAAACAAAAAAAGACATGAGCACTACCCATGTACATTATTTTGTACTACAATGCACATAGCCAGCACCTAAACAATTTTTTGTGTTACCACCTCTCGGAAACGTCTGGCAAACATCCGAAACTTTTACTGTCATGAAAACTATTCTCAAATAATAAATTACCCTTCGGATGAACCATTAAACAAGAGCTTCCTTCCATTTGTAAAGTACACAACCCGCACAACACAAATGGTTGTGAGAAGCTAAACCTTGGGTCCCATAGACCTGTTACAATCCACAAATTTCGAATTATAATGCATTTGACGCGTCCGATCTTTTAATGAACTCTCAACTCTGCGTTAGCAGATTTTAGACTTAAGTTAACTCCTGATTAGTTCGGTACACATCACACTGCACTCAATCTTAACATAGCGATCCTGCTAGGAGGTATAGAGGATTTACAAGGCGATCCTACAAGGAGTATAGGGAAAGAGCATAAGCTTCCTAACTATGGGGTTGATTCCGTTTACATCTTTGTTTTGCTTATTCTGAGATTTACATATCGTAGACGTAGATTTACTCGAGCATGCAGAATGGAACACATGTGAAATATTATGGAATAACTCTTGAATTGAGGACAAATGTTCTGAGAAAGCTTCTCAAATATCAAACTGCCCTTCGGACACGGCATTACACAGTAGGCCCCTTCCATTCGTGTAAAAAATATAACACGCACAACACGAATGGTTGTGAGAAGCTAGGCCCTGGGTCCCATCGACCTGTTGCGCCAAGTATTTATTTTTTTTTTAACTCTTGAAACCCCCAAGCAGTGTTTCAGTTATACATTACTCGGAATCATGGGTAGTTCTTCTGTCTTTCGGCTCATGTCTCTACGCCATTGAATGGTGTGTTCATCTGCCTGTATAGTGTAGCTGTTTTATTCCTTTCGTATAGCTTAATAGTACTGCTTCCGTCAAACCATAGCTTCCAATTTCTAATCACTTATTTCTGAAGTGTTGCTACAACCATAACTAGAATATCGACGGCATAGTCGACGACAGGTGGATGGTGCATTTCAAGTTCATCCGCTATCACTCCGTATTCTACCTTCACGACTAGAAGCCTTTTGGAGCCAATCCCGTTGGAATCAAAGGCTTTATAAACTACTGACAAACAGTCTCTCGACATTTATCATCAAAATCGCTTCTCGACACGTCCATTCTTCATGCATACGGACTTATATAGCCCTTGGTTGGTAGAAGATTTATCTTGCTCGAAATAGTTGGAGTAATTTCAGCTGAGCTGAGCTTGTTATCAGGGTACATAACTCACCAAAAACCATAGATTGGTCACAGTTAAATCCAAGACCAACGAGCTTCTAACTTATTATTGTTCCAACTTGCATTGTTGACCTCTCTGAAGACTCAATTCTAAAGATCCAAAAGCACTCTTACCCTACTTGCGTCTAAAGCAATGAGTCAATATAATTCACTGCACTAGAGCCCTTGGCGTTTTTAATTTTCCTTTATGACTACAATTTCTCTTAAAGAGTCCATCAAGGGTTTATTTACTTCTTATTCAGTGTACGCCATAGCACATGTGTTCAAAATGTTCTTTATTTATATTTAAGTTTACGTTGAAAACCATAAATAATAATAGAAATGTGTTTAAAATGTTTGTTCAAACCTTAAGTACAATAAATTCGTGTGTTCTTCAGCCCAATAGACGCTAATGCTTGTTCTATTACCTTACACTGTATACGAAGGTTTCATTTGATAAGTATTACAAGTTCACTAGCGTTATGTGTTCGCATTTATTCCATTCTATTCCATTTCACCAAACATCCTATTCCCAGCGATGCATTAAGTTAAACCAAAACACTGATGTTTCAAATATTTATGACTAAATCATTCCAACCACCGGTGGTTAGAACGACAAAATATTAAAACAAAAAAAAGCAAAACATTGAGCTTATAAAATAAATGAAATATTAGATAAAAGCTTTTGTTTAATGTTTAACAATAAATGAAGGAATATGTGTAAAAAAAAAAAAGAAGGAAAACTACTAAAATAATAGAAAACAAATGCATATGAACAAAATATATTTTATAAAATAAAATATTAAAATCTGCGTACTTGCATACATATGTATATCCAATTTATCATTTTACTAACAAAAACAAATCAAAATATTATTAAGAGCTTTTGCTCAGGGCACATTTGAGCACGGGGTTATACGGTTTTTCAAATTACAATTACAAAACGTAACGTCTTTAAGTTTAGTTATTGCAAATCACAAACGACACATCAAACAAATAAGGATTCTGTCCACAAATCTTTGCCCACACACGAATCATGAAAATTATACATATTGCATTCTATTATAATAAATATGCAAGTAATTCTGTAAGAGAATACTTTTTAATGAAATTACAATAAATGTTAGCAAATGATAAAAAGTAAACAAAAAAGTTATAATAAACACTCTGCCGCCCAAGTGTTGCAGGATTACTTTTAGTTGATTTCTTTTCTTTTTTGGAAAAAAAAAAACAAGAAAATAGTTAAATATTCGAAATGTCTGTTGTTATCTGTAACCCAAAAAACAAAAACTATTCGGAATTGATACAAATCTGTAATAAAAGCACGATGTGAGAAAATAAGAAGTTTCTTTTGTTTTATTCAGTCTCTGCAAACCGTAGGTGCATACAACGTTGTTTATTATCAAATACCTACGAGCTCTATTTGACACGGAAGGCAATATCTTCAATAAATCTCTCCAGCTGATGGGATACGCAGACGACATCGGCAGCATCGGTCGCTCCCAGCGCGCCGCTATAGAAGCTTTCACGGCAATTGAAGAAAAGGCGAAACGAGTTGGCGTTGAAGTGAATGAGGACAAAACCAAGTACCTGTTGTCAACAAACAAAGACGCATCGGTCCAGCGTCTAGGACAAAACTTCACTGTTGGCCGTGGCTACCTCGGAGTAAATATCAACTCCACGAACGACACCCTAGTGGAGATTCGACGAAGACTTACCCTAGGAAACCGCTTCTACTTCGGTTTGGCATAACAAATGGGTTGAAAACTCCCATCTCGGAAGACGAAATGTATGCTCTACAAAACATTAATCCTGCCAGTTCTGCTATATGGAGCCGAGTGCTGGACGATAAGCTGGAAAGCAGAGTACAATTTGGGCACTTTCAAAAGAAAAATTCTTCGTAGAATTTTCGGTCCCGTATGCGAGGAGGGCGAATGGAGGAGAAGATATAACCGCGAACTCTATGAGCTGTACCAAGATGTGGAAGTTTAAAAAGCCAAAATACGCCGACTACACTGGCTCGGCCACATCGACGGAATGGACAATAACGCACCAGCAAAGAGGATCTTCGACCCACAGCCCCCAGGTTCGAGACGAGAAGGAAGACCGAACCTTCGTTTTAAAGACCAAGCTATCGCGGATGCCAAAGCGTTTGGTCTGGACAACTGGAAGTAGCGTGCCCGGGATCGAATTTTGATTTTTCGAAGTTTAGTCTGCAATCACAAGAGACCGCCAACATTTTTGCCGAACGCTAATACCAAAATCACTTAATGACTCCTATATCTCTTGCATCAAGTTTCGAAGACCAGTAGCTCTGCCAACATGCGATGTCACTGGGTTTCACTCGACCACCACGAAGAAACCTTTGATTTAATGAGGAATACAGACAGTCACATGTAGCTAAACATACAAAGGCATACAAAGCGGCGCTGCAAAGAAGGACGATTGCTGCTCATGAACTCAATGAACAGAAGAGACGGGAAGAACTTCGACATCATCGAGCGAAGAAAAAAAGCATGAGAGCCACGCGATCGAATATATTGAAAGACTGTACGCCAGACATAATGTGTGGAAATTGTACCAACAGATGAATAGAACGTGTCAAGGCAACAAGAACCGTACCGTAGAGATGAAGAAGAAAACCTCGCAGTGGAGTCACAGTCGGTGCTGAGAAAAACTTATTCTGCAGATTAAAGAACGGAGACGAAGGCCAACATTCCGCTGTCGAACAGTATGAACCATTTAATCCACATGATGAAATCCAAAACCTCCGTCCACCTGACCAAAACGAAGTGAGGATAGCAATATCCAAGCTTAAATCCAACGAAGCTTCTAGACAGCAGTAGAGGTAAATCTTTTTCTCGTGTAGAAGCTGGTTCGCGAACCAATCGCTGTTGGCGAAAAATTTCGATTTTTTCGTGTTATTTGGCTTCGATGTTCGCCATGTAGGGCCATGTTCGCGAGCAAGCCTCATTTGTGCTGCGAACGCCCCCGAGTTCATATCGTGGATATGACCACTTGCGCTTCTTTATCGCACATGTTCACGGTATGAGGAATCATCACGAAATGAATTCTCGCCAAATGTGGTCGTCGTGTAGGGGATAACGCAAACGAGCAGGTTCGGCGACCTTAACTGGAAAAGCTTGTTGGTTAAAGGTCAGGTTTACCATGAACTATGGTAAATAAGTAAGTATAAGTTCGGTCTGGAATGCAGGCCGCCCTAAAAAAAGATTCGTAAACAGTTTCATTTTCCTGAGGAGGTTTGGCTATTTTTTCGGAATACGCCACGTATTTCATGCAGTTATCTTCCTTTAAATCAATTGAAACGCTGATAGCATAGCGTTTTATACTGTCTGCACAGAGAATCGGAAGCGAAAGTTTAGTAAGTAACTTAGTGTTGAAGACAGATTCAAAAATGACAACCGATAATCTGACAAAATTAATTGTGTGATGTTTATTTTCGCATAAAGATCGAATATGGGCTTTGTTAACAGAACATTGCTCAAAGTCTCCATTGCCCGACATCCCATCTCCGATTATAAATGGGAACACTTATCACGGGTAAACTTTAGCTCTGGTGTTACTCCAATCAAAATGGCTTTCGATGTTCATCAATCGGGAGCAACTGACCCTAGTCTACCGCCTTTGATTATCATGCACGGTCTATTGGGTTCAAGAAGCAACTTCAGGACCATATGCAAAAACCTTGAAAGTAAAACAAAAAGAAAGGTGAGAACATACATATATTTGTGGGTAAAATTCTAATGCAAACAAAAAGATCTATAATGTCGATGCTAGAAACCATGGTGACAGTCCACATGATTCTGGACACAGTTTGGCACACATGTCCGCTGATATAGCCTACCTAATGGAAGCGGAAAAACTCAAACGTGTATCGGTTCTGGGCCACAGCATGGGAGGTAGAACAATGATGTATTTTGTTTTAAACTACGTAAGTACAGGTTGATTGGAATCACCATCTTTTCACCCTCGTTCTACCTATAGCCCCTGTTAATTGAAAAGGCAATCATAGTGGACATATCGCCAGTTTCGTTTCCATCAAAACGCGAGGAGATGGATGCCATTTACAAAGCCATGAAATCCTTAAAAATTCCAGCAAGCATGCCCATGGGAAATGGTCGAGCAGCTGCTGAACAGCATTTAATCAAAGCGATAGGAGACAAGGAAGGTGTTCAGTTTCTTCTCATGAATTTGAAGAAACTGAAAACTGGAGAGTATAACATTTGGACTTAACGTTATGTACATATATTTGAAAAGTTTTTTTCTTAGGTTTGTCTGGCGTGCAAATATTACTACATTGTATGAAAGCTTTTCGGAGTTCCAAACTAGTCACCATTTCACCGAAAAACCCCCATTCTCTGGACCGGTCTTGTTCATCGCTGGAAAGAAATCGAAATTCTTGGAGTAATTAATATGCCAGTAATTAAGTGAAATATTAATCGAATGATTCACCTTATAGTCCGAATGATTGGCCGAAAATCAAACAAATATTCCCAAATGCTAAGTTAACGTGGATAGATTCTGGACATTTGATTCATTTTATTCAGCCGGCTATGTTCATGGAGGTCGTTGCTAATTTTTTGAACAGTTGAGGAAAGTTTTCCCAAGGAGATAGCGGATCGTCCTTTGTATTACTCTGCAATCGCATATTTTGTTTTATGAAAATTGTCTATTGACTGCTTGTATAAAAAATAAAGTGCACGACTGCAATTGTGGAGTTTACAAACTTTTCAGAATTCAAATTCAAGTTTCGTTCTTATGAGTGAGGGTGGCAGTTTGTTTCAAAGGTGTCTGCTGGTCCGCAATAGACAAAGAGCGGTACGAGATCACCGTCTGATGATAGTTACTTTCCAACAATGCGCTGCTTCAGCTTGAAGATCCTAATACCACAAAGGAATGTTTAGGACAGTGTCACGAAAGAAAGGACAAAAGTGTGGAAGCTCATTGCCTGCCACCATCCAAACCATCGATGTGCTGCGATGTGCATGGGTCTTGTATACCTTAGTTTGACTTAAATGTTGTTTCTCTATCTAAAGAAGGTTTCCGATTGTTTACTTTCTACTCCCGGACGATCTAACTCTACCTCTATCCGAAACAGTGTTCTGCCTGGCACTGTTTCCGATGACTTCCCACTCACTTCAGAGACAAAACAGCACTATATTCTCTTTACCGCATTAAACTTAACTTGTTTATTTGTTATTAACTCTTTAAAAAATCAGTAACAAGCTCCATGAATTTCACTGGCTGAGTAAGATGAACCAAATGTCCAGAATCAACCCACTTTAACTCAGCATTTGGAAAGATTTCCTTGATTTTCGGCCAATCATCAGGACTGTAACGTAAGTTATTCTATTAAATTATAAATAAATTATAAAATTTCGAATACTTGACAAATTTTGACCTCTTTCCAGCAATGAATAATACCGGCCCTGGGAATGGCGGCATTTCGGAAAAATTTGGACTAATGTGAAACTGCATAATGGTTTCCCGAAGTGCAGCGATATTTGCTCGCCATCCGAATCTAGGGGAAGGCTTTAAAAACTGAGATCAAGAATATATGAATCATGGTCAAACCCTCCAGTTTTGAGTTTCTTTAAGCTCAGCACGAGAAATTGAACGGTCTTCTTGTCTTTTATAGATTTCAACAGCTGACTTTCTGCAGCTGCTCGAGCTTGCGCGATGGACAGGTTTGGGGGAATACTTATGTTATTCATTGCATCGTAAACGGCGTCCATGTCCTCAACTTTTCTAGACATCGACATTGGCGATAGATCCACAATGATTGCCTTTTCCACTAACTGTGGCTGCAGATAGACGGAATGAAGGAGCATTCAATGGCAATAAACCGGTGTCTACTTACGTTGGTCAGTGTAAAGTAAATCATTGTTCTACCTCCCATGCTGTGGCCCAGAACCGATGCGCGTTTGAGATTTTCTTCTTGCATTAGAAAAGCTATATCAGCGGACATATGCGCAGGACTGTGTGCAGAGTCATGTGGACTATCACCGTGGTTTCTAGCATCTACGTTATAGATCTATTCGTTTACTTGAGGAAACTCCCCATGAGATAATTCACCAATTTAGTTACCTTTCGTTTTGTTTTGCTTTCTAGTCCTTTGCATATGGTCCTGAAGTTGTTCCTCGAACCTAAGAGACCGTGCATGATGATCAAAGGCGGTAAACTAGGGTCAGTTGCATCGGATTGAAAAGCATCGAAAGCCATTTTGATTGGAGTGACCGTAGAGCTAAACTTTACCCGGGCTATTACTTCTCCTTTGGGTTTTATGGCGAGATTACGAAAAACAGAAGCCCGGCGCAATGTTCTGGTTATAACAGACATTTTCGAAAAAACATTACAAAAATAATTTTGTCAAACTACGAACTGCCATTTTTTAAACCAGCTTTGGATCTATCAGAAACTAAAGTGACTTTCTGGAGTGTGGAAGTAGAAGCTCCCAAGTTTAAAATATATTCGTTTGTATGATTCCAGGCTATAAAAGAGATGGTTCGGTACAGATTTGTATCCAAATATGAGCAGAAAAAAAAAGATGGTCTAACAAAAGGCTTCCCAAACGTCTAGTTCATGCAGAATAGAAACAGGATCGGGAAGTGTATACTATACCTATGAGGGGTACCAAGTATATTACTTATGACAACTGCTAAACAAGGAAGTTTCAATACTTTAGAACTCTTGTGTAGGTTCTTTATTTTCCATACAAAACCGAAAACCCATATTTTAAACATTCCAATTGCGCTTTATTCCAAATAATTGCAGTTGAATATAAACTGCCGTCGAAAAGGGTACGCTTAGCCGCTATGTTTACTCGACTTACTCTTGCAGACAGCCAAGAATCTATTTTAAAAATTCGACAACAAGTTTAAGGAATTCCACTGGTTGATCGAAATGAATCCAATGACCACCGTCTAACCATTTTAACTCTGCGTTAGGAAAGAGTTTCTTAATTTTCGGCCAATCTTTGGGACTGCAAATAGAATTATTTTAGGAGCGATAGGATAATTTTGTTGTTTTAGTTACGTACTTCAAAAAAACTGACTCCCTTCCCGCAATAAACAACACCGGTCCATCATATGGCTTCATATCGTCAAAAAACTGGCTAACACGAAAATGTTTGATACTCTCACCCAGCCCGTGAACATTTGGACGCCATACGAACCTTAAGAAAAACTTTTAAGAATGACTAATGACTTCAAATACTTTAATATATGGTCATACTCTCCATCAGGCCTCTTCACTAAGTTCAGCACGATGAATTTAATGGACTCCTTGTCAGAAACAGATTTGAGTAACTCGCGCACAGCAACTTTTCGACCTTCTTCCTCTGACAGCTTTGATGAAATACTTATGTTTTGAATGCCAACAAAAATGTCCTGCATAGTCTTAAAATTTCTCGGAACCGATATTGGTGATACATCCACGATAATGGCCTTCTCAACCATTTCTGGCTGCCGGGTGATATAAAGAAGTGAATATGCCTAATGAAAAATCAAAACAGCACTTACGTAGGTCAATGCAAAGAACATCATTGTTCTTCCTCCCATGCTGTGGCCCATAACTGCAACGCGTTTAATACCCTCCTCCTCCATTAGGTAGGCTATATCTGCGGCCATGTCCGCTGAGCTGTGTGCAGAAATGTGTGGACTATCACCATGATTTCGTGCATCTAGATTGTAGACCTTTACACGATTCTTTTAGAGTCAAAGTCATGCTGATTATACATAATATCCTTACCGTTCGTCTTGATTTCTCTTCCAGCTCTTCACATATGTTTCTTAAGTTATGACTCGAATCTAAAAGTCCATGCATGACCATTAACGGTGACTTATTTAAAATGGTTTCGTCTGTTTTAAAAATTTGTGCAGCCATTTTTATGGGAGTCCTCTTATTGGAGCTAACATTGACGCGTGGCACTAGTATGGGTTGAAAACTAGAAATCCAGCGGAGCGTTCTAAATACATTTGGCATGATGAAAAAATTTAAAGAAGCTGTCATTATAATTTGCTGGCTTTTCCTGTATTAAAAAAAATATACAAAAGTGTATCTATTTGTAGTCAGTAGAGTTCTGGACTTTGTTGTATGTAAATGTTGCCCATAGCGGACCTAAAATCGATCCAAAGGTGGCAGGTGTAAAATTAAAATCCCCAAGCTTTTCTGGCCACACTGTAGATTGTTCCTTTCTAGATTTCCATAAACTTGACCAAGATCTCGCCTAAGCTGATGCGCACAAGTTGTGCTTTAAGTGAATATCTATGCTGCAGGTAATATACCTATTAGAGGTGATAGTGAAAAGACCTATATATGTCGATGAATACCCAAAGTGCGGCGTCAAAATTTAGTTCGATTTTATTGCTTTATGTGAAACCCGTTTAACTAATGCGATAAACAATTGTGAATTCGATATGAAAATTATATAATTTTACTAGATGCGATAGTATATCGAGGCATACCGGTATTTAAACAAGGAGCACCATTATGAAATATTAGATATGAAAGCTGAAAACACGGATTATTGGTTCCATTCTGTGAATTTGGGATGAAACCTTTATTATGACTAGGTCCCATGGAGTGTCTAAAGCAGGATTTTGTGAAAAATTTAGTCTATCTATCTCTTGAGTTACGCATATATATCGTAACAAGACCGTACGTGTTCCAGACTCACCGATCGATTGTTTAGACGCTTCACACGAAACACATCTATATGTCTATGGTTGGTAAGGCTTTCGAAAAAGAGCTTCCTCCCCTTTTCGTACGTGCACAGACCCAATCTACTGCCTACACATAGAAATCGTCAGCAATAACTTGGATACTTACAATTTTGCCTTCGACCCTTTGTGTCCTCTCTCCACACACTTTGACCCCAATAGGGTGAAATGATGGACATCCTTTACTTTCTGTAGAGTGGGATTAAGGATCAACATTTATCAGTATTTAATCTGGTCCTCATTTCCTTTGACTGGTCTGCCAGATGCAGACTCCATGCTCCTGCATGTTTACGTGGCTAAAACACCCCCAACCCTGCCTGATTCCAGCCGGTCAAGGCATACCTTCGCAGAGGCATGTCTTCTCCTTCTTATGGTCCAGGGTTGTCTTCTTGGACTCGCGGCGTTTCATTTTTTCGCCGTAGTTCTTGCATAATGGTTGCACTGGTGTTGTTGGCGATGTCCCATGTTTCCCTCGTTGATTGCGAGCAGGTTTCTTACTGATTGTCTGGTTCCTCCAATATTCAACATTAACCTGGATATTGCGCCCACTGCCCGGCTTGCTTTCGCGCTTGTGTAAGCTGTTCTCGTCTATTTGTCGACGATTATTGGTTAGAAGTGCAGTTGATTTCAAATATCATTGTCAGAAAGTATTTCAACATAATTTTGTACATGTCTTCTAACTCCGTGGTCCTCTACAGTTCTTGTTCTCCTGTTAGCCTGGGCGGTAGGTCGCTCAGCAGATGATGAATAGTTTATTTGCCTCTAAAACTAGTTGTAATGTATTCCGAGACGAACCGTGCCGGAGATCAGTGAGTGCATCTTTATGAGGAAACCTAAGTAAAAAATTGGTCCAGTAAATGTTGGCTTATATGATACCCGCGTTATCATTCCCCAGTACCTAGTATAAGGTAATTTTATTGGTTATTGGTTAATTACCGACCACCTAAACGACTACCTGACGGTCGACGCATACAGTAACAACACTTCCGACAAGAGTGCATTCGAAGTTGGTTTTGGTACCTTTTGCGACTGCTGTAACGTCGGCTAGAAAAATAATGCAGCGATCGACAACTATGTTTTCGCAGTAAACTCCAGCCTGCTTATCGACTTCCATTTTGGAATCGTCAGCGCAGTGTAGCTGTTCTCTTTCTTTAGTCACTCATCGATTCACTTAATTAGTCTGCCTGTTTGTAGCCTTCCATCGACGGAAGGATGTGAGCAGAATCCTAACTGTATTGGTTAAGTTGGGGCGATTACCTAGAAGAATGATGAAAATAAATTAACTGTCTGACATGAACCAACTTGCCACTGAAATTGACGATAGATGAATGGTATCTAAATAGATTTCAAAACGTGTGAATATAACCAGTTCAGGTATAAGATAATAACGCCCTAGCTGGTCTCCTCTAGACAGATGGCAGACTCAATTTTAAGCAGTGAACAATACAAGTATATACATATTCATTGGAGGATCACTCTTTTTATTTTCCCTACAAAATATTCTACATTTTGTTTTCTTCAGTTACGCTAAATTCGAATAGACTGCCGGCAAAAGGCTGCGCAGTGATGAGATACAGCAGTTATTCCCCATCAATACCCAACCCTGTTTACGGACATTCTTTAGTCACTTAACTTAAGTGACCGCAGTTTCTTTAGCATATTGTAGCTAACGTTTCAGAAAATCAGCAACAAGTCGCACGAAAGTCGCGGGGTCCTCGAAATGAACCAAATGACCGGTATCAACCCACGTCAGTTCAGCATTAGGAAATATTTCCTTGATTTTCGGCCAATCACTGGTACTGCAAATCAAAACATTTCAATTACATTTCAGCAATTAACATACAGTTTAGTTACTTTACGAAACCTGAGTGCTCGGAAGCAATGAATAACACCGGCTTAGTAAAGGGCGGCTGCTCGGAAAAATACTGAGTCGCACGATACTGCATAAAGTTTTCATGTAGTACTTCGATATTCGCCCGCCACACAAACCTAGAGTGAAGCATTTCAAGCAGAATTATTTAAATACTAACTGTTCAGTCATACCGTCCGTCTGGTTCTTTCTTTAAGTTCAGCATAATAAAGTCAATTGTTTCCTTATCACTAATAGCATCCTTTAATTGCTTTGCCACAACTTGTCGGCCTTCTGCCATGGAGAGACTTGATGAAACGTCGATATTTTTCATTGCAAAGAATATATCCTCCATATCTCCGAAGTTTGTTGGAATAGAAACCGGTGATATGTCCACAACGATGACTTTCTCAACCAAATCCGGCTAAAGGACGACGAAAACGATGTAATACAAGGTCAACCACAATCAAATTGAACTCACGTATCTTAAAGCAAAATACATCATACTCCTGCCTCCCATGCTGTGACCAAGAACTGCGGCCGTTTTAATGTTTTCCTCCTGTAATAGGTGGGCTACGTCTGCGGCCATGTGCTTTGATGTGTGCTCACGACTATGTGGACTTTCACCGTGGTTCCTAGCATCTACGCTAATAACCTTCCAAATGGCTATAGCGATTTCGGTTCAATTTTGAGAAGAATTCTTACCTTTCTCCTAGATTTTTGCTCCACAGCTTTGCTAATACCTCTCCAGTTTTGCTTCGATCCGAATAGACCGTGCATAATGACCAAAGGTGGTGCACTGTGATCTGTTGAGGCCGAAACAAAAACGTTTTTGGACAGTTTTACGGGCTTGATGTCGGAATTTTTGTTCGTAGTCTTGGAGCTAAAGCTAGCACGCGGCACCGAAAACAATTCATTTCGTATGGCAGTTGTCCTGAGGCTTAGAATCGTCTTCAACGTTTTGCTAAAAAATTTCATGACTTATTTTTTTCGTTCCCTCAACAAATACGCAACCAAAAAAAAAAAGTTTTAAAGAATTCGAGCTGTCATTCTTATCAGCTGTAGAGTCAGTGGCGTCATTTGAATTTAAAAAGGTTGGAGTTTTGACTAAAAAAGCTAAGTGTTGGATCTGAGATAAGGGTGGTAGATTCAAAATTCCAATGAGAGTAACATAACGGATTAGTACACATGTATCTTAGGACGAGGTGGACCTTTGGCTATCGATATCCGTTAATTTTGTAAAGATTCCTCATCAGTTTGGTCTGTTAGTGATTGCATTTCAGATTTGCTTCTAGTTGCTCTTCTAGTATGCTTTCTGAATTCAGGCTGAACCATGGTGATTCCCCTTCCCTGCTATTGGTAGTTAAGGCATATTTGTGTTTGTTTTATTAGTTTCTCGGGAAAGACGTTGTATTCATCGAGATACTGATAGATGACTGTTGATTCTACTCTGGAACTGTCGCAGATATAACGGACTTGCGTTATATTGCGAACGATAGGTGGACCACACTCCCGCTCTGCTGCGTTTTGAGTGTTGTTTGGGCCCAATACAACTAGAAAAGAACCAGAGAGCTTCTGTCTCTCAATACACAGACCTTACAGGCCCACAATCCATTGGCGCCACACTAAGGTGCGGGAAAACATTTTTCGACCAGCCCTCCGAACTCCGGTGAACATGCCCCCTAAAACCACCTTAAAATTCATAACGAAAACAGGTTGGTTCAGTAACGAGTAAATATCCTGTTTTCGAGTGAGACTGCTCTCTCCTGATGGTTGTTGCAGTCACCCCTTAACCTAACCTAACCTAACCTAACCTAACCTAGGAATCTTTTTATAGAGACGTTTAAACATCAGTTGCCTTTTGATTGCTCGTCCAGTGGCTATCGATCATTCCATTGAGGTCTTTAGAATTTATGTACATACTTATGGAGTAGTACCACCGATCCATCTAATTACATTCTCCAAGTGAGGTCTAACGATATTATGGAATACAGCTTGGTGGAGCTTGGAAATTGATAATTAGTGACTATTATGTTAGAAAGGACTCTCCTTTAATTCTCTTCTCTAATTCTTCCTTTTATTTTCCACCAGCTGCTCCTGTGATGTAGAAAATAACTCCCGCGATGAGAGAATACTTATGAGTTGTTATCTATCGCTTTTGTCTACGAAACCTACTGAAATGGATACCTAATCCAAGAAAGGAAGTGCAACCCTTTCCTACTTTATGACACAGAAGCATGGACGTTAAAAACAAGGATGTTTACAAAGCGTTAAATACCCTTGGAGGAGAAGTTTTAACAGCGGACTCCACGAGCTATGCAAAGACATCGACCTAAGATGGTCAGGACATCTAAAGCGAATGGAGCTACCATTTTCTCTTGGGTAAGAACATAGTGGGCTTCGTTGGTGGATCCTGTGATAAATGTGCACGTGTGTTCTTCAGAAAATTGTTAAAAAAAGTATGAGAATCGAGTCATTTCTGTCGACACTGGATTGGGTACTATCCGCTCATAGTGTCGATGCTACGATATGTCATATATTATACGTAATGAGGTACGACAAGGATTCAGCAGCAGTCTAGAACTAAAAGAGCACAACGAGCATGACAATGTTCAAGAGCATAACCGAAGGTTCTTTGATTCCGACCCGAAAGTTCAACGCAGTAGAGGTAAACCTCGCCTTAGGTGAGGCGTACAATCGAAGAGGACCTCAGTCAAGATGGAATGCGGACCTGGAAGCAGTTAGCCAAAGTAACGTGGCATGACACCCTATTCTTTTATCTAAAGACATTGTATTTAGTTTTCAATGTCGTTTCATTCTCAATTTGGTGGGAATCCCAAAACTAAACACTGTAATGTACAGAGCTCTCTTAGACACGCAAAGAAAATCTTTCATCTCCAGCAGCTTTGACTAGATCGGCATAACGTGGTAAAGATAATTTTGTGCTATCTATCCCTGTCATCATCTCATCAGAGTTTAATGAGATCACACATAGCATAAACTAGCCCGCATCTGACGCGAAATTACCACCACGACTTCCCTTGCAGTTTTTAAAATGATTATGGCAACTTGGCCCAACATAAATCAATGTGGAACTGCTTCATCATGTCCATAAGAGAGACAGGAGGGAGTTTAAAGCAGCCTTCCGGATAATCCATTACCCTTCTATCTAGAGATTGCATCTTTGAGACAACAGTGTAGCGTTCCAAAAACCATGAGCAGAGTGTTCGTCGAACTCTGAGGAACCAGCCTGTCCCTGTACAGTTGGCAGCTTGCTAATCGTTTTGTTCTCGGACCTATGTACATCGAATCTTCTAAAGAAGTAGGTATCTTTCTAACGACTCTAGCGTCTTGTTTCTGGCAAATGAGCAAACAACAAATGCCTGACAAACATCCGGAAATGTACATAAACGCCTTAGAAAAATGGCACTTTGAACAGATACTTGTTGGTAATAGGTTTGAAACAAAGATCTATTTACCGGGGAACAATGTGAATCCATTTATTTATTCTTCAGAATGTGAAATGCCAATACAATATATTTTTTAAGACGCCCAATGTTTTCCCCACAAAATACTCTAGGATTTGTTTTTTTTTAAACTTCAATTCAGATACAATCAATTTTAAATGGACTGGTGGAGAAAAAGCTGCGCAATGATGGAGTAAAATCCTACATAAAAGCACACCGATTCCCCATCAATGCTCAACTTTGTCCATAGGCATTGCTTGGCAGCTGTACTTAGTTCTGTATCAACATATGTTGGCGAAGAAATCGGTAGCCAGATTTCATCAAGTCGGCGGGCATATTTTGGACAAGAATTCGGTAACTACACTCATCAATTCTCCGGGCTCATTGTAATGAACAAAATGACCAGTATCCAGCCATTTAACCTTAGCGTTAGGGAATAGTTTCTTGATGCGGGGCCAATCAGCAGGGCTTAGCAATGAAAAATATTACAATTAGCTTAACATAAAGGTACAATACGATTCGGTTTACTTGAAGTAATTTGAATTCTCCGCTGCTATGAATAGTACCGGTCCAAAGAATGGCGGGAATTTGCTAAGGCCCTGGGTTTTACGGAAGGTCATAAAGTTGTTGTGAATCGCTTCGACATTTGGACGCCACACAAACCTAGATTAACGTTTTAAATGCTTAATGCCTAAAGTATTAGATTCTCTTATACCGTCCATCATCTTTCTTCTTTAAGTTCCGTAGGAGGTGATCAATTGTTTCCTCGTCGCGAGTAGCATCCATTAATAGGTTTGCGACAACACGTTTGCCCTCTTTGAGGTTTAGACACTTTGGAACTTCTATATTTTTCATTAGAAAGAAAATATGTTCCATCTGTTCGAAGTTATTGGGAATAGAAATCGGTGATACGTCCACAATGATTGCCTTCTCGACTAAGTGCGGCTGTAGAATGGAACATAGAAACAATAAAATGTTGAAAACAAATTGAGCGGTACCCACGTGTTGCATAGCAAAGTACATCATGGCCCTGCCTCCCATGCTGTAGCCCATAAGGGACACGCGATCAATATCCTCCTCATTAATCATGTAGGCTAAATCTGCGGCTATGTGCGCTGATGTATGATCAGGGTGATGGGGGCTGTCACCGTGGTTCCTAGCGTCTAGATTGATAATCTAAAAGTTTTGTGGTTAGTTATTGGAGGAAAGAAAATAACGAACAGAACCCTTTACCTTTCTCTTAGTTGTGGCTTCCAATCTTTTGCCTATTTTCCACCAGTTCTGTTTCGATCCGAGTAGCCCGTGCATTATGACCAAAGGGGGTGCTTGGGGATTGGTAAAAGTCGAATCGAAAACCGTTTTCGACATTTTTACGGGTTTAATTTTGCTGGCAAAGTTTGCCTGTGGAACCAACAACAATTCATTTGGTATGCCAGTTTTTCTAACGGTTAAAACGGTCTTCAATGTTTTACTTAAAATTTTCATAATTTTTTTCTTATTTTTTTTTTTATTTTTGAAACACAACCGTACCCCAAAGAAAAAAAATTGATACTACCGGATGCTAGTTTTGATAATTTTAGAAATGTCAGTTGAGTGAGGTGAATATAGTCAACGGAGGAAGTATGTACAGTTAGTTAGTTCATGTTCCTTGGTTTGTGCAGAGGGTAAATAATATCCCCAGGACGAAAAATGGCTTGTTAGTTAGTCAAACAAGGGGTTTGTGCTGAAGCGTAGACTCTTTAAAATCGAGTTCCAAGCCAGGTTCGAATTATATTCCTTCCCGCTTGGGTTGACAGGTTTTGGAACAATGACATCGACCTAGTTTGTCTGGATATGGGTCGTTTGAAAGGACTAGGAGATAGATAGACACCCCCAGTCCGAACTGGCGATATTTTCGTGCAGAGAAAGTCCTCTATAATGCTTAACTGGAACAATTCCCTGGGAAGAGAGGTTATCTCGGTAAGTGTGTTCCCCAAAGGAAGCAAATACTCAGCATTCTTACAATTTGACTTTATTTCTTGCAAAACATTTTTGTAGCTCAATTTGTGCTCAAACTCAAGAATTCCAGCAAAATGATACAAGACTGCTCTACCACATTACCGACTCCAGACAGTTGTTGTATGTGACATGTGTACATCTTAGCAAGCTGTCACTGACCAGCTGTTTTTGACAGTTGCAACCCTGTCACTCAAAACAATTTTGAGAGAAAACAAACAAAAGTGTTTTTTTTTTTAATAAAGTTTTAATTTATTTCACTAAAATGGCCAATGATCGTGAAGTCCTTCGAATTGTCTGGGAGGGACAGATCCCAGTATGTTTTCAAGCAGATTCCGACGAAATAGCAGGTCTACAACAACCAAATCAGTTTTATTTGATGGTATCTCGCCTGAGCTACCTTCCACTGGTCACTGACAAAGTATGTTTTTTTTTATTTAATCACAATCGTCAGCTTAGATTTTCTGTTTTATCCAAATGTTAAGGTGAAGAAATACTTCAATCGATATATTGCAAACGATCAGCAAGATGGGAATGTGTGGTTCGACTATAATGGGATTCCTTTGAAGTTGCACTATCCAATAGGTAAGGTGGATACTCCTCCTCCAAAATGTCTTATTAGAATGGATCAATCACAATTCACTTTTTCTCTCACAGGGGTATTATATGACTTACACCATTCCGACGACGATGAACTGCCTTGGAATTTGACAATCCATTTCTCCAAATTTCCCGAAGACGTCTTGGTGAAGTTCGCAACAAAGTAGGATAAATTTTCTATCTACTTATATTCGGTTTAGTAATGTGTATTCTTTATTTAGAGATATTTTGGAAGCGCATTTCATGTCGTGCTTGAAAGAAGCTGATGTTTTAAAACACCGAGGTCAAGTCATCTCAGCCATGCAGAAAAAGGACCATAATCAGCTCTGGTTGGGACTCGTTAATGGTACTTAGTCAAGGAGAATCATCAGTTAAAGGCTTAACTAACTCTGTTTTTGATTGCAGATAAATTTGATCAATTTTGGGCTGTTAACAGACGATTAATGGAAGCTACGGGTGACCATGAGTCTTTTAAACACATTCCTGTAAGGTTTTATAATGAGGTGAGTTTAATACGATTGACTAGAATCCTTAAAAGAAGGAGGTAATACATACATATCCTATACAATGTATATAGTACACACAGGTCGTGAAACAGACTCCCAGATGTTCTGTCATTTCCATCCGTCGTATCAACAAGTGCAGCTACTGTGGATCGTTCTGGTGAATATAGATTGCTGCCGTTGATATTTGAAAGCCAGAGTTTGGCTCTGTTGCCGAGAATCTCTTCATTCGGCATCGAATAATCTCTTCATTCAACTTGCTTTACGCGGTTGCAGGTCTACTATCCATCTAGCGTAGGCAACAGAGTGAAATTGAATATTCCGTCTAAACAAACCCATTGGCGTGGTCAATGAATGTATGAAAAACTTGCCATCCTAGGTATGTGTCTGAATTGTCAGTCTTAAGAGATGCACGTTACATAAGGTGTATATCAATTTCCTGCTGGAGTATAGCGCCTATTCCGTTCGGTGTACGTATACCCACTTTGCACGTAAGATGCCAATGTACCACTCGTGCATTCAGTACAATAGTCGAAAGACTGCCTGGAATAGCGCAGTTTTTTGTTTCATATGAAAATAGCCAGTTGCTTTCCGTCCCTATATATTTATATATAGATACTTTTCAACATCTGTCACTTCTCGAATCCTCATCAATATATCCTGGAGCCTACCTCCAGTAGTACCGTCAAGTATAGAAGATTCCTTCTTGAAACGTAGAGCACGTATGTAGAGTGCTATACAATGTTCTCTGTAATAATTGTGTCTTTCCGCATTTGTTAAGATACATAGGTAAAGCAAATGAACACTTCAGTAGATAGTCCAATATTTCTAAATTGTCGTGGTGGAGTTGAGTTGGACCTGAGCGTGCTAAATCGCACGCGAAAGTTCGAAGAAGATGCCACGTAATCGTTGAGTGATACAGTCCTCAAGAGATGACAGGATCAAAAGACATTAAAATTTCACATTGACTTGCACATGTCTAGCCAACACATTTATATATTTGCCATGAAAGTTATGCAGCTGTATAAAAACTCTGATCTGAAACTAAAAAACTAAAAAAACTGCATCTTCTCCCATTGAACGTTGTCGACAATTGTGGAGGTTCCTGTCCACGTAAGCAGGCTATCTGAGAGGAGGTTTGGAGCTTCGATTTACATGTCACAACCATCTAAGTCGTTGTATTTGAACTCTTCAAAGCATTCAGAACTAATATTTTCTTTTCTCTGTCCAGCAAAGAGCATAGTCTCGAATGAGTTGCCTTACCCCAAAGAAAAATCCATTGTCATTGTTTGAATTGATAGGAAGACAAGTAGCTCACCATTATATTCGTCCAGGGTGAGGTTCTGCCCGAAACATCGGTGTTGTATATCCTTTTTTTTTTTGAAAGGATGTTGTAAGGTTCACTACAGCAGATACGATCTTATAGGCGACACACGTTGAGTCGTGTCTTTTTTTTTGAGGATCCATTCATCGGGCTTTCTTTAGCCGGTCATATCTCCCCAGTCAGCGCACCAAGTCTCGCAGCTTCATTGGGTTTTTGATAAATATTTTTGGTTAAAGGAAATTTTAAATCAGATTGTTTTAATCTCGTCTAGGTCGGACGAACGGAAATTTTAAATCAGATGGAGATGAATGTTCAGTTGGCAGGAGTAGTTCTTTCCTGGTTCGTCCATGCTAGGGTTCTGCATCCATAGCCTTGACATGTTCATTTATCCTCTTCCCAATGTCAAGCCTGCCATGGTATCCTCTTTATTTGCTAGATCACACATTTCTCATACTCCGTCTCTTTCCTGTTTTCCGTTACTCGTAAAGTTCGCGAGTAACACTGGTCCTTTTACACAGGCCAGCTCTGTACACCTGTTGTTTTTCGGCATTAACTTCGCGGCATTCTTCATCGAACCACCATTGGAACGCTTGAGGGACACTAAGGGACACTCGATTGGACAAAATTACGTCGAAATTTCGGATAGTATTTTCCATATTTGTACTGTGGCTACAACAAGGTGGTTGTCCGGGTATCCAGTCGATGTTCACCCCTAACTATCTAGGACATTCATTATAATAGATGAGAGCAAGGTTCTTGGTAGGAAACTCGCAACAAATAGTATACTATATTAATTCTATGTGATTCTGGAATCCTATGTGCAATATAAAGTAAGTCATTTGGACCAAAAGTTGTCAGGAAGTTAATCATTTCTCGAGTGTATTACAGAAAAGGAACTCTTTGACCCTGCTACGTCAGCGGTACATTCTGTAAAAACGTGCAGAGATGTCTCATCACACAATAGACACAAATTATAGGTAAGGTCAAGTGGTAAGAGAAGTCCGTGGAGACTTCTTTTCAAAGGCAGTCGTGTCGTACGGTTAACAACGAACTGAAATTTATTGCGTAATAGTGCAGACATTTTTGGTACCTTTTCTGTTCAGATGTGTTTGGCCAGATGGCCTCGATTGGTTGTATGCTGCTGGGGTTTTCACAAAAGTCTAAGAAGTATTGACTCGACAAAAGGGTTTAACCCCACTTAATGGACGGTACATCCGTTTATAGAGCTGTAAACCAGTGTATTATGATCAAGTTTTTCTCAGTTAGAACTTTTTTATCCAAAACTCTTCCTAACTAAATCGTTTTCAACAGGATTTGCGCAATAATTTGGCTCAAGCAGATCTTCTATTGTTTGGAATCAGTCTATCGCAGATGGACTTTACTGGTCGTAAGCAAGCAAGTTTCAAAGCATATCGATAGACTGGTACAGTCCCAGCAAAAATTAACTTTTCCAAGGATGATGTAGGTAATTCAAAATATTCATCTAATCGATATCTTGACGTACTTATGTATCTCACCGTGCGCAGTGTCCGCGTTCATTAAAAAACCTATCCGTATCTTCATCAAACACATGTCTCGCAGATATCTCTAATGAATCTTTGAATTGATAATTTAAAAACGATAATTTCGAAAAAAAAAGCGAAAAAAATTTGGCAAGTAATGCATGCATCAGTGAATGATAAAAGCAATCATTTATTGCGAAATAATGCTATTTTTATTTAAAAAAAAAAAAAAAAAGAAAAAAGCAAATGTTTACTTGTCGCATTGTTACTTGCACAGATCACCGAAACACCACCAATGGCATCACAGACTTGTGATGTACTTATGTATCTCTATGGTCTATTTGCGGGAAACAACTAAGATATTCTCCCTTAGCGTTCCTAGTAGTGTGACAAACGCTAACGATATAAATAGATGTTCGGTTTTATTTTTAAAATATCATGTGATAATTTTGCTATTCACATGATAATAGTCCTCAGTAGAGGTGATTGATTTTTGAAGAATTTCGCAAGTGAAGCAACCAGTAGATCAATTCAATTGCAAACAAGACACGAGATATTTTGTCTATTAGAGCTTATGGATGATATTCAATTCGATTGTAAAGCTTTGAGGTGTGGCAGGGTGACGTTCATCAATTTGCCAATAAGGTTCACTAGCACAATGTATTTTAAGTAGAGGAGAGGTATTTCAAAGGCTTGTCCTGGCTCTGTGACTGATGTGAGGTGGGTTACCTCAGACAAAATATCTGAATGAAAATGAGTTCAAAAATATACACTATGAGTCTCTTAACTATTATTTTCGTTACTTGTTCTTGATGTTTCGTTTTGATTATTGCAGGTGTTTCTGAAAAATCCAATATTGCTTTGAAAGAACACAACATTCAAGTGGTTTGAAGTCACGTCGTTTTTATACTGAATGAGAGAATGAGAGCAATCTTGAATTACGGCAGACTTTCCCTTACTTATTTTCAAGCCACTGTACTGGATGGAAATGCTAATGTTTTATTTAATCTTGAAGTCTACGGTCGGGGTTTAATGGTTTTTGAATTTTATTCGAATGTTTGTAATTTGGTGCCAGCTTCGGCTACTGGGGGGTGAGCTGGCGAATTGTGGATTGGCCTTCAAATATATAGGTTAGTTGCGAGCAAGCAATAAGCAGTCACACGCGCCCCGGTGAGGGACAAATTTGAAAATCATATGAACCATGCTGGAATGTTTCGGGTAAGACGTTGGATTGGTAAAATCAATACTGCCTCGTTAACGAAGTCCTGGTGAACTCTGGTTTTAATAAATCACCGACAGCGACTGGTGACGATATTACAACAAAAAAAAAACCAAGCCGTTATGGAAAAGAGAAGCCTACGTGGAACTTCTTCGGAAAAATTAGGAAAGCAAATCTATACAAAAAAAAGAGGATTACCATCTTCTACGAAGAAGTGCTTCATAACTCTTTTGAGCACAGAGTTCGATAAGAAGCATTGCTGGAAAGGCTTGCAGCGAGTAACCCATGGAGATCGTTAAAAGGCAGACAAGAGTCAAGAAAAGACCAGAAATAGTAGTTATCATAATGAAAAGAAACGTGCACGTAATGATAGCAAGGATCATGGTAACAAATCTAAGAATTCAAAGCCCTGAGTAAGCACCGACCGTATAGGGAATAGGGCGTAAAAAATTCAACAACCTCCTTATATTATATGGTTACCTATTACATACATAGAATAGTTAACCACAATATGGAAAAACCGGAAGGAAACTTTAGATAGATTCATGCCAAACTAGCCCTCAAAATGCAAATTGAAGACAAAGAAAAAACAAGTAATAAAGTTTACGACTGTGTCGTACATACTTGCACCTTAATGCTGAAAACTTATTATCTGGGAAATTTCATAATTTTCTTAAGCTTTTTTCTCAAAATTCTCTAAAAATGTGGGCGTGACCATGTACAGGGAAATGCAATGAGACGGAGAAAATTCTTCCATGT
This sequence comes from Xylota segnis, assembly GCA_963583995.1. Taxonomy (NCBI): domain Eukaryota; kingdom Metazoa; phylum Arthropoda; class Insecta; order Diptera; family Syrphidae; genus Xylota; species Xylota segnis. Next base: position 41,514,199 of record OY757237.1, read on the forward strand.
ACTACACGTACTTGAACGACGTTGTGTTCCATAATTAATGGGAATGTTTGCTCTTACCAAAAAAGCCGTGATACATGGAAAACATTTATTTCGTTCATTTCATTGCATTTTTAAAAAGAAACTTGTATTTGGTCCACCTTGTATGGTCCTCAAGCCAATTATAGAGAATTTCAAGGATTTTTTGAAATTTTCAAGAAGTGGACGTGGCAATTCCAAAATTTGTTACTTTTGAGCCCAATCGCCGAAGAAATACCCGAAAAACAGCTGATTTACAATATAACCGTTATATTTCCCGCAAAACATGGTACGCCATCTTATAGCATGTATCCAAACTAACCCAAATATCAAATTTTACCAACTTCGTTAGAGCCATTTTCGAGAAAATCCATTTTAAATAAAATCGACCCTGAGTATACTACCCTTAATTTTGGGGTTAGAATGAAAATTCCGATTTCGCCTCGAGCTGTGAGCCCACAAATCCGCAAATCCGTCCAGCCGTTTAGGCAGCAGTTGACCATACAGACAGACAGACAAACAGAATTACCGGACCCCCTTTTTTGGGCTTCTCCATCGTAGTAATGGCAATTTGATCAAAATCTCGAGTTCGAAAATTTTCAGAAAAAAAATTCTTGCCCTACAGGTGTATGATCATATGTACTTATATAGGTGCAGGTAAAAATAACTCATTAAGTCAAAAACGAGCAGAGTGTGGACCAAATTCAGGATATTCTTCAATATTTTCCAGAACCTAATCGGAGAAGTTTCGGCGCTTCAACTGATCAAGAGGCTCCAATTCTTGGGTTTATCTAATCTTGTAAGGATGTAGGCCATTACGTAAAATTCGTCGCAATGTAGACTGATATATTTCCAATTTCTGTGAACGGTGTGGTATCGACTGATTTGGCTCATTTCGAACTGAAGAACTTACAGGAGCGATATTTTCGGTACTTCAGCCACGGGAACATTAAAAAGTGAATATGTTGACTCGAATTTATCTCCAATAGTATGGACAATCTGTCTAGTGGGACGATTAGAGTAAACGCTCTTAAAGTTCCAAACACCGACTCAGAATTTCGGCACTGATTTTGTATAATTTCTGAACCTTGCTGAACCCTGACTAACGTTTGCACATTGAAAGATCAGAGAAAAAGTTCAAGGGTGCGTTTGTAGCAATATTCTAACTTGTTATGTCCTTGTTGTAAAACCCTTTATTTTTGCAGTATCTAGAGAAGAGACACTTTTTTTTTTTTTGATTGCGCCAACGGATGTGTAATCTTCTAAAGATACCAGTAGCTACTCGATGCGAGGAATACGCCTATGTACTAACCCACACCCTACACACTTCAACCACTCTCCCCGCGGAACTACCTTGAAGTATTACTTCGCGGGGCTGGTTAGCACTTTATGCTCTTCTTACCCTGCTCGACGTTTCTTGCCCTGAGGGGGCTTCCGTTTGGGATTGGTTGCTCTCCCTGAGGCTTTCCAGCCGCTGAAGTTCCTTTATGATCACCGCTGCTGTTTGTTTCACAGTATTCCACATTGCGTTCGATGTCAACATATGGTTTACAATGTTCTCCGGAGTTGGTATTTCTCCAATTATTTCCTCAAGACCTCTGCATTCCAAGCGAAAAAGTGGGCACTGAAAGAGCACTTGCTCTGCACCCTCTCTGGACTCTTGAGCAATTTGGAGATTCATCAAACCCAATTCTGTTTAGATAAGCTCTGAAGCATCCGTGTCCGGTTAAGAACTGGGTGAGATAAAAATCCACTTCTCCGTGATGCCGGTCCATCCGTTTATGTATATCCGGTATAAGTAGATGGGCGCATCTTCCCCTCGTTGACTGATTCCATCTATCCTACCATGTTCTCATGCTTCGCTGTCTTTCTGCCAGCTTAATATCGTTAACTCCTCTTGAGTGGGACTTAATTTTCATTGCCTTTGCCCATATTGGTGCTGCATGCATTGTTATTGACTGCCACACTCTTGACAAAATTAGTCTCCTTGGTTGTCTGGGTCCTCCAATGTTTGTCATTATTCTGGATAAGGCAGTACACATCCCACCCAGAGAAGAGACACTAGAGATGGCAATAGGTCAATGGGACCTCAGGCCCTATCTTCTCACAACTATTCACTATATTCTTTACACGAATGGAAAGGCCCTACTGTTTAGTTCCGTGTCCAAAGGACAATTTGTTATTTGAGAAACTTTTTCATGACAATTATACTCTGAGATGTTTGTCATACGCTCGCGAGAGGTGACTTACTTAGTTACTTATGCCTTTTTTTTTTTTTTTTTTAAGGAAAAATCTTCTAAAAGGTACTGGCGAAATACTCGGTACCAGATTTTTACTGACTAAAACCACCTCTTCTTAATACGCTTTTCCTATACTCCGTATTGCCTCCAGGTATCCCTTCGCGGGGTGGGATCTAGCAATTCTTGCTTTCTTCAAAATTCTACGCGGCCAGTCTCTTCGACTATCCTTCTTCTTTCTTCATCTCTGCTTCTTTACCAGTCCAGTCGTCTAAGTTCATTCGAGGTGTATACAAAATAGGTGTCTATTGCATCCCACTTTGCTTGTGTCTGTAGCATGTGGTATTTTTTCCAGTACTTACTTATGTCCCGTATCCCCTTGTGGGGCCTAGGGCCTCTACAATGCCTACGCGCCATCGTATGCGATTTCTGTAAATGTGCCTCAGCCCTTCCCAACTCTTTCCTAGTTGGCGTGGTTCCTTCTGAACTGTTCTGCGCCACATACTCTTAGGACCGTCGTGTATCCTGCCATCCTGAGTGACCTGGTTCCATTGCATCGCGTGGTTAGCTATGGACCTGTCAGCCTTTCGGAGAGTGTGTCCAATTCACTGCCACTTTCATCGTCATATGGTATAGAGTAATGGCCCGTTCTCTGATAAAGTTGTTCGTTAGAGATACCTACGGTTTGACCGAGGTAAGGCCATGAAAAAAACTTTTAGGGATTCGAACCTTGAACTTCTTGACCCATAGTCCAACAAAGCCACGGCACCACTTAAAGAATCACCAGTTCTTTTCGATTTACGAAAGCTGAGACTTCTATTTTTCCACTTTAGGTGGTCGTTTTTTGGGCCTCTACCGTAGAGCATCATTAGACTGCTTGGTTCGGTAGAATAGACGCGTACTGTCTTTCCAAAGAAAAAGTCTTCTAACTCCACCAAGGCGACCTGGGACTAGTCGTCTATCATTCATCAACCTTTGTCGGAGAAGCAGTCATGACAGCTGGGGGAGAGTTCCTTCCAAAAATTATCTACATGAGTTGGAAGACCAGAAAGCCTTGGCTATTTGGTTGAATGAACGTTTTGTTTTTTTTTTATATAAAGTGTTCGAGTAAACGTGAGTTATTCTACACCCACGTACGAAAGGACATTCATTGACAAATCATTCTTGTGTACATACGCATTTCCTTAAGTCAAATCCTTCGCTATTGTTAGGTCCTACGCATTCATATGTATTTTTTCTTTTTTTTTTAAAAAAAAAACAAAATTCTTGAAAATAAACATAATCTCCCGATACGGTTTTCTCTTTCAGGATGGAACCTACACACAAAAATTAATAGCACCGCTCAACGAATCTGGACAAAAACGGACGGTTCAGGATCTCTTAACAGAATTTTCAACACCTGTTCGACACGCCGGTGAGTCCCATATATATTCGTACATACATACATATGTACGTGTATGCCACACCGCATATACAATTAAGGTGATTTGAGAGATTTCCCAAATCCCTGAAAAGTGTCCGCTCACACAATTGCAAAGTGTGCAACTCTTAGAGAAGTGTCGGGCTATCGCCAGAGAATACGCCAGGCGGTCTGGAACGATTTTTCTTCCATTGATATGGTCACACAACAATACAATGTTATTCAATGGTGTGACCGTTTTTACAGGTATCATCGAAAGGTAACTCAGTCGTCGGTTGGTACATTCATCAACGCCACTCATTGTCAGTGGGCATAGAAAATGGGAATACGTTTGGAAATGGATTTTTATTTTTCTATTGAAATGCTTTATGCATTGTTTGACCTGCGGCGCCCTTTAATTCAAAGGCAAGACTCCGAAACATACATATTCCCCGATAGACGAACGAAACAGGTAGGATAACTAGGACCTGGCACAGGCACTGACACTGGCACTGGCACTGAGTCCTTAGCTCGACAATGGCCATGCGAATAATAAGGTATTTGCATTGAGATTTTGTTCCTGTGAAAAGGAGACAGTTTGCTGGTTCGGGTTTCCCCCAGATGTTTTTGTGGAAAGGTGTGAAACTGGCTATTTATGGATAATTCAAATATGACGGGGTTTTCCGACCGAAAGGTGAGAGAATGATAATAAAACAGAAGAACCAACAACAACGTGCGATATATAGCACTTGTGTTATTTGGAAAAGGTCGTGCGAGGAGATCTATGTGCTTCCTAAGGTGGAATCATTGCTTATCAGTGCTGGTGATGCTTATAAATGTTTATCTTGTACGGTATGGTTTCTTTTTTTTTTTTTGGATTTATGGAATGCGGGAGGTGTGACTACACACAACTTGTTGATTTAAAGATCAAGGAGGAGAGCTACAGGTACTTGTTTTTTTTTTGGGGATTGTGTGTATAGTCCGTTGAGTGGGCGGATCTTTTTTTAGTTCAAATTGGTTAGCTCAGGTGCTGATAGTGGAGGTTTTCATTTTTTTACTTGTTTGAACAGGGATCATATTTGTTTGGTGAAATGCTGTTCACCTCCCACAAATTATCATGAAGTGGGTCTTTAGTGCTTTGCGCCATCTTGTACCGGGGTGGTTCCTGGCTGCTCTCTTTGTCTAGTTGAGTCTATTCGACTGTAGCTTTCGTTAGTTACTCTGAATAGGAAAGCCCTTTGTTTTGTTCTTTCGTACTTGCCGTTGTCCTTGCATTCATCGAGCACGTAGTCCGGTCCCGGACATACCTTTAACTGAATCGTAGGCGGAAACTGTGTAGTTCAATGGCGCAGGCTGTACTGCTGGTTTAGTAGGGAAATCTTCAGAACCCGTACTGATCCTCAGAACTATCTTCGTTTTCTTGAACGAATAGACGGGGAAAGAGACTCTCCTCCTGGAAGACAGAGAGATCGCCACGAATTTCAAACTCAGACTGAGAATCGAATAGTCCTAGACAAAGTCCTTCCCTCCCTCAAAGGTTAAGCTGGTCTCGGCACTGTTTTTTTCGATTTAGACGGAGGTTCTTAGGCTGTAATCTTAAAGCAGGCTTTCGTGACACAGCATCTAACCAATAAGTGGGTCCCATATCAAATCGTCTTCAACAAACTAGATTAGTTTAGCTCATAAACCTGCGGCCTTGTACGACTTAAGCTGCTGTTGCTATATATGCCTGGTCCCTGGCTGGCTGAGACACGGCAGCCTTCCATTCCCTTCGATCCCGGGCACGCTGCTTCCAGTCGTCCAGACCAAGCGCTCTGGCATCTGCGATAGCTTGGTCCTAAAAACGAAGGTTCAGTCTTCCTTATCATCTCGAACCTGGGGGCTGTGATTCGAAGATCTTCTTTGCTGGAGCAATATTGTCCCTTCGCTCAATGTGGCCAAGTCAGTGTAGTCTACGTATTTTGGCTTTTGGCTCTTGGCACAGCTCATAGAGTTTGCGGTAATATCTTCTCCTCGTTTACGGGACCGAAAATTTGACGAAACTCTAGCCCGGTGACTCTAAATCACATCTCCAAAACGCAATATATCATTCAGGAATTGTTTCTTCCTGTGAAACCAAAACGGGTCGAGACGAAGGTTAAAATTCCCTGAACATTTGGCTACAGCGATGAGTATAGCCGGTGACGGTTACGTACACCTTCCTCCTGTGCGAAGAAGTATGGACCAATGACACCACCAGGCCAAATTGCACACCATACAGTGACTTTTTGTGAGTGCACTGGTCTATCGACAGTTTCATTAGGACTTTCACTGTTTCGGGATTTAAGACAATCCAACCGATTAATCAAGTCTTAAACTTAGACAAGGATAGGTCACTGTGACCTGAGGTATCACCTTAACAAGCTTAATCTATGCCAAGACAATGTCTGTGCTCTGAAGATGACGAATTTGTGATTGCCCAGCTTATATTGCTTAAGGTAGCGCATTTCCAAAAGGAAACATGCTTGTCAGCAGAAATTAAAAACCCTGCAGCTAAAGACTTTGACGTTTGGTCTTCCAAACGCTGAAGTTCAAGCTCCGAATCGGTATATGTTCTACTCATTCCGTGATCATCTGGCTATACATCTTGAGTGAGTTGAACTTCATAAAGGTGTAGATGCAAATCCAAATGCAAAATACCCCATCATGGGCCGTAAGACAAGCCCAAATGCTGTGTTTGTCGTGAAATCGATAAATTTCGACCCTGTAGCTTTGGAGCCATCAGTGAAGATTCGACTTGTGCCTAGTTCAAGCTCAGACTCTGAACAATGCCAAGCCTAAATTAGACCAGCTGGTTTCATAGCTTCAGACGGTATAGAACCAAGGTTGTAAGGTCCGAAGAAATCCAAATACAATCGCTCTTAAGGAACAGCCCCTGAAAAAAGTATTAAGGGGAGCGCACTTAAGCAGAGCATGTAGAGCAAAGCCTGGAGTTCTTAAAAAACTCCCGTGCAGCTCAAGTAGTTATATAGTTATACAAAAGCCATTTTTATCAGACAACCAAACCATAAACTAGAAAAGGTTTTGTCATAGTCGTATAGGTCCTGAAGACCTTTTTTACTGGGTGTCGCATCTGAAGCTCGTTCAGCCTTGATGACCTGCCCAGGTAAACCATCATCGAACGCATTTCAAGTATCCCCCTGTCTAAGATGATGGCGATTTCTCTCTCATACCAGCTTAAGGCTTCAGAAATACGTGAGGTGGGGCTTTAGCCCTGAGACCTTCGGACAATTCCACTGTATTCCAAGCTGAGGTCGTAGCTGTGCTCAAAGATATGGAATTACTAAAGATGGGATCAACATCTGACACAAATATCGCAATCGACATTGATAGTCAAGCTGCGCTTAGAGCTCTAGAATCCAACATCACAAAGTCTGAAATAGTGGGTACCTGGACACTGTGATGTCGAGGGGAACGAAAGGGTCGACGAATTGGTCGAAGAAGGATTAGAGCTTCCACAAACCAACACATTTTGAGGTGTAAAATCACCGATCTGTGTGGCTACGAGGTTTATTCTGGAAAGGTTCATCAACATGACAGACTTGAAATGGTCCAACTTAAGAAAGCATAGGGTGTATATCAAATGCTATGTTAGATTGTTGGAAATCATAGGAAATTGCGAAGCCTACTAGGTCGCTCTGCCCATTGCCTTTTGGAGTGCTTCGCCCTGCAGATACGCAATGCAACACACACCTACATACTCTGCGACTCTGTGCTTCTGTCTATAGACCACCTTTGAGTTTACTTGGTCTTAATCTGACTTAATTTGACTTTGAACTCGACTACTATCACCGGTAGAGCTTTCTAAAGCATGCTGCAGACTGGCTAAAGCTGGGTCAATTGGTTGACAGGTTGACAAATTTGCCGATAAGTTTAACGATTTCTTCAAGTCTGTCTTGCAACAACTAAATCAAGAACCACCTCAACGATGGTGGATGAATAGGATGAACAGGCTCTTTAAAACCAGCGCATTTACAAACGGTGATCGAGCTCATTCTACCGGAATTGATCACTTAATTCATAGCTGGCCAGGACTATGAATGCCTTCCGATGACTTGGAGACAGGCCATTCAATAGGCCCAGTGAGCTGCCTAAATCTTGTAGTCGTTTACACATTTACATTGAAATCTACCAGGTCCACAGAAGGTGTTCTACAAAACCTCGTCAAAAAGACAGGGAAGGCACTCCACTCCAATGAAATAGCTTTGTGTGGCTTCTTAAAAATTAAGGGCGCGTTCGGTAATACTAGCTTCGCTTCGTTAGCAAGAGCAATTGGTAGAGTAAGGACAGGGGTAACGTTGCAAAATAATTACTTGCTCCTCCAGTGGAGTCTCGGTATATGTTACCACAGTTTAGGGCTGCCCCAAGGAGGCTACGGGCAACTGTCACGGCGCTGATAAATGACTGACACCACAAACCTTAATCCGTCCACTGGGAAATGTCCCGGAGTTTGAACAGTCCGAACTATCAATCAACCATTGCAAGGAAATTCTTAACTCAGATGGTGACCTTTTGAAGCGGAAACTGTGGCTTGAGGTATCCTAATAATTTACTCTGTTCCCAGAGTCAGGATGTCTCTTTTGTTAGGTGGAACGCATTCTGTGCAAATGGAGTCTTCCAACGAGTGGATTCAGTGGATTTGAAAAACTCTCTCCGCTAAGGACAAACTAACATTCATAAAGGAGGGGCTTTCTCTATTAGATGTTTGGATAGAGTAGACCTCCTCCGTAGATCAAAGTGTCAGCCATATGGGGATTAATTCAAAATTCAGTTGAAAAGTCTGGTCTGTGCGTCACTTGCTCGTCTGTAGCGGGCTTAAGCTATAGGCATGCCGGTTCCTATTTGTATTTCTAAGCGACTATCAAGCCAACTTATCTATGTTCCACCTGAGAAAATTCCCAAGGACGATGTTTTATGGTAATTAACTGAAGGGAATGCGGATGTTTTACATGTGCAGTACAAGTTCAATTTTCCACACAACTACCCGTAGGTCTTTGTTAAGCAAAAAAGTACTAAAACAGCAAAAGTATGTACAGAAAACTGAATCTTTTGTTATTTCTTTTTATTTATCATCCCTCTTATCAATCAGGTGGTTTTGTAGTAATTCACGCCGATAACGTGCTACAGCTGCGGATAGCAAACAGCACACACAGGTTGTGATATAATGCTTAGGTGTTAGCCGTGTGTTTGCACAGAACTTCCTTTTTCACACTTTCATCTCTCTGCCTGATCCACCGAATCACACCTTTGCGGCGCGGTGTAGCCATTATTCTCTTATCGTTTGGTTTTTTTATTTCACACTTCTTTTTTTTTTTTGTTTTGGTTTTGTTGCTTTCCCTTGACACTTTCCATAGTTTTTTTTTTTTTTTTTGGTTTGGTTTGGTTTTGTTTCATCTTTCTACAGAAGGAGCTCTTAAGGTCGCGCTAAAGTGTTGCGCGTTCCTTGATGAACGTGAGGCATTTCTCGACCGTTGTGGCAATCCTCTGATGTTGCCGATGAAATTCCAGTAACTTTTCGACTGCAAAATGTATAATTCATTCGGAATCAGTAAATATTATATTATACGAATCTTGGAATGGATTTTATTGCATCTATTTCGGGAATGACTGCTTGTCTCTGAAAACTACGAACGATGAAGGACGCCAGGCGATTAGTGTGGTGTGGTTTATTTAGTCGAGTGAATGTTGCTTTCTTAGGCTTTATGAGGTATCTAGACTGATTTTCACTTGACTTGGACAATATTTGAGCAAACATTCGACAAACTTTGGTAGAACCATTTGCATATCGAGAACCAGGACCAACGAAACTCAAAATCAACGGAAATGCCACATGCGAATATGAGATTTTGAGATTGTAGGATTTTTGTATTTTTCAAATCCATCATTGCTTGACGTAATCCCGTCGCAAATAAGATTACGAGGTGAGATGAGAAATATAACTATATTCAGAGGTTCCGCAAAAGCTTGAGTCCTATGTGCAGTCCGTCTTATGGAACAAAACAGTCCTGGAATCTAGAATCCATCAGGATATCGCTCACAGCGACAATGGCAGATTTTCTACTACAATAGTTTGAAGGAAACAGTATTCTGGTCCCCATCTTGAGTCGATGGGATTCTACAAACTGAAACTGAGTATATGATGCCAAGTCACTAACGTAGAAGAGCTGGCATTCTATGTACACAGAATGTTGCAAAATAATATATGTAGGTCCTTTATTAGGCGCTTAGCCTTTTCAAATGATTCTAAATCTGGCCAAAAAAAAAGTCTTGACGGGAACGATTGAAGGCTATTAAACTGCAAATAAAATAAAGTTTAGGAACATCTTCGACGGCTAGAGAGAAGTTCTTTACCTTCTTAAGCAAGAAATTCGATTTGCAAAGTACGAAACCAGATATCGTTTGCGAAAGCACTGTCTAAAACATCAACGCTAATACCTTTGGATCTCGTAAAAACCTGTCGAATTTCCAATAGGCGCTTCTTGATCAATAATACTTGTCGCTAAGAAACCATATTCGTCGGATACCGCGATAGAGTTGAAAAACCTCCTGAGTCTACCATTTGCTCGAACCAGGAATTTTCAAACTTACAATTCAGTAGGGTTTCTCGGTTATGCGTGAACTTAGCTGCAATTTTACTAGTTTATACCTGGTAATGGTAAAGCACATGCAGTGTTTGAAAATGTTTAAGTGATTCGATCGTGAAAGCCTTGCAGTTTCGTACCTGTGGACTCAAATTTGTCAACACCTAAGAAATTGGGGGTCTCAGTAACCAATTTGTGACGAATTGACCTTCACTTTCACTTTAGTGGTTGGAGCCTAAACATGCCCGGTTTAACGGCGTCGTTCATAAGTGCATTTATTTCATTTGGGCAAGTCAGCAACCCGAAGCCATCGACCCACAAGAATGGACGGTTCGGTACAAGTTTTATACTGTAGGAGTCCCTAGTTCTGTCTTCTTTTTCAATGATATGGAATTTTTCCGAAGGGAAATTTGTTATTTGAGAAACTTTTCTCGTGACTGTTGTGGTCTCAGATGTTTTTCAGACGCTCGCGAGGCCCTTCTCGAAAGATATTTTAGGGATTGAACATGAAACCCCTTCCTCTATAGTCCAACGGCGCCCGACTATATTTGTAAGTATATACAATACGACACGGGTCATCTCTAGATATGTAAACAAAATCTTTCCTTAAATTTGAGAGATTCCAGGGAATTGTAAGATCGATGAACTCGGCAAAATATTAACAACTTTACCCATCTAGCCGGACAAAGTTGCCTTTGGTATGCCAATCGCTACTTGCAAACTTAAACTAAAGCTGGATACTATCGAGAGTACAAATCCTAGATGGGCATGTAGACCAACACATCTAGCGATGAAAAAAAGGAAAACTCTGTTCTGTTCCTATCCAACTCTCTCTCTCGTAAAAGAAAGCATCACTTAGGACCCTCCTATTGCAACGATATAAGCGTTCTGACAATCATAAATATCGCAAGTCTTTTATGGTTTATCAGAAGTTTAAAATGATTTATCGAGTAGCTACCGAAGAACTTGCTTCTATGACATGGTATAACATGGTATGTCTGTTGTAAGTATGTTGTAAAACCCCTCTAGGTACTCAAACTTTTAGAGGAGGTTCTTTGATCCAAAGGCTAGGTGCTATGCACTAGTGTAATGCATTTCAGCGCATGTCATGTTTGGTTTTATAAATCAAACAAAAATCCATCTAAACATGTCTAACTAGTATAATTGTTATTTCCTATCTGGACACTGCGGACGGGATAGGCTCCTTCCAGAAATTTGCCATCAAATTCCTCGTTAAATGTATCTTTCGTCTATAAGCCGAAGGCTTACGTCCATATAAGGCTGTTGTTGTATATTTCCGCTTTGATGTGGATTATAGATACAAATTCTCATCGACTCAAAGTTAGTGATGCATAGTATGCTTATGTAGTTCAGGAAACTAGTTCAAAAAAGAACTCTAACAAGTGAACTAGTTCTCAATGTCGTTTTATTTTAGTTATAGTTAGTTCAGTCTTTCAATAGTTCATTTAGTTCAGTAAATTGAACTAGAAGAACGAACTAGTTCAAACTAAACTGAACGCTCTCTGAACTGAACTACAATGTACAAGCCTCATACGTAGTCTATCACGGGAATATATGTACATTTTGGCTCATTTATGGTTTATCGACGACAAACGCTTTTTGAAAACCAAATCTTGCTGACATAAGATTCAAGACAGTTCTTTCACCACATTTTGTTTTTTAAGCCTTTTGTCGATTATATGTGACGAATCTTTCACGTCAACAAGATGTCTTATTGCAAAAGTTCACCCGAATATCCCTGCACAAGTTCGAGTTATCCACTTAGATTCAGCAAACGGTGGGATTCAGCTTCCAAGTCTAGTAGATGACACAGCAAACTTAAAGAAACAAGTGGCTCTTCGACTTCCATGTACAAGCTTACTCATACTTTTCTGTTCTTGGTCTTGTTTTACCTGCACTCTTTGGAGATGCTTTACCGCCATAAATCCACTTATTGTTGATTTTCCCAACCTGCCTCACACCGCCATTTTGAAAGAAAATGAACAAGAAAAAAACGCCTTTATGATAGGACTAAGTAAATTCCGATAAACAGCATCAGATACACAAACGCCGTACATATGTACAATGAAACGCCTCATAGAAATTAGAAAATAAATGAAAAAGACAAATATTTACCCACCAAGTGGAGATAACAAGATAACGATATAAAGGCGCTGAACAAGTCATCACTCGGATGACTAGGCTGTTCTGATAACTGAGAAATGACTATAACAGATGACACCTTGACCATCTACGAACTAGTTCCCTCTAATCAGGACCTTCATGTCCATAAAAGGTCATTTTGCTGAACAAAATTCAGAACAACATTTAGATATTTAGGTTAAAAATAACCACGCAAGGATAAAGTATTTCTTGGCTTCGTCCGGGGATATAGACGCTGGCCCGGATCCCCGAGTTGTCGAACACACCCCCCGGGTGGCGGCGTTCAGGTGATGAAAATAAATTCCCTGCAAAAATTGACGAGTCATACCTCGCAAAACGAAGAAGCAACAGCAAAATAATTAATGGCATATAGGATTGCAAAATCCGCCCTATGCTACAAGGATGACTCGCGTGTCTTACATATTATTGAGTTTCCTTCGTGTTTATTTACAAAGTAGAACGAGAGGCATTATTTTTGTCATCTAATTTCATATTCAGAGGATTAGTCATCCGCAAAGGCGATGTATTAGCATTATGTGCTAAGACACTGAATTCTAAATCATTATGGGGATGAGCATATACCTAAAATTAGAAGTAGGTACTACGAGATAAAGAGAAAAACCAAAAAAGTTATGCGAGTTGTTGTTCTTTTGCTCCTTTTTATGACTGGGGCGCGTTCCCCCTTTCATTGGGTTTTAGGAAATATGCATGACTATCTTCAGAAATAAAGATTACGTTCTGTTTAATTTATTTTAATGAAGTAATCGATGGAGCTGTGATGTAATTCCAACTCATACCTCGAAACGAAAGATGCAAATCCTTTTCGATGGATGTCGTCGATTAGTATTTCAAATAAAGATGAACTGTTTCTTTTATAAATGGTATTTGGTTCATTTCTGTTAAAATCACAAGCTACACGAGTGATTCGCTCGTTAACTGTGGCGTTAAGTGCTATCTATGGCCTCAGCAATGGAACGTAGCTGTAGAGATTTACTGCAGATAACGTCAGTTGGGTTAGCGCCTGATCACGCAAAGTGTATCTAACAGGTGACAGTGTATCTGCTTGACAAATAGTCTCAAGTAAAGTTATTGTGACAATCTGTTGGATTTTGTGACTTGGTTGACATTTATTTATATCAATCGTGGTCAGGAGGGGGAACATTTTTTTTTGGTATCAACATTTGAAATGAAAAACAAGGTGTTGATGTCGTGGTTTTGAAATCCTTGACTTTGATGTTTCGTATGCACTATTTCCAACAAAAAATTAAAATCCGTCCATGAATTATGATTGAATCAAAAAGATGGCTTAAAATATACTGCATACGAACTAGCGCATCATGCGTCGGAATCCTCGTCCTCAAAGACATGTCCCGTGGCTTCAAATAAGCGACGTGAATTGTGCGGAAAATACAATTGGAAACAGCATCGGTGAAAGGACTGAGCCCTGTGGTACACCAGCTTAGGTTCAGTGGTAGGAAGATGAACTTGCAAACATACTATACATAGGTATGTATAGTGCTGAATAAAATTATTGACACAAACTTTTGGGACCTAATTTGAAGTAGAATGTGTAAATGGGGAAAATTTTTTAAAGCTCTCACCATATTGAGAAGAGGATAGTGAAGATTCGGTTGAATCTCAAACTTGATGGTCAAGTTTTTTCAGAATAACTACCACAAGGAAACTAGGCGTCTGCTGTTCATCAACACCTTCTAGACTTGACCAAGCAAATACCTACGAAGATGAATAGTGTGGTCAGGGTTTCGGGTCATGAGAAGTTTAGATCTGGGCGTATAGAACCAGTTTTGAAACATCCATTCAACGTAATATCTTAATGTTTTTTTCGTTTCACACTTATATGTACATAAGTATAAGCCCACTGAAGACAAAATGATGTTTTTTTGGAATAAATCCTGGACGCGCTTCACATGCGAACAAATGAAAGACTAAGCATCATTGAGATAATAGCCGAGTGTATCGCGAGTGTAAATTCACCATGGCATTAATAACAAATATGGCATTATTAACAAATATCTATGTGGACAGTTGGAAAACCAAATGATAGATTCTTGAATGCGTGGAAAAGATGATTACACTTCTAGTATTCCGGATAAAGCTAAAGACTCAGTTAAGGTAAACTCACAAACGATCTTAAACTAAAGCCCTAAATCCGTCAGAAGGACCATCTTGATACGGAAGCCGTACTAATCTTCCCGTGGTGGTGGGGTTTTTTCCTGCTCCCATATTAGAATGGACGTACATGCCGTAGATCCAGCTATAAACAAGGAACATCTTTGAACCTTGAAGAAGAGTAATTGTAGTGTTTATACCAAATGCTAGGACCCAAATTCAATAAGGCTTATTACCGCAATGTTCTTAAAAGTAATGGAAAAAAAAAACTATAAATTTTCTCGTCATAAATACCGTGTCTATAGAATGTCTCTTAAATGACCTTTAATTCGCTTATTAACTCAGGAAAATTGACAGGAATAGACTAGACGTCAAAGAAATCACTCTGTGCCTTCCTGGACATGACTATGTACATATGTATTTTCAATCCATCAAAACTACTACTGATGCCAAAGGCATTGACTTAAAGTCACTCAGATTGAATGCTCCATGTCGTGAAAACTACCCAAGATTTTTTTTGTTGTCTCTAGATTCACTCATTACAATGCAGATGACTTAGTCATAAAACCAAGAGTCCAATGAAGAATCCAGTGTTGTCAGACTAATGCAATGTACCTTACAAACTCAAGTAGAAATCCCATCTCGACGGAACCACTGAAAATGACACTAAAGTCTTCTTGGTCTGCTTCAGATTTTCGGGGAAAATGTCCGACTTGTGCGCTGGAAGTCCTATTAGCCCTTCCGCCTTTGACTTTGAGTTTGCAATCCCTATATAGGAGTAAGCTGTTCACAATAAGAATAACATGGCTCGCAGGTCGTTTAACAGATGAAACTGAATGTGTAATAAACTTGCACAATCTCCATTTATCGGCCTTGAACCTTTCCGGTCTACCTAAGTATTTCCCAGAAATAGAGCTAAATCACTGAGAACAAAACCAAAAGTCTTTTATAAACTGGCTTCAGATGAACCCAAGAAGTTTATCAAATTTTTAAGAAAAGAAAAAAGAACGAAACAGATGTTACCAATGACCAAACCTAGCACAGACTTATGGCAGTGATAACAGCTGCTAAACAAGTTGCAGTGATGGCATAACCACGCGCTGATATTACCTTTTTCATTGACATTGCCCCTTGGCTGTTATTAATGCGTTTTCTACCATTGAAATAAGATCGAAACTCGTAAGTCGCCATCGCGAAGAGGTACGGTTTCTTTGCGCACAGCACTCTATAAGACTTTGTTCGGTGTGCCGGAAAATTAAAGAACCGATGAACCAAGGAAAGGAAAGGATCATGACTTGAACTATACGAGGCTAAATGTGGCTACTCCACAAAAATCAAAAACCGAAAGAATCTTACAAATGTCCTTGTCCTCTCTTTTGACTGTAGTTACCGGACATAACTTGCGGAAATATCACGCAAAGAAGATGAAAGTTAGCACGATAGTGACCTGTGCAGAGGTTGTGGCGACCACACCTCCTCTGTCGCTGCCCAGCACTCTGTCACACACAAACGAAATTCTAGGAGGATAAGACTTCCAAAACTTAGAAGAACTTTCTAAGAAGGCAAGGGATGGCTTAAAGGTTCATAGGTTCTATAGTATAAGCATCACAATGGATCTTCATTGATTTCAGTGTGACGGAAACAAGTCTCTCTTATCGCGTCAACCCAATAACCTAACCTAACCTAGCACGGACTTTCCAACTGGCTATTGTTTTCAACTGCCGTACATATTTTATGTGAATGTACTGCCATTGGCTGGACTAGGTTCAAACAGTTCCATGAGGACTTTAGTTCGCCTTGTGATGCCACCTTATCTTCAGCTCAAAGAATTGTATTCTTTATTATGAACTTGATTTCAGCTTTTGTGAAATAACTCTCAAAGAGCGTAGTGTTTTTTAAGTCTATTTCCAACCCTAAACGTCCTCAAATTAAAGCATGTGGCTACTTTTAAGTGATGGCAGGCTTTGGAAAATGCGTGCAAGTCTGACAACATTATCAAATGGATGTGTTCAGCGTTGAAAGATCATTACTTAATGAATACTCGTCATATTAACATTGATCTAGCTGACGTAATGACTGAAACAAAATCCACAGATGTAGTGAGCTCTGATTCATTTCTTAGACACGATCTTGACCACAGTGACGAACGAACGTATTGCGATTGGAAAATTTCCACCGTCATGTACCTATTAACAGCGCCACCTGGTCTCCCTATTCGAATTCGGTTAATCCATTATGCTAAATGCCTGCTTTCTACGCTCTCACTAAACACTTACGCAATAGACAGAGATAAACCCAGATGAGTCAGTACCCAAATCCCACGCAACTTATAGGGTATAACACAATCCGCTCTGAATGAACTTGATTTTCCTCTTACGCTTGTCACAACCACACGTAAATCTGGCGCCGGAAAGAGTTTAGCTGGCCGCTTACTTGCTTGCCTGACTCGTTTTCGTTTTGCATATACTCGTACATAACATGCAATATACATATTTATTTATTTAAATTCAAAACTAGCACAAATGACTTCATAACAATTCAACTGGTTAGGTATGTATGAATAATAAGCCCAATTGAACTGCATCAGTATCACCTACCACGTTGATTGCTGCTGTCGTCAATTGACTTGCACCTCATTCATACCGGCCGACACGATCGACGCCGATCATTTAAGCATCCATCCCTCAGTTGTATAACTTAACTGCGAGAAAAATAAAACAAAAAAAAAACAAAAATACAATTCTATCTCATGGATACATAAAAACCAATTCAATTGACGAATAACGTGATATGAAAAACCAGTAATGAAATGCTAGCGCAAATCCGCCGCTTTATTTCAAACAAAAACCAGTTTATATCAATTTAATTGTGTTGCCTGTCCCTGAGACGGTGTGCGTATACATATATGTGTATGTAGGTGACTGATCGAACACACCACCACATCCATAAGAGGGTAGCCTCTTTGTAAACCAAGAACAAATTTATAAAAAAAAAGGGAGAATAAGAAGAAATATTTCCAATATCAATGAAGAATCAGAAAGATTTCGAAGAAAAGGTAGGAAAAAAAAAAACAACATACGCCTGGCTTTTGTTGATTATTAAACGCCATGCAGCAACAAGAACAACAACGGCAGGCAGGCTGGCTGGCAGGCAACAGCAACAACGCCAACGACACACAACGATCAAACGAGCTCTCTAACCCAATATCGGATCGAGTCGCACAAACCATGCCAGACATGACGGCACCAGTTTGGAAATTTATTGCTTCGGTTTCATTGCTTCTCCCGCTTATTCAGCACAAACGGATCACGTGTTAAATTCTGTCAGGTAAATGATGTTGGTGGTGGATTGTTGGAAACTTGTGTGTTGGTGCCGTGCCGTGGGGTCATCCCGCTGCGTCTCACTCCGAGGCAGGTATCCGGTGTGTGGCTGGGTTGTGGTACCGCGCACCGCACACGACAGTGTTGGCAGAGTTCTAAGGTGTTCATTAAAAAAAACATATACCTATCCATATGTCTGTATGTATTTATGAACGCTGACAACTATGTACGTCGTCGTCGTAGTCGTCGTCGTCGTAATGACTAGTGGGAGTTAAATTGGAAGCCCAAGTGGGAAAAATGTAGATAGTCAGAGGTATTAGGCATAAATTAGTTGGCAATTATGGTTAGCGTTTCGCTGAATTTCCGACCCTGCTCCCTGCCTGTGCTGTGTGATATATTTTAATGTTGCCTTGCTATAGGGAATCATTTTGTGCGCTAAATTTAGAAAAAAATCACAAAACAACAACCCAGACAGCAGCGAGGGTAGAGAAATCACAATAAATCAGACAAAAACACAACATCGTTCTGTCAAAAACATTTCGAAAAACATATCAGCCACATCGCCTGGTTTTCGACTTGCGGCGAGTATATTGTTGTTTTGTGTTCTTTATTAGTCATCCGTCAGGTTCACTAAAAAACCGAATAGAACTGTTGAAATATGTTTGCATGTCTGTCTTACCCACTTGACAGAATTATTGCAGGTACACACTATGGGTAAAATAAATTTCAGTCAATTAACAAGTTTTTTTTTTTTTTTTTTTGTTAAACACTCATTAACGCCACAGTAATTTGCCCATCGGAAATACCGCCGCCGCCGCCGCCGTGGTAAATGTTAATGTAAGTGACTAAGTTGGCGTCATTGGAAAAATTAAAACGAAACAATTCGAAATTAAGCAAATACCAATGACGTTTGGGCATCACTGCATTGACAGCGTTAAGAGCGTATTTTCCTACGCAGATGTTGGCTTAACTGACGTAAGTCAGTCTGGAATTTCGCATGAGTTCTATGGCATTTCTGTTTATTGATCTGAATATGTGGCGCCATGGCTTGAGCTTACGAGTAGACTAACTAAAACTTGGTTTTCTAATGGACAAGTTCACAGAAATCAGAGGAACCAAGTATGACGAGGTCTGTATCAAGAATGAGCGAGAAAAAAGCGTAGTTTATGGGTTCTTACATACGTTCATACGAATGTATGTAGATTTTGTTATTCTCCATCACGAATTTTCTATGAAATATCTACAATTGTATTGTATTCGAAGGTAATGTTTCAATTTGTTTTCAAAGCGGAAAATCTTTGAAAGATAGTAGATCTGTTCGCGTACTCTCCCAAAACAATAAATTTTCACGAGAATCTATGTACGAAAATTCACGATATCCTGTTCGAGGACGCAAAATATTCGTAGTTTTTCGTAAAAGAGAGCATTCACGAGAGTGCAATGCTACGAATTTTAGTGCATGAAATCTGTCAAAACTGTCAGATACCTGTTGTTTGTGTATTTGTATACATTTCCATTTGAATTTCTAAAAGTGGGTAAATTTCGTAGCTTCCACGTTCGTTTTATTTTTTAAAAAAGTTACCACCACTTCTTAAAATTTCACGATCTACGAATTTTGTTGCAGAAAGTACGCAAACAGACATAATGGCGCGATAATTCCCATTTTTTTACCGAATAGTAGAAATGTGTAACACAGGCTCCAACCGTTTCGTATGTGAATAGCCATTTTGTCAGTAGATAAGCACTTGATCTTGAAAGTATCACTTTGTCAAAGCTGTACTAGTGCTATTTTCCGGTGTGTTTGTCCACTAGTGATAGATAATGAACATGGGCGCTAAAAGTCCATGGAACCTAGGGCCTAGTTTCTTAGCTTCTTTAGTTTCTTAGAAAATCAAACGCGATAAAATCTATAAAGACTCGAAAACCTTGAACAATTCGCAGTACTCAATGAATTCGTTAAGCCGAACAGCTTTTGTACACGTTCTGGGATTGTATTAGGCCAGGAAATTGACGCTTTTGTTAGAGGGGCCCACAGTTCCATCAGATATCTAAACCTTGTAACGGCACCAGACCATGAATTTCACAATTCATGAGTTTTTCGTGTGAAACTGAACAGCAATTTGCGCTATGCGCTTGCCTATGAAGACGTTTCTCTGAAGCGGATTATCCGAAATTACATACATATATTCGGCAAAACTGGCATCGATTGCGCTCGTCGATGGAAGGAAGAGGCGCCAAGAAGTATTCATACTTCTCTTCATCCGCCTTCATCGTAGCTTTACGTCGCTTCGTTGCCCGCCGCGACTAGTCCCATACCAGCGTAACATCTTCTGTGAGCTGACTCCACTCGTAATCGGCTGGAGCTTTATACCTCAATAAAGACCGTAAAACTTCATCTTAGAAGAGTTCTGGTACAACCATGCCTAGCTTTTGAGAAGATTCTAATGACACTTTGCCAGATCGATGCGTGTGTCAAAACTAGGCCACGTCTTCATCAGAATTTCTGACGAAAATGGTGTCAAAATTACTTAGCCCAACTTCGAAAGTGCCCTGAATGTTTGAAAAGGTATGAACAAATTAAACTCAACGGCATTGTCATAGAGGAAAACCGCCCGTGACAATGGTTCACCGGAAAGGTTATGACAATGTATTCAGGACTAGGTGGTTCATCTCGAGTTGCAACTGGTCCCAAGCTGTGTCCCTTAGGCTGTGTTCGCGGTCAACCGAATGTACTTTGCGTGACGCGATACTAGCGAAGGGATATGGAGATATTTATTGCGTAGCGATTTGACGAAACGCGACTTCAAGCTACTGCGAGCGACGAGAACAACTGTCAAAACATGAATAAAACTAGGCGAAATCGTTCTGTCATAAGCACTCTATCGCTTGGGATTTTGCTAGTAGCGAAACCGCTTAAAATCGCCCGAAAAACCATCGCGTCACGCAACACGAATTCGCTTGACCATGAACACAGCCTTATTCTTGAAACGAATGGAAGGAGCCTACTATTGTGTTCCGTATTCGAAGGGCAATTTGTTATTTGAAAAGCTTTTTCATGACAATTATACTCTCGGGTGTTTATCAAACGCTCGCGAGAGGTTGAGCCGTGACAAATTTTTTTAGAGGTTGTGTAGGGATCGAACCTGAATTCCTCGCTCTGTAGTCCAACGCACTAAACACTTGACACACGGCATCAAGTCTAACTAAGAAAACAATTTTTTTTGACATGCAATAGCAGCATTCACTTACAAGACGAACTCATCCCACCATCGGCCTAAGTAGAGAATTGCTCTAACCCACCATTTTGAAAAGATTTACGACATCTATGATCAAATGTGTAGCAAAAACTAAGCCCGCATTTGTTGCTTACTTCAAGTTCAGGATTAACACCTAACCTTAACCGGTTCGTACACCTTGAAGCTCGTGTGCAAATACCGCGTTCGCACTATTCCCCATGGCGCCGTAATGGCCTCCGCTGAAATCCCAGTAACCAAACATCCATCTAGATAATCAAACATTAATTTTATTATAAATTTAATTTATTTTATATTTTTTTTGTAGATTAAACGAAGTAAATCATTTAAAATTGCGCGTAGAATATATTTATCTTGAAATCCTCGAATCACGTTGGCGCTAAAGTATAACCTCTGCTTTGTGTGCACTACTCTTGTACACATTCAGCAAACGTTTACAGACGCACCACGTTATTTATTTAAAATAAATCATTAATACAGATTAGAAGAACATCTCTTTGTTTTTTTTTCAAAATACGACTACAACACGACGTGAGAAGTTACGAGTTTGTTTGTTCAATGTGCCATAAATCTAACCAGATGAATGTATGGTTTTTTTCTTAAAAATACAACTTGCACTACTGCAGGTAGGTGCTATTTTTAGGAAAGAGTACTCGTACCATGCCTCAACGAGAAAAATTACGGCAACACCAGAAGTTGAGCATATTACACACTCGCTAGATATGTATTTTTCCGATTTATTTTAGCTGAACTTCTTGGTTGTCGGCCAGCCATGCCAAGCCCCTATTCCCTAAATATAGTTCTCTATTTAATATTCTCTACCTTCTCTGACGTCAATCGAATGCAAATATCTCTCCACCAATTGTTTGTTTGTTTTAATTGTCTTTTAATTTGCAAAATTCACAAACCGATTTGTTCGAATGTTTATTCGAAGGGAAAGTTGACATCGCTAGATGAAATTGCACGTGCCCGCCAAGTCACGTTCTAGATACGAGATTGTTTCATAACAATTTATATAAGTGCATCACAACATTTTCGTAGCATCACCACCCATTAAATGTCAACAATTTGGCAATAGTTACAACAAGGGTGTAAACAATTATTTATAAGATATACGACGAGAACGATACAATTGATGACATTACAACTTTTATAAACAATAAGTTGCAGCAGCAGAGAATAATGAAATGTCAAAGGGAGTCTATGCACGTGTTGCAATGGCATTGATTTTTTAAGGTCACTCTTACTGATGCCATAATATTTGTATCATGCTACGAGTACTAGCCGGGCCTAGCACGAAGTCATAACCACCTTGACGTCATGGGAAAAATACAGAACACATCAATACGCGCGCAATGTCACTAACAATTCCTCAAATCTTATCTAGCTATCTGAAGATGAATCACATGTTAGTATCTTTCGCAATATACCCGTAAAAAGTTTTTCCAATCTGCCATAAATAGTTTAGCGATGTGTGTTGAAAAAATAATTGTTTTCCGTGTCATTCAATTTTGGGAAGGACCATCAGGGAGGTACTGTGTGAAAAAAGTTGTATAAACAATTTCTATCATCAAATAGATTCGTTTTCTCCGAATATTTATTTCATAGGATATCTCTCAGCATTTCATTTTGTTTCTCCTTGTTGGCTTTTCAAGAAAACTGAGGTAATAATTTCCTATTTTCCCTCAAAAAATACGTACAACTTGGCAAGCTGCAGAAAGATTTGACGAGCATTTTTCAGCACATTCTTGTCGTCGGTACTGAAATGGAAATTATCTGAAAAATGGCTTACTTTGGCTTACTTTGAAGATATATTTCAACATGGTTTAATTTAATTACATACTAGCTGTTAGATACGTAGATACGTATACTTCGTGATACAATACCACCCTCGTAGAATAATGCAAATACAAAGAAGCATGATGAAATACTAGTGATAGTATCTACTGCATTTGTTTCTATTGCCAGGGCTTTGCCAGATGGCTGCACTATTTCGTAAGGCAGCACAAATGTGTCGCACGAAATTGCATCATGCATAATGAATTATGCCAAAGTTAAGCGACATTTCTGAAATGTTTTCCAAAAAGTGGTACTTTTCTCGATACCTTTGTAGAATAGTGATTGTTAGACATGCTTACAGGCGATTTAAACCGATGTTAGATACTAGAGCGATACAGTACCATATTCTGGCAGAACTAGCATTTGGCGTTGGGTCAAACTTACAGCATACTGCATATGTACAGCCTAATCACCGCGGTCTACGCTTACTAACGACAATGGCGCCCGATATGGGGCGTTATCGTTGTGCATAAATCAGAGTTTTCCATACAAGGGTAATGTGTATGGGGAGTCCCCTACTGGAAACAGAACACGAATCGTAACTGCAATGCACTGCGAAAATGGTAGAACTTGTATTGCCGAGTTCTAGCGGAATTTTTGATTAATATTTTGTAAGTTGCTCGTATCCTGAAACTTTTTCAAGAGACTTCTTCATTCTTGATGTCTGTACACCAAACTTTCTTCCCAAGTGCCCAATGGCAAGGAACTGAGTGCACCAAAGTCTAGATCATACGAATTACTATTTTTGGTTAAGTTTTTTGTCAAATTACGTCCATTTGACCAAAAACGCTGTAGGAGAGGAGATATATGATGATATTGCATTTGAAGTGGATCGAGAGGTTTTTTCATTCCTGACCTCTGTACACCCAACTTCTTCCCAAATGCCCAATAGCAAGGAACTGAGTGCACCAAAGTCAAGATCATACGAATTACTATTTTTGGTTAAGTTTTTTGTCAAATTACGTCCATTTGACCAAAAACGCTGTAGGAGAGGAGATATATGATGATATTGCATTTGAAGTGGATCGAGAGGTTTTTTCATTCCTGACCTCAGTACACCCAACTTCTTCCCAAATGCCCAATAGCAAGGAACTGAGTGCCCCAAAGTCTAGATCATACGAATTACTATTTTTGGTTAAGTTTTTTGTCGAATTACGTCCATTTGACCCAAAACGCTGTAGGAGAGGAGATATGTGATGAAATTGCATTTGAAGTGGATCGAGAGGTTTTTTCATTCCTGACCTCTGTACACCCAACTTCTTCCCAAGTGCCCAATAGCAAGGAACTGAGTGCCCCAAAGTCTAGATCATACGAATTACTATTATTGGTTAAGTTTTTTGTCGAATTACGTCCATTTGACCCAAAACGCTGTAGGAGAGGAGATATGTGATGATATTGCATTTGAAGTGGATCGAGAGGTTTTTTCATTCCTGACCTCTGTACACCCAACTTCTTCCCAAATGCCCAATAGCAAGGAACTGAGTGCACCAAAGTCAAGATCATACGAATTACTATTTTTGGTTAAGTTTTTTGTCGAATTACGTCCATTTGACCCAAAACGCTGTAGGAGAGGAGATATGTGATGAAATTGCATTTGAAGTGGATCGAGAGGTTTTTTCATTCCTGACCTCTGTACACCCAACTTCTTCCCAAGTGCCCAATAGCAAGGAACTGAGTGCCCCAAAGTCTAGATCATACGAATTACTATTTCTGGTTAAGTTTTTTGTCGAATTACGTCCATTTGACCCAAAACGCTGTAGGAGAGGAGATATGTCATGATATTGCATTTGAAGTGGATCGAGAGGTTTTTTCATTCCTGACCTCTGTACACCCAACTTCTTCCCAAATGCCCAATGGCAAGGAACTGAGTGCACCAAAGTCTAGATCATACGAATTACTATTTTTGGTTAAGTTTTTTGTCAAATTACGTCCATTTGACCAAAAACGCTGTAGGAGAGGAGATATATGATGATATTGCATTTGAAGTGGATCGAGAGGTTTTTTCATTCCTGACCTCTGTACACCCAACTTCTTCCCAAATGCCCAATGGCAAGGAACTGAGTGCACCAAAGTCTAGATCATACGAATTACTATTTTTGGTTAAGTTTTTTGTCGAATTACGTCCATTTGACCCAAAACGCTGTAGGAGAGGAGATATGTCATGATATTGCATTTGAAGTGGATCGAGAGGTTTTTTCATTCCTGACCTCTGTACACCCAACTTCTTCCCAAATGCCCAATGGCAACGAACTGAGTGCACCAAAGTCAAGATCATACGAATTACTATTTTTGGTTAAGTTTTTTGTCAAATTACGTCCATTTGACCAAAAACGCTGTAGGAGAGGAGATATATGATGATATTGCATTTGAAGTGGATCGAGAGGTTTTTTCATTCCTGACCTCTGTACACCCAACTTCTTCCCAAATGCCCAATAGCAAGGAACTGAGTGCCCCAAAGTCTAGATCATACGAATTACTATTTTTGGTTAAGTTTTTTGTCAAATTACGTCCATTTTACCCAAAACGCTGTAGGAGAGGAGATATGTGATGAAATTGCATTTGAAGTGGATCGAGAGGTTTTTTCATTCCTGACCTCTGTACACCCAACTTCTTCCCAAGTGCCCAATAGCAAGGAACTGAGTGCCCCAAAGTCTAGATCATACGAATTACTATTGTTGGTTAAGTTTTTTGTCGAATTACGTCCATTTGACCCAAAACGCTGTAGGAGAGGAGATATGTGATGATATTGCATTTGAAGTGGATCGAGAGGTTTTTTCATTCCTGACCTCTGTACACCCAACTTTTTCCCAAATGCCCAATAGCAAGGAACTGAGTGCCCCAAAGTCTAGATCATACGAATTACTATTTTTGGTTAAGTTTTTTGTCGAATTACGTCCATTTGACCCAAAACGCTGTAGGAGAGGAGATATGTGATGATATTGCATTTGAAGTGGATCGAGAGGTTTTTTCATTCCTGACCTCTGTACACCCAACTTCTTCCCAAATGCCCAATAGCAAGGAACTGAGCGCACCAAAGTCAAGATCATACGAATTACTATATTTGGTTAAGTTTTTTGTCAAATTACGTCCATTTGACCAAAAACGCTGTAGGAGAGGAGATATATGATGATATTGCATTTGAAGTGGATCGAGAGGTTTTTTCATTCCTGACCTCTGTACACCCAACTTCTTCCCAAATGCCCAATAGCAAGGAACTGAGTGCACCAAAGTCAAGATCATACGAATTACTATTTTTGGTTAAGTTTTTTGTCAAATTACGTCCATTTGACCAAAAACGCTGTAGGAGAGGAGATATATGATGATATTGCATTTGAAGTGGATCGAGAGGTTTTTTCATTCCTGACCTCAGTACACCCAACTTCTTCCCAAATGCCCAATAGCAAGGAACTGAGTGCCCCAAAGTCTAGATCATACGAATTACTATTTTTGGTTAAGTTTTTTGTCGAATTACGTCCATTTGACCCAAAACGCTGTAGGAGAGGAGATATGTCATGATATTGCATTTGAAGTGGATCGAGAGGTTTTTTCATTCCTGATAGAAGCGAAGGAACTTTTAAGTCTTCCGCTGTTCGTATGTTGGCTGGAGCTACGTGCACCTAATCATCTCTTTTTATTAATTCTGCGGACAGTTCCGCTCTCCCAGCGTTTTCCAGCCTCTTCTGCTTTTGTAGGCAACGCGTTGACGTACATATTTGCAGTCAAACAATCTGAGAGCACTGAATGCACAGAAACCTCGCATATCGGGTAGAACAAACCGATTTTCGAAAATCTTATGCAAGATGTGAAAAACTAACAATTCCCGGATTTGGAAGTGACTTAAACTTTTAGCAAATGACGAATGACAAGTGATGTCAGGTATAGGGTCAGCTAAACCGTAAAATGGTTTTTTAATTATTCGTGCTTGATAAGAAAACCTATAAACGTTATATTCTTCATTTCTGTCTTGTATGGCAAATATGTATAAATGAAATGCAAATTAATTTTATGTCAGCACTGATGACAGCACCTAGTCATTTCGTGCTGGTTCTGGACTTTGCTAATTTCAAAGTTCCCACATCGTCGGTCGTAAAAGATGCCAACACGGAAAAACCAATTTCGATTACTCTGTCAGTTCGTTGACATAATAATAATATTAATAACCTCTTAGTACTCCTCATCCGTAATGGCTTATGCGCCACTACGGTTTCCTTATCAAGGCTTCGTAATCAGAGCAAAATAAATTAACAACCTTATTTTTATTTGGTGAGCTTATAAATTCGGTAATCATTTCAGCTGATGTCATGTTCTTAAAAATATCGAGAACTCACTGTTATTAATAATGATGACGCTATATAGATATCGACAGCGTTGACTAGATTAGCTGCATAGCGCCACAAAATACCACTAAAAAAATGCCACTATTAAACAATTGTCACACACGAGTGGTAAATAACTCAAAAATATTTCGTGCGCTATCGGCGTGGATAATCTTTTCAATGAAAGCTGACATTAAATATTTCATTTAGCGAAATATTTATATGCGTTTGTTGGATTGTTTGACAGTTATCAGTCCAACGATTGACTTAATCGAAGGAAGTTGCATTGAAGACAGGAAATGCTATTCAATTGGAATTTTAGTTGACAGATGTAAGTTTACAGGATACAGTCGACACAGTGACATTTAAAAGTTACTCATAGGCGTATACTGACGTTTAAAAATACGTATTCACACATCGCACGAGTGTGATGAGTTAAAAATGATTTTGGCTGCAACTACAATAATGTGTCCACGAAAATATATGAATTTACGTCAAAAATAGTCGCTTCTGTCAAAGCGAACATATTATACTTTGCTTTGGTATTTTAAATTTATATTTTTAACATGACGATGAGGAATATTCCATCATTTGGGAATATTTATTTTTTATTTTTATTATTTTCCATTAGTTGGCGCCGCCAACTTTTAGAGTGACTCGTGTTGGTTTTTAAAAATAGATTATTATAGTGTGTTATGGCGGCAAAGCGTCTCGAGAAAATTCGAATGCCATTTAGTTTTAAAACAGCATTGATGTCTCATCTATTTATACAAGTTTTTTTGTCTTCGTTTTTTTGGTAATAAACGTGGGTTATCAATGTATGTACATGAGTAAGGCGCCTTCATATTTCCGTTTGACACACGAAGAATAAAATTCTTGATGACCTTGTCTAGTAGAATTTGACTTTTAAAAAAAATGTGTTTTAGAAAAAAAATGCGGAATTGTTGGTATACTTCTTAAGTAGAATTTTGTTTGTTTATTTTTGAAATTTTTACACCATTTCGTGTGCAGATGTGTTAACACTGCATAGCCAGGCAAATTGTGTGACTCATGACATGCCTATTTCAGCCGAAAATGAATTTGGCTTGCAGTCGTAATAACGTAATAGCTGAGCGAAAACTACCATAGAAAATGTTTATGGGCATGTGGGCATGTTGGAGGCGAGCGTTTATTGGCTATGAAATAGAGACCGCCTCTAGCCACCTTAAAAGGATGGTTGGATGGGTTATAGTAACTAAATGTCAGTAGTCAGTTCGACTTTAACTCTCGAAGTCATAGTCTGATGGAATGTCAATTTTTTTTTACACTGAAGTCTTTGACTTGTGCAATGTTGATGATGAGTGCGAGATTCTTTGCAGATTTGTACTTCTGGATGAAGCTTGGCATCATCGATGCGTCTGATCTAAATGGACGTAATGTTAAAAGTCGAGTTAATGAAGAAGCAATTTCCTTCCCTCTCAGTATGTCTGATGACTAATCTGGCTGGCAGATCTATTATAGACCAAACTTGCACAATGAAACCTTTTTCTGAAAAAACCAACGAGTTTCACGTTGTGACTTACCGCTCGAAGCAGCGGAGGCGCTATCTTAGCCAAATCCGTTCAGTTTCTGGGATACGTAAACGGCATAGACATCGGTCGCTTCTAGTCTAATTTTTTAGAGGCTTTCACGGAAATTGACGAACAAGGGAGTCGCGTTGGTGTTGAAGAGAATGAGGACAAAATACATGCTGTCAGCAAGAAAACTATCATCAGTCTAGCATCTAGCAATTGTCTCAGTGTTTTACAAGCTACAACTTCGGCGAAGATTACTTCTTCAGTTTGGCAAAACAAATGGGATTGAAGCTACTTACTCTGTTATGAGTTTCGAAAAGATATTCGAAAGAAAAATTCTGCGTCAAATATATCGGCCTGTCTGTAGTCCAAAAAGCAAACAAAAATTTACATTGACTCGGCCAAATCGAGCGACTGAACCACAATCCTTCAGATTCCAAGTTTGAGACGCAAAGGACCGTGAGCGGCAGCAAAGTCGAGGTTTTCCGCTACTGCATTGTTCCTCCGGGTTGAAATCGAAGACTCTCCATAATCGGGCCATTCGCTCTGCATGTCCTAGCCCTCTTCAACGACTGATGCGTACTTTTTTGATCAATTCGACAGCTCGTAGAGTTGTCTGTTGAATCTCCTTCTCCAAAGCCTGACAACGGAAACGGGGCCGATAATCACTTGAAGAATTTTGTATACAAGAATATCTTCAACCGTCTTCGTTAACGTTCATGCGCCATGGCGCAGAATTTGAATGAAATAGATTCTCCTTAATGTTTTTTGATAAGGTCTAGCTATTCAATTCCTTTCTTTCTTATGGCCAACGAAACATTGATTAGCAAGAGCAACCCTTCGTTTGATCTCTGAAGTTATGCTGTTGTTACAGTTTATAGCGAAGCCGAAGAAGACCAAGTTCCTAAAGCACCAGTGATAGCTCGCTGTTTCATACCTATGCTGTCAATGGCAGTGTATACAAGTAATTGCACAGTCTGGCAAATTGTACCTCTGGGTGTGGGCCTGTGACTTTCACACAAGTTTCTCAAGTATGTGATTGAAAAGTCACTTGACCGCACATCACCTTGTCTGAATGCTTTTTTGACATCAACGGCGTCGGTAAGATTGTTTCCAACCTTTATAGAACAGCAAGTGTTCTTCATCATCATCCTGCACAATCTGACGAGTTTGGTAAGATGCCAAAAGCAGACACGGCTCTGTATAGCTCATCTTTATAAATGCTGGCATATACGGTTTTAAAATCTATAAAAGGTTGTGAGGTCCAATGTGGATCTTTTGGGTTCTTTCCAGGATCTGACGTGGTGTAAATATTTGATGGATTTTGTACTTATCCGCTCTAAAACCGCACTGATAGGGTTGAAATCAGCTCTTTAACAAATGGTTTAAGGACAGGATCTTGTATGCAATCTTAAGGAGACTAATGTCCCTATATTTGGCGCAGGTTAGGTCAGGTTTTCTTAAAAATAAATCATCGACCTGCAACAAGTGGCTAAATGACTAAAACATCCAAATTGGAAAATCCTTTGCATTCTCCATCTCTACACGCAGTTTTTGAAGTTTGTTGAGTTCAGGTTGGGTCTTGACTTAAAAGCCATTTGTGTATCAAGTACTAAGAAAGCAGAATAGACCCATAGAAAGGATATGACTGGTTTGGCTTCCAAAAGGTAGATAATTCAATCTGCGAAAAAGAATCCATTCAACACCGACAAAGACGGTAATCTAAACACAGCTTTGCAACTGAACGACTATTCTGTCACTAGCACTCTATTACAGAAGAATGAATAAAAAACAATATGTTCCTGGTCACTTGGACGTATGTATACATATGTATGTATACAACAATCATAAATACATTACCCGAAAACACTTAGCACTTGTACGTGTCCCTGTCAGCAAACACCCAACAATTTCCATCATCGTCCTCGGGCTTCTGGTGAAAATTCCTCAACGTACCGAACATTGAGATAAATCAAAACTTTTTCAGAATATTAATTTTTCTTTTTCCCAATAAGATTTATGTACCTTTCTAACACTATAATTTGTATATTCCATACGTTTTGAATTTTTCTTTTCAGTTGGTATTCGCACACACGGCATCGATATTCATGTCGACACACCCTTGCAGTGGATGTCCGAACACCTGAGCTACCCGGACAACTTCCTTCATCTGTTCATAAACTATGAAAACGTCTAGTGGATAGATACATTGGCATTGGCTTCGCTTATCATTCAATCTAGGATGCTTACTCATTTGTGTTTCCTTTCTTGTAATCAATTTATTAATATATTCAGCTTGTCAGCACATTATTGTATAAAAAATATAAAAAAAAAATTAACAAAACATTGTCATAACTTACGCTAAAAGTATAAATAAACGCCCAAAAAAAAAATACGAAAAAAAACCATTGACGACTCGAAATTTACTGTTTTATTTATGAATAAAATTTAAAATTTAAAAATATATTTTTAAAATTCACTTTCTAGGTTTTTTTTTATTTCAAAAAGAATCTTTGGATTCCAAGAAATCAGCTCCGAAGAAAGGTGTGTTTCACCATTCGGTGATTAGTCAAGTCAGTAAAATATTAATAGGTTTTAGAATTTTTTTGTATTAAAAACATGGAACGGGAGTACATGAATTTTTATGATTCAATTCGGCTGGTTTTACAGAGCCGAGGAGTGAGCAGTGTAAATGGGTTTTGACGGCAAAATTTTAGTGAAACTATTAAAATAACAGGTAATAGGTGTTACGATTTATTTTAAGTATACTTTGCCGATTAGATGTAGTCTTTTAATAGCACATACGTACATGAATTTTAATTTACGGATTATATGCATTTGCAATTTATGTCCGCCAACCAGTTAGGAGGAAGTATAACTTATTAGAATAGTATCTGCGGCAACAATTGAAGCCCACCGTCTTCTTTATAAAATTCTTAAGTGTACCAAATGCCTCCTGTAACAATCAAGTTAAATTAATGTCTTTCATTACCCAAGGCGTGGAACAGTCTTATGATTAAAACTTAGTTTATGTTCGCAGTTGTGAATCATCTCGGAGGTCTCATCTAGGGACTCATTGGTCACCCGACACCCAGTCCAGTTTTACTTGATTGTATCTGGGAAGTGATTGCAAGAAGTTTATAAAGATTTGAAAATGAGAAAGGCTCGTGATGGACTCTAATGAGTACATACGTAGGGCAGGTGCTCATAGAACTTATAGCCATTCGACTACAAAACTGTTACCGTGCACGTGACAATGTGCCTGTCCATCATGTGAATTGAATCCAATGGAATGCTTGTGGTGAAGGAGCAACTGTGCTGTCAAGTTTTAGAACACTGCTTTCTAGTCTTCATCACAGAGTTCACCTTCACCTTGATAGTCAAATCTCCAAAATGCGTCAAAAAAACACAAAATTCACAGTAAAAACAGACACATACCCATTTGAAGGTTAAGTTTGCCTACTGTTTTTCTGAAAATTTCTGGTGGCCTGGTGTTTCACGAAAATTTGCAGTAAAAGTTCTCCGAAAAATTTTTTGTGCCTGATGAGTGATTTTGTGGAGATGAGAGTTCCGATTTTAGCAATTCTTTCGAAATGAAAGAAAAATCAAAATTTAATTTAAAGGACAAACGTACATATGGCAGGGCTTCCTTTGACACAGGGAGGAAAGAAGAGAGTTAAAGTGATATGTTCTTGTAAGCAGGACGGAAATAATAGAGTGTTAGGTAATTACTCGTTTGCTGGGGTCGTCAACAGTAGGGTCATCCTTATCCGAGGCTATTGGTTGCTTCGTAACTACCTTTATTTTCCGTGGTAGGGAAGTTACTCCGACGCACAACCCCCAACCTGGAGGGCGAGTTCCATTTAATACCCCTAGGACACGGGGCCGGATATTCCGGAGTCAGTATTCCGCTTCGGGGGTGCGAGCGCTGCCGTTGGCCCGTAAAGGGTTCATCCGCCACCAACTCTTTTCCAATACCCTGATTCAGTACTGGAGATATGTAACTATAGACCTGGGGTTCAGATAAGCCGAGGTAGCTCATATAGGGATAAACACTAGTAGTTCAACCTGACTGGAATTGGTAGACGCCACCGTTGATTCCATCTAAGGAGTGCGTTCACTGCCGTCTGCATCAAAAGGAAGTGCTCTAGTGGGAAAGCACTCCTTCACCCTCTCTCGTTCGCTACCACCAACGACCTTCCAAAGGGGTTGGTTACCCAATCTCCAGTCGAGGTACTAGGTACCCAGCAGCCACCACGTGGAGGTGTAAAGTAGGAGTTGGTAGTGAGAGGCTTCGTGTTAGCGCTTGTGCTGCCATAAATTCTCATCACTACCCATCGGCCACCTCATGCACTCTGTCTAAAGCGGATAAAGAGATCCTCAGTCGCTTCGAGAGAAAGATTCTTCGTCTAATTTTCGGTCCCGTTTGCGTTGACGGGCTTTGGACGAGAAGATTCAACGACGAACTATACGAGCTGTACAGCGACAACGACCTAGCCAGAAAAATGGGCATCAGTCGTTTAAGATGGCTAGGACATGTAGACCGAATGGACACCAATGCTCCGGCCCGTAGAGTCTTTGAATCAAACCCAGAGTGACAACGCAGTAGAGGAAGACCTCGTCTTAGGTGGCGCACACAAGTAGAACAGGGCCTCAACCGACTTGGAGTGCGCAGCTAGAGGCAGTTAGCTAAGGACCGGGCTAACTGGAGAGGCTTGTTGGTTGAGGCTCAGGTTCACCCCGAACTGTAGCGCCATCTAAGTAAGTAAGTTGGTTATTGCTGAAATAAGTATCCTTGAGGTGTCTGCGCCCTTTTCCAATGGGAAGAAAAAGATTTTTTGTAAGAATCCTGGTACTCTCTCTGTTGTAAGGTGACAACAGGATCTATTTTTTTTGTGTTTACATAAAGATCTGTGCCATCTTTGGCTGAAATAATACTTCTCCCATGTTATCAACATTCTTAGGCTTTTTTCTAACAATGCTTATTTTTGGAGAATGGATTGGTTCACACTGATCAAATCTAGTAGACGAGATGGTAAAACAAACCATCCAATCCAAGTAAATTTGTGCTTTTAATTCTCTTGATCTGATTACTTTCACCGAATATAGTCCGATCGTTGCAAATGCTGTTGATCCGGTGATGGCGGGTCCTTACAGCCTGGCCAATGGATTCCCACAGCAAGTTCTAAGGATTTCTACCAAAACACAATAATCACAACGTTAGGTCCTGGATTTCTTTACGAAATTTGATCATCAGATTTATACTGCTTTGCCGTCGGTAAAAAAAATCGAATCGAATCTTCTTTCAGTTCGTCCTTGATTCACTCGGGAGCAATCGACAAGAATCTAAAGGTACTACCGTCCATTTGCATTCTATATCAGCAGACTGCACAGAAATTTGAAAGATGACCCAGTGAACATTTTCTAATTCACAATTAGCAATAAATCATCGAAAACTTCCACCGGATGTTTGCCCGACGTGCAGTGACCTAGCAGCTATTTGATGATGCCGTACACGATTATGTTGTCCCACCTATTTGCTGCTAACCCTAATTGTACAAACAGATCACTACCTCATGCTTTTGTTATATTTTTTCTTTACTTCATGACACGTACACAGGTACCCTAGGTCATTTTCCGCTGCAGGTGCACCTGCAATGGGAGCTTTTATTTCCTTTGGATTTGAATTGATATACCTATCAGAGCTGAACTCAGCATGGATTGATGAGTTCTATATACGAGTATGTTGCACTATAACGTTGCCTCATTTGGTGAATTGTTGTTATGGTCTAGGCATTAAGTCATGGAATACGAGTAGTAGTGTCAAACATATAGAACAGGGAATCCAAGTTATTACCAATTGCATTTAAAAAAAATCTACGTGAATCCAATCTTGATTGGTGTTATGGAAGAGAAAGCGAATTGAATTCGCCAAAGGTTATTTAGGTTCTATTTTCCAAGATTAATCGCTGTGGTTTTGATAGAAAACCTTTTGTCCAAAGACCTCTAAACAAGAAATGTTATACTCCCGAAAATTTGTCAGACGTTCGTGAGAAGGTGAAGCCGTGAAAAAAACTTGTTAGGTGTTGTGTGGAGACTGAACCTCGTATCCCTCCGCTCCGTAGTCCAACGCACAAGCACTTGAGTCCCACTACACTATACGAACCCCAAGTGCACTATAAAACGATAAAGTTTAGTGGAGACAACGTAGTCCTTATAAAAGGCAAATTGGACACCTCATGCCTTATCTGGAGGATTTACCTATCTTCGATCGAATCGTTTGGTCTTCTTTTCTTTATATGAGTACAAGAGTACTCTGTCCGGCAGATACAAGTTGAAAACCTATCCCGTCATTGCTTTTACTTTTGCATTCCGTAGGACCTCAATCCCTCGAGCCTCAGTGTAAAAGTCGAGATATTCACCGAGAAGTCGACTGGTTCTGTAGGCGGCGTGGCTCAAGTCGTTAGTGCCTTGGACTACGTGAAAAAGCTTTTCAAATATTTAAAGAAAACGCAGAACACGATTGGTTCTGAGAACCTCTGAGTCCAATAGACCTGTTAGGGCAAACATTTATTATTTTTTTAATTTTTGTTGACTCGTTCTGATCTAGATTTCTAAGCTCTTCTAAACGCT
This sequence comes from Xylota segnis, assembly GCA_963583995.1. Classification (NCBI taxonomy): domain Eukaryota; kingdom Metazoa; phylum Arthropoda; class Insecta; order Diptera; family Syrphidae; genus Xylota; species Xylota segnis. Next base: position 41,549,678 of record OY757237.1, read on the forward strand.
TCCTTGAGTATGCCGACGTCCTTCTCAACTGCGAAGGAGATAACTTGTCTTATTTTGGGGGAAACTTCCATCCACTATGCTCCTTAACTGGTACGCATTAGTTGCTGATACGCATTACAGCGAATGTTAACAAAAGCTATAACCATTTATCAATTCTTGGGTGATTCTGTACGCGGTTTTACATTTTCACACCGTTCATGCAGCTGATTGCTTCTGTTCTTTAAAAAGTATAATCCTAAGTTATTGGGGAAATTCCTTAGTCTGTCAGCACACACACGTAGCTGGTTCTTCCAAAGCAGATGTTAGCAACTATAAGGAGTTTATCTCGTTCCAGTACAATATTAATAGTACTTTCAAGACCGAACTTCTAAAGCCCTGGCAAATGGATTGGAGACTTTCTGTCTATCGGTAAAAACTCCCCTGACTTTCTGAAACTTCGACAATCATAGGTTCTTTGAACTCAAGAATCTGGGAACGAAAAAGGTTCTGGTGATCTTGCAGTTCATATTGAACTTAGTCAAAGCCCGTAAGGTACATGGACTACGTACATGTCGTACACACAAAGAGCTGCCACCGATTCTACAAATAATTGGATATACCCTTGTCAACCTGCTTGCAAGAGGACTTTGCTCAGACGAGGAATGTTGGTTTTAAGTTCTGCAACCTGTGTATGAATCTGTCAATCTGACAGATGCGTCCATTTTGCTTTTCAGTACAGCATTACAATAGGAATATTTAGAAAATGAATTTTACAAAAAACAGTTCAGTTCCGATCCGATTTAACAGTCAAAACAAAACAAACAAATTGGCTCTGTTTGTATAGACCACAAATATACATTCTTCTTATCACATGGAGTAGCACCGAAAAGCGGTTGACATATAGTATTAAACAAAAATAAAAAAATAAAAATCCCGAATACTTGTAGATAAGACGACATTGACAGTTTTTGTTTTTTTTTGTTTCGTTGTGGGGAACATGGGCGCCGAAACGTCTGGCACTTCCAGAAATTCAATAAAGTCATAAAGCAAACACAAGCAGCAGTTATTTATTAGGCGTTGAGTAAATTAGAACCTACTCCCGTTCAGATCGCTGCACTCGGCTCTATTTGCTCAGCACTAAATGCATCGATGAATCAGTTTTATCTACACGGGAAAAGCAGGCCACACTACGAGTACTGGAGCTCTTATCGCCGGGCACCCAGCAATTGATTGTGATGAGTTCAGCATTTCTGAGCTGGAAAATAAATCAATAACACATGAGCTTTGTATTTGTTTTATAAATATGTGCCAGAGTACTGAACCTTCTCCACAAAAGCAAGGCGAGAATGTTTTTTTTCTTCTGTTTAGATACTCCTGCATAGAAACACTTACTAAGTGTGCGCATATGATGACGAGTACGAATCTATCGCTTTGCATGGCGATCGCAGCCAGCGGCGGCGGCGGAGCGCATTTCATTGCGGATCCATGTAATGGCTCTGAATCAAAGTGGGCATCGTGTACATGGCATGCAGCAACGTTTGCTGGCGGTTCGCTGCCGTGCATGGCAGCAGAGCGCAATGTTTTATTTGTTTATGCGCGCGCGATATATTTAGAAACGAAGCCAGTGCTTTTTTTTTTTTGTTGGTTTTACTAAGCACTGTTGGTCTTATTTTAAGCGACCGCACACTACGCATGAAGATGTGTCGGTATCGGTGCGCACAAATACGTGTAAACAAAAACCGAATTGGGACTCAAAATTCAAATTCAGATATGTATTCTCTAAATGTAAACTTCCTCTGTTGCTGAAATCCCTAATCCCGAATAAGAAGACATCATTAGCAGTGTCATAGTCGTATATTTGTGGTTTGTTAATAAGAACTGAAATTTGTTAGCCAGACCAATAAGAAATAAACAAAAAAGTTTATTTTTGCACGCGTTTTAGTAGGTGTGGCTATTTTTGTAAGGCTCTCTGCCGCCTGTACTGCTGCACGGCACAGAGCAGATGCATTTGGCTAAATTCTTGGCAGAAAAATTTACATTTTTACTTGTTTACGTGCGACATTTGCAATTCGGCGAACTGTGCTGACAAAGCGATTTAACTTGAATAAATGAAATAAAAATTACTTAACAAAATCTTCGAGGGTAAGGTGTGTTACGAAAATCTTTCGATTTTCAACGAAAATTTTCTGTGGAAAGCCATGCTTTTGAGATTTCTTTTGGTCACGCAACATATTTTATCTTAAATGAGTTTTAAGGAGGAATTTTCTTTGTTATCCCGCTCCTAGAATAGGATCTTAAAAATATTCATCTAGGCTGGTAACAGTTCTAGAAATTTGTGTTCTTGGTAACTGATATCCGTCCTCTTTCCATATGGCCTTTCCATCATAGTCATTCCATTCGAACTTCCCTGATCAGCTGGACTGAGTACACCCTACGACTATACTCCCTACACGTGATTACGTTTCAGCACTTGTCAGATCGGCCAGATCACGAATTTCCCTTTCTGATCTTCAGGAAGACTATCTTAGGAGGTACAGCAAGCAACTTTTAACTTATACGCATACGATAGGATTTTATAGGTTTTTGTTATACATACATACATATGTATATATATACTGTATAGAGGTCTGAGATTCAACAACGTGAACGTGAGTTACGTCGATCGGCACTTACTGAAACCCCATCTGTTAGTCTTAGCCGAGACTCAAAATAAAACATTAACTGAGGGACTTTACATCTTTGATGCCCCGGTTGCAAGCTACTCATTTGGTCTCGATTTAAGGACAATTTGTGTTTCCTAATCTGATTTTACTTTTAAGAATGAGAAATCGATCGAGGCCGTGACTTGACCAAGTTTGTGTGCTGCCTTTTTCGATTTGAAAACAATAACAAACCGACCAGTCTATTTCATGATCTATTAGAAAAAATCGAATAGCTATAGATTGGATACACGATGATCAGATTGCAGCTTCAACGCTCACATCTTCAATCCACTCCAACAGAACGGTTTTGGAAAACAAGCTCCTGTTTTGTCAAAAATCACAATCGGGTTCCGGATTATCATCCAAACGACTTTGGAAAATACTTTGAATCCTTTTCTTTCGTTAGAGGCAATCAACTACTTAACTTATGTACGTTATGTGCTGAAAAATGTTGCCACCTCTTAATACCTGCAGAGCAGCTTCTACTGACGCCAATAATAGAAAGACTACTACAAAATCTTCATACGCATACTGCTAGCCAGAATAGAATAGTCAGTAACCCTGAAATACGTAGAGTTGCACAAACTAATAAGCTACAGGCAGCAATGGTTTTATTGATGCCATTCCACAGTTGTCCTGCTCCAAAATAGGAATTCAATGACTTCCTACTAAACATGAATTGATTTCATAGTTAAAAATGAAGAAACGTTGGTCCGAAAAAATGCATACAAACATACTGATTGCGATGGACAAGTTCCGTCTATCGTTTAGAGTGAAACTCACCTATTTTTTGTGGTCTACTGATCGATTACATATTGGTTTCTTATGAGGAGTAAACTCCTGCTCCAGAGAAAGAGGTTCACCTCAGGGTTCAATTATGACAGTAGACCTTCTTCTGATCTAAGTGTGACCCTGCTGAACAGGGAGAACCACCCAAACCAGGGTTCAATTTGATCAGTCACTCTTTCTGTCACTGGATCCATAGAGAGTTCTAAAGTCTTAAACTAATATCATATTGGTGGCCTGACTTCCCTATTTTCAGAGTCGACACAGCCCTATCTGATTTAGTGTCGCAAATTATTCCAGAATATACATATGTTTTAGAAGCTGCAAATACATTTCTCTGGCCTACCTTCCTTAGCTATTGCTTCAACTTCGTCTCGTTAGAAAGTCTAATTGATGACTTAAAAATACTTTTCATACTGCTTACACTGATACATATTTGGTGGAACAAGTCGTGAACTGTGTGTTACATTCTTCACACAAATGGAAGAGTCCTATTATTTAAACAAATTTCTGCATAGCTATTTGTGACTGTTAAACTTTCAGATGTTTGCTACCTACCCTTGAAGGCTTTCAAGCTTAGATAGACTTCAGCTAATTCTTGTTTTCCTATGCTGCTTCAATACTCTCGATTTTCAAAATGCGCAGTAGACTGGCACTCTGTTATTTTTCCGCTGTTCATTAAGTGTGTGCAAGCGTTCATACGTTTAGCCCTAACAATGAAAATATCAAGTAGCTTTGGCTGTCTGTCATAATTGCTAGTTGCAATTTATGCATTCCTTGGATGCATATTCATAAAAATTACTGGTATATCTGCCCACCACCGGTTTAAAGAAATTTGTTCTTCGTCAACATACTGCTGTACCGATTCGTTTCTTAGTTTACATGGTTACACAGTCTGTAGATTTGAGCTCCCTAAGGTAATTCTTTGTAAAATTGAATTTCCTGATAATTTCACCCGTAGGGACTGATGGGCTGGTAAAATTTTTAGGGACAACATCGAAGTCTTTCGATGCAATGATCGCTATTTCTTCAGTTGCAGTGGTTTTTATGGTCGCGATAGTGTAGAGATACAATGTGGGGTCACGCTCTTGTCACGCTCCCTCCCCCCTACTAGAGGTGATAGTTGATCCCAATGGACCTAAACTTAGATTACTAACTTAAGTACCGGATCAAGCTTATAAGAACCATGTCGGCTAGCCTACAGGCAACCTTTCAGTCAACCTTAAAATCTTATTCGTATCTAAACGCCAACTTCCTGCTATAACCATGAAGAAACATGGCAAATGTAGGTTCTGGTGCTTCAACTTAGCCACAAGTTTGTTAGTCCTGTTCCGCGTCATTGAAAAGGTATTTCCCATGCCTACCCACTGTCAATACATCGAGGGATAAGGTTACATATGACACATGTATGTACATCCAACGGTAATAAAAAAAAAAAACGTTGACATTCCAGACATTCCTTCGATTCAACCAATATTTACCGAGAACTAACTCTTTTAATTAAATTGATCAATCTGTGTACATAATTCTGTCATTAGGCTTCAATTCAGAGGTCTGTTACCTGCCCACTAATTTTTTGTGTTAACTTTACATAATGCGCGTTTTAATAGAACAATTTTATAGACCACATGGTGTCGTGCGATAAGTTTTTTGTTGTTTTTTTTATGAATCATTCCATAAACCAAATCAACTAAACAACAAACAAAAAAAAAATCGAATTGTATCGTATCGTATCGACCAGTCCACCGAATATTCCAGCAGACAGGTTGGAGTCAGTGTAGAATGCCGGGGCACATAGGCATAGGCGGGTACGTAGGAAACACATAAAACATACCTACACACGATCGAATGTATCTAGATGGATGTATCTGTTCGGTATGTCTCTGCAGAGAGCGGCTACGAATTTCTTAAAAGGGTACAGTTTCAAGTTCTTTCATTCTCGAACCGTTGTTCTGCGCCTTCATTTTATTTTTTTTTTTTTTGTTGTCTTCCTTCTTTGACTTCTTAACATTTTTTTTCCCTTAGTGCTTATAAAGAATGAAAATGTTTACAAAAAGAGAGAAAGAGGATAAAAAAGCAAAAAAAAAAAAAAAGAATTCTTCGTCTAAACTCCAGTTTCGTCCGGAACCGAAGCAAGTTCTCTCTGCATGGCACATTGGTTGAAGATGCGATTCCTCCTCTTATGGCAACCACAAGAGCCCCCTGGGGTCTGTTGGAACGTTCTTCGTTGTTTTTTTTTTTTTTGCTTTTACATGCGTGTACGAGTATACCCGGTATATACCCTATATACAGTGTGTTGGTATAATTTGTTTTGGAACCACAATGCCTCTATAAGTTTTTATTGTGTTTTGCTTTTTTCGTTTTCCCGCTTTCGGCGGGCTGCTGGCACTGGCACTGGCACCGACACCGCCGCTGCCGTCGTCGTCGTCGTCGTCTTCGTCGAGATCACTTGAGAATTCTTTTTAGGATCTGGTTATTTTCCGTAGATCCATGATCGTGTTGTTTATCTGTCGAATGCCTTACCCATGGTAACTCCATATAAAGTCAAACATAGAACGTGTATATATGTATGTATGTATGCAAGTGATGTGCATGCATGACACGGCTTCAGACCGCCAGAAACGCACACCAGCAGACCGGACTGGCGACGCTATGTCTCGAATGACGATCTCAAATGGCGTGCGCTGGGTTTCGGAGTGCAAGTGGATGCTTCCTTTCCTTTTTTTTTTGTTTTTCTTTTCAGATTTTATATTTTTTTTTTCTTGTTAATAAGAGAGCACATGAAAAGGAATAAAGACGCACGGATTTAAGACTTGAGAGTCAAAAAATGAATTATCGGGTGCTAAAACTGTACGTTTTTACAACGCGGTGGCGGCACTAGAACGATCTGCATTTTCGGATTCAGGTTTCAGATCTTGAGATCCCAGCAAATGGCTGGATATTTGAGCTGAATGCATGCGGTTTTGAGATATCGCTGCGTTCTAGCAAATGGAAGCACGTTTCAGTTTTCTGCATGCTTTCCAGCAAAATGAGCTGGGAATTCTTTTGATCTTTTGTTGGTCTACGGGTGATCGATTCTCTATCACCACTTTGTGCTGCGGAAGGAGAATTCTGGATTCAAGTGACTCACTTGGATAGTAATGACGGAAAATGTTTACTTTAACCGGTTCCACCCTTAACATGCACAGGTCTTGTTGTTGAAGAATATTAAGCTAACCATTAGAAACTCATCGACTATTCGTTCAATATTGATTAGTACTCAGAACTTGTACTTGTATTGACCAGTGTATAGAGCTCACTTACCTCTCTTGAGTACATACTTCCTTCGTTGGGACTTTAGTTCGAAAATGAATTTGGATCTCAAACAAAAATGGTTTCTTGAGTTGGTCCAGTCCTTAATGCAGTTGTGCAATCCCAGTCGATTGGGGTCTCTTCCGATAAAGACGTGTAGTCTTTAGCCGAGATCATCCATTAAAAATGTCGTCCTTCCAGATAGTTTAATAAGGTCGATACGGCTTACATATACATATGCATACATACATACATACTTCCTCGTTGAATTTTCTTCTTTCAAACCTGTGAGAGCAATCTGGACCAAATAGTACGAGTGCATAGGTAGAAGCCTGTGCCTAGCTTCTCACAACTTTTCATTATTACATTCTTCATGCGAATGGAAGGGTCCTTCTGCTTAATCCTATGTCTATGCCATTTCATGAAAGTTGTACAGTCGGATGTTTTCTTGGCTAGAATAAGGCAGTGTAATCTCGAACATCTGCTCACCAGCCACTGACATATGAAGTAGCCTTTACAATGCCTCCGAATAGTAGATTTATGAACTATTTTTTCGAGCTGTTAAGTGTCGGTGTTTTCAATGTCCAAAATTGTTTTCCAGCTATAATCTTGGCTAAAGTTCCACACTCCTTTGAGTCCTCCTTCTTTCTTCGTTTGAAAGAGCTTAGAGCTGCTAACATTGTGATGTTTAGTTTAAAAGTTATGTTCTTTAGTGGCACCATTGGTATTCGGAAGCATTATTGTATTCTGCTTTATCCATATCCTGAGCTGATTCTGCTTCTGTACGATCTCCTTTTCCTTCTTATTCAAGAGAGTCCGAATGTTCGAACTTCAATTTTACGCAACAGCCTTTTGCTAAATTTTTAATCGTTTCTGCTTCTAGGGTAAAACTGAACACAGAAACGTTGACAAACTAGAGGTCTAGAAATCTCGAAGCTATTCAACTAGTTAAAGCAGTTGTTTTTCTTGGTTCTACTATAAAGCTTGGGTTTCAGTTTACTGATCTTCTTCAGTTGTCGTTATTTTTTGTTTAATATTCCGGATCATGAATGCAAAGTTGTTGGTTGACCTGAACTTGTGGATTCATAAAAATCGAGTCAATGGCAAAGGATTTGTTACATTTAAAAGTGTTTTCAGACCTATGAACGACCAAATTTATAGATCCGGTTCGTCGTTTTTACCCATTCATAGTCATTAATGGCAAGTAGCACTGGATATTATATTTTTACCCAACAGAGCATATTTTGCAGAAATCACTTCGGAGAAACATAGCCCTTCTTCTACTAATCACAAGCCAAACGTTCATCTCCATCTATGAGTGGCAATGTTCAGAGAAAATCTGGGAAATCGATGGCAGCAAAATGAACTCAGTTTTATAATCGTTTTTATTTTGTTTAGCACGGATATGCCTCGATAGTTGGCGAAAGACATTTCATTATTTTTTCGGCACAAGAGAGTGGCATATGCAGAGAAGTTGAAAATAAAAAAAACATAATAAAACTTTCAACTAACCACAGTTTCATATTAGGAAAGAGAGCCTAGAAAAGCATTTCAAGGTACGAGAAATGGCTTAACTCGTCACTTAAGTCAACATATTTCATTGTGCAATAACTTCCCCATTAAGAGGAATGCAAGGTAGTTCTGTAGCTTTTATGTGTTTTCTTGAGCATAACAGAGTCTTACAGTGATTCAGTTTATAAGTTTATAAATATCATTGTCAGACATTCATTCGTTCTGGCCACTAAGTGGGTGCCGTGTCTCAAGTGGTTTGTATGTTGAACTGCTGAGCAAAGGGATTCGAGGTGTGAATCCCGACGAAAACACCGAAAAAAGTTTTTCACGGCTCCTCTGACAAATATGTATATGATAACAGTCATGAAAAAGCTTCTCAAATCGTGTACATCGCAAAAGACTACAGAATCCAGGAGATCATTAATGTAAGGTGAAAATAAAAGTGGTCCCAGCACCGCGTCTTGTGGAAGTCCTATGTTTAAAGAAATAAGTTTGGATGCCCCACTGGATTGGCGTCCAGCTCCTTCCAAGTCTGATGAGACTTATTCACAGAAATCAGATTAGCAAGCAGAGATCATGGTGTAGCTTCAAGTACGTAAGTATTTAGGTTTGAATGAGTTTTTCAAAATTGTTCGATAGATAGATCAGAAGGACACAACTTTTTAGGACAGGGATCATTTTAGATACCTACATCAGAAAAGTACTACCACAAAACTAAGAACTCGCAGAACCTACTATGTTATGAAAGAACTCAGGAGAACACTACATAATATATATGTAAGCCTTTCCAAGAAACTACTCCATGTAGAATGTCTTGTTAGCCAAAGTGTCTGCCGAACAATGTACTCTGTCTCTGTCTGTCATCATCTATGAAATACGGGCCCAGAAAATTGCATAGTATTGCAAAAAAAAAAACTACGTGACCAACAACACCCAATCGTTGCTCTAATTCACGAAAAGATACTCCTAACAAAGCATATTGATAGTGAATGTGTGTCTTTAAATGCGCGCGCTGACGTCATTCGGGCCAACAACGATCGAAAGGGTTTTTGTTGGTTAGTTTTTCAATTTATTTTTCTTCTTTATTTTATTTTATTTGGTTTTTTTTTTCATTATTATTTTTTGCTATAAATGATAACGATTTGAATTCCATCAATTTGCTTTTCCTTTGACTGTGCGCTTATCGCGGGCGTAATAGAAAAAGTTCAAACGTTTGCAGTAGGTACCTAGAACATTCTTAAAATTAGACTTTTCAAAATGCCGAACGCAAAAGAAATATGTTATGGGATTGCAAAAAAAAAACGAAAAAAAACAAATAACGTATCGCTATCTAATCTGATGAAATTAGACAGCTATAGATATAATATACGAAGCTCGATGATGTAGACGGTACTGACACACACTACAAACAAGATCACGCTATGATATCTGACGGATGAATCAAGAGGAGAATATTATTCTGGTCCCCCTATGCGAACGTCTAGGCATTCTGTAAACATCCTGGATGCACGTGCCCGACGTGCCCGCCGCTACATACTTCGTTTTTTTGTTTTATTTCAATTTTTTTGAATTTCAATTTTGTTTGAGAGGAACAGAAACAGAAACAAAAAGCTTTCTTCACTGCGATGTGATGTACATATCTGTAAAACGATGCAACTGTCTTGTGTTATCGGGAGGTTTTAGACGATCAATATGTACATATTTCGCTTGATTAACAATCGTTTCAATGAACCGATGGCAAACACGATTTTTAATGGTTTCTTAGAGAATTACTTTTAATTGCCCATTTTAGTATCACATAAAGTAGCCAGATCTAAGATGAACGATGATGTATTCGCCACGAAGAGTGGTGCGAAGATAGTCGTGTTTGTAAAATCTGGTTAACGAGTCTTAACCTTAAGCCCAGTCGTATGTAAGCTGGTTAGTTGAATGGTTATTGTTTTGTGCTTACCATTAATTTGTCAAGCCTGTCACCGACGCTTACCGCTGTATCAACATCAGTCGCACATACATACACACATATGTATGTATGTATAAGATTAAATTCTGACTTCAAACTAAACCAGTCTCTAAATATATTACAAACGTGTGCCTATTCTTGAGCGATAGAATATTTGATTAAGTTTTTAGCAATATTTCCAGCACTTATGGATTATGCAATGTTTTTTTCGTTTTTGTTGTTTTTTTGAAGATTTATTCATCCGCTGCTGGCATCAGTTATGCTTTCTTTCCGGTGGTCCACGCGCTTGGCTTACGTAAGGGGCGTCTAGTTTTGTTTTGTTATTCAGCTTTGATATTGATTTGAATTTGAAATCGATGAATGGATTGGAGGGGCTTTATTCGCTACACGAACAGTTGCAAGTCCAATGGCCTAAAAAAAAGTGGTTTTCTAGAAAAAAGAAAAAAAAATGGGCGATAGAGCGAGCTTAGTGGGATTCATTTCGGTAGATCGAGTTCAAGAAAGTCTTGTGATAGTAGCTATCTGTATAGAGGGTTGGTATACTCTTTAATCTCGTCATCTGCTTAGATATTTTGATTCGATTTGTATGCTAAAACCATTAAATAAATAATTTGTGTGCTGAATTAATGCGCAGAGAGAGATGATTAAACCACCCGGCAGCATTAATTGAAAGCTAAGAGGTGTTGTAGATCCACTTAGGTGGTCAGGGCGGCAGGTGAATGGAATAGTCATTTGAATGAAGTCGGGGGTTTTTTGTAGTTTCTTTGAAAAGAAATTTTGGAAACTGATGCCAACGCCTCGTGATCAGTCACAGGGTTTTCAGGCTATCCTTAAATAGGTAGAAGATTTAGGAATACATTCAGGCGGTTTCTAAGTAGACATATCATCTAAAACACGCATTTTAAAGACTAATTCATTGTTGATTAGTTCCGTGTTTCTTACAGCTACTCTCAAAGCGTGCTTTCTCAGAAGGTATCCCTCTTGAAGCCCTGTGACTTAGAGACTTTGAAACTACCTCTATTATCCGAGGCAAACATACATATGTATGTAGGTAAAAAGTTATGGTCCGTATTTTATGAAAACAACAACTTACACAAGAATCCACATAGACGTCACATTTGAAAACAGTCTTAATGGAACGTCAAAGATATTTGAAAGGGTATATTGTGAATCAGAAGACCGACCTTCAGAAGAAGGATAGCATTACACACTTACCACAAGTCTGACACGCGAAGACAGCTTCACGCCATGCAGTGGAATCCACTCACTCTAGTGGGTCGCTCTAGGCAAACGTGGCGCAGAACGAATCGAGCTGTCTGGGAATGAGGCAGCTCAAAAGTTTTGCAGAACTCCAAGTAAGATGGGGCGCAGGCGGTGTTGATCGTGTGTGCCTCCGAGGGGTTAAAGGACTCAACTAACACGTTTAATACAATAAATTCATTAAACTGGGAAAGTTTTAACCTAATAATTCTAACCTAGCTAACCTAATACTTTACTGACAAATTCAAAGCTTTTAAAGGTAAAGACGAGGAAATGAACAAATCATTATTGGTAACCTGACAAACTGGGTTTAACTAGTAGAAAACCGAAACCAAAGAGCTTCAATAAGATGTTATTCTTTGTGAGTTAACTAATATTGCAAGTAAACCTCGTTTCGTTGTAGCGCTATTGAACTTACTTACTTACTTATGTAGATATCGAAAAACCGCGGTCTAATATCCACTTCGACCAGGGGCACGGTGTGCTTTGGGTTTTTTTTAAAACCAAGCATTATGTCATTCTTAATTGGTTCATCCTTATAGCAATTGATCGGTTTTTCTCGTAGTCTCGAACCTAGAGAGACGGATTCGAAGATTCATTTAGTTGCAGCTCGATATGATGAATCTAATCTAGGTGGTTACATCCCATACAACTCCCAGTTAAGTCATTTCCTCTACTAGAACAGACATACTGTCGTACGTGTGTACATGTGTACAAGTATCCGGCTAAATCTTTTCGGATTGAATTCCCTTATTCTAGTCCGAATCTGTCTAAAAAACAACTCCTGTCAGATGATAAGAGATGATTCACATTAAATCCTAAAATGTTGTAAAGCTCATTTTTTTAACCATGTGCAGGTTTTGATAGACGAATAGTTTACGAGAAATAAGCTCTACATGGGCCTGTTGTCCATGTCAAACTTGGAAGTGTTTTTTTGACATTGACAGGTCATTATTGATATTGTACACACTATGTACATACATATTTGGATGGGAAGGGGCTTTTAGTCGAAGGCTCCAAAACTATTAAGTTCTTCTTTCAGATTATGAGAAGGATCCGACAATTTTCCAAAACTCAAAGAACACGCTTTGGGAAACGCTTCCTCACATAAAAATTCATATCAATCATGTAAGGTACCTTCAGAATATCAAAATAATTTCCAAACCACGTCCAATGGAAATACACCAGAACATTGTAAGCGCCGCGACAGTCTGCGCATCTAGCTCATGACACGAGAGTGATTTCATGTGGTATCATCTCAAATCTCAAACTCGACCATCCGTAGGTCTTATACTTATATTATTCTGTTCAATCCTCTGACTTGGCTTACATAGGTAGATACATACATAATATGTATATAACATACTATGTACATATGTACGCATGTGTATATCTGTATCTAAACATCCTTTGGAATGCATTCAAATGCCATTCAGTCTATTCATTCTGTATCAAATGCATTTTCAATTAATTATCAAATAGCGTCTCAAAACACAATAGCAGTCCAGGCTTAGGTATGATCTTACCGGCCAGCCGGCCACTCGTCCAGAGTACAGAGAGAGAGCCCACCTGAACCGCACCAAAGTGAAATAATTATCATTGGAAACGAAACGTTAAAGTTGAAAACAACGCAATAGTATCGGCAGACAGTATGTCGCCACCAACCGAAACGTACGAAGCAAGAGCCCACAAAGGAGAAGGAAAATAAATAAATAAATAAAGGCCAACAAATTCACGGCAACCAAACCAAAGTCGACCGAGAGAACACGAACGGGCGAGGAACGACGAACGCAAGAAGTACACGTTTGCCACCAATCATAATCCCCCGACGCCTATGGATTCTCAGAAAATTCAACAAGTTATCGCCTTACAGTTTCTATAAATACCCCGAACTCGAGTACGGCTGCATTGATCCGCACATAATACGTTGGGTGAGTGCCAGAACCAGCCGTTGTTGTCGTCGTCTTCGTCGTCGTCGTCGTCGTTGCCGCTGCCGCGCCGCATCGAACCCAGGCCGTATAACACACACACATAGCATAGTGCTTAGAAAGGAAACCAAATGAATGAGCTAACATCGGAATTATCTGTGAAGGTGCGGTGTGGAGGAGGAGGTGGACGTAGTCGTCGTCGTCGTCGTCGTCCATGTCCACGTCCACCACCGACATGAATGCAGCGAACGAAGCCCATGTCCATAACGTATGCACTCCCGACTGAGGGGCACACCATACATACCTCGTTTGATCGTCGGGCTAGCAGCTCTAGAATCAAGAATTGCAGTCATGGCTGTTAGTTGTGGCGGACATTGTAGCACCGTGAATAGAATGGAATGAGTTGAACACTGTGACTCGGATAACTACCTGACAGTGCAAGTGAACATGCAGAGGAGATGAGTATCGATGACCACATGCGATTAGAGGAGGATGCCAGTGTCATGGTAGCGCTCTATTCAACTAAAGCAGAAAACAAACCAGACGCAGAGACGGCGCACAGCGTTTAGGCTTCTTTTAATGAAAATACACGAGCATAGGGTGAGGACGGTGTTGTTTGGCCTTCCATGTACAACTCTATGTACATATGTAGGTGTCATATAGTCGGCCACCATTGTAATAACCTCGCATAATGCAAAGACGGATGAGCCGATCATAATAGAACTTAGTTAATTCATTAGAAGTGGGCCTTGGTTCTTGAGAAATGCATGGGCAATCCTTCGGAAATGTTGTGGCTTCTTTGATTAACTCAAATTCTCTAGGTGTGGGGTCATAGATGTTGAATCGTGTTCCGGCCAGGTAACCATATACATAATTTCATTCACCTTCTTCTGCCAAGACTTAAGCTTAGGTCAAAAACATTAGTATGTAGGTATGGTAAACGCTCCGAAAGCCAAGTGTCTGGTTGGGTTTTTGCTTGCAATTCTTGAAACATCAACTTGCATAGCACGTAACCATACAGCTGGTAGTTTTTACTGTATGTCTGCCATCTTAAACCTTGAGACTGTTAACCAAACTTGGGTTATTGGCAGTTAACACTAGACTAACTGGGGGTGAGCTGAACGCATGTGAGAAGTATGGGTCAATGGCCTTACGAGCGTGAAGTTGTAAGCCTGGCAAAAAATGCTTTATCGAGTTGACGCAATGTAGTTGATCAAAAGGCAATTCACATTTACATATTTCTCAAGCCTGGAAAGATAATTGCTATCATCAAGGCGGCCCCAAAGGCTCTCGTAAAAGCGGCACACAAAAACCACAATTTTTGTAAAAGGACAGAACTTTCAATAAATTCACATTTTCTCTGATACGGACTTTGACGAAAATTAATGGGCTATTAGCGCAGCCATTGTCAAGGGAATTGAAGGACCTGCATCTTATACAAACCTTCTGTACACATGTAAGTTGAGTGGGACTATATTGTGGCTATGCTCATGAATTCAAAAGGTTTTGTTGTGGTTAAAGTTTGAAGTGAGATCTAGCTGTCAAAAGTCCTCATTGCCAGAGCCAAAATCTTCAGTGTAGTATCCCTCAAAACAAACAAAATAGAGGATAGCCCAGCCACCCAGATTGAGCTGTTCGGAGAAGCGATGTATCCTGGAGTATTCCTTGACAAAATGTTATCGTAAAGTTCGCACCTGAATGTGGTTTCTAAAAAGGCCATTAGAACTCCTCTACGGTAAACTCTGGACTTAGTCTGCAAAAATGAGCTACACATAGTGCTCTCAGAGAATACTAAAATCCATGAATGGTTGGACAATTTGTAAGATTCTAGATACCACACTCAAAAGTTTTTGATTCTCCAGAGGTTTCGAGGAATGGTAGCAGTACAGCTGTGGTATATGATCCTCGTTTTTTACCTGTTTTAGAGCTACCCTACACGGTAGATTCTAAACCTGCCTAACGCTGGCTTAATCTTCTCAAATATCCTGAAACATCGAGGAGAAACTGTCAAAGACGAACTTTGACTTGTTCTCAGGGAACTTGATAGGCGCAAGCCTTTGATAGCCTGCAACATTTCAGACAATTTTATTATAGCACACGGACGAAATAATACAGCGTTATCTTGATCCAGAATCATTGTGGGATTTCCTCCTCTATTTTATGGTCTTAGGAAAATCTGACTCTTGAGATTTATCCAACATCTAAGACAGTAGGTTTTCTTTGATGATATACATATATAGTCCTCTGGTAGCTATTTCTGTGTCGACTTCCTTTTATTTGACTTCAAAGTGGCAAGGAAGCTTGGGTCTTCTAAAACTGTTTATCTTAAAGCAGTTAAGGTCATACATATGTGCTTTTTCGAGTACTGAACGCTTTTATAATCCAGCGCCTGCAGTCTGACCTCTAATTCGGAGAATCATCTTCGGTTTTTTGTTGGAACTAGGACTTTACAGTGATGAACGATTTTAAAAAGCCCACCTAAGGCAAACCTTTAACAGATTCTTTACCATTGGGATTGTACATACCACTTGTTTTATATATATTTGTATGTACATATGGTATGTGCATAAATACTTACATAGTAGAAGAAAAAAAGGACACTTTATACGAATCACCTTCGCCGACCTTTGATTACAAGCACATTATGAATCTTCTAAGAACAACAAAGAACATTTTCAAGTGCCGCCATTTCCGGAAACAACACTTGGCATGTTATCTGGATTTCTATAACTAATCATGACTAATTTGTGAATTATGAAATACTTGTTGATCACGTTATAGAATTGATTTCAAATTTAATTTTAACTCCTCACTAAGACGTTGAAATACCGCAGATTATTGCCATAATATACAACGCATCATTGTAATTCAACCTGATTGTTGACGTGAGAGTGTGGGATCAAGACGGGTACTTTATGATTCGACAGAGTTTTAAGTCGTAAATGATTAATCGATTACCAAGAAAAAGAACAATAATTCAGAATACGCAAACCGTAACACTTTTACCCTTACCAGATAAGATAGCATTGCGTTTGTTGACGTAATTCTCTGCACATTGCCCTGGAAGCGGTTAACAAAGGCGCTTAGCGACATTCGTTTTATTGCAAGTGGTTTTGTTTTTAAACTTGTATTTTGGACTTTGCAATTCCATGCATAGATGTACATACATACATATATATGTATGAGTGTCATTGCACACCAATCGCCACTTTCTAGTACTCGGTAGAAATAGGGTGTCCGAACCAGAGAAGGTAAATTACGGTGTAGAATGAAGATTGTGCCTACGTAGCACATCATTTAAACGCCCATTTTGAACAGATTTTCGAACATTCTTCAGACAAATCTCCAAAGCTAGTTTTGAGTTGAGAATTTCCAGGGTTAAACTCTGTTTTAACATAAAAAAGAGAAGTACTTTCAAAGTGCAGTGTACCTTTACATAATTCAACAAACTGATCATTGGCTTTAGTTTTCAAAAAACAAAATGTAGTAGTTTTGTCGCTCATGCAGACACAACCTTTAAGCCACCATTTACAGTCAGATCTTCACAGTTTATTATACTTTATAATTATTACTGGTGTCGCAAGGATGATATACTTTTGATTTTCTATAAGATAACGTGCAAATGACAGTCGCCTAGCTTGTGTCAGATGAAACCCTATCCTGCTGGATCTAGAGCCCACATCCAATGACCGATTAGTTGGCATTTTAGACGGCACCTAAGTGTCTTGAATTTTTGTCATGTTTATTCGGTAAGGCTACCCCTTATTCAGGGACGAAACACTAGTCCTTCATCAGAGTTTCAAATACTGAGTGTCACAATCTGAGTCTCAAGGCAGCATCTAAATTTTAGAACTCACTCACTCAGAGGTAACCAATGGAATTCAACAGGTATTTGCTTCACTTTTATGAATTCTAGTCCAGTTACCCATAAATCCTACGAAACAATTTCTAAGATTCATCATTTCTAAGATCACATGCTTCATTGAATTATTTTTATTTCGAAGTCGTCTAAAGTTAAATACATACGATTCCAGTAGCCTCTTCGAGATAAGTGTAAAATAATCGATTTCAGTAAATCACGTGGTAAATTTGACACTCCTCCATCACTACTGACTTTAGACTTTTATCCTTGAATCCATGATCCACATCCTTGAAGCGAAAAAAAAAATAAATAAATATTTGATACCCAAGGGCTAGCTTTTCACAACCATTCGTGTTGTGCGTGTTATATTCTTTACACGGATGGAAGGGGCCTACGGTTTACTGCCGTGTCCGAAGCGCAATTTATTATTTGAAAAGCTTTTTCACGATAGTTACACTCTGGGATGTTTGTCAGACGTTTGCGAGAGGTACCTAAGAAAAGCCAACTCCAATTGTTTTTTCACTTTTGTGATCAGGGAATCTAGTCAAAATTTCATGTGGCCTTTCCGTATAAGATCGTCCTTTATTTATGTATTTCCTACAACTGAAGGAAGTTTTTCAAATTTTTATGTAAGGCATTTGGAAAACTCTTGTTATATTGGATGGCTGATCATTTCTTTTTTGATTTTGTACGTCTCGTCACCCTGATACTCTGAGGTGCTAAATGATTAGCTTGGATACGGCTTACCTATTTCTCTGCTAAAATACGTGCAAAAACTCTTTACTGCGTCCAATTTATAGTTTTTTTTTATTTTAACCACAAAAACCCCCTCAAACCAAAATGTCCGCAAGATGACGTTATGTCTACAAAATCAAAATCGAATATTATTCATGGATTAGCCATAAATTATCCACAAGCTATACCTACTAATTCTGAAAAATATTCATCACATCTACAACAAATCTAGGCTAACTCTACCTACTCGTATCAATCTTTAATTCGCACCGCACGTGCATCTCGTATTCAAGAACCAAATCCAACAAACTAATTCTATTATGACCTGGCTTTCGTTGGTTATTTGGTTTTTGTTTTCACATGAAAATATTAGCACTTTAAACGCAAAACTAGGCACTAATCAGTGTGTTATTGTATTGGAAGGCCCAGAAAAAGTTTTCGTTATGTAAACAACGTCTACTCGTATGTACGAGTATACGATGAATCGATATTATCTTGCCGACTTAATGTCTAGGACGGCAGTTGGTTGTGAATTGGTGCCTTTTGCCTTCTGCAACAGGTAAACGAATCCGTTCAATAACTTCCGAGCAATAAAACTAAATTTGTTTATGGGTTTTTCCCAGATAATTTGTTATATGGCCTCTTAGGGATTATGTACCTAAATATTATTGAAATGGGATTTTTCCTAAACAGGTAGGACGACAGATAGCTGAGAAGATGTGTGCAGCAGGTTTATGAACCGCAAATTGAGTGAATAAAGTTTTATAGAATTATTATCATCATTTGTATACCACTTTATTAGGATTAATTTTACATACATATGTATACCTATAGCATGTTTTAATTCAGAAGTAAAATAAACCACAAATGGTTTCGAACTTGACTTTGTTTGAAATGCTTTTAGAACTTTTAAGAGGTTATGTATAGTAAGTGTGGATTTATAGTTCCAATAAGAGCGTTGAATTGGTGGTTAATTCAATTCTACCATTGATTGTTTGAGCTGAATTTTTGGGTACAACAATTTTTTTCTGAATATTGAACAATTTGTAGCTTGGAAACAAAAATTGTTTGGAACAGTGGATCTCTTTATGCTTAACACGAATGACTAGCGAATCGATCAATATAGCTGGTTGACTAGTAGTGTGGACACAGTGGCTAAGTAATCATTACTGTCATGGTTCATGATCCAACCTTACCGAAACGTCTTTTGAAATGCTTCTCAAGCAAAGATTGCCCATAGGTACTGCATGAAAAAGTAAACGTTTGCTGAATATATCATGCACAACAGGCCCTGGGTTTTGTATGGATCTGTCGCGTCGGAAATACTGTGGTAATTTTTAATGTTTAAGTCTAGCTAAATGTTTAGTTCTCCCAGACCTACATAAGTACATGCACGAGCGTTATTTAGGTTCAAGACTTTGGTGCCCACTTTCAAGTTTCCATGAAGAATAATGTAATCTCAAGAAGTCTAAATGGATATTCACCATCTTTTCATCAACTTGAAGGCCCCATGTGACAGCGTCCATAGGGAAGAGGTATATAGGGCTATATGCAGTTTTGGCTTACCTGGCAAAGTCTTCTATTTATGGATGATGGAAAATGCGGGCTACTTCATCAAGGTCAGTAACAACCTTACCGAGGTTTTTGATGTCAAAAATGAATTTGATGTCTAAGACGAATTGAACAGAACGTCACATAAGACAGCTATAACTTTGAGTTATCAAGAGACCTTACACAGTCAAACGAAGAATAACTCGTGAAAGTTACTATTTCTTTGGACTGAAAAAGCAATTGTAGTAAGTAACTAGTAAGACGCTATCCCAAAAACGTAAGGAGATTCTATATAAGACCTTGATTACCCCAGTCCTTATAATAGCGCCAAGGCGTATACTTTTCCGAAAGCGGATAAAGATATCCTCGGTCGTATTGAAAGAAAAATTGTTTGGAAAATAATCGGTTTCATTTGCGTTGACGGGGATTGGAAGGGGAGATTCAGCGAAGAACCATACGAGCTGCAGAGGGATTGTGTATTAGTCACTCGAGATGGCTAGGACATGAAGGAGACCACTTGGTGCGAAACTGTTAGCAGTTAATTGAGGACCGAGACTGAAGAGGCGGGTTGGCTCAGGTTCATGTTCACCTCGTACTATAGCTTGATTTGGCTGATAAGCAAGTCACTGATGGGTTCGGAAGCAATGAATATAATTTCAAAGCATCACTAAAATTTGAAGAAGGTGATTGCTTTTGAGACTGATTGGAATTCTAATAGAATGGAATGAAAATTTGATATTGGTCATTCTTGAATCGTCCTTTATCAGGTTGGATAGTATTTCAGATCAAGGAAATTGATTATAAGCCTAATAAAGTTGTACATACTGTTGGTGAAAAGTACCAAGAATTTCTTAGAGCGATCTTCATATCTTCAATAATTTTATTGATCTAGTCTGTCTATTGGGCATAGCTTTAGGTCACTGCTTAATGCATTGGACTACGGACTATGTAAAACACGAATAATTGTGAGAAGCTGGGCCTTGAATCTGGACCGTCCTTATTGCGCCAAAAATTTGTACTCGCCAAGGTCGGGCAACTACGCAAGTTTTTGAAGGCAGGAGTATAAACTTGTTTAGGTTTTGCCTTCAATACAAGTGCATTAAATGTCCAACTCATTACATAGCGTAGATTGAAAAGCAGCCCTTCCCCACTAATAAGTCACCGACTAACAAATCACTGTTGCCGCAAACTGATTATTATATAACTCAATATTTAAATAGTTAACAAATAAATGATGACACTTTACCTCAACTACTGATAGCTGAAAACCCAATCGACTTTCCTTATCCACAAGTAATAGATTTTAATCCAACTAATCGAAACCGAATTGTCCTATGAAATCAATTTTAAGTTAAACAGACAGAAGTCGACATTGCATGACATATGATATCTGATGGATATCGAAGATTCCTTCATAGCAATCTGGGCAAACGGGTTAATATTCAACTTGATTAGATATGAGTTTATTAAGAAAAACATTCACCTTTTGCTGTCGACATGATAAGCAATAGAAAACTTTGTTATTACTGCCAACATATGTACTATGTATGTACATTCATTTGCAGTAGATAGTTTTTGTTTTTCCCTATTTTATAATCAAATATGGTATGTGTTACTATTTTTAACATTATTATTATTATTGATGACCTAATTCGGAAATGATATAACTGTGACCATGACTTTTCATAACTTAAATGCACTAAAGTCAAGCCGCACTAGTGACTGAGTAACAATCAACACTTTGGCTTATCGACTTTGCAGCCGGGCGTAACGTCACGCGATTCTGAGGAGGCTAGTGACAACAACAATTACAAGTTTTTAGAAATGCCGCAGCGTCTATTAAACGGCAACAGTAGTGACCTACATATATATACATACATATGTATGCATGTATACTCTGCTATCAAGCAGGATGGATGAGTAATTAAATAATATGAGCAGAAAGTCGTGCAGTCTGGTGAAGCTGGCGCGACTGGTTGTCGAGCTATTTTAAAGCAACATAAGGGGTTTAAGTATGTAAGGTTTTAATTCGAGCCTGTCCAGCCTACGAAGCTGCAAGGGTTTTGACATACTTATGTATGAAAAGGTAGAACTAACTTAAAATACATATTCAAGTAACCAGATCATCATTAGCTAGAAATAAAAGAAAGTACTGAATTACTGTAGCCTCCAGTTGATGATAGCGAGTACTTCACCAATTCATGTATAACAACTCGTCAGTCAGTAGTTTTTGGTTTAAGGATTGCTTGAAAATATTTAAAAAAAAAGCATAGTCCACCGCTGTGAACGTCTAGAATTGTCGTAATAAAAATTCTTAGCCGTGGAAAGTGACTTATTGTGCTTCATTCGTGAAAAACGATGCTTAAATATATGTACATATCTTGCCTATCTGGGTTAACCCACTGTCTTGTTAGTAATTTATTTAGAATTTAGGACAGGAGAAATATTTATAAGACCTCCTCACAGCGATCAGTGACTTTAAGGCGCATACTTACCTAGACTTCCCAATGATTTTTATTTAGTTCTGGCGATGTATTTACTTCAACTCTATCCAGTTTTTCTTGCGATCCAAGATCCCTTTATGACTACTCTGGTCCACTTCATAGGAGAACCACCCTGTTTTCGCTCCTTTTGTTCGGGCGAATGCCATTGCATTGTTTCTTGTGAAACACAATTTTCATCTTGTACATCCTTTGTATAGCCCCATCTATGCGTTCCTGGTCCTGTCTCTCATAAAGCGGTGGCATCACAACAGCTTCTGCGGAGGTTATACTTAGTCCGATTCGTCTTGGTTAAGTCGCCTAGAGACTATTTTTTGCGCAACAGGTCTATGGCCTAGCTTCTTATAACCATTCGAGTTGTGCATGGTATATTCCGAAAGGCAATTTGTTAAATGTTTTTCAGACACTCGAGAGGTGGAGCGTAAAAAAACTTTTAGATATTTTAACTGGAATTCAAGCCTCGAACTCCTTACTCCGTAGCCCAACCACTTGAGCCACGGCGTCCACCTACAGACTGCGGCCGATAGTAATACCCGTGAAGAGTCTTTTTCTACTCTCAATTCCATCAGATCTAAGATAAATTATCTGATTCTTCGGATTTGTAGAAAACCATATCTTCAGCCTGTGTTTAGAAACTTCACTTCAAAATGTTTGTCAACTGTCCTGCCCTGCCATAGATATGGCGGAAGTTGAAAAGTGAATCCAAAAATCCTCTATCGTATGCATACAAACATATCTACATGCTGTTCGTCACTATCGAGTGGGATTACCCTCTAAAAATCTTAGTTTTAGTTCATCTCTTCTTGTTGTTTAGATTTTCTAATTTCATGAGAATCAAAAAGTAGAAACAACATGTATCCGACTCCACAGACATAAGGTTCCCATACGATCATGCTTTAACCGAACAAACTGAAATATGCGAAACCTACTCTTTTAAAAATCTGAATAATCTTATGAATACATGCATACATACATACATATTCATGTACATTATGTATATATGAGTATTTATGAATAATTCGAGTCGTAATTGAACTTGAACTTCTTATGCCTGGACCTGCTAGTATTTGTGGTACAAATGGAGCGCCTATTAATGTGCATAATTCTAAATAGAATACCTCAACGCCCGAGCCACCCCTTCGTTCCTAATTGGCAATTTCAGGGTTAAAACATAAAAAAAAACCCACCAGACTTCTACATATCTTTTCAATGTCATTCACGTATCCGAGCGGTCAATAAAAATGATACTTACTCTTACGTAACCCAAGAAATCACATCACTAAGCAAAGCCAAAGTTGAGAACCTAGAACGCTCGGACCAAAGTCGACGAATGGAAACCTTTCCCTATTCTCCATACATGACTCGATTAAAATTGAACAAAAATCTAAAATGAAGTGTTTTCCATTTACTTCTTGCATCTCCACACGCACGTTTTTTTCTTCTTTTTTTTTCTGTATTCTTTCATTTCTTTTGAATTCTGTTGTTTTTTTTTTCGTTTCCAACAAAATGCATGTTCGTTTTCTGCTTTCTTTGAAATTTTAGATATGAAGGCACATAATTGCGACGTGGTGTCTGGTACAAGCGCACAAACTGGCGACATTCTGTCTGCCCTGATCAATGCGGTGTTGCCGTATTTCTGAACGACAAAAAAGATACTCAGATTTATTCAGTGAATTAGGTGGACAAAGTGAATAAACTCAGCCTGCTGGACTGAGGGAAAAGCTAAGTATTAGACTAGTAAATGCCAATTGAACAGATTTGACTGGATTTAGAGGTTTATAGATGCTGGAAGGACTAATTGTTGGACTAAGTGTGGCAGTATATAAATCCGGAATGCCTGAAATGTGACAACACTGCGGTATAAAATCTAAACTTGTTTTTTTTTTTTTACTTATCTTGCTTTTTCTTTCTTAGCAAAGGCAAACCGAACGAATATCAATACCGTAGGCGTGACTGAGTAGAAAAATACCATCGGCTTGGTGTATGCGTCAGGTTTATTTTATTCTGCTTTGTTGTTGCTTTCATAAGAGGCACACCAACATTATTCGTATTGGTAAAGTGGTTGTGAGTTCACATGAATCGTGGGTAATACGAATGCAGTGCACTGTGTGTGCACCAGATAGAAAAAAAATTCCGCCGATACCAACCAACCACCCTGCCATCTTGCACCACGCTAACATTCCGATACGGAACAAGAACAAAAAAAAAAAAAACATTCTCATTGAATTCTCTCTCTCTCTGCTGCTGATGCACAAGTGTGTGCTCGGTACAGTGCTGTCGGTTGTGTTCTGTCGAAAGTAGCAAACAAGTGACAGAAGTACTTTGAAAGAAAGAGTACTTTGGAAGAAAGGTAGCGCCTTCCTCACTTCCTCAAGACAGTTTCTGAAAATGAGAAACGAGTCTGTGGTTATTATTGCAGAGACTCGATAGATTCAGAATCCTAGTTTCCTCAGTACCCACATGGCCAGGTATCCAGTGGGTCACTCACTATTTTTACCATGAAACAGGCTGGTGTACACCTAGACTAAACATAAAAAGGAAAACAACGAAGCCTCACACGTTTCCGTACAACTAAGCATCAAAGAAGTAACATCGAACAGTATCTGAAAAATGACAATCCGTGGTTACAACGTCTCCAAATCATCATTTTGGACCAGCAGTCGTTGAAAAACTAGAAAATCAATTACTTAATCATCAAATAAATACCAGCTATAACACAGTAGCTGGTATTTGTTGAGTAGTTGAAATTATAAATTCTGCCAGAACGTCCTTACCACGCCCTAGGAGGACACCATGAGATGCTACCAGATGGGTTTTGATTTTACTCTTAAATATTCAGAGTGTAAAATCTTTCTAAAATATCTCCTTAGTGAGAGTTTGCTTGTTCTGTAAGAAAAAGAATTTCGACCGATTTAAACAATTTGTTGGAGTCCAGACGTAAGAGCGAAATATAACTTAAACTTCCGATTTATATAAGAAGAAGAAGAGCTGCATCACATTAAAATATTTCATTGCTCCGAGCAAGTACCTTCTTCTGGATGGATGGTTATGTCATGTTGTTTGATACATATGTATGTACATAGTTTTTACATATGGGAGCGCGCTATATCAATTTGAAGTTGGCACGGTGCCATTAAGAAGACGTAAGCTTTCCTTCAATATTGGACTTTTAAGTTATCTATTTGAAGCTGCGATTGAATAGACGCATTCTTCATGGAAACAGTGGTTGATTGTATTATATTTTTACATGTGCATTTTTATTATGAAACTATAGTTCTATCTTCAGTCGCTGTTGTTACCATAAGTCCGGTCAATTCTTTCTGATTCTTCAGAGACTTTCGGTACGCGTATACTGCATCTGATACACTATATAGCATAGAACCCCATAGAGTAGATATCTAAGTGTGTAAATGTTTGGGCAAATTACTGGACAATTCTTTACTTGATTCTCCGTCCTTGAGAGTAACACTAGGGTCTTGTTAGATCCGTAGTCTGGTGGAGGAAAGTTTTTGAAAGGAGAGTGAAAAGCCACATACTAATGCCAGTCTGAAAAGAACTAGAAGCTAAAAAGACGTCTGCTAGATATGTAGCTAGTATACTTATGTACATATACATATGTCATTCGATCTCATGGTTTCTTTTGAAATAGTTGATCCAATTTTAAAAAGAGGATAATTCGCATTAACCACGACATTATCGTTGAAAAAAGTAGAAATATTTGGTGCGACAGGATGCAGGGCCTAGCTTCTAAGAAACATTTGGCCAAAAGGATATTTAACAAATCCCCTCGAGAGGTGGGACCGTGAAAAATGTACACCTAACACTAAGCATTGGACAGTGAAAAATATTCTAATAGAGAACTGATATTGCACATCTCTTCCTGATTCACGGACGTATCAAGGATGGAATCTAACAGGCTGACACTTGAAAACCTCTTTTCCAGAATGACCATGCCATTGAGTTCTGACCTAAATTCAACGTTGAAATGTTTAAAAGGCACTGAATATTCTTATACATACATATCTATCATTGAAAATTTCGTTCATCGGCCTTCACAAGAGGATTAATAAGTCTACTAGAATCACAGCGATGAATAATCCACCCTGGCTTTCGGACTTAAAAATTGAGTTTAATTGTATCAATTTCATATGTAAGCCACATGTAGACTCTAAACAAAAATTTAATGGTTTGAAATTGAGGGCTAATTCCTTGGTTGATAAATGGGCTTAATCCAAACGATAGGTTGACAAAATTGAAAAGGTTAATAATTTTTTAAAAAAAAAGTACTGTAAAATCGAAAGAGTAAGCAAAACAATACAAGATACCCGAAAGTACTAGACACGCTACAATAGCAATATAAACGACAGCACTTGTATCATATATCGATGTGTATGATCTCTCACCACAAACACAAGTAAAATCTAAGAATGCCAACAGAACAAGTTACTACTGTGCTCGGCTGCCACTGCTGCGGTGGGAAGGCAAAAGTAACACAATGTATCTCTGAACAAAAATTCTATTATCCGTGTTTCTGTATCTCTATATGTTTGTATGTATGTATGTATCTGCCGTCGTATAACGACCAACCGCCTCTCTGAGGGTGTATGTTTGCGGGTGTGATTATAAACGGACACAGGCTATTACATATATGCATGTACGTATCTGTGTGATATAGTATCTACAATCCATACGAACGCACACAATTAAACAACAGACGACGACAGTCAGTCTCTGAGGTTTCGTTCGGTGTTCGTTGAGATACAATCCGCTCAAGTGTTCAGTATTTAGTAGACAGCGATGAAAGGGAGAGGCAAAGCGTGTTTTTCGTAGCGAATCGAAGCACCATCAAAACCCCATTATATTATTATTCGTTGTTATTAATTCTAAGTTAGTTGGAAAGGTGTCACAACGGCAAGAACAGCTCTCCCAAATTAGAACGAGCATTAGAACCGCACAGAGTGTCTATGGCTAAACATTTTTTAAGTTCGATTTATTGATTTACTCTGCTCTGTATAGTGTTTCAGTTTTTCGCTTTTTATTTAATTCGTTTTTATCAAGAGAGAGAGATACTTTTCTAACAGTTTCAACTTGTGTTTCTATTTCGTTAACTATTATAATCGTGTGCCACCGCTAGACACTATCCACAGTGTGACGACGGGTTTTTGTTTTTTTTTTTAATTTTTCCTTCTTTTTATTTTTTGTTTTAAATTTTAATTTTGTGATGTGTTTGGTGGAAACTTAAGTGCCTAAAAATAGCCAATAAACGAGATATTTTACTCACAAAAAAGAAACAAAAAAAAAAATCTGCAATATACATATATTATACATACTATAGTCTTAAATGTACAAACACACTTCGCATGCAAATAGTACATATATTTTGTAACTTGTAAAGTATGACAAACGAATCCAGTTCAATGACAATGAAAAGTGATAATGAAAGCAAATTAGTTAACACCACCGACAGTAGCAGTAGCAGCAGCAACAACAATAACAACAACAACAACAACAACAATAACATTTACTACAACTGCAGTAGCAACAAGTCAAGAACGGTAGTAGCGACGGCGAATTCGGCGACGCCATCGGCGAATGATTTGCCATTGATAACGCTAGCGCCATTTTCGAGGATCAAACGTGAATTGGATTCTAGTGACCATACGCGTGGTTCGTCATCATCAATGGTTACGAAATCAATTAGCAGCAACAGCAGCAGCAGCAATAGTAATTCTCAAGTGCCAGCGCTGAATCCAGCAAATCCCTCGGTGAGTGCAAAAATGGGTTCGAGACGAATTTTCACACCGCAATTCAAGTTACAAGTGCTTGAGTCATATCGTAACGATAGTGACTGTAAGGGGAATCAGAGGGCCACGGCCCGGAAGTATAATATCCATCGGCGACAAATCCAGAAGTGGCTGCAATGCGAGTCGAATTTACGCTCGTCGGTGGCCAATATTAGTGCGAATAATGTGAAACATCAGTTTCATAATATCACCCATCAGATGCCAATTGTAACGTCAACGCTGCCATCATCGGCGTCTTCGTCAATACACACAAATAGTAATCATCATGCCCACCATAATCAACAATATAAAACCATTAATAATCGGCTGTCCTTGGACACAACCAGACATAGCGTCGCTCTAACTTCCATACCGACGATTCCAACATCGAAAGCAGCGACCCACCAAGGGGTGTCAGCAAATATAGGAGATATAGGTGCAGTGGCACCATTATCGTCGCCGTCACCCTCGTCCACATCGTACTTGTCCACCACAGTGAAAAGCCTACACGCACCTATATCACCCATCCTCCATCCTCAGATTCTAAGCAAGTCGTCGTCGTCGTCGTTGTCGACAACGACAACGGCGGCTTCGGTGCATTGCAGCAAGGGTGTACCAGCAGTGATTGGGGGGCCGGGAACGGTGTTACCACTACACACATCCTACCATCACGAAAGTATGGGTATTCACACACCACCTGCTCTGTTGACAAGTGTGCCAGTGTCGGTACCAATAATTACACCACATCCGCATACACACTTGCACGTAGCCAATTTGAAAAACCATTACCACCACCTCCACATGGAGCAGCACCACCACCATCATCATCATCACCATCACCCATACAATCAAGTGTCGCCGCCGCAACAATCAAGTGAGCGACGTCCGTTCATGCCGTCAGCAAGTCTGCCTGCTTTACCTACTTCTTCATCGTCGTCTTCGTCTCCTTCGTCGTCGTCGACGACGACAGTGGCTGCTTCCTCACCCCCGGCACCGATGACAGCTGTTGCTCTCTCATGCACAGACACTTCGGCAACTACCCCTGCCGTTGCGTTGTCTCTAGCTCAAGCGGAAGAAAATCGAATCGACGAGTTACGTGACTATCAGACGGCAGCAACAACAACACTGGTCGCAGAAAATCGTTATATGAATGAAAATGAGTACAGGACGCATCGTACTTTTGAAGGCTTCCCCTATTACATGCCTCTGCATATGCATCCGGCGGCAGCGATGATAGCGCCAATCGATTTGTCACTGGGAACGAAGCGGCTCGACTATGCGCTGTCTTTCAGGGAGAACAACAACGACTACAAGAGGGCGACTGCCACATTTTTTGAAACTCCAAAGCGTGAACCGTCGCCAAAGGACCATGACGATGATAATGATGATTCTCAGTTGAATGTTGTCGATTCGGATTTCTCAGAATCGTCGGTGGTTGATTTGACTTTGAGGAAACGCAAAGTTCTCATGCCCACAGCAGAGGAACCGGAAACCGTTTCGGCCCAAAAGCATACAAAACTATCACCAGACGAAGACAGTGATAAACCGCATGAACCGGCGAAAACCTTTAAACTTTTCAAACCCTACCTTCTAGGAGAAGAGTCACAACCCAGCGATGGTGACAAAGAAACCGCCAACAAGATATGCAAACAAAAGGATCCAATCATTTGGAGTCACCACACCTGCTTGTCGCCACCCATCAGTACGGGCAGCAGTCGTGGTAGTAATTTTCAATCTCCCCCAGCCGACGCATATCCATTTCCAGCCGGGAGTCCTAATTTTCAACCAACCACCACAACAGCCAACTCAGCTAGTTTCCGTTGCCCAAAGGGATCACCTGTATCCGGTTACGAGTCATCATCGTCCATCTACTCCGATTCAGCATCATCCAGCGGTGCAGACAATCACTACAACACCGTCTCCCACCAAACCACCTACCGTTTTGACCTCAAAGTTCACAACATCAACGGTGACCTCCCCAACAAACACCAGCTGATATCGCCCACAACCACTCGGCCCTTCATCGGCGACGGCTGCATCCCACTCCCGCCCACTCACAACATCAACCATGTCCAAAGGTGGCTGGACCAAGAATCAGGCATCCGGCAGAGCATTGCTCTCTACGTTTAATCTTGTCACCGATTTAAAATCGATATTGCCCTCGTCTAGGTTCCCCCTTTCGTTTGTACATACACACTGTTATAACAAATCAATTCTAATGTTAAGTTTTAAGTTAACCACACCATATCACAATATGTTGTCGCGGACTAAACCATATTACACAAACATTAAATATCAATTAAATAACTTTAACATTATTGAATATCATTGAGGCTTTATTCAGATTTTAAAATAAAATTGCCATAAATTATTTTTTATTTAGACTTAAATACATTTAATTTAAACAAACAAAAATGTCGTATATTAAACAATTGGAAGTTCTTAAAAAGAAACTTAACACATACATATATCATATAGCTTTATATTGAACATTGTTATTGTTAACTAAGGAAATTTATCAACAACTATCAGAGCTAATACAAAAAGAAGAGAAATTTTTTCGAATTTTGTGATACTAAATCAATCAAAAGAAATATAAAACAAAAATCAAATAAAATTTAAACAAAAATTATTTGTCAATTATTAAAAATAAAAATAAAAATAAATGTAGAAAACAGAACATTTTTATATTATAGGGAAACTATTTTATATATACATATATATTATATATTAACAACATAAATGTAGAACAGTATTTTTGTATAAAAGGAAATCTAAATAATATACATTATATGAATTAAAGTTAAATATTTTGAATTTTTCTTTTATTTCAAAACTTTGCCAGCGAAAGCTGTTTGTTTCAGAAATTTTTAGAGGACTTGTAGATGAATTTCGATGTTCTGGACAGTTTGAATACGGTAAGCTGAAGTACCTGGAGTGTAACTTAGCTTTTGCGGATTTTATCATCATCGAAGGAGTTCTAGGTTCGTGCCCTAAAAAACAGAAAATTTCTGTCATGGGTTCATCTCCCAGAAGCGTGAAGTACATAGAGTGCAACTTAACTTTTGCGGATTTTGTCACCGAAGGGGGTTCAGGGTCGATCCCTAAACAACAGAAAATTTCTCTCATGTGCCCATCTCCCGCAAGCGTGAAGTACATAGAGTGCAACTTAACTTTTGCGGATTTTGTCACCGAAGGGGGTTCAGGGTCGATCCCTAAACAACACAAAATTTCCTTCAGGGGCCCATCTCTCGCAAGCGTGAAGTACGTGGAGTGTAACTTAACTTTCGCGGATTTTATCACCGAAGGGGCTTCAGCGTCAATCCCTAACCAACACCTAAAATTTCTTTCATGGGCCCATCCCTAGCAAGCCTGAAGTACCTAGAGTGCAACTTAACTTTTGCGGATTTTGTCACCGAAGGGGGTTCAGGGTCGATCCCTAAACAACACAAAATTTCCTTCAGGGGCCCATCTTTCGCAAGCGTGAAGTACGTGGAGTGTAACTTAACTTTTGCGGATTTTGTCACCGAAGGGGCTTCAGCGTCAATCCCTAACCAACACCTAAAATTTCTTTCATGGGCCCATCCCTAGCAAGCCTGAAGTACCTAGAGTGCAACTTAACTTTTGCGGATTTTGTCACCGAAGGGGGTTCAGGGTCGATCCCTAAACAACACAAAATTTCCTTCAGGGGCCCATCTTTCGCAAGCGTGAAGTACGTGGAGTGTAACTTAACTTTTGCGGATTTTGTCACCGAAGGGGCTTCAGCGTCAATCCCTAACCAACACCTAAAATTTCTTTCATGGGCCCATCCCTAGCAAGCCTGAAGTACCTAGAGTGCAACTTAACTTTTGCGGATTTTGTCACCGAAGGGGGTTCAGGGTCGATCCCTAAACAACACAAAATTTCTCTCATGTGCCCATCTCCCGCAAGCGTGAAGTACATAGAGTGCAACTTAACTTTTGCGGATTTTGTCACCGAAGGGGGTTCAGGGTCGATCCCTAAACAACACAAAATTTCCTTCAGGGGCCCATCTCTCGCAAGCGTGAAGTACGTGGAGTGTAACTTAACTTTCGCGGATTTTATCACCGAAGGGGCTTCAGCGTCAATCCCTAACCAACACCTAAAATTTCTTTCATGGGCCCATCCCTAGCAAGCCTGAAGTACCTAGAGTGCAACTTAACTTTTGCGGATTTTGTCACCGAAGGGGGTTCAGGGTCGATCCCTAAACAACACAAAATTTCCTTCAGGGGCCCATCTTTCGCAAGCGTGAAGTACGTGGAGTGTAACTTAACTTTTGCGGATTTTGTCACCGAAGGGGCTTCAGCGTCAATCCCTAACCAACACCTAAAATTTCTTTCATGGGCCCATCCCTAGCAAGCCTGAAGTACCTAGAGTGCAACTTAACTTTTGCGGATTTTGTCACCGAAGGGGGTTCAGGGTCGATCCCTAAACAACACAAAATTTCCTTCAGGGGCCCATCTTTCGCAAGCGTGAAGTACGTGGAGTGTAACTAAACTTTTGCGGATTTTGTCACCGAAGGGGCTTCAGCGTCAATCCCTAACCAACACCTAAAATTTCTTTCATGGGCCCATCCCTAGCAAGCCTGAAGTACCTAGAGTGCAACTTAACTTTTGCGGATTTTGTCACCGAAGGGGGTTCAGGGTCGATCCCTAAACAACACAAAATTTCCTTCAGGGGCCCATCTCTAGCAAACGTGAAGTACATGGAGAGTAACCTAACTTTTGCGGGTTTTATCACCGAAAGAGTTCTAGTTTCGATCCCTAGACAACAGAAAATTTCTTTCAAAGGCCCATCTCTCGCAAGCTTGAAGTACATCGAGTGTAACTAAACTTTTGCGGATTTTATCATCATCGAAGGAGTTTTGGTTCGATCCCTAGACAACGCAAAATTTCTTTCATGGGCCCATCTTCACGAGCATCTGAAAAACGTCCGAGAGTACAATTGTTATGAAAAAACTTCTCAAATAACAAATTGCCCTTCGGATACGGCATTAAACAGTAGGCCTCTTCCATTCTTCCAATCCATAAAGAATATAACACGCACAACTCAACACTAGTGAGAAGTTAGGTCCTGGGTCGTGTGGATCAGTGGCAAATATCTCTTAGTTCTCTAAAGCAAGACACAATTTTCACTGATGCTTACATATGTAAGTTTGCACATATGGATATGTGTCGGTTTTGCAGTTGGTGTTAATAGAATCCTTATCAACTTGAGAGTGCGCTGCCATAGTTGTCGGTAGATAAAATAAAAGGTCAGTTCTAAGACTGAAATCAAACAAATATATAAGATCAGATCAGATAACTCCTTAGGTCTGCGATTTTCCCTTATTATTACGTCCCAGGTCAAAACTGTTTAACCGAAATTGTGATTTTAGGCAGTACTCCGCAATTGATTTAGTTTTATTTCATAGTTATTGAACTATTGAGTCAAAAATATCTCCCTGGAGCAGAAAAACACCTCGAATGTGATTTTTCACTTGGTGGCTAGATTTTCCTGACCATGATGGAACAACTCCACTCCGCAGGATGTCAACCGTTGTAAGAACTAAGAATGGATTATAGGTGATATTCAAACTTTTGATGGTCAAAGTTGGTGACCAAACTTTATTAGCTCTCCACAAAATGAAAGTCACACAAAAACGATCGCCAAAATGTGATGATCATGCTGACGGTCGCCTTAGAGGGAGCAATAGGTTTGATTGTGATCGCCAACAAACAAATATCAAATCAAAGGATTTTACTTCTCTTAGAGTTCATAATTGTCACATTATATATGTAATACACCGAAAATGTTGTGTATCATCATGTAAAAATGTACTGAATTGTCAATTATTTCAAGGTTCTAGTTTCCAGGACCTACAGTATTTTTATGAACTCCCTTTTAGTGGTAATAGCACTCTTGCCCACGTCCAATGTCCGTTAGGAGCTTCCAAACGTTCTCTATAGGATTGATGTCGAAAGAATCACCTGGTCAATCCAAAACCTCGATTTTTTCGCACCAAAAATGTTATTTTACTTTCGGCTTTATGAATACTTGTTTCGTAAAAAATTGCCCATTCACTGTAAAGGCATATCTTTTGAAAAACATAAGTAATTACACAAATTTATTTATTACTGAAAACGACCTTAAGTAAGGTACACCCTGAGCACAAATCTGTCCCGCTGTATAGGCTACAGGTGGAGTCACAGATAGACCGTCACACACAGCCAGATAGACAGACAGTATTAATGGACTCACTTTCTGAATTTCTCCATCAAGTAATGTCAAGTTTTGATGAAAATTTCGTGTGCGAAATTGTTCAGGAAACTAATACTTGTTCTAAGGTGAGTGTTACGTTTGAACCTTTTTTTTGTTTAGCTAAGGGCTCACTAGGGCTAGGCCCTGGGTCCCATCGACCTGTTGCACCAAATATATTTATATTTATAAGTGCTCACCAGTGAATAACCAATCGTATAAAACATCAAATGATTTTTGCTGTTAATTTGTGGTTAGTAATACATAAGTATGTAGAGAGATTTATCTGAATGGATTCTCTTCTGTTGATTCGTGAAAAAGAGATTCAGTTTTGAATTGCTAAATATAAAAGTGGCTTTGGTAATCCTTTCACATTTAGGATAAAAGGAAATCCAAAAGTGTCTTTGGGACATCTGGACACTGGTTAGCTTTAGAGCCCGTATCGGGTTCTTTTACTGACGGCCAACGGAGAGAGATGCCAAGTAACCAATTTATTTAGCCCCATTCGCGTGCTATGGGTCATATTACGATGTTACGTGACATTTAGCACGAGAAATATTTAACACTTGGTGAAATTTCAAGCTTGTTGGGACCTAATAAATTCTATGAATTCATGTGAAATCGAATCTATTAGTTCAGTTTTGGATGATGATGATGCTGGTTATACTGACTACGTATTTGAACTAAATCAGGGAAGTGGCAGCAGTTCAAATGAAAAATATAATGTTTTAGAACTGGTAAAAGTAAAAAAGAAAACTTATCGAGTTCAGGGACTATTTATAGAAACTAAACAGATGAAAGAAAAAGGAGTGACTTTGAGGAAATGGCTATGGCTAATATCCGGTATTTCTATAAAATTTCGAAGCTCAAGGCTGCAAGGAAAAGGAAGGAACTAAGTTATGGAAAAAGTTTTTCTGCGAGTTGTTTAATGGGGACGATAACAAACATTTTGCAATCACTAGATCTGATCTGTACCCAAGTTCGAACAAGCGTAGCTAGGCTTAAATTATTGAAAGCCTCAGTCTTAGAATGCCCTGAAGGCAGTTGTTGGATATTAGTTGACAGTCTATGTGGGTATAAGATTTAAAAAATCGACGAACTCTCCGAAAAATCATTGAATCCAACCATGTTGGACTTTGTTCAGGGAGATGGTTATTGGTTGAGACCCTCATTCACCCTGAAGAGCAGTGCCGTCATAAATAAAAAGTAGAAGAGGAGGGAATTACTTGAAACCTCTTCTAGTTTAGTTCAGTGGCTGGTGCTGAAAGTTAATGATTTCAAAAGAAACATATGGTTTGGTGGTTATTGGGCAACCAATACGGTTAAATCCGGTGTCGGCAAGGAAGGAGTTTCATGCGTCTGGAGTTTTGCTTAAAGTTTCTATGAGAAAGCAATCTACCACTACTAAAAAATATTTGTGATTAGGGATTGAGATTTGCTAAGTTGA
This sequence comes from Xylota segnis, assembly GCA_963583995.1. Taxonomy (NCBI): domain Eukaryota; kingdom Metazoa; phylum Arthropoda; class Insecta; order Diptera; family Syrphidae; genus Xylota; species Xylota segnis. The sequence continues at coordinate 41,585,230 of OY757237.1, forward strand.
GTTATTATCAGTAAAATATAAAGTAAAGTCGGACTTGGCAAAATTCCTGTACTGGAAATTTACACAAATGATTTTAAGAAAGACGAGATTGAACGAGTTAGATTATTTTCAGTCTATCTTGGTGTAAGCATGGCTTTAAGACTGTGGTTATGGCTGTTAGCTAAGTCAGTGATTGATCACTTTCACTCTGTGCTGATCCCAAGGGCCCAGAAAAATACGAAGCAGATAAACAAACCAAAAGTATCACTAAACGGAAGCTTCCTATTGAAATAACAAAATACAATATCTCTACTTTTAAATAAGCTTTGAATCAGGCTAGTATAAGACGGTATGTAACCATGCTAGCCAGATATAGGCACAGTTCAACAGAACCAATGTAACAACTCCGATGCTGATCAGCTCCCCTATGTATGTAGATACCCTGATCGGACTATTAACGGACCATTGTATGCTAGGCAGCCACGTCTTGAGGCTAGGCATTCGGGTAACAAATTCTGTGGCAGCTGTATAGATGAAAAATATAAAGTGTCAGTATTCCTCCTATTCCGCAGCTGCGCTCTATTGTATTCAGCAAGAAACCAGATTCTGGGTAAATAATTCTTTGAAGAAGAAGTCCCAAGCTCAAAAACGGAGGGGTCATGTGGTACCAGAAAAGGTCTATCCTGGTCCAAGTGTACCCTACCGTGAGCGAAAGTTAGCCAACTATCCTAAGCCTAGGAGCTAAATTTGTAGATATTTGTAAATAACAATCATATCTACTTTTTTCTATTAAACGAAGATTGACAGAGAAGTTTGTTTGTCTTTTTTGTAAAGTGTTTTGGTTTTTAGCGCCAAAAACTATGACCGTCCTTAAGCATGCCTAATCAATATAATCACAATGCGTCTGCTCTGTTTATATCGTATAGAGGTAATTAACAAATAAATTGGTCTCCCTGTGATGTTTACTGAGATGTACCTGCATCATCTCAACAAAACCATTACCAGGCTATGCCCAGAACAGAATATCTACTGTTCTCAGAATCCAATAGTGGATTGAATTAATTTGCCAAAGCGAACCTGTTAAAAGATTACTGCACTGCAAACAGGGATTAAAGGAACATTTCAAAGACCCAGGATTTTCCCACCATAAATATGCATCTATTTGTTCCGGAATTTCCCATATGGTGCTATATCACCCGGGAAATTCCCAAATACATATTAACAAAACGCTGTGCACAGTTCGTGAACTCCTGAAAGATATAATTTGGCGACGTTCCACCTGTGTCGGTACCTGTGTCCTTTCATTCCATTGTAAAGTATTTGCACAATTATTTCCCAAATATGAAGATATTCCACCTCTCAGTTCGATTCCGACGAATCAGAAATCACCGATGAATGATTAAAATCCAACGACGGTGCGGCCAATACTTTAATTTGATTATCCATAATCGGACTAGTGGGCACTTCGTGCACCTGCAGACTTTGAATAAATATGCGACATAAAAAAAAGGAGCACGAATGATATTAGCTGTTAAATACATAATTAAGTTGATGAATTTTGATGTACGGCACAAACGTAGAACCACGAGACAAAACAAGAAACGAAGCAGAAGTGGTAACGAAAAATTAAAAAAAAAATAACGAAACGACTGTGATCCCAAAATGGTGACATATCATCACTGACACCTGATGTATATTTTATGGCTGAAATGGGTTGTCGTTACATACACCTTTCGAATTTCATTAACAATTCCACTATCCGCCTTTTCTCGAAATTTAAATATGAATTTAATGTGTTTAATTGCTTGACTCATCTTGAATATCAAACTTTTGCAGAATTTTGCTTAACGCATACAGTCTGCGAAGTAGATACATGATCACTTGTATATTGGTGATCAGATCAGATCGTTGGTCGTTGATCGTTGATCGTTAAACGTTGATCGTTGATCGTTGATCGTGTCAAATGCAATATGGACTAATAAGAATTTTGCTTGGAACCATCTGTGGTATTAGCGATGAACTGAGAAGTTGAAGCCCATTTTAACAGATTGTAGGCATACAGAGGCGCTCTACAATGTGGTTAACTCCATACTCCCTTATACTTCGAGGAATTCTAATTACATTCTTTACTAACAGAAAAGTATCAATCGCTAAATGTTGCACTAGAATTTGAATTCTATCAGTCAATGCTTAAGAGGAAAGGTCCTAGAAGTCAAATCGAAAACATTTACGATAACATTTGAGCATTCTGGAAGTACAAACATGTTTTCATTTAAAACAGATGACAAGCCAGAGCCTTTTCTGTTTAGAAGAACAGAGAGTTAGAGAATTTCTGATCTAGCTTGGACAAGATTTGTCTGGTAAGGGGGTAACCAGATAGGAATGATGTTTGTTGCAATTATTATATTTCAGCAGCTGGAGTAAATATCAACTCCACGAACGACACCCTAGTGGAGATTCGACGAAGACTTACCCTAAGAAACCGCTGCTACTTCGGTTTGGCAAAACAAATGGGTTCAAAACTCCTATCTCCGAAGATGAAATGTATGCTCTACAAAACATTGATTCTGCCAGTTCTGCTATATGGAGCCGAGTGCTGGACATTTTGGGCACTTTTGAAAGAAAATTTTTTCGTCGAATTTTCGGTCCCGCATGCGAGGAGGGCGAATGGAGCAGAAGATGTGGATGTAGGCCAAAAAGCCCAAATACGTTGACTACACTGGCTCGGCCACATCGAGCGAATGGACAATAATGCTCCAGTAAAGAGGATCTTCGACTCACAGCCCCCAGGTTCGGGACGAAAAGGAAGACCGAACCTCCGTTTTAAAGACCAAGATATCGCGGATGCCAAAGCGTTTGGTCTGGACAACTGGAAGCAGCGTGCCCGGGATCGAAGGGAATGGAAGGCTACCGTGTCTGAGACAGGGACTCTTCACGAGTCGGGAGCCCGTAAAGCAAGCAAGCTAGCAAGCTGTGACAGTTACCAATGACATCCACCTATCAAAACATTCAGTAAGGTCTGTCATTCTATCATGCATCTTTTCATGCTTGCTCAATCAGTCGGTCGGAATTATGGCGTGCAGGCAATTCGTCGTACTGTGGAAAAGTTTGAGCATGATTACACTCTTTTGGACTCTTAAGCGACCAGACAGAGATTGATGCGAAATGCATAGCAGTCGTAGTGGACAGTATCGAAGAAGATTCAGTAATATCAATTCGGGGATTTGATTAGGGCCTACATCCAGACGACCATGGATAACGCCGTGAGCTGGTTAATTGGAAATGTTGGCCGGAGATCCGGATTTTAGCAAAAAATTCATATTCTCTTAAGAGTGTTCGACAAAGCATCAATGCAATCCACAAAGATTGATAGTTCGGTGCGGTTTATGGCATTGCGACATCATCGGACTTTAAATTCCGTTACCGTTTCCGTTTCGATATATCCGTGGTGTGGTTCCAACAAGACGGCTCTACATGCAATAAAAGCGACGCAACTCTCGAAGTTGTGAAGAAGACATTTGGCGAGGGAGTCCTCTCGCAGCGAGTGGTTATCAATGCAATGTCTGTGTCCTGATACCCAAATTATGTGAACTTTGAAATGTTTAGCTGCCTCCTTAATAGAGTTGCTTGTGAATGATTCCAAGGATTTGATCGCCCCGTGAATATCAGTAAAAATGGTATTGTTTCGATTATATTTCACATTTTACTTCAACCTTGACAAGGCTTCTGAAGCATGATCTCTACCTGGAGATGGGAAGGGCTAAAGAAATACCTAGATTTAGATTATTGGAAAGAACTTCTGTCCTTACACCTAAATCTGTTTAGATCCGTTTATGTAGAAACCTATGAATCCTATGATTTGTAACCCCACATCATCTTCCCAATCGATTTTGGAGGGGATACGGGTTTCAAAGATCCTTCCAACTAGAAGTTGTGGAAATACGTAGTCGGTGTCTTGCGGAAGAAATTCAAGATCGTTAAGATAAAGTCGCTGTTCCTAGTGGTCCACATAGCGAGGATGACCTTTAGAACCAGCAAATACTAGTTAGGCGACTTGAGTTGAATTCGGACAGACCTTGGACTCATCTTAAGTGTTGGATGCGTAAACTTTTTTTGTAATTTACAGGCAATCAAGTAGTCTGCCAGCAAACACAGCACGCCGAGCGTCGTAAGTCAGAAATTAATGGAGAAATTGGATAAATTTGTATAGTGTGGTGGGAACGAAACTCAGATGATGGTGGGTTTTAGTATTTTCTCCAAGGATAGTGTCCGGATTAAGCGGGGAGTTGCTCCAAATTGACAGAATTTTTGTTGAGTATCCACAAGGTCGCTCTAGATGTACATAGTTGAAGGGCCAGACATACAGACAATGGGTATGATCGTGGTCAAAGCTCCCACATCTTCAACCTGATTGAAGTCGCTATACAGCTAGTAGACTGTAGTGTAGGATGATTAGGCTTACAACAGATTGCTATGAGTTTTACTCCGTTTTGATCATCGTTGGAAGAAAATATATCTAAACTTCGATTTCTTCAAAATATTTATCCTTATACTTGCCGTTTCACCTAAACGTATGTATTTTCGTAAAAACTACTAAATTAATACTTAAGCTGCATCAGTGTTGGGTTTTGGTTAAGAAAAAATGTTGTGCTTATCAGAGGCGAACCTGCTAAGACAGCTTCCCGAGATGACTTTGAATGATTGTTGGATCATCCCCTCTATGACTTGCAATGAATAAAATTTCTAAAGTTACAAAATAAATTTTTAAAAAGTAAGATTTCTGCTTTTGCGTCTGCATACTTTTTTAAGGCAAGGTGTGGAGCTAGAGTGGTCTGAGAGAATTTCTATTTGGTGTACGTTAATGCCTATTAAGTCGTATTGGATATGCGAACGCTTCATACTATGCTTCTTGGTCACTACCAAATCCTCTATATAACTCTTTCCCAGTTGCCGTGCTTCCTTATCAACTGTTCTGCGCCACGTACTCCTAGGACCGCCGCGTATTCTGCCATCCTGAGTAAGCAGGTTTAATTGCATCGCGTGGTTAGCTATGGATCTGTCACCCTTTCGGAGAGTATGTCCAATCCACTGCCACTTTCGTCGTCATATTGTTGTACCTATAGGTTCATGGCCCGTTCTCTGATGGAGTTGTTCGTTAGAGATACGGTTTGGCCAGAAAATGCTAAAGATATATCGTAGGCACCTATTAACGTTTGATTTTCTGAACTCTGGCTTCTCTTCAGTTGGGAATGAATCTTTCGCCTTTTATATGTACATATGTGTATCTTCATTCAGATGCTTTAGAACGTATCAACCCAAGTACAGGAAGGCTAAAATATGATTCCGACTTTTTGGAAAGATTGAATAGGAATGCCTAAGAATATTGTGGAACAGTGAAAAAGGAATTATCTAGGGATTGAACCTAGAACCCCTTGTTCCGTAGTCCAACGCACTAACCAGATAGATGCAAATGTTTGCAGTCGACAAAAATACTTGGCGCAACAGGTCAATGGGACCTAGGGCCTAGTTTCTTGCAACCATTCGTGTTGTGCGTGTTATATTCTTTACACGAATGGAAGGGGCCTACTGTTTAATGCCGTATCCGAAGGGCAATTTGTTGTTTTGAGAAGCTTTCTCAGGACAGTTGTAATCTCGGATGTTTGTCAGACGCTCGCGAGAGGTGGGGCCGTGAAAAACTTTTTTAGGTGTTCCGACCTGGATTCGAACCTCGAACTCCTTACTCTATAGTCCAACGCACTAACCACTGAGCCACGGCGCCCACTGTTGACAACGAGGTACAAAAAAAACAGTCCAACCTTAATAGATTCATTGTCCCACCGCCTTGCTCCCAGTCATAAGATTTTCCAGATATACATAGCACCGTTACTGCTCCAAAAGGTATGTAGAACCAGGGTATCTGATGAATACGGCAAATGGACATTCGTCTTTGAACGAAAACATGTTCCTTAATGCTTGCAGTCATTCTTATTCCATGAAAAGATATAAATATAGAAACGACTACGTCCATTGTTTATCTAGTAATACCTGAATGTCCGTCAACATACTACTTTTCCTAAAGTTAGGGCAGGTATTGCTTCCTTCTGAGAAGTAATGTGACGTACCTCTGTTAGAGGACATCATCCCAAAGTTTATCTATTTATTTTTTTGTCTTTTTATCCAGCTCGTCATGGACATATGTTCATATTTACTTCGATCTTAGTCCGCATTCAGGTTCCAAGAATATGCTTGAACTTGCTCTGTTCATCCACACTACACCCTCGTAAGCTATTAGGAGTCAGATATCATTAGGTTTGGTTGCGTACTTTTGCACCAAAATTCTTTTTGAAATTTTTACAAAAATTTACGAAATCCTGTTCGAGTACGCAAAAGTTTTGTAGTTTTTCGTAAAAGTGCGTGCTCACGAGGAAATTAGAAATCTCTTTAAACTAGGAATGCATGAATTATTTTACAAATTTGTAAAGGTTCGCTGTAGTCAGAGGATACGACGCAAACAAAGCTGTTGCACTCCAGTAATGTTGATCCGCATTACAAGGTCGAATCTTTGCTCACTCTCCACCAGAGGTCAATAAATGAAGCATGGCTTGAGATATTGTGTTGCATCAAGGGAGATGTAGCTACTATTGTAGTGCTTAGTTCAGGTTCCTTGTCTACCATGGGTATATTCGTTTTAATGCAGGTTGTGCGGGTCTTCTTCAACAACGTTTTGAGAGTTCATCACTTTTGATCCCCATATATTGAACTGGAATGTGTTCCCACTTACAAACTGTCTTGGTGCTGCATTCGCGCTATATGCGCATTAGAACCGATCTATTCCCTGCAGAAAACAGAACAGCCGATCACAACATTGAGAAAGCACCTGATCCAAGAACCTGACTTAAAAGTGAACACAAAGTTTAGACATCAGTCTGTATCAAATCATTTACTTTTCCAATATCCACTCGAAGCACACTTAAAGGTAAAACTTCTCTTAATACTAGGGTAACGTTCCCAATCGTTTATAGTCTATTTTCTCCAGCTGCACCAATGGTTTGAGTTGCTCAGCGAATGCACGCATTTCATCGGCTATTGCATCTTGTCCGTTCGGTGCTAACACTGATAGTTCCACCAAATAGCTCTGCGAAATCGGTTCATTCATCTCCTGCTTGCCTGGTGTAATTTTTATGATCTTTGCCACGGTAATCTTCATCCTCCCTCTCCGGAACATGTAACCTAACAATAAGTGAATGGTTACAGTGAGCAATAAGACAATTTTATTTGAACTAACCTCGACTAACATATTCAAAGTCCATGCGACACCCGAGTTCCGTAAGAAACTCCAGAATAGTTGATGTGCAACCGACATCAATGCTTGAACGCACCAATGTTGGACGAGCACGGTCCAGCTCTGGTTGGCCAATATATCGCAGCTGGAAGGGAGTGTTTTTGTCCATATCTAGTGCACGGCGTACACGGAGCAGCAAAGGTTGCATCTGGTTACCAGGCCTCAGACTAAGGCAGATTTCCAAGTCGTGAAATTGCTCTGGACCCGCGTCTACATTATCACAGAGGCCCTTTAGTCTGTTTGGTTACAATCAGAGGTAAGTGGGATTTTATGAATACAAGACTGCCTACCTGTGAAGTAAGTGATCAACAGCCGAGTCTAGGATAGATCCTTGCAGCAAGTACTCCTGGTTTGGGATGATTCTGCTTTGCAAAGCCTGCGACAGGGACTCTTTGGTAGACGTAACTTGCATGGTTCCTGTAGACATTGCAATTATTATTTAGATTTGTGTATTCTCTCGAAGTAAATAAATAGAAATCTTAATAAACAAAACGATATTTATTTATACCTGCGATTTTTAGTTCACTTTCAAGCGGCTAGGAGTGTATTTTACTCAGACACTTCCCTGACAGCTGTTCAGGTGACTGAGTAGTCGACATTACTATGAAGAATTCCATGTTTATTTCTTGCATAAAAATAATGTTTTTTCAAGCTGAAGGCCTATTACCTTGGATTATGAAAAGGTTTATACACTTATTTTGTCCAATGTAAAGTGTAGAAATTTTTTTCTAACAAATATTAGATTCACTGTTTGCAAAAGAGTGGAAAAAGTGACCCATATGCACTTTTTACCAAGTTCACAACGATCCACAAAGATCAACGAATTACAAAGGGTGTACAAAGTTTCAGAGGTTAAAAGAGAAATCTACACACTTATGTTTATATGAAGAATAATAAGAAATGATAAATTTAGCATGATCTAGCACTGAAATTCATAAATCCAGCGATTTACCATGTTACACCTTAAAGTCTGGCAGCACTGAAATTTCTTTGACATATAATGTTCTACTGTCTTTTTTTAGGTTATAACAAGTTCATTTCACAATAAAATTTTCGTATATTAGGGCGACATTTTCATAAAATAAATAAAAATGAATAAATTAACAAAGTTATTAAACGCTAGAACAGTAAGTTTATTCCGTAACGTTATTCTACGAAAAAATCGACCAGCATTTCTGTCGAGTTATGCAAATTTCAAACCTCCAATTTATTCGGTAATGCGTTCTGGTCCAACTGGTCCAACAAACTTTAGAGGGTTATCAGCAATGTCCAAGGATCCACTCGATAAATTCTATGAAAAGAACAAGCTTGAGAAGCCCGATAAGCCTGATGTACCTAGCCAGCCCAATCCTGTTTCCCTTCCATTGGCAAGATTGAGAACAAAACTGCAATTGGAGTACACTTGCAACATCTGCAAGACCCGAGGTAGTGAAATAATATCAAAGATTGCATACACCAGAGGAGTGGTCATAGTTCGTTGCCAAGGCTGCAAAAAGAACCATTTGATTGCGGACAATTTGAACTGGTTTACTGATCTTGCTGGTAAAAAGAACATTGAAGACATCCTGGCGGAAAAAGGAGAATCAGTGATCAGGATTAGTAGAAACGATCACGATGAGTACATTAAAAAATAGTCTTGGAATATGGTATGTAATGCAAGCACAGAGAGCCATGTATCAAGATAATCTCAATCATTTTTATTTCTAGGATGTTTTAGTATAGGTCTCCTGTGAATATAGCTCTGTATGTGGAAATTGTCTTTAATTGAATAGTTGCGAAGAATTTCATATGTGAAATTAATGTTGTCCATTGCATTAAAGCAAATATATAAATATATATGCATGAATACAAATGCATAAACATTAATTGAATAACAATGATAAGCTACAAAGTAAAAAAAATTGTAAGAATACTCTTTGAAGTTCGAAAAAGATGCGGAAAATAAGTTAACAAGCATTAAATGTTTGTTCAATGCCTACACTTATTTCAAATAGCTGGAGGCTGGAAGGTTTATTACAATTTTTTTTCCTTGTGGCTTATCATGTTACAATAAGCCCTTCAATTAAATTCTAATAAATGTGTTTTCTTTTCAAAGACTTCTTCCCTAGGCAAATCCGGGATCCACCTGAATATAGAGTGGATTGTGCTATGTTGGTGGATAAGATAAGAGAGATACCCTTCACCGATTTCTGTAGAAACTGTCCATACGTTGTGGATTGAAGGTGAGAACTGACTTTCCACACCAAGAAGAACTTTAGGGAACTACTTGAGCTAGACAACCTAACTGAGCTGCAGCGTCACTTTAATCTGATTCATTCTCTTGCCAATCCAACACAGATCAAGTGTTGTTCACGAATGCTCAGCTTCTTGTTCAACCAGAGCTATGTGCATGCGGACTACTGTGATCAAAAGAATCACGATCATCACTTTCAAAGAACTCCTCTCCCAGTACAATACACTTATGCCTACGATTTTTACAGTCGATTTCTGGAATAGGCTTCGATTCCGCTTTTTATTTCCCAAATCGTGACGAAAGGGTGTCTCCGAAGCGGTGTCTTGAGCTTAGTAAATCAGGGTTAAATTTTTGAGGAAATGGTGTCGAAGAACTGGGGCAGTATCGTGGTGCAAAAATCAAGAGCTACAAATTCCCAAATCGTGACGAAAGGGTGTCTCCGAAGCGGTGTCTTGAGCTTAGTAAATCAGGGTTAAATTTTTGAGGAAATGGTGTCGAAGAACTGGGGCAGTATCGTGGTGCAAAAATCAAGAGCTATCTGGCTATAATTCTCCCTTCTTCTTGCGAATAGTTTCACGCAAACAACGGATAATGCTGAAATAATATTCCTTGTCCCAGCGGAAGGAATTTGTAATGAACCACACAACTTTGCGCGATTGTTTCCGCGCCATGCACAGATCCTAGTCTCGTTTCCAGAAATGATGTGTTTCACAACCGAATGATAGTCAGAAAGCATTGTTTCGCAGATGCTAACGCGACGCTCTTTTTCTAAAAAATTGACTACCTATGGAACCAAACGAAATTTGACTTTTTTCAGACATAAACATTTTTCAAATTGCTTTGGACTGACCCTAGTGAAATTATAGCAGTTTCAGCGAAGTCCCTAATTGTCAATTGACGGTTTTTGAGCTTCAAATCATTGATTTCCTTTATGTGTTGCTTATTAGTTGATGTTGACGGATGTCTAGGGCGGGTTTTGTCTTCCTTCTTTGAATTGTTTGTTCCAGTTGTAAACTTTTTTTGCGGATTGGACTGGTCACCGAACGCCTTTTGCGACATTCTCAACGTATCTAAGGTGGATCAGCCCAGGGCAGTGACAGAGAAAGTGGGTCTTATCCTCATTGGCTTCCTCATCTATACATTCCCGACATACCTATACCTTCTTCCGTCAGTCTTAGTTTTTTTATGTGGTACCGAGGAGAGTTATGCTCTCGGTTCTTCGGTTGGTCCTACTCTCGTCAAAGCAAGGCAAAAAAATTCTTGTAACCACAGAGGTATCAAGAAAAGATACCTCTCTACTCGCCTTGAACCCTGATTCTTGCTTCAGTGCGTAAGGCGGGATGAACACCGAGGTGTCTACCTGTTGTGATATTGACTTTGAACCACATCTTGCCAGTTCGTCTGCCTTCTCATGTCCTGGTATTCCTTCGTGTCCAGGGACTGCGTGCTGTGTTCCAAGAATCTTGACCTCTTCATGACAGCTCTTCATAAGCTTGGATTTTATTTCTATAGTAATGTAGCCAATTCTATGGCTATCGACAAAAAAGGTAATACCTTCCCGTGGTATCGCGTTCAACCGCAGTCTCACGGGCAGCTTTTGTCACTGCTAGAACCTCCACTTAGAAGACACTGCTATTGTTCTGTAGGCGGACTGATCTCGATGTACCCAGCGGTTGAGAAAATATGCCTGACCCTACGCCTACATATGTACGTCCATCTGTGAAGATAGAGATGGTTTGCTTGTTGACAAGCTGACTCGGGAACGAGCTTGTGAATGGTCTATTGAAGTCTAGGTACGGAGTGAGACATTTCTCGAGGATCATGGAACGACCCCTTACATTATGTCTCCAACTATCTGACTGATTCTAAGGGCACTCATTGCCATTCAGTCTGTTAAAATTTTCCCACCAGCAACGGAGTCGTTTGACTGGCTATACGAGAGAATTCAGTAGGCTCACACATATGCAGTCCAATCTGCAAACAATTTAACTCAAGAACGGCCTACCTACAGCTAATTTGAGCAACAATACGTGAACATAGTTTTAGGAAGAGATTCCCGAGTAGAGATGCAGGAGGTCGTGCTATACAACTGGAAAACTCCTTATCAGTATAATACGCAAACTATATATTTCATCCGTCCATTACTCTTTGCAAATCGATCGTTTAAGCAACAAAACAATTCCAGTTTCCGTTGATAAATCTAAAAACCATAAATTTTTATTACAAACTCCAGTAACACCTGGTATTCCAGCTGCCGCCCGATACGATCACGCCATCGCATCAATTAAACAAATCACTCTCAATATGATTTTTATTTTGACTGAGTATACATATGTACATATCTGTACGTGTATATACGAGTATATATAATTTTATATAAAAAAAAACTAACATTTCTTCGAAACTTAGATAAAAACTTAATCAATTAAGGATTGAGTACAAAAAAATGTAAGTATGGCAAACAAGAACTAACAGAGACTCAATTCTGAACCAAAAGTCGTCAAAATAATGTTCATCGAGAATTTAAACATTCTTTGGTCAAAATTTAAAAAAAAAATCAAAAGCAGAACTAATTTTTCTTGTCTGAAAGATTTTTAAGATTTCGATGCACTAGATGGCTAGACGCGTTTCGGTTTGCTGACAATCGTGTAACTGAGTCCGTTGTAGTTTCTGTGGTCGAGAGTCATTTCTGAATCGTTGAGCATAGTTGTTGAGACATTTCCTGTCTTTGATTGCGATGTATTGGCGACCTGGGGTCCGGGTGTGCTTGGCTTGCGTAGTACTCCATAGCCCAGGTAACTGTCATCGGCTATCCGGCATGGATGCGTGTCTGGACTAGCGATAAGTTCGTATTCATTAGGCACTGGAATGCTGGCTGGTTTGCGGAGATTCGACGATGACGAAACAGTCACAATGGTCTTGTAACCACTGGATGTGTTGTTGTTCGGCGACATAAAATCCAAGCGGTCATATGTGGCTTCTGCTTCGTTATCATCGCTGTCGATAATTTTCGTGCAGGTGTCTTTGGATGCGGCTTTATGGCGTTGCGACTGAGTTCTCTGCCACGCGAAATCAATTAAATCGTCTTTGGGGGTATGGTTTCGTTCGGTATGCTTAACCTCGCCGAGACCGAGGGTTTTCCAAGCATCGGTTATAGTTTCGATACTCTCGTAATCGCGTTCGGTTGTTTTGCTGTTTTGAGCACTTTCGTTTCGAACAGGCAGGTCTGGAGGAGAACAGGATACACTTGCGATGCTCTTAACTAAGTCTGGCGATGACGGTTTAAGGATTACAGTGGAACCGCCCGTTTTGTTTGGATCGACTGATGTTGTTATTGAAACTGGTTCGTAGTTTTGGAATACTTTGAATTTATCACAATTTTGCTGCTGCTGGGCGTTGTTGATCATAGCCTTCAGTTCGTTTGGTTGCAACGATAATGAAGATAATGGAGTTGTTGGTGCGGATGATAGTTGTGATGTCTGCGGTTTGTCTGTGTTTAGGGGGAGCAGTTTTCTGGGTGGTTTGTTTGGAATGCTTTTGACGGCCGGGGGAGTTATTGCGTTATGCGTGGACGAAGTGCTCGAGTTGAAGGATATGTTGTTCAATGAGTCAGTCGATGGAAGGAAACTGCGCATTGAGATGACACTGTGTGTGGAGTTTAATTCAAATTCACTACCATTCGGATTCTGGGGTGATGGTGGCAACGGACTTCTCGAACCTGGTTCCATTGATAGTGCGGCACTCAACTGATTGTCTCCGCAATCGATGCTATTAAGACTTTCACCACTGATCAGTTTTTTCATAGATTTCATCTTGGATGACATACAACGAAACACCTCTTGTGGATTTGTGTGATCTAGGGTGAACACTCCCTCGCCAGTGCTGCATTTCCTACCGGCCTCGAATGTAAATTTTCCATCACGATAACCGTACTTTCGTATGAATCTGTATGGCCATTTCGCTATAATGTTGCTTAAGTCTTCGGCAGACTTCAACTGAAGCTCCGTGGCAGTTAGGTGCAACATATATGATTTGTGTTCTAAATTACAACGCCGTGAAGTTTCGGATGGAATGAGTTTTACTATAAAGAGACCATCTCCGTAGGAGCTGCAGTACAGGTCGTTGTCTTCTTCGATTACAGTACTTCGGCTAAGTGTTCCACCCTTATCACGGAAGGCCACCGATTGTAGGGCATTCAACCATTCCTTCAAGTCGTCATCTGTAAGTGTATTGAGTGTGAGTGTACCGGTCATTTTGACAATATGTATTAGATTGGCCGGAGGAGGCTCTTGTGTTATCTTGACGCAGTTCTCAAGGGTAATGATTTTCGGATTCTTGTCATCTTTCGACTCGCAGATTTCAAGGCGTTCAATACCATGACGGCTGGACTTGAAGAGTAGACAGTAGCGTTGGCTACTTTTCTGAAATGAATAGCAAAACGGATTGAAATATTTAAAAAAATGTTCTTCATATCGAAAGTAGAAATAGTATTCAAAATTCTTCGACCACAATAGGTAGACTTCGTTAATTAGGTAAACTCTAGCTAGCTCTAAGGTCTAGGTATAGACACGTTAGCTCCCAAAATGGTTTTTATGGTAAACTAGAACAAAACCAACTACACACTGCCAATAAGAAGGGACATCACAGTCGACAGTCGCGACGCTAACGAATAGACTCTTTGGACAGCAATTAAAGTTAAATTCTAAATCGTTTCGACCGAAAAGTTCGTCTCTCATTAATATTCAGCCTGTTTGGAAATGACGGGCTGTAAAGGTCGGGGTACAAGAGCTGTACAGTAACATGGACGTAGTCGAAAACAGCTAGGAGCGAATGTAGACGAAATGGATTCAATTTTGGAATTGAATAACGCAGTATACCTCAACAAGCTGGAGGGGATCTAAGTTAAATTACAGTGTGCTCCAGAGACGGTATGACTCTGAGCTGTACCGCTTTCTAAGTATAGTGTCAGCTGGTTATACCCACTTTCTCGTTTCTATGGTGTCTTTTAGACTACTGAGCATCGTTCAGGCTGATGTAGTAGCAATTGAGAACGCGGCAAAACCTACACAAGACTAGGGAAATTCCAATAGATGATGGAGCGTCAGCCAGAGACTGTGTCAACTAAATAGATCCGGACGTGGATGACATTTTTAACATCATGTCAATTCGTTCTACGTGGACGTGGCCAAAGGAAATATAGACTCAGGCAGTATCATATAACCATCAAGAATAAACCACTAAGTAAGGTGGTGAAGGAAAACCAGAGATCGTTCCTTACAAGAGGGTGTGGCTATAGTATGTAAGTTCCAAGCAAAAACAAAAAAAATACAAAATTTTGTAAATTCCTGTTCAGTGAACTTTATTATTTGAGCGGGCTTTGCATTGAACAGGACTGAATCAGAGAAAACAAAAAAAAAGATCACTTTTTCACCGAATCCCAGACTTATGGATAAGCTCTTCAAAAAAGTAAAGGCTCACAGGTCCCATCGCATGCCGGTACCGACATCGTAGACAAATTCATTTGCTTAGGAATGTGTGACGTCGATCTAATTGTAAAAATACCAGACTTCTACGAATCGTAACAAAACATATAGAACCTCAAATAAAGTAAATAACAAACAAGAAAATCAAGTGTTTTCGCGAACAAAAAGAAACACAAAATGTGTTCGTACCACGACACTTACAGGAATCCCCCAAAAGTCGTATAAATTATATCGCAATGCGATCGAGATCAGCACATTAATTCGACCCAACTTCGACAATGCATAATTTGCGCAAGAAATAACAATAAATATGTATGCTCTCGGTTAGCTAATAGGACATGAGATCAATCCATTGCTGGTGCTCTCTATTTATACAGACACCAAGAGGATTTGGTCCATTTGGTATGTAAATTTTGCAATTTTTTTTAAAACAAAAGGATCACATTAAGCAAAATACTGCACAAACCTTTTTCGATATCCGGTTGAGCGAGAATCCCGACTGAGTTGGAACGTTTAGGAATCCAGAAAGAACAGGTTGTTCGGTATCCATGTCTTCTGCTTGGCAAAAATTATTCTCAATAGTTTGTATCCATTTGCCCGTGGTTAAGATCAGTGCAAATATATATTTAAATGCTAATAGATTTTCGTACACTTAAACTCGTGTGTTTTATTTGGTCACTGCTAACAGGCTTAGCCAGCCACACACATACTTAAAGGTGTAAATTAAAACTTGTTTTGGCACTATGAAAATAAGACGGAACACAGTTGGGGCACGAACAAAAGTATTGGTTTTCACGTCGTTGTTAGGATTAAAATCTCGGTTATTCAGTTACTTATGACACTGGAAGGAATGCTTTGGGCTAGCCCCACTTAGGGCTGGTTGCTTTAGATAGATATTGGCAGGTTTTTGCTGGAATTTGTATTCTTAAATTGTAATTTAATATCACCGATGAAATGCGATCTGCAAGTCCTCTCTTTTATCTGAATTCACTGACACTAGTTCCCTCATGCGGCCATCGGTGGTAGGTCAGTGACAGGAGGTAGGTGATCGTAGAGAAAAAAAAAATTAAACGATCAGTGAAATTCTCTTAAATTTTTTAATTCACTTTTTTATACCAAAACAAACAACAGGAAAGTTGATTCGCTCTGTTTGTTGATCAATTCAAGTGATTCCCGAGAAGAAGTACATTTCGACTTCAAATCCCATGTTGACACTAAACTAATGGAAACCATAAGACTTAAACCGTTCTTGTAAGTGGTTGGCACTAATTGTCAGCTACCCATGAACTGTATAAAAGCTTTGTAGGAGATGTTTCCATTTTGCTGGCGAAACATAGTTGTTGCTAAAAAACCAAGACTCATGAATGCGAAAAACTAAGTTAGGCTATGGGGGAAACCATAAGCAGGAAGCAGTCTTACTTGGATCCATTGTATTCCTCAGTGTGGGATACGTGAAAGAATATGAAAACAGAAAATGTAGCTTGTTAGTCTATGGCGGGAGCGGGCATCTTGAACTAACTAGTTTTCGTTATGAATTTTAAGGCGGTTTATGGGGGCGTGTCAGCTAGTTGGTTGAGGAATGTTTTCCCGAAGGTTGGTGTCTGGTTCTGTTGAGACTTGGGCAATCGCGGAGGAAGTGCGTCGTGTCTTCTTCCACCTCAGTGTCGCTGCAGTCTTTCCATAGGTCTGAGTCGTGGAGTCCCATTCTACTGAGGTGGGTCGCTATTATGCTGTGGCCTGTGAGGACACAGATAAAAAGGGGTAGGTGAGCCCAAAGTAGCCTCGAAGCATGGCAGGAGGAGAGTGCGTTCCACCTAGAGTTGGCCATGTTACGGAATGTGGTGTATACTAAATGAACTAAGTCCACTTGCTATATACGGGCGGAGCAGCGACAGACACAAAGCACTATCCTCGGATTTGGGCCCTGTCCAGGTAGAACCTCAAATCACAGATTATACAGATAGGCAACGAGTAGGGGACTGATTAAAATCCGCTTTACATTGATCAAATTTTTAGTCAAATCGAGCAGTTATGATAAAAAATATGAGCAGTGTGAAGGGCGAAGTCTACTTTGTCTTTAATAATCCCGTATCTGTCTCAATTTTCAACACCAAGGTGGCTGGGACCATAATTTTGAACATTCACGAAGGAATGAGTGCTGGAACTTGAGTTATGGGGATATAAAGCTGTTCTGGTGGGTTTCAGCTTAAGGAGAGACCAGGAGAACCACGCTGTGTTGGTTACTCGCAAAATATATATTCCGTGGGTGTACAATAAATAACATTACCTTGTTTAATGGCCATTGGAAGCGATATCTATAACTCCGCCGTATAATTTTAAATGTAACCAAATATTTTTAATGGAATCTCGATCGGTACTCCAGCATTTTTTCATGCATAACTGCCCGAACATAATCAAAAAACTCTGTCTTAACGAACAAACCTATTGATTAGAAGTGTATCTCTTTAACGAATTAGAAAGGGAGATTGAGAATTAAGAGAATACTCCATGAATTTATTAAAGAAGACTCGATTGAATGTATCTCGAATACATATATCTGTTTGAATTGGGAGTGGAACCTTAGTACTATCAGTTGGGTAACATATTATAGATGGATTAAACCTAAAATAAAATTTATATGGAGAGGTTGCAATCCATTTGAAATTGATCGTAGATATGGTACCTAATCCCTTCTCTATTTAATCAAAACAATGACCTTATAGTTCGGGGCAGCTCTCCCTATATTTTACGCTGAAAACTTATCTACTTCTCTGCTGTTTCTACACTGTATGTTCTTGTTAAAGATTTTTGTTTTATTGGAATTGTGCTATATAATGTCTTGCGAATCAGTGTCCCGTCTACGACACTTGCGAGGAAAATGATTTAAAAGATGTCTTGGTCGGTTGCATGGAGGAGGATAGTTCAACTTCTTCTGTAAAACAGAAAACAAAATTACTTACCCAGGTGGCGCTATATTTCTTTGTGATATTAGGATTCCTCTCCAGTTGGACCGCTCCTTAGCTAATTGCTTTCACTTAAACCTCCACATCAAGGTGATTCTATATCAAACTGTCCCTTCCCTTTGTATCCAATTGTTGTTTGGGATAGAGTCTTACCACAAATTATATTCATTTATACACGGTCTTCCCTCCATCTCCAGTTAGCCCGGTCTTTAGCTAAATGCCTCCATTTGAACCTCCAAATCAAGGAGATTCACTACTAAATTGTCCCTTCGGACCATAGTTTAAGTCTTTGGAAGCTAGACCTTCGAGATATGGTCTACGCACAAACTATATTCGTCTAGACACAGACATCCTTCTCCCCAGTCTAAACTTTAAGTTGAGCCTTAAATTATCTAAATTGTTTAGTCATTTTTATATAAAGTAAATGTACTTCCAATGAACAAGTCCTTCTTGTGTCCAGAATAAGGAAGCGGCAGCACTTTCAGATCTAATTCGATTTTTCCGAGAGTCGAGATTATTTAAGAGAGAGAGAGAGAGAGTTCCAAGACGATTTACGATCTTAGCGCTCCGCACAACCAGAAATCCCATACGTGATTTGTGTCGAAAACCAGCTGATTATGGGCCCTGAAGAACTGTCACTATTTTGTTTGCTGAAATTTCAAAATAAATTCAAAAATGTGTTTAAGTTGCTTTGCTATTCATTAGGTAAAATCTGGTTTTGAAATTGGTAGATCGCTTAAAGTACACTGGTGAGTTGGGCCCTTACGCACTATGTTTCTTAGTTTCGTTTGTTAAGTCGATTGTGATACATGTGCCGGCTGCTAACTCACTTTTCTAAGTTCACCAAGTAACTTGTAATCAGACACTGGATTCACTAACTATCGTCAGTCTTCTGCTCGTGCTCTGCTCACTAATTGTTATCACTGCACCTAGTCCGCTGTTGTTATATTCATTACACCACGCACAACAGATCATAGGTCATCATTGGTGTTTTAGATATTTACTCTGCACCCAGATGTGACTAGAATCACTTTTCATTTACAATGCCTACCTGCCAAGGATCAATTTATTATAATACTGTCTCTCCTCAACAGGTTGTATAAGTATGGATGAGTTTCTATCCCAACTGGATGTGAATACAAACGCTGATGTTGATGAGCTTCCAAGTCAGTTTGCTCGTGTTTTATCTTGGATGCAGATCGATCCATTCTCCGAGCCAGATGGGTCTAAAGTGAAGATATTTCTACGAGGTACACTTTTTCTCTACGGGAACCTAGAGATTCATGGACAAACTTTGGAGCAAAAACTCAAAGAATGCCGTTTAATTCCAAAAAATGATCTTAACTCTTTGCTGGCAAAGTTTCACGGCGGTACTTTACTCTCCGATGTCTGCGAACAGCTGCTTATGACCATCACGGGTCCGAACCACATTCTAGAGATACAAGACTTTTGCAATGATTTCCTCGATGCAGAACAATATACGAGAATACTTAGTAAGGTTCGAGAAGCCCGAAGCGGTTCACAGGTAGTCGAGGATCGAATAGCTAGAGAAGCAAAATTTCTCATCATAACGACCTTTCACTTGCAATCAGCTGATGAGATTGAATCAGCTATTAAGCGGATTGTGGACAACATAGAGTTCGATATACTCGCTTGGATAATTAATTTAAACGAGTCACTTACTTACTTCGCTATGAAATGTCGAATTGTTCAGAGGGAACTGTGTTTACGCTTGGACAGTGGATTAGTGAGCCGAAAATGCATCGCTTCCATGTACGAAGTTAGTGCTCTTAATGAGGACGGTTTGAGTGTGTACTACAAGTGCCTTCAAAACCCGATGTTCACCAGTAGCTTGATGACATTCTTCATAAACTATTTAAGTGCGATTGAAGCTTCTGATCCTACCGCTGAACAAATGAAGCTATTGGAGCATGATTTCAATCATGTGAGCTTCCTTATTGCTGGCATGTTGTCGAAAAAGTCAGAATGTCGACTAGAGTTTCATAGGAGACTAGCAGCAATGTCGGTCAATATGAATGTTCTTCTCAGCATTAGTCACTTGAATTTTGTTTACGAATTTTAAATAATAATTTATTTTAGAGAGTAGTTGGAATGAATGTCTTAACAAAATAAGACTTGACAAAATAAACTTGCATTCGATGTATGGCTGTGAAGGTTTATTCGATTTTGAATTGTAAGGTTTCCAGCTCTATTTTTTAGAGTTAAAATCACTGAAATCTTGGAGAAAAGGGTTTGAATTCCAAACACAATCAGACAAACAGGAACTATTGGCCAGGATGTAGGACAAGTTCGATGGGAAGGCCTTCAAGTCTGCAAGATCACAAACCCCTTCTCGTTAAAAATGATGGAACATCGTTTATTTGCTACGCCAATGCCTTCTGTTCTTCTAATAGAATATGAGGCAAAGCAGCACTACATCATCGTATTGGACCCTTTTTTGTGGATCATAATTTATGATGACGTCTTCAGCTAAAAATCCCAGGGTCTACCAAAATAGATGACTTCACTGATGACATACAATCACAATAGTAGCGAATGATAATGAATGTATTGAGACCTTACGTGAATGGCTGACCCATTACACTAGCTGAACAGAAAAGTTCAAGAAATGGTATCTTGCAGCGGTAGAAGGTCAGTAAGCACTGTAAGGAAAAGAGTCTCTCGTTCGTCTTCATGACTTTAGTGTGCAGGCAATTCGTCGCATCGTGGAAAAGATGAAGGCGAGTACACTCTTTTGGACCTTAAGTCAGCAACCAGACAGGGATCGGTGCGAAATGAAGAAAACATAGCCTCCATAACGGCCAGTATCGAAGAAGATTCAGAAATGGCGATTCGATGCCGATTAGCTGAATTGGGCATCGCCAGAGAGTCAACCTGGCTTATTTTGGGTTTGGGTTTGGGCCTACACCCGCTGGAAATGTTGACCTGAGTTCCGAATTTTGGCCAAAAAAATCATCTTCTCGGGCGATGATTATTGGCCCACGTCGTTATCAACCACAAGCCGCAAGTGTTCGACCAAGTAAGGAGACATCATCGGACCTTACGAAATGGGGAATTATTATTGCCGCCAATGGTCTCAGGTATAGAGCGACGTTAACCGATTTTCTGTGGCCAGAGTTCGACAACGCTTGAAGTCGTGAAAGAGAGATTTGGCGACTGGGTCTTCTCAGGGCGAGCGTTCAACAAATGGCCGCCGCGATCATGCGACTTGACACCACTCGATGATTTTCTCTGGGGCTACGTCAAGTCCTTAGTCTACGCTAACAAGCCAAACACTTTGGACGAGCTCAAGGCCAACAATTAAGACGCTATTGCCAGAATAACGTTGCACATATTGCACCGAGTCATTCAAAATTAGACCAGCCCCTTAAAGCACTGGCAGGGAAGCTGAGGAGTCTATTTAAATGAAACGTCATGTGTAGCGAATGTAGCTTCAAAATAAAGCCAGAAAAAATTTTATATCTCACACCGTTGTTGTTCTTTTTACAATTATTTTCCTATCGTTCTTATCTGGTCGCCCTATTGATCCAATTTTCACTCTTAATAGTGTTAAAGGCTACAAAAAAAAAAACGGTGAACTGAAATACGATGGAAAATTTCACCTTACAAGAGTGGTTACATTTCTAATCCCCTATGGATCCCAAGTATGGATGAAGAACATAAAAATGTGAGCTGGGTTTATTGGATGGAGACACCGCACGATTTCATTTAACCAGTCTTGGAAATATGATGTGAAAGTTTAAAATGCAACCTACATTCATGAAGTTTTCAAAGCCTGTACATAAAAACTAATATCTGTTCTCCTTAAGCTTTTCCATGTCCTATTGAATTCCGTTCTATAACCCTTCGACCCAAAATGATGGTAGAATTCGTCAATAGCCTAAATTATTGAGAAAAATGGTATGTGACTGGCAGTCTTGCTTTGCACATTTTTAGATCCTCAAAACTACAAAATATCGGTAATCAATCAAACAACAAAAGGTTTAAGGGCGAAGTGTATAAAATTAAGGATTAGGCATCTATATTTGGCCTTCTAAGCGGAAATATTCTTTGTCAACTTCAGAGGTCCACTTTCCACGTTTCCAAGGATTAGATAAAGAAGTCCTTTTCTGCGCTGTAGAACACACATTTTCAACCTTTTTGGTACAGAAATTACCGTGAACACCGACATGCCCTTCTTGGCTTTGAACAAGGCCTTCTAAGCGGAAATATTCTTTGTCAACTTCAAAGGTCCAGTTTCCAAGTTGTATTGAGTGTGAGTCTCGCCCAGACGGTCGTCATCATCCTCATTTCCAGTGAAATCTGAAAAATATTGCCTGCGACCTTCTACGTCATGTTAGTCCTACCGAAATTTTCTCATGCCATTATCCTGATTGGATTCCCAACCCCGTCCTCCTAGCAAATAACCTTTCATGACAATTAAGAAAATTATTTAATTAGGATATACATACGTACTATATGTATGCATATGTACATATCAATTGGTAAAGTATCTAAGTTTGGTCGTTATCTTTTCGAATTTGTATTCCCCAAAGGTGTCTGATTAATCTACTACCCTTTAATCCTAAACTTTAAAGCTCCCGCCTACACCAGTCACAATCAGTCAGCTTTATTGTAAACTTACAGCCATATCCTTGGGAAATACCTTTAGTCATGTTTAGCTTTTCAAGCGATAGCAAGCAAAATGGTATTGATAAACACATTCTTAAGAGCGTCGGTATAAACCAACTTCGAGTGTAATGCTGAAGAGTTTTGTTTTTATGTTCTCGTTGAAGTGGTGAATAAGTACACACTGAAAGTGCAACAAGTGATATGACATCCTTTTGGGATTTCATTAATGGGAAACAAAATGCGCAGCATAATCTGCAGGAGGGCCTATTCCAAATTGCGTCCCAAACCTGCAGCATTCTTGTGCAAGTAAACAATACCAACAACATAAACATCGGGCGCGATATAACGAATATAAATGTCAACAATCTAAGTGCTGCGGGAACAAGTGCTGATGAATCACACACGGTTCTGATTCCTCCTGTGGGCAAACCAAAAAGTGGGCGCACATATCATGTGGGTCCTGGCACATCGTCTGGCCGTCGACTCAGCCGTGGAGGGAGTGCCAGAAGGCTTTTCACAAACTACAAACATCGTCTCTCGGTAAGCAAAACTGATGGATGTCGTATGTGTGTACTGTGTAAATCGATTCGTAGAACAATGAACTGCACGAGTGAAGGTTTTATTTCACTGATTGACCGTTAATCTGGTTCTACTTAGAAAAGGTTAAGGATATTATTCAGAGTTAAGGATGGTCGTTAATGCTGGAGGACATTCGTCCTCGTACCACTGCTAATGTAATCATTTGGAAAAATCCCTTTGGATACCGACAATTGTTTGTGAAGGTATTTGTTTTACGACCCAATAAATCAGTATACCTATACCTATAAGATGAGGGGGGGGAAAGTAGTAGTTGACGTTAGCACGTTTCTTTTGTTGCGAAAGCTTTTACGAATTAAATTTGTGTGAATCACGTCAACTTGTGGTGTTCCCTTGTAATCAAATTTATTGAATAACGACATTTTATTGGGAGCAGTCTGCTAGTACGAAACATTTTGAATAATTTCAATTAGATTGGTGATGGGATTGAATAATTAGGCTAAAAGGACACTGCTGTCACCGAATGATGGATAATGGATTATGATTTATTAGAAGATAATTTGCTTGGCGTTTGATTTTGTTTTTTTGATAAAGATATGATTTCCCATGTGGGTTTGTCTTTTTCGGGGTGAAATCGGCTTTTGTTTACAAGGATTTGTTCAAAGCTCCTTTGGATTCTTAATTAAAGTTGTTCGTGTGAGTTGATTTCCTGCTTGGCTAGTCGACTTTAACATAAGGTGTGTTCAGCTATTTATGAATTAAAAGACTATCATCCCACTGTTACCGTGGTTTTGGCTTAACCGGGTCAGTAGGTTTTCGTCCCGCCAGCCCTCTTGTAAGGCAATTCATTGGCGTGAAAGTGAAAGCTAAATTTTGTTTGTTTGTCAGCAGGATAGTATTATTTATTGATATATGTACATATGTACATTTCTTGTGGTGACATTGATTTAGCGGAGCATTATTCATTCAAGGAGTTTGTTACAAACAAAATAGTCAATGTCGTCTGATCAGGAACGTCGTAATTTCCTTAAAGCCTTCGAAGTTTCAAATTTGTAATGTTTCAGCATATAAACCAAATATTGCGCAACAAGTCCCAGTCCAAGACCCAGAGCCTAGCTTCTCACAAACACTCGTAGTTTGATATATTCTTCACATGAATATAATAGAACCTTCCCTTTAATACGGATTATTTGATTGGAGAAGTTTTCATGACAATTTTACTTTCGGGTGTTTGTTACACGTTCGCGAGATGTCGGGTCATGATAAACGTATTTGGTGTTGTTTGGAATTCGAAACAATCACCTCTGGCGCAGTAGTTCACTAATTACTGTCAGTCCCAACCAAACTTCATGTCATTGGAATAGCTAATAGTTTTTTGAGTACTCATAGTGAAATTTTCTTATAAAAGCTTCCTTCCTTCCTGGTTTCTCAACCCAAAGAAACAGCGCATGGCAAGGGCTGTTCTTCGTTTTGAGAACGGTCATGGTGAATCACTTACTTACTTACTTGGGTGGCACCACAGTTCGAGGTGAACCTGGGACTCAACCAACAAGCCTCTCCACCTAACTGCCTCCAGCTGTGCCGTCCAAGTCGGTTGAGGTCCCCTTCTACTTGTGCGCGCCTCCTAAGGTGAAATCGTCCTCTACTGCTTTGTCCCTCCGAGTTTGATTCGAAGACTTTGCGGGTCGAAGCATTGGTGTTCATTCGCTCTACATGTCATATTAAACGACTAATGCCCAGTTTTTTTACTAGGCCGATGTCACTGTTCAGCTCGTATAGCTCGTCGTTGAATCTTTCTTTCCAAAGGCCATCAACCGAAGAAGTGGACCAATCGACTTTGACCATCTTTCACTTTTCTTTGACCGTGGTACTCCGCATTGACTCTCGAATGCCAGATAGCGGCAAACTGAGGACCCCAAGGTCTAAATCATACCTTAAACGTTTTTTGGTTAAGTTTTTTGTTCAATTTCGTCCATTTAATCCAAAACGCTAAAGGAGAGGAGATATGAGAAGATATTGCAGTTGAAGTGGACCAATCGACTTTGACCATCTTTCACTGTGGTCCCCCACATTGCTTATGAATTAGATCGAGAAACCTTGGCCATCTATCACTGTGGTCCCCCACATTGCTTATGGGTTGGATCAAGGGCCTTTTTCCGTCTTTGACCGTGGTACTCCGCATTAACTTTCGAATGACAGATAGCGGCAAACTGAGGACGCCAAAGTCTAAATCATACTTTAAACGTTTTTTGGTTAAGTTTTTTGTTCAATTTCGTCCATTTAATCCAAAACGCTAAGGGAGAGGTGATATGAGAAGATATTGCATTTGAAGTGGACCAATCGGCTTTGACCATCTTTCACTGTGGTCCGCTTTGAATTGGATCGAGAAACTTTGGCCATCTATCACTGTAGTCCTCCACATTGCTTATGAGTTGGGCCGAGAGAATTTGGCCATTTTTCAATGTGGTCCCCCACATTGCTTATGGGTTGGATCGAGGGCCTTTTTCCGTCTTTGACCGTGGTACTCCGCATTGACTTTCGAATGCCAGATAGCGGCAAACTGAGGACGCCAAAGTCTAAATCATACCTTAAACGTTTTTTGGTTAAGTTTTTTGTTCAACTTCGTCCATTTAATCCAAAACGCTAAGGGAGAGGAGATATGAGAAGATATTGCATTTGAAGTGGACCAATCGACTTTGGCCATCTATCACTGTGGTCCCCCACATTGCTTATGAGTGGGGCCGAGAGAATTTGGCCATTTTTCAATGTGGTCCCCCACATTGCTTATGGGTTGGATCGAGGGCCTTTTTCCGTCTTTAACCGTGGTACTCCGCATTGACTTTCGAATGCCAGATAGCGGCAAACTGAGGACGCCAAAGTCTAAATCATACCTTAAACGTTTTTTGGTTAAGTTTTTTGTTCAATTTCGTCCATTTAATCCAAAACGCTAAGGGAGAGGAGATATGAGAAGATATTGCATTTGAAGTGGACCAATCGACTTTGACCATCTTTCACTGTGGTCCCCCACATTGCTTATGAATTGGATCGAGAAACTTTGGCCATCAACTGTCGGGATCCATGTCCCTGTTCTATTGAGTGGTCTTGCCTGTAGATTAGTTTCCTAATAATGACACGCAATCACTTCTGGGTTAGCTTGTCACTCTAGGTGAGGCATCTCTTCTCTGGCCTTTCAGCTTGGGGTTGTCCTTCGCAGTAAGTGTTTTACATGAACAAACTGCATAGTTACAAAGCAACAAGAAACAAGACTCCTTTTATAAGTATTTACCGCAGAGTTTTATTTATAAATTTTCTTTTTCTTTTATTCAAATGTAGTACACACTTACTTTTAAATCTTTGAGCTTGCTACCAAATTTAATAGCCACTGTACTCGGTGCAGACACTCCAAACTTAAACATTCCTTTTACATCCTTAGTTCCTAATGGATGCCCACCCTTTGACCTCATTCCACAGGTAATATTTCTTTGAACTTGAAATTGAATAAGGAATGCTGTTTACTGCAGGTGACCCATTAGCATACACGATACATTCCACATGGAAACTATGCATATGGTATAAAAATAGCCGTACCAGTGGGTCCGCTATCAGATGATCTTAAAATAAGAATTGGTTTTATGTTCCAGTAGCACGCTTAGTCAACAAATAAACTATGCAGCGGTGCCAATTTAATTGTATTCAATTATATTGCACCCTATAACGTGGAGTAAAGCTTATGTGTACATATATGTGCGGAGTTCAAATGTAAAAGGAGAAGCAAAACAAAAAATGTTTGACACACTTGATGTACTTACTAGAAACTAGATTGTTTGGCAAGGACACACAAACTTCATCTTTTACTGACAACCGCGCAAACAAACCTTTTTGTATAGTAAAATTTCTTTTGTGAGCGAACTGTGGAAGCTTCTAACAGAAGAGATATTTGCAGAAGAATTCAATCTCCAGCAATTCATGCCATTTGCTTCCATCATAAAGCTTTCCTTTACCGAGAAAAAGTAATAAAAGTAACTAGTTTCACCAAATGATTAAATAAGTACGTCACTCAGCAAAAATCCGTACAAAACAGAAACAAATTTCGAAAAATTAACTCAAGGTCTTGTGCTGTAGCTGTTTAAACTCACCCTCTCGAGGTATTGAAGAGTGAGGTTATACGAGCACAGCCAGCGCCGGGAGGCAGCATAATTTCAAATCGGAGCGCTGTCAATGGTTAACTGAAAGTTCATTGCCACCATATTTTTTTCCATACATATCGGGTTTAAATATTTTCAAACAATTCCCTGACTTTGCACTAATGCGACACTTGTGGCTCGATGTGCTGCAATTTTTTTTTTAAACAATCAAGTGTGGATGACTCACTAATGGTTGGGGTTTTATTCTTTTGGAAAAGAAAAATTAGAAAAAAATATACAGAAAGGCTACAAGTCTGGAATGGGTGGTACATATCGTATCCAATGTAGTGTACATGGTATACTGAACGCGCGTTAAAAGGTGGGAGTGGCTATAGACAATTGGTCTGTTCGCGTACTTTCTGCACCAAAAATAATGATATTTCAAGGAGTGTGGGTAAAATTCTCTCAGAGAGCGGTAAAATCACAAAAAAGGAAACGAACCCGAAAGCTACGAAATTTTCCCAGTTTTTAAACGTCAAATGCGGGAACATACTTCTTGGAGTGCGCAACTGGAGGCAGTTAGCTAAGGATCGGGCTGACTGAAGAGGCTTGTTGGTTGAGGCCCAGGTTCACCCAGGACTGTAGCGCCACCTAAGTAAGTAAGTATCTGACAGACTTGACAGATTTCATAAATCAGTGCAAAGAAATTTCCTGCACCAAATTTGGTAGCATGGGAAAATTTCTTACTCTCTCGTGAGCGCTCTCTTTTACGAAAACATACGAAACTTTTTGCGTTCTTGAACAGGATTTCGTGGATTTTTGTAGGTTTTTCTGAAAATTCGTTGTTTTGGAAGACCTAATGTGTGAGTGAAGATAGCTTTAAAACTGATTTTATTCGATTTCAAGTAAAATAGTGAAGTTATGAAGGATTTCAAAAATGTTTGCATTTGAATTGCTCCTCATTGAGCCCGTTCTGAATTGTAGATATTCAAACGTTGCCGTTTGGTCAAGAGATTCAAATTTGATTGAAAAGTAAGGCAGTTTTTTTAGAGGTAGTGGGCTGGATTTGTAGTCAAAAAAATTCTCACTGCCTGTTAAGCCCGTTTTGGAAATGTGAAGAAACAGCTGATCGGTTAGAATTTTATGTATTGTTCGACTAATAAATAAAATAATTACATTCTAAATAAATCGCAGTGAAGTGATCTACGATTTGACACAATCAGAGGATATGATTATTTGATCAAAATGTGAAGTGTTTGCATTTGTTTTACATTAAAATACAAGTCTAAGGTTTTAAGTGAAGCAGCAATTTTTTAGAAAAAATAAAGACGTCTATTGAGCCTTCTTTACACTTTTCTTTTTCATACAAAAATATTCATCAGTAAGAGGCTTTGACAAACACAGTCCCCACTCTATCCAAAGTCAAAACTGAAAGTGAAGATGCGAAGTGTGACACATGAAATGTCACCTACCTTTTCAGTCAGTTTGCCGGTCCATATGTCAGGTCTTACTTCAAAAAGTAGGCCTGGAATCCGGAACGCGCCTATTCTTAAAGGCCCATGTATGAAATTTCATACCACTGGCACAGTGGCGGTACCTTGTGCCTCGCGGAATGACAGACGGATAGTCATGGCTTAGTCGGTTTCGTTGTTGATATTGATTACGAATATACCATTTTTTTATATCTTTTAGCGTTTACGCCAACATTTTTCAGTGTTTTCCAAACCACAAATTAATACCAATTTACCCTATTGTGAGGAGGGGATATCACACCTGCCGCCAAACAATAGCTAGGTACTCCTAAAGAAGGAGGACTTTAATAAGGACAATTAAAAGCAAAACAAACACTCAAATTCAAACATACACCATCGTATGTACATATGTAAGTGGTTCTGCACATGTTTCGCTAGAAATATGAACATGGAGCAGGTAGCAGGTATGAATATTATTTTTAGAAGTAGGCCGGTAGTTGCACTACGACAGTATTGCATGGAACAGCTGTTATAAGTGCCACACTTGACCGTTCTGTAACATTCAGCAAACACCATTTGCTTACGAAGTACCGCTGAAAAGAATAACGCAAAGGCGCGACTACTATTCGATAACACTGTTCTTTGGTTAGTTTGGCCAGAGAGTCTGAGAGCGGCATTGCAAAAGATTAATCAGGCAGTGAGTGATTCACTGTGTTCATATCGTAAGAACACTGCTTTTTATAGGTAAACATTATTAGTGCAGTGCGAGTGTTGAATAGAATAGAATGAAAATTAAAATCAAATCTAATTTGAGTATTCCGGAGAAAGTAAGTTGTTTTTTTTTTAATTTTCTCTAATCGTCGTCGTTGGTATAATTCTCGTTTGATATGCGCATATACGCACGAGCGCTGTGGTGAAACATTTATCGGATCTGTTTTGCTGGCCGATTCTTTGTACGTGCACACATGTGTAGATTTCTAATACTAATGTGTATTTGGAATTGTTGTGTTCAGATAAAATGATTTTGTAGAAATGTCAGTGTGATCACACGTGCTGTGGGCATGGAATTATAGCAAACAGATCGTTGAACTGTTTGCGATTGCTATATCAGTTTATAGTAGAAAACTAATTGAATAGCTTCTATTTTTAAGACTCGTCTATCGCGAAATATTCTTGGTGCACATACAAGATGCAAAACGTATATGTTAGGTAACAAAATGTAGAATTTGATAACACGTACGACTTTATCGCGCCCTGTATTTATATTACACGGATATCCGGCCTGAAATCAGGGGATTAGTCGGAATACTACTCCAAATGTGAAACAGGTTCGATGCCTAATTCTCATTAAATTTAGAAAATTGAGTCTGGCTTGATTTTGAGGCTACGTACATATATGCCATTATGTGTGGCATGTTAACGAAGACTAAGAAAAATTATCGAGTGGTGTCAAGTCGCATGATCGCGGCGACCTATTGAAGATCGTGAGATAATCCAGTTGCCAAATTTTTCCTTCACAACTGCTAGCGTTGCGTCGCTTGTATGGCATGCAGACCCATCATGATGGAACCACAGCTCGGATATATCAATGTTGACGAGCCTTGGCCACAGAAAGTTGGTTAACATCGCTCTATACATGAGACTATTGCCGGTAACGGTGTATTTCTCCTCATTTCGAAGGAAATAAGGTCCGATGATGTTGCCTTGCCATAAACCTCACCAAACAGTCAATCTTAAGTCTTAAGGTCGAAAAGAATGTACTCAGGTTCAAACTTTTCCACGGTGCACACTGAAGCCATGATGACCACCGACTTTACGGCTAAATTTACTTTGCGTATTTACAACTGGGCCGAAATTTCGATATTTTTCTATAATTTCCATACAGTTTTCAATCGCAAAACTTACTGAATATTTTGACAGCTGAATGTCATTGGTAACTTTGACAGCTGCCGAAACATAACAGTTGGAAAAAGTATCGTTGCTATCTGGTCATACCCTAAACAACATAGTACCTCATGAAGTAGCATGAGATGTAAAAATCACTGATACTGATTCTACTATCCTTCAGTATTTCTTCTCTAGTTTTTCCCAGGTTATTATACATATTCTTTGTATATATAGGGCTATCCAATAAAAGGTCTCATTTTAAATTTCCAGCTCCAATAACCGAAAGTATGGCGTTGTTCGTTCTCTGCTGGCTTCAAATCTTGTGCCAATTGGGCCTTAAAAGCATGTAGAGCAAATGGTGTACAAAGTGGTTGCGAATAGGGCCGATTTTTGGAATCTGCCTGTCTACCCAGTACTTCGTAAGCAATTGAATCGGTTAACAGAAAAGAAATATCTACTGTTTTCTTAACTTAATTTTTGAGGAACCACTTTAAAAAAAATCGAATGAGAGTAAGTAAATGTTTTAAAGGAAAGATACAATCTGATTTAGCTTCGATTTTTATCTTTTTTATCTTCCACGGCCCTAATAGAGTATACATACATATGTATGTGGCTCTATGTTAGGGTTTTTAAAGAATTTTTTATAAACACTTTCTGTTCGCTTTAAACTTGCACCCTTTTGCGTATAGTTCTAAAAACAATTGGAAGGTTATTTGCACATTTAAAAATTTAACTCTCATTCCACAGACTTGCACATAGGCACTGATAACCTATTTTAGTTCAGTTTTATGGCATAGTTTACTTTTGTGAACTTGCTTGTTACAACATCCTCACTGAACAAAGTCTAAAACGGTCTAAACGAAGATTTGAAAAGTAAGCTTTATAGACATTTTCTTAACTCCAGACTCGATAGAAAATCACCTTTGCTTCATCGATAACCTAACACTTCTCCTTGCTCTTGTTCTGATCATGTTTTTCTAATAATTCGGTGGAAACACTTTGCTTATTATTTTATTTATTTATTTACGTATTTATCTGCTGCGTACGTGCTTAAATAAAGTGCTAAACTGCAATACTTTTGCCACAACTCCATAGAAATTCGATTCCAGTATTTCTCGTGTAAAAGAATTTATAGAATTTATTTTATTTTAAGATTAATTCTTTCTATTTTTTTTTTTAATTTTCCATTAAA
The DNA here is from genome assembly GCA_963583995.1 of Xylota segnis. NCBI lineage: Eukaryota > Metazoa > Arthropoda > Insecta > Diptera > Syrphidae > Xylota > Xylota segnis. Next base: position 41,617,074 of record OY757237.1, read on the forward strand.
TTTTAGACTGTTCTGGAAAGTAAACCACAATCAGGAGATGATGACTTCGAGTTGTGGGACCACAATCAGATGTTGCGATCGGAAGCTCAACGTGATTCGTATAAGTTTTCTCCAAATTGAGTGTATTACAATCTTTTCAACGAAAATCTTAATTTTACAGCCTCAGCAATGGTCGATGGTGTAAGCCCTCATGCATTCCTATCACAATCATCCTCACCCTCATAATATTGGTGGTGCTGCTTCCATTGGTTGAACATTCGAATGATAAGTCACAGCATGTGAAACACAATGGCACAGGCTTCGTATGCACTGATAGGTGCAGGTAAGTCCAACCTAGAGAACATACAGCGCTTAAGATTAAATTTATTTCATTTTAGAATACAGCTGGTAGAAAGTATTCCCGAAGGACTGAATTTTTCTCAAAACAGTCCTAAACTACTATCAACCTATGAGGCTTGGTCTATTTTACTTAATTTAGGAAATAAATCCTTAGATATTGGGTCATTATATTGGACCCTACGTGGTGCTGATGTGTACAACCACACATCAGCATGGCAAGGCGAAAAGATCTTCCAGCAAATTCTCACAAATGGAATGCAAAAGAAATACAGCATTCGGATAGCACAAAGTAGCCCCACCCGCAATCAACCAAATCTAGATACCGAAATTTTAACAAAACGCAAAGCTGCAGATGTACGTTCGGTGAATTTTCCACGCTTAATAGGTGGCGGAGTCTTGCACACAAAACTATGGATTATCGATGGACAGCATTTCTATTTGGGAAGTGCAAACATGGATTGGCGTTCGCTGACACAAGTCAAAGAGCTCGGAGTTTTGATTACTAATTGCACGTGCTTAGCTAAAGACTTGTCTAAGATTTTCGAAGCTTATTGGTTCTTAGGTGGTAATGATTCGCATATTCCTTCCAACTGGCCTGAGGAGTACTCAACGAAGTACAATATGAACTCTCCTATTGAAGTTACATTCAATGATAGTGAACAGTTTAAGACTTTCTTTTCGGTAAGTATGTGATTAAAAAATAATGTTTTTTTCTGAAAATAATTATGTTTAGAGCTCCCCACCGCAGCTTACTGCTAGAGGACGAACAAATGATGTAGATGCGATAATTAATGTCATACTGCACGCAGAGAAATTCGTGCACATAGCTGTTATGGACTATTTTCCTCTTCTTATCTACACACCAAAAATTAAGTAAGTTTCCTTATCATTTAGGAGTTCCAAGACAAGGCTGCCTTGTCTCAGACATCACGGGGCGGCAGCCCGGTAATTAAGAAAATAAGAAAATTTGAAGTCAAGCCGAACTTTGCAAGGTTCGTCTTTAGGAAACATTTGGGAACTTGATTCCTATCTTCCGGTCTACAGCTAATAAGATTCATTCTCCGAGACAAGTACTGGACAGGCTCATACATTGCTGTTGATAGAGAGAACTACTAACGTACAGAGAAGACACGTGGTTGTTCCTCAATCAAGATGAGTACTGAAACAATCAACAAAGGTTTAGCGAAAATGATGTAGTTTTGGTATTCTAGGGAAAAATATCTACCGTGTCAATTCGTATGCAACAGGTGTACACCCTTAGTGAGGCTAGTCTACTTGAATTTTTCTGCCGTGTCTCCTCTATTTTTAGAATGGAGGACAGCTAATAATATTTTGCATCAAACTACAACTTTTTTCTTGTTTTGAAGACAATCGCGTGTGGAAATTTTTCTTGAATTTAAATTTAAGACCACGCAAATTTGTTGCATGCAACTTGTGGTGAGAATGTACGTATATAACTGATGGAAAGTGGTTGGAAATTGAGCTGCCAACGGCTTTGGTAATATAGGCTTCTTTTGAGGCAGTAAAAGAACCATTAAAGTGAATATCATTTATTTCTATTCACGAATGTGGTATATCCACAACTTAAGCTTTGAAATAATGGGTGCGGTTTCCCATCCTCATACCTCAGCCTACATTTCTAAAACAAACTTGAAACTGTTTAGTGGGACAAGAGTGAGTTTCAACTCGTAGGTCTACTTTAAGCATATCTAACAATTTATAATATTGCCTTTGCAATGACATCAGTACTTGAAATGAAATTAGTATCTATCAGCGAATAGGATAGGAGGCACTATCAAATCTCAAATCGACGACATTAGGTTTGCCACGCCCATATAGAGTTCAAAATGACGTGAACAAAAGTATACTCTACAAGATTCCTGCCACCACCTATGAATACTTGCTGATCTTTGTTAAATGGATAAGTTTAATGCTAAAAGATTTATTTATTTTCAGGTATTGGCCATACATTGATGATGCGATCAGAACGGCAGCGATCGAAAACAAAGTCTCTGTAAAAATGCTCATATCGTGGTGGAACCATTCTCGTCCAGCAGAAGACTATTTCCTTCAATCGCTAGTGAGTCTGTCTTCGTCCTACCCAGGAGTTGATATTCAAATTGTAAGCAATATGTTAAAGAACTCCCGAATGGCCATTAATATTACATTTGTTTTACCAGCGTCGTTTCATCGTACCAACGGATGATGATCAAGCTAAAATCCCATTCGGAAGAGTCAATCACAACAAGTATATGGTAACTGATAATACCGCCTATATTGGTACATCGAATTGGTCTGGTGACTACTTTACTGACACAGCTGGGATTGGTTTAATTATCAGAGATACTGATTTCGATCGTAGTGACAACGAGACTACAGTAGTCACACAATTGGCTAGCGTCTTTGAAAGAGATTGGAACAGCCCTTATGCTGTTGAGCTAATAAGACCATAAAACTTATGCCGTGCATACGGATACTTCCTGAAGGTTGAAATTTAGATAGAAAATGTTTAGGTATACCAAGTCGCCTGTGTTTTAGCAGTATGTCTGAATTTTAAGTCTTTAAACTAAAGTAGCAAAAAAACAAAAGAGAAATACATATTGAATAAAAAATGTGTGCCTTAAACTTGGAATGCTTTATTGTTTTTGAAAGTTTTATTCACCTAAAAGTGGGGATGATTTCTTTCTAAGGATTCGGTTTTTGAAATGCGGTTATTACATTGCTCTTCAACAGTCTTTTTGGTAATAAAATACCTGATGCCTTGAGCAATGTATATGAAAAGAATATACTCAAGGGGAGCGAGACCTTCAACCGTGTCGTCAAATATTATACTTCGTGTAGTACCTCTTTATCTCAAAATCATTAATGTCTTCTTGACAACTGTGGAGCAAGAGCAGGTAAATTTCCCCTAGAAGACTGAAAAACATACTCGTACACAGCTTTGATTTACGACATGGAAAAAAAGGGGGAAACAATTGACCATAATGTCATAACTAAACAAAGTCGTTAGCGAAAATTTGTGTCGCTGGTCATTTAAGCACACCAGACTCATCTACATCTGGAATTAGAGCCCCACATTCCATGAGTTCAAATATGTAGGAAGCAGATAACCGACAAGAAAGAGGTTTCACTACTAATTATGTTTAGGGAAGCACCGAACACAAAATTGAAACAAAGCATATTTATCTATAGCAGATCCTTGAAGTAGAAGTGGCGTTTTGGACTCAGAAGGGGACACACTGTTGCTGTCAATGATAAAATCTCAAAAGTACATATTTGAAAACAAACAGTTTTTCAAATCTGTTTCCAGATGAATAGAAACCCACAATCACAATTTAGTATCCGGATCTCATGGCAGAATGAAATGAACTCGTGTGTGCTATGTATGTATGACCCAAGGCTTCGCTAAGTAATTTATTTAAGCGCTGCACTGCAAAGATCTTTGGTACAGAATATGGAGTCAAAAATGTTACAAAAATTAAAGCTGACTTGAAATAAACTTGAAAAAAATCTAGAGTGGTGTTAGATTTTCAAGAGATTCAGTTTGGCCTTTTCCTTGGTTTAAGATCTTTGGTATTACCTTGACTACAAAAGGACAACATTTGAAAGTGTCGCTATTGTACTGTGCGCAGGGGCTCCCCACCCGTGAAGAGTCTCTGCCTACGGGAGCTACGGGAGCCTTTCACTCACTTCGATCCCGGACAAACTGCTTTCAGTTGCGATAGCTTGGCCCATCAATCGGAGGTTCGGTTTACCTTGTCGTCTCGAAGCTGGGGGCTGTGATTCAAAGTCTCCATTCGCTCGACGTCTAGTAGACGGGTTTTGGTTTTTTTGGACTACATGCATGGTACATTTCATAGAGTTCCAGGTTGTATCTTCTCCTCCAAAATTCGACGAAGAGTTTTTCTTTATCGTCCAGCCTCGACTCCTATATTGTAGTAGAACTGCCAGGATCAATGGTTTGTAGAGCATGCATTTCATATTTTGAGTTATGTGTTTTGAGCCCATTTGTTTCGCAAAACTGAAGTAGCAGCGGTTTCCTAGGATAAGAGTCTTCGCCGAAACGCCTCTGGCGTGTCTTTCGTGTACGAGTAATGTGTCGTACTAGCCGGTGGACCGATGCTTCTTTGTTGAGAAGGTACTTGTTTGTAACTCCATTTACTGCAAGACCAACTCATTTCGTTTGGTCATAAAAGTTTCCATAAGAGCGCGCGGGGGGGCGACTGATGATGTCGATGTTGTCTGCGTATCCCAGCAGCTTCTTAGACCTGCCCTATTCCAGCACAACAGCACCGCGTGTTTTCCATTGGCACGCGGCACAGCGGCATCTGTTTTGGCTGCATTCCAAAATCGGTCAATGCCTTGCAGAGCTCAAGACAATAGATAAAGCTGTCATATGCGCCTTTAAAGTCGATGAAGAGATGGTGAGCCTCGACTTGATTTTTGCCAGGATTTGGCTTAGTGCGATAAATTTGGTTGATTGTCGATCTGCCGATTAGCGTTTTGCAAGAAGGTTTCAGACGTTCACACAGTGCATTGGATCTTATATGCGACATTAAGCAGGGATATGCTTCGTTAGTTCTTAAGAGACATATGAACGCCTTTCTTGAAGAGATGGTAGTACACTTTGAAAATGCCTGTGCCTAGACTATCAGATCCGTCAGCTTTGTTGTTCTTCAGCTCTTCGAGAGCTGAGCCAACCTCTACAAGATCTTCATCATTCAGATTGACACACTGCAAGTGTAACATTTGCTGATTGTATCTAAAAAGCTTAAAAACTGAACAGATTACCAAATCAAATGACATAACAACAAATCGTAATATATTTTGGTTTATTTTATTGCTATTGCACATCATTTTCAAAATTGAATACAGTCCACATATTTACATAACACTTATAATCAAAAATTAATCATTGTTGGTGGAAATTGCCGAATAATCTCTCGAAAAAGTTCACCGAGTCTTTTAATCTTTTATTTAGCAGTCTATCTAGACCACGAAATTGATTCACGTGCTGGAAGTGATTGGGGCCAATGTTGACTTCCTCCGAATGCTCAATTGGAAGGATTGAGTTTGCATGCCTTTTGCGGGTTTTTACAGATGCACCCGCTGGAATTGGTGCATTTTTCGATCTTGACCACCATCTAGGCTTTATATTTGACGGAGCTGGAAGGTGATCCAAGCTAAATAAGTTGAAGAGGTTCGTTGGTGACAGGACTGGAGGAAGTTCCAAGGAGAACAATTTATTGTCAGCGGATTTTTTGTTCAAGTTTCCAGATTTGAAATCGTTAGGATTCTGTTCGATTTCTTCTAATGAGAGTGGAAGGTGCTCTTGGATGGTTGAAGTTTCTTCTGAGTCGTGCTCTAGAAGCGGTGCTTCTAGGGCCCCCGATTCGTTATCTTCGCTTAGAAAGATATTTTCTGCTGATTCCTGAATGTCGTTCAATTGTGAGGAAGTTTCTTCTGCTGGATGCAGCTGACTATTGTCGTATTCCGTGGGTAGATAGTTTGACCAGCTGTCCATGAAAAGTTCAGCGTATTCAGGACTTGCTGTTGGACTCATAGTGGTGGTGTCTTCAGTTGGGTATGATGAATCTGTCGTTGTGGATGTCAGGGCATCTGTGGAGGAATTTTCTTCATTTTGTTCTTCAATGGATATCTGGATATCTTCAGGTTCAAGCGTTGTTTCCATCTTTAGACTCTCCGTTGTTGTTTCCCACATAAGAAGTTCATCTATGGACAGGGAGCGTTTGAATGGAATTGTGGGCTTTCCACTCGGATCGACTAGGGTTTCTGCAGTTGTTTCTTGTTCAATGACTTGTGTTGTCGTTTCATCGGGTACCATTGGAGTAGTCGTCTGCTCCTGTAATGGAAATATTGGCTGCGTTTCGTCGTCACTAGAGTAGTTGTCACTAGTTTTTGAGAGAAAATTATCAATTGTTGTTAGTTCCTCCGTTGTTGATGGAGGACTTTCTGAAGTGGTGGATGTTGTGCGAGTAGTCGTCAGCATTACTAAAATTAGAGTAAGAAATTAAAACCTAATGGAACTAAGCTGGGTATCCTTACATTTCTGAGAGTTTTCAATTGGGTATGTATCAACATATTCACTAGGTCTCACTGTGTCTGCCTGTCTCAGGATGCACTGTAAGTAGTAGAAGTAAAATATAAAGTGTTTCAGGGCCAAAGGACTAACTCACCACTAAATAAATTAAAATTAACATTGTTGTTACGACACATAATTTAAATAGTAAATTAAAGAAGTTATTTTTGAGGTAAAACAACGACTTTGTAAGTTTTCCGTTAAGCTTCTTCAACATGGTACCGTGTAGACTTGGGTAATGTTACTAAATGTTGTTTTAACCTGAAATCTATCTCCACCTATCTGTGGAACGAACAGTTTGTGTGATGTTTTTTGTAATACTGTGTACACCTGGTTGGATTTTTTGTTTATGCCTGCTTATGTTTCTTTGACCCATAACAACCGAAACCGAGAACTGACAGACTGAATGGAACTTTTCCGCTTATTGGTGCATTTTTTTCAAGGTTCCATTTCCGTGTTACTGCTTAAATGCAGGTCTGGGTCTCGCCAGATTCTTTAGAAATGAAGTGATGACTGGATTCGTAGTATTGTAGTTTGTTGCCATTCTGCAGATGTGAGTAATTCCAATAGAAAAGCAATCCAAACAAGTTTTTGGTCAACTCGTGTCTGCAAACCGAATGCAAAAACATATTCGCTTGTAGAAACATTCGCACTGACACTAGGTACGTTCGATGCAGATATGTGCGTTTGGCAATAATTGTGCAACTTAGAAAGGTTAATAGGTATGTGCTCCGGGTGTCTAGAAAACAGTAAGAAGAAAGGACACTGATCAATCTGTTTGGCTGGATTTAAAAAGTAGGGTTGACTGCCAGAAAGAAATCAAGACCAACCTTGTCTTATTCATTTCAACACAACGACGCCCTTGGACTATCGGTATCGGACACATTAATGGGTTGTTAGAGCAACCTCTAGCTTCGATATAGCTGAAGATCATGTTAACGGCTTATCAGATAGTTCTTTGATGTTTTGGACGTCTTGGGCAGGGCTATACAAACTGAAACGTCTTCTTTGTCAATACTTACTTACTTGCTTAGGTGGCGCTACATTTCGGGATGAACCTGGGCCTCAACCAACAAGCCTCTCCAATTTGCCCGGTTTTTAGCTAACTGCCCCCAGCTACGCACTCCAAGTCGGTTGAGGTCCTCTTCTACTTGTGCGCGCCACCTAAGGCGAAGTCTTCTTCTACTGCGTTGTCGCTCTGGGTTTGATTCGAAGACTCTACGGGCCGGAGCATTGGTGTCCATTCGCCCTACATGTCCTAGCCATCTTAAACGACTGATGCGCATTTTTCTGATGAGGTGGATGTCGCTGTACAGTACAGTTATAGTTCGTCGTTGAATCTTTCCCTCCAAAGCCCGTCAACGCAAACGGGACCGAAAATTAAACGAAGAATCTTTCTCTCGAAGCGACTGAGAATCTATTCATCCGCTTTAGACAGAGTCCATGCTTCAGCGCCATAAAGCAGGAGTGGGCTGATCAGGGTTTTTTTAAAGAGTCTCCTAAGTTTTTCGGGATAGGGCTCTGCTACTCAATTGCCTTCTTAGCCCAAAGAAACAGCGATTGGCAAGAGTTATTCTTCGTCTTATTTCGGCTGAGGTGTTTGTCAATCGTCCATTGCAGTGCCTTGGAATAGCAGTCTTTGAGGCAACCAGTGTCTTCTGTTCATCTGTAGTTGGAAATGTTGATCATATAGAGCATTCGAGGCAAATACTTGAGAGTATAACTGTCATGAAATAGCTTCTCAAACGAACAGTTTGGAAAATATAACACCCACAACATGAATGTTTGGCAATATCTTGACTCTGAATCCAGCATTAACCTACAGACCTATAAGAGGCTTGCTAAGATTCCCCCTGTCCGGTGGAAACGTCGGCCATGCAATCGACTGCAATTTCCCTGTGACCTAGCTTCCAAAAAAGGTGATTTCTGAATTGTAAAGCCATCTCGTTGAGAGATGTCTTATATGTTTTCGGTTTACTTTGGTTTATTACTCTCGGTAAAAAGTTAGTATACGGCTTGGGTATTACGTTGTACTTTAACGAAGACAATACGTCCTTGGTGGCCGTGATTTTCACTACAGTGACTGGAAAAACGGACTTCTTGAGTAGTAGTTGGAGAAAAGAACTACTTCTCGGAAGATGATGGCTTAGCCACTGTCCAAAAGCGAATTGAAGTCACCTAGAATAGGTCATAAGTATACCAACTTACAAATGTTTGTAAGATATTTGTAAAGTTATGCTTTTCTTGTCCTTGAGAAGGAAGGGAAAGGAATATTCTATACTTCTGAAAACAATTAGATAAATCGAAATAAAGTGCGAAAGGACAGAGTTCTTGATATAAAAGACTTTGAATAAAACTATTTCTGGATCTCTGTAAAATAAAAGGAACAGCATAATCCAGTTCAAACCACCAGTCTTGCATCAACCAAGGCCCCAAACTAACTCGACTGGTCTTTAACATTTCCGCTTGGCCTAAAAACTGACTCTACATACGAGTACTAACTACAATTCCTAAAGTTATTTTCTTATTAACTTTGTGCGCTTTATCTTATAATCAAAAAAAACCCAGAATAATTAGTTTACTAAGTGTTATGAAAAGAACGTATACATTATGTACTATATCACTGATAACACCATCCGAAACCGCATGCACAGATTGAATTCTTATCTCACTAGAGAGACTGCCATACGCTGTAATGTCATAAGGTTACCCTGATAATGTTCCAATTCTACAACTGAATTAATCAACTTCGGAGAATTGATTTTTTCAAAAAACTAGTTTCATTCTGAACTCCGGATTGTGAACATCGCTTAAAAATGGCAAAGCTCGCTCTAGTTTTTCTGTTCGCATTCTGCGTTTTCCATGTAAAAAAAAAAATATAAAATAAATTTTTATTTGAATAAATTTGAATTAAAAAAATACAAATTTACAGCTCTCGACAGGAGCTCGCGTTGCTCGTGATGCAGCCACTCCCGATGCCCAAAAGGTTCTTGACAACACCTTGCAACAACTTTCTCAGTTCTTTGAGACAACCTTCAGCAAGGAAAATCTTGAGGTTAGTACCATTTTCAACCATAAAAATGCAAGAAAAACTAAAATTTATTCGCTTTTCTTTATTTTTAAGAAAATCGGAGGTAATCTGAAGCAACTTGGTGACCAAATCACTGAGCGTGGAAAGGAATTGGCTCAACAAGCTGAAGCTGGAATTAAGAAGATCCAAGATTCAAACAACCAGCCATAGACATAAATACATTCAACTTATAGAAACGTAATGTAATTTTCAAAATGCTACTGTAATTATCTTATGGATCCTTAAATAGTTTAAGTGATGTTAGAAATATGTTTAAGTAATAAATATGCAAAGATTTTTTACCCCATGCTTGCGTCGCTTTAATGTTAATAAACAAGATTTTTGAAATGAAATTTATCTCGAATGGATTTGGAGTTTTAGATTTCGAAAAAGTTTAAAGTTTGGGGAAGTTTTTCAAAGGCGTTGTTTAATATTTTTGTGTAAGTTACGTAATCAAAAAAGCAAGGTTATGGCTTCGGTTTATTTGTTTTACTGCGTGTGGACGTACATGTGTACATAAAAAGGAACCAAGTCCAATCTAATCGTAAGACGGCGGAGATTTTTTTTTATAAATTTGTAGAACAAGATTCACCAGATTTCGATAGTCTGACGCAAGAAAAACCCAGAATCTATTTTATCCTTTTTACTTCACCAGAATGTCAGTCAATTAGGAAAGTAATGGTTCCTTGAGGAATCTGTAATCCTTGAATGAATCGAAATAACAACTGAAATGAAAGGAGATGGGTAGAGCGGAGCAGAGTGCTTATGATAAGGAAACATTGTCTATTTTTAAGAACCAATGAAGGGTTGAGTCAGAGGAAAGTTAAATGAAACCTAAGGGTCCGATTTAGCTGCATAATTTTAGATGTGGAATGGAAAGATGTTCTGCCAATGTGTTTAAGCCTGTAATGAGCAATGACACAACCTTGCCGTGCCATGCAGTTTTTTGAACTCGTAGGCTGAGATGATAGGAGCTTTCTTTTAAAAAGGAAGTTAAGAAGCTTTAGGTAACTTTTCTTTTACTTTTAAGGAAACAAACGCTTGACTCTTTTTTGGCGCGCGAGTTTAATCAACACATATAAAGCTCGAGAAAGTTGATATCCGACTTAGACGGTCTATAGTACCACAGACGAGTTTTAGTCCATAAAAGACGTTTAAAATCCTGCTGTTGGATGTTGGGAAACATATTTTTGATATCATCATGGATATTCAAAAAAATAGATTAAAAACACGCGGAAAAGCAAAACATTACATGGAAACGGATCAAATAAAACCCTATCTTCCTTCTTCTCGAACACTCAAAAAAAGGGCGTGGGGTTATGTACTTTTTTGTATTGAATTTCAGTGATAACATCGATCGTAGGAGGATGTTACATGCAACATTTGTTCAGAATCTAGTTTTTAATGAAAGTTTTCATAAAAACGCGTTGGCTATTGACAATAATTTTTTTAATGCAATAAATTCATTGCTCAAAGGACATTCTCGGGTGTTTGTCAGACGCTCACAAGTGACGGAGGCGTGAAAGAACTTTTCGGTGTGGTCCGCAAATGGAACCACGAATGTCACGCTCTGAGGTCGAACCACAATCACAGAGCCGTTGTGGAGTTTTTATACAAAACCGTCTTAAAATGTCAGATGAAATTTCGCTCTAAATTGTGTAGTACGAGATCACCCTGTGCATAGAATAGCGTGTGAACAACACAAAAAGTATTATACAAATTATTTGAATACCGATTGTAAACAATCACATCAAAACATTTTTAAGTGTTAACTTGATGTTGATAGGCAATTACTAGTAATTTGAACCTCCTGTTACACTAAACTATCAGGTCAAATGATTTAAATAGAAGTAATTGCTTTTAAAAAACATCTGACACAACTGATTATACCTTGGCGTATGACGTAATTGAAGACATACATATATACATACAGCATATAAATTATATCCATCTAAGGTTTGTGATCGTTTGTAAGTTTAATACACAGATAAAAACTGACAGTTCGACAGAAACTTTTATTAGTTTCATCTGGTCAAAGAAACGTATTAAGCGGCAATATACCTCGCTTTGATTGTTATAATAAAAAGGATGCGAAACATTCTTTCCATGATCACAAGACTATGTCTAACTATTATTTAACAAATATTTATGCGATGAAACTATTGTTTTTATAAATCTGATCGAACTGTCAAAAGTAAACCACTTGGTTTATATTTTTTTCGTTTTAATAAATGCATCTCATTATGTATTTAATGCAGTCAAACGAAACGGTTAATGCAAACCTTTAACCAGTAACACTTGATCTAAAACTGATTCAATACATTGAAACTAAGAAAAACGTCAAAACCTATGGGATTACTGATAATCCTGGTACCTAGAAAATATCAACTTTTGCATCTGATCCCGGGCTGACGTTTTTCTTATCTCTGACAAAATGTGCAATTCAGGAAATAAAGTTTCTGGCTTTCTGGCGTAACTTAAAAATTTTGTTATTTGATAAGAACTGTCAATATTTACGAGGTCGTCAAAATATTTTGTTGCTTTGACTTTGGTGTCGTATAAATGTATCGCCAATTTTAGTATCTGTACTCGTAGGTAGCTGAACTTTATACAGGAAATAATTTATAAATTGCTTTAATTTTTATTTTTCCAATCAGATTGACGCATGTAAATATATGCATTGAACTCGTAAACCTAAGTACATTTGTGAGAATTGACGGATTGAGGTTAAAAAGGTTATAAAGTTCAATTTCCACATCAATACTAAAGTATTTAAGCGAATAGATTTTTAGTTATCAGCTCTGATAGGTTCTTCCCAAAGGAACAAACTATTTTTTTTGATATTTTTTTTCACAAAAATCGCGCTGATATTTGTCAGGCATGAACAGAAAACTTTTGGGGAGGTTGAATATATTTAGGTTAGGGTAGGACTTTTTGAAGTGTCTGCCAGCCAAAGTCAAGAAAAATAAACCATTCTCACAACAGTTGGTGTGGTTGGAAAGGGTCCTACGGTTTAATGCTGTACCCGAAGGGCTATTAGTTATTTTGAGAAGCTTTCTCAGCACAGTTGTACTCTCGAATGTTTATCAGACGATCGCGAAGCTGATTAGGTGTTAAAATGTCTGCATTCATACATAATATTCTTAAAAGGGTAGTTCAATTGCATTTGAAGTGCATTCAGAGATTTTTTCCATTCTTGACCCAGGTACACCCAACTTCTTCCCAAATGCTCAATAGCCGAGAATTGGGTGCACCAAAGTCTAAATCATCCTCATTACGTTTTTTGGTTAAGTTTTTTGTTCAATTTCGTCCATTTCACGCAAATCGCTAAGGGAGAGGAGATATGTGACGAAATTGCATTTGAAGTGCATTCAGAGATTTTTTCCATTCTTGACCCAGGTACACCCAACTTCTTCCCAAATGCTCAATAGCCGAGAATTGGGTGCACCAAAGTCTAAATCATCCTCATTACGTTTTTTGGTTAAGTTTTTTGTTCAATTTCGTCCATTTCACGCAAATCGCTAAGGGAGAGGAGATATGTGACGAAATTGCATTTGAAGAGCATTCACAGACTTTTTCTATTCTTGACCCAGGTACACCCAACTTCTTCCCAAATGCTCAATAGCCGAGAATTGGGTGCACCAAAGTCTAAATCATCCTCATTACGTTTTTTGGTTAAGTTTTTTGTTCAATTTCGTCCATTTCACGCAAATCGCTAAGGGAGAGGAGATATGTGACGAAATTGCATTTGAAGTGCATTCAGAGATTTTTTCTATTCTTGACCCAGGTACACCCAACTTCTTCCCAAATGCTCAATAGCCGAGAATTGGGTGCACCAAAGTCTAAATCATCCTCATTACGTTTTTTGGTTAAGTTTTTTGTTCAATTTCGTCCATTTGACGCAAATCGCTAAGGGAGAGGAGATATGTGACGAAATTGCATTTGAAGTGCATTCAGAGATTTTTTCTATTCTTGACCCAGGTACACCCAACTTCTTCCCAAATGCTCAATAGCCGAAAATTGGGTGCACCAAAGTCTAAATCATCCTCATTACGTTCTTTGGTTAAGTTTTTTGTTCAATTTCGTCCATTTCACGCAAATCGCTAAGGGAGAGGAGATATGTGACGAAATTGCATTTGAAGTGCATTCAGAGATTTTTTCCATTCTTGACCCAGGTACACCCAACTTCTTCCCAAATGCTCAATAGCCGAGAATTGGGTGCACCAAAGTCTAAATCATCCTCATTACGTTTTTTGGTTAAGTTTTTTGTTCAATTTCGTCCATTTGACGCAAATCGCTAAGGGAGAGGAGATATGTGACGAAATTGCATTTGAAGTGCATTCAGAGATTTTTTCCATTCTTGACCCAAGTACACCCAACTTCTTCCCAAATGCTCAATAGCCGAGAAGTGGGTGCGCCAAGGTCTAAATCATTCTCATTACGTTTTTTGGTTAAGTTTTTTGTTCAATTTCGTCCATTTCACGCAAATCGCTAAGGGAGAGGAGATATGTGACGAAATTGCATTTGAAGAGCATTCACAGACTTTTTCTATTCTTGACCCAGGTACACCCAACTTCTTCCCAAATGCTCAATAGCCGAGAATTGGGTGCACCAAAGTCTAAATCATCCTCATTACGTTTTTTGGTTAAGTTTTTTGTTCAATTTCGTCCATTTCACGCAAATCGCTAAGGGAGAGGAGATATGTGACGAAATTGCATTTGAAGAGCATTCACAGACTTTTTCTATTCTTGACCCAGGTACACCCAACTTCTTCCCAAATGCTCAATAGCCGAGAATTGGGTGCACCAAAGTCTAAATCATCCTCATTACGTTTTTTGGTTAAGTTTTTTGTTCAATTTCGTCCATTTCACGCAAATCGCTAAGGGAGAGGAGATATGTGACGAAATTGCATTTGAAGTGCATTCAGAGATTTTTTCTATTCTTGACCCAGGTACACCCAACTTCTTCCCAAATGCTCAATAGCCGAGAATTGGGTGCACCAAAGTCTAAATCATCCTCATTACGTTTTTTGGTTAAGTTTTTTGTTCAATTTCGTCCATTTCACGCAAATCGCTAAGGGAGAGGAGATATGTGACGAAATTGCATTTGAAGTGCATTCAGAGATTTTTTCTATTCTTGACCCAGGTACACCCAACTTCTTCCCAAATGCTCAATAGCCGAGAATTGGGTGCACCAAAGTCTAAATCATCCTCATTACGTTTTTTGGTTAAGTTTTTTGTTCAATTTCGTCCATTTGACGCAAATCGCTAAGGGAGAGGAGATATGTGACGAAATTGCATTTGAAGTGCATTCTGAGATTTTTTCCATTCTTGACCCAAGTACACCCAACTTCTTCCCAAATGCTCAATAGCCAAGAATTGGGTGCACCAAAGTCTAAATCATCCTCATTACGTTTTTTGGTTAAGTTTTTTGTTCAATTTCGTCCATTTCACGCAAATCGCTAAGGGAGAGGAGATATGTGACGAAATTGCATTTGAAGTGCATTCAGAGATTTTTTCTATTCTTGACCCAGGTACACCCAACTTCTTCCCAAATGCTCAATAGCCGAGAATTGGGTGCACCAAAGTCTAAATCATCCTCTTTATGTTTTTTGGTTAAGTTTTTTGTTCAATTTCGTCCATTTGACGCAAATCGCTAAGGGAGAGGAGATATGTGACGAAATTGCATTTGAAGTGCATTCGGAGATTTTTTCCATTCTTGACCCAGGTACACCCAACTTCTTCCCAAATGCTCAATAGCCGAGAATTGGGTGCACCAAAGTCTAAATCATCCTCTTTATGTTTTTTGGTTAAGTTTTTTGTTCAATTTCGTCCATTTGACGCAAATCGCTAAGGGAGAGGAGATATGTGACGAAATTGCATTTGAAGTGCATTCTGAGATTTTTTCCATTCTTGACCCAAGTACACCCAACTTCTTCCCAAATGCTCAATAGCCAAGAATTGGGTGCACCAAAGTCTAAATCATCCTCATTACGTTTTTTGGTTAAGTTTTTTGTTCAATTTCGTCCATTTCACGCAAATCGCTAAGGGAGAGGAGATATGTGACGAAATTGCATTTGAGGTGCATTCGGAGATTTTTTCCATTCTTGACCCAAGTACACCCAACTTCTTCCCAAATGCTCAATAGCCAAGAATTGGGTGCACCAAAGTCTAAATCACTCTCATTTCGTTTCTTGGTTTATCCTCTTTATGTTTTTTGGTTAAGTTTTTTGTTCAATTTCGTCCATTTGACGCAAATCGCTAAGGGAGATTAGATATGTGACGAAATTGCATTTGAAGAGCATTCACAGACTTTTTCTATTCTTGAACCAGGTACACCCAACTTCTTCCCAAATGCTCAATAGCCGAGAATTGGGTGCACCAAAGTCTAAATCATCCTAATTACGTTTTTTGGTTAAGTTTTTTGTTCAATTTCGTCCATTTGACGCAAATTGCTAATGGAGAGGAGATATGTGACGAAATTGCATTTGAAGTGCATTCACAGATTTTTTCCATTCTTGAACCAGGTACACCCAACTTCTTCCCAAATGCTCAATAGCCAAGAATTGGGTGCACCAAAGTCTAAATCATCCTCATTACGTTTTTTGGTTAAGTTTTTTGTTCAATTTCGTCCATTTCACGCAAATCGCTAAGGGAGAGGAGATATGTGACGAAATTGCATTTGAGGTGCATTCGGAGATTTTTTCCATTCTTGACCCAAGTACACCCAACTTCTTCCCAAATGCTCAATAGCCGAGAATTGGGTGCACCAAAGTCTAAATCATCCCCATTACGTTTTTTGGTTAAGTTTTTTGTTCAATTTCGTCCATTTGACGCAAATCGCTAAGGGAGATTAGATATGTGACGAAATTGCATTTGAAGAGCATTCACAGACTTTTTCTATTCTTGAACCAGGTACACCCAACTTCTTCGCAAATGCTCAATAGCCGAGAATTGGGTGCACCAAAGTCTAAATCATCCCCATTACGTTTTTTGGTTAAGTTTTTTGTTCAATTTCGTCCATTTCACGCAAATCGCTAAGGGAGAGGAGATATGTGACGAAATTGCATTTGAAGTATATTCAGAAATTTTTTCTATTCTTGACCCAGGTACACCCAACTTCTTCCCAAATGCTCAATAGCCAAGAATTGGGTGCACCAAAGTCTAAATCACTCTCATTTCGTTTCTTGGTTTATCCTCTTTATGTTTTTTGGTTAAGTTTTTTGTTCAATTTCGTCCATTTGACGCAAATCGCTAAGGGAGATTAGATATGTGACGAAATTGCATTTGAAGAGCATTCACAGACTTTTTCTATTCTTGACCCAGGTACACCCAACTTCTTCCCAAATGCTCAATAGCCAAGAATTGGGTGCACCAAAGTCTAAATCACTCTCATTTCGTTTCTTGGTTTATCCTCTTTATGTTTTTTGGTTAAGTTTTTTGTTCAATTTCGTCCATTTGACGCAAATCGCTAAGGGAGAGGAGATATGTGACGAAATTGCATTTGAAGTGCATTCTGAGATTTTTTCCATTCTTGACCCAAGTACACCCAACTTCTTCCCAAATGCTCAATAGCCAAGAATTGGGTGCACCAAAGTCTAAATCATCCTCATTACGTTTTTTGGTTAAGTTTTTTGTTCAATTTCGTCCATTTCACGCAAATCGCTAAGGGAGAGGAGATATGTGACGAAATTGCATTTGAGGTGCATTCGGAGATTTTTTCCACTCTTGACCCAAGTACACCCAACTTCTTCCCACATTCTAGATACCGGGCAACTGCTACACCAAAGTTTAAATCATGCGATTTGCATTTATTGGTTAAGTTTCGTCCATTTGACCGAAAACGCAGAGGGCGAGGAGATATGTGACGATATTGCATTTCAAGAGACTTTTTCCACGTTTGCCCCAGGTGCACCCCATTTGTTCCCAAATCCTGAATATAAGGCAACTGAGTGCACATAAGTCTAAATCATGCGTTTCCATTTAAGCATCCATTATCGTCTGGTCTTTAGAAAACGTATAAAATGAACCATCGAATGGTAAAGCCGTCACAACCATGCACGAAAACAAGTGACATCTACCCCAACTACTATTCGCGCATGGACTTCGACCCCGAAATCTCCTCCATCCATAAATTCACTTGGAATGCACCAGAAGCACTTATAAAACAACCAACTTCAATTATGTGTACAAAGGTCTATAATTGGTGTTAACAAATAAACTGAATGAAAAAAAAAAACCTCCAAGTTTTTGCTGTTTACGTTAAGCGTATAGCAGCCAATCCCACTTCTGATCTATAATAGCTTCCCACTAAATTTTTTTTTTGCAAATCTATATGAACAAACATTTGCACATGTTCATATGAACTATATGTATGTATGTAGGTACTATCTTTAAACAATATTTTTTCTATGTCCACATAAATAAGTTTAATAATAAATTATTATCAATAAAAAAGGAAATGTCTGCAGATCACCCAAGATGGTGATGAAAGATGACTTAAAAATATCATCCTCTTGCGTGTGTACACTGTGTATCTTGATCAGCAGGGGTGAACCCGTTGCTGGAGATCATTTACTTCCAAGAGTTTCATTTAGAACAAATGCACATTTATTTTTATCCTTAAAACTCCTTGTCCGAAAATATACAAACAAAAAGAGAAACTATGATCGGCCAACGGCAACAGATGATTTTTTTTTTTAAAAATACCCAACCGATCTAGCGATATCGCTTCACAGCTCATATTCTGCTGCTGATTAAGATGCTTGACCTTTGGAAGATCAATAGTGATACGGAAATCTAGACGAGACAATTTTATATGGAGTCATGCATAGTAAATAAATTTTCCGTATGCGGCATATATCAGTAATTTTTGTTTTGTTTCCCTTTTTTTTTTTAATATTTACATGAGTACTTGTATGTAAATGATGCCCTTTTTACAAGTGCAATGTGCAGGGTGCTCCGAAAACTACTGTAGATACTTTAAGTATTTAGTTTGGTTATTGATATGCTGCGTGCATTAGATTAGGTTTTCTTCTGGAGGAGGAATGGAGGTTTAGTCACTTACTTCTCGACTACTAGACATTGAGTATTGATGTTTTCAAATTGATAACAAAGCTGAACTTATAAGTAGTAATTCGGCTACGTGAAAGAGCATACCCAGAGCATATACCTGTCACTTATAGTAAAACAACATCTGTTCCAATCAGGGATTATAGGGATTGTTGAAGAAGATAGGAAATTCGTACATAATTGAGCTGGACTCGAGCTCGATTGGTAGTTAAATCCGTAAGATCATTCCATTGTCCTTTTGATGGTCAAAAGGAGTCACAAGTACCTATTCTTTGTCTAGTCTATATCTCATGTCTAGTCTTTGAGTTCCAGAATTACACAAGCAAGCTTAGAAGCTACTATGAAACTAAAACTAAGCCTCTAAGGTGCGGAAGCGTATTACAAAAAGTTATACGGCTCTAAATGGCAATGTTTGGGAACTCACTAGATATGTAAATGATCAAAATTTTCCAAGAACTTAAATCCTAAAAAGCGACATTTGGGGTTCAAAAGTAACAAGACTGGAGAGAATTTAAAGAGTCAGTGGATATGAATCTTCTCATCATAACCTGGATCTCTATGTGGATTCCGTATAAAGATCACCGAATGAAAATTTTTAAATGATCTCTTTCGTAGCACCCTGTCTATCCATTCACGTATGCCACACACGGCATACATATGTACATATGTATGTTTTCAAAGTATCATCATGTATCCGTGCATATAATAATTGTTGTCATATTCTTTTTTCCTGCTGATAAGTGATTCAATTAGTTGGGTGTCGAATATAAAATGTTTTTCATTTCGCCTTTAGAAGTTAGTCTTGTTGTGCAGTTACTCGTAGTCGGACTAAATCGTTTAAAATGGCTGGAAAAACTTTTGTTATTGTCTGTGCACTTCTTTTCGTTCAAGTATGTTTAAAATAACAAAATTTGTTCTTAAATTACTGATATCCGGTTCCTTTGAAATGTTCTTCTTTTAGCTTGCATCCGCAAGGGTTGTTCGTGATGCACCAGCAGCTGAAGCTTCACCATTGGCCGATTTACTCGCGAAGGCGGGCGATGCATTGAAGGATGTTCAGGGTAAAATTTTCGAGGCTGTTGGAGTTAAGGATCAAGCACAATTCAATGAATTTGTCGCAACCGAAACAAAAACTTATGCCACAAAATTAGATTCTTTGGCCAAGGAACTCAAGCAAACTGTAAGTAAATTATTGGAAAGTCTTACAAGAGAAAATTTTTCATTGGTTTGAATTTTTTCAACTTAAAGGCTGAAGAAAATGTTGAGAAGATCGGAAGCAGTGATGCTGTACAGCAACTTCGTGCCCGTGTTGATGAAGCTATCACCAACCTGAAGAAGGAAAACCCAGCTGCTGCCAATAACATTGTAAGACAGACTTATACTACTTGTTCCTTTAGAAACTATAACTATTACTTGTTTTCAGGATCAACTAACGAAGACCACCCAAAGCCTTATCGATGGAATCAGCAAGATTGGAGATTCTGAAGCCGGTAAGCAAATCAAGGAAATCGGAAACAAAATTTTGGAGACCACCGTTGAGGCTCTGAAGGATGTCAACAACAAGATTCAAGAAACCACAAAGGCCTAAACCCAGAATTTGATTTAATAAAAAAGAAATTAAATTATTCCAATCGAGATAAACTTAAGTGTTTTAATGTTTCCTGGACTATACAGGCCTGTACAGATGAGTTTCAAAGAGCAGGCTACTACTTCATCACTTATCAATAGAAAGCATTTAATTTCGGGGTTTCCCATGATTCCAGTCTTTTTTAGTTTGATTAGGTTGCTTCAGACAAATATTTGTCTACCATGTTGCTAAGGGAGATGAGTGTAGTACCTAAGGTCGCAGGTCAACATGTAATACCTAGAATATCTTCGGTTCTGCCGGGAAGAGCGATGGATTCATTGCTACTGGTCCTATGATAAGAGTGGTCACACAATTTTGTCGGGCAAATAACACGTGTCATTTTTAAGAGCCACGTTGCAAGGTTATTTACTTCTGTATACTCGTATGATTGCTTTGGTCGTAAGAAAGTGCATCACCCAAAATTTGCTTACTTTCGAATAAAAGTTTCTAATAGAACTGTGAGTGTATGAACAAATTGTGACCAATAGCTACATAGATGCACAGACGAAAGAGCTTGGCTGGCGGCCCGAAACTAGTGATATCTTTTTACAAAATGTCTCCAAACGTGTCTGTCTTAAACGATGGTATTCCTAGGTTATTGACGATTAATTTTAGCTGGTAACGTACTTCGGCAAGCAAGATCGTAGGTCTGTTCGCGTACTCTCCCAAAACAACGAATTTTCACAAAAATTTACGAAAAGTCACCAAATCCTGTTCGAGTACGCAAAAGTTTCGTAGATTTTCGTAGAAGAGAGCGGTCACGAGAGAGTAAAACATTTCCCCATGCAATTAATTTTAGTGCAGGAAATTTCTTTGCACTGATTTACGAAATACATATGTCAAATCTGTCAGATACCTGTAAGAAATATTTTGTTGTTTGTGTATTTGCATGCATTTGCTTTTGATGTCTAAAAAGTGGACGAATTTCGTAGCTTTCGCGTTCGTTTACTTTTTTGTGATTTTACCACTCTCTGAGAGAATTTTGCCTCTCTCCTCGAAATTTGACAATCTACGAATGTTGGTGCAGGAAGTACACGAACAGACCTCGTGTAGATAGATACGTCTTGTTACAGTGGTGTTCATGATTGTAGATTGTAGATACATACAAACAAATCCCTTTTTGATGAAGATTCAGCAAGCGATCCAAAGCGATAAAGAATCACGAGTTCAGTGGAACGCAAGCCTTAGTCTATCGGCTTTCTCCGCCAACTTTAAGCTGACTGATCGATTGGAACATGTGACTGCTATTACTTATAATTCAAACAGTTATCCACAAAGAAAACAGGTTCTTGTGAATATTGGGAGAGTTATTCGTTCGTTCTTTGATAAAAAAATGGAAAATCGTCATAAAAATTGCTTGAGCCAATGGCCAGGGTTCTTAGCAGTTTAAAGCAAGTCACTACAGGATCCCAATAAGAACACGTACTCAACTTTGGAACAGTGCTACCATAGGCTTTCTACTGTCGATTCCAGTTCGGTCCTAATCTCTCTACCGTTTCTCCGGTTGAATTTTTACCCTGACGACGCCTTCCTCGCTCTCCATACTTATTTGAGTTATTACGTGAGAGCCAATGTTAACCCTCCATTTCTCCAATCAACAAATGGTTCCTAAATTTTTGCCCTCGTCCTCCTCTGAACTGAACAAGAAACCATTTAAGACTTTCACTGGGTGTTGGCTGGAGCTGCGATTTCCTTCTGATCCGTCTGACATTTCAAACGCTGAGCATCTTTCGAATAGAAATTCGAACTCGATCTTAGCAACCTCAATTGTCGGCAAAGGTAAGTAGAAATTGAAATCAGACTACGTGCCATTTGGCTGAACCTATTTCGTTTTCGGAACTAAATAGAAGAACTTTTTTTAAGAATCCAAAAATGTGTATAACTTCCTAAATAGTTTCTCCGTTTTGGGTTAGCAAGATGCCTAAATACTCTAGAAAACGAGAAAAATTGGTTCAAATTTGTTGTCAAACTCCAACAGAGAGTAGTTATTTTTTAAGACTAAACTTAAGACAGTCACATTTTACAACGAGTACAAACAAACTACATTTAGGGCTCATAGTACTCCTCAGTACAGCACCCAAGTAATGAAAATCAAGTAAAGTTAATGGATCTCACCGGTTCGAAGTGTAGGAGGCTGAAAAAACTTCTAGCTAAGTCCATCATTTCACCTGTCAGGCTGAACAATAATCAAAACCACCTGTCTAAATATATTTTATCCAACTATTTGAATGATTTTTTTAGAAAACAAATCGTTTTTCCTACCTACCCACCTAGCAGTTCAAAAACTAAATTCCACCCAGCTGACCGTCTGAACTGAACTCGCCCTCCACCAATTGAATTTATGAAAACAAATTTGGCAGTAGCGCATGAACATACCCAAAAAAAAAAAAAAAACGATGAAAGTTCGCACCGTGTGAACGGCATCCATGACAGCATCGCTTTTTTTCGCGTTGAAAGTAGAAGTAATAATTCGTCGTGAGTATATTTGCGTTTAAAGTGCTTTGGAAATTGTTTTAAGCGAATATTTTGAAAACCCTTGTTACGGATTTAGTTCCTAAATAAAATGCTCGAGCAATGATATACGTTAATAGACGCGAAATTAGTTCGTAAATAGGCAAATCGGAGCCACTGCGCCAGGTTGTTTCTTTGTTTCCAAACAAAGATTTTTTTTACGACATCGACTTGTTTTGGTATAATTGACATTGACATAACACCGTGTTCTTTCTTTTCTAAATAAAGAACTTTTATCTGAAATCTAGGGCATCGACTAATGGCCAATCCCGATGTGAACTACAAATCCCTTAACGAGGGCAGTAATCCGTTTCGCAGCGCCGAGAATAGCGAGGATATCGAAAGTCCCAACGAAAATGAAGATACCCCGAGGACAAGTGGTATTATGATTCACATTGTACCCGAGACGAGTCGAGGTAGGGAATCCGTTTTTTTTTTGCTATGTAGCAACATTTATAGCATTTCTTTGGATTTGCAGCTCGATGGAATCATATAGAGGACTTGGACTCGTTTTTCACTCGGATGTACAACTATCATCAGAAACATGGATTCACTGTTATTGTTATGGATGAAGTGTTTCAATTATGCGAGTTTGGATTTGTCGTGTGGCTGCTAACTTTTACAGTGCACTGTATAAAGTTTCCCGTTTTGTTTGGGTAAATTCTTTGTTTTAAACGGAAGCAGTTGTGCTAATGATTTTGGTTACAGGGATGTGAAACCAGCGGACAACGCTACCAAAGTGGCCATCAGCGATGTTATAATACCGATGGGACAGTGTGTGAAGAATTTCAGTGGACTAACATTTTTCATCTTGTTTTTGGCGACGCTTTTCTTCATGGTTAAGCTGATCAAAATGATCTACCACATTACACAATATTCGGACATAAAGAAATTTTACAACTCCGCATTGCAAATTGATGATGTAAGTTTGAATTTTATTTAATATCCCAATACTGACCTGTAAAACTTGGAATCATTGCCATTTACGGAGGCAATCTTGATTGTAGAGCTCCTTGAATGAAGACGTGCTAATTGGAGTTCCTCAGTACACCGTCACAGTATTCTATTTTTCGTTGTTTGATATAAGGATCCTCACCATATCGTTTTGAGTTAGTTTTGCTTCACGTAACATTCAAATTACTATCGTTTAGGCGATGTCGTTTTGACGAATCAACTTTTGCCTCAAGTTACCCTATCGAACAAACTATGGACGACAGCACTCGTTCCTATCGTTTCTCATTCTCATCATTTCATTCTTCTCAGGACTACATCGTTCGTAACCCTATCCACCCACGAAATACGCAGTATCCTGCACAACCACGTTTCATATGCTTTCATAGTTTCCAAGTTTCAACTCCAAACAATGAGACTGACCAGACAGCAGTAAGCAAATTATTTATACCTTAATTTTGCCAAATGTTGTTCTCTTTTCCATTAGTGCTAGTATATCTGTTGTCATCCAGTTCTCCCTTGCCTGCTGGTTACTATTGTTCGAACATTTTTTACACGATTCCACTAAAACTACGTTTAATCCTTTTCCACTTAGAGTTTGTGTCTGGTTTTGTATTTACTGCTCCGTTAAGAGAGTCCTTAATCTAGTATTTCTCTAATCATTTCATTCGAATCTTCATTTGTACAGCTGTGGGTATATTGCCTGCTCCGACATCAGCTAACATTCCTAAGACGTTTGTTGAAGATTATTTAGTTTCCTTTTGATTTCTAAATACTGACTCTGCCGTGTGCCTTGTTGAGGTTCATTCATGCAGTCATCTAGGGGGGAACTTGAAGAAGCTTTTGGTCATTGCGGGCAGTTTATTTTGCTTACGGAAATCCACAAGTCGTTGACCCCTTTGGTTCTGTACACGGAATTCATTGTTTCCGACTTTGGCAATAAAGTCTACAATTACGACTCATGCTATGACTTCTTTCCTTTTTATCAGTGACATACTGTAGATTCAGAGTCTTTGCAGTTCGCTGTTAGAGGATGCGCTTTACGCTATTTCATATGAGAGGTGTTTTCCCGTGGCCTTCATCACGTTCTTTCCTACACTTCTCTTACATTCTCATATTTTTCATTGCTATTGGACCCATTTGGCAATAGAAGGAGACCAACTCGGAATCCAAGTTAATTTCCTTGTCGTCTTTGCTATGTGTTTCGTTTTTACGAGGGCGACTAGTGGGTTTCTGGTTTTTTTTAGACAGATTGGGCGATTTGGCATGCCGTCGCTGTTCACAATGTTAAACGGATTATTGTCAATTGTAGTCTTTTGCCCGTCTATCAGCAACTGATTACTTATTTACTTTACTTTAGCGTGGGGTACACAAGAAGCAGGCGTGGCTTTCACATCTTGAAACGAATCATTTGTCTTCAACATCTGTTGTTGCTTAAACTCATGTTCTTTGTGCGGTTTTCGTGCTAGCGTTGGCCAACGCTCTTGCTATTCAATTACTCTGAATTCAAATGAAACCATGTCTTACCCCATTCATCTGTCATAATCAATAAAATCCTTTTTAATTATACTTTCAGAGTGAACTTGACAATATAACATGGCACGAAATCAAAAAGAAAATTAGAGAAGTTCAGTCGGAACAGCACATGTGTATAGATAAAGAGCAACTTACTGAATTAGATATATACCATAGGATATTGAGGTAACACCAAACAGCCTGTCCTAAACATGGATACATAGATGTAACTGGTATTTTGTTTATTTTTCAGATTTAAAAATTACATGGTGGCGTTAATCAATAAAAATCTATTACCTGTCCGCTTTCGTGTTCCCATATTGGGTGAATTTGTTTCTCTAAGTCGTGGTCTGATTTATAATATAGATTTCATATTATTCCGTAAGTATAGCTATGACTATGTGGGTCCCTTGTTACAAGTGCAAGGCATCGTATTAGCAATCGGAAATCAAATGTTGCTGTTTATCTATTCCAGGTGGTCCGGGATCTCCATTTCAAAATAACTGGCAATTGCGGGATGACTATACCCAGCGAAGCAATCAAGTGGAATTGGCACAACGTCTCTCAAAGCAAATCATGTGGGTGGCCATAGCGAATTTAATTCTAGCTCCAATCATTTTCTTATGGCAATGCATCTATTTTTCCTTTCAATACGTAAATGTAAGTACTCTTTCGGTATATCTCAGTATATCTCGGCTTCTAACCAGCAATATATTTACACAGATATTAAAAAAAGAACCTGGGGCTTTAGGAATGCGAACGTGGTCGAACTATGGGCGTTTATATTTGCGCCACTTCAACGAACTTGAGCACGAACTAGACGCGCGTTTAAATCGTGCTTACGAACCAGCCGACAGATATCTCAACTCATTTTCTTCTCCAATCATGAATGTTATAGCGAAGTAATATTAGTTGTGTTAAACATTTCTCTTACTTGTACTAATGTGGCTAGCGTTTCAGAAATGTTCTCTTCCTTTCTGGAGGTTTATTGTTGCTGATATTAGCTCTTGGCATTTACGACGAATATGTTTTTCAAGTAGAACATGTCCTGACAATACTTGCGATACTATCTGGAATCGGAGTCATTTGCAGGTAAATCAAGTAAAGCACGGGGCAAGGTACAAATGAATATCTCCTTCTATTTAGAACACTAATACCTGATGAGAATCGGATATGGTGTCCAGAGCAGTTATTAACTGCTGCACTTGCTCACCTGCACTATCTCCCAAGTGAGTGGAAGTGCTACGCGCACACAACTCAAGTCCAACAAGAGTTTGGGCATTTCTTCCAATTCAAAGCGGTAAGCAAAAGTCTAGCCTAGCCTTACAATTTACATTAAACGCATGTATCGTTGGTTTAGGCCTACCTTTTGAACGAGATCACTAGCCCGTTAGTAACACCGTTTATCCTGCTCTTTGTCTTTCGACCAAAAGCCCTGGAGATAGTAAAGTTCTTTAGAAGCTTCACGGTGACTGTGAAAGGTGTAGGTAATGTATGTTCTTTCGCACAAATGGATGTTCGAAAACATGGAAATCCCGAGTGGCAACTACCTATAGGGAAAACTAAAGTCCAAGTGGAAGAAGACCCTAAGCACTATGCTGTAGAGAATGGCAAAACAGAATTGTCGCTGGTGCACTTTACGCTCACTAACCCCGAATGGAGAATGCCACCAGAAGCTAGGCAGTTTATGAAAGGCATTCGTAGAAATGCAATCCAAGATCTAATGCGAGCAAGAACTTCAGAAGCTGATAACAACACCGCTATGGCTGAGAGTTTAGTTTCATTTGGCACAATTGGCGAGGAGGTTCGTATTTTTTTTCTTTTTTTGAAACGTACACTATATTGATGTTCCTTGTTTTAGTACTCCTCTGTAGCGAATTCGATATTTACCAATCACCACATTGTTAGCAGTGTACTTGGTCGATCTGTATATCCCTCACGAAAACCACCCGTCCCGCAAAATGTAGGCGTGCCAGGTCCTTCCACTACAGCAGAGTCTGGGCGAGCTTTTGATTTTGAGCAGATGTTGCAGCAAGACCTCGAAGATACAACATTACCCGATCAGGAGAGCGAAGGTGAAGATGCTGCTCCATCTCAATTGCCGAAGTCCACCATTCAAATGGATAAAAGTGTTCGTATGTTTGGTGTGAGAAAGACTGAAGGGCGTCCAGAAGGCCCTTCAGACAGTCTTCTGTATAGGTAGCGTACAACCGTGTTCAATACGATTCGAAGCCTATTAACGTGATATTTTTTTTGTAGCATCTATGGCTTAGACGCACATTTAGGCTTTAATCCAGCAGATCTGACTACTGCTGACATGTGTTTGAGTACTTTATATCTCCATGAAGTACACCGCAGAAGAGTAAGTCTCGGTTACATCCAATTCATTTTGCATTCTATATTTTTTTTTGTTGTGTTTCCAGATGAAAGCACGCTCACACAGACGCGTGTGGCAACGAACTGACCAGCCCGGACGTGGCCAAACTCAATCCGTGATTACATCCAATGTCGCAGAGAGCACACCGCTGCTCAGTACACACCGTTCATAGCACAAGGCCGAGTGGATCTAAACAAATTTAGACAACAATTATAAATATATTAGCAATTGGTTAAACGTTGATCCCAAAAAAAGAATAATTTTATCCCACAAGGACCATGTCGTGATATGTGAAATCACTGAAATGCCAATTTTGTACTACGAATGCGAGAAAGAATGGACATAAGACACCACAGCCATCTAGTCTACTTAATTTTCATACACATATTTTTTTAACATGAGATATTGTAAGTCAACGAAAGAAAGAAATATATTAAAAATACTTTAAAATAAAGAGAAAACTGATAAAATTAAAATGTAATTCTAACTAATTTTTATCGTCCTGTAAATAAACGTGTTTATTAAAATGAAATAAAGCAAATTGGTCCTTTTATCTTGCCGAATGCGCATGTCGTATCCAACTGTTAGTAAGCCACAGAGCTCCTACAGCAATTCTGATGGAGAGCGAGCATCTTAAAAGGAATATTTTGTGTTATTTCTAAACAAAATCCATACAAACCAAGGGAAAGAAAAAGGAATTCCCACCATCTTAACAACACGAAGTCGAGAGATCTACACAATAGTTTGGAGGAAAGTTAGTACCTGAAACTGATTGCAGGTCTCTTTCAAAACGAATTGCTGGTTTAAGCTTTTTATACATAGACACGATCATCGATATTCAATATAATCCGTAGTTAGAACTTCTCCTAACTCTCCCAACTATTAATTAGTTTAATCTAGAGTAACAGACTTGGACTGTGAGTCTTAAACATCATTTCAATCAAGCAGAAGCTACTAGATGGATGTGCCTCACGCTTAATGGCAAAATCATTTCTGCTTATCCTCGCTGTCCTCAAGAACTGACACACTTTGTTCTCAAAGTCGATTCCTATGCCCTTTACTATGATTCACTGAGTGGACTTATAAACTACTTTTTTTGGATTTCTAAATCAAAGAAAAGAAGAATGCTGAATGTTCTAAATAAAATAAATGATTGGTGCCAACTAGAAGGGATTGGACATACTCTCCGAAAGGGTGACAGGTCCATAGCTAACCACGCGATGCAATGGAATCCGCTTACTCAGGATGGCAGTATACGGTCCTAGGAGTACGTGGCGCAGAACAGTTGAGAAGGAAGCACGGCAACTGGGAAAGAGTTGGGGAGAACTGAGACACATTTCCAGAAACCGCACACGATGGCGCGTAGGCATTGTCGAGGCCCTAGGACCCACAAGGGGATACAGGATTTAAGAGAAGAGAAGAACTAGAAGGGCTAAACTCTTACCGAACTAAGGGAGTCATTATATCAACAAATCCTATTACTAAATGTTTAATTTCTTGAACCAAAAACTAGACTGCTACTAACCTAATCCAAACAGTCACTGAAAATGCAACTCAAGCCGTCTGGTCCAGGTCCAAACTCCATTAGAACACAGAGAGGATCATTTAGATCCAATTTCCAGGCTACAGCAAAGGATCTTTCATTTTTCTGGAACAAGGATCTGAAAGTACGACAATTATGGAAAAGTGTATCCAAAACCACTCTACAGCGATGCGGCATTCGTGTAAAAATATTATACTATAGGCCTGGGGTAGGGTACGGTTTGCATCTATGTATACCTCACAATCACTCCAACAATAACCATTGCATTACTCGTAGGGAAAAAAAGGCTAAACAAACTGATACCGCCTTCAAATGATGCAAAGACAAGTTGGTAAAGGACTGCGGTCCTGTAAGTCCCCTCACCTTTGCAGTACATAAGTGTTATAAAGACTGCGGTGCCCAAAATTTTCAGTAGATATGCAACAACTAAATCACTCACTTAGGTGGTCCACTGCTGCACTGGCAGTCCAAAAATCTCAAAGAGGATATAAGCTGAAATCCTGGGCCCGAACTACAAATTGTCTGCACTAATTAAAAACAGTCTAAAACAGTCTCGGTCCAACTCTTTCCCTACAATAATTTGCAACATATTTTGCTTTAGAGCTTTGAAGGAATCAGCTGCCGAAAAAATCCTTGATAATTAGCTAATAAATTGGGTCGAACTCGAACCTTGAAAGGCGTGCACAGAAGATGTAAACAGCGACTACGAGTAGATGTAACCGTACCTCGACTTTGAAAAACCATTCTTCTGGACCAACAAAACACAGATCTATATCACAGTGGGATCAAATATGTGCGAATATAATTAGAATTCATGAATATAGCAGTGTCTTTTAAGAGGAGGTCGTAACAATGATACATTCAAGGGTGTGGTATCTTCTATGTAATCTCCTGAAGAATCACGTAGTGAACCTTAAACTCAACGAGGACAATATACGATATGTAGAGGTTGACGACGAAGAGTTTCAAAAGGCCAAGAGCTTTTCAGGTCTTACAATAATTATCTGGTGTCTCAGTACACAATCTTTCTAGGTTTCTGGGAGATGGTTGGAGACGCTATTTAGGAAGGAAGAGAACTACTACAATAACTGAGGTAGAATATTCCCCTACCCATCAGCTTAACCCATCCACCTATCTAAATGATCTGTTGTCTGCCACTTCTAGGTATAATTATTGAATCCGTTCCCAAAACTATTGGGAAATATCTAGGATGCCTCAAACGATTCATGAAATACTTCATTCCTTCTTATCTAGGTGCGACTCACTAACAACGTTCACGAGTAGTTCGTAAATTTTCAAAATTATTCCAATGTTTGTATGTTGTTTTAGAAATTTGCTAAGATTCGAAATTTATATCATGTCTGAGGTATACATATAGTATACGATGTATGAACATCTATCTGGATGCCGAACGTACTCAAGACGAGGCATGAATACGAAATTTCAGTCAAAAGCAATTCGATTCTCATAAGCAAATATGTTAATCATCCGATGTCGATTCAATCATCCCTATTATCTCGTGTATTGTTTCGGGGTATTAACCTTATTTTTATTTTATTGTATCACGCTGCAAAAATTAACAATAAATAGGCCAGTGACCTATCGGTTTTTCATTTTGTACGGAACTGATAGCAGTAGGAGGGTTTCTATTTTAGTACCATTGTTTGTACTTGAACACTTGTATGTTACTTGAACCTATAGTAGCAACATAGGGCAAGTATTGGATTCGTGGAGATTCTAGATCTCGGGATTTTGATGGACTTGGTCATTGTAGGGAAGTCGAAAAAAAAAACACTGGCCGAAGGGTAGTGATGCGAATATATGGCAGCACAAGCGCTAACACGATGCCTCTCACTATCAACTCCTACTCTACACCTCCACGTGGTGGCTGGTGGGTACCTCGGTACCTTGACTGGAGATTGGGTAACTAACCCCTTTGGAAGGTCGTTGGTGGTAGCGAACGAGAGAGGGGGGAGGAGCGCTTTCTCACTAGAGAACTTCCTCTTGATACAGACGGCAGCGGGTGAACTCCCCAGATGGAATCAACGTCGGGGTAACTTCCCTACCACGGAAAAAATCCGTAGTTACGAAGCAACCAACAGCCTCGGATTAGGATGACCCTACTGTTGAAAGGGCTTTGAAGGAGAAGATTCAACGACGAACTATACTAGTTGTGCAACGACATCGACCTAGCCAGAAAAATGCGCATCAGTCGTTTAAGATGGCTAGGACATGTAGACCGAATGGATACGAATGCTCCAGCCCGTAGAGTCTTAGAATCAAACCCGAAAGGGCACCGGAGTAGAGGAAGACCTCGCCTTAGGAGGCGCGCACAAGTAGAAGGGAACCTCAACCGACTTGAAGTGCGCAGATGGAGGTAGTTAGCTAAGAGAGGCTTGTTGGTTGAGGCCCAGGTTCACCCCGAACTCTATCTATCTCCTTCTATCTCCATTGTTATTGAGTGAATGTATTAAAGTCAAGAAACTCTTCCCATAACTGATATCATTACTTGAGTTTGCTAGAAGGGGCACTGTTTGACGAGTACATCGAATTTATAGACAAGAAGCACATTTTCCATTCAATTCCCTCTTTTCCAATTCTAAGGAATTCAAGTTGGCCTGGGCTTCATGGAAGCCATGAGTTTAACTCTGATGGTGACTTTATTGATTCGTTTTACCAACGCAAATTCCAGAAAGGTATTATTGGTTTCGTGTCATAATATCCATCTCAGGATGCTCGGTCGCATCTCTAGTACTTACCCACTTGACTTTCACTTATGATAGAGCGTAGGCAATTCCACATGATGCTTTGGTGGAATCGTGCTAGATAAAACATGTGGAAGAAGTTGAAGGGATCATTAACGATGTTCTTGGTAAGGTAAACACTTTGTAGAAACTACCTAGATCTACATAACTGGAAGTACCCCAATAGCTGAGAGAAGTATTTCCCAAGCTTCTGAACAATAAAACACTTATTGCTTCTATTCAAATTAAAAGATTTACACTTTATTTACACAAAAATAACATAAAAATACATTTTTAAAAAGTTAGAGTTTGATTTAATTTTTTTTTTTGTTTGTTTTACCATTCATTCACTTTTACCGAATGTGTTCCCTGACTCCACTTCCAACCAAAGATCTCCATATTTTGCAGCTTCATGAGATTCGAAATTGTCGTACGTTCTTAACCTGTTAAAAAGTTAGGGGTTTACACATTGTACGAATGCAAAAGATCAGAAATGAAATTCTTAAAACACCTGCAGTTCACTTGGCTTAACAATGTTAGTACGTCTTCTATGTTCGAGGGAAAAGAACAGGATAGTTAGGTTTATGGAGAAAAAGGAAGTTTTAATCCTACTGGAGGAAGTAAAAGTAATAAAAAGTTCATCATCATCATCATTCTCTGCAGTTCACAAAAAATAATAAGAAAAACTGTTGGACTTGTCGAAGTAACACACACAAAAAAAAGAAAAAAATATTGGGCGCGACAAGGACCGAGAGTCTAGCTTCTTAAGACCATTCTTATTGTGCGTGTTATATGGAAAGAATGGAAGGGCCCTACTCTGAAATCCTTTATCCGAAGGGCAATTTTTTGTTTGAGAACCTTTCCCATGACAATTGTACTCTCAGACCTTCGCGAGAAGTGGGGCAATGAAAGAAATTTTAGGTGCTGTCTAGGGATTGAACCTGGAACCTCTTGCTACTTAGTCCAACGCACTAACCACTTGAGCCTGGCGCCCACAATAACATAAATTACATTATTTATAACTTTTACCCTGAGGTAAGATATGTTTAGACCTGAAACTTGTACAGAACGTATATCCCGTCCTACCTTCAAAACCATTCGGATTGGCCGAGATATTGATGTTTTTTAACAATGTTTGCCAACTCATTCTGTACAACTCAACTAGGTTGGCGACTGGAGAAAACTGGACAGGCATGAAGAAGATAATCACGTTCATTATAGAATCCGAAGGACACACTGCGGAGGGAATCTATCTGATCGCTTTATTAGCCTGAATCCATTATAGAATCCGAAAGGTGAACGTATGCAACCGACCCGCAGTCTACATTATCAAAATGCTTCTACAGAAGCGTTCAAAAAGAGCCTAAGCGACCTCTAGACCTTCAATATTGTGCAATTTTTAGTATTAAGGAAATATTATTGATAGTCTGCAGACAATATTGCAGGTTTTACAATATATTGTGCAAAATCAAAATAGGTTTGATATTTATTGCGCGACATAGAAAAATTGTCTCGTCTATGGGTAACATTGCACAATATTTGTTCAGTTGTGAGAGTGATTGAATGAAATTGTCTACTAAAACTTGAGTGTCACTCAACATATTGTCTACACAATTATAATTATCAACTAAACTAAATTATTGCGATAAATATCGCACCGTCTAGTGTTGATCCTCTCGGGATCGCTAAGACCTTTCTTACTGTCTTGATCCATGAACCCTACTTTTTTGCTAAAATCTATTCTCCTCCATGAGCTCAGAGCATAGCAACTCTCATATGAGTTCCAGCAGTGTTTAGTGACCTGACAGTAGTTACCCAACTACAGTTGACCTTCATGAATTCATTTCACTTGGATGATAATTATTTGCATATAGCGAGATGCATGGCAATATCGTCCAAGAATAAATGTACCATGGTTAGAGTTTCAGAATTTCATAGCCAATTTATTGAGATAAACACCAATTTACAATGAACTTTGCTCCTAGAAGGGCATTGCTTTCATAAAATGGTCAAAAAGTTCTCTCTACTCCATAGTTTCCACAAGTCGTGCAAGTAACGCATCAAGGGACGTGTCTACATACGGGTACAATGCTAACGTCTTGAGTATTGGCGCGAACACAAAAACACCAGTTACGTACAGATTTAAACGTTGGATTATGGACGTAAATAACTCTCTAAACGAATCTTCTTAGTGGGTTTACCTATGCTTACCTAAGCTATGTACCCAAAAACTAACGTTTCGTCATGTCCTTAAGACGACTTTCCCTGATTACATCGTCACACTCAGTTGTTAATGATTATTATTAAATAAAATCCAAAAACAAATAATATTTCAACTTATTTTATTACGATGTAGAATATTTAAAATTAATAGTTACTATAAAAAAGAACAATGGAAATTTTTTTTTTTTATATATTAAATTGCCATCGAATACCGAAATGGTTTTCAGTAGTATTTGTTTTTTTTGTTGTTTCTTTGAGGAATAAAAAAAATAAATACACAGGGTTCTCGCAAGCATTCAAATACTAATAACAATATTAATATTTCAACAAAACACTATAGTTATATTATACAGGGAGGTTTTTGCTAAGTCCTTGTATAGTTTAAAGTTGTTTTATTTTAGTTAAGAAATCTGTAAGCGATTGGTAGTAGAAAGATATTCAATTCTCTGGACTGTTAGTCTCAGCATGTGATGTGATTAGTGTTGAAGGAAAAAACAAAACTGAAACTCGTATGCAATAAAGTGCTTGTGCAACATCAACATTATTAGAGGTGGTAAATGCTGCGACTAAGCAGCTCAAAGATTAAATATCATTGAAAACCGTTTACACCAATTACTCATGTATTAAGTATGCAATTTGTTTTAAGCTACACAAGAAGCTCAGAAGCCTTCTGTTCAGGTTTTTTTTTAAGATTTAATGTAGACACATGGTGAAAGTCAAAAATATTACATGGTTTTGTTTAGTAACAATTTATTCTAAGTTATATGCGACAGATGTTTATGTTGTTTTTTGTGTATAAACATAAGATTGTTAGTTTTTTTGTTTTCTGTTTTCTAATACAAGCATAGAACGTTTATAACGTCTTTTTGGTTTCTGCTTCGAAATAAGTATGTATAGTAATTAATTTTAAAACATTTTTTTTTTTTTTGAATACAAAAGTGCAGCTAGCAAATTATTAAAATTAATAAAATTAAAAGAAAAAAAGAAACGAAAATCGAGTGAAAAATACGGAATGAACATTTTCTGTTGCTGTTGTTATTTCTTGTGGCTTTTTCTTCGTCTGTCACATTCTATTTTCAGCATTAAGACACCAAAAAGAATACGAAACATATTTATAACCTAATATAACACTTTTTTTAGTTTCTATTTTGAACATTTCTATGCAGTGTTATCATCAATTGGCGGTATCACCTATGTTACTTTTTGGTAAACTCGCTGAATTTGCAGTCTTGTCTTTAGGGGTACCGTTTGTTAGAAGCTTTGCACTCTCTGAACTATCGGAAATTTCCTCACTGCTGCTGGACCTAATATCCCCAGCCATCTAAATGACAATATTGGACAGAATGAAGCGTTTTTCTTGTCGTTATTTATGGCGAAATGAAATTAACTTACGAGTCCCTTTTTGACTGAGTCCACGGCAATTTTCAAAATCATGTATGTCCAGACGATATGCAATAGCAGCAGCAGTATAAGCAGCCCATTGAAAATGTAATATGCGGGGAACATGGGCAGGATCTTTGGTGCTTCGATTGATGAGCTGGCGATGAATGATTCGATTAGTTAAAAAACACAAGTGAATGGAAGAATTAGTTTACCTGTATATTATTCTGGGATAGAATCCTAGTCGTGTTATAATCCAAATAACAGTAAATACGGCAAATATACAATCACAAGCCTTTTGGAAGTTTGCGTATTTCGTTAATTTAGCTGCCTGCAATACAATAATAGTTTTAGAAGTAATTTTAACAAACGAAACATTAACAAAAATATAAAAGGTTCCGTTGTGGAAGGAAAAGAAAGCCTTAATTCACAAAAAGGGTAGCAGCTACCCTTCTATCTCTTATCTGCGGTGTATATGATGTAACATCCAAGTATTACAAGCACCTCATGAGAAGCGCGGGCGGCGTTCAGGTCAGGTAGATAAACGAAGGACCATCTCTATACCTAATATTAAGAGTCTTCATGGAAAAATGGGTTGGTAAAGGAAAAATATCTTTTCCTGGCGTTCATTGACGACTTCGAAGCGCGATATTCCAATGAGCCAAAGCAACACATGTGGGAGAGACTAATAAACGCTGTTAAAAGTGCCTACAAATACTCCTGTGGGTAAAATACGACTAAAGGGAAGAGATGTGCAGTTTTAGAAATAGGACAAGCTAGTATACTAAGTATACTCAGTCAAAAGACGAGTCATTCAATGGTACATCTGTCATCTATTAGTTAACCTCAAGTGCTATCGGCGGTTTGAAAATGCTGAAGAAATCATAAGAGGACTCTGTAATATCGAAAACAAGACCATTTGAGTAGTATGAAGCGTTCAAAGAGGGGTGAGAATTAGATGCAAACTTATCTCATAAAAAAGGGCTTGGGACGGCAGGTACTGAAGAAAATGGTTCAAGCACCGTCGTCACTATAGTTTGAGAGAGTTATTCTCAAGAGACCTGAATTTTCATTTCAAACATCCATCCTTGTGAGCGACTTTTTAACCAAAAAGACTACCAATATGATAGGCCCTTGGAGAATGTAAGAGTTCTCTGAAGTTTTAGGTCACTGTGAACTGTTTGAGTCTTGTTTGTTATCCATGTCATAATGATTTCTAGGAACCTTAATCTGCGTTGGGAGTTCTGGCGCCCTTGTTGGTGTTCTCTATTGACGATTAAGGTTTCATCACTTCCAGATGAAGGAAATCTAAATGAAAGCATGTGTAAGAAATCAGAGCCAAAAACTATAGGGCTTCGAACGAGGCACTTTGATATGAGCAGCTTTTCAAGTCCCTCGTAATTCTTCTGCCACTTCAGTGTTAGGGTTATATCGTAAGCTCTTCTATACTGAATCCCTTCATAGAATTCTGCGAAAGAGGAGGTGATTTCAGTAGTTTGGATAAAACGTAGTTCTATTTTCATGAACCCGTTTCGCCTGAGAATCACTGTGCTGAGTAAAGTTAGTTACTAAGACATCAAGAGTTTTAAATGCACAGCAGCTTATAAAATTCTTATCGCTCTCCATCTCTCACTCAAGTGGACGCGAAAAATAAAACCTGTTTATCTTAAAAATAATCTTCGGCTAAAGTACAATGCTCAAGAGTACACCGTGGGTTCAAGTAAAGATAAAGTTTCTTTTCACATGTGCTCACCAAAGCTGTTTAGTTTTTAAGAGCGTGAAGTTAAATGGAGACAGAAAACCTGCATCACGGGTACATGGGATTGTTATTTAAAAACATCAAACAGTAACAGATTTTATCATTCCCAGAATTTACTAACTAAGTGTTCTAATTAGTTTAATATTCATTTCAAAGTAATTAAAATGTTTGCTGCATAAAGATCACTGCAAACAAAAGCGATATGAAAATGATAGCCTAGCACGCAATAGTCAATAAAAATGGAAATCCAAACCAAACCAAAACAAAAAAAAAAACGTACAATGTATCGCATAACTATTTAACAATTCCGACAACGTAAGTTGAGTAATCAGTCTTTCCAAGAAAGAAGTCGTATGTCGTTTGAGATCATATTGTTAGTATTGTTCTCTTTTGTTTCTATAAAATAATTCGTCGATGTTAATAGAATATAGTCGCTGGAGACAGCAATGAGATGTAATAAGGAAGTCAATTATGATTAGTAGACACGACGTTTTAAGGAATCTAAGGAACGGAGTGCAAACGTGTGTGAATCATGACGCCGTCTGTACTCCGTCTAGGAGATGTCGCGAAATCCTTTATTTGTTGATGAAAAATACTTGATCTTGGTTTAGAAAAATACATCAATGATGTTTAGGAGAAGCTGCTATGTGAATTACGATGAATGTTCTACGATAAGTAGGAAAGAATAGATTATTCGGTAATATGATGAATTTTAGAATCTGTACCAACACGATTGACTGGCGAAATGGCCTTGACTTAATTCAATGTGGTTTTACATATACCATTCGTTGCCAAGATGTTATAATCGTCAAAACTAGATAATTTCATATTCAATAACAGCAAGAAGTTGAAGGAAACAGTCTAAGGAATATATTTACTGACCCAATACCAAGTTTCTTGAAACATTTTTCAGGCCAATTGGCGATCTACAGTCCTTTCAGTCAAGGATGTGTTTGCATTCGTATTGTACTTCAATTGAATGATGCAAATCGGACTGTTAAACAACCACTATCAGGGGAAGTTTGCAGTGAGCAGAGTAAAGTAAAAATGCAAACATCTTCTGCCCTGAAAGTAACTCATCCAAGATTGAGTGACTAGATACGTTGGGACATTTGGAAAGTAATGTTTCTTGACAAGAAGTTGGAATTCTAACGAAGTAGGTACGGCGAACTTATTAGAGACAAAGGACGAGGGACACTATGGATTTAATTGTAAAGAATTGGAATTGATAGCTATTGCTCTGTAAAACAAGAATAAGCTTCGTCAATCTAAAAACGAATCTCCAATAACTAGACAAACGTTTGTCCAAAAGAACTAAAGGCATTGACCATCCCATTCGTGTTAATTGTATACGTTAACGGATGATAACTCGTAAAAAGAAGGAACAATTGGAAATGGCGCTTTGTTACCAGAAAACGTGAACTAATTGCCAAATAGAATGACTATTTAGTTCTTCAGTTATTACAAGATTAGGCTGCAAATCATTTCAAAGATAACGACTTGATTATCATGGAAATTATTGTTCAAGCACACGATGAGTCATATACAATCGGTAATAACCACACACATTAGATTAAAACTTTCACAAGATAAAATTTTTTGTTACCTGTTGCTGAAAACTAAAACATTCGATCTCACCTCTAGGAATATATCAGCACAATCATGCACCACTAGTACTAGTGATCCAACACGATGCAGGTTACAGACCCAACTGAGCGACATTAACAGCAACGTAACCATATGATGGATGAACATCTGCCAGAAATCTTTTCTCTTCACATCAAAGAATTGAGTTCCAGTAAGAGACCAATAGAATGACATGGAAATCATGTAATACCACCAAATATCATTCTCTATTGACTGCAATTGAGAAGCACAAATTAACAATCTGAGTCACTTGAGAAGATTCATAAATTTCAACTGAATTTACCTGATGGGGATAACCATACCAGCAGTTCTTAATATCCCAGAACCAAGGTTTATCCCACAATACTATTAATCCAAATACAAAACTGTACGTATAGTACAGACAACGCCAGCTGTTTTCGCAGAATTTCACCAACGTCGACGGTTTATCTTGAGCTCTTCGTAGACGCCACCATCGCTGGATTTGTCGCTCAGTCAAATCTGTTTGTTTCATCAAACCTAAGACCTGAAATCGTATGTGTTTAGGAGTTTGGGTTTCGAAAAAATAAAATAAGAATTATGATGACTTACCGTTTTATGGCCCAGTTGGCTTGATTTTTCATATGCCTCCTCCAAAACTGGATTGGCAGATGCTTTCTTTGGTCTTGAGCTTTTGATTCCAAATGATTTTCCAATAGGAGCTATCCATGACCTAAAATTCAATAAAAGAATGTAAAGGCATAGTGGTAGGTTGAAGCAAAGAACGTATTCACATAATCAAATGAAAGGAAACCGTGTGAAGGAAAAGAGAGCTACGTTTCAGCGTTGATTGGATATGAATAATCCATCCGACATTGGTAAGGCTAAAGGTAATCGAAGAGGACTTGCTTATAAGCCCCAAAATCTTTATTACTTACATCGGACCACGAATTCCGACAGGAAGGCAGCTTTTTGAATTGTCTAAGTCTAGACGCTGGCAAGTTGTTAATAGAGACCTTGGCTATCCCCAAATTGACGCCACAGAAGGGCTGTGGTAACACACAGTACTGTGCTATCATAGCCCTGGATATTGAAAGAACGCTGAGGTCGAGGAGAGATGCAAGACAGTCTGCAAACTGAAGTCAGAAAATTAGAGATGTGAAGCTAAAGCTTGTTAAGACGAGTTATGTTACTGAAGTAATGGCTCAACTGGAACATCTAACCGGAAGCGACAAAGCCTCTTAAGAGCCGAGTAAGCGAAATCTGGCAAAGTTGAGAAAATCAATTCTATGCACGAGTCTCCTAGATGGGCACCAGTGACGGATGGAATATCAAACAGGAGGCAAATGGAGCCAGTGTTAGCGGGAGAAAATAGAGCTCTTTTTACGAGAGGTCCTAGACTACTCATGCTGACAACGACCGAAATATGGGAAACGAATCTACCCACACTCTGGGAAGGCAATGGAAACAGCCTTCCCTGACTTATGTAGCTCACACCATCTAAGATATCCTCAAGTATAGAGAAGATGTTCTCGCGTCTAATTATAGGTATTGTGGGACCTTACTCCCTCCAGAACTAGATGTGATAGGGAGAGCCGGGACGGCCGCCCGCTCTTAGGTTATTTTAACAAACGAACTGCCATAGTACGGATTACTTCTGGACTTTACTGTATTAGGATTCCCCAAATGGGACGAAAAACAGCAAAGAACTACTGGCCTAAACGACTACGCAGAAGCAGAGTCGGGATAACTAACGCCTCGCCAGTTCCGCCAGAGTTTTCTTGAAATCGTTGCCAAGTCTCGACCGTATTTCTCTAGTTATTGCACATAAAAATAGTAAGGCGTTGAGATATTTAACGACTTGCCAACATTTACTTAAAGGCTGTTTAAAAAAATAAGTCGACGATAATAGTCTGATTCGCTTTGATGCTTTCGAAGCTTCCTTAACGACCGCAAGGCATACTGTGGAGCGACCACAAGCCATTAGGTGGAGAGATCATACATATAAGGTCCGATGAGCAAGTACACATGTTCAGCTATATAGTAGCAACGTCCTACGTGAACTAGATCAACTAACTGCTCAATCCGGCTTGAGTTCGAAAAGCTACGAGTTCAACTTTCACTTTAATGACCGGAGACTGCGATGTGCTTTTAAATCATTAAATTTTGTTTTTCCTTCTCACCAACAGAGACCAATTAGTTCCGATGAACGTCTTACAGAAGACTAAAGCGATTCCACCGGACTAATGTCACATGCCACGGTAGACAGCGATTATTTATAAAAATATTGCAAAACAGGTCTTCCGGTAACAGAGGTAACGAGCGCTAATCAGCCGTGATTGGATAGTTTACAAATGCCTTCCATGCCCTTTCCATTCAAGCGGCTCTCGTACTTCGTGAGGCAGCATACAACTTATTAATCACATTAACATGTCGATGTAACTAAACAAAAAAACAATACCGAGATCCTGTTCACCGAAAATTGACAAAAATTCTAAACCCAGAGGTGAAGGCCAACACAACACATCATCTCTCCACCTCACCGACAAAACATAAACAATAGAACACAAGCATACACAATGTGACCTAGTTTCAGCGCAACACCAGATTGCGCCCGCAAAACCAGCTGTAAATGCAAATTCCTATCGCACATCTTCACACGAATCTCTCATGCATAGCTTAACGATCTTAAAACAGTGATAATCAGGCAATTTAAATTACAAAAATGAACTTTAGCAGCATCAGCATCACCAGACACACTTTCGTCCACCATAAACCCTGTATGCGCACGGTACTCATTCGGAGAGATAAATTCCAAACGAGATATTCAAGAAAACAAAAAAACGTGGGTTTTATTATTAGCTCGGTTGCTGGAGAAAAAAAAACTCCAAAAATACACAATTCTCCAATGCAGTATGCGCTTCGACTGGGCGTTTCCAATAGAGGTTATGTTATGCCTAGCCTAGGGAAAACTCCATACCAATTCATTGCGGAAAAACCACACCAAAACGCAGTTCACCAAAATCTTAGTCTAATATCGATCAAATGCTTACCTTTCCAGGGTATAGCGTATCAACATCACAACAACGGCCAGCGGAAGAGGCCATATCAGATCCCTGTAATCGGCATGGTGGACATCTGGACGAGAGCCTGGCTCTATATCCTCCCATGTAACGTTGGGCGGAAGCCAGACATTTGGTGACCAAAATTTTTTACCAATTTCCCTTACTATATCCATGTTGAGTGTGTGTTTTCTTTTTTTTTTTTTTGTTTTTTTCTTCTTCTCCAG
Source organism: Xylota segnis (assembly GCA_963583995.1). Lineage (NCBI taxonomy): Eukaryota > Metazoa > Arthropoda > Insecta > Diptera > Syrphidae > Xylota > Xylota segnis. Next base: position 41,659,178 of record OY757237.1, read on the forward strand.
CAGGTTTGCTTAGATATTTTTTTTTTTACGAGTTTTTTCTGTTCAGGTTCTAGTTAGGATGTTTAAAAAAAAATTGTTCACCAAAATGTTCAACCGGCTGCAATTGGTGTTATGCACAGAGTTGTTTAAATTTATAAAAGAGCTGATTGTAGAAGAAAATATTCATTTTATAAACGTAAATGATTCATGTTTAGCACTTTCGCGTGAGTTCAACACTTCAGCAAGCAAAATATGATAAGCACGGCCGCTGAAAATTTGTGCTGAAATGAATTCAGTGGAGAGACGCACATCGACGCAGAGGCTATGGCGAGAAACTGTCATGCGAGTTGGATTCGCTGGTGAACGGAGGGGATGTTCTCGATGATTTTATTCGATGTGCTGGCGATGTCGCATGATTAATTGGTTGAAGATGTTTAATTTATAGACTTTTCAAACTGTTTCGTAATGAATATGCTCTTGAGGTAAATTATTTGTCGATGATCTTTAATAAAAATTAACATAGTAGGCGTTTCTACTACTTTGACGGTTGTCAATCTGTTTCGGAATATTCTGGGGCTGTGTTCGGAAGACAGCTGAGAATCGCCGCCGTTCAGGTGAATGCTTTCGAAATGTTGCTAACAAGCAGGTGACAGTGGTGGAGTTTTAGTTGGCATATAGGTGAAATGCAATAATAATAATAATTTCAGGGCGTAATAAAATACAGTCCAAAGCTACAAACGAGGGGCAGTTTCAACCGGCTGTCAGTTATTAGAACTTGTGTTGCGACACTGAAAGGGTCGCAGAATTGACCAGAAAAAATATGCTCAACATTTTAGTGCAGTTTTGAGCTCGGGTGAGCAGCAATTTGTGGGAAGAAAATGATTTTTAATGATGAGGGCCGCGTTCAACTGGATTTTGTCGTTATTTTTGTCGATGGACATTTTTGATCCAACCTGTCCATTCCCTCATTACTTGTTTACTTATGGTGGAACTATGGTTTGATGAACTGAAGCCTCAATCATTAAACCTCTTCAGCCAGCACAATCCTAGCTACCTGTATCCAATGACGTCGTCGTCTTTTGTGCTGTCTTTCAGGAATGAAATCGAAAATGTGATCTTTTACATAACTTGGCTAACTTAATCGTTGTATACTTATATGCATTTTTGACGTCGACATCGCTGTACACCTAATTTAGTTCGTGCATGATCTTCGTCTTCATAAGTCGTTAACGAAGATAGTATGAACTTTCCTCTTAAGGATATTCAAACCGCCTTTATTTGATTTTGGCGAAGTCTTCCCAAAAACACCAGAACCTCAATGATGATGGCCTTATATTGCGTCGCCTTTGTTTCTTTTTGTAAGGCCTTTGGTAAATAGTTGAAAAAGCTTCTGATATAACAAAATGCCCTTCAGACACTGGACTAAACAGTAGTCCCCTTCAATTAATGTAAAGAATAAAACACGCACAACACGAAAAGGTTTGTGAGAAGCTAGGCCCTCAGTCCCATAGACCTGTTGCGCCAAAAATTTGTATTTGTAGGTCTTCACATTACCACGGTTAATCTACAGATAGAGTACGCTTTTTTTGCACAGGACCTTGAAGCTTCTGCTAAAGTCATTTCAGAAACACCTTTACATGTTGACCTTTCAAACAATATCCTAGGAATTCGATTTAAACTTGGCTTCTAGGTTCGATCCACAGGATAAAGTTCCTCCAATGATCCAGCAGCAACAGCACGACCAAGTGCATTTTCTATTAAAGCTACATTTTTCCATTTTTTTAGAAGTTAGTGAGTTGTAACTTGTAAGATTGCAAGTTCTGCCATGCATTTGCCGAAATGTGGAACCTGAATTTCCTGTCAGTAATAGAAAGTTCTTGCAAGGCATACCCTGTTAAATGTAACTGAACGTCTGAAACCTTTCTGCAACACACTAATCGGCCCGTACCAGTGTGGCTTCCGGCCCGGCATAACGACGATCGACCAAGTCTTCACGCTAAGGCAAATCCTGGAAAAGACCAACGAATTTCAAGTCGAGACCTACCGCCTCTTCATCGACTTAATAGCCGCATACGACAGCATTCATCGTCTTGAGCTCTACAAGGCGATGGCCGAATTCGGGATCCAGGTAAAATTGATCCAGCTGTGCCGCATGACGCTGGAATACACGCGGTGCAATGTGCAATTTGGAAATAGCTCCTCTGAACTATTCCAAACTTGCACCGAATTTCGGCAAGGAGACGCGCTGTCGTATGACTTCTGCAATCTAGTGCTGGAACAGATAGTGCGCAGGGCAGGTGTCAAAACGGAAGGCACTATCTTCAATAAATCTGTCCAGCTGCTGGGATACGCAGACGACATCGACATCATCGGTCGCTCCCAGCGCGCCGTTATAGAAGCTTTCACGGCAATTGAAGAAGAGGCGAAACGAGTTTGCCTTGAAGTAAATGAGGACAAGACCAAGTACCTGTTATTAACAAACAAAGAAGCATCGGTCCACCGCCTAGGACAAAACGTAACTGTTGGCAAAAGTAACTTTGAGGTAGTTAGGGAGTTAACCTACGATTCAAAACTCCTATCTCGGAAGACGATATTTATGCTCTACAAAACTTTGATCCTGCCAGTTCTGCTATATGGAGCCGAGTGCTGGACGATAAGCAGGAAAGCAGAGCACATTTTGGGCACTTTCGATAGAAAAATTCTTCGTCGAATTGTCGGTTCCGTATGCGAGGAGGGCGAATGGAGGAGAAGATAAACCCGCGAAGTTATGAGCTGTACCAAGAAGTGGATGTAGTCCAAAATGCCAAACTACGTCGACTACACTGGCTCGACCACATCGAGCGAATGGACAATAACGCTCCAGCAAAGATGATCTTCGACTCACAGCCCCCAGGTTCGAGACGACAAGGAAGACCGAACCTCCGTTTTAAAAACCAAGCTTGGTCTGGACAACTGGAAGCAGCGTGCTCAGGATCGAAGGGAATGGAAGGCTACCGTGTCTCAGGCAGGGACTCTTCACGGGTCGGGAGCCCGTTAAGTAAGTAATAGAAAGTAATGTAGGTACCTATACAGAACTAGCTGATTCGCTTTTTTTAGTTGCAGAAGTGTTTACGAGTAAACATCTAAGACTTTGCTGCATCATGTTTTGGTATCAGTGTAGCTCCTTGGCTTTGTGGTCTCTAAGAGAACACGTCCTGAAATTTTGAATACATAATCATGAATTTTACTGCGCGCGTAACCACCCACCGTTAGCTATTGCTTCACGACTGCTGACTGATGGATAATAATTGACGATGATTTGATGATTTGTTTTGACCATTACCCAGCTGCAGGACAACGCAGGAGGATAATTTCAAAGACGTATTTTCTTAAAACTATTTTACTTGCTTTAGATCCTATATTCAGCTTTGTTCAGTAAGTTATTTCGATTCGATTAAATAGTTTCATTTTCCAAAGTGTGTTGCGTAATCTTAGTCTTGTTCTGATTGATCGGTTTTATTGTACATATTCTCTCCAAATACCATTATTACTTTTTTTTATCGCAATGTTTCTATTTTTCGTCTCTAAACTACCACAGGCATCGAAGAATGTATCTATGTATATTACCCGACGGTATCAAAAAATTGATCATCGACATTAGAAAAATTAATCGTTCCCTACTCTCGATCGTTCTTCCTTTCAGTATTCCTTTATGTGTGTCGTGAATCTTGACATCCAATTGAATGCTAATGTTCTCCCTTTCAGACCTGCATCTGTACCTCAAAAGGTTCTGCTTCGTGGGTGTCTCATGTAATCAATGCCTTTAGTAACTTCTACGGAATACAATATCCGGCACTGATCCTTCTTGTTGTTATTCATATTATTACATACTTATTGTGAAACACTCACCCACCCATTTATCTCCATGGAAACCTGGTAAACATTACAACCTACTCAACTTTTGTTAACCTACGTAATGAGTAATTCATTGAACAGATTAAATATCGAAGAGATAACTAACTTCCGGAAATCAACATCTCCTGTGGGCGTAAAGTTCAACTTTTAATGATTCACATTAATCGCGATAGATACTAGTTGTGTATCTAAGTTTATCTTGACTAGAAGTGGAATAGAATAGCTATTGGTGTTTAAAGGTGGTTTTGGTAAGTATTTAATTAACAAATAATATACGTAAGTACTTTTATTATAACACACCAACCCATTATATCGGTTTACTTATATAATTTATAGATTAAAATACTATTAGAGAGAACAATCGAAGTTTTTTATGTAGATTCTGGTCGAAATGGTTGCATCTATCGATCATTGATGATCCAAAACTAATTCGCTGTAAATCACTACCAACGACAAATGTGTTTCGTACCAGATATGGTGAATCATACTAAATTTAGTTTAAATTACTTGCTTTGGTGAATCATCATTAGCTATAGTTTGATCTGTGATTAGTAAGATTGTTTGAACTGCATCTGTAACATTTCGAAGAGGAACGATTTTTTGATTTCTGGTTCCAATTCGTGGCTTTATTTTTCTTCTTTCCTGAGGTTTTTGTTCAGTATGAGGTCCCTCAAACTGATTGCTTATATTACACAATACGGGCTGTGAATTTTTTTTGGTCAAAGTAGGCGTTTCAAGTCGGTTTTTCGATGCAAGGTGTAAAAAATCGAAAAGGTTTTGTTCGCATGATCTCACCTTCACAGCAACTCTTTGCTGCTAAAAACATTCCATCTGAAGCCTTGTGAAAACCTTTGGGGTTTGAATTTCATTTCACCCTCATTCGAAACGTTTTCTCGAAAAAAGGATTTTTATGGAAAACGAATAGAGAATTGGATGCACTTTCGAACTTGACAATATTTATTGGGTTCTGTACTTTCTTCCTTCATAACATAAAATTTTTCAACCAAAAATGTGTGAGAAAAACGCAGTGTATAGCCCACTGAACTAGACACCCACAATCTTATGAAATATTTTACTCACACATCTTGAGCTAGATATTCTGTTTCTGTGCATCCGAGGCGAAAACTAACTGGGCTGCAACCTCGAAATGGTGATAGGAAACAGGAAATTTTTCAACCAAAAAATGTGTGAGAAAAAAGGCAGTGTATAGCCCACAGAACTAGACACCCACAACCTTGTGAAATCTTTTACTCACACATCTCGAGCTAGATATTCTGTTTCTGTGCATTCGAGGCGAAAACTAACTGAGCTGCACCCTCGAAATGGTGATAGGAAACAGAATAATTTTCAACCAAAAAATGTGTGAGGAAAAGGGCAGTGTATAGCCCACAGAACTAGACACCCACAACCTTGTGAAATATTTTACTCACACATCTCGAGCTAGATATTCTGTTTCTGTGCGTTCGAGGCGAAAACTAGCTGAGCTGCAGCCTCGAAACGCTGAAAGTAAACAGAAAATTTTTCAACCAAGAAAATGTGTGAGAAAAATGCAGTGTATAGCCCACAGAACTAGACACCCACAACCTTGTGAAATATTTTACTCACACATCTCGAGCTAGATATTCTGTTTCTGTGCATTCGAGGCGAAAACAAGCTAAGCTGCAGCCTCGAAATGGCGATAGGAAACAGAAAAATTTTCAACCAAAAAATGTGTGAGGAAAAGGGCAGGGTATAGCCCACAGAACTAGACACCCACAACCTTGTGAACTCTTTTACTCACACACCTCGAGCTAGATATTCTGTTTCTGTGCATTCGAGGCGAAAACAAGCTAAGCTGCAGCCTCGAAATGGCGATAGGAAACAGAAAATTTTTCAACCAAAAAATGTGTGAGGAAAAGGGCAGTGTATAGCCCACAGAACTAGACACCCACATCCTTGTGAAATATTTTACTCACACATCTCGAGCTAGATATTCTGCTTCTGTGCATTTGAGGCGAAGACAAGCTGAGCTGCAGCCTCGAAATGGCGATAGGAAACAGAAAATTTTTCAACCAAAAAATGTGTGAGAAAAAGGGCACTGTATAGCCCACAGAACTAGACACCCACAACATTGTGAACTCTTTTACTCACACACCTCGAGCTAGATATTCTGTTTCTGTGCATTCGAGGCGAAAACAAGCTAAGCTGCAGCCTCGAAATGGCGATAGGAAACAGAAAATTTTTCAACCAAAAAATGTGTGAGAAAAAGGGCAGTGTATAGCCCACAGAACTAGACACCCACAACCTTGTGAAATCTTTTACTCACACATCTCGAGCTAGATATTCTGTTTCTGTGCATTTGAGGCGAAGACAAGCTGAGCTGCAGCCTCGAAACGCTGAAAGTAAACAGAAAATTTTTCAACCAAAAAATGTGTGAGAAAAAGGGCAGTGTATAGCCCACAGAACTAGACACCCACAACCTTGTGAAATCTTTTACTCACACATCTGGAGCCAGATATTCTGTTACTGTGCATTCGAGGAGAAAACTAACTGAGCTGCAGCCTCGAAATGGCGATAGGAAACAGAAAATTTTTTAACCAAAAAATGTGTGAGAAAAAGGGCAGTGTATAGCCCACAGAACTAGACACCCACAACCATGTGAACTCTTTCACTCACACACCTCGAGCTAGATATTCTGTTTCTGTGCATTCGAGGCGAAAACAAGATAAGCTGCAGCCTCGAAATGGCGATAGGAAACAGAAAATTTTTCAACCAAAAAATGTGTGAGGAAAGGGCAGTGTATAGCCCACAGAACTAGACACCCACAACCTTGTGAAATATTTTACTCACACATCTCGAGCTAGATATTCTGTTTCTGTGCATTCGAGGCGAAAACAAGCTAAGCTGCAGCCTCGAAATGGCGATAGGAAACAGAAAAATTTTCAACCAAAAAATGTGTGAGGAAAAGGGCAGGGTATAGCCCACAGAACTAGACACCCACATCCTTGTGAAATATTTTACTCACACATCTCGAGCTAGATATTCTGCTTCTGTGCATTTGAGGCGAAGACAAGCTGAGCTGCAGCCTCGAAATGGCGATAGGAAACAGAAAATTTTTCAACCAAAAAATGTGTGAGAAAAAGGGCACTGTATAGCCCACAGAACTAGACACCCACAACCTTGTGAAATCTTTTACTCACACATCTCGAGCTAGATATTCTGTTTCTGTGCATTTGAGGCGAAGACAAGCTGAGCTGCAGCCTCGAAATGGCGATAGGAAACAGAAAATTTTTCAACCAAAAAATGTGTGAGAAAAAGGGCACTGTATAGCCCACAGAACTAGACACCCACAACCTTGTGAAATATTTTACTCACACATCTCGAGCTAGATATTCTGCTTCTGTGCATTTGAGGCGAAGACAAGCTGAGCTGCAGCCTCGAAATGGCGATAGGAAACAGAAAATTTTTCAACCAAAAAATGTGTGAGAAAAAGGGCACTGTATAGCCCACAGAACTAGACACCCACAACCTTGTGAAATCTTTTACTCACACATCTCGAGCTAGATATTCTGTTTCTGTGCATTTGAGGCGAAGACAAGCTGAGCTGCAGCCTCGAAATGGCGATAGGAAACAGAAAATTTTTCAACCAAAAAATGTGTGAGAAAAAGGGCACTGTATAGCCCACAGAACTAGACACCCACAACCTTGTGAAATCTTTTACTCACACATCTCGAGCTAGATATTCTGTTTCTGTGCATTTGAGGCGAAGACAAGCTGAGCTGCAGCCTCGAAATGGCGATAGGAAACAGAAAATTTTTCAACCAAAAAATGTGTGAGAAAAAGGGCACTGTATAGCCCACAGAACTAGACACCCACATCCTTGTGAAATATTTTACTCACACATCTCGAGCTAGATATTCTGCTTCTGTGCATTTGAGGCGAAGACAAGCTGAGCTGCAGCCTCGAAATGGCGATAGGAAACAGAAAATTTTTCAACCAAAAAATGTGTGAGAAAAAGGGCACTGTATAGCCCACAGAACTAGACACCCACAACCTTGTGAAATCTTTTACTCACACATCTCGAGCTAGATATTCTGTTTCTGTGCATTTGAGGCGAAGACAAGCTGAGCTGCAGCCTCGAAACGCTGAAAGTAAACAGAAAATTTTTCAACCAAGAAAATGTGTGAGAAAAAGGGCAGTGTATAGCCCACTGAACTAGACACCCACAACAATGTGAAATCTTTTACTCACACACCTCGAGCCAGATATTCTGTTTCTGTGCATTTGAGGCGAAAACTAACTGAGTTGAAGCCTCGAAACAATGATAGGAAACAGAAAATTTTTCAACCAAAAAATGTGTGAGAAAAAGGGCACTGTATAGCCCACAGAACTAGACACCCACAACCTTGTGAAATCTTTTACTCACACACCTCGAGCTAGATATTCTGTTTCTGTGCATTCGAGGCGAAAACAAGCTAAGCTGCAGCCTCGAAATGGCGATAGGAAACAGAAAATTTTTCAACCAAAAAATGTGTGAGAAAAAGGGCAGTGTATAGCCCACAGAACTAGACACCCACAACCTTGTGAAATCTTTTACTCACACATCTCGAGCTAGATATTCTGTTTCTGTGCATTTGAGGCGAAGACAAGCTGAGCTGCAGCCTCGAAACGCTGAAAGTAAACAGAAAATTTTTCAACCAAGAAAATGTGTGAGAAAAAGGGCAGTGTATAGCCCACAGAACTAGACACCCACAACCTTGTGAAATCTTTTACTCACACATCTCGAGCTAGATATTCTGCTTCTGTGCATTTGAGGCGAAGACAAGCTGAGCTGCAGCCTCGAAATGGCGATAGGAAACAGAAGATTTTTCAACCAAAAAATGTGTGAGAAAAAGGGCACTGTATAGCCCACAGAACTAGACACCCACAACATTGTGAACTCTTTTACTCACACACCTCGAGCTAGATATTCTGTTTCTCTGCATTCGAGGCGAAAACAAGCTAAGCTGCAGCCTCGAAATGGCGATAGGAAACAGAACATTTTTCAACCAAAAAATGTGTGAGGAAAAGGGCAGTGTATAGCCCACAGAACTAGACACCCACAACCTTGTGAAATCTTTTACTGACACATCTGGAGCTAGATATTCTGCTTCTGTGCGTTCGAGGCGAAAACTAGCTGAGCTGCAGCCTCGAAACGCTGAGAGTAAACAGAAAATTTTTCAACCAAAAAATGTGTGAGAAAAAGGGCAGTGTATAGCCCACAGAACTAGACACCCACAACGTTGTGAAATCTTTTACTCACACATCTCGAGCTAGATATTCTGTTTCTGTGCGTTCGAGGCGAAAACTAGCTGAGCTGCAGCCTCGAAACGCTGAGAGTAAACAGAAAATTTTTCAACCAAAAAATGTGTGAGAAAAAGGGCAGTGTATAGCCCACAGAACTAGACACCCACAACCTTGTGAAATCTTTTACTCACACATCTCGAGCTAGATATTCTGTTTCTGTGCGTTCGAGGCGAAAACTAGCTGAGCTGCAGCCTCGAAACGCTGAAAGTAAACAGAAAATTTTTCAACCAAAAAAATGGGTGAGAAAAAGGGCAGTGTATAGCCCACTGAACTAGACACCCACAACAATGTGAAATCTTTTACTCACACACCTCGAGCCAGATATTCTGTTTCTGTGCATTTGAGGCGAAAACTAACTGAGCTGAAGCCTCGAAACAATGATAGGAAACAGAAAATTTTTCAACCAAAAAATGTGTGAGAAAAAGGGCACTGTATAGCCCACAGAACTAGACACCCACAACCTTGTGAAATCTTTTACTCACACACCTCGAGCTAGATATTCTGTTTCTCTGCATTCGAGGCGAAAACAAGCTAAGCTGCAGCCTCGAAATGGCGATAGGAAACAGAAAATTTTTCAACCAAAAAATGTGTGAGGAAAAGGGCAGTGTATAGCCCACAGAACTAGACACCCACAACCTTGTGAAATATTTTACTCATACATCTCGAGCTAGATATTCTGCTTCTGTGCATTTGAGGCGAAGACAAGCTGAGCTGCAGCCTCGAAATGGCGATAGGAAACAGAAGATTTTTCAACCAAAAAATGTGTGAGAAAAAGGGCACTGTATAGCCCACAGAACTAGACACCCACAACATTGTGAACTCTTTTACTCACACACCTCGAGCTAGATATTCTGTTTCTGTGCATTCGAGGCGAAAACAAGCTAAGCTGCAGCCTCGAAATGGCGATAGGAAACAGAAAATTTTTCAACCAAAAAATGTGTGAGAAAAAGGGCACTGTATAGCCCACAGAACTAGACACCCACAACATTGTGAAATCTTTTGCTCACACATCTTGAGCTAGATATTTTGTTTCTGTGCATTCGAGGCGAAAACTAACTGAGCTGAAGCCTCGAAGCGGTGATAGGAAACAGAAAATTTTTCAACAAAAAAATATGTGAGAAAAAGGGCAGTGTATAGCCCACAGAACTGGACACCCAGAACCTTGTGATATCTTTTACTCACACATCTCGAGCTAGATATTCTGTTTCTGTGCATTCGAGGCGAAAACTAACTGAGCTGCACCCTCGAAATGGTGATAGGAAACAGAATAATTTTCAACCAAAAAATGTGTGAGGAAAAGGGCAGTGTATAGCCCACAGAACTAGACACCCACAACCTTGTGAAATATTTTACTCACACATCTCGAGCTAGATATTCTGTTTCTGTGCGTTCGAGGCGAAAACTAGCTGAGCTGCAGCCTCGAAACGCTGAAAGTAAACAGAAAATTTTTCAACCAAGAAAATGTGTGAGAAAAAGGGCAGTGTATAGCCCACAGAACTAGACACCCACAACCTTGTGAAATATTTTACTCACACATCTCGAGCTAGATATTCTGTTTCTGTGCGTTCGAGGCGAAAACTAGCTGAGCTGCAGCCTCGAAACGCTGAAAGTAAACAGAAAATTTTTCAACCAAGAAAATGTGTGAGAAAAAGGGCAGTGTATAGCCCACAGAACTAGACACCCACAACATTGTGAAATCTTTTACTCACACATCTGGAGCCAGATATTCTGTTTCTGTGCATTTGAGGCGAAGACAAGCTGAGCTGCAGCCTCGAAACGCTGAAAGTAAACAGAAAATTTTTCAACCAAGAAAATGTGTGAGAAAAAGGGCAGTGTATAGCCCACAGAACTAGACACCCACAACCTTGTGAAATCTTTTACTCACACATCTCGAGCTAGATATTCTGTTTCTGTGCATTTGAGGCGAAGACAAGCTGAGCTGCAGCCTCGAAATGGCGATAGGAAACAGAAAATTTTTCAACCAAAAAATGTGTGAGAAAAAGGGCACTGTATAGCCCACAGAACTAGACACCCACAACATTGTGAACTCTTTTACTCACACACCTCGAGCTAGATATTCTGTTTCTGTGCATTCGAGGCGAAAACAAGCTAAGCTGCAGCCTCGAAATGGCGATAGGAAACAGAAAATTTTTCAACCAAAAAATGTGTGAGAAAAAGGGCAGTGTATAGCCCACAGAACTAGACACCCACAACCTTGTGAAATCTTTTACTCACACATCTCGAGCTAGATATTCTGTTTCTGTGCATTTGAGGCGAAGACAAGCTGAGCTGCAGCCTCGAAACGCTGAAAGTAAACAGAAAATTTTTCAACCAAGAAAATGTGTGAGAAAAAGGGCAGTGTATAGCCCACAGAACTAGACACCCACAACCTTGTGAAATCTTTTACTCACACACCTCGAGCTAGATATTCTGTTTCTCTGCATTCGAGGCGAAAACAAGCTAAGCTGCAGCCTCGAAATGGCGATAGGAAACAGAAAATTTTTCAACCAAAAAATGTGTGAGGAAAAGGGCAGTGTATAGCCCACAGAACTAGACACCCACAACCTTGTGAAATCTTTTACTCACACACCTCGAGCTAGATATTCTGTTTCTCTGCATTCGAGGCGAAAACAAGCTAAGCTGCAGCCTCGAAATGGCGATAGGAAACAGAAAATTTTTCAACCAAAAAATGTGTGAGGAAAAGGGCAGTGTATAGCCCACAGAACTAGACACCCACAACCTTGTGAAATCTTTTACTCACACACCTCGAGCTAGATATTCTGTTTCTCTGCATTCGAGGCGAAAACTAACTGAGCTGAAGCCTCGAAGCGGTGATAGGAAACAGAAAATTTTTCAACAAAAAAATATGTGAGAAAAAGGGCAGTGTATAGCCCACAGAACTGGACACCCAGAACCTTGTGATATCTTTTACTCACACATCTCGAGCTAGATATTCTGTTTCTGTGCATTCGAGGCGAAAACTAACTGAGCTGCACCCTCGAAATGGTGATAGGAAACAGAATAATTTTCAACCAAAAAATGTGTGAGGAAAAGGGCAGTGTATAGCCCACAGAACTAGACACCCACAACCTTGTGAAATATTTTACTCACACATCTCGAGCTAGATATTCTGTTTCTGTGCGTTCGAGGCGAAAACTAGCTGAGCTGCAGCCTCGAAACGCTGAAAGTAAACAGAAAATTTTTCAACCAAGAAAATGTGTGAGAAAAAGGGCAGTGTATAGCCCACAGAACTAGACACCCACAACCTTGTGAAATATTTTACTCACACATCTCGAGCTAGATATTCTGTTTCTGTGCGTTCGAGGCGAAAACTAGCTGAGCTGCAGCCTCGAAACGCTGAAAGTAAACAGAAAATTTTTCAACCAAGAAAATGTGTGAGAAAAAGGGCAGTGTATAGCCCACAGAACTAGACACCCACAACATTGTGAAATCTTTTACTCACACATCTGGAGCCAGATATTCTGTTTCTGTGCATTTGAGGCGAAGACAAGCTGAGCTGCAGCCTCGAAACGCTGAAAGTAAACAGAAAATTTTTCAACCAAGAAAATGTGTGAGAAAAAGGGCAGTGTATAGCCCACAGAACTAGACACCCACAACCTTGTGAAATCTTTTACTCACACACCTCGAGCTAGATATTCTGTTTCTCTGCATTCGAGGCGAAAACAAGCTAAGCTGCAGCCTCGAAATGGCGATAGGAAACAGAAAATTTTTCAACCAAAAAATGTGTGAGAAAAAGGGCACTGTATAGCCCACAGAACTAGACACCCACAACCTTGTGAAATCTTTTACTCACACACCTCGAGCTAGATATTCTGTTTCTCTGCATTCGAGGCGAAAACAAGCTAAGCTGCAGCCTCGAAATGGCGATAGGAAACAGAAAATTTTTCAACCAAAAAATGTGTGAGGAAAAGGGCAGTGTATAGCCCACAGAACTAGACACCCACAACCTTGTGAAATATTTTACTCACACATCTCGAGCTAGATATTCTGCTTCTGTGCATTTGAGGCGAAGACAAGCTGAGCTGCAGCCTCGAAATGGCGATAGGAAACAGAAGATTTTTCAACCAAAAAATGTGTGAGAAAAAGGGCACTGTATAGCCCACAGAACTAGACACCCACAACATTGTGAACTCTTTTACTCACACACCCCGAGCTAGATATTCTGTTTCTGTGCATTCGAGGCGAAAACAAGCTAAGCTGCAGCCTCGAAATGGCGATAGGAAACAGAAAATTTTTCAACCAAAAAATGTGTGAGAAAAAGGGCACTGTATAGCCCACAGAACTAGACACCCACAACATTGTGAACTCTTTTACTCACACACCTCGAGCTAGATATTCTGTTTCTGTGCATTCGAGGCGAAAACAAGCTAAGCTGCAGCCTCGAAATGGCGATAGGAAACAGAAAATTTTTCAACCAAAAAATGTGTGAAAAAAAGAGCACTGTATAGCCCACAGAACTAGACACCAACAACATTGTGAAATCTTTTGCTCACACATCTGGAGCTAGATATTCTGTTTCTTTGCATTTGAGGCGAAGACAAGCTGAGCTGCAGCCTCGAAATGGCGATAGGAAACAGAAAATTTTTTAACCAAAAAATGTGTGAGGAAAAGGGCAGTGTATAGCCCACAGAACTAGACACCCTCAACAATGTGAAATCTTTTACTCACACATCTGGAGCTAGATATTCTGTTTATGTGCATTCGAGGCGAAAACAAGCTAAGCTGCACCCTCGAAATGGTGATAAGAAACAGAATAATTTTCAACCAAAAAATGTGTGAGGAAAAGGGCAGTGTATAGCCCACAGAACTAGACACCCACAACCTTGTGAAATATTTTACTCACACATCTCGAGCTAGATATTCTGTTTCTGTGCATTTGAGGCGAAGACAAGCTGAGCTGCAGCGTCGAAATGGCGATAGGAAACAGAAAATTTTTCAACCAAAAAATGTGTGAGAAAAAGGGCAGTGTATAGCCCACAGAACTGGACACCCACAACGTTGTGAAATCTTTTACTCACACATTTCGAGCTAGATATTCTGTTTCTGTGCGTTCGAGGCGAAAACTAGCTGAGCTGCAGCCTCGAAACGCTGAAAGTAAACAGAAAATTTTTCAACCAAAAAATGTGTGAGGAAAAGGGCAGTGTATAGCCCACAGAACTAGATACCCAAAACCTTGTGAAATCTTTTACTCACACATCTCGAGCTAGATATTCTGTTTCTGTGCGTTCGAGGCGAAAACTAGCTGAGCTGCAGCCTCGAAACGCTGAGAGTAAACAGAAAATTTTTCAACCAAAAAATGTGTGAGAAAAAGGGCAGTGTATAGCCCACAGAACTAGACACCCACAACGTTGTGAAATCTTTTACTCACACATCTCGAGCTAGATTTTCTGTTTCTGTGCGTTCGAGGCGAAAACTAGCTGAGCTGCAGCCTCGAAACGCTGAAAGTAAACAGAAAATTTTTCAACCAAAAAAATGGGTGAGAAAAAGGGCAGTGTATAGCCCACTGAACTAGACACCCACAACAATGTGAAATCTTTTACTCACACACCTCGAGCTAGATATTCTGTTTCTGTGCATTTGAGGCGAAAACTAACTGAGCTGAAGCCTCGAAACAATGATAGGAAACAGAAAATTTTTCAACCAAAAAATGTGTGAGAAAAAGGGCACTGTATAGCCCACAGAACTAGACACCCACAACCTTGTGAAATCTTTTACTGACACATCTGGAGCTAGATATTCTGCTTCTGTGCGTTCGAGGCGAAAACTAGCTGAGCTGCAGCCTCGAAACGCTGAGAGTAAACAGAAAATTTTTCAACCAAAAAATGTGTGAGAAAAAGGGCAGTGTATAGCCCACAGAACTAGACACCCACAACCTTGTGAAATCTTTCACTCACACATCTCGAGCTAGATATTCTGTTTCTGTGCGTTCGAGGCGAAAACTAGCTGAGCTGCAGCCTCGAAATGGCGATAGGAAACAGAACATTTTTCAACCAAAAAATGTGTGAGGAAAAGGGCAGTGTATAGCCCACAGAACTAGACACCCACAACCTTGTGAAATCTTTTACTGACACATCTGGAGCTAGATATTCTGCTTCTGTGCGTTCGAGGCGAAAACTAGCTGAGCTGCAGCCTCGAAACGCTGAGAGTAAACAGAAAATTTTTCAACCAAAAAATGTGTGAGAAAAAGGGCAGTGTATAGCCCACAGAACTAGACACCCACAACGTTGTGAAATCTTTTACTCACACATCTCGAGCTAGATATTCTGTTTCTGTGCGTTCGAGGCGAAAACTAGCTGAGCTGCAGCCCCGAAATGGCGATAGGAAACAGAAAATTTTTTAACCAAAAAATGTGTGAGAAAAAGGGCAGTGTATAGCCCACAGAACTAGACACCCACAACCTTGTGAAATCTTTTACTCACACATCTCGAGCTAGATATTCTGTTTCTGTGCATTCGAGGCGAAAACTAGCTGAGCTGCAGCCCCGAAATGGCGATAGGAAACAGAAAATTTTTTAACAAAAAAATGTGTGAGAAAAAGGGCAGTGTATAGCCCACTGAACTAGACACCCACAACCTTGTGAAATCTTTTACTCACACATCTCGAGCTAGATATTCTGTTTCTGTGCATTCGAGGCGAAAACTAGCTGAGCTGCAGCCTCGAAATGGCGATAGGAAACAGAAAATTTTTTAACCAAAAAATGTGTGAGAAAAAGGGCAGTGTATAGCCCACTGAACTAGACACCCACAACGTTGTGAAACCTTTTACTCACACATCTCGAGCTAGGTATTCTGTTTCTGTGCATTCGAGGCGAAAACTAGCTGAGCTGCAGCCCCGAAATGGTGATAGGAAACAGAAAATTTTTTAACCAAAAAATGTGTGAGAAAAAGGGCAGTGTATAGCCCACAGAACGAGACACCCACAACCTTGTGAAATATTTTACTCACACATCTCGAGCTAGATATTCTGTTTCTGTGCATTCGAGGCGAAAACTAGCTGAGCTGCAGCCACGAAATGGCGATAGCAAACAGAAAATTTTTTAACCAAAAAATGTGTGAGAAAAAGGGCAGTGTATAGCCCACAGAACTAGACACCCACAACCTTGTGAAATCTTTTACTGACACATCTGGAGCTAGATATTCTGTTTATGTGCATTCGAGGCGAAAACAAGCTAAGCTGCACCCTCGAAATGGTGATAAGAAACAGAATAATTTTCAACCAAAAAATGTGTGAGAAAAAGGGCAGTGTATAGCCCACAGAACTAGACACCCACAACCTTGTGAAATCTTTCACTCACACATCTCGAGCTAGATATTCTGTTTCTCTGCATTCGAGGCGAAAACAAGCTAAGCTGCAGCCTCGAAATGGCGATAGGAAACAGAACATTTTTCAACCAAAAAATGTGTGAGGAAAAGGGCAGTGTATAGCCCACAGAACTAGACACCCACAACCTTGTGAAATCTTTTACTGACACATCTGGAGCTAGATATTCTGCTTCTGTGCGTTCGAGGCGAAAACTAGCTGAGCTGCAGCCTCGAAACGCTGAGAGTAAACAGAAAATTTTTCAACCAAAAAATGTGTGAGAAAAAGGGCAGTGTATAGCCCACAGAACTAGACACCCACAACGTTGTGAAATCTTTTACTCACACATCTCGAGCTAGATATTCTGTTTCTGTGCGTTCGAGGCGAAAACTAGCTGAGCTGCAGCCTCGAAACGCTGAGAGTAAACAGAAAATTTTTCAACCAAAAAATGTGTGAGAAAAAGGGCAGTGTATAGCCCACAGAACTAGACACCCACAACCTTGTGAAATCTTTCACTCACACATCTCGAGCTAGATATTCTGTTTCTGTGCGTTCGAGGCGAAAACTAGCTGAGCTGCAGCCTCGAAATGGCGATAGGAAACAGAAAATTTTTCAACCAAAAAAATGGGTGAGAAAAAGGGCAGTGTATAGCCCACTGAACTAGACACCCACAACAATGTGAAATCTTTTACTCACACACCTCGAGCTAGATATTCTGTTTCTGTGCATTTGAGGCGAAAACTAACTGAGCTGAAGCCTCGAAACAATGATAGGAAACAGAAAATTTTTCAACCAAAAAATGTGTGAGAAAAAGGGCACTGTATAGCCCACAGAACTAGACACCCACAACCTTGTGAAATCTTTTACTCACACACCTCGAGCTAGATATTCTGTTTCTCTGCATTCGAGGCGAAAACAAGCTAAGCTGCAGCCTCGAAATGGCGATAGGAAACAGAAAATTTTTCAACCAAAAAATGTGTGAGGAAAAGGGCAGTGTATAGCCCACAGAACTAGACACCCACAACCTTGTGAAATATTTTACTCACACATCTCGAGCTAGATATTCTGCTTCTGTGCATTTGAGGCGAAGACAAGCTGAGCTGCAGCCTCGAAATGGCGATAGGAAACAGAAGATTTTTCAACCAAAAAATGTGTGAGAAAAAGGGCACTGTATAGCCCACAGAACTAGACACCCACAACATTGTGAACTCTTTTACTCACACACCTCGAGCTAGATATTCTGTTTCTGTGCATTCGAGGCGAAAACAAGCTAAGCTGCAGCCTCGAAATGGCGATAGGAAACAGAAAATTTTTCAACCAAAAAATGTGTGAGAAAAAGGGCACTGTATAGCCCACAGAACTAGACACCCACAACATTGTGAAATCTTTTGCTCACACATCTTGAGCTAGATATTTTGTTTCTGTGCATTCGAGGCGAAAACTAACTGAGCTGAAGCCTCGAAGCGGTGATAGGAAACAGAAAATTTTTCAACAAAAAAATATGTGAGAAAAAGGGCAGTGTATAGCCCACAGAACTGGACACCCAGAACCTTGTGATATCTTTTACTCACACATCTCGAGCTAGATATTCTGTTTCTGTGCATTCGAGGCGAAAACTAACTGAGCTGCACCCTCGAAATGGTGATAGGAAACAGAATAATTTTCAACCAAAAAATGTGTGAGGAAAAGGGCAGTGTATAGCCCACAGAACTAGACACCCACAACCTTGTGAAATATTTTACTCACACATCTCGAGCTAGATATTCTGTTTCTGTGCGTTCGAGGCGAAAACTAGCTGAGCTGCAGCCTCGAAACGCTGAAAGTAAACAGAAAATTTTTCAACCAAGAAAATGTGTGAGAAAAAGGGCAGTGTATAGCCCACAGAACAAGACACCCACAACCTTGTGAAATATTTTACTCACACATCTCGAGCTAGATATTCTGTTTCTGTGCGTTCGAGGCGAAAACTAGCTGAGCTGCAGCCTCGAAACGCTGAAAGTAAACAGAAAATTTTTCAACCAAGAAAATGTGTGAGAAAAAGGGCAGTGTATAGCCCACAGAACTAGACACCCACAACATTGTGAAATCTTTTACTCACACATCTGGAGCCAGATATTCTGTTTCTGTGCATTTGAGGCGAAGACAAGCTGAGCTGCAGCCTCGAAACGCTGAAAGTAAACAGAAAATTTTTCAACCAAGAAAATGTGTGAGAAAAAGGGCAGTGTATAGCCCACAGAACTAGACACCCACAACCTTGTGAAATCTTTTACTCACACATCTCGAGCTAGATATTCTGTTTCTGTGCATTCGAGGCGAAAACTAGCTCAGCTGCAGCCTCGAAATGGCGATAGGAAACAGAAAATTTTTCAACCAAAAAATGTGTGAGAAAAAGGGCAGTGTATAGCCCACAGAACTAGACACCTACAACCTTGTGAAATCTTTTACTCACACATCTCGAGCTAGATATTCTGTTTCTGTGCATTTGAGGCGAAGACAAGCTGAGCTGCAGCCTCGAAACGCTGAAAGTAAACAGAAAATTTTTCAACCAAGAAAATGTGTGAGAAAAAGGGCAGTGTATAGCCCACAGAACTAGACACCCACAACCTTGTGAAATCTTTTACTCACACATCTGGAGCCAGATATTCTGTTACTGTGCATTCGAGGCGAAAACTAACTGAGCTGCAGCCTCGAAATGGCGATAGGAAACAGAAAATTTTTTAACCAAAAAATGTGTGAGAAAAAGGGCAGTGTATAGCCCACAGAACTAGACACCCACAACCTTGTGAACTCTTTCACTCACACACCTCGAGCTAGATATTCTGTTTCTGTGCATTCGAGGCGAAAACAAGATAAGCTGCAGCCTCGAAATGGCGATAGGAAACAGAAAATTTTTCAACCAAAAAATGTGTGAGGAAAGGGCAGTGTATAGCCCACAGAACTAGACACCCACAACCTTGTGAAATATTTTACTCACACATCTCGAGCTAGATATTCTGTTTCTGTGCATTCGAGGCGAAAACAAGCTAAGCTGCAGCCTCGAAATGGCGAAAGGAAACAGAAAAATTTTCAACCAAAAAATGTGTGAGGAAAAGGGCAGGGTATAGCCCACAGAACTAGACACCCACAACCTTGTGAACTCTTTTACTCACACACCTCGAGCTAGATATTCTGTTTCTGTGCATTCGAGGCGAAAACAAGCTAAGCTGCAGCCTCGAAATGGCGATAGGAAACAGAAAATTTTTCAACCAAAAAATGTGTGAGGAAAAGGGCAGTGTATAGCCCACAGAACTAGACACCCACAACATTGTGAACTCTTTTACTCACACACCTCGAGCTAGATATTCTGTTTCTGTGCATTCGAGGCGAAAACAAGCTAAGCTGCAGCCTCGAAATGGCGATAGGAAACAGAAAATTTTTCAACCAAAAAATGTGTGAAAAAAAGGGCACTGTATAGCCCACAGAACTAGACACCAACAACCTTGTGAAATCTTTTGCTCACACATCTGGAGCTAGATATTCTGTTTCTTTGCATTTGAGGCGAAGACAAGCTGAGCTGCAGCCTCGAAATGGCGATAGGAAACAGAAAATTTTTTAACCAAAAAATGTGTGAGGAAAAGGGCAGTGTATAGCCCACAGAACTAGACACCCTCAACAATGTGAAATCTTTTACTCACACATCTGGAGCTAGATATTCTGTTTATGTGCATTCGAGGCGAAAACAAGCTAAGCTGCACCCTCGAAATGGTGATAGGAAACAGAATAATTTTCAACCAAAAAATGTGTGAGGAAAAGGGCAGTGTATAGCCCACAGAACTAGACACCCACAACCTTGTGAAATATTTTACTCACACATCTCGAGCTAGATATTCTGTTTCTGTGCATTTGAGGCGAAGACAAGCTGAGCTGCAGCGTCGAAATGGCGATAGGAAACAGAAAATTTTTCAACCAAAAAATGTGTGAGAAAAAGGGCAGTGTATAGCCCACAGAACTGGACACCCACAACGTTGTGAAATCTTTTACTCACACATTTTTCAACCAAAAAATGTGTGAGAAAAAGGGCAGTGTATAGCCCACAGAACTGGACACCCACAACGTTGTGAAATCTTTTACTCACACATCTCGAGCTAGATATTCTGTTTCTGTGCGTTCGAGGCGAAAACTAGCTGAGCTGCAGCCTCGAAACGCTGAGAGTAAACAGAAAATTTTTCAACCAAAAAATGTGTGAGAAAAAGGGCAGTGTATAGCCCACAGAACTAGACACCCACAACGTTGTGAAATCTTTTACTCACACATCTCGAGCTAGATTTTCTGTTTCTGTGCGTTCGAGGCGAAAACTAGCTGAGCTGCAGCCTCGAAACGCTGAAAGTAAACAGAAAATTTTTCAACCAAAAAAATGGGTGAGAAAAAGGGCAGTGTATAGCCCACTGAACTAGACACCCACAACAATGTGAAATCTTTTACTCACACACCTCGAGCTAGATATTCTGCTTCTGTGCATTTGAGGCGAAGACAAGCTGAGCTGCAGCCTCGAAATGGCGATAGGAAACAGAAGATTTTTCAACCAAAAAATGTGTGAGAAAAAGGGCAGTGTATAGCCCACAGAACTGGACACCCACAACGTTGTGAAATCTTTTACTCACACATCTCGAGCTAGATATTCTGTTTCTGTGCGTTCGAGGCGAAAACTAGCTGAGCTGCAGCCTCGAAACGCTGAGAGTAAACAGAAAATTTTTCAACCAAAAAATGTGTGAGAAAAAGGGCAGTGTATAGCCCACAGAACTAGACACCCACAACGTTGTGAAATCTTTTACTCACACATCTCGAGCTAGATTTTCTGTTTCTGTGCGTTCGAGGCGAAAACTAGCTGAGCTGCAGCCTCGAAACGCTGAAAGTAAACAGAAAATTTTTCAACCAAAAAAATGGGTGAGAAAAAGGGCAGTGTATAGCCCACTGAACTAGACACCCACAACAATGTGAAATCTTTTACTCACACACCTCGAGCTAGATATTCTGCTTCTGTGCATTTGAGGCGAAGACAAGCTGAGCTGCAGCCTCGAAATGGCGATAGGAAACAGAAGATTTTTCAACCAAAAAATGTGTGAGAAAAAGGGCACTGTATAGCCCACAGAACTAGACACCCACAACATTGTGAACTCTTTTACTCACACACCTCGAGCTAGATATTCTGTTTCTGTGCATTCGAGGCGAAAACAAGCTAAGCTGCAGCCTCGAAATGGCGATAGGAAACAGAAAATTTTTCAACCAAAAAATGTGTGAGAAAAAGGGCACTGTATAGCCCACAGAACTAGACACCCACAACATTGTGAAATCTTTTGCTCACACATCTTGAGCTAGATATTTTGTTTCTGTGCATTCGAGGCGAAAACTAACTGAGCTGAAGCCTCGAAGCGGTGATAGGAAACAGAAAATTTTTCAACAAAAAAATATGTGAGAAAAAGGGCAGTGTATAGCCCACAGAACTGGACACCCAGAACCTTGTGATATCTTTTACTCACACATCTCGAGCTAGATATTCTGTTTCTGTGCATTCGAGGCGAAAACTAACTGAGCTGCACCCTCGAAACGCTGAAAGTAAACAGAAAATTTTTCAACCAAGAAAATGTGTGAGAAAAAGGGCAGTGTATAGCCCACAGAACAAGACACCCACAACCTTGTGAAATATTTTACTCACACATCTCGAGCTAGATATTCTGTTTCTGTGCGTTCGAGGCGAAAACTAGCTGAGCTGCAGCCTCGAAACGCTGAAAGTAAACAGAAAATTTTTCAACCAAGAAAATGTGTGAGAAAAAGGGCAGTGTATAGCCCACAGAACTGGACACCCAGAACCTTGTGATATCTTTTACTCACACATCTCGAGCTAGATATTCTGTTTCTGTGCATTCGAGGCGAAAACTAACTGAGCTGCACCCTCGAAATGGTGATAGGAAACAGAATAATTTTCAACCAAAAAATGTGTGAGGAAAAGGGCAGTGTATAGCCCACAGAACTAGACAACCACAACATTGTCAAATTTTTTACTATCACATCTCGAGCTAGATATTCTGTTTCTGTGCATTCGAGGCGAAAACTAACTGACCAGCAGCCTCGAAATGGCGATAGGAAACAGAAAATTTTTCAACAAAAAAATATGTGAGAAAGAGGGCAGTTTATAGCCCACAGAACTGGACACCCAGAACCTTGTGATATCTTTTACTCACACATCTCGAGCTAGATATTCTGTTACTGTGCATTCGAGGCGAAAACAAGCTAAGCTGCAGCCTCGAAATGGCGATAGGAAACAGAAGATTTTTCAACCAAAAAATGTGTGAGAAAAAGGGCACTGTATAGCCCACAGAACTAGACACCCACAACATTGTGAACTCTTTTACTCACACACCTCGAGCTAGATATTCTGTTTCTGTGCATTCGAGGCGAAAACAAGCTAAGCTGCAGCCTCGAAATGGCGATAGGAAACAGAAAATTTTTCAACCAAAAAATGTGTGAGAAAAAGGGCACTGTATAGCCCACAGAACTGGACACCCAGAACCTTGTGATATCTTTTACTCACACATCTCGAGCTAGATATTCTGTTTCTGTGCGTTCGAGGCGAAAACTAGCTGAGCTGCAGCCTCGAAACGCTGAAAGTAAACAGAAAATTTTTC
The DNA here is from genome assembly GCA_963583995.1 of Xylota segnis. Classification (NCBI taxonomy): domain Eukaryota; kingdom Metazoa; phylum Arthropoda; class Insecta; order Diptera; family Syrphidae; genus Xylota; species Xylota segnis. Next base: position 41,682,358 of record OY757237.1, read on the forward strand.
AACCAAGAAAATGTGTGAGAAAAAGGGCAGTGTATAGCCCACAGAACAAGACACCCACAACCTTGTGAAATATTTTACTCACACATCTCGAGCTAGATATTCTGTTTCTGTGCGTTCGAGGCGAAAACTAGCTGAGCTGCAGCCTCGAAACGCTGAAAGTAAACAGAAAATTTTTCAACCAAGAAAATGTGTGAGAAAAAGGGCAGTGTATAGCCCACAGAACTGGACACCCAGAACCTTGTGATATCTTTTACTCACACATCTCGAGCTAGATATTCTGTTTCTGTGCATTCGAGGCGAAAACTAACTGAGCTGCACCCTCGAAATGGTGATAGGAAACAGAATAATTTTCAACCAAAAAATGTGTGAGGAAAAGGGCAGTGTATAGCCCACAGAACTAGACAACCACAACATTGTCAAATTTTTTACTATCACATCTCGAGCTAGATATTCTGTTTCTGTGCATTCGAGGCGAAAACTAACTGACCAGCAGCCTCGAAATGGCGATAGGAAACAGAAAATTTTTCAACAAAAAAATATGTGAGAAAGAGGGCAGTTTATAGCCCACAGAACTGGACACCCAGAACCTTGTGATATCTTTTACTCACACATCTCGAGCTAGATATTCTGCTACTGTGCATTCGAGGCGAAAACAAGCTAAGCTGCAGCCTCGAAATGGCGATAGGAAACAGAAGATTTTTCAACCAAAAAATGTGTGAGAAAAAGGGCACTGTATAGCCCACAGAACTAGACACCCACAACATTGTGAACTCTTTTACTCACACACCTCGAGCTAGATATTCTGTTTCTGTGCATTCGAGGCGAAAACAAGCTAAGCTGCAGCCTCGAAATGGCGATAGGAAACAGAAAATTTTTCAACCAAAAAATGTGTGAGAAAAAGGGCACTGTATAGCCCACAGAACTAGACACCCACAACATTGTGAAATCTTTTGCTCACACATCTGGAGCTAGATATTCTGTTTCTGTGCATTCGAGGCGAAAACTAACTGAGCTGAAGCCTCGAAGCGGTGATAGGAAACAGAAAATTTTTCAACAAAAAAATATGTGAGAAAAAGGGCAGTGTATAGCCCACAGAACTGGACACCCAGAACCTTGTGATATCTTTTACTCACACATCTCGAGCTAGATATTCTGTTTCTGTGCATTCGAGGCGAAAACTAACTGAGCTGCACCCTCGAAATGGTGATAGGAAACAGAATAATTTTCAACCAAAAAATGTGTGAGGAAAAGGGCAGTGTATAGCCCACAGAACTAGACAACCACAACATTGTCAAATTTTTTACTATCACATCTCGAGCTAGATATTCTGTTTCTGTGCATTCGAGGCGAAAACTAACTGACCAGCAGCCTCGAAATGGCGATAGGAAACAGAAAATTTTTCAACAAAAAAATATGTGAGAAAGAGGGCAGTTTATAGCCCACAGAACTGGACACCCAGAACCTTGTGATATCTTTTACTCACACATCTCGAGCTAGATATTCTGTTTCTGTGCATTCGAGGCGAAAACTAACTGAGCTGCACCCTCGAAATGGTGATAGGAAACAGAATAATTTTCAACCAAAAAATGTGTGAGGAAAAGGGCAGTGTATAGCCCACAGAACTAGATACCCACAACCTTGTGAAATCTTTTACTCACACATCTGGAGCTAGATATTCTGTTTATGTGCATTCGAGGCGAAAACAAGCTGAGCTGCACCCTCGAAATGGTGATAGGAAACAGAATAATTTTCAACCAAAAAATGTGTGAGGAAAAGGGCAGTGTATAGCCCACAGAACTAGACACCCACAACATTGTCAAATTTTTTACTATCACATCTTGAGCTAGATATTCTGTTTCTGTGCATTCGAGGCGAAAACAAGCTGAGCTGCAGCCTCGAAATGGTGATAGGAAACAGAAAAATTTTCAACCAAAAAATGTGTGAGGTAAAGGGCAGTGTATAGCCCACAGAACTAGACACCCACAACATTGTCAAATTTTTTACTATCACATCTCGAGCTAGATATTCTGTTTCTGTGCATTCGAGGCGAAAACAAGCTGAGCTGCAGCCTCGAAATGGTGATAGGAAACAGAAAAATTTTCAACCAAAAAATGTGTGAGGAAAAGGGCACTGTATAGCCCACAGAACTAGACACCCACAACCTTGTGAAATATTTTACTCACACACCTCGAGCTAGATATTCTGTTTCTGTGCATTCGAGGCGAAAACAAGCTAAGCTGCAGCCTCGAAATGGCGATAGGAAACAGAAAATTTTTCAACAAAAAAATGTGTGAGAAAAAGGGCACTGTATAGCCCACAGAACTAGACACCCACAACATTGTGAAATCTTTTGCTCACACATCTGGAGCTAGATATTCTGTTTCTGTGCATTCGAGGCGAAAACTAACTGAGCTGAAGCCTCGAAGCGGTGATAGGAAACAGAAAATTTTTCAACAAAAAAATATGTGAGAAAAAGGGCAGTGTATAGCCCACAGAACTGGACACCCAGAACCTTGTGCTATCTTTTACTCACACATCTCGAGCTAGATATTCTGTTTCTGTGCATTCGAGGCGAAAACTAACTGAGCTGCACCCTCGAAATGGTGATAGGAAACAGAATAATTTTCAACCAAAAAATGTGTGAGGAAAAGGGCAGTGTATAGCCCACAGAACTAGACAACCACAACATTGTCAAATTTTTTACTATCACATCTCGAGCTAGATATTCTGTTTCTGTGCATTCGAGGCGAAAACTAACTGACCAGCAGCCTCGAAATGGCGATACGAAACAGAAAATTTTTCAACAAAAAAATATGTGAGAAAGAGGGCAGTTTATAGCCCACAGAACTGGACACCCAGAACCTTGTGATATCTTTTACTCACACATCTCGAGCTAGATATTCTGTTTCTGTGCATTCGAGGCGAAAACTAACTGAGCTGCACCCTCGAAATGGTGATAGGAAACAGAATAATTTTCAACCAAAAAATGTGTGAGGAAAAGGGCAGTGTATAGCCCACAGAACTAGATACCCACAACCTTGTGAAATCTTTTACTCACACATCTGGAGCTAGATATTCTGTTTATGTGCATTCGAGGCGAAAACAAGCTGAGCTGCACCCTCGAAATGGTGATAGGAAACAGAATAATTTTCAACCAAAAAATGTGTGAGGAAAAGGGCAGTGTATAGCCCACAGAACTAGACACCCACAACATTGTCAAATTTTTTACTATCACATCTTGAGCTAGATATTCTGTTTCTGTGCATTCGAGGCGAAAACAAGCTGAGCTGCAGCCTCGAAATGGTGATAGGAAACAGAAAAATTTTCAACCAAAAAATGTGTGAGGTAAAGGGCAGTGCATAGCCCACAGAACTAGACACCCACAACATTGTCAAATTTTTTACTATCACATCTCGAGCTAGATATTCTGTTTCTGTGCATTCGAGGCGAAAACAAGCTGAGCTGCAGCCTCGAAATGGTGATAGGAAACAGAAAAATTTTCAACCAAAAAATGTGTGAGGAAAAGGGCAGTGTATAGCCCACAGAACTAGACACCCACAACCTTGTGAAATATTTTACTCACACATCTCGAGCTAGATATTCTGCTTCTGTGCATTTGAGGCGAAGACAAGCTGAGCTGCAGCCTCGAAATGGCGAAAGGAAACAGAAGATTTTTCAACCAAAAAATGTGTGAGAAAAAGGGCACTGTATAGCCCACAGAACTAGACACCCACAACATTGTGAACTCTTTTACTCACACACCTCGAGCTAGATATTCTGTTTCTGTGCATTCGAGGCGAAAACAAGCTAAGCTGCAGCCTCGAAATGGCGATAGGAAACAGAAAATTTTTCAACCAAAAAATGTGTGAGAAAAAGGGCACTGTATAGCCCACAGAACTAGACACCCACAACATTGTGAAATCTTTTGCTCACACATCTGGAGCTAGATATTCTGTTTCTGTGCATTCGAGGCGAAAACTAACTGAGCTGAAGCCTCGAAGCGGTGATAGGAAACAGAAAATTTTTCAACAAAAAAATATGTGAGAAAAAGGGCAGTGTATAGCCCACAGAACTGGACACCCAGAACCTTGTGATATCTTTTACTCACACATCTCGAGCTAGATATTCTGTTTCTGTGCATTCGAGGCGAAAACTAACTGACCTGCAGCCTCGAAATGGCGATAGGAAACAGAAAATTTTTCAACAAATAAATATGTGAGAAAGAGGGCAGTTTATAGCCCACAGAACTGGACACCCAGAACCTTGTGATATCTTTTACTCACACATCTCGAGCTAGATATTCTGTTTCTGTGCATTCGAGGCGAAAACTAACTGAGCTGAAGCCTCGAAGCGGTGATAGGAAACAGAAAATTTTTCAACAAAAAAATATGTGAGAATAAGGGCAGTGTATAGCCCACAGAACTGGACACCCAGAACCTTGTGATATCTTTTACTCACACATCTCGAGCTAGATATTCTGTTTCTGTGCACTCGAGGCGAAAACTAACTGAGCTGCACCCTCGAAATGGTGATAGGAAACAGAATAATTTTCAACCAAAAAATGTGTGAGGAAAAGGGCAGTGTATAGCCCACAGAACTAGATACCCACAACCTTGTGAAATCTTTTACTCACACATCTCGAGCTAGATATTCTGTTTCTGTGCATTCGAGGCGAAAACTAGCTCAGCTGCAGCCCCGAAATGGTGATAGGAAACAGAAAATTTTTCAACCAAAAAATGTGTGAGAAAAAGGGCAGTGTATAGCCCACAGAACTGGACACCCACAACCTTGTGAAATCTTTTACACACCTCGAGCTAGATATTCTGTTTCTGTGCATTCGAGGCGAAAACTAGCTCAGCTGCAGCCCCGAAATGGTGATAGGAAACAGAAAATTTTTCAACCAAAAAATGTGTGAGAAAAAGGGCAGTGTATAGCCCACAGAACTAGATACCCACAACCTTGTGAAATCTTTTACTCACACATCTCGAGCTAGATATTCTGCTTCTGTGCATTTGAGGCGAAGACAAGCTGAGCTGCAGCCTCGAAATGGTGATAGGAAACAGAAAAATTTTCAACCAAAAAATGTGTGAGAAAAAGGGCAGTGTATAGCCCACAGAACTAGACACCCACAACCTTGTGAAATCTTTTACTGACACATCTGGAGCTAGATATTCTGTTTCTGTGCATTTGACGTGAAAACAAGCTCAGTTGCAGGGCCCGAAATGGTGATAGGAAACAGAAAATTTTTCAACCAAAAAATGTGTGAGAAAAAGGGCGGTGTATAACCCACAGAACTAGACACCCACAAATTTGTGAAATCTTTTACTGACACATCTGGAGCTAGATATTCTGTTTCTGTGCATTTGAGGTGAAAACAAGCTCAGCTGCAGCCCCGAAATGGTGATAGGAAACAGAAAATTTTTCAACCAAAAAATGTGTGAGAAAAAGGGCAGTGTATAGCCCACTGAACTAGACACCCACAACCTTGTGAAATATTTTACTCACACATCTCGAGCTAGATATTCTGTTTCTGTGCATTCGAGGTGAAAACAAGCTCAGCTGCAGCCCCGAAATTGTGATAGGAAACAGAAAATTTTTCAACCAAAAAATGTGTGAGAAAAAGGGCACTGTATAGCCACAGAACTAGACACCCACAACCTTGTGAAATATTTTACTCACACATCTCGAGCTAGATATTCTGTTTCTGTGCATTCGAGGCGAAAACTAGCTGAGCTGCAGCCTCGAAATGGCGATAGGAAACAGAAAATTTTTTAACCAAAAAATTTGTGAGAAAAAGGGCAGTGTATAGCCCACTGAACTAGACACCCACAACCTTGTGAAATCTTTTACTCACACATTTCGAGCTAGATATTCTGTTTCTGTGCATTCGAGGCGAAAACTAGCTGAGCTGCAGCCTCGAAATGGCGATAGGAAACAGAAAATTTTTTAACCAAAAAATGTGTGAGAAAAAGGGCAGTGTATAGCCCACTGAACTAGACACCCACAACGTTGTGAAATCTTTTACTCACACATCTCGAGCTAGGTATTCTGTTTCTGTGCATTCGAGACGAAAACTAGCTGAGCTGCAGCCCCGAAATGGTGATAGGAAACAGAAAATTTTTTAACCAAAAAATGTGTGAGAAAAAGGGCAGTGTATAGCCCACAGAACGAGACACCCACAACCTTGTGAAATATTTTACTCACACATCTCGAGCTAGATATTCTGTTTCTGTGCATTCGAGGCGAAAACTATCTGAGCTGCAGCCCCGAAATGGCGATAGGAAACAGAAAATTTTTTAACCAAAAAATGTGTGAGAAAAAGGGCAGTGTATAGCCCACAGAACTAGACACCCACAACCTTGTGAAATCTTTTACTGACACATCTGGAGCTAGATATTCTGTTTCTGTGCATTTGACGTGAAAACAAGCTCAGTTGCAGGGCCCGAAATGGTGATAGGAAACAGAAAATTTTTAAACCAAAAAATGTGTGAGAAAAAGGGCAGTGTATAGCCCACAGAACTAGACACCCACAAATTTGTGAAATCTTTTACTGACACATCTGGAGCTAGATATTCTGTTTCTGTGCATTTGAGGTGAAAACAAGCTCAGCTGCAGCCCCGAAATGGTGATAGGAAACAGAAAATTTTTCAACCAAAAAATGTGTGAGAAAAAGGGCAGTGTATAGCCCACTGAACTAGACACCCACAACCTTGTGAAATCTTTTACTCACACATCTCGAGCTAGATATTCTGTTTCTGTGCATTCGAGGCGAAAACTAGCTGAGCTGCAGCCCCGAAATGGCGATAGGAAACAGAAAATTTTTTAACCAAAAAATGTGTGAGAAAAAGGGCAGTGTATAGCCCACAGAACTAGACACCCAGATCCTTGTGAAATCTTTTACTCACACATCTCGAGCTAGATATTCTGTTTCTGTGCACTTGAGGCGAAGACAAGCTGAGCTGCAGCCCCGAAATGGCGATAGGAAACAGAAAATTTTTTAACCAAAAAATGTGTGAGAAAAAGGGCAGTGTATAGCCCACAGAACTAGACACCCACAACCTTGTGAAATCTTTTACTCACACATCTCGAGCTAGATATTCTGTTTCTGTGCATTCGAGGCGAAAACTAGCTGAGCTGCAGCCCCGAAATGGCGATAGGAAACAGAAAATTTTTTAACCAAAAAATGTGTGAGAAAAAGGGCAGTGTATAGCCCACAGAACTAGACACCCACAACCTTGTGAAATCTTTTACTCACACATCTCGAGCTAGATATTCTGTTTCTGTGCATTCGAGGCGAAAACTAGCTGAGCTGCAGCCCCGAAATGGCGATAGGAAACAGAAAATTTTTTAACCAAAAAATGTGTGAGAAAAAGGGCAGTGTATAGCCCACTGAACTAGACACCCACAACCTTGTGAAATCTTTTACTCACACATCTCGAGCTAGATATTCTGTTTCTGTGCATTCGAGGCGAAAACTAGCTGAGCTGCAGCCTCGAAATGGCGATAGGAAACAGAAAATTTTTTAACCAAAAAATGTGTGAGAAAAAGGGCAGTGTATAGCCCACTGAACTAGACACCCACAACGTTGTGAAATCTTTTACTCACACATCTCGAGCTAGGTATTCTGTTTCTGTGCATTCGAGGCGAAAACTAGCTGAGCTGCAGCCCCGAAATGGTGATAGGAAACAGAAAATTTTTTAACCAAAAAATGTGTGAGAAAAAGGGCAGTGTATAGCCCACAGAACGAGACACCCACAACCTTGTGAAATATTTTACTCACACATCTCGAGCTAGATATTCTGTTTCTGTGCATTCGAGGCGAAAACTAGCTGAGCTGCAGCCACGAAATGGCGATAGCAAACAGAAAATTTTTTAACCAAAAAATGTGTGAGAAAAAGGGCAGTGTATAGCCCACAGAACTAGACACCCACAACCTTGTGAAATCTTTTACTGACACATCTGGAGCTAGATATTCTGTTTCTGTGCATTTGACGTGAAAACAAGCTCAGTTGCAGGGCCCGAAATGGTGATAGGAAACAGAAAATTTTTCAACCAAAAAATGTGTGAGAAAAAGGGCAGTGTATAGCCCACAGAACTAGACACCCACAAATTTGTGAAATCTTTTACTGACACATCTGGAGCTAGATATTCTGTTTCTGTGCATTTGAGGTGAAAACAAGCTCAGCTGCAGCCCCGAAATGGTGATAGGAAACAGAAAATTTTTCAACCAAAAAATGTGTGAGAAAAAGGGCAGTGTATAGCCCACTGAACTAGACACCCACAACCATGTGAAATATTTTACTCACACATCTCGAGCTAGATATTCTGTTTCTGTGCATTCGAGGTGAAAACAAGCTCAGCTGCAGCCCCGAAATTGTGATAGGAAACAGAAAATTTTTCAACCAAAAAATGTGTGAGAAAAAGGGCACTGTATAGCCACAGAACTAGACACCCACAACCTTGTGAAATATTGTACTCACACATCTCGAGCTAGATTTTCTGTTTCTGTGCATTCGAGGCGAAAACTAGGTGAGCTGCAGCCTCGAAATGGTGATAGGAAACAGAAAATTTTTTAACCAAAAAATGTGTGAGAAAAAGGGCAGTGTATAGCCCACTGAACTAGACACCCACAACCTTGTGAAATATTTTACTCACACATCTCGAGCTAGATATTCTGTTTCTGTGCATTCGAGGCGAAAACTAGCTGAGCTGCAGCCCCGAAATGGCGATAGGAAACAGAAAATTTTTTAACCAAAAAATTTGTGAGAAGAAGGGCAGTGTATAGCCCACAGAACTAGACACCCACAACCTTGTGAAATCTTTTACTGACACATCTGGAGCTAGATATTCTGTTTCTGTGCATTCGAGGTGAAAACAAGCTCAGCTGCAGCCCCGAAATGGTGATAGGAAACAGAAAATTTTTCAACCAAAAAATGTGTGAGAAAAAGGGCAGTGTATAGCCCACTGAACTAGACACCCACAACCTTGTGAAATATTTTACTCACACATCTCGAGCTAGATATTCTGTTTCTGTGCATTCGAGGCGAAAACTAGGTGAGCTGCAGCCTCGAAATGGCGATAGGAAACAGAAAATTTTTTAACCAAAAAATGTGTGAGAAAAAGGGCAGTGTATAGCCCACTGAACTAGACACCCACAACCTTGTGAAATATTTTACTCACACATCTCGAGCTAGATATTCTGTTTCTGTGCATTCGAGGCGAAAACTAGCTGAGCTGCAGCCCCGAAATGGCGATAGGAAACAGAAAATTTTTTAACCAAAAAATGTGTGAGAAAAAGGGCAGTGTATAGCCCACAGAACTAGACACCCACAACCTTGTGAAATCTTTTACTGACACATCTGGAGCTAGATATTCTGTTTCTGTGCATTCGAGGTGAAAACAAGCTCAGCTGCAGCCCCGAAATGGTGATAGGAAACAGAAAATTTTTCAACCAAAAAATGTGTGAGAAAAAGGGCAGTGTATAGCCCACAGAACTAGACACCCACAAATTTGTGAAATCTTTTACTGACACATCTGGAGCTAGATATTCTGTTTCTGTGCATTCGAGGTGAAAACAAGCTCAGCTGCAGCCCCGAAATGGTGTTAGGAAACAGAAAATTTTTCAACCAAAAAATGTGTGAGAAAAAGGGCAGTGTATAGCCCACAGAACTAGACACCCACAAATTTGTGAAATCTTTTACTGACACATCTGGAGCTAGATATGCTGTTTCTGTGCATTCGAGGTGAAAACAAGCTCAGCTGCAGCCCCGAAATGGTGATAGGAAACAGAAAATTTTTCAACCAAAAAATGTGTGAGAAAAAGGGCACTGTATAGCCCACAGAACTAGACACCCACAACCTTGTGAAATCTTTTACTCACACATCTCGAGCTAGATATTCTGTTTCTGTGCATTCGAGGCGAAAACTAGCGCAGCTGCAGCCTCGAAATGGTGATAGGAAACAGAAAATTTTTCAACCAAAAAATGTGTGAGAAAAAGGGCAGTGTATAGCCCACAGAACTAGACACCCACAACCTTGTCAAATTTTTTACTCACACATCTCGAGCTAGATATTCTGTTTCTGTGCATTTGAGGCGAAGACAAGCTGAGCTGCAGCCTCGAAAAGGTGATAGGAAACAGAAAATTTTTCAACCAAAAAATGTGTGAGAAAAGGGCAGTGTATAGCCCACAGAACTAGACACCCACAACCTTGTGAAATCTTTTACTCACACATCTCGAGCTAGATATTCTGTTTCTGTGCATTCGAGGCGAAAACTAGCTGAGCTGCAGCCCCGAAATGGTGATAGGAAACAGAAAATTATTCAACCAAAAAATGTGTGAGAAAAAGGGCAGTGTATAGCCCACAGAACTAGACACCCACAACCTTGTGAAATCTTTTACTCACACATCTCGAGCTAGATATTCTGTTTCTGTGCATTCGAGGCGAAAACTAGCTGAGCTGCAGCCTCGAAATGGCGATAGGAAACAGAAAATTTTTTAACCAAAAAATTTGTGAGAAAAAGGGCAGTGTATAGCCCACTGAACTAGACACGCACAACCTTGTGAAATCTTTTACTCACACATCTCGAGCTAGATATTCTGTTTCTGTGCATTCGAGGCGAAAACTAGCTGAGCTGCAGCCTCGAAATGGCGATAGGAAACAGAAAATTTTTTAACCAAAAAATTTGTGAGAAAAAGGGCAGTGTATAGCCCACTGAACTAGACACCCACAACGTTGTGAAATCTTTTACTCACACATCTCGAGCTAGGTATTCTGTTTCTGTGCATTCGAGGCGAAAACTAGCTGAGCTGCAGCCCCGAAATGGTGATAGGAAACAGAAAATTTTTTAACCAAAAAATGTGTGAGAAAAAGGGCAGTGTATAGCCCACAGAACGAGACACCCACAACCTTGTGAAATCTTTTACTAACACATCTGGAGCTAGATATTCTGTTTCTGCGCATTCGAGGTGAAAACAAGCTCAGCTGCAGCCCCGAAATGGTGATAGGAAACAGAAAATTTTTCAACCAAAAAATGTGTGAGAAAATTCGCAGTGTATAGCCCACAGAACTAGACACCCACAACCTTGTGAAATCTTTTACTCACACATCTCGAGCTGGATATTCTGTTTCTGTGCATTCGAGGCGAAACCTAGCTCAGCTGCAGCCTCGAAATGGTGATAGGAAACAGAAAATTTTTCAACCAAAAAATGTGTGAGAAAAAGGGCACTGTATAGCCCACAGAACTAGACACCCACAACCTTGTGAAATCTTTTACTCACACATCTCGAGCTGGATATTCTGTTTCTGTGCATTCGAGGCGAAAACTAGCTCAGCTGCAGCCTCGAAATGGTGATAGGAAACAGAAAATTTTTCAACCAAAAAAATGTGAGAAAAAGGCCAGTGTATAGCCCACAGAACTAGACACCCACAACCTTGTGAAATCTTTTACTGACACATCTCGAGCTAGATATTCTGTTTCTGTGCATTCGAGGCGAAAACTGGCTGAGCTGCAGCCTCGAAATGGCGATAGGAAACAGAAAATTTTTTAACCAAAAAATGTGTGAGAAAAAGGGCAGTGTATAGCCCACAGAACTAGACACCCACAAATTTGTGAAATATTGTACTCACACATCTCGAGCTAGATATTCTGTTTCTGTGCATTCGAGGCGAAAACTAGCTGAGCTGCAGCCTCGAAATGGCGATAATAAACAGAAAATTTTTCAACCAAAAAATGTGTGAGAAAAAGGGCAGTGTATAGCCCACAGAACTAGACACCCACAACCTTGTGAAATATTGTACTCACACATCTCGAGCTAGATATTCTGTTTCTGTGCATTCGAGGCGAAAACTAGCTCAGCTGCAGCCTCGAAATGGTAAAAGGAAACAGAGAATTTTTTATTAAAAAAATGTGTGAGAAAAGGTATAGCCCACAGAACTACACACCCACAACCTCGCGAAATCTTTTAATCACACATCTTGAGCTATATATTCTGTTTCTGTGTATTCGAAGCGTAAACTAGCTTAGCTGCACGGCTCTGCGGGTCGAAACGCTTGTGTACTCGTACTTTCTTACCTACGTACTTGCTTACTTAGGTGACACTACAGTTTGGGATAAGCCCGGGCCTCAACCGGGCCCGTTGTTTATTTGAAATCGCGACAGAATTTATACAAGTTTCGGAGAAAGCAGTGTTGCTCCGCTTCGTTCGAGACTGCGGTAGTCTTCAGCAAGGTTGACCAAATCGAATGAAAATCGCAAGGGACAGGATTGACTACATCTTAATTTCAATACTTTTCTGCTGATCAATTCCTAAGAATTTTTGACATGCACCTAAGGAAGATGTGTAGTCTCGTGGTAGAAAAATGTCCAAAGAATTCCAACCTTCTTGCTTTCTGTCCCTAGATCCACCTAAATGCACAGTGTACGGGGAGAGAATATAAGTAGAAACAGAGTCCAGCTCTCTTCAAGATCGTTTAATGACTGAGTATCCAAAGTAATCATCTACAGATTTATGCATTCAATAACAAAGAAGAACTGGTAGTAGCAAAAGTGGAAACATTTCGCGTAAATCAGACGATCAGGTGGCCACACATAGATCAGTACCCTTAATTGGAGTTAGAACACAGCAGGTACAGTGTGACTTAGAGGTTTGAAATTATTAAACAAAAATTATTCTGTCTTCGAGCGCAATAGCCCCTTAAATATCCATCACACCATGCAATATGGAAATTCACTTGAGTTTTACAGATGAGTAAGCAAGAAACATTCAAGTTATTATAGATTTTTCAATTCATACATGTTACGTATTGAATGGGGAGATCAGTCTTGCTTCCTGCTGTCAAAACGAGACATATTCTCAGAATTTTTGAAAGTTCCCCCAGTTTTTGAAAGTACACTCACTCTCGGTGGCAAATTAATCTTAAACAACTCTCATCTCATGTACTTGTCTAGCTTGGTGAGCTTTCAACAGTGATTTTTGTAGATTTCCGAAAAACACCCCTTGTCTGTCATGAATGAAGGATTCTTTCTCCAAACCTATGCAACACTTTGCGTTTACGTCTCTCATCATCTTTCAAAAATATCGAAAAGCGTAAAAGCTCTCTCTCTCTTCGCCAAAAAAAAACGTTGTACCTGTGTAATGAGGCATGCGCCATCCCATCTACATCGCCCTCAAGAAGCAACTTTTCCACATTTCGTAGGCATGGTTGCCAAACAATATATCGAGAATGTGAATAGGAGAAGATGTTTATAATTCGCACGCCTTTAAGAAAAAGCTGCCAGTATAGGTAGTTCTTTCATTTCCAATGGCTGTTTTGACGTTCGAAAGTGTGTTGAAATATTTGCTTTCATAGAGTTTTATATCTTTTCCCCCGTTTTGCCCCCAAACATCCACCAAGATTGTTCTATATGTACAGTGCAGTGAAAGTAAAAAAAAGATCCTAAATATGGCTGCATATCACAGGGATAATAATTGTTGAAACATCTCCAAGCGACAGCGCACACACTGCCCACACAGTGAGTTATGTTGTTCTCCTTTCAAGGTGCAGTTCTTTATTTTATGAATAAATCTAGCTACTATATAAATAAAGTGTGTTGTGATTATTTATAACTTTTTGTGTTTTGTGTTGTTTTGTGCTGTAAGAAATGTGCCGAATGCTTCTGTAAGTGAAGAGTGATTTGATTTGTTTTGCTATTTGTTTTTGCATGTTTTTTTGGGGCCAAACATTATGGATAACTAATAAGAAAGGTGTGGCAAAAATTTCACTTTTCTGCTAATCCCTTGATCCTTGAAACACCTTAGAAGGAGGATTTTTTTTTTCTTGAGATGGGATAACACTTGTTCATCGAATAAAAATGCAAAACCCATGTGGCGTATGATTGAAAATGAAATGGATACGTAACAGAGATGTGGCAATTTTTCGAGAAACTTTCAAGGACACCATTGGCTGTGTTTCAGCTACAAATTTTCACTCATAAGCTATGCAAATGGAATTCTAAAGGAATAAATCTTTAAGTTACCACCCCTGGACTTTCTATTTCTATTGGGGTTGGCAGTAACTTCAACATGAAAGTTGAAAGAAAATAAATAATTAAAAGGGATCCCTCGGGGTGTGTGTTAAGAAATCTGAATAGTTACCCTGCGGGGAGTTGAACAGGCGAGTCAATGACCTGTATTTATGTAACTAAAACTAATTTCCTTGGTGTGAGTGAATATAACAAGTGTTTTTCATGTAGTGTTGGTAGTGAGTCACTTTTTTAGTTTCTTGTTTTAGTTCGAGGAATCACTGTTTTACAGGACGAAAGGATGACCAATTTCATGTAATGAAGTTTCGGAAACTTTCTGAGAAAACCTTCAACCTGTTTGCGCATCAGACCTTTCAAAAGCGATTTACTTTTCCTCATGGGTTAGTGAGGCTATCTCTGTAAATTTGGGTGAAAAACTGTGATGTCGGGATGCTGTATGATTCATGCTGATACTCCAAAAACCTAGGTGATCTCCAAAATCCTACCTGTAGAACAAGCCGGAACTTGTCATAAAACTCTAAAGGCGACTAATCTTTGCTGTTTCATCTGACCACCGTGAGCACGTTTACAGCGATCGATTATTTGGAGACAATTTTGCACCAATTTCTTGTTCGATATTGTTCCTGAGCTCCTTTAATGTTGTTGGCTTGTTGGCATAAACCAACGATTTAATAATTATAGTAACCGGACCATTATTCAAGTCCGGTCTCCATCAACTAATCAATTGATTGATCAGCTGTGTGGCATGTGGCACCGTCTTGTTGGAACCACATATCGCCATCCAATTCTTGCCAAAGATAGTTTTTTGAACATATGTAGCTCGATGGGGAATTCCACTGAACGACATTTGGGGATCATTTTCATAGACATTTTCATCACACCTCCAGCATGAGATCCACATCACACTTTTTTGTGGATGCAATGGCGTCTTTCAGAATTTTCTTAAAACTTTTGCAGAGTACAATCGAAAAAGTTTTCGCCCCTCAAATGATCAAGAGAGCTCGGTTTTGGAGTTAATTTAATCTTGAAATGCCAAAAATCAAGATCTTCACGCAAAATTCACCACAATTGGGAGCGATTTCCCGTACCTCAATCGATGTGGAATCGACTGATTTGACTAATTTTGAGCTGGGCATTGTAGGAAACATGACTGTGAGCTTTCTGAATCTGAGATCTTTCTATTTTTTTGACAGAAAAGTCGCCAAGATTTTCGAAAGGAGTTTTTTAGATTGATCTTTACACGCGATCCTTCTACTAAAGCAATCTAACAGGTAGACATGCAGCATTGTTTTATTGTCATCAAAAGCCTAGAAGTTGTTTTCGATCTAAATCTATGCATATATGTATGTACATTTGACGCGATATACTATGGTCTAACATTTGTATCTATCCGCTCTATATTTCATTCCATTTTAGACGAATGATGCGCAATTTTTTTGGTCTACATCACTGTATAGCTCGTATAGTTCACCGTGGAATCGCCTCCTCCTAAGTCCATCAAGGCAAACAGCACCGTGAACATTTTACAAAGGATCTGTTTCTTGAAGCTGCCAGCGATATCTTCACCCGATTTAGCTTCAGCGTTACAAAGTAGAACTCGGATAAGCCTGGTCTCTTTCATTGTTCGAAATTGAAATATCAGCCCAAAGAAACACCGATTGTCAAGAGTTATTCCTCTCTTACTTTCTGACAATGAGATGTCATTCTGACAATGACTTGTCGATTTTGACGTTCTATCCAATTTGCCGATGTTGTATGTTTCTTCTAGTTGACAGTACATGCATACTTGGTTTGGTCTCATTGATCGCTAGACCTATTTTTGCGCCTTTTGTTTCAATACTACCGGCATACATGCTGTATCGCCGGCATACGCTAGTAAGTGCACAGACTTTCGAAAGCTTGTACCTCCGGAGTTGACTTTCGAGTTTCGGATAATTTCTTTAATACGATTTTGTAAAAAAAAAACATGACAGCGCGTTACCTTGTCTAAGTCCTTTTTTGACATCAAACGTCTCGTTGAATTCGTTACCGACCATGATGGAGTAGCGAGCATTCTTCACCACCATCCTGCATAAGCAAACGAGTTTGCCAAGGATGTCAAAGCTAGACATACATATGTAGATCGTCTCTTTAGATGCTGTCGTATCAATTTTGACATTCCAGGTTTTTTTCAGGATCTGTCGGAGTGTGAAACATTTCGATCGACTCTGGACTTCCCTGTCCTGAAACTACACTAAAAGATGGTCTTGTCTGCGATATTCAAGAGACTAATACCTCTGTAAGTGGTATAACTCGGGAGATCTCTTTTCTTGTGAATCGCTATGATGTTATTTAGGAATCAAATTCGGACCTTCTGCCTAGTAGTCTGCAATACTAATCACTGAGCTATGGCGATTCCCAAAGAGAATTTGCTTCTCTAAGCTGATGACGATATTTAGCCTTGTTGCAGTTCATGTTGGAGTTCATAAATACCTCTGTTCCTGAGAAGATTGGTGTGACTTCGATAAATCTCGAAAGTAAAGCTAAGCACAGCGATACATTTTGGATGAAAATTTTTATTCATTATAAAGTTTGGACTTTGCCATTAAGTGTGTATCATTCAAACGGCCGCCTCCGGAAGATTCGCAGCATTCGATTCTTTTGAGGTAATAACCACTTTTTCGTACATTTCGGGCGGTATCTCGGCCATAACTTGAGTAATGTCTAGAGTTCAGGGATTATTCGCGTAGACACGGTCTTTTGCGTAGCCCCATAGAAAAAAATTTAACGGTGTCAAATCAAATGATTTTGGTGGCCAATCGACGTCGCCAAAACGTGAAATTACGCGACCAGGAAACTTCTCAGGCAATAAATCCATTTGGTCGTGTTGTGTAGTTTGTTGCCCCATCTTGTTGGAACCACACATCGTCCAAGTCATAATCTTCAATAGCCGGTCAAAAAAAAAATCGGGTCAAATGCTGCGAACGCAGGAAATTCGGATCATAAGCAAGACTTGCACTTACAGCAGCAATATTTTCGACTGAGCGTACATTACGATGATGCACAGGCATTACTATTACTATTACTGTTCAAATTTCTTCACAATTTTACCGATTGCATCGCGAAAAGTGGCTAGATTTGAATAACCACTTTTGTACTAAGTTTTAATAGTTTTAACGCGTTGTTCGCTTTGTTAAGCGATCCATTATCGTAAAAGGCAAACATTCAACTAATATTATGACAAGTGACAGCTGAGTTTGGCAGGTGTCAAATGCCAGCGCTATCAACATGAAACCACGAAATGAATGACCCACTTTTTGCATTCTTGTAATATCAGATATCCATTGTAGATCCTTCTCGTATTTTCTTCTTCTCCATCCTGTCGTGCTTCATTATTGAATTATTTCTGCACTATTCTACCAAGGATCACTAGGCAATTATAGAACCTTAAATCAACTTTTCCTAATTACATGCTTGAACAGAACTTTGTTCGAGAAAACCCAAAACAAAATAAAAATAGCACGCCTATTATGCTTCACGCATTATTACCAAAAAAAAAATAAACTAACAAGGCTCTAATGGCTCAATAAATCTCCAAATCATAGAGTGTAAAAAAAAAAACAGAAAAGAAATACATAATCATCCCCTAATGTAACGCAAACAAGTTGACATATCTTATTTGATCGATAAATTCCTAATTTGTATTTCGTTTAACGAAAAACAAAAAAAGAAAATGTAATGAACGTCATGGAAACTTGAATTCTTTTCAGAACTTATTACTCGTTCAGCATAATAACAGTTCCATAGACGTACATTAAAGACTGCAAGAATAATGCGGAATGGCACTGTATGGATGGCGACTAGTTGGAGTTGCATGCACCATTGTTATGTACATAGCTGGTATCCTGTTCCTTTCAATATCCAATGTCCCGGGGCCCCACCCAAAACGTGTAAAAATTGGGCGGTTCGGAGAGGTAAGATACATTTATAAATAATTATTATAGCACAGCTTATTGATTGGGGGGGTGCAGGACGCACAGCCCACAGGATTAACGAGTTTTTCTTTTTTTTTTTCATATTAATTTAGGAAAAAGTAAATATTATTCTTTATCAGTAATGTCAGCTATCTATCGTCGTCTGGTATCCATGAAATTCCTTTTTATTTCTTGTTAAGGGTTACCTGTTGTCACCCTTATTTGGGTTTTTTTTTAACTTTGTTTACCTGTTCTGTTTTTTTTTTTTTTTGTGGCTAGGTATTCATTTCATGTTTGTTTGCATAGTGAGTCAAAAAAAAAATTAATGGACTGTATCGCCTTCCTCTTGCCGAAACTGATGTAATAAATTTGTACACAATATTCACAGATAGGGAACTATCGCACACAATTAATTGGACTTCATCGAAAGCAGACAATTCACTGGTGCAAGGAACTAACATTTTTACATAGTCAACCGACTGTGCATCAAAATGATAGAACAACTCCATTCCGTACAAGGACCATAAATGAAAAACCAAAAATCGATAGAAATGCAATCAAACAAACAAACACAACCGAAGGTCCAAAGGAGGAAAAGAATCAAAACCAGAATAGCTCTGTGAGTGGTTTGACGGCATTGGCATCGTTTCCAGGAAGTGGTAACACTTGGCTAAGGTATTTACTTCAACAGTCTACTGGTAAGGAAGCTCCTGAATTTGTACAGGTAGTAGGATATAAGAATTTTATTTGAATTTCATATCGTTTTAGGCATTTTTACTGGAAGCATTTATAAGGACTATGGTCTTCTGAAAAGTGGGTTTCCTGCTGAGAATATATGCAATAAGTCTGTGTTAGTTGTTAAAACACATGAATGGGGTCCAAGTGCTTGGAATTCTTTTTCGAAGGCTATCCTATTGATTCGAGATCCGGATAAAGCGATTTTAGCTGAATTTAATAGACAGAGTGGTGGGCATGTTGGATTCGCTTCTCCAGATCGTTATAAACGCACAAAGGGACGATGTAAGTTTCATTAAATTTTAATTCGGAGTTAAGTGTTCGTAAAATGTTGAAAAAACAGCTCCCTCTACACAAAAAGATATCTGAAATGAGTCCTTCAATCGGTATCTGTTGCATTTTTAATAAATATTGACTTTTTAAACTCAGTGTCACAAACATATAAAGGAAAACCATCAGAAAAATGACACCTTAGCCCTAACCTTCTAACACACACTTCAGAGGATACGTGTACTTCGGTAGGCTCTTCTGCGGATAACAACCGCGGTTCCGATGTATTTTCGTTAAAAATGTTGGCTAGAACTTGGTGGCCGCATATGCACCCAACACTCGAATCACTAGTGGATCTTCGATTACCTTCGGGATAGTTACACGGGCTCCCTGAACCATCTTCGAGGTGGTAATAAATTCCTGGATGATTGATGGTGGCTTTCCTGACAAATCGCCCAGGTCTTCGAATTGGTATTCACCGAAGGTCGCTTTTCTAGCTCTGCATTGGCAAAGAAGGTAAAAAGTGCACTCTACTGTATCCGTGACGCCATAGCTTCGACAGAGGTCATCAGTTTCTAGTCGCATTCGACTACGGTGTGCCGGCATGATCCCCGTGAAGGTTGCTAAGTTGGATCTGTTAAGTGCTAGGATATGTGTTGGGTTTTGGCGATGTCATATTTTATCAGTTTTCTGGAGACACGACAAGATAGGATTGCGCTCCATTTCTTGCTAGCCAGTCTCGAAAAGGTTTCCTCTATATTGTGTTTAATAAGAGCTAGGGTGATAGAACATAGCCGACGACCAGTGTCAGGTCCTAATCCGATCCCTTTCTTGCTAATTCCTCCACCAGCTCGTTATCTTGAAAATGTTGTATGCGTTCATATTCCAAAAGGTGATAGTCTGTGAACGTTCCAGGTCGGTTGCTTTCTATCAGTTGTCCACTACAGCAAAGTATTGTAGTTACCACCAAGCAACATTAGCATTATTTAGGAAGTCAATACAAACGAGATTCACTGATGGTTCGCCAAGTAAGTATATTATAAAGAGAAAATTGTTTCGCATACGCCTCCGAACCAGATACCTTCGACTTGGTCCTAACTTGGTGTAGCACAATTCAAGCCATATGTTCTGTTTCTGTGCATCCCGATCACAAACGAGCTTCTCTGATGGCTCGCCAAGTATAATGTAAACAGAAAATTTTTCACCCAAAAATGTGGGAAAAAATGGGTACGCATACGCCTCCGAACCAGATACCTTCCACTTGGTCCTAACTTGGTGTAGCACAATTCGAGCCATATGTTCTGTTTCTGTGCATCCCGAGCACAAACGAGCTTCTCTGATGGCTCGCCAAGTATAATGTAAACAGAAAATTGTTCACCCAAAAATGTGAGAAAAAATGGGTACGCATACGCCTCCGAACCAGATACGTACCACTTGGCTCGAACTTGGTGCATGAAAATCAATTAAAAAAATTCACAAAGTATAAGGATAGCACAAGTAACGCATCCTTAAAAAATTCTTTCTAAATCGCAATCCCTTTGTAATTTCAGATTGGCAGCAATTCGTTACAAACAAACTAAACGGCTGGGAGAACATGAACCTTGGTTGGGCGAGAATGTTTACTGGTGACCTACAGATCGTATATTATGATGATTTGGTGGCCAATGCCGAGAAGATTCTCAGAGAAATCCTAGACTTCCTAGATTTCCCTGTCGATGAGGTAAGTTAAACAATACAACACTGAATGCGTCTCCGTTTTAAAATGCACTTCCTGTTTTTTTAGTCTCTCCTGTCGTGCGCTCTAATGAGAAAGGAAGGAATTTTCAGAAGAAAAAAGCGAGTGCTCTCGTTCGATCCCTACAGCCCTGCTATGCGATTTCAACTTGACGAAAGAAAACGAAAAATTTACACAATGTTAGGCCGCTACACCAGCAAAACTAAGTTCAACGATTAAGTTGTGTGATAAACAAAACAAAATAAAAAACCAATAAAAATTATTAGCACATAACATGACTTGTAAGGAAACAAACAAAAAAAAAAACGACTTAATAACAAAAACAAAAATGTTTTAAAACGAAGTAGGGTAATTACTGTAAGAAAAAACAAAAAGAAACATTTTGTACTTAAAAATCAAAATTTCCACAATAAAGAATTGAACTGATATGTAACAGAAATGTTTCTGATTTACAACGCTATGTACGAGTATGTATGTATATATATCATTGAGATTGTTAGTTTGGGAGGTTTCTTATTTTGGATAACCTAATAAAATCTGATACGAAAACTATGAAGACAATACTTTTTAGATGCACCTAATAAATAATATCAACAAATATCCAACAAAAAGTAAAGAAATAATGGTTTTTGATTCTCAGACTTACTCGCAAAAAGTATGACAGTAAGGTATGTTTACATGGAGCTAATATCTAACCTCGACAAACAACAGCGGCGTAAGATATAAGATTGATTCTGGCTTCATTTTGAGGCTACATTCATGCCATTTTGTAGAGAATAACACATAATTCAAAATGGCCGCCTCAGTTTTGCTTCAAGCACTCGGTCCATTTTTTGAGGACCCGGGGCAATAGCAAGGTTGATTTGTTGACGTAGTACCATAGAAAATAATCGTGTGGTGTCAAGTCGAATAATCGCAGCAGTCCACTGATATACGCTCGTCGTGAGATGACGCAGTCTTCTTTAAAACTTCAAGCGTTGTGTCGTTGTTGTCTTGTTGAAACTATATCGCGAATATATCAAACTCTGCCCACAGAACATCGGTAAACATCGTTCTATACTTGAGACTATTGAAGGTAACAGTGACTCCTTCCTCATTTCGAAAGAAGGTCCCATGACGCCGCCATGCCATAAACCGCACCAAACAGTCGATCTTTGTGAATTCATTGATGCTTGATCAAACATGTATGGATTGTGGATGTATGTTGACATAGCCACTGAGCCAAAAATGGGCCTCGTCCGAGAAGATGATTTTCTTGTCAAAATTCGGATCTCCGGCCAACATTTCCTGAGCTCAATTATACTCACGGCGTTGTCTATAGTCGTTTGGTTTGAATTCTTGCGTCAGTATAATCTTTAACGGATGTAGACTCAAATCCAACCGCAGGGCCGGGTAGACTCTCTGGCGGTACTCAATTCAGCTTCTTCGATACTGGTCGCCACGCCAATAGTGGTACGCTTTTTCTGGTTTGTGACTCAAACTTTCTGACGATATGCTAGCAAACTGAAGCCATGATGATGACCGACATCACGACGAAATTCATTGCACGTTTGGCAATGATGGAATGGCAAACCTTACTGAATACCTTGACAGCTGGATGTCATTGGTAACATACACAATATTGTTCTTGAGTATCTCAATCGTCTCTGGATTGAACGCATAGCATCGATTATTAATGGCACTTCTCAAAAAAAGGACAACAGCGTCATAATCTAATATTATAGCAACTTAGCGCTAATTAGGTTTCCTCTTTTTGCCAAAACCTTCCTTAGTAGAACTGCCTTCCGAAACAGAAGAATCTGCTCTGGAATGTTCTGCCGTCTAACATCTATTTTAGTAGTTTTGAGATAAATAAATCTAGTAAAATTCAGCCATGAGCTAAGCATTGTAAATGAGCCCATTCGCAGTTGTAATTTTGAACCATTTGAACTTGAAAATAGTCACCTGGATAAGTGGGAAACTTTAAGGTCTTGATTTCATTCACTTAAACTGAAGAGCATGCAGGCTGATGAAAATACTTAGAGGCACTTAAATACCCAACATTGAAAAACATCAATAAATCCCAACAGTGTTTCTAACCGTTTGCAAAAACTGTCTCGAAATGTCTTCAAATAAAATCTTTAGTTTCATCTGTTCCATTTCTTGAATACAGTTCAGTCTACTTCTACGCAGAACGGCTCGATAACTGAAGAAGGGGTGGGATTCGGTGTTTTCTCCGACAAGGTCATTCTGAGCATCTCCTTCCGGCTCCCAGGGTATTGTAGAGTTTTTTAGCCGGAAATCTTGGCGACCTAGGAAGTCTTGTCCTGGTTTAAATCTCTGAAATTGAGCAGCATTCACCTATGCAAGCTCTTGCCAAGGCCATACGTCTTGGATGTAGTACCAACTGTAGACCCATTTTAAGACATTTTAAAACAAATTTCACCTAGGTACGGAATTGGCTCTCTGAAGCGATCATAGATCTGCCATGTTATGGTTGTTCCCACCGGACACTGTATGACAAGCCAACATGACAAAAGGCTGGGCTTCTGTTCACATGACTTCTGAATTTCTGTTATCAACTACTAGAATGATGTATTTTTAACTGAATCAGTTCAACACAAGAACACAGCTCGAACCAGAGTTCAAGACATTATGGCATTTATCGATCACTAGGTCTGTTCGCGTACTTTCGACACCAAAATTCGTAGATTATGGAATTTCAAGGAGGGTAAAATTCTCTCAGAGAGTGGTAAAATCACAAAAAAGTAAATGAACTCGAAAGCTACGGAATTCGCCTACTTTTTAGACGTCAAAATCAAATGTATGCAAATACACAAAAAACAAAAAATTAGATACAGATATCTGACAGATTTGACAGCTTTCGTAAATCAGTGCAAAGAAATTTTCTGCACCAAAATTCGTTGTATTGGGAATTTTTTTACTCTCTCGTGAGCGCTCTCCTCTATGAAAAACTACAAAACTTTTGCGTATTGGAACAGGACTTGGTGACTTTTCGCAGATTTTCGTGAAAATTCGTTGTTTTGGGAGAGTACGCGAACAGACCTAATGTAATTAATTATGAAACACAAAGGAGAATACAATTGACAGGTCAGTTGTGTCATGCTTGGCCAGTTGTTTGGCATGAAACCACATTGTCTTGTTGAAACCACATACACACAGGTTCTCTATAGATCAGTTGAAATGTCAATCAAACTGGAACTAACTTCCCGTAAAGCCAAGAAATCATGTTGAAAATTGGGGCATCCCGATTAAAAAAAAATCCTTTATAAAATATACTACTGGTACACCAGTGATCTGGTTTTCAAGCTTGCCTGCCTGCTGTATTTGGAAAAGGCTAGAATCCTTTTGTTGGAATAGAGATCAAAACACAAGTTCTTGAAGTTCATTTTCTTTCTCTGAAGTATTCAATCTGATTGACAAGTCTCCAGAACGGCTTTGGTAACAATGGCTACCAACTGTCCAATCCATGGGAAAATAAATGTAAATCTTGTTTAAAATTACGCAAAGAAAAACATTCATTATAAATATTAGTTAGTTTTGTATTTATTTAATTTGGTTTTTGTTTTTTTTAACACTGTACATTTTAATTTTATTGAGTTTCATACACATCCAGAATATACTGGTTATATCAGATCGGTTTTCTTTATAAACATTTTTTTGGTTTTTGTTTTTATCGTTCGTGTCATAAGGATCTACATTTGTTTTGTTAAAAATGTTTCACTTAAATCTATTAAAAATAATTGTTTTAAAAAAAGCATTCGCACACAACACCTTGCGGTCTGGGTCGAGATGAATAAGGTACAATTTAGGCTTAATGCAAAAAGAATAGGTACACCGGGCACTGCACAAGTTTATTATGTTTTTTTTTTTTTGTTTTTTTTTAAATATTTTTCCAATACGGTGTTTTTAAGTCACTATCGATTTATGGATGGTACGATGTAGCAGTTTCTTTTTTTTTTCATAACGAATGTATTTTGTTTTTTATATCCTACTGCACAATATTGAAAAACTTAAAATCACTAGCTCTTGGTCTGGAGGGTTCAACTTTCCAAAAACATTCTGAGTGTTTTGGAATATATTTAAGACTACTTACAGTAATAGAAATAAAAATGTGATATATTTTTTTGTTTTCAATAAAATATAATTTACGTTGTATTAATATTTGAAACCCTATTACAGTAACTTAACGAATAGTGTTTTCTTTTTTGGTTTTTTCTTTGGTTTTTTATGAGACGAAGGAAATTAGAAAAATAAGATAAAAGTTTATGTTATTGTTACTTAATTGCTATAAATGTTAACTATTAATACTAGATTTTTGTTAAATCTCTTTTTATTGGCTTTTGGTTCTTAAAGCTTTTTTCTTTTTTAATTTTGTTTTGGTTTTTATTACTTATGTTGTATCCAATTTAGATTGACTTATGAAATCATTTTCTAAATTTCCCTACTTATTCATGCAAGTTGTGATTCTGCTGATGAGCATTGCAGTATTCATTGTTCTTTGTAAGTGCTTTGGGACGACTGATTGGTCACCTAGATATTAGTTTTAAGGGTAAGGAAGAATTCAATGGAACTTGGTTTAGAATTAGTTCTTAACGTTAAAAATTATACTGAATTGACGTTCCAAAAACATGTCTACTCCAGCAATCGGTTGATAAATGTCAAAGTTATACAGGCACATTGATCCTGTACTTTGTGCATTAGCTCCATGGAGAGCTCAAGTTTGAATTTCTCAAAACCATTACTGTGACGTACCGGGGAATTGTGAAGCTAACGCATTGGCTAGAAAAGGCTACTCTGGTTTAGATAGCATAAACGTCACCGACATGCTAAATACCTTATGAACGCCGACGCGGTAAGGCTGGCCAACCGCAAGACTGCTCTGGCCATGCTTAAATGGAAACAGGACCATAGAACTCCTACATCACACGGGGGGAACCCTCTCCAAGATAGTCAGCATCCTATGCAGGCCACTGTGCTATATGAAGGCATGGTCAAAGAATGGGCATCCCCTGCAACGACTTCTGCAGAGATTGTAGGGAAAAAGATGAAGCTAAGACCATTAGTCATCTCCTATGCACTTGCTCAACACTTGCCAATATTAGAAAGGCTGTAGAATACTTTCTGCGCGGAATTAGCTCCTTAGGAGCGGATGGTTCTAAAAGTAAGAGAATGATCCACCTACCTTACACAAGGGCAGCACAATGGACCTTCTCTGGTCTTGCTGCATCCTTATCGAGGGCCGGTCTAAACTAAAGAAGGGTTTCCTGCATAAATGTACCGAACTTATTGGTGAGAGAGGAATGCTGGCTACAATTTGTACACGTTTGACAAAGCACAGTCAAGTTCGAGAGTTGGTTAATGAAGACCCTGTTCGCACAGAACTGACGGACTGGATTTGTCTTTTGACGTTTATATGTAGGGAAACAAAGAGGTGACATGCTACGGCAATCCGGATTAGCAGATGGTTTGGAAATGTTGAAAGTTACCACTCGACAAATGTAATATTAAAAACTGAAAAATTCGCGAAGCAAATTTGTATGAAAGGCATTCGTTTTGTTGTAAAAAGAAGAATTTGTTGTCGAAAAGCGGAAGTGTTCAGACAGGAACATGGAAAAGTCCAAATAAAGACACTAATCCTACAGTTCTGTGTGAACAGGGTCTAAGAGAGATTGGAAAACTATACGCCAAGCAAGGCCAGGGATGTTATACAGAATTACGAGAGATTGCACCTTAATGATTCTCGAAGCGGAATCGGCCCTCAAGTTTTGTAAATAATCTTTCATTTAAAACAATTTTTGGCAGGCTGTGGAGTAGAGTAGTTGAAAGTCGATCTTCCAAGGTACCTACTGTGTCTAAAGAAATAGAAAATACAATTTTTGAACAAGCGATTCCGTAGACATTATATATTATATTATTAAGTTAGAATTTAGAAGACTTATGAGGCTGCAGAGACTTGTTGATTGAGGACCAGGTTCACTCGGAACTAGCCACCGAAGTAGAAGTTGTGCATCTGGCCCTTTAGATTCAACATGTGAGTGATTTTTATCAAACTTCAGAGCAGAGCCATCAGTGATCGAGTTGATGTTGTGTAACGCTTGTTTAAAGAACACAAGAATGAATTTCAAAACAAAGTCCATTGAACTGCTGTACCCAATCTATCTACAAACTGCACTTTTCAAAGAAATTGTTATGTTTTTTTTTTAAAGGCCTCGCACAGCTATATTATACTCAACAGAATCACTATCCCGCAATCTGTATAGGAGACACCGGTGCGAATTACTGGCCCTAAGGAAAAACCATATGAGTATCTAGAACTACGGATGATATTTTCTTATTGCTTAATGTTGAAGCTATATAATAAATTTCCGGTTACACAAGCGAGTATACAACAACAATGTATTTTTTTATAAAAGAAACGTCCTACTTTCTGTCTTATACATAATATCATTTTAGATCTAAATTTTATATTAACTAAGATTATTCGAGAGATAGAGAGATAGAGAGTGAGAAAGAGAGAGAGAGATAAAATCCTTAGGTTGACTTGCTTATCCTGCCGCAGAATACCCCCGTTCACGCCAATTTCTCCTATACACATTTGCTAATTGTAATTTTAGTTTGTTTCTAAACTTATATCTACGTATATATATATGTATGTATAATATCTCTTGTAATCAACTAGTATCTATAGTAATGTTAAAAGGTTTCTTTTTTTAAAGCTATTAGATTCCGTTTGTATTTCGAATTATTAACCTGTAAGACATAAGGAGGTATATGATTCTTTTGGTTATTTCCTTTCCTTGCCACATGGAAAACAATTGAAATAATAATGATAAAACTCAAAGTTTATCTTTGCCCCGATCGATGCTCATCGCCTTGAAGATGCCCCTGCCAATGCCGTATCTCAGATTGAATTGATCCAAACTGCTGGCCCTGGGCCGGGTTTGAACATTTTCAACATCCGTTTCACTGAATTCGGTTTCCGTATCACTAAGTTTTCTTCTCCGATGCAATAGTCTTCCGTAACGTTTGAGCTCGGCCACGTTATCCGATAGAGATTGGCCACGTTTTCTCTCCTGTCGATCTAGTTCGGCGGCTAACATTCTTACCTCCCAGTCATTGTGATGCACAAGACGTTGTGGTTCTTCGGTTTCTTCGTCGTCATTCAGATTGGAGGTGCTCGACGATGAACTCGAGCTGGAGCTGGAACTTTCTCCAATATCGAGAATAATATTGTTGGACAACGATGTAAGGTTTCCTGTTACATTCGATACCATAACATCGGGAATTAAGGGTTTTGTGGATAGATTATTTTTTTTGTTTGGAACTCGATTACATTTGACTGAGCTGGCAACATATAGTTGCTGACTTGTACTGGGGGAATTGCAAGGAACTAACTCACAGTATGGAGGAGGTGATGATGCGAATACTGTATCCAGGGAATCGCCACGCTAAGGAATCACAGAATGGAGTTTAAGGCTGGGAATTTAAGAAATCTAAATACATACCATAAAAAGGAGCTCTCCGGATGAGCCAGAACTGTCGTTTTCCAACGGTTTTGACTCTTTGTCATTTGCAGCGCTAACACTTGGACCCAAATCGATTCCCAGTCTAACAGCATATTCACCAGAGGTCTCGTGCGTCTGCATTTGATTGATTTTATACTGCAGACATGATATAATCGCATCGCGCTTTTGGACTTCAGACTGCATCATCAGAAATTGACTCTCGAACTTCAGATGCATTTCCCTCATTTGTGACGATATGACGTTATTAATTCCACTTAGAATTTGACTAAAGTATTCATTAGGGTCCGGTAAACCTGGAAGACAGGAAGGGTTATTAAAGAACTATCTGTTGGCTTCATATTTAGCTAAATCAGATTGTAAACTGCCATTAATAAGCGAATAATATAGTTAGGAAGCAAGTTCATTCCTTGCCCAATCACAAGTAGCCTTTACACAAAGTGAATCTAGAATCCGTCACTACTGTATTTCCCCACCTTAAGCAACTTAAAGGATCTTATAAGCAAGCTATCCCAAATTTCTTACAAAACCCTAGCAACTAATGGCTGATTTGAGCCCGGAATTCAGGCTTTTAAAAGTCTGATAGATAGGTTGGTAAAAAGAAGAGAACTGAATTCTAATAAATACTCCAAGTTGAGAAAAGGCAAAGAAAACTTTGATGGGCTCTGGGTGGAACTATATCATGTCCATCTGTGAAAACCGTGCAGATGTGGTTATATGAATCTCAGGACGTACTTCACTGTGATTTTGTTAAAGTTATCGGGAGGACGTAAGCATGTTCCTAAGCATCTGGTGTTTCCTTGAGTTGTCTTATTCAAGTGCGATGGCTTAGTAAATATCTCAGATGAGACATTCAATTTCTTATTTAAAATACATAATTCCGACTCAATCAACAGATACAAGGTCTGTTCGCGTACTCTTCCAAAACATTTTCACGAAAATTTACGAAATTGACGAAATTCTGTTCGAGTACGCAAAAGATTCGTAGTTTTTCGTAAAAGAATTTTGGTGCAGGAAACTTCTTTGCACTGATTTGTCAAATCTGTCAAGTCTGTCAGATACCTGTACGAAATTCTTTATTGTTCGTGTATCTGTATACCTCTCCTTCCGAGAGAATTTTACCCCACTCGCACAATGTACAAATTTCGGTGCAGAAAGTACGCGAACAGACCTACAAATGTGCTCACGAGGTAAACATGTTGCCATTCTAATACTTTATGAATAAATAACTTGAGTTGGGATGAGGAAAAAAGGCTGAAGGTGTTCGGAAAGAAAGGGTGCTTCTTTTTTTGACCCAAAAAGTAAAAAATATTCTTACTGGGTCATTTTCCTTCTCCCATCGATTGTGAAGTCATAACTTTCCAAGAGTAGAAGCATTTATATAAAACTAAGCGACTATGCTTTCGGAAAGAGCGAGTTTTGTGAAATTTTTAGTTTTGAATCGTCTTATACTGATGAAACGTAAACCTAGTCTGAAACAGTGTATAAATCAGTGACTGCCATATCCCTTAAGTCCTCAGAAAATACTGCCAAGCGACAGAGAACTGTGCTGTTAAATTAAAGACAATGGACTAAATGATTGTATAGTAGTTGATAGTACTTTTGTCTGTAGTGATCCTTAGGCTGCCCTAAAGACCTCTTTAAGCGTTTGAGCAGTTCCTATTATATGAATTTAGTTGACGGAAGACTGAACTGAGTCTTGTATGGGCCTTAGGTTATATAGGTATATATTTTTGGAAATGAGAAACTTCATATAAAAAGCCTTTAAAGAAAACTTATTGGTGATCCATCTCAATAAGCTAGGCTTAAATGAAACTACTGTCTAGGACGCTTGTGAAAAGAGTGAGTGATTATCCTAACCTTAGTCCGATCAAGTACGACTTGCTGCATGCTGATATTGTAACTTCTTTATCACTAAAGTGTCTCAAATGAGCTCTCCAGGGACTGCAGAGTCAAGAAGGAATGAGAGGTACTAGCGTGTTAAAAGAAATTTGACTTAAGCAGGGCGTTCTTTTTCTATGTCAGGAAGCTCCGACAGGTATCTTAAGACTATCATAACTAGTTCTGCCGTTGAAGTTATTTTGAAAACAAGTTCGGAGGATGAATGGCAGCAACATTAAAAGGATCTTATGAAGGACAACTTTAGGGTTCTAAATGCGTATAAGGAAGGAAGAAATAAGTATCTTCGTCGATGCCAGAACTAAAGCAGACTGTCGGAGTCGAAGGACGAAATACGAGATTGTTGTTCTGGCGGTACACACTAAGTAAATTAAATGAAAGTCAGTTCGATTTGGATGCAAAGATACACGGTGGACAGGTCTCAGTTTCAACATTTCTTGCTGCGCTGTTTGTTTCATTAGTGTTTCTAGAATTTAATCTCTAAAGCACACACTTCCTTAAACAAAAAAATATGTAACTATATACTTGGCGCAACAGGTCGATGGGACCCAGGGCCTAGGTTCTCACAACCATTCGTGTTGTGCGTGTTATATTCTTTACACGAATGGAAGGGGCCTACTGTTTAATGCCGTGTCCAAAGGGCAATTTGAGAAGCTTTCCCAGGAAAAACTTTTAGGTGTTCCGACTGGGTTTCGAACCTCAAACCCCTTGCTCCATAGTCCACTGAGTCACGGCGTCCACATAACTACATAACTACCATCTATTAATTGTTAATCTACAATAAACAAAAATCTTACCTTGGATATTGTTAACTTGTTTTGGTGCGGCAACGAAATTGTGTCCATTCGATGGGCCTTCCTTAGACGAATTCGAAGGCAACTCTATGGATTCACTGGTACCACAGTCATCACTGTTACTTGCTTCAAATTTATGTGCAATGGGCGGGGACAATAATGTATATTTACACGCATCATTCGATGACGTAAGAACGGAAGGAAATAAAAAACTTTCGGATTGTGCAGTGCCGTCAGCACTATAGCTGCCGACAACACTGTTGGCACTTAGTGGTGGGCTAGAAAGAGTCGAATTGAAGGTTACACTCTTCAGCAATTTGCTGTGTCTGGCCACGTACCCTTCAAGTGTTGGTGCTCTAAGCAAACCCTTGGGATGATCTTGTCTTGGCCGTGGACTACCGTCACTGCTTTTACTTAATTTCTTTAGAATACTCTTTAGTTTTCTTCTTTCCACAGTCTCATTCGACTCTGGACTAAGTGGTGAGCATTCTTGCAGACACAACGTTAGTTTATCTTTTGTTGTTGATGTTGAGTCCGAAGCTGGCATTAAATGCGAATAGATACTCGATGTATCGCTGTGACTGCGATACAATGACTCCGAGAAGGGTACTTCGATTTGGCTCTGTGCATTGTCTAAACTGAAGCTGCGCGTTTGTAGGGCCGTTTCTAGTTCAGCCAATTTTTGCCGCTCATTGAGTATCTTAAGGCGTTTGACAAACGGCAAGCCATTATATTCGGGAGATAAATCAAAGACCGAATTGTAGAACTTTGGTTTGGCTCCCAAATTGAATGACTTGATCGTTTTCCTTTTGGCGCCCGATGCCGGCGTAGGGGAACGTCTCACCGATACACTGTTACTACTTGTACCCGCAACGGTTGAGATACTTTCGGCTGAGTTGTTTTTTATCGGCTTGAACTCACTGTCAGCGCCGTAGTTTGTCAGGCTAGTGTAACTATTCGATGGCATTAGAGTGGCAAATTTCAGCTTGGACCAGGGTCGAATCGAAGCATCTGATGAATGAGCTGTGGATTTGCTTAACTTCTGAGCACACAAAGTTAGGCTGGTCGACGCTTTGGTGATGTTGTTCGATATTGTTGGAATTATTTTCGACATTTTATTTGGTTCAGTTGGTATTTGCTTTGCATTTGATTCGGTGGCTGAAGTTTTATCACTTTTCGGATGACTGTGATCGGTAACACCGGATTGCAACTGTTGGATCCTTTGCTTGAACGACACCTTCATGGTGGGTTTCGCGGTTGATAAGTTTGGCATTGTTAAATTGCTGGTGCTGTGATCACTGCTGGTGGTTGTCGTTATTGTATTTTCTGGTTTCTGCGGAGCGCGGGGTGGTAATTGCGGACCTTCTGATGTTTGATGGAAAGATGGTGATGTCACTTCTAACGCTGTGGTCTCATGCATGGGTAGCGCTCCAGTTACTCCAGTTGCTTCCTGAATTAGAAAAAAAAATCAGTTTGTGGAGTATAACAGCTGAGTTAAGTAAATTCAACAATATGATGAGATGAAGTCAATACTTTTTTGATGATTTTGCCAGCATGGTGGCGAACTCGTGATTTTTTCCAAAACAAAGACGAGAAACCAAAAACGCTTCTGAGTAATTGCAGCGTTGTAACGATTAAAACATTCAAACCCTTTCCGTGTCCTGAACAAAGGAAACATGGGTAAATATGACAAAAAAAATGTCTCCGTTTTGGTTAACACACTGATCAAGAAATGAAAATAGACGGTCAGTGACTTTTCTTATATGAAACAGAGTATCTACCGTTCAGGTTAGAGAATATTACTTAAACAATTCCACTCTTTAAGTGAGTATAGACCATGCGAAGAGCTGAACAAAAAATATGTAAACTAAAAAAATCTTAAGAACTTCTCAGAAACTATAACCGCAATCAAGAAAAACATTGCAGCAGATATGATGATAGAGTTCGAAAGAAAAGATACCTGATCCTGTTTAGCCCCCACTGTACATACTCCGTACATACTTGAACAGTGTTACTTTTAGTACAAGAAAAAAGGTCTGTTCGCGTACTTTCTGCGCCAAGATTCGTAGATTGTAAAATTTCATGGGGTAATGATAAAATTCTCTCAGAAAGAGGTAAAAGAGGGGACAGGAGAAGTAAACGTAAAATTCAAATGTATACAAATACACAAACAACAGAGAATTTCGTTCAGATATCTGACAGATTTGACAGAATTCCCTGCACTAAAATTCGTACAACGCGAACAGACCTGAAGCAATGACACACTTTTCGTGTTAAAGGCATTTTCTGTGTATAATATCCATGTTTAGAACCATTGGGCTAATAGTTTTCTGCACCTGCTCTTAAGGTGGAACCCTTGGGTGAAAAGTGTCAAAATCAGCTGTTTTGTGTAAAACTTTTTCAAGATCTATTGCACCTTTGTTTGATGTTTAATGTGCCAACTTGTAGATACATATAACACGAATGGTAGAGAGAACCTATTTATTGGTCTTTTACGAAATAAACAAAGTCAAGTACTGTCATCTATCGAAAGTGAATTTAAGGAATGATCGTTTCTAGAATCCTTTATAGGTATGCTTCAAAGTCATTAACAACATTGTTGACAAACACTACGTAATAACTCATTAAACATTTGTTATTTCCCACTCTGAAGAGATTCATTTATTTATCAGAAAATAATACCTAATTGGCTCCCCATGCCAAGCCACAATGTACGTAAATAAGTCATAAAATCAGCAGGGAATTGCACTCGTAAACTGAACGTGTTAATGGCGCACAAGTGCCTGTTCACGGCCCAATCTGCGAGACTTTGCACGGGAATCCCCACGACAGAATTTAAAATCATTTGTGTAAAATAAAAACAAAACAAAAACTATGTGCAAATTCATAAAAATATTTTATGATTTTCCAAGCATAATGGATTGATGAATTTCTCTATAATTACCGTTAAAAGAGGCTCTTTAGAATTCATCTCATTTTTAGCTCTTAATTGCTGCAATCGTTGCAGTATCGGTGCTGCCTCAATCATCTCCTGATCGGGTTCTTCTTGTATCGATTCCTGTGGTGACAACGTAGATGTTACAATTGAGTGAGGTGGAGAATTCTGTGGTGGTGTGGACTTAACTTCTCGCTCTTCGCGATCCTAGTGCAAAACACATAAAAACACATACAAAACTACTTTAGGAGTGGGGTAGACGACATTAAAAAAATTGGGTCTTGCAAATAATAAGAGTTGTGTACAAAAATTAAATTTTAGCATTTTTTTTTTGTATTAATAAGTTCCGCTTGCAATTCTTTTTTTTTGTTTTTTTTATAGCGTGACATTACTTAAAAATAATAAATAAATTGAAAATAAAATTGTTTCCTGTGACGTTGGGCAAAGCTTTCGAAGCATTACATGCATCTTTACAGCATACACGAATTTTTTAGTTTTATTTATTTGTTATACTTACAATATTTTGTTGAAAAGAAATAAGAAACAAAAAGAATAGAACAACTTTCCTGATGAAGACTCTTACTTTACTATTGCTACAGTTGCATGTCAAAAGAAAATATCATTTACAACAAATCCGTT
Organism: Xylota segnis; assembly: GCA_963583995.1. Taxonomy (NCBI): domain Eukaryota; kingdom Metazoa; phylum Arthropoda; class Insecta; order Diptera; family Syrphidae; genus Xylota; species Xylota segnis. Next base: position 41,716,867 of record OY757237.1, read on the forward strand.
GATAATGTATTACTTTTAGATAAATTTTTGTTTTTTTGTGACAAGTGATTATTTGGTTACACAGAGTGGATTTATCTCGGAAATAGTTGTAGAAATGTTTAAAAAGACAAAACCTGCTTTACACGATGTCAACGACTGTCATGACAATATAATTTTTTTTAAAGAAATAACCTTGCGATAGCTTATTGTGGAACTCGTTCATTGCACCATTTTCGGAATAAATTCTCTCCACTTCACCACAGAATCACTTTCGTTTCGTTCAGCATGACAATATACACATGCTATAGCAAACAGAAGCTCATTTCTCTACATTGGACTTCGAACGCGTTTCATACAGCAATCCCCAGACTAAGCAAAATATCGAGACTTACGTAGACATCTTATAATCCTAATACTCATAGCACAAGCACTTGTTTCTATGATAATTCGTCCTTGTAGCTCAACATTTAAATCCCAGAAAGTAGTGACACTACTGATACCACACATACTGAAGGTTATCCTGAATCTGCTAACGTTAAATATCTTCGCTCAAGTCTTGGCAGCTATTGTGTCCTAACTATATGTCAGTCAGATAGTTGGAAACAAAAGACAAAGGGCCAAAGAAATCTACCTGCCGAGGATTACCTGACTCTGTACCTAGATTTCAAGAAACCTTTCGCGAGTTCTTTCTCGAGCAGAGAAGTAGAAATGCGATCAGCTCACCAACTCGCGGTGCATTTCCGTCCACACTAATGGACCTTAGATGGATGTAGGCGTGGACTCAGGTAACTTTTCGAAACCCCTGTCTATATTTCCCGAACCATAGATGTGTTTTACAAGTAAAGATCCTAGCAGTGACTATATATCACCTTTTTTTATCGACATCCAAGCAGCAATAAAAGCAATTTCTGTTGTCCAAATAAAATCCAAGTTTGTGAGGTTTCAGTCAAGAAGATCTTGATATTCTAGAAACACAGCACAAGATTGTACTCAACTAGGTTCCTGGACAGGAAAATATTCCTGGTAATGAGGAGACCGACGAATTGCCTAGAAAAAATTCGGAATCCAGATCAGAACTGGCCAACACATCGGTGTTCATTACGCCTTTGCACACTAATGTTTGAAGCAAGCATAAAGACCCTCAGATGATCCTCCCCGGACACATATGTGAGTACAAGATATTTATGGCAGACATAGCTATGGACCGGATCGGACCATAACACTCTGCGGCACCATATGAAATAGTTAATAAAAATGGAAGGAGACTTGCTCGTATCTCGTGGATGAGATTATAAAGAAGTCTTCGAGGATATTGCCCACATTCTCTATCACTGTCCAGGTCTTAGATACAAATTTCTCGATCGACACATTTCCGTTGACTTAGAGGATTACCAAACTATCCCAAGAGTAGTTACTATTTCTGTGGAACTATGGTTACCCAATGCACGATGGACATCTTTCCCCTATGCGTACCCCAATGGTTTGAATTGATCTAAGTGTGGCACTGTAGACCTCATCGACGTACTTAACCTAACTATTCGGACTGATTGTAGCATTTTTTTTTTGTGTCCTTAGACAACTCTGAGCATATTCAGCACTATCCCTTAGAAAAAAGCTTTACTTAAGAATTAGCAAATGTAAACCTTAATGGCTTTCAACTCGTTCAAAGTAAAGAGAAATAGTTTACCAATCCTAGAGTATTTTAGCTCAGAGGTAAAATTTAGAACCTTGGATTGCTTACTTCTGTCTCAAACTGGAACTGAGGATGAAGTGAAGATCTACAAACACACTAGGCACCAAAGTGAACTCTTTGTACCTTTAGTCACTAAAGAAGTAGTTTCCTGAGTATTTTAAGTTTCAGACCAGGGCAGTCCACAATCAACCAAATCTTCACACTTACGCAGATCTTGGAGAAAACCCAAGAAGTCCAAGTCGATACCCACCATCTTTTTATCGACTTTAAGGCAGCATATGTCAGCATCTATAGAGACGAGCTGTACAGAGCCATGTCTAGTTTTGGAATTCCTACCAAACTCGTCAGATTTTGCAGAATGACGATGCAGGATTCTCGTTGCTCCATCAAGGTCGGTAATGATCTCACCGAGACCTTTGATGTCAAAAAAGGATTTAGACTTAAAATCGTACTTCAAAGAATTGTGCAAAACTCATAAGCCAACTCTAGAAGCACAATCTTTCAAAAGTCCGTGCAACTTCTAGTGTACGCCGATGACATTGATATTATTGGAAGAACTCAGCGGGCTGTCACTGGAGCGTTCACTAGTATTGAAACGGAAGCTGCTAAAATGGGTTTAGCGGTAAACGAGGGCAAAACAAAGTATATGCTGTCAACGAGAAGGGGCACACAACATCGACGAATTGGACAGAACGTCACAATCGACAGCTACAACTTTGAGGTAGTAAAGGACTTCATCTACTTCGGAAAACAACACCTCAGCAGAATTAAGACGAAGAATAACTCCTGCCAATCTCTGTTTCTTTGGTCTAAGAAGGCAATTGATTAGCACAGCCCTATCCCGAAGAACCAAAGAGACAAGACCCTGATCATCCCAGTCCTACTTTATGTCCGCTTCGAAAGATTCTTCGTCTAATTTTCGGTCCCGCTTGCTTTGACGGGCTTTGGAGGAGAAGATTCAACGACGAACTATACGAGCTGTACAGCGATATCGACCTAGTCACAAAAATGAGCATTAGTCGTTTAAGATGGCTAGGACACATAGAGCGAATAGACACCAATGCTCCGGCCCGTAGAGTCTTCGAATCAAACCGGGAGGGACAACGTAGTAGAGGAAGATCTCGCCTTAAGTGGCGCGCACAAGTAGAAGGGGACCTCAACCGACTTGGAGTGCGCAGCTAAAGGCAGTAAGCTAAGGACGTGGCTAACTGGAGAGGCTTGTTGGTTGAGGCCCAGGTTCACTCCGAACTGTAGCGCCACCTAAGTAAGTAAGTAAGAGATTGTTTAGACTTCTACTCTAGTGATTTAACTTTTTCAGCCAGCCATCCTTCAAGTCATGTTTCTTAAATATTTTTCATAAAATAGATCTAAAAATAACAAGGGTCCCTGTTATTGATATAAAAATCTCGTTAACTTGTTTCCATGCCAAGGGAATAAGCTTGATCAATATTAGGAAATTGCTTAAAGATTTCGCTTAGTCCGGAAGACCGGATTTTATTCAAATCTTTTCCTAGCACAGTTGGCAAAATCCCATCCAAACTTTCTCCAATAATTTGTCTCCTAATCTACCAACCCAAAGGAAGAACTCCTAAATATTGTTCGGAAATTCTAAATTCTCAAGCCCTCGTCAATTTAATACCAGAAAAATCCTTTTAAAGTTTGAAATTAGGATTCCTAACCTTTCTACGATCTAATAGGTCCAAGGATTGCTGTACTTTCAAAAATAAATAATATTAAGCAGGTTGAAAATAATTGAAGGTGATCATAAATTCAAATTACCGCTTTGCATGACATCCTAAAGCAATTCTACCAACATACAATAAGCGAGTATCTGTACCTGTTTCTCCTTCAGCAATCGAAGGCGCTGCAACAGAGGCAACCCAGCCCCAATAGGGCTGGGTGTTTTCTCACGGTGCGGCTCAGGCGGTTCTTCGTATCGGTCCTTTTCGTCTGAGTAAACCCGTGAGATACGCTTTAATGACGATTTTTCATTCTTTGGCGGTGCACTATGAAGTGGTTGCATTTCAAGTGACTCATTGCTCCTCCTCAAGGCTCTTGAAGATTCAACAAATAGATTTTCATTATTAATTCGATTCATAGGAAAGAAATATGAGTACTTACCGCGACTTTTTAAGTACACTTCTGAATCCCTTAACGTCCCGTCGAATTTTGTCGACCATACTTCTGGAAGCACTTTCAGCAGCGTTGTGTTCGCCGTGACTATGCGCTTGCGCTGCATGCTTAGCCGCCTCCTTGTCGCTTTGTGCTTTTGCATGGCGTTTATTAACACAGCGCACTTCCATAAGACGTTTTCGACCCAAAGACTGTAAAATTTCCTGGGCCTCGGGATAGTCTTTCATCGCTGCCAGCACATCTTCCCTCGAAAGGGAGAACAATTCCGAATACCCAACTGAACGGACATCCGCTGTTCGTCTAAAAAAAACAAAAAAAAAGGAAATAAACAAATATTTTCAAGGGATCCCCCACTTACTTGTTCAAGCCATCGAGATTAAGAATTCCTATTTCGCCGAAAAAGTCACCAGCCTTCATTGTTGTCAGAACCTTTCCAGTCTCGCTAAGCACCTCGAGTATACCATCGGCAATGATAAACATCTCTCGCGCCACTTCTCCCTTCCGACATATCGAGTCACCCGGTGTAAAAATATACGCTTTCATCTTTAGCACTAAATCGTGTAGGAACTCTGGCTGACACTCTTGGAAAATAGTTACTTTTTTCAGAACACTTAGATTAACATGTAAGGCCAATTCGGTTTTCAGCTTATCGGGCAATAGTCCCAAAGCTGTATTGATGTCACCACCGCCTTGTATTCGACCGCGGGACCAACTGTAATCGTACCAACGTAGAACGCGGCGTTTCATACCGCCAGGTACCTTGTGATGACGCATATACGTCTTAGCTCCGTCCAGAAGTCTTTCGAATTCCAAACGATTGGCATTGCGATTGGTTATCACGTTACCAACTTGACCAACAATGGTCGCAAAAATAAACACACCTATTAAGTAGCTAACAATCGTAAAAATATATCTGCAAAGAAAATGAAAACACAAATTTTTAAAACACTATGAGACCAAACCCACTTTTCAAAGTTTTCGAATTTCAATTTTTTTTTTTTGTAAAATTCATGAGGTATATTATATTATTAACCGTTGAAGGCTGTCGCTTTCAGAAACTTCTATTCGAAAACTTTGATTTGAACAGTGGCAGTTTTATTTTGAGATATTCTTTTGAATTAATAAAAAGTTTTTGTAAACTTTTACCACAGATTACTAGGCGGACAGCCCCAACGATCACTAATATAATATTTTGTCATTTTTCAAATTTCATATTTTTTTGGATATATTTACGTGCGTACCCGTAATTTGAACCGAATTGCAGTAATCTTGATTTAATACCACGTCTTGGTAGAGATCTTGGGCCGTCCACCGAGTAAGACTTTCTTTAAAACAAAATTTCAACAACTTGTTATTTGTTTGTTTACCTATGGTGCGATGACTTATTTACACTAAACTATTGTAAATATGTAAATGCATATGTTTTCAAAAAGATACAAAGCTGATTCTACGACTCTACGCAGACGTCAAGCGTTGACTGACACACCTGTCCAACTATAGTCGGCGTTTTGAGCTACATTTCTTAAAGGCATATATGGATAGAAAACGACTAAAAATCAAACCTACATGTACAGCTAAAGTCCTACTATATACACTTTTCAGAATACAATGATAATAGGGAGGATACGACTTGTTCTAATATACAAGATATGGCGCAAAAGTCATCGCCCTATCGGAAGACTCTATAATTTGTGCAAATGGCGACAAATGTCAATTCTATTTTGACATTTGTGACCGATATCAAATAACAACCTTTGCGCCACCTTGTAAGTTTAACCAGATTGCAGACCTGATCAATGAATTGAGTTCCTGAAATGGCTGTTCATGTGATTTGACTCCGTCAAGTCAGTGCTGAACATTCTAGGACCAAGATCGGAAGCGAAATTGGTGGGATATCGCAAGCCTTATCCAGGTTGAATATTTTGCAAGGTTGTTTACCATTCCTCACGATTTTTTTAAAATGGAATTTTTGTCGACTTCCGGAGAAACGCAAGAATGAACTTTCCAATGAGAAGCTTACAGTATCTGCACTTATCACATCAACACCGAAGATCGCCAATAAGTTGCCAACAGTTTTTTTTAAGAGAGACATCAAGAATGCCATTGATTTATTAAAAACTTTTGCAACAATACGTTCGATCTGCCCGCATCCTGGAGAGCCATGCCACACACAATTGTCTTCGTCCTAACCGAGGACGCGGGAATACTCAAGTCAGATTCAGGTCCTGCGAAATCATTGTGTCTTACTTAGGAATATCATCGCAATTCTCATGTCGCCCAATAGCAGTGGGACCTGGGACCCAGTCAAGTAGCAAAGCGTTCAGCCTTACGACGGAAATTAAAGATTTCTTACATTATCGAACTATTTATCTGAGCAAGGTAAAGCTCAGATCTCTACACCTAATCTTAACATTATAGCCGGTAGCCATTAGGACACGAAATGTTCTCTTTCCAATCCTCGCACCTAGGCATACGCCACGCCCGTTTGTGTATTGGGGCATATCCTGCTGGAACCGTGCTAGGAGATGGGATTTCCACGATACGCGTAGCTGGTTCGGTGGGCTATGGGTAACCCATTTACTCACACATTTTCGGACTGAAAAATTGTTTGTTTCCGATTCTCGCACCGAGGCGTCAGCCACGCTCGTTTGTGCTAAGGATACGGAGAAACAGAATATGCTGCTGGAATTGTGCTAAGAGCTGGGATTTCCGCGATGCGCGTAGCTGGTTTGGTGGGCTATGGGTAACCCATTTACTCATACATTTTTGGACTGAAAATTTTTTTGTTTTCAATTCGCGCACCGAGGCGTCAGCCACGCTCTTGTGTGCTTAGGATACGCAGAAACAGAATATCCTGCTGGAATTGTGCTAAGAGATGGGATTTCCACGATGTGCGTGGCTGGTTCGGTAGCGTATACGTAACCCATTTACTCACACATTTTCGGACTGAAAAATTGTTTGTTTCCGATTCTCGCACAGAGACGTCAGCCACGCTCGTTTCTGCTAAGGATACACAGAAACAGAAAATCCTGCTGGAATTGTGCTAGGAGATGGGATGTCCACGATGTGCGTAGCTGGTCCTGATCCGTATACTGGATCCTTCGCTATGAGGGGATTAGTTTAAATATGGGTATCTGCAGCTCAACTCCGACCATGGAATCGGTTTTGTTACGGGTCCATACTACCTGGTACGTGTCAGTATCACAAGTAAGCTAGAAACTTTAACCTTACATACGAGTATAATAAACAAACAGATTTTTGAGATAAGATGTGCTTATGCATTACGCTCTACGTTATGATAGTGAATGGAATCCTGTCGAAAAGGAATCGTCTGAACTAAAAAAGAGTTGACTGAACACGACGGTTTACGCTTTAAGACATTGCGAGTATGTGCCCAATTCGCTGACCATATTCTATGCATCTACATATTCTTAACATCTACAACTAGTGAGCTTTTTCCTCGCACCAAAATTTAATTATATTTTTAAGATCAATAAATTTAAATATTAAAAAAAAAACTTACTCAGCATTTGTTTCGGGTGTCGGCAGATCACCAATTGTAGTCAACGTCAACGTTGACCAATAAAGGCTTCCGAGATATTTTCTTGTTAAAGTTGCATAATCACCTGGACGATAGGGATACACCCAATCGCCCTAAAAATTGAAATACACAAAAATTAGTTAACACTCTCAATGGAATCATGTAATTTGTATTATTTTACTTGAAATCCTTCCGCTTCGGATAATAAATAATAAAAGCAGCCAAACCAGTGTGCAAGAATCAAAAGAATATGAATTAAATTGACAACGCGCCACAAATTTGGCCAAACCGTTCGGCTTTCGACAATGTAGTAAAATTTTATGGAACGATAAACCTTAAATTAAATCACTTTTTAGTAAGCTACAGCAAACAATGTGTTTTATAAATAGTGCAAATTATTACTTTCATAAAGCGCGTAAAACGTAAAAGTGGATGGGATCCAATCTTCAGCTGTAGTAAATCTAATGGAATCAAAGCGGCTAAATCGAGGAAAAAATCTCTGGAACGTATATAATGACAGGCAAGTTTCCCGTCGTCATATACCTAATTAAATTAAACAAAAAAAAAAAACAAATATATTTATATGTAAGTATGTACCTATATGTATTTAAAATTGATGTTTTATTTTTGCGGAATGAGAAATGTAATCTTACCATTAGGCCCTGTTCCAGGTATCCAGTACGCAACTGAACAACAATGTCTAAAACAAAAACAACATCGGTTAGAACATCACACAGTAGCCAGAATTTCGGAACCGCATTCTAAAAAGGAAAGAAGTTGAAGGTGTTGAGAACTGTGGAAGGAGGAAAGACCTACTTGCAGTTCGGGGAAACTCTGTCGAACGATTAACGTCCATAAATTATATAAAACGGACACAGTTAGCACCATTAGCCAGTAAAAATAAAAATTTTCGTCCGGATTGACAACAGACCGACGCTTTTGTAAATACCGCCGTCTTCGTTTGGCCTTCTTATTTATATCACCCGATGCGCTCTCGGATCCGGTATCTTCAACAGTTTCCTGAAAAATAAAGTTTTGTGAATTTCAATTACAATATAGTTGGTCATAATAAACAGAGCTAGTAGAGAGGAGCCTGGTCAATGGTTTTCAGGTTACTATACCTAGTTAAGGGACCTTGAAGTCATTATGTGAAAATGGATGGGGAAATGTGAAAAACATTCTTATTTTTCATTCTTTCGATGCAGTTCCGATAGAAAAGGTTATGTATCACTAATCTTGGCAGACTATCGGTCCTGCTTCCAAAAGTCTTCATTAAACTGGTAAAGTTGTGAAGCTGTGCAACACTGAGCTACTACGGAAATTCTGAATCAATACCGAGATTTTGTTGCAAGTTTTGTCTGGCTAAATTGGAATAGAATAGGGAAAGACATTTCAACGATGTTCAAGTGAAACTATAGAGTTCACAATGTCTCTATCACCTATAATCTTTAACGTACCCTATCCAGAATCTGCAAAACGGTCTTGGGTGCACCAGGCCAGATATGGGCGTTATATCCCAGCTTTAGACGGATGCCTTATAAATTGAGTATAGATCAGAAAGGGCAACATACTTCTTGAGTTGAGGGACTTGGTTTCGCTTGGGAGGCAGAAGACAGAATTGGCTTTTGGAAGCATTAAATTCCGCTCTATTGGTTGAACCCCGTTTGAGTACGCTGTCCAGGTCGAAATTTAATGTGTTTAACATACGCTGCCGTTCCATCTCTACGGCCGAAGAGCAAGACGGTGAGTTAGGGAACGAATATGATATACTAAGGGGATTGTCATCAGCGAAGGAATGGATTGAATTAGAACCTGCAGACAAAAGATCGGTCATAAAAATTAGAAAGAGAGTCGGAGACAAAACAGAGCTTTGCGGAACACTAGTATTTATGTGGTGGATTGTAGATTTAAAACTGTCCAAGACAACTTGTATTGAACAACCCGAAAGGTAATTTCTAATCCATTGAAGAAGAGACTCATTGATACCATGTGCTCGCATTTTCAACAAAAGAGCCTGATGCTGAACTCTGTCAAATGCCTTAGAAAATTCTCGAAATCCAAGCGCAAAGTCACATAAAGAAGAGACTGGGGGGACAAGTTCGTTCCAGAGAAAGTAGTTCATGTATGGTTGTGGAGCACGCTTACAGGAGTATGTAATGAATTGACATTTACTGACGTTTAGTTCAAGATAGTTTTTCAGGCACAAGACTGAGAATAAGTGAAGGTTGTCGTGAAGATAGGCCGAATCGGTGGGAGAAGAAAAAAATCTACAGTTCTTCATTTCGTCGGCATACACAGAGAGAGGAGTTTTTAATAATGCAGTCAACATGATTAGTGGTGAGCACGAATATTAAAGGACCAAAGTGTCTGCTTTGAGGGACACCCGATGTGAAAGGAAGCTCCTTCGGAGATGAACATGCGAAAGAGACAGGTTTACGATTACGCGAAGTGTTCCACGCATTTCTTTAAAACAATTGCGGGCAGCCTATCAGGGCCAAGAAGTACGTACCAATCTATAAATAGTACTTCCCTGTCAGAGGTTGCATTAGAAGTGGCAAAATACGACTCATTCTCGGATTGAACCCATCGAAAAGAAAGAAGATTGAAATCACCTAAGGCTATGATCTTATCATTAGGACTTGTAACATCAAAGATAGAGTCTATCGCATCTATAGCAAGCTGGTAGCTGGTTGAGATGGGCGAATATTGCAAACCAGATATAGGTTACGTTTAAGGGTGCATTCACAAAATGTCTCATTTGAACAAAAGAAACTACTGCAACGGATATATCAGCCAAAGACATTACTCCTCGCAATACTTGTTTCTTTTGGCTAAAGATTCAATTGTATTGCAGTGGTTTTCTCATAAACACGTATTGAGACATCATAAATTCTTGTCCTGCCAAATGACTCCAAACATAAACGATTCTCTAAATTCATAGAAGGGTATAGCAGAAGATACAATAAAGAAATAGTGTCCGATAATCTACACAAAGAATTTCTGTCCTTAAAGCCGATTCAACCAAACTTTACTCTCAGTAACAATGGAACAAAAGCCATACTCCATAAGATTACATCTATTTTAGGTTACTGGACTGTATGTGACATGCATATGAACCTTATCGAAAGTATTTAAAAACCATTTCAACACCAGTCCGATAGCTGATAAATCTGAGATGACAATGAACTCAACAGCAGCCCTTGAAAATGAGGAAAAAAATTATTATTTATTCAAAAGAAATTTTATGTTATTACTGCTTAAGACACCCACTGACACACCAAAGAGGCCACTCCGAGAACTTTGCTTGTTTTGTGAACAACAATATTCAGCAAGTGGTGGTTCGAATGAAAAGTGCATTCGTTATTTAAATATAAAATGCATTTCCATTTACACTTCAGTCAATAGTCCTTTGGGGATTTCTGTTTTTTTTTAAATTTTTCATATCGATTCTTCTCCCCTGAATGGGAAGGCTACATTTCGATTTTGAATGGAAATTGTTTTGCAGAAGGATTCATTGTAAGCAGATTGGAGTATGCTCCAGGATTTTCTTTCAATTTCATATAACAACGACTTTATCCCCAAATTCTCCGCAGTATTCATAAGCAGAAGTGTATAGTGTGGATTTAAACGAAGGTTATGACAAAGGTATATCATAAACATTGTACACACACAGATATAAATATATGTTATCTAGTGAACAACCAATTGTCTAGATAGCCTCATATCCGTTTTCCAAATATGATTTGAAAGACATGATATCGGCAATTAAATCCAAACATCGGAACAACATAATGCCTTCATAAGTTATAGAAGTTTAAACATGTTGTCATGCTGCCATGGCAAACAAGTAATAGACAAGTCCATTCAGCCTAACTCTCTATGTTAACATATCTTTGAGCTTTCCTGAATTGGGAAAACTTTTTCATGTTGATTCCCTAAATTCGTACAGCCCCCTATCTAACTTACTACTGTTACCCTGGGTTTTAGTGTTCCTTGTTGATGATACTTTTATTGCGATTTTTATTATAATATTAAACATCACCTACTTGGAGAATGTGCGCATATACAAACATATCCTGGCAAGGGACACATGGGTTACGGATATTATTGGAATACACAATAACGAGGTCACGATTTGAAGACCACACGAAAATTTACGATTATGAATTCCCATTGATATGGGTATAGAAAATTCATTGTCAGTGCGTAAAAGAAAATAGAAAGTTGACTTCCACGGAATATTAATTGAAGGACTCTTTTTAATGAGTTACAAACAATGAAATAACAGAAAGCTAAAGCGGATACCGACTTTTTCACTTCAAAGGATGTCAAGGTATCCGTGCCGCAAGCACCTTACATAAATAAGACAGAAAATTTATTTTATTCTGCATATGCTGTGCCGAAAATTAGGTTAACTTGACGTGGAAACTTGACTGGTTATAGACAGAACATAAAGTTCAGAGTACCCTCTTAAAGTTGACTTCTTATTGAGAAGCTAGTTGACTGTGGGTATATGTAAATGATTATGAATAATCTCTTAGCCGCTTAACGAATACCAACAACTCCTGCTTGGAACACACTGCAATAACCCGGTAATCTAGAAGACAAGCTTATTCCAAGTGGTGACAAGAGCATCCTGGCCTCTAAGTGACCTGTTTCCAGGCTCGATCTTTTGAAACATTCGAGGAATACCACAGACTGGGTAACAGATAACCAACTCAAAAGTGTGAGAATCAACAAGAAGGAACTTTTTTCTAAAATTCTTTCTCATACTTTCTACTGACAAGCATTGGATTTATTAACGTATTTTCATCGTAATTTGAGTAATGGCAAAAAATAATATGTGATTACAGCCAGGAATACAAGGAATCGATTAAGCCAAGTCCACTTTAAATATATTGTCTAGGGCATGTCGAAACAATGCAATTAGATGAAACCCCTTCTACTGCTTTTGAATTGATGTCTATCGAAATACTTTAAGTATTTTGTGGGTAAATCCTATCTCAAAATAGGTAAAACCATTTATACGTTTCAAAAGGCTACAGGTTATGTACGACTGTGTATATGTATAGCAAACTTGAACCACTCAGGATAGCAGACAAATGTTTCAACTGAGAAAAAAGAAGTCGACAAAACATTTAAGGAAGAATTACGATAAATAAGGAAAAGTACATCGCTGTAAACCGCACCGGATGAGACGTAAAAGCACACCAAGGATATGCAAGTGGATACAGGACGAAAAAAAAACGAAAGAATAAAAAAAAATATATATATTTTCAATCGACATTGTAACTTACTGTACTTACTTGTGTCTCAGGTATTTGTCGTGTAGAAAATCGTTTTAGGAAGGAGTCTTCTCGCTTAAGTGGTGGTTTCTTTTGTATAGCTGATGATATTTGTACTGTGGTCCGTAGCTTCATCCACCTTTGATTCGACTTATTCCTAAATTGGTGAATCGAAATAAAATTAAATAAGTTTTGTTTTACAATTTTTTTCATTTCATAATATTAATATTCAATCCCAATGCAGTCTACACAATGAGTAATTTAGTATATCCATGTATAACATTTATATTTTTATTTTTTTTTTTTTTATTTTAAACATATAAAACGAAACAACAAAAAGAACAATGCAACAACACCTTGCGAAATAACAATTTTAACATTCACAGAAGTATACAAACATGCAAACTAGTTGTCACACATTACAATGCGTATTTTGTATATTAAATATTCTACATACATAATTGAGTTCCTGCAGTGCAAGATGATTTTCAACTTTCGATCTGAAAGTTTTCAAAACTTCACAGTATTCACATGAATTGGAAAAAACTTAAATTCAAAAATGTTTAAGAGGAATTCCTGTCGTCTCATCTGTATGCATACAAGACCTCTGATACTTTTTGAATTCGAGTTTTAAAACATTACACAAGAATTAGGAAATTGTCATATGAACTTATTTATAAAAAATTAAGGATTCAAGGATGAATAGCAATATGTAGGACTATTTTCATCGCTCATTTGGACAGATGGGACAAAAAATAATAACAAAACAATTTCATAACCACCAGAGGTGCAATGTGAAATATTTCATTGTGTTTTCAATCTGAAAATATTTCACAAAGGGTGGTACTAATTTAATCACGTATTAATTACATATAAGTATACTCACTGAAAAAAAAATACTATCTGTTCTAGAATCTAGTTAAAAAAAATGATAAATAAAATTTTTGAATGACTCCATAAATATTTTGAAAACATAGTGGAAATATTCATCCAACAGAACCAATTTTGGGGCAAAAATACTGAACTTCTTATTAGATTTGATGTTTCACAACTCTTGCTCAGGAAACAAGTAAAAACATTCGATATGCCGAAACATTTTCTGGAATATGGCAGATTCTGGACTCGTGTATGACGCATCACTAGGTATTATATGTATAATGATGGCAAATTTCATGAAAGAAAATAGACCTCCAGTAGATGAATCGTCTTGAATACAACACTAAACTTGAATGTCAAGTATTTTATCGAAAAACCAGGACTAGGCTACAGCAATTAATTAGTTGATTTCTGCAAGGAGGAGTGAAGCTGTAAACAAAACTAGCTGAGTGTTTAATGACAAGAAAGTGACCTCAAAATAATTCTTGGTCCTTTGAAACAGATGAGAAAACATGAATCCCTAGGTGGAATATCCAGCCAAGAAATTAGTCCTCAGTGAGTCATTGCCCGCCTCTAAGACCAATAGTGCTGAAGGAATTGGAGATCAGTCGAAGGACTCACATAGGTCTTAGTCTTCCAAAGATGCCAGGAGATAGATAGATGGAATGAAACAGGTAAAAGTTTGCATTGCATCCTGTCTCTATGGCGCGTGAAAATAAGTTAAGTAAAGAGTTTCGTGAAACTTGAAAAAAACATTAAAAAAAAAACGAAAGAGATTCTAGCAATAACCAAATATAAGATCTTGACGGACTGCGAACTGCTCTTTCAACTATTTCCTTAAAAAAAAATTGGTACATATTAGTCAATTGAACACGTGCCGACTATGCCTCGAGGACACTGAAACCGCCGAACTTGTTTTATGCGAATGTCCTGCCATTGATCGGACTAGGGTCAAACATTTCAGGTTAAACAATCCTTAATTTCATTAATGAACTTGATTTCAGCTAGCAGGCAAATTTACTCAGCTCCTGTAATTGGATAGCAGAAGAGATTTTTATGAGGTCCCGATGCTTCCATAAAGTAAATCCAGTAATTCTAAAAAATAGTAGAAGCTCTTTTAGACTACTTGCAAGATTGAAATCTAGAAAAATATGCTAAATTCTACGGGCCTTCATTATCAAATCCTATCCTTGACAACTCAATAAGAAAGTTTTTGTTCTTCCACTGACTACAAGTTTTTGTTGATCAGGTCTTTCTAGACCTCCTTGAAAATTATCTACGGCTGCGCATTAGACAGATCGCAAAAGTGCCAACAAGCCGTTGAAAGCTTTACCAACTTATGCTCTATCTATAGCCATCGTCTACCGCACTTCCTGTCTAAAGTCTCAAAGTCGACAAAGTGGTAAAAGTCAAAAACAGATTCACGACTATATGAGCTAAAATAAAGAAATGGAAAACATACTGCCTAATATGATGAAAATCTATGAATCCTTTCGATCTACTTGTAGATGTTCATATCTAGAGCCCCTACTAGCAGTATCCATTTGGACTTATCTTCTCTAGATATCATAGTCTATTTCTTCGTTTCATGATTTAAAAATACGGTCTTCGAATACCCTGCGGTCTTTAAAAAATACTTTGCTTAAAACCCTTAGGTTTAGGCGGTGAAAAAACCATGAGAAGGCAGTAGTCTCACTCGGATCTCGAAGGATCCATTGTACTGCCCAGTGGGAGATTTCTGGAAGAATATAAGTAGAAATAGGCGCTCCAGAACCAACCGCTTTTTCGTTATGAATTTTAAGATGGTTTTAGGGGGCATGCTAGCTAATTCGTAATGTTGGTCGAACAATGTTTTTTCGAAGGTTTGGAGTTTAATTCTTTTGAGATTTAGACATTCGCAGAGGAAGTGTGTCGTATTTTCCTCCACATCAGTATCATTGGGTTGTGGCCTGTGATGACGCCGATGAGAAGGGCTAGGTGTGTTCTATTGAGACACAGAAGCTCTCTCGTCCTTTTTTGTTGTATTGCACTTAAAGTAGCCTCGAAACACGGCAGGAGGAGAGTGCACCCCCTATTTCCGAAAGCCTTAAGCAGAAACTGAAATTTAAACAGAATTTGTAAGAAAAAACGAAGATATGTGTAATTTACGGTTTCATTTGACATATTGCATAACAAATGTTTAAAAACCCTATTCTTTATAATCTACGTAGCCCAACGTTGGCTGCATGATCAGATCAATAATTGAAAATATAGTAGATCTTCATAAAATAGTTTAATTGATAGTTTTCCTTATATTCAAGAACATTGGATAGACAAAACCAGGCAAAACCCTGGTCTAATTTAGTTGAACAATACCTTCTACTACAAATATTTGGAACATGAACTTGGCTCTGCCGTTTTTGAGAATCCTTAATGATAAATCCCTCAGTGACATAAATAAATCCACTTTAAGTCGACGTTGACAGAAATTGATAAGTTTTTCAAAGCAAATTTCATAGAATATTTGGTACTAAATACAACTCATAGTTGTCCAATGTCTTAAACCCTGAACAACGTACCTGTAGTGCATATTCCAGGGTTGGTTACTTAAAAAATCTGAACCAAAAGGACTAGAGGCAAACGTATGTTGCTCTGCCAAGTCTGTCTGAAATACATTAAAATGATTGAGTTTTATTTTTAACTTTAAATAGAAAAGAAGCAGTGACATAGAAGTCAGAGACAGAACTCTTAAGTGTGATAATTCAGAATGTGCCTCTAAAATTGAGTGCAGAAGATTTATAGATAAAAATTTATATCAATTTATATTGTAGTTGTGAAGTAAAAAAAAATTGCAAAGAAGTGAAAAGCGAATATTGTTTTCAAAACTTTAAAAATTTCAGATCCTTACAAGTTCTAGCAGATTTACGAACTCTCCAATCCAAAATTGGAACCTTTCTACCTCCGTAAACCCTGAAATTATGATTTACTTGCTCTTAGATTAGACAGTTGAATAATATTAGAATACACCTTTCGTATATATGTTTCTTATTATAAAAATAAAAAAAATCTTACTACCCAGAGGCCATAAACCAAATTATTCTAAAAAGCAAATAAAAAAATTGTATTTATTTATAAATTCTATTAATTTAAGCATAACATAGCATTCGATTTGTATGTATCCCAACCGAGTAAATTCTAAACAAAGTAGCGCACCCCTCTAACATTTAACCTAAATTTAAGGAAATCTAATCTAACCAATTTATAATTTTATTTTTATTTCATAATGCAATGTAATATAGAATTTTGCAAGCAGCAATCGTGGTAGGGTAATTTAGTTTGGTAGTCGCTTTAGTCATTTAATGAATGGAAATCCTTAATGCTGACAAATTACTTCCGATTTGTATTAAAACGCTAAGGAAGAATGTCTGCTATATATATTATCAGAATAAATTGTGTTTAGAGAAACTGTTGAACCTGCTGATTGAGGTACTGATTGAGGGAAATATTAGCAAGTTATTATCACTCATTGTGTGTAATTGATTTTTAAAAGACTCTGTAAGGACAATAGATTTATAATAATGAAACATGCCAATGGTGGTGGAAGCGTAGAGCGCATTAACCCTTTTATTTAGGAATCAATAGAAAGAATTACTTCCTTAGACTCGAACTTTGCCGCTATATTAGAGGACGGAGGAGCAGAATGTACTTTCTTGATGTTCAAAAGACGACTTTTCACACCCCCCCTTCTATAAAAGGAAATGAAGGCCATCGTATGTCCTAAATTGTACGGAACGATATATGTTTCGCCTTACTCTTAGGTTAACACATAAAAATGCTTTTCGGTTCGGCAAGGATTCGGCAACGATATCAGCAATAATTTCCTTGTGTGGATACACGAAAAAAACTCTCTTTGACAACTTTGCTAAGAAGCTCAGATAGACTCACGATATTGTTGTCATTAGATCCCTGTTTTCAAAGTTTAGCGGGATGAGTTCTAGAGCAACAAAATGATGATTGATTGTTATAAGTCCGAAGTAGTTAAAAGTTTACCTTCATCAAAGTAACCCTAATACAAACTTTATAAAGAATATGCTGAACTATAATACTCGGAAGCAATCGAAGTGACAAGTAATGTCATTATTTTTCGTTAAGTTAAGAGAGGATCGAATAAGGGAAAGTTTGAATCTGTCTGTCCACATAAGGAATACACATACAATACACACTATTCCTTACACTACATTCTTCAAGGCCTTAAAATGGACAGGCTATAACCAAGAACAAACAGGAGACGAAGCTGCCTTTTCAATGCCATAGTAACTTTGCAACAAATAAAGGGAGCTTAATCATCGCTGTTACCTTTGCAGACAATATCCTGACAAAAAGGACACCATGAAAGGTTAGAGCTCATTATACACATTGCAATATGACTATATACGATTAACAATGAAATACATATCCAGAGAAGGAGTCAATCGCCCTTATGCTCACAGTTCTGGGTCCAATGTTGTGAGCACGATAAATAAAGGGTGACCAGATAGTACTGATAATGATACTTTTCTAACTGTCAATATATTCAGTAAGGCTTGCCATTCAGTAAAACTTGCCATTCCCTCAATATTATCGAAATTCCGGCTCAGGTCGTCCTCATGGCTTCAGTGTGCAGACAATTCGTCGCACCGTGGAAAAGTTTAAGTGTGAGTACACTCTTGTGGACCTTAAGCCACCAACTAGACAGAGATTGGTGCGAAATAAAGAAAACATGGCTAGTATCGAAGAAGACCCAGAAATGTCTAATCCGCGC
The DNA here is from genome assembly GCA_963583995.1 of Xylota segnis. Classification (NCBI taxonomy): domain Eukaryota; kingdom Metazoa; phylum Arthropoda; class Insecta; order Diptera; family Syrphidae; genus Xylota; species Xylota segnis. The sequence continues at coordinate 41,735,154 of OY757237.1, forward strand.
CGCTCATTTGAAACAGTTGTATTGGACACCGCCGGAGTGCCAATCCGGTTGGATTTGGGCCTACATTCCTATAAGATTATGCTGACGCTGGAATTGAAGCCATAGACAACGCCGTGAGTTCCCTAACTGCGCTCAGGAAATGTTCGCCGGAGATCCGGATTGTGGCCAAAAATTCATCTTCTCAGACGAGGCCCATTTTTGGCTCAGCGGCTATATCAACAAGCTATTATTGGAGCGAACACCATACACAAGTGTTCGATCACGCATCAATGCATTCACAAAGATTGACTGTCGGATGCGGTTTATGGCATGATGGCTTCGTCAGACCTTTCAAAATGAGAAAGGAGACACCATCAATGGTATAAGGTATAGAGCGATGTTAACCGAATTTCTGTCGCCGAGCTCGAGAACATCGATATATCCGAGCTGTGATTCCATTAAGACAGCGGAACATCCCATATAAGCGACGCAACGCTCGAAGTTGTTAAGGAGCATTCATCAATTGGCCGATTAGTTTCTCTGAGTCTACGTTAAGTCCTTAGTTTATGCTAACAAGGCAACCACTTTGGAAGAGCTCGAGGCCCACCATGTAAGACGCTATTTGACGTCGAAAATATTGCACCGAGTCATCCAAAATTGGACCGTCTACTTGAAGCACTCCCAGCAAAGTTTAGGCATCCATTTGAATGATGTGCTATTCCACACAAAATGGCAAGAATGTGGCTCTAAAATAAAGCCAGAATCATATTTATATCTCACACAGTTGTTTATTTTTTAAATTTATTTTCTATTGTTCTCATCTGGTCACCCTGTATTTATTGGTCTGCCGAAATTCGTTAGCAACCCTCTACAGCCGAGTGGTTATAGTTATCTACTTTTTTTTTTAACTCTAACAGATAAAAACAATAATTTTGAAATCCAATTTCGGTTGAGACTTTTGTTTAAATTGAAAGACCATCGATGTCTGTTTCAAATAACATCATCAACAGCATTAAGTATCATCATTTTTGCTTCACAAATAAAGTATAAAAATTACACAACATATGTAGACAAAATAAAAAAAAAATCCATCTAACAAAATAATTTTGGCGTTAACTTAGCAAAATCTTCGCACGAAATAGCGCAACCACTTTCGCTATCCCACAATGTAAATATGTATATAAAGTAAATTTTCTTCTTAACTAAATTAACAAAAGTGTTTTCCACTAGTTTTTATTATATTAATAAATTGTGCTGGATTTTTAAATTAACTTTATCAATATTATTAGCATCAATAGCAATTAAAATTTAAAAGCGCGTTCATGCCTTGTTTTTTTTCTATTAAATTTTTTTATTTTTTTTTTATTAATATAATTACATATGCCCGTTTTGGGAATGTAATTTGAACTTACCAATCGCTATCTGGATCTGCATTTCCGTCGGCCACTTGTGATTTCCTGGATAGACCCAAAAAGATTAGCTGACCTCATTTTAATTGCAATATCATAAATTTCCTATTATTAGGCTTATCAACATTTTTCCCATTTTATTGATGTTTTTTTTTTTCTAATAAATGTTTATATGCAACTATTTTGGGTTTCGGTAGATTTAAATTATCTAAAATAATATTTCGTATGTTTGCAGACACAATGAGCAGATATCTATTCAATGATATTTAAATTAGGAGACAAGGGGGTTGTGTTTATTAATCTAAATGAAATCGATTTTTCGTGTTTGCTTTTGCTGGGCTACAAGTTCAATGCTATTTGGATGGTGCCTTTGTATTCTAATTTTAAACTGGGATATAATTTCTGAGATTGAAAATTGTAATTTTATTTCGGCAAATTCAATAAATTGGCAATGATGCAAATTATTTGGCATCCATTGTCTACAGGGAGAGTTATGTAGTTGTTGCTACGTGCTTCGTTGAAAAAATTTTGTTGGAAACTATAGATACATCTACTTATGTCGGTTTGTAGATGGAAGTAAGGGTGCAGAGTTGCTACACTTGATGTGATATCAGTAAGGACTGTCCTGTAGATGTTTGCTCGTCCACTACCATGGAAAGACAAAACTAACGTATGGTGTAATTGTCTGGCACATCCTACGTGGTTCTAACTAATGTGAAACTTTGCCCGGAGACACAGAGTTAATGTCACCATTTGTCAGGTGGATATACCAAATACTGCAATTAGAACGACAAAGTAACAGTCAGGAACATCAATTACACTTAGTTTAGAACCATTTAGAACTGTGAAGTGGACACGAATGTCAAGGAAGAACCTGAAATGAGTTCAATAACCTTCGCATGCACTGTAGTGACCTTTGCATCATACCTTGATTGTCGAAAACATGGCATGACTCTCTTAGCCGCCGTACCTGCCAGGTGTAGAATTGTAATTGAAAAACTGAGTAAAATCGTCACTAATCAATGTACATTTCAAATGATACCAAACCATGTTGCAGAAATAATTAAAATCTATTCCATGATACTGATTTCTTTAAATAGTTCGCAGTAGCTTAAGAAATTTTAGATGCCCTTGTAGGACACATTATCGAATTTAAGGCAGCATATGACAGCATTTATAGAGACCAGCTATGCAGAGCCATGTCTAGCTTTGGAATTCCTGCCAAACTCGTCAGATTTTGTAGAATGACGATGGAGAATTCTCATTGCTCAATCAAGGTCGGAAACGATCTCACCGAGACCTTTGATGTCAAAAAAGGATTTAGACAAGGTGACGCGCAGTAATGTATTTTTTTTTTCAAAATCGTACTTCAAAGAATTGTGCGAAACTCACAAGCCAACACCAGAAGCACAATCTTTCAAAAGTCCGTGCACCTTCTAGCGTACGCCGATGACATTGACATTATTCACTATGTTCCACATCATTCAAACGTCTGACAAACACCCGAGAGCATTATTAGCATTCAAAATGAGTAATTGGATTGAAGTTCTAGAAGTGAGTAAAAGTGAGAAAAGAGCTCTTCAATACGAAACAGATTTGCAATTGAATTGCCTGCCCTTAAATATAGTTTTTAATCCATTTGGCAGATGTACTTTCTTTCAACTAGTTATGAACCTCTTTTATGCACTCTTTGCACAGGTATGCAATAAATAATCTTTACAACAAGAGGTAGATACCATTTGAATCAACGGATTTGTATATCTTAAGATCATGAAGTACTCTTAGCACTTTAAGAGGATGAAAAAGTACTCGAGACTCTTAGGTAAAAGTCAATTATTTGTGCAATCTGGACTGAAAGTAAAAAACTTTGTGAAAGATGTACGAACTGAGCAGACAGAATTTTCACTACTCTTGGGGATTGAAAAATCGTTTTAAAACTTTTCATAAGGACTTTGCCGTTGTTTCAATATTTTTTCTAGTTCTTTCCTTAATTTTGATTTGAATACCAATAATTATGAAGCTCATGGTCATAGGTTTGTTGTATGACGATACTCTATATAAACACAAAAGCTTTATGTTGTGTTAAATAGGCAGACCATTGATCAGAAATTTGAGGTACTCCTGTACTTATTAAGAAATTGGATATCATTTAATTATTATTAAATGAGAAAGTAGTACAGTTTGAACGTTAAATATTATTTGTTCGCCAAGCTAATCATTCAGACTACAACTTGAAATCGTTCAATCAAAACAAATCAGAAAACTGTCCTGCTGGTTGATCACAAGGTCCACAAAACCCAAAAATTAAGTTATATAAGAAAATAAGCTGGAAAATGTAATGAAAGCGCAGGCAGACATTTCTTTTAGCAAGTGAATTGAATATTGTTCGTAGAAATCCGAAACAAGCGTCAGATCCGTCGATCCGGAGATCCGGAATACGCACATTCCGCATTCTCCGTTGCGATACCAACTGAGGCCCTAGTAGCAAGCATCGTTTTGTTAGAATGATTCGTTCGTAACTACGGATCAGAATCAGTTCAGAAGGTGCAGGAACCTTGATTCCATCATCTAAAGCAAAAAGGAAGCTTCCGTTCATGCCTTGATCTTACGAATTATCATAGAGCAATGCATCATCTACTTTTGACGGTAAAAGCAGAGAACTTCTTTTGTATATATTGTTACAATGACCTATGAGAATAATTAGAAAGTCCAAAAGGAGAACCACAAGGATGAATACTTTCAACACTCTTATTTATCAGTGATGTTCTCCGTGCAGCAATCAAATCCAAACTTGTTTCTGCACACAAAGAACCATCTGTCTAACGCCTAGGGCACGATTAGCAACGTCACTGTTCCCAACAACTCGAACAACTGATTTCGATATGTTCGACGAATGACACCTTAGTAGAAAGCAGACAAGATTTTGAGCACTAGCGAGAGATAAAGTCTTCTTCGAAATGATTCCACGGCGAACTCTATGGTCTGTATGTAGCCCAAAAACCCAAAACACGTTGACTACATTAGCTCGACCACATAGAGCGAACGGACAATAAGACCCAGCAAATAGGATGAATCAGAGCCGCTAGACCGAACCTCGTTTTAAAAAATCAAGTTATCGCGGATACCAAACTGCTTGGTCTGGACAATTGGAAGCAGCGCGCTCGGGATCAAACTGAGTGGAACACTGCTATATCTCAGGCAGACTCTTCATGGGTCGGGAGATTGTTGACTACCCTTACGATATTTGTCTGCTCTTACAGATCCTCGGACCTGAATTAGATAGTTCACAATCAAGAAGTTAAACCAAACAAAAATATTGTTTCGACCAAAGCCAGTACCGAACTTGATGTGTACAACAGAAAAACAACATTCGGAATGCTTTCGAAAATCCATCAAATGTTGTGTTTGCTGTGAAACCCAGCAATGGAATCTAGTGAGCCAGAAGATTGGGTCATTCAGGGGCATTATTGTTTGTTGAGAAATGCTTACAATCGTATTCAGCAGTCATCCAATATGAAAGTAGTTTCCTGGCAACTTCTAAGGATTAATTTCTTCATTGTTTCAGGCCGTTGGACAAAACAAAATATTCAAATTTCGATTCACTTTCTTAATTAGAAGATTGTAGTCCTTGCTAACTTGATATCAGCAAATGGGTAATGAAAGACAGCGTCAAACTATTTTGGTACACTATTAGGTTGTACTTGTTCAAATTATGATCAAAAAACGACTTGAACTCATCATATTGTAAAGATAACTCAGAAAGAGTTTGCTATTCCTTCAATCGACATTACCATATCGTCCTGATGTAATCAAGTGCTTGACACGACCTGGTACTCACTTAAAGGACTCGTGCCGACTGACCTTTTCCAAAGTGATTACTATCGATGGCAAATAAGTAAAGTTGTTAACAATTTTACGAAGCACGAAGTAGGTGGCATTTACGCCCTAAGACGCCCTAACGCTTCTTGTTACAAAAAAGCCACAAAATTAAATATCTTGTATTCGCCTATATCCTCGAAGAAAAATATGTTAAAAACCCTTAAAAGTACATCCCACCTATGTTTTATAAATATGGTTTGGAAGCAATAAAGCCTTCTGGGCTTTATTCCATTGATAAAGCCATAAAGTAAAGTATATATGCAAATTCCCTTCGTTCCCTTATCTGCTATGCAATCCAACGACTGTTGCCAAACGCAACACATCAATCTAACTTTTACCTAATTAAAATGGATAACAAAGTTGTGAACTAGGATAACAAAAAAACGGAAAGAAAAAACAACTAAACTATGTGCTTTAGTTGCATTTATAATGTTTGTGCAATAAAAACTGTTAACGAGTATTATAATTCAAAGCGCCTAAGCGTGAGTGATTGTATTATAGAAGCTGTAGATTCACACGTTAGATACATATTTGTTATAAATTCAATTAAATTTATTAATTTGTTTTGCATTAAACTTTTGTTTTATATCTAACAATTGAAACAACATACTTTAAAAGCAAATCCATCAGATGATTTATTTACAGGCGCGTATCTTCTTCGATTTCTTCTATCTAAAAAGCACTATGCAAGCATATTCCGGTGAGTTTTCTAAAATTTTTCTTTTTCTTTTTTTTTGATGTCTTCTGGCAGATTTTTATTGGTACCCGGTTTTCTCACAATTACCTACATAATTTGAAAGAAAAAAAAAATACATAACTTTGCTGTTTAGGTGCTCAAATGTTTGCATGTTTTGCTTTCTTTTATAAGGAATAATAGAAATAAAAGATACTTAGTAACATTTAACATTCAACATATACATAATACAGAATGTATTGCATAGGAGGTGCTTTAAATTCAGTTGTACGACTGGGTTCATTTATTAAATATTAAAAGCCATAACTATTTGTGATTCAGTGTTTAGCCATGAAGGTTTGGTTATGAATTAAGCTGGCACTAATCAATGGATAAGTTCAAATTCATAAGAAACCACCAGATACAGAATTGGTATCACCTAAAGCATTATTAGTATGAGAGTGTTTCCTTTTTTCCACATTTGGGCATAGTCTGTTTCGACCACGATGATAGGGTTACCTCATTACAGTCCCGCTTTTTAGAGCGAATGTATGGATGAAACCATTAAACGGATGGCCTTGTGAGCTGTACGGGCTATATGTCCATAAACGCGCTCTAGCGAATATTATTAAAAGGAACCCTAACTCAACTTAGTTAGTGCAGTTGGGGGCAACTGGCATGGTTGGTTGAGACTGACTTCAAAGGTCATCCTTTTGACGTACACTGCGGGGCCTACTTGTACACACATAACTCACACTACCTGCAGATATTTTCTAAAATAATATTCACTGACACTAAAATCGGTAGAAAAAATTGCAGAGAATATGGGTCACAGGATTAATTCAAAATATGGGACACAGCTACCCCTTTTCTCTACACTGCTCATCAATTCGAAAGATGATTTTCTTAATCCCAATCCACCTATTCTAGGTATTATCTCAATCTCATCGCATTTTGTCACGAAACGAACAACACAGCGACATGTGAATCCAGTATTACTTCTCAAGAGTTCTCAAATTATGTACTTAACTACTTGTTTTCGTATTTTTTCTTTTTCCCATGTTTTTCTAAGAGCTTAAGTGAAATGCATCTCAAATTTTGAATAGTGATTTTCAGTGTAAGTGAAATGCATCACAAATTGGAAGAGCTCTTGTGGAGGGAGGGTGGTGCTTAATAGGAATGCTCTTTCCTGTTCGAGAAATAAAGTGAAGTAAAAATTATAACTACTCTTGAGGAGGTAGACGCAATGTCCTTCTAGCAATCAACATTTTTTTTTTTCTCTTAAGGTTGTTTTTTTTTTCATCGATATTTATGAATGTAAATAACTTTGTATATGAATTGTATCTGTTGACGATTTCCAAAGTTATTTAGATGTTATTTTCAACTTTTAATATGCATTTCAAATGAAGTACTCTTCACCATGTATCTAAGAAGTTTTAAGTGAAATGGATTTTTATTAAATAGATACCTGCAACAGAAGAAGGAGTTTCATTTCATCGTGGTGGCATTAAGGAGTTAGTTACCAGAAATCATTGAGGAGATAGATATTAAACTTTCCCGGCAGTTGCCTACAAGCTTTTCTTTCCTATGCATTTTGTTGCATTTTCACGCACATTTGTTAGAAATCAGTCATTTCACCACTCATTCGATCAATTCACCTCTAAAACACAACAAGAATAAGTCAATTTAACAACAACAATGCGTACTTCTGACAGGCGATGACAACCGATTTATGAATTTGCGAAGGAGCTGGAAAGTTTTTTCGGGCCGTTCACTAGATATTACAGAACTGTCATTGAAATCCTGAATTCTTTATTTATTTTTAATAAATTTAAGTTGAATAAAAAAAATAAATACTTGGCGCCGTGTCCGAAGGGCAAATTGTATATATTTTTTTTTTTGAAAAGCCGTCTCAGGCCATTTTGTACTCTCGGATGTTTGTCAGACGCTCGCGAGAGGTGGGGCCGTAAAAAACTTGTAGGTGTTCCGACAGGGATTCGAACCTCGAATCCCTTGCTCCATAGTCCAACGAACTAACCACTGAGCCACGGCGCCCACCACCATTGAGTTGAATGCTTCCGCTTTATGTGAGTAACGTGCTCACCACTAACAAATTGTTGCTGCCAACCATTGACAATTAGAATTTTTGTCAAAAATTTATTAAAATTTATTGTTTTGTTTCACCATTGCTTGTGGGGGGTTACATTCAGCCAAATCCATTTTTGAGTGGTGACATCTATTGATTGTAGCTAAAGACCTCTAGGGCTTTAAAGGTTTTTGGAAGGAAAGAGGGATGTAAGTTTAACATCTCTCTGCTCAATGATTTCTGTTAGTTGCTAACGAAATAGACTTAAATATTATGGCCAAAACCCGATCAAATTTTAGTTTTTCTTTAAAAAAAAAATGCCTTTAGAGGAACCAAAGGATTTTCTCGGAAGATAAGGAAAATATTGAACTCTTGGCATTTAGTCCCTTGGCAAAAACATCACATGGCAGAGTTCATAGTGATCAGTACTGTCACTGATATCTGCGTCAAATTTTATGACAAAATTCGCATTTGTTCAATAGTTGATCAGTTGACAGAAGTTGCATTAAATTATATATGCATTAAATTATATAAAGCGTTGAAGACAAAGATCGCCCTGACGGTGATCAACATCAACTAATGAATAACACGTCAAGAAAATCAAAGGTTTGGTGGTTAAAAATTAACATTTGACAATTAGAGACCTCATTGAAAAGGTTGACATTTCAAGTGAATCACTCAAGACCATTTTGAAAGATGTTTTGTGTCTAAAAAATCAAATCTTGTTTGATTCCAAAAACCATCTTTTGGTTTGGTTCTCCTAGACCATTTTTTTCAAAAACATCGTACCACAACCACTGTGTTCACCTGATTTAGTCTCGTGTGACTCCTGGCTACTTCTTAAGCTTAAGAGACTGCTCCGGGGACACCTTTTCTTTGAATGGTAGTATGGGCATCGAATATAACAATTGTTGCGAGAAATGGCATAACTGCACTGTATCAAGAAGGGATTTCTTTGAAGACGATGAGATAGATTTAGAAGAATAAATAAAGACTTTTAAAAGTTATAAACAATTTCCAGTCCAACCAACCTTAAATAAGTCAATTGTTAAATATTTTCAACGGACTTCAAATATTTACCAGCTCTGGCCCAACTTGTTCCTTTTAGACCAGAATGACTTAAAATGATGTGAAAGCTTACGTTATTGCTTGTCAACAAGAGTTGACTTTGATTCTTCAAATATGAAATAAACCAGTGTTCCATTTGAACGTAGAGTTGATATTGGAGCTATGCGCTTGGTACCGAAACTATTGACTGTCCGAAACATGGTTTGATCCAAGAATGAAGTACTTCTATATCATGCTCATTCTTATGCAGGTCTAGTGCTTCATTTCTAGACTAATTGAGGTACGATAGCCCCTTGACTTTGTGAAATTCAATCATGCTTTTGAAATATTATAACTATCGTACCCCGAAAGAAGATTGATGTCTGGAATATGACTATGTTCATTATAGACTTTGAAAATTTCACAATGTCAGATTGCTACCCAATCTAAAGGATCAGAAAGAAATAAGATACTCCGAAGCACCGAAAAATGCTAAAATTTACAAGGAAACCATTTACTTGATTTTATAATAAGGCTGCACCCTCCCAAAGCAAAGAAAACCTGTTCCAGTACGCAAAAGTTTCGTAGTTTCTATAAAAGAGAATCGTTACGAAAGAATAAGAAATTTCCCCATCCTACCAAGTTCTTTGCTCTGATTTATGAGAAATGTCAAATCTGTCAAGCCTCTGTAATTAATTTTTTGCTACTGACACTTAAAAATTCGACAAATTTCATAGTTTTCGTGTTCGTTTACTATTTCTTAATTATACTTCTCTCGTCTCTCTGAGAGAATTTTACCCGCACTGCTTGAAAAATCTATGAATTTTGGGGCAAAAAGTACGCGAACAGACCTAATATCGCCTGAAAAAAATGGTTGGTTCTTAGTAAAACTTTGTGATGAATGTCACGTTACCACAGCAGTAATTCAAATTAATAACTAAGAGATCTGTAGGAAGTGTGCCTCACTGATCATAGATCAAGAAGCCTTAGACATAATCTTTTGGTCAATCCTGTAACAACTGCAATTGTCCCCTTTACTAAAAATCACCTTGATCAGCTCTAAAGGCCTTCATTATCCAGATCTCCAATGAGGTTAAATATTTATCTCATCCTGAATGAAAAAAGGCAAAGACATTCAAAGTGTCCTCAACCGTTGTGGTACTTCTCTGTATAATATCATTTTTAATATAATTTTTTTTTCACAACAAATATTCGAATTCGTTTTGAGAACATGAAAAGTTCCCATCAGTACAGTTTGCAAAGAGCCATGCTAACCGGAACTCTGCTCCTTTTACACCTAACCTTCCAAAGACTCTGCAACCGTTTGGTTAGGGATTCAAACACGATTCAGGATGACATTGCAACTGAAGCAAAGGAACAGCAAATTTACAATCGGCCTTTCTTACTTCACAAACAGGCTATGGCCTGAGTCTGACTATGGGTGCAATTTCACGAATGAGTCCAAAAACCGACAAACATTAGACTTCACTACTTGTTAAGCAAATATACTTCTATTTTCTAAGCCTATACTTGCGATGGAATAGTAGTAAAAAATTGATAGAGATGGATCTGCGTTGAGTCTTCCCACGTCCTGGCACATTTTCGACATAAATATAAAAAGTTCTGATACAGTAACCACCTTAAGGTAGCTTAGCCCCCAAAAAATACCTATTTACGTCTTTTTCTTGGAAATTGTATCTCACATGTGAACAAGGTAGTGTTTCTCCGAATTGTCAATAAACCTTTTGTACCTTTACACATCTTAAAAAGTTGCTTCTTGGAATTTGGGAAAGTGACTCAAGTGAAATTCTTCGAAGGAAAAGCTACGTATTATGTGATTTAAACAAAATTGTATATCGTTCTAGTCAAAAAACATATCTAAAACTCTACCATTTTAGTTATTTTCTAATTTAGACAAAATTCAAAAAAGGTTTTACCTTCCTATTTATTTTATTTATAATTTAACAAACAAAATTAAGTATTTTATCAGTGCATGGGATATCAAATATGCATTACCTTGTATAAATAAATTTTAGATATAAGGTAAAGAGGTATAGATACTTGAAAAGTACTAATAGAGGATAACATAAACTCAGACTTTACATGCGACTAAGTAATTTAAGAATGTTTACATATGTTTCAATGCAGAGGGGAAAAGTTATGTTTATAGTTCTAATAAATAGTTTTACTAAAGGTTATAGTGATAGGTAGAATGCCTAACGAGAAGTTTGCTCAACACCAAGAACACCAAAATGCAAAAAAGTGCCAAATATCACCAAAAGTATGCATAATGGATTTTATTTTCTTTTATTAAAAAAGAAATATATTTTTTCTAAAATTTAATAGTACCAATAGGACAACACAGTTATAAGATACGTTTACAAATTTATATAATATGTTCCGAAACCCATTTAAATTGAACAGTTCTTAGGAGGAGAGTGATTCCATGTAATACATCGACTCGTACACACTCATTAAATTAAAAAAATAAAAATAAATAAAAAACAATATATGTAATATATAAAATAAATAAAAAGAACAATGCTACTTTGCGATATTAAACACAGAAATAGATTTTATATTTGGCACCGTTCCTTTTGATTCTTCTCAAAGAGCAATAGTATAGCATTACAGCTCGAAGATTTCGCCAACTCTGTACACCCTTGGTGCACGATGAGGTGCTAGGACGTTGAGAACTACAATTAGGATTCTCAGTACCACTGTTGTTGTTCGAATTCGAATTGATGTTATTTACACTGTTGTTGGTTTCGGAGCAATAATGATACTGGTACTGGTGCTCTTGGTTAAGTCTGTCACGCTCAGTGGAGTCAGTTGTTCTAAGATTACGTATAGCATTTAATTTCTGAGCTTCAGTGCGTCGCTTAATTGAATCGTATCTGACTGTGTCGTTTGCTTGAGAGCATGTGGATGATGAAGGTGAACCTAGGGTCTTAACCGGTGGTTGACGGTGATTTAACTTACGCATTTTTCTTTTCCTAAATTGGTAAATTATCGGTGTAATGAGGAAAATAGGTTTTTTTTGGTTTTTTACAAAAATCTAATGAATTTACTTTATAGATAAAAAATGAATGTGTAAAATGTATGAATTTAGCCGCATAAATATATACAAAAAGGGTCTGCCGTTTTTTTTTTTAAATCCCTTGAAATGGATGTGGATTTCATATTTACAAATCCTTTTTTTTGGCGACGCTTACCTCTGGCATGGACTTTTATTCTCTGGCGATAGGAGTGTATTGCTGCTGTCGTTATCCTCTTTCGGTGGAGAACTTTCTGTTGTAATCAGCTCGTTAGGAGAACCGACTGTTAACGTTGGACTGATATTGTCTTCGATAGCGCTGTCATCTTTGTTTGTATTGCACTGTGAAGTCTTCATCTGAAATGTAAATTTATATTTTTTTCTTAACTAATTTATAAGTCTTATTTAGTGGAGCGAATAATCGTTATTTATTTGTTAAATCTCATTGACCGACTAAGAGCCTAATTATGCGGGGACTTTTGCAATTAAGGAGGGGAATCTATGAATCGCGTTGGTGTTATCATATCGATTTTCGGATTAGTTATGGAAACGAGGAGTATCTATACCAAGACGTGACCCATATTGATAAAGTGGGGACATTTTTTGCGGAAGTGAAATTTGTATGCTAAAACAGAAGAAAAATCAAAATTTCGGTTTTCCAGCAGAAAAACTAAATCGTTTGTAGAGATACGTAAGTATGTTTAACTGAAATTCCAAAATTCTGATGGAATTTAAGACCGACCAGCGATAAGAATGCACTTAGACCGGAGAAGGCCCATTATGCCATTGTTAGCCGAGAATGTAGACGCATTTCATTTCAAAACCTAAACAGGAGTTGTACCAGAGAAGATACGGTCATCAAGTACCCAGTTGACAAAGCACAAACAAACAGAGGAAATGGATTCTGTTTCAGTAGCTTTGTCTTACACTTTTATTAGTTGTTCCTCGTACAGGAAAAAGCATCAGTCCTAGAGCTCCTTTTTCGTTTTGTGCCCTGAGCTTTCAGTTGTTTTTCTAACTTTCTTGTGGTTATTATTTGGAACTGGCTTTAACCCCGTTTTGGAGTTTATTTTATTTCTTGCAGCCCTCTACGTGTTCCTTTAATTCTTGTCCGTTTCATGTTTAATTTGTTTGGCCTGGACAGCATTTTCCTAGCTTCAGAGGCCAGGAATGACTTATACTCTCATCTTTCTCTCCCTCTTTCGACTTCTGCAGAAATAGCCCAATCTTTAAGCACACCTACCTATAGCAAGTGGCCGGTTAGGGTATTTACTATCTTGAAGAGGATTCCTCTCGTGTGTTCTAGGAATCCTGTGGTCCTGTTTTCGTTTAAACTTGGCGGTGTTACGTTGGTCAAGCTGATGCCATCGATGGTAGGCCAGCCTTACTGCGTCGGCGTTGAAAAGGTATTTAGCATATTTAAATCAGAGGACCAAAGGGTGAGGTTCTACTGACTAGCTATCTCGTTGAGAGACACGCGGTAGCCTTAGCTCGTAATGCTGGATGCGAGAGATTTGATGGCTGCTTGACTGTCGATGTAGATGACAGTATTCGATTCTAATACTGCATTAACCGCCAACCAATCAGCTGCTTGACGAATAGCGTAGATTTCAGCTTGACAAAGTGGTACAAGATCTCACGTTAAGTCCATTCGGTTCTTTGGGGTAACGAAATTTGGTAGGCCCTTTTGAAATTGTGTTCGATGGGCAGGTGGTCTGTGACCTGTGGAAGATGACGATGCTTAAACAGTATGCTGGCATGTCCTCTGGGTTGCTCCTTCCATTGTTTAGAACTTCTTAGCCTTATTGCTATCAACAGATGCATGGAGATGAGCTATAGCGCTATAATTTATTTTTCAGAGTAATTTAAAAAGACATACAGAAAACTAAAATGTAGGCCTGAACAAAGTATGTCCTACGTTTTATCCAGTGTCTTGCTTTTACCTCCATTCCATACCTAGAATTCCTACTGAATAGTAGAATTCCATTGCTTTGTAAGCCATCCCATGGAACAGAAAGATCTTCTCAAGAAAGATAGTATGAGCTTCTCGTTACAACTTACGAAAAGTATCCTAAATATGTACATATAATGACATCCTTTCAGACATAAAATGCATTTTTGGTACTGACAAACCTCAGTAGGCAATCGAAGTCATAGAGGTGTGTTATTGTTGAAATTGAATTAATATTCTAAAAAGTACAAGGAGGAGAAACTTATTAAATGTATCTGCAGCTCTAACTATGCAGTTATTCGTATGAAAACTGAAGCCATTTAATTAAAGAGGCTTGTTGAGGGCAAAGCTCCAAAAAACTTATTGTTTTCCTTGAGACTATTTGAAAAGATGTAAAAAGGACCATGTTTATGTACCAACATTTCCACAAAATCCAATGACTACCGACTTCTATTGCATATTACGCCATACAATGAAATCCTTTCACGAAATCACAAATCAGCAAACATGTCACCGAAACTTTGAAGAGGAAATCAGGATTGTATTAGAAAAAAATTGAGAGACACTCCAGAAACCCAGACAGTATCATGGGCCATAGACAGTCAACAACGCCTGTGGGATATCATATCCGGAGATACATTACGCTCATCAACCCTATCCAACTCATTTCCAAGACTATAGATTCCACTTCAGCCATCCTGCGCTGTCTCCTTAAAAGCATAGCAGATTTCATTACAGAGTATGTCTTGCAACAACATTTTCTTCACCCCATAAGGTATGGTGATGTTAATTGGCTCCTAATTCAATCACATATTACGCTTTCCGTTTGAGTTGCGATTTGGCGAGACAATCCCAAGGACGATGTGTAAAAATCTACCAAATATTGAAGCTCACGAATAAAAAGAAGCTCCCATACACTACTCAAATGTACGTACCAGGACAGTCGCAACACTCTGGACACTGCTTTAGTTTTGTTGATTCTGTGGACATTATCCCATTCAGTGCCACCAATATACCCAATGGAATGTAGTTTGTCAAGTTTTCTTCAGCCCCACTTTAATGGCGTGAGTTCCTAGATTTTTAAGAGTCTGATCCAGCTCCGAAACTCAAGAACAACGAAATTTCATCATTCCCAGTTCTTTTGCATTGCTTACAGCCAAAATAATACTGGTGCAAGTATGCATACTTGTAGCACCCCGTTTTGCACCTCAAAATGACTCAAAGTGACTAGAAAGCAGCGGTTGCCGCTATGCAGGTCGTGACACAAATAACCATTGCCATGTCCCAATCACATGGGAACGCCATTAAGTCTCATTGGCTTCATCGTTGCTCTGATACATGGTGGACTTATGCGACTTTGTGTATTGGTCTCTGGAGGTAGCTCATGCCGGTATGACATCAATGCCTATATGGTTACGAAATGCTTTTAAAAAGGATCCGACTATTACATCTTTTTGATATTTACTCAACGTCAATGCGCTTAGTAGTTGAGTTTGTTATTATTCGTTGGACCTCATTTTTCTGTATGAGATTCTAGTTTAACTAGTTTTAGTATGGCTGAGGTAGCTGAGAGTTGAGCTTTAAGTGAACATGAGTGATTCAATCGGTTTCCAGGTTTCTGCCTGTCTTGCACTGTCAAACCGTTCAGCTTCAAAAATGTTTTACAGAACTTTCCAATGATTATTTATATTCGACTGAGCTATGCTTGTTTTGAGTTGTTATTCCGCTCCCGAGGGGCTGTATTCTTGTAACATATTCAAGCATTATGTTGTCGCTGGCTAACTTGACATTTTAACTTAATTTGGTATTAGGTTGTGGACTGGCTTAAGTAGCTACAAAAGCTGTCCTTTTATCTTTTCGGAGGATTCCCCCACGTGTAATGGAGAGAAAAAAATTTTAACCCAAAAATGTATACAAAAATTGGGTAGGCTCATTCTGAGTCCACCCTCCCGTGGCACAAATAGACTTACATTTTCTGAGTCTATGCCTCCTAGGCACATACGAGCCTGACCGAGGGTTTCCCACGTGTAATGAAGAGAAAACAAAATTTCTTTCCTCTAAAATCTGACCATCACTATCCTATAAGTAGACTATTAGGTCTTACTGCATGTTGAAGTCTTTTTTTCTAGGTCAAAGTAAGGAAGTTTTATTTCTTGCCCTACAACGACAAAAGTCAACCTTAAGCTTGTTTTAAAGGTAATACCACCAGCAATATTTTGAAGCCCGAAAAGTATTCTCGAGGCGCTGCTGGTCCCCTTCACACAAATTGACTAAAACGATTTCGGAATCTAGATCAGACCAAATCAACTCTTCGAGAAATACCTCCACTTGCAGAGTGAAGTTTGAAGCAATGATTCAGGTCTTACTGGCTTAATCAGTGACTTTATTATCATCCCAGTCTTACCACTTCAAGGACCATTATTCAATAGCCAAATCCACACGATGTATCCTTCTAATTCCGTGGACCTTTCCACTACTTTAGGAATAGGCTCCATACGCTCCACGTTGTGTTAGGTTCGTTTTGCATGACCATCACACATCACTTGTGCATTTCTTGTGGAATAAGTAAATAGTTTAACTGGCAGTATGTCCAGTAAACATTAGGTAGCCTGAACAGTAAGCTCTTTCAACTCATGTAAGGTCTTACCTATTTACTATCGCCGCTGATGAATTACATAGACAATGACTAGAACTGACAATGAACTATTATGTATCCTAAGTGAGGAAGTGAATCCTTCAGACTTATGTTTGAATCGAAAGGGTGGCCAGATAGCAATTATACTTTTTCCAATTGTAATGTTACAGCAGCTGTCAAAGTCATCCAGCTGTCAAAATATTCAGGTAGGTTGGCCATTCCACCATGAATCGTTTCACTGTCAAACAACACAGTTCACATCAAAGTAAGACTTACATAGTTCGGCTTAAATCACTTCAAATACTGTGCTCTTATCACTGTTACTGTGGATATAGAAAACAACAACTTCATTTAGCTTAAAGATTAGTCTGACTCAATTCTACAAAACATCCTTAATCCACACAAGAAAAGCACTAGGGAGATTGTGGACTAGCCAGTGTGGGAGAAGGAGTAAACATTACAAACTATTTTTAGATACAAAGCGGCCTATTTTATCTAGAAGAGTAGATAACTATCGAGGACATAGTCTGGTACTGCACTTGTCATTCACAAGAAATTGAACATGAAGTAACTCAATTCCTTGGTACCTTATGTTAAAGTTTCGATTTGACCTATTATTTCAAGTAGGACTGCATACTACTTAGGTAAGATGCTGACGAGTGGACTCTAGGGAGCGAACATGATTTACCAAGCCATAGACCCTGACATTTAAATCAAACTGAAACTTACCCTATTATTTGGCGCAGGAGTATTACCATTGCAATTTCCGAAGAAATATTCACATAGTTGCACATGGAGATGCCTCCAAGGCTTACTTATCGAACCACGATATATTCGACCCATGTACCACACACGTGTGTACCAGGATGCTATTACTTTGCTGTACCTATAGATACCTATCACTAGAATCGCTGGCAATTTAATGTTGAAAATTTCAACTTGCACGTCACGCTTTTGCAAGACACACACACAACAACCAAAGATTGCAGATAGTCAGCTGACGTTTACCTAATCTAATCGAAGAAAAAATCAATTTCCTGTATCCGTTCAATATTTATTAAGTAAATAATGAAAACGTGATAGGAACATTCTTTAAAAAGCTGAAATTCGCAACGATGCCAGCCACACAGCTAGAGCGATGGGATAAACACACACCTTGGGGGATGGTGGGTATCCGTATCTCAGACACAGTTTAATACATTTTTTTTTAAGAAAATACATTATATTCTGTAACCCAAAAATGAAATTGACTGATGCATATTCACGAGGGGAGCAATAATTCATTTAGCGATCAAACATAAATAATGAATATTGGTTCGATGGGTAGCCATTGGGAAAAGTTCTCCCCTAACTTTTTTTCTTTTCTAATTATAAATCCATACAACGGCGAAATGGGATTCAGCAGAGTCCATTAGGTTTTTTTTATTTTATTTTTTTGTTAACTTGAAGTCCAAGATGGTCTCTGTTGAATGTGCCACATCCGAATTGGATTTGAAGAAAGATATTTCGCTAAATTGAAAAATCTTTTAGGGGCTCTGCCTGTAATGTCCAACAGATCGATTATGAATTGAAGCGGCGAAATCTGACTCCATTGTTGTCATTAATCGTTAATTTAACACAACTGAAAGAAAAGGATGTTATTTGAGATACATACTTGTGTTTAAATAAAAAGAAATATATATGTAAGCCCACTGGGGTGGTGAACTCTATCAAGGACGACAAGTACTGTCATCGTTATTATTTGAAAAGTTGAAGGAGAGTGCCAAAAAGAAAAGCCATTGTTGCTTAAAAGAAAGACCGCCAAGAAGTGCTCTAATTATAATCCAACCAGTTGGAATAGAATCCCCACTGAGTTAGCTGGCTATGTAATACTAATTGCGCCTAGAACGTCATCGGTCGGGGCTGTGTGTCTCTATTGCATTCATAAGAATGTATATGTTTTTCTTCCTTTTTTTTCTTTTGTTTTAATTCATCACAATAGTTTATACCCTTGCCATTGTCGTTGGCCATGTTGTTCATATGCCTAGCGGTTCATTTCAAGAGTACCTGCCGTCGTGCGCCCTCTTTCATTTCCTGCACATCCTTGCACTGATGACATTCAGGGATTTATTTAAATTGAAACTTGTGTGTGTACTTACTGATTCTTAACTGCGCAGATTAATCTGGGTGATACCTGGTACCTTTAAGGAGGTGGAATGATATTTTCAAAGGACCTAATTTTGAGCACAACAAGTTATCTCCTTGTAAGTAGAGAAGTAGTGCAAGTTGATTAAAATCTAGTTATTGTGAGTAATGGTACGTTCAGAGGATGGTACAGGCAGGGTAAGACTTTTTCTGACACATTGGATGCAGGTTTCATGTCTTCATGTACATGGAGGATGTCAAAGCTAATGGGAAGACAAAGCTTTGGTGATTGAAATTGCTGTAGCCAACCTCATATGGATTTGTCACAAAGAAACTCTTACAGAGTTGGTTGAAGTTCATTACAGAGCCCAGTAGAAATCCGGAACAATTTCTTGCTAGATGGCCAACAGCTCAGTTGGAGCACCAAAAAGAAAAAGTTATCACATTACGACAGATTCTGGAAAAAAACATAAGAAGTCTAGATCGATATGCACCATTTTTCATCGATTTTAAGGCCGCATATGACAGCGTTTATAGAGACGAGCTATAAAGGGCCATTTCTGGTTTATACATCCCTGCCAAATGGTTGATTATGGTTGATGTCAAATAGGATTCAGACAAGGTGTCATGCGTGAGAAAATTGTCTAAACGTTAACAACGCCACACCGGAGGTAGATTTTTTTAAAAGTCATTGCAATTACTTGCATACGCTGATGACACTGATATGATTGGCGGGACACAGTAAACTTTCACTGACCAAGTATATACTGTCAACAAGAAGGGACAGACAACATCGACGAATAGAACAAAACCATCCTACCTCGGTTCCGCTATGAACTCTGACAATAATATAACTTCAGAGTACAACCGAATAGTTACTCTTGCCAATCGCTGTTTTTTTTTTTTTTTTTTGTCTAAAAAGGTAATTGAGTAACAAAGCTTTGTCAAGAAACACCAAGAAGCCTTATCATCTCATTTCTCCTTTATGGCGTTAACGAAGACGGATCAAAACATCTTTGGGTGTTGACGGGCTTTGAAGGAGGAGGTTTAACAGCAAACTCTATTAGCTGTACAGTGACATCGACCGGGTCAGGAATGTACGCAACAGTCATCTAAGATGGCTAGGATATGTAGAGCGAACCAATGCTCCATCCCGAAAAGTCTTCTTTTTCAACCCGGAGGGACAGCTTAGTAGATGCCTCGCTTTAAGTGGCGTGCACAATTGGAAGAGCTTCTCCACCAATTTGGAGTGCGCAGCTGGAGTAGTTTAGCAAAAAATGAAGAGCCTTGTTGGTTGAAGTCCACCATGTATTGAAGCGCAACCTAGGGAGTAAGTAAGTATTAAAAAGCGAAAGTAAAAACCACTACGATCAATCAGCTGCAACCAATTTTACCCAACAACGGCAAGAAGAACGAAAACTTGTTAAAAGTAGCAAAAGGTCAACAAACAGTCAAAGGTAGGTCAGATAGATTATTCACATGGCCGTACAATGTACGGATCTCTACGCATTCATTGTGATCACACTGTTGGAATGTCCGCCCAGAAATTTAAAGAGAGGAGAAAGGGATTTTATCAGGTTAGGAAACACTCTACTACAACTAGACCATTACATTACGAGAAACAAAAATCCAATATTCCCCAAACTACTGAAACTTCAGTATCAGTATGTAATTGCCACGTCAGCATCGAAGATCCGCCAAAGTAAAGGTAATTTTACTTCAGGTAACATTGAAAATCACTATCGTTTTCACGACTCAGCTTTTGCTTCAAGTAACGTCAGTAACTGTCAAACAGTATCGATGGAACAAACTAGAGACGACAGTATTCATTGCTACCATTTAGACGACGATAATCTCAAGACCTACGTGATGAGGGCCCAGAGTTGTAACGTAGGGCCTTTGAAAGAATTCTGTAAAATTTAATTTTCTTTATTTTTTTCATCACTTTCGCGTTTATTTTTTTCCTCTCCGCATAAATGTTATGTAACTCCGGAGTTGCACATTGTCTGTGATTCTACGTACTGTCCCAGTTTTCATTTTGTTGCTTCCCACTTTCTGATTGACGTTTCACTACATCGTTCTCTGCTTACAGGATTTAAGGATAATCAATTATGAGCACAATGAACTTCACTATAAAAACCGACAACTGTTATCCTATCCAGGTACTGCTCTGCACTCTAATGGCTGCTAACAAATCCATGCTTTCCACACTGTGTTGTGTAACTTAATCTTCACATGTCATTAAACGTATCTACACACTTACACCGTAACTAAACACCAATATCCTCGTTTCCACTTCCGTGTGCTCCGGATCCTATTATTTATTAATATTTGTATATTCTCCAATCTTCCCGTGTGATCCACTTTGAAAAAGACATAATAAGGAAATGACAGCTTTTAAATTAACTATGTATACCTATCACCACTCTTCGCTTGTTAAACTTAAGTGCCAATGGGACTTTTTGACAGATACTCAAAAGTTATGTTACACAAACAAGTCTAAACTCCTGAACACCTGAACTGTTTGACTTTTAAAAGAGTTCAAAAGTCAAATGTAAATGCCCTAAGCAAACTTTAGCTGATGTGCCTACACACAAAACACCGCACCACACAGAGTAAATCTGTTGTCATCGTGCGCCACGTCGTCAGTCTAAATAAATCTCAGGGGGTCTGTCTCGATTACACTGAATTAAGTTATAAACTGTCCCCAAATGCGAACTACACCACGGTAGGTATAAGTAAATAAAACAAATTAGTTTAATAGCCTAACCCCAGCAAATTAATTACTCACGAAAGTCATATAAAAACAGGAGTACCAACGCTTACCGTAAAAAAAGTGGTTGGTGTAGATGCCGATGCCGCTGCTGTACTGCCGTAATTGTGTTGCGAATGGTAACTGTTGGATAGTATCTTCTTATGTGCGGATGCATGTGCGCGATACGCGCTAACACTAAGTTTCATTGTTGAAATGATTTGATTCTGTATTCGGAGACATCCAATTCCTAGATTTTTATATCAGTTCATTAGCTTGGAATATGGGATTGTCTCCAAAGTAGACAATAAAGTCCTCCTCCCGGATACGAGCTGAAAAGATAGTAAAAAATAAAATGTAACCCAAAGTAAGGCGCACTGAAACCCTTTAAAGTTTAAAACTGCAAAGTATCTACGAACCCCCCCCCGTTCAGTAAATAAATTGAGAAATCCGATTATTTTATTACTTACTCAATCATACTCAATCACACCCAAGAGATTTGGTTTGCACCAGTTATAGAATGAGAAATCAACCGACGGAAGTATTAATCTGTCAATCATTAACTTCGTAAAGCAATAAATGTCATCGGAACACGTTTCTGTTTCCAGGTGTAGTTTATGGGATAAATCTTCATTCGAAAGGTACAAGTAGTATGTATAGGTACGTATATTATGTGGCTGTAAATAATTAGCCAAGGTGGATGTCCTCCCATACAAAGGGGCTCAGTAAGGTTTCTGGGTTGGTTAAATTGCGATTCAACATTGTGGTGGAGATTCGATTATTATCGATCGAGGACACGATTCAATTTGTTCAAGAAATGTATCTTCTAACTTTTTTCTATGTAATGTGTGGATAGAAAAAGTATACGTTTGGTCGTCATCGTAATTGTCGATTTAGATACAAATAGGAATATACATACTTACTTAATATATATGACTGGATGAGTAACTCGTATCTGAGTGGGTGAAAACTGGAGATAATCATATAAATCCCAAAGAAGGGTGACACTCTTCGTTTGAGATTATCCTTGATTGATGTTGTAAGTATCTTGAAGATCATTAAGGAACAAATATCCAAGAAGTGTTTCAACTACTTTTGACTGGTATCGGGAGCAGTTTATATTTACACAACTAGACCCCTGTCGGGATACTCTCTATCAGCGTACACAAGCGTACAAAATGCAAGTAATCCTGGTAGTAATCCAGCCGCAGTGAGAAAGATGTACACCGGGATAGTCAGACATGTCATTACACTTAATCTGGTGTCCTGGGACAGATGAACTAGGTTGCTAGACGCTGCAATGAGACTCTTTTCCGCTGCAGTGCCAAGAGTAATAATAAGACTCAACCAGTGATTACTAAGACACATCAAGGAGTTAGATGCGCACATTCTTGATGAATACTGAGCATAGATGCACAAAACTTTCTTTGTAACTTTCACTAACAACCAATAAACAAGGAAACCATTTTGTATGTAGCACTACAAAACCACAAATAGTACGAAAAAAGTTCAAAAACTTTTCCAGGCTTGAAGAACTGCCAAGACTTCAAACCAAGAGCCTCTAAAAGAAATTGCTCTTTTAAAAAGCATCTGAAGTGAAAGTATGAAAATAGCAATCCAACCAAATTGAAAATATTTAGAAAATCCGAGAGAGCCTTTATTGAGACAAAAGAGAATGCATTATCCTTGTTGTCGGAGACTCGGATAAATCGAGTCCACCATGAGCACATCTACAGGCTCTCTTACGAAAAACAAAATTTTCAAGAACTCGTTTCCGATTGTTGTTTTTTGGTTATGCGCGATTTTTAAAAGACTATTTACACCTTTTATAAGACTAGTACGTGCTGAAGCTGTAAAGAGCTCGCTTCTACTTCGCAGTTCAATTGAAAATCAAATCTCATACTAAACTAAACAAGCTTTAAACTTCAACGTTTAAAAGGCTCGCTCTTAGATGAGAGACTACAAAGTTGTAGATTGAAAAACAAGTAAATGTGCATTTTAGACTTCAATATTCCACGACTGGCTTTCAATGGAAAAAGTATGTCCGTCAATCAACCAGACTTCTACGATTCAGTATTGATAGTCCATTCGAACAGATTTTGCAGATTGTACAAGTACAAAACTTGTCCTCTGTGGAATTGAGCTAACTGCCTCTTTTAGCACATTTAACAGTCGTATTTTGAATAAAGATTTGTAGGAATGAGAATAGATTCTCGGATAGCTGCTTAAGCTGTCCCGCATGACAAGCTGTGCAATGTGCAACTTGGCATTGGATTTCGGCAAATAGAAACGCCTTCGTACGATTTCTTCAATTTTGGGTTGAAAAAGATAGTGCGCAGGTGAGCTGTAAACATGGAAGACAAATCTATCTAGCTGCTAAAATACGCAGAGGACATTGCTGTCGTCGCTCGCACCATGCCGTTTTAGAAGGCTTTACGGCATTTGAATAACAGGCGAAACGAGTTGGTCTTGAAGTAGCTGAAGACAAAACCAAGTACTTGTTGTCAACAAATAAAGAAGCATCGTTCTTGATCAAAACATCACTGTTGACAACAGTAACTTCAAAGTAGATTACCTAACTCGGACAAAATATCAGCTTTACGAGTGATACTCTAGTAGAGATTCGACGAAGACTTATCCTAGAAAACAAATAGGAGACAAACATTGATCCTTCCAATTCGACTACACGATGAATAGGAAAGTAGAGAAAGACTTTGAACCTTTTTCGACAGAAAAGTGAGTTGAATTTTCATTCCCGTCTGCGAGGAAGGCGAATGGAAGAGAAGATACAACCGCAAACTCTATGAGATGCACCAAGATGTAGATGTAGCCAAAAAATCCAAAACTACTCTGGGTCCGCCAGCAAAGAGGATCTTCAAATCCCAGCCAGGTTCGAGATGACAAGGAAGATCAGACTTGATCTGGACAACTGGAAGCAGAGTTCCCAAGATCGCAGGGAGTGGAAGGCTGCCGAATCTCAGGCAGAGGTTTTTCACAGGAGCCAAGTAGATACTTAAGTAAAGAGATGCAGCCTTGTACGGAGGAGAAAGTAATTATTTGACTTTCGACACATATACATTAATTGTTGATCAAATTTGCGATCACTCTACTACTTATTGCCCTTACTATCGAGTCATAGCTGGAATTCGCGCTTTCGATGAAGGCATAAATCGTTCATTCTTGGAGCAAATTGTCCATTCACACCTTTTTTGAACTTGGCCTAGTGACCCGAGTGCAAAAGAATATAGAACGAAACTAGTTGCCATTTTATAAGAATTTAGCCATCCGATTGCCGGACATGGGGATAAATTTCTCTTAAACCTATCACCAAATCAACGGTCTTCTGAGTGCATCGTTCGAGGTTCAATTCCCAGACAACACCACGCTCCCACCTTCTACGACCGTCTGACAAACATTCAAGAGTATAACTTTTAAGGATAACGAACATGGTGCGTGTCTCTTACTCCTCCCTACTGCCGCATTTACAGACATACAATAACCGTCATGACAAAGCTTTTCAAACCAAAAAATTGACCTTCATAGACGGCAATAAACTGTGGCATAACATGCACAGCACGAATGGTTCAGTGGCGGGTTCAGTACTGACTAAATATTTGTATTTTATTTATAAAATGGGAAATTTTCCTGGAACTACCATTACAGTCTCCAGGACAAAAGTCCTTTCTAAATGGTTTTTTTTTTTCTGCCTAATGGAGTGTGCCAATGACGAAAGTGCAGAGTGATCAGACTAAATCAATAAGTAAACAGCCTTCTAATTCGATCGAAAGTTAAATAACCTTTAAAAATCGCCTACACATGTCCTTGACCCGCCATCGTCTATCAAATAGAAGAAATATAATGAAATTGTCTAAACCCAGTCGTTACCAATACATTGCGCCATCAGCTAGCAGCCGTGACCTTTAACTCAATATTAGCTTTTTGGCTTGAAATAGAAAACCGTTAGAAGACTGATTTTAATGTCAGGAAGAATAGCGAAGCGACAAAACCACCACCACCGCATCCGCCTTCAAAATTGAATTTTCATTGTATCTTCCACGTTGGGAAGAGCTTAACCAATTTCTACCACGATTTCCGCTTCCATTGTTCCCTCACAATTCAGCGACAGGATGGTTAATTTATGCTTTTGCTGAAAATGCAAACGACTGTTCCAGATTTTTCGACAGCTGCAAAAATAGGCTGACAATTCTTAGAATTCTCCCCATCCCCCAGGGAAGGATAATAGACCACACACCCACTTACAGAGTTGTGTTCGTCAAATGAACAACCTAAGGAGTTTTTGATTTTGGTCAAACTACAGCAATTGACCCAGTTTCCCCGCTTTTGATATCACAAGCCCATGTCCTACATTAAAAATACATAAAAAAAAAAAAAAAAAAATACACAAACACGTGTAGAAAACCGAATAAAATACACAACACGAACCTTGTCTATTTTAGTTTGCCTTAAGGCTCTTCAGGCAAAAATGTTTTCTGTTCTCTGTC
Source organism: Xylota segnis (assembly GCA_963583995.1). Classification (NCBI taxonomy): domain Eukaryota; kingdom Metazoa; phylum Arthropoda; class Insecta; order Diptera; family Syrphidae; genus Xylota; species Xylota segnis. The sequence continues at coordinate 41,761,228 of OY757237.1, forward strand.
TTCGTCTCTTAATAATTTACATCCATTCACGTGCATTTGTGTGATAATATCCTTTTTTTTTTTTTAAAAAAGTAAAGTAAGGATAAATTTTTCGCAAATAAAATTTAATGCCGAATGAATCATCCCCGAACTGGCAATAAGTCGATATTAATTGAGTGTAATGTATTGGTAGGAGGGTTTAAGGCAAAAAAAAAGAAAAAAAAACTATACCTCCAACCCCAAAAAGGATACAGTGGGATACATACTCCATCTTTAATGTCCCTCTTCGAAGCACATCCTTTTCTACATCATTTTCTTTCAGCCCTTTTGTAACAGCCTATTCAATGTTCTGTACAAATACGAAATGATTCCCTTTCATCGGATCCCTCATTTTGGGGAATGAGAGGACCAAATGTCCTGGCTCGACTGTACGGTGGGTGAATGCTCAACCACTGGTCTTTGTTGTTGTGTCAGAAAAAAAAATATATAGAAAATCGAACACCATCATCATCGACAGAATGAAAATAAATTTCTCATTCGTTCTGGTGCAATGTGGTGGCGATGGAGAAATCTTTTGCTGTGTCTTCCTCCACCAACGGAGGGGCGGACACAGCTCCCGTAGGGTGGCTGTGGTATACAAAATATTTATCGACTGGCTCATCAAGGGAGAATGTATTCTTGTTATACGTCACCGCAGGTATTAAAGGAATAATTCATTGTTGATTTCCGATTTCCGATTTCCGATTTCTGACTATTTACGTTCCTTCATAAACACTGTTTGTTTGGATTGTTTGGTAGGAGCAACTCCAGACAATCGCTTCTGTATGACGAGCTATAATGTGGTATTTATGTCGACTACAGGTGAATTTGTCATAAATGGTAACTGCGCTCATGGGAAAATTGCCTTGAGTTGGGTCACGTAAAAGTTGTGTGTGTCCTCTGTGACTGTGACCTACTGCTGGGACAGGAAGCGACGAAGTACTTAGTGAAATCCAATAAATGGCCTGCGTAGGCTCAGGCTGTTGACAACTAAATGAAAACACTGATGGAGAGATGGAAATAAAACTCCTTGTATAAATCTGGGATTAGTCTTAATTTGGACGCTTTCAGTTATGATTATTTGAAATGACAAAATTGTGAAAGCAGAAGGCTTCGTGTTCAGGGACCGGATGGATTAGAAGTTGTTTCGGGGATTTTTTTTTGCGAAGCTGACGATAAGAGGGCTATTCTGACACTTCAACATTGGCATTGTAAGATTGAAAACTAGTTTTTAACAAGTCTAGAATAGTCGAGACCCGGTGTGGAGAGACTGTGAAGAAAAGCACTGATACAGTACACAGAATTTGTGACTTTAAGTTCGATTTCAAATCTGAAGAGCAAGAGGAAGTTCTACTCTTCCTTATGGCATTTTGAGATCTCTCAACAATCTCCAAGATACCATTATCTGCATTCAACCAAGGATTAAGTCCTGTATCCCCTTGTGGGTCCTAGGGCCTACGCGCCATCGTGTGCGATTTCTGGAATTATGTCTCAATTCTCCCCAACTCTTTCCCAGTTGCCGTGCTTTCTTCTCAGCTGTTCTGCCCCTTGTACTCCTAGGACCGCCGCGTATCTTGCCCTCCTGAGTAAGCGGGCTCCATTGCATCGCGTTGTTATCTATGGACCTGTCACCTTTTCGGGGAGTATGTCCAATTCACTGCCACTTTCGTCGTCGTTTTGTTGTGCCTATAGGTTCATGGCCAGTTCTCTGATAGAGTTATTCGTTAGAGATACGGTTTGGCCAGAAAATCCTAACCTAGGTTGGATCGAAGTACCTTAGGAGTGATAGCATATCGTTTCTTTGCCTGATGGCAGTTGGACTCTCGGTGAGGATCCACATAGACAAGAGAAGGTCCATTGTACTGCTGACGTGTAAGGTGGTTACATCACCATCTTGCTCTGGAAAGCATCTGGTGCTTTGTATGAATGAGCTAATCTTAGTCGTGCAGGCAGGCGGTGCTGAGATCGTTAAGATCATTGAAAAGGTATTCATCTAGTGTAGCCTTCTTGATGTTGGCAAGTACAGGACATGTGCATAGAAGGTGACTAATGGTCTCCTAGTAAGTTTTTGAATGGAGAGGAGAATCGGAACTGATCTTGATACGACCTATCACGGGACAGAGGGCGTCAAAAATGGCACAGCCTCATCATATTCGGCATTCTACAATGCGGCTAAGCTCCCTTCAAGTCATCCCACGGATTCCTACTCGACTATCTTGTGAGCCAAGAGCGACTCAATCGTTACTTCAATGCGTGAATGGATTCCATCGTACAGCATAATTTGCAATGAAACTATCTTAGTCATACGATGTATGACTCCACTTTCGACCAAAAGGTTTGCAGCTTCTTCTGACGGTGTATGGAATATCCTCAGCTTCATTTTGTTGGTAAAAGCATTACAAATATAAAAGCAGGTCTGTATAGGATACACGGCCTAGCTTAAATGATTGGAACATTGTTTCCTCAAATATTAAGCAGAACACCCTTGTTTGGAGAACTCTGCTGTTCATATCCAGTTCGGTACCACAATATTCTGTGAGCACACATCATGAATATGCAAAACTAGTTAGTTCCATGACAAATGGAGTCCTTGAAGATTCATGGAGCATATTGCTGTCTATCAGTCAAGAATAGTTGTCTGATTTTATCATGGAAGACGACAACATATAAATGGTTTTTCAATAAAGACATAACTATTTTGAATTTTAATATGAATGCACCCTCAATTTTTTTTTTAAGATCTGTGCACGTCAAAATATTAGACAAAGTTTATATTTTTAGCATGGTAAAGCTTGCGAATGAGCAACGTTTTTAAAAAAAAAAAAAATCCTGAGTCAGCGGTCGCAACTTATGTGCTAATTTTGTGTAAAGATCTTGCCGTACACCCTGAGAAGATCAAATCAAGAACTGAAGCCTCTTCATCATTGGAAAGAGAAAGTTTGAAAAAATCCTTAAATTCGTCCAAAAATTCTGGCCTAATGGCTCCGTCAATAAGCAAAATATGGGATAAGAGACTTCCTTGCATCCACAATAAGCGACCGTGTGGTGTGGTTTCCAGACCTGTGATTGGACCGTATTTTTTCGTCGATGAAGATGATCGCCTTGTTACTGTCAATGGGGGACGGTATCTTTGCATCTTGGAAGAATATTTTTGTCCAGAATTGGATGGAGTTGACATCTGTGATATGTGGTTTCAACAAGGTGGTGCCACTAGTCACACAGCTAGCCAAAAAAGTGATCTATTGAAGGGGAAGTCGTTGGTTTATCTCAACAAGCCAACAATGTTAGAGGACCTCAGAACCAATATCGAACTCACAAAGTTTATTTCGAAAGATCCGAATATGTGTTAGGTCTAACGCCTAAACTATACCCAACAGCTCCAAACAGTAACGTGCGAAGAACTATAAGTCACTGCTGTGTCGATTCAATTTCCAAAAGCCGATGGTTCGAAACTCCGACGAATAACAATTAAGAAAATCCTTTTAACAAAAGCAAAGCCACATAGAAAAATCCACTAACCTGCTAAACATTCTAAGATATTATCTGTTTTCCCATAAGTTTTTGAATAAAAAACTCTCTCTTGAATGTAATTGCCTTTGAAAAGGACTATCATCAACAGAGAAGGATGTATGGTAAACCTAAGCATAATCCATAGAAAGGACTTCACATGCAACCAATTCCTTTGTAATCCATCAACTAGTGGAGATTTTTGACATCAAAAGAGAATTTTTAGACAAATAAGTTTCAGGAATTCATCTTTGCCATGTCAGTCTGGATAATACAGACTCCTTTTTTATAAAAAGGACATACGATACCACAAACTAATTATTTATTTTGAGTAGAATGTTCATCGACAATGTTTGTGTAATAATTTTGAAAATAACTCAATAAATTGAGGAAAATTTGTATTCTTTCTCATAGAACTCACATGAGAAAGATGAATGTCTAGCAGAGATGGATGAGAGTATTGGTTCCACACAACATCAACTGTGTGGCGATCCTTCTAGGAATGGTGGTCAAAATAATTTGCTTTATCATCAAAGGCAAAGCTTTCTTCTTTAGGTGGAAAAATCCATTGATTTGTCAAAATCATTGGTTGGATACCTATTCAATTAAGTACGAATCTCTGCACATTCTTCTGCACATTTTTTAAGTTCATACATTCAACTAAAAAACTTCCTTATGACAAAGAATCCTTTACAAATGTATTCTACATTGAAACCTTTTACTACATTCCTTCTGTAGGCATAAAGGAACTTCCGATGAAGGAGTCAATTTAAAGAGGACCAAGAATAAATAAATGTATGACAGGAGGTAGATATATCAAGAAGTCAATTTAAACTAATAATTGGAATTCAGTATCCTCTGGGATTAAACCCCCAAGTGGGGAAAAAACATATTTATATTAAAGTGTATCTACTTATTTAAAGAAGAATTATTATGAAATATCTCATTAACCTAAATACATAAGTTGTTTCAGTTTCACTTGGAATATTTTTTCTAATTTCTTTGACATTGCTGACGGGTTTTATGAAAGTTATATTTAGTATCTGACTATTACTAGAGTTTAAATGAATACAGATAGATTCAAGAATTTCCATAGTTTCTCTTTATGTACATATATGTATGTACTTCTAGCATACGGATAAAGTATGTATTTTTGTTTTTTTTCCTGAGGCAAAACATTTTTCTAGCATATTTCGAACTACTGTTGCAAACTATTCGCATTCATTGATTATCATACCAAGGAACCCCATTGCTTTTCTTTCTAAAAAATGTTTCGGTCAATTGGATCTTCAACAAATGAACAGGCAATTGGGGTTCATCTGCCCTACTAAATTTAGTCTTGCACGCCTACCTTTTGACCAGGTCAGTGTCATTTTACGATTCGTATAGTTCTTTTGCTCTCTACCTGAACCGTAAACGGAAATAGTATTATAAATCGAACGTAAAAATGTTCCCTCATAGATTGCCATCTGATTTTGACAAAATCCATGTTTGTACACCATACAGCAAAATAGCCTCCTCAATAGTTCTTTTCTACAAAACCTTGCTTAGAGTTTATTTAAGACCTAAGGCGACAGAAACGTCAATCGACAAGTATTATTCTACATAGAATTCTGTTATCGTTGTCAGAATTGATGGGAAAGCCTAAGCAGATGATCTCTTTGAGTCTGTTCACACGGGATTGACGGACTGGATGTTTTTGACATTCGCATGTTCAGATTGTTAGTTCTGTCCAGGATATGACATAAAACGGCCGATCGTCAAGTAAAGTGGCAGTTCGACGAGTGACTTAAGTCTCAAATTAAATACAATTTTGTATGCGATGATCAGGTAAGTTTCCTTCTACAATTGGTACATGTAAAGCAGTTTTGATTCTATGGATTGACACTTGTGTGGCTTTGTTCAGCTTTATGTCTAGCTGTATGTCTATTTCAATTTCGTTCCATAACTAGTGATTGCAATCTTTACTTGTTTAAGGTCAAAGCCTTTACCTTTTTATAAAAATTTCACACTCTTTCTTTCCGTAACTTCTGCATCTCTTCTCATTTCAAGGTTCTAATGCAGAAAAACTAGAACTAAACTTTCATATTTCCCAGTGCTGTACTATATGCAAAACTATGGACTGGACTGTCATCGAAATATTCAACCGATTAAATAGTTAGACCAGGCGCTTTCACTAATCTTTTCACAAATCACAGAACTGAATCTCTCAAATAAAGTTTTCAAAGTATTTTTAGAAAAGATTTACCACCAATCCACCCGATACATATATCTTGAGAAGCCCAGCACAAAATAACTTTCTCTGTTCCCCTTCGAGTGGCTTTCATATAAAGAGTCTTAGGTTTCTGATTTTCAATATTAGGTCTGTTCGAGTACTTTCTGCGCCAAATTCGTAGATTGAGAGTAAAATTCACTCAGAGCGACGTAAAGTCAGAAGAAAGTAAACGAACGCAAGGCAATTTTTTTAACGTCAAACGCTCTTGTATACAACTACACCAACAACAAAAAAAATTGTATTGGTATCTGACAGATTTTGACAGATTTCATAAATCAGTGCAAAGAAATTTCCTTCACTGAAATTCGTTGCATGGAGAAATTTATTACTCTCTCGTGAGCGGTCTCTTCTACGAAAAACTACGAATCTTTTGCATACTCGAACAGGATTTGGTGACTTCGTAGATTTTCGTGAAAATTCGTTGTTTTGGGAGAGTACGCGAACAGACCTATTCTTGCAGAAAATTCCATTCTCATACACATGAGAAGTTAATGTCCTTTTTGGAGGTCTGCACAAAATCCCCTACTCTAAGGTACTCTTTGAGACTCGAGGAACCCCAATGTCGGAGTAAAGTAAGTGTATTTCAACAAAAACACACTTACCCTCGTCGCCAACTCACTCCCCAAAGATATACCCTCATCGGGAATCGAATAAATATCCAAATAGAGCCCCAAACCGTCTATAGATAGTTTCATCCACATTGGGGTGAAATAGCAACCCCAGGTGGAACGTCAGTCAGCTCTTTAGCATTCAACACTTGAGTCGGATAAATTAAATTTTGTATAAGAAATGTCTGAAGAATCATCATAGATTTTTTTTTTTATTAGTTTCCGAAGTGCAACTATCTCACGTATAGGCTAAAGCGTGCCAAGAATTATATTTATATTTCCCTGCTTTTATACCTAGTATCGAACGTGAACAAACGCATTCGATAGATGCCAGTGTACTCGATAACCATGAGAAAATACATAAACTATGAATGTCCCTTTTAGCACATAGACATCCATATACCTATGGAGAATCAGCCCTCTTTAGTTTTACTATGTTAGTTCCACTTCCATGCCTCGGAAAAGCCCATTCACGAACGTTAACTGTGTCAAGAGCGAGGAAATAACTTCAAGGTGCATTCGTGAATGCAATTCAATTTGATATCCTATTTATGTAACAGCAAACTACTGGCGTTGAAATCAAAAGTGTTGTTTTAATTAATCATTCGATTTGTTATCCCTTGCCGGCGAAAGGGTTATTCCATTTCAATAATTTGTTCGTACATTAATGCATCAACATATTGGGATGAAAAGCTATACAATATCCATTCTTAATAACTGGCCAACGGATGGGTTAGCCTGGAGTTCTATAAAATCAATACAATTGTAGATTGATGAAATCTGCTGAACCTTTAGATTGATTGATGGTTTCTTATTGAAAGAGTGACCACTTGCGTGCAGGGATAGGGTAAAGGGTTTGGTTAGCCAATTCTAAGGACTCACAACGCCGTGAGTGCACTCATTGGGTACTGAAAACGATACCCATTTTTGGCTCAGCGGCTACACAAGCCAAAACAATACACAAGTATTCAATGCATCCTTAAGGGCATCATCAGACCTTAATTCTTTCGAAATGAGGAAGGAGACACCGACTCAATGGTCAATGGTCTCAAGTATAGAGCGATATTAACCGACTTTCTGTGGCCAGAGCTTAACAACATCGATATATCCGAGCTGTAATTCCAATAAGACGCGACCGTTCATCAATTGACGCCGTGATCATGCGTCTTTGCACCACTCGATTATTTTCTCTGGGGCTACGTCAAGTCCTTAGGCTATGCTAACAAGCGAACTGTATCTGTCACTCTGTATATATATTCATTCATGCTATGGTCTATCCAGAACAAAGTTCCTGAAAGAAGCTATTTAACACTTTTTTGGTACAATAGCCAGGTGACACAAATGGCTTACAATTCCTCAGGACGTTAATAAAACTTTCTTTGGATTTTTTACAAAATCTGTACATACCCACTTTTTGTTAAGTTTGATTAAAACCTCGAGTTCGAACTTAATATTTGCCCTAAGTTTCATCCACCTTTCGCAGATCCTCTCTAATTCCTTACGTTCGTAGCCGAAATCCTTTTTAGTGCGATCTCAACAGACCAAAAAGACTGAAAAGCTTCAATACAAAGCAACAGGAACATGTAGCTGACAGCGTAGAACTTCTAAATCGATCGATCCCTTGAAAGACAAATAGGTATCTTTACAGGGAACGACATCTCTTCGTATTGAACCAAAGAATAATAAGGATCTTGCTATCAGCCTAGTCAACAACCTAATACTGACCGTTTCCGTAAACCTCGAGGAAAGAAAGAACGATCATGATGGAATGTTAATCTCACACTCTTACGAACTAAAACCGATTTCTTTTCAGTTTAACTCTTGGGAGACGATTGATTGTGATCCTCGCAAATATCCTTTCAAAAAATACGGAAGAGTCCTTGGAAGCCTTTCAACACCCAAGAACCAGATGCATTCAAATAGCTGGTGGAGTGATTTTCTAAAAGCTTGAATAGCGAATTATCTTCAAATATATTTCTATGTACATATATTTCGAAACAGTAGTAGACCCTGAAACCCCAGACACATCTGCGGTAATAATTGAAAGGCAAAAATCTAATTTTACATAACTAACTGATTGCTTACAACTCCAAACAAACAAATGTATCTTGTCTGCATCGAACCAAGCTAAAGGTCAAGTTGAAGCTAGTTTCGACATTTATAGACTTTTACAAGGTGCTGTCCAAAATAAATAGAACTTTTTAAAAAATAGGTATTTCTAGTATTTCATTTCAATATACTTGTACTGACATCCTGAAGGACATCCCTGGACAGAATAAAATCAATCGGTTTTCCCGAAAATATAATTTGGTGTCCTGTTTATTTTGGAATGCTCCTTGTATAATATTTTCAAAAAGATTTGACTCCAAATTCATGACTTTTCAAAAATAGGAATGCATTTTTAACAATTCACAGTGCGCAAACTTGCCTACATTTCGAGGACTTGCCTCTAAGTTGTGCATATGACCGAAGATCTACTGCATCTGTTATGCTTTGAAAAACACTTCAATCACTTGATTCAAGACTAAGGCCAGTCCTTTAAGGTATTCCCGAAATAAGTCAAAACTCCCCGGGCTACATTTTTGGAAAAACTATCCGCTTTGACTGAGAATAGTGGAGCATAACCACTGGATGAACCTGAACATTTTGGTACAGAATAACAGGCTTGTCTTAAAATCATTTTTACTAAAGTCTAAATCGTTCTTTAGATGGCGCTACAATCGGTGGTGGAGATGGACCTGGTCTTAAACGTTACAATGTTCTTTTTGATACAATTCTGGCTATGTTTTCAAATATTCAAGTTTCTAGAGTCTAAAATGCTAATCTGTCGTCTAAATCCGTGGAGATAAATCTTTCTTTACTTAAGTCTGGTCCAGCTAGATCGTTAAGATCTTCGAAGAAGTAATCGCGTAGGGGTTTCCTTCTCAAAACTGACAGTCCAGAGCAGGTACCAAGTTCGGATATATGTACGGCCGTACATTTTTTTGTGGATTTACGTTCCATTGGTTTGAAACTTAAGGATAAGTACTTGCTGTCTGTCAGGAGCCTATATCTATGTCCTGAGTTCATTCAAAGAGAAAATACTTTGCATTCTGTCCCCTTTGCAAGGAGGGCCAATGGAGGAGGAGACTCTATAAGTTGTGCCAGGATTCGTCAACTCTTGGCTGACTATGTTAAAGTTTTGTGTAAGTCTTATAAATTTAACAGATGAATTAACAAAGGCTTGACATGTTTCCTACATACACACACGATTCCTTAAACGAACACAATAGACAATAGACAAGTCAATTAAAAGAGAACACTGTTGGCTCGTCTTTATCATTGTTTTTACTCAACTTTATAAAACGACGTCCCTTTTCTCCTATCTACAACTATGCACAAGTAAGTCTATCGATTTAATTTCGCGTACAAAATGTATTTAAGTACAAACTACGCCAGTTTGTCTCGCCTGGCATAAGGGCAACCAAAGGAAAATTCATAGACAAACTAAAAACATTAAAGGACTCCACACAATAGTAGTGGTGGTGGTGGCCATGACCATCATCCACTTAAAAAGCAAAAGCAAATTATCTGAACCTCTAAGTGTCCCCGAGGAACTGTATTTAAACGAGATACGCCATCATCAGGGAATGATAACACAGTGATAACTATTAAAACACGGGAAAAGGAGCCCCATAACACGCGGACCGGACGCAATTAACAGAGGGTTGACGATACCATTTCCATGAAATTCATTAAGTAAGGATAAAAGGAGTTCTCCACTCCTTTGGTTCCGCAGTCAAATAGGCAATCAAGGGGCTTGATTTATTTATTCATGAATTAGTTGGCCACCGATTGGCTTAGAAAATAATCCTCCACAAGGTCGACTGCGAAAAGTGACACTTTGCTTGAACTCTAAGCCCATCCTCCTCCCCCCCAACCAAACACGAACACGAGCACGAGTATTGTCAGGAGCAATTACCTGTTCAATTAAGGACACCACCGAACGTTAATTCAATTTGAATTTATACATATATGTACATATGTAGTAAGTATTATTTTTTTTTTATGAATATTATTCCAGCAAGACTTGTGTTTTGTATATGATGTATCGAAACCATTCACCACACTCGATGCGTATTAATATTTAACAAACAAGGTACATATCAGAAGAAGAAAACCAAAGAATGTCACTATCCAAAAAGATGTTACATAACGTGTTTAAGTCAAAATCACGCACAGAAAGAAAGCACATTTCTCCAAAACTTATTTATACATACACCACCGTTGTAGACCGTGTATGCACCTACGAATATCTTCCTTCAAATTCATACGTAGTATATAAACATTTAGATGTACAATTAAACCACAAAAAATACGAAAAATACGAAAAATATCGGAAAAAAAAAATGGATCTCCTTTTTGTTTAACCTTTATTATTACATAAGTCGGATTAATTACCTTCTCTCAGCACTGTGTGCGATTGGTATAAATAACCAATGTTATAAATAATTGCGCGCATTTATTATTACACACGGACACAGTGAATTACCACACAGAGCACTTAATGTACAATACCCTACTGTGATTAACAAATCCGTCGAGTGATTAGAGCAATTTCCTTTTTTCTTTTTCTTTTTTTCTTGTCAGACATCACAATGTCTGCTGGAATTTTAAAAACCGAATCAAAAGCATAATAATCACATCACGCATTCCTGTGTTCACGAAACGCCAGATACAAGATACTTCTTCTTCTTCTGCTTCTCTTCATTCCCATTCGAGAGTATGTACATTTGAATGGTAGAAAGATTTGAATTTGATTTTTTTTTTTTTTTATTTTATTTAATTCACTGCGAGGAGATACATTTTTTAAATGAGAGAAATATTATTGAGTTTTCTTGGAAAAATAGAAAGAAGAACAGAGGACAGGTGATGATGACCCAGACTTGGGCAGAGACTTATTACCGCACATTACGATTTGTTATTTGGCACTGAACTTATCAGCCAGTTATACACTAACTGTCCGTAGGATGTCAGATTCGTCCAGTGAATCTCTCTATCTAGTATCTGTGGCGGAGAAAAGCTCATCCATCGATGGTAGTCGTTGTCGTCGTAGTCGTCGTAGTCGTCGTTGTCGTCGTTGTTGCCGCCGCCGCCGCTGCCGCCGCCGGAAGTGAGAGCTGAAAGAGCTGAACCGTTCATACTGAATAATTCATTCAGGAATGCGCATGCTAGGAGAGTATCTCATCACCACAGTCATGAAACAGGGAGTGGAGGAAGAGACCATGCACTATAATGTACACACAATACCAACACGCGTGTATTGTGCACTTTGACTTGTAAATCTGATTCAAAGGCTGTTCGTTAGACGCAGGTGAATGTTAAGTTCAAAGAAAATGAAAAGGAACAAGAGAGCGCTCAACTGTATATAATTAGGAAATTCGCTTTATCACTATGAGTGCCTATCTAAGGGTGACATCCTTTCCCATCGTAAAAGCTCTTCGCGCCACCGGATGGAGGTGTCTGTATACTTTTCGAGTAATTTGTCGTCGTTTTCGTTTTGAAAGTTTACGTAGACATAAGTAAAAGATTTTATGGCTCGGTGAGTTATTGGGTATGTTCAATCAAATTGACAGAACGGGGAGAATACATATATACAACTGGCTGTCAGGGCACCTCTTGCCAGAGAATTGGAGTTCAGGTGTTGAATTACAAAAGGATGTCATTTCGGTTTTTTTCGCTTTTAGTTCATAATGCATACAATCTTGTCAAGGATTTCTGCACAAGCTTTCAAGTCATTTGGAGAAAAGTTTTATCTGAATATGGATTGAAAAGTGGAATAAGAAGAAGTGAGATCTAAACATAATATAACTCATGCTAGGGATAACATAAGCCAATGTTATTCGATTTTAATGATATATCGAGGTAAGAAACACGAGAGGCCTAAGAATAGGGACAATGTAGCCTGCCATTGTCCATTGAGAATATGAGCAATACCATGAAGCTAAGCGGAGTTTGATCCCGGGTCCTTTTTTGTTATTTTTATTCCAAAATTTATACATTTCACTTTCCAAATCTCTGTTCTGTTACTTGCAGAGCACTCTGAGAAAAAGTTTTAACTGAACTTAATGGTAGAGAAGGGATAAAATTCCGAAAATTAATTTTAGCCTTATTTCGATACAAAATTTGAAATAATACCAAACGGGAATGATTTCCACAATATGTAGCATGAAAATAGTCCCAAACTCCGTAAAGGTGTCCATTTGAGAGTAAAAGTCTGTGACCGGCTCTCGAGAGGAAACACGCAAGTAGACACAGTGTTCCAAGTAGCTTGCAGAGAGTTGACAAGAGTTGACTTACCTATCTCGACTTTTGAGTGGACATATGTATGTTTGCATATTCTGATCACTATCGGAGATTAGCTCACAGATCTACAAAACAGTCCGTATTTTGAAAGTAGCTGTCGAGAGTTAACACAATAAAGCATGGCCATCGGAGGAAGCAAAAACAAAGAACGAGTTTGCAAATATCTTTGAATTGTTGAGCATCATCAGTTTGAAGAATTGGAAATAAACTCTCAAAATTTTACCAGAGAACACGAGACATTAAAATATTAGTCTGTCAACCAACTCTCAAGAGTTTACTAGCGAAAGTATTTTCAGAGGTACCTGCACCTTGGAGAAATAATGCCAACAAAATTTTGCACCGATTCGCTCCGCTTCTCTGCTGAATAATTCTCAATTCCTAGACTGGACGGGTGACGTCAAATATGACCAAAAATGAAGGGATAAGACTAAATTCTACTAAAGCTTATCGAGCTCTTAGGACCTAAAGGTTCCTATAGACGAAGTACATGCGCATACTATCAAAACTGGAAACAAACTATTCAAACAGCTATCAGCCTACTGGCTACCATCTACTAGCTTGAATCTAGTTAAATTGAAAGTGGAGAATGAAGCTTGGAAATCTAGTAGACTCGAAAGCAACATTTTTCGCCACTGGCGTGTCAAAGAAGAAAACTCTTAAATTACCTTTTAAACGCTCTAAGCTGTTTACGCTTAAAGGAAAGCGTTATCTCGAAACAAGGATAACAAATCTTTGGAGCCAGCAACAAAAATAGCAGGAAGCCTAGAAAAGCAATAATTTAAACAAAAAGCATCTTCAGATAGTTAGTACACTAATTCCAGTCTAAGCTCCACCTTGTTGTTCATTTGAGTTCGACTCGAGAACTTTTACATTTCTTACTCAGATCAATCAACTGATGCGCAGTTTTGGATTATGTTGTGGTACAGCTGATATTACATTCTTCTTCAAACTCCATGAACCCAAATAGGACCGAATATTTAACTTTTTCTCAAAGTGAACAAGGATATCTCTACTCGTCTCAGTAGTGTCCATACTAACTAAGTTGTTTGGAATAGGACTTAACCCTTTTAGGGCAAAGAAAAAGCGGTTGACAGCTGAGTTGTTATTGCAAGAGTTAAGAGGTCATCGACAGATCTCCATTGTTATTCTTCACTTGATTTCTTGAGATTTCACCAGGATCTGCAAAGTGTGAAAATTTGATTGCTTGTAAGCTGTTCTGGCCTAAAATAGTACTGATAGAGACCAAACAGGTTGTTGCCTGTAAGACAGTCCACAGTATGACACATAAGATCTTGTAAGCAATGGTTACCTCTAAAATTGATCCAGCAGTTAACAGGATTTGCCCTTCTTGTGATCCGGGTAATATGTGTAAGGAAATCAGGAAATATGTGCATATAGGGCACCCTACTCTATAGCAGATTCAATTATTTATTATTGGATTCTAAGCCAGGCATAGTTGGAAGTTAACCTGCAAGTTTCTTGATTAAGTCTAGATACTCAGATCACTAGTGCATCCATTGTGAGCCCCTTGTCGTGGGTTAACTGAAAAACAAATATAGAGATTGATTATTAGCTTTGGGTAGCTACATGACATCCTTGAACCACCCTGAGGTTTCTTATCACTTTCAGGATGGATGATGGTGGCTTTCCTGACAGATCGCGCAGGTTTTCAAGGATCGCTTTTCTAGTTCTGCATAGACTTGGGCATTCATTAAGAAAGTGATAGGTGGACTCTACTGCATCCGTGTTGCCACAGCTCCGGCAGAGGTCATCAGTTTTGATTAAGACTACGTTTTTTTTTTTTAAAGTTAAACATACTACTTTCGTTGGTCAAGTCAACTGAAAAAGTTCAATTCAAACAACTTCAATAAATGAATACTATTTCCAGAAGCATTATTTGGTTCTCCATCATACTGGCAACCATCCTAATAGCTGCTACTTAAACCAGTTGGAGACTCTAAAATTTGGTCATTTCCGACATTATTTTTGTATAAAAACGGGTCCCTGGGTCAGGACCTTGGAGTTTGACTATTTTGTAGATGCTAGCCCAAGAATTAAGGTCCGCTTGTTCGCAGATCGTACAAAGCAATGTCCAACGTATCTCCAACTCTATTTCTCTGTCTCCATCTCTGCCAAACTTGTCCAATTTTGGAAAATGCAATAAAGAAAGCGGTCCTGTAGAATTATGGTCACTAAAGAGTAAACGCAGCATTTGGTCTGTTATACAAAAATGTACGAAAATTCAGCAAATCCTGTTCGAGTTAGGAAAAGCTTCATAGTTTTTCGAAGAAGAGAGCGCTTAGGAGAGAGCGAATTTTAGCGCAGAAAATTTCTTTGCACTAATTTATGAAATCTATCAGCTACCTGTACGAAATTCTTTGTTGTTTGTGTATTTGTAGGTCTGTTCGCGTACTTTCTGCACCAAAATTCGTACATTTTGAAATTTCTAGGGTAAAATCACAAAAAAAGTAAACGAACGCGAAAGTAAACGAAATTTTCCCACTTTTTAGACGGGGAAGTATCTAAAATGACGAATAGTAAGTACCCTTAAAGGATAAAGCATTGACAATGTAGTCAAATATTTTGTTATTTCAATTTGAATATCATTAAAGAAAATACTAAATGAATTGTTTTAAATTCAATAAGACCCACCAGCACCATAATGTCCATTGTTCATTAAAGAAACTTAATTTTCATTGATTTTTACACCGATATTTCCTCCAGGAAAGATATAAAAAGAATTCTTTAAGGAAAAAATAAAAGAGATGCAGAGGATAGTGTCTGCTTTGTTGGATCAAAGGTTGTGGGTTCGTTATCGATCGGGTATAACACGTATATACACTCGCTGCGCATTAAAAGATACTAATCCATGCTACATGTGTACAACTAATGTATTTAGTTGCAACGTAAATATGATTTATATAAATATGTTACTGCATGACGATATACCCTTACCCGACTATATACGAAGTTTGTAAGCCATTGTGTGTACAGCAAAGAATTAAGTTATCTAGTTCTGCGACACGAAGCCAAAACTATTATCTGAATAACATGGCTAAAACAAGAGTACACGTATGTAGAGCGATAAGACCTCGTTGACGATAAAGATATCGGATGTAAACGGATTGGAAGATTAGTTCAAAGGTCGCACTAATACCAGAGGAATTCAACTTCTTAAAAAAAGATTAAAATGCTCTTTCTAAAGTTTCTTTATAGAATTTAGAATAGGAATCCAGTATTTTTTTTGTTTGGGGTCCTAGCACATACGGTCTAATCACCTATGATTGGTGGAATACTATCCGGCCCAGGAGATTCGTGAAAATTTTGCGATTGTGAAAAGTTTGGCTGAAAGGTCCTCAACTGCAATCAGCAGACACCTTACGACAAATCAATGAGCAATAACCGCAAAGTAATGGTTCAGATCGACGCACGTGTGCCCCTTGAGTCGATCGCAGTGTGATCCAATTGTTTGGTGATCGGCTAAACAGGAAACCTACATGTACTCTTGCGAATATCAAACTACATATGGATCAGGCAATACTTTCTGACAATATTGTCAAAGACACCCTATCTTCCTAAGTTCAGACTTAAGTAGCCCAGAACAACTTTGACTTTATAGCTATCTTTCGTAAGATCGTCTTTTCTCCTGTAGGGATAGGTTAACGCGAATCAGACGAATCTATCCTTCAATGGAATTGTTTTGAGGTGCTTCGTCACATGTTGGAAACCCAAAATTGTTTGCTTGGTCTGTTTTCAAAACAAATACGTTGTAGATGTCGCTGTTTTTCATTGTATGCTACAGCGAACTTTGTCGTTGGCCGATTAGGAGCTCCTCTGCCTATATCTATAAATATGTGGAAGTAGCGTAAATAAAGCACCCATCAGTCTACGGACGCCATCGTTGATTCTTCTTCCTAAGAGCATAAGAGGTTGACATCTAAAATTCACATTACTGCCAAGCCTATAAGTCCCACAAAGTGGTTCCATGGTGTATGCGAACTGAAGCCAACCCAGCGGTGCTTGCCAAACCAGTCAGTTCCACTTGTTGTTGCTCATCGTTCTTTCACTATCAGAAAATTATCTCCAGGGATTCACGGGATATTGATTTTGTTCACAAAATAAAGTCTAACTTATGATTTGATCATCTTCATCGAAAGATAGAAATACTGGCCATCGCGTAAAGACGCGTAAGTGCACCATACTTGAAGGAGACGGTCCTCTTTCGTAAAAAAAACCCAAGTAACACCTATTACGTTTATTAACATTATCACGGATCTCACTTACGTATGATAAAGCCTCCAAGCAAGACCCAGTGGAGACTTTAGATGTTGCTCTCTAGGATATCATGCTTCGGGCCGCATTGACTAATAAACACATATACATTACGTTCCATGGGACTGAAGGCTTAAAGCGATCTCGATCCTTTGTCAAATTGGTTGAGATCCCTCTCAAAGAAAGGCAGAAGAGTTTGAGCTAATTCTTTGTCCAACTAGAAGGATTTTAGAAGGATTTGGTCTGAGTACATTCCCTCAATTTGTGTTTTGTTATATCAATTACTTAATTCATTTTTTCTTTTTTTCGATTGACTGCTATTACACAAAGACGGGTGATCTATTATCTCACATGCGATCGAAAGTGTTGAAGAGGTGCATTACTTTAGGAAACACTTACTCTGCCCCAATAAGGCGAACGAAAATGTAAAGAAGTTGGTCGCATACCCAGCAGTGGTATCCTCTATGTTGATAGTTGACTGCTGACGAACACAATCATCAGATTTGGACTCTGTTACCATCAGCGTGATCATCATGATTGCTGTTGTACATATGATAGCTATTTAGTTGTTACATACTTTCTTTTTACTGAAACCTAACAAAGAGCAATCATCAACTTTGACTATCAAAAGTTCCAGGTCTCGCCTCACTAACAATCTTTAGAGTGATTTCGACTTGACTGTTGGTGAAACAACAAAGAAACAGAAACCTATTTTTCATAAGAGTTCGATACTAGTCTTTGGAATGTGGATTAAGTCCAAAAAACCAAAATCAGTCGACTACACTGGCTCGGCCACATCAATGCTCCAGCAAAGATAAATCTTCGAATCACAACTCCCAGGTTCGAGACGACAAGGAAGACCGAACCTCCAAGCTAACGCGGGTGCAAAAGCGCTTGGTCTGGACAACTGGCAGCAGCGTCCCCAGGATCGAAGGCAATGGAAGGCTGCCGTGTCTCAGGCAGAGACTCTCCACGGGTCGGGAGCCCTTTTAGCAAGTAAATAAGTAGTCATTGGAAATAAAAACCATTTAGGAAATAGAAAATAAAGAGCCATTCTCAACAAAAGGTTCCAAAGAGAATGTCAACTCCTGCTGTCCTTAAATAGCAACAGCGAGAATCCCATTATATGAATCAACGAAATCATTACTCTTTGATTTGATGCCTGCTCTACCGGCACTTTATTGAGCTTAATACAAGCTATACTTAAACAATCTAAACTTAGAATGTGGGATAGTGGTTAAACGGAATTGGAGCGACGATGAACGATATTCCGAAGGATGGCTCTGCTACAGTGAAAGTCAAAGGAGCTATCCATATTGTTAGCCAAACGAAGCATTCTAGGGAGAGTTGCATTATAACCACAATTGGTGCTGTGAGTTCTGAGTCGGAAAAGGGGAGTAGACCTAAGGCACCGGGAGTTGGTATTAAATGAGACCGATGCAAGTAGCGCTGGGGAATCGATGTGACCAGTTATTAAATGATGTAGGAATAGAAGGTCGGCATTTTCGCGGCCGTTTTCGAGAGACTGTAGATTGATCAGTTTCAGGCGTTCAGAGTATGGAGGCAAATTGTAACTATCAACCCAAGAAAGACCGCGGAGGGCGAAACGTATAAACCGGTGTTGGACAGCTTCAATACGTCGGATGTGGACAGCATAATGAGGGGACCAAACTTGGCTGGCATATTCGAGGATGGATCTGACGAGGGTGATGTAGAGTGATTTGATAACGTAGGGGTCTGGAAATTCCTTAGACCAAAGTTTCACAAAGCCAAGCGCAGAGTTGGCTCTACTTATAATGTTGTCAATATGCGAACGGAAGTTAAGCTCCCTATCGCAGATGACACCTAAGTCGCGCAACGATGAGACTGAAGGGACAGGTTCGTTGCACAGAAAGTAATTCCTATGGTGTGGTGGAAGGCGTTTACGGGAGTACGTCATGTATTGACATTTGCTGGTATTATGTTCGAGATGAATGCTCTTGATGTGCAGTGTCTTAAAATGAACCATAAGGACCATCTCTGTGCAGTGGAGAAGCTTTCAAACGATGAACTGATACCACTTCGCTGTAACTTCTTCGATGAGCTGAAAGATCTACTTATGTACACTTTAGAGTTTGAAAAAAAAGCGTATACCCATTTTTAATACAGACTAATGTATTTTAGTTCATTTTTTTCATAATGGATTACAATGGAACATAAATTACTTCAATATATGCAATCTAACACATGTAAATTGATTTTACCGAGAATGTTATAAATAATATTTATTAATCTATAGTTTTAAACTTTTAACAAACAAAAAATATAAAGAAAAACATTTGATAATGTAAACATAACTAAACTTTGAAACTTTGGACGCCAAATTTGAGTAAATTACAAAATATTGTTACTATAGTGAAGCTTGTAAATGTTTTATTTGTATAATTTTGATACTAAAACCGAGCAGCTCCTAGAACGAAATTAAACAGACACTCGTGTGACATACATTTAGTATTTATTTTTAGTACTCTATGCAAGTCAAGGACGTATTAAATTATAGTTAAAATTTCAGTTTATGTAGTTATCGTAAAGAATATTGTTTTGTGTGCCCGCCCGTAGGGGCCTCTAAATATAATGAAATTTGATTTACTTTAGTATCGGTTGCTGCTGAATTGCGAGTTAACAGCCGAGTTCATAGCCGATGTCGTGGCTTGTTGAACGTTTTGGTTGCGCATGAATTCGGTCGCAAATTCAGCTTGTGCTTTGGCCATGCTGGCACCGCTACTTCTGTAGATTGTATGTATCTGTGGGGGAGGGAGAAATAGACATGCATTTAGGAGAAAACGATAGGATAGGTCTGTGATGTACTTACTTTGGTAATCATTAAGACGTTAGCAGCCGCTGTGATAGCAAAACAGAATGCAACCACCAGCAGTAAGAGACCGCAGATTATGCCCTCGGCACTTGAATCGAATTGACTAATGGCAACGATAAAGCCACAATATCCAGTGCCGGGAACACCGATTGCTTGGAATACTGTCAGCATCGTTTGGAAAAAGTAAACAAAAAAGAAAACCATAAAGTTGAAACTCGAGTCATTCTTGAAAGCCTTATACGCTGGACGGAACCTAGAATAGATACGATAGGTGTTAGTTTAGAGGAATTATGATAAATGTTCATCTTATACATACCAGCATATGTAGGATGCAGGGGTAAACAGAAATGCGTAAAAAATTGAAAGACCAAAATTCGTAAACTGCCCACTGTGCAAGAGTATAATGAGGCCACCAATGATATTCACTACCATCGTTAGAGTGTAAACTATATATATTTTCGATTATTAGAAGAAGGAATTGTTCTTTTTATTTAAGTAAGAGATACATACACATCCATGCGTAGTACAAATGTTTCACCAGTCGCTGAAACTCTGATGGTATTTCTAGATTAAAGTCCTGGTAGAAGCATGGCTTAATGCAGAAGTTATCAGGTAGAGGAGGCCAGTTGTTTAGCTGTGGCACATTTGCGCCCTTTAGCTGTTGTTCACGCCTATCTAGTTCAGCTGCTTTTCGGTCCAATTCTTCTTGACGACGCTGCAGATGGAAAGAAAGAAATTAATTTTTATTTATTCAGCTTCCAACCAATAGTTTCATAAATCTCTTAGGACTATGGACTGTAAGCCAACTTAGAGTGCTTCAATTGAGTTTTCAACGTGTGGCTGGAAGAGAGAATGCTACATGCAGAGGTGCTCTGTACAATAAAATGAAGTCAACGACAAAAGTCGCAGTTGAAAATAGTAAAGCACCAGCATCACCAAATTTAGTGTATCAGCAGTTGAGGAGGATCTTCGAGAAAATCTAAACAAGGCTTATCCTAGAAAAGGAATCGGATCAACCAGAGCTCCTAAGAATCTGTCCCTTCTGGTGGTTTTATGTGAACAAAGAGGGAAGCAACTTTCCATCACGAACAAGTCCACCCTCAGAGTAGGACATTGACAAACATCTCTACAAACGACCTCAACTAAACAAATTGTTCCCTAAAATTTCTCTCAGTGTACATATCTAACTTCAGTTCGAAGTACAAAATGATTGCATGATTGCAGATGACGATGCATATTAAGGAATATGACTCATTCATGCTGGAAATAAAAAAAACCAAACAAAGTCATGTATTTATTACCAGTAGCCTCGAATAGTTCGGCATTTGTTTGTGTTTACAAACAAGTTTGATACACATACGTATGTACAGTCGATTGTGTATACAGATTGACATGATTAAGTTATGAAGAATCGAATGCTGTGTTTGTGCTATCAAATTAGTTTACGAAAACAGACTCTGGATAGAAACGTTGCCGTGAATGTACAATGAATGGATGTTCCTTGAAGTTAAAGATGAACTCAGAGCAGTGTCCAGTTTGTAAAGGTGTGTACTTCCCATTACTGTTCCCAGTTCAAGCCCCATAAGGGTGTAATTCAATCACTTGCCTCGTAAGAACCGGAACAGTCTTCATTACATCCGTAGTAATATATGTGTCAGTAAGATAAACTAACGATAGTTAGACCTGCCAGCATCCCGTATATACCAGCAATTCGGTCTTCCATTCCGAACATGAGGCTGCGATTGCGTGTACTTAATGGGATCGAAGCAATGCAGTAAGATCAGCGTCCTGTATGCCATCAACTGGGCCATTTTAGTTTGTTTTCCATGATTCTCAGAGTGTCACTGTAGACATGTTGGATCAGGGACTGATTAGTGGTTTGTAGAAAGGCATCCAGTATGCACAAAACAAATTGCAAAATCCAATAGGAAATTTCGGCGAACACTCTTCCTCAAATGCCTTAATAATATTGTTCATTCACTGGTCAAACACCAGAAGAAATTCTCAGTAAACAATGTAGAAGAACACAGTGAGCAACACCGTTGAGGTGGTTTTTCGGTTTTGGTTGTTATCTTGTTTGCATGGCATAAACCCAAACCTTATCACCTGTCTGCAGCAACTCTTTTACGATGCTCCGTTTGAAAAAAGTTCAGCTCTTTTGAAACAACCCCTGCTGCGATGCGTCTCATGCATAAAACACCGTGAACTGATTCGTGAGAGATGGATAGTTCTTGTGAAAACTCTCTCAAACTATAGAGACAATTTTCAAGCACCATTAACCACTAACTCGATGTTTGCTTCAGTAACTGCCGTTGCAGGCAAGTTTTCAACTACTTCACGGTCCTCTTTCAACGCTTTATACCAAATCTACTTGTTCTCCATAGTACAGAGTACCGCTAGGCTTTCTCCAACATTTGGAAGTCTTCTGAACAAGCAATTGTATCCGCAAAACAACTTTTTATTCAATATTTTGTTCCATTGTGAAGAAAGCTAAGAAACCATTAACGCAGGTGTACTTTTCCTTTGGATTTTCGACCACCTACTCACGTCAAACCTTAAAAAAGCGTCCTCTAACCACTCTACTATCTAGGAATCGCGATTAAAGTAATTTGAGTTCGGACATCTATGAGAAGACCCACAAATGTGATGTAGTTCGCCTTCTGAAGTTCCTCTGTTTCCACGTTAGGAAGCCCTTAATCTGTCAATCGCTGTTTCTTTGGGATAGGAAGAGTTTGAGGGAGTTGTAGAGGCTTATCCCAAAGACTCTATATAATACCTTGATCATTTCCGGCCTGCTTTATGGCGCTGAAGCGTGAACACTATCTAAAGCGGATGAAGATATCCGCAGTCGCTTTGAGAGAACGATTCTTCGGACAATTTTCGGACGCATTTGCGTTGACTGGCTTTGGAGGAGGAGATTCAATGACGAACTATACAAACTGTATAGCGACTGCGCATTAGTCGCTTGAGATGGCTACGACATGTAGAGCGAAGGGACACCATTGCTCCGGGCATCAGAGTCTTCAAATCAAACCCGAAAGAACAAAGCTGTAGAAAAAGACTTCGTCTTAGGTGACCCCCACAAGAAGAAGGAGACCTCAATCGAATTAAATGGACCTGGCTAACTGGAGAGCCCTAAGTAAGTAAGTAAGTCTGAACCTAGTTTGTGAGTTCCAGTAAGAGACTGGTACTGGTACTGGAAGAGTACTTAGCAACTAACTCTATTAAACGCTTCATCTTTACTCCTCGACTATGCACTGAAAGTAAATGAATTTCGTTCTCAACATGTCAGTACGAAACTAAGGAATATATTCTAAAGGCAACTCAGCGTTCTATGCGATTTCTTGTAAGCTTTGCGAAAGAGCGACAAGCATAGACTAAGCTATGAATATCATAAACGGAAGCAGGGATTCGGATAAGCCTTACAAGTTTAAACACAGAACTCTCAAAAGATGTTCTCGCTCTTCCACGTGTAACGGCATCACATGTTGGCTGATTAGTCAATTCGCAATCGTACAGCACCGGTGTCTGTGTCGGCTTTTCGAATGACCTTCAGTCGCTCAAATGTTTCAGCTTCTCAGTAAGCAAGCATAGCTCGGTGTAAACAAAATACATTTGGAGGTGAAGGCGGCAGTAAAAACAACCAACATTCTCAGTATACTAGTCTAAGGGCTTTGTTCACGATTAAGGCGCATATTTTTTCCACCTATTGGAGGCGGATGAATGTGGGTAAGGCAAACGCAAGCACCACAGCGAGAATAAGTGGGTCACAAATGCCGCCTTATGGCTTCTTCTCCGGTTACCTACGGCAAAAGCCTCAGCGGGTGTATACACACGAAAAGAGACTCCCTGTCGCTTAACTTTGAAATATAGATGGAGCATGACTTACCAGAAAACAAATACTCTCCGAATGGATAGAAGAAAAAACGCAGAACTCATTTCAGAGCTCCACAGCAGTGACGTAAACAATTGAAAGTTACATATACGTATGTATACGCAAACATGGAATAGAACATTCTAAAATCTCGCCACATTTGTGCAGTGCAAACTGCCTGGTTTCCCCACCATATTGTAGGCACCCAACCGAACCAGAAAGTGTGCCCGCAACCCAATCAAATTAAAATACTCTCTTCCAGCAAAACTGATTCAATCAAACCTAATCAATCGCTCAAAATTGAATATGTTTTCTTAAAAAACAACAACAAAATAATTGATGAATCATATTCGTGGAGATTCAATTTACCTGTAGCTCCTCTGTGGTTATCTGCACACTCGCACTTGCGGCCGCTCTACTACTGCTGTTGGCCCCTCCAACTGGGGGCATATTCTGGGACGATGGCTGTACAACAGCTGCATTGTTCGCCGAATTAATCTGCAATTGTGGCTTAGACTGCTCCTGTTCGAATGGATTGTAGTCCTCCAATGAACTCTGAATGTTGGGTGTGTGTCTAGTTATTTGCTGAATGGATGGGTCCTGGGATTGTTTTGAAATTGAAAGTGAGTCATGGCCACTCATTGTTTAGCAGCTTTAATTGCAGCTGGAGTGATAACGAAATCTGCGAAATAAACTTACCTCGAAGGGATTATCAACCAATGGCTCTCCGAATGGGTTGTCATTAAAACCAGACATGTTTTTTTATATTTCACACGTAGTGGGTGGCTGGGTTACTTGAGATCTATTTGGAGTTTTTTGCGCTGCGATAGGGCTTGCGTTTGTCCGGATGAGATGTGGGGGAAGTTGGGAATCTTTATCAGAAAAAATATAATATATTCTTGAGAACTACACCACTGGTGCACCACCGAGAAATCGACAATTTTTTTTTTCTTTTTTTTTTGTTAAGAAATTCGAAGTTTGAGTACTGTGACAGATATGAGCTACGAATTTATATTAAGAGTGGTGCCAAACAGTTGGATTGGTTTAACGAAAGTTGTTCGAAATTGCATGACATGGATGCCAATTTGTGGTTCTGATTGGAAGTGTTTCATATTTGTACTCGAATTACTTGGTATTTTGTTTGAAGGATGGTGTAGGACCATGGACACATACCTCAGTGTATATTCTGTAAAAAAAGAACACATTAAAATATGCTAGAAGGTTTTCGAAGTTCTGATTCTACGTTTTTACTTCAAAAAAGGCACATCCGACAACAGAAATCGGAAGATCTGAAATGATCGGTTTGCAGTATGAGGACCGACTAACAAATCCCTAATACTACGTATCCCGGGGAACACGTGATTAATAGGAAGCTTTACCGCGTTATGGAGACTCCTATCCTATCGTATTCGATATTTACAAGCACGTCGAACTTCACGATCTGCAACCGAATCTACCCAAAAGAATAGAAAGAGCTGACAGTCATTGTTTTCGTCTTCGAAACCGAAAAGTTGGGAAAAACTGAGTTATGTTGAGAGAAGGCGGAAGCTAAGAGCCTGTTTAGACGTCTTTTGTTGAATCGTTGTGTGGGGCTTTTGTGGATAAGAAGAATGACGGATACAGAGAGCGGATAACCATCTTATTAACCAACCCACGACACAACCGATTGAACAGAACGCCTCTAATCAGACTCTAGAGCAGTGGAAATGGTCGCACTTTAACCGTAGCTACACCAAGCCCGCATCTGATATTCGCAATTTTAGTTAGGTGACCAGTAATTACGTAAGCTTACGTGCTGTCCCGACCGACCCGTTTCACCTGAGCACCGCCCATATCGAGGTTTGGATCTAATTGAGAGCAATAACACCATGTGCTCCAGTTTTTCGGACACGGTCCGAATCTCAAATCAGGATTACTTTTTCAGTCTTTGTATGCCCAGACAGTTCTACTGATGAAAGCGCACCAATTGTGGACAAAAATCAGATCTAAATGCAAATAAACGTGACGCTGATGCAAGCCTTGAGTTTCTAGTGACGAAATTCTACCCACTATTGCGCATATAAATCTTTCTTGAAAGGCAACTCGTGAACTGTTGTTCACGAGGTAAAAGAAAGTGCACTTCTCATCCTGATTTTTGTCGTCGACCATTCAAAACCCTTATTGAAAGGAGAAGTATGCAACTTTAATCGCTTATCTGGAGATCCTCTAATGTGATAGAGGAAGTCAGCTAGCTGTATTAATCAGAAAATGGCTTCATATTTCACTATCCATTCATTGACGTCAAACCAGGCAAAAATGTATTTATGAAGCGAAATAACTCCATTTTTCTATGAAATATTGATATCCACCACAAAACCTACATATTTATCTAGAATTCGTTTAAAATTTCGTTTCTTTAGAAGAACATAATGTGAAATAAATGTCACGACCAAAATAAGAATAAAATTTCGTTGATTTTCTTATTTTTCACAGGTTCCACGCCGAGTTTTCTTAGTTTTACACTTAGAAACGTCAACATTTTATATTAAGAAGAGACCTCAGTCTCAAGAATTTTAATTTTCAAAATCATTTGACTTTAAATTGAATATTTAATAAAATTTTGTCAACTTTTTTTAAGAAAGTATTTAAAAAAAGCGCTACCTGGCTAGTGCTCGAGCTAGCTACCCACAATGTAACCGCACCACAAGAATGACAAGCGCGCAAAGCATATGTTTGTCGCCTGAATTTGAAATGTCTTCAGTTCCTTTTAATTTGGTGTTCTACGGGGCAAGACCTACAAAATGAAGGTGTGTTAAATATTTTACAAGTTTTAAAGAATAAAATAACGTTGCTATCGTAAATATTTTAAAAAATAACTCTGAAAACTCTCAGCTATTCGAATAACCCAAATTTGTGATATTTTCCCCACTGATGGCTGATATTTTCTCAGATTACATTTGTGCTGTGAACTGTGAGTGAAACTTTGCCTTTTTTCTTTTGCAGCTTAACATTTCCTACCCGGCTACGGGTTGCCAAAAACTTTTCGAAGTTGTCGATGAGCATAAATTGCGTATTTTCTATGAAAAGCGTATGGGAACGCAGGTTGAAGCCGACGTTCTCGGCGAAGAATGGGTTGGATACATCCTCCGTATCACTGGAGGCAATGATAAACAAGGTTTCCCCATGAAGCAAGGTGTCCTCACCCACGGTATGTTTTGAGAGATTGTTTCATATATGGATGCAGTGGAGCTAAGTTGTGTTTATTTGTTTTGCAGGCCGTGTCCGTTTGTTGTTGAAGAAGGGACATTCCTGCTATCGTCCACGTCGTACCGGTGAACGTAAGAGGAAGTCGGTCCGTGGCTGCATTGTTGATGCCAATATGTCTGTGTTGGCCTTGGTTATTGTGCGCAAGGGTGAGAAGGAAATTCCCGGATTGACCGATACCACTGTACCACGACGATTGGGACCAAAGCGAGCAAGCAAAATCCGCAAATTGTACAATCTGACCAAGGAGGATGATGTACGTCGCTTTGTGGTGCGTCGTCCATTGCCAGCCAAGGACAACAAGAAGGCTACATCGAAGGCTCCCAAAATCCAACGTTTGGTTACGCCAGTAGTTCTACAAAGGAAACGCAGACGTTTAGCATTGAAAAAGAAGCGTCAAACTGCTTCCAAGGAAGCCGCCGCTGATTATGCCAAGTTGTTGGCCCAGAGGAAGAAGGAGACCAAGGTCAAGAGGGAGGAAGCCAAGAGGAGGCGCTCGGCTTCCATCAGGGAATCCAAGAGCTCCATTTCAAGCGAGAAGAAGTAGTGCGATGGACTTTTTACCATTTGATTTGAATAAACTAAGTTAAACAAATTTGGTAAATCTGATTTTTTGCATTTCGCGTCTGGGTGAACCGGCTTGGCTTGGAGAGGATCCAGGCGATGTGCTATTGGTTGATGGTTTCCATTGGTTTGTTAGGTGGACAGTCGACTGCGCATACTTTAAATCCGTGAAGCCGGAGAGGAGAGTCGGAATTTTACTAACAGCTTGGTGGCATGGGGTGTGCATTCTTGTACGAATACCGGGGCCGAGCTTCTCAACCATTCGGGTTTCTTGTAATATTTTTCCTTCACATGAATAGAAGAGGGCTTCTCTTCAATGCTGTGCAGGTGTTGTCAACGCTTGCAAGATGTAGGACGGCGGGAAGGACTGATTTCGTCGATGAGAAACGATATTCAAACTTTCTGCTCAAGATTGCGACGCAATCGCCACTAAGTCACGTTGCTAGCGCACGAACAGGAGGCAAGTGGGCGCACATATGGGCAATGTACATGTCCCGAGTTGCTTATGAATGCTTCTTGGATAGCTAGACGTTGGCAGGGACGTTTTTAAAGTGTATTTCTCCTGTAAAAGTGTTTCAAAGTTCCCGGGATTCAGATCTATGCCTGTACGCGGGAGTGTAGGGGAAGACATTGAGGAAAAGGGGTCTAGTTGATGGATGGCAAACAGTCGTGGGTCAATTTCTTAAACAATCATCACTGCATTAGGTTAATCGAGGCATTAGTTAACTAAAAAGGGAATCTGCAAGGAAAGGGTCGACGCTTCCTGTTTCAGGGGCTCTTTCATGTACGAAAGTTCGCCAAGGAAGTGAAAAGGCACTGAACTCATTGGTTTAAATGGAAATGACAGGATGAGACCACTTTCTTAAGTCAGGGCGGGTTGACTGTGGCCTTATTTGTGGGATCTGTGCCATTGAAACTGCTCCTCTTCTGCTGTTTTACGTAACACGGAGATGATCAAGGTCTTGTGTAGAATTTCTAGAATCTAAAGGTACAGCGATTTGTAAGGAAATTCACATTCGTAACGAAGACATCACGTTGAAGTGCATAAATCCTTTTTGGGATCAAAGGTTTCACTGAAGTCATTACCGGCCTTGATTCTGGACAGACGAACTAGTTTGGGGAGGAGCTCGAAACAAGACGTGACTGTTGTCTTAGGCACTCTTAGTTTGATTCACCTCCCGAATTTTGTCATGAAAATGTTCCAGTCAACGTGAACCTTATTTATTTTGAATTTGGCGCCATTCCTAGTTTTGTTATCACCGGAAACAGTTCAAAGTGATAACCATAAACGATAGCACCAGCCACTTCCTAAAGCTGATGCACACTATGCTGGGTATTTAGTAATCCGGTGGACTCACTGCTCACTTATTTATCAGGACTTGCTCGTGTAATATTTAGTTACCAGTGGACGCAGTGGCTTAAGTGGAGAACTAAGTTCCAGATTCAATTCCTAGACAATACGGCCACACCTCTCGCGAACGTCTGACAAGCATCTGAGGGTACAACTTTCATGAAAAAGGACAAATTACCTTCGAATACAGCATTAAACCGTAGGCCCGCTCCATTCGTGTAAAGAATATAACACGCACAACAAGAATGGTTGTGAGAAGCTAGGCCTCGTCTTTTAGCAGAGAGAATCAGTCGGTATTTACCTCCATACGTTTGGTAAAGATGTCTAAAAGATGTCTACTATCAGCCCAAAAAAGGAAAAAATAAGCACTTTACGTACATACACTTTACTACATAATCTAAATCAAGTATTTTCTTTATCTTTGCTTAAAAATATAAGATTTGGTTGTTTTAGAAAAATACCGACATTCAGCCCTCGTTTCGCCACAAACAAATACTCGCTGAACACAACTTTTCTGACTTTCGATGAATTCTCACCAATTATCGATAAATCGAAAATGGCGTACATGCAAAATATCTAACGACGTCTCTTTCCGCCCATTGACGTCTTGAGGTAATGTTGTGAATCCAAAAGCTAAATAGTTTTCCAGAAATTTACCATCCATCCTTGCACCTTTTTCAATAATATTCACGTGAAACCAAACAAAATACGTTTAAGCATTTCATCAGTTTCTAATTGAATTCTTTTTTTTTTCCAAATTTCAGCACAATGGCTGTTCGCTACGAACTCTGCATCGGTCTCAACCGGGGACACAAAACAACCAAAATAAAGAATGTTAAATACACCGGCGACAAGAAAGTCAAGGGTCTCCGTGGCTCCCGCCTAAAGAACGTAAGTTTGTTCATTTAATTAGTGAAATTCTGTGGAAAATTAGTTCCAATGATGATCCATAAACCATTCACAGACAACCATAACAGTTTTTATCGCTAGGTGGCGATTCTCCAATATTCTTTTGGGGAATTTAAGCCTTTTGATAAAACTATGGATAGTGGTTATATACTGGCACTGAGAAAATTGAATTCACTTCATGAATAGGGCTCCCTTTGAAGGAAAGCGTTTGCTAATGGTTTTTGTTGTTGTTTTGCAGATTCAAACCCGTCACACCAGATTCATGAGGGATCTCGTTCGGGAGGTTGTTGGTCATGCCCCCTATGAGAAGAGAACCATGGAATTGTTGAAGGTGTCGAAGGATAAGCGTGCTTTGAAGTTCCTAAAGCGACGATTGGGAACACACATTCGCGCCAAGAGGAAGCGTGAAGAACTATCCAACATCCTCACTCAATTGAGGAAGACCCAAGCTCATGCTAAGTAAATTTTTTTAAAAGAAAATCTAAACGTTAAAATAAAAAAAGATTAAAACAAGTGTTGGTGTTTATATGGAAGCTACGTCGGGATTTGTGCTTGAAGTGATTGAACAAGTTTCTAGTTCTAGGCACTAGTTGCTCGAAAGGTCCACCTTTGAATCAAAGGCAAGGATGTTTGAAGTATCAGTTGGATTCCGAATTACAAAAGCAACTGATGAGTTGGTTTATATTGTGGATTGGCCTACAAGTTGAAGAAATCAGCCAAGGTCCAGCCCGGACTGTAACTTCAATGTCTCAGGCGAAAACAAGGTTTTTGTTTTCATTGAGGTAAAAAAAAAAACTTTTCCCGGGCTTTATCTACTTTGGTGGTGCTATAGCTCGGCGTGTCCATGTCGCTGTATAGTTCGTCATTGAATTTCCTCCTCCAAAGCTCGTCAACGAAAACGGAAGCGAAAATTTTACGAAGAATCTTTCTCTCGAAGCGACTGACGATATCTCCACCTGTTTTAGATAGAGTCCACGCTTCAGCGCCATAAAGCAGCACTGGGATGATCAAGGTATTGTGTGGAGTTCTTTGGGATAGGGCTCTACTACTCAATTGCCTTTGCAGCCCAAAGAAACAGCGATTGGCACGAGTTTTCTTCGTTTTTTTCTCTGATGGGCTATTGTTCTCAGAATTGATATAGAACCGAGGTAGATAAAGTCCCTTACTGCCTCAAGTGACGATTGTTACGTTCTGTCTGATTCGTCGATGTTCGTGTCCTTATTACTTTTAAGACGATAGTCGTCTAAACCATAACAACGAAGGCTGGTTTTGGGAGTTTACTCCATCGGCTGTGTTGTAGCAGTTGACTCGAAACGATAGAATTTTTGATGTTTCGTGAAGCAAAACTACTTGAAAACAATATTATCAGGCGATTGTCGTCGTACATGAAGAAGGCCAGGTCCTGGCACCTCAGCAACAAGTCAGCCTCATCATGATATCTGATCGGAGCAGAATTTTCCCTGATTCGTATGAAATCGGAGAGTCTCATGCGGTAGTATCAATTGGAAGACATTCTCAAAAAGTGGATACATGTACAGCATTGCACAACGGTTCGCTTGAACAAATAATCATCGCGAAGAAACTCTGAGGATTTAAAATTTACAATCTGCAATATCAATCAGCAAAACAGTGATGGAAACTTGTGGGGCAATAATACGTGGCTTTAAGGAGTACATAAAGGTAAGTAGTTCATTTATTTAAGAAAAGTAATTCAATTCAGATTCTGAATCCTGTTGCTCTGTCTTACATTGAGTGCTTTGCTCTAACACCGGATGTGCATAGTTGTAAAATACCCTATTTACTCCACGTCCGGGATGAGTAATTAAAGAACTAATTACTTGACTCGAAGTGGTAGGTTGCGGGCTATTCCTGGAATCGAAGGAATTAGATGAATCCAGATATGAGTCAGAATCGAAATGCTGAGAAGTTTTCGGTGTGGTTGTACATTGAGGAACTATTTGAACAGCGTTCCTGTCTAAGTTCCCTAGAACTCCTTCAAATATTATTTCATTTATAAATTTTTCAGCATACAATTGTTGACTTGGATTCATAACTCTCAGCTTTGATGCCCAAACATCAGCCATCTTCTTAAAACTGTCTGACTGCTTTTGCAAC
Organism: Xylota segnis; assembly: GCA_963583995.1. Taxonomy (NCBI): domain Eukaryota; kingdom Metazoa; phylum Arthropoda; class Insecta; order Diptera; family Syrphidae; genus Xylota; species Xylota segnis. The sequence continues at coordinate 41,793,163 of OY757237.1, forward strand.
CGCTGGGTAGCCAAAGCAATCAATTGATCTATTGGATCGTTGTTTTTCTTTATTTTTTTCCTGATTGGTTCTCCTTCGTCCTGTAAAGAAGCATATGTTTATTATTTCAGATGCAATTAAAACTTTATGTTAAATGTATGTGTATGTTACAGATCCCTCAAACGCAAGATCAGTGGAAACAAATAGCAGAAGGATTCAATGATCGTTGGAGCTGTCGATGGGAAACACGTCGCCATTAAAAAACCACCACATTCTGGATCTTACTACGATAACTAAAAAAAGTTTTTTAGTGTAGTATTAATGGCAGTAGTGGATTCAAATTACGAATTTATCGTTGCTGATGTTGGTGTCAATGGCAGAATATCTGATGGAGGTGTATTCCATCATACGTCTTTTGAAAAGGCTTTTCAGGAAAACTCGATTAATATACCTGCACCGGATAAATTGCCATCAAGCGAAAACAAAGCGCCTTACGTATTTCTTGGCGATGATGCTTTTCAATTAACTGAACATTTTTTGAAGCCTTTCGCGCAAACTGGACTTGGAGATAAAGAAAGAATTTTTAACTATCGGCTAAGTCGAGCTCGCCGCATCGTTGAAAATGCGTTTGGTATCTTAACTTCACGATTTGGTATATTGCAGCGGACAATTCAACTATCACCCGAGAAAACACAGAAAGTTGTTTTAGCTTGCTGTTACCTTCACAATTTTCTCAGACAGAAAACTGCGCCAAGCGGTTCTATCGACACAGAGGATTTGTAAACCGGAATAGTAATAGAAGGATCGTGGAGGCGGAGTAATAATTTGTTGACATGTTTACAAAACTCTTCAAACATTGCGAAACATGTACGCCAAGTATATTGCGAATATTTTAATAATGAGGGCCAAGTTTTATGGTAAAACATGGTCACTAATTTTGCCTTATATATGTATAAAAATTTACTTGGTTCTGTTCTTCTTGAATTGTACTGCGAGATGAACATGGATATTCGCTGTCTTTAATGAATCTAATTTCATTAAAATACCAAAGAGTTGGTTCGTTGAAATTATCAACACCGGATCCACCTTTGTTTGAATCATTTAAACGTTTAAGCTCTCGCCGAAAATTCGTTCTTAATGTATTTATTTTCCTGGTGACATCCGCTTTTTGTGCATCAGGATACTTTTCTTTATATTTTTCCAATAACACTTCGTATTGCTGGATTTTTTTGTTTCGGTCGGTATAGTCTTTTCTTTTCACATCCCATAAACACGGTAATGACCGATAGGTCTCAATGAATTCCGATACGAATGCTCGGTCTTCATCGTCCTTTAATTTCCCGCTGGACATGCTTTCTCTTCCGCGACACAAAACACAATGAAGGAATTACGTCAATCCAACCCTTAAGCGGTCCTTACACGGTCATTCGATTGACATCATGCATTGATCCAATCCAACCATTACACACATCAATCAGCATGACGTTCATCATGCAAAATCAAACTTTTCGTCAATCAGACTTCACCAAATGTGTGTGACTCATACAGATACATTTTCACCAACACATGTTAGTGATTGATGTCAATCGAATGACCGTGTAAGGACCGTTTACGTCGGGGCGTCGATACGATGTGCAAGATTGATTTTCGGTTCGAATACTATGAATATCATTCAAAAATGCAGATAGTGCACATACAAAACCAGGAATACTTGACAGGAGGAATACTCCAGGCCGAACGATGCTGGAATTAGTGAACAAATCAATAGCAACAGGAGAGTTCCCAGACATATGGAAGGTTGCGATGAAAAAGTCTCAAACAGGAAAAAAGTGAGGAGTTTCGGTCTATAAACCGACTGAAAGGAGTAGAAAAATCCTTGAAGAGGGGATTAAAAAACATTTAATGGAATACCAGGGGCTTTATAATACTTTACCCAGTCAGGTTTTAAAAAAAAATCCTCATATGAGGAAGGCAACCATAGATGAAACGAGTGAAAAGATAAAGGTAGTAAGGAAAATGTACTGCCACTGGTTATTGTTTTTAAAGGGTATTGACAGGCAAACCCTACTACGCAAAAATTAATATGCGGCTTTTCGCGTGATTTTAAGTGATACACCCACCAGTGAAATGGCGGCAAGCAGTTGAGTGTTTACAAAAGCGTTTTATTCATGTTTAAACAGTCGGTCTCGAGGATCAAGTGGGTTCTAGGTTCAATCCCTAGACAACGCCCAAAATATCCCTCCTCTCTTGAACGTCTGACAAACTTCCGAGAGTACAAGTGTCATGAGAAAGCTTCTCAAATAACAAGTTGCCTTGGGATACGTCATTAAGCATCGTTGCGAGAAGCTAGGCCCTGGGTTTACAAGGACCTGTCGCACCCAATATTAGTTTTTTTTTTCTCGTCGCTCGCAGTCACTTAAAGTCGCTTGTAGTCTCAATTCCCTTTTCGTCACATCATGAACACTTTCACACGTTCCCATGCAATTGTTCGCTAGCAGCGAATCGCATCGCAAAATCGCATCACCGTGAACACAGCCTTAAATGGGAAATACACGAAAAGTCGTACCGACTTGTGTTGTACCGACTTGTATTGTACCGACATCGGACCAATAAGTGTAAACATACGACACAATCAGCATACAACCAGACTACTTTTTCAGACCATGCGACCCTACAACATCGGCACAACCAATGCAATTGGTGGATACACATGGTAAAATAGGCGCATACAACACCAAATCTGTCCAACCCTTGGTACAACACCTGAATCGTGTATTTCCTACTTAAGACTGGTCCTGCAACCAAGTCCATAGGGAGAGAGATTATTCCAAAATGGACACCATCCAGAGGCAGTTAGAGTACCAAAGAAGCTACCGCTTTAAGAAACGAGTCCCCATACCAGAAATAGAGTCTTTACTTCTTCTGGTCGTCGGAACCACAAAGCCCGCCGAACAGTAACGAATTGAAGACAGCAAGTGCTTCAACAAACAGAACCACTGCCGCTGATAATTCCTAGCTCGCAACGAACATACCTATTCGCAAATAGTTTCATGGTTCAGCTCACAGATTGACATGTAGTCAAACAATTTTTCCTCGCGCGACGTAAAGAAATGATCGTATCATGCCTAAAATCGCGCCGAAAGCTAAAAAGAAAATGAACCTCAAGGTAGTGACCCGGGTTAGGCCGTCCGAAAAGTTTATTCGAAAAAAGAATAAAATCATAGAAACACCTGTAAGCACAATGAAACAATATTAATGAATTTTTATTTATAAAATACTTGTCCTGTAGCCAGCGTGCAATTGCTGCTGGAGAGGCTGCTCGGCCAACTTCAGCACGGCATTGGAGCTCGATAAACACTTGCAGAAACACTTGGGAGAAGATGTCCTCAAAGGTAAATCATGCCACATGCCACCGGCGCTCACTAAAATAATCGAATTTCGTTCACATTTAGCTCAATACACTTGCCAATGGGGCTCTTGCGCGTTTACAAGTGATTGCATCAGGGAACTACGTCGACATGTCCACTACCACGGGTACCATACGTACTTGTTGAAGATTGGCCGCATAGAGTGCCAGAAAGCTGATATTCCCGTGTGTGCGCAAAGTAAGACGAATAGGCTGCTGTTGCCGGACTTAAAGCGCGACTATGAGTGTTTGTGGGTGAATTGTAAGCGTTCCTTTGTGTCGATTGTCGAATTTCAAGACCACATAGCACGACACTCAGCCTTTGAGTATGACATGCTGAAGACACCTGAGGAGAACCTACCCAAAGCCAGGTGTAACTGGCGGTTTTGTAAGAAAATATTTAATAACAAGTATCGCTTGCTGGAGCACACGCGAATGCACTCGAACCAGAAGCTATTTGGATGTTTTCATTGTGGGGAACTGTTTCGGACGAAGACAACCTTGTTTGATCATTGTCGACGACAGGAAGTCAACAACAGTAAGTTTTCATTATCCTCTTGGCGCGCCTTCTATTCATTAGGTTTTTTTTTTCGTTTTTAGCACACAAGTATCAGTGCGGTCAGTGTTTTAAGTTTTACGCCACCGAGAAACTTTTGCGTAATCACGTCGTGGTGCATGTCAACTGTTTCAAGTGCTCCATGTGTGACATGACCTGCAACTCATCCAACTCCCTTGCGACACACATCCGCTATCGCCACTTGAAAGAACGCCCGATCAGTTGCCCCGAGTGCAGCTACAAATGTGTAACCAAGGGCGATCTGAATAGACACAAGCGACACGTCCACAGCAAAATAATGCAGAGCTGTGCTGAGACGGGTTGTAATTATACCGTAAAGACTTATAGCTCCCTTCGAAGGGTAAGTCCTTTAAAGCCTTTCCCGACAAAGTTGATGTGAATACGTGTTCTTTCAGCATTACCTTGAAGTCCATGCCAACAGCCCTTTCATTTATCTTTGCCACTGCTGTGACAAGATGTTCAAATACGGGAAGCTGCTGTCCAAGCATTTAATCGCGAAACATAACTTTCAATTGCCCTCTGGTCACAAGCGGTTTACATACCGCATCGACGAAAATGGTTTCTATAGCCTCGAGACCACGCGCATAGAAAGTCTGGAGGTAACCAGGCAGATACTTTCTCCCGTTCAGTTTGAAATGTCCGAATTGACGCAGGACAGTAATTACGAGATTGTTTCCATACCGCATGCAGACACCCTATTCAAGTGCTCAGATGACGAGACAGAACCTGCTAAGAAAGTAGTAATCACACTCGATGGAGAAGACTGACGCTGCTGTTCAAATGGTTACAAATCGAAATGTATTATAGGCTGCCTGTAAAGCCACTGTATATAATAACCTTCACAGATATAACTCTTAGTTTAGATTGACTCGTAACATTTATGTTAAGTATGAATATATGTATGTACAACAAATGTATCTGTGTTGTTTGGGCTTGAATCCAATGTAAACATAAATTTAATCTAATAAATGAAGAGGACTCTTGGAGTAGGAAGATGCTATAAAGTGTACCACAAGGACGATATTGGCCAACTAAAGCAAGGGGATAGACTTAAATTTTCTCCAGATGGTCCTACCAAATCCATCATATGCTTGTTGAAGCCAGTGCCGCATGAAGATGTGCACTCTCTTATGGGGTAAATGAGAGCAAAGGGTCTTGTAGCAGCATAGCAGCAGGGGTAAGAGTACTGTAGTTCTTGAGTACTTAGCCACAGCAGCCAAAGCTTCACTTACAATCGAAGAGATATTGATACGAAGACACTGAGACCCTTGACAATAGGAAATAGTTGTGAACTTCTATTACGAAACTTGATTTCGAGCTCTGAAGGCGTGAATAGAGCCAACAGAATCAGAAACTGTTCCAAGTACTCGAAGGAGTACTGCCTTGCTTAGAAGGTTCTTCGAGTGAGACCTAAAGGCGACATACTAGAATTCTTCAAAAACACTTCTGTCTGAGACACGGCAGCCTTCCCATTACCTTTGATCCCGGGAAACCAGCTCATTCATAAAATACGCCTTATTTCTTGTCGGAGATAAGCTTGATTTTGGATTCGTCGAAAACACAAAAAAATAGCGAAATGGTTCACAGTGAGATACCAACTATCTTCTCGTTAGACTAGCCCATGTAATACTCTCCTTAACTGTGTTTTCCGCTGTACTTAAAACCGTACAAAACGAATCCTTTTTTACAAATTCACAGATCGTTTGGAGCAGGTGGGGCTACAGCCATAGATCTGTAAAAGTTCATTCGGACTAACAAAATCGCTTTCCATTTGAATACTTGACTTCACTTTTAAATTTTCTTCTTCCTCCAACTGCCGATCCATAGGTCATAGAAACGTAAATAAGTAGTTAGTTCAGGAACCCGATTTGAGGGGAGAATGTAAGACTGTTAGGCTCGAAATTTTTAAGGCGTTTCGAGTGAATATTACGTCAAGTTTTGCGTTGATAGGTCTCTTTTCCACCTTTTAGACTGTTCACTTCAAATTATTAGACAGTTGCTGGTATACCCGAAGGCTCCGTTGTACCTCCGAAACTTTTTCTTCTATTTTTATGGCTAGAAAGTAAAACAACCATCCTTCATGTATCCTTTAGCCACAAATCCCTGCCCAACGTAACTATTAAACGGTATCACTGTGCAGCTAAGCAAAATCAACTACATTGTCCGCTACTGTACAGATACATCATTGTGCCAGTTTCCCTTAAACTGTTCAAAGAAATATGCTTTCCTGCTCACTCCTTCAAATAATTGGGAATAAGAACATATACAGTGAGCGCCCTATATAGTGAACAACTGTTTAGTGAAATATCCAATGTGAAGACACAATATTTAATACAGGCTATTCCCAAGAGTGAATTGTAGATATTTTCGATGTACTGTAAGCAAAATCATTCACATTTTCGTAAAATGTGCTTCAAGGAGGGTGACTAAGTCCGGTTCACTATATCGAGCGTCTACTGTATAATCAAAAAGTGACAGGCGTCAGTATTTTTTTCTACATTTTGTTTATTATTTATTTCAAACTGAAACAAGCAAATGTATTTTTGCTTATATTTTGTTTACGCAACTGGCTTTATAACGATTTCCAATGGAGCAGTATATAATGGACATCTCCCATGTTGAACCCTGCAGAGTTTGTAATTCTTTGGAAGGTTCTCTGAATATTCTCACCGACCAGCTAGAAGATGAAGATGTGCCACTGCACGAAGCCCTGGAGTTCGTTACTTGCCTTAAAGTATAAAACAACAAGAATGCCTAAGCATCTAACTTTATGTAACCATTTCAGGTTGACACCGATGACGGTATGAGTCTGTCCTTATGCTCATCCTGCAGCGTCCGACTATTGGATGCATTTCGGTTCAAAAATCAAGCCTTGGACTCTTGCAACCATTTCAATGATCTTAGCGCGAACATTGGTTCTGTTAAAGAAGCTGGAATAGAAGAAAGTGGGATCGTATTGCAATTAGTTGAAACCCCCGAGCAGCCTACTGATTCCATTACAGAAGAAGAAATTACAGTCGATGAACCGCCCGCAGAAGAGAAAAAACCTGAAGTCGACATGAGCACAGACGCTGTGGCTTTTCTCATAGAACAATATGTTTTGAAAAACAACAAGAAAGCACAACCCGTAGCAGAGTCTATCGACAACGATTGGGTGTCGGAGAGTTTAAGACAGAATCCAAGATTGAAATACGGCAAGTACCAGTGCCAAATTTGCGATAAGAAGCTTCCTAAGAAGTCGAATCTTGTCGATCACCTGCGGCTTCATGCAAATGTGAAGAAGTTTGTTTGCTCATTCTGTGGCAAGAGCTTCGTACAGATAGCCAACTATCAGATGCACGTGAGAATCCATACGAAGGAGCGTCCTTTTCAATGTGCGCTATGCGGGAAGTCTTACAATCAATCGAGTACGCTTAAGGTTCACATGAGATCTCATACGCAGGAACGCAATTATGTGTGTCCAGTGTGTGACAAGACATTCACCAATTCATCAGATCTGTGTAAACACAAGAAAGTCCATTATCCTAGTCAGCAGCATAAGTGCGAGTATTGTGGAAAGTTTTTCGCTCAGAAGGTCAACATGAAAATTCACCAAAGGAAGTATCATTCCGATGTTAGTTAATGATTGAACGAGTGGTGTAAATAAATAAGAAAAAAAGAAGGAACATCAAGGAGTGTACTTTTTTTGGAATTAAGTTATCGATTTGCAAATGGTTACCAGATATTCTTCCTCCAATAATTGATTCAAAAATAGCGCTCCCCATTTATTAGCTGGGTGAGTTGGCCTCGAGAGACGAGGGTTAATTCTTCTACGCGGTTCGTCCAGGCTGGATTCAAAGACACTCCGTATAGCATACATATCGAACTATTCTTCATAGTTCATCCCTCTGAGCCATATAGAACCACTGGGATGATCAGCTTTTTGTGCAGCGTCTCTTTAGTTTGTTACTCTATTGCTTTCTCAGACCAAAAAAAACAGCCATTTCCAAGAGTTATTCTATGCTTGATCGCAGGGCTGCAGGTGTTTCAATTTTGCCGACATTGTGGCCGAATTTCGGGTGCTTTGTGTCCCTTCTTGTTGACACGATTTATATATTTTATTTTACCAGCAACAAAGCAAGCATCCAGCAGCGTTCCCCCGCACAACTGGATCAGTTAAGGAGAGACCGCAAAATCCGTCATGAATGCATACATGATTTGTATAAATGCTGTAGCAGGCTGCATAAAAATTGATAAAAAGGTGAGCAATATGGATTTGGAATTCCTGCGTTTTTACGTCATCTACTTTAGTGTGGAAGTTTGGTTGATAGTGGACTTTCCTGACCGAAAACTGCACTGATATGGAGCAAGTAGCCAGTAACTTGCACAATAACCAAGATAATATCCTCTAATTGATGTTGATGATGACATACTTCACCTAACCAAGTTTTGAAGATACACAAAAGCTGATGCTTGCCTCTTATCAAGCTAGCAAGCTGAGGAGTTAGGGTTTATTGGATTTCAGTTTGAATGTCGCTATCTTAACCATATCCATATCGGATGGACGGGAATGTTTGTTTATTTTGTCTGTCGAATGGAGTTTTGGTCGTCATGGCCGCCATACAGTCTGCAAAGGCAACCTATCCATTTGCTCTGCATAGTGGTTGTGGATCGGTCTAGTCGGCTGAAGTTAAAAGCTCTATTTACAGGTACAAGTTTTAGATACAGCACTCAGCAGTGTGTCCTTCCATTCGTTTGTATTCCTGGATGGTGTGCTACATATGTATATGTACTGTCATCTACAGGAACTCGTAACTACTTTCGATTTCAAGTCTTCGACGACTGAGCAGTACGGATTGATTGATGTAAAATATATTTTTATATAAATAGTAACAAGATTAAGAAAATTCAACATCTGCATCTGTGTACTCCTCCACGGGTTGGGCACCCTTTGAGTTATCGCATTCCATTACTTCAAGATCCCGACATGCAGCCGATAGCAATTCCCGCCTTACTTCTGGAGTGATCCTTGGGTGCGTGTGTTTACTAAGTAAATAAAGGAATAGATTAGCAAAATTCCAAACGCAATTGGGCACATCTTACTTTATTAGTCCCAGCAATGCATCTTTCTGTTCCGAGGATATATCGTTCTTGTAGCGCTGCACAAACGTAAGCAAGCTTTGATGCCACAGGACTGGCAGTTCTCCTTTGCCTTGTGAGAGTGATCGGACGAAATGAAAAACTGCAGCGTCTACAACGCGATAGGGTAGGGCGTATCTTTTCTCGAGGAATATTCTTATGAAAATCGAATTCGCACCGGTGTACTGCATTTCACATATTTTCAGCAGACATGCCGCAGAGTGTAGGACTGGAATTCCGTTTTTGGCAATCACACTGCCAAATATAATCGCTTCGCGTAGGGTGCAATCGCCGGATTCTAACAAAGGGAGAATTATGCCCTTCATGAATGCGGCTGGCTTGAAAAGTGCTCTTTTCAACGCGTTGTACAGGTGCATGTTTAGCTTTTTGTATTCGCAGAGATCATCTCGGACACGAGGTAGAAGAACTAAGTTATAGAAACGTTGTGCCATCGCCTGCGAGAGAACTGAACAAAATATCCTAAAAAAAGGAAACATGAAGGGGATAAGTCTTATGTGTGCAGAAATATTTATAAACAAAAGGCACCTCGTTCCTTGGAACATTCCAGCTGCGCTCCAGTTGTGGGGTTCAGTGATGAAAAGGATCTGCTCCCAGTTACGGAGTTTGGGTATTATTTTGAAGGCCTTGGGCACCTTTCCACTCTTGTAGCGCTTCATCACATCCCTTACGCCTTCGTACATTTCACGGACTCTGAAATGGCAAAATGGCTTTAGTTGAACGTTTTATTTAGTGTTTGGTGGTTTGCACCTAGGATCGATGTCTTCGATTTTAAGTGAACCCTGATCACTTAGTTTCGACTGAATGTCACCCTGTTTTTCTGCGATTTTCTGTTTAATAATTTCGGATAGATTCAAGGTACGCTTAGAGTTGGTGTTGTTCTGGAAACGTTCAAATGCCTCTGTATCGTCGTCATCGATTTGTAGCTCATCCATGAAATCGTCGGCTTCGACGTTTTTCGAATCATCGTCCTCGTTGAATTCCGGAAGGGTTGGGCCCAAGTTAAATCGTGTGGTCTTCCTTTTGACGCTGAGAGTATCAGGAAAGTTCTCCTCAGTCAAATCCAGTTGCTGTTGTTTTGCAGCTAAGAGAATCTTCTGACTAGTTCTGCTATCAACGACCTGAAATTTGTTGGAAAGTTATCCTGATAAGTGTTGGAACTGTTTGTCGTAGTAATGACATGGAAAATCGTATTGTAGGCAAACATTTAATTTCAACAATTTCTAACCGAGTTCTCTTCTGCGCGGAGCTTGAGTTTGTCCCTCTTATTTTTAGCCACCTTGCCCTGCATTTGCTTGTCCAGGGGAGGTTGTGTATTCTGCTTCGCCTTGTTTATTTTCTTTGCTTTTCCCATTTTTAAATGCGAGTTGGTGATGCAAACACACTATTTTTATGAAAACAAAATTAATTCGGCAGTCGTTTCGACAACCAACACGTGTTTTTGACTGCAACTGTCAAATAGAAGTGTCAAAATAAAAACAAAAATGCTGTGCGACTAGTAAGACTACACTTTATGCCAGAGACAGATGCACTTTTGTTTCGTTTATAAAGGGAGATAAACAGAGTCTTTATCAAGGGATGTGTTCATCAGCAACTATGTTTATGTTGGCAGACAAGCAGGCATAAGGGGTTTGCAATAAAAATCGTATAAAAGCTGGTAAAACTGCGTAAACTAAAATTTTATCTAATTTAGAACCTTTTAGGTCTTCACGGTTACTAATAATTGGGACAATAGGCTCCTTATGGTGTAAGTGAGGCTCACATATATGTAAATACTGCATCTTCGTAATTGTTGTGGGGTACTGCGGGACTATCTGGATGAGTAGTAATGAGATAGACTAAGCTTAACCAGAGAATTATCTATTTCTGTCGCAGACAGGGCAAAGGCTTTTAGCTGCGAGGTACTTCTTTATGGGAAGAGTCGGTGAGATAGGCAACAGCGATTACTTCCTTCGAAGTTTATTTGGTCTTTCCTTAATTACTGCAGGATCTATGGTACTAGCAGCTGACTGACAAGCACAGTGATTATCTTTTCCACAATGTTTCGAGAATGTTTTGTTTTCAGATTGTAGAATAGGTATGAAGTTCCGGTAACGAGCTTCCTTATGAAAACCGGTTTTATATAGTCATTCACAGGCAGATGGTATGGTCCCAATTCTTTCTATTCATGTTCTGTCAAAATATTGGACTTCAGATCCATCGGTGGATCCCAGGTGGATCTCTCGCTTTCGATGTGATCTGAAAGATGATATTCTGCTCATACGTGTTTATATGTATGTATATCCAGTACACCTCAGGTCTGATTTTAAGTCCTAAGAGTTGGTGAATGTCGTTCTATGTAGAAGGTACTTACTTGATAGCAGGGCCCTCATCACGTACGACGACAGTTGTCTGACAATATTGTTTTGATTCAGGTAGGCGATATTTTTAAAGACTATGGGTGGAACAAACTACAGATGACAGCGTTCGTTGCTAACGTTTGGACGATGATTGTTATGAAAGTTACGTGATGAGGCTACAGAATGAAAACATCTTTAGCGTAGCTCGTCACGTTGAAACCTTTTATAACGAATAGGTTTGCTTGTTCGCTTTTCTCCAAGTTTAGTGGAAATTGTCAAAAGACACTAGAAGCATCGGCAGATAATGAGCATAGTATGTGTCAGTTCCAGTTTTAAATACCACATACGACTCAAGACAATTGAAGGTCATAACTGCCAGTAACATATCAGGAAGTGCATGGAAGTAAAAATGAGACTTAGCTGGATGTAAAGGCAAAAAAGATTTCATTCAGTTTGTAGAGCTCGGGCTAATCTAAGTTGTCCCTGGCTGGGAAGTGGAATAGGATGAACGACTATCAAATCAAATGTCTAAATATCAATTCTTTGCTAAATCTCTTGGAGTGGAACAAGCTAGTTGAAAGTCTAGAACATGAGAATTCGAATCCTACATGCTTGACGTACAGCAGTCTTCCATCCTCATCGATCGTGTATTAGTTTGGTTTAATGCACCAAATATAGGAGAGGTATTTTTCCTTCTATTGTTTTCAATATCAGTTCTGTTTTTCAGTATAACGTCTAGCAGTCGAGATGGTCGAGATCCTACAGCAGAATTTACATTTCAGTGTTCTGCAGGGCATATGTCTTCTCTTTCGAGTACCAAATATCTTCAGGATTTGGTTAAGCTTTGGAGTAACGATTTTGACGTAAATCAAGCCGGTATCAGTTTAGGATTTGCTCCCATTAAACTCTACTTTCCTTTTGCCCAGTTTTTTGATGATTCTCGTATAGTACTGCGTGGAGGCATCCCATTCGTCGGTTGTTGTTTTCTTCTTAGAATTTTCCTCCTTCCTTGGATACCCTTGCTTTTCAAATGAAACCTTTTGTAAGGCACTTTTAGACTCTTACCTAGACTTTAAACCCACAACTTCTCCTAAACAAATGAATTATCATTCCAAGTACTCTTTTTTTTTAATAAAAATTAAAAATTTATTACGTTTATTGCAGCTTGCAAAATCTAAAATTGGAACTTTTATTTATAATATAAGGAATTAGGTAGACAACCACTTGAGTTTAAAAATGTTTAATAGTTTTTTTTGTGTTTTTTTTTGTTGTTTCAAATATTTGTTTTTAAAAAATGCATATTTTTTGTAATACATCATAATGGTTCAATGTAAATATTTATCTAATATCTAATATTTATAAGTATTGTTTATTTTCTCACTCAAACATTATTCTTAGTTTAATATTTTCTATTTTATTTAATGTGCAAATTAAATGCTATATTTGTTTTGCGCGCCTGAAATTCTATAAGGAATGTACATTGTTGCACAAAAATAAAATGCGTTTTTACATAAATGAATGCTGTTTTGCAAGCAAAAACTGTGTGTTAGCGATGGTCATTTTTAAAATGAAAAATATTCGTTTATGGAAGTCAATTCCAGTCTTATTTTGTTTACTATTTGACAGTAGATCGCTCGATCACATTAGAACCTTGTGAAAGCTTTGGCCAATGGAATACTTGAATATCGACTACATCCTGCGGACATTTGAACATAACTTTCTGATGACACCTTAAATGGAAACTCTACAATTATGAGTCTAAGACCGAATGGAGAAGCTCAGGTATCCGTCTCAAAATCAATAAGCCCAGTACAAGTGTCTACAGCTTCTGCAAAACATCGTTGAAGGGACCATTCAATCTATAGGTATGTTTGCCTCCCGAATCCGGGTTGATATTACTGCAGAATAAGGATCTCTAATTTTATAGCTATTATTGGCTGCATAACAGTCAGCAAAGTCCGTATATACAAGTCTGCTCCAAGGACTTCATAAGTCGGCTTTGCCACATTCAGTTTTCCAAAACTATTTACGGGAATCAGATGACGAGGTGTATATTGAATTGTGAGCACACAACTCTGTTCGATTCAATAGCAAAGGTATTCCTTAGATTCTTATTACGAAATATTTAGTAAAGCTGGGAAACAGAAAGCTAGATCTTAAGCAGTACTGGGTTGGTAATGTTGACTATGTGTATCACAGTTCAGCGAACGTGTTAGGCCTCATACTAATGATCCCTGTAGAAGCTATAGGGATTTAGATCTTATATACCTATCACAATTTTTGCCAAAGAAGACCTACTCCATCCAGAGAATCTTCGCTTCGACCACCAGAATGAACTGTTATGAGTCATAAGAATCCTTCGCTTACTGAAAACTTCAAGGAATAACATAGAAACTGAAGAATCCGTCAGGGAAAATTTCTGTCCAAAGGACATTCGAATTTATCTTTCTTGACAAAGATAGATGGAGACTGGATAGTTCCTACGACGAAATTTATACCAAGGACTCCAGTATACTATCCTTTGATAACCCCTTTAAGCTGGAAAGAAAAAGTAAAGCACGTTCAGTCCTAACTGACAAAAGCACTAGCCGTGAGCCTACATTAGATTTCCATCGATTCATACATCAATCCAGGCTTAGAAAGTTGGGATAGGAATAGGAACAATTCTGGAAACGAGCGTTAATGTAGAGAAATTTTGTAAAGGATTACAATACGACTAAGATGGACGCCTCCGTCCCATGCATTTTTCAGATAAGTTACATGTGTCGAGGTCGGCTTAGCTGGTGTCTTTCAGGTGAAACTGATTGCGAGGGTTTTCGTTTATGTTAACATATATCCAGTTCATCCTTCCAGGTAAGAGCAATGTCAATAACGATCTTCATATTGTTCCAGAAGACAAGCTTTAACGTGGAAAGAGGACTGTACTGTTCGAGGAAAGAAAATCAGTGACTTTATGTAGAGGTTCCTGGGTAATAACAAACCGTCTACCCAGTTATAACTGCAAAGGTAATAACGTCATAGAATCTTTAAGTAATTGTTTCTCTAAACAAAAATCCTTTTCCGACGACCTCAAACAAATTAGAGAAGTCATCCTTTTCCTAAACTTTACTCGTTGGTCTTTATATACATATCTCGTTTGTTTCTTAACATTCTCAAACAATAAGTTCTACCACTCCTACCTACCCATTCTACCAGCTCTTTAGACTTAGTCATACCAAAGTCTAATTTAAAAAAAAATACTTCAATTCGCAAGAAATCAGAGGTTAATGACTGTCTGGTCATAGCTCGAATGTCAGAATTCGTATACTCATGTTTTCAAGTTGGTCTTCTGAACATCAAAAGTATTTCTCGGACAGCAAACTCATCCTCTTGGAAAAACCCAGGGTGTAATATGAATATTAGGAACCTACAGTGATATTTGAGAACCTTTCTCCTGAGTTCTTGGATTTTCACAACAGTTAGACCTTTCAGGCCATTGAACAATTAAGGCTTAAATCTTAGAACTCAGTGATCTTACGAAGTAACAACAAAAGTGGGACAGCTTAGGAAGGATTTACAATAATCTGCAAACAAATGTAATACAAGTAATGTTCTAATAAGGATGACCAGATAGTAATGATACTTTTTCGAATTCTTATGTTTCAGCAGCTGTCAAAGTTACCAGTGACATTCAGCTGTCAAAATATTCAGTAAGGTTTGTCATTCCATCAAAGCACGTTTTCTTTTTTTTATTTGCCCAGACTTTCTGTGGAATTGATTTTGAATACTTTTCATCTAGAAATGATTTTTTAATGCGCAATTTCCTTTTTTTGTCCACACTGAAGGATATTAAATAAAATTAACAATCGTTAGGACAAAATATATCATTGTTGCATCCAAATATGTTTCGATAATTTGTTCAGGTTTAAGTTTTGATTTTTTGTTTTCTTTTTCGTTTTTAACTTTTTAAGTTTACGTGTACATGTAATACTACTAAGGAGCGTGCTTAAAGTTTGACTTCGTCGTCCTTTACATTAATTGCAATAGGATTGCATTCGTTTTTTTATGTTTGGCTTTCTTATTTATTTATGTAGGTATATTTGATTATGATATCGTTAAAATATTAATGAATTTGTCTTTTTTTTTTGTTTAATTCCTAGTAAATATGTATGTTTAGCAAATTTAACCATAGTTAAATAATTTCTTCTACACATTTTGTTGTTTTTTTTTTAAATTTCAATATAAAATAATTCGTAATAATTCATATGTATGTGTCATTCATACTCCTCATCCTTCACGTTCTATATATGTAAATATATCCTAATTAGTTTTCTGTTTTGTTTTGTATATTAAGAATTAGTTTAATTATTATATCTGTGTGTATAAAACAACCTATTGGAGATAAAATTGTGGTATTCGTATTTTATGGCAAATCTTAAAGCTGTCATCGGAGTGGGAATAGGCCTAGTAGAAAGGCGAATACCACAACCCCGTTTAAGGAGACTCCCTTTGTTCCGAACGAGTGCTGCATGGCTGCTGGTTCTTCTCCTGAAAATATATATAAAGAACATAAAGAGTTTTCAATGAAAAAGCAAATAAATGCGATGCCATTATTATTAAGTACTTCATTGAGATTCAATTAAAAGATAATTGTATTCAATGAAAATAATGTAATCACTTTTGACAATCCATTTAAGGCTTAAGGCTGTGTTTTTGGACACTGCATGCAATTGCCAATATAAGTACTGTCTATTGCCTCGTCTGCATATTGTAGAATGAAATTTGTTTGTATTCAGAGTCAATGGCGTTCTATGAGATACTTTATTTGTAGTGTACAAGTTCTTTTGAATATCAACCTGCTCCAGTGTCTGGCAAAATTCGTTTCAGTTCTTGTTACTGTAAACGACAATAACTTAACGTGGTGCAATGAGTACTCTACGAACTTATAGCTTCCTACATATAAGATGAGAAGATGAAAAAGAAATAAGGGGGCTAGGTTCGAGAAACCTGGCTTTAATAAATTAGGGATGAGCCTTGGAATTAGTTGGTACTACGCGAATTGCTGGAGAAATGGTGGTTTTGGTCGGTCAATGGACCACAGTAAACAGAAAGCTCTGATCCAACTGGATGGGGATGTCATAAGATGAAGTCTGCAGGGTGAGTCATATAGCCTCTTATTTGACTTATGGAAATCAGCAAAATTCTGTGGAGACTTGATAGAGATGAAGTCAAGATTGTCGCGTATACGGGTTATGTGGTAATACTGGTATCAGTGGTGTTTCCTTCAGTATCGAAATGGCTTTGGACAAGATTAGCAAAGGGTCGGTGGATGTGGACTAAGCGTCAACTCAAGTAAGACTGAACTGATGCCTTATACCACTAAAACCAAAATACCGACAACCAATTATTTTCCTTATTCTCCAGCGCCAAATACCTTGGTGTGGTACTTGATCCAAAACTTAGCTGAAAACTCAATATTGAGCAGTGTGGTCAAATCCCAGTACATAATTTTTTGTTGTTTGTGTGTTTGCATACATTGGGATTTGACGTTTAAAAAGCTATTTTACTTTTTCGTAATTTTACCTCCCCTCTGAGAGAATTTTACCCCAACCCACTCCTTGAAATTTCACAATCTTCGAATTTTGACGCGATAGTACGCGAACAAACATATTAACTTACTTACCGTTTAAAACATGCACTGCAACAGTGACAGCGATGACATTACTAAGCATACATGTATAGTTTCCTGTGTCATGCTTATTGGCATTTGCAATATAAAGACGACTTAGCACTCGTCCCGGCAATATATCTGTTTTGACACTGAAAATTAACAAAACAAAGGGTATACGTTTAATTATTTAATGGAATATAAATTTAAATGTAAATAGGTATACTAAATTGTCCTTGAACTCTCCAACCAATCATTCAGATCTCTTTCCAAAGGGCTATGCAAAACGTAAGTAGGGAAGAGTATATTCAAGTATGGTTAGAATTTATTTCCTTAAATTTAGCAAATGTTCCTTAATAAGGAAAATTTAGGATAGAGCATATTCGAAGGAGTTGAGTTGCTGTTTGAAGTTCTCTCTTTTATGAGGTTAGGAGTACTAGGTAACTTCAAATACTTTAGGAACTTTGCCCTGCAAGTACTTGCAGACTCTTGATGATATGGTTCTGTGGGCTATACAAAGCCCTTTTTTTCATACATTTTCAGGTTGAAAAATTTTCTGTTCCCAATCCGCATTTCGAGACAGGAGCTAAGCAACTTTATGCTTTAAATGCACAGAAACAGAAGAGCTGGCTCGAGATGTGTAATTGGAGAATATAGCGAGATGGTGGGTATCTGGTTCTGTGGGCTATACAAAGCCCTTTTTCTCATATATTTTCAGGTTGAAAAATTTTCTGTTCCCAATCTGCATTTCGAGGCAGCAGCTAAGCTAGTTTATGCTTTAAATGCACAGAAACAGAAGAGCTGGCTCGAGATGTGTAATTGGAGAATATAGCGAGATTGTGGGTATCTGGTTCTGTGGGCTATACAAAGCCCTTTTTTTCATACATTTTCAGGTTGAAAATTTTTCTGTTCCCAATCTGCATTTCGAGGGAGCAGCTAAGCCACTTTGTACTTTAAATGCACAGAAACAGAAGAGGTGGCTGGAGAAGTGTAATTGGAGAATATAGCGAGATGGTGGGTATCTGGTTCTGTGGGCTATACAAAGCCCCTTTATTCATACATTTTCAGGTTGAAAAATTTTCTGTTCCCAATCTGCATTTCGAGGCAGGAGCTAAGCAACTTTGTGCTTTAAATGCACAGAAACAGAAGAGCTGGCTCGATATGTGTAATTGGAGAATATAGCGAGATGGTGGGTATCTGGTTCTGTGGGCTATACAAAGCCCTTTTTCTCATACATTTTCAGGTTGAAAAATTTTCTGTTCCCAATCCGCATTTCGAGGGAGCAGCTAAGCAACTTTGTATATTAAATGCACAGAAACAGAAGAGCTGGCTCGATATGTGTAATTGGAGAATATAGCGAGATGGTGGGTATCTGGTTCTGTGGGCTATACAAAGCCCTTTTTCTCATATATTTTCAGGTTGAAAAATTTTCTGTTCCCAATCTGCATTTCGAGGCAGGAGCTAAGCCACTTTGTGCTTTAAATGCACAGAAACAGAAGAGCTGGCTCGATATGTGTAATTGGAGAATATAGCGAGATGGTGGGTATCTGGTTCTGTGGGCTATACAAAGCCCTTTTTCTCATATACATATTTTCAGGTTGAAAAATGTTCTGTTCCCAATCGACATTTCGAGGGAGCAGCTAAGCCACTTTGTACTTTAAATGCACAGAAACGGAACAGCTGGCTGGAGATGTGTAATTGGAGAATATAGCGATATGGTGGGTATCTGGTTCTGTGGGCTATACAAAGCCCCTTTTTTCATACATTTTCAGGTTGAAAAATTTTCTGTTCCCAATCTGCATTTCGAGGCAGCAGCTAAGCTAGTTTGTGCTTTAAATGCACAGAAACAGAAGAGCTGGCTCGATATGTGTAATTGGAGAACATAGCGAGATGGTGGGTATCTGGTTCTGTGGGCTATACAAAGCCCTTTTTCTCATACATTTTCAGGTTGAAAAATTTTCTGTTCCCAATCTGCATTTCGAGGCAGCAGCTATGCTAGTTTGTGCTTTAAATGCACAGAAACAGAAGAGCTGGCTCGATATGTGTAATTGGAGAACATAGCGAGATGGTGGGTATCTGGTTCTGTGGGCTATACAAAGCCCCTTTTTTCATACATTTTCAGGTTGAAAAATTTTCTGTTCCCAATCTGCATTTCGAGGCAGCAGCTAAGCTAGTTTGTGCTTTAAATGCACAGAAACAGAAGAGCTGGCTCGATATGTGTAATTGGAGAACATAGCGAGATGGTGGGTATCTGGTTCTGTGGGCTATACAAAGCCCTTTTTCTCATACATTTTCAGGTTGAAAAATTTTCTGTTCCCAATCTGCATTTCGAGGCAGCAGCTAAGCTAGTTTGTGCTTTAAATGCACAGAAACAGAAGAGCTGGCTCGATATGTGTAATTGGAGAACATAGCGAGATGGTGGGTATCTGGTTCTGTGGGCTATACAAAGCCCTTTTTCTCATACATTTTCAGGTTGAAAAATTTTCTGTTCCCAATCTGCATTTCGAGGCAGGAGCTAAGCAACTTTATGCTTTAAATGCACAGAAACAGAAGAGCTGGCTGGAGATGTGTAATTGGAGAATATAGCGAGATGGTGGGTATCTGGTTCTGTGGGCTATACAAAGCCCTTTTTCTCATACATTTTCAAGTTGAAAAATTTTCTGTTCCCAATCTGCATTTCGAGGGAGCAGCTAAGCCACTTTGTACTTTAAATGCACAGAAACAGAAGAGCTGGCTCGATATGTGTAATTGGAGGATATAGTGAGATGGTGGGTATCTGGTTCTGTGGGCTATACAAAGCCCTTTTTCTCATACATTTTCAGGTTGAAAAATTTTCTGTTCCCAATCTGCATTTCGAGGCAGCAGCTAAGCTAGTTTATGCTTTAAATGCACAGAAACAGAAGAGCTGGCTCGAGATGTGTAATTGGAGAACATAGCGAGATGGTGGGTATCTGGTTCTGTGGGCTATACAAAGCCCTTTTTCTCATACATTTTCAGGTTGAAAAATTTTCTGTTCCCAATCTGCATTTCGAGGCAGGAGCTAAGCAACTTTATGCTTTAAATGCACAGAAACAGAAGAGCTGGCTCGAGATGTGTAATTGGAGAACATAGCGAGATGGTGGGTATCTGGTTCTGTGGGCTATACAAAGCCCTTTTTCTCATACATTTTCAGGTTGAAAAATTTTCTGTTCCCAATCTGCATTTCGAGGCAGCAGCTAAGCTAGTTTATGCTTTAAATGCACAGAAACAGAAGAGCTGGCTCGAGATGTGTAATTGGAGAACATAGCGAGATGGTGGGTATCTGGTTCTGTGGGCTATACAAAGCCCTTTTTCTCATACATTTTCAGGTTGAAAAATTTTCTGTTCCCAATCTGCATTTCGAGGGAGCAGCTAAGCCACTTTGTACCTTAAATAAACAGAAACAGAAGAGCTGGCTGGAGATGTGTAATTGGAGAATATAGCGAGATGGTGGGTATCTGGTTCTGTGGGCTATACAAAGCCCTTTTTCTCATACATTTTCAGGTTGAAAAATTTTCTGTTCCCAATCTGCATTTCGAGGGAGCAGCTAAGCCACTTTGTGCTTTAAATGCACAGAAACAGAAGAGCTGGCTCGATATGTGTAATTGGAGGATATAGTGAGATGGTGGGTATCTGGTTCTGTGGGCTATACAAAGCCCTTTTTCTCTGTTACCAATCTGCATTTCGAGGCAGCAGCTAAGCTAGTTTATGCTTTAAATGCACAGAAACAGAAGAGCTGGCTCGATATGTGTAATTGGAGAATATAGCGAGATGGTGGGTATCTGGTTCTGTGGGCTATACAAAGCCCTTTTTTTCATACATTTTCAGGTTGAAAATTTTTCTGTTCCCAATCTGCATTTCGAGGGAGCAGCTAAGCCACTTTGTACCTTAAATAAACAGAAACAGAAGAGCTGGCTGGAGATGTGTAATTGGAGAATATAGCGAGATGGTGGGTATCTGGTTCTGTGGGCTATACAAAGCCCTTTTTCTCATACATTTTCAGGTTGAAAATTTTTCTGTTCCCAATCTGCATTTCGAGGGAGCAGCTAAGCCACTTTGTACCTTAAATAAACAGAAACAGAAGAGCTGGCTGGAGATGTGTAATTGGAGAATATAGCGAGATGGTGGGTATCTGGTTCTGTGGGCTATACAAAGCCCTTTTTCTCATACATTTTCAGGTTGAAAAATTTTCTGTTACCAATCTGCATTTCGAGGCAGCAGCTAAGCTAGTTTATGCTTTAAATGCACAGAAACAGAAGAGCTGGCTCGATATGTGTAATTGGAGAATATAGCGAGATGGTGGGTATCTGGTTCTGTGGGCTATACAAAGCCCTTTTTTTCATACATTTTCAGGTTGAAAATTTTTCTGTTCCCAATCTGCATTTCGAGGGAGCAGCTAAGCCACTTTGTACCTTAAATAAACAGAAACAGAAGAGCTGGCTGGAGATGTGTAATTGGAGAATATAGCGAGATGGTGGGTATCTGGTTCTGTGGGCTATACAAAGCCCTTTTTCTCATACATTTTCAGGTTGAAAAATTTTCTGTTCCCAATCTGCATTTCGAGGGAGCAGCTAAGCCACTTTATGCTTTAAATGCACAGAAACAGAAGAGCTGGCTGGAGATGTGTAATTGGAGAATATAGCGAGATGGTGGGTATCTGGTTCTGTGGGCTATACAAAGCCCTTTTTCTCATACATTTTCAGGTTGAAAAATTTTCTGTTCCCAATCTGCAATTCGAGGGAGCAGCTAAGCCACTTTGTACTTTAAATGCACAGAAACAGAAGAGCTGGCTCGATATGTGTAATTGGAGGATATAGTGAGATGGTGGGTATCTGGTTCTGTGGGCTATACAAAGCCCTTTTTCTCATACATTTTCAGGTTGAAAAATTTTCTGTTCCCAATCTGCATTTCGAGGCAGCAGCTAAGCTAGTTTATGCTTTAAATGCACAGAAACAGAAGAGCTGGCTCGAGATGTGTAATTGGAGAACATAGCGAGATGGTGGGTATCTGGTTCTGTGGGCTATACAAAGCCCTTTTTCTCATACATTTTCAGGTTGAAAAATTTTCTGTTCCCAATCTGCATTTCGAGGCAGGAGCTAAGCAACTTTATGCTTTAAATGCACAGAAACAGAAGAGCTGGCTCGAGATGTGTAATTGGAGAATATAGCGAGATGGTGGGTATCTTGTTCTGTGGGCTATATAAAGCCCTTTTTCTCATATATTTTCAGGTTGAAAAATTTTCTGTTCCCAATCTGCATTTCGAGGCAGCAGCTAAGCTAGTTTATGCTTTAAATGCACAGAAACAGAAGAGCTGGCTCGATATGTGTAATTGGAGAATATAGCGAGATGGTGGGTATCTGGTTCTGTGGGCTATACAAAGCCCTTTTTCTCATATATTTTCAGGTTGAAAAATTTTCTGTTCCCAATCTGCATTTCGAGGGAGCAGCTAAGCCACTTTGTACCTTAAATGCACAGAAACAGAAGAGCTGGCTGGAGATGTGTAATTGGAGAATATAGCGAGATGGTGGGTATCTGGTTCTGTGGGCTATACAAAGCCCTTTTTCTCATATATTTTCAGGTTGAAAAATTTTCTGTTCCCAATCTGCATTTCGAGGCAGGAGCTAAGCAACTTTATGCTTTAAATGCACAGAAACAGAAGAGCTGGCTCGAGATGTGTAATTGGAGAATATAGCGAGATGGTGGGTATCTTGTTCTGTGGGATTTACAAAGCCCTTTTTCTCATATATTTTCAGGTTGAAAAATTTTCTGTTCCCAATCTGCATTTCGAGGGAGCAGCTAAGCTAGTTAATGCTTTAAATGCACAGAGACAGAAGAGCTGGCTCGAGATGTGTAATTGGAGAATATAGCGAGATGGTGGGTATCTGGTTCTGTGGGCTATACAAAGCCCTTTTTCTCATATATTTTCAGGTTGAAAAATTTTCTGTTCCCAATCTGCATTTCGAGGGAGCAGCTAAGCTAGTTAATGCTTTAAATGCACAGAGACAGAAGAGCTGGCTCGAGATGTGTAATTGGAGAATATAGCGAGATGGTGGGTATCTGGATCTGTGGGCTATACAAAGCCCTTTTTCTCATACATTTTCAGGTTGAAAAATTTTCTGTTCCCATTCTGCATTTCGAGGCAGGAGCTAAGCAACTTTATGCTTTAAATGCACAGAAACATAAGAGCTGGCTCGAGATGTGTAATTGGAGAATATAGCGAGATGGTGGGTATCTGGTTCTGTGGGCTATACAAAGCCCTTTTTCTCATATATTTTCAGGTTAAAAATTTTCTGTTCCCATTCTGCATTTCGAGGCAGGAGCTAAGCAACTTTATGCTTTAAATGCACAGAAACAGAAGAGCTGGCTCGAGATGTGTAATTGGAGAATATAGCGAGATGGGGGGTATCTGGTTCTGTGGGCTATACAAAGCCCTTTTTCTGATACATTTTCAGGTTGAAAAATTTTCTGTTCCCAATCTGCATTTCGAGGGAGCAGCTAAGCCACTTTGTGCTTTAAATGCACAGAAACAGAAGAGCTGGCTCGATATGTGTAATTGGAGGATATAGTGAGATGGTGGGTATCTGCTTCTGTGGGCTATACAAAGCCCTTTTTCTCATACATTTTCAGGTTGAAAAATTTTCTGTTCCCAATCTGCATTTCGAGGGAGCAGCTAAGCCACTTTGTGCTTTAAATGCACAGAAACAGAAGAACTGGCTCGATATGTGTAATTGGAGGATATAGTGAGATGGTGGGTATCTGCTTCTGTGGGCTATACAAAGCCCTTTTTTCATACATTTTCAGGTTGAAAAATTTTCTGTTCCCAATCTGCATTTCGAGGCAGGAGCTAAGCAACTTTGTGCTTTAAATGCACAGAAACAGAAGAGCTGGCTCGATATGTGTAATTGGAGAACATAGCGAGATGGTGGGTATCTGGTTCTGTGGGCTATACAAAGCCCTTTTTCTCATACATTTTCAGGTTGAAAAATTTTCTGTTCCCAATCTGCATTTCGAGGCAGCAGCTAAGCTAGTTTATGCTTTAAATGCACAGAAACAGAAGAGCTGGCTCGATATGTGTAATTGGAGAATATAGCGAGATGGTGGGTATCTGGTTCTGTGGGCTATACAAAGCCCTTTTTCTCATATATTTTCAGGTTGAAAAATTTTCTGTTCCCAATCTGCATTTCGAGGCAGCAGCTAAGCTAGTTTATGCTTTAAATGCACAGAAACAGAAGAGCTGGCTGGAGATGTGTAATTGGAGAACATAGCGAGATGGTGGGTATCTGGTTCTGTGGGCTATACAAAGCCCTTTTTCTCATACATTTTCAGGTTGAAAAATTTTCTGTTCCCAATCTGCATTTCGAGGCAGCAGCTAAGCTAGTTTATGCTTTAAATGCACAGAAACAGAAGAGCTGGCTCGAGATGTGTAATTGGAGAATATAGCGAGATGGTGGGTATCTGGTTCTGTGGGCTATACAAAGCCCTTTTTCTCATACATTTTCAGGTTGAAAAATTTTCTGTTCCAAATCTGCATTTCGAGGCAGCAGCTAAGCTAGTTTATGCTTTAAATGCATAGAAACAGAAGAGCTGGCTCGAGATGTGTAATTGGAGAACATAGCGAGATGGTGGGTATCTGGTTCTGTGGGCTATACAAAGCACTTTTTCTCGTATATTTTCAGGTTGAAAAATTTTCTGTTCCCAATCTGCATTTCGAGGCAGCAGCTAAGCTAGTTTATGCTTTAAATGCATAGAAACAGAAGAGCTGGCTCGAGATGTGTAATTGGAGAACATAGCGAGATGGTGGGTATCTGGTTCTGTGGGCTATACAAAGCACTTTTTCTCGTATATTTTCAGGTTGAAAAATTTTCTGTTCCCAATCTGCATTTCGAGGCAGCAGCTAAGCTAGTTTATGCTTTAAATGCATAGAAACAGAAGAGCTGGCTCGAGATGTGTAATTGGAGAACATAGCGAGATGGTGGGTATCTGGTTCTGTGGGCTATACAAAGCCCTTTTTCTCATACATTTTCAGAATGAAAAATTTTCTGTTCCCAATCTGCATTTCGAGGCAGCAGCTAAGCTAGTTTATGCTTTAAATGCACAGAAACAGAAGAGCTGGCTCTTGTAATTGGAGAATATAGCGAGATGGTGGGTATCTGGTTCTGTGGGCTATACAAAGCCCCTTTTTTCATACATTTTCAGGTTGAAAAATTTTCTGTTCCCAATCTGCATTTCGAGGCAGCAGCTAAGCTAGTTTATGCTTTAAATGCACAGAAACAGAAGAGCTGGCTCGAGATGTGTAATTGGAGAATATAGCGAGATGGTGGGTATCTGGTTCTGTGGGCTATACAAAGCCCCTTTTTTCATACATTTTCAGGTTGAAAAATGTTCTGTTCCCAATCTGCATTTCGAGGCAGCAGCTAAGCTAGTCTATGCTTTAAATGCACAAAAACAGAAGAGCTGGCTCGAGATGTGTAATTGGAGAATATAGCGAGATTGTGGGTATCTGGTTCTGTGGGCTATACAAAGCCCCTTTTTTCATACATTTTCAGGTTGAAAAATTTTCTGTTCCCAATCTGCATTTCGAGGGAGCAGCTAAGCCACTTTGTACTTTAAATGCAAAGAAACAGAAGAGCTGGCTCGAGATGTGTAATTGGAGAATATAGCGAGATGGTGGGTATCTGGTTCTGTGGGCTATACAAAGCCCCTTTTTTCATACATTTTCAGGTTGAAAAATTTTCTATTCCCAATCTGCATTTCGAGGGAGCAGCTAAGCCACTTTGTGCTTTAAATGCACAGAAACA
Organism: Xylota segnis; assembly: GCA_963583995.1. Classification (NCBI taxonomy): domain Eukaryota; kingdom Metazoa; phylum Arthropoda; class Insecta; order Diptera; family Syrphidae; genus Xylota; species Xylota segnis. Next base: position 41,819,063 of record OY757237.1, read on the forward strand.
GAAGAGCTGGCTCGACATGTGTAATTGGAGAATATAGCGAGATGGTGGGGATATGGTTCTGTGGGCTATACAAAGCCCTTTTTCTCATACATTTTCAGGTTGAAAAATTTTCTGTTCCCAATCTGCATTTCGAGGCAGCAGCTAAGCCACTTTGTACCTTAAACGCACAGAAACAGAAGAGCTGGCTGGAGATGTGTAATTGGAGAATATAGCGAGATGGTGGGTATCTGGTTCTGTGGGCTATACAAAGCCCTTTTTCTCATACATTTTCAGGTTGAAAAATTTTCTGTTCCCAATCTGCATTTCGAGGGAGCAGCTAAGCCACTTTGTGCTTTAAATGCACAGAAACAGAAGAGCTGGCTCGAGATGTGTAATTGGAGAATATAGCGAGATGGTGGGTATCTGGTTCTGTGGGCTATACAAAGCCCCTTTTTTCATACATTTTCAGGTTGAAAAATGTTCTGTTCCCAATCTGCATTTCGAGGCAGCAGCTAAGCTAGTCTATGCTTTAAATGCACAAAAACAGAAGAGCTGGCTCGAGATGTGTAATTGGAGAATATAGCGAGATGGTGGGTATCTGGTTCTGTGGGCTATACAAAGCCCCTTTTTTCATACATTTTCAGGTTGAAAAATTTTCTGTTCCCAATCTGCATTTCGAGGCAGGAGCTAAGCAACTTTGTGCTTTAAATGCACAGAAACAGAAGAGCTGGCTCGATATGTGTAATTGGAGAATATAGCGAGATGGTGGGTATCTGGTTCTGTGGGCTATACAAAGCCCTTTTTCTCATACATTTTCAGGTTGAAAAATTTTCTGTTCCCAATCTGCATTTCGAGGCAGGAGCTAAGCAACTTTATGCTTTAAATACACAGAAACAGAAGAGCTGGCTGGAGATGTGTAATTGGAGAATATAGCGAGATGGTGGGTATCTGGTTCTGTGGGCTATACAAAGCCCCTTTTTTCATACATTTTCAGGTTGAAAAATTTTCTGTTCCCAATCTGCATTTCGAGGCAGCAGCTAAGCTAGTTAATGCTTTAAATGCACAGAGACAGAAGAGCTGGCTCGAGATGTGTAATTGGAGAATATAGCGAGATGGTGGGTATCTGGTTCTGTGGGCTATACAAAGCCCTTTTTTTCATATATTTTCAGGTTGAACATTTTTCTGTTCCCAATCTGCATTTCGAGGCAGCGGCTAAGCTTGTTTATGTTTTAAATGCGCAGAAACAAAGGAGCTGGCTCGACATGTGTAATTGGAGAATATAGCGAGATGGTGGGTATCTGGTTCTGTGGGCTATACAAAGCCCTTTTTCTCATACATTTTCAGGTTGAAAAATTTTCTGTTCCCAATCTGCATTTCGAGGCAGCAGCTAAGCCACTTTGTACTTTAAATGCACAGAAACAGAAGAGGTGGCTGGAGATGTGTAATTGGAGAATATAGCGAGATGGTGGGTATCTGGTTCTGTGGGCTATACAAAGCCCCTTTTTTCATACATTTTCAGGTTGAAAAATTTTCTGTTCCCAATCGACATTTCGAGGCAGCAGCTAACATATTTTATGCTTTAAATGCACAGAAACAGAAGAGCTGGCTCGAGATGTGTAATTGGAGAATATAGCGAGATGGTGGGTATCTGGTTCTGTGGGCTATACAAAGCCCTTTTTCTCATACATTTTCAGGTTGAAAAATTTTCTATTCCCAATCTGCATTTCGAGGGAGCAGCTAAGCCACTTTGTGCTTTAAATGCACAGAAACAGAAGAGCTGGCTCGACATGTGTAATTGGAGAATATAGCGAGATGGTGGGGATATGGTTCTGTGGGCTATACAAAGCCCTTTTTCTCATACATTTTCAGGTTGAAAAATTTTCTGTTCCCAATCTGCATTTCGAGGCAGGAGCTAAGCAACTTTGTGCTTTAAATGCACAGAAACAGAAGAGCTGGCTCGATATGTGTAATTGGAGAATATAGCGAGATGGTGGGTATCTGGTTCTGTGGGCTATACAAAGCCCTTTTTGCATACATTTTCAGGTTGAAAAATTTTCTGTTCCCAATCTGCATTTCGAGGGAGCAGCTAAGCCACTTTGTACCTTAAACGCACAGAAACAGAAGAGCTGGCTGGAGATGTGTAATTGGAGAATATAGCGAGATGGTGGGTATCTGGTTCTGTGGGCTATACAAAGCCCTTTTTCTCATACATTTTCAGGTTGAAAAATTTTCTGTTCCCAATCTGCATTTCGAGGGAGCAGCTAAGCCACTTTGTGCTTTAAATGCACAGAAACTGAAGAGCTGGCTCGAGATGTGTAATTGGAGAATATAGCGAGATGGTGGGTATCTGGTTCTGTGGGCTATACAAAGCCCTTTTTCTCATACATTTTCAGGTTGAAAAATTTTCTGTTCCCAATCTGCATTTCGAGGCAGCAGCTAAGCTAGTTTATGCTTTAAATGCACAGAAACAGAAGAGCTGGCTCGAGATGTGTAATTGGAGAATATAGCGAGATGGTGGGTATCTGGTTCTGTGGGCTATACAAAGCCCTTTTTCTCATATATTTTCAGGTTGAACATTTTTCTGTTCCCAATCTGCATTTCGAGGCAGCGGCTAAGCTTGTTTATGTTTTAAATGCGCAGAAACAAAGGAGCTGGCTCGACATGTGTAATTGGAGAATATAGCGAGATGGTGGGTATCTGGTTCTGTGGGCTATACAAAGCCCTTTTTCTCATACATTTTCAGGTTGAAAAATTTTCTGTTCCCAATCTGCATTTCGAGGGAGCAGCTAAGCCACTTTGTGCTTTAAATGCACAGAAACTGAAGAGCTGGCTCGAGATGTGTAATTGGAGAATATAGCGAGATGGTGGGTATCTGGTTCTGTGGGCTATACAAAGCCCTTTTTCTCATACATTTTCAGGTTGAAAAATTTTCTGTTCCCAATCTGCATTTCGAGGCAGCAGCTAAGCTAGTTTATGCTTTAAATGCACAGAAACAGAAGAGCTGGCTCGAGATGTGTAATTGGAGAATATAGCGAGATGGTGGGTATCTGGTTCTGTGGGCTATACAAAGCCCTTTTTCTCATATATTTTCAGGTTGAACATTTTTCTGTTCCCAATCTGCATTTCGAGGCAGCGGCTAAGCTTGTTTATGTTTTAAATGCGCAGAAACAAAGGAGCTGGCTCGACATGTGTAATTGGAGAATATAGCGAGATGGTGGGTATCTGGTTCTGTGGGCTATACAAAGCCCTTTTTCTCATACATTTTCAGGTTGAAAAATTTTCTGTTCCCAATCTGCATTTCGAGGCAGGAGCTAAGCAACTTTGTGCTTTAAATGCACAGAAACAGAAGAGCTGGCTCGATATGTGTAATTGGAGAATATAGCGAGATGGTGGGTATCTGGTTCTGTGGGCTATACAAAGCCCTTTTTCTCATACATTTTCAGGTTGAAAAATTTTCTGTTCCCAATCTGCATTTCGAGGCAGGAGCTAAGCAACTTTATGCTTTAAATACACAGAAACAGAAGAGCTGGCTCGAGATGTGTAATTGGAGAATATAGCGGGATGGTTCTGTGGGCTATACAAAGCCCTTTTTGCATACATTTTCAGGTTGAAAAATTTTCTGTTCCCAATCTGCATTTCGAGGGAGCAGCTAAGCCACTTTGTACTTTAAATGCACAGAAACAGAAGAGGTGGCTGGAGATGTGTAATTGGAGAATATAGCGAGATGGTGGGTATCTGGTTCTGTGGGCTATACAAAGCCCCTTTTTTCATACATTTTCAGGTTGAAAAATGTTCTGTTCCCAATCGACATTTCGAGGCAGCAGCTAACCTATTTTATGCTTTAAATGCACAGAAACAGAAGAGCTGGCTGGAGATGTGTAATTGGAGAATATAGCGAGATGGTGGGTATCTTGTTCTGTGGGCTATACAAAGCCCTTTTTCTCATATATTTTCAGGTTGAAAAATTTTCTGTTCCCAATCTGCATTTCGAGGCAGCAGCTAACCTATTTTATGCTTTAAATGCACAGAAACAGAAGAGCTGGCTCGAGATGTGTAATTGGAGAATATAGCGAGATGGTGGGTATCTGGTTCTGTGGGCTATACAAAGCCCCTTTTTTCATACATTTTCAGGTTGAAAAATGTTCTGTTCCCAATCGACATTTCGAGGCAGCAGCTAACCTATTTTATGCTTTAAATGCACAGAAACAGAAGAGCTGGCTCGAGATGTGTAATTGGAGAATATAGCGAGATGGTGGGTATCTTGTTCTGTGGGCTATACAAAGCCCTTTTTGCATACATTTTCAGGTTGAAAATTTTTCTGTTCCCAATCTGCATTTCGAGGGAGCAGCTAAGCCACTTTGTACTTTAAATGCACAGAAACAGAAGATGTGGCTGGAGATGTGTAATTGGAGAATATAGCGAGATGGTGGGTATCTGGTTCTGTGGGCTATACAAAGCCCCTTTTTTCATACATTTTCAGTTTGAAAAATTTTCTGTTCCCAATCGACATTTCGAGGCAGCAGCTAACCTATTTTATGCTTTAAATGCACAGAAACAGAAGAGCTGGCTCGAGATGTGTAATTGGAGAATATAGCGGGATGGTTCTGTGGGCTATACAAAGCCCTTTTTGCATACATTTTCAGGTTGAAAAATTTTCTGTTCCCAATCTGCATTTCGAGGGAGCAGCTAAGCCACTTTGTACTTTAAATGCACAGAAACAGAAGATGTGGCTGGAGATGTGTAATTGGAGAATATAGCGAGATGGTGGGTATCTGGTTCTGTGGGCTATACAAAGCCCCTTTTTTCATACATTTTCAGTTTGAAAAATTTTCTGTTCCCAATCGACATTTCGAGGCAGCAGCTAACCTATTTTATGCTTTAAATGCACAAAAACAGAAGAGCTGGCTCGAGATGTGTAATTGGAGAATATAGCGGGATGGTTCTGTGGGCTATACAAAGCCCTTTTTGCATACATTTTCAGGTTGAAAAATTTTCTGTTCCCAATCTGCATTTCGAGGGAGCAGCTAAGCCACTTTGTACTTTAAATGCACAGAAACAGAAGAGGTGGCTGGAGATGTGTAATTGGAGAATATAGCGAGATGGTGGGTATCTGGTTCTGTGGGCTATACAAAGCCCCTTTTTTCATACATTTTCAGGTTGAAAAATGTTCTGTTCCCAATCGACATTTCGAGGCAGCAGCTAACCTATTTTATGCTTTAAATGCACAGAAACAGAAGAGCTAGCTCGAGATGTGTAATTGGAGAATATAGCGAGATGGTGGGTATCTTGTTCTGTGGGCTATACAAAGCCCTTTTTCTCATATATTTTCAGGTTGAAAAATTTTCTGTTCCCAATCTGCATTTCGAGGCAGCAGCTAAGCTAGTTTATGCTTTAAATGCACAGAAACAGAAGAGCTGGCTCGATATGTGTAATTGGAGAATATAGCGAGATGGTGGGTATCTGGTTCTGTGGGCTATACAAAGCCCTTTTTTTCATATATTTTCAGGTTGAACATTTTTCTGTTCCCAATCTGCATTTCGAGGCAGCGGCTAAGCCACTTTGTACTTTAAATGCACAGAAACAGAAGAGGTGGCTGGAGATGTGTAATTGGAGAATATAGCGAGATGGTGGGTATCTGGTTCTGTGGGCTATACAAAGCCCACATACATTTTCAGGTTGGAAATTTTTCTGTTCCCAATCTGCATTTCGAGGGAGCAGCTAAGCCACTTTGTACTTTAAATGCACAGAAACAGAAGAGGTGGCTGGAGATGTGTAATTGGAGAATATAGCGAGATGGTGGGTATCTGGTTCTGTGGGCTATACAAAGCTCTTTTTCTCATACATTTTCAGGTTGAAAATTTTTCTGTTCCCAATCTGCATTTCGAGGGAGCAGCTAAGCCACTTTGTACTTTAAATGCACAGAAACAGAAGAGGTGGCTGGAGATGTGTAATTGGAGAATATAGCGAGATGGTGGGTATCTGGTTCTGTGGGCTATACAAAGCCCTTTTTCTCATACATTTTCAGGTTGAAAATTTTTCTGTTCCCAATCCTGAAACAAGTTCGACGTTTAATACTGGTTCGAACACACTAAGTTGCCTGTTTCACTGAATTACTGTAAATTTTTACGGAGAACATTGAAAGTTAAAAAGAGAAGTAAATATTAGAATACCTGATTCCTCCACGGCTAGTATCATAGTTTAACATTCGATTTCCGTGCTTCCAGGTAATGTATGATGACGGTTGTGGAATCTTAGTAATATCACATTGAAGTTCAATAGTGCTGCCAGTTTTGTAATATTTTTCTGGTGTCGAGGATCCTCTTTCGTCAACTATTTGTACATGCGGAACTGTAAGTATAGAAATGATAGGTTACCCTTTTATAATGTAAAATCTATTTGAATCATACCTATAACAGTTAGGTAAACCAACAACACTAAAGGAGGATGCGATGAAACTTGACATTCGTAGGGACCTTCATCTCGTTCGTTGGCATATTGGATTTGTAGCTTCCAATCATTGGGTTCCTCAAACTCAAAGGCATATCTCGAGTCACTACTGTAGGTATGCCGGCCAAATGTAATCAAAGTTAAATCATCTCCCTTTCTTCGCATCCAAGAAACCTTAAATGAAACCAGAGCTCAGTTAAAGTGGGAAGGAATAGAAGTAACCGCCTTACAGTTTTTCCTTGCAGATCGTTGACCCGGCAATGTAGGTAAACATTTGTTCCCAGTTGAGCACTAATATTGACTGTAGTATATGGATCGGCGAAAAATGGAAACGGTTCGTGAGTTGTCGTCTCCATCACTTGGAATTCTTCATCATCCGGAGTGTCTGTGAATGGTGATGAGAACTCCTGCCAGAAGTTCTTGGGAAATAGATCAAATGGATCACCAGCTTTTGGGCGTCTTACTGAAAGAAAAGAGGAAATTCATTTTATTTATTGAAATTTTTTCGTCAACTGTGAGCTAATTTGATGAATTTGTCAATTGAACGAGAAGAATAGAGTGAGCCTTGTTGTTCTTGACCTTGAAAAGGAAATTATCCTACTGCTTTCAGAGTATACCCGCGATGCTTCTAACCTATCTGAGGTTACTCAGATAATGGCCTCAGACATAGAAGGAATCCAACAGTAGCTAAATATTTAAGCAGCTTCCGTATAAGAGGGGAAAGTCTTAGGGTAGGTATAGCCGAAATAGCGGCAAGCGAAAGCGCTGGCCACATTAATCTTATAAAAGTCCGGAGAACTAAAGAGGTACAGACGATTGTTCGTCCAATTAATCTAGAAATGTAAATCTTCCAAGAAGAACACGAACGTTTGACAAACATTGAAGGGTACAACTGTCATGAAAAACCTTTTCAAATTTGGCATCAAATAGTACGGAAAACTCTGCAACTAAGAACACAGTAGCCCGTATTTTTTTCTTCTCTATGTTCATCTTTCTATCTGAGCTGGGACATACCTTTCTGATTGAAAACAGAATCAGATCGAGCAATATTTTCATGTGTCATTTGTATACCAGGCCCTGTCTTTGGTCTTTAAGGTCTTTTTTATCATCTCTTGGACTCTGGGTATATTTTTTTTGCGTTTTTAGGTTTAGGTTGGTTCGTTTAGACCAGCCTTGAATAAGGATGCACTTAGACCAGAGAAGGTCCGTTGTGCTGCCGGTGGATCACCCTCTTACTCCTGGAACCATTCGCTCCTTTTTATGAAAGAGCCAATGTTAGCCGTGCAGGCGGTATTCAGATCGTTGAGATCGTGGAAAAGGTATTTACCTAGTGTGGCCTTTCCAATGTTGGCAAGTGCATAGGAGGTGACAGATGGTCTGCTCTTCCTCTAGAGTTTCTGCAAAAGCCATTGTAGGGGATGCCCAGTCTTTCAGCATGCCTTCCTATAGCACAGTGGGCGGTTAGCGTATTAACTGTCATGGAGAGGGCTCCTCTCATGTGTTTTAAGAGTCCCGTGGTCCTATTTTCGTTTAAAATTGGCCAGCGCAGTCTGGCAGTGTTGCTGATGGTTGGCCAGCCTTACTGCGTAGGCGTTGATCAGGTATTTAGCATAGGACATACGCGCCTTGATGTCGGTGACGTTTATGCTATCTAGACCAGAGGAACCGCTTCAGAATTTTCCGATATGTACCCAGCAAAGAGTGGGTCTAAGTTCTTTCTGAACTTAGGTGCGTTCTTCTTTGGCACCTGATCAACCTCTATAGTCGGATACATTTCGTTTGTGTTTCCACATTTTGGAAGTGCCTCTTTGTTCCTAGTACCTACATTCCTTATGATGGATGGACACTTAACTAATCTTGCTTGGAAATTTAGTATTTGTCTGTGGGACAACTGTGGGACTAGTTGTGATTTCCTTAAGCCATAAATCTCTACTTTCATTCCAAGGATATTTCGAATATCTTTTTGGGATGGATAGTCTTAAGGGGGACTGTGTAGGCAAAACGGCAGAACTAGTCTGTTCTTGTATGTATGCAGGTGCTTCGGATCTAATTATTTGCTTCTTCCTTCCCCTAAAGAGTCCCTAAGAATAACTATTGGGGTCACCAAGAGTAATTTCCCTCCTACAACTTGTTGCTCCTTCTTAAGGATACAGCATACATATTCACATGGAAGTACATGCATACAATCCTTCCGTAAGTAATGTGCTTCAAGTCATCTTCAGTGGTCCTCCAGATTTGCGTGCTCATGCATATGTTGCGTCAAGGACTTTTCTGTTTGTCCTTCATCGTACCTCTTGTTTTAACCCATTATTTCTTTCCTGTTAAAGTGAAGGACGGATCCCATCAACCATTGGTCTGCGTTCTCAAAACCTTGGGCGAACAAGTGGTGTTGTGTATTCATTTTGCTGCCTTGAAAGTATTTTCCTTCCAGTTGTCCTTGTTTTCAAGTTAAAAATACTTTGTTGCTGTCTAAATATTGGCGACATGAAATAATGGCTACTGCTATACGACAATTAAATTGAACAATTGTTCGGACGTTAATGAACTTTTAAAAGTGTAATGGAGATTGTTTGGACAGTGCTTGAACACTATCCCATTATTTCACGACACCAAACGACTACTTACATGTTTAAGTTGGAACTACGGCCTTGGCTGTCTAAAGTAATTCCATTAACTTGATTGGGACAGTTTCTCCCTGCTTCACTCAACACGACACTCAGTCAGACGTTGGAGTAATTGGAAGAACAAAACTGGTAATGTTTTCGTGTACAGTGACATAAACTAATTCAGAAAAGGTTAGAGTTCAACGTCTCGAGATGACTAGAATGGGAAAATCCCACAAGTGGAAGGAAACCCCCAACAAACTTGGTTATTCCACTCCAGGGACATCTAAAGTAGAGGAGTTAAAAAACAGGCGTTACTTGGTTTTCGAATAACAAAAACTTTTTGTTTTGAGGATTTTTCTGTCACCATAGTAAACATATTTTACAACTCGGTCGAAGGACGACACACTCGGTTGAAGAAGAATTTATGCGTAATTCTTCATTGCAAACTGAATTTTATTTAAACTTAATTTATGCGACTAATTACGTAAACAAATTAGTGTTGTTGCTGTGAATGTTTTGAGGGATGGGTTCTTTTGTAAAACGATGCAAATGATTTGCAATTTAAATAATACGCGAGGGGCGGGTTGCTTTCCAAATTTGTTATGCTACGACTATTAACTGAACGCCTTGGGCGATCTATTTCGAGGTTATATCGGTTGTGTCTAATTGGTAGGAGTATACATAAGTATTTTGAAAAGGTGCGACTTAAAATTTAAGAATTTGTCCTTTTTAGGATACTCTGGCTTGGATACCATCTGTAGGAAGGTAAGGCCTTTGGACACATGACCAAGAAAAAGGATGACGAGATCGAATTCCTCTACACCGTCACGATCCTACCGGCTGGATATATACTGACTATTTACATTTCAAGGAGAAACATAGGTTCACAGAGCCTAACTCATTGGGACCTGAATATCTCTGGCGGTTCCAGTAGCCAATCTAAGTCTGTTTCACTATTGAAGTCGGACACAGGTGAATCGAACGTCACTTTGGCAAATTTAGTATTAGTTCGCTTGGATTAACTTTTATCACTCCATTACGGGTCTTAATTTGGGTACCTTAGGTCATTAATAGTCGTGTGGACTCAAGAGTCTTATCTAGAAACTCATTTACGTGAGAAACAGACGCCCCACTCGCCATCTAAGCCAATAGGCAGTGTAGCAGCATTAGCATTCATATAGTAGATCCCCTGATCATACTTAATATAACAATGAGCTCTGATCTCTCGTGATCTTCCCAAAAATACTAATGAAGAGAAGTTAAATTGTAGCCATGCTCACGTCTATTTTGGTATTAGGACATTAAATCCTATAAAAGAGAATATAGAGGCCTTTTTTCACAGAGCAAGCAAGCTCGTAATGACTCTTCAAGGAACATAAGATCAACCTTACCAAATCTTGTTTCGTGAAAAAGTTGGAGAGATCTGTAAGGCATTCTGGGACAGAAGTTTCTCAGTTACATTTCCTGTAACACTTAACTCATTTAAAAAAAATGATAGGTCTGAGCCAACGCCAGTACCGATGGAGCTATGGAGCTCAACTCAGCTTATTAGTAAATTCAATTCGTTGTTGAGTAACCATAACCCTTACAAGTTAACTGGATGTGATACATAAACATAGTTATCAACTCTGAGCTGAAGAGACCGAAATTCAAAGATTCCTAATGGTGAACGAACTGCTTCGAATCGTGGAAGAGGTAGACTGTAAGGCTATTCAGTTCAAAACAGAACTAGTCCATCGTACAAGGAACAATACTGTACAGGGTCCCTTCTTATATTTGGTTCATCCTAGAAAGTGTAAAAATGCCACTAGGGTTCTATACCGGTCTAGGAAAGCAATTAGTAGGTAATGAGGACAACAGCACCCAAGCAAGCCAATATCACCGGGTGCAAGGAGCATTTTATTCCACCTCCCACCTAGGGCATAGAAAAAAGTGTCAGTCGGTCTAGACTATGTGTCAGAGACTACTCAATTCTAAACCATGGTGAATTCCTTTCCCTCGACACTTACTAAATATGTCTTTATCCAGGAGTCGGTGCTGTTCAGAGTGAGCCTGACAATCTTTAGCTAACTGCCTCTAGTTGCGTACACCAGGTTGATTGACTCCTCTTTCTTTTTGTGCGCACCTACTTCTGTTGTGTGTCCGGATTAGATTCGAAAGCTTGTGGTATGCAATGTTGATGCACGACTGATGCACAGTTTTCTGGGTAACTCAGAGGTGCTATCCAGCTTGTTGTTGAACCCCTTTCTTCGTATTCCAATATAGTCTAGTGACTTTACCGCCATCAACTTTACTAAGATGCAATGGAAAGCAAGTGGAGTATATTCCACTTGGGAGATTCTTGCGTGCATAATCCTACTTTTTAGCATTTCCTCAATTCAATACCAAAGGTCAGCCTCCAGTTAATACGAAAAATGATTGCTTAGACGGAACTCCGCGTCGTTTTTGTGGGAATTCCTATCAAGTTTCAGTCCAGATTTCAGATTTTTTTAACTCGTCTCGAGCATCTGGGCCATCAAATTTTAGATGGATTTTTCTAATAATAGGGAACTAGGGAATCCCACTCCATGAAGTCATCTCTAGCTACTTACCCTCGCCTGGTGAGTCCCACTAAATCTGTCTTGAATATTGCTACATCATTTCGGTCGAATGGAAGAAAGTCTTAAATACCATTGTCTAGGTTGAATGGTTCAGTTAGTCCGACTTCAGTGATGCCATCAGTATATCTAAGCACCGACTGTGACCCTCCCTGAAATATTACCATCCGATAAATCTACCGAAAGCACTGAAGTACCTACTTAAGTGGGATGCCACAAATGATCTAAATCAGTCCAGCTACATTCTGGTTATTAAAGTTGGGCACAATACACCGATTTTATAACCAAATCCGCAATAGATCACATTCCCAAAAGAACTATGAATGGTTATTAAACTCCCCAAGGAAATAGCAAACTTCCAGGCCACTAAGGAATATTTCATTTCATTTAAAAAAGAAAACCATCGAAACGAGGCAAAAATGTTAGAATGACTAATGGGCAAAGTAGTATCCGAACGGTGACTGCACTCCAGAAATGCATTCCTTTTCAATGCGAAGAACTATTTAAATAAACTTAGTTCCCAGTCACCCATCCACCTCTCATACATATATCATTTCAGGAGGTATCTTCATGCTTTAACGAAGAACTACTTATATTCAAAAAACCAAGTCTGCACATGCACACAGTATAATTGAAAACGGTTTTATTAAAATTTATAGATTCCTTCAATCATTCCTTAAAATAATAACCTTGTCATTAGCATATTGAATAATATTTTGCATACGCTGCACCTACGTACCTACCGATTTCAATTAAATTTTTATAGAATTATACACCAGACTTCCCTAATTTCATACCATGAATCCATAATCTCAGATATTCTAATAACAATTTTCGAATTCAGTTGTATTCGATTATTTGCCTTTTTCTGTTACTCGTACCTCGTATCTAGGACGTGAATTGATGGAACTGTCAATCGCATAATATCCAAGAGCAAAATTATTCCTCGAACGGAATTGTTGAATATTGAAAATAAGGGATGAGTTATAACTGCATCCAACACGATCTATCTAAAAGGATTCGATTTTGTGTTTCACTGGAAGTTGTGCTTGTATTTTTAATCTTTTGTCTACACCAAGGAAATGGATTGCACTTACGGGTACATACGTAAGTGTAATTGCTTTGGAATACCGAAAACAGTTTCCTTTTATACGACTTTGATTCGAATTTTAAGTCATGTTCGTTGGATCACAGATTTGGAGAATTCCACTGGACATTATGGGATTGAATTCGAATGCGTAGAAGTAGACCAAGGAATGCAACTTTGTGCATTTATCTTAAAATAGGGTGGCGTTCCTCATGGTTCTGTTTAGAGGCCTTTGCTGTATATCATAACGTACCAAAACCTTTTTTTTACTAAGAAACTCAATTATTCCTCGAACGGAATTGTTGAATATTGAAAATAAGGGATGAGTTATAACTGCATCCAACACGATCTATCTAAAAGGATTCGATTTTGTGTTTCACTGGAAGTTGTGCTTGTATTTTTAATCTTTTGTCTACACCAAGGAAATGGATTGCACTTACGGGTACATACGTAAGTGTAATTGCTTTGGAATACCGAAAACAGTTTCCTTTTATACGACTTTGATTCGAATTTTCATGTTCGTTGGATCACAGATTTGGAGAACTCCACTGGACGTTATAGGATTGAATTCGGATGCGTAGAAGTCACCAACTCGACTTCGGTAAGCAAACCAAGGAATGTAACTTTGTGCATTTATTTTTAAATTAGGGTGGCGTTCCTCATGGTTCTGTTTAGAGGCCCTTGCTATACATATATCATAATAAACTCAATTCTGTCGTTTCTAGATGTTAAAATGCGATAGAAATGAATCTTTTTTAATTCACATCGGACTTCGGGGCAATGGAGCATCAGAACGCCCTGAAATCAATCAGGATCTCTTTAAGCCAATATAGCAATTTATGAGGTAACTTCATATGAAGTACACGAGGCGAAAGGGTGCTAGCACGCCTTATTCCCAACGAGAAAGGGGTCAGAAAAAACGATAGACTGCCATTGGTGAGTGCAAGTTTAGAGGTCCTTCGAGATTCAATGCTGAACAGCAATGCTGTGATGCAACAAAACCCAATCAAAATCGATGACAATGATACCTTCATGGGTAACATTGATTAGAGTATCTTACTCCTTAAGAATGGAATATAAATGGCATGAAAGGATATAAAACAAATACTTAATTACAAAATCTGAAACTCCTTCTGAAAACCTTTCATTGCCTTGCGTCTAGTGCAATTCTGTGGCATCATTTTGGATTCAAGCCTTTAGTCATTTGCACTAATTTTGTTGTCCTACTTCTTCGAAATTGCTGATACATAGCGAGAGGACTCTTGCACTTTGAGAATTGGAGGGATATTGAAATTTCCATAAATTCATGTAAATCTGAGTTAAAAGTTCGAATTGCCGGAGAAATTCGTTTCAAAAACTTAACCAAAAAATGTTCAAACATGGTTCACACTTTCATAAGATTTTTGAACAAATTAACAGAAGGAGATCGACGCAGAATTTTACATAAATAAAACATAAAAACATTTTATATTTTTAATTCAAAATTCAATCAATAAAGTTGAAGATATAACTCAAGAAAGACTCCTAGGGGTCTCTAAATTTTTGAATCACATTTCATATAAAGGAAAGTTGAAGGTAAGTAGATGGAAATCTTTTAAAAAGTCTCTTAAGTTTGTGTCCTTTCAGGATGCGAAGTTGATTTTAGCAAACATTTATAAAAATTTTACGTACTTTCTTTGCCAGTTGCAGATTTGTAGGTAGGTAGGTAGAAGAGATGGCTACACATGCAACCAGGACACATGCCGTGGGTGACCAAAACCGAGTTAATAACTTAGAAATAGCTAAGCGGCTTCCCTGAACCAGTCTCGATATTGTTATGAATTTCAAGATAGTTTATGGTGGGCCTCCTGACAGGTCGCTCAGGTATAAGTGGTATTCAAGCAAAGGCTTGGGCATTCACATGGTTTGGGTCTTGGTTGGTGCTAGGATTTGCTTGGTTTTGGCATGGTTTTTCCTAAGTTTTCTATAGACACGACAAAAAGAGAGTGCACTCCATCTCTCATTAGATTGCATCGGAAAGCTACGAATGGTAGAACAAGTTAGTGACTATTGTTAGATCCTGCCCGGACTCCGTTCTTACTAAATCGTACGCCCGTTCATTTCCTTGAATACTTCTCTGTTTTGGAACTCAAAGAAGTGTAAGAAGTGTAAGTGCTGTAAGTGAAATGAGTACTTCACGGCATCGTTTCAGAAGTTTCAATTCGACGACTGTATGTTAGATGACCTTCATAGCGACTTGACTGTTGATGGACATGTCGATCTTTCTTGAGTTCAGTATCTTGGATAGTTCTCGTGTCTCCTCTGCGATTGCTTGTACATCCTCTGCATTGCAAGTAATTTCGGTTTCGTTACTTTTTAACCCGTCATTGGCATTTATCGACATATTTCGAAACTCAGCGGATTAAATTTAGTGTTGGGCCTTCGTTATCTTTGAACTTATCTCGTTTGAGCATGACCTATGCTATTATAGTCATGTCCTTCTGGTAATATTTCCAAGTTGCGTACAAGCCTGAAATAGATCCTGTTGGTGTCTTGAATTTATCTGTGGGTAATTAAAATCCTAAAACTAAGTTTTTCGTAGTTAATTCTTTATCCACTATAAGTGTGGAATACGTTAATGCTTTATGTGAAAAATCTCTCGATTCTCTGTTTCCCTGGTGAACTTTTCTTAAGTTTTTTCCTCCTGGTGTATCACTTCGAGCACTTTTCGAGACTTTGTACTCCAATAGCTTTGAACTACAATTTGTTTATATGATTACAACTATAGCATTAGAATTTTTAATTAAAAATCTGGAGTTGTCAAAAAAAGGACTTTATGAATCCGTTTATTGGATCTAAGCCGCTTTTCAGTATGAAACATACCAAGTCGCGTGATGAGAGATGTGAACTATTCATCACCTAAACAACTTTCTATTGTGGAAAGGCTTCAAACTCCTATCAAATTTCGTTACCCTAACTCTATGAGCCTGATGGGTCAAAAAATTTAAACAGCTAAATATGTCACGTAAGCACAGGCAAAAGCCTGGTGTAAATAAGTATTTGGGTCTTAACACTATTATCGCAACAATCATCAGTGAAATCAGTCAAATCACTCCAGTCATGCAGTCGTACTTAATAAAAACATGAAAAAGCTGCCATGTCCACTGCTCCAAAACTCCACTTAACACGCAAGTACCATCGAAATTTTTTAACCAGTTAAGGAATTCTACATACATACATTGTATCATAGCTACTGAATTTCATTAATCTTCCGGAACCACCATCGCAGAATGCATGGAGGAATAGAGCTTCCTCTGAGAAAGGTTCACTTGCATGACAGTTCCAAGTAGGATACCGAATGTAGCACGGATGGCTTTCAAATTAGCTATCTTTCTTGGACTCTGAATCTGTATTTTCCAGGAAGAGATGCACCACTAAACGGAAATTAAAATTTCCTCAGGCATTTGAATCACGCTGAAATCGCTCCTATTACGTTGATTCGAAAGTAAGATGGATATTCCTGTCGGATATTGATCACATTTTCAATAATTACGCAACTTTGAGGACAGCTAGAACCTTTGTCTGGAATACATACTATCCGTTTGGAAATCTCGGAGCCACGTGTAAGTGTTTATTCCTTGTCTATCTACGTACAGCTCACCTCTCTTAGGTTTGAAACCGTACACATACCCTATCCTCCTTCTCAGGGAACATTACTTCGTGGGCTATATCGAAGTCAAGTGGGAAGTTAGCAAAGGATTCCTCAAGAAGCTGGTTATGAAAAGGCCTGCACTGTTGCTATATATTAAATTTTATTTGTACGTCTATCGGTGAAAGATATGTAGTGAAGCCGAGGTAGTGTGTAGAGCTCCTGTGATGCAAATGCGGACAGTTCCTTCTATCATGTCTGACACATCTTGTGTACAAAATAAAATAAATATTTGGCTTGACAGGTCTGTAGGACCCAGGGCCTAGCTTACGCGCAACCATTCGTGTTGTGGGTGTTATTCTTCAAAAGAATAGAAGGCTGCTACTGTGTAATGCCTTGTCCGAATGGTAATTTGTTATTTGCGAAACATTACAGTTGTACTCTCGCATGTTCGTCAGACGCTCGCGAGAGGTGGGGCCGTGAAATAAATATGAGGTGCTGTCTAGGGATTGAACCACGGCTCCTAATTCTTCTTAATAAATACCTGCATTCCATAATGCAAGAAATCTACACGTAAAGATGGGTCTGACTAGCATGATGTTTACATAAGTTTACCCAACGACTTTTTCCTTTTCGTCCTTTAGTAAATGGCCAATTCTTTGGTGGACGTTAAGTCCAGTACTTTGAACCTTAAAACTAAGGTTATAAAACAAGTTTCCCTATCTACGAGAAGGCCAACCCAACTACTTTAAGCAGTATAACGTAATTTTTGATTGCGCAACTCTATGGAAGACTGTGCACCGATAGTACCTCGAACCGCTTTTATTGCCCCAGAAAAATCGTATTCAATCATATAAATATTGGCCCTAACGTTTTGAATTTCCATACACATGGTCTGTGGGTGGATTTATTTTCGATTATTCCTTAAGGTACACAAGGGTTAATATTTATTATGGCTTCGGTAGGCTAATATATGTACGATACACATCTCGTTTGGTCGTTTCCCATTTTACTTACATGATGTTGTCGAGGAACGAGCTGGTGGAATTGCTGGATAAAATATTGCCATAAAACAAAGAAGTTTTAATGCCATGTTTGCTGTAACGAAAAGAGAAACAAAAAATAGATAGTACAATCATTTAATAAAAAGTTGTTCCATTTAAAATGTAAATTAATTAATAAATACTTTAGTGTGTTTGCCATCGGTTGGTTTGCTCAACCATAATCAAAACGACCCTGCATTCATGGAATTTAATCATCACCAATGCGTATGCTACACAAAAAGAGAATGTGTGTATCCTTTGTACATGAAGGATGAAGGACTTTAAAAGGAAACAACTTTGTGTGAAGTAAGACGCAGATTAATTTCAAAAAGAAGTTAACACTTTTAACGAGGTTGTTTACATACACAGATATGTGCATATTATTGCTAAATATCGGCTTTAGCGTTACACATCATTAATTAAAATATATACTTTGTGTATGGTTGGGTAGTTATGTCCTTTGGAATGCAGCGAATTGCTTGTGTAAACGTTAAGAAAACTGGGGGGGATATGGAAATGCGATATTTTAAGTGCATCCATTCTGAAAGTGATGCAAACATTTCTTAAGCATATCGATCCGTTTCTTATTCATTACGAAATTTCAGATAGAAAACTTGAAAAACAAAAAGAAAGAGAGAGAGGGAGAGGGAGTGAAAAAAAAGGATAAAACTCAAGGAGGACGCATTTTGATAGCTGATCCCATTTTGTAATCGAGTAATTGCTTTACTGAAATTCATGCATATAACTTTTCGACTCAGTGAAGCTGAAAGAAGATTAATTAAAATATTTTGGCAAGTTGTGTAATGAAGGGGATATTGATATGCCCTGGGAATTCCAGAAAACTGAGCATGTACTTACTGTTACTTGTTTTCGTTGAGGGAAAACTTTAACAAGTTGAGTTTGGCCAGATGGATAGTTGACACTTTTTCGTAGTAAAATATTCAAAAATTCTTAACCAAACTTGTACTCTATACTAAGTATATCAACAGGAGAACTGTTCTGGACTTTACTTTGTGGATATTTTATTCACGTGATTCTTCAAATTGAGCTGCAAGAAATAAAGGGTGACCAGATAGCAATGTTACATTTTTCAATTCTTATGATTCAGCAGGTGGCAAAGTTACCAATGACATCAAGGTGTCAATACATTCAGTAAGGTTTGCCATTCTACGCACGCTGAACGTGCGGAAATTATTAAAAAATAATCGAAATTATGGCTCAGTTGGAAAAACACAACTTGAATTTCGTCGTAGTCGTTCGTCATTATTGCTTCTGCTTGCAGGCTTCGTCGCACCGTGGAAAAGTTTGAGCGTCAGTACACTTTTTTGGACCTTGAGCCACCAACCAGACAGAGATTGGTGAGTAATGAGGAAAACATAGCAGCCGTAGCGGTCAGTATCGAAAAAGACCTGGAAATGTAAATTCGGCATCGTCAGAGGGCCAACCCGACGTATTTTGCGGTTGGACTTCCTCCCTACATCCGTAAATTGCTAACACAAGAATTGAAGCCGGACGGCAATTGACAACGTCGTGAGTTCCCTAATTAGGCGCTGGAAATGTTGGCCAGCGACTATGACAGCAAGCTATTTTTGGAACGAGCATAGTCCACAAGTGTTCAATTAAGCATCAATCCATGCACAAAGATTGACTGTTTATGGCATGGCGGCATAATCGGACCTTATTTCTTTCTAAATGAAGGAGGAGACATCACTGATTTTCTGTGGCCAGAGCTCGACAACAGTCATATAATCAAGCTCTGGTTCCAACAATATTGATCAGCCAGATAAAAATGCGGTTAGCATTTTTTTAGTCTTGTTTCGGTTTTGTTTTCTGCTTTGTATGCTTGAAGCCATAGTTTAAGCTATGATTTTATAAGTGTCTATTTGAATATTTTGTACAAGATCTAGACCAGACCTGGAGGTCCCACTGATATGCCTGTTGGAAGTGACATTCAAACGATTGAAAGGTCTTTGAAAAAATTCCTTGCTGAGTCAGACTGGCCACTGAACGCACGATTGAAAATTCTCTGATTTTTAGCACAGACAGTCTCTAGGTATGATCAATGGATAGTCAACAACTATGCACCTTAGAAGTATTCGTGAATCGCCATCTTTTAGACTTTAGACACAGACTTTTCCACAACACGAGGTCTATTTACAGAACAAATCTGCACATTGAATCCTTGAATCTCAATCAGGTTCTCCATGATGTGTATGTAGACAGATTTATAGGTTTGAAACTTTTGGGAGATATTCGACAGTAAAACCACTCTCACCGTTCACCAGAATGTTGGGCTAAACACTAGTGTCAGCTAAGACTCTCTTTAGAGTTGCAGACTGACACAAGATTATTTAAAACGTCGTCTTCCACCTGTAATGATGGCCAATATAGTAATCCAGGTTTTGTAAGTGGGCCCAGATGAGATTACATAGAGTAAATAAATTCCAATCGTAGAATCTGTGAAGTCACTGGCATAGTTCATGTGTACACATAAAGGCTAGGCCATCTGTTGGTTTCTTTTCGAATCACATGTCATTTTGAGCTGCGACTTGGGACCTCTATGGACTTTTTTGGTGGCACGCCAATAAAGATCGTTGGTATGCGATGCTATGAGGGCTGAAATCGTCGAAAATGTATGGAAAAATTTGGTTGACAGGATGGCGTATTGCCAAGCCATCCGGGGCAGTCATTTGAAAGGTAAACAACGGTTCAAAAATACTGAATAACCATAACTCTTTTTGAGATGGTTTTTTTTCCAATAAGGATATACTTACTTACTTAGGTGCCGGTACAGTTCGGGGTGAAGCTGGGCCTCAACCAACAAGCCTCTCCAGTTAGCCCGGTCCTTAGCTAACTGCCTCCAGCTGAGTACTCCAAGTCGGTTGAGGTCCCCTTCTACTTGTGTGGGCCACCTAAGGCGAGGTCTTCCTCTACTGCGTTGTCCCTCCGGGTTTAATTTAAAGACTCTACGGGCCGGAGCATTGGTGTCCATTCGCTCTACATCCCCTAGCCTATCAACGCAAACGAGCACGAAAATTAGTCGAGGAATCTTTCTCTCGAAACGACTGAGGATCTCTTCTTCCGCTTTAGACAGAGTCCATGATCAGGGTCTTATAAAGAGTCTTCTTAGTTCTTCGGGATAGGGCTCTGCTACTCAATTACCGTCTTAGCCCAAAGAAACAGCGATTGGCAAGAGTTATTCTTCGTCTTATTTCTGCTGAGGTGTTGTTTTCCAATAAGGACATAACGACCGAGATTGGTGTAATTGCAATTGGTACGTCCTTATTGGAAAATCCTTTATAAATCCAGAAGTTCTGAGACTGTACATCTTAGAACGTGATTTTATAATATATTCACTTAAATCCAAGCAAAACTAATAACTCACCCTACTCGAGATAAGGGGTAAATCCATAAAAGGAATTAGTTTTGTTCTATAAATGCCAAACTAATTAATTGCCTTACCTTTGTAACAAAAAAAAGAGGAAATAATTTCACAGCTCTCTAAATACGTAGTTTTGTCATACCTTGATGCTAATTAATCCACTAATGATTGCACTGAAGCGTGCAGCAAAATTAAATGAAATGACACAGTGGATCCCCAATGATTGTTACGCCATAAATTAAAAACATGTTCAAAATTCTAATTTTAATTTTATTCAAAATAAAAAAAAAAAAACCAAAATGATATCGTTTTCTAAAACAAAATCAATTTCCTGCTTGAAATTAAGTCTAAAAGCGTCGAATTAAATCAACATCTGCCCTCACACACATCGCAATGTAAATTTAATTTCCGTTTGACATCCGTTTCCATTTTTGTAACAAACATTATGGTTAGAACGTTTTTTTGGGCAAAAACCGAACAAAGTGCAGGCATGGCTAATTTAGTTAACTCTTTGTAGTAGAGCACAGCCAATACACATCTTGTCAGGTAAATCAATTTAAGTTTTAATGAAAGGACTAATTACAAGTACCCTATCCATCCAGATGGGTGTGTTACATAGTAGAAGACGTTACGAGTTAAGGATGTGGTACCTACTTTTCCTTAACTAATTAATCGAATTAATTACGCAAAGAGAATAAAAAAAAAAACAAAAAAAGAAATACTAAATGGACTTGGCTTTTAGTTCATTATTTAAAACATTAAGTAAGGGAGTAAGGGTAAATGAGAAAGTTTCTTAATCACTTTCAAACGCAAGTAAATTTATTCAATTCACTTTACAGTGGAAGTGAAGACAAATAAATAAATGTACTTCTAGATTACTTTTTGCAACTGTTTCTGTTTCTAAGTGTAAATTATCTGTAAGGTTGATTTGGTACAATGAAAGATGAGACCATTGGGTAACCAGTAACCAGACAAAGTTTAGACATTTGTTTTGTTTTGTTAATAAAATCTTCTAAAACAAAACCCCTGTCATATTTCACAGGAATAGGCAGAGATGATTGAATGTGTAACCCTTTTTAGTGGTATTCGTATTTTAGGATCCCAATATTTTAGTTTGAGTTTTGTGGTAAACCGAAAATAATCGGGGGAGTAAACAAGATAAAATAAAATTTCTCGGCCCAGTTATGGTTTTCGAATAATTTAAGTTCTACGAGTATGAAATGTTTTGCCTTCCTCGCGTAATATGGAAATTTCGTTCAATAAAAATGATAAAAAAAGAGACAATCGCTAAAGAGCTATGCCTCGCTTTGGTTCTACGTGGCATTCTACTGCGATAACATGGTTACTGTGTTCGAAATTTTGTAATATTTTTTGTTTTAAATTCATCCCTACAATAGAATCCGTGTATGATTGAAGGGATGTCAACCGGAGTACAGACATGATTGACTTGCTATATCCTGGTATTCGTGTGGCAAAATGTGTGCCGTGTGCAGTACAAATATTTTGGTAAAAAAAAATTCACAGGATATTGTTAGGGATATTGAAAATACCTACATACAGGTAAATATTTACGACATATTCAAAGATATGGCGCACAGTGAGGTAGGGACCAGCAAAAACGTGGCCAAAAGTCTGTAGGTTTAGTGAGACCTCAAAATGTAATATTTTGTTGAAATTGGGTGTTCAATTTATATAGCACAAGAACTATTGGTGTCATCTTTACTCCTTAATTGTGAATATTTGAAAATCCGGCCTGTTAAACATCTCCAATGGTTTTAGGTCTGTTCAAACTTATGCGACTGTTTATACTTTTTTGTCCTTCAGGCCGAACTATAATACAAAAGCGATTGTGAAATAGTGCGAATACACAGGATTTGTATTATCTACACATAATAGGTCTGTTCGCGTACTTTCAGCACCAAAATTCGTAGATTCTAAAATTTCAAGGAGTGGGGGTAAAATTCTCTCAGAGAGAGGTCAAATCAAAAAAAAGTAAACGACGTCAAATACAAATATATACGCAAATACACACAAAACAAAAGTTTTTTACAGGTATATGACAAATTTGACAGATTTCGTAAATCAGTGCAAGGAAATTTCCTGCATTAAAATTCGATGCGTGGGGAAATGTTTTACTCTCTCATGAGCGCTCTCTTCTACGTAAAACTACGAAACTTTTGCGTTCTCGAACAGGATTTGGTGACTTTTCGTAGATTTTCGTTAAAATTCGTTGTTTTGGGAGAGTACGCGAACAGACCTAATAGTTTGAGTTTTCGTTCACTTCTACTCATGGATTCTTTCGTACGAAAATGTGACAGTTAAACAGCTGTGAATAGTTATGAATCACAGAATTGACATTTCAATCGTAAAGTAAGTGCAATTATAAAAAAAATAATTTAATTTAAATAATTTATATAGACAAAGCAATTTGAAAGTTACTTGCGAACAAAAACGGCTTTTACTTGAGCAATTGACAGTGCTAAAGGAAACTTAACGAAAAATTGTGACATTAACTTCCGATTGCTTCCGACTATTATACTTAAGGGCCAACCATTATAGCAATCAAAAGCTAATGTCAAAATTCTACGAGAAGTTTTCATCTTTTCTTTCGATTGCTCAAGTTGCCCATAGTGAGTATGTGAACTGAGAGGATTGTCAGAAGCGAGTGTGAGAGTTAAGTCGTTTTACATGTCATTCCTGTGTAGTTTATGAAGTTCAAAATACAAAATATACAGCTGTTGACAAATTTTCGAACGGAAGTGAGCAAAAGTGAACGAAAACTCGATGAAACGAAGCAAGAAGCTATTATTAGTCTACAATACAATTTGCTTGTATTCGTACAGTTTCGTACGACCACGTCCTACTCGACTATTATGGTTGGCCCTTTTGGTCAGCCTTTTGACTTTTTATTAAAGAATCGAATGTTATTCAATCCAAATTGAGAATATTTTACAGCATTTACGAGTAAAACACTCCTTGTTATGTGGCCCCTGGACTTCTAATGAGGGTCTTCCTATGGGAAATATAAATATAAAGAAATGAATTATAGAAACATGTTAATGTGGAACATGAATATTTTTAAGAATAAATCCAGGATGTAGGGCGTCGGTTTTGAGTTTCGTTGCATTAATTTTAAACCTGTAGTGGCAACATTCTACTAAAACTGACAAGGTTTCTTCATGAGAAAGTTAAAAATTGCATGATTTTACATTTTAATTGCCTTTCTGTAACAATTTTCTCTTTACGGTAAAGTAAACATGACTTGTATTGGAGTTTTTGGAGCTTCCCTCTATCGAAATGAACGTTAGCTCATAAAAGTTGCATATAAATGTTTATTATTATTATTTCGTCAGTTTTTCGAACAGAAATCTAGGTGAACATTAAAGTAGGACGACCAAACTATTCCAAACTATTTAGTAGTTGCACTATTACAAGAAGTCTTTTTGTTTTAAAACCAGAAATGAAGTGTGACAATCTATGACCCAGAATGCTCTTTAGACTCTTTAGGACAGTTAATTGTCCAAGTGGCTATACTTTTTGTTAAAAATGTGCAATCAAAGGAAAGATTTTCTTTTAAGAATCCTAAGAGTCAAATGATGATCATGATATAAAAATTTAAGCCTGCAGAGGCCCGGAAGGTAACTTTAAGATCAATGTTCTGGTGCACACTTTGAATTTTTAAAAGTTGTATTTTGAACAGTCATTAAGTCCTTTCTGACGCACTGTGTGACGAAGTTGATTAATTATGGAACATTTTTACGTGCACCTGTACGTAGACCGCAAGCATTGGTTTCATGAAAAAATTCGAACTTAATATTTTAATCAGACTTGATTCGGTCTGTCTGTATGGTCGACTGCAGCCTTAATGGAAACAGCCCCGCCCATTTTTTTAAAACTTTGGTAGATAGTAAGGTTCTCTACAATTCACTCATATATAAAAAAAAACATTTTTTCACTGAAATTTTCTCGATAACATCAGTTAAAAAGTATCGCGATTAATTAAAAAATGCGGAATTCCGCGTTCAATTTATTCATCCTGAATAATTCATAAATCTTCAGCATGAAGGAGCAATTACGTACGACCCAGTTGTGCACTTTATTTAAAAAAAAAATCTGGAAATATTGGTCACACAAAATTTACAGACATGAATAGTTATAGAAGCATAAATTCATATAAGTATATGCATGTATAATAGTTTAGTAGTTCACAGAAAACTAGGAAGGAAATTTCGAAAAAAAAAGTTACGTATACGCCACCGTATGGCATTTTAAAGTTCAAGAGGTCAAGTTTATTATTGACTTTAAGTTGACTGCCCGGCCTTCCTAAACCAACCTGAAATTTTATAAATTTTTGGATGGTTAATGGTGGTTTTGGTGACAGACTGCCGAAATGATATTTGAAGAGGATTACTCTCTTCTGGGTCCATAATCCTCACAGACTCTGCAGAGATCATCTGTATTAAGTCTAGGCCAGATCTCTCTTGAAATGTTACAAATAGGCAGATTTTTCCACCTACTACTGAAGTACTACTAAAGGCTTACACCTTTAGAAAGAGTCTGCATGTAGCGAAAGGCATACCGAAGCAGGATCCTGCCGGTCATACTCAGTCTGTCCAGCTCATCATTCTTGCGATTTCCTGCAAAATTTCTATGACCTGGCACGCACCATAGGTGAATGAATGTTGAACGTCTTAGACATCTTTGAGGAGAGTAACTCAGTGTTTAAAGAAAAGGAGCATGATTCCCAGGATTTGATTGCCGCTTGATTGTCAGTAAAATGCTAATATCGCTAACAGATATTTAACTAAAGGACTTCTTTGATCGAAACCAGGTGAAGTTGAAGCCTTCAGCAATGATGACAAAAACAAATTTTAGAAAGCCAGGAACTTTCATTCCGAATTCTCGACGCTAGGATTATAAATTTGGCTTTAGGAAAACGATCATTAAAAAATCAATTACCAGAGCCAACGCTCAAGCTAGTGAAGTAGGAATAGTAGTCCTAGTATTGAGTAGTAGTAACTAAAAAAAAAAAAATAAATACTTGGCGCTACAGGTCGATGGGACCCAGGGCCTAGGTTCTCACAACCATTCGTGTTGTGCGTGTTATATTCTTTACACGAATGGAAGGGGCGTACTGTTTAATGCCGTGTCCGAAGGGCAATTTGTTATTTGAGAAGCTTTCTCAGGACAGTTGTACTTTCGGATGTTTGTCAGACGCTCGTGAGAGGTGGGGCCGTGAAAAACATTTAGGTGAACCTTGAACAGCTTGATCCATAGTCCACCGCACACTGTTAGACTGAGCCAAGGCGCCCAGTAGTAGTAAATACGCAAGTAATATTAGCAGGAGTACAGAAAATGACAAACGCTACCATCATGCGTTCGATGTCCAGAAATTTGTAAAAAAAATGTAAAGACTTAGCGCGATACGTCTCTATGGAAAGTTTGTGACACCCTGTGGGAGACGGAAACGCGAAAAACAAACAATATGCTGTCATGAAATCGAATGCTGTGTCTCCAACTTTCAAATCCCAGACAACTCGCCACTCACAGTCGTCTGACAAACACCCGAGAATAAAATTGTCCTCAGAAACTTTTTGAACAAAAATTGCACTTCGACGCGGTATTCAACAGTGGAACCCTTCCACTTGTGTGATGAATTTGTAAATATTATACGTTCAACTCCATTTGTTGTGAGAAGCAGAACCATGCATCTGTCGCGCCAAATATTTGTATTTTATTTTTCGTAGTCGTTCTTCAAAGTAGAATGCTTTCACTACGATTACTCAAAGCTCAGGTAAAGGGTTTACATTTTTTAAGGTATTTACATAAGTTCAAACAATTCATAGTGTCTGATGACTGAGTGCTTCCATGCTATATCGTCTATACAAACCTCTAAGCATACGTATCATCACCTTTTCAAAAATCAATTTAAATCCTTCATATAGCGACAGTTCGCCAAGGGATGGGACAATGCAACTGTAACTGGACACAATGGTAATCAAATCGATACGCCTGAACCCAGAGGCAGTCGGCTGGAGAACAACTTGCTCGTTGAGTCCTGCCTCACCTCCGGTTATACGTGTAATAACAGTTGAAGTTCAACGATGCCTATAATTCCCAACCAAAGGAATGAGTTAAATGAAAATATTTTCAGAATCCCGAAAGATGAAGTGAAACAAACTCCATAAAACTCACGCCCACCACCTGTCTCACTTGATGTGAGCAATTGAAACCAGGTGAAATAATTTCTTTTTTCCCAGTAAAAATTAATTCACCAGTCAAAGGGTTAAATGATAAAAATTGAAAATGTGTAATTCAAAACTTAATGCAATTATGAAAGATAAAAATAATATACTTTACATATAAGTAGTCTTAAATGTGTGGAGATACATATACATATGCATGAACCTCCCGCCTGTGAGGCTTTAATGTGGTCATGTTATACGCTTTAAGGCTTCAAACTGTAACAATCAGATTTTAATTGACTTATTTTAATTTATTTGTCATTACCTACCAAAGTGAAACAGAAAAAAACAGATACATTTCAGTTCATTTTGGCTAAAAGCAAAAAAAGTAATTCCAATTACGCGTTCAACCTGTCGATACTTTTGGCCGCGCTGTGACAGATTATGCTTTTCCTGAAAATTGAACTCACCCACACAATGTTTGTGTAATGTGGTTCGAAGTAGGCTAAGACGAAACCAATTAATAAATCAAAATGAATAATTCTTTCGCATTAAATCGAATCCCAAATAGATTTGAATGTGTACATCAGCCATAGACACAAATGCCTTTGGGATATTTGGCTTTGAATTTGGCCGAAAACAATTTCATCAAATCGTAAGAACTCTGCCACCTACATCGGCTCGTTTAAGGGGGAAAAACAGACTTTCCCCAAAAGTAAATAACTTTATTTGTGGAAAATAAATTTTCGAGGGTGGAACTAGGAACTCTGTATCCCAACACAATGCACGTGCCAGATGCTTCCCAACTAACCTTATTTTTTACTTGTTTCCCTTGAATATACATCAAATCAACTTCATTTAATTTGCATCAATTATTTAGACCGAAAATAGAATGTTGCTTACTGACTTATGTGGCCCCAATCATAGTCTGATGATTGCCTCGTATTGTTCGGGCGAGGGTTAAGGCGCTCCCCATACCATGGACACCATGAAGCCACATTGACCAAAATAACAATCATCCATGAGAGAAGAAGAACCCAACGTTGGTGGTAATTATTACTTGTCGGAGTCTGATATGTACGTCCGTGGACAGTTAATGATAGGGATCAAACAGCTCATTAGCTGACCACTTTGTAGATTGAATTAGGGAGGGAATTGTTATTGCGAAAACGATATAAAATACCGCCCAACAAAATGGAACGCAGTCCATTTTGGCCAATACTTCCAGTGGTTTGTTTTTCACACAACCAAATGATTGGCCATTAACTTTTGATTACCAAACAGTAAGTAGAGGTTCCACCGAACTTCATTACTCGCAAACCCTTGTTTGTTGAGTATAAATTCTTGAAATATTTGCCGAGTGCATACACTTTTATGTTGTGGTTGTATGGTCTGGTTAACTCGATGGTATTGGCAAGATTTTACATCGAGATGTGTGCATCGGACACTTGCGTACATATAGATACAAGGTGCTGAGATGTACCGATTCCGGCGGCGATTCATGGCCACATTATCCCCTAAAGAAACGAACGAATGTGTGCAGTGGGTTTTGCAGATGTTGAGTGTAAATATTTAAGGGGGTTTCGTGGTTTAAGGAGTAACTTCTTTCCTGGTGTTGTCTGTTGATAAAAACGAAGTATTGGTAATGACATTAAATGAATCTTTAATAAAATGGGACATGGAGTTGGACAGGTCTTAAAGTAAGAGTGCTTCCGCTCTCATTGAATGGTTATGTCTATTTAATGTTTTTATTGCTGGAAAAGGTAACAACTCTTACCTAGAGACAAACCCTTAAAAGACCAATGAATCTCAAGACGAGACTCACCATCTTTTTATCGACCTTTGAGCGGGATGTGATAGCATTCAAGATCTTGCGCTCTAAGGCGGGACAAGTTTTAAAAGACTCTGACTCTCCTGCTGATGTTAAGTGATTTTCTACAAAGCGTTCTATCGTTTAGAATTGATGGACTTCAATTTTTCTTACTTACAGGGTGCTGTGAATGCGGTCCCAACTAATAAGCCTCTCTAGTTTCCGACAATTAATTGCTATCTTAGTTTATTTTCACTTGTGTGAACGGAAGGCTTGCTGTACTCCGCTGTCCAGAAATTTCTGATCCAGAATTCTAGTGTCCATCTATTGTATGTATTGTATATGTGTGAATATATAAAGAAGTTTCTTCCATACTTAGTAATAGTGGAACTTGCTGTCTTCTGAGTACCTATATGCTGATGCTTCTATACAGCACATAACGTCTTTACTCGAGGGATATGGAGGGCTGAGGCCTAAAAATGAGCGAAATATAAAGAAGTGAGACTCAAAAGCCTGACTGTCTCACTATAAAAGACCTTCCATTTTATTTAGACTTTAAAAAGTATGAAAATATGCGCATCTAACGATTGCTGTTTCTGGGTTATTTCCAAAGCCTTGGTGACACTGATACGAGATTTCGGAATTGCAATTGTATAATAGACAAACTAAATAGCAAATAGTCTATCGTCAGCAGGGGTTTAACAAAATATGGGACACAAATAACTAGTAAACTATATTTCCCAAAGTCTGAAGTTTTATAGTCAAACTCTGTGTTGAGGAGGCTGTTTAATGGAGCTGATGACCGAAATTCAACCTGGACATTGGAAACCCAGATTTCCGTTTGACTAGATTGGACGAAGTAATATCGAAGTTAAGTAAGGCTGCTGGATCAGATGGTCTAGATCGAGAGCATACTCCAATTCATTTCCAAGATCTGTGTTGAACGAAAGTACACCTATCGTCCGCCCGATCCACATGGAAAGGAAGCCCTCTAAACTGCTCCAACTATATAGTCTTCTTATCATGCCATACAAGGTCCTGTACGTTCATCACTGTCCGTGTATTTCATATTCGACAAAACATTAGCACTACGGCCGATTCCGCAAAAAATTGAGGAAATCCAGATCGATAGTGACCATCTTTTTTTCCGATAGCCGCATGACACCGATGACAGCATTAATAGAACAAGCTGTACAGAACCATGAATAGTTTTGGCAACCTTAGACGTCAGACAAAGTGATGCGCTGTCATGTGTTATTTTCATCATCATATTTGAGGAACAATTTTCGTTCAAGTTTGTGCAAAGGAAGTGCCATGGAAGTACCATACACTGATGACACTGACATCATCGGTAGAACACAGCGAGCTGTGTGGTGCTTTTGCAAATATTGGAGCAGAAGCGGGTAAAATGAGTTAAGCTGTGAGGGGAAAATCTAAGTATATACCATCAACTAAATGAAACGCACAACGTCTACCTCAACTCTAGCACATCACAAATCAAATGAAAATTTACTCTTGCCAAAACCCAATATCCTTGAACGTGTCAACAAAGCCGCTATAGACTTAATAGTAAGAAGGGGATCGGAAATAAACGGGGCTAACTCACCCATGTACATGTCTTTGAATCAGTGGTGACAGCGGCTCTGACCATGGTGTTTCACCTGCCACCTATGTGTCATCTTTAGTAAACAAGTAGAAGCCTCAGCAGCTACTCGATTGAAGGCAATCATTTCAGTCGTCTAGTCTTAGGATAAGACACTCATCCTTTCTGAATAATCTTGAAATCCTGCCGCAAGACACCGACTAATAACTTCTGTTCGAAAAGAACTTTGATTCATGTCTTCCCTAAAGACTAGACTGGGGACGACGACTTGTGGTTACACTAGTACCTCGAAATTTTTTAGAGCCATGTGATATCGACTTAAACTGGTCTAAGTGAGGTGGCTGGTGCGGCTTGCCACAGTAACCTAACCTAATCTTGTCAATAGCTGTTTCTTTGGTCTAAGATGACAATTCAGTATCAAGGGCTTGTCAAGAAACACCCCAGTTCTGCTCTATGACGGAGAATCATAAATGTTAACGAAGAGGAAGAAAGATATCCTTGGTTGTAGCTTTGAATACAGCGTTGACGAATTTTGGAAGAGGAGATTTAATAGCAAACTCCACGAGCGACTTTGACTTGTTCAGAAAAATATGGATCAATCGTCTAATGAACATCAACTCTCCAGATCGAAGAGTCTTTGAATTCAACCCAAAGGGACAACATAGTAGAGAAACCCCTTGCCTTACGTGCTTGGAGGAGAACCTTACTCAATTTATGTGAAAAACTGGAGGCAGCTACCTAAAGACCGCGCTAATTGAAGAGTCTTGTGGGTTGGGGCTCAGACTGGGGCACAGACTGGGGCACAGACTGGGGCACCCAAGTGAGTAAGTAATAAGCGAATGTGCATCAACGCTTCGATCCGATGAGTCTTTAAATCCAACCCGAAGGCACGCAGTAATGGAAGACCTGGGATGCACGAAGATGGCCTCAACCAATTTGCATTCATTACACTGCACCAACTGAACAGGCTTTTTGGATAAAAGCCTGGTCTACCCGGACTATCGGGATACATAACCAAATAGTTGTTGAGGCTGTTGAGCTATTCACAAGTATTAGAAATCAAGTCATCTCCCATAGCATCCCATTTTTATTCTTGATTTGTATACAGTGGGCTTCATTAATTCGTTGTGCATTACAAAAGATTCTCCTTCATTCTTCCTCTCGTTTATTAGCATTCATATTCCATTTGCATATAAAAAAAAAGTCGTGAATTCATTTTTTCTACAACACATGGCTAACCCTTATCATAACCAAACCTTATTCGAATAAAATACAAAATCAGCTTTTCACATTGTTTGTATCAGGAGTCTAGACGCCGAAGTGTCTCTGCATCTGGAGCCGCACGACGTGGCGCTATCTTTTGTGAAATTCGCGCATCGTCAGCAGAATAGCCGAATTCTTCTGGAGATATAAATACTCACAATAGCGCTACGCGTCTATCGCTACAAGATTAATTTCAAACTTCTGTCAAAAAAAAAATTCTGACAGTTAAGACCATTTATAATAATCAAAGCCCACCCTTAGCATATCCAACTTTAATTCGCGATTGAAGTCTATTGGGAACCATTACTCCAAGTGACATCCAGGAGCGATGAAGTTTCGGCAGTTGACATTGATTAGTCAAACTGTAGGTGTCATGACTGTGCACTCACACATATAGTATTACCTGTCATCGTTCCCTCTTTTTCGGAGGTGAACATGCACCTTACGGAGAACGCAATACATCTTCATTAACCAGATTGCTGGGAAGATGCCTTTGATAATTTGTTTTTCGCTCTCAAGACTCAACCGTAATAGGCTTATGTCGACTTATGCTAATCCCATTGTGTGACTGTAGCATACAGTGTTTGCTTCGAAACAAAGTAAGTCGGTGGTACTAAAACATCCTTAGATACAAAATGATTAAGTTGGCAAGTTTATAACTAACCATCCCTTTTTCCATCCTTTTTAATTCATCTCCTGTCGACCATCAACGTTGCCATATCCTTTCGTTGTCTCATGTGTATATCTACTTTTATATTTGTTTTAAGATTCACGTCCCATCTCCTCGGCAATGGTTTTTGAACTCATTAATTTCCTACCTTCGCAGCATACTAAAGAGGGTTGAAAACATTTGAGTGGAATTTAATGCCTCGACAGAGCTCTTCTGTCTGATTGTCATCCGTTAACCGCTGGCCATTATGTATCGTTGGAACATATGTACGTGAAAGAGTTTAAATGACTTTCTATCCCCGTTCGGCATGCGTCGCGCTGATAGCCTTTAGAGGAATGGCCACAATTCCGAAATCGCTGAGTGTGCACTGTGGCATTTCAAGCGTCACCAATGTGAAGTACACACGAGACAATATAATGATGATGCCAACTGGAAGTATACAGAGAGGACTATAGGAGTCCCTGGACAAACCGCGCTCGTATGTCTGAGGTTCCATTGTTTCTCTGACCCAGTTTTTCCTTCTTGCAACTCATCCAGTAAACATAGCTCATCTTACGACAGCAATGTCTCCAAGTAACTGCTGAAGAAAGGAGAAGTAATTACAAAAATAAATATAAAAAAAAAGAAGAAGAAAAATGTCCAAAATAGATGGCGCTGAGTGACATTGGCATTACGGAAATTATTATCGTATGCATGTACTCGTGTGTTGCAAAGTGTTTTGATCAATCATTCCCTGATGAACCATTACTTTAGGATTTCGGATGTATCTATCCGTCTACATGGTGTTGTATGTATGAGATTTCTGCACTCCCAAGTCGAGAATATTTGAAAATTCCTTATCCGCGAGACTTGCCGAATGGAAGGAGCGCTCATACTTGTGTGTGCGTGCGGGTATTTTACGAAACTAGAATGCCATGCATTTGCATTTTAAAATTGATTCGACTGAAAAATGTGATTAAGGTCTTGTATATGTATTTTGCCATCGACACCCGAATTCCCCAGATTGTAATGAATTTTGCAAAACAACTAAATTTGTACGGGAGACACTGTGCTTTGGAAAACTACACTCAATACATAGGATTGGGGAACAAGGATGCACATGTACCTATATTCTCTGGAACAAGGACTCACGAAATGTCTGCTAGCTGTCGCATAAACAGCTCTGAGAATGTGTCGTATATAAGGCAGTTCTATGTATTTTAGATTCACTTGCTAATGCGTACCATAAATAACGACGAACGAGTCCTTGGACAAAATATAAAGTAGACTTTGGACTTAAGTTTTGGCCAGGAAGGAGATTGTTTTTGATGGCAGAACGATTTAAGGCGAAGCGATAGAATGTTTACTTAAACATTTCAAACTACTATGAGAAATGGTCTGAAGATATCTACTGACGTTATAAACCCATGAAATATTCAACACTTACCTGTACAGATATATACGATGGACATGGCGTGAGGTTTGATGACAGAGATGGATTTTCAAGAAGAATGCGTAGAAACTCATCCACACAATCTAGTCAGATGAAAGCGTGCCCGATAAATAGAATTTGTTAGATTAAAGTTTAAATAGGCACATCCTCAGCTCTTTGGCTTATAAGATGACAGAGTTTATAGAGATAAGCTATATTTTTGGTGCATAGGACTCAGGGCCTAGCTTTTCACAATCATTCGTATTGTGCGTGTTATATTCTTTACACGAATGGAAGGGGCCTACTGTTGTATGCCATGTGTGAAGGGAATATGTGAATAAATGGGTTACCTATAGCCCACCGGACCAGCCACGCAAATTCTGAAAGTGCCCTTTCTTAGCCCAATTCCAGCAGGATATTCTATTTTTCAGTCCAAAAATGTGTGCATAAATGGGTTACACATACGCCACCGAACCAGCTACGCACATTCTGTTATTTGAAAAACTTTTTCATGTCAGTTGTACTCTCGGAAGTTTGTCAGATGCTCACGGGAGGTGGGAGCGTGAAAAAACTTTTAGGTGTTGCCTGGGATCGATTCTCGAACCCATCATTCCGTATTGCAACGCACTAACCACTTGAGCCACTAGAGACTCTTGACAAAACTGTCTCTTTGTATAGAATTACAATGGAGTGGGCACCGTGGCTCCGTGGGAATTCGGGGTACAATTCTCAGACAACACCAGAGGTGGTTTAGCATGGTCTTATTTCTCCTAAGCGTTGGAAAAGCAAAAGAATATGTTGGTTTGGTTTGGTTAAAGTGGTTGCCAGCACTCTTAGAGCAGTCGGATCAAAGGTGCAAATTTGTGTCTACCAGTTCCAACTTCTAATGAAGCGTAGAGACTATTAAAGTCTAAACAGATCACTTAAATTGTAAATAAGAAGGCTCCTAAGGGAAGCTTCCTAACGGGGGCAGAAACAAAGAAGATGGTTTTTTCCTCTTCTTCATCATTGCAGGTTCTTTAGAAATCAGTCGTAAGAAGAGACAGCCTTGTGGGATGCTCGCCTATAAGACAGTGTCCCTTGATGGCATCTATTGCAATACCTATGGGGAGTCTGTTTAAAGAGGTCAAATTTGTTTTGGCCATCTAAGGATTGTGATATTTATCGCATCTAGTTTAAGTTCCAGTTTCTGTCTAGCGATTTGTGTCTGTAAGGAGGAGTTACTTCTAATCTGGCGAGTTCATCGGTCTTACAATTTCCTGGAACGTCCCAACACTGGTGAGTTCCGTAGGAACGATCGGCCGTTTAGAACTACCACAGAATTAATAGAGGAAGCGATACGAGCTTGGCTATTCGAAAAGATCACGTATCACGTTTCTAATTTCCGCTTGACATACTCTACAGTGATTTGAAAGATGGAAGGAGAGCTTAAGATTAAGACGGTCAGGTTAATACTGTCCTTGGTTTTTGAACTGTTGGTTGAAGTTTGGCCAAGTTCCTTTCTTGACCTCTATAAGATAGATTCGAAACCAATAGCAACTCTTACTTCAATTTATTTGCTGGATAAATCAGGTGCAGCAGAATGTCCAGAGCTTTAGTGAGAGTTGTTCGCAGAACTCCCTTATGGATAGACACGCTGTGCGTTGAACCTTACTTAGAACATCGTCACACATCGTCTTCAAGGATTATCAATAGGTCATTAACCACTAAAGTCCAAAACAGAAGGTATACAGAAACATTGTAGAGTGCCTCTGCCGACAGATCTTCTAGTGGACACTGGCACTGATATCCCGACCATTGAGCAGTAGATTGGTCAATTCTCAAAGTGTGCTGTCGACCTTCAGAACTGATAGTGGATCGCATTTACTATGTCTAGGAAGGCAACCATTGTGTAGTCCTTATGAACCAAGAGTGGAACTATTAATCAGATATGGAACCCAAAGTAACTACATTAATATCTTCTTGCACAGTCAATCAAACCTTAGAACCAATTCGAAATCGGTGAAGGAATGCAAGGAAAAGACTTAGTGTCTTGAAGACCTCTTCTCAGGTCAAGCCTTCTCATTTGGGGCCTGGTTCGAAATATACTAGGCTGGTGACCTGACGACGAATGGTCCGAAAACATAGATACGTCTACGGTGTCAACTATAGGATTAATCGTAAAGGTTATGAAAACCGCATACAAGAGCTCTTTCGCAAAAAAACGACGAAAACATATAGGAACAACTGCAAACCTGTAGGAGCTCGGTCGGTCTGTGTATGAGACACACCAATTTGAACAAACACGCTTACAGACTGGGAATAGTGACCTCCTCCGGAATGGGAGGAAGAGGAAGAAACACTCGCGCCCACTTTTATGGGCGTTTTTTTTTAAACAAAATTTTTTGTGAAATCCAATTCCTAAAGAAACTTTGAAAATTAAACTGAATTTTCGCGTTTCTGGTCAGCTTCATGCCCTACATCCTGACATGTTCGAACAATGTGAGTTTTCTAAAAAAAAGAGAACTTTGAATGTCGATTCCTATCACTTGCATGGAGAGGTCCAAATGGCTTCTAGGATTTCATGTTAAGAATGTTAAAATGTCAACATAACCCGTGTCTTCCTATTAAACACAGTTTTCTAAGGATTCTGTCATCAACCAACAAAACATCCGAAAGGACATACATAAGTATGTCTCTGGTTACTTATTTTCTTTTTATTAATCCTTTTCCACTGAACTCGGAAACTTTATGGCTGCTGCGAGTCTAGGTGATTGTTCACTGTTTTTTGAGAGTGTTTTACGATGCTTCGAAACCTCACAAGCTTCTGCGATGAAACCAAAAAGTTGTTTATACTTTTGTATCATCAAATATCATCCCTTATTAGTTTCGTTTTGTTCCTCCTTCTTGCCTTTGTTTTTATTTCCGTATTGGGGTTACGCCTTTTTTTGTTTTCAGTGTTTTACGAGGACATACTTTCTCATAAGTGCTACGTTTAAAGTTGCTATTGTCCAGGCAGACTCTCTCTGTGTTAAGAGATCGTTTCCTGCTATAAATAATAGGTTTCAGGAAATATTCAGGAAGGCAACTCATCCGTTTTCGTATACGAAACGATTTAGGGAAAAGTTCAGAGACTGGATTCCAAAAAACTATCGAAGAATGGACTAACTCCTGTGGTACACCATTTGTCATGAATGAATATATCAATTCATCTTAAAAAAAAACACAAATACCCCAACCTTGGATGGGAATCTTCTAAAGGATCTTATGTCAGGTGCTATCAAAAATGATGGCGATATTAAGGGCAAATATTCTGCATTCACCAACATGATAAATGGGAACAGTTAAGTCCCAAGCGGAATCCAGTTACCTGAAACCAAACTCATGGTTATTAATGAGATGGTTTCTTTGAAGATACCTCATAAGAAGGTAATTGACAATACTTTCAACGACCTTCAGGAGAACCGACGGTAATATTATGCCTATTGAGTACTTGAGTACGACAGGTGGTAGTAGATGCTTCGCAAAGGGTAAGAGAACACCCTTGCCGAGCAAGGGATGGGATTCCATTTGAATTTTTCCAGCTTTAAGGTTCCTAACATAGGTATACATATTTATATGTTTCGAGACAAAGACTGTGTTTTGTAGAAAAATATTTACAGCCGGACATTCCGACATGTTTGGCTTCCTTTTTGCCTTCATCTTGCAGGAATTCCGAACGTTTTAGGATGACTTTTGGTTTATTTATGTTTATTTTTATTTTTATTATTATTGTTAAAGAAAGATGATGCAGTCTTTCTTTAGGGTTCGTATTTAATATTAAAATTCCTCTCTTTCCCCACAAATCAAATATATGTAGTTTGAAACACATTGATGTCGGCAATGTGTGAACATTTCACTCTATACGGGTACACGGCTCCTCCCAGCCTTATTAAAATGTTGTCCTAGCTTCTAAAACAATTTTCCATATATATTTGTGTAGGTATGTACTTGTCACGTATCCTAATGTACACAAATCGTTTATTCACAAATCGATTACCCAAATCAATTCGCACAATGCATTGTATGTTCCAAAAATGTTACCATCGCAAGGATCTCATTTGGTTTTGAACGAATGTTTTGGATTGTGTGCTTGTTGATTGCTTTTGTTTTTGAATGTTCCTTCGATGCGACAACCCTCATGAAAATTATTTAATTGCTTTGAATTCCCTATTGCTTGGGGTATTGGGTGATTTATTTTATCTGATTTGATCTGGAAAGCAAATAAAAGTGTTACAAAGTCTTATTGGTTTTGGCTCTGTATCATGGGCCCTTACGGGTTAAACGTAGGGGATTGATTTGTCACGCGTTATTGAGGGAGAATTTGCGCAGAAATTATTATACGGTTTTGTTTTGAAATACATACGTATACGTATGCAAAGAGACATAAATGAGTTTTGAAATTAATTAGAATAATTTTATTGTTTAGGGTTATATTAGCTCGTGTAGGGTACGTTCCTCGTGTCCTCATTGACTTTCTCACCACATTCAGGACTCGATTAATCGTAGTTTTTTATGTGATACCTATCAGGGTATAGGAGGATTTGCTTTCCTATTGCATGACCCTGTTGGTCCTTGTTTTGTCAAAGTTATGACCTATATTCTTTTTGCATTCACACAAGTCTCCAGGGAGGACCATCTGTTCACCGTGATGTTCACCGATAAGTCGAATTGTTCTGATGTAGATTTCAAACGTCTTTTAGCTTATAAGTTGGACTTCTTGTGCATATTTTCTTGTCCAAAGGATCCAAAAATTGCCATTATTGTTGAGTGTCTGTTGATGGAAATTACTTGCTAGAAGCTAGAACCCCCATTTGAAAAACACTATTTTGGTTAAGAAGGGGAGATGGTTTGGATATGCAGATAGTTTTGGAAATGATACATGTGCTCATGCCAAAGGTGGATGGTTCATCCGACAGAAATGAATTAAAGGTTTTTTTTTTTTCAACGATCTCGGTTCTGGTTTTCGTGTCTTGTACTATCAGATGTTTTAACTTTAAATTGTGTCGGAGGGAGTAAGTGGAACCTGCATATGGACAATTTCGGTGTCAAACACAAACGAAAATGTCCTCTAGTGTTGTATAAGTTTTGGTTTAGACAATTCGTCGTATTAATAAAATAAAATTAATATAATAAAAATAGGAAGGGTTCTAAAAATCACTTGGAAACGATAGTTGTACCATTCTGGGTGGTCTGTTCGAAAGGGTTACTCATTTGATCTCAACGTCAACAAGAAAAACGCTTCTTCCTGTGAAACGTGAAGCCAAAATATTTAGATCAATGGGTAAGAGTATAGGATAGGATGTAGGTGCCATTGTAGTGTCCACTCATGCTGCTCTCTAGACTCTTCTTCGGATATCTCTGTTTTTAAATTTTGTTACAAAATAAGCAAACTCTGCTAGTCTCTACCAAAGAAGGTATTAGAAGGTTTCAAATTCCAGAAATTCAAGATTCTCTTGTAATATAATAAGATATTAAGGTGATCAAGGCTCAAGTGTACTAACAGAAAGACTACATCAGACCCTTAAGCTTCATACCTCCAAATTGTATCGATGAAAATCAAACAAGGTAAAATACCAAACAGTTTTCCAAGAAAATTTTAATAGTATGAAGGGCACGTGCACACGAGTTGACTCCAACAATCTTGGAGCAGCATGACTTCGAAATTCTTCCAAATTGGCAGATGTCTTTAGAACACCGCTTAAGACCATTTGTCCATATGTCGTCTGATTTACTTTAAAATATTATGATGTCATTACACCTCAAAACCTAGGTGATGTGAGCCATAATTCTAGAATTCATTGAACACATTGGTTCAGCTTTTCTAAAGAGGCTTTAGCACTAGTAGTTTGTCTGAACCTGAGGGTTCTGGAAGCAGAGTTATCAGTGAATCTCTTATACCTTAGAAGTTGTTTCCTGAGATTCTAAGGAACTCAACTACATTTCTTAAAAGTCCACCAATGATATGTAAAGTTCTGTTCTTGAATATACAAAGTTAGTCATAAGTCCAGCTTGGCCATATCCACAAAACAGCTGTGGACTTAATGCCACTGCATGTATGACCCTTGAAAAATCCATCTGCATACCTGCCTCATTCATTGTAGCCTAAATGACTGAAGGGATTTACTTCAAATCTCATATCTGTAGTCTGGGGGGTCACGTTTAAAGGCGCAATCTAGTTTACTTCAATTAATATGAATCAATTTGCTTTAAAATTTTTACCAAAAATCGAAAAACTTGTATTAGAAGGTATTGAGAACCTGTTCACACAGGACTGTTCAACTGTTTTTTTTTTTTTACGTTTACAGTCGAGGGGAGAATCGGAGAGGTGACATCTGGATTTTCAGATTTGTTGACATTTGGAAATGCCAATCGCTGTCAATCAACAAAAGGGTGAAAATATAAATTAAAAATTGAGAAATTCACGAAATTCAAAAGTACACAAATTTAATTGCTGTGAAAAGCATTCGTTTTGATGTGAAGAGAATTTGTTGTTGAAAAGCTAACCAAATTCGTTTGGCGCCAACTACTCATATGTCAAACAAAAAATCAGAGGAAGTGCTCAGACAGGCAAAGTGTTCTGAACACAAGGATGTAAACCAAAATTCAGGATGTCAGTCCTGTGTGAACTGGCTCTGGAGTTCCCACAGTCTACTTTTCGAGGGCATTTACAAAACAATTTTTTTGCAAAAGCTCTATACTATCATTTTAATGCCATAAAATATACAGAATGCCACTTTATTAGGAATTCGAATACTTGTTTGTATTCTTATAGCATTTAGGTGTAAGTACGTACAATCCAGTCGTGCACTTCACTTTTGAAGTCTTCCTAAAAGTTGGGATGACACTTCGTTTCAATATTCTGGTTATAAACAAATTAAGTGTCAATAAATTGTGCCTTAACACGTCTTATTCTATTTCTAGTGAAATGTGCAGGGATGGCCAAAATTTGGGGCTTTGGCCAAATTCCCTCCTTAGAAGTGACTCCCCAGCTACCAGATATGAATTCTAAAGGAAATATATCTGCCAGGTTCGACTACACTCTAGAGTAGAGACAGAGTGAAGCGGTTGACCACTACTTTCTTCGAACATCCATTTTGAAATTGATGGAGAGGCGTGAAATGGAACATAGGACTTCCTGTCATAATTCAGATTCGGATAAAAAAAAACTCTTTATTTGGAACCCAACGTACTCGTATTGTTCTCATAATTTGTTTCCACTTCACTTGAGAGTTTAATAGTGAAACCTTTTCTGGGAATTGCTGACTTTATTTTCATATTTTCGGCCAGATACTTGCCCGTTCTTTGCGGCCACATTCCCTTATAAATATTGACTCTGCATGATAGTGAGTTTAGTTCTATCTCCTATTATTTTCAAAATTACTTAGACCACACCCAAACAAATTAACCCAGTTATCCACTAATCCAGTCCACACAGAGCAATGAGCCAAAATAAAAAAAAAAAAATCTCCTGTAAGACGATCCTTGGTTACCTTTTACTGCTCTGCTGGTTAATTGCTTTTGCTTTGAACGTTCTAGCACGCATTCAGTGTAACGTGACCCCCATGAACGTTAGGTAATTGCTGTGTAAACTCTTCCTGATACCTTGTAAGATTGGACCTACACCATTATCTCTACCTCAGGGCCGAGGGAGGGCGCCAAGCAAGTGTATGTATAAACTGTATAAACCAAAAGTGTAAAATATATATTTAGAGTGGATTAAATGAAAATCCCAAAAGTCCATCTGAAAAAGAAACTTCTTATCCCTTTTTATCCCATGACTCTAAAGTTCATGTAGCCGGATACACACATACATACATACTTACAATAAAAAAAAAAAAAACAACTTTTCCTGACCGAAAAAAAGGAAAAATACAACAAAAAGAAAGAAAAGAAAACAATGAGTTAACAAGTAGCATACGATCGAGAACGCTCATCGAATTAAATTAAATTACACAGAAGACAATCCTTTTATCCATCCAATGCCAAGGAAATCAACGAAAACCCTTCAAAGAAGTGATAAATCCCTCAGAATGACAGCCCCCAACCCATAAAATTCTCATTTAAAATGTTCTTTGTGGATTTCTGGATAAACTTGCCATCTATTCCTCACATGATGGTGCGGTACTATGAGTAATTGTACGTACTTTGTCTTGCTGTCAAATCATTCATTT
The DNA here is from genome assembly GCA_963583995.1 of Xylota segnis. NCBI lineage: Eukaryota > Metazoa > Arthropoda > Insecta > Diptera > Syrphidae > Xylota > Xylota segnis. Next base: position 41,860,966 of record OY757237.1, read on the forward strand.
GGAAGACCAAGCCCAGATCGCGGTTATGATGGTATCTTAACCCAAATTTAAATGCAACATCATATTAATCTGAAAGTTACCTCAAAGTAAGCCTGTCGTTTACGAGTAATAGGAAGGACACACATCCTGTACTAGGTATATGACGAGCATATTTACCCTCCTCAAGAGTTTATAGCGCAATTTCGAAAAACTTTTTTCTCATTACCCAAAACCGCCGATAGCAAAGTTTTTGTTCTTTTTTTTTTACACAGATGTTGGTAAACTACATACTAACTATGGGTACAGAGCAAACAATTTATTTGATGCGCTTTTGAACAGCCCTAAACATTTTAGAAGCCACAAAAATTCCCCTAATTATTCCCCATGAATATTTCATCATCCAGATCCTGGCTAATGAGTTTAATACCACTCTGCTGCTCCGTTGTACATACTTTCTCGTTCCGCAATGCCGCTGCGTCGGGAGTATTTGGAGATTGAATATAGCCTTCCTTTGGGTTGAATTGAGGATAGAAGCTAGCACTGGGCAGGCTAATAATAGCATTCCAATCCCCCTAATGGGAAATTCTTTTTCCTTTCTTTTCTTTTTTTAAAAAAGTTTTCTAGTGACATAGCACCTTCCATCTTTGTATGAATTTCTCTAGAAAACCATTAACATTATCTCTGATTTTCAGTCAATTCACAGAGCATTCACTGAAGTGCATGTAGGTGAAACTCCTTGGTTTGGTAAAGTATTCCTTGAAAGGCAAAGATAGTTCTGATTTGAACTGAAACCAACCACATCAGCATAAAAGGAAGACGACTTGACAGAGACCAACAGAGAGAGAGAGAGAGAAAAAATGAAAACTATTTAAATTTTAATCTGCACTCTCTAGTTTGTCGTTCTCGTTACCTACAGCAAACCTACTTTGACCCAATTTTGGATAATTTACCCAGGATTGGAAAATACAGGTAGGTATGTACATCTGTAGGTAGTGATGACTTTCTGGTAAGGATTTCTTTTAGATTGGTTTTTTTTTTTGATGCAAAATGACGTCAAACTTCATGATTCGTTTAACTGATTTCTTTTAGGAAACAGCATCCATCTTCGACTTGACTTGAAGCAGTTCTGTCAATACCAGGTTTTACAATTGAAACCATTTGATTTGGATTAAATTGTGGGACTTGCGGTGGTCATGAATAATTTGAATAAATTTCTGATGAAACGATACAGATAAGTCGTACCATTCCAATGGCAAAACAATGGACTAAAATTTAATTTAAATTAGGTGGCGCTACAGTCGCTGTGTAAATATTTGAAGGGAATACTGCATAGCGGTTTGGATGTTTAAATATTAAAATGGTTACATACATAGGTACAGGATGGATGCATGTACAGGGCATTTAATTAAATAACAAAAGCACGATAGAAAAACATTTTTTGACGTAGTAATGCGTAACATAACTCATGAATACCTCATGAATGCAAACACTTGTGTTGTTATATCCAATATATGGAAACAAAAATAAACATTTAGTTGCTGCGAACTATTTTAAGGTGTGACAGTATTTCTAGGAACACCTTTAGGGTTGAACTGTCACGAGTCAACAAAGACCGCCATTTAGCGATTTACTTGTGAATCTTTTCTATGTAAGATGTACTCTCGGATGTTTGTCAGACGCTCACAACTGGTGGGCACTTGAAAACATAAAAACATAAATAATGTGACTGTTGACTGGAAGTCAAACCTCTCACTGCCAATCACTGTGAAGCTTTTTTCGAAGACTTATCTGTCAGATAATGCCCTTCGGGCATTGCATTAAAAAGTGTTGATCTGTTCCATGTTCAGGAAATGACATTCACTACACTAATGGTTGTAAGAAGCTAGTTACTGTTGCTGCAAATATTTGGATTTTTTTTTTCGCTGGTTCGTTTTAGCACTGTAGTCTCTTAAGGAGCGTGCTTAGATGGCTTCCGACTAATCACAGGGTTCTTGCTTATTTCGTAAAAGGGTCTGTGGACCTTAAATGGTTGCTTTCGTCTTGGTGTAGGCTTCATCGAATTTTTTAAGTGACTTCGTTTCGGGTGGCTTGTCACTTTTGAAAACCTTACTCAACCTACTGGTTTCATTCAGTGGCAAACTTTGGTTCTAGTCTTCACGTCCTTGAGTGATCGATTTAAAAGGTGTCTGGCCTTCCTTTTTACGCTCTGCAGCTCTGGGTGCCCAACAGTTCAATTCCTTGTAATAAAAGTTGCCTTAGAACCAACGATGCCAGTCGATAGAATAAAATCATTTGCTGCTGTCTCCCATTTCCTGTAAGTCATCATATTTATGACCTCGATAACGTTAATCGTTGGCGTGGCTAAGGGAGCAACTATTCCTATTCCTCTGTTTGCTTCCTACATCAACCAAATCCTGACCAAGGAATTGTCCAAACGTGGTCATTGAGAATAAGTTTGGTACCATCACAAAGGTCTAGGTCTTTCAGATCGCTCATAAGAAAGTACGTGACTACCCGATTACTTTCTCTTATTGGATAGCAAAAGCTCCTGAATAGCTAATAACTGCATTAGGATTAGGATAATTGGGTTGGTGGGCTTGAAATAGCATCAAGAAGCCTCATGGATATCTTGGAGATCTCCTTAGAGATGGTGTGGGGGATTTGTCTGCTAGCTGAAATCAAGTTCATTCAGGAAGCGTAGGATTGTTTGAGGTAAGGAGGTGACAACAGAAGTAGATGGTGAGCCTTTTATGGGACCGTTTTAGCCACATTCAAATACAATAAAATACAATATGTTCAGCAGTTTCTCGGAAGTGTGCTTTGGGTATAGTGCCCACTAATTTTCTTGAGGTTATGAGCATATTTAAGAGAGCAATGACCAGATAGTGGGTGATTTCTAGAAGCTCTTTCCTTCTGGTTTTTGTGAAATGAATGACCATCACTGTCTTAGGGTGGTGTCATTACCGCCTCTTTCCTCTTCCATTGACTCGCTAAACCGTAATGACCACTCTAATACAATGAATCGATGGATGTACTTCGATCAACAGCCTGTATATGATGATGGAGATTAGACGTACCGGGTAAAACTCTTCCACCATTTTCTTCCTCATTCTAGCTGAAGACTTCAGAAACCTTAGGTGTGTGGAGTGTTGGAGCCTCCAGCCACAGTCGATAAGACCACTGGTTGTCTCATAAATAACCATTTGTGGCTCAGTGGTTAGTGCGTTGGACTATGGAGCAAGGGGTTCGAGATCGAATCCCAGTCGGGGAACACCTAAAAGTTTTTCACGGCCCCACCTCTCGCGAGCGTCTGACAAACATCCGAGAGTACAAATGTCTCGAGAAAGCTTCTCAAATAACAAATTGCCCTTCGGACACGGCATTAAACAGTAGGCCCCTTCCATTTGTGTAAAGAATGTAACACGCACAACACGAATGGTTGTGAGAAGCTAGGCCCTGGGTCCCATCGACCTGTAGCGCCAAGTATTTATTTTTTTTTTTTTTAGAACCAACGATGCCAGTCGATAGAATAAAATCATTTGCTGCTGTCTCCCATTTCCTGTAAGTCATCATATTTATGACCTCGATAACGTTAATCGATGGCGTGGCTAAGGGAGCAACTATTCCTATTCTTCTGTTTCCTTCCTACACCAACCAAATCCTGACCAATGAATTGTCCAAACGTGGTCATTGAGAATAAGTTTGGTACCATCACAAAGGTCTAGGTCTTTCAGATCGCTCATAAGAAAGTACGTGACTACCCGATTACTTTCTCTTATTGGATAGCAAAAGCTCCTGAATAGCTAATAACTGCATTAGGATTAGGATAATTGGGTTGGTGGGCTTGAAATAGCATCAAGAAGCCTCATGGATATCTTGGAGATCTCCTTAGAGATGGTGTGGGGGATTTGTCTGCTAGCTGAAATCAAGTTCATTCATGAAGCGTAGAATTGTTTGAGGTAAGGAGGTGACAACAGAAGTAGATGGTGAGCCTTTTATGGGACCGTTTTAGCCACATTCAAATACAATATGTTCAGTAGTTTCTCGGAAATGTGCTTTGGGTATATAATTTTCTTGAGGTTATGAGCATATTTAAGAGAGCAATGACCAGATAGTGGGTGATTTCTAGAATTTCTTTTGCTCTGTTTTTTGTGAAATGAATGATCACCACTGTCTTAGAGTGATGTCATTACCGCATTTCTCCTCTTCCATTGACTCGCTAAATCGTAATGACCACTCTAACCCAATGATGGATGTACTTCGATCAACAGCCTGTATATGATGATGGAGATTAGACGTACCGGTTAAACTCTTCCACCATTTTCTTCCTCATTCTAGCTGAAGACTTCAGAAACCTTAGGTGTGTGGAGTGTTGGAGCCTCCAGCCACAGTCGATAAGACCACTGGTTGTCTCATAAATAACCATTTGTGGCTCAGTGGTTAGTGCGCTGGACTATGGAGCAAGAGGTTCGAGATCGAATCCCAGTCGGGGAACACCTAAAAAGGTTTTTCACGGCCCCACCTCTCGCGAGCGTCTGACAAACATCCGAGAGTACAGTTGTCCTGAGAAAGCTTCTCAAATAACAAACTGCCCTTCGGATACGGCATTAAACAGTAGGCCCCTTCCATTCGTGTAAAGAATATAACACGCACAACACGAATGGTTGTGAGAGGCTAGGCCCTGGGTCCCATCGACCTGTAGCGCCAAGTATTTTTTTTTATTTTTATTAACGTCACAGTCGAAACTAGTGGCATGACAACCGCGGACATATTCTAACTCCTATCCTCTATCCGGTGGCAAAAATTAGGACCAACAGAAAATACCAAAGGAGTTATAGGTATCAAGCCAGTGTGGAATGGAAGTCTACCAAGTCTCAAGGAGAGGTTCTGTTTTAAGTTTGTTCGCATACTTTCTGCACCAAGGTTCATAGATTTCAAGGAGTGGTGGAAAAATTCTCTCAGAAAGAGGTCGAAATGGTAACGCAAGAAAAACGAAGTTGTTACCACTTTTTAAATGTCAAATGCCAAATGTTTACAAATGTAAGACAACAAGAACTAAGCACAGGACCCTGTTCACACGTGATTAACGGACTATTTTTTTTTTTTTGACATTCGCGTATTCAAAATGTTAGTCCTCTCTGAACACTTCCCTCAATTTGTTTTTGACGCATGAGTGGTTGGCGCTTAATGAAATTGGTTAAGTTTGAACAAAAAATTCGCTTTACAAGAAAGTTAATGCTTTTCACTGAAAGTAAATTGGTTTACTGTCGAAATTTTTAATTGAATTTTAATGTTTTCACCCTTTTATCGAGTGACAGCGATTGACATTTTCAAACGTCAAAAAAAATCAAGGAAATTTCAGAAAATTTAAAAATCTGGATTGCCGTAACATGTTGCCTCATGTTACCCCTTAGCCATTAAACGTCAATAAAATTCGACAATCCTATGTGGACGGGCTTAAGGGATTTCACAGATTTGAGGGAAATGACTGAACTGAAAAGTTTGAAATTTCTTAGTCTTTTTTTTAAAAAAAACTACAAAACTTTTGCGTACTCGTAGATTTCGTAAATTTTTGTAGAAATCCATGGAAACACCCCTACTGTGCGAGCATGTTCAATAAGTAAGTACCTTATAAGTCGATGGAGTCATTTCGTGGCGCGTGTTTCAATTTTGGTCATCATGCATTTCCCATCCAAAATCCATAGCCACGCCCTATTCATTAGCGTTGATGCAAAAGAAGGATACCCTATCCTGTATACTCCATCCCACATAAATCGTAACCTTTCTGTATAAATGCATGTTTCTCCATCATTTTCGTTTTCATAAGCCCGGTCTTATATTTATATAGCGCCAGAGTATTTCCTTAAGACTGTACTTGTCAAATACAGGAACAGCGTACAATATTCCCTGCACAAGAGCTGATAAATATTACCCATTAAAAGCGGCGATAACATTGTGTAATGAAATGAATTTTCTCATTTTCTCATTCGTCATTCCTTCTTCTTTCATTCTTTTTTCTACGAATTTTGTCCAAAGCGAAACACAGAAAAAATATCACCCAAAATAGAATGATATAAAATTTCTTATGAAAATTTTTCACAACCTTTTCAGCGATAGTAAATGTTTACATAAAAAAAAAAGAAAAAAAAAAGAAAAGAAATAAATAAATAAAAGAAACACGGCTATTAAATATTTTCTGTGGAATCGCGGAAATTAATAAAACTTGGAGTGGGACTGCCTAAGAAGTCTGTAGCTGTATATAAAATTTCTGGTTAAGTTGTAATACAACAAAGTGTTAAGAGGCGATGGGGTAGAATATTATCCAGTTTCTCATTTTACGTCTGGATGAATCTGAGAAAAAGCACACCGAATTCAGAAAGGGCTGCCATGAATGCCGGGTGGCAATGTGCTGGATTACAGGGTACACGAGCAAATAAAGGTATAAAACCACTGCTCCACACCATTCAAGATACTTTCATTATGGTAAAAAGATGCCATAGTATATCCAAGAATCAACCACCCATACGAACAAAATCAACTCCTTAATATGGGACTACGTATCCTTGTAGTACACAACACGGTAGTGAGCAAGAGGTTATGTGCGAGTTGGTATGTTTATTTTTAAAACGAAATTATGTTGTTTGGAATTTTTCGTAAAAAGGTCTTTCAATAGACTTGTAATTAAGAATTTATTAAAAAAAAAATGTACATTTTCGAGTTATTCGTGAATTTTTTGAAAGAGGACAGTAGAACGATAGTGTGTCCTGGACTCGTAGGAAACGATGTTTGAGTACGCTGTCTTAATGGAATGGAAATCATATCTACTATGCCCATCCTTGACAGGGATTACAACAGGGATACGCATTTCTTTCCTTCTTTCCGATTTGAGGCCATCAGGAGGACTCATGATTTATTTACTCAAGTCCTAACTTTAATCACTTTAGAACTTTGGAATTCAATAAAAATTCCTTCATATGGGTATCTACTCGGTTGGTTGTTGGCCATACCCATACGCATGTACATACATACATATAAAGAAGATTGTTATTTTTATCCATTTCCACCATAAAGCCTTTCATTAGGATACTTAGTTGAGAATTGATGAGTAGGAACGTCAAAGTTAGGTCCTGGCCGTGGCAACTTTGACTTGATTATATTTTGTAGACAAACAAATGGGCAGAAAATAAAAGTAATTAATATTAATCTGTTTTTTGTTGACGGAAAGTAACTTCGTAACATTGAAGAATAATCTCGGGTAATGGTAACAATCAGTCACGTAGAAGACATTTTTTGTTTTTGGTGGTCCTAACCTGGGTTATTATTATTATCCTTGCAATACCATTTCATGGGCTACATGGGCTCATTGGTGTTATTCAGTTAGGTACATAGGATTACTTAAAATTAACATAAAATTAACTGTGGAACGATTAAAAGAAAAAACAACTTCAGATACTTTGTACAGTTTAAGGGTTTTTCATGGAAGAATAAATATCAGATTTAGTTAGGAACAAGGCGGTGGCGAAGAGCAAAATAATTAACTTAGATGGCTCATCTATCTTATTGAAGTCATAATTAAAGAAACATCTTTTGAGCTTTCTATTGAATGAAAAGATATTTGTAGAACGTCTTAGTTGAATGGAAAGTTCATTATAATATATCATAGTTTACTAATAACTGAAGAAGAGATGAGTATTGTGTGGAGGAATAAAGCTGTACCATAGTTGTGCAATGCTTTCCTAAGAAAATGATAAAAACTTTGGCACACTCTGATCCGCGCTATTAAGGGCTTGAGAAGAAATGGGTTGTACCTCGGTGAAGAATGGAAGGAATCCCTTTATCCAATGCAAATGAAATATCACCGATAAAACAAGACTCAACAAGTCCACGCAAGATCTTAAGCTTAAGATGAAGCTAATCCGCAATGAGACAATGAGCATATACCTATCAGAGCTAACTGCTGAAAAGAGCACTGAATATTCACCAACAAATCATATTCCTCCAATAAGATGTAGTAATGGGCAATGGGCTAAAAGCAATGAGGAAAAAGCTACTGCCTTTGCAGACCACCTAGCGAATACCTCTAAGCCTTATGATGCTATATTTGATGAACTTCTAGATCTCAATGAAAATGCCAGTTCTGTGATTCCTCCGCTTAAAATGCATGAGTTAAAATTTGAGATAAGGCGACTGAAAGACAAAAACGTTCCAGGTTTTGACTTGATCACTGCGAAAGTCCTGAAGTGACTGAGAAACAAAGGGTTAGCTAAACTCTTGCGGTTAATGAATAAAACAATTACCCTTGAGTATGTACCAAGTGTCTGGAAAGTAGCTGACGTGATAATGATCCCTAAACCAGGTAAGGACTCTCCCGAGGTATCCTCATATCGACCAATACCTCTACTTCCTTCAACATCAAAGTTGTTTGAAAGACTGATTTTTAAGCGTTCCAAACCAATCGTAGAGTCAAGAAACCTAATCGCAAATCACCAGTTTGGCTTTCGAAGCAAACCCTCCACAATAGAACAAGTTCACAGAATAACAACTGAAATCAAAAGAGGCTTTCGCTAGAGTATGGCATGAAGGTCTACTTTACAAACTAAAAGTGTACCTACCAGAAAAGTTCTTCTTCCTAATGGAGTCTTATTTCACATAGCGATACTCTCGTGTAAAACAAGAAAACTACTACTCTAAGCTAGTGCAGATCGAAACCGGAGTTCCTCAAGGAAGCGTCCTCGGACCTCTGTTATAACTTCTCTACACTAACGACCTGAGTACAACTGTCCTGAGAAAGCTTCTCAAATAACAAACTCTCTGTCGGACACGGCATTAAACAGTCGTGTAAAGAATATAACACGCACAACACGAATGGTTGTGAGAAGCTAGGCCCTGGGTCCCATCGACCTGTAGCGCCAAGTGTTTATTTTTACACTAAAGACCTACCTGCAATGCCCTACACCAAGACCGCAACTTTTGCCGATGACATGGCAATCTTAGCAATGCAAGATACAACGCTAGAATCGACGCTGCAAGCTGCTACAAACCAAATTACCAGGTGGACTCAAATATGACGTAAAGACTAAGGTCCTTCGAAGTATTCTGAATGCTCCATGGTACATCAGAAACAGCGACCACCATAGCGACCTAGGCATTCCTACTGTTCTTGAAGAGAACAACTCTAGGACCAAAGCACACGAGAAGAAGGCACGTACTCTGCTAGATAGTAACAGAGCGACAACAACGAGCGGAAAGAGGCGCTCGAAGTGAACTTAAACTCCGACGCTTTGGATGGATTAAAACCCATCTATGTTGTTGTTACTGTCTTAAAAACAAATTACAGTTCCCTCAGTTCCTCGGTATATGGCATTCACAGAGAAATGGGATGTGCCTCGGTGAAGAATGGAAAAAGTCTCCTCATCCAATGCAAATGCAATATCGTCACATATCTCCTCTCCCATAGCGTTTTGGGTCAAATGGACGGTACTTCAAAAAACTTAACCAAAAAACGCAAATCACATGACTTAGACTTTGGTGAACTCAGTTCCCCGGTATCTGGGATTCGGAAATAAATGGGATGCACCTCGGTGAAGAATGGAAAAAATGTCTTCGACAAAATTTGACGCGAAAGCTGTTGGTTTTTTTTTAAAAAAGGCTATAAAAAACTCCGTTCAATATTTTCCAACGCTGGTTGCCTTATTGAAAAGAGTAAGCCTTTCGCGTAATTCTGGGAAATTATTTTATTGAAATGGCTGCCGCGACTGGCTTGGCAGACAGTCTTATTTTTCAATACATTTTCTATGGTGTCGTCCCCTACTTTAAGCATAACTTGACCAATATTGTTCTTGAGTGCCTGAGTTGTCTCTGAGTTGTTAAAAAAAAAGCCCACCCTTTACAATAGATCTTTCAGATCAAGTTTTTAAGTGTAGCTGTTTCTTTCATCCAAGTGATGTGTCTTAGTCGATCATTTGGGCCCCTTTTCCAGGTAGACAGTAAAATCTTGATTTAATACATCTGACTCGCATTTGTGTGCCAAAAGCTAGGAATGTCTCATCAACTCATGTATGAATTGCTGGACAAAAGTTTGAGAGAGTAGAGTGTTCCCAATACCTTGGGAGTATTGTCTCTACCGCTGGCGGAACCGAACTGGATGTAGCCAACCGAATAGGCAAAGCAAATGCGTTTGGGATGCTATCCACAGTTTGGCGCAACAATGCGATTAGCTTAACCACCAAGCTACGACTGTTCCGTTCCAACGTTGAATCCGTGCTGTTATATGGATGTGGTACCTGGATGGTGAACGCCACTATCACAAGGAAGCTGCATACTTTCGTCAATAGGTGCCTACGATATATCTTTAGGATTTTCTGTTTTCTAACGAACAACTCTATCAGAGAACTCTACCATGAACCTATAGGCACAACAATACGACGACGAAAGTGGCAGTGGATTGGACATACTCTCCGAAAGGGTGACAGGTCCATAGCTAACCACGCGATGCAATGAAACCCGCTTACTCAGGATGGCGGTCCTAGGAGTACGTGGCACAAAACAGTTGAGAAGGAAGCACGGCAACTGGGAAAGAGTTGTGGAGGACATATTTCCAGAAATCGCACACGATGGCGCGTAGGCATTGTCGAGGCCCTAGGACCCGCAAGGGGATACAGGACTTAAGTATAAAGTAAGTTAAAAAACCTTGTTTTGTTCAGTTTGTATATACATAGGTATAGTAGGTCCTTGTTTGTACAGAATTCAGGGTTCGTGGATGTCTTTGGGACCAGCACATGCCAATAATATTTTTTATCTCGACGGCAACATGTCTATCTATCAGCAGATGCTCTCAATTCAGATGAAATCCATTAGCCCACATACTGGCTCCGTTCCACTTTCTTTTTCTATAAACAAATCCAAAAACACTTTCTCCCCACTTTACACCTCCAATTATCTCTCTTTTACAGTTCAACCCGCTTCCCAATCGCAGCCCTATTATGCAGCCCTAGGTGTTGAACAAAAAAAAAAGGAAATTTTCCGCCCCAAAATGGTTCAACAAAGACACCTGGGCCACATTTCCAGCGCAACACTGACACTGTACGGTGCACAGTTTCTGAGTTTGAAACTAGAACTCTGGCACGGAAGTCAGTCGATGCTCGTTAGAAAACTCAGTCAAGGGTGCTTTCAACACACAGATGTCAAAGGCTTTTTCGCCGGTGCTCCAGCAACACACCTACCATACACTGATCCTAATATAAAGTGAATGAAACTTAAGTGGATGGATGTCGAAATGTCGAAAACTAGCACGAAAAACAATCGCTTTCACTTGGCACAAACAAACCCATAGACAAAATACATACAAGTACCTTCAAAGTACTCATCAAAATAATGGACCAGAACAGACTCTAGCTACGTGAATATCCTTTGCCCCAAATGAGCAGGGAGCCTGGATAAAAACAAAAACAGAATTATTTTTCATTAAAACTTTCAGCTGCTTTGCCTAGTTTGGCAAAACAAATACACTCGTAAAAAACGCGTCTAAGGAGCCTAAGTTTTTACATCGATTGCAAATAAAATAGACATTTAAGGACCTCCCCCCTTACAATAAATCAACAAACATAATTGAATGAGTTTCCCATTTGCGTAGGTATGTTTTTTTTTCGTCCGTATTTTGCGTTGAAAAAGATTTATGTCCTTCCGAGTAAACATCGTATGCAAACACTCTCGTTCATTTAACTAATGCGTTACATGGGCTCTTGTGCCAAATTTTTGCCTGCCTGTTTATGTATAGTAAATAAGATTTGCATAAGTAGAACAGATGACTTACATTATATTATTTAATTGATATCCTTAGTGGCTCTGGCTCCACGAAGACTTGGGAAGCTTTAACAATTCTTCTCACACGTCACGTACACACTTAGGTCAACATAGCTTCTTAGGTGTTCACCTACATATGTATATTTGTCGGTCGTTTCCTTTATTTGATTTGCCTCACGTACATAATTTTAAATTGAATTGGAACACAACAAATTCCTTGGACTACTGACTGAGAGGACAGCACATATAACTACGGAAATAGCCCTGACCTGGGACAACCGTACAACTCACAGTCCGGATACATTTTACAATAAGCACTTCCGTTTTAAAATTTATCGAAATGATTTATGGTTTGACCCAAGGAGTTTATTACACTGAGAAGGATACACTCCTGCCTGCATGGTAACATTTTCGAAACATTAGCACTTAACAACTGAAGAGCACTGCACTGGTTTGGTTATTCGTTGTTTTTTTTTTTTGGAGGCATGCCACGTTCACTGAGGAAAGGTTAATAATTTATTAAACAACACGCACGCACTACGCTACTGCAACTAGGATGATTTTTTTTCGGATATATTCTCTTCTTTTTTTTTTTTTGTACAGCAGTGTGGAAGGAACATCAATTACAGGCCCATGCGCATGGTGGAGAGCCCAGTTTTAGTGTACCACGGTGTTTGGAAAACAAGAATTCTATCGGTCGGATGGGGAGGATATTTTTATTTGTTTCGAAAACAAATTAAGACAACAGGAGGTGTTATTGCTTTTGGAAGGATGATTAAATTTAAAGCCATTAAATGTATTTTTTTTTTGTATTTTTATTTGAAGAAAGGAAGGACTACAGAGGGAATCAAACGAAGAGCAACACATCCCGACCTTAGCAACACTTACAGCTTCCTTGTTTATCACACAAAAGATTGTGTGGTGATTGTGCTTTTATCTGCACATGAGCATTAGTGGGAGCTTTTCTCGGATACCGACCAGAGCCAAAGGTATGCATTTGAATGGAAAATAGGAGCTAAACCACAACTCTGTTGTATCCTTCTTTATTGTCAATTAAACGCCTCTATTCGGAGATATAGAATAATTGTCTGATAATAGTTGTAATGGTAGTTATAGATTCATGGGGCATCTACAGGGTGTGCACGAATGAGTGGTGTGGGATTTTATTTTGCACGTAATTTTGGGAAATCCTTTTTGGACTACTGTTGGACGTTTGTATTTACGACAATTGTTTTGGTAGCAGTTTGGTGTGATCCCCGTAAATTGGGTGATATGGTGATGTAGGTTGTAAACGGGATTTAGTCGGTTGATTTTCGGCGATAAGTTTAATGCCATTTAGTAGAACCTTATTGTTTGATTGGTGGAGGCAATTGATAATAATCCTTTGAAGGTCTATTGTGTGCCATATGTGGCTGATAAAGCATGGAGGTCTCTCCCTTCTCATCCTGCAGTAGAAGGCAAAGAATTCTTTTGAACCCCGACCAAAGCCCCTGCGTCCTTAGGCACATATGTACATACTTTTGTGTGCCAACTTAGTTCCACGTCTCTCGCTTATGAGTGCTCGTACCAAGCAGTGTTGCCGGTGGGAAAATATAAAGGAACAGGAGTTCTCCTACTGAACCCATGGAAGTAACGATGAAGCTTTTTACAATGAGAAACAAAAGGTTTCCTCTCCTTTCGCTTCTGATGACAAGAAGTGTATACCTACTTCCTGTTTTTTTGCTGGGACTACATTTTGCGTTGTAAGATCCTTGATTAGTTATCTCCAGTTGCTTACGCCAAATTGGTTGAGGTCGTCCTACATTTGCATACAGAGATTTGGGCGTCCTCTTCTGCGTGTTGCCTCAGTGTTGAATTGAAAGATTTTTGTAGCTAAAGCATCAGTGGTAATCGGCTCCACATGATGCAGCCATTATAAGCGCTGCATGCGTATTATTTTGACCTGGTCGATGCAGGAGTACAGCTCGTATAGTTAGTTCGTCATTGAATCTACTTCTCCATGTAACGTGAACGTAGATAAAAAGATAAATCGAACGAAGGCACATTTATGTACATTAAGGCTGGGATGATGGGGGTCTTACACAGCTGTTCCTAGTTTTTACTAGGACAGCTCTTTGCTAGATGGCTGGTTTTTAAGGTTAAAACAATAACAATTGGAAGCATGGCAACATTTTGATCGGTGCTGCAGGTACATAAAGTAGACAACATGTAGTAAGCATTTGAAAACGTGCCAGTAGCTGCTGACCTCTGATGTGTTGCCCTGAGAATCTGTATCACTTCCTCGTTCGCGAGAGCTCTAGTCACTTCTTATTCTGACCATGATGGAAGAGGGGAAATCCTCGATACAGTGGTAACAAGTTCATAGAATTTCTAATTAGACTGTTGTAGAGCTAAGGTTTCAATGAGAACCAAACAAGATTAAGAAGCATAGCTATCTCGGAATAAATATCAACTCCACGAATGAGAACTTAGTGAAGATTCCACGAAGACTTATCCTAAGAAACTGCTGCTATTTTGGATTTGGCGATACAAATGGCTTCAAAACTGCTAACTTGGAAGATGGAATTCATGCTCTTCAAAAAATGGATCCTCCCAGTTCTATTATATGGCGCCGAGGGTATAAGCAGGAGCGAAGAACAGATTTTGAGGACATCGAGTGAATGGACATTAGTACTTCAGCAAGTACTTCAGAGGATCTTCGAATCACAAACCCAGTTTCAAGTCGACAAGGAAGATCGAACCTTCGTTTAAGGAACAAGTCATCATCAAGATCAAGTAGGATGCAGTGTCCACGCGAAAAGAGAATAAAAGGGTACTGCCGAGGAGTAGAGTTAAAAGTTGATAAATTTTTTATGATTGTAAGCTTGGTTCTGAGTTCTTCTCTGTCAATCTTTCTCCATTATATGTTGAGTTTCAGTCTATTGCATTCCGAAAAAATACTTAAATACTTAAAGAAAGGAAGTGTGGAAGGATTCCTGTCCGCCAATCGAAATGGTTCGCTGTGCGCTGGTGTACTATGACCAAAAGTCTAAGATTTCGTAGATGGGTCGGCCTTCATGTCGCTGTAGGAACTATAGTGGCAAACTCTTTAAAGGTTTCCATTGTATTACTCGGGAAATGGGTGCCAAGGCTTCCATGATTTTTAAACAGATTATGCTACCAGACTGGGCGGTAATCTTATAGAAGCCTATCGTTTTTTTAAAGTTTAACGCCGCACATTGGAATAGAATAACTGCGTTTGACGGTGGGTAGAACATGCTATATGAATTACTCAGACCTCTTCATTTCAATTTCCAAGATTAGGGTAAAAGTGCAAACGAGAGATTTTTATCCTTTGCGCATAAGCGTATGTCAACAGTTCGCAATTCAGGTCCTCACGTTGCTCATTAACCTCAGAAGGACGTCGTTATACTTGTTTATATTTGTCCTTCAAATATATTAACTAGTGCCTTCCAATCAGACAACCTGTTACTGTGCTTTGTGTCTTTCAGGTCACCCCGACTGATTAGCTAAAACCTCTAATCCAGCTTCTTCCAATGGTATACTGAGCTTTGTCAAGTGCAACCTACTTTCGTGCAGACCAGTGGGTCTATAATTTGTTTCATAACTTAGCGACACATTCCTTTCTATATGCAACATCATCTGATATTGGTGGGAAGCCACCAGCAAATCCTACTCTCAGTTTGGCCTTTATACACCTTTCAGTTTCAATTTCTCTGTCGGGTCTTGATTGCGAAACGTACTGAATGGGTTTTGAGATTAAGTCACAACTTCTGTCTCTGGCATGTCAACCCTTGTGGAGGCATGTGTTGTTATATTAGAGAGTGCTACTGCTGAATGGAAAAAAGTTCGAAACAAACTTGAGCCAAGTGCCGATAAGATTTCTTTTCTAAAGCCCTGTATTCTCCGCATAGCTCGAAGTCCTCTTCTAACAAAATTCTGGGACAATATCCCCATATCACGGATACAAAAGGATAAGAAAAGTAACCTCGTTCTTGCCACCTATGACATCACAGTTGAAACTGAGCCTTAAGAGCATCGACGAGGTTTCTGAGCACAACTCAAATACGACTGAAGAAGTCTTGCTTTAGTTTGTGAAAACTGGGTTTGCTTTCAACCCGGTTCGATGATTAGCATAGGCCTGGATTCGCTCCTATTCAGTTACGCCACATATTTGTTATTTGGTGAACTCATTTGTAAGGTTTTACGAGTTATATGAATACCTTGATCAATTGAAAGTTGTATACTTTCTCCTAAGCAGGCAGAGAAACCTTTGTTTGTCGATAGCTTGTCCTCATTGATTCTCAGGCCAACGCTTTTGCATTTTGTTTTTCCATTGAAGCAACTTCTTTAACCGCGGCCCACTAAGAACCTGCAATGGTGTTAACACCTCTTCTTGAAGCACAAATGAAAATAAAATGGCGGTTAAACTGTAAGACATTTACTGGAACAAAACGTGTAATGCACATGCAACTGTTACTAACTGTTCAATGGTTTTACACTATGTATTAAAAATTGAATTAAAATTATTTTGTTAATATAAAAAAAAAGGTGGGACCCTCAAACAGGATTCCCCGGATTCATAATCACAGACAATGTTGGCAGAGGAGATTCTTGTTCTTCATCTTCATCGTTGTAGGCAGGTACCTTGGATTCCTTTGACGACGACCGACGATCGTGCTTCGCTTCATCATAACTTTACCTCTCTCACCAGTGCGTCACCATGATCGGGTACCATATGTTTCGCCTTTGCTACACATGTCTGTTTCAACGAATGCTCTGGCGAGCGTTTGTTACACTCATCGAAGTAGCACTTTTCGATTTCGTGCAGGAACTCGACAATAAGTTTTGTGTCGCCTCCATTCGGGCCGACAAAGTATTCGCACTCATATGAGGAATCTTTAAGGTCACGTACACAGCAATCGAGAAACTCAGCATTCGAAGAAAACCACGCGTTGAGCTTCACCAATGGAATGGCGAGTTGGTCACGTAGAATCCCCGTTATCCACGTATCATCGATCCAAAAGAATTTCTCTGTCTGCGACTGGTGAACCAATTGCACTGCTGTATTGGGATTCGTGATGTACAGCCATCCCGAGAGGTAGTCTGGGTAAGAAGCTGCTGAATATTCGTCAAACGTTACAAACCACTTGTTGGCCGTAAACCGAACTGGGAGTTTATTCTCTAAGAGGTAACCTGCTACGAATTTCTTCGGAAATCCTTCGATCTCCAAGCTCTCCAGATAGTTTTTCAAGTGGAATACATCGAACACAATATCGTCGTCGATCTTAACGATGAATTTCGCTCGGAAGCACTTTGTGCCGGCCCACTTCAGGCCCATAACGTGCTTGTAAGTCAGATTCCGATAGGCTTCGACGAAATTCCCCTGCAACAGGTCTCCGAATTTCTTGTGCTCGTCGACTATTTGCGATTGCTTGATGTACTTCTCCTTGGTGGGGATTTCCGCCAACAGAAACACTCTCAGGAATCCCATTTCAATGAGCTTACTCTGTGCTATCGCCTGTCGGTGGGCTGCCCTCAGCTCATCGTGACCCACGTACGAAGTGACTATCAGGACTCCTGTGTGAGAAGCGAAATCACATAAGTCGTTGGATTCTCATCAAAGGGGCGACTTACCTAGAAGATCCTTGCCGTATTTCTTGCAGAGATTGTTATCAATTTTATACTTGAAGTCGGTTAGATTCACTAGAGTATCAAGGCGGATGTCCTCCTCAAACTGCGGGACAGTTTCGACGGAGATGAATTCGTCATGATAGCTGCCGTTCGGGCTTAAACTTGAGTACAGAATGATGACAATGATTATGGCGATAAGGCATGATAGAATTTTAAACACGAGCCGACTGCGTACTATCATCTTTTCATCGAAAAAAAAGTTAATTTGAAATCGATGTGATGCGTAAAGGTAAAATTTCACAAATAAACAAATAGATTGACGTTTACTAGTTTGACAGGTTTGCTATTGCTTAGTGATGGGCGGCGGTTTGAGTGATAATCGGAACTGTTCACAATGGTGGAGGAGCACAATTGTCATAACGATTTTCTTAATAAAAATGTCGTTTATATTCACTCTGGACAAGGAAAGTTGATCCGTAAGAGTCATGGCAAGAAGGTCGTTTATTTAAAGGTAATTGTTCCTTTTTTTGCTATGAAGGCTTATGTATAGGAGAGGAAATCTCGCCTGGCTGTCACTTCGCTGTCATTTGCTCTTCAGTCAATGACCAGGAGCCTACATGTCTAAACAAATCCATCCTCGAGTACTTTTTACCAACAGGAACAACACATCCTTCGACCGTCCAACCCAAGCACTGAGAAATGTAAACCCATAAGGAAAATTTCATCTTTATTTTTGTTTACGCCAAAAATAGAAACCGAAAGTGACGTCTGTCATTTTAGCGCTGTCAAAACCCTAGCAAAAACCAAAAAAAAAGAACTTCCCACCCTCTTCTGCACGTGCAGTTTACCGACTATCGTGGATTTTGTTATTATTTTCCCGACAATTTTTATACGCAGTTTTGCCGTCTTATTGCGGCCATAATTTCGAGAAATTCTAAAATTCCACTTATTCACTTCCCGGACGTTTTCTATTTTTAACTCGTGTCGAGTGACATTTCGCCTTCCCACATAATTTTCATTCAACTTTTCGTTCGGTAACGAAACGCGTACGCTAATTGGGTGTGACGAAGGCGGTCGGCACATTTTCTAATAAGAATTTCAAAAATTATCCAAATTTTGAGGTAAAATGGGCAAGAAACAACAGCAAAAGAAGAGGCAACAACACCAGCATCAGCAGCAGCATCAGCAGCAGCAGCAACAACAGCAGCAGCAATCATCGGGTGAACAACAGCAGCAGCCCACTACTTCGTTGGGAAAGGATGCTGTGGGGTTCAAGCGTATTTCGACGCAGAAACGGAACGAACTCAATGAGTTGGTGATGAATTTGCGAAAGATAACCTTTCTGCGGAAGACGAATCCAAACGAACAGTGGCAGGACTATGTAGAGATGCAGGGAATCCTCGATCGTATTCAGACCATTGAGAGTTGTTTGAAGTTCAAGGGGTCAGGGGGCAAGAATCGGTCGACGAATGTGGACGCTTTTAACAAATGGGCCGATGAGCATGGAGTTAAGCACGATGGCGTGCGAATTGCGGAATTCGCTGGCTTTGATCTGGGCCTGGAGGCTACTAAGGACATAAAGAAGGGCGATCCGATAATCATTGTACCCCGGAAACTCATACTGTCCGAAGAGCTGTTGGGGGCGAGGATGTCACTGCTGCCGATGGAGCCGAAGATGATGTCCAATTTGAAGTTGACGTATGTGCTCATGTGGGAGAAGGTGAATCCGGAGAGTTTTTGGAAGCCGTACATCGATCTGCTGCCGGAGAAGTACTCGACGGTATTGTTTTACTCAGTGAACGACATGCAGGAGCTGAAGGGCACAAGCGCCTTGTCACAGGCGCTCGGTCAGTGTAAGAATATTGCGAGGCAGTACGCCATGATGTACCAAAACTTTCAACAGATGAAACAGACCAGTTTGTTGGCGGAGAGATTCAGCTATGATTTATACCGGTGAGTGTTTGTTTTAAAAGAGAATTGATATCCTATTGACCCTGTTCGGATGCTGCCTGTGGTGTCGTCTTTACGGCCTATCGGGTTTTTATTCTTAAAACTGTGTCTCCCAATCAATGTTTTATCAGTAGGGGTACTCCCAACAAGCCATTGTCGTAGAACACTAACGCATTTGCTCATTTCGGCATACAAGCATATAGCATCAGTTGAATGGCGTATATTTGGAGGTGGACTATCCTTCATTTATATACTCGTACATATCTAACTACTCTTGGAGTTCCCAGGAATTCAGTTTCTGCATTTAGCGGGTGGGCTTGCATCTACAACAGAAGGACCTCACAGAGAAGAACTGCACCAGAAGGCCCCATACAATGATGAAAGCAGAAAAATGTCCATACAAGCATTGTTAGAGCAACCTAACTGGGTCTGGGAAACTTTTAACTTTTAAGGTGTAGGGGTAGACAGAGATTTTTCACCGCTATACAGCTGCCTTCCGAAAGGATTTCAAAGTACCCTAAGATGTTGGCTGTACTATATCGCGCCTTGCTTAAACCGCTCATTATCCAATTCTTTTGCTTCTATTTCAAGCTCGCAGAACTCTAGCCTTCTGCAGTGGTTGTGAATACATTTTTTTAAAAACTTTGCCTCACTTTTGTTGAGGAAGGAAAGATCCGTCATGTGCTATGGTTTTCAGGAAGAACAGATTCATTGGCGTCAAAATCGTGAGATTTTTTATGCCTACAACACGAGAATTTCTTCACTGATGAAGAACATAGGCAGTGCTAGATGCAGGACACATTTACTTCATGCCTACCCTACACATATGGCGATAGGTCTGTAACTATTATTAGAAACGTTCCCAAAATAATCTCAATGGAATAAGATACAAAATTCTAAAGTCTACCAAATAAGGTTGGCAGGACAGAGTACTTCCATCCTCTTTTTGTCGTAGAGGGCAAACTGGTAGGAGAAAATTTACTCAAATCTTGGCGTACTTTATGTGGTTCATGTCTCTTCAGCAATGTTACGG
Organism: Xylota segnis; assembly: GCA_963583995.1. Taxonomy (NCBI): domain Eukaryota; kingdom Metazoa; phylum Arthropoda; class Insecta; order Diptera; family Syrphidae; genus Xylota; species Xylota segnis. The sequence goes on from OY757237.1 coordinate 41,881,364, forward strand.
TTGTCGAGATAAACGTTCGATTGTTTTCCGCCAACAAGCCTTATGTTGTTGACGGATTTAGTTATATACCTTGTTGGGTCAATCGCTTTTAATCATAGCAATGCTATCCTGGTCTGGTCTCCCATAAAGCTGTTCTTAGAGACTGTAATGTGATTCTCACAAATTGGCAGACTACATCTACATAATAGTGACTGTCGTTCTGGTTGATAGTTTTAAGATGAGGGAAGATATCTATTTGCTTCATCTGTAGCCTCGCAGAACTGACATAAGTTGCTAACCGATTGGAAGGTAGAATAATGGTTTTAGTTTTAGCAGAATTAATCTCCAGTTCTACCAACCACGATGAGGTTCAAAATTACTTGGAATTCTCCTACAAAACCAATCAGAAGTTTTCGTTTGCTAGAAGAATCCTTACTTACCTCAGAAATATTTGGCTTTTGTTCTTGACGATCTGAATAATGATGTTTTTAGGTGCATAGAACTAGAGCTCTGGCAAGAGTGGTCGTTATGGCCTTGAAATAGCGTTTGGTTTAGTTGTCTTTTACGATTTTAAGACACTTAGCCATTCGACTTCGTCTGGATTTTTGGTTTGCGGCCTGGATTTTGCTTATGAGGGCATTGTGCTGCCCTCTATCGAAAGCTTTAAAGATATTTAAGGCAACTAAGCGGCATTCACCGTGATGGTGAATAGTTTCGATCCATTTTCCTGTTGTGGACACCTTAAGATCCTCTGTGGAACGTTTTTCATGAAATCCAAACTGTCGGTCATTTAGAAGACCATAACTTTCAAGATATCTCATGACAGGGAAATTTACAATGCTTTCCGTGACCTTAGTGAGCACTGATGTTGGAGCTAAGGGACGGTAGTTTGAAGGAGAGGTGTGATTGCCCTTTTTAGGGACCATCTAGACGTGCGCAAGTTTCCACCTATCTGGAAAGATGCCTGTAGAATATAACACGTGGAAGAGCTTATTACGTAGGGGTTTAGCCAGGGTAGAAGAACACCTCTTCAAAACAAGGGGAGGGATCACATCTGGACCTGAAGATTTTTCCGCATTTTCATCTCGGCGGCTACGTTAGCCGATGCATCCACAAAGAGTGACAGTTTGTGCGGATTGTGGAGTGGTGGCATCATTGGACCATTTTTCTTCGAAAATGAGGCTAGGAATAACGTTCCGGTCAACAGTGGGCCTTACAAAGCCATGTTAATTGACTTCTTTTTTTTTTACTGAATTTGGACGACCTTTGGTTCATGCAGGATAGTGCGCCATCCCACACAGCCCATGCCACAATCGATCTTTTGCCCACCAAATTTCCAAATGGTGTTATTAACCGTTTTGGCGATGTGAATTGGCCCCCTCGGAGCTGGGATTTGCCCCCTTGGGACTTTATTTTTGTGGGGAACCGCGAAGGACCGATGTCATGACAACAACAATCCGAAAGCGATTCAAGCACTTTAGGCCAATATCATCCAAGCAATCCGTGAGCTACAGCCCGAAACCGTCAACAAGGTCTTGGGAAATTGGAGGGACCGAATGCGCTACACCAAAGCCAGCCGAGGCAGCCACTTAAACGAACTTGTATTCCATAATTAATGGGAATGTTTGCTATTACTAATAAAGCCATAGTACATGGAAAAAATTTACTTTTGTTCATTTCATTGGATTTTTAAAAAGAAACTTGTATTTGTACTCGTAGTTTGGGACTAAGTAACCCAAAGTGCTTTCGTCCTTAGGTAACTATTTGTTCTGAATTCCTTAAATTTCATATTTCCCCCATCACGACTCAACCCCCTCTTACCTGTTCGACTGATCATCCTTCAAAGTTCAAACCGACTTACCTATAAAATTCTGCTTACAATGAAAACCAAGTTCCATGTTTTGGGTAAAACAATGTATATTTCAGTTAATAGGTTCTCCTATTTAAAATATATACTTTTTATTATTTAAATAAATAAATACCACTAATAAAATCAATTTTACAATTACCATTGTATTGTTCGATATAAATTAACAAAAAAAAAAACAAACTTGTATCTGAGTAGCTTCCCTAAACAGTCTACGCACTACAACTTCCTAAACCTAGCAAAATAAATGTAATTTCATTACATTTACGCTTACATACTTGTATTGCTCAAATTACAAATTGTTTCTGTTTTGCTTTGTATATTCGTAAAGTTTGGGTTTAATTTTATCCTAACGCTAGGATCCTTATTACTAATTATTCTCTTCGTATATATTGTTCGTTGAGCATTTCTTGTTTTGTTATAAATTCTTTAAAACTTTTATTAAATTTTTTAGATTTATTGTAAAAAGAGGGATTGCTGGTTTAGTATATTTGTCCCTAATTTTTGTATTTAACAGTATTTGTCGTTCAATTTAGTTCGAAATGTGTGAACAGAGTTCGAAGTGGTTTTTGTTCGTACTGTGGAAAGGACTTCCCTTAAATTTGAAGGCTATGAGGCTATGTTCACGTAAGAAACTTGGTCTGATCAGGTAAACATATCTAAATAGCTCTCTTTTTTGAAATACAGATACAACTGGATATGACAGCCGATTATAAGCCATTATAGGTCTGCTTTGATCGTTTCGTAAATAGCCTTGAACAAAGCTTTTCATTGGAACTACTTGGTAGATGAAGGTATAGAAGGGTCCCGAAATTTTGTTTACAAACTCGTAAACCTTTTGGAATTGCTGGATATGGACCGTTGGCACTACGAGTCCTAAAAAACTGAGCTGAGGTAGTTTAGAAACGCTCTAGGCAGATAGGTAGGTAGGTAGGTTAAAGGGGTGATTGCAAACTATGAGAGGGGTGCAGTCTCACTCGGATCTCAACGGATCCATTGTGTTCCCCGGTGTGGGATACCTGAAAGAATACAAAACTGAAAGTCATTGCAATTCGTTAATCCATGGCGGGAGCGCCCCTCCTGAAACAACCCGTTTTCGTAATGAATTTTAAGGTGGCTCTAGGGGCGTGTTAGCTAGTTCGTAGAGCTGGAAGTGCGTAGAGGTGCACAGAGGAAGTGCGTCGTGTCTTCTTCCGCTACAGTGTCGCAGCAGCCCCTGCATAGATCTGAGCTGTTGAATCCCATTCTACTGAGTAGGGCCGCTATTGGGTTGTGGAGTTGTGAAAGTTCGTCGAGATCTTGGTAAGCTTGCTTGCACCGAATAGGAACTGCTGTGATACTATGCTGACTTATGAGTAGGGTTGTTTCATGGTTCTTATATCCAATCTGTAGATTTAAGAACGGACGACATATAAGGTATGTCGGGAATTTATGGAGTATACATATCTGCGGTGTTTACGTTGCTGCTGAAGTAGAGAGTGTTAAAAGGTGTGATCAGTCTCGTTGAATAGTGGCCATCTGTCAAGCAATTCTGAGAAGATCTAACGCACCTAGACCGATCTTACATTGCTTACGAATTCCTAGGAAGTTAATTCGTTTCATGAGAGAACTGTGAAGAGCTGAACATTGGCTGACTAAGTTAGAGTAGCTATGAGTTACGGAAGCTATGATTCTTATGCCATTTGGCATACTTTAGTGTTTGGTTCCAATTAGATCTTCTTCTCAGTGAGCTCTGCCACGTCCCTAAATCCGAAAAGTCTGTTCCCAGTAAGAGACCTGTGCATTGTGCGGCAGGAATACTGAATATTCTTTGGACAGGAATCTACTAAGCCTTTCTGATTCATTAGTGTTTTCGATGTGAACTTACTGTTCTAGCTTCTAACACTGTGTTGTGGAAGAGCTGTTTGTTCCTAGAAACTTGAGAGCTGACACCAGCTTAGGTAGTAATGCGTTTCTGTGGCAATGATTGTGGAATTCATAGAATGAGGCAATGGAATGAACCTCTTCTATGACTTAAGGGTGTCTGGGTACCTGATTACTGCAACATACTAGGCTACGAACTTGTAGAGGACCTACCGACTCCGAATTCCTCTGATAGTTCTGAAATCCATGTCAGTTGGTCTGGTAGATATTACCCAGAAAATTCGTAACTCTTTGGACTAGAAGAGAACAGAAAGGCTTTAAGCGGGTATTTGTGAGTATTTCATCAGTCAGGATTGACTGGAAATACCCAGAACTCATTCATTGCCTAGACTACGATGAATAAATTTTGTTTTATAATTCATAGCCATCTGCACTGGAGGAGAAAGCCGGGAAATACAATGGTCTCGGAGGAAGGTTTTGGAAAGAGTATACATATGTACTTGAAAGTACCTTCACCTTACAGGGGAAGTCTTCTTTTTGCTGTTTTAGACGAATAAGAGTGCCATTTCGCATTCTTGCGAATTAGTAGTCAGCTGAATTAGTTAAACTGTTCGTTTCATCATCCCGAAATTAGTATGTGGGCGTTTGACGTTATAAATTTTGACATTTGCATCTTTTGACATTTAGATATATTTTAGGGGGGAATCGTTCCCACTCAAACGTTTGTACAAAAAAACCACAGCAATCCCCTGTAGACTTCTATTTTTATTGTTTATCTCTAAATTTGTGTTATATTTGTATTTATTTTTTGTTTTTATAGAAAAATTTCACAGCTCCTAACCTCAAAATCTACCTCTTCCAACCCAGCACTACTCACTAAAACGATTTCCTTAAATCGAACAAATAATCCTGAACCTCTGGGGAGTTTGGATCCATTGTGTTCAGTTTCGAACTCGGTGTCGATAGAGATGCCGCCGATTGATACGCACCACCACCGGGAATAATAATCGAAATCTGATGATGCTGACTTTGACGGCTGTTACTTCGGCTGACTCTAGATGGAGGAATGTCCACCCCCAAGCTGGTGGTGGATGTCGCCAGCTCATCAGTCCTTCGTGACAATATCACTGGTAACTTGCTCTTCAGTGCATTGTAGGTTTCCATGTAGTCCAACTTACGGCGACGTCTTCGCTGCTTCCATCGACAGGCGACAAATATCACCATAAACGTCACCAGAGATGTCAAAACAATAGCCGCACTGGCTACAATCGCTGACCGTATACCCGGTGGCATGTGTGACGTATGTACGAGATTCATTGCGCTGCGCTTGAACCCATGTCCGGATAACTCAAGATCGACTAAGTCGTGGGCTTGGGCGACTTCATGTTCGATTTGAAGTACGGGATCTTCTTCGATCACCGTCGATTGGTGTCGTTGAGCGGTCTGCTGAGGTGGGTCTGGGTCGGAACGTTGTAGTAATCTTCTCGCATTCTCTGCTGTAGTGAGACTGGCTAGGGCTAAACTCTTCCAGGACGGGTAAAACGGTTGTCGTTGGATGTTGCTGCTGCTGGGATCTGTCAAAATAGAGTTCAAGCAAAATTTGTACCTTTTTTCAATATAATCTGAATTCGAAACTGACAGAACTGAAAAATACAAAAAAAAAACAAGAAAACATTGTGAATCACTTACTACTTATGGAGTTCTTGCGGGTTACTGCGGTACCGCCGGAACCATCTTTGAGAACTTCATCCGTAGGCTCGATGTCGATGATGGAGGTGAAGTAGCTTGATCCCTGGGAGTCGGTTTTGATCTCATCGGGTTTGACGCTTTTCAAATTTAGCAAGTTGAAGTGCGGGAAGTTCTCGAAGGCGGTAACAATGTCCATATCGTCGTTGACGACGACCTTCTTGCCGGGAAAGACTCCGGATCGGTTTTGTACGAAAGTCGCTAGGTGTAGTTGACTCGAGCCACGTTTCCTGTGTTCGATGAGCTCCTCTAAGGTCATATTCCGTTGTTCGAGAACTTTGATGAGGCGATTGCCTGAGCGGCGATCTTCTATCAGCTCCAGCAGATCGGTGCGATCGTCGACGGGATCAATGTCAGCCAGATCGATGTCCATGAAGACAGCGTGGGGAAGGTTGTTGTCGATGTAGTTTTTAAGGGAATTGTAGCGGTATATGTGATCGGTGGAGGAATCTTCTTGGCTTTTGGTGTTGGTTTGATCGTGATTGTGAACGACGGTCATTGAGTTGTTTTCACCTGCAAAGCTGGAGTTTTCGACGTCCACCGACTGGAGGAGAACTTCATTTTCCCCGGAATCCTCGACGAAGTTTGATGATGGATCTGTTTGATCGAGGATGGATTCGGTGGTTGTTGTCGAGCTCGGCCTGAAGCCTGATCTTTTTGGATAGTTTAAGGTGGAGGATTCCTCCTGGGACTCCACTGATTCACGAGATTCCTTCGACTCTGATGGTCTCGAACCTGGGTAGTCTTGTTTCTTGAAACTTGGGTTCCTCGTCATAAGCGATGGTCTGACGTGCTGTCGTTTCTTGTAAAGGGGAATGCGGGTGGTTGTGGGTTTGATGGTTGTCGTGGTTGTGGATAACTTTTGCTGTACTGTCGTTTCGAAGTGCTGCTGTCTCCTGGTTGTGGGACTCATTCGAATTCTGGAGGGAAACTTCAGGTTCTTCCTTATTCCTGTCAAACCCTTTACTGCTTCAGCTTCTTTAGAGGTAATCTCCCCGGAGGAAATCTCTTGACTTTCCCCCGATTGCTCGGAGCTCTCCTCGGACAGATCAGAGATAGTGGGCTCTGTTGTCGTAGTCGAGGTAGTTGTTGTAGTTGAACTCATTTGAGGTATCCTTCTGATGGGCTTTGGGATGCGTTCCCTGGAGTTAGTTTCTTGTTTTTGAGGTGCCGCAGCGGTGGTTTGTAGGGCCAACAAGGCGTTTTGTTTTCCTTTTAGGAGATCGTCCAGAGAAAGATTTTTCTGTTGCAGGATCTCACTTAAGCTCAAGCCTCCGGAGTTTTTGAGAATCTCCTTCAAATCGATTGGTGATCGTGGTGACGCAGATCTGGTGTCTGGTTCTTCCTTGCTGATGATGGTTTGCTGAGTGCTCTCCTTCTTTGCTTGGGAATAGGGACGACGATACGACTTGTCACGGTATCCAGCAGTAACTTCCGCCACAAACTCCTGACGCTGTTTATCTCGCAGTTCGAATAGTTTTTGTTCCTTCTCCAGGGCCGCTAATGGCTCGCGAATCCTTTCAGAGTTTCGATTGGGAAGGGGGTCTCTGGTTCTTTCGTAGGTTTTCTTCGGAACTGGATCACGAATTCTTTCGTAGACCCTCGAGGGACTGACTTCTGGTAGAACTTTGTCAGTTGGGTTGGTTGAGAAGGTTTCCCGATTTCTTTCGAGAATTCTTGTCGGTGAGGATTCGGGAACTTTGTCGAAGACTGTAGTTGTTATTGGCTGTCGGGCTATTAGAGACTCTTTAGTCGGGTTGAACTCCCTGATTTTCTCGGAATAAATAGCCGGGAGAGGTCGGCCTATCAATGACTCCTTAGTGGGATTGAAGTCCCTGATCTTCTCAGAGTAAACAGTGGGTTGAGGTCTTTGAACTACATCCGCATAACCCAATGAAAGTGCGTCCCTATTTCTATCCGCCGTTGGACTAGGTGAAGGCGGTTGGATGATCTCGGAAGCTCTGCTGGGCAGTGCCTCACCGATTCTTTCGGATAATTTCGTTGTGCTTGACTCGCGTACGCGTTCGGAGATTTGAGTAGGAATGACTTCGGGTGGTTGGTGTCTTTGTCGACCTCTTGGTTGCTCATCTTCGACATGACCACGCCAGTATTGCTCTTGAGGTATAAGTGGTGGTGATTCGGTTGTACTTACTATTGGCTGGGGACGTCGTTTGCGTTTGCAATTTTTACCTGGACGTCGCTGTGGTTGGGATACGTCTTCTTGCTCTGGCTTTGTGTTGTCTATGTGCGACCAATCGTTGTAGTATTCCGTTTGCCCGCCACCTGTTGCTGTTGAGTCTGCAACAATTAGGGATGCTCCCGGTCGAAGTACCTGCAAGTTGAGATAAAAACAAGAAGAAGTTTTGCTGGTTTTGAATTGGAGTGAGATGTAAACTTTTCCCTACTTTCGATAGGGACTCACTCAAGTCTAGAGCTGGATCTGCTCCCTCCCTTACAGTAAAGCCTTCAAGGAAAATAAACATCTTAGACTATTCTCCCTTTCCTGTCCAAATCACTGACAAATAATCTGACGAGTTAACAGCTTGAAAAAAGTGTTCATACTTCCATTCTGTTCGGACAAACCTAAGGGCGGTACGTTATAGAGGCATAAGTTTTGTCTTTATTCCGCCCAGGTACCGATTCGATACGTGGGCTTCCCAAGCAGAGAAAAGCCTTGAATTGCCCAGTTCATGCCAGGAATCGCAAGAATGTGACTATTTCGGTGGCGTATACGTAACATTTTTTAACGATTTTTCCAGATTTTTCATTCTGGCTATGCCATGCGGGCCAGGATTAGGAGAATCTGTGCTCAAACTGTAGTCCCATGGATACCCTGATTAATTGAGCTGAATCGACCCAGTTCATGCTAGGAATAGCAAGAATGTGACTTTCGCTGTCGTATACGCAACATTTTTTAACGATTTTTCCAGATTTTTCATTCTGGCTATGCCATGCGGGCCAGGATTAGGAGAATCTGTGCTCAAACTGTAGTCCCATGGATACCCTGATTATTTGAGCTGAATCGACTCAGTTCATGCCAGGAATAGCAAGAATGTGACTATTTCGCTGGCGTGCCATGCAAGCCAGGTTTATGGAGAATCTATGCTTAAACAGTAGACCCATGGATACCCCGCTTTTTTTTTAGCTAAATCGACAACCAACGACGTAAATTCGCATGAGGAAGGTGGTTAGTTGAACGTTGTGCGTGATGACCGAACTGCCCTTCAATAGATCAATTGGTTGACCAGCTGTGTGGAACGTGGCCAACGTATCCAGTTCTAGTCAAACATTGTCTTCCTAGGCCCGACAGCTAACTCCATTGATCGAAGATTTTTTCGATGAAATGCAGGATTTTCTACAAACGTTTGCAAAACGCAATGGGAGAAGCTTCGGTGTTTCAAGTGATCAAGAGTTTATAAAATCATCTTGTAAGAGTGTATATCAATGGACTGAGAGATTCCCAACTCCTGTCAACTTTGAGGAACCGACTGATTTGGCTCGTTTTGAACTGAAGGTCTTATGGCTGCGAAGGACTTCTTCCGTCTCTTCCTCGTCCATGCAGTTTTTGCAAAAATCGTTTGCTGGGACACCAAGCTTGAGGGCATGTCTCCCGAGGATGCAGTGTCCAGTAATGACACCAACTATTGTGCTGATGAAGCATCTCTTTTTGTTTCGTTATAGAGGACGAAGTGCAATTCAATCATCTGCGATTGGTAGAAGGTTATGCCTTCTCCGGTATAATCGACAAAGTTGTCGATAAGGAAGAGGAACCAACTCAGGTTAGCTTTAGAATTGAAGGGAACAGAGTTCAGGGATTCAATCGCGGATTGAAGCATTGTACCTTAGCCACGACAGGGCCTTTTTAATGGGCATAGTTTGACCCTGAAGTTTCTGTTTTGGATCCGTCGTTACAGAAGCAAACGGATTCACTGTGAGACTATATACCATCCTCCCAGTCAGTCCTGGGGGGGTTATATGTCTGTTTTGAAAATTTCGTAGAATAGAAGCTGGGGAAGGATGCAATAAGTGTCTTTTGGGATGGGTTTGCAGATTTGTCCATAAAAGGATTATTTTCGTGCGAAAGGCTGCGTTCGCTGCGTTTGCCTACTTGTTGCCATTGATGTCAAGCGAAAGACTCAAGTGTTTAGTTTGTGTTGTGCTACGAACCGGTCCATCTCTGGCGAGCATCTGAAAACCATGTGAGAGTACAACGGCCATGAGTAAGCTTCTCAAAAAATAAATTGCTTTTCGGCATTATACAGTAGGCCCCATCCATTTTTGTTAAGAATATACCATGGACATGGTAGGCCTGATGTATTTAGAGTTCCACTGATGCATATATATGCTATTCTTTGGATGCGACTGAGGAGGTTCCAGTGGATGGCTTTATTCAGCGCTGTCCAGCAGATAATCGCGGACACATACAACTAATGTGTAATACAAGGATGAAGTCCCATTTCTAGAGCATTTAGCGGAGTATAGCAGTACAGGGCCATAGTAGCTTTCTTTCAGCTTAACTTCATGCCTAGGAAGAGGCCTAAGCACTTGGCCGTAAGTACCAATGTGTCATTGTGTACTTCCATATTAAGAGGACAAATTTAGAATTTTTCGGCTCGAAGAGAGTGTTCTGCAGAAGGTCCCTAAGCGTGTTAAAGTGTTTCCCTGAGCTAGAAATACCAGCTTCATCAGCAAGGACTATTAAGGAATTTGATTGCTCTTCACATATCTTTGGATACAAAAAACAGAACAGATTCTTTTCGAACACCCTGTGCGAGTAAAAACTCGCCATAAACCCCCAGTTTCACTTTATTTTTGAAGTACCTTTTCAGCACTACTCGTACAAAAACCCTCGAACAGTTTTATTCACATCGAAAACATCGAAAAATTCTTAAACCGTTTGACCACTTTTTTACCCAAAATCTATGCCAATTAATCAATTGCTTTCAGCCTTTTTTATTTTACACCTCCGTGTAAAGCAGAAAAAGGAAAAAAGCAAACAATTAACCCGCCTGACAACCATTAACAACATTTTTGCAAATTGTTTGAATTTATTTTTGATTTTTTCCCAACAAGCAACAAAAAAAAATATGTATTTGGTTAGATTCCAGGTGCAGTATCGACCGTATTATCAAGCGATGCAGCTATGCAAACTCGTTTCGGTTTTTTTTTTTGTAATTTTTTGTTGGTTTTATCTGTATCTCTGCGAATCATCTGCGGACTGGCGTCGTGGTATGAGCTTATGTTTTCGGCAGCATAAAATACCAACCAAATAGAAAAAAAACAAACCCAACGCCAACAAGGAGCAATACAGGACGATGGTGTTTTGGTGGGGGATTTATTTACAAAAGGTAAAAAGTGATAAATTGCAACACGAAGGACCACTGAGGACGATGTGGAATGCATCTGGATTCGTTACGGCGATGGAATGCCATTTTTACTTCCACTTATACGTACTATGTGTGTACCTACAGGATGAGTATTGGTTTCCTGAAAAAACCGGTGGAGGACCTCAAAAAGGACCTTTTGCTAGTCCGCCGTATGTTTGATGAAATGGGCTTCCACACCTATCGTTTCAGACCGTTCTTAGTAATTTTGAAGCCTTCAGCTTGTAAGGCCAAGTACGTGCAACGCAGTGGTCCACTTTATGTTGTGTTTGCTTCCCCTCCACAGGGTGCAAGTGTGCTGGATAGGGTGGCAGAGGTGTTTTATTCCGGCAACATTAACCATAGAAAAACGATCGAAATTTTTCCTACCTATACACCATAAAATCACTTTGACAGATACTAGGTATATCTCACAATTTTTATCTGTGCTATGCTCGTGCGTTGATTAAAAAAAAATCTAAAAATTGAAAAATGAATGCGGGAAAGCGTGCACGTGCTTAGTGGGTTTCAGGATAACCAAGTCCTTATTTTATGATTCATACAAATTCATTGGTAAAATATATTATTCTCTTAAACAAAAGGAAATAAGAAAGGAAATGACAGAGTTTGTAGAGTAGAGCTGAAGATACATAGATCCGTAGAGCGGCAGTAGATTGAGTAAAAATAATGTAGACATACCACCTGAGGAACGCTGGCCGTTGGATGTACTGTACTACGCACAGGGACGGGTAACATATAGACAAATGGTTTTCGAAAATGTTGTAATGGACACGGAAATACCAAAGGACCTCTACTGCACAGTCGTACCTGAAAGAAGATAGAGAGGGTATGACACGGGGCTGTTTTGAAAATGCAAATTTTGGTTCGTGCGCTTAGAAATATTCAATGAAATGTGCTTTCAATAGTGAGGGTGCTGTTAAAATAAATTACCTGTTACGCTTAGGTTTAGGCTACTTGCTATCGCCAGTACACTTAGACCTATAATAGATCGGTTCTGATACCACCTGGATCGTATGATCCTCCTTAACTACTGGTGAACTCGTAATGAAGAATAGTAAACTCGTACTATCGGAAGAAATAAAAAGAGGAGGGCATCTTCCTCTCTGGAACTTCTGAAAAAATCCAAGCCTGGTTGCGTGCTTTTCTATAAGAGAATGTTCAGTGATGACACTGCAATCTGTTAAGATAGATCAAAGAGGGTCTTAGATCCAGCTCAGTCCAAACCTGTGCTGTCGCTGGACAGATTATGCCACTTGTCCATCTGTGACTTGATCTTTTGAGAGCATCTAGCCTTAAATTAAGTTTTCCAACAGATTGGGATACCTATGGCAGCTCTACCAGGTAATATAGGTACATGTTTGGGGAGTTACTGGAATATCCCTATAAAAGAGACGAACGATAGTCTTGAGCAGCTTTTGAATTATTATAGAAAAATTCAAGGATATCTGTAGTGGATATCACGGTTTTCTTAGGCCAAGACTCTTTAAATCGCCAATAATTCCGCCTAGAATACGCAGCAATAGAAGCCGAAAGGAGAAATTGGGATTCCTATCAAGGAAAACACCTCCACCTATTCCGTTGGTGCGTCGGTATAAAAGTCAATTGACATGTTGGTCTGGTTACCTTAAGTGAAAGGGAAACTTGGGAATAGAAGCGATTTCGAAATTATTCAGAATAGAAGCTCTGAAGAGAGCTCTTTGCCCACCAAAAATGCCCGTGGTGTAGAGGGTGTAGTACGGAGTCCAAACAAGCGTTGGACTTTGGTTAGACGATATCGGTTTATGGGTTTATACCATGCAGTCCACCATACAGCGCAAGTATCGATCTTATAACCGAGATGTAGACCCAGTGATTTATGCGAGGTAGCACGCTCCATTTGTTGCCAATAGGCGAAGCGTAAAAACCCATTTAAATTTCCATCTAAACGTAGATGTCAACCTCGTTCTTTGAGTGTGGATCTAAGGGCTTCAGATCATTTCAGATTTTTTAATCATTTTTAAACAACTTGAACTCTTTGTACCAACTCTAGCTCAATCAGATCAGAACGTTCCTAATCGGCTAGAATACTCTACAGTGATAGCATATAGTGTACAGTCTTTTGTATGTCGGTCTCACTTCGTCTACCAAAAAAGAAAATTTGAACTGAAATTATTCTTTATTTCAATCTCCTGTCAGATTCTTGAGTGGTTACATCAAGAGTGGTACCACGTTAATCTCGAATTTACTAACTACAAGGCAGTGGTGGTTGTCACGATTTGGTCCGAATTCGTTAAGATTGGTTGTCTGAGGTCCACTATTCATGAAATGTTTCAATATAGTTTGGAAAGTCAAAATGCTACCAAATTTCGTTTCACCATCAGTTCTTGAGTGCACCTCTACCGACCGACTCAATCGTGAGACATAAGAAAGTCAATCTAATGATTGTTGGACATGTAGGGCTAAAAGTAGAAATTGTCTTCCCTGTGGGATTGTCTCCTCACAGACGTGTTCTACCACTCCTTCGTTCCTTCACTTAAGCTGAGGTACGTTCTATTCCTTTCATGCATATTTCGTTGGAGAAAGGTTCCAGTCTCCGATTTCAAGATTCTGGTTTCCAAGCAGTTTCTTCATACTTCAGTTGCTCTGAACTGTCCCTATTAGTCAGTAAAAGCTGACTTAATTTGTTTCTTGAAGTCTGTTCTTCAGTTCTCAGTTCTTGAGGATTTTCTAAATCTACCATCCATTTCGTCTAGTTCTCCAATATTCATTCATTGTTGTGCAAACAGGTCATCAGATCTAAGTAAGTATCTGATGTTATTTCTTACCCTAAAGTGTTGGCTTCTTCATTCTTGCGACTGCCTAATAGTACTTCTTCTGTGAGTTCCAGCCCAATTTTTTCCAACCAAAGATTCACAGTTCTTTATTTTTTCGATGAATTTTTTGGTTACACCATGTTTTTGGTTCTTTTGCAATTTCAAGCTTAAGAACAGAATCATACTTCACGTTCAATAGAACAGGTCCTGTTACCATTCTTTGTAGGTCTCCACGAGATGGATGATACTGCCCTAGCGTAGAAGCGTTTTCTCCTAGCAGCATTCACTGTTTGACTTAAGAAAAGGTATTACTAGTTTCCAGTTTGCCTTGAGCTTGATATTTGGAGTCTATAGGCTCTCAATTCAAGACGAAATGAAGTCTAAGATCATTGGGTCTATGTTTTTTTGCAATCCTTGTCTTATCGATTCGGATTTCATATTGTTGAAGGGTCCTTCTGTATCTAGAAAGGCGGACTTCCTTGTGCAGGAGTGAGTTTTCAATCCGTGTTACTATTTCATGCAGGGCAGTCTCAACAGATCGGCCTTAGACGTGTTGCTGTTGGGGCATATCTCTAGGACTTAGTTCGAATCGAATGTGTTGATCCTTTAGTCTTTTAAATGTTTTAAGTGGCATCGGCGTGAAGTCTTTTGGCCTATTGTGTGACCGGTTAGGGTATGAACATCATTTTGACTTCTCGGAGCGACCAAGTTGACCAGGGGATGAGTGTAAAAATTTTAAGAAAATTTCGTATTTCGGTCAATTCGTCGTATTACATGTTCTCAAGGTAGCATGTCCAAGTTTTTCACTATAAATACAAATGACAGTGCTTTCGAAAATAGAATTTCTTCCAAAATTGGCCTCAAAATTGTATCAAGTTTTGCCTGAGTTTTTTTTTTTTATTTTCCTGGAAACCAAAACAAAATTTGTTCCCATCAATATTCGCTACAGTTCATCTGAATATAAACCCACGGTCACTTTTTGGGGAGAGTTTAAAAAATACTTGTTTTGTGCTACAATTCATCAAAAATGCAGAATGCCACGCCCACTTCCTTTGAAGTGATGTATTAGAGAAACCAGAAATATGACATTTGTATTGGAATCCTGAAAAAGTTTGTAAACTTATAGCACAAGGGTGCAACTACACACAACCCAGTAGTGCTCTTTATTTTGTTTTGTCGTTTAGTATATTGGTTTTGTTCTTTCAGTTAACCATTTATCTACTCTGTCGTCCATTTCTCTAGAATTTTTTCCTGCAGATACGTAGTACATTCCAATTAGAGTTTATTTTCGCAGAGTGTCCTTGCTTGTGTATACACTCAGTTAATGACAGCTCCCCGATCCATAAGGAGATACAATTGAGTGCAGCAAAACCGAACGCACGGAACAGATAAGAAATATAGCTCATCATCATCATTTTGCATAAAGTTGCAGGAGCAACCAGAAAGACTAAAGGTGTTGGTCTTTTGTAAGAGAATACGGAATCAGATACAAGATACGGTGTGCCTCACGATGATAATATACAAGTTGGTATTTATGATTTTGATGAGAGTGCTGGTTCTTGTGGTTGTTTAAGGAGAGAATCTTAATTGCAATCTTTGCATGGGGAGGTAACGAACTAAGTGAAAGATGTTACTGGTGACTTATGAGGTCACTAGTCTGTCTGCAGTAAGGAACATTTTTGTTTTTATTAATTCCAGGTGCACAAGTCCGTCGTGATATTATTTATGAGGGAAGATGGTTATTTTAGCAGTTCCTTGCCCCAGGATCTTCTGTGTGTTACATCCGAAATTCTATTCTGTAAGAAAATAAATGGAGTGATTCCTTCAGAGGTCCTGCTTCTGGTTATCGATCTGGAAGCGATCAAATCACAGAAGGAGCTCTATTCGGTTCTAGCATATTTTGCAGCCTACACAATGCATATCTGATGCTGCAAGTTCGTGTAGAGACCAAGGTATTACTTTTCACTTTTCGTGTTGTGTCTGGATAAACTGTAAGGACCTGCAGGATTTATTTTGTTAGAGAAGTTTTCTCATGACATGTACACTCTCGGAAGGTGGACCTAAACCTATACTTAATATCCTGATGTGTTAACCATTAAGCAACCATGCACCGAGTCAGGTTGACTCTACCCATAGAGCGAACAAATCAGAAAATTGTATATTTTCAGGGGAAAGGGCAATCAAACAGAGATGGTCTGGACAAAGCTCCTCGCCGTTATAGCTTCTGCAGAAATCGTTGAAGTAAACACACATATTATGTATATGTCTGTCTATCAGACAAGTAGTGAGATCTGTTTAGGCGAGAAAGTTATTTACTTAAATCTTGTCATCCCTCGAGAAGCATAGAACGGGCTCAACGACTCCTACGAGCCATCTTTTTCCGATTTTTGGAAAGCGTTTCAACTCACTCCAGCTCTTCAACAGCAATCTCGATTCCTCCTCGATTGATTGCCAGGTTTGCTGCTCCGTTTCTTTGTCTGACTGGGTAAATGGCTTCCCCTGCATGCCATATTCACAATATTAGCGTTTTCACAAGGTAAGGAGTGATCAAGTCATTGCTAGTTCCTCATCCGACCTGTTTTCAGGTGAAACTGTTCGTTGAAGATACGGTTCGGCCGAAAAATTCGCAAAACGTACAGATCTGTTGCCCTCGAGGGACAGTGTAGTATCGTACCCCTAGAACTGATTTAAATTGAAGCTGGATTTAGCTCGGATTTAGTACTGAGAACATTTCTTTTCCTGATTTTCAATTGCATTTTAAAGGCTACTTCTGGTTGTAGCCACACATCGTGTTAGCCGAAACGATGCTTCCTTAATAAAGAAAATTTTCGACTTTCTCAACCTGCTGTTCGGCTGACCGAAGTACATCGCTGATGACCACGAGGATTAACAGCGGTTTTCGGCAATCCTTTGGTCATTTACCCGGAAACTCTGAGATTCTCTTGGGTAAGGCATTGTCCTCTCGAAGTGATTTAGCTATTGATGTCGCGTATTTGATTTTCGGACTGTATCCACCTCTTGCTATAGCTCGTAGAGGTTACAGTTGTGTCATCTCCTATTCGAAGAAAAATCATGCTCTGGTTTCCTGAGTTTATCGTCCACCTCTGGTCTGCGTATCGCAGGAGCTAGGCGGATTTGTTAAAAGTAAATCAATCAATTGCTTGCAGAGAGGACTATCAACACACAGTTGGGTCGAGAATAGGCCCCTAGATACGTAGGTCTATTGGAATGGAAACGAAACTGGAATTCTATCTACTAACAGCAAATGTAGCTCTCTATTCCTATAAAAGGCTAAAAGTACATAGGATGCCTTTAGTTTTGAACACAACGATTCGACTACAAGCCTTCTTGTACTAAACTTTGCGGCTGAAAGCATCAAGACGCATGGCACCACGATGTACACCTTCTGGTATGTCTATATCCTCTAACAGACAACCAATAGAGTCATTTTTCAGGAATCCTTCATTGTCACTGCTTATTGATTATCTAAATTAGCTAATCGCCTCTCAATAGCACCATTGTCCAGCGCCAATACGTCTATATGCCACTTGGACTGATAGTGGAAGAACTTTCTAATGTGAGGGGCATGACATCGTCCATGAAACCATGCAAATGTCATGCAAACTTAAACAGAAAATAGGTTCCATTACATTTAGCGGCTACATGGCAAAAGGTCAGTGTCTTAATGCCTCCCGAAACATGACAAGAATTCTAGATCTTAATTACTTTAAAGGATTGCGCAGGTTCACCCCGAACTGTAGTAGCCCAGGCCCAGGTTCACCCCGAACTAAGATTGCTAGATTATTAGTGAAGATATGTGCAAATCCCAACATGCATATCTGACACCATCTCCCCTTTATCGTGAAACCATCTCATTTTCGGTGGAGACGGAGTACCTCGGGGTTATCCTTGACAGTAATTCATCTTGAAACCCAGGTTTCGACTGAACTAACCCCAGAATCTTACCAGATCTGTTTGAACTTACGCACGGCAGTGTTGTGATGGACAAGGACTTCTGAATTCGCTACTGGACGACTGGACGCACATTGTCATCTCCTTAATCTCGGTGTCAACTCTGCAGCAGTAAATAAATAGTGTTTAGGGTAGAACCGGGCTGCTCCAGAGCTATTCAAATCCTGTCTGGTGGAATACGATGTAGTTTTGTTGGATAGTGAAACCACTCGTAGGTTTCAAAAGTTTTTTCCACACAGTGAGTTATGTAATGTCATTTCGCTGCTACCAGGTTCCAGTCTTCCATATTAGTTTCCAATAATTTCGTTTAGAAGAAGTACATGTCAACCATCATCCATTGAAGGGAAAATGGCAAAACGCCACAACATCACGTTTTCCAGAACCCCAACCAGTGGACAATTCCCATGCTCTGTCGCCTGCAATCTGTATTGAGTTATAATTGCTCAAAATTTAAGGTCATTCGATTTTAAAATAACGAGCCAATTGTCCATAACGTTATTGATGGCTCAAGGGACAAGGGACAAGGACCCAGCAAAAAACCTTGCATTCATGAACAATCGAACTTATAAATACGCTCCCATAGGAAATGATTCAAATGTTCGCATAAAATTGCCTGTCGTCGATAGGACAAAACACGAATAAAAATTCGCAACGCAGGTGTACATGACTCGAAACTCCAAGCTCGAAGCTCGAAACATGTGACGAAATAAATGCTAGAGACGGGCGAATACGAATACAGGTAGGTTGGGGGGCTGAAAATGAAATTAACGACAACGATGAAAATTCCCAAATTGATGATGAGCCGTCAGGATAAATTTCTCGCGCTTCACATGAAGGTGATAGACGCGAACATTGTGGAATTTAAACAAATACAGATACGTGTCCACTCCCAGTGTCCAGAACTAGGACAAGAGTGGCTCCAGCACCGAGTGGTCAAATTTCACAGTGCAACTGAAATAAATTTAAAAAAAAGGAACCTGCCTGCACATCGCAGCAAAGTACACAGCAGCTGTGGCGACAGCGATAATAGTGTTTGT
Organism: Xylota segnis; assembly: GCA_963583995.1. NCBI lineage: Eukaryota > Metazoa > Arthropoda > Insecta > Diptera > Syrphidae > Xylota > Xylota segnis. The sequence goes on from OY757237.1 coordinate 41,900,004, forward strand.
TAATTCATTCCTATTTCAATTTGTATAGTTGGAGCCATAAAAATAGAACCATTTTATGCCGAGCGACACGTCCATAAATCATACAGCAGGGAGATAAATGTTTTAGGCGGTCTTAGGTGGATAGAGAGATGAGCACGGAAGCAGCATTGGGGAGATAGATGCAATGGATGCATATGCAAATGCAATATCAATCTCCTGACGGTTTATGCGGGAAGGATGTAACCATGGAAGGACAATTCGAAATGTCGTTCTGGATTTCATATTTTTTTTTTGTTCGTGCTGTTCGATCCGGAGTTGACATATTGTGAAATACATGGAGGAGCAAAGAGTAAAAGCAAACAATGTTGGGACAACATTGAAAAATGAATGGAGATTGTTTGCAGGTAAAAATAGAGAATATGTGATTGTCATTCGCTAATGATCATTCGATGCGTCACACTAGATGTCTCTGTTTCTGACAAGTTGTGATGTTCAAATTGGATTTGTTTTGTTTGCCTTATTTGCAAGGATTTGATTCCAATTAATTCTTAGACAAACGAGTTTTAGTGACAGATGATTCTAGATTATTGACAGATAATTCAAAAGGAAGTGGGCGTGGCTTTTCAAATAGTAGACGTAGTACTCTCGGCTTATCCCAGATATCTGTAAAGTTCGACTTCAACGGATTTGTTTACTAGTCAATGGTTACTGTTGGAAAACTGACAGGGTAGTTCTGACGTTTACAGTGCAGCTGTTTGATGCGAACATTGCAAATATGTAATAGAATAAGGTCACCTGTTTGACGTGGCTGTCAAAATAGTGAAGTTGGATGAGATGAGTTTCTTTCTAGTTGACATTTGTCGAATTCCTTAACATTTAGTTAACATTAAGCCCTGAACGACGTCGTTAAAGGCCTGATTACACAGAGTTTTAATATTTACGGGACTTTGACGTTCACAGGCAAGGGTGCAGATTTTCTGAAATTTCTTGGATTTTTGACGTTTGGAAATGTCAATCTATAAATAAAAAACTGAGAAATTCTCGAAGTAAACAATAGAAATACGACAAATTTAATTACCAATTTAATTGCTGTGAAAAGCATTAACTTTGTTGTAAAACGCCATTTTGGCCTCCCAAAAAAAGTGTCAAAAGAAATCCGTGGAAGTGTTCAGACAGGACTAACGCAAATGTCAAAAAAAAAAAATCCAGTCTGTCAATCCTGTGTGAACAGGCTCAATAACAAATTTCAATTTTCACTTGTCAACCATTATTTTACAGCAAATGGCACTGCTCTTTACAGGCCAATAATCTAGAGAATGTGTGCATGTGCTTCCATTTTATTTTTACAAACGGAAAAAACGGCGATGATCCAGAAAAAAATGGATTCAATCAAAGCTTACTACGAAAGAGTGCACTCAAAAGAAAGTGGAAAAGTACAATTAAGAAAAAGAAAACTGTACATGACAGCACATTTGACAGGAGAGTGGATGCCAAGTATCAGTGTTGCCAACTATAGGTCTGTTCCCTTTCGATTTTTAGTACAAAAAGTAAGGAAACAGACCTGATTATACGAAAGAAGAGTTTTTTTTAGCTCTTGCAATAGACACCCCTTAAGGTTGACCATATTTTCGACCACCTTTGCTGGTTTTTTGAAGAAGATATCAGTGCAAAATCAAGAGCCGATTTACGTCACATTTGAATGATATGATGAATGTGAACCGATCAATTTCGCAGCACCAGACTTCACTAGATTTCATGACTGGTTTGGAATGTTAATGCCTTCGGACTATATTGTAACAAATAAGTGGAGTGATCGAAGTATCTACGATAGGTAGCGCTACTCAACCCTGCGACACGTTTCAGAATAGTTGAAGAATGCAAGAATTTGGTCACTAGGTTGACTTCTTTTATTCTTGTCGGGGTCGCAAGTTGCTAGACAAGCCTAGGTGTATGATTTCTTAGAATCTGACATCTGCCTGCGTTGCCTCTTCCCGTGTTCTAGGTTAAGCTCTCCATTAAATAAAAATAATGTCTGACAGGGATCTCAAGGATACAGGCAGACTGAACGAATGCCACCGATCGTCTGTAAGAAATCATCACCTTCTTGCCTATGATTTTTATAAACAAGTTGAGTATTGCTATGTGTTTGGTGTAAGTGGTACTGCTGTCTGTGATTCCTGTTTAGATTGTAGCAAGACTTCAAGTCATCTTCTTTGTGATTGTCTTGCCTTCGCTCAGATTGGAAACTGATACATTGCAGTTTTTCCTTGGCTTAAAATTGGTAAAACTAGATTTCTCTTCCTGGGTCTTGTGTAGTTCCGTCTGAGTACTTCAGTGAACGTAGTGTTTTAGACAATTCTTCATGTTTCTAGGTACATCTATTGCTGGCCAGTCACTTAAGATTCTCAAATGAATCATCCTCTCTACAGATCTTCCACAGAAATGCTGGTCTCGACTTCTTTCTCAGTATAATGTTTAAACCTGTTCCAAAGACACAATCATTCCTAACAACTGTGTAGCAGATTTAGTATCTTTAGACTCGTGTCCCTGCCACCAACAATTGGTAATTATTCAAAAGGAAATTCTCTGTGGCGTATGTGACACTAAATTCAATTTTTAGTTTACCCAGCAATTCGCATTAATTAACTAAACATACTGAAAAAAATAAAAATAAAATATCCAGTTGCATTATTCTGCTGCGTCCTTTTTGCAACGATATTCTCTCACGTAGTAGAGAGGAGTGCACTTCGTGATTAACCCTAAATTCCAGGACACAGACTCACCCATCTCTGGTGTGCGGGTGTGTTCCATGCATAACATATTTTATTTGTGCCACATGTAAACCTAATTGCCCACAGGGTGACACTTGCCACATGGCAACGAAACCAACTCCCCTGAACTATGGAGTTGTAAATTTAACTTTTTAATAAAAAAAAAACCATCCGGGCAACCCTACACACAATTTTTTTTTGTAACATTCTCACTATTTTGAACGTAGGGAGATCCTTGTTCACTTTTTTATTGAGGTTTTTCACTACATCCTTGATAAGGTCGAATTGAATTTTGTGGCGGTCACCATGGTAGCCACTTCGTTGGCCAAATACACCAGATGTGAATCTGCTTGACTTGTTTTTGCCGGGGGGGTGTAGTCAATATTTCAATATCGTTTGGGAGAATATAACCAAAACGAGGAAACACATCCTAAATTCGTTAGCGCATGGTGGCACTGGTTTGTGTTGTGACTTCGGGAGGTGTTCGTGAAGTGAAGCGAAAAATTAACAAATTAAGAGGAATATTCTGTGCGTGTGGTATGGAAGGGTTTTTTTTATTGTAAAATGGGCGACACATACTAGTATGTCTGTCATTTTGGTTTTCGCCAAATGTAAGGTTGACTTTTGTACCACAAACTGACTGCTGACTGTAATGCTGTCTGACCACTTTTCCACATATATTCTACACTGTTCCTGAGCGCCTCTAATGTTGTTGGCTTGTTGGCAACATAAAAAGAAATCCAACAGCGTTAAATCGCTTTAAGTGGAATGATACGGATCATTTCTCGAGATTACACACTTACCGGAGTTTCACTTTAGTAGATCAATTGTTTGACCCGCTGAGTGGCATGTGGCACCATCATGTTAGAACCACATTTCACTGTCATCATCGCTGACGTTTTGACATTTACAGATCAGAAAAAGAGTTTAAGGGTGCGTGTGTATTAAATAAAAAAATTGTTATGTCCTTATTGAAAAACGATTTGTCTTCTCGGACTGCTGCGGTCCTTACAAATGTCTGGTGAACTGGTGGACCCTCCCTCAGCTGTACTAAACGCTATTCTGGATCCATTCCTGCATGCCTCTATCATAGATTAATTTCGTTTCATCTACCTACTGCCTACCTAAGGCTGTTAGTGCTAGACCCTCTGATTCCATTCATTCGTTGACAGATTGTTTCATTTGCACTGAACTTCAGTGAACCTCATCACTATTGTAATGATATTGGTGAATCCTATGATTTCTGGTTCACAAGGACGCTTAGTATGAAAATGTTCATTATATACCAATAGGTCCAAGAACCGAGCCCTGCGGAACGCCACTTAATAGCAAGTACCTCCTCGACTCTTTAGTGGAGTTTCTATGTCGTATTCCTATGATAAAAGCGGGAACATTTGCTGTATATAACGTCTTCTTTACATCAATTGTAATCACTTTGTAACATTTGTAACAAAGAGCGGCACAAGAATCGACCCCTGCGGAATACCACGTAATAGCAAGTACCCCTTTGTCTCTTTGGTGGAGATGGCCATTTCGCATTCTTCTGATATATGCGAGAACATTAGCTGCATTTCTGACTCTCGCTTCTCCATCTGGAACTTGGAATGACTTTTTTGGCAACGAATATCACCTCGCTGGCTGGTACTGTCTTGTTTGTAGCTTGGGATTTGGGGAGTTCAGACTACTGGTTCCAAAGACAGATAGAATGTATACAAAATGGTGTCGAATGTCCTGTATAAACTACATAATTCCAAAGATGTGTGTTCCTCTTGAAATCCCTCATCATGCTCATTCTGATATCCTGTCAAACTCTGATTGGCATTTATCTTCATTATAGTTTCGAAACAATACGCCAACCATTCCGTGGATGCACACACAGTGAGTCACAGATTTCACTTTAACAGAGTACGTTGCAAGTTTCAAAAGATACTCTATCTCTCCTTTGTTCGAACTCCATCCAACCATCAAAGCAGTATAAATCAACCTTAAAACAATGATGTCAATATCAACTTTCTCTATTGTTTCTCCGACATCGACATCGGGGCTCTGTTGCAACAGTACTGTACACTACTCCACGCAGAACGCTCCTCGAATCCTCTTATACGAAATACCCATTGAAACCACTCACCGATCGTGTTACCACTTCATTGGAAAACATACTTTAAATCGAAGTTAATTAAACAGAAGCCGTCCGGAGCGGAGGAGGATACCAGCCACCAACCAACCATATCGAATATATGAATAACAACAAGAGGGCGGCTTCCACATCTCCACTCTGCGATACTCAAAATATGCTCATGAATACGCCGAGTATGTGCCACTGTCAGATTATGTGATGAGTTATGATTTATTTATACCGCCTGGTAATTGTAATTGAGGTAGGAACAGGACCTGTTTTGCCTTATTTTGAATAAACCTCCTTTGGTCTATAAATAGTGTAGCATCTGTTTGGAAATGCCTACATACTTTCCGAGTGCTAACACATTGCGCATAATTGAGTTGACAGCACAGTGTTGTTGAAAAATATAAAACACCCTCCAGTGGGGGATACGGGGAGGGGCTGCTTCATTGTTTGATGCAATTTTCTTTGCGCTCCAGCTAAGGTCAAGTGGACTGACATGTCGGTGACAAAGGTACAACTTGGCTCTTAGGTTTCTTCTGTCTCCTAACACCCACTAATTAGAATCATTCAAATCCTCGGCAAACCTACAGCTGAAAAGCTCAAGGCAATGCTTCAAGCAAATTGCATCAAAAGAAACCCAAGAACGGGAAAGTTCAAGGAAGATGTGTCGTATAAACAGCGCGATGCCGAGTAATTAAGTTGAATTGGAATGTTCAGGTGCTGGGTAGAGTTTGAACTTGAGCACGAGTGAGGTTTTATTGTTGTTGAATGTTGGCTTGACATGGAAGAGGAGGTAAATTTTCTTAAAAAAAATCAGTGAGAGTGCTTTTTCTTGTAGGACGTTTTTTTTATCTTGAGTTTGTACGTACATAGGTGGCATCACATTAACCTGGTTTTGTTTTCAACAAATCGATTTGTATGTCGCTCGTCGTGACTTGGCAGATTAGGTAGGCCAAGAGGTTTTCTTCTTTGCCGTCATTGACTGTACTTGAGAGCTGTCCTGAATGTAATGACATTTATAAGATCCTTAGCTGCTATCTTCTCCAGGAGTATACCTCTCATCAATCTCTATCTCGCCTTTGCGAGCCGCAGTTATTGGGATAATCCTGACATCCCTTAACTGATCTCTCATGCTAAATGGTACACTGACGGCTCTAAAATGTCGAATGGGGTAGGAGTGGAAATTTTCGGTCTCAGCTACAAACTGTCTACCAATCTTCTAATCTTCCAAGCTCTGTACTAGAGTGTGTATTAGAAGAAACCTCCGGAGAATACATATGAATATCATATCGGACACTCAAGCAGCTCTAGAAGGTCTCATGTAATTAGACTTTGAGTCTGAGCTGGTTTGGAATTGTCTTCAAACCCTCCTACAGCTAGCTGCACATAATAATAATCAAGCTGCTAACGAACTTGCCAGATCCGGTGCCCAATCTCCTTATATCGGCCCTGAACCCTTCTCAAGCCAACCTGTCAGCCAAATAAAGATAGAAAAGAGACGAAAAGCTCTCTTCACTAACTGGCTTGAGACATGTCAATAAATTCAATCATTTCTCAAAAAACGAACAAAAAAAAATTCAAGATCATAACAGACTTCCTATCTGGTCATTGGTTTATGAACTGTCACCTCGAGAAAAAAGGGCATTACCCTGTCGGACACTGAAACCAAAACATATTCTATGTGAATGTCAGACTTGGCTCGGACTAGGCTCAAACACTTCCCCTTGCCTTGAGATATCACCTCCTCCTCAGCTCAAACAATCCTAAGATTCAATAATGAACTTGATTTCAACTAGAAGGCAAATCCACTCAACATCTGCTGGGGGATAACGCAAGAGATCTTCTCTAAGAGGTCGCGGTGCTTCTTGAAGTCATCTTAAGCCCATCACCCCAATTATACTTTAAAAAAAGGATCCTTTCCATACAACATCTTGTTCATGGCAAAGGTGTCACCAGCTTGTTGTGTTCGGACCTAACAAAATGAGAATTTTTCTGACAGTGAACCATCAGCTCGTCGTAATCAGTATCAGGTTCCAGGTGGTGAAGGTACCTGGTCCTAGAAATTGGTATATGGGTTTCGAATGAACATTCTTTAAAACTGTTAATGATATTTTCGTATACCAGTATGGAAACATAAGAGTCTCTTAAGATAAGACAAGTGTCCGTCCTCCTTTGTTGAGATAAAGATAATGTGTCCAAGATGACTGCCTTGAGGAACTCCCGAAATGGCATGAATGGATTCAGCCACCGAATGCGTGATGTAAAAATGAGTTCAAAAGAACTGTGAAAACTGGTAGAATAGTTTCACATGCAAACAGTTTTGTTTTAATAAAGTTTGCTGTGCAACATTCTGGAGAAGTTTCCCCGAAGAAGTTTGGGATTTAGACAGGGTGACCAGATAAGGACGATAGGAACATGAAATTGAATAAAACAACAACGGTGTGGAACATAATATAGATCCTAAAGATTCATTTGTGGAATAGGACATTATTCAAATAGGCGCCTCGGCTTAGCTGGCCAAGTTTTGATGACTCGACCCAATGTGTGCGGCGTTGTTCCGGCCATAGTATCTCGACTGTTGTCCTCGAGCTCATCCAAAGTAGTTGGCTTGTTATGGTAAACCAGATAAAATAAGCGATTGGTGTCAAGTCGCATGATGGTATGGAACTCTCCCCGTGAGATGACCCAGTCGCCAAAATTTTCCTTCACAATTTCAAGTATTGCGTCGATTGTATGGCATGTGGGGCGACGCAATACATGCCAACAAGATGGAACCACAGCTCATATATCGATGATGTCGAGCTTTAGGCACAGAAAGTCGGTTAATATCGAACACTTGTGGATTGTGTTCGCTCCAATAATAGCGATTCTGCTTGTTCACATAGCCGCTGAGCCAAAAACAAGCCTCGTCCAAACTGATGATTGTTTGGCTAAAATCCGGATCTCCGGCTTACATTTCCAGCGTCAATTCTTGCGTCAGCACAATCTTATACGGATGTAAGCCCAAATCATTCAGCTGATCGGCCATGAATTGACAGTTCAGGGTTTACTGGCCGCTACGTCGGCTATGCTTTCTTAATTTTGTTCTAATTTCCGCCTGGTTGGTGGCTTACCACTGAGCCGGAATTTCGAAAATATTTTTGAATAATTTCCGCACGTTCGGCAAGTGTGAAACGATGCATGATGGAATGGCAAACTTTACTGAATTTTTTGACAGCTGTATGTCATTGGTAACTTTGACAGCTGTTAAATTTTAATAATTGGAAAAAGTTTCACTGCTATCTGGTCACCCTTTAAGTATTTGGCTTAATCCGAAAATCTCACCGGTCTGCACTGTGAAACGTAACTTCTTTTTGTGAAACTTTTGCTTTTACTTGCAACTTATTATGAGCAGATAATACTATGAATAAAATCATCAGCAAACCGAATGTTTACTTAACTTATTAAGTTATCCCCTTGAGTTGAAATTAATTCCCGAAATTTCAAAAAGTAATCCCGTCAAAGTGTTTAAAACGATGGCAGTGATGTGGAATGCTCTGCGAAGCTCAAATTTACCTCTTCATTATAATTCGACGGATATTTACAACGAATGTGCATCTGTATCTGCTACTTTGTGCGATGGAACTTTATTATTTTGTCTGTAAATTGTAAAAATCGACTGACTGACTCCAGGAGTATTTTTGACTGCAGACTCCTCCTGCTTACTCGTACAAGTGGGGTTAAGTAAGGACTGCACATGGAATGTTCGTGTACACAGTGGTGGAAAACCGCATTCAGACTTTTTGGAGTTTTCTTTGCCAGTACACGTCTGGAACAGGTCTTTAATTTTGTTTTGCCCATATGTGGGCTAAAATCTAATTGAATTCAATCCTTACTGCAAGTTTCGTTGAATTCAAATGGCCAACTTTTACAAATCACATTCCCTCTCCAATCTGTGTATAGAAATAAAACAGCATAGAACCACATCCAAGGATATGCGGTCGTTCCAGTTAATTGACGTATTCAAGGACCTCACACTAAATTGGTTCGTTTGCTTATGCAAATCAAGTCATTACGGGTTTTTTCTTCACGACCCCCATCCGTCTGTTGTTGAATTGCTTTTTCCTACTCCATCATCGCCCTGGATGTGTGAGGCGCTTACAGGAGTGTTCCAACGAAACAAAAGGAACAAAACTTGCTTCGGAGCCTTATTCGGTTTTATACCAAAGCAATTGAACACATGTGATCCAGAGAATGGATATGCTGTGGATAGAGATGGTTTTGGATAGATAAACACTTTCTTTTGATGGCTTGTGCTGGGTAACCGGATGCTATTGATTAAAATCAAAGCATTCCGAACTGTCTGGATGTATGGTTTCAATTGCATCGGAAGAGGATGTGCGCTCCTTTGCACTGTATTGATTATATGCATTCAATCATCTTTCCGACAATTAAATTGAGTACAATTGCAGCGCACTGGCCAAGTGTTACAGTGGAAAGTACAGCAGTGATTCTATCCGGTTTCCGGAAAGCGTTGAACCAGAAATACCAGTGACTGCTTACACGTATGGAATGGAGCTATTGCAGGATACATATTGGATTTGAAATGGCCAGTGTTTGTGGGAACTGTATTTATGTGAAACTTGAATTATTGCCGAGGATAGTAATAAGATTTTCTCTTCTGATTGTTGCCAAATTGTTTTCCAGTCTTTTGAATAAGCAAAGGATATACATGTGCATATGTATGACCATTTCTCTTTTTGAAAATGGATGGTCGTAGTACACTTGAGATGGATTTCGTCTACTGTCTGTAAGTAAATACAATTTAAAATGAAGGATCAAACAAACCATGGTAGGTCAAAACGCGCTTCTAAAAGGATTATAGGCAAAGGAATCCAACAATGATACACATTTCGATAGTATATTTCGAAATCACTAGAATTGGTGGGTTTATTTCGTGTTGATTGAACTATGTAGTTGGCCAAGATAAGGCTCTTAAGTCATGTGGGCCATGTCAAGCATACAAACAATTAAAACTAGCTCCACCAACGTATTAAGTTGAATTACTGTTCTTTTATAGTGGGAAACAATTACCCATTAAAAAAGGGGATTTATTATATTTCCCTTTGAAGGTGAAATAAATTCCCATGTGAAATAAATTCCCATGTGAAATAAATTCCCGTGAAGTTATTTCACTGCATTTGAAGAATATATACATGTAGTGTCATATAACACAGTTTTATCGCGAACTTTCTTAAAATACACGAATTGAGGGAAGAGCGGTGAGGTAAGTTCGAGAATGATTCACAGGGTGTTTATGTGATTGACAGTAGAACCGGACACTGTTCTGAAATGTTCATTGAGACGAGGTACTTTCTTCCTTTTGAAGAACTGTCGTCTACCGTGTTGTACCTCGACAATATGTGTGTAGGTATCACAGGAGCTTTAAGGTCTTATGCTACAAATACTCTAAGTGTGACTGATATAAAAGACTCAGCTACATGTAACGCTGGGCGGTTCAGAGAATCTGAGTGCTCGACTGCTAAGCCTTGTGGACATTGTAGGATCTTGGAAACGATTTTAAGAGAATTGGTTTCGTCATTAACTGTCCACATGATACCAACCTTTATTTTACGAAATCTTTTCTGGGTAAACTGCCGAGAAAAATGAGAAAATAGAAGCGTTATGAGCGGCTATGGTATAGGTATTTACAGGGACGGTTAGAAGGTGAAATGGGGGCTCAGCGCAGGCATGTTTCTTCTCCAACTAAAAATATATAAGTCGTTTCGTCTCCCAGACTCTGGTAATGTTTTTCTAATAGAAACTTCTTGTTATTTGGTATCCCGATATCCCTACACCCAACCGCAGGCGCTATCTTCTTAGATGCGGCCGTATCCTCTAAACTAGTAGAGCTGGTTCTATATAAATCACATCAGTATCTACTCAACAATTACAATCAACTAGGGTCCAGGGCACAGTACTTAAAGGGGTAATGAGTTTGCTGATAAGTCCAACAGGGAAGAGTCGGCTTTTAATGGCTTACTATAGGAGGAAAGGGTTGATATTTCACTGGGTGCCGATAAGGGATATATACGTCTTCACTTTCTCTAGGGTCTGATTTGATCAAGACCAGATTTTGCCAGAAATGTAACCATTACCAATCGGGGATCATGTGGCTAAGCTCGACATATCTCACAGTACTTCTTGCGGAAGCTGCAAATATATTAATGAGATCAAAATCAGGCCACACACCCTAGGATCCTTCGTGGATCTCGTCGAGATAGCTGAAAAAGGATTGAAGAACTAATTTGGTATTTGAACTTCACGGGTTGGATTCAAACTGCATCACATAGCTTTTTACCCAAACAAAGTCGCAGATCAGTTTTATCTGTCTTAAAGCCTTGTACAGTCTGACACTTCTTTAGAATAAGCCGACCTAAGTCTTGATTAGAAAGATACCACCTAAAGTCGACCTTCTTTGAGAGCACAAAACAGAAGAAATTTACTGGCTCTTGCCTTCCGTCTGTAAGCTTATTTGGGCACAAAACTTCGGACTTCCTCTCAAAGAATGTTTCCTTTCAGAATGTTTTGATTTGGTACGGACGGTATTTTGGAAAGGAGTTTCCACATTCAGTTAATAGATCTAAACCGCCTCTTTTAAAACCTCTACCTCTACGTTTCTTAATAATAACCATGCCTTCAGATTGGGTTTTGAATGCTGCTAAAGTAAAATAACTGGTTCTTGTAAATTTATGAGGACAAACGTGGATCGGTTTTTATAGTCTTGATGTTGAACGCATGGATAAGTCCATCGCATACCTCACCTAGTCTCATTCCCATCTCTCTCCATGTTAACTTATAACCTGAATTCGAGGATACCCATGGTCTCCGGCAATGTACGAGTACGTGATCGCTGACTTACCACAACTAGTCACATCAGTCTATCACCCATATCGTGTACTTATAGTTCAATGAACCTCATTCCACGACTTTCGTCCGTGGATCTTCCCAACATTTTTCTCAACCTCACTCTACCGGTCACAAAAGGTCAAACAGCTTTCGTTATAAAGGAAAATAGTGCCCGAAAACCATTCACTGTACACTCTGGATGCATCTAACTGCTTTCATGAGCAAGTTGACTAATTAATTATTTTTACTTGCACTTGTCGTCAAAGGCGCATTTCAAAAAAGCCATTCCATCTATGCAACTACTTTATCCATTGAAACTTCTCCTTCCTTTGAGTTGTGTTTTTTTTTCTTATTTTTTTTGGTGTGACAAAAGTTTTCATAAAAATCATAAACAAAATTTTTAGCCAGTAACTAGAACGTTTAAAAAAAAAAACACGTAAACAACTGCACACAATCAGATGACCTCTTCAAAGCAATCTGACGACCGAAAAGCTTAACTTATTCATTACCTTTTAAACTATTCAATTCGAGTTAAAAGGAAAGACCACAACAAACATCCGGAAGAGATCTTCATTTGTGTATACGAAGTTTGTAACTTTGTGTGGCCGGGTTGTCCTTTAAACGCGTTCTACTGATTTAATATTTATGGGATAAAAGCCGACCACACAGAGGGGTTTTTCAAATCAGAAAATTAAAATCAAAATATCCTCAAAATTTACCCTTTCACAAGAAAATACACATTTAATATTAATTCGCCATAACCATTATCTTTGACAGGGATGAAACCGGGTGTGAATGGAAGTGGTGGGTAGAATTGAGTTATGGCAACAGTTTATGGGATGGGTGTCACAGTGGCGTCGATATTCACACAAAGTGAACGATTTGACGATGAAATCATTTGTCAAATCTGTCTTATCAACTCCAATGTGGGGTGAGCTGTCAATTTAAGCAAAAAAGAAGGCACAAAGGGACACGTATTTAAGTTCTTTAAAATGCTCACTATCCTACGAGAAACAGTGATGCTAGACGAAATCAGACTTTTAGACGGCGAGTGCTGTAAATACCACGTTAATCAGCTACTTCCTTCCATCCTTAAAGAACAATATCAACTTTACATTCTGTGCTAAATGTCTTCCACAAAAAATGTAAAAAAAAAAGTCCTTCTGTGCCATACATTCCGAGAACGATAGAGGTCCATCAGGGGTATACTCTCAGTCCTTTGCTGTTTAATATTGTAAAAAACATTCCGACATTCTAAGTTGAATGGGCTTAAAGGGAATAAGACTCATGTGAATATGAGGAGAGTTGCAAAAGTCACATCTAGATGCAAGTAAGTTCCAAGAGTAACTCAGATAGATTAAGAGATCGTTATTCCCTGGACTAAATTATATTTTTGAATTTGTGCCTGATTGGAGGTCCAATGGGTACAACATGCAAACATATTCCACATTTTCTCTTTCGTCTCAGCAGTTAGCATTTAGAGCTGGTTCTTGGCATCAATTCAATTTTTGGCATTTTGTTTTGGGTAATAGCTCTTGAGTCGGGCTTACATTATCTGCGTGTTGTACATTTTTACGGGGATGTCATGGAGGCCAATTCACTATCCGAATTTGTTCATCGCGTCTTTATATGAGGGATACAATTTTCCTAGGAAACATACCACTGTTCCTAGGGCCTAAAACCATGCCCAAACAGCAGGCACAAATAATACAAATATTTAGTGCTTTCTAGTTGTCCGTAACCCACTAGGTATCACACAATTTATTCGAAATGAATGTTTTTAAAAAAAATTTCTAATGACTCTAGGATGTTTATCAGACGTTCGCCAGAAGTGGAGCTCGAACCTTTAATTGCCCCTAAATAGTCTGATACCTTCATCTATCAAGGTATGTGACATACCTGCTCATAGAATCAGTCAGAGTTAAATACGATTATCTCGAGCCTGTAGATCACTGAAATTGTGGAGAAGATTTCCTTCTAGGTACAGTCTGCCTCTAAAGAAGAGCGCCGAGTAGTTGAAAAGAAGATCGTGAATCACTTAAGCCACATATTTTCAGAAGACTGTCAAATCGGTTGTTAGATTTCGTCCCAATTCCTGCAAATTTATTGCCAGATATTTGGCTACAAAAATTGGTGGCGCACGCCATTGTCAGGTATTTGGGACAAATTTTTGTTTTGAAGATCTAAGATTATTTGCAGATCTGGTAACCGTCTGAACATTGCTTATCATATTTACCAACAAGACTTTGATCTGTGAAGATGATTGGATGAGATTAGATGTCTTTCGGGGCCTAGTCTAGGGGCGAAATTTGGAAATGTTGAATAAACATACGGGCATGGCCAGGGTCATCTGAAATGCACTTCATTTTATCAAGAACCATGGAGTATCCAGTACGACAACTAAGCCAGTGCGATATAGCTCGAAGGTCGGCGTTGATACTTAGACTCACAGAAGAAGACTTATGTCGAGGATGTGGAGAAGGGAAAGTCAATGATAATACAACCCACTTTCTCTGTCACTGGTCTGGTCTCATCCACCGAAGATTTAAATTTCTCGGGCGGCACTTCTTCTGTGATCTTGACGAATCATCCAACAGACCAATTAATGACATCCTGAACTTTATTCAATCAACTAAATGGTTGGGTGACTCATATGATACAAATTTGTAGGACTAGGGTTAACCAATGGGTAAGCCACATCTTTCCTGACCTGAGTATGGCGATCCTGTCTATAGGCTCTAGATCCTGTCGCGTCAAGTACTTGTGTTCTTTTCTGTACATATTACGGAGCTAAGCGGAGAAAAAAGGGGGAAAATGGAGCAAAATGGAGCAAAGCGGGGCATTATGTTTTATGAAACGAAGCTTTATGTAGTTTTTCGTTATTTTTCACCATATCGGCTATTGGGAAGTGGAATGACCTTTACAAATGTGAAATTGTATGGAAAACAACAAGAATTCCTTGAAATTATCTTCTTATTTTCTGGTCGTACAAAGATGTCTTCCAAAAATTCTTCCCCTTTTCATTTTGCTTGGCGCCTCTGTCCAAATAGTGATGATGGTAATACTGATGCGTTTAAATATACCGTTAGGTTCCCATCACCCTTCCTTATGCTCCCAATCAAAAAAAAGGAAACTGACCACTTTACATACCTACTCTACATTGTGTATCGTGAGCATGTGTGCCTGGGCATCCTTCCGCCTCCGATACGGTGTGATGTTTATAAATTAAAAATTCTTATCCACATCTAGCACTCTTTCGCCTGACGGTACCATCAGAAATTGAAACTGACACCATGCAGGTTGGTGGTGTGTGTCCAGCTCTACTTTTTCCATAACAGATTAACCCAAATAAAAAGGCGAATGTACATCATGTCCCTTTCTATGCTATTTTCTGACATCAACCAACTAAAGAGGAAACCTTTAAGATTTCATTTTGAGGTTCACATAGATAAATTCCTTTCTTCCTTGGGATTTGAAAGTCACAAAAGTGTCAACAGAGTGATGTGGATGTATCTTTCAGATGCTTTTGGCTATGCCTATGTAGACGAATGGCTGTGAGCTTATAAATTATTCCGACTTGTGTCACTCGAGGTAACCTCATTTAACATTGAACTAAGGGATTGCATGTGGATTCGACAGTATGCCAGCGGTACGTTGTAGGCAATTTCCCACAGACAGGTGTCGTTGGATTGTGCCTTTTATGCCACAAGCAGGTCATGTACCTTAAGTTGTGTGCTTTAAACGATTGGAAAAGTTTTAGGGCAAACTTTTACGTATAGTTCCTTATTTGAACGGAGTTGTACTCGTAACAAGGATTAGGGAATTGTCTTGTAGGCAACAGTATGTAAGGCTTCGCTGGGAAAGTGATGCATTTATGATGAGTTGTGTTAGCTTGCAGGAGTTTCGTGGACGGAAACTTTGACTAGAGTGCTTAAACCGTGTTAAGTTGAATACTTTGCTTAGAACTTAAGGAAGCTTGATACTGTCAACGATACACAAACAACGCCCCTTCACCCCTACGTCAGCCTCATTTAATTTGCTCCCTCTGTCACAAACAAACAACAGAAACCAATACTCCACTGCCACTATTACTATCACAGTTAGCAAAGTCAATCAGGATTTTCTTTTGTTATCCTCCCAACTACCGAGGAGAAAATTCTATAAGCATAAACCAGGATTCGACGACAGACACACAAAGTACGTTGGAAAATGGAAACCGAGTTGCAGCTTTGCTTAAAATGTAGTCATTTGCATTCATTCTAGTTTACTCCCTGAAAAGCCATCTCAGTAGAAAGGAAATCACCAAGAAAATAAGAAAACAAAAAAATCCCCAATGAATACTTTGATCCTTATCCTTAAGAGAAGGCGAACCCCCGCACTCCGCCGCCAATGGGCTAAGTTGAGAAAAGTTCTCCTTATTGCGACTTGGCCTTCGTTTGTTTTGTGCTGCCTTTCGCGTAATTGAAGAAAACTGTCAGCTGAATTGAGTTTCACGGAAGGAAACGCACCAGAGAGGTGTGCTCCTTACCACAATCTCAATTTCCTTTCACCGTTTTTGCTGATTCCCTCCTTTGTTCGTCGCACTCACTAAGCCGATAAAAGAAGGAATTATGTCTCGCAGGATATTCGTTCTGAGAAAAAAATTCGTCCACACCCCGAAGGGAGCTAGAAATCAAACTTGGAAGGAAATTAAATTATCAGTTACCAATCGTCCTTTTTTCTTTCGCTGTTTTATGCTTCACAAAATTGAAGAGAGCCTGCGAATCGAGAACGGAAAGGAGTGCAATCGATTTATCCTAAGAGTATGTGGGGCACCTTACCGAGGTATAAGGATGAAGAACAAAATTTGAAACACATCCTCCGCCCGTGACACTGCGATTCATGTAATTAATTTGATGATACACTTCATTGGAAGAGCAATACTCGTGTAAACAGGATTCCCGGCTACAGGTGAAAGTGGAAAGGCAAATAGCACATTAAACCAGTAATCATTGCACTTAGATCGAAGTTTGTCAATACATCTTGGAGTGGATGCAGGCTTAATTGGATGGAAAAATTGCAATTTACCCTTCCACCTCTTCACATCATTATTTGTAAGGACTATGCTTGCGAACTAGGCAGGACGAGTATGAATATCGGAGGAAGACCAGGAGGCGATTTCCTAATGGGGTGAACTGAGTGTCGCCAGGAGGAAGTAATTAAGAATTTCGCGCCTTGAGGAGGATATTCAATCAAGTTGATATGCGAAAAGCAATTTAGTTTGAAATTAATAATTCACACCGGTGGCGTATACGTAACTTTTTTTTTTCAAAATTGACACGATTGACATGATTTCAGTGTTTTTGGCGGTCGAGTGTGAGATGAGTTATTGGATGAAATGTGTACAGAGACCAACCTTTATGTCAGGCGGAGAAACGAAGAGTTCCCTCATGGAATGATCAACTAGCAATTGTCTCCAAGAAAGTAGAACAACAGTAGAATAAGCAGGCTTCTGGTATGATCCTGTTGGATTGACAACATAAACATCCTCTTTATCTTCATCTGCGTTTTCTTGTTTTGGATAAAGTCTTCGACAGCATAAGCAGAAAGTTTATCTGGTCCACCTTGTACGACTTTTCTTCTGAGTATATCCGTTTGCCGCCTAATTTTTCTATCTGACTGTGTGTGTGGATTCCACGAATGGTCACGTCTATAGGTTGTTGACAGATAAAGTATATACGGTTCGGCCAAAAGATCCTTAGGATGCGTCGAGGAGAAATATGTGAAAAGCGAAGATTTGTAGCCTATAAACCACTTCCTATACCCAGATTGGTTCGTCAAGACAAGAGTAAAGGAGAACCATAGGCAGTGCTGTTCCGATGCTGGTTTGGTTTCTGGTTACCAACAATTTAGGCTTAGTATGAACATTTTTGGAGCAAAAACCTTTGTATATCCTTAATTGTATTGGTTTATGGTTGGGCATACCATTTTTGGATGACCTTTTGAAAAAGCCACCTGATTCTTCCCTTAGCGATTTGCGTGAAATGGACGAAATTGAACAAAAAACTTAACCAAAAAACGTTAAGAGGATGATTTAGACGTTGGTGCAGTCAGTTGGCCGCTATCTAGAATGTGGGAAGAAGTTGGGTGTACCTGGGTCAAGAATGGAAAAAATCTCTGAATGCACTTCAAATGCAATTTCGTCACATATCTCCTCTCCCTTAGGGATTTGCGTGAAATGGACGAAATTGAACAAAAAACTTAACCAAAAAACGTTAAGAGGATGATTTAGACGTTGGTGCAGTCAGTTGGCCGCTATCTAGAATGTGGGAAGAAGTTGGGTGTACCTGGGTCAAGAATGGAAAAAATCTCTGAATGCACTTCAAATGCAATTTCGTCACATATCTCCTCTCCCTTAGGGATTTGCGTGAAATGGACGAAATTGAACAAAAAACTTAACCAAAAAACGTTAAGAGGATGATTTAGACGTTGGTGCAGTCAGTTGGCCGCTATCTAGAATGTGGGAAGAAGTTGGGTGTACCTGGGTCAAGAATGGAAAAAATCTCTGAATGCACTTCAAATGCAATTTCGTCACATATCTCCTCTCCCTTAGGGATTTGCGTGAAATGGACGAAATTGAACAAAAAACTTAACCAAAAAACGTTAAGAGGATGATTTAGACGTTGGTGCAGTCAGTTGGCCGCTATCTAGAATGTGGGAAGAAGTTGGGTGTACCTGGGTCAAGAATGGAAAAAATCTCTGAATGCACTTCAAATGCAATTTCGTCACATATCTCCTCTCCCTTAGGGATTTGCGTGAAATGGACGAAATTGAACAAAAAACTTAACCAAAAAACGTTAAGAGGATGATTTAGACGTTGGTGCAGTCAGTTGGCCGCTATCTAGAATGTGGGAAGAAGTTGGGTGTACCTGGGTCAAGAATGGAAAAAATCTCTGAATGCACTTCAAATGCAATTTCGTCACATATCTCCTCTCCCTTAGGGATTTGCGTGAAATGGACGAAATTGAACAAAAAACTTAACCAAAAAACGTTAAGAGGATGATTTAGACGTTGGTGCAGTCAGTTGGCCGCTATCTAGAATGTGGGAAGAAGTTGGGTGTACCTGGGTCAAGAATGGAAAAAATCTCTGAATGCACTTCAAATGCAATTTCGTCACATATCTCCTCTCCCTTAGGGATTTGCGTGAAATGGACGAAATTGAACAAAAAACTTAACCAAAAAACGTTAAGAGGATGATTTAGACGTTGGTGCAGTCAGTTGGCCGCTATCTAGAATGTGGGAAGAAGTTGGGTGTACCTGGGTCAAGAATGGAAAAAATCTCTGAATGCACTTCAAATGCAATTTCGTCACATATCTCCTCTCCCTTAGGGATTTGCGTGAAATGGACGAAATTGAACAAAAAACTTAACCAAAAAACGTTAAGAGGATGATTTAGACGTTGGTGCAGTCAGTTGGCCGCTATCTAGAATGTGGGAAGAAGTTGGGTGTACCTGGGTCAAGAATGGAAAAAATCTCTGAATGCACTTCAAATGCAATTTCGTCACATATCTCCTCTCCCTTAGGGATTTGCGTGAAATGGACGAAATTGAACAAAAAACTTAACCAAAAAACGTTAAGAGGATGATTTAGACGTTGGTGCAGTCAGTTGGCCGCTATCTAGAATGTGGGAAGAAGTTGGGTGTACCTGGGTCAAGAATGGAAAAAATCTCTGAATGCACTTCAAATGCAATTTCGTCACATATCTCCTCTCCCTTAGCGATTTGCGTGAAATGGACGAAATTGAACAAAAAACTTAACCAAAAAACGTTAAGAGGATGATTTAGACGTTGGTGCAGTCAGTTGGCCGCTATCTAGAATGTGGGAAGAAGTTGGGTGTACCTGGGTCAAGAATGGAAAAAATCTCTGAATGCACTTCAAATGCAATTTCGTCACATATCTCCTCTCCCTTAGCGATTTGCGTGAAATGGACGAAATTGAACAAAAAACTTAACCAAAAAACGGTAAGAGGATGATTTAGACGTTGGTGCAGTCAGTTGGCCGCTATCTAGAATGTGGGAAGAAGTTGGGTGTACCTGGGTCAAGAATGGAAAAAATCTCTGAATGCACTTCAAATGCAATTTCGTCACATATCTCCTCTCCCTTAGGGATTTGTGTGAAATGGACGAAATTGAACAAAAAACTTAACCAAAAAACGTTAAGAGGATGATTTAGACGTTGGTGCAGTCAGTTGGCCGCTATCTAGAATGTGGGAAGAAGTTGGGTGTACCTGGGTCAAGAATGGAAAAAATCTCTGAATGCACTTCAAATGCAATTTCGTCACATATCTCCTCTCCCTTAGCGATTTGCGTGAAATGGACGAAATTGAACAAAAAACTTAACCAAAAAACGTTAAGAGGATGATTTAGACGTTGGTGCAGTCAGTTGGCCGCTATCTAGAATGTGGGAAGAAGTTGGGTGTACCTGGGTCAAGAATGGAAAAAATCTCTGAATGCACTTCAAATGCAATTTCGTCACATATCTCCTCTCCCTTAGGGATTTGCGTGAAATGGACGAAATTGAACAAAAAACTTAACCAAAAAACGTTAAGAGGATGATTTAGACGTTGGTGCAGTCAGTTGGCCGCTATCTAGAATGTGGGAAGAAGTTGGGTGTACCTGGGTCAAGAATGGAAAAAATCTCTGAATGCACTTCAAATGCAATTTCGTCACATATCTCCTCTCCCTTAGCGATTTGCGTGAAATGGACGAAATTGAACAAAAAACTTAACTAAAAAACGTAAAGAGGATGATTTAGACGTTGGTGCAGTCAGTTGCCCGCTATCTAGAATGTGGGAAGAAGTTGGGTGTACCTGGGTCAAGAATGGAAAAAATCTCTGAATGCACTTCAAATGCAATTTCGTCACATATCTCCTCTCCCTTAGCGATTTGCGTGAAATGGACGAAATTGAACAGAAAACTTAACCAAAAAACGTTAAGAGGATGATTTAGACGTTGGTGCAGTCAGTTGGCGGCTATCTAGAATGTGGGAAGAAGTTGGGTGTACCTGGGTCAAGAATGGAAAAAATCTCTGAATGCACTTCAAATGCAATTTCGTCACATATCTCCTCTCCCTTAGGGATTTGCGTGAAATGGACGAAATTGAACAAAAAACTTAACCAGAAAACGTCAAGTGGATGATTAAGACGTTGGTCAAAAAAATCTTTAACTCAAGCAAGGAAGGTTTTAGAAGTCGGACGAGATTCCTCATAATGACTTCCTTCTTACCTCTTTCTTCTAACGTCTTTCTTCAGAACCGGACCCAATTTTTTGAACATCTACTATACGTCATAGTGGTGTCCAGTTTGACTAAAATCTCGAGTTAAGTATTGTGATCAGTTAAAAAGGAAACAAATTGGATCAGAAGAGAAATTTTCTGTCAGACCTTGGAGATTTTTTTCCAACGTATTTCAGAGCGATAGTCATTCCAAGTATCAAATGCTAAATATCATTACGTTTTGAATATGCCTCCTCAAGAATTTTGGATTAAGTCGTTCGGCCTCTTCTTAAATAGTTTTTGTAGAATCTGCAGGATCGAGAACACAGCCAACAGTTAGTACAATGTGGCCCAAAATATATCACGCTATCGGAAGAGGCTATAAGTTTTGTCAATGAAGTGATGTACACATTGACAATCCATGGAACGTTATACTCCTCAAGATCGTGGAATAGTGTATCGGAATAATGAATTTCGGGACAGATTTCCCAGCCGTCCCACACCAATTGGTCAAATATTAAGGCGTCTAGCAAAATCGCCTCGAAGAGAGGCAACCGAAAAGCCTCGTAGTATTCGCTTGGAACGAGAATATCGCCAGTGTGGCTGGACTGTGCCTGATGAGCGATACAGAACCATGGTAAACGAGTTTTTACTGGTGCCTATTGATGAATTGGGACTGGAGGACATGTGGTTCCAATAGGACGGTGCTACTGCACATACACCTGGCGGGGCAAAGGACATTTTGAATTTTGACCGTTTTTTTTCCAAAACTACGATAAAAGTTCAAAAGTATGTTGCGTAATGCAGTTTGGGTGTTCTGTCGCACGTCATCGGTTACTTGGAAACAACTGTCTGCCAAGGCAAGGACAATCATCTGGCAAACCGGAAATCGACTAGAAAGGAGATTTTTTTTCTTGATTCCCATCCATGGCTCCATTTCTAAAAAGTATCTCTAGGTACGAGTATCACGAGTACTTTAATGAATAATTGTATCGAATCAACCCTACCTGCTTCTAGTCCAAGTACTATATCTTAATGTGAACGCAGTGATTCGAACTTAATCTGCTCAGGGATTTTCTATTTACTGCCAGGACAATGTGTAAGTACTTCCGGTTGGTCCGTTTCGAACCCACAATATTACCGAGTAGAATCCTTACTTCAACATCAATCTCCTTTGAGTGACGTTTCTCGACGCCTATGTCGCAAAGGATTTAGTCGCCATAATCTACCTCAATGAACAGTCCAACGGCAAAATGTTCTTGTATCATTGTAGCTAAGTCGGATTAAACGTATTCCAAAGAGGGTTTAAACTGTTAAATATCCATTTTTAATTAAATCCCCAATCCGTTTATCTCCCCGCCCATGAGTTGCTGTTGCTGTGCAATCTCAATGTTCAATTACACTTCCCTTTTCGTCCTTCCTTCTTGTGTTTGTGTTTTTACTTTTTATTTTATTAGTCTGACAGCCACATCCAAAGTAATTCTGTATCTTTTCTTTAACTTTAAATCCCCCAAAAGCGAAAAAAGACGAAAAAAAAAAAAAGAAGAAGAAAAAGGAATCAAGCTCTGAAATTGCCGGCATTCCGAGCGATAAGGATGTTGAATTATTATGGATATGAATATTCATAGAACGTTCTAGTTTCGTGTGACCTGCATACCCTTTTTTCCCCCATTTGCATATTCCGAGGAGCTAGGAGACCAGATACTTGCTTGGTATGGTGCCATTCCAGTAGGTGTATGTAAACTTCATATAATTAATTTTCCCATTGCCGAAAGGGATATTGTTTGGGGAATTAAACTGTACCTTGCATCCTTTTCGGGTTCGATATCTTATGAGTATTTTGTGTGTTTCCCATACTCAATACGCCACCGAGCAGCCATAAATTATAATTATGAATATTTCGATTTTGATTTGTATTCCTTATGTGATTAATGGTTTTGTCCTGGGAAAGGACTACCAGGAGGGAGATGGTGGTGGCGTAAACGGATGGAGCGGTTCACCCTCTTAGGGCGAAAGATTGAAGTGAAGGCAAAGTTTTGAAGATGATTGAGAGCCTTGTAATCGTTGAGGAAATCGTTAAGACGTAAAGGGTAATAGCTTAGCTGTCAGCTGGAAAGGGGGCGACGACGACTGATGGTTTCTGTTGTGTCAATATTGTTTGGATACTTAGAGTTGTTTATTTTTGGCTTTCGAGGTTACTGAACTTTGTTGATATATTTGTGAAGCTGTTAACATTTCATAAAAGCCAAATTGGACTTCAGTGACAATGCTTGTCTCAGGAGCAGTCAAATTGTTATAAACGCCTTTGAATTCTCCTCATGTTTGACAACTCATGGAGGATTATACTTCTGATAAATTGAAAATGAATTTATATCTCGAGCAGACACGTTTTGAAGTGGACACATTAATCAGGTGTTGGCTATGAGACCTGAGACGTCCTCAGTCAAGAGTATATAGAAATCTAATGACGGCGATACATTGAGAATGTGGCCGTGGGATGGTAAGTTCTTACCAGGTTCCTCTTTTTGTAGATAAGTGTAACCGAACAATGAGGGTCTGCTGAGTCTTATTGTATACGTGGGGCTGAATACTTGGACTGGCCGGCTAACGCCTGTATTCATGTGCCACGTGAAGCGTTTCTTATGACAAAACTCGAAACTGTCAACCGAACAATCAATAGAGGCCCTAGCCTACTATATTACAGGCATCATTTCCATGCAAGGAATTCGAAGAGAGAAACTGAGAGAAAGGAGGATATTAAATCGCAATGTGTACTATGCTACTAACAACAGAAATAGCACATATTGAGCTTCAGATTCGTAACCAAACAAATTCGCCAATATTAGCCCAAAATGAACACACTTTGCTATAGAGGACAACAATGTAGACAACATCTATGAGTTCCTGGACAAGACATACGAGAAGTGCCCAAAGCTAGGAAGGAACAATATCTTTGGTTGGATTGGTGAAAAGTATGTGTAGATTGCATGACCAATTCAGACCAATCGATTTTGTAGGTAGCACTCATTTGGCACTTCTCAATATCCACAATTGGACGAAAGTCTCCTTATACGTCGACGCATGGCACTCTATTAGTATGACAGGGGTCCCAACGATACGATGAACGAATATTGACTCGGAATGCTGCTTTGCAGCTAAAATTCCAGCTAAGATGGGGATATGCACAAGATCGCAAGAAAATGAAAATACGGTGAGGAAGTTTGAAGGCAGCTGGAGTCTTTTCCGATTGAGTGTCCTTTAATCTCTCTAAAGGTGATATGATGTCAGTAATAAGTATTGAAGTCATCAGGAATTTGCTGCGTTGCTCTCGACTACCATAAGGAAACCCCTGATTCAGTGCAAAATACCATACAAAGCGGCGTGCGCTTTTCCGACTTTTCCCAATGATTGCACTTCGGGAACAAACAAAGAGGAAACGCAATATGATAAGGACACAAGAAGCAGATAGCTACTTCAGAGATGAAGAAGGAAAGTAGACTAAACACAAGGTTTCTTTGTCAGTACAAATCATTAACCCTATACTATATTAAACCATGAGAATCAACAAGAAAGAAACCCGATATGAAACAAAAAACAAAATACACAGTGTGAAAGAATTGTGTGAGACTCGCAAGCCTATTAGATAATTGATATAGTTGGCAGCCTAGAAATACTATAAATAAGATAAATGAGCAGCTAGAGTACAAGAACAAACTGGGTTACCAAGTGGGATACCCGAAAATTCTTGACTCAATTCTAAAAAGGGAACATGTTCTTGAACTATCGCTGACATAATGCTCAGGGAATATTGTTTCGGTAGGTTGTTTTAGGTAGAAATATGGGACTGTTCAAACTGGTCTAATGGTTTCCCGGTTTCCCCAGGAGTCTCGTCTAGTTCACGGAGCTGGTGTCTTTGGACGCAAAACACACAAAGACTCAATATCTATGAGAATGCGTGCCACTGTTTTTTTCGAGGGACCTCCATGCCATTGAGATCTGCACTAGGTGTAACCTTACTAAAGGTATCAAGAGTGTTAGGATTTATATTTCCAGATAGCCAACGGTGTCGTCTTATTTAGTGGATTCTATATTGGTTAAATGCTGCTATGATGCACAATTATATCTTGCAAGACACAACAGAGTGGTACTCGGATGTGTCTCTCGAATCTGCAGATGAACTAGGGCAGACTCAGAGTCCGTAACCTCCACCCTATTGTGGTATCAACTGGGAACGCAGACTTTATCTGGCCCACTAGGGAAATGTCCTGCAGTTAAGACAATCCAAACGATTGATCAAGACTACAAGGAAATTCTTGACATACACAAGAACAGTACTAAGAAATTGGTGAGCTTTCTAACATATCACCAATTCCGATTCGTCCTTATGGTGCCGAAACATGGATTTTATCGAAAGTAAAAACGATATCATTCGAAAGGACATCATCTAAGGCGGTAAAGGGTCCTTTGGCACATAAGCATATGGACTTCGCAACTGGAAGCAAGTAGCTAAGATCCGAGTTAACTGAGTAGATTTGTTAGATAAGGGCCAGATTCACTAAGAACTGTAGCACCAACTAAGTAAGTAACTTGGAAAAAGATTTGACCCTTGAGGCTATAAAGTGCTTGCATCAGAGTTATCGAATAATGGGGTATCGTAAGTGGTTCACATGACAGAAGATTGCTTAGAAAGGCTCTGTTCGAATACTCGTTTAAACACTATCAAGTCTTAACTCTCTCTATACTGTTCATTGGTGGTTTTTTACAGCGCAACAAGTCTCTTTAAGACCGATTTGAGTGTTTCTGAGTTCACAACTTTTTTCATCACTTTGTACGATGCTATAGGAATAAACTTTTGTGATACATGCTTCCTTCGAGGAACTCGATTGAAATGAGTTTCCTATTTTTTTCTGTTGTGTTTTTGGAATCTAAGTGTTTCAGGATGTGTCTAGTTGGCGGGCTGTCAAAACTGCACCCTCTATTCCTTCGCAGGAAACAGTTTTTGAGTTTGTATCACCGCAAGAATCTTAATTTATTAAGGCCTTGTCACTGGAATTCATAACAAGTCGAATGTTCTTAGTATCCTGAAAGCTATCCTGTTATTGACAAGAAAATAGTTTCTTTGTACTTTTCTAATTATTTTTTCCTTTTTTCTTTACAGGTATGTACGACTTTATTTTCCCCATCATTTCAATGTAAGTCACTCTTTTTTTTTAATTCCTAGACTCATGTAAGTACTTAGGTCCCTTGGACACAACACTGTCATATTCACATCCCAGCCAATGTAAATTTTAAAAGCCAAATCGTATTACCAACGATAGGTGTAATCAAACCCAAAGACTGCTCCAAATTAGATTTTCAAGTGTTTAAAGCCATGAGTGTGCACTGCCCTTGTGTTCCTTCTATGCGGACTGCATGTATGCGTGTGCTTGCGAAACCTTGAAAGAAAGGAAACAAGCAAGCAGCAGCACTCCTTCCAAATAAAAGATTTACACACACAGCCAGACACGGAACACAAGTTGGAAGAAGGGAGGGAATAACAAACAAATGATATCCTGGACGTTTGTTGGATTCTCTACTTTTTACCCTCGCATTCAGCTGGATTTCTGTAGGCATCCTTCGGATCGCTCTTCTAGTGCTGCTGCATGCCGTGGTGCACAAACTAAAAGTCAGCGTGGAAATGAATATATTTGCTTTTTTTTTGCTCCAAAAGCGGATTGCCATCCTCGTTGTCATATAAATTTCATATTCTCTCCTTTTTTTATTGTTTTTTACTCGTCCTGGGGTGTTTAAGATAAGATGATCCTCACTCCAGTTAAAACGTGAATAAGCAGAAATTTATCTAAAAGCTGCACGCAGTCTTGCGCATACATATGAGGTATTAATCCTTTTTTTTTTTTGCTTTGAAGGAGAGCATGCAGCTTGCTTTCAGTCCTGTGCTTCGGTGGAGGAAAACAATTTTTTTTTTTAATTTAAAAAGAAAATGAAAAATAAAGAACAAATAACTTAAGGAACAACAATGAAATGCATTCTCTTGCACTAATTGTGTCGCCAGTTAAAGTTTATTGTTTTTTTTTGTGTTTTTTTGCTTCAGTTCAAGGTTTTGGGAAGGACTTTAGGATGTTCCTGGGTTCTGGATGCACAATGGACAGGGGCGTAGAGGAGAAACTAAGAAAATTTATTTTATTTGCAAGAAGAGGAAAGTAGTTTGAACTTTGAAGTTTTTATTCATAAAGAAAAGCAAAACGTTGCTTGCGTTTTTTACCGAAAGAACTATAGAGGTATTTTGCTGGCAATAACTTTTAACTAAGAAAGTTATCTTAAGGAAATAATTAATGGTTTCAAGATTTCTTTTTTGAGTGTGTGTTGACTTGATAACATATGGTGTGTTGGTACTGCTGGCTTGAGTGCCAAATGTCCTCGACAGACAAACCTGGACGAGTGACTGCGCTTAACCCGATTTCTCATGATTTTTACTCGTAAAGTGGTCGATTTTTCAGCAATTTGGGTTTCGATTTTGGTCCTGAGGTCGTGTGTTGTCTCCGGCTTATTGGGTAGATTGTTGATCAAAAGCCTGTCCATTTCTGGAGATGACATGCTCAGGTTCAATCATTCGATTTCAATGCTCCAAGTCATCCTCTTTCATTTTGATTGACTTTGACTGTGTTGCTGCCAGTACCATTGGCCATCTTCAGGATGAAACCCATGCCAAGTAGTGAACGTTTGTGGGTGTAATGCGATTTCGAATGACAGACTTGCCCAAATGCTGAAAATTTTTCATTTAGTTCTTAAATTTTGACGATGAACTTCAATTTTCATGAAAAATTTGAATAATTTGCAAGCGTTTTTGAAAAATGTACCTTTTTAAGATTCAAGACCAGTTAACTTCAGGCATATGAAAGAGACCATATTGGAAAAATGGAAAACTGACAGATTATTTGAATGAGAGGCACGCTGCACTGTGACCTGTTGATCTATTGTGCTACCTCCTAACACTTTGGAGAGGTACATGTCCTCAATAGAGTTTCCCAAGCATAGGACTCCTTTTTGGATCGTTTTGAGGGTTATGTGCTCTTACTACAGCTCGGTGGATCACTGGTTGCCTCTAGTGACTGTTTATGTTCTGGGATTGCAGTAACCTCATCGCAGAATGTGCAGAGATCTTCTTTAGATATACCTAGTTTGCTTAGGTGCTCCCTGAGCTTACAAATAGTTGAAGAAGGCCGTTAGGACTCGAAGGTTATTCTTGCTTAATGTGATACATGCTTCGAATCTTTTTGAGTGTTATTCCAGGTTCTTACTCTTATTTGAGCGTATGATCTCCTATTCCGCGGAATCCTATAAACTTTGCTAAAACTTTTCTTCTTCCTAAGAAGTTGGCCATTCCATTACCCTCTATTCCCATTCTCTATTCCTACAAGAGTTTAGACTCAATGACGTTTTGGGTATCACATGGGTCTGTATGGACATGGATTGCTCCACTCGCCTATCCACGAACCTAAGCTAACCTAGTGACATCGAAGTCAAGTGCCCTGATAGCAGCTTGGCTATCTGACATTACAGCCGTGTCACAGTTGGCATTGTTTCTGCCATGATGTGGACACATCTGTCTATGGCATAGATTTCAGCCTGAAAGATCATTGTACTCGTACCCGTGGTTCTAGCTCCTAGGTCCAAATATTCCTACTCCAGTTCCTTCATCAGTCCTTGACTGAGCTCGACTTTGTTGTGTGATTGTTCAGTCTGTGGAGTCTTTTGAAGGTTGAACCTTCTAATGATATCGTTCTAGGATAGGCGAGCAGTGATATTTCTTTGCGTAATACATCGAATTCGTTCCATGTAATGAACTTATCTCTTCCTATTCTCTCTGTGGTTGTTCTTAGAGCTGTTTTATTTGGACTTTCTTCAACCCCAAGGTGCAGAGGAGTACGTTCAATAGTTTTTCCATCGCAAGTTCTCATTGCCCTTGTAATACAGAGGTATAACAGTCTTTGCACCTTGTTGAGTGTCTGCTTCGTTAAAAACCGCAGCTAATTGTTTGGTTGATCTTTAAATATCTATAGGAACTCAAATATCAGAGAAAGACTATTTTGGGACATTACGCATCTGGTTTATAGAGGAACCTTTCATTGCATTCCCAACAAGAAAAAAACTGGAGAGTCTTTGAATTATATGTACAAGCTACAGATTGATAAAGGCTTTTGGCTTGAGGTTTCGAAGAATGAGTTGCTCCTTACAGTAGACCACAGAGTACCAGATAGAGTTCTTTCCCCACATAGACCCTACTAAATTTTATGCAAGTTTTGACTGCAGTTTGGAGATTATTTGACGTCTATTCTACTGTAAATCGCAGATGTAAAGAATCGGTCCAAGGATGCTACCTTGAGGAACTCCAGTTTAATTTTTTTTTTTTTTTAGTAGAGGTACTTACTGTCTTCCGCATACTTCAGTGAAAAGCGTGCGAAACATCAAACACAGCCTTGGATATCAAACTTCCACTTCCACTTATAATCCATATAACTTCCCATTTACGATCCTGAAACGCCATCTTCTTAATCGAAAATAATAATCACAAAACACATTAAAAATCACCCTCATTACGACCGAGTATCATCTCGTAGTCTGCCCACTAACCCACTCTTTATGGAATCAAATAATAATCCCACCAGCAACTCCATTAAAACTAGCAAAAGGACGAAATGCAAAGATTGCATAACTAAGTAGATTTCTTTAAGGGTCGTCTCTCTCTCCTAACTCCACGAATCACATTTAAAGAAAAAAAAAAAGATAACATCGCATTCAGTGCAATTTACGTCCCGAGGACATTGCTAAGACACCATAAGGACTAAAAAAAATAAAAATCTCGACTATCCTTCCCAGAGAATCAGTTGGAAGAGCAAAATAAATGTGCTTCTGTACACTCTTCCCATCTGGTCTCCATTATTCCTTACTGTAACAGGATCTTCCAGTAAAATGTAAATGCAATAGAATTCGCGATGCAATGAATAAGGACTACAATGCAATATCCTCATATCTCCTTTGCACATTTTCACTCAACGATTGTTTGTCTTTCTTCCCTAAACCCCTATTTTTCCTTTTATCTTGGTTGCTTTTTCGTACAAGGAACTGGAATCCTTGTTTTTGACTCCAGGAAATTTGAATTTATCCTTAATAGCATAAAAGTGTGCTACATGGACATAAATATGAATAAAATGCCCCCCCTCCGCACTAAAAGGGTTGGTGTTGCTGATAGTTGTTAACCGCAGCAAAAATCCTTCCCCTACTGTAGACAGGATAGATTTTTGTCGTCCTCGCTCAACCCTACTCCTGGTTGGTTGGTGTTTAATATTGTTAATACGGTGGGTCGTTTAAAATGCAAAAATCAGATGAATATACAATACGTTCGGCAAAGGACTATGAAATATATGTTTGTAAGTAGATCCTTGCAGCAAGGGGCATTGAAAATGCAAAAGAATTTCTCCACATAAACCGTTTATGACTTAGCCATGCCCAGTGTTGTGAGAGATCATGAATTTTTGAATAACAAATTCGTTGCTTTTGTTTACTTGCAGGATGCAAATATTTGAAACAAAAATCCTGTTTTAATTGCATGTGGCAATGGGTGGGGCTCCCATTGCATAAGATTATTGCAGTATCACTGCCAAATAGTTATGCAAAATTTATCCTTGTAATACCAACATATTTCCCAGAGTACACACAAATAAAAAAAAAATGAAGTAGAATTTAGCTTCGAAATGTGCACATAAATGTAAACTGAAATATTTTGTACAAGTCATAGGGCAATAAGGATTCAGACTACATTTCATGCATACATATGTACAGAGTTAGTTAGATACTTTTTCACAAGTTTTAGTATTTAATGATGAGTGGGTGGAGAGCAGTCAATTCACTATTAATCATGAAGCATAGCTAGGACAAGCATATCTACCTCCATCTCATAACGTTTGGAATTCACTGGAAATATTACCGAGAAGAGTCCTTACGAATACGATGGGCCAGTCATGGAAGTACATTTCATTGCGACAGCCCAAAGGACGATGGTAAACTGCACATGGTTCTCAAGATTGTGAATCCACAAAGCAATATTACTTACTTACCTAGGTGGCGCTACAGTTCGAGGTAAACCTGGGGCTCAACTAACAAGCTTCTCCAGTTAACCCGCACTCCAATCGGTTGAGTTCCTCCTCTTCTTGTGAGCGCCACCAGGCAAGGCAAGGTCTTCCTCTACTGTGTTGTCCCTTCGTGTACGATACGAAGTCTCTGCGGGCCTCTGAACAAAAATGCAAACAACCAGACGATCATATGACAGGCACTTCATAATCTGTGCCGATCTATGTCCTGAAGGCAAGTCTTTCTGAGCACCTTTTTCATGATTTCTAAGTATATCATTAGACGTTTGTCAAAGGCTTACAAGAACGCAAGATTAATACCGAAGAATTTCCGGAACATTTCAAGGCAACAAGACTTGAACAGGAACCTGAAGAGCTGCTGCGGTCTAATAGGTGAAATGAGTTCTCTGGTCTTTTTTGTTGTATTGGGTCCAAAGCAATCTCGAAACGCGTCACGAAGGGACTGCACTCCACTTCCGTTGTTGTGGAAGTTCAAAGTAATCTTTGACGTGGGAAGACTGATAGGCGTTGATTTGATTGCCTTGGAAGCCCATGTGTGCCGGAATCCACCAGAGCATATTAGGATTTGAGCTCCTTGTTATACCACCTGAGTTGTTTTGAATTCGATGGAAGTAACAGGCTACTTGCCTGTCCATGTGGATATCTATTTAATTGTTCCTGTTTAGAGTGGACAAGTCCCTGGCGGGCTCTTGTCTTCTAAGAGCTGAAATAACTTCTTCCAAGGTCGGAATCAGAAGAGGAAACAGTCACAACAGATCGCTATTCGGGGAATAATCAACAACACTTGTCAACGAGATTATGACAGTAAGAGGATGATATTAGAATACCAAATAAGGAATAAGGATACTTAACTTTGCTAGGTTCCATCTTCTTATCGAAATCATCTATATTTCTAGGAACCCAAAAATCCCATACCATTTCTTGACTTATATGGATACGTCAGTCTATGTTATGACACTAGCAATGAAAGCTAATGTCAAAATCCTAACCAACTGTCACCTAACCTAATTGGACTCAAACACACACTCAGTAAAGAACTTATTCAATCAACTGTTAAAAATGTGTGTTTTTTTATGTCAAATACCCTCATTCTGCATTGCCAACTGTCAAGTGCTTTCGACTTTCGTTTGACGTTACTCGAATCAGAGGAAGTGGCCCACATTCAAATTCATACCTCTCTGCCATCACACACTCAAAAATTCATTGAGAACCGATGGCCTAGTTCTTGGAAAAACTCTTCTACACATTTATTTTTGGTTAATCAAAATTCAAGAATAACCCTTGTGCACACCTACACATGTGAAGAATTGTTTTTCCTCTTGAAAATGTACGTAAAACCGTTAACTCCATCCAAGGAGGTATGAACGAAAACGTATAACAACAGCGTGCGAGGGATGGAAGTTCCTAGCCCACTGGCAGCCCCATCCACGTGTATGCAATAATAATTGTGAACTTCTAGGAAACGCCGGTACGTCAAAATGTGCGGAGTCACAGCACACACCGTTCCCCGGCTGGAATAAGGTCACATCCTAATGGCAGGTTCCACTTAGAGGGTGGAATGTAAAATTAGTTCCATAAAGACACATGGGGTTGGTTAAATAAATCCATGCAATGACTACAGTGGACTACTGCTGGTGTCGCTTCTGCTTGGCTTCAGCTCGAGCCATAGCATGACAGGTGTCGGATGACTCGCTTGCCTGCATCGCAAATTCACAAATTGATATTGCACCTGGTTGTTGTCGTGGTGCGGTGTGGCTGGAAGAGTGTGTTTGATTCGAGGTTCGAGGAAGCTTATTGATTTGGAAAGTTTTCTGCGCAACGATACATACATACATACATTTGAACGTATATCCTTTTCAAAGGATGGAAATGAGAGATGTGATTGAACATTTTAATTGAGTGGCAAGTTTACTTACCTGTGCAGGAGTTTAACTGGGATTGATTCAGTGCCCTTGGTATGGAAGTGAATCCTGGTATCAGTGCATAAACTTTTTCTTGTTTTACCCTTAGAACGGATTTATTTCAAATGCATTTCATTGTCTGAAAATGGGACATAACTGAGATGCAGAAGAGTCCCTAGTGAGATTGTTTATCCTTCGAGTCATCTCAGAGGCATGATGTATCACATTTCCATGAATGTGATACGTAGTACTTTGGATGTACATACGAGTTGTTTTGAAATGCTCTTGGAATGCATTCACTTATTTATCTCTGAATCTAAGGTCTAAGAGGATCTGTACTAGATAGCTTTGTTAACAAGTCTCCAAGACTGCTAAAGCTTTAGGAACATCAGAAACCCAAACAAGGAAACCTATCGATTTCTTCTTAAACTAGATATTGACTGGTCCTTGAAGCCGTAACAATTATTCTGGAATTGGAGTTCACGACAGAACACTTTTGATATCTTTTGATACCTTTTTCCCAAACTCTGAGGGGAGCTGAACCCAGATAAAGAAGAAAACCAATCGAGATATCCCCCGATGGAACAAGCGTTCAACCAGATGAGAAGGAACTGAAAAAAATCTAAACGTATGCAAGTGTAGGGGGACCACTGCAGAAGGATCGAAAACTTTCAAACGCTAGGTTTAAGAAGCAAAATGTCAACTAAAGGGTGACCAGATAGCAATGATACTTTTTCCAATGTTTTTTTCTCAACAGCTGTCAAAGTTACCCATGACATTTAGCTGTTAAATTATTCAGTAAGGTTTGCCATTTAATCAGGAGGTGTGGAAATCATTAAAAAATATCATCGAAATTCCGGCTTAGTTGTAAAAACCCAATGTAAATTTCATCGTGAGGTTGGTCGTTACCATGTAGGCAATTCTTCGCATCGCCGAAAAGTTTGAGCTTGAGTACAAACCAACCAGGCAGAGATTGGTGCGAAATTAAGAAAACACAGCGCTGCAACGGTCAGTATCGAAGAAGACCGAGAAATGTCGACTCGTCGCCGATCAGCTGAATTGATTTTGCAGTTGGATTTGGCATGTGTTGAGGCAAACTATTACAGGTACTATTGCACACATGGCATGAATGTAGCTTCAAAATAAAGCCAGAATCTATTTTATATCTCCCATCATTTTTGTTATATTTAAATATTTTTTCCTATCGTTCTTATCTGGTCACCCTAACTGATCCAAGTTTGACCATACGAATGTGTCACGCAAAGGATACGCATCTAGACACGTGGAGACTTGGAGAAGTCCCACATATATGCACTTAAAATCTCTGACTAGTCTTTAAAAAAAAAAAAGTCATTCACTGTGGCGTATGTGGAATATTTTTTTTTGTAGTTTTTGAATGCCGTTTTCTAAGTTTAAAGCAGCACTTGTTTCACTGTAAAGTTTAAAGGCGTTCGCCCCCGATTTGGAAGCAACAAATTCACTTCAGCCCTGCACTAGTCCGTCTCTGATTTAAGGAAGACAAATGACTTTTGTCGAAACTGCATTCGCTTCGTTGGTCCTTTCTCAACATTCGTTGAGGGCAATTTATTAGGAGATTTTCAAAAAAATGTGCGAAACAACAGTGCAGAACGTGTGTACTTGTTTTTTTGTCGTCGGATCAGGACAAAAGGTCAATCGCTTTCAACAGGCATCATTAAATAAAATCGAGTATTTGTTTCAGTGAGCTGATTTTTTTTTAATTAATTAATTGTGTTTAAACGTAGGCCGGGCTGTCGACAAATGTAATCCATCGTTTCAGCCGTATGCCACTCAAAGGATTTGGGCGGGCGGGGGTTTATCGTATTCAATTATAAAACACAGATGCAATACCAGTGGATTTATTGAGTTATAATCATTAGCGGTGTTTTTTTTTTTACAAACCTACATACGTAGATAAACGCAACAATACATCAGAATTAATTTGAGCATCGCGAATTAATTAATATCAGTTGTTTGTGGGAAATCAATTGGATCTCTAACTAGAGCAGTAGATATGTACAATGCATATACAAAAGTATTTTAATTGAATAAAATTCAAATGAGAATCATTAGCAAATATTTAACTACACATGTATACAGTGGTTGATATAATTTTTGTTTTAATTAAATCTGACCAAAGTGTAAATTTTGGATTTTTTTTTTGCGCACAGATTGCCCACAGCTAAAACACTTGTTCTGCGAGGTTATAGTCATTTGAAAACCATGTGTAAGGCTACAGGATGTTTGTTTAAATTTTGTGTGAAGTTATGACAGGACATTCTTTATCCATTTTTCAATTAGGCATAAGTACTGATTATGTACAAAATTGTTCAAAGTTTTAAATTAGAATTATGTTCCAAAAATATTGTGTGCAGCAGTAGAAGTTTTTTGTTCCTGATGGGGCCATACACATGTGTAATTGGACTGCGGCACTATGGGAAACAAAGAGGGCTTTGTAGTGAATTATGCTATTTCAAGGAAGGTTTGAAGTTAGTGAGGTATGAGAACGAACTCTGCGGAATAAAACATTTAACAAGTTACAGTGTCCAATAAGATTTGGATCCGAAAGTCCCTGATCCCTGATCAACTTAACTTTACCCATACGAACATCGTCTATAATGCTGCCACCTTGGATAGTAGTTTCAGGTCATTTTCCATGAGATGTGTTGTTTCTCTGGTAAGAGTTTATAGGGGGTCAACTAAACTCCCTAACTGCCTCAAAGTTATAGCTGTCTACTGAGACGATCTGTCCAATTCATCGATGTTGTGCGTATCTTCCTGTTGACAGCATATACTTGCCCTCGTTCATCCCTAAGCCCATTCTAGCCGCTTCTGTTCTAATACTTGCAAAAGTACCAGTCACAGGTTATGAGGATGTCCAAGTAATTGGACAGAGTTTTGGAACACTGTACCCCTGGTGGCCCTGTGGTCTTGTGAATTTCGTACAATTTTCTCAAGTTTGATATTAAAAAGTCACATGACAGCGCATCACCTAGTCTGAATCTGTTTTTGACATCAAAAATCTTGGTCGCAGCGAGCGTTCCTCATCATCATCCTGCACAATTTGACGAGCCCTGCCAAAACTAGACATGAGTCTGTATAGCTTGTCTCTATAAATTGTGTTATATACAGCCTTGAAATCGATAAACAGATGGTAGACTTCTTGTCTAGATCGGCTGTAAGCCAATGCGTATGCCATGTTAAGGAGACTATTGGCCATTTTAAACCGCCTCCTTACTTGTAGATCAGGCTGAGAGAACTGTATACTTTCCTCCAATCACGTCTTGGAAATGAGTTGGTATACATATACTCTCCTTCCAGTGATCCCCGGCTGTCTTATACTGTTTATCCTGCAAACGATCTGGCCCAGCAACCTTGTTCGACTCAAGTTTAGATATTACTATCCTCACTTTATTCTGATAGCATTGACGGAAATCTTGGTTTTCACCATCCAGGCTGAATGGTCCGTTTTGTCTCACAACGGATATTTCGTCATCTTCGCCATTTAAGTGTTTTTTCCATATCCTCAACACCGCCTATGACCTATAGGATATGGGTATGCTTATCCAATTGCGGTCCAACTCAGAAGAATGGGAATCAACACCTATGTAGAGGCTGTGGCGACTAAGAGGTAGAGGAAGACACAACACACATCCTCTGCGAATGCCCATGCCGCAACAAAATTAGTGACTCAACCCATTTCTAACGACTTTAGGTAACTAGTTGACAATTCATCACGAAAACAGTCTTATTCAGGAGGACAGCTCACAGATCTTGTTTTTTCTTCTTCAGGTATCGCACACCGTGGAACGCAATGGATCTGTTGAGATCCGAGTGAAGTTGGACTCCTGTAGCTGCAGTTCTGGGCTACGGACATCCCCAAACCTATCTACCTATCTCAACTATCCTTTTTAGCAGCTTCAGGGCTTATCTAGGGCCTCAACGAGATTAGGACTTAGGTAGTAACGATTGTTCAGCGTGGCTTATGCTATGTTTTGAATAATTGTTTTGCCATCTTGGAACACATAGGTCTAGCAATGAGAAATCCCGGCTTAGTGATGTACACAAGTTCTGCCAAGATTGGCTTGCCAACGATAGACTGAATTCTGCGAATTTTTTAATCGAGTAGTGTTACCTTATTGTACCACAGTGGTAAAATGCGGCTTACATCTTGGCTTTGGTAAGAAATATCAGCCTTAGCTTTGGTTAAAAGATGATATTACTTCGAGAAGATTAGATCCTTGAGATGTTTGCTTGAGACACATTCGCAACCATTTTCCAAGAAATCGTGGCTTAGTTTGAACTAGGCTTGTGGATTATAGTTTAGTTCAGAGAGCGCTGAGTTTAGTTCAAATCCGTCTCCGGAACTGGTTCGTTCTTCTAGTTCATTTAGTTCAGTATATGTAGTTTATTACTCAGAAAATTCGGTTGGTTATTTTTGGGCTTAAACATCGGTCTTGACAAAGCTAGCTTTGTGAGATGAGAGTTCCAGAGAAATTCTTATCCTGTGAAAGTGAATTATCTGAAGAACATTAACAAGCTTGTTTTTCAAATTTATCAGGCCTGGCTTTTACCTTATTCGTCGTTTAGATATGTCTTTGATTGGGTTGGGTGGTTGTTTTCCTTCGGCAGGGATGGATTTAGACCAGAGGAAGGTTCATTGTGAATCTTACCCAGCTACTCCATAAAATGCTTGTACGTCTCACTTATGCCTATTCTTCGTAATAAGACCTATGTTTTCAGAAGAATTGTTCTACGTAAAGCTTGTGTTTTTTTTTTAGAATTTAGCTCCTGTTCCACATCTTCAACCCTGCAAATCTGTCATCGGAGTTCCCCTGTAGTGTGGGCCAGAAAATGGTTAGGACTACCTATGAACAATCGACTTCGGACTTTTTGGGTGGCTCCTCTGTGTAAAATATGAACCTGTGTACCTCTCAAATAGCTCTCTATCTCATTGCATTGTATATGAACAAAATCCAATAACTGGTGACTTCACTGGTGGAGATTCGTATTTCCAAAGTGCCTCCGAAGGAAAGGAAATGATAGGAACACTGTATGGGTACTCCATCGATCTTGTAACAGGATAGCTCTACCATTTTCTATGTTAACTTCCAGTCTATAAGTTTCAACCCCATTGGTACGTTTAGTAAAAATTCCAAGTATCCACTTTGGTACATCTGGAGACATCATATGCATCGCATCATGGTGTCATC
Organism: Xylota segnis; assembly: GCA_963583995.1. Classification (NCBI taxonomy): domain Eukaryota; kingdom Metazoa; phylum Arthropoda; class Insecta; order Diptera; family Syrphidae; genus Xylota; species Xylota segnis. The sequence goes on from OY757237.1 coordinate 41,938,296, forward strand.
TCCAGTGTCCCTCGACTTAATGGTGACAAATGAAAACCCAATAAAGTACAGAAATTGTCAGATACTTTCCTTAATGTAAAGTCGTTATGCCATGGATAACAAATCTTACCAGGAACCCTAATTGCATTAGCCATAAACAACACAAATGCATATGCTCTCCGAACACACGTCTGCTCGACACCGATGCATTTCTTGATAAATTTTTCCCACTTTTCCACCTGCATCCTGTGGAACATGCCGGAACCATAAAACACCTACCAAGTGCAACTGCACAGTAGTTACATGTGTACATGCCAGTGTAACATTTCCATTAAAAGTGAATTCCATTTTCCAAGGTAGTGTGTTGCACTGCCATTGCCAATATAGGGAGGACTATTGTTGCACTAAACTGTTGAAAGTGTTGTAATGCAATTGTAAATCTTTTTCTTTTTTTTGTTGCTGCAGTTCACCCCCTGGCTTTTACAATGTTGTGTACAGAATCCATTAGATGGCACATTCTATATATAGCTTTGAGATTTACTTAAAGAATTAGATTAGCTTGGTAGGAAATCAGGACGAGGCATCATAGTGGTGTACGTGCACTTGTATAGATTGACCGGGGAGCAGTTTTATAACAGAATCTAAGTGCATTTGTGGGGTTGGTTCTAGTGGGTGAGGACCTAGTGAAAGGGGAATGTTTTTTGATGAACTGCGAATGATTCTCTGTCTTGGAACGTATCCAGCGGATAAATGCACAACTCTTTATGTATTTTGTGTCTGGCGAGAGGAATGACCCGAATTAAAGGATACAAAACACAGATAGTCCTCTACGGTTCTATGGACCAACCCCCCTAGTTGGTAAAGCTGACAGTGATCTATACTGGTCCAAATAAACTGACCAATTTGTGTGAATCTCTTGCCGCCGAACAGATGCATGGAAACCAACTCATAACCTGTTAAATTTATTTAAATGAAAAATTCCATGAATCCCCCATAGTGACAGCTACTGTATTTTCGTCTGTCTTTTGAAAAACAAAAATCTGCAACCGAAGATGAAAAAAAAAATACCAAAACACGTTAAGAGCAGCGAACCATAAAAATGCCAGCGAAACCGTTCTGTAGGGCAGCAAAAAGAAGTCCAAACCAGGTCACTTCATTACACCACCAACCACTGGGATGCAGCAGCAGTTCGTTCGCTTTCCTGCAGGACGACGAAGTAATATTTATGCTTAAAGCATCTTAAATAAATAAACAACAGGCCTGTGAAGGAAATGGATTTCCGAATTTTAATTAAATTAAAAACGAACAATAATTGATGCAGACAGGACTCATTACTAATGCATATGAAGGAGGAACCATCTATTTGTATTAATTGTCTTTGAAACTTGACAAGGATTTTTCCTCCTAAGTGGGGTACCCTGGCGGGACATGCCTAGGATTTTGCCAATAATAGTCCGTAATTAGTTTCAATTCGGGTTAATTATTTCGCCTTTCATTTTGGCACAGTTGACAGTGCGAATAATTTATAAAGTTCAAATGTCAATCAGTGTGACAGGATACACCCTTTGGTAATGCCTTTGGCAGGGAGAAGGTCAATTATAATTTGTCTATCATCGTAAATATTTTTGTAAATAGTTGGAATGGCTTTTAATCCCTTGGATACTATTGAATATGAATTGATTATCATTTGTGACATTTGGACGTTCCGGTGTCATTCTATAATAATCTGAGGAGTATGACACACTTGCCATGACTGTTTGTAAAGGAAAAATGTAAAAAATAAAGGAAATCTCGCCTGAAGTTTACATCAGAAGTAACCGAAATAAGTACTTGAACCTTCAAGCCGAAGATATACTACACAGTTCGTATGCAGGGAGAAAGATTAATGATTGAGGCACCTTTATTGATGTACCAAACTGAAGGGCTCTAGTGGGCTGCATACACTTATTCTGAATATTTATTGGACAGAGGCACCTGTAAAATGTATCAAAGGAGTTTTATACAGATTTAGAATCTTTAAAGCCTTTGCATGTAAAGTACACTGATTAGTGGAAAAGAAAACATTCACCAGAGCTACAGTCCATCTGACAATCCTTCTTCCATTCCATCAGCCCTAACATAGTGGGCGTGGCATGCTGTATTTTTTATTGAATTACTAGGATAACCTCGAAAGTTTGAGGATGTTACGAGTAGATACATGAAAATGTTATCAAAATCGGTTCTTTCTATGAAAACTCCTCTAAAAAGTGGGCGTGGCCACATATGATGTGTGGGTGACTTGTAGACAATCCTTGTATCTAAATATTCAGTCTTAACAACATTTTTCGATTTCAAGTAAAATAGTGAAGTTATGAACAAGTGGGCGGAATTCAAAATTGTTTACACTTATACAGTATGCTTTTCTTAAAAGCCCTCATTTGCCAGCGCTGGCATTTTAGGGACTTTCAGTATTACTCCTGTTCACCTTGCTTTTAAAAAGACCAAACATATAACTAATGAAAGTGTAACTTAAGAGATACTTAGAGAATGTTTCTGTTCCGCGTCTTTGATTCAAATAGTACTCCACTCATTCAAAGTCTGACTTTTATTCTGACACTAGGTTAGGTAAGAGTCCATTGTCCCATTATAAGACCCCTAAGAACCTAACTTTAATCTTAGACGGCTGATCTAAATCACTCAGATTCGTGTAGGAATTTCAGGAGTTTCTTCAGCTCAATATTTACTCGATATTCCAGTCCCCTCTGGTTCCCAAGAACGTCTTTCATTTTGCTGTCTAGTACTGGACATTCACATAGCAATTGACGAATAGATTCGAGTAGACATAGCCGTACTGCATGATGGTCTATCATACAAAGACCTGTCATGACACAAAAAGATGTTCGGATATCCCTGTAACTAAGTTTCACGAGATCTGTAAATCCCTTTTTATCATGGGCTGGGTATAACTTTTGGCTGTACTACTTGTAGCAGCAGTTTCCATCGCTAGTTAGTTAGCCTCCGGTGTATGTTTCCCTATTCAAAGTGCTACGCTGTGTATTGGGCTCTGAAAGGGCCTGCAAAGGGTTTGGATGTTACCCTGTCGTGATCAGTTCATCTGGTTTCTTGTTACTCAGTCCAACACCATTCTCATGGCAATCCGAAATCCTATTTTATTTATAAAACTCGTTATGTCTTTAGAGTTTACCACGGTCGTTAGATCCATCTTGCCGGTAAGCTAAAACCGATTCAAAAACTGCCACGTCTTGGTAAGCCATGGGAGCCGTAGAGGCTTTATCGATATTCATGAACTTACTAGAAAAACCCTGGCTGATTTAAACTCAGCCATCCAGAGGTGCTATCCTTGCGATAGTCAAATGGCTCTCAAGGCCCTCCCTTAATTAATTTATAAATCGTAACTGCTTATGAAGGCATCATGAAGGGGTCCTTTAATTTGTTGATGGAACCCAGACAGAGGTTCATTTCACTGCGATCAGCTATCGTAGGCATCTGTAGACCTAGACTAAATCATAATTAGACTTTTGCCAGAATGCAGATTAATTGGTTAAGAAGGACAGCCTACTTGAAAATGTTCAGGGGCTTACAAGATTCATTTAATCAAGTTTTGGTTGAAAATTACATTTTCGCTTGGGAGTCTCCTTTAATTGGTAGCCAGAAGCATATGAGTCAATACGTCTACATCATCTTCGCTTTGATCGGGTTTCTTCCAGGACCTTCAGAGGTGAAACAACTCCAAAGCATTCATTTGGGCTTATACAATATGGCCAGGTCGGAATTTTTCATTGTCACTTCACTGTACTTCAAGGTGGCTCTTGTCCGAAAAAAAACGTTTTCTCAATCATTTGACGTCTACTTTGCATTTTCTCGGCCATTGGAGTCTATCTTACCTCATAGGGGGCAGTTGGAAGTTCCTTATTCAGCGGTAGTCTTGCCTGTACTTTCCCAGGATTTTTCACTCTGTTTCGGATCTATGCCATCATGAGCTGTTTTTTCCGTATTCGGCCGCAATGATCCTTACCCTGGAAACACTTGACTTTCCAACTCGCATATCAACGGAAATCTCCCTAATGGTCTCGTCAGTATGCTTATTTTTGGCATCTTCTCCACAGAGATATCCATACTTGGGTTCGAATAACGTGATAGTATCAGATACCTGGTGAAGTTTTTCGCACATTGGTGCCCGAGGTGCAACTAAATCTATGTCCAAGAATACAATGTCGGTTTTTACGGAAGAGATTGCCTTCCAAAATAAGTCTGTTAATGGAGTTAAACAACTGTGGGATGCTGGGATATGGACGGACTCTTGCAAGGATTTATTCTCTTCGTCCTTTATCTGCTATATAAGCTTCGAATCAAGAATAGAGAAGCCTCCTTTTAATAAAGCCTATTGGGTGGTTCTAAGCTTAGATTTCGACAAAATATGACAAGATAGCTGGAAGTAAAAGGTAGGACATCTGTTGATTTCTTTTTAAAAACAGTCTTCAATATAAGACGCCGTGGCTCGGTGGTTAGTGCGTTGGACTATGGAGCAAGGGGTTCGAGGTTCGAATCCCAGTCGGGGGAACACCTAAAACAGTAAGTACCTTCCATTCGTGTAAAGAGTATAACACATACGAATGGTTGTGTGAAGCTTGGCCCTGGGTCCCATCGACCTCTTGCCCCAAGTATTCAAGTATGGAATATTGATTCATTGTGTTGGGAGTATGCTATCCTGTTATTTAATATATTTTCGATAGTTTTGGCCCCTATTTCACGAATATTGTTCTTGAGTGTCTGTATCGTTTCTGGGTTAATCGCATAGAATCGGCGTGAAATCGCATCTCAAAACGTCATATGATTCAAAAATAAACCAATAGAGATAGATCATCCGTTCAAAGTATCTTACCAGCTTTCCCAAGTCATAAATGAAAAAACAAAGTAACTACTGATCTTCTTATGTCCCAGAGACATTTTATGTAACCGAATAGCTTTTGAAGTGATGTCAGGTGGCATATTCTGTTTACTTTACATTTCAAGATTACGAGCTGCATTGGGTAAGTTTTGTTGTCGTTTGTTACATCACGACTTGATCTCAGTTAAGAGTCTTATTCATCATCAATACAATCCATTGATTGAGGTTGAAACTGATACCTAACAATGGTTCAAACGTTTCTTCTAAAGCACTGTGAACTGACTGTAAATGATTTGGTAAATAGATATCCAGGCACATATCCTCGACGGTAATTATGTCAAAGATAACCAAAATATGGCAACTCTGACCACTACAAGGACCGACCTACGACCATAACCAAAGTCTTAATCAAATATATAAGGCAACAACGAATTAACATGATACACCTTGACCACAATTTGTACAATAAGCACAAATTGACAAACCCTGGCAGACTTGATGCCACATCCATCACCATCCACAGCCAGCCCAACAAACTGTATCTACAATTTTGTTAATTAAGAAAATTGAATTTTATTGCATTCTTGGCCAACAAAGTCGAGAGGAGATCCCACTTCCTGTCCCATTTTAAGGAGGTTCCTTCGAAATGAGGCATAAGGCGACTGGCTGCACGACACGATTTTCATTTCTCAAAGGATTCAACCAGAATGAGCATGGGTGTCGGTAGCATAGGTAATCTTGTTAGGATGTGCATTCGTTTCGGGGTGTGTTCATTCTGTAGTCGTTGCCAACCCTGCAACATAGAAAAAGGCTAACCATGGTGGCTTTATCCAGTGAAGAGTTAAAACACGAGGGGGAGTCTGATCATAATTCTTAGCCTTGTTTCTTTCACCTGCGACTGGGTGGTACTCGGAGCAGGAACTAGGGCGCATGTATAATTACATCTGTTGTTTGAATAATAGGATTAAACGGAATTGGCAACCGATGCAGTGTAACTACAAACAACGATTTAGAACCACATCTGCATGATGGAATTATACATTGAGGCGTGTGCTTTATGGCAGCTTGCTACTGGCACATCACGGGTAGCACCACTGGTAGTGGATGCATTTTAACAATCTGAAAAGAAGGTGTAAGTACATCGAGATAAATGGTATTTACTCGAAATGTAATGTCACTAGCAAAGGAAGAGTATCGAGCCAGAAGAAGGGACGAGAAAAAGTTCCTGTGCAAAAAGAAAAGGGCCCACGCAGGACCTTTTTCTCCTCCTAGCTCAATGGTATCGAAGAGTTTAACGGGTTTTTTTTTAGGAAAATCAAGTAGTTTACAGCTGACTTTAAGCTCGGACAGTAGGCTCTTCAAAATAGTGAAGGGAACCTAGTCACCGTAGCGCAGGGAATAGTAGATGTATTGAAGGATCATTTCCAGCTTTTTAAGGGCATCAAGTAGAAGGAGTGATAGAGCAAGGAGAGAACCTGCGTCCAGTCAATAAAGAAGCCATACCCCATCCCAATTTTAAAGACTTTGGCTCAGCTACAAAAAAAGCTAAAGAACAACAGGCTGCCGGGTCTGATGCCTACCAACCGAGCTTTGTGAACATCGAGGTGATGTACTAGTAGGGTGCCATGCCCGATGACTGGACTATCAGCTCTATATGTCCCATAAGAGAGGCGATTCTATGTCTTGCAAGAACTATCAAGGCATATCCCTACATATCCCATAGCACTCACAAAAAATGTGTGAGAAAAAGGGTGGTGTATAGCCCACAAAACTAGACACCCATAATCTTGCGAAATCTTTAAATCACACATCTCGAGCTAGGTGTTCTGTTTCTGTGCATTCGAGGCGCAAAATAAGTTAGCTGCAGCCTCGAAATGGAAATAGGAAACAGAAATTTTTTCAGCCAAAAAATGTGTGAGAAAAAGGATGGTGTATAGCCCACAAAACTAGACACCCACAACCTTGCGAAATCTTTAAATCCCACATCTCGAGCTAGGTGTTCTGTTTCTGTGTTTTCGAGGCGCAAAATAAGTTGGCTGCAGCCTCGAAATGGAAATAGGAAACAGAAATTTTTTCAGCCAAAAAATGTGTGAGAAAAAGGGTGGTGTATAGCCCACAAAACTAGGCACCCACAATCTTGCGAAATCTTTAAATCCCACATCTCGAGCTAGGTGTTCTGTTTCTGTGTTTTCGAGGCGCAAAATAAGTTGGCTGCAGCCTCGAAATGGAAATAGGAAACAGAAAATTTTTCAGCCAAAAAATGTGTGAGAAAAAGGGTGGTGTATAGCCCACAAAACTAGGCACCCACAATCTTGCGAAATCTTTAAATCCCACATCTCGAGCTAGGTGTTCTGTTTCTGTGTTTTCGAGGCGCAAAATAAGTTGGCTGCAGCCTCGAAATGGAAATAGGAAACAGAAAATTTTTCAGCCAAAAAATGTGTGAGAAAAAGGGTGGTGTATAGCCCACAAGACTAGACACCCACAACCTTGCGAAATCTTTTAATCACACATCTCGAGCTAGGTGTTCTGTTTCTGTGTTTTCGAGGCGCAAAATAAGTTGGCTGCAGCCTCGAAATGGAAATAGGAAACAGAAAATTTTTCAGCCAAAAAATGTGTGAGAAAAAGGGTGGTGTATAGCCCACAAAACTAGGCACCCACAATCTTGCGAAATCTTTAAATCCCACATCTCGAGCTAGGTGTTCTGTTTCTGTGTTTTCGAGGCGCAAAATAAGTTGGCTGCAGCCTCGAAATGGAAATAGGAAACAGAAAATTTTTCAGCCAAAAAATGTGTGAGAAAAAGGGTGGTGTATAGCCCACAAGACTAGACACCCACAATCTTGCGAAATCTTTTAATCACACATCTCGAGCTAGGTGTTCTGTTTCTGTGTATTCGAGGCGCAAAATAAGTTAGCTGCAGCATCGAAATGGAAATAAGAAACAGAAATTTTTTCAGCCAAAAAATGTGTGAGAAAAAGGATGGTGTATAGCCCACAAAACTAGACACCCACAACCTTGCGAAATCTTTAAATCACACATCTCGAGCTAGGTGTTCTGTTTCTGTGTTTTCGAGGCGCAAAATAAGTTGGCTGCAGCCTCGAAATGGAAATAGGAAACGAAAATTTTTCAGCCAAAAAATGTGTGAGAAAAAGGGTGGTGTATAGCCCACAAAACTAGGCACCCACAATCTTGCGAAATCTTTAAATCCCACATCTCGAGCTAGGTGTTCTGTTTCTGTGTTTTCGAGGCGCAAAATAAGTTGGCTGCAGCCTCGAAATGGAAATAGGAAACAGAAATTTTTTCAGCCAAAAAATGTGTGAGAAAAAGGATGGTGTATAGCCCACAAAACTAGACACCCACAACCTTGCGAAATCTTTTAATCACACATCTCGAGCTAGGTGTTCTGTTTCTGTGTTTTCGAGGCGCAAAATAAGTTGGCTGCAGCCTCGAAATGGAAATAGGAAACAGAAAATTTTTCAGCCAAAAAATGTGTGAGAAAAAGGGTGGTGTATAGCCCACAAGACTAGACACCCACAATCTTGCGAAATCTTTTAATCACACATCTCGAGCTAGGTGTTCTGTTTCTGTGTATTCGAGGCGCAAAATAAGTTAGCTGCAGCCTCGAAATGGAAATAGGAAACAGAAATTTTTTCAGCCAAAAAATGTGTGAGAAAAAGGATGGTGTATAGCCCACAAAACTAGACACCCACAACCTTGCGAAATCTTTAAATCACACATCTCGAGCTAGGTGTTCTGTTTCTGTGTTTTCGAGGCGCAAAATAAGTTGGCTGCAGCCTCGAAATGGAAATAGGAAACGAAAATTTTTCAGCCAAAAAATGTGTGAGAAAAAGGGTGGTGTATAGCCCACAAAACTAGGCACCCACAATCTTGCGAAATCTTTAAATCCCACATCTCGAGCTAGGTGTTCTGTTTCTGTGTTTTCGAGGCGCAAAATAAGTTGGCTGCAGCCTCGAAATGGAAATAGGAAACAGAAAATTTTTCAGCCAAAAAATGTGTGAGAAAAAGGGTGGTGTATAGCCCACAAGACTAGACACCCACAATCTTGCGAAATCTTTTAATCACACATCTCGAGCTAGGTGTTCTGTTTCTGTGTTTTCGAGGCGCAAAATAAGTTGGCTGCAGCCTCGAAATGGAAATAGGAAACAGAAAATTTTTCAGCCAAAAAATGTGTGAGAAAAAGGGTGGTGTATAGCCCACAAAACTAGACACCCACAACCTTGCGAAATCTTTAAATCACACATCTCGAGCTAGGTGTTCTGTTTCTGTGTTTTCGAGGCGCAAAATAAGTTGGCTGCAGCCTCGAAATGGAAATAGGAAACAGAAAATTTTTCAGCCAAAAAATGTGTGAGAAAAAGGGTGGTGTATAGCCCACAAAACTAGGCACCCACAACCTTGCGAAATCTTTAAATCACACATCTCGAGCTAGGTGTTCTGTTTCTGTGTTTTCGAGGCGCAAAATAAGTTGGCTGCAGCCTCGAAATGGAAATAGGAAACAGAAATTTTTTCAGACAAAAAATGTGTGAGAAAAAGGATGGTGTATAGCCCACAAAACTAGACACACACAGTCTTGTAAAATTTTTTAATCCCACATCTCGAGCTAGGTGTTCTGTTTCTGTGTTTTCGAGGCGCAAACTAGGTTAGCTGCAGCCTCGAAATGGAAATAGGAAACAGAAAATTTTTCAGCCAAAAAATGTGTGAGAAAAAGGATGGTGTATACCCCACAAAACTAGACACCCACAATCTTGCGAAATCTTTTAATCACACATCTCGAGCTAGGTGTTCTGTTTCTGTGTTTTCGAGGCGCAAAATAAGTTGGCTGCAGCCTCGAAATGGAAATAGGAAACAGAAATTTTTTCAGACAAAAAATGTGTGAGAAAAAGGGTGGTGTATAGCCCACAAAACTAGACACACACAGTCTTGTAAAATTTTTTAATCCCACATCTCGAGCTAGGTGTTCTGTTTCTGTGTTTTCGAGGCGCAAACTAGGTTAGCTGCAGCCTCGAAATGGAAATAGGAAACAGAAAATTTTTCAGCCAAAAAATGTGTGAGAAAAAGGATGGTGTATAGCCCACAAAACTAGACACCCACAACCATGCGAAATCTTTAAATCACACATCTCGAGCTAGGTGTTCTGTTTCTGTGTTTTCGAGGCGCAAAATAAGTTGGCTGCAGCCTCGAAATGGAAATAGGAAACAGAAATTTTTTCAGACAAAAAATGTGTGAGAAAAAGGGTGGTGTATAGCCCACAAAACTAGACACACACAGTCTTGTAAAATTTTTTAATCCCACATCTCGAGCTAGGTGTTCTGTTTCTGTGTTTTCGAGGCGCAAAATAAGTTGGCTGCAGCCTCGAAATGGAAATAGGAAACAGAAAATTTTTCAGCCAAAAAATGTGTGAGAAAAAGGGTGGTGTATAGCCCACAAAACTAGGCACCCACAATCTTGCGAAATCTTTAAATCCCACATCTCGAGCTAGGTGTTCTGTTTCTGTGTTTTCGAGGCGCAAAATAAGTTGGCTGCAGCCTCGAAATGGAAATAGGAAACAGAAAATTTTTCAGCCAAAAAATGTGTGAGAAAAAGGGTGGTGTATAGCCCACAAGACTAGACACCCACAATCTTGCGAAATCTTTTAATCACACATCTCGAGCTAGGTGTTCTGTTTCTGTGTTTTCGAGGCGCAAAATAAGTTGGCTGCAGCCTCGAAATGGAAATAGGAAACAGAAAATTTTTCAGCCAAAAAATGTGTGAGAAAAAGGGTGGTGTATAGCCCACAAAACTAGACACCCACAACCTTGCGAAATCTTTAAATCACACATCTCGAGCTAGGTGTTCTGTTTCTGTGTTTTCGAGGCGCAAAATAAGTTGGCTGCAGCCTCGAAATGGAAATAGGAAACAGAAAATTTTTCAGCCAAAAAATGTGTGAGAAAAAGGGTGGTGTATAGCCCACAAAACTAGGCACCCACAACCTTGCGAAATCTTTAAATCACACATCTCGAGCTAGGTGTTCTGTTTCTGTGTTTTCGAGGCGCAAAATAAGTTGGCTGCAGCCTCGAAATGGAAATAGGAAACAGAAATTTTTTCAGACAAAAAATGTGTGAGAAAAAGGATGGTGTATAGCCCACAAAACTAGACACACACAGTCTTGTAAAATTTTTTAATCCCACATCTCGAGCTAGGTGTTCTGTTTCTGTGTTTTCGAGGCGCAAACTAGGTTAGCTGCAGCCTCGAAATGGAAATAGGAAACAGAAAATTTTTCAGCCAAAAAATGTGTGAGAAAAAGGATGGTGTATACCCCACAAAACTAGACACCCACAATCTTGCGAAATCTTTTAATCACACATCTCGAGCTAGGTGTTCTGTTTCTGTGTTTTCGAGGCGCAAAATAAGTTGGCTGCAGCCTCGAAATGGAAATAGGAAACAGAAATTTTTTCAGACAAAAAATGTGTGAGAAAAAGGGTGGTGTATAGCCCACAAAACTAGACACACACAGTCTTGTAAAATTTTTTAATCCCACATCTCGAGCTAGGTGTTCTGTTTCTGTGTTTTCGAGGCGCAAACTAGGTTAGCTGCAGCCTCGAAATGGAAATAGGAAACAGAAAATTTTTCAGCCAAAAAATGTGTGAGAAAAAGGATGGTGTATAGCCCACAAAACTAGACACCCACAACCATGCGAAATCTTTAAATCACACATCTCGAGCTAGGTGTTCTGTTTCTGTGTTTTCGAGGCGCAAAATAAGTTGGCTGCAGCCTCGAAATGGAAATAGGAAACAGAAATTTTTTCAGACAAAAAATGTGTGAGAAAAAGGGTGGTGTATAGCCCACAAAACTAGACACACACAGTCTTGTAAAATTTTTTAATCCCACATCTCGAGCTAGGTGTTCTGTTTCTGTGTTTTCGAGGCGCAAACTAGGTTAGCTGCAGCCTCGAAATGGAAATAGGAAACAGAAAATTTTTCAGCCAAAAAATGTGTGAGAAAAAGGATGGTGTATAGCCCACAAAACTAGACACCCACAACCTTGCGAAATCTTTTAATCACACATCTCGAGCTAGGTGTTCTGTTTCTGTGTTTTCGAGGCGCAAAATAAGTTGGCTGCAGCCTCGAAATGGAAATAGGAAACAGAAAATTTTTCAGCCAAAAAATGTGTGAGAAAAAGGGTGGTGTATAGCCCACAAAACTAGGCACCCACAATCTTGCGAAATCTTTAAATCCCACATCTCGAGCTAGGTGTTCTGTTTCTGTGTTTTCGAGGCGCAAAATAAGTTGGCTGCAGCCTCGAAATGGAAATAGGAAACAGAAAATTTTTCAGCCAAAAAATGTGTGAGAAAAAGGGTGGTGTATAGCCCACAAGACTAGACACCCACAATCTTGCGAAATCTTTTAATCACACATCTCGAGCTAGGTGTTCTGTTTCTGTGTTTTCGTGGCGCAAAATAAGTTGGCTGCAGCCTCGAAATGGAAATAGGAAACAGAAAATTTTTCAGCCAAAAAATGTGTGAGAAAAAGGGTGGTGTATAGCCCACAAGACTAGACACCCACAATCTTGCGAAATCTTTTAATCACACATCTCGAGCTAGGTGTTCTGTTTCTGTGTTTTCGAGGCGCAAAATAAGTTGGCTGCAGCCTCGAAATGGAAATAGGAAACAGAAAATTTTTCAGCCAAGAAATGTGTGAGAAAAAGGATGGTGTATAGCCCACAAAACTAGACACACACAGTCTTGTAAAATTTTTTAATCCCACATCTCGAGCTAGGTGTTCTGTTTCTGTGTTTTCGAGGCGCAAACTAGGTTAGCTGCAGCCTCGAAATGGAAATAGGAAACAGAAAATTTTTCAGCCAAAAAATGTGTGAGAAAAAGGATGGTGTATACCCCACAAAACTAGACACCCACAATCTTGCGAAATCTTTTAATCACACATCTCGAGCTAGGTGTTCTGTTTCTGTGTTTTCGAGGCGCAAAATAAGTTGGCTGCAGCCTCGAAATGGAAATAGGAAACAGAAAATTTTTCAGCCAAAAAATGTGTGAGAAAAAGGGTGGTGTATAGCCCACAAGACTAGACACCCACAATCTTGCGAAATCTTTTAATCACACATCTCGAGCTAGGTGTTCTGTTTCTGTGTTTTCGTGGCGCAAAATAAGTTGGCTGCAGCCTCGAAATGGAAATAGGAAACAGAAAATTTTTCAGCCAAAAAATGTGTGAGAAAAAGGGTGGTGTATAGCCCACAAGACTAGACACCCACAATCTTGCGAAATCTTTTAATCACACATCTCGAGCTAGGTGTTCTGTTTCTGTGTTTTCGAGGCGCAAAATAAGTTGGCTGCAGCCTCGAAATGGAAATAGGAAACAGAAAATTTTTCAGCCAAGAAATGTGTGAGAAAAAGGATGGTGTATAGCCCACAAAACTAGACACACACAGTCTTGTAAAATTTTTTAATCCCACATCTCGAGCTAGGTGTTCTGTTTCTGTGTTTTCGAGGCGCAAACTAGGTTAGCTGCAGCCTCGAAATGGAAATAGGAAACAGAAAATTTTTCAGCCAAAAAATGTGTGAGAAAAAGGATGGTGTATACCCCACAAAACTAGACACCCACAATCTTGCGAAATCTTTTAATCACACATCTCGAGCTAGGTGTTCTGTTTCTGTGTTTTCGAGGCGCAAAATAAGTTGGCTGCAGCCTCGAAATGGAAATAGGAAACAGAAATTTTTTCAGACAAAAAATGTGTGAGAAAAAGGGTGGTGTATAGCCCACAAAACTAGACACACACAGTCTTGTAAAATTTTTTAATCCCACATCTCGAGCTAGGTGTTCTGTTTCTGTGTTTTTGAGGCGCAAACTAGGTTAGCTGCAGCCTCGAAATGGAAATAGGAAACAGAAAATTTTTCAGCCAAAAAATGTGTGAGAAAAAGGATGGTGTATAGCCCACAAAACTAGACACCCACAACCATGCGAAATCTTTAAATCACACATCTCGAGCTAGGTGTTCTGTTTCTGTGTTTTCGAGGCGCAAAATAAGTTGGCTGCAGCCTCGAAATGGAAATAGGAAACAGAAATTTTTTCAGACAAAAAATGTGTGAGAAAAAGGGTGGTGTATAGCCCACAAAACTAGACACACACAGTCTTGTAAAATTTTTTAATCCCACATCTCGAGCTAGGTGTTCTGTTTCTGTGTTTTCGAGGCGCAAAATAAGTTGGCTGCAGCCTCGAAATGGAAATAGGAAACAGAAAATTTTTCAGCCAAAAAATGTGTGAGAAAAAGGGTGGTGTATAGCCCACAAAACTAGGCACCCACAATCTTGCGAAATCTTTAAATCCCACATCTCGAGCTAGGTGTTCTGTTTCTGTGTTTTCGAGGCGCAAAATAAGTTGGCTGCAGCCTCGAAATGGAAATAGGAAACAGAAAATTTTTCAGCCAAAAAATGTGTGAGAAAAAGGGTGGTGTATAGCCCACAAAACTAGGCACCCACAATCTTGCGAAATCTTTAAATCCCACATCTCGAGCTAGGTGTTCTGTTTCTGTGTTTTCGAGGCGCAAAATAAGTTGGCTGCAGCCTCGAAATGGAAATAGGAAACAGAAAATTTTTCAGCCAAAAAATGTGTGAGAAAAAGGGTGGTGTATAGCCCACAAAACTAGGCACCCACAATCTTGCGAAATCTTTAAATCCCACATCTCGAGCTAGGTGTTCTGTTTCTGTGTTTTCGAGGCGCAAAATAAGTTGGCTGCAGCCTCGAAATGGAAATAGGAAACAGAAAATTTTTCAGCCAAAAAATGTGTGAGAAAAAGGGTGGTGTATAGCCCACAAGACTAGACACCCACAATCTTGCGAAATCTTTTAATCACACATCTCGAGCTAGGTGTTCTGTTTCTGTGTTTTCGAGGCGCAAAATAAGTTGGCTGCAGCCTCGAAATGGAAATAGGAAACAGAAAATTTTTCAGCCAAAAAATGTGTGAGAAAAAGGGTGGTGTATAGCCCACAAAACTAGACACCCACAACCTTGCGAAATCTTTAAATCACACATCTCGAGCTAGGTGTTCTGTTTCTGTGTTTTCGAGGCGCAAAATAAGTTGGCTGCAGCCTCGAAATGGAAATAGGAAACAGAAAATTTTTCAGCCAAAAAATGTGTGAGAAAAAGGGTGGTGTATAGCCCACAAAACTAGGCACCCACAACCTTGCGAAATCTTTAAATCACACATCTCGAGCTAGGTGTTCTGTTTCTGTGTTTTCGAGGCGCAAAATAAGTTGGCTGCAGCCTCGAAATGGAAATAGGAAACAGAAATTTTTTCAGACAAAAAATGTGTGAGAAAAAGGATGGTGTATAGCCCACAAAACTAGACACACACAGTCTTGTAAAATTTTTTAATCCCACATCTCGAGCTAGGTGTTCTGTTTCTGTGTTTTCGAGGCGCAAACTAGGTTAGCTGCAGCCTCGAAATGGAAATAGGAAACAGAAAATTTTTCAGCCAAAAAATGTGTGAGAAAAAGGATGGTGTATACCCCACAAAACTAGACACCCACAATCTTGCGAAATCTTTTAATCACACATCTCGAGCTAGGTGTTCTGTTTCTGTGTTTTCGAGGCGCAAAATAAGTTGGCTGCAGCCTCGAAATGGAAATAGGAAACAGAAATTTTTTCAGACAAAAAATGTGTGAGAAAAAGGGTGGTGTATAGCCCACAAAACTAGACACACACAGTCTTGTAAAATTTTTTAATCCCACATCTCGAGCTAGGTGTTCTGTTTCTGTGTTTTCGAGGCGCAAACTAGGTTAGCTGCAGCCTCGAAATGGAAATAGGAAACAGAAAATTTTTCAGCCAAAAAATGTGTGAGAAAAAGGATGGTGTATAGCCCACAAAACTAGACACCCACAACCATGCGAAATCTTTAAATCACACATCTCGAGCTAGGTGTTCTGTTTCTGTGTTTTCGAGGCGCAAAATAAGTTGGCTGCAGCCTCGAAATGGAAATAGGAAACAGAAAATTTTTCAGCCAAAAAATGTGTGAGAAAAAGGGTGGTGTATAGCCCACAAGACTAGACACCCACAATCTTGCGAAATCTTTTAATCACACATCTCGAGCTAGGTGTTCTGTTTCTGTGTTTTCGAGGCGCAAAATAAGTTGGCTGCAGCCTCGAAATGGAAATAGGAAACAGAAAATTTTTCAGCCAAGAAATGTGTGAGAAAAAGGATGGTGTATAGCCCACAAAACTAGACACACACAGTCTTGTAAAATTTTTTAATCCCACATCTCGAGCTAGGTGTTCTGTTTCTGTGTTTTCGAGGCGCAAACTAGGTTAGCTGCAGCCTCGAAATGGAAATAGGAAACAGAAAATTTTTCAGCCAAAAAATGTGTGAGAAAAAGGATGGTGTATACCCCACAAAACTAGACACCCACAATCTTGCGAAATCTTTTAATCACACATCTCGAGCTAGGTGTTCTGTTTCTGTGTTTTCGAGGCGCAAAATAAGTTGGCTGCAGCCTCGAAATGGAAATAGGAAACAGAAAATTTTTCAGCCAAGAAATGTGTGAGAAAAAGGATGGTGTATAGCCCACAAAACTAGACACACACAGTCTTGTAAAATTTTTTAATCCCA
Source organism: Xylota segnis (assembly GCA_963583995.1). Classification (NCBI taxonomy): domain Eukaryota; kingdom Metazoa; phylum Arthropoda; class Insecta; order Diptera; family Syrphidae; genus Xylota; species Xylota segnis. The sequence goes on from OY757237.1 coordinate 41,954,769, forward strand.
CATCTCGAGCTAGGTGTTCTGTTTCTGTGTTTTCGAGGCGCAAACTAGGTTAGCTGCAGCCTCGAAATGGAAATAGGAAACAGAAAATTTTTCAGCCAAAAAATGTGTGAGAAAAAGGATGGTGTATACCCCACAAAACTAGACACCCACAATCTTGCGAAATCTTTTAATCACACATCTCGAGCTAGGTGTTCTGTTTCTGTGTTTTCGAGGCGCAAAATAAGTTGGCTGCAGCCTCGAAATGGAAATAGGAAACAGAAATTTTTTCAGACAAAAAATGTGTGAGAAAAAGGGTGGTGTATAGCCCACAAAACTAGACACACACAGTCTTGTAAAATTTTTTAATCCCACATCTCGAGCTAGGTGTTCTGTTTCTGTGTTTTTGAGGCGCAAACTAGGTTAGCTGCAGCCTCGAAATGGAAATAGGAAACAGAAAATTTTTCAGCCAAAAAATGTGTGAGAAAAAGGATGGTGTATAGCCCACAAAACTAGACACCCACAACCATGCGAAATCTTTAAATCACACATCTCGAGCTAGGTGTTCTGTTTCTGTGTTTTCGAGGCGCAAAATAAGTTGGCTGCAGCCTCGAAATGGAAATAGGAAACAGAAATTTTTTCAGACAAAAAATGTGTGAGAAAAAGGGTGGTGTATAGCCCACAAAACTAGACACACACAGTCTTGTAAAATTTTTTAATCCCACATCTCGAGCTAGGTGTTCTGTTTCTGTGTTTTCGAGGCGCAAAATAAGTTGGCTGCAGCCTCGAAATGGAAATAGGAAACAGAAAATTTTTCAGCCAAAAAATGTGTGAGAAAAAGGGTGGTGTATAGCCCACAAAACTAGGCACCCACAATCTTGCGAAATCTTTAAATCCCACATCTCGAGCTAGGTGTTCTGTTTCTGTGTTTTCGAGGCGCAAAATAAGTTGGCTGCAGCCTCGAAATGGAAATAGGAAACAGAAAATTTTTCAGCCAAAAAATGTGTGAGAAAAAGGGTGGTGTATAGCCCACAAGACTAGACACCCACAATCTTGCGAAATCTTTTAATCACACATCTCGAGCTAGGTGTTCTGTTTCTGTGTTTTCGAGGCGCAAAATAAGTTGGCTGCAGCCTCGAAATGGAAATAGGAAACAGAAAATTTTTCAGCCAAAAAATGTGTGAGAAAAAGGGTGGTGTATAGCCCACAAAACTAGACACCCACAACCTTGCGAAATCTTTAAATCACACATCTCGAGCTAGGTGTTCTGTTTCTGTGTTTTCGAGGCGCAAAATAAGTTGGCTGCAGCCTCGAAATGGAAATAGGAAACAGAAAATTTTTCAGCCAAAAAATGTGTGAGAAAAAGGGTGGTGTATAGCCCACAAAACTAGGCACCCACAACCTTGCGAAATCTTTAAATCACACATCTCGAGCTAGGTGTTCTGTTTCTGTGTTTTCGAGGCGCAAAATAAGTTGGCTGCAGCCTCGAAATGGAAATAGGAAACAGAAATTTTTTCAGACAAAAAATGTGTGAGAAAAAGGATGGTGTATAGCCCACAAAACTAGACACACACAGTCTTGTAAAATTTTTTAATCCCACATCTCGAGCTAGGTGTTCTGTTTCTGTGTTTTCGAGGCGCAAACTAGGTTAGCTGCAGCCTCGAAATGGAAATAGGAAACAGAAAATTTTTCAGCCAAAAAATGTGTGAGAAAAAGGATGGTGTATACCCCACAAAACTAGACACCCACAATCTTGCGAAATCTTTTAATCACACATCTCGAGCTAGGTGTTCTGTTTCTGTGTTTTCGAGGCGCAAAATAAGTTGGCTGCAGCCTCGAAATGGAAATAGGAAACAGAAATTTTTTCAGACAAAAAATGTGTGAGAAAAAGGGTGGTGTATAGCCCACAAAACTAGACACACACAGTCTTGTAAAATTTTTTAATCCCACATCTCGAGCTAGGTGTTCTGTTTCTGTGTTTTCGAGGCGCAAACTAGGTTAGCTGCAGCCTCGAAATGGAAATAGGAAACAGAAAATTTTTCAGCCAAAAAATGTGTGAGAAAAAGGATGGTGTATAGCCCACAAAACTAGACACCCACAACCATGCGAAATCTTTAAATCACACATCTCGAGCTAGGTGTTCTGTTTCTGTGTTTTCGAGGCGCAAAATAAGTTGGCTGCAGCCTCGAAATGGAAATAGGAAACAGAAATTTTTTCAGACAAAAAATGTGTGAGAAAAAGGGTGGTGTATAGCCCACAAAACTAGACACACACAGTCTTGTAAAATTTTTTAATCCCACATCTCGAGCTAGGTGTTCTGTTTCTGTGTTTTCGAGGCGCAAACTAGGTTAGCTGCAGCCTCGAAATGGAAATAGGAAACAGAAAATTTTTCAGCCAAAAAATGTGTGAGAAAAAGGATGGTGTATAGCCCACAAAACTAGACACCCACAACCTTGCGAAATCTTTTAATCACACATCTCGAGCTAGGTGTTCTGTTTCTGTGTTTTCGAGGCGCAAAATAAGTTGGCTGCAGCCTCGAAATGGAAATAGGAAACAGAAAATTTTTCAGCCAAAAAATGTGTGAGAAAAAGGGTGGTGTATAGCCCACAAAACTAGGCACCCACAATCTTGCGAAATCTTTAAATCCCACATCTCGAGCTAGGTGTTCTGTTTCTGTGTTTTCGAGGCGCAAAATAAGTTGGCTGCAGCCTCGAAATGGAAATAGGAAACAGAAAATTTTTCAGCCAAAAAATGTGTGAGAAAAAGGGTGGTGTATAGCCCACAAGACTAGACACCCACAATCTTGCGAAATCTTTTAATCACACATCTCGAGCTAGGTGTTCTGTTTCTGTGTTTTCGAGGCGCAAAATAAGTTGGCTGCAGCCTCGAAATGGAAATAGGAAACAGAACATTTTTCAGCCAAAAAATGTGTGAGAAAAAGGATGGTGTATAGCCCACAAAACTAGACACCCACAATCTTGCGAAATCTTTTAATCACACATCTCGAGCTAGGTGTTCTGTTTCTGTGTATTCGAGGCGCAAAATAAGTTAGCTGCAGCCTCGAAATGGAAATAGGAAACAGAAATTTTTGCAGCCAAAAATGTGTGAGAAAAAGGGTGGTGTATAGCCCACAAAACTAGACACCCACAATCTTGCGAAATCTTTTAATCACACATCTCGAGCTAGGTGTTCTGTTTCTGTGTTTTCGTGGCGCAAAATAAGTTGGCTGCAGCCTCGAAATGGAAATAGGAAACAGAAAATTTTTCAGCCAAAAAATGTGTGAGAAAAAGGGTGGTGTATAGCCCACAAGACTAGACACCCACAATCTTGCGAAATCTTTTAATCACACATCTCGAGCTAGGTGTTCTGTTTCTGTGTTTTCGAGGCGCAAAATAAGTTGGCTGCAGCCTCGAAATGGAAATAGGAAACAAAAAATTTTTCAGCCAAGAAATGTGTGAGAAAAAGGATGGTGTATAGCCCACAAAACTAGACACCCACAACCTTGCGAAATCTTTAAATCACACATCTCGAGCTAGGTGTTCTGTTTCTGTGTTTTCGAGGCGCAAAATAAGTTGGCTGCAGCCTCGAAATGGAAATAGGAAACAGAAAATTTTTCAGCCAAAAAATGTGTGAGAAAAAGGGTGGTGTATAGCCCACAAAACTAGACACACACAGTCTTGTAAAATTTTTTAATCCCACATCTCGAGCTAGGTGTTCTGTTTCTGTGTTTTCGAGGCGCAAACCAGCTTAGCTGCAGCCTCAAATTGGAAATAGGAAACAGAAATTATTTTAACCAAAAAATGTGTGAGAAAAAGGGTGGTGTATAGCCCACAAAACTAGGCACCCACAATCTTGCGAAAACTTTAAATCCCACATCTCGAGCTAGGTGTTCTGTTTCTGTGTTTTCGAGGCGCAAAATAAGTTGGCTGCAGCCTCGAAATGGAAATAGGAAACAGAAAATTTTTCAGCCAAGAAATGTGTGAGAAAAAGGATGGTGTATAGCCCACAAAACTAGACACCCACAACCTTGCGAAATCTTTAAATCACACATCTCGAGCTAGGTGTTCTGTTTCTGTGTTTTCGAGGCGCAAAATAAGTTGGCTGCAGCCTCGAAATGGAAATAGGAAACAGAAAATTTTTCAGCCAAAAAATGTGTGAGAAAAAGGGTGGTGTATAGCCCACAAGACTAGACACCCACAACCTTGCGAAATCTTTAAATCACACATCTCGAGCTAGGTGTTCTGTTTCTGTGTATTCGAGGCGCAAAATAAGTTAGCTGCAGCCTCGAAATGGAAATAGGAAACAGAAATTTTTGCAGCCAAAAAATGTGTGAGAAAAAGGGTGGTGTATAGCCCACAAAACTAGACACACACAGTCTTGTAAAATTTTTTAATCCCACATCTCGAGCTAGGTATTCTGTTTCTGTGTTTTCGAGGCGCAAACTAGGTTAGCTGCAGCCTCGAAATGGAAATAGGAAACAGAAATTTTTGCAGCCAAAAAATGTGTGAGAAAAAAAGGATGGTGTATAGCCCACAAAACTAGACACACACAGTCTTGTAAAATTTTTTAATCCCACATCTCGAGCTAGGTGTTCTGTTTCTGTGTTTTCGAGGCGCAAACTAGGTTAGCTGCAGCCTCGAAATGGAAATAGGAAACAGAAAATTTTTCAGCCAGAAAATGTGTGAGAAAAAGGATGGTGTGTAGCCCACAAAACTAGACACCCACAACCTTGCGAAATCTTTAAATCACACATCTCGAGCTAGGTGTTCTGTTTCTGTGTCTTCGAGGCGCAAACTAGCTTAGCTGCAGCCTCGAAATGGAAATAGGAAACAGAAATTTTTGCAGCCAAAAAATGTGTGAGAAAAAAAGGATGGTGTATAGCCCACAAAACTAGACACACACAGTCTTGTAAAATTTTTTAATCACACATCTCGAGCTAGGTGTTCTGTTTCTGTGTTTTCGAGGCGCAAACTAGGTTAGCTGCAGCCTCGAAATGGAAATAGGAAACAGAAAATTTTTCAGCCAGAAAATGTGTGAGAAAAAGGATGGTGTGTAGCCCACAAAACTAGACACCCACAACCTTGCGAAATCTTTAAATCACACATCTCGAGCTAGGTGTTCTGTTTCTGTGTCTTCGAGGCGCAAACTAGCTTAGCTGCAGCCTCGAAATGGAAATAGGAAACAGAAATTTTTTCAGCCAAAAAATGTGTGAGAAAAAGGATGGTGTATAGCCCACAAAACTAGACACCCACAATCTTGCGAAATCTTTTAATCACACATCTCGAGCTAGGTGTTCTGTTTCTGTGTATTCGAGGCGCAAACTAGCTTAGCTGCAGCCTCGAAATGGAAATAGGAAACAGAAAATTTTTCAGCCAGAAAATGTGTGAGAAAAATGATGGTGTGTAGCCCACAAAACTAGACACCCACAACCTTGCGAAATCTTTAAATCACACATCTCGAGCTAGGTGTTCTGTTTCTGTGTCTTCGAGGCGCAAACTAGCTTAGCTGCAGCCTCGAAATGGAAATAGGAAACAGAAATTTTTTCAGCCAAAAAATGTGTGAGAAAAAGGATGGTGTATAGCCCACAAAACTAGACACCCACAATCTTGCGAAATCTTTTAATCACACATTTCGAGCTAGGTGTTCTGTTTCTGTGTTTTCGAGGCGCAAACTAGGTTAGCTGCAGCCTCGAAATGGAAATAGGAAACAGAAAATTTTTCAGCCAGAAAATGTGTGAGAAAAAGGATGGTGTGTAGCCCACAAAACTAGACACCCACAACCTTGCGAAATCTTTAAATCACACATCTCGAGCTAGGTGTTCTGTTTCTGTGTCTTCGAGGCGCAAACTAGCTTAGCGCTGCAGCCTCGAAATGGAAATAGGAAACAGAAAATTTTTCAGCCAGAAAATGTGTGAGAAAAATGATGGTGTGTAGCCCACAAAACTAGACACCCACAACCTTGCGAAATCTTTAAATCACACATCTCGAGCTAGGTGTTCTGTTTCTGTGTCTTCGAGGCGCAAACTAGCTTAGCTGCAGCCTCGAAATGGAAATAGGAAACAGAAAATTTTTCAGCCAGAAAATGTGTGAGAAAAAGGATGGTGTGTAGCCCACAAAACTAGACACCCACAACCTTGCGAAATCTTTAAATCACACATCTCGAGCTAGGTGTTCTGTTTCTGTGTCTTCGAGGCGCAAACTAGCTTAGCTGCAGCCTCGAAATGGAAATAGGAAACAGAAATTTTTGCAGCCAAAAAATGTGTGAGAAAAAGGATGGTGTATGTATAGCCCACAAAACTAGACACCCACAACCTTGCGAAATCTTTAAATCACACATCTCGAGCTAGGTGTTCTGTTTCTGTGTCTTCGAGGCGCAAACTAGCTTAGCTGCAGCCTCGAAATGGAAATAGGAAACAGAAATTTTTGCAGCCAAAAAATGTGTGAGAAAAAAAGGATGGTGTATAGCCCACAAAACTAGACACACACAGTCTTGTAAAATTTTTTAATCCCACATCTCGAGCTAGGTGTTCTGTTTCTGTGTTTTCGAGGCGCAAACTAGGTTAGCTGCAGCCTCGAAATGGAAATAGGAAACAGAAAATTTTTCAGCCAGAAAATGTGTGAGAAAAAGGATGGTGTGTAGCCCACAAAACTAGACACCCACAACCTTGCGAAATCTTTAAATCACACATCTCGAGCTAGGTGTTCTGTTTCTGTGTCTTCGAGGCGCAAACTAGCTTAGCTGCAGCCTCGAAATGGAAATAGGAAACAGAAATTTTTGCAGCCAAAAAATGTGTGAGAAAAAAAGGATGGTGTATAGCCCACAAAACTAGACACACACAGTCTTGTAAAATTTTTTAATCACACATCTCGAGCTAGGTGTTCTGTTTCTGTGTTTTCGAGGCGCAAACTAGGTTAGCTGCAGCCTCGAAATGGAAATAGGAAACAGAAAATTTTTCAGCCAGAAAATGTGTGAGAAAAAGGATGGTGTGTAGCCCACAAAACTAGACACCCACAACCTTGCGAAATCTTTAAATCACACATCTCGAGCTAGGTGTTCTGTTTCTGTGTCTTCGAGGCGCAAACTAGCTTAGCTGCAGCCTCGAAATGGAAATAGGAAACAGAAATTTTTTCAGCCAAAAAATGTGTGAGAAAAAGGATGGTGTATAGCCCACAAAACTAGACACCCACAATCTTGCGAAATCTTTTAATCACACATCTCGAGCTAGGTGTTCTGTTTCTGTGTATTCGAGGCGCAAACTAGCTTAGCTGCAGCCTCGAAATGGAAATAGGAAACAGAAAATTTTTCAGCCAGAAAATGTGTGAGAAAAATGATGGTGTGTAGCCCACAAAACTAGACACCCACAACCTTGCGAAATCTTTAAATCACACATCTCGAGCTAGGTGTTCTGTTTCTGTGTCTTCGAGGCGCAAACTAGCTTAGCTGCAGCCTCGAAATGGAAATAGGAAACAGAAATTTTTTCAGCCAAAAAATGTGTGAGAAAAAGGATGGTGTATAGCCCACAAAACTAGACACCCACAATCTTGCGAAATCTTTTAATCACACATTTCGAGCTAGGTGTTCTGTTTCTGTGTTTTCGAGGCGCAAACTAGGTTAGCTGCAGCCTCGAAATGGAAATAGGAAACAGAAAATTTTTCAGCCAGAAAATGTGTGAGAAAAAGGATGGTGTGTAGCCCACAAAACTAGACACCCACAACCTTGCGAAATCTTTAAATCACACATCTCGAGCTAGGTGTTCTGTTTCTGTGTCTTCGAGGCGCAAACTAGCTTAGCGCTGCAGCCTCGAAATGGAAATAGGAAACAGAAAATTTTTCAGCCAGAAAATGTGTGAGAAAAATGATGGTGTGTAGCCCACAAAACTAGACACCCACAACCTTGCGAAATCTTTAAATCACACATCTCGAGCTAGGTGTTCTGTTTCTGTGTCTTCGAGGCGCAAACTAGCTTAGCTGCAGCCTCGAAATGGAAATAGGAAACAGAAAATTTTTCAGCCAGAAAATGTGTGAGAAAAAGGATGGTGTGTAGCCCACAAAACTAGACACCCACAACCTTGCGAAATCTTTAAATCACACATCTCGAGCTAGGTGTTCTGTTTCTGTGTCTTCGAGGCGCAAACTAGCTTAGCTGCAGCCTCGAAATGGAAATAGGAAACAGAAATTTTTGCAGCCAAAAAATGTGTGAGAAAAAGGATGGTGTATGTATAGCCCACAAAACTAGACACCCACAATCTTGCGAAATCTTTAAATCACACATCTCGAGCTAGGTGTTCTGTTTCTGTGTTTTCGAGGCGCAAAATAAGTTGGCTGCAGCCTCGAAATGGAAATAGGAAACAGAAATTTTTTCAGACAAAAAATGTGTGAGAAAAAGGGTGGTGTATAGCCCACAAAACTAGACACACACAGTCTTGTAAAATTTTTTAATCCCACATCTCGAGCTAGGTGTTCTGTTTCTGTGTTTTCGAGGCGCAAACTAGCTTAGCTGCAGCCTCGAAATGGAAATAGGAAACAGAAAATTTTTCAGCCAGAAAATGTGTGAGAAAAAGGATGGTGTGTAGCCCACAAAACTAGACACCCACAACCTTGCGAAATCTTTAAATCACACATCTCGAGCTAGGTGTTCTGTTTCTGTGTATTCGAGGCGCAAAATAAGTTAGCTGCAGCCTCGAAATGGAAATAGGAAACAGAAATTTTTTCAGCCAAAAAATGTGTGAGAAAAAGGATGGTGTATACCCCACAAAACTAGACACCCACAACCTTGCGAAATCTTTTAATCACACATCTCGAGCTAGGTGTTCTGTTTCTGTGTTTTCGAGGCGCAAAATAAGTTGGCTGCAGCCTCGAAATGGAAATAGGAAACAGAAATTTTTGCAGCCAAAAAATGTGTGAGAAAAAGGGTGGTGTATAGCCCACAAAACTAGACACACACAGTCTTGTAAAATTTTTTAATCCCACATCTCGAGCTAGGTGTTCTGTTTCTGTGTTTTCGAGGCGCAAACTAGCTTAGCTGCAGCCTCGAAATGGAAATAGGAAACAGAAAATTTTTCAGCCAGAAAATGTGTGAGAAAAAGGATGGTGTGTAGCCCACAAAACTAGACACCCACAACCTTGCGAAATCTTTAAATCACACATCTCGAGCTAGGTGTTCTGTTTCTGTGTCTTCGAGGCGCAAACTAGCTTAGCTGCAGCCTCGAAATGGAAATAGGAAACAGAAAATTTTTCAGCCAAAAAATGTGTGAGAAAAAGGATGGTGTATACCCCACAAAACTAGACACCCACAACCTTGCGAAATCTTTAAATCACACATCTCGAGCTAGGTGTTCTGTTTCTGTGTCTTCGAGGCGCAAACTAGCTTAGCTGCAGCCTCGAAATGGAAATAGGAAACAGAAATTTTTTCAGCCAAAAAATGTGTGAGAAAAAGGATGGTGTATAGCCCACAAAACTAGACACCCACAATCTTGCGAAATCTTTTAATCACACATCTCGAGCTAGGTGTTCTGTTTCTGTGTATTCGAGGCGCAAACTAGCTTAGCTGCAGCCTCGAAATGGAAATAGGAAACAGAAAATTTTTCAGCCAGAAAATGTGTGAGAAAAATGATGGTGTGTAGCCCACAAAACTAGACACCCACAACCTTGCGAAATCTTTTAATCACACATCTCGAGCTAGGTGTTCTGTTTCTGTGTATTCGAGGCGCAAAATAAGTTGGCTGCAGCCTCGAAATGGAAATAGGAAACAGAAAATTTGTCAGCCAAAAAATGTGTGATAAAAAGGGTGGTGTATAGCCCACAAAACTAGACACCCACAACCTTGCGAAATCTTTAAATCACACATCTCGAGCTAGGTGTTCTGTTTCTGTGTTTTCGAGGCGCAAACTAGCTTAGCTGCAGCCTCGAAATGGAAATAGGAAACAGAAATTTTTTCAGCCAAAAAATGTGTGAGAAAAAGGATGGTGTATAGCCCACAAAACTAGACACCCACAATCTTGCGAAATCTTTAAATCACACATCTCGAGCTAGGTGTTCTGTTTCTGTGTTTTCGAGGCGCAAAATAAGTTGGCTGCAGCCTCGAAATGGAAATAGGAAACAGAAATTTTTTCAGACAAAAAATGTGTGAGAAAAAGGGTGGTGTATAGCCCACAAAACTAGACACACACAGTCTTGTAAAATTTTTTAATCCCACATCTCGAGCTAGGTGTTCTGTTTCTGTGTTTTCGAGGCGCAAACTAGCTTAGCTGCAGCCTCGAAATGGAAATAGGAAACAGAAAATTTTTCAGCCAGAAAATGTGTGAGAAAAAGGATGGTGTGTAGCCCACAAAACTAGACACCCACAACCTTGCGAAATCTTTAAATCACACATCTCGAGCTAGGTGTTCTGTTTCTGTGTTTTCGAGGCGCAAAATAAGTTGGCTGCAGCCTCGAAATGGAAATAGGAAACAGAAAATTTGTCAGCCAAGAAATGTGTGAGAAAAAGGATGGTGTATAGCCCACAAAACTAGACACCCACAACCTTGCGAAATCTTTAAATCACACATCTCGAGCTAGGTGTTCTGTTTCTGTGTTTTCGAGGCGCAAACTAGCTTAGCTGCAGCCTCGAAATGGGAATAGGAAACAGAAATTTTTTCAGCCAAAAAATGTGTGAGAAAAAGGATGGTGTATAGCCCACAAAACTAGACACCCACAACCTTGCGAAATCTTTAAATCACACATCTCGAGCTAGGTGTTCTGTTTCTGTGTCTTCGAGGCAAAATAAGCTTAGCTGCAGCCTCGAAATGGAAATAGGAAACAGAAATTTTTGCAGCCAAAAAATGTGTGAGAAAAAGGATGGTGTGTAGCCCACAAAACTAGACACCCACAACCTTGCGAAATCTTTAAATCACACATCTCGAGCTAGGTGTTCTGTTTCTGTGTTTTCGAGGCGCAAACTAGCTTAGCTGCAGCCTCGAAATGGGAATAGGAAACAGAAATTTTTGCAGCCAAAAAATGTGTGAGAAAAAGGATGGTGTATAGCCCACAAAACTAGACACACACAGTCTTGTAAAATTTTTTAATCCCACATCTCGAGCTAGGTGTTCTGTTTCTGTGTTTTCGAGGCGCAAACTAGCTTAGCTGCAGCCTCGAAATGGAAATAGGAAACAGAAAATTTTTCAGCCAGAAAATGTGTGAGAAAAAGGATGGTGTGTAGCCCACAAAACTAGACACCCACAACCTTGCGAAATCTTTAAATCACACATCTCGAGCTAGGTGTTCTGTTTCTGTGTATTCGAGGCGCAAAATAAGTTAGCTGCAGCCTCGAAATGGAAATAGGAAACAGAAATTTTTTCAGCCAAAAAATGTGTGAGAAAAAGGATGGTGTATACCCCACAAAACTAGACACCCACAACCTTGCGAAATCTTTTAATCACACATCTCGAGCTAGGTGTTCTGTTTCTGTGTTTTCGAGGCGCAAAATAAGTTGGCTGCAGCCTCGAAATGGAAATAGGAAACAGAAATTTTTGCAGCCAAAAAATGTGTGAGAAAAAGGGTGGTGTATAGCCCACAAAACTAGACACACACAGTCTTGTAAAATTTTTTAATCCCACATCTCGAGCTAGGTGTTCTGTTTCTGTGTTTTCGAGGCGCAAACTAGCTTAGCTGCAGCCTCGAAATGGAAATAGGAAACAGAAAATTTTTCAGCCAGAAAATGTGTGAGAAAAAGGATGGTGTGTAGCCCACAAAACTAGACACCCACAACCTTGCGAAATCTTTAAATCACACATCTCGAGCTAGGTGTTCTGTTTCTGTGTCTTCGTGGCGCAAACTAGCTTAGCTGCAGCCTCGAAATGGAAATAGGAAACAGAAAATTTTTCAGCCAAAAAATGTGTGAGAAAAAGGATGGTGTATACCCCACAAAACTAGACACCCACAACCTTGCGAAATCTTTAAATCACACATCTCGAGCTAGGTGTTCTGTTTCTGTGTCTTCGAGGCGCAAACTAGCTTAGCTGCAGCCTCGAAATGGAAATAGGAAACAGAAATTTTTTCAGCCAAAAAATGTGTGAGAAAAAGGATGGTTATAGCCCACAAAACTAGACACCCACAACCTTGCGAAATCTTTTAATCACACATCTCGAGCTAGGTGTTCTGTTTCTGTGTCTTCGAGGCGCAAACTAGCTTAGCTGCAGCCTCGAAATGGAAATAGGAAACAGAAATTTTTTCAGCCAAAAAATGTGTGAGAAAAAGGATGGTGTATAGCCCACAAAACTAGACACCCACAATCTTGCGAAATCTTTAAATCACACATCTCGAGCTAGGTGTTCTGTTTCTGTGTTTTCGAGGCGCAAAATAAGTTGGCTGCAGCCTCGAAATGGAAATAGGAAACAGAAATTTTTTCAGACAAAAAATGTGTGAGAAAAAGGGTGGTGTATAGCCCACAAAACTAGACACACACAGTCTTGTAAAATTTTTTAATCCCACATCTCGAGCTAGGTGTTCTGTTTCTGTGTTTTCGAGGCGCAAACTAGCTTAGCTGCAGCCTCGAAATGGAAATAGGAAACAGAAAATTTTTCAGCCAGAAAATGTGTGAGAAAAAGGATGGTGTGTAGCCCACAAAACTAGACACCCACAACCTTGCGAAATCTTTAAATCACACATCTCGAGCTAGGTGTTCTGTTTCTGTGTTTTCGAGGCGCAAAATAAGTTGGCTGCAGCCTCGAAATGGAAATAGGAAACAGAAAATTTGTCAGCCAAGAAATGTGTGAGAAAAAGGATGGTGTATAGCCCACAAAACTAGACACCCACAACCTTGCGAAATCTTTAAATCATACATCTCGAGCTAGGTGTTCTGTTTCTGTGTCTTCGAGGCAAAATAAGCTTAGCTGCAGCCTCGAAATGGAAATAGGAAACAGAAAATTTTTCAGCCAAAAAATGTGTGAGAAAAAGGGTGGTGTATAGCCCACAAGACTAGACACCCACAATCTTGCGAAATCTTTTAATCACACATCTCGAGCTAGGTGTTCTGTTTCTGTGTATTCGAGGCGCAAAATAAGTTAGCTGCAGCCTCGAAATGGAAATAGGAAACAGAAAATTTTTCAGCCAAAAAATGTGTGAGAAAAAGGGTGGTGTATAGCCCACAAAACTAGGCACCCACAACCTTGCGAAATCTTTAAATCACACATCTCGAGCTAGGTGTTCTGTTTCTGTGTTTTCGAGGCGCAAAATAAGTTGGCTGCAGCCTCGAAATGGAAATAGGAAACAGAAATTTTTTCAGACAAAAAATGTGTGAGAAAAAGGATGGTGTATAGCCCACAAAACTAGACACACACAGTCTTGTAAAATTTTTTAATCCCACATCTCGAGCTAGGTGTTCTGTTTCTGTGTTTTCGAGGCGCAAACTAGGTTAGCTGCAGCCTCGAAATGGAAATAGGAAACAGAAAATTTTTCAGCCAAAAAATGTGTGAGAAAAAGGATGGTGTATACCCCACAAAACTAGACACCCACAACCTTGCGAAATCTTTAAATCATACATCTCGAGCTAGGTGTTCTGTTTCTGTGTCTTCGAGGCAAAATAAGCTTAGCTGCAGCCTCGAAATGGAAATAGGAAACAGAAATTTTTGCAGCCAAAAAATGTGTGAGAAAAAGGGTGGTGTATAGCCCACAAAACTAGACACCCACAACCTTGCGAAATCTTTTAATCACACATCTCGAGCTAGGTGTTCTGTTTCTGTGTATTCGAGGCGCAAAATAAGTTAGCCTCGAAATGGAAATAGGAAACAGAAATTTTTTTAACCAATTGTAGATGCTGGAACCGGCACTATAGATTCTCCTACTTGCAGCGTGCCATGTCAAAAATTGCAAAAACTCGAAGTGACAAATGTCACAATGTCACAAATGAAAAACTGCCAATTTCGTCATACGTAGTAGGAATAAGGTCAGTTAAAATACTCCTTAACAATGACCTGGAAGATTGTTTTCGTGAATGACGCTATCGTTTCCATGCTGACAGGCAAATCGTTGTCCAAAGTATCAATTCTTGTTTCAGTGAAACTTTTTAAATTCTCCTGTCATTCGAAAATCAATTCTTTCAGAGTACCTCGACACATAGTCGTTAAAGTGTTAAAAAAGTAATAACAATTCAGATTTCCTCTCTTTTTCTTTTCATTTAAAAACAAAAAAAAAAAAAAAGCAAAAAGAAAAGAAAATTCTTGAAGAGTGCTCCTCTTAAAGTTGCTCCTCTTTGTTTCACTTCATTCGAGCAATTTTCCATCTTGAATCCCGAGATAATGAAACGCGCGCACTGACAATTTATTTTGACCTTCAATGCAAGACTCTTGTTGGCATAGTTCCAGACACTTGAATGGAGGTAAATCTTCGTCCTTAGAGTCACTTCCACACTTCCACCGTCGAGAGGAGGAGGATCTATTGTTTGTTATAATTTGTGTCTTTTGTATTCGCACTATACGCTCACAAAGTATCTGAATGGTAGGCAAATTAATTTCAACAAGATATGACATACATGAATGCAAATATTTTCCACAATTTGTCATAGTAAACTTTTCTGTTGGAAATATTTCATATAATGTTTGCAAGGAAGAGGAAGGATGTGTGTTTGCATAGAGGAGACACACACCCACAGTATGTAATATCTCAACCCTTGAGCTGGTGACGTTTTGCCTGATGCAGGACGGCTTAGTTTGATGGACGGTTTATGTTGCGTTGGTAGTTAAGGGATATTTCGAAGGATTATACCTCATGGTATGGACTTTTTAATTACAGGTGCAAGACAGGACAATTTAGAAGCGCCTGCTACTAGGTACTAAGGCTTCGTTAATTCCTTTTTATTGAACTTTTTTTACGTATTTTTCTAAGTTGAAAAGAGGGACAAAGTAGAAGATAGTGAGGTTGCCCAAGAAGTAGCAGTCGATTTACTAGGAAATGCAGTTGGTATTGTCATAAGCCATAAGTGATGATGTTTCTAAATGGGTTTCTAGGAAATTCTAAGCACCTATTAAACAGGGCTGTTCTGTGAATAATTCTAAAACAAATTATTACTCGTTTTTTAAATATTTTGTTTTCTTTCTTTTCAGGTATGTACAACCGCATTTGTTTTTCTGTATAGCGTAAGTCTGCTGTATTTTATAAATATAAGCTCTGGCAAGCAAATTGACTACCCTTTAGAAGATCCTGAAATATTCCTTTAACCACAGACATCGACTCACTTAGAAGGACTAAGCAAAAGTTGAAGCCCCTCAGATAAAGGTTTGCATCTCAGTAAGTAAGGGCTCAGATCTATAGTGCATAAGACACCCATTCTTAGCCAAAGTGAACCATTCACAAAGAAACAGATTTTTTTTCTAATTCGCCCTTGAAGCTACCACAAAAGTTATGGCTGGCTACCCATGGTACATGGCGAAATTTTGTTAATCTTTGAGACGTGTTTGGTAATGATGTACCCACATACTTTTCAGGTGGTTGTTGGATTATTTTTTATACTAACAGAACGTCTCTTCCTAAAACGCATGGATATAGCTTGTGAGAAGCTAGGCCTGGGATCCCAAAAAACTGTTTGGTTAAATATTTGTCGCTTTACAACTCTAAGGCTATGTTCAGACAATTGTCAGATCTGCCAAGTCTGCAAATGACCTAACAACTGTCACACTGTTTGAACTTAGTCAGCCGCCAGATAATCAAATTCTTCTTCACTTACTCCGTTGGCATTAGGTATTCATTTTCGGATCACTCTTGAAGCGAAAATAGTTGCAGTCCAAAATACATCACTAAAAACAACAAAAACGTCATTAATTGTCAGATGTCATAAGTTTCACACATCTGCAAATGTCCTATTGTATGTCTGACACAGGGTCTTCAGTGATACTATGGAGTATTCAGATGTTTGGCAGATACCTGCAAATTCATTGTAAGATGACGGTCCGTCAATTGTCTAGCCTCACAAGATTGCCATCTATTTGGGACAAATTTTTCATTGGCAGACCTAACACTATTTGCAATCGTTTTAAGATAGCTTAAGGCCACGATCTCTCTGAACAAATTGAGTGAGCACTGTCTAACAACCAAGTTTTCAAGGAGGCATGGCGTTCAATTGAATGATTTCTGTAGAAGGTGCATGGACAAGAAGAAAAGTAACTATTCTCCACCTCTACGACCATTTAGAAGATCTAATTGTTGTTAATGGTACAGATGTTAGAATCTTACTATAATTGGTTCAATAAGTAGGAAAGGGATTTTTTTGTCTATGTAAGTGATTTGGTTTTAGTTGGGAGTCCTTTAGATGACTCGAGTAAAACGCCAAAAAGGTGACAGAAATGGGACTTAAACTACAGGGTTTGATTAATATTTTAAACCCCGTAGATGTAAGTTGTAAGTTGTAAGTTTATGTCCACAAATATCTCCACTCTGGTTACTAACCAGATGATAACACAGGAAAAGGAAGAATGGTACAAATGAGGGCCTTCTACAATGTTATGTTCAATGGTTGTGGTTAGGTAGACATGTTTTTTTGTCGCGATAATTTTTTAAAAATAGAAAAAAACATACAGAAAATTGTACTAATCCTTCTGAAAAGGAGGTGTGATATCCAATCCTTCTTCCTTGTGTACCAACCCTACTAAAGTGGCTGTGGCATACTGCCTTTTTCTACTGAATTTCTAAAGGATGATTCATTTAGAGGTACTTTTTGGTTTGTGAATTTTTTGACAAATGACGCTTGAGTCCTGTTGATCAGGTTTGTTTGACATTTCATAATGGAAAGACTTAGTTCGGCACAGCGTCTATTAAGCTATAACAGGGAATCATCGTTCTAAAAGGAATGTGTTTCGTACACTTAGAGCAATTTATGGTCCACCTAACACACGATTCGCTATACTATCAAATAGTTTGAAGCACAATTTTCATTATTTGACAATACACATACCACATGGGGCCACATCTAGCACGTTGTGAAGAATTTATTGGAGCGGGTGTACGGAATGACCGGCATATTTTACGAAAGAATCTTAGTTTTAAAGGATAGAAAATTCAACTCATGCAAACACTTAAGCACTTATCCCTTGTGAGTCCTAGGGCCTCGACAATGCCTACGCGCCATCATGTGCGGTTTCTGGAAATATGTCTCAGTTCTCCCCAACTCTGTCCCGGTTGCCGTGCTTCCTCCTCAACTGCCATCCTGAGTAAGCGGGTTCCATTTCATCGCGTGGTTAGCTATGGACCCTTTCGGTGAGTATGTCCAATTTACTGCCACTTTCGTCGTCGTATTGTTGTGCCTATAGGTTCATGGCCCGTTCTCTGTTAGAGTTGTTCGTAAGAGATACGGTTTGGCCAGAAAATCCTAAAGTTATATCGTAGGCACCTGTTGATGAACGTTTGCAGCTTCCTGGTGATAGCGGCGGTCACCCTCCAAGTACCACATCCATATAGCAGCACGGTTTCAACGTTGGAACCGAACAGTCGTAGCTTGGTGGTGAAGCTAATCGCATTGATACGCCAAACAGTGGATAGCATCCCAACCCTAGATTTTGCTTTGCCTATTCGGCAGGCTACATCCAGTTCGGGTCCGCCATCGGTTGAGACAATACTCCCAAGGTATTGGAATCTCTCTACTCTCTTGATGAGCTCGATCCTGTCATATTTTGGCCGGAAGAGCAATTCGCGGAGATTTAAGAGCTGGCATTACATCCAGACACAGACGGTTTGGTGTGGTTAAGGGTTGGTGGAATCATCAGTCCATATTAATTCAAAAACGAGGCCGACTAGAATCGCAGGACTCTTTGGCTGCCTCACATTTAAATCCGTGATCTCCAGGACATTTGGTACCAACGAGACGCCGCTATTTGCCACAAAGCCACAGTATATTTCACCCTTCGGACCGGTGTGATAAAACACCTCTAGACTTCTTCCTTTGGGGCTGTGTAAAGTCCAAAGTTTGCATGGATAAGTCGGGTGCGCTTGAAGAATTGAAAGCCAAAATTTCTCTAGTTATTCGCTAAATACCACTCGAAATACTCGGACGTATGAGACGTATCAGAATGGGCCATGTTGACCGCAGTTAGGGCCAACATTTGAAAGATATAATCTTCAAAAAATAAATGTCAAGAATGGTTTTGAATAAGTACCTCTAAATGAATTACCCTTTAGTTAATAAATGCTTAGACTTGTAATGCATCTCCTCGTCTTTACCTAAAATTTAAGGCCCAGAAAGCGATGACTAGAGACAGTCTGACAGATGAACGTTGCTAAAATTTGCAAATACAGGATCATCTTGTTTCAATATATCCCTCCAACATAGAATTATGTGAACTGTTGACATATTGAGGAACAGGGATATGTCAAATCCCTCATACAATATTATATGGAGCACCAAACTGCTTTCCTGTGAAATACTTATTTCTATTTTTCTAGCATGTCCTGTTCTTCCACTCATCAATTCAATTACCTCTCTAATTTGTTTTTTTTTTTTTTTAATGGGCAATGAATTGCCATGAATGCTATTGTTTTCAAAATGCATTTGAACTCAAAAATAGCTCAAAGGGTAAGGACGTTTGATATACCTAATTCCTAGTATCTGCGGATATGCATATCTTCCTGCAAATACTAAATACCCAAGTTAAACGTGCAGTTAAAGGTATTACAGAACTAATAGAGGCAGAATATCAAACGCATCCCGATAATCCATAGGTCTTTGCACCAAATATCAGACTTCGTTCCGTGTCGTATCCATTCAACAGTGTGTTCATATAAAAAAAAATTCAAAAATCAAGCACGACTTCATCAAATTGCCTCAATTCAATATAAATCCATCACCCAACAATAACCATAATCCCCCATAGATACGTATCCACAGCAACCCAACAAAACAAAAAAAAAGATACTTTTACTTATCCCCACAATGGTAACAAATCAACATCGATTCCATTGTTCCGGTGTGATAAGAACATCCCCCAAAGATAAATAAATAAAAAGTATCTCGTAAACTATTTGAAATATTTTTTTTTGAACACACATTCGAACTTAAAGAAAACCCACCTGAGACTGTAATCGATTTTCATTCGAGAGTAAATCCTTTTGTATTGGAATAGTGACCGCCTGTAACTGCTGATGGAATTTCTGCATCTGTAACTGCTGCTGTTGCGACTGTGGCGGATACCTCTGGCAATTTGCACAGAAAAATCGCAATCCAAACACGATGAAGAATAGTATTAGACCGCAGACAACTTTCGCTTTTGCACCCATTTTCTGTTATTTGTTGATGTAATTCGATTAAAAAAAAAAAAAGAAGAAAAAATCTTTCACTTTTCACTGATTTAATTATTATTATTTAATTTTTTCTTACACTCTCCTCGGGCGAATAATTAAAATTCGATTAAAATTCGCGCAAACAAAAATGACATTCAAAAGATACAATCGCGTTTGTTTAACTTTTTTTTTCTTTTTTCTTTTTAATTATTTCACCGAAGCTTGCATGTGGCATACCATCGACGGCACGGATGAGTGATCTTAATCGTCGTCGTCGTCGTCGTCATATTGGCCTCATATTCCACACAGCAATTGCTGCTCCTGTGGCTGCACTTGACTGCGATGCATTGCGTGTTAATTAATTTCTTTCGTATTTCCAAAAGAAAACGAGATGGATTTTCCTTAATAAAAATTTTTACACCGTGTAAGGGGTTTTCCTCCACAGTTGAGGGCGCAGCAAAAAAAAAAGTTTACACTCGGCGTGATTTTTTCATGCGAGCTGACAAGATACAAAAAAAACAGATACTCAAATCCGCTTCGTTGGAAAATCCTCCTCCTACCCAAAGGACATCGGTGGTTTCCACAAAAAAAATTAAATCTCAAACAAACGATGACAAACTGACCGAATGACTGATAAAACGGTTGAAATGCTCCACAGCGAACCGTAAACCGAAACACAGAAAACACAAAAAAAAAATATATGCTGGACCCTTGGGGGTGTCCTGTTCACCTCAGATGGCCAACTCTCAGCTGACAACCACAAAAAAAAAAAATTGAAAAAACTTCCCCAACTGAGAACAACACTGTAAACAAAACACTCTCACACCCGATTGTATAGAGAGTATCTTTTTTGGGCTAAAAAGTATCTATGCGGTGTACTGTATGTATCTATGGCTTACGCTATCATTCATTCAATTCAGCGGGTTTCTATGTACTTTTTTGGCGGGAAAATTTCGCCACACTGAATCCCAAAAGGCAAACAAAACAAAAATGTGCTTAGTACGAGTATCTATGTATCTATCCGAACGTATCTAACCGGGCTGTATGCTATTGTACTGGACCGAACCGTGTGAATTCGTCGAAGTTTAAAATTCGACTGAATCGACTGTGAGTGGAGATGGTGCAATGTTGTTGGCTGGCTGGTTGGATGGGGCTTGCTCCTGCTGCTCCGATGCAAAAGTTTCTGCCTCTTCATTCATTCATTCAAGTTTACAAGGTTGCTGCTGCTGCTACTGCTGCTGATGATGATGATGATGATGATGATGATGATGATGGTAATGTGGGTGGGAAACGACGGGAAGATGGGAGGATGGAGAAAAGCTTGGAAAAGTTCTCAACCATATGTGCACGATGGTGATTGGTATAATGGAAATGGAAACAGAAATTAAAGCTACACTGTTGTTCTGAGTTGTTTTTCTTCTCTTTACATCGCCGCCAATACAGTGGAGGTTGTTAGTTTTCGAATAGGTGGATGTAATAACAATAAAAGCACTGTTTTGCTGTGCAAATAACGTGAACTTTATTTCATCAGTTATATCTTATAGAGAACATTTCCATCAGAACGTGTACACTTAACGCCCATATACTCCAACAGGAACAGCGACTCCAACTCCAGCACCGATCGATGGATAGGCCAGTGATGAGTAACCGGACACAAGAAGATCAGGCCTAGCGGCAGCCATTGCCACGAAGAGAGCCAAAATCAGGACCAACTGCGAAAGGAAAAGGATTATTTCTATATCATGTTGGAATGTGTATAGATCTCACGTATTGCAACATGATTGTGATGACTTTGTTTTGATTACTTGAAAACGTTTGGATACAATCGATCACAAGTGACTGATAACTAACATTCAATCTGCGGCGACTATTTATATCAAAAGCATTCCATGGTTGGGGGAGTTAAATGGTTACACCACCAGTGTGTGTATCTATGACATTCGATGAATACTGTCCAATGAGGCGTGGATTCTGGTATCACATTTCAAGAAGGTACCTATGATACAATCGGTACGTGAATACCGACCAACCACCCGTCAATATCATTGGATTTAATCGAGCGTAGAATCGATTTTTAAAGATTTCGGTAGCTCCTCGGATAATTGACTAAAAAGTGAGCTTTCGGTTCTATTAAGAGCTAGACATTCACGTTAAAGACATATTCAGTTGGGTCTAGCTTCTGAGTAGTTGAAGGGCAAAAAGTGATTCAACTTATTACGTGATAACTCTCTCAATACTTAAAAGGTTGTTTATGGCTATTTTCGAATGAATTTTCTATCCTATCGGGAGTCAATTTCTTACAAAACATTTGCCTTCGATGACCACGAACTATAGAAGCAATAACTCGTTGAATATGATTCTATAAACCCATACTCCGACTGCATAGTTCTTGGTTGAAGTACTCACAGATTAGGCAATCTTCATCTGTAGGTTACTGATTATAAGACTCATTAGAGAAGAATTAACCATTTTTCAAACAAAAGTTCTGCCCGAACTATGGTAGGATACTAACAGCTTCTATGTATTGATAGTCTTTAAAAGCAGACCTGGAGCTCGATCTATGTTTCTAAATCTATTTCTGGAATTTTTCAGAAGAATGTCCGGAGACCGGAGACCGACTTTGGATTATGATCATAACGAGCGATCGGTTTGATCAAACTCAATGTTTAAAAACTTACATTGCAGTCATTATAATAAACGAAACATAAACGATCTCGGATCACAGTTTCTAATTAGGTCAGACTTTGGTTCTCGATCTAATAATTTCACGATCAATGTATGTCAAAATTCTTCTCTGATCGAATATGCCGGAGAGCTATCCTAGGAAAGAATATGTCAAAACCATGAAACTCTGCCAAATTAAGAAGAGACCCGTAGTGGACGAATGCTGAGATTTTGAAAAAAATATGCACTTTGTAGTTGATCTTGGCCAATATTTCGTTGCTATATGTTCTGTACATTCATGAGGGCAGTGATGAGAAAAGAAGAGACATACAAGTGAATATTCATTCAACGTTTGAAAACTTTACAGAATTATACGGAGCCATGTCTAGTAAAGGATACATGTGCAAAAGTACAAGGTCATGAGAGAGTGTCTAATGTGTAAACCCTCTCATGAGACACTAAGGAAGCTAGGTAGTGCTAAATGGTACACAGGAGTGAACCGTATCGACGCATTCTTATGGATTCTAAGGGAATCAATCATTTGGTGATCGAAATCAGGATGGAAAAATCGATAAAAAAAGGCAGACTTTCAAAAGAAGAACTATCACCTCGTCTCTGGCGCTGGTTGTAAACGTTACTACTTCAATCCTTCAAGACAAAAAGTATGACATTCCTACTGCTTCTGGCAAAAGCCTCCTTTTTTTTATTTATGGATTTGAAGTAGCTCCTTTTTTGCCCCGAGAAGGAGGAAAATCATTTCCATAAACACATTCTTCATAGTTGTCATCTGCGATAACTTGATCCTCCAAACAGAGGTTCAATATTCATTTTTGTGTTGAACTTGGAGCCTGTGATTCGGGGAGCATTATTGTCCTTTCGCTCGATGTAGCATAGCCGAGGATTTTTGGACTTCGTCCACATCTTGGTACAGCTCATAGAGTCTTACCAGCTCCCAGTCCTTATAACTTAATTAAAATCCCTGCATAGTAGCGAAACTAATCCGTTTTGTCCATAAGGTTGTAATTGTTTTCATATTGAAAATAAACCGCTTCGCAGGATAATTAGTATGTATCCCCAAAACTTACTCGCTAGGTCCTTCCATATTAGGCTTTCTGCAGATCTTATAATTTTAATGTTCCCGTCTAAGTATACCGTCTATGTACACCCTGGATATTTTATTCCCTAGCCAGGCATCGTACTGGTATCGTCCTCGAAGTGACACAGAAGGAACTAAAGAATTGGGAGGAACAATTATTGGAAAGAAGATTTGACTTGGGTGACCAATTTTTATGAGTCATTTCTGATTTTAAAACAAAATAGACTCCGTTTAATAGAACCCCTGCTAGAGTTGTCCTATAGCATAGCTAATGGGTTAAAACTTCCATCCCATTCCCTAGATGTACGTACGCCAAAAGTTTGGTCATCGTACTTCCTGTCACTGAAAGATCCGATTGATCTAGACGTTGGAAAATTTACAATAAAAGGTCAACTCGAAGTCCTAATTATTCGATGTTTGGTACGTACATACGTTTTAGTTGTTCTTGTCTCCGGCTGCTGGCTCACACTTTGCTTTTCAATTAATCCCACAAAAAAAGAGTCCCAAGAGGTTAATTCAAGATCTGGGTGGCCAGTCAATGTCGCCATTTTTGCCTGTTTAACGGCGTCAGAGAGAGTGAAATGGGCCTCGTCAAAATTTGCTTCAAAAAATCAGAATCAGTGTCAACCATTTGAGCGACGGTTTGGCCGTATTTCAAGCGACGTGAACGATCTGTCGGCCATATTCTTTGACTCAAACAAATTCGAATCAACCTTTAAAATGCGCCACAAGGTGGTTCCACTGACGCCAAAATGCTGAGCGCGGTGACGATGCGACACATGTTCATTGGAACGTCTTGAGCGAACGGTATGCCACTGTCCCATGCTCAACAATTCGACAACAAACGACGAATAGTGTTGTCAGAGGGTGCTTGTTGAGTTAACACAACTGAACGACTATTTTCAATGTATAGCGTCACTATACACAATTGTACTGAATTGACGTTTCAAAAACATGTCTACTCAAGTCAATCGGTTGACAAATGTCAAAGTTATTCAATGTTTACATGTCGACATAAAAGATGGCGCGATTGTTTTTGAAAAAGAAGCTAGCAGAAGCTTTATCATTGTTCAGGCATCTTTTTTTATTTCAAAATCTCCTTTTTTTGTTTCGAAATCTTCCAATCTTTCTTTCTTGGAACAGAGTTTGTTAAAACTTTTCTACGCCACTGTTCCTGTCATTGGCACCAATTTGTCGCTCATCCCAAAAGTGAAAATGTCCAAAGAAATTAAAAGCCGAGGTAAAACAAAACCAGTTACCATAGAAAAGCCGGTGTTTGGTAAAAAGAAAAAGAAAAAAAAGTTCAACTTCTGACAGACAAACACTGACGACAGTGCAGTCAGATACTTCTCCTATTTCTTCTTCTTGAGTCGTTTTTCTTAGTTTTTTTTTCAGTTAAAGTGCACTGACGATGCAAGTTTGTGTCACCACTCTGGTTGCCTAAGCTCTCTAGCTCTTTGCACACTTGTTTGATGTCAACTCACCTGTCGTGTTTTACCTGTTGTTGTTGTTGTTGTTGAACTCACTTGGTAGCATAATACCAAACCCGTGTGCAGCGCCTTCTTTGGCCTGACTTTCTAGGAGTTCATCACGATGATTGTGGTTGCAAGGCATACTGCCTTGTACTCCGTCTCTGTAGTTTAACTAAAGTAAAGTGTTGCCTATCAGGATGTGGTGTGGTAGGCACACCTGGAGGAGGGTAGGTGAACTTAAATATTGTCAACATCGCTGCCAGTCTACAGGGTGGATGTACAGAGTGGGTCGCATGTCAAAGTGCATTTTCGTTTCGTGATCGCTTAAACGCAATGAGGGTGCTTTGTATCTTTCAGCAGCAGTAGAGCATGGAATAGGGCCAAAAGGTGGACAACCTTGTGGCTGAGAAATAAATTTCCGTCACCTCGGGCAAAAGGGGATATAAATTTGCATGTTCCCCTTTATCGGTGTTAAATAAATTTTATTTCATTATTTTGTTTTACCTTTCTTTTCGTTTTGTTGTTTACTTGACATATCGAGGTTGTGATAGTAAATGGGTCCACGAAGAGGTTAGCTTTTGGAGCACATTAACAGGAGGACTGTGCCAAATTCAGAGACAAGGATAGGTTCCAAAAAAAGATAGGACATGAAGTATGGACTGGCTAATCGGTTGCCGGAGGGATTTGGCTCATTAGGTATGAAAGACGTACAAATTTGTTTCCGATGGCAATGAGGGTAATTTACTGCTTGTTGGCTGGTGCATCGAGTGGCCGAAATGCTCCCAGTAGCCAGTAGCATGAAAATGTATTTAAAGCCTCATCTGTATCTCCAAATTTAAATGGCATCCAACTGGCCTAAATGATATGGATATGACTTCATGTCCTCATTATAAATCCGTCAACGTTTTTTCCATTACCATATTCGGAATGAATACATGTCATTATTTCAACAATACGTACGAAGATATGTATTATATGCATTTGTTCAAGACTAGTAGGATGCGCGTCCTTGGTAACTTGCCGTTCTGGGACAGTTGTACCTTTAAAAAATTGCAATGTACTCAATGTGGCCATCAATATGATATATTGCTCCTGCATGCCCTGGGATTTGGGAGTTCCATACCATGGAACTGTTCCATTTAGTAATATTTTAATCGAAATTGTAGGTACACCACTGGCAGCGTCGTTCGATGGTGGAACTCGCTGTGGGATTTGATGTGGAATGTGTTTTTTGACATCGCCGTCCAGCTGCAATTTATGGTATCTGATTAAATTATGACTTGGTGTGTCTTTTTTGTATCCTGCACCAGTGCAGTCTGGTATTTGTACAGAGTGCCAGTGAGGAGTATCAGAAGAAGCAAAACATTTGATGGTTAGAGTCCCTGCTTGGAATGTGACAATATAGGGACGAAAAGGTGGTCGATTTGGGATCCCTTAGTAGATTATTTGCCTTTCATCGAAGCATGTTGCACTTTTCTGGCCCAAAGGTGAACTGCCAAACATGAGCCAGTCAGGATTTTAAGTGCTCACACAGTGCAGCCGAAGAGAACTTGTAAGTAACTTTGGGGACTTATTTCTCTACAGTTGCCATATTGATCGATACTTTGGCTTGGTGGATGGCCCTTACCAAAACAACACTCCTTACGTAAATATTTCGTCGGTCAGACCATTAGTGTCAGCAGCATCCAGCAGTTTGCCAGATTAAATGGTTCATTTTGGCTGACAGCAAGATTTGCTATAACAACTTCGGATCTACCGTCCTAATTTTTGCTGCAGGATTTCTCTATCTCTGTGATCACTTCATAAGTTCCTTCCAAGAGTTTCCAACAGCGATCGGTCTTCTGTCCTTGATATTGATGGTGTTTTGAGCCATTAAAGTTCGCTTTTCAAAGCATTTGGACATCCATCATAGCATTGCATCGATCGTGATGTGATGTAGGGTGACCAGCTAACAACTATAGGAAAAGAAATTTAAATAAAACAACAACGGTGTGAGATATTAGATTGATTGTGGCTTTATTTTGAAGCTACTTTCATGCCATTATGTGGGGAATAGCACATCATTCAAATGGTCGCCTCGGCTTCGCTGGCAGTACTTCAAGGCGTCAGACCAATTTTTGATGACTCGGTCTAATATGTGTGGCGTTATTCCGGCAATAGCGTTTCGATTGTTGGCCTCGAGCTTCTCCAAAGTGGTTGGCTTGTTAGGACTTGACGTAGTCCCAAAGAAAATAATCGTGTGACCGCATAATCGTGGCTGCCAATTGTCAATGGTTGTCGAGAGTTGATCTAGTCGCGAAATTTCTCTTTCACAACTTCGAGTGTTGCGTCACTTGAATGGCATGTAGCACCGTCTTGCTGGAGCCACAGCTCGGATATGTCCAGCTCTGACCACCATTGTTGATCTGCCACCATTGACGGTAACAGTGTCTCTTTCCTCGAAAGAAATAAGATGCCGAGATGGGATACTTCTGCTTGTTGACATACTCTCTGAGCCAAAAATGGGCCTCGCCCGAGATAATCATTTTTTGGGCAAAATCCGGATCTCTGGCCAACATTTTGGTTAACTCACGGCGTTGTCCGGCTTTAATTTTCCAAATATAACCGGGTTGACTCACTGGTGATGCTCAATTCAGCTGATCGGCGCCGAATCGACGGCGGTTATATTTTCTCTATTTTGCACCAATCTCTGTCTGGTTAGTGGCATAAGGTCCAAAAGAGTGTACTCACGCTCAAACTTTTCCACTGTGTTGCGAATTGCCTGCACACTGAAACCATGTTGACGACTGACTTCACGACGAAATTCACGTTCCAACTGAGTCAGAATTTCGATCATACATGCATATTCGACCAAAATATTTTGACAGCTGGATGCCATCGGTAACTTTGACAGCTGCTAACGATTGGAAAAAATATCGTTGCTATCTGGTCACCCTATATAAGGTGTTATAGCCAGATACTTTCCTGCATCCAGGTATTTTGCATCAGTCAGGAGTGCGATCCTTAATTCTTGCATTCTGTCTCATTTCGGACTCAAAAGCAAATTGATTTCTAGTTTGAAATTATATTTTTTACAGTATGTGCGTTTCAATTTCGACAACTGATTGCACCATTGAAACCATTGGACAGAGAAATCAAGTACAGTGTCATGCTGTTTATTTTGCATTTAAAGTTATGGCAACCAACAGTCCATAACTTGTCAAAGTCTTTAACCTACATGAGTAAGAAAACATGCCCACTAGTCTCACTTCGTAAGGATATTGGAAAGTTCAGAGCTGCCTCCGAACCCAGTTCACATTCAAGTCATTTTGTTCGCATAAGCCCACCTATTCTGTCACAATCACCAAACCAAGGACTCCCCACATATACTGCACACAAGACTCTGTTAAGTCCTTCGTAATAGTCTTATCATGGAACTTTTCACACAAACTCCTCATGCGGAGATTGCAATTAAGAAGATTCTGCTCTTCCACAACTATAAGGACCACAAGGACCATACTCGACCACAATCTCATCAAAGTCATATCCAAAAACAACAACAGCAACAACATGTAATGTCCAATTCCATTTTCTCAAATACAGGTGCTGGCCATGCACTTTATCGATTTCGACATAAACCCTTGGACTGTCCGAACTGCTGTTCCTGCTACTTTCTCTAAAATGATGATGATGATGATGAGTTACAGCTTTTATCTGTGCCTATCGTTCCGTGCGGTTGTGCACAGCACACTCTGCTTTTATTTAGTTTGGGAAATAGTCCTTAAACGAATGTACAAGGATACGAGATATTTTATGTAATGTACTCCAAGATGAATGTTCTGCCAGGATACGCTATCAGCAGCAAACAAATATTGCAATCCATGAGAGGTCCTTGCGCTGCCAAATAAATGATTACCCAAAGTGGCAAAAGGAACGATGTAATGAGAGAAAAGGAAGGGAAAGCAACTTAACCATGTAAATAGCATTAAATGTTTGGCTAATAGGATATTCTTTTTATTTGGAAGGGTGGCCTGGAAGAGTGGAATTGTGGAATTTAGTACAACTTCTTGACTGACCTGCATTCATGCCCTATCTCTGCCATGTCGTCTTTCTTCTGGAGGATAATATCTCCTGTGGCGTTTTGGCCGACTTAATTAGGGTAACTAGATTTCGTAAAAAATAAAGGAAATCAAATGGAAATGAAAATGAAAATGAAAACCAGGTCAACATGGCAAATAATGGAAAGGAAAATGCTATCCCCCTCCTCACATACCGGCTTTCTATACATTGTGTATCAGTGTATGGAAATGATGCACGTTCAGGATGTGCAATAATGGTTATCGGACAGTTTTGAATGCTGCTGTCTAAATATTTTAATTAGGGATGCCAGAGCTTTATATTTGCTAATTGTTTTTGTGAGGGATTTCACGAAACTGAACAAAATACAATCCGTGCCTAATTCTGAACCTAAGGACATTTATGACGTCAAATCGTCCTCGGACTGGTAATGAGCTAATGCGATACATATTTGTGGAATTCATGTCTACTCTCTTTAAACTATGAACTCGGTCAAGAGTGAGCTTTTGTTCCAAGCAATGGACAGATGGATTGGATTTTTTTTGATTCACTTTGACACTAACTAGCCCTTGTGGAGACGGTTTATTGTCAGAGATTCTACAAAGTGTAATGGGTATCAGGTTAGTTGCAACGATTCCTGTATTTAACGATTTCCTGAATACCTGGACACAGCAAAGTGTAACTAGACAACATGCATAGTAAGCTGCATATAAGCCTATAAGTCTTTCGACATTTGTCGACAATGGAAAGACTCGTTGAGAAACGAAATAGGGATCAGTTTGATCTGTCCAGAGAAGACAAGTCTACAGAAGATGCTCTCCACCAACTCGTCTAAAAGATGGAAGGAGTACTCTTTTTTTATATGACATCAAGGATAATACTGACTACCTACAGCGGGAGAGAAATAACAACCAGTAGGAGACGTATCGAAGCTTCAACCAACTAATGGATTAGGGCCATATAAAGGAAAGTCGAGTTATTAGTTTCTCCTACGAAGGAGTATTTCTGTCTGTTTGTCTCTGCCTCTTGTGTCATCGAAGATTTTCTAACAGATCTGGAGACAATAGGCTGCTATGCTAAAGATTTGGCGATCTTTATCCTTTGTAATACAGTACCGTCATTTGAAGTGTCATGTTACAGTGTGTAAAAATAAAGGAGTTTCTGTCAATCCTCTGCCTGATAGTTCTAGTTACATTTACAAAAACAGAGACCATTTAGTTCTAACTAATCTGAATAGCACCCATTTTACTGGGCTTTCAGAAAAAGCAGAGATAATACTTCAGCGATGAGGATTTTACAGTATCATCACTCTCCACATCAACAGCAGCAGATCCGAGGAAAAGCAATACGATAGCTTAGGAAATAATCGGGATTATCGTCGTAGTTTTGAAGCCATCTGTTAAGGTTCGACAACAGCTCAGTAAGGCTCAGAATCCTGCCCATGACAGTCCTGAAAGCAAGAACAAGTAGTAGCCGAAATCGGGTGTCATTCCATACATCAGTACGATAAATGTTGCGCAAGGTCATCAGAACTCCCGTCTAAGACGATAAACTGGTTTGATTGTATAGTCAATGATGAATCAAGCAAAGCATCTAAAAATCTAAACCATAGCCTGAGGTACTCGGGAAACCTCCGTGCACCCGAAACAGAATATAGTGGAGAAAGCTAGGAAAGGTCTTTCATACTTGTATAGATCCAAGGAACCTTTTTCGGTGATGAGCCCCATGTTTTGGCAAAACTTCGCTGCTGGCAAACTGGGAGTGCCTGGGATGTTTTCGACTTGACAAGCTTTACCAAAAGGAATTTAGGATGACTTCCTAGTATTTCTTCATTAGAGATCTGGATAGTGACTCATTTTAGCACTGTCCTCCGTCTCGTGGGGAGAGTTTTCAAAAGATTGATTGAAAGCCCATGCCTAGTGTACCATTCATCGATCTTGTCCAAAGCTACATAGCTACATGTCTGCACGTTAGCAGAATAAGAAAGTGTAAATGCCTGAGTTGAGACGTTTGAATAATTGCGGCTATCCAGCAGAGTATCAACTACCATGCACCACACTGATGGAGATAGAATTTCACCTCGCAGGGGGTCTCTATTTACTGTTGTCACAGCATGGCGGATACAGTGTGTATCTGTCTATCATTGATCTCTCATCGTCGTAAAGTTTCAAATATGTTTGAGAATTTTTTTCAAAATATTTAACAGCGTCTTGTCTTTTTTTGCATAAGTTTTAGATTCGCAGTATCTGTCCTGGTCTCCTTCAGAAAGGAAAACTTTACTTGACCAAGTACGAGTTCATACCTAATATATCTTTTTCTATAGCCACGCCCACTTTTTAAGGAAAGTTTTCATGAAAAACATAGATTTTGATGATATTTTGAGGTTTGTCATTGCATCTCAATCCAAAATTACAATAAATCGTTGCGATCCGCAACGGATTTACTTAAATAATTTCCTTAAGTTGAGCTCAAGAACAGCACTGCCCCTTTCACATTACTCAGTAATGGCAAAATTGCAATGTACCAACCAACCATCTAACCTGCCGGAGGAGGAGATTCATTGTACTCCTTACTGTCGAAATGTTGAAAAAAAATGTTTGTGTTCAGAACGAGTTCCAATGGTGGCTTTCTACAGCCATCCACAGTTCAAAGTAAACTGGCCTTTTGTGGCAATGTATCTGAATACTCGATTTTGTTCGACATTAGGGCTTTTACTTATCGTGAAGATGTTTAGTATGTCTATTCCTAGATCTGTTGAGTTCTGATCATTATTTAGATGAACTGCCAACAAGTCTTTGCCTTTAAGAAGTCCTCTGTCCCGCTGGTTTTAGGAAGTCACAGGTACTGATGAATCGATAAGTTCTAGTTCCGTGAAAGCAACTAAAAAGCAAGCCTAGTTAATGGATTCCAAAAACATTGGTCATGAAAGCACATAGGGCTGTAAGCTGTCTACATAAATGCAAATAGTTTTTCCTAAAGGTGTTAGAGCACTTGGCATTTGCCTTATGGCGAGGAAATTGCAAGCTTCATAGAAAGGATGCTGGAGTTAAGATGAATCCATTTTAAAGCATTTTGTCAAGATTGATATCGGACTTTAGATTCTTCATACAGCTTAGTCATCATACAGGCTTCTGTATTATTAGAGACGCAGCGCTGTCCTAATGTGGAATGGAATTAGGAACGAGTTACACCTGAATTAATGGTTCTTCTGGTCTGGTTTTAATGTTTCCTCCAAATATTAAGACTGCACTGCTACAGCCAAGGAAATTGTCATTAAACAATTGAATTTAACTGTCAGGGATCAGAAGGACGTCACTATTCATTCAAAGCTTATATAAATCCGATTAAGTTGTTCTTCTTAAGTGGTCTAGGATACATCTCATTTCTTTGCCAGCTTCTTAGCCTTCTCAGTTCCATTCTGCTCCCATTTGTGCACTTAAACGATTTTTCTCCCAGAATTACACTCGTCGTTAGCATAAAATCCACAGCAGTTACCCGAAACAGACCTGTGCTGGACGGAAATGCAAAAGAAGAGAACTAATAAATACATACAAACATATCTCCACCAAAAGGATATTCTCACAACACACATAGATAAAGCGAAGGAAAATAACGAAAAAAACTAGAACAGGACACACAACTGTCCGGTTGTCCTTAGCGTCGTCGTAGTTTCGCAAGAATCATCCAAAAAAAGAAACGAAAAGGGAAACGACTTTACTTTTTGTCCATCGGAGATGTTTTATAGCTAAGGAATAACTTTTCGTCGTAGTTCTTTTCATCTTCCTGTCTGCTCAGAAATGTTCATCTGACAATTGAGAGCTTTTTTGGTCGTGGCCTCCACATCTACAGAGTGTGTACTGGATGCTGCCCCCCATAAGCATGATTTTATATCCTTTTCATGTCTCGAGGGTGCAATTCCTGCACTCACAAGGCATTCCTGATCTCTATCTCCACGTGGATAAGTGGGACGTTGTGCGGAGCCGTGGGGACATGGGAGTATGGGACTCGTTCGCAATGCCCACCAAGCATGTGACACTGTTAAAGAGGAATTACTAATTTAGTCCGTTTTCTGGAATTTGAATACTTGACTTCCATTTGGATGGGAAGCGACAGACTGTTAAAGAACAGACACACACGAGGCGTAGAAAAGAAATCCAATTGGATTCGGAATGCACATGACTGCAGGTGGACACACAGAGATGAGTTACAAGACCCCTGGAGAGCACACGTTTAACCAATGCCGAGGGTCCTTATGCACATTCAGTGGACTGGCGAAGCCTACACCTTTCGGTCAATTGAATAATACAGGAGACTTTTGCAGTCGAGAGAAAACAAAGCAAAAGAGTGTGAAATTCTGTCTCGAGGAAGTCTTTTTAAATGTGAAGGGAATGCCTGGATGCTTGTCCCTGTTATTTTAGGTTGAGCTGGACTTTGGGGAACATTTAAGACTAGTTTTTCTGTGCTTGGATTTACCTTAGTCAGTGGTTTGTACTAGTTTAGTCAGTCTTAAGTTTCAGAAGCAAAGTAGGTAGGAACAACTAGAGCTAATGTGAGCGTCTGTTAGTGCAAAGAACAATACTCTTTGACCTCAAAAAAACTCTACATTAGCCAATCTTTGAAATGCACATAGTCAAATGATTAATTTCAATAAAAGATATATATTTCGTGGTACAAGTCTCTACGAGACTGAAAGCCTGACACCTATTGTTGAATGTAATGTTCGAAGTGTAATTTAAAAAGCTTTTTCATGACATTATACTCTCTCGTGTTTGCCAGACGTTCGTGGCAAGAGTTGGATGGCATGGCAACATCTATCTCAAAATAGTTCTACGCACGAACAACTGATCCACAACGTCTCATTCGTCCCTGGGGCAGAACTGCTGTATCTGATGTTTCTAAATTGTTCTCACGTTAATATTTGACGTCTGCTTTGCGATCGGAAATATAGACATATTTGCAGAAACTTTAGGAAGGGTGTACATCTGATGTGTCATCCAAGGTTTGCTTAGTATGTGCAAGACTGTTTGCTCCGAAACTCATTTCGTTGCCTCTACTGTAGTTACAGGTAAATCAAAATTCCTTTATAAAAAACGGCTGCTTTTATTTAAAAAAAAAAAAACTTTGCATGAGAGTTGTGCTTCATTAAATTTCCTCGTTGGACATACATTTCCAGCATACAGCTTGCATCCTCAGCCCACACAGCATGACACGACACGAATTCGTTCAATGGCTACTGAAATTTTCATGGGAAAATTCGCTAATGCATCCAGACGACAGCACAGACGAAGGACGAAGGACGATAAAATGTCGGCTTTCATTTCGCAAAGTATTAACGAAATACGGTTCTCGGATAATTTTCGAACATGACAGGGGAATTCCATTTCGATATTTTTACATTTGGTTTTGGATATATGAACACATCAGCTCAGATGCCTTCCTTGGCTCATTTCCATGGTGGATCTGTCGACTGGAATGTGCAAAGATGAAATTTGGAATTTGTGTTGCATGGACAGAGCTACCTCTTCTATACACGGATTTTGCATTGGACTAAGTTTATTCTGTGTCAAAGCCAACAGATGGTGGACAAAGCATGGACAGAATTTGTTTCCGTTCTTTCTCGGATGAAGTTCCATTGTTACTGTTTGTCATTGTAGACTTCCCCTCTCATGTCAGGAACGTTGCCCACGTCGCTTGGCCGAAGTTAGTTTCGCAGTTTCGGGAAAAAGTTTTTCCGTTTTTGGTTGGTTAGCTCTCAGGCAATAAAATGGTGTCGTTTTGTGGGATATTAAACCTTTTAGGGCGAAACCCCTTAATTGGCTTTTCCGTGGACCGAGGTGGAAAAATTGTTTTCAACGAGTTACGCTGCATTTTTCTGTTCTTCTCAACAACCCACAAGTGAGGGTCTTTGCTATAGAAAGGGTCTCTACCAACGACGTTGCTAGTGTCTTATCTCTGCCGATACTTGGAAAGAGCTTGGAAGGCAGACACTTTTCGAAAAAAGGAACCAAGTTTGTATTTCCTTAGAAACTTTTCCACCAAATGAAGGAACATTTTCAATGAAGGCTGCAATGTTTTTAGAAGATGAGTCTCGTTACATTTTTTTGTTTCTGCTCAACTCTTGTTCGTAGAAGAGAGCTTCACTTATAAGAGTTTTCTTAGGGGCTTTTCAGTAAGCACATAACAATTTTGTACTTAAATAAAACATAGAGTAATTAAGATATCGGGCTGAAAAATAATTACAATGTGTAGTACTCATGCGAAATTTAAGTATGAAATTCGATCGAGTTCAAATGACCACCGTGACCACGTTGGTAGCGATCCATTCTTTGGAGTTCATTTTCCACCACCCTTCCACACAAATCAACCGGAAAGTTGGGAATTTCTGGCTCGATATTGCCGATATTGCCTGATCGAAAAAGTTTCAGCGCTTCAAATGATCACTAGGATTCAGTTCTTGAGTTAACTTGATTTTGTAGGCCAAGATTTTTACTCAGAATTTGTCACAATGTAAACTAAAAGATTCCCAATGCCTGTGAGCGGTATAGAATCGACTGATTTGGCTCATTTTGAACTGAAACACTCACGGCTGAAATATTTTTGGTATTTCGACCTATGCGTTACCTCACTGGCACAGGAACATTCAATAGTGAATACATATGTGGACTCGAATATATCCACTATAGCACGCACAGTCTGTCTGGTGCGACGATTTTTGCCGCCGAAAATTGCATCCACCGACTCAGAATTTAGGTATTCTTTTGAAGGATTTGCAGACTTTACTCGTTCATGAACTTAAACATGATGCAAATGTAAATCTTGACTGACGTTCTGACATTGACAAATCATAAAAAAAGTTTAGGCGCATGTTTGAATTAAAATTCGAAATTGCCATGTCCCTGTTGAAAAACCCTTTCCTGATAAACATGGAGTCCCGCAAGGATGCATGTTTTAACCATACCTCTTCACAATGCTGCTGTTATTGTTATTGTTATTTGATTCAAAATCGACTTGTGACTAGCTCTAGATTGAAGACTAATCTCTGGTCACACTGATGTAATGCAAAACCTATGTTACTTACGGAGTGCAAATGTTATTGAGTCAGTACATTGTGAAGGCTGTTCTGGCTCAGAAGTTTTTTTTTTAAAAAACCGTGCAATATGTAAGATTCATAGGTTCTACGACGGGGAATCTTGGCTTTCACTTCGTGTATCGTAATAGTTCCACATGTAGCAACGACTACAACACTTATTAAACAGAAGATCAGCCAGAAAAAAACTGTCTTAATTTCATCTCAAACTGACTACTCAAAGTCTTGTTATTATCTTCAGCATAGAATCAATAAATTGGATATGTTTCAATGTTAAAAGAAGATGCAATCTAAAAACTGAACGAGTTCATCTATCTGGCGAATGGCGAACATGTGCTATAAAATTGAGTTATCGTTCCTATCTGGATCAGATTGAGCCAAACAGAGCTAATAGGACAGGCTTGTCAATAAATCAATGTTTTTCCTATTAAAGATATTAAACTAACAAGATGAGTTATTATATTCAGTGGAAACGGATACTGGTCAGTCAGTGACCAAAATACCAATTTTTCCTTATTAGACCGCGACAACGCTGACCACACCATACCCTGAGGCTAATTATTATCTCGATACCACTTTGTCGACTTTCATTTATCAACAACATAAGCTACATGTCACTTCGCAAAGTTAGATTTTCCCATCGCAGATACATTTTTGAGTGAAAATCCAATTTTTTACCATCCGTCCCGTTCGTCAATCATTATACTGACTTACATTCGTGAGCAAACACCGCTAGATTACATCGCAGCAAATACACTCGAGCTACTCTCGATATGGTAATAGATACAACTCCGAGCATCAACCACACATCAGAGATGAAGATACATAATCCATAAAAAGAAAATCGATACAACGCGCAATGTTTACATCCGAAAGTGGTGTGCCAGAGAAAGTTAGTGTAGTCACTCAACTGAACAGACGCACACGCTACACTT
This sequence comes from Xylota segnis, assembly GCA_963583995.1. Lineage (NCBI taxonomy): Eukaryota > Metazoa > Arthropoda > Insecta > Diptera > Syrphidae > Xylota > Xylota segnis. The sequence goes on from OY757237.1 coordinate 41,991,293, forward strand.
GCAATCCCAACTACAAGTTGTAGCTCACAACCACTGTCTATGCGATACCTGGACTAATTGAAGTTTTCCTTTGCGTGTGGAGCTACGATGGTTGATATCAAAACAAATAAAATCGTAAAAAATAAGAAAAAAAATAAAATTTTCTAAATCTCTCGAATGCTGCTAATTGGTGTGTGGCAAGTGCAAGTAAATGCACTTGAAATCTCACTCGTATGCGCCGCATCGATGGGCAATCAAATGTCCAGACACACAGATACCGAACGGCGAACAAAAGTATATGTGATGCAAAGTTTAATTGATTCGGACCACATCCGTGAAGTATGTAGATAGTATATGGTGATCATCATCACCATCGTTACCATCACCGTTAACGTCGTGCTTCAAGGAGACACTGTCAGAGTTGGGGCTAAACTAGTGGGGAGGAAAAAAAATCGTAGCCTCACTTTCACATCACCACGCCGACAGTGCACGGCTTTCCAATTTGTGTCTAATGGCGAGATGATGTAGTACGTACGGTGGTTCGGAAAGATTCCAGAAGAGTGAACTTAGAACGAGAATCTTTTTTTTTCTTTGCTGCACATTTTTGGCCAGGCAGCTTTGTGCACGAGTTGTCTCATTAGTGAGGAATAATTTAAGGATGTTTTCGTCGGCATCCTTGGCGGTAGCTCCTCTCTTCGTTTCGTACGGTGGACCAAGTGCCAAAAATAACAATTTAGCGCTGCTTGGCAAAGTACTTCGTTTAAAATAGGTTAATAAATTATATGAAAAGGTTTGTCACACAAATTTAGACCGAAGCTGAGGAGGGGACTGGGTCGGACTGACAAATGGAAATTTATATTCAAAGTTGTCTGTTGACAGGAGAATTTGTCCTATATTAGGCTGACATCATTCGCATCTAAGACAAGGAAAGTAACCTTAAGAAGGATTCATAAATCCTACAGGGTTACATAGTGACGCCTTGTGCCAGTTAATAAGAAAACTCCATGTGAACCTATGAATAAGAAGTCGGTGCAGGGACATTACTCCACGGGAGTTTATTTCAAGTTTGAAATACACCAAACTCGCTTAGAAAATCGCTAGGAACAACATTTGTAAATTGCTGGAATGAAAAATTTAAAAATGGGGAAATTTCTCACCAGTTAGTGGTATTTTTCTCTATTTTTAGTGAAAAACTACTTCATATTTGAAAAGTGAGTACATTCCCACGTGGAAAAATTTCCCGTGGAGTAATTTCCCTGCAGCAGCGAGGTCATGTATGTTTCTCAATGTTGACACTAACTGTTCCTAATAATAGGGAGGTAGACCGTCATTTAGGCTAATTTCCATGAGCTGTTTATTTTTAGTTTTGAAATAAGGCGAGTATAAACTTTGAGAGCTGTATTCAGGTGAAATTGGCACTTGTACAACCAATAAACAGTCATCACTAATTCAAGAGTCTAAAACGTATGCAACGCGTCTTACTAGCCTTGAGTCGAACTACTGCGGAATTCAGGACCTCTCTGGTTCGCTAGCTTTAAAGGTAGATGCTTACATGCTGCTTTAAGGGTGCAGCCTGGTGAATGAGTGTGTTTATGTCATTGTCAGTTGTCAATTGTAAAAGTATCATTGTCTTCGGGGGTTTATTTAGTGTTCTGTTGTGAAATAGTATGGACTGGCAGTTCGAGTTTTGGGTAACTTCCTAGTTTTCTGGAGTTGGAAAATCATCTGTTTGAAGCCTGCCGTTTGTACAGAATGGAAATATCGTTCGCTGTACTTTGCATTAAGTGTATCACATTGTTGGCACAAAATCAAACTTTGGGACTATTTTGGAACTTTTTAGTCGTTGGGCAACGAATAAATTTTATAGATTTAGCGCCTTTAAACTTTGAAAATGTTGACAAATCCAAGGTAATCTACGCAGACATTGTCGTAGAATTAAGTACAGATGATCAATAGTGGAAGTCGCTTATAACAATGTCGAAGCAACCGAGGAAAGAAGATCTTTATAACTTGAGGTCGTTATATCCAACAACGTTTTATGTTTGCTGTAGAATCTTGTCTCAGTGAAAGTATAAACTGATCTAAAACAATCTGCAAGCAAAGCTACGCTTCTAGCCATTAAAGCCTGTAGAATTACATCAAAACTAGTATGGGACTGACTTCAAGCCAACATAAGCAGAACATATTTCGTGTCAATGTGTCACTGTGTAATCAGAACACGTCATCGTCACTTAGATAGATTCTACCTTGAAGCAGAAGACATATCTGCTAGCTCACACATAGATCTACCTACTTGGATTCATCACTAACTCGGGTGTCATGAGAGAGCTCTAAGTTTCGAGGAAATCACAATGGGCCCGTCTGTGGCCGCAGTGATATGGTAACATGCTCCACCTCACTCTAGTAATCTAAGCTAATAGACCACTTCTTGGAGGTATCATTAAATTTGGCATTTATGTCCAAAGCCAAGACCATCTGAAGGCCTTGAAATCTCATACATATGTGCATGTGTAGAACAAAATACCATCGAAGCTAATCATAATCTTATGAAGCTTCCTATGTTATATAAGTTAAAGTGTTCATGAAGGGAAACCTCGCAAGCAACTTAGTTTAATGAACCAAGACCTGAAATTGATCCCTCAAGCCAGACATCTTTTGTGTACTCAAGTCGTCTGAGTTACAGACCAAAGAATTGCCCCAGAAATTAATCTCTAAAACCCTTCAGGGGACTTTAAACTTTTATCTAATTTACTCCACAACATTCGGTTAATGTACATAAAAATTACCATACCTCCTTGGAACCCAGAAATTCAAAACTCTTCTTCAGGAACTGCACTGCTTGTTTTAAGGATTTTCATTGCCAAGAATGAAAATAAAAAGCCCAACTGCCCATACTGCCACTGTTCTGTCCACTCCTAAAAACTGTTGACCATAACAAGGACGAAGAGAAGCAAAATAAAATAGAACACCACCAACCCTACAGGAAAATACTTGAGAAGGATACAAAATAGCAAACGTATTTTAGTTCCTGTAACCCAACGACCTTCCTGGTGCATTCCATATTAGGAGCTTACAGTACCGGGCAGGGTAAGGTTAGATGGTGAAAGTAGAAGCGAGCTCTTAAATGTCCTTGGTTCACATTTTCTTTTTTCCCCCATTTTGTCGTGATGATGACGGTTATTCACCTCTCCTGGGAGATTTTCCAACCCAACCGTGAACCGAGTGCAATTTATCTTAATTAAAATTATCCTCGAACGCGTTTGCAATTAGAGTGGGCGGGCGTGTTGCTATCAAAATAGTGAGCAATCTTTTGTTATGTTTGAAACTACTCCAGTATTTATTTGAGGTTAAAATTAATGCGCCAGTTACGTGGGTTGAAACGGGCCAATTTTGAAACGCAGGACGGGGTAAAACTAAAAACCTAAAACTTTGCTGTCATCTGTTTTAAAAATTAATTTAATGCAAACAGGTAAGGGATGGGGGGGAGAATTTAAATTAAAAAAGTTTAGGAACCACGTTGACCAGTGGACATTAGTTATAGAGTTTTGGCGGCCGTCTAACTAGGGGATAATAGCAGACGAAGTTTTGGTATCTATCGACGCTTTTAAGTGCAAAATTGTCCTTTTTTCAGATCGCATTTCGAATACATTACGTTTTCTCTTTATGCTCGTAGACCGGACATGGAAACCGAAACGAAGCTGCAATCTTAAATCCTTCGTTTCGGAACGAGTTCCAGTTTTTGTTTTTTTTTTTTTGGGGAAAATGAAACTTTCCTCGTTGCAAACGAAAACTATACACATGGACGGTCTTATCCTTTTGTAGTTCTGTTTATTCTCCAAGCAATTATTATTCCCATACAACCAGAAAAAAAAGAGCAAAATTTTCTAACTTCACAAAGAACGATACGACTTTTGGTCTTTCAGTTCCGTGCTGGGAAAAATTATGACTTACGTACGTATACGGACCCATAACAGCCGCAGTTAGTAGTGGCACTTCAGAATAGTACGCTTCACTGGGAAAGGCATTCACAGACACCCTATTAAGCTGTCCAGTGTTCTCCGTCCCAGGCAGGGGACTAGAGTCAACCAAATAAAAAAAAAACCAAAAGTTATGGAAAATATAGGAAAAATCAACAAATCCTACACCAAAACACAGGATATGCAAAAAAAAAGACGAAACTATCGTTCACTATTTCGAACAGCTCCTTGCCACCCCAGAGCAACGGGGTGATGAAAGACGATTTTTGTTTGTTTGTGGTGGGAAAATTTATGAAAAAAACATGGACGAACGCCACCCCTGGTGCTGGCTTCTCGACTGTCTTTATTGATGCTGGTAAATAGTATAGTGGCCTCGCCTTTACGAGTCTTCGGGTTCTTCGCAGAGGAAAAGTTCGCTGAAGGATGAAAAGTTTTGCTGAGAAATTGCACCGACTGGACGAACATAAAAAACAAAAAAAAAAACATATTTTAAATTTCCATTGCGATAGTTTGACCAGAAGAACAAAGTGGCGGTGATGTTGGTGGTGGCGGTTGTGGTATTGGTTGGCCCATTGCTTTGTTTCTGCAGCTTCTTTGTCGAGGGGATTAGTCCTGGTTTTGCCAGGTCAGATATTTATTTTTTAATTAATTTGATTAAATCACGTTAAAGGTGAACAATGGGAGGAGTCCTTTGAACTTAAGTGGTGATTGCTGGGCGGGACAGACCATTTTGGATTAAGTTTTTATTGGTATAGTTCGAAGCGTTCTGTGGATGGTTTCAGTGCAACTTTGAGCAAAAAGAATAACTAGAACTAAGGAACTTTGATCCTGTGCAAGGATTTGCTTACAAAAGAATATAAATGAAGAAACTTCTTGAAGACTCCAATGAAAAATTAATGAATTCAACACGAATAGGGAGAACCTTCAGACCTTCAAAGACCAGGGGACTTCTTAGAAGAGCCGCCGCTCTATTAGTTTGGATAACTTTAAAAAAAATAGTGTTTTAGGCTTTGGAAAGTGCCAGAAACTTAACGAATACAGTGAAATCTCTCATTCCTAAACAGACTTTTCAGATTGCATACATATAACGTTACCTTAGATGGACAGGGCGGACGACAATATTGGCACCGTCGCTGTCCGCCTAAGGAGGATTTCACTGTATACTCTTCTAAAAGAATTGTATCGAAGAATGAAAATTGGGAGGTGGACGAACTAGAAGGGTTGTGGCCTGGAGCAGTCATCCATACATTTTGTATAAACATATTCCGGGATAGCCTTCGATCAGAAGGATGGATTTGTGAAATGAAAATTCACCTCTTTTGAAGCAAGCCGTTCTGCGATATGTCGCATTGACAAAACATGACGAAAGATGAATAGTTCTTGAAAGCTATTTCGAATTATAAGGACGATTTTCTTCGGTAGCTGCCACTGCACCGCGTTTCGAATGAGTCAAAATTTATACTACTCTACGGTCCTATTTAAACGGTATATACTATTCAAATGCTCTTGTTCTCGAGATTACAGTGTCGCGTATGTTTCTCCAACATTTTAAACGCATCCGGACAAGAAAACAAACAACTTTTTCTCCGTAGTAAAAAAATGCTGATATCTAAGTAAGGTTTCTGTCTGCTGTCAAAAAACTAGTCAACAGATCGCGCTCAAACTCAGCATCTAGATGGATGATAGCTGTACCAACAGAGAAAAAACAACAGAAAATCACCATAATGGTCTCATCGCGGTCCCTAGAAAACCATAACACTAACAAACCTAAACCATCTATTCCATGCATTTGCTATCCCTGCAAAACTTCATCTAAAGTGTCAAAGAAATACTTTCTCAAGTGCTTACATTCACAGAGTATAGCATGATATCCTCCGAGACGTGAAAGCCACTGCAGTATCTGCATGTAGCGGTGTTTGATAATTCTACTCTCGCGGCGTTCTCCCTCAGAAGGCAATAGTCAGAGGGAATCCCTACCGCTATTCTTAACCGCAGACTGCTTACTTTTATAATTTTCCTATATTTCCTTCGATCCAACATAGGACACAATGCATTAAACACCTCATGTCATCTAAAGTGCGACCCAGGCAGCTCTGTAGCTACTTCCAAAAAATGCCTTCTTTTTGATTCTCACTTTTTGAAAAGCTATTCAGTTTCGAAGCAGCATAAGGAGTATTTTTCTTCTACTGGTTCTCATGTACTTAAGTGGCATACCACCTTCCGGTTATAACATGTGACCACAATGTACCGCATCTGACTTAATTTTAAGCCAAAAACCCACATCCTATTCAAAGGATAATTCAAAGCAATGTCAACGTGTTAATAATTTACAAATTCAAAATAACTCACATTATTGTGGCGGTATCCCTTTAAATCTTCAATTTGCCAAAACCACATCGTGTTCCACACAAAAAAAAAAAAAGAAATCCATTTCACCTTCCGGTTTCCAATGGTTATTCCATCCCCATCTAGCTAAAGCCGATCCCCCCCTGAAGAGTTTTATTCTTTCGTGGATATCCGTTTCGACTTGACGATTACCGCTTCTTAAAACGACAGAATTTTTGGGAAGAAAATCCCTCGAATTGTGTTCAACGTAGGAAAACAATATTTCTTCCTCTTCCTAATGCGTGGCAGGTTTTGTTTTCCCTCCCAGCGTTCGTCCTCCAGTTGAAGGATCTCAGCCCGTAGCTGTAGAGTTGTAATGAAAGTGTGGCAAGGTTTCCCTTTAAACAATTCACCGAATTCGACCGAATTTTTTCACAGGAAAACGAAAACCATAAACGGTGAGGAAACGGATGTGGGTATGTGTGGTTAAAACGTTTGTTACGCGGAAGGAAACGAATTATGTTCGAAGTTGGAGGGATTTCCTTGTTTTTTTGATCGGCTTACACGATTTTTTTCCTGTGGTTGTCTTTGGGTGTCAAAGTGTTAAGATTTAAGATAAAAGGGTTATCTCGAAGTGGATACATTAGTCAATGATATTGTTTGGAATGGATGATAAGTATTCCTTCATTCCATGGCCCATGGGGGAATGTAGACGATTATGTGTATAGGTAATGTTTCATTCTGTCCTTGGGAGAGGAATGCTTGCCGTCAAAGTGTTCAATTTGTATTCCAATGAATAAATTTGGGAATTTGTCCGTCTCGGGAATGTCACGTGTTTTTGGAGATGTAAAAATAAATCAGGTTTGTGGTTGATCCGATTTTTGTTTTTTTTGGAACGAGTGCTTGAAATAAATTGATTCTGATACATGTCAGACACGAGAGTGAGGTATGTGTACATCGATGTCACACTTAGACTTGTGGCTGCAAGAATGTCACGTCTTTGTGCGAAACCTTGACTTTATTCGTGATTTTCGAATGGAAAGTCTCTGTTTCATTTCATCGATGTGTACATGTCAATTCTGGTGATAATCTTACTTCGACCTCGACATTTCAATCTAGTTTGGCAGTACTATGATTAAGAGCTGTGTTCGGATGTTTGACAATGTTTGACGGATGTTCTGTGAATCTTTGTCAAAATCGGCTCAGCAATTTACCTTAGTACTTTAGTACCCACTAGTTTCTACTAGAAAAGTAGAGGAGCTATTAAGCATAAGTCCTAAAGCTTTTAAAGAGTTATATGATGCTAGACAGAAGATTCCAGGAAGACCTATGTATTATAAGCTACCGATCAAGTGAATGTTGGTAAGCGTTTTGGTTAGGAGCACTTATAAGACGATGGTACTGCTATGAAGGTTGGTTTGTAGGTTTTTAGACCTTAAGGGAGGGTTCCAATAGATATTAGGATTATATTGAAGACTGCTTATAATAAATTATACCGCGTTGCCGCGACAGCTGCCTGGTAGTGGTCTTCAATTACAGATTCTTAAGTATATAGGTTTCTGGTCAACTGCATGATGGTAAGGATTGTATTCAGTGCTGTATCTAAGATATACGACGGTGTAGCTGGGAATATTTGCCCATTTCTACCTAGAGATTGCAGTCATTGCCTAAAATTGTTCCACTGACGTTGGTAGGTGGCCTTGGGGCTTAAGTACTTAGTACTTAAAGCTTTTTTACGATTTCCCATGGAGACTTGAGATCGAGAGTCTCCATTCTGCATGTTGTTAGACTGTGATATTTGGAATATTTTGAACTGCGTTCATCTGTCGAGAACGACTTTAAGCGGTGGAATTGTCTGTACTATGAGAGTCTTTTCATTTCGATGCTGTTGAAAGATTCGAAGTCTGAAATTGTATCCTGTGGCTCAAAAAATTGAATGCTCTCAGCTAAAAAGTTTTTTGGGATGTTTGCTGCTGTTTCAATCGGTTGCAGTTTGGAGTCTTCTAACCAGGAACTCTAAAGGTTGGCTTCAAATGTTTCGTCCTACATACGACGACTTTTAAAGTAGGTTCAGACAAGGCTGGATTCTTGAATTCGTCAGTTTTGACCGGAAAGTGTAGGGTGCGGAAATCTTTTGGAATCCAATTCCAACACTTTGATTACGTTAATCCTCTCTCAGAATTGTGAAACGACAGCAGGCGTCGTCGTTAAGTTAAGATCTATTGATTTTTTAGTTAGACTGTGCATGATCACAAGCAAGTATTAGAAAAAAACCTCTCGAATGTCCCTAAGGAAAAAGACATTAAATGGACAGGCTCTGACACATAGGGCTCACAAAGTCTAAACTTATCACAAAATTTTTCACACATCAGGGCCTGGACAGATAAATGCACAAAAAGAGCACACGCCTTTTGCGAATAGGAACACACCTTACTTACTCCTCCAGACTAAGGATTAGTAACTGTCACCACTAACATCTTCAATGAGCTGAGTATGGAAAGATATACAAGGACATTAAGGTCATCTTGTCTAAGTCCTTATTGACTTTAAAAATCTCGGTGTGACCGTTACCAATATTTTTGGAACAGTGTGTGTATTTCCATCGTTAGACCGATGAGTCTCCATGATGTCTGTTTAGTCGTCTCTATAAGTGCTGTCATTGCCGGCCTTGAAATCCATACGATTTGGACTTTTTGAGTTTTCTCCAGAATCGTGTAAGCAAATGTTAGACATGAGCTGGTTTATGCTCTGTGCTAATTCCTCTTGTCTATAATTTGTTTAAAGCCTGGTAAGTAGGTTGAACCCATCTTGAAACAGACGCATGGCATGTAAAGGATATTTTAAAATCATTTATCATTTGATATGCCATTATTCTATCACTGTAGTGTGAATAGTCTTTGTCTTGTCTTCAAACATGGAAGTGAATTTATATTTTAAGACTGCCTGCCGCCCTTTTTGTACATTTTGCTCTATTTTGAAGCTATTTCTTCCTATATTTCCAGCTGGGCCGTTTCCACAGTGATGACACGGGAGAACATAATCCCCAGACTAGACCAACCAGAGGACGAAGACTCAACACATGGATATGATACCATTGCATCGCTAATCCCTTTCTGGGATATGGCCAACCACAAAGACGGCACAATTACCTCCTTCTTCAACATGGAACTCAGTCAGCTGGAGAGTTCAGCGTTAACAGATTTCCAAAAAGGGGAGCAAATCTTCATCTACTACGGCGATCGTTCAAATGCAGATTTGCTAGTCCACAATGGGTAAGTTCGATCCTTTGACGGACATACCAATACCAAGCTCATGCCGCCTCTCTCTCTCTTTTTTTATAGTTTCGTATATCCGAACAACAAAAAGGACAGCGTCAGCATTAAACTGGGTCTTAGCAACTCTGACGAGCTGCTGGCCGAACGTACCAAACTCCTAGAATTGCTAGAGATACCAAAGAACGCCGAACTGAAAGTGTTTCAAGCGCCACTATTCATCTCACCTCAACTGCTTGCATTTGTACGCATTTTCAACATGAATCGAGAGCAGCTGGAACACTGGATAGAAAACCGTGCAGCTGACCTCTTCCACATCGACTGTGCGCTGGAAACTAGCCTTGAGTCGAAAACATGGTTATTCCTCCAGACACGACTAAGTCTATTGCTGAGAGTGTTCCCCACCACCCTGGAGGAGGACGAAGTCGCATTGCAAAATCACGAAAAGGGTCAGGCAAAGGTGGGCTACCTAAAAGCACTGATCCTGCAATATCGAATTCTCGAGAAGAGAATCCTCACAAACGCTTTAGACTATGCCAAACAGAGAACAAAAGTCTAGGACCTGCACGCCGGACACAGCCAAGGACCTTGTAGAATTGAGATCAAATATATATTTTTGTAACTTTTTTTTTTTTTGTGAGCGTTTTTGTAGTCATATCATAGGAAGTTGGAGTTACATCGAATTTTTGCTTCTTTTTTTGCGTTTTATTGCATTTGGTGAAGTTCATTGAAGTCAGTAAAGTGTGTGCTTAACTTTAGGTTCAAAATAATTTATACACCTCCTTCGATCAAAATAATTATTGTTGTGGTGTGCGTTTCATTATTTTTTTGTAATTTTGTGGTTTGTTATTTATTTTCCGAAAAAAAAAATGGAAAGGAACTAATACACTGATCATTGGATTCTATTTTGTGTTGCTTATATTTATTTTTTAATAAATATGTACCAAGAAGAAAGTTTTTTTTTCGAAATATTGTGAAAATTCTGTGTTTTGATCGTCATGGGACACCTGGTCATGGACAAATCGTCATAGCTGACATGGAGAAGTTATGGTGGGAGGGTTCACCATGGTAATCCATTGGGGGCTGATACGAGTGTGGAAAATGTGTAACGAAAAATTGCAATTGTCGATGTAATTGGTGGTCGTTGCGGCGCCCTTAGTACCTGCATGTGAGCCTGAATACCGTCCGGCGTATGTGTCGAGAGATGACCGTAGCACCCATGTACTGCTAAGATATACATATGTGTCCGCTGGACATAACTCCACCTTAATCATACATGCAATAGTGTTTTAATACCATGACGACATGTCCTATGAGGTTTTGTCGTATGATGAGTTATACCCTACCCGACCCGACCTGGAGAGAGAGGACAGTTTGGATTTACCTGCAGTTGTCAAAAAATATATGGAAGCCTGGTGTTTCACAAGAAAATTGGCATTTGTGAGACTTTTGAGAGTTAAATTTGTTGTTATAGATGGGCCACGAATGCTACATAAAGGGTGACCAGATAGCAATGGTACGCTTTGTTTCAGCAGCTGTCAAAGTTACCAGTGACATCCAGCTGTCAAAATTTTCAGTAAGGTTTACCATTCTATCATGCATCGTTTAACGCTTGCCAAACTGGCGGAAATTATAAAAAAAAAATTATTGTCGAATTTCCGACTAAGTTGGAACATGAATTTTGTCGTGAGGTCTGTCGTCATCATGGCTTCACGGTGTTCTGCGATTCGTTGCACCGTGGAAAAGTTTGAGCGTGAATACACTTTTTTGGCCAAAAATTCATCTTCTCGGACGAGGCTCATTTTTAGCTCACCGACTCATCGGACCTTATTTCTTTGAAATGACGAAGGAGACATGGTTACCGTCAATGGCCTCAGGTATAGAGCGATGCTAAGAGACTTTCTGTGCCCAGAACTCGACAACATCGATATTTCCGAACTGTGGTTCCAACAAGACGGCGGTACATGCTAAAGAACGACGCAACGATTAAAGTTGTGAAGCGGAAATGTGGTGTCTGGGTCATCTCACGGCGAGTGTGAGATGGCCGCCGCGATCATGCTACTTGATACCACTCGACTATTTTCTTTGGGACTACGTCAAGTCCTTAGTCTATGCTACGTTGGCTTCACTTTAGACGAACTCGATACCAAAATTCGAGTCTCTATTTCTGTAATAACGCGGCACATATTGGACCGAATCATCAGAAATTGTACCGAATGCTTGAAGAACAGCCAGCGAAGCCGAGGCGGTCATTTGAATAAAATACTATGCCACACATAATGGCATGAATGTAGCTTCAAAATAAAACCAGAATCAATTTTATATCTCGCATCGTTGTTGTTTTATTTAAATTTTGTTTTCTATCGTTGTTATCTGGTCAACCTAAAGTAAACTATCAAATTGAAAGTTATGCCCTCTATAAAGGATTCATGGACAAACTGGGTACGTTGTTGCCCAAATCAAACCGTGTGTAGCGTCGCCAGTTAATTGATTTGATAGTTGTCGAGTTGGTTGATGGCTAATCTGAAGATTATGAATTTGGAACCAGCCTAGTTGCTATTGTTAAGGCGACGATCGTACGTGATTAGGACATAGGCTTGTTCGATGAAGAAGCTGGACCGGAGTCCTCTAAGGTGCTAGTCGATAGTCACTTTTTTGATATTTAAAGATACATATGTTGGTCTCTATAAAACGATAGGACTGTCAGACAAAAACGATAGCAGAAATGTGACGATCACGATCTGATGGTCACTTTAGAGCCGACTGTATTCGTCAACAATAAACTGTCACCTTAGAGGACTTCACTGCTGTACTCCATCGGATATGGCTAAGTTACTTGGCCACTGGTTGCTACTGCGCAATTGGGATTAAACTATGCTTATGAAAATCGTATACAAAATAAAACAAACTAATGTTAAATGTTATTTTAAATATTTACTACTAAAAGTATTAACAAAGTATTCATAAAAAATATTGAAAATATTTGTACATTTGTTGAATAGTATGTATATACACTCATATGCATGGCTCACACCGATTCAGGTTCAAACAAATCCCTGAAACCATTAATTTTCACGGTCTTTGGTATCTCTAGGTTGTAGGACTTCTGTCTTTTTCTGTGCAAGTGATATCCTTTTAGTTGTTTGGAAAGATGACTCTGAAAGACATGAGGCAGACTTTAGGATGGGAGCTTAGTAGAATACGTAAGAGACTTACCAATTGTGTTCCATCGATTGAAGAAATATTTCCAAGGATGCATTCATGTGTTGTAAATGTGTAGTAGTTCATAGTCTGTCGAATGTTTCCTCTATTTATCACTCACATGGGGAACAATTCAACTGAAAGTAAACCAAAACCAAAACTATAAGAATATGAACATGGACTCCTTTTAGGAGAATGTCTCAATTGGCTCTCGAAACTAAGACTTTTTTAGGGGTTTTTGTGTGACTTTTCTGTACATATAATGGAGTTATTCGTTTAAATGATTCTTGATGGAGAAAGAGACAAAACAACATATATTTCGGAGTAGAGTACCATCGATTAATTATCATCGAACATAAGATCATTTGAAGGTCCTGCACGAAAACGCTTATAGGACCCTCTTCGCTGAACCCAATTTTGTCCATGGTTTTGACATATAAATCGGGGGATATCGACGCGATGTTGCGTTTAATGTTGGTCCTATAGTGTCTGGCAAATGACACGAACGATAAGAACAATTTTGGAACGAAGCCTTTGAGCCAGAAATAACTGAATATCTGAAAAGTCAATTCCTGAGACAAATGTGGATAGTTAGCAGACATTGTTAACCCGTTTATATTTTTAAGATTAAATAGCAAGTATAGAGGAGTTGAATACTACTGTCTTGTGTGTGGCATTAGAATTTAGAACGACCAGCTGGGATAAGATCACAGACAGAGGTTGATTGTTCCGGGTTCGACTGCCTTAAATGTTAATATACCTCCGACTTCTGATGGTTAACAACCACGATAGAGCTTGTAGTTTGTCTATGCTACTGTTTTGTAAAGAAAATGATCAGCGGGCAATTAGGACATGTAATGGTATTGTCCAGTCACTTATCTAAAGAAAAGCTCTGACTCAATAGGGGTTGTGTGAAGCTTGTCCTTGGTCCCATGGACCTGTCGCGTCAAAAATTTGTATTTTTGTATCTAAAAAGGTCCCACGGCAATCATTTTGATTATTACCTCCTGCTTCTCCAATATAGAAATGGTCAGCATGATTTTTGACCTAAGCGTCTATAAAGAATCTAGCTTTGGCAGGATATTTCAGATTGAGATGCTTCGTCTTCTTCGAATTCTTGAACTACTGGAAGGCATACTGATGGGTTAAAATGGATTCTGACAATAATGCTGCGATACAAGGACCTTTCTCGAAAACACATGGAAAAAGTTCCACTGTTTTACTGAACCTTTAGGACGTATATCAAGGCCCAGCATATTCAGGCTACTGTCCATGTACACATTTATGGACAATCAAGCGGGTCTCAAATCACTAGGCTTCCATTTGATTTTGTTCAAATTTGCTTCATGTTTCTTTAACAATCTGTGAGTCTTAGATTGAGTATTTGGTCATGTAGGGGGTAAAACTGCTGATACACTCGCTAGGAAAAGCTGTCTTAGAATTTGCTTGAAAATGTACTTTAAACAGATAGGAAACCACAAGGACTCAGACAGGTTAAAAGTGGCCAATTGACGTACCTATATACAATGAGAAGCTCTGAGGACACTTCTAAGCACTTTTGAGTATTTGTCTGAGCTGGTTCACTAATGTTTCCAGACTTAAATCCTTCGAATCATTCCCTGAGTCATGACTATGGAGGCTATAGCACATATAGCGACAGGAAGGTTAGTAGACGGAAGTCACAATCATTGGACAGAAGCATCCAGAGTTCAAAAGTAGTTTATCGTATGTCCTGAATGTAGGTCCAGATGCAGTGGGATTCCACTCGCTCTAGTCTTACTGGAACCAGACCAAATGACAGGTATTGCAATAAATGATCGATTATATCTAGAAAACCAATAAATCGCGTCTGCTTACCTCAAACTCAGTCTTCGCCTTATATCCAAAATTAATGCCGCATCGCATTGAACAGATAATCCTCTACCACTGGTGAGCTTAGATCCATTGTCTCCAGTTTTGGACAAGTTGCAGATAGAGACATCACTGATGGAAAGCCACTCCTATTGTGACGATGTTGACTTTGATGGCTATTACTTCTGCCAACTCTAGATGGGACCTTTTCCTTTTGTAAGTTTGTGGCAGTTGTCAAGGTATCCTCGGTGGTACATGATGCTGTCACAGATGTGCTACCAAGAATAGCATTACAAATCTCTATTTTGTCCAACTTACGACGTCGCCTTCCATGTATCCATCGACAAACGACGAATACCACCATAAATATCAACAGGGATGTTAAAACAATAACCACACTCGCTACAATCGCTGATCGTATACCAGGTGACATTTCTGTTTTATGAATAAGATTCATCGGACTACTCTTGAACCCATGCCCTGATAACTCCAAATCGACTAAGTCATGTGCCCTGGCAACTTCGTGTTCGATTTGAAGTACTGGGTCTTCGCCAACTGGGTCATTTGAATCCTGCGGTTCTTGTAGAAATCGTCCTTCATTCTCGGCTGAAGAAAGACTGGTGGCTAAAGCTAAACTCGTCCAATATGACATGCTTCTGTTTGAATCTGTCAGAATAGAGTTCAAGCAAAAACTTGGTCAATATATGTACATATGTACTTACCAGGAACTGAGCCTTTACCGCTGTCCTCTTTGTCAGTTGGTTCGATATCGATGATGGAGGTAAAATAACTTGAGCCCTGTGAGTCGGTCTTAATCTCATCGGGACGAACGCTTTTCAAATTCAGCAGGTTAAAGTGTGGAAAGTTCTCGAAGGCAGTAACAATATCCATGTCATCGTTGACGACGACTTTTTTATCCGGGAAAACTCCTGAGCGGTTTTGAACAAATGTTTCCAAGTGAAGTTGGCTTGATCCACGTTTTCTGTGTTCAACAAGTTCCCCTAGAGTCATATTTCGTTTCTCTAGAAAATTAATGAGCCGATTGCCTGAACGCCGATCTTCGATTATGTCGAGCAGATCGCTTCGATCATCCACAGGATCAATCTCGGCAAGATCAGTGTCCGTGAACACCGCCTGGAGATTATTGTTGCGATATATATGATCAGTCGTAGATTGATCCTGAATTTTTGTTTTAATAGAATCCGTGATCATTGACGGATCAGTTTTATCGGTGATCGATGATTCGGTGGTTGCTGTGGAACTTGTAAGAAACCGCGATATTGTATTGAAGTTTGAGGAAGAGGAATCCTGCGGGACTCCATCAATGTAGGCTGGTATCGATGGTCTTAAGATTGGCATGAAATTTGAACTTGGAGCTTGTATGAGGCTTGGTTGGAAGTTTTGACGTTTATCGTTAGGCGAACCTTTGATAAATGGGGGTCTGACAGTAGACAATGTACTGATTGTGGGACTCATTTGTATTCTGAAGGGAAATTTCGGATTTTCCCTTTCTGTCCGCTCTGGATCTTCGCCTGAACTTTGTACCATTACAGTCGAAGCTATTGTTGAAAATGAACTCGTCGGTGAAATCTTTCTAACTGATCTTGTAAGATATATCTTGGAATGACCCTCCGGCTTTTGATGAGACTCAGCAGTGGCTGGGACTATAGAGAAACTTTTTTGTTGATGATGATATGTATTGTCTGGGTATCCTGTAGTTGCTTGTGCTTCAAATTCTTGACGCCTTGTATCCATTAACTCGAAAAGTGTTCGTTCGTCCTTTGAAACTACTAAAGGATCTTGACTCCGTAGGGATTCTCGATTAATTTCAAAGGATGTCTTCAGAATTGGATCACGGAATCTTTCATAATCTTTAGGCGCCATTATTGCTTGTAGCACTTTATCGGATGGTTTTGCTGAGTAGGTGTATCTTGTGGGAAAGGCCTCTGAGATTTTGTCTGACACTCTTCTCGTTATTTGTTGGCGATTTATCAATAACCGTTTGGAGCGGTTTAGGTCCTTAATCTGCTCAGGGTAAGTTATTGGTAGGGGATTTCGATTTTTTTCCTGATATCCAAGAGATGATCGAGGTCGAAGTATCTGTAAAGAAAAATAGTTTAGTAGACTACTCCTTGTGGAGGAAAGGGAGGTTATGAAAGACAAAAAAGAGGTTAGGCATAGTTCTGTCAACAACTTGAACCCGAAATAAGTCCTAATTAACCAGAATATAGACAAAGACATAGTTATACTCATGATTGCTAAAAGTATAGTGAGGGTTGACCTCCAATGATGTACTTTTACCAGGACTCACTCCTTCTATAGTTGCTGAGTTCAAAAGGCACTTTCCTCTCGTATTTGCTAATGCAGCGACAACAGGGATATGGAGCTTGGTGGTACCAGAATTATGAGTCCACATCGCCACGTGAACACCTAAATCATGAATGGTCTGCGATAAGACACCTGACTTCATTGCGCTTTAGATTAAGTTGCAGCACTTTACTTGGTTCTCCAGCAGTAAGGTCAATGCTTGTACTTTAATTCATTTCGGCAAACCCAAGGGGAAAAACCTGGAAACATTTAAAGCATTTCTTAGAGAACGCGCCCCTGCTATTTGTGTTGGATTTATATATCTATCTACTGGAAGGTAGAACACACTTCAGGAAGAATATGGTAGAGATTGTAAGGAAGAGGTCCTTGTAAACAAAGTACCACCGAAGATGATATGCATCGTTTGCCGTTATGGTAATGGAAACAGCTTCTTGTTTATTTCGTTTTATGGAGTACATGTGCTTCGCGGAATGCCAACCAATAAAACTATCGAGATGCTTGTGGGCGCGTATACCAAAGTCACAAATTCTTTTTGAAAGATATTGTACGGATGTTTTTGTACAGTACACAGTAACCATTCTGAATGTACATTCTGACTTTTTTGTTGAAGCCAAATTTAGAGCTCGAGTATCTAACGAGAAGAAGCTACGAACCACTAAAAGAAAAGGAGTTCAAAGTTGTAAGCCTTACCACAACTGCACTAGTTCGGGTCTACAGAGAGCGCCTGAGTGAGAGACCCCACTGTGCGTTCGCTATTCACAAACACCAACAATCTGTGGAACCAGTATTCACGGCCCTTAAAGTTGCGAGCGTCTGACAAACATCCGAGAGTATACCTCTCATAAAAAGCTTTTCAAATAACAAATTGCCCTTCGGACGCAGTATTAAACAGTAGGTCCCTTCCTAGCCTACCATTGAGTTCTAAGAGCTGAAAGTCGAATTCGGGATCCCGGTAAAACTGATCCAGTTGTGCCGCGTGACGCTGGAAAACACGCTGTGCAATGTGCAATTTGGGAACAGCTCCTCTGGCCTATTTGAAACATGCACCGGATTTCGGCAAAGAAACTTCTTTAATCTAGTGCTCGAGCATGGAGCATGGTTAACATGGAAGGGACTATCTTCAACAAATCTGTTCAGTTGCTGTGATACGCAGACGACACCGACATCATCGGTCGATCCCAGCGGGCCCGTATAGAAGCTTTTACGATAATTGAAGAACAGGCGAAACGAGTTGGCCTTAAAATGAATGAGGCAAAGCCAAGTACCAACAAACAAAGAAGCATCAGTCCAACGCCTAGGACAAAGCGTCACTATTGGCAGTAGTAAGTAACTTCGAGGAAATATTCTATTTCGGAGGAAATATCAACTCTATGAGCGTCACCCTAGTGGAGATTCGGTAACGAGTTACCCTTGGAAATCTACTCCTACTTCTGTTTGGAAAAACTGGGTTCAAAACTCCTAACTCGAAAGAAGAAATGTATACTCTACAAAGTATTGATCCTGCCAGTTCTGCTATATGAAGCCGAGTACTGGATGGTAAGCAGGAAAGCAAACCAGATTTTGTGCACTTTCAAGAGAAAAATTCGAATTTTCGGTCCCGGATGCGAAGAGGACGAATGGAGGAGAAGATATAGCCGCGGACTCTATGAGATGTACCAAGATGTGGAAGTGGTCCAAAAAGCCAAAGCACGTCTACTACACTCGCACGGCCACATCGAGTGAATGAACAATAATCCTCCAGTAAAAAGGATCATCACATCACATCAGGATCTAGACAACAAGGAAGACTGAACCTCCGTTTTAGAATCAAGCAATCGTGAACGTCAGAGCGTTTGGTCTGAACAACTGATAGCAGCCTGCCCGGGATCGAAGAGAGTGGAAAGATGCCGTGACTTGGACAGAAACCCTTCACGGGTTGGTAGGCTGTTAAGTAAGTAAGTATGTGCCTGGGTAAACAGAAGCAGACAAAAAGAATTTCAAGGGAAAAACTTGAGCATATTTAAGGAAACAATTAAGGTTTTTTGTTGGTTTTCTGATATCCATATTAATTTGGGCGATAAAATGCAGATATTTGTACTAAAAACTCAATTCTAACTCATTTAATTAAAACAAATAAATTGAAACAATCCTGACAAATTATAAACTGTTTTGACGTGCACACAACTATTGATTTTAATTAGAGGTTTAATGGAATCCGATTGGGTGCCCCCCGAAAACAGATGTTAATTAATTTGAAATGCTTAAATTAATTCTGATATATTGTTGCTTATACAAATTATTTACGCAGTGGGTGGTTGTTTCCATGATTTATTTTCATCCCATCCTACCACCCCTAATTCAAAAACTACAGTAGAGAAGGGTATTTTTTTTTTGTTTTTAATTTTTTATTGCAAAACTCTGGCTCGTATGCTACCATGGAATAATTCCATTTGTCATCAAACGACCCACACTTTGGCACAATTAATTGCTGTCGAAATGTATTTTTATGATTGTTTTATTGCAAATTACGTTAATTTATTCAACAAATATTTGTATAACCAACTGCCAGTTGCATCCGGCAGTGAATCGGTACAATAAATTGGGGAGACTCTCAATATAAATTACGTTGTTGTGCTTCCGCATCACAATACACATCTCAATGAGTGTAATAATATTTACCGCCGTGCCTAATTTACTATTGTAGTTCATTTGGAATTCAAAATCAATTTCTCGAACAGGGACTATGCTGTAAATTGTTTCTATAGAGATACACATATACTATCCACTGTTTTGCAGAGTTTCGGGGAAATCTCCTAACAAATTACCCTCGCAGAACGTTCCGAGAAAAACAATTTTGACAGACACCATTTGTCTTCTTCAAATTAACAGGGGATTAGAGAATAAATAAACTTGGGAATAGAAAAACAAAATAAGGTCAAAGCATACATATATTATCCTGGACTCTGATGCAGTTTAGATATGACGGTATCCATAGATATATGTATAGCCTGGCAGTCATGTTAACACTCTAAAGTGGTAATTAAGGTGATCCTACATTTCGGTAGTTCATGTTGAATTAAACCCCTCTTTCCTGTATCCAGGGGTTCAAAAGTTATTACACTGTGACGGGGAAATAATTAGCCACATTGTTTCCGCCGCCCTTATTTCGCTCAAATTGTAATTTACGTTCCCCTAATGAACCAAATAAATCAACTTGTACATATAGATAGGTGCATGCATTTGTGGTTGACCATGTCACAAGTCCCGCCCATTCTCATTGCAATGCCAAAACCAAAACAACTCCTTGTCAGATCAAATTATAAGCTTACCACTGCCACTATTACACAGCATTCTGTAGACTGCATGAATAAAGATAACATCGAATGCAATTTATGTCCCGAGGACTTTTGGCAAGAAACTACAAGGACTCGAGAAATAAAGAAACCAAAACGAATATCCTTCCAAGAGAATCAGTTGCACCACCAGGAAAATGATTGTCCTTTCCTATTCTCCTTCCATTTGGACTCTATTATCCTTGCTGTGGCAGTATCTTCTGATAAAATGTAAATGTAATGGAATTCGCGATGCAATGAATAAAGGACTGCTATGCATATCCTCATTCTTCTCATTCTTTTCATATTTTTTTCTCCGTTTGTTGCTCCTTCGAAGAGGGAAAAAAAAGTTAAATTTATTCTTAATAGCATAGAAGTGTACAGCATGGACGTAAATACTATGACCGAACCCTTAGCAGAAAGGGTGAGAGACAATGGGTGCACTGGGGAAAGTTGTTAACTGCAATAAATACCCAGATTGTAACAGAGATTTTTGTCGCCCTGGCTTAGTCCCTACGAATCCTATTTCTTTCTTGTTGCTATAGCAACATTTTATTAATATCGTTGGTCGTTCAAAAAGCACAAATCAGATGCTTTGGGGCCGTTGTAGACTTCTATATATAGCGAGGGCTTGGTGCATACGACATGTAAGCCTTGGGACATTTATGAGATTATGCATTTCTGAATAGAAAATTCTTTTGTTTCTGCATTTATTCAGTTAAAAGTTGTAAATGTTGCAAACAGAAATCGGGTGTAAATTACTAGTAAATGTGTTTGGAAGGGGATTACGTTCCACGTATCCAAATGCATGGAGCATAAATTATTACACAAATTCCAGAACCATTAACCTAACAAAGATACTAATTTAAGTTTGCTAAAGCGTTCTATATTTGATTAAGTTTGCATTAGGGAATTGCATAAATCACAGACATGTAAACGGATACATGACATTCGTTTATTATTAGGTTGACTGCTTGTTAAGGTTCGCGGTAAGTCGTGGTGGTATTTTGGTGCCCGGTGGTAAATGGATTTGTCGGTGGTTAACCATCAAACACGTTAATTATTTATATTTATTGGCCAGACTTGGTGAACCATAGACCAACATATTTTGCAGTAAAGCTGTTTCACATCAATGTGACATATACGTGGCATATGTGGCTCTGTCTCCCATTTGGTGATTCCATTATTATGGCTTGAGGAAGTGACTAGAATGTCTGTAACTCAGTTTTCTTCTATCTAAAATTGGGCAGGACGTGAGGTGTGTCTCGATAAAAAATGGAGAAAAGTCTGTATGCAATGGAAATGAATTTTCGCCACATATCTCCTCTCGTATAGATTTTTGGGTCAAATGGACGAAACTGAGAAAAATATTAGAAGCAGAAGAATGCAAATAGAATGATTTAGACTTTGGAAAACTCAGTTTTCTTCTATCTGGCGTTTCGTAGGAAGTGGGGTGTATGTCGACCAAATATGGAGTTGTGTGGAAAACTCTGTATGCAATGAAAATGCATTTTCGCCACAAATCTCCTCTCGCTTAGTTTTTTGGGCCAAATGGGCGAAATGGGGTAGAAGATTAGACGCAAAATCTATCTATCTATCTCCCCATTCTCTCAAAATTATGGCTATTTTTAATGAAACAGAAAAAGTAAAGAAAAATCAGATTTAAATCTCTTTTCCTCTTCGATGTATGATTAATTATTCTTCTGACTCGCATTATATCATAATATCGCTTTAAGTGTCAGACAATTTATTATAGGAAGGATAAATTCAACCAAGTCATGGTCACATTATCGCAGAAAGTCCGTATACGAGTATTATAAATTTCAAATTAAGGACTTGCATTGGTTTTGTAGGACATTATGGACGCACGTGCGAGCCAAGAAAAAGGAAAAACACTCGCGCTAAGTAGAGCGATAAATTGCTTTACAAAATGTGCAAGTGATGAAATGGTACCACGGTTGCCATTGCGAGTGGAGTTAACTATACATAAATAGGGAATAGACGCAGTATTTGTAATCACTTTAAAAAAATTGTATTATGTTGTATCTAAACCACTTTTAGATGACTACATGTCAACAGCAGAACTACTGATATCCGGGAAAATGTGATGTAGAACTGAGGGCGATGAAGATGATGGATTGGCCAAAAATGATTGATTTCAAACATTTTTTAAAGTAATGCCATCATAATCACAACTATTTTTCTTTTTCCCAAACACTTGTGAGGATATTTTTAAAATGTCAAGGCTTAGAGCGCAAGAAAAAGAGTGAATAGATAGCTATTTCCTTGGGAGCTGACAGGAAAGTAAGTGAATACGTGGAGGTAGTTCGAGAAATCAGAATTTAAACGAAATTTAAGATACACGAGCCAGAATTTATTTCTTTTGTTGGGGAACAAGCTTAAAGGTTGCAACACAATAGAAGAATGGTTTCGTGCAACAACTTCTGAAAGAGAGCGAATACAAGAGATTTGTATTGTGTGAACATAATAGCTTTTTGCTTCGCTTCGTCAAGTTTTCGTTCATTTTTGCTCACAATTTACTACGCAAATGTGACAGTTAAACAACTGTGAATTGCCTTTTTAACCTGGAAATAATTATCCTTTGATTTATAAAACAACACAACAGTTTAAACGACTGGCAATACAATTTGACAGTTGCTTCCAATCACATAGTCCATGTTCACACAGGATTGACACAGGCCATACATACGGGCATGTGGATTGTGACAAACATTGTGTGGAATGCGAATAAACTTTGACAGTTTGCAAAATGTATCCGTCTATTTGCGGAAGTATAAGCGAATCGTCAATATTTTCACTAAAATTAATTGAAATTCAACTTTTTTACATCAATCGATAGATAAATTAAGTTCTGTTCTTTTGGAATAGTAAAATTGCCAATGGTCGCAGTCCACGCATTCGAAGGTCGTTGAGCTGTGTATGAACCTTAATTGATACTGTTAAAGGAAATTAATGTCAAATTATGACATGAGCGGCCGATTGCTTTCGACTCTTACAGTTCAGGCTTTAAGGCTCAAATGTCTAAAGTTTTCTACAGAACTGTCAATTGCGTAAGTTGCCCACAATAGGCTTTTGCGATCGGAGGCTATTCTCAAAGTCAGTGCGTGTTGTTTTGGAAAAATAATAACACACATTCAGTGGTACTCCAGGACATAAAATTGTTCCACCTTGCGATGGAGGCATTCAGCTGTTAAAGCCAAGTGTCAAATTTTTGTATGAAACAAATTCAGTTTTTGAGCAAAAGTGAATCAAATTGAACGAATCGAGGAGACGGAAGTGGTCATACCCAACCATCTTCTATTATAGTTCAGCGTTTATGACGCGATACGACAGTGATGACCATTGCCACCTTCTTTTACTTTTGTCTCTACAGCATCCTATGATGTGAACATTTCGCCTGTATTTGCACCAATCCGCGATGAATATTATTTAGGAGATACTGCTCTTTGTAGTCTCTGACTACTTCAGTCATGTTTAAGTCTCTAAAGTTTAATCCCTTTTTTGATGGTCGCAACTTCTTCTGATTGGAGACTGCATGTATGAATTTCGTTCAAACAAACAAATAAGGGCCAAGGATTACTGTTCCTGGAAAAGAATATTCTATTGTTGGGTTCGAAATTATGGGAACCTAAACTTATTGCTACTTATCACCATTTCCTTGGTGATTTTGGTGTTAAAATTCCGAGAAGACTCATCTAACTACAGACTTCTGACGTGCAAATGACGTGCTTTTAGTGCAAATTAGAGAACCTTTGGTGCTAAAGTTGTAACGTTCACACAATAGTCTTGGTTCCCTCAAAATGTTTATGGAATTTTATCCAAAAACTATTGTTCTAGTTCTTAAATTTTAAAAGTGTTTCACTCGACAGCACTTGATGACAAGGACATCGAAAGGAAAAACCTAAATCTGTTGACTATATCCAAAGTATCGCTCGAGTTGACATAAAGTTGATATGATAGTAAAATTAGAAAATAATGTTCTGCACATGGTGCGAGGCTATATTTGCAAGCGTCACGTTTCCAATCTCTGTTCAAATGTGCAGCATTACTGGGCAGAAATTTTCCTTGTTTCAAGCTATTATTCACTTCTTAATCCTTCCAATATCCTTCCAGAAATCCATAAGTACCCCCTCGTCGTTCTGTTGACGACTCATCGAAGCATCCATAATCTTAGATCGCATTCGCTGCCTCAACAGAAACAGGTACTACTCTCGAAACACAACCATTAACCCAGTCTAAGCTATTATCCAGTAAAGGATTAAAGCTCTCCAATGTGATATACAATTTAAACAAAAATCAATAACACCCTAAGACAACAGGGTGGTATTACTATAGACTGACAGGATTTCCTCAGTATAAGGAACAAATGTTGATACAACAGATTCATATCATTACTCCATGTCTCTTCTAACTGACAGCTCAGTCATTACCCTTTACATTCTTAACGATATGTTTGAGCAGGATTCTCAATCTTATTCAGAATTTTTCTCATAATTCAATCTGCTGCTTTAAGCGTTTACTCAACATCCCTTTCAGTATGCTCTTACCAGTCGTCCTTTTAAGGACAAAATCATTAATCACATACAGAATATAAATCAAAATCGAAATATTCATATATTTTATTTATGAGTGCTTAGAACCAAATTAACTAAAGGATTGTAGGTACAATTTAATTCCCTAAGCAATATCCCTTTTGCTAATAAGAAAATTAATTACATAAGTCCACACATGCCTACCGAAGAGGCAACTAAGCAGGAGTAAATTCTCTTTAAACTCGACTCGGATGGATATGCAAATAGGGAGTGAGTGTGCAGGACACACGCACGATACCAGGACGTTCCATGAATATTCAAATTTATATTTAACTCACGAATGTGATTCGTATTGCGTCCTTTGAGAGACTTGAAGTTAAAGAAAATGCTAAGAGTTGTTAAGGATGTGGCGCTAAAATTAAGGAGAATAATTCAAAAAGCAAAGGAAAGCATAGGATGAGGGAGATTCAAAGATTGTACCTATGCAGGCAATAAAGCAGGAAGCCTTAAAAGGATATTTAAAAGTATACATTTTTTTCGAAATGCTTGTATTCCTGTTTGGATTACTACATAAGTGTGTGAAGCTATTGGATGCTTCAATAGACCGAGGCACAAAACACTAATTCACGCCGCCTACTGGACTGTTCACCAGGATGGATTATTAAGTTTAAGACGAAGCATGTGTAATTACCTTCCTTTGCTGCTTTAAAACAACTGAATGGAGAATTGAATAAAAAGAAATCGAATTCAAGGATTCTTTCGTAATAGAGTGCTCTCGTAGTAGAGAGTGCTACCTCTACTAGCTCTCAGAAGCATTGGAAAGCAAAAGTGATAAGGATCCGCTTTGCAATAAATTTTCTCATTACTTACTTCGCATTTATTTGGTTAAAGAGTATCTTTAGAAACTTGTAACATCCTTCATTTTCTACTTGCCAATCTTCCGTTTTAATTGTTGATCCTCGCTAGAAGAGGGTTAGAAGTATCCCCCTCAAGAGGTAGGACTGAGATTCAAGTATCTCTTACCAAGTATGTCAAAGTTTCACAAAAATTTAAAAATGTTTTCCTCTTCAGTTTAACTACCAAAGGACTATCTATGAATCTAAAGTCAATTGGAAATGGGTATACTCCATGCACATCCTGTGACACTCTATAAAATTAGGATAACATTGTGGGAACAAAATTTCAAACCCTGCAGCGTCATGCACAAACTCGATCAAATGCTCGTACCTTTGAACTGCAAATTTAATTCCAGCAACAGGTAGAAAAGGTTAATACCCAACAGTGAATTATACTCGCCCCTGGCAGTCATAATTATAGCTCCTAGATCGAACTTTGCCAATAAATCGCTCCTGCAGTAGATGGCAAACTTAATTGGATGGAAAAATTCCAAAATCTCAATGAGGTTCACGATAGAACTATGTATGCACGAGTATGTGATAAATATTTATCTTGGATATGCAAATCTATCGTTAATGGGTTGCCGTGATTTATACCAACTTTCAGGAACGTATTCAATGAACTGGTTACTGAGTGTCCAGAACAATACGGACCATATCCACTTTTTGGACTAGCATGGGTATGGGTGGCGTATACGTAACTTTTTTTTAACAAAAAGCAGATATCTGTTCACTTTCTAAAAAAATTATAAAATGGGTATGAATTTAATCGGAAACTTGATGAAACTACATTCAAATGCAACACAAGTGGATCGGAGAAGAGGTCCTTCCACTTTTCACAGAGTACAGTAAAACCAAAGGTAGGTTCTTGGAACGATGGTTGGTCATGATGATTGATTAACGTTGCCAGTCAGTTGTGCTAAAGGATCCCTTTCCAACTCTATAAGTCTAGAAGAAGGCATTAAACTGGGGGGTTACCCCACTCGTACTACCTGGTACTACTTTTCTGATCCAGTTTTGCTTAGATTTGTTTTAATATATAACACCTTAAGCCATTTTCTCAATTGTGCTTTGTCCTCTTCAAACCCTTCATTAGATAACATAAACAGGGGCATTCTCAGGCTGTACCATCGTACAAGGTCTTGACAGTCAGCAAACATTGTTATATCCCAGACCTTTTATTACATTTCAACCAGGGGAAGACTACCTTGATCATTATAACTTCTGCCTGAACAACGTAAATTGGAGAAGATACCAAAACCTACTCGCAATCAGTGGGCGCCGTGGCTCAGTGGTTAGTGCGTTGGACTGTGGAGCAAGGGGTTCGAGATCGAATCCCAGTCGGGGAACACCTAAAAGTTTTTCACGGCCCCACCACTCGCGAGCGTCTGACAAACATCCGAGAGTACAACAGTCCTGAGAAAGCTTCTCAAAGAACAAATTTCCCTTCGGACACGGCATTAAACAGTAGGTCCCTTCCATTCGTGTAAAGAATATAACACGCACAACACGAATGGTTTTGAGAAACTAGGCGCTGGGTCTCATCGACCTGTAGCGCCAAGTATGTATTACTTGCACCTACCTATAGGGCAAGTATTGCAATCGTGAAAAAAATCGAACTCGAGAAGCAGAGGAGATATGAGGCGAGATAGCATTTGAAGTGCATCAAGAGATTTTTTCATTCCTGACCTCTGTATTCGCAACTTCTTCTCAAATGCTCAATAGGCGAGAACTGGGTGCACCAAAGTCTAAATCATCCTCGTTACGTTTTTTGGTTAAGTTTTTTGTTCAATTTCGTCCATTTCACGCAAATAGCAAAGGGAGAGGAGATATGAGGCGATATTGCGTTTGAAGTGCATCAAGAGATTTTTTCATTCCTGACCTCTGTATTCGCAACTTCTTCCCAAATGCTCAATAGGCGAGAACTGGGTGCACCAAAGTCTAAATCATCCTCGTTACATTTTTTGGTTAAGTTTTTTGTTCAATTTCGTTAATTTCACGCAAATTACTAAGGGAGAGGAGATATGAGACGATATTGCATTTGAAGTGCATCAAGAGATTTTTTCATTCTTGACCTCTGTATTCGCAACTTCTTCCCAAATGCTCCATAGCCGAGAACTGGGTGCACCAAAGTCTTAATCATCCTCTTTACGTTTTCTGGTTAAGTTTTTTGTTCAATTTCGTTAATTTCACGCAAATCACTAAGGGAGAGGAGATATGAGACGAT
Organism: Xylota segnis; assembly: GCA_963583995.1. Lineage (NCBI taxonomy): Eukaryota > Metazoa > Arthropoda > Insecta > Diptera > Syrphidae > Xylota > Xylota segnis. The sequence continues at coordinate 42,019,213 of OY757237.1, forward strand.
ATTGCATTTGAAGTGCATCGAGAGATTTTTTCATTCCTGACCTCTGTATTCGCAACTTCTTCCCAAATGCTCAATAGGCGAGAACTGGGTGCACCAAAGTCTAAATCATCCTCTTTACGTTTTTTGGTTAAGTTTTTTATTCAATTTCGTTAATTTCACGCAAATCACTAAGGGAGAGGAGATATGAGACGATATTGCATTTGAAGTGCATCAAGAGATTTTTTCATTCTTGACCTCTGTATTCGCAACTTCTTCCCAAATGCTCCATAGCCGAGAACTGGGTGCACCAAAGTCTAAATCATCCTCGTTACATTTTTTGGTTAAGTTTTTTGTTAAATTTCGTCCATTTCACGCAAATCGCTAAGGGAGGGGAGATATGAGGCGATATTGCGTTTGAAGTGCATCAAGAGATTTTTTCATTCCTGACCTCTGTATTCGCAACTTCTTCCCAAATGCTCAATAGGCGAGAACTGGGTGCACCAAAGTCTAAATCATCCTCTTTACGTTTTTTGGTTAAGTTTTTTGTTAAATTTCGTCCATTTCACGCAAATCGCTAAGGGAGAGGAGATATGAGGCGATATTGCGTTTGAAGTGCATCAAGAGATTTTTTCATTCTTGACCTCTGTATTCGCAACTTCTTCCCAAATGCTCCATAGCCGAGAACTGGGTGCACCAAAGTCTAAATCATCCTCGTTACGTTTTTTGGTTAAGTTTTTTGTTAAATTTCGTCCATTTCACGCAAATCGCTAAGGGAAAGGAGATATGAGGCGATATTGCGTTTGAAGTGCATCAAGAGATTTTTTCATTCTTGACCTCTGTATTCGCAACTTCTTCCCAAATGCTCCATAGCCGAGAACTGGGTGCACCAAAGTCTTAATCATCCTCTTTACGTTTTCTGGTTAAGTTTTTTGTTCAATTTCGTTAATTTCACGCAAATCACTAAGGGAGAGGAGATATGAGACGATATTGCATTTGAAGTGCATCAAGAGATTTTTTCATTCTTGACCTCTGTATTCGCAACTTCTTCCCAAATGCTCCATAGCCGAGAACTGGGTGCACCAAAGTCTAAATCATCCTCGTTACGTTTTTTGGTTAAGTTTTTTGTTCAATTTCGTCCATTTCACGCAAATAGCAAAGGGAGAGGAGATATGAGGCGATATTGCGTTTGAAGTGCATCAAGAGATTTTTTCATTCCTGACCTCTGTATTCGCAACTTCTTCCCAAATGCTCAATAGGCGAGAACTGGGTGCACCAAAGTCTAAATCATCCTCGTTACATTTTTTGGTTAAGTTTTTTGTTCAATTTCGTTAATTTCACGCAAATTACTAAGGGAGAGGAGATATGAGACGATATTGCATTTGAAGTGCATCAAGAGATTTTTTCATTCTTGACCTCTGTATTCGCAACTTCTTCCCAAATGCTCCATAGCCGAGAACTGGGTGCACCAAAGTCTTAATCATCCTCTTTACGTTTTCTGGTTAAGTTTTTTGTTCAATTTCGTTAATTTCACGCAAATCACTAAGGGAGAGGAGATATGAGACGATATTGCATTTGAAGTGCATCGAGAGATTTTTTCATTCCTGACCTCTGTATTCGCAACTTCTTCCCAAATGCTCAATAGGCGAGAACTGGGTGCACCAAAGTCTAAATCATCCTCTTTACGTTTTTTGGTTAAGTTTTTTATTCAATTTCGTTAATTTCACGCAAATCACTAAGGGAGAGGAGATATGAGACGATATTGCATTTGAAGTGCATCAAGAGATTTTTTCATTCTTGACCTCTGTATTCGCAACTTCTTCCCAAATGCTCCATAGCCGAGAACTGGGTGCACCAAAGTCTAAATCATCCTCGTTACATTTTTTGGTTAAGTTTTTTGTTAAATTTCGTCCATTTCACGCAAATCGCTAAGGGAGGGGAGATATGAGGCGATATTGCGTTTGAAGTGCATCAAGAGATTTTTTCATTCCTGACCTCTGTATTCGCAACTTCTTCCCAAATGCTCAATAGGCGAGAACTGGGTGCACCAAAGTCTAAATCATCCTCTTTACGTTTTTTGGTTAAGTTTTTTGTTAAATTTCGTCCATTTCACGCAAATCGCTAAGGGAGAGGAGATATGAGGCGATATTGCGTTTGAAGTGCATCAAGAGATTTTTTCATTCCTGACCTCTGTATTCGCAACTTCTTCCCAAATGCTCAATAGGCGAGAACTGGGTGCACCAAAGTCTAAATCATCCTCTTTACGTTTTTTGGTTAAGTTTTTTGTTAAATTTCGTCCATTTCACGCAAATCGCTAAGGGAGAGGAGATATGAGGCGATATTGCGTTTGAAGTGCATCAAGAGATTTTTTCATTCTTGACCTCTGTAGTCGCAACTTCTTCCCAAATGCTCCATAGCCGAGAACTGGGTACGCCAAAGTCTAAATCATCCTCATTACGTTTTCTGGTTAAGTTTTTTGTTAAATTTCGTCCATTTCACGCAAATCGCTAAGGGAGAGGAGATATGAGGCGATATTGCGTTTGAAGTGCATCAAGAGATCTTTTTATTCCTGACTTATGTATTCGCAACTTCTTCTCAAATGCTCAGTAGGCGAGAACTGGGTGCACCAAAGTCTAAATCATCCTCTTTACGTTTTTTGGTTAAGTTTTTTGTTAAATTTCGTCCATTTCACGCAAATCGCTAAGGGAGAGGAGATATGAGGCGATATTGCGTTTGAAGTGCATCAAGAGATTTTTTCATTCCTGACCTCTGTAGTCGCAACTTCTTCCCAAATGCTCAATAGCCGAGAACTGGGTACGCCAAAGTCTAAATCATCCTCATTACGTTTTCTGGTTAAGTTTTTTGTTAAATTTCGTCCATTTCACGCAAATCGCTAAGGGAGAGGAGATATGAGGCGATATTGCGTTTGAAGTGCATCAAGAGATCTTTTTATTCCTGACCTATGTATTCGCAACTTCTTCTCAAATGCTCAGTAGGCGAGAACTGGGTGCACCAAAGTCTAAATCATCCTCTTTACGTTTTTTGGTTAAGTTTTTTGTTAAATTTCGTCCATTTCACGCAAATCGCTAAGGGAGAGGAGATATGAGGCGATATTGCGTTTGAAGTGCATCAAGAGATTTTTTCATTCCTGACCTCTGTATTCGCAACTTCTTCCCAAATGCTCCATAGCCGAGAACTGGGTGCACCAAAGTCTTAATCATCCTCTTTACGTTTTCTGGTTAAGTTTTTTGTTCAATTTCGTTAATTTCACGCAAATCACTAAGGGAGAGGAGATATGAGACGATATTGCATTTGAAGTGCATCGAGAGATTTTTTCATTCCTGACCTCTGTATTCGCAACTTCTTCCCAAATGCTCAATAGGCGAGAACTGGGTGCACCAAAGTCTAAATCATCCTCTTTACGTTTTTTGGTTAAGTTTTTTATTCAATTTCGTTAATTTCACGCAAATCACTAAGGGAGAGGAGATATGAGACGATATTGCATTTGAAGTGCATCAAGAGATTTTTTCATTCTTGACCTCTGTATTCGCAACTTCTTCCCAAATGCTCCATAGCCGAGAACTGGGTGCACCAAAGTCTAAATCATCCTCGTTACATTTTTTGGTTAAGTTTTTTGTTAAATTTCGTCCATTTCACGCAAATCGCTAAGGGAGAGGAGATATGAGGCGATATTGCGTTTGAAGTGCATCAAGAGATTTTTTCATTCCTGACCTCTGTATTCGCAACTTCTTCCCAAATGCTCAATAGGCGAGAACTGGGTGCACCAAAGTCTAAATCATCCTCTTTACGTTTTTTGGTTAAGTTTTTTGTTAAATTTCGTCCATTTCACGCAAATCGCTAAGGGAGAGGAGATATGAGGCGATATTGCGTTTGAAGTGCATCAAGAGATTTTTTCATTCCTGACCTCTGTATTCGCAACTTCTTCCCAAATGCTCAATAGGCGAGAACTGGGTGCACCAAAGTCTAAATCATCCTCTTTACGTTTTTTGGTTAAGTTTTTTGTTAAATTTCGTCCATTTCACGCAAATCGCTAAGGGAGAGGAGATATGAGGCGATATTGCGTTTGAAGTGCATCAAGAGATTTTTTCATTCTTGACCTCTGTAGTCGCAACTTCTTCCCAAATGCTCAATAGCCGAGAACTGGGTACGCCAAAGTCTAAATCATCCTCATTACGTTTTCTGGTTAAGTTTTTTGTTAAATTTCGTCCATTTCACGCAAATCGCTAAGGGAGAGGAGATATGAGGCGATATTGCGTTTGAAGTGCATCAAGAGATCTTTTTATTCCTGACCTATGTATTCGCAACTTCTTCTCAAATGCTCAGTAGGCGAGAACTGGGTGCACCAAAGTCTAAATCATCCTCTTTACGTTTTTTGGTTAAGTTTTTTGTTAAATTTCGTCCATTTCACGCAAATCGCTAAGGGAGAGGAGATATGAGGCGATATTGCGTTTGAAGTGCATCAAGAGATTTTTTCATTCCTGACCTCTGTATTCGCAACTTCTTCCCAAATGCTCCATAGCCGAGAACTGGGTGCACCAAAGTCTTAATCATCCTCTTTACGTTTTCTGGTTAAGTTTTTTGTTCAATTTCGTTAATTTCACGCAAATCACTAAGGGAGAGGAGATATGAGGCGATATTGCGTTTGAAGTGCATCAAGAGATTTTTTCATTCCTGACCTCTGTATTCGCAACTTCTTCCCAAATGCTCCATAGCCGAGAACTGGGTGCACCAAAGTCTTAATCATCCTCTTTACGTTTTTTGGTTAAGTTTTTTGTTAAATTTCGTCCATTTCACGCAAATCGCTAAGGGAGAGGAGATATGAGGCGATATTGCGTTTGAAGTGCATCAAGAGATTTTTTCATTCCTGACCTCTGTATTCGCAACTTCTTCCCAAATGCTCCATAGCCGAGAACTGGGTGCACCAAAGTCTTAATCATCCTCTTTACGTTTTCTGGTTAAGTTTTTTGTTCAATTTCGTTAATTTCACGCAAATCACTAAGGGAGAGGAGATATGAGACGATATTGCATTTGAAGTGCATCGAGAGATTTTTTCATTCCTGACCTCTGTATTCGCAACTTCTTCCCAAATGCTCAATAGGCGAGAACTGGGTGCACCAAAGTCTAAATCATCCTCTTTACGTTTTTTGGTTAAGTTTTTTATTCAATTTCGTTAATTTCACGCAAATCACTAAGGGAGAGGAGATATGAGACGATATTGCATTTGAAGTGCATCAAGAGATTTTTTCATTCCTGACCTCTGTATTCGCAACTTCTTCCCAAATGCTCAATAGGCGAGAACTGGGTGCACCAAAGTCTAAATCATCCTCGTTACATTTTTTGGTTAAGTTTTTTGTTAAATTTCGTCCATTTCACGCAAATCGCTAAGGGAGAGGAGATATGAGGCGATATTGCGTTTGAAGTGCATCAAGAGATTTTTTCATTCCTGACCTCTGTATTCGCAACTTCTTCCCAAATGCTCAATAGGCGAGAACTGGGTGCACCAAAGTCTAAATCATCCTCTTTACGTTTTTTGGTTAAGTTTTTTGTTAAATTTCGTCCATTTCACGCAAATCGCTAAGGGAGAGGAGATATGAGGCGATATTGCGTTTGAAGTGCATCAAGAGATTTTTTCATTCCTGACCTCTGTATTCGCAACTTCTTCCCAAATGCTCAATAGGCGAGAACTGGGTGCACCAAAGTCTAAATCATCCTCTTTACGTTTTTTGGTTAAGTTTTTTGTTAAATTTCGTCCATTTCACGCAAATCGCTAAGGGAGAGGAGATATGAGGCGATATTGCGTTTGAAGTGCATCAAGAGATTTTTTCATTCTTGACCTCTGTAGTCGCAACTTCTTCCCAAATGCTCAATAGCCGAGAACTGGGTACGCCAAAGTCTAAATCATCCTCATTACGTTTTCTGGTTAAGTTTTTTGTTAAATTTCGTCCATTTCACGCAAATCGCTAAGGGAGAGGAGATATGAGGCGATATTGCGTTTGAAGTGCATCAAGAGATCTTTTTATTCCTGACCTATGTATTCGCAACTTCTTCTCAAATGCTCAGTAGGCGAGAACTGGGTGCACCAAAGTCTAAATCATCCTCTTTACGTTTTTTGGTTAAGTTTTTTGTTAAATTTCGTCCATTTCACGCAAATCGCTAAGGGAGAGGAGATATGAGGCGATATTGCGTTTGAAGTGCATCAAGAGATTTTTTCATTCTTGACCTCTGTAGTCGCAACTTCTTCCCAAATGCTCAATAGCCGAGAACTGGGTACGCCAAAGTCTAAATCATCCTCATTACGTTTTCTGGTTAAGTTTTTTGTTAAATTTCGTCCATTTCACGCAAATCGCTAAGGGAGAGGAGATATGAGGCGATATTGCGTTTGAAGTGCATCAAGAGATCTTTTTATTCCTGACCTATGTATTCGCAACTTCTTCTCAAATGCTCAGTAGGCGAGAACTGGGTGCACCAAAGTCTAAATCATCCTCTTTACGTTTTTTGGTTAAGTTTTTTGTTAAATTTCCCTCTGTAGTCGCAACTTCTTCCCAAATGCTCAATAGCCGAGAACTGGGTACGCCAAAGTCTAAATCATCCTCATTACGTTTTCTGGTTAAGTTTTTTGTTAAATTTCGTCCATTTCACGCAAATCGCTAAGGGAGAGGAGATATGAGGCGATATTGCGTTTGAAGTGCATCAAGAGATCTTTTTATTCCTGACCTATGTATTCGCAACTTCTTCTCAAATGCTCAGTAGGCGAGAACTGGGTGCACCAAAGTCTAAATCATCCTCTTTACGTTTTTTGGTTAAGTTTTTTGTTAAATTTCGTCCATTTCACGCAAATCGCTAAGGGAGAGGAGATATGAGGCGATATTGCATTTGAAGTGCATCAAGAGATTTTTTCATTCCTGACCTCTGTATTCGCAACTTCTTCTCAAATGCTCAGTAGGCGAGAACTGGGTGCACCAAAGTCTAAATCATCCTCTTTACGTTTTTTGGTTAAGTTTTTTGTTCAATTTCGTTAATTTCACGCAAATCGCTAAGGGAGAGGAGATATGAGGCGATATTGCATTTGAAGTGCATCAGGAGATTTTTTCATTCCTGACCTCTGTATTCGCAACTTCTTCCCAAATGCTCAATAGGCGAGAACTGGGTGCACCAAAGTCTAAATCATCCTCTTTACGTTTTTTGGTTAAGTTTTTTGTTCAATTTCGTCCATTTCACGCAAATCGCTAAGGGAGAGGAGATATGAGGCGATATTGCATTTGAAGTGCATCAAGAGATTTTTTCATTCCTGACCTCTGTATTCGCAACTTCTTCTCAAATGCTCAGTAGGCGAGAACTGGGTGCACCAAAGTCTAAATCATCCTCTTTACGTTTTTTGGTTAAGTTTTTTGTTCAATTTCGTTAATTTCACGCAAATCGCTAAGGGAGAGGAGATATGAGGCGATATTGCATTTGAAGTGCATCAAGTGATTTTTTCATTCCTGACCTCTGTATTCGCAACTTCTTCCCAAATGCTCAATAGGCGAGAACTGGGTGCACCAAAGTCTAAATCATCCTCTTTACGTTTTTTGGTTAAGTTTTTTGTTAAATTTCGTCCATTTCACGCAAATCGCTAAGGGAGAGGAGATATGAGGCGATATTGCATTTGAAGTGCATCAAGAGATTTTTTCATTCCTGACCTCTGTATTCGCAACTTCTTCTCAAATGCTCAGTAGGCGAGAACTGGGTGCACCAAAGTCTAAATCATCCTCTTTACGTTTTTTGGTTAAGTTTTTTGTTCAATTTCGTTAATTTCACGCAAATCGCTAAGGGAGAGGAGATATGAGGCGATATTGCATTTGAAGTGCATCAGGAGATTTTTTCATTCCTGACCTCTGTATTCGCAACTTCTTCCCAAATGCTCAATAGGCGAGAACTGGGTGCACCAAAGTCTAAATCATCCTCTTTACGTTTTTTGGTTAAGTTTTTTGTTCAATTTCGTCCATTTCACGCAAATCGCTAAGGGAGAGGAGATATGAGGCGATATTGCATTTGAAGTGCATCAAGTGATTTTTTCATTCCTGACCTCTGTATTCGCAACTTCTTCCCAAATGCTCAATAGGCGAGAACTGGGTGCACCAAAGTCTAAATCATCCTCTTTACGTTTTTTGGTTAAGTTTTTTGTTAAATTTCGTCCATTTCACGCAAATCGCTAAGGGAGAGGAGATATGAGGCGATATTGCATTTGAAGTGCATCAAGAGATTTTTTCATTCCTGACCTCTGTATTCGCAACTTCTTCTCAAATGCTCAGTAGGCGAGAACTGGGTGCACCAAAGTCTAAATCATCCTCTTTACGTTTTTTGGTTAAGTTTTTTGTTCAATTTCGTTAATTTCACGCAAATCGCTAAGGGAGAGGAGATATGAGGCGATATTGCATTTGAAGTGCATCAGGAGATTTTTTCATTCCTGACCTCTGTATTCGCAACTTCTTCCCAAATGCTCAATAGGCGAGAACTGGGTGCACCAAAGTCTAAATCATCCTCTTTACGTTTTTTGGTTAAGTTTTTTGTTCAATTTCGTCCATTTCACGCAAATCGCTAAGGGAGAGGAGATATGAGGCGATATTGCATTTGAAGTGCATCAAGAGATTTTTTCATTCCTGACCTCTGTATTCGCAACTTCTTCTCAAATGCTCAGTAGGCGAGAACTGGGTGCACCAAAGTCTAAATCATCCTCTTTACGTTTTTTGGTTAAGTTTTTTGTTCAATTTCGTTAATTTCACGCAAATCGCTAAGGGAGAGGAGATATGAGGCGATATTGCATTTGAAGTGCATCAAGTGATTTTTTCATTCCTGACCTCTGTATTCGCAACTTCTTCCCAAATGCTCAATAGGCGAGAACTGGGTGCACCAAAGTCTAAATCATCCTCTTTACGTTTTTTGGTTAAGTTTTTTGTTAAATTTCGTCCATTTCACGCAAATCGCTAAGGGAGAGGAGATATGAGGCGATATTGCATTTGAAGTGCATCAAGAGATTTTTTCATTCCTGACCTCTGTATTCGCAACTTCTTCTCAAATGCTCAGTAGGCGAGAACTGGGTGCACCAAAGTCTAAATCATCCTCTTTACGTTTTTTGGTTAAGTTTTTTGTTCAATTTCGTTAATTTCACGCAAATCGCTAAGGGAGAGGAGATATGAGGCGATATTGCATTTGAAGTGCATCAAGTGATTTTTTCATTCCTGACCTCTGCATTCGCAACTTCTTCCCAAATGCTCAATAGCCGAGAACTGGGTACGCCAAAGTCTAAATCGTCCTCTTTACGTAGTTTTTTTTACTCGCAATCAGTTTCCTTAGAATTGAACTGAGTCTTTCTAGAGAAAGAATATCAATAAAATCTAGAAGCTAGTTCGAAAATTAATAAGGAGAGTTCCAAGAATAACAGAAATGACCGAATCGTTTGGTAACACTATTGATCCCTTCTCATCCATGTAAAGGGTGGCCCATCTAGTGGTTTCTTTTTAAATCATAGGTCATTTTGACACTGACAGCAGTTTTCTGCTCAAGATCTTGATAGAAAGTGAGTATCATACCTCCGCGAAACGAAATGACTCGCTTTACGCTTGAACAACGTTGAGGAATTTTGAATACTTATTTTCAAAGTGAGTACTGTGTAGCCCAAACAGTGCGTTGCGTGAAAATAGGTCTGGTATGGTAATGGACAACACTCATGGTCTCCGTTGTCGTACGATGCGCACAGACGAGAATGTAGCTGCTGTTGCCGAGAGTGTGAGACTCAATTCACGAACATAATCTCGCCGTCGATCTAAACAGCTTAACATTTCACGCACTAGCATGAGAAGAAATCTGCTCAAAGATCTCGGATTATTCGCTTACAACATCCAATCGAAGGCGCACGTCCATCCGCTTCGTCATCGCTTCGCAGTTTGGGCCTTAGAGCAGCTTGAATTGGACAACGATTTTGGGCGAAAAATCATTTTTTCTGACGAGGCGCATTTTTATCTCACCGACTATGTTAGTAGATGCATCCACAAAGAGTGACAGTTTGGTGCGGATTGTAGAGTTTTGGCATCATTGGACCACTTTTCTTCGAAAATGAGGCTGGGAACAACGTTTCGGTCAATGGTGGGCATTACAGAGCCATGTTAACTGACTTTTTTTTTTGTTAAAATGAAAGACATGAATTTGGATGACCTCTGATTCATGCAGGATAGCACGCCATGCCACACAGCCCATGCCACAATCGATCTTTAGCGCCCCAAGTTCGCAAATCGTGTTATCAGCTGTCTTGGCGATGTCAATTAGCCGCCTCGGAGCTTCAATTTGACCCCTTACACTCACTCACTCATGTTTCCTGACTGCAGCCACCTCTTGATTCTCTATTCATCTGAATTATTCTTGAGCACGAGAGCTGTGTAACATTTACCTTGAACTTACGTACCTGGTTTCTTAATTGTTCTTAAACAACTGCTTCCACCTTCACCTTGAGGTTTTCAACATCAAGTTTATGGAGAATTTGAATGGTTTTAAATACTAGTTGTTAGCATGAAGTAAGCGTAGGAAAAAAGCCACTTGAAACAACGACGCCCCTTCAAAATAAGGCACAATATTGAAACGCCAACTCAATTATGCGAATTGTGGTAGCACTCGGAAATATTTGTAACAGATGCTACTTTATTTGTCGAATGAAGAGGCTTTTTCCTATAATTACCTCCGGCATGGCATACAAATACATAATTCATAACTCATCAGATAATCTGGCAGTGTACCTACATCATGTCCATAAGTAGGTTGGTAAACCAGGCGTGGATTTATCCTCATCCGACAAGTTTTTCTTAATTAATTTCAGTGGAATATAAACATATTCTTATAAGCGCGAGGTTTTAATGAAAATCAAGCATTGTACATGTGGTTCATATTTTACTTTTGACCTTGGTATGAGGTCCTGGAATGAAATTGCGTGAACCTATAAACTGCTACTGTATCGAAACAAATATTTAAAATAGAGTCTTACTGGCTACGAAATTTATGGTAAAAATCATTCGTATATCTTTGTTGTACTCTACGAACACCTCCCGCAAAAAAGAAAGTCGAAACAGCTTTTACAACTGATTTGCCATGATGTACATATTTCCTATAATTTTAAGATATTTTGTCCAAAAAAATGTTTCTAATTAAAAGGCATTAGACTATGCTAAACGGAAATGTCTTCTGTTACCGTATTCGCATCACCTTAGCACGGCTGTGTTCGCAAGTGAATGTCCTGCATAAACCGTAAAGCATATAGCGGTGGTATGATACTTATTTTAAGAACAGAACGAACGTTAATGGAAAAGCATTCAAGGAAGTGATGGGAATATCTCTAGAAGAAAATTTTTCTCATCCTATGTGATGAGTCTTAGCTGTGACCATTTGCATATTCAGGGTCGTGTATATCAAACTCGATTCACTGTTCTAGACTAAGGGATTGAAAAGTTCAAGATGGTGTGATAGTTGGAGATGGAAAGTCATTTAAATGGAACGTCAAGCATTATAACCAGCCTTCCTTCTAGGAATCTACAATCAGTTTTTTTACTCCCTGGGTAGCGAAAGTGGTAAGATCCATGGTACCACAAAGGACCTCTTCTCCAATGCACTTGTGTTGCATTTGAATGTAGTTTATCAAGTTTCCGAGGAAGCTCAGATTAATTATTATTTTTAAAAAGTAAATTATTTTATAAAAATAAAAAAAGTTACGTATACGCCACCCGTATCCATGTCAGTGCAATAAGTTGACACTCAATGACCAAATCACGTCACTCTTAATGTAGACAGACAGACAGACAGACAGACAGACAGACATCATGTAACAAATTTTTAAGAAGCAAGAGATACCACAAACTGATGGACTTGAAAAACGTTAAGGTAGTGGGTGCAACGGAGGATTTGACTTAAAAAACTCGACGAACTATTCCAAAATATCAATCCTTAGCAAAACATCTGACAGCTATAACTTTGAGATAGTAAGGGACTTTATCTACCTCGCCTTAGCTATCAATTTTGAACACAACACCTCACCAGAAATAATTCGAAGAATAACTCTTGCCAATCGCTGTTTCTTTAGGCTGAGAAGGCAATTAAGTAGTTGAGCTCTATCCTGAAGAACTAAGGAGACTCTTAGACCTTGATCATCCCAGTCCTGATTTATGGCACTGAAGTGCGGACTCTATCTAAAGCAGATAAAGACTTCCTCAGTCGCTTCAAGAGAAAGATTCTTCGTAAAATTGTCGGTCCCGTTTGGGTAGACGGGCTTTGGAGGAAGAGATTCAACGACGAACTATACGAGCTGTACTTCGACATCAACCTAGCTAAAAAAAAATGAGCATAAGTCATTTGAGATGGCTAGGACATGTAGAGCGTAGAGACACCAATGCTCTGGCCCGCAGAGTCTTCAAAACATAACGCAGTAGAGGAAGACCTCTGCTTAGGTTGTGCGTACAAGTAGAAGGGATTGAGCTAACTGGAGAGCTTTGCTGGTTGAGGAGCGCCATCTAAGTATGAAAGTATCAAAACATCTTTCTACAGCGAGAAGAGGTTTATCAGTTATGGAAGTGTATCTACGTTTGTGTTTATTGTCTACACTCCCGTCATCACCCCTTAAATAATTTATGCTCATTGCCCGTAAAGTGGTTCGTTTTCTATAGCTTCACATATTCAAATTGAAACAGAAAGGATTTAACACATTCCACAGCAAGGATAGTATTGTTCCTCGGTTAAGGTTGGCCCCATTCCACTCTCTGCGTGTTCGGTGATGTGTGCTCTTTGATATTTACGCTAGTACAGGTAAAATTTGAAATTCCAATTTCAGTTTTACTATGAAATCTTCAATATTCAGTCCAGTTCCATCGGTGTGCTGCAGCTCAGAGGTCTTTGTCCGTCGCCTTCATGCATGGCGTGGTAAATTTATCATGTCAGTTCATCATCGATTTGGGAACATTTTCATCGTTGTCGTTAATTTCATTTTCCCGCTTCACAGAGATACGACCCGACATCCATGGATACATCCGATAGGCTATCTAGTGTTTATTTGGCCGCACATGTATCTCGTTTCCAGTGATGACTGCATTGGGAATATGGCCATGTACACCTGCAGTTCGAACATTTAATTGTGCCAACGAAGTGCGTCAACTTTTATTGCAACATTTCGCGGCGGCAATTTAAATTATTTCCTAAGGGAGGGCATTTATAAATTCGATAAAGTTCGTGGATAAACTGTGGGTATGTGTTTGTTGAATCGAATGGGTGAGGAAGAGTTTTTTCGATTTTAAAATATGATGACCCAAAATTTTGAACAGTCAGTGTGTTATGCAATCATGCAATCAAGCTTTAAGTAAGGAGGGCTTGAAACCCCATTCAATAAACACCAATTTTCGAATCATTTTTCTTTTGCAGATACATTGTTAAACATTAAACCTACTTTTGATAATGCTCTCTGATGTATCTCTCAAACATGTTCCCTATTCCATGATCTAGTCTTTCAATAGTCTCAGCTGCACAAGGTTAGAACAACACGAAAACACCAAAATAATTTAGAATTTTTATAAAAAAAACGTGAAAGTCTACTGTGGCGTATGTGGAACTATTTTTAAATTTTTAATTTACGCAGCAAATCACATTAATTAACTAAAATGCCCAAACGCACAGTTTTGCTACAATGACAAGACCACGTAGTGGAGCTGCCGGAGAGATACATTGTAGAAACAAAGCACGACTATGGCTACAGTCCAGGACCAGTTTACCCTAATAATGCAACGTGTACTCTTCGTACCATACCCTGCCAGTGCCACTCATAAAAGTGAATTGCCCACAGGACTTTGGAATATGCCAACGAAGCCAGTTGCTTCGATCTTGTAAATTTAATAACTTGTACATAAAAAATACACACAGGATGCTGTTCAATTTAAATGGTTTGAGAATTTTAGAAAATATTTTAGACTACCTCTACATACCCCATTCTCAACGTGGTGCTTGTGTCTAGCCGTAGACCCTAGTCGTAGACCCAGTAATCTTACATTGGTTTGAGTGTTCAGAACGGTGAGGACTGTAGTGGATCTTAGGGATATCCCACAAGGTAGAGTTCCTATGTCTTCTCCTACGAACACTGGTCATGGATGATACTTAACTTGGAAAGCAAATACATATATCAGAAAGGATAAATAGGGGTCAATAGCCCTTCATATGTACAACACAATCTTTAGTATAAAATGGAGGCATGCCATCTGGCTTCCAGTAGAAAAGATCCTGCCTCAGGATCACTCCATCACTGTTTTTATGGCTTATGTCTTTCTTGGAAAACAAAAAAACCAATCCAAAGATTAGCATGCTAACTACAGGTTTTGAAGCTATACTGCCACTGACTCCACTCTTTTTGCATCTGAAGGAAACTGCTGCAAAGAGTGTCCCACGCTTGAAGCAGTCCAACCTTTGAAAAAACTAAGACATGGGTTACTGCACTATTGCGAATTTGGGCGTATCTGGGAACCAAGAGAGGCTATATCCCCATCACATGACATCTAGCTAAACGTCAAAACAATCTTAAGACAGGACTGGATAAACTGTAGGGCTATCATCCCGAATCGTATCTCGATCTAAAAAACTCAGCTTGGTACTGCTAATTCACTTAGATTTAAGAAAGTGAATACCCCTATGGAGACCTAAGCCTAAACTAACAAAAAATTCACAATTAACGATCGTAAGACCTTTAACCAGCTTATGTTGGTTCAGGGAGGCTGCATAATTCACTTAAAGGCTCAAAGCGATGGTTATCTTCTTTAAGCTTTCTCAAGGAACGGCTGTGCCATTTAGAACAGACGAACGCCAACCCTTCACCCATTTCAAGTGGAGAGAGATGTTAAGTGATCGAACTAACTGAGAAGAGTTGAAGGCTGGGGAAAAGCTTCATCCTGGAATGTAGTGCAACATAAGTAACAAAACAAGTTTTGTAAAGAACAATGACACATTAGGAAGTCAATGAAGGTCTTCAGAAGGTTTCGGAGAGAGTGACTGGAGACTAGTTGAAGCTGGCTCGTTGGCACGCCTATTGCCACATAATTAGCCGCACTTAGACCAGTAAATGTCTATTGAAGGCATAATTAACAATTTTTAAAGTCGGCCTTAAGAACTGAATAAAACACAATAAGGAGCCTGTCTGATATCTTTTTTGAACATTTTTCTTTAAAACAAGAAAATGTCTCGAGACGTCTAGAGATTGTGTTCGTGTGACATAAGCGATTAAAGATCAATGTTAGTGCAGGATCTTGTATTGGACGAACTGCTTGGCGTTTCGTGATGTGAAGTAAACTTAGAGAATATTTTCTAGCCAAGCCTTAAATGTCTTGTAACTTCTATTGTTTACTTGATCATAAGAACAGAATAACAAAAGAGTTGGTAAAACAATGGAACCTTGTGGTCGAGCATCATTTGCAGGAAGACTTTTCGAAAGATAAGCCATCGAACCATTGAAGAAAGTTTTCGATTGCAATTCGAAAACCTTACGATCTTTTGCTTCGATTTTCTTATCTGCATCCTTCCTAAACTGCATTCCAATCAATCAAACTTTTAAATCGCAAATCCTGAAAATCTTTCTATGGATTTTATTTTTCATAAAAGAATAAAGTTGTAAACGAAAAACACGTTGAACTCGTTTGACAAATAGACTACTCTACCAGGACATCAAACAGGAAAATCAATTCAGCTTATTTTATTACACCATTTCCATGACAGGCAGTCGCAGTTCCTTCCCATTCATGGAGGGAGGGGATAGACTCCTTAAATAAATAAACAACTTCCATGCGAAAGAAATGAATTTCCAATTTTAATTAAATAATGAAATAATTGATGTGGACAGGATTCATTACATTGGTTTTTACTCATCCTGGCCATCCTGGCCTTCGTATGTACTACAGTTCATACACTACTTACTTACAGCAACAGACATGGCTACAAGGAGGAGTAAAATGCTATTTTTATTAAATTACTGACGTTATTTTCATTTGGCATCACTTGACAGTTCTGGGTCATTGAAACAACGATCTCCTGCTTTATAGATAAAAGTATACCTAGCTACCTACCTACTAGCTTGGAAAATAATTACCGTAATTAGTTCAGATGCAGGATAAATATATACTTTTTTCGTTTTGGTGTGACGTTACAGTTGACAGATACAGTGAAATATTTATTCTGTTGAGCAGCGTTGAAAGTTATTCCTAGGTATTTCATAGGACAAAAGGATTACAGTTTCTCTATACCAGGGACTTGATTTAGGACCTTGATTAGACGGGGTTTAGTCGTTAGATTGTGTCTACTTCTTACCAAGAAAACTGCCAACACAACTGATTGAACAACAGCCATCTAAACAGGCCCCAAGGTTAATATTTTATGAAAATACCGGCGAATGTACAAAGATAGTTGGGATGGGTTTCATTTCCATTTGCCTTCAACCAGAACTAAGTGCGTTTTAACTCCAACGATTACCAAGTGATTGACATTTCTCTGACACATGAAATGTGTTGCCGAGGAGCAAACAAATTTATGTCAAATCCAAGAAAAATTCACTGATTTCTATCGTTCGGGTGCCATTCTCTGAAGGGCGACTACTCAACTATTCAACTTTTGGATTAATTCAGTATTTTCCAAATTGAAGTTCGAGCTAGTCCGGATGACTCTAAGAGGCATTGTGTACATCGACAGTCATGTAGCCATTAAAGTACTGGTACCGAGATACACTGGGAACTATTTTGGTTGTCTAAGGGCTTTTAAATAGGGACTACCAGCGCTCTAGGAGCCACACCGACTGCAACCCTCGAAACCATACTTGCACTAAGCCCTATAGACCAATAGACGGCTGCGAATAGTGCACTACGCTTGAAGCAGTATAAATCCATAGTCGACTGAGGGTGACATGGGATATCGTACCATTCTAAGATTGGCGCAATTAGGTGCAGAGACAAATTAAATCACCATCTCATGACTTCAGCCTAACCGTTGAAACAATCTCCCCCAAGAGAGGAGTGGACGAACGATAGGACCATCAACCCGAATAATATTTCGATTTCCACGGAGGGGTCACAAATTAAAGAAAGAGCATGCTCTGGCATATATTCATCTGAACCAAAAATTGCTCACTCAATGCGACTTCCAAACCATTGTGTAATTTATTATGTTCCAAGCGGAAGTTCTACCAACAGCAGAGACGGTACGAGAAGTATCAACGAAACTCGTCTCCAGTAAGACGATCGATATCTATATTTACAGTCTAGCTGCCATGAATTTGATCTTATCCACAGTCGTTAATTGAATTCTGGCTAAGCGATGCCGTGAAGAACTCATAACCGCAAACCATGACGTCGCACTGTATTAGATTCCAGAACACAGGGCAATTCAAGGAAACAAGCCGGCGGACAAATTAGCAAGACAGGGGTCCGAACATGACCTGACAATGGTCAACGCCTGTATTCTACCGTACCTACTTAGTTTTTTTTTAACACAATACAGAGAAAACTTTCTTGAGACCAGCTAACGAGGGATGGTACGCATTGCCATTTTGTCGTATCTCCAGAAAATTCTGGACAAAATACGATATTGCCAAAACCAAATAAATCATGGCGCTTAACAGACCCAACTTAGAAATCCTTCACTCTTCATTGCTGGCCACTGCTGTGGCAGCCCATTGTGGTCGGATGCGAGTAGAAACTAATAACCTCTGCCGAGACTGTTGTGACGCTGTAGAATGTACTTTCACTTCCTCTGCGAATGTCAAACCCTATACAGAACTAGAAAACGGCCGAGTTTTTTTTTGGCCCTGTCTAGAGCTATACACTTGGTAAGGAACTGTATGTAGGTAACTAGGACAATGTGCGTCAAACGAAATCCCAATTCTGACCGCATGGATCCCAATGAACCAATAATCAGTACTTATTTCCAAAACTATAGCAATATCCGTCCGGTTCCGGTTGTACTAGCCTACGATGCCCAAAGATTCTATCATTCAGAGCTCCTAGTGTAACGTTCAATGCTAGTTCAATGATGTGCAACTGATTCTGAACCAATGAACCTACGGTGAAAGTTATTGATTTGAACTCATTTGCCACACTGAATGTTTCCCAGCGTCCTGGTTATAAATCTGACCGTATTCTGAAATTCACTCTAAAATTCATATAGTCAGTTGGATTGGCTACCAGAGCTCATAGTAACAGATCACGGATGCTGTTGCGATCATAAGGTTTACAATCATATTTCTCATAATCTGACTCACGTGGTCATAAGAAGATCGAGTAATAAAATGCCTAATGTAATGCTTGAAGCGTCATTACGTCACTTTCATCTAGAGTCCCAATTCAGCGTACTTTGTTGATAGGTTTGATATTTTAATCTTTCCACAGACCAATTCCTAAGACCATCTGCGGGTGAAGGCCCTACTTCTTACCAAAGATTGTGCTGGAAGCATAAAAGGCTGCGCAAGCTTTCATTACCCTCTGCTCAATATTGAGTCTCCAGCCTAGTTTATATCAAGTCAAACTGCCACGAAAATATTCAAAAAATATGAGATTTCTTTGCAACCTTGGCCAACATCTGTGGTACTGTCTAATACACTTATCATTTCTGGTCTGTGCTTTGAGACCTTTTTCAGTTCTGACATTTTTGAAATGAATCTGTCCGAAGAGGCTACAAGCGTTGTGAAAAGGTATTCAGTTTGGCGTATCCTTCAAATCTTGCACGTTCTTGTGTTTGAGCCAAATTGAGGCAAATTGTATGAAGAGTAAGTGGATAGCTCTCCTATTTTCTTGTCATGCTTCAAGCTTAGTTATTACCTTCATGGAACTCAAGTATATGAGCAATTGCTTTTGATTCTTGAAAAAATCCTTCAAAGTATTTCCACCATTGGTCTATGCAAAGGTCCTGAAGAACGCCACCATTGTCATGCAGCCTTAGTGAGTAAGAATCCAAAGTATAAGGATCTAGTTTAGCTATAAATTCAGTATTTTTTCAGACCAGTTTGAGTGGATTAGCGGCTCTGCCTACAAAATACTTGAGACTAAAGCTTGTAGCCTGAACTCGTAGAGGGCTTAGTACCACGTGACTTGAAGAAGATTAGATATATATACCCAACCACTAATCATTCACTTACCACATCAGATTGCATGCCACTGAATAGATTCCAAATTATCGTTCTTCCTTTGGGAACATTTGGAGCTTGAAGTAGGATCAGAAGCAGGTCATTTAGTGTTACGGCAATTTTACCACTTAGCTCGAGAAGAGTACGGGAAGTAGAGGGCGATTTAGATTGCCAGAATCATAAAACAACCACTGTTCGATGTGGATTTCATGACAACTTACTGAATAGGGTTCTTCCAAAGTATGTACGTACTTCTTCCCAGAATTTAGTTGTTTCTATCTGAAGTTCGACAGAGTCCTCTCCCTACGGTCTGAGCTGATTCTCATCCAAAGTCAGTAACGATTTTTTCAGACACCTCACAGGAAGTTTCTTCCCACTTTTATAACCCAATAGTTCCTTATTCTATAAACAATGACTCCATTCGTGAAGGATGAGCGTTACGACTATATGGGTAGTGTTTCTTTCAAACAAAGATCTTCTACTAGGTCCTTATCCACTGTATCTTTAGGCATATTTGGATGAATACTTTAAACAGTACGTTGGTCTTTAAGATATTCAAAAACCTTAAACAAATATTAGGTTGTAACTGCCACCAGAGATATATCCAGTAGTTCCCCTCTGAAACAATAATCACTCTAAAGTAGTTCAGTCCTCAACACAATGCGAACACAAGTGTTCCTGTTCCTGTTCCTTTTCCCGCTGGACATGTTCCAAGTAAACACAACTTTGCACAGCATTCAGAAGTACATATCCCCGTAACCATTATAATCATACAAGGCAATCCAACCCACCACATGGCCATCCCCTCAACTGCACTTAGCGTCTCTTATAAATATTTAAGTGTACGTTTATATGAGTGCATATAATGACAGGTACTGGTGTCCTTATTTCCTCCAGACCTAGCCTAATTCTTTAAGTAAATCCCGAAGCTAGCTACATAGAATGCCTTCTAATGGACTCCGTGTACAACATTAAAACAGGCGGAGAGGACACTAAGACGACAACTGAAGAAGTGAACTAGAAATACAAACAATTGCATCACAACAATCTCGACAGGGAGCAATTGTCCTCCCTATTGGCAGTGGCACAGCCTACAGCACAATGCATTAAGGACGGGATTTACATTTAATGGAAATGTTACACTCAAATTCACCTTCAACAGTGGCTGGTGTGGGTGTTTTATGGATCAAGCACGTTCTACAGGATTCAGGCGTAAATGTGGAAAATTCTAATCGAAAGCACTCCGGTGTCGACAGGATGTGTACTCGTGGAACACATGCATCTAGTTTATGGTGTCAAATGTAATTAGAGTTGCTCGTAAAGTCCTGTTTTTGTTTGGCACTTCACGTGGATTGTGTATCTGGATTTTGTTATGATGTCGTGTGTTACTATTAAGTCAGTGGAAAGTGCTTTAGGTCTCGCAAACCTGTCAGCAAGATGTTTGTATTTAGTTATAGTGACTAAGCCCTATGCAAACGCAACATCTTTCGTAGGGGCTTATGGGCTTACTACAATTTAACGCTATTTCTTGAGATCCTGCATCCACATTGTATGGCTTAAAAACATTCATCCGTTTCTGAGCCGTTCTCTCATAAAGCTTTTCGTTTCCAATTAGATATAACAGCACCGATTCCATCGTTTAGGATGGAACAATCTCATTTTGGTGTTTTAACTGATTGCACTGATTCTGCATATTTTTGACAACATACCGAGCAAACCCTTAGCTCTAGATTTGGTACTGCTAACCACTTATTTGGTAGAACTGGTAGTCGGAGGGATGCGTTCAAGAACATGGAAGTTGTCTACCCTCTCGACCTTCTGTCCTTCAATCTTCATCTGAGTTGCTGATGTATGGTGGATGGAACCTATCAGTCCTATCAAGTTAGACTCTGTCACCAAACCAGTTGTCACTTGAAGGCAGTCCATTATTCCATACGATAGCTGAGCAAACGTCTCCAAAATATGCTTGGGATAGGTTTCAAGAGTGCTTTGAATTTTGCCAGTTCTTGCCAGCATAGCGCTCTACATAGCATCCCTGCTCACCACCGGAAAAAGTAGTGGTAATAGTACACAACCTTGCTAAATGCCGGTGCAGATTTCAAACTTGTTCCATAGCCTACCTCTATGAAAAACGTAACACTTTCCGCTTTCGTTACTAGCTTTTCCTGCCACAAGTTTGATCAGATTGCCTCTTCTCCATAAGGCATTTCATAAAAAGAACCCAAAACGTTTTCTTTAGGAAATTGACTTGGATTCCTTTTTTTCCGGACGTTTTCTTTCCATTGAAGGCACTATTGAGGCTGTGAAGTCCTTCTCGCTGTACAGGGTTCTGTTATCGCCTTGTTAAGGCAATGCGTCGATTTCCTGTGTCTCGGCGGCCATTAACCTGGACGAAGGAGCAGGAGAAACTCTAAAACGCCACCCAGCTGATTTTATGGCTGTTTCTTGGGCTTTTATAGGGTGCTCCCTGTAGCAAAGCAATTACTAAAGCAGTAATTGCGCCTTGAGTTCGAATGACATGTTGGATGGTTGCCTTATTACCTTTTCATTGAGAACATTCATCAAAATGACGATGTCACCATTGGGTGTTGTATTTTGATTAGGACTTCTCCTTTTCTTTTTCCTTTTTCGTAGCATAACACTGAACGCTTCTTACAGAATATGGTTGTCAGTATTCTAGGATGCTTCAAGCTTCCACACACTACCTGGGAATTTTCTCGAGTAGAGTCAGACAGAACGGTAGGAGACAAGAATTCGCGTAGAACCAACTTATTTTGCTTCGTATTCAAATATCAATGTTGTGCCGCATAACTTCAGTTAGAAGAACAGCCTTTATCCGAGGCAGGGTATCTGTTGCAAAGGAACATTTGATTTCGGTAACACAGGATGCTAAGCCACATATCCTTGTCTAGAATTAAGCTCCCAAGACTACTAGCGAATGCATATAATGATATACACACATAATCTTCAAGGAACTCCACGAGTAGGTGAACCAATCACTACAGTTGTGGGTGGCATATGGTTTCCCAATCAATTGCAATTCAGATCCAGCTTGTGACTGAACTTGACTATTCAGTAATCCGGGACACCTAGGCATCACTCATCTGTCTTAAGCAGTTGCTTACCATGTGCACACCAAAGGGCTTATAAATAGAAAACTAAGAACAGAAAATGTTCACAAGTCAGTGTTATATTTCATCATCTCAATGGGATAGGATAGGATGGGATAGGACAAACTTTTCAATATGAAATCGAAATTAATAACATTTCTCACTTCCCTCACTTGAAACGGATGTACCTCGGAGAAAACTTTTAAAACGAAACAGTTTTCCCGAATTAAAATCAGACATAGTTTACCAGTTTCACCAGCGATACCTACTAACTGGCCTAGGAAGCTGCGATGTCCTATTTCTGAATTGTGGTATCCTCCACCACCTGCAACATTATGATTCTAACTGCAGCGGAGCAGAAGTGACGTCCATTTAACTTATTTATTTAACTTACCTCTGCTGTTCCTCTGTCTCCTTCCCTGAGACCTACCAATACGATATGAACTTCCTCCAGACAGAATGGTCCACTCAATCGTATCGAAGGTTCTTAGAACTCACCAATTATTTATATGTGGGCAGATGAGGTGCATTTTCCATTCGCTTACTTTCCGTAGACTGCATTGATTTAACGGTAGCGCTTAGATTTTCGAAAAGGATGATATTGTTCCTTGTACGAGGATGAATCTCAAATTTTGAAAAGAAATAGGGCATCGGTTGTCAATGAATTTTCGATGACCCACTTGAGTATGTAACAAAGGAAGGAAAGGATAATTCGAGTGACGGCGAATGGAAGCTAAAAATAGTTGATTGCTACACTGAGTATGTATGTAAATGGAGGAGAGAGGGCACTTTATTTAGATCAGGAGTGAGTGACATTTAATTAAATAAATTGGTCGGTACTGGTGTTGCTTGTGATGGATGTCCTTGAAAAGTAATGGCATACTACTGAGTGACATATCCGTGGCATATGGAAAAGGATATACACTTCTCAATGAGCAACAACACATCAGTGCCAAGCTTCTCGGTTATTTTTGTACTCTTACTTACTTACTTACCAACTAGGACTTCACGGATACCAGAGTGACAATGTACTATCGCCATCAGTTCAGCTTAAAGATTCATATGGAGGTTGGGTGATTTCTGCCATTCAAGGTTTCTAACTAATATTCCTTTCAAATCTATTCTTGTTGTAGATAGAGGAGTCTTTCAAACCTGACTAAGAAACATAACTAACTCACATTCGCCATGAAATAAAGGGTTTTCCAATAGGGACATAACAATTTTGAGTTCAAATAAAACATAGAACAATTAAGATATTGGAACAAAATTTAATATAGGTATAGGACACATACTAAATTTAAGTATAGAGTTCGATCTCATTCATATAATCACCGGGATCACATTTTACAGCGATCGATACTTTGGATGCACTTTCCACCACTCTTCCACACATATCGGCAGGAATGTTGGCAATTCCACGTTCGATATTGTTCCTGAGCTCCTCTTACGTTGCTGACATAAGCTAGGGACTTAACGTAAAATGAAATCCATTTGTTCGACCAGGTGTGTGGCATGTGAAACAATCTTGTTGGAACCAAATATTCTTATTTTTCAATGAAATTCTGAAAAGTTTTCTTCAATCTTTTGCAAAGCCCAATCGGAGCTCAGTCGGAGCTCAACTCTTTTCAGGTCTTTAAGTTGTTAGCAGGCTTCAGTTCTTGACGTCATTTGATCTTAAGAGGGTGTAGGCTAATTCTTGACTCGAATTTATCCACTATACCACCCACAACCTGCCTGGCAGGGCGATTATTACGACTGTAAAATGGAGTAAACGCTCTTAAAGTTGTGACCACACACAAAATTCCGGTAGTAATTTTTAAGAGTATCCAAACGTTGTTCGCTTATGAACTTCATCATGATAAAAACGAGAATTTCGGCTAACGTTTTGGCATTAACGAATCATAAAAAAAATGTAAGAATACGTTTGCGTTTAAGTACAAAATTGTTATGTCTTTATTGGAAAAAACTTTACATTATCGCTGCTCTACTTGCAGAGCAGTCTATTGCAGCAAGGATGGTAACAACAGATCATACCAATCCAACCCATCGGAGTAAAGTATTGTTAGTCAAGGAAATAATTCAGTCATACAGTGAATGCTTTGTCTATTAACAAGTATGCATCCACCTCCAGGAGATGCGTACTGTACAGTTCCGCATGCAGTTGTTTCTAATGGAGATGGCATCCATTTCTTAAATGCTAGAGTGGATCCCCGCCTACATTCGAACTTTTTCCATTACAATATCAAACATCAATACGGGATACCTGAAGGACTAACCTCGATCCAAAATTTCTGTAAAACTGTGTCATGCACCCAGACACCCGATCTGGTGTCAACTTTACTGACCATACCAACCAGTCGAACAACTACTTACAGCAGCAGCCAACTAAAGACTGTATTTAAAGCCATAATCCAGTGGATAAGAACGCTTCATAACACCAGGACTCAACTCGCCCACGATTCAACCCATAAACACAATTTGACAAACTTTGGCAGAGACAAACCACCAACAGAACACCTTCACCATCCTTGCACATCCTGTCGCCGCAGAACTACAAGCTCCGTCTACACTTTTGTTAATTTGGAAAATTGAATTTTATTGCATTGTTGGCCAACAAAGCCGGGCGCTGTTGGTGTTCCTGTGAGCGACCCACTCCCTGTCTGGAATAAGGATCCAGGAGCAAAGGAAGCACAATCGACACAAATTTCATTTCTCAAAACACTACACTGTCTGTAGGGAAGGTTGAGGTTTCAGTTATATGCCAATGATAATCTCGTTAGGATGTGCATTCGTTTCAGAGGGGGTTCCTCGTTCTGTTGTTGGCGTCGTGTCAGTAGGAGGAGTGTACACGTGCGAGTCATAAAGCATTGGTGTTTAAAAAGGATTCATGGTGAATGCGGTAACAAATAAGGATACAAGGGTGAAGACAATACAAATTGCAAGTAACAATTATTTAAGCTGAGAGGCGAACACGAGAAGAGCTTGTTTATGGAATACCACGGTGGGGCGCAAGTATAATTACATTTTCCGATTGGTTTACATGATTGCAGGGAATTAGCATGCACGGGTGAGAACAATCATTTCAAATCGGTTACACAAGCATATTATACACTCAATAGTCTATCTTATGGGAATATGTGCATTCGGAACATCTGGCGGATTCAGCTTATGTGGGTACGTAAATAAAAGGATGTACTTTGCATTCGCTTTCGGAGGAAACTGATGTTTTTAGTTACAAAACCTGTGTTACCCTCCATAAAAATCATAATTTTCGTGATATGCCGCAATAAACGTGGATAGTGTCCCCTAAGCTAGCCACGTTAACTTCTTGGGCTCTCCTAGTTACAATCGTCTTATTTTGGTTGGAGTTCAAGAGTCAATCGCGTTCTGATCGTTAGGTGGACACTCTTGAGCCACAATACAGGGCTCAGGACCAACGAGAAGGTCGTGTTTACTATTCTATATCATGCCTGCAACAGGATATTCGGGATACTAAAATGGCTTTAAACAGGGATAGTAAGACCGATACTAGTGTATGGAAACTTGGTCTGGTTGCAAACGACGTAAAAAGCCCAACCTGATGACCAAAGATTGGCCTGCATTTGGCACCCCTACAATGGGGCTGAAAACAATACTTAAAACCCCTGAACCTCTTTGTGCAAGAATCCGCCTCCTGAAATGCTCTGCGACTAAGCCAAACTGGTAGCTCGAAACTCAGTCTGACAGGACACCCACAGATTCACATATACACTCCCTGTCTAGAGTTTTCAATGCCTAGATGGCCACGGGCATTGGCGTTCTTTCCAGAATTCTTAGAATGTCCAGTTCAAACAGACTTCCCACAACAGCTGTGTTTTCCAAGCCGAAACAGAGACGACACCTATAAACAGGATACAATGATGGCATTACCATTACCTTCTTCTCTGACAGTCAAACAATTGAAATAAAGTCGAGAAGAGCTAAGGAGAGCTTGCCGCACAGCAGAATGTAAGACATTTTTGGGTCCGGAAATGCAATCCGCCTTTTTAAAGACCAATGGACTTTGTATTGACCAAGTGCTTGGGTGCCCCTTAGCGACCCACAGAAACAATGGATCCTTTTCGCAGAACGTAGAATAGTTTATCTACCAAGAGATTCCTTGTAGTTGTTAAGTTGGCTATATACGAGTTAGAGTTAAGAAAAGAATTGGTGTTGTCTAGGAGTTGAACCTGAACTTGACGCACCAAAGTCTAGTGTAAACTCAGAAACATAGTCCAGCCAAACATGATCCTGAGGGCAAGTATGCATACCAATTTTCTGTTCTTGCCAA
This sequence comes from Xylota segnis, assembly GCA_963583995.1. Taxonomy (NCBI): domain Eukaryota; kingdom Metazoa; phylum Arthropoda; class Insecta; order Diptera; family Syrphidae; genus Xylota; species Xylota segnis. Next base: position 42,045,779 of record OY757237.1, read on the forward strand.
CATCAGTTCTAGTCTCACTGAAAAGTGGTTTGAATTTAGTCGAAATTTTGTGAACCCAGATTTATGTTGGTAATACCATGTCAGCTGACTGATCTGTCAACATTTACTAAAACGAGTCCTTGGGACTGACAGATTTTGACAAATCAAGGGATGTGTTACATTAAGTTCATGTGAGTTTGTCTCACCTTGGTCTTACCCCCTGGGGGTTTTTACTCAGACCATGTTCTATTGTCCACAGGTCGCTTGCGTGACTGTTGGAGCAGAATTCGCATCTCATCTCAAGCCAGCACTCAACTACCGACTTCAACAATGAAAACTGCTTTGAATTTCTGTGATACAATTTTTCGCAATTTTCCAATATTACTCCTCTCGCAGTGTATCTTCCTTTTTCAACTCACTGCACACGAACGCTTGCATTATCCTTCCTTCCTTCCTTCCGCATGGCATTTCCTTTCTTTAAGACAATAATGCAACATCACTGACAGTTTATTATGACCTGTTGGCACAGTTCCACATACTTGAGTGAAGGTAAATCTTCGTCCTTATACGTCGTGTAGTCCTTCTGTTTGAAGTACAGGATGCGTTCACAAAGTGTCTGTATTGTAAGCAAATTAATTGGAACAGGATATGCCGTACAAATATTTTTCATAATTTGTCAAAGTAAACTCTTTTCTCGAAAATATTCCTTACATGTAGTTTCTGACGTAAAAAGGATTTTTGTTTGCCGAGTATAGAGGATTATATTGCTCGCTAGTCAACACAAAATATTTAATATCTCAACCCTTCAGCTGGTGACGTTGCTCGTGATGTAAGGGGTTTAGTTTGATAGACGCTTAAGTTTGTTGGTAATTAAGTGAAATTTCTTGGCATTATAGCTGACGGTTGGTATGAGTTTTATGAGTATTACCGACAGGTGGTAGTCCTTAGATTACAGGTCTGCTGAAGAGGGCTGCGTCATGTTTATTTGTCTATAAAATCTTAAACTATTCAGCGATGTTTTGAGTTGGAATGTTCGTTTTTTATATGCTCGCTGGTCGTAAGCTCTTTTTAATAATCGTAGTGAGATATTCATATTCAAAGAAGAAGTAGTTTAGCGGTGAGAACGGACTTAAAATTTTGTTGAAACATCAACCGAAGTAGTTACCAGCAGGAGTGGGGTTATTATAACTTTTTATTTTAGTCATTCAGTTTCCAGATAGAGATTGCGATGTTAAGTATAGAAAAATAAAAGTTCAGAGAGTCTATGAAAAATGGTAGATATACGCCACCGAACTAGGTATAATGTTCGTTGTTTTACAAGTTACTTACGTCATTTAATCAAGAAATTCAATTAGCTTCTGTGCATCCTAGCTCATGTACTGTCTTTATAGGACGAACAGAGTATTGGAAACAAAAATGTTTGAAACAAACAAAAAAATGTTGCGTATACGCCACCGAATCAGGTTGGGCGTGGTTCCAAACAAATTCTAATCCTTTAAAGAGCTTTGCAATGGGATTTGTAGTATTCATCCAATCTCTGTTTGCCGTTGATAGCATCGATCAACAACGTCCTCTATTTTCCGCTAAAATCTGTGTGTGATATTCCAAAAAGTTAGGCAGACAAGGGAAATATACGAAGAAACAGAGTGAGTCAGTTCCTAGAAAGGCACGTTATTTCCACTTCATCTTATACATAAAATGATTACCATGCTACAAGCTGTAGTTTAGGAACCAGGGGAAACGCGTTTTTAAAACTTACACTATCTGAGCTTTATCTCTGAAAGGATTCAGCTTTGTTTAAGTTCAGTTGTAAGTCTCACCTTGCCTTTTCATTTCTATAGGCACACCTATACCCTATAACTCAACAAAGTAAGACTTCCCATCTAGATTTCATTACTGATAGCTGAAAACCTAGCTATATGCAAGTCGATACGTATCCTTAAAAGAGCTTGAAACTCTAGAAGAGTTGGCAATAGTTTTGACTTAAATGAGAAGTCAGCTTTCATGAATACTTTGCTCGATGGAGGCATAAACTATCTTGAAAATGATGGGCTACATGCTCCATTAGCATTTGTTTTGCAAGCTCTAAGATCAACTGAATAATCAGTCTAAGCTACAGTCCCTAACTTGTTGTCGGACTTTTCAACGCGAGCTTGATGAGAATAATCTTAAAAGGATTAGCTTTTATAGTTTTCACTGATTACAGGAAGCATATGTGTCTGACTTTCAGTGAATAGTTACATACTTTAAGAGCACTCACTCCAATTTTCGGTCGTATACTCGTCCCACCAGACAGACTGTTGATGATATAATTACTTTTCCTACACAAATGAAAGATTGAAAAGCCGAATGCAAAATAAGTCAAATCTGTCGATTCCACGACGGCCGTTTACATAAATTGGGAATCTCTCAGTTCGCATTGTGGCAAATTTTGAGTAAAGATTTTGCCCTACGCATCTTTATCATTTGAAGTGCCGATACTTCTTTGATTGGGCTCTGCATAAGTTTGAAGAAAATCCTTGATTTCATCGAAAAATCCTTTTCCAGCTCCGGAGCTCATTTTTACTTTCATGGCTTTCATGGCTTTCCTTCAAGAGACTAGATTGGATCCACAAAAAAGAGGATTTCATGCCGTAGGTAGAATTGGACTGTGATTACCATTTTATGGTCATTGGAGCTCGCTATCGTGCACTTTGACTTCACATCAGTAATATGTGGTTTCAACAAGATGGTGCCACATGCCATAAATCTAGTCAAACTATGTATTGAAGTGGAGGTTCGGTAATTGTATCATTTTGAGAAATGTGGCAGTAAACAATGGCCAAATGTATTTTTTTTTTTAAGGTTACGTTAAGTCGTTGATTTATGCCAATAAGCCAATAACAATAGAGGAGCTCAGAAACAATATCGAACGTTGAATTTTCAGAGTTGCGGCCAATAACTGACTCCAAAAAATTGATCGCTGCTAAGGTGGTCGCGGTTTCATATGAACAACATTGAATTGCATACTTAAATCTAATATGTGCCCTATACCTGAACTACGTTTCAGTGCAATATCTCAATTATTCCGTCTTATAATTAAATACAAAATTGTTATGTCCTTAATGAAATACGCTTTGCATGTGCATACATCAAAAAATTGAAAAACCAAGCACGTCCCAGCTTTAAAAGTCTTTCAATTGCGTCAATTCAATAAAAATAAATCCATCACCCAACAATAGGTACCAATAAACCCTCGTAGATGTACAAACATATCTAACACACGAACGATAAATAAAAAGATACTTCGACCCAATCCCACGATAGTACCAAATCAGCATCGTTTCAAAAAAAAAAAAAAAAAAACAACATTGATTGTTCCGACTGTATGCGGAGGCAAATCCCCAGAAGAAACTTTCAAACTTTTTTCGTTTTGTTGTTGTATTCTACTTACTCACACGTACGTAACCCACCTGAAAGTGTAATCGATTTTCAGTCGAGAGTAAATCCTTTTGTATTGGAATAGTCACCGGCATCGCTCGTACCTGCTGTGGAGGAGTTAGATGCTGCATCTGCTGCGGATACCTCTGGCAGTTCAAACAGAAGAATCGCAATCCAAACACAATGAAGAATAGTATTTGACCACATGAGACGTCGTTCGCCTTCGCTTCCATAATTTTATTATTTGTCGATGTAATTCGATTTTTCAATTCAATTATTGTACACTCTCCTCGGACAATCACTTAAAATGAGATCGCACTTCGTAAATGAAAATGGCATTCGTTTCACTTTGCCACACTATTTCACAGAACTGACTTTAAATTCCACTAAAACTGCTCCTGTAACTGCAGTTGTTTGCAATTGCAATCCATTTTCGAAGAGCAAACGAAATAGATTTTCGTTAATTAAATTTTATAGCACAATTGACTTAACAGCAAAAAGTTGGTACACGTGTTGGGATAGGCCCGCAAGATAGCATAAAAAAAACCGCTGAAATCCTTTTCTATACAAAATCCATTAAACAAAGGACACTGGTCGCTTTCATGAAAAAAAAAAAAAATTAAATAAACGACGACACATCGAGCAAACGCCTGTAAGCCAAAACACAAAAAAGGAGTCAAACGAGAAAAAAAAGAAAAGCTTTTTTAATAGATGCATGTACGTCCATGCGGATACGCGAAAATACCCTCGAGGGTGTCCTTTTCATGCCCAATTCAGCGAACTTCCACAAAAAGGGTTCCCCGGACTGACAACGGTACTGTAAACAAAACACTCTCACACCCGACGAGGCATCTATGCCATGAGTATCTTTTTTCGCCCAAAAAGTATCTATGCGGTATAACTATGTTCATTCATTTAGCAAAGTTTATTTTTGGCGGGAAAATTTCACCTCCCGAACCAAAATAAACATAAAAACGTTTTACGAAAGTGCGAACCGGCTTTGCTTCGCAAACTAGACCGAACCGTGTGAATTCGTCGAGTCTGAAATTTCGACTGAGTGTGGAGACGGTTGGGGCTAGCTCCTACTGCCGGCGCAAACTTTCCTAGTTCTTCATTCATGAAGTCTGGAAGGTTACTGATGATGGTGAGGATGATAATGACGATGAGGATGACGATGTGGATGCGAAGGAAACAACGATGGGAGGATGGGGAAAAGCTTGGAAAAGTTGCCGACCATCTGAGCATGATAATTGGTATAACCAATGTGTTTGGTATAATGCATTAGCCATTCAAGTAGGTAAGAGGAAAATACGCCGACACAGTGGTAGCTGTAAGTTTTAGGGCAGGCAAATTTAAAATTGAGTGAGAAATGAACATGGATAGCAGCTCGAAAGACGTTCGCAAAAAACAAATAAAGAATTAAACATTTAAGATATTATAAGAGACACAGTTTTGGAAGAGGATAGATAGTTACAATATTTTTAAGTGTCTTGGAAACAACAGTCTTAAAATTGCAATTTCAAGTTAAGCCTCAGTCAACGATATTTACTCACGTTCAGGGAATGAAAGGCTAATAAAACTTATTGTTGCAAACTATTGTTAGGATGCATTAGTGGTACCAACTGATTCCAAAGGAATGAAAATGATTGATGGTATGGATGGCACAGGCACCTCTCGGACGTTTAGAAAACTTACTGTTAGTGACAAAAAGAGTCTACAACATGGCCCTAACCAGGCCACAAATGTCAGGTGAAACATGCATCCTAGAGATCAATTTTAAAAATCTCTAGTACTCTGGCAAAGACGAAGTCCTAGACATATGCACAGACAGTCTTGCATTTAGTCAGTAAATACCTAAAACCCAGTAAACAAATCAAACTCTGCTCAACTGATGGAATTTTTTTTCCTTGTGGCTATCCATTTGGATCATATTTGATAGCCACGGCACCGGCGGAAACATAGGTTTGGCTTGGTTGAAGTAACTGCCAGCATAGACCACCCGCACACTTAGACCAGTAGTAGATCCATTGCGATTCTAATGAACCTTAAGAGACTGTGCCTATATTTCTCACATCACTTCAGTCTTTAAAGAAGTAGACTCATTAATTGTGAACCTTCTTACTGCAGGAGGAGCCAGGCAGACACAAAAAGTCCATACCGTAACACTAGGCGGTTTGTTTGCTTGTGATACGGTTTGAGCATATGATTGCACTCTTGGAGATTTTGGCTTTTCATTATTTTTTGTTAGAGGAACTTTGGTTTGGTCTCCTTTCGTCTTAGTTTTAGTGGGTTTAATTTCGTTCGTAACTTTTCCTTAATAGTTACTCGTCTTTCTTTAATCAGCTGTGCGTTTTTGACTAAAGTATTCTTGAATGTATCGCGTCGTTTTTGGAGCTCCTTAGCTACTTCACAACCTCTATAGTTTGCTGGGTGGTTACCTTTGCAGTTTATGCACGTCGCCGGGGCTTGCCTATTAAGGTCACATCTTTCTGATAGGTGGTTACCAGCACATTTTACGCATTTTGGATCTTTTTGGCAATATGCTTGGGTGTGATTGAAACCTTGGCAGCGTTTGCACTGTGGTATCGATCTTGTGTTCGTACGCATTGGTTCGATTTTAACTACGATATTTAAAATTGTTTTAATGTTGTAAATAACGTCTACATTTTCACTCCTATCGAAAGTGAGCATAAAGAGCGGGAGTCCATGCTTGGCCAAAATTTCCTGGCCTTGTTCCGTTTTCTGCTTTGTTTTTTTTTCGTATATTAACTGCGTCGATCATTTTCAAACCTTTCGCTTTAAGATCTGTTATAACGTCGTCTTTAGTGCACGAAGGGTGGAGACCCCTTGCTATGACACGTAGTGGTCTTTCTGACTTATTTTCATAAGTGTACCATTGGATCTTTTCCGCGTTTAACTTCTTGGATATGGTTCGGTAGCCTTCGGGGTCAGCTACGTTAATTTTCCAAGCATTGTTTCGGAATGACGTTACCTTAAACTCCGACGTCACAGTTCCTTTGAGAAGGCGATGTAGTTCATTCTACTCCGTAATCCCGACTACGTTTATTGCAGGCGGAGGACGTAATTTATCCTGAGCTTGTTTCTTCTTCGGCTCGTTTTCGTTGTTTTGTTTCCGTGGCTCGATTTCGGGTGAAGAACCGGCTCTTCGCTTTTTACTGGGTCTTTTCTTTTCTACCCAATTTGTTTCGCGTGCTAGCTCTTCTTCATTCGTGTGATAATTGGGACTAGCTGCATGAGACAGAGTAACTTCGCGTTCTTTGTGCGAAAGAGAATTCTTTAGAGCCTGGTTTTCTTCTTTTAGTGAATCTATCTCTCTCTTGAGTTCTTGGTAGAGAAGATCCATTTTGTTAAGCTTAGTACGGAGTTCATTGTTTTCCTCCTCAAAGCTTTTACAAATCGCTGAGTCCCTTTTTCCTTGCGCTTGCGCATCCGGCGGACTTCTTTTTCCGGAGACGGTCGGTCTTGATGGTGGAGACCGAGTTACCCTTGAATTTTTCACGAAGGGATTTATTAAATGCAATAAATGGCTCTCCCCAGAATCCGTAGAGCCTACCTCCGAAGAGGGTGGATTTTCCAGTGAACCTGGACTGCCACCTGGGGTACTATATCTATTTGTTTTACTCATTGCATATTATGTATACATCTTATCCCTGGTATACGAAGGGTGGATTTTAGTCGCCTCTTACGACAGGCATGCCTACCTCGGGTATATTCTGGCCCCTACCCGAAGGGGTACCCAACATGCTATGTACCTGTGCTTTCGAAACTGTTTGATGTCCTGCTTCCTTTATTCATCATTCAGTACTCAGCACTGTACAGTAAAAATGGTGTAAGGTTAACTCTTTTATTTTATTTTTTTTAAACTTTTAAACAACATATTTTGCTTTAAATCTATAGTCATCGACTAAAAATTTCTACTTTGGTGCTGCACAGACGTTTCTTTTTTAAGCGACAGTACGTATATAGTCGTACTTGTTGATTCTCATGAAATTTAAGATCGATTCGTTTCACTTGACCTTCAGTTGTTAGGGAAATAAAGTACGCAGTTATTTATACTGCGGGTATCCGAGGATTTCAATATCTTTTCCAATTAATAAATATAGTCTTCCTTGTTGTTACCTACTTCACCTCCTACAGCACCAGTACATGAGTTTCGGGTATACCTGAGAAGGCGGTGCAAGACACACGACTTTTTTTGTTTACCTGTACTTGGCTAATAGCTTCTTACATTCATATTCTTTACCAAGGCATTCCTTTCATGCTTGGAAAGTATCACAGGAATCAATCAATATCGTTAGCTTTGTAGTTTATTTCGCGAACGTCATGAAAGCTCTATTCAACCCTCCTTCTGGATTTCAAATGAAATTTTAATGCAACATGCTCGACAACTCTTCTACACCACTGTTGCTACCATTGATTCTGCTAACGCATCCATCAAAAAGTGAAAATATGTCGAAATAAATTAAAAGTCGAGCAAAAACCACAACCAGTTATACCATGGAAACGTTTGGTTAAAAAAAACGATTTTTGAAAGGCAAACACTGACAGATACAGCATCTTCTGCTTCACTACTTCTTCGCTCCTTTATGGTGCACTGACGATACAAGTTATGATAGTTTAATCTCAACTCACCTGGCGTGTTTACCTGATGTGGTTGTTGTTAAACTCACTGGTAGGAGTTCTGAAGTGATGCTAGTCATTGGTAGATTGTGGCAGGCCGTACTGTGTAAGAGATGTTCAATAAGTCATGTGTCAAGGTGAATGTAGTACTAAAAGTGGTAGTACTATAAACTTAAGTTAAAGGTCACGTTGCAGATGATGTACACCACGATATTAGGACGTCAATAGAGAAGAAGATACTGACTTTTTAATTCATATTATCATGTCATTCCAACAATTCAAAGCGTCTAACTAACCCTGAAGGCAATTTGTCAGTTTAGGATAGAAAGTGCAGATGAGATACACATTCCATATCATATTTTCGAAGAACCTTGCATTAGTGTGTAGGGTATGCAGGTCTTATGAATGCAGATTTTGAACCAGCCCTAGCTAGAACCACACTAGACCCCTGGTCCACCCTCCACCAATATTTTTACCTCAAATAATTTACCGAAACGTTATTTCCTGACCACGATGTCATAGGGATAGTGTAAGACATTTCCTTATAGAAGAGTATTAGGATTACTTCAGGATACGTCCAAACAGACGTTCAGATTCGACATCTTCGGCTCAGACACTATCGGAAAGTTTAGTTGGAGCTTCTATGGGAGTGCCTTCTAAACTCTTGGCTGAGTTTGGTTGCTCGGTAGGAGGCAAAAAAATTGGTTTATGGTAGAGTTTGCCATCGAGAGCTCAACAGAGTCTAAAGATTCAAGGGATTGCTCAACAGTAGAACCCAGTAATGATGCGATTTGAACTGAGTCAGTCTTATATATTCTGTTTTGTTTCAACTCTTGACCCACGAGTCTCCGAGAAAGGAGGTAAAAACCATGACAGAGCTCGGTTTGCCATAGGAAGGTTAGCTAGCATTGCTCTTATCTATGCATCAATCGACGTACCCTGTTCCACCTTGGGTGCGGGATTTGATAATGGCTTTACTACTCCTGTTGTTCAATTTAGAAAGGCATAAACCCAGTAGAAAGTTTCCCAATTTGATAATGCCGCGATGGCTGTTGTCTGGCCGCCGACACGCGGAAGCTGTGCGGTTTCTTGAAGCATTTGGCTACAAGACTACTATGGTAACGTCACTTTGGACCACTTTGGACAGAAGTACAAGAATCATTATAACCGCGATGAATGCAATAACGAGCACATTTCATGCGAATTGCCACTCTCCTTTGCAAAACATCCTCGGGCTCCTCCACGCTCGAGGCGTTCAACGTTCCCAAATCAAAGCTCGTTTCTGTACAATGACGTAATAAACATCACGTTGCCTCAAGTCAATTAGCCAGAAATTTATCCTGAATGCCGTTTAAAAATTTAGCTCGTCTGCCTCCAGTTCCCAGTGAACATTTTCTACTTTAATTATGCCTAATGCACAACCTGGCTTTCCACTTACTATATGGACAGAGACGAATTGAGCTCCAGGAAAGTATTTCAATTATTTGTTATGTTGACCTCGTTTTCGCTTTCATCTCCGTCTTGGTTTTATTTTATCCTCACTTTTTTTATTTACAAAAATTCAGTTACCCTAATTGAGTCGACCCAGAATCTGTGGGGGATATTATCATCCGTAAGAAGGACGAGAACAGAACACGCCAGAGATAGAGCATGAATGCAAGCCATTCAAGGAGTTGTCCTCAATTCGACAATAGTTTTCGTTTCGTCCGTTTGCGACCGTATGCTCATTATGTCCTCTCGTTCGAAAATAAAAATCCTCTTCGGCACATATTTAATGTCATTTACATAGCTAATTTGCTTTCGTCCTTAGCCCGGTTTTCTTCGCTCTGTGTTGCCATTTATCTGGAAATGCAGACACAGGAAGTTGTGTGGTGCTTGGTGCTGATAGCACGTCCCACCAAAATGTACCTTGTGGATACATTAATCTTGGAGTCTATTATGTAAAGTGTGTAGTTTTTTTTTGGTAAAGTGTCCTTGATTGTGTGTGCATTTGTTTAATGGCTGCGACTGAAATGGTGTACAGACACAGATAAGAGCTACAGGCCTGTGTCATCATTTAACACAAAAAGTTGCAGGAACAGACAAATCAGGCGGTCCTCCAATGGTGTACCTTTCGGGGTCGATATAGTGAACTTGCCTCACAAAGGAAGAACGCTTGCAATTGCATGAGCGAACAGGAATCCTGTTATGGGATGATGATTCTGTTGTTGTACACTATAGGTACTTCAACGATATTGTGGTTGAAATAGGTTCCCTTTCACCTTATAGAGTACTGTCTCCTTAATCACAATCCCTTCATGGAGTAGTTATTCCCCAGTAAGACTATTGTAGGAAAATTGAAAGGACTTTGCATGCAGGAGTATGGGTGGTTTTTGGTTTGGTTATAGAAACATGGTAAGCAAGAGCAAGAGCGACTCAATAATTTACAACAGTAAGTAAAGAGAATCGTTAGGAAGACATTAGGAAGGTCTTTTGTCAATCATTTGTGCAAGAGTCCTTACGATGGATGCACTCATCTTTCTCTTAACTGAAATACTATACGAAAAGTAGTAGTGAAGACTAGTTATATGTATTTGTAATAAAATTATATTATTTCTTCGAAGAAAACACAAGAATGGACATAGAATGAAGAAGGGTCAAGACAGTTCATGAATTGCAGCGAAATTGATTTGCCACTGATCATGAGATTCGTAAATATTGTTTGATGAGGCTCAGACCTCTAATTTCATCTTATTTAGGCATTTGAGCATAAGGAAGCAAGATGTCAATCTCTGCAATGAAGGACTCAAAATATACATGAAATTTGCAGAACTATAGGAACTACAGGCAACATTGGAGTGTTTGGTCTCAATTTCAGTACATGATAGAGGATCTTCGGTCATAAACTTATTTTGTTATTTGTTGATGGTATTGTGTTTCAAATCCATGACAGTAAAGCAAACATACAACATTTGAAGGTACACCTATCCTATTCTTTCAAAATTTACAAATTTGGTGGCAAACAGAGTTTTCGTCCTGCACCATTAGGATAATCTACTGCTATCTTCCAAGCACAATTGTGGCGCGTTAAGCATAAAGAAGATCCTGTCCATGAAGGCACATTGCAATCAACTCTTAATAACTTGGCACTCATAGCCGATACTTCAGATATACTGACTACTGTCTACTGAGAGGAGGATATAGTGTATATCTCCAGTTCATTGTACCAAGAGATGAACATTGTTCAAAGTACTCTTGAACCGAAAAGTATTTTAAAGATACATTCGAGGATACATCTCATGAAGGAATTGTACGAGTCCTAGAACTCGAATTGAACTTCAAATCGAAGATCCAAACATCAGAAGGTATAATCAAAGTTGGCCCAAGAGGAGAGAGTACCCAAAGAGAAATACTGTCTCATGTGACAAACAGACGTGGTGTGGATGAGCTACTTGAAGAGTTGATAAACCATGGCATTAGCTATCAAACATATTCTTATGATGTAGCGGAGCGGACCTTGGTCTGAAGCAACAAGCCTCTCTAGTCAGCTCAATCTTTAGCCAGTTTCATCCTTCTGTTTCGCTCATCAATTTGGTTGAGGTTCCTTTCCACTTGATCGCGTCACCTTAGCTTACCTTTCCTAAATCTTGGACTTCAGCGGTTTCAATGGTATCTTATTCGAACTTGATAGAAAGGCGTGCATTCTCCATTTACACAATCAGATGCCAAAGACGAAAACGACGAACTGTGGTTATCTTTTAAAAATTTCTCCAATTTTTCCTCAAGATCAGCCGTAAAACCATTCAGATTCCCGACCTAAAACCACACTGGTGCGCACCACTTAGTTTCTTGACAGAAGTACACAGCCTAGCTGATAAAATCTTGTAGGCAACGTTGAAGAAATGTATGCCTCTGAGCTTCCATTCATTGGCCATGGTTTGAAAAGATCAGCAATCAGGCCATCAGCTCCATCAGCTTTATTGGATTTTACCTTTGATGTCTAGCTTGGTTCTACCTTAACTTCTACTTTTAAACTGGATCGAATGACAAGAAGGGTTTTTATCATTCAGATTGAATGCTTCATTCTACCTGACAGGGGAATTTCTCCATCTTTCCACCGATTGGGATTCTACTTCTAGATTCTCTACTTCGTCTGTGCAGGTCTCGGGTTGGGCTTAGTAGCAATGGTACATCGTTCGTGCCTCATTCTAGCATTGCTCCGCTTCTATTTCCTTAATCGCAGGTCGGTATTCATCCCAACGGTTGAGGACTTCTGGACCGTCTATGCAGCGCCCCTTTTCATTCCATCGGGCTTTCTCGTCGAACCAAGGGTTTCATTGTGTCAGTCGAGAGAAAGCCAGCAAAAGCGGCATCTCCTTTTGACAGAAGTCTTCAAAATTTGACTCTAGGACCCCTTGAGAAATTAAGGAGCACTCCGAGTAGAAGTTCGCTCCTCTGATCATTCGGAAATGCAAAAGTCCTGACTGATCAAGAGATCTTCATAGTCCCTTGTGAATATTGACTGAGATGTGGAAACCGCATGCCAAATAGATAAAAAAAAAAACCTTGCCCCACAGCTTTCATCCGATATCGGAGATCTTTGTCGTCGAAGAAATGCCTTCCGACTGTGCTATCATCACAAGCTTTGGGTTAAAATCTCCAAGACCAATACAAGCTAGGGCACTGCTCATGGACGTACTACTGTAGCTGGTTTTTTTGCATCTTGTATGGATGATATATGAACTTTATATCCTCGTGCAGATATAGCGAGGTATGGTCATCGTGGAGCATTACACTGAACTAAACTGAGCCATTTCCTTCAGCATACTACGTACGTTCGTTCCAGAAACTACAGGAACCATCATTTAGATTTCGAAAACGTGAAGATACCAGCTACAGATACTGATATATTGACTCGATTTACACAACACTTTAGATTATATCTCCAAATCAGATTAAGTTGCAAAGTGCACTTCCCCTTCGGACAGCACCAGCAGTTGGTAAGAAATCCTTCTCTTCCCAGAAACGATTTCTACAAAAGAAAGGAAATCCAATCGACGTTTTTCTTTCCCCCTACAATCTATAGATACATCCACAGGGCCACTGACAAAAGATTAAGTTCTACAGCGAAAAACTAGAGCAGACAGGACAATACTCCTCCCAACAGGACACAACCGTCCAGTTTACATAGTTTTGACAGAAAAGCCAGGAAAAGAAAATGTCCTACTTTTCAAAATTCAAATATTTTGTTGCTCAGGAATAACTTTCGTCGTAGATTTTCCCATCATCCTGTCTGCTTAAAAATTTCCATCTGACAATTGACTTTTTTTTTGTGTTGTCATCTTTCTTTACGGGTTCACGGCCCGGTTTTATATCCATTTCACATCCCCAGGGTGGAAGTCTCCTTCTTCTTTCACTTACAAAGCATTCCTCAGAGCTTGGGTGATGGTAACTGGCACTGTGAAGGTACATGGGACTCGTTCGGAATACCCACAAGGCATGTGACATTGTTGAAAGGGAATAACTAATTTAGTCTCTTTCCGGGAATTTGAATACTTGACTTCCCTTTGAATGGGCTTTTACTTGAAGCGACAATGTGGTGCCCTTGCATGTGGACTATGGCATAACAGATGAGGGATACAAAAGAAACTCAATTGGATTTCGAATGCACATGACTGCATGTGCACACACGGATGAGTTGCAAGTGCACTGCTAAGTTGACTGAAGGTGCCTAAGTGTAACCATCTACGAAGGACCAGCGGTCCTTATGAATACCTACTCTGAGGAGTGGTCAACGCCTACAAGTTTTGGTCAATTGAATAATGTACGAACGGACGACGAGACTTTCACCATTCGAGGGAGAAAAGTTGAAAATATTTGCATAATAAATTAAGTACACACATGTCAGGGAACTTTTGGGGGGTTTTTCGGTTTCGAAAAAACGAACTCTGCCTTAGACGGCCGGTGCAGACATGTTGACAAATTATAGAGTAGACCCGCTGTGGCTTCAAAACTTTATAAGCCTCCATGACACCGTGGGTCTGTGACTGCTGGTTGTCCCTTCTTCCTCTCGGAGTTATTGGATATGCATGCATTTTTGGTATAAAAACCGCTGTATCTTGTCCCAAAATTCAAATCCATTCCGACACATTCAAGATCCGTTTCGATTTTTACCAAGGAGAGCGAAAAAAACCACTGAAAGGACACTCATTCCATCCTCTATTGTACTGTCGAGTAAGAATTCAGACAGAAGAACAGTTTCCATCGATGCATGGCACATTCCCAATACGGTGCTCCATGTGAACATTCCCTGGGAAGTGGACCCTCCACCCATATCACAGAACATGAAATCATTCGATGATTTTGTTGAAATTTTCACGGGAAAATTCACAATTGCATCCAGATGCGAAGGAAGACGACCAAATGACGGCTTTAATTTCGCACACAGCACCAGGACAGGACACTTTTTGGGATAGAACTTTCGAACACGACAGTCGAAATCCGTTTTGAAATTTTTTGTGTTGATAATGTGAGTGCACTAGTCAGCTGCGCTATTTGCTTCACCGGAATGTGCAGCTGTTCTCACGGCACATAGCTGTCTGCGGATCCTGGTAATGGATGCATGCACAAATGAGCCTTGTATGCGAACAGGAAAGATGTGTTTTCTGTGCAACCCGGCACACAGTGGTTAGAATCTTTTTTCCTCTGTCGAGTGCAGACATTGTTTTAATTTCCGTTGGACAGAGTCCTTGGTTAAAGACAAAGTCCATTCGATGGACAAGTGACCGGCAGAACTGGGCCTTGTTTGCTCCCTTCCTTTGTAGGTTGAGTCACGTTGTGGTATTTGAATGACATTCCTGTTCCCAATTCTTAGCTACACAATGTGGTTTAATGTCGGCAATGTTTCTCTTTGGTTCAGATTTACAATAGCCGTTTAGTTTGGACGGTATCCTCTTACAAATTGGTCATCTGTGGATCATGGAAACTTGTTTCGATTATCATCATACTTAGTCCCATTCGATTGCATCACAAAGGTACACTAATCAGACACTCCTGGCATGGTTACAGATACAAGTATCGGCCTTTGCCCATAAGGCATCTCTCAGAAAAAGAAAATCGATGCAATGCTCACTGTTTACATCCGAATATGGTGTCCGAGAGAAAGTTAGCCAACTGATGAACTGGTTAGGCTTGAAATTCCAATTGCAGATTGCAGCTTCAACTACACGCACTGATGCTCGTTAAAAGTTGTACCGAGGTCAGTTGGAGTTCTCTTTTGGGTTTGAAGCTGCTGTGCAAATTGCACATCAGTGGACACACAACCGAGAGTCGTTCAATGAGAATCTACGATGCAAACATTAATTGATACGATCCACATCTATAAGATATGTAAATATGCTGAATATAGTCATCACCATTATCGTGTTGCTTAAACTAGATACTGTCAGTTACAGCTGCGGTAGTGAGGCGCGGCTTCACTTTCACGTCACAACGCCTCGAATTTCCAATTCGTGTCTAATGGTGAAACGATGTAGTGCGCCAGGAAAGAGTGGATTTAGAGCGGTTTTTTTCCTCTGCATCACTTTCGGGCCAAATACGAGTGCCTGCCTGTATGCGAAAATTGTCTCATTAGTGAGGTGTAATTGAAGTGTGCAACGGCGGAGCTTTGTTCTCATCCTTAGAGTTGTAAGGACGACGTCGGTTAAGTGTCTCATTTGCATGACAAAGCAAGAATCGAATATTGCAACTCGCAAATGAGTTAAATAAATTATGTTTGTTGCAGGGGCTTAGAGATGCGATTGTTTGACAAGGCAAGATGCTTTGAAAGATGTCATTAGCATGGTGAAGACTGTAGAGATTTTCGGGGGTCTTCTTGATGAAACACAAGAATGTTCATAAGGATCTACTGGCCAAAGAGCTAATCGGGAAACTTGCAGCAAAAATGTTCGTACTTGACTTCTTTTGGAAAATAATAACAAGTGGCAATGAACGATAAGTTCTTTGCATTGTTCCCTCTTCTGCTGTATAGGGCTTCTGGCAAGAGTGTCAGTCCTTTCTTACTCTTTCCTAGCTACCAAGGATCTGCCTTTATGTTGCATCTGTGGGTTAATGACACACTTTCTGGTGAAGCTGCTCTTTTGAGATACGGCAATACAAACATTTAGATTTTTTTGTTATTATAGTGGCGGGCACTTTTTAAATCCAGTCCTGATCTGACCTAGCATTTAAGCCAGGATAGGAAGCAAGACCACTATGCTCAAGCACGTGATGGGAGTTTTCAACAACCGAGAACTCGAGAATAACAACTCTTGCCACAAGCAGTTCCATCGCATTGTCTGCTAGACGCTCGAACAGACGTGAAGACGACATCGAACGAGAACACAATCTCCACTTTCTGGTAGCTTTCGTACTCCATCGGTCTCTGAAAAGAAAATCGTTAAATTTTCCAGACATTTTTCAGTAAATAAAGGTCATGGTTAGACTTTAAAAGACTTCGTCTAAATCATCGCCTCAAACAAGTGTGACACTTGCGAACTACAAGTACATTTTGAGAACCTTGAACCTGAATCAGGTACGACATTCTGAAAAGGTCATAAGTTTTCCTCTAGTACATGATGTCAGAAGAAGAAGAATGTTTTCGTTAATACATATACTTTTTCTAAAACTACAAGACAGTACATGATGTCAGAAGAAGAAGAATGTTTTCGTTAATACATATACTTTTTCTAAAACTACAAGACATACTATAGGCCGTGGTGCTTTCTTGTATCTAAGCGCCATCTGATCATAGGTGTAGGTTTACATAGATTACAAAAATCGGGGGCAATAGGAGGACCACATGGCACCCATTGACAGTTCCATAAGACCAGAAGGATTTGATTCAAAAATGTATTGTTCCGATATTCATGCAGTGTAGTTGTAGTAATGTAGTCTCCCTGGATCCTGGAGGAGGGCCAAGCTACTTATATCAGCTGCACTTCTCGACTTGAAAATAAACAGGTTTCTTTGCCATTGAATCGAGAAAGCTGGAATTTTGTCTAACTAGAGGGTCGGTGTACATGGGTACCCCCAAGTAAATAAGATACTCCTAACCCGGGTAATGAGGGGTTCAGTGTTGTAGTCTACGCGGATGAAACTGCGGTAGCGATATAGGGAAAGTTTCTTCTTACAATTAGAGACCTGATGGACTCTGTTCTAAATAAACTCGTAAAATGGACTGATAGTGTTGGTCTCGGAGTTAACCCATCGAAGGATGAATTAGTATTGTTCACAAGAAGTTGTAAGATACCGTGTATAACTTCCCCTAGAATAAAGGGTATTAAACTGAAATTCAGCTGGAAACTGAATATTCAAGGCCGTGCTAGGAAGGCCTCGGAACATACATCTTCAGGATTTACCGAAAGTTTATACCGAAACCGGTTCCCATGCCTTTCAAGTAGAAAGTCTTTTCATAGGTCTCTGGTGCCTCACAATGAACCTTCCTCTGGTTTAAGTGTGTTCCTACTGAACGAAGACAACCATCCAACTCATATCAATTCGACGGTCCTTGGATGGATGGATGATATCTTTTATAGAGTTGAGGGTGACATAGTGATGCTTAGGATTAATGTCTAAAACCCTGTTTGATTCGTCATAACGAGATTAGCTACCTGAGTGAGTCCTTTGGATGCCAATTCCAGTGGAGTGGAATTTCGATGATAGTGCTAATAAAGGGTCTTTCAAAAGTCACGCCCAAATTTTTTTTTTTTTTAAATAAAACATGTAAATTCTTAGATTTTTCCTGGAGATTCTATTTTAATAAAAATGTGGCTTTTAGTTATTTTGTGTGAAAAATAACATCATTCAAGTGTCCACTATCAGCGCGTCTACAGGCTCTTGTATGAGCATCAACATTTTCAAGGACTTGCTGCTACATTACCGCATTAAGTTCATCAATTTCGGTCAGATTTGTTGGCGGTTATTAGGCACTAGCAAACTAAATCGACCTGATTAGCTTGTAATAGCTTAATGTAAGGATACAAATGGAAATCCTTAGTAAAAATAAGCCAAACAGTCGATGAAAGAATGTCTTATACCTGAGAACGTCGTGGTATCAAAGTTGAAGGTACATTTCAGCTACATTTTGTGCTACTAAAGCAATCTCCTCAGTAGAACGTCCACTTCTTGGTCTACCAGACCTTTTCCTATTCTCGACAGAACCACCGGTTTTATTAAATTTGTTGTATATATTTTTAAAGATCGACCATTTTCATAATAGGTAGAATAACCTTAATTCATTGCTCTAGCTCGTAACTATCTATGGCTTGCATAAATGTCAAACATGACATAAACAAAAGGAAGCGTTCAGAAATTATTCACTCCCGACATCTAGACGTGACTTTTAAAAGTCCCTTTACTTCTTGTCACCGTGCAACCGCAAGTTTGTCGCAGTCCTCCTGCTCCTCACTGAAGTCGCTTTCGTGGCATGCCCCTGTTTCATAACAATTTCCTTGCGTCAAAAAAATTGACACGAGAAAAACCAAATTTCCTTGCCATGTTTTTGAAATACTTTCATTTTCCAAAGATAGTTTTAAATTGCGTACTCCGCAGGACTACGAAAAATTCAAAGATTATTTGGAACATTCCCCTCTGATACAGAAAACAAATTTCTCTGATCCTTAACTAAAGTACGAAGGCATTCACGTTACCCCCCGAGAACCACTTACAGCATTTATCAACCCTAACCTCATACACATGTCTATCTGACAACATTAAGATAAAGTTTACTGTCTACATTTTCGCTCTAATAAAATCCAAAAAAGAAAGAAACAAAACTCAAAAAGTCTACTACTCAAAATGTGGAACACTTCACTATACTGACTGCGCTGAAGTGAACGTTCAAAGGATTTTCATTACCGTAGTCCGGATACTATCACCACCAGCACTAGCACTTTCAACACATCTATCCCCACCATATACAGTCTTAACCCTCCACCTAAAGTAAATTTGCAAATTTTTCCCCATTGAAAGCAAGAAAGAGGTACAAAAATACCAAAGGAAACATAAAGAAAAGTATCTCAATTCCTGTAAACTAACGATCTTCCTGCTACCTACATTCCTTCCAGGGCAGGGTTGGAGTAGATAAGTGTGTACACAGTGCCGGTGATGGGTGGTTTCAGGTATTTTAAAAGTTTTCCGAAACTAGATTTCATAATGTATCTTTTGCAACTCGTTTTGAAGTTCATTAGGAATACTCATCTCTGGATGAATTTTCAAAACAACGACAGTGCAATCTGTTTTAATTAAAATTACCCTCTAACGCGTTCACAATTAGCCGTGGCGCTTTGTGTTCAATTAGCTCAAAGTGTTTGTATTGTTTTGTTATCTGTCTGAAACTACATACCTCAATGCTTAGTTTGGGTTAAAATTAATGTTGTCATGACAGTTGGGTAGTGTTCTCCTAACTAGTTTAACTCACAGGACGAGGAGGCTACACAAAGTTTGCTGTCGTCAGTTGTTCTAAAAATAAATGGTTTGCGACGAGGATGGAAATGGGGTTAATCATTGAACTTTATGGTAGTAAAAACAAATTAATAAAGCAGAATTAAAGCAAAAAAAATGAGTTTAAACTCTATTTGTTACCAGAAAGGACATCTTGGTACAAATTGCTATTTCACTGTACTCATTCAAAGTGTGGAATAGACCTACAAAACTGTCTAGATCGGATTTTCTTGCCACGCCCTAAGAAAGTAGGCGTGACGTATGATATTTTCAAACTGAGATTCAATGATAACATCAAGCGTGCTATGCACAAATTAGTTGCAAAAGGTTTTTATATTAGCCTCTCAAAAAACAGGGTTTTTTTCAATAAAGACATAACAAATTTGAACTTAAAAAAACCGCAGAATAATTGAGATATTGAGCTGAAATTCATTTCAAGTAAAGTTTGTGTGCTAAATTTAAGTATGGAATTCAGATTTGTTCATATGATTCCCGCGAGTACGCTTGGAGCGATAGATTCTTTGAAGCCAATTTTCAACCAGCCTTTCATCGACAAAAAATACGATTTAACCACACCACACGGCCACTTTTTGCAGAAGTCTCTTGAAGGACATCAGGATTTGTTGCGGACAAAGCCATTAAGCTCCATCGCTGAAATGACTTTTCGATAAAATTTACGAATGCAGATCGTCCTATTGGAAAAGATTCAGCACTTCTAATGATCATTAAACTTCCGTTCTTGGGATAAATTTATCTTGACAGGGTGTAGGCCGAGATCTTTACCCAAAATTTTCCTGAAAATTTCGTAATTCATGTGAACTGAGAGAAATCGACTGGTTTGGCTCAAGCACTTAGGACTGTAATATTTTTGGTGTACAATTGTTACGTCCCTATTGAAAAACTCTTTACTTTTATTTGTTGGCTGATCTACCTTTTACAAGTCTATGTGGCAAGAATGATGCAGGGTCAGATTTAAAACCAGACATCTTATACTGAATTTTTTTCTTTCGTGAGAGACCTCCTAAGTGTAGTCCTTACCATGACCAAGTTTTCTGTTCGTTCGTCTCTCTCATAGCACCTTTTTTGTAGGATCAGATGAAGATCGTCCTACAAAGTTGAGTTGAGTAAGCTATTGGCATTAGCTTACCACTTTGGAGAATGTCTTTGATTGCGACTTCACGATTTGTCAGTGTACTCCGTAAAATCCCTGGCATAAATCAACTCCGTAGTAATTTTGCCTTCCTGCTATGACTATGACAAGAACATAGGCATAGATTCAGGTATCTTTTCCAACCAACTATATCCATTGATCTGAACTTGCCGGCTACTCCATTTACCTATCCAAATACCTAACCCATTTTACCCTGTCAATGTCAGTCTAAATAAATTCACACTAGACTACATAGTCACAGAAAATTAATGGGAATGCAAACTGAACGTTACTGCTAGCGGAAAGCTTCTTTGCCTCAAATAATTTACATCCCCTCCTGATGTAAATAAAAATTCCTGAAATAATATATCCACTTCAAAGTAATCCTTTAACATCCCAGAAATCCTTACACTCTGACACTTTAAGGACAGACAAAAAAATAAATAGAACTCGAGCAAAACGAGGATATCCCTTCGACACAGTTGTCAGATACTTTGCTCTTTCCGCATGGCGAACTTTTTAACCGCATTTATTTCCGTTTCCTCTTTTGCCATTCGCCGTTTATGTTTTTCTTTTCCTGAAAAGAAAAAAAGAAGATGTCGAGCTCGGAAGTGGGTTATGGTGGTGGATTGGAAGAACCACCATATGACCTGAAGAGAAATATTTTACTTTCATTACCTTTCCACAGTCAAGGGTTAGGTAATATCCTTTAGCTAACGGCAGACAATATCCAGCACACCTACTGGTACATTAAAAGAGAGAGGTAACTTTGTTTCTCTGCGTCGGTCGGGATATTCCTGAAATAATACAGCTCCTGAGGAAGGGTGTCTCTTACCGGAACAGATTTTAAAATAACGCCAATGGTGTTTGACGGATTAAAGCGCTTAAAGGATTCACACGACGAGTTATTGGCTGTGTAAATTATTTATTGCTTGCACTCGTATTAAATTTTCGTCTTAAAGTTTAACGTGCTCGTGAAAGAGGGGGATGGGAGTCTGTAGACTGTCGGTGGCCATGCTAAGTAGATTTCATTTGGGCTTGAGTTTAATGGACTTGTGCTGTGGGGCACCATGTGGTTGCGGCAAGTATGCATAACCTTCTACTTGGCAGGATAATTAGGAAAATGTCAAGGATAAGAGCAAAGTACCATTAAGACTGTCGTTTGTCATACTGTGGTAGTATTGCACCTACGATTCTTAGACACCTGTACTATCCTTTCTGAAATTTTAAAATTCCTTTTAGTCATGAAGAAAGTAGTTCCTTTAACAGCTGGCCAAGCCCACGAGTGGTAACATAAACTAACGCGTCAAAGGTCACATCCACTCCTGTAAAGTTGTAAAGTCAGACCAAGTCTGGTCTGGTTCAACACAGCACGATTCAACCCATTGACTCGATAGTACTCGGAGTGCAAGTAGAAACTAAAGCTCTTTGAACATACATTCAAAGATAGCCATTGTCATTGGTCCTTTTTAAGCTAAGGATAAGGTTTACCAAACTAGAGACCTTTGGAATCGGGTCGACGCTGGAACGATGTAGCACAAGTTATTAACATACGACGCATGTACATCTTGGAAATTTCTCAGTGCATATTATACTCAATTTTGAGTAAAGATTTCGGCTCAAGAACTGAACTAGGCTCTGTTCAAGTTTGAAGAATATCCCTAATTTCTATATATATAACGCCGCACATATTGGACCGAGACATCAAACATTGGACTGACCGCTTAAAACAGGCGATTTGATTGATATTCTATTTCACACATAATGGCATGAATGTGGCTCCATAATAAAGTTAGAATCAATTTTATATCTCACACTGTTGTTGCTTTATTCAAATTTTGTTGCCTATCATACTTACCTGGTCACCCTATACATACCACTGGACCCCACTGTCTCTCCATTGTATCCATCTTTCGCACTCAAAAACTGTATCCTTCCGCCTGTCTGTCTCCCTGTCAATAATAATCGTGATGGGGAATTAATATTGAATGTGTGTCTAGGTACGTATACATCTTCTGGCAGAAGAATACATTTTGAGGTTATTTTGATTTCCATTTTCAGATAAATATTTAAGCAGCAGGACGAATTTAAACAAAAGACCAAACACAGTTACAAGGTTCGGAGATGTGTACACTATTGAGATTCCTCGAGGATATTCATTGTAAATTCGATGTGCATTGGAAGCTGTTGTTTAGTAAAATGTCTTAAGGACTTTGAATTTGTATTTTACAGCAAAAGTCACTCTTTGGAGACTTAAATGCTCTCAAAGCAGATGTTCTTCTTGTTGCCAAATCTATCAGTGATTGCTACGCGTGTCACGTTTGCTTCGACAGTCTGTTTTATTGATAACTGATTTGCTTAAAGTATTTAAAGTTATATACTATCACAACAAGTTCATATCCAATTTGTTCAGTAATAGGCGTTATCTGTGTCCAATGAGATATCCTCCCTCGGGACAAGGATAGTAATTGCTACAAAATATTTAAAATAAAAACATGTGTATTTAACCAAACAATAAATAGAATCGACAACCGGGTAATATTCTGGCAAAATAGAGTTTCCAATTCGATAATTAAACATCAGGAAGAATTATCATCTTTGCGTGACGGGTTATAACTAATTTAAATTAAAACTAAATCAGATTTGGCTTATATTGCGGCACATGTCAAGCTGCTGGTCATCATCTAGCCTAACGAAATAGTTTTATTATTCTGTATTTTAATTTAGACAATTTGTATTGCCAGATGGTAATTCTGTAAGGCGACCTAGTAGAGTGGTAATTTGAGTGATATAAGTGAGGGGATGCATGGGCTACATGCAGATGAAATACGAGCTTTTCTTATTTTTCCTTTTCGATTTTTGAGAAAGAGTAACGATGTTATGTTGAAACTTGAAACAAATGGCATGCGTTTATGGCTACATAAGTTAGGTGCGAGATAAGGGACACAGTTTAGTGCTGTTCATTGAACTTAGAGATCTTCGGATTAATGTCCTGCGCCCTGATCGGCATGTTGCTTTTAGATTTCATACCGCGTGATCTGACTGACTGCCTCGGTACAAGATACTTGCAACTGAATTTAACTTTGACCTTGTGAATCCGTCAAAGGGATGTTATGGACAAGTGCCTGTTGTCTAGGAGGTTTTAGCAGAACATAGAAGGCATGTTTCGTGGTAGGAAAGGCTCAGACGCTCTGTTCGACATCTCTTCGCCTTATACATATACCGACTGTTCTTTGGTCTCAAAAGCAAGTATTCAGGGCACCGTATATATCTAAGGAAACACGTGGTCAAATTGTTCCTCTGCATAAGTATCGTGACCCCAAAGGACTCAAACTGTCCAAAACTCAAAAGAGTTTACATTTCACTTAAAGCAAATAAATTTTTTGTGATCAACTTTTCAAGCCTTTGACCACGACAAGGTCTCACAAAGTAGGAATTACCCTGACTGTACAGAGCATGGTGATATTATTTGTTACAGGACCTGAACATCCACAGACTTCTGAACCACAAAAGTATTTTTCATTATATGCATGAATATCGTTTAGCCCGAAGAAATTAAAATGCGGATCAAGAAGTTAAAATGTTATTTTTTTTTCACAATAGTCCTTCAAAAGTCGGAATCAAAACTATCATCCGTTTGCGCCGAAGACATTATCATGCGATAGTCATGCATTGATTTTCCATTCACTTCTGTATTCGCAACTTCTTCCCAAATGCTGAGTAGCCGAGAACTGGGTACGCCAAAGTCTAAATCATCCTCATTACATTTTTTGTTCAATTTCGTCCATTTCACGCAAATCGCTAAGGGAGAGGAGATATGAGGCGATATTGCATTTGAAGTGTATCAACAGATTTTTTCATTCTTGACCTCTGTATTCGCAACTTCTTCGCAAACGCTTAACAGCCGAGAACTGGGTACGCCAAAGTCTAAATCATCCTCATTACGTTTTTTGGTTAAGTTTTTTGTTCAATTTCGTCCATTTCACGCAAATCGCTAAGGGAGAGGAGATATGAGGCGATATTGCGTTTGAAGTGCATCAAGAGATTTTTTCATTCTTGACCTCTGTATTCACAACTTCTTCGCAAACGCTTAACAGCCGAGAACTGGGTACGCCAAAGTCTAAATCATCCTCATTACGTTTTTTGGTTAAGTTTTTTGTTCAATTTCGTTCATTTCACGCAAATCGCTAAGGGAGAGGAGATATGAGGCGATATTGCATTTGAAGTGCATCAAGAGATTTTTTCATTCTTGACCTCTGTATTCGCAACTTCTTCCCAAATGCTCAATAGCCGAGAACTGGGTACGCCAAAGTCTAAATCATCCTCATTACGTTTTTTGGTTAAGTTTTTTGTTCAATTTCGTCCATTTCAAGCAAATCGCTAAGGGAGAGGAGATATGAGGCGATATTGCATTTGAAGTGCATCAAGAGATTTTTTCATTCTTGACCTCTGTATTCGCAACTTCTTAACAAATGCTGAATAGCCGAGAACTGGGTACGCCAAAGTTTAAATCATCCTCATTACGTTTTTTGGTTAAGTTTTTTGTTCAATTTCGTCCATTTCACGCAAATCGCTAAGGGAGAGGAGATATGAGGCGATATTGCATTTGAAGTGTATCAAGACATTTTTTCATTCTTGACCTCTGTATTCACAACTTCTTCGCAAACGCTTAACAGCCGAGAACTGGGTACGCCAAAGTCTAAATCATCCTCATTACGTTTTTTGGTTAAGTTTTTTGTTCAATTTCGTTCATTTCACGCAAATCGCTAAGGGAGAGGAGATATGAGGCGATATTGCATTTGAAGTGTATCAACAGATTTTTTCATTCTTGACCTCTGTATTCGCAACTTCTTCGCAAACGCTTAACAGCCGAGAACTGGGTACGCCAAAGTCTAAATCATCCTCATTACGTTTTTTGGTTAAGTTTTTTGTTCAATTTCGTCCATTTCAAGCAAATCGCTAAGGGAGAGGAGATATGAGGCGATATTGCATTTGAAGTGCATCAAGAGATTTTTTCATTCTTGACCTCTGTATTCACAACTTCTTCGCAAACGCTTAACAGCCGAGAACTGGGTACGCCAAAGTCTAAATCATCCTCATTACGTTTTTTGGTTAAGTTTTTTGTTCAATTTCGTTCATTTCACGCAAATCGCTAAGGGAGAGGAGATATGAGGCGATATTGCATTTGAAGTGCATCAAGAGATTTTTTCATTCTTGACCTCTGTATTCGCAACTTCTTCCCAAATGCTCAATAGCCGAGAACTGGGTACGCCAAAGTCTAAATCATCCTCATTACGTTTTTTGGTTAAGTTTTTTGTTCAATTTCGTCCATTTCAAGCAAATCGCTAAGGGAGAGGAGATATGAGGCGATATTGCATTTGAAGTGCATCAAGAGATTTTTTCATTCTTGACCTCTGTATTCGCAACTTCTTCCCAAATGCTCAATAGCCGAGAACTGGGTACGCCAAAGTCTAAATCATCCTCATTACGTTTTCTGGTTAAGTTTTTTGTTCAATTTCGTCCATTTCAAGCAAATCGCTAAGGGAGAGGAGATATGAGGCGATATTGCATTTGAAGTGCATCAAGAGATTTTTTCATTCTTGACCTCTGTATTCGCAACTTCTTCCCAAATGCTCAATAGCCGAGAACTGGGTACGCCAAAGTCTAAATCATCCTCATTACGTTTTTTGGTTAAGTTTTTTGGTTAAGTTTTTTGTTCAATTTCGTCCATTTCAAGCAAATCGCTAAGGGAGAGGAGATATGAGGCGATATTGCATTTTAAGTGCATCAAGAGATTTTTTCATTCTTGACCTCTGTATTCGCAACTTCTTCCCAAATGCTCAATAGCCGAGAACTGGGTACGCCAAAGTCTAAATCATCCTCATTACGTTTTTTGGTTAAGTTTTTTGTTCAATTTCGTCCATTTCAAGCAAATCGCTAAGGGAGAGGAGATATGAGGCGATATTGCATTTGAAGTGCATCAAGAGATTTTTTCATTCTTGACCTCTGTATTCGCAACTTCTTCCCAAATGCTCAATAGCCGAGAACTGGGTACGCCAAAGTCTAAATCATCCTCATTACGTTTTTTGGTTAAGTTTTTTGTTCAATTTCGTCCATTTCAAGCAAATCGCTAAGGGAGAGGAGATATGAGGCGATATTGCATTTGAAGTGGATCAAGAGATTTTTTCATTCTTGACCTCTGTATTCGCAACTTCTTCCCAAATGCTCAATAGCCGAGAACTGGGTACGCCAAAGTCTAAATCATCCTCATTACGTTTTTTGGTTAAGTTTTTTGGTTAAGTTTTTTGTTCAATTTCGTCCATTTCAAGCAAATCGCTAAGGGAGAGGAGATATGAGGCGATATTGCATTTGAAGTGCATCAAGAGATTTTTTCATTCTTGACCTCTGTATTCGCAACTTCTTCCCAAATGCTCAATAGCCGAGAACTGGGTACGCCAAAGTCTAAATCATCCTCATTACGTTCTTTGGTTAAGTTTTTTGTTCAATTTCGTCCATTTCAAGCAAATCGCTAAGGGAGAGGAGATATGAGGCGATATTGCATTTGAAGTGCATCAAGAGATTTTTTCATTCTTGACCTCTGTATTCGCAACTTCTTCCCAAATGCTCAATAGCCGAGAACTGGGTACGCCAAAGTCTAAATCATCCTCATTACGTTTTTTGGTTAAGTTTTTTGTTCAATTTCGTCCATTTCAAGCAAATCGCTAAGGGAGAGGAGATATGAGGCGATATTGCATTTGAAGTGCATCAAGAGATTTTTTCATTCTTGACCTCTGTATTCGCAACTTCTTCCCAAATGCTCAATAGCCGAGAACTGGGTACGCCAAAGTCTAAATCATCCTCATTACGTTTTTTGGTTAAGTTTTTTGTTCAATTTCGTCCATTTCAAGCAAATCGCTAAGGGAGAGGAGATATGAGGCGATATTGCATTTGAAGTGCATCAAGAGATTTTTTCATTCTTGACCTCTGTATTCGCAACTTCTTCCCAAATGCTCAATAGCCGAGAACTGGGTACGCCAAAGTCTAAATCATCCTCATTACGTTTTTTGGTTAAGTTTTTTGTTCAATTTCGTCCATTTCAAGCAAATCGCTAAGGGAGAGGAGATATGAGGCGATATTGCATTTGAAGTGCATCAAGAGATTTTTTCATTCTTGACCTCTGTATTCGCAACTTCTTCCCAAATGCTCAATAGCCGAGAACTGGGTACGCCAAAGTCTAAATCATCCTCATTACGTTTTTTGGTTAAGTTTTTTGTTCAATTTCGTCCATTTCAAGCAAATCGCTAAGGGAGAGGAGATATGAGGCGATATTGCATTTGAAGTGCATCAAGAGATTTTTTCATTCTTGACCTCTGTATTCGCAACTTCTTCCCAAATGCTCAATAGCCGAGAACTGGGTACGCCAAAGTCTAAATCATCCTCATTACGTTTTCTGGTTAAGTTTTTTGTTCAATTTCGTCCATTTCACCCAAATCCCTAAGGGAGAGGAGGTATGAGGCGATATTGCATTTGAAGTGCATCAAGAGATTTTTTCATTCTTGACCTCTGTATTCGCAACTTCTTCCCAAATGCTCAATAGCCGAGAACTGGGTACGCCAAAGTCTAAATCATCCTCATTACGTTTTTTGGTTGAGTTTTTTGTTCAATTTCGTCCATTTCACGCAAATCGCTAAGGGAGGGGAGATATGAGGCGATATTGCATTTGAAGTGCATCAAGAGATTTTTTCATTCTTGACCTCTGTATCCGCAACTTCTTCCCAAATGCTCAATAGCCGAGAACTGGGTACGCCAAAGTCTAAATCATCCTCATTACGTTTTTTGGTTAAGTTTTTTGTTCAATTTGGTCCATTTCACGCAAATCCCTAAGGGAGAGGAGATATGATTGCATTTGATATTGCATTTGAAGTGCATCAAGAGATTTTTTCATTCTTGACCTCTGTATTCGCAACTTCTTCCTAAATGCTGAGTAGCCGAGAACTGGGTACGCCAAAGTCTAAATCATCCTCATTACGTTTTTTGGTTGAGTTTTTTGTTCAATTTCGTCCATTTCACGCAAATCCCTAAGGGAGAGGAGATATGATTGCATTTGATATTGCATTTGAAGTGCATCAAGAGATTTTTTCATTCTTGACCTCTGTATTCGCAACTTCTTCCCAAATGCTCAATAGCCGAGAACTGGGTACGCCAAAGTCTAAATCATCCTCATTACGTTTTTTGGTTGAGTTTTTTGTTCAATTTCGTCCATTTCACGCAAATCGCTAAGGGAGGGGAGATATGAGGCGATATTGCATTTGAAGTGCATCAAGAGATTTTTTCATTCTTGACCTCTGTATCCGCAACTTCTTCCCAAATGCTCAATAGCCGAGAACTGGGTACGCCAAAGTCTAAATCATCCTCATTACGTTTTTTGGTTGAGTTTTTTGTTCAATTTCGTCCATTTCAAGCAAATCGCTAAGGGAGAGGAGATATGACGCGATATTGCATTTGAAGTGCATCAAGAGATTTTTTCATTCTTGACCTCTGTATTCGCAACTTCTTCCCAAATGCTCAATAGCCGAGAACTGGGTATGCCAAAGTCTAAATCATCCTCATTACGTTTTTTGGTTGAGTTTTTTGTTCAATTTCGTCCATTTCACGCAAATCACAAAGGGAGAGGAGATATGAGGCGATATTGCATTTGAAGTGCATCAAGAGATTTTTTCATTCTTGACCTCTGTATTCGCAACTTCTTCCCAAATGCTCAATAGCCGAGAACTGGGTATGCCAAAGTCTAAATCATCCTCATTACGTTTTTTGGTTGAGTTTTTTGTTCAATTTCGTCCATTTCACGCAAATCACAAAGGGAGAGGAGATATGAGGCGATATTGCATTTGAAGTGCATCAAGAGATTTTTTCATTCTTGACCTCTGTATTCGCAACTTCTTCCCAAATGCTCAATAGCCGAGAACTGGGTACGCCAAAGTCTAAATCATCCTCATTACGTTTTTTGGTTGAGTTTTTTGTTCAATTTCGTCCATTTCACGCAAATCACAAAGGGAGAGGAGATATGAGGCGATATTGCATTTGAAGTGCATCAAGAGATTTTTTCATTCTTGACCTCTGTATTCGCAACTTCTTCCCAAATGCTCAATAGCCGAGAACTGGGTACGCCAAAGTCTAAATCATCCTCATTACGTTTTTTGGTTAAGTTTTTTGTTCAATTTCGTCCATTTCACGCAAATCGCTAAGGGAGAGGAGATATGAGGCGATATTGCATTTGAAGTGCATCAAGAGATTTTTTCATTCTTGACCTCTGTATCCGCAACTTCTTCCCAAATGCTCAATAGCCGAGAACTGGGTACGCCAAAGTCTAAATCATCCTCATTACGTTTTTTGGTTAAGTTTTTTGTTCAATTTCGTCCATTTCACGCAAATCCCTAAGGGAGAGGAGGTATGAGGCGATATTGCATTTGAAGTGCATCAAGAGATTTTTTCATTCTTGACCTCTGTATTCGCAACTTCTTCCCAAATGCTGAGTAGCCGAGAACTGGGTACGCCAAAGTCTAAATCATCCTCATTACGTTTTTTGGTTGAGTTTTTTGTTCAATTTCGTCCATTTCAAGCAAATCGCTAAGGGAGAGGAGATATGACGCGATATTGCATTTGAAGTGCATCAAGAGATTTTTTCATTCTTGACCTCTGTATTCGCAACTTCTTCCCAAATGCTGAGTAGCCGAGAACTGGGTACGCCAAAGTCTAAATCATCCTCATTACGTTTTTTGGTTGAGTTTTTTGTTCAATTTCGTCCATTTCACGCAAATCACAAAGGGAGAGGAGATATGAGGCGATATTGCATTTGAAGTGCATCAAGAGATTTTTTCATTCTTGACCTCTGTATTCGCAACTTCTTCCCAAATGCTCAATAGCCGAGAACTGGGTACGCCAAAGTCTAAATCATCCTCATTACGTTTTTTGGTTAAGTTTTTTGGTTAAGTTTTTTGTTCAATTTCGTCCATTTCAAGCAAATCGCTAAGGGAGAGGAGATATGAGGCGATATTGCATTTGAAGTGCATCAAGAGATTTTTTCATTCTTGACCTCTGTATTCGCAACTTCTTCCCAAATGCTCAATAGCCGAGAACTGGGTACGCCAAAGTCTAAATCATCCTCATTACGTTTTTTGGTTAAGTTTTTTGTTCAATTTCGTCCATTTCAAGCAAATCGCTAAGGGAGAGGAGATATGAGGCGATATTGCATTTGAAGTGCATCAAGAGATTTTTTCATTCTTGACCTCTGTATTCGCAACTTCTTCCCAAATGCTCAATAGCCGAGAACTGGGTACGCCAAAGTCTAAATCATCCTCATTACGTTTTTTGGTTAAGTTTTTTGTTCAATTTCGTCCATTTCAAGCAAATCGCTAAGGGAGAGGAGATATGAGGCGATATTGCATTTGAAGTGCATCAAGAGATTTTTTCATTCTTGACCTCTGTATTCGCAACTTCTTCCCAAATGCTCAATAGCCGAGAACTGGGTACGCCAAAGTCTAAATCATCCTCATTACGTTTTCTGGTTAAGTTTTTTGTTCAATTTCGTCCATTTCACCCAAATCCCTAAGGGAGAGGAGGTATGAGGCGATATTGCATTTGAAGTGCATCAAGAGATTTTTTCATTCTTGACCTCTGTATTCGCAACTTCTTCCCAAATGCTCAATAGCCGAGAACTGGGTACGCCAAAGTCTAAATCATCCTCATTACGTTTTTTGGTTGAGTTTTTTGTTCAATTTCGTCCATTTCACGCAAATCGCTAAGGGAGGGGAGATATGAGGCGATATTGCATTTGAAGTGCATCAAGAGATTTTTTCATTCTTGACCTCTGTATCCGCAACTTCTTCCCAAATGCTCAATAGCCGAGAACTGGGTACGCCAAAGTCTAAATCATCCTCATTACGTTTTTTGGTTAAGTTTTTTGTTCAATTTGGTCCATTTCACGCAAATCCCTAAGGGAGAGGAGATATGTTTGCATTTGATATTGCATTTGAAGTGCATCAAGAGATTTTTTCATTCTTGACCTCTGTATTCGCAACTTCTTCCTAAATGCTGAGTAGCCGAGAACTGGGTACGCCAAAGTCTAAATCATCCTCATTACGTTTTTTGGTTGAGTTTTTTGTTCAATTTCGTCCATTTCACGCAAATCCCTAAGGGAGAGGAGATATGATTGCATTTGATATTGCATTTGAAGTGCATCAAGAGATTTTTTCATTCTTGACCTCTGTATTCGCAACTTCTTCCCAAATGCTCAATAGCCGAGAACTGGGTACGCCAAAGTCTAAATCATCCTCATTACGTTTTCTGGTTAAGTTTTTTGTTCAATTTCGTCCATTTCACCCAAATCCCTAAGGGAGAGGAGGTATGAGGCGATATTGCATTTGAAGTGCATCAAGAGATTTTTTCATTCTTGACCTCTGTATTCGCAACTTCTTCCCAAATGCTCAATAGCCGAGAACTGGGTACGCCAAAGTCTAAATCATCCTCATTACGTTTTTCGGTTAAGTTTTTTGTTCAATTTCGTCCATTTCACGCAAATCCCTAAGGGAGAGGAGGTATGAGGCGATATTGCATTTGAAGTGCATCAAGAGATTTTTTCATTCTTGACCTCTGTATTCGCAACTTCTTCCCAAATGCTCAATAGCCGAGAACTGGGTACGCCAAAGTCTAAATCATCCTCATTACGTTTTCTGGTTAAGTTTTTTGTTCAATTTCGTCCATTTCACCCAAATCCCTAAGGGAGAGGAGGTATGAGGCGATATTGCATTTGAAGTGCATCAAGAGATTTTTTCATTCTTGACCTCTGTATTCGCAACTTCTTCCCAAATGCTCAATAGCCGAGAACTGGGTACGCCAAAGTCTAAATCATCCTCATTACGTTTTTTGGTTGAGTTTTTTGTTCAATTTCGTCCATTTCACGCAAATCGCTAAGGGAGGGGAGATATGAGGCGATATTGCATTTGAAGTGCATCAAGAGATTTTTTCATTCTTGACCTCTGTATCCGCAACTTCTTCCCAAATGCTCAATAGCCGAGAACTGGGTACGCCAAAGTCTAAATCATCCTCATTACGTTTTTTGGTTAAGTTTTTTGTTCAATTTGGTCCATTTCACGCAAATCCCTAAGGGAGAGGAGATATGATTGCATTTGATATTGCATTTGAAGTGCATCAAGAGATTTTTTCATTCTTGACCTCTGTATTCGCAACTTCTTCCTAAATGCTGAGTAGCCGAGAACTGGGTATGCCAAAGTCTAAATCATCCTCATTACCTTTTTTGGTTAAGTTTTTTGTTCAATTTGGTCCATTTCACGCAAATCCCTAAGGGAGAGGAGATATGTTTGCATTTGATATTGCATTTGAAGTGCATCAAGAGATTTTTTCATTCTTGACCTCTGTATTCGCAACTTCTTCCTAAATGCTGAGTAGCCGAGAACTGGGTACGCCAAAGTCTAAATCATCCTCATTACGTTTTTTGGTTGAGTTTTTTGTTCAATTTGGTCCATTTCACGCAAATCCCTAAGGGAGAGGAGATATGATTGCATTTGATATTGCATTTGAAGTGCATCAAGAGATTTTTTCATTCTTGACCTCTGTATTCGCAACTTCTTCCCAAATGCTCAATAGCCGAGAACTGGGTACGCCAAAGTCTAAATCATCCTCATTACGTTTTTTGGTTAAGTTTTTTGTTCAATTTGGTCCATTTCACGCAAATCCCTAAGGGAGAGGAGATATGATTGCATTTGATATTGCATTTGAAGTGCATCAAGAAATTTTTTCATTCTTGACCTCTGTATTCGCAACTTCTTCCCAAATGCTCAATAGCCGAGAACTGGGTACGCCAAAGTCTAAATCATCCTCATTACGTTTTTTGGTTGAGTTTTTTGTTCAATTTCGTCCATTTCAAGCAAATCGCTAAGGGAGAGGAGATATGACGCGATATTGCATTTGAAGTGCATCAAGAGATTTTTTCATTCTTGACCTCTGTATTCGCAACTTCTTCCCAAATGCTCAATAGCCGAGAACTGGGTACGCCAAAGTCTAAATCATCCTCATTACGTTTTTTGGTTAAGTTTTTTGTTCAATTTCGTCCATTTCACGCAAATCCCTAAGGGAGAGGAGGTATGAGGCGATATTGCATTTGAAGTGCATCAAGAGATTTTTTCATTCTTGACCTCTGTATTCGCAACTTCTTCCCAAATGCTCAATAGCCGAGAACTGGGTATGCCAAAGTCTAAATCATCCTCATTACGTTTTTTGGTTGAGTTTTTTGTTCAATTTCGTCCATTTCAAGCAAATCGCTAAGGGAGAGGAGATATGACGCGATATTGCATTTGAAGTGCATCAAGAGATTTTTTCATTCTTGACCTCTGTATTCGCAACTTCTTCCCAAATGCTCAATAGCCGAGAACTGGGTACGCCAAAGTCTAAATCATCCTCATTACGTTTTTTGGTTAAGTTTTTTGTTCAATTTCGTCCATTTCACGCAAATCCCTAAGGGAGAGGAGGTATGAGGCGATATTGCATTTGAAGTGCATCAAGAGATTTTTTCATTCTTGACCTCTGTATTCGCAACTTCTTCCCAAATGCTCAATAGCCGAGAACTGGGTACGCCAAAGTCTAAATCATCCTCATTACGTTTTTTGGTTGAGTTTTTTGTTCAATTTCGTCCATTTCAAGCAAATCGCTAAGGGAGAGGAGATATGACGCGATATTGCATTTGAAGTGCATCAAGAGATTTTTTCATTCTTGACCTCTGTATTCGCAACTTCTTCCCAAATGCTCAATAGCCGAGAACTGGGTATGCCAAAGTCTAAATCATCCTCATTACGTTTTTTGGTTGAGTTTTTTGTTCAATTTCGTCCATTTCAAGCAAATCGCTAAGGGAGAGGAGATATGAGGCGATATTGCATTTGAAGTGCATCAAGAGATTTTTTCATTCTTGACCTCTGTATTCGCAACTTCTTCCCAAATGCTCAATAGCCGAGAACTGGGTATGCCAAAGTCTAAATCATCCTCATTACCTTTTTTGGTTAAGTTTTTTGTTCAATTTGGTCCATTTCACGCAAATCCCTAAGGGAGAGGAGATATGATTGCATTTGATATTGCATTTGAAGTGCATCAAGAGATTTTTTCATTCTTGACCTCTGTATTCGCAACTTCTTCCCAAATGCTCAATAGCCGAGAACTGGGTACGCCAAAGTCTAAATCATCCTCATTACGTTCTTTGGTTAAGTTTTTTGTTCAATTTCGTCCATTTCACGCAAATCTCTAAGGGAGAGGAGATATGAGGCGATATTGCATTTGAAGTGCATCAAGAGATTTTTTCATTCTTGACCTCTGTATTCGCAACTTCTTCCCAAATGCTCAATAGCCGAGAACTGGGTATGCCAAAGTCTAAATCATCCTCATTACCTTTTTTGGTTAAGTTTTTTGTTCAATTTGGTCCATTTCACGCAAATCCCTAAGGGAGAGGAGATATGATTGCATTTGATATTGCATTTGAAGTGCATCAAGAGATTTTTTCATTCTTGACCTCTGTATTCGCAACTTCTTCCCAAATGCTGAGTAGCCGAGAACTGGGTACGCCAAAGTCTAAATCATCCTCATTACGTTTTTTGGTTGAGTTTTTTGTTCAATTTCGTCCATTTCACGCAAATCACAAAGGGAGAGGAGATATGAGGCGATATTGCATTTGAAGTGCATCAAGAGATTTTTTCATTCTTGACCTCTGTATTCGCAACTTCTTCCCAAATGCTGAGTAGCCGAGAACTGGGTACGCCAAAGTCTAAATCATCCTCATTACGTTTTTTGGTTGAGTTTTTTGTTCAATTTCGTCCATTTCACGCAAATCACAAAGGGAGAGGAGATATGAGGCGATATTGCATTTGAAGTGCATCAAGAGATTTTTTCATTCTTGACCTCTGTATTCGCAACTTCTTCCCAAATGCTCAATAGCCGAGAACTGGGTATGCCAAAGTCTAAATCATCCTCATTACCTTTTTTGGTTAAGTTTTTTGTTCAATTTGGTCCATTTCACGCAAATCCCTAAGGGAGAGGAGATATGATTGCATTTGATATTGCATTTGAAGTGCATCAAGAGATTTTTTCATTCTTGACCTCTGTATTCGCAACTTCTTCCCAAATGCTCAATAGCCGAGAACTGGGTACGCCAAAGTCTAAATCATCCTCATTACGTTCTTTGGTTAAGTTTTTTGTTCAATTTCGTCCATTTCACGCAAATCTCTAAGGGAGAGGAGATATGAGGCGATATTGCATTTGAAGTGCATCAAGAGATTTTTTCATTCTTGACCTCTGTATTCGCAACTTCTTCCCAAATGCTCAATAGCCGAGAACTGGGTATGCCAAAGTCTAAATCATCCTCATTACGTTTTTTGGTTGAGTTTTTTGTTCAATTTCGTCCATTTCAAGCAAATCGCTAAGGGAGAGGAGATATGACGCGATATTGCATTTGAAGTGCATCAAGAGATTTTTTCATTCTTGACCTCTGTATTCGCAACTTCTTCCCAAATGCTCAATAGCCGAGAACTGGGTACGCCAAAGTCTAAATCATCCTCATTACGTTTTTTGGTTGAGTTTTTTGTTCAATTTCGTCCATTTCACGCAAATCGCTAAGGGAGGGGAGATATGAGGCGATATTGCATTTGAAGTGCATCAAGAGATTTTTTCATTCTTGACCTCTGTATCCGCAACTTCTTCCCAAATGCTCAATAGCCGAGAACTGGGTACGCCAAAGTCTAAACCATCCTCATTACGTTTTTTGGTTGAGTTTTTTGTTCAATTTCGTCCATTTCAAGCAAATCGCTAAGGGAGAGGAGATATGACGCGATATTGCATTTGAAGTGCATCAAGAGATTTTTTCATTCTTGACCTCTGTATTCGCAACTTCTTCCCAAATGCTGAGTAGCCGAGAACTGGGTACGCCAAAGTCTAAATCATCCTCATTACGTTTTTTGGTTGAGTTTTTTGTTCAATTTCGTCCATTTCACGCAAATCACAAAGGGAGAGGAGATATGAGGCGATATTGCATTTGAAGTGCATCAAGAGATTTTTTCATTCTTGACCTCTATATTCGCAACTTCTTCCCAAATGCTCAATAGCCGAGAACTGGGTATGCCAAAGTCTAAATCATCCTCATTACCTTTTTTGGTTAAGTTTTTTGTTCAATTTGGTCCATTTCACGCAAATCCCTAAGGGAGAGGAGATATGATTGCATTTGATATTGCATTTGAAGTGCATCAAGAGATTTTTTCATTCTTGACCTCTGTATTCGCAACTTCTTCCCAAATGCTCAATAGCCGAGAACTGGGTACGCCAAAGTCTAAATCATCCTCATTACGTTCTTTGGTTAAGTTTTTTGTTCAATTTCGTCCATTTCACGCAAATCTCTAAGGGAGAGGAGATATGAGGCGATATTGCATTTGAAGTGCATCAAGAGATTTTTTCATTCTTGACCTCTGTATTCGCAACTTCTTCCCAAATGCTCAATAGCCGAGAACTCGGTATGCCAAAGTCTAAATCATCCTCATTACGTTTTTTGGTTGAGTTTTTTGTTCAATTTCGTCCATTTCAAGCAAATCGCTAAGGGAGAGGAGATATGAGGCGATATTGCATTTGAAGTGCATCAAGAGATTTTTTCATTCTTGACCTCTGTATTCGCAACTTCTTCCCAAATGCTGAGTAGCCGAGAACTGGGTACGCCAAAGTCTAAATCATCCTCATTACGTTTTTTGGTTGAGTTTTTTGTTCAATTTCGTCCATTTCACGCAAATCACAAAGGGAGAGGAGATATGAGGCGATATTGCATTTGAAGTGCATCAAGAGATTTTTTCATTCTTGACCTCTGTATTCGCAACTTCTTCCCAAATGCTGAGTAGCCGAGAACTGGGTACGCCAAAGTCTAAATCATCCTCATTACGTTTTTTGGTTGAGTTTTTTGTTCAATTTCGTCCATTTCAAGCAAATCGCTAAGGGAGAGGAGATATGACGCGATATTGCATTTGAAGTGCATCAAGAGATTTTTTCATTCTTGACCTCTGTATTCGCAACTTCTTCCCAAATGCTGAGTAGCCGAGAACTGGGTACGCCAAAGTCTAAATCATCCTCATTACGTTTTTTGGTTAAGTTTTTTGTTCAATTTCGTCCATTTCACGCAAATCCCTAAGGGAGAGGAGGTATGAGGCGATATTGCATTTGAAGTGCATCAAGAGATTTTTTCATTCTTGACCTCTGTATTCGCAACTTCTTCCCAAATGCTGAGTAGCCGAGAACTGGGTACGCCAAAGTCTAAATCATCCTCATTACGTTTTTTGGTTGAGTTTTTTGTTCAATTTCGTCCATTTCACGCAAATCACAAAGGGAGAGGAGATATGAGGCGATATTGCATTTGAAGTGCATCAAGAGATTTTTTCATTCTTGACCTCTGTATTCGCAACTTCTTCCCAAATGCTGAGTAGCCGAGAACTGGGTACGCCAAAGTCTAAATCATCCTCATTACGTTTTTTGGTTAAGTTTTTTGTTCAATTTCGTCCATTTCACGCAAATCCCTAAGGGAGAGGAGGTATGAGGCGATATTGCATTTGAAGTGCATCAAGAGATTTTTTCATTCTTGACCTCTGTATTCGCAACTTCTTCCCAAATGCTGAGTAGCCGAGAACTGGGTACGCCAAAGTCTAAATCATCCTCATTACGTTTTTTGGTTGAGTTTTTTGTTCAATTTCGTCCATTTCACGCAAATCACAAAGGGAGAGGAGATATGAGGCGATATTGCATTTGAAGTGCATCAAGAGATTTTTTCATTCTTGACCTCTGTATTCGCAACTTCTTCCCAAATGCTGAGTAGCCGAGAACTGGGTACGCCAAAGTCTAAATCATCCTCATTACGTTTTTTGGTTGAGTTTTTTGTTCAATTTCGTCCATTTCACGCAAATCACAAAGGGAGAGGAGATATGAGGCGATATTGCATTTGAAGTGCATCAAGAGATTTTTTCATTCTTGACCTCTGTATTCGCAACTTCTTCCCAAATGCTCAATAGCCGAGAACTGGGTATGCCAAAGTGTAAATCATCCTCATTACCTTTTTTGGTTAAGTTTTTTGTTCAATTTGGTCCATTTCACGCAAATCCCTAAGGGAGAGGAGATATGATTGCATTTGATATTGCATTTGAAGTGCATCAAGAGATTTTTTCATTCTTGACCTCTGTATTCGCAACTTCTTCCCAAATGCTCAATAGCCGAGAACTGGGTACGCCAAAGTCTAAATCATCCTCATTACGTTCTTTGGTTAAGTTTTTTGTTCAATTTCGTCCATTTCACGCAAATCTCTAAGGGAGAGGAGATATGAGGCGATATTGCATTTGAAGTGCATCAAGAGATTTTTTCATTCTTGACCTCTGTATTCGCAACTTCTTCCCAAATGCTCAATAGCCGAGAACTGGGTATGCCAAAGTCTAAATCATCCTCATTACGTTTTTTGGTTGAGTTTTTTGTTCAATTTCGTCCATTTCAAGCAAATCGCTAAGGGAGAGGAGATATGACGCGATATTGCATTTGAAGTGCATCAAGAGATTTTTTCATTCTTGACCTCTGTATTCGCAACTTCTTCCCAAATGCTCAATAGCCGAGAACTGGGTACGCCAAAGTCTAAATCATCCTCATTACGTTTTTTGGTTGAGTTTTTTGTTCAATTTCGTCCATTTCACGCAAATCGCTAAGGGAGGGGAGATATGAGGCGATATTGCATTTGAAGTGCATCAAGAGATTTTTTCATTCTTGACCTCTGTATCCGCAACTTCTTCCCAAATGCTCAATAGCCGAGAACTGGGTACGCCAAAGTCTAAACCATCCTCATTACGTTTTTTGGTTGAGTTTTTTGTTCAATTTCGTCCATTTCACGCAAATCACAAAGGGAGAGGAGATATGAGGCGATATTGCATTTGAAGTGCATCAAGAGATTTTTTCATTCTTGACCTCTGTATTCGCAACTTCTTCCCAAATGCTCAATAGCCGAGAACTGGGTATGCCAAAGTCTAAATCATCCTCATTACCTTTTTTGGTTAAGTTTTTTGTTCAATTTGGTCCATTTCACGCAAATCCCTAAGGGAGAGGAGATATGATTGCATTTGATATTGCATTTGAAGTGCATCAAGAGATTTTTTCATTCTTGACCTCTGTATTCGCAACTTCTTCCCAAATGCTCAATAGCCGAGAACTGGGTACGCCAAAGTCTAAATCATCCTCATTACGTTCTTTGGTTAAGTTTTTTGTTCAATTTCGTCCATTTCACGCAAATCTCTAAGGGAGAGGAGATATGAGGCGATATTGCATTTGAAGTGCATCAAGAGATTTTTTCATTCTTGACCTCTGTATTCGCAACTTCTTCCCAAATGCTCAATAGCCGAGAACTGGGTATGCCAAAGTCTAAATCATCCTCATTACGTTTTTTGGTTGAGTTTTTTGTTCAATTTCGTCCATTTCAAGCAAATCGCTAAGGGAGAGGAGATATGAGGCGATATTGCATTTGAAGTGCATCAAGAGATTTTTTCATTCTTGACCTCTGTATTCGCAACTTCTTCCCAAATGCTGAGTAGCCGAGAACTGGGTACGCCAAAGTCTAAATCATCCTCATTACGTTTTTTGGTTGAGTTTTTTGTTCAATTTCGTCCATTTCACGCAAATCACAAAGGGAGAGGAGATATGAGGCGATATTGCATTTGAAGTGCATCAAGAGATTTTTTCATTCTTGACCTCTGTATTCGCAACTTCTTCCCAAATGCTGAGTAGCCGAGAACTGGGTACGCCAAAGTCTAAATCATCCTCATTACGTTTTTTGGTTGAGTTTTTTGTTCAATTTCGTCCATTTCACGCAAATCACAAAGGGAGAGGAGATATGAGGCGATATTGCATTTGAAGTGCATCAAGAGATTTTTTCATTCTTGACCTCTGTATTCGCAACTTCTTCCCAAATGCTCAATAGCCGAGAACTGGGTACGCCAAAGTCTAAATCATCCTCATTACGTTTTTTGGTTAAGTTTTTTGTTCAATTTGGTCAATTTCACGCAAATCCCTAAGGGAGAGGAGATATGATTGCATTTGATATTGCATTTGAAGTGCATCAAGAGATTTTTTCATTCTTGACCTCTGTATTCGCAACTTCTTCCTAAATGCTGAGTAGCCGAGAACTGGGTACGCCAAAGTCTAAATCATCCTCATTACGTTTTTTGGTTGAGTTTTTTGTTCAATTTCGTCCATTTCACGCAAATCCCTAAGGGAGAGGAGATATGATTGCATTTGATATTGCATTTGAAGTGCATCAAGAGATTTTTTCATTCTTGACCTCTGTATTCGCAACTTCTTCCCAAATGCTCAATAGCCGAGAACTGGGTACGCCAAAGTCTAAATCATCCTCATTACGTTTTTTGGTTAAGTTTTTTGTTCAATTTCGTCCATTTCACGCAAATCCCTAAGGGAGAGGAGGTATGAGGCGATATTGCATTTGAAGTGCATCAAGAGATTTTTTCATTCTTGACCTCTGTATTCGCAACTTCTTCCCAAATGCTCAATAGCCGAGAACTGGGTACGCCAAAGTCTAAATCATCCTCATTACGTTTTTTGGTTGAGTTTTTTGTTCAATTTCGTCCATTTCAAGCAAATCGCTAAGGGAGAGGAGATATGACGCGATATTGCATTTGAAGTGCATCAAGAGATTTTTTCATTCTTGACCTCTGTATCCGCAACTTCTTCCCAAATGCTCAATAGCCGAGAACTGGGTACGCCAAAGTCTAAATCATCCTCATTACGTTTTTTGGTTGAGTTTTTTGTTCAATTTCGTCCATTTCAAGCAAATCGCTAAGGGAGAGGAGATATGACGCGATATTGCATTTGAAGTGCATCAAGAGATTTTTTCATTCTTGACCTCTGTATTCGCAACTTCTTCCCAAATGCTCAATAGCCGAGAACTGGGTATGCCAAAGTCTAAATCATCCTCATTACGTTTTTTGGTTGAGTTTTTTGTTCAATTTCGTCCATTTCACGCAAATCCCTAAGGGAGAGGAGATATGATTGCATTTGATATTGCATTTGAAGTGCATCAAGAGATTTTTTCATTCTTGACCTCTGTATTCGCAACTTCTTCCCAAATGCTCAATAGCCGAGAACTGGGTACGCCAAAGTCTAAATCATCCTCATTACGTTCTTTGGTTAAGTTTTTTGTTCAATTTCGTCCATTTCACGCAAATCTCTAAGGGAGAGGAGATATGAGGCGATATTGCATTTGAAGTGCATCAAGAGATTTTTTCATTCTTGACCTCTGTATTCGCAACTTCTTCCCAAATGCTCAATAGCCGAGAACTGGGTATGCCAAAGTCTAAATCATCCTCATTACGTTTTTTGGTTGAGTTTTTTGTTCAATTTCGTCCATTTCAAGCAAATCGCTAAGGGAGAGGAGATATGAGGCGATATTGCATTTGAAGTGCATCAAGAGATTTTTTCATTCTTGACCTCTGTATTCGCAACTTCTTCCCAAATGCTGAGTAGCCGAGAACTGGGTACGCCAAAGTCTAAATCATCCTCATTACGTTTTTTGGTTGAGTTTTTTGTTCAATTTCGTCCATTTCACGCAAATCACAAAGGGAGAGGAGATATGAGGCGATATTGCATTTGAAGTGCATCAAGAGATTTTTTCATTCTTGACCTCTGTATTCGCAACTTCTTCCCAAATGCTCAATAGCCGAGAACTGGGTACGCCAAAGTCTAAATCATCCTCATTACGTTTTTTGGTTGAGTTTTTTGTTCAATTTCGTCCATTTCAAGCAAATCGCTAAGGGAGAGGAGATATGACGCGATATTGCATTTGAAGTGCATCAAGAGATTTTTTCATTCTTGACCTCTGTATCCG
Organism: Xylota segnis; assembly: GCA_963583995.1. Taxonomy (NCBI): domain Eukaryota; kingdom Metazoa; phylum Arthropoda; class Insecta; order Diptera; family Syrphidae; genus Xylota; species Xylota segnis. The sequence continues at coordinate 42,088,381 of OY757237.1, forward strand.
CAACTTCTTCCCAAATGCTCAATAGCCGAGAACTGGGTACGCCAAAGTCTAAATCATCCTCATTACGTTTTTTGGTTGAGTTTTTTGTTCAATTTCGTCCATTTCAAGCAAATCGCTAAGGGAGAGGAGATATGACGCGATATTGCATTTGAAGTGCATCAAGAGATTTTTTCATTCTTGACCTCTGTATTCGCAACTTCTTCCCAAATGCTCAATAGCCGAGAACTGGGTATGCCAAAGTCTAAATCATCCTCATTACGTTTTTTGGTTGAGTTTTTTGTTCAATTTCGTCCATTTCACGCAAATCCCTAAGGGAGAGGAGATATGATTGCATTTGATATTGCATTTGAAGTGCATCAAGAGATTTTTTCATTCTTGACCTCTGTATTCGCAACTTCTTCCCAAATGCTCAATAGCCGAGAACTGGGTACGCCAAAGTCTAAATCATCCTCATTACGTTCTTTGGTTAAGTTTTTTGTTCAATTTCGTCCATTTCACGCAAATCTCTAAGGGAGAGGAGATATGAGGCGATATTGCATTTGAAGTGCATCAAGAGATTTTTTCATTCTTGACCTCTGTATTCGCAACTTCTTCCCAAATGCTCAATAGCCGAGAACTGGGTATGCCAAAGTCTAAATCATCCTCATTACGTTTTTTGGTTGAGTTTTTGTTCAATTTCGTCCATTTCAAGCAAATCGCTAAGGGAGAGGAGATATGAGGCGATATTGCATTTGAAGTGCATCAAGAGATTTTTTCATTCTTGACCTCTGTATTCGCAACTTCTTCCCAAATGCTGAGTAGCCGAGAACTGGGTACGCCAAAGTCTAAATCATCCTCATTACGTTTTTTGGTTGAGTTTTTTGTTCAATTTCGTCCATTTCACGCAAATCACAAAGGGAGAGGAGATATGAGGCGATATTGCATTTGAAGTGCATCAAGAGATTTTTTCATTCTTGACCTCTGTATTCGCAACTTCTTCCCAAATGCTCAATAGCCGAGAACTGGGTACGCCAAAGTCTAAATCATCCTCATTACGTTTTTTGGTTAAGTTTTTTGTTCAATTTCGTCCATTTCACGCAAATCGCTAAGGGAGAGGAGATATGAGGCGATATTGCATTTGAAGTGCATCAAGAGATTTTTTCATTCTTGACCTCTGTATCCGCAACTTCTTCCCAAATGCTCAATAGCCGAGAACTGGGTACGCCAAAGTCTAAATCATCCTCATTACGTTTTTTGGTTAAGTTTTTTGTTCAATTTCGTCCATTTCACGCAAATCCCTAAGGGAGAGGAGGTATGAGGCGATATTGCATTTGAAGTGCATCAAGAGATTTTTTCATTCTTGACCTCTGTATTCGCAACTTCTTCCCAAATGCTGAGTAGCCGAGAACTGGGTACGCCAAAGTCTAAATCATCCTCATTACGTTTTTTGGTTGAGTTTTTTGTTCAATTTCGTCCATTTCAAGCAAATCGCTAAGGGAGAGGAGATATGACGCGATATTGCATTTGAAGTGCATCAAGAGATTTTTTCATTCTTGACCTCTGTATTCGCAACTTCTTCCCAAATGCTGAGTAGCCGAGAACTGGGTACGCCAAAGTCTAAATCATCCTCATTACGTTTTTTGGTTGAGTTTTTTGTTCAATTTCGTCCATTTCACGCAAATCACAAAGGGAGAGGAGATATGAGGCGATATTGCATTTGAAGTGCATCAAGAGATTTTTTCATTCTTGACCTCTGTATCCGCAACTTCTTCCCAAATGCTCAATAGCCGAGAACTGGGTACGCCAAAGTCTAAATCATCCTCATTACGTTTTTTGGTTAAGTTTTTTGTTCAATTTCGTCCATTTCACGCAAATCCCTAAGGGAGAGGAGGTATGAGGCGATATTGCATTTGAAGTGCATCAAGAGATTTTTTCATTCTTGACCTCTGTATTCGCAACTTCTTCCCAAATGCTGAGTAGCCGAGAACTGGGTACGCCAAAGTCTAAATCATCCTCATTACGTTTTTTGGTTGAGTTTTTTGTTCAATTTCGTCCATTTCAAGCAAATCGCTAAGGGAGAGGAGATATGACGCGATATTGCATTTGAAGTGCATCAAGAGATTTTTTCATTCTTGACCTCTGTATTCGCAACTTCTTCCCAAATGCTGAGTAGCCGAGAACTGGGTACGCCAAAGTCTAAATCATCCTCATTACGTTTTTTGGTTGAGTTTTTTGTTCAATTTCGTCCATTTCACGCAAATCACAAAGGGAGAGGAGATATGAGGCGATATTGCATTTGAAGTGCATCAAGAGATTTTTTCATTCTTGACCTCTGTATTCGCAACTTCTTCCCAAATGCTCAATAGCCGAGAACTGGGTATGCCAAAGTCTAAATCATCCTCATTACCTTTTTTGGTTAAGTTTTTTGTTCAATTTGGTCCATTTCACGCAAATCCCTAAGGGAGAGGAGATATGATTGCATTTGATATTGCATTTGAAGTGCATCAAGAGATTTTTTCATTCTTGACCTCTGTATTCGCAACTTCTTCCCAAATGCTCAATAGCCGAGAACTGGGTACGCCAAAGTCTAAATCATCCTCATTACGTTCTTTGGTTAAGTTTTTTGTTCAATTTCGTCCATTTCACGCAAATCTCTAAGGGAGAGGAGATATGAGGCGATATTGCATTTGAAGTGCATCAAGAGATTTTTTCATTCTTGACCTCTGTATTCGCAACTTCTTCCCAAATGCTCAATAGCCGAGAACTGGGTATGCCAAAGTCTAAATCATCCTCATTACGTTTTTTGGTTGAGTTTTTTGTTCAATTTCGTCCATTTCAAGCAAATCGCTAAGGGAGAGGAGATATGACGCGATATTGCATTTGAAGTGCATCAAGAGATTTTTTCATTCTTGACCTCTGTATTCGCAACTTCTTCCCAAATGCTGAGTAGCCGAGAACTGGGTACGCCAAAGTCCAAATCATCCTCATTACGTTTTTTGGTTAAGTTTTTTGTTCAATTTCGTTCATTTCACGCAAATCTCTAAGGGAGAGGAGATATGAGGCGATATTGCATTTGAAGTGCATCAAGAGATTTTTTCATTCTTGACCTCTGTATTCGCAACTTCTTCCCAAATGCTCAATAGCCGAGAACTGGGTATGCCAAAGTCTAAATCATCCTCATTACGTTTTTTAGTTGAGTTTTTTGTTCAATTTCGTCCATTTCAAGCAAATCGCTAAGGGAGAGGAGATATGACGCGATATTGCATTTGAAGTGCATCAAGAGATTTTTTCATTCTTGACCTCTGTATTCGCAACTTCTTCCCAAATGCTGAGTAGCCAGGAACTGGGTACGCCAAAGTCTAAATCATCCTCATTACGTTTTTTGGTTGAGTTTTTTGTTCAATTTCGTCCATTTCACGCAAATCACAAAGGGAGAGGAGATATGAGGCGATATTGCATTTGAAGTGCATCAAGAGATTTTTTCATTCTTGACCTCTGTATCCGCAACTTCTTCCCAAATGCTCAATAGCCGAGAACTGGGTACGCCAAAGTCTAAATCATCCTCATTACGTTTTTTGGTTAAGTTTTTTGTTCAATTTCGTCCATTTCACGCAAATCCCTAAGGGAGAGGAGGTATGAGGCGATATTGCATTTGAAGTGCATCAAGAGATTTTTTCATTCTTGACCTCTGTATTCGCAACTTCTTCCCAAATGCTGAGTAGCCGAGAACTGGGTACGCCAAAGTCTAAATCATCCTCATTACGTTTTTTGGTTGAGTTTTTTGTTCAATTTCGTCCATTTCAAGCAAATCGCTAAGGGAGAGGAGATATGACGCGATATTGCATTTGAAGTGCATCAAGAGATTTTTTCATTCTTGACCTCTGTATTCGCAACTTCTTCCCAAATGCTGAGTAGCCGAGAACTGGGTACGCCAAAGTCTAAATCATCCTCATTACGTTTTTTGGTTGAGTTTTTTGTTCAATTTCGTCCATTTCACGCAAATCACAAAGGGAGAGGAGATATGAGGCGATATTGCATTTGAAGTGCATCAAGAGATTTTTTCATTCTTGACCTCTGTATTCGCAACTTCTTCCCAAATGCTCAATAGCCGAGAACTGGGTATGCCAAAGTCTAAATCATCCTCATTACCTTTTTTGGTTAAGTTTTTTGTTCAATTTGGTCCATTTCACGCAAATCCCTAAGGGAGAGGAGATATGATTGCATTTGATATTGCATTTGAAGTGCATCAAGAGATTTTTTCATTCTTGACCTCTGTATTCGCAACTTCTTCCCAAATGCTCAATAGCCGAGAACTGGGTACGCCAAAGTCTAAATCATCCTCATTACGTTCTTTGGTTAAGTTTTTTGTTCAATTTCGTCCATTTCACGCAAATCTCTAAGGGAGAGGAGATATGAGGCGATATTGCATTTGAAGTGCATCAAGAGATTTTTTCATTCTTGACCTCTGTATTCGCAACTTCTTCCCAAATGCTCAATAGCCGAGAACTGGGTATGCCAAAGTCTAAATCATCCTCATTACGTTTTTTGGTTGAGTTTTTTGTTCAATTTCGTCCATTTCAAGCAAATCGCTAAGGGAGAGGAGATATGACGCGATATTGCATTTGAAGTGCATCAAGAGATTTTTTCATTCTTGACCTCTGTATTCGCAACTTCTTCCCAAATGCTGAGTAGCCGAGAACTGGGTACGCCAAAGTCCAAATCATCCTCATTACGTTTTTTGGTTAAGTTTTTTGTTCAATTTCGTTCATTTCACGCAAATCTCTAAGGGAGAGGAGATATGAGGCGATATTGCATTTGAAGTGCATCAAGAGATTTTTTCATTCTTGACCTCTGTATTCGCAACTTCTTCCCAAATGCTCAATAGCCGAGAACTGGGTATGCCAAAGTCTAAATCATCCTCATTACGTTTTTTAGTTGAGTTTTTTGTTCAATTTCGTCCATTTCAAGCAAATCGCTAAGGGAGAGGAGATATGACGCGATATTGCATTTGAAGTGCATCAAGAGATTTTTTCATTCTTGACCTCTGTATTCGCAACTTCTTCCCAAATGCTGAGTAGCCAGGAACTGGGTACGCCAAAGTCTAAATCATCCTCATTACGTTTTTTGGTTGAGTTTTTTGTTCAATTTCGTCCATTTCACGCAAATCACAAAGGGAGAGGAGATATGAGGCGATATTGCATTTGAAGTGCATCAGCTTTAAAGTTCTTCTTATTGGAGGAGCAACATCGTAGTGTTTTCGCCTTATTCAAGGAATGTTAACTACCGCCAGTACTCACCTCCTGTAAGCATCGACGATGCGAGTAAAACAAACTTAATTATACGTTGAGATCCACAACTAATCGTGGTTTCTGACCGTGACTGAGTACCTCCTGTACATCGAGTCACGTGCAACTTAGTCCTCCGTAGGTTACTGTGGATTATGTAAACCCGGAAGCCTATCAACAGCTTGATAAATTAAACTTCCTCAGAGTTGTTGTCCAACGAACATAAGAAGGCAAACAGCGACCTTTAAACTGATCTGATGAAACTTCCCCTGCAACTTATCACAACTTATCACGAATGCATAGTATTACATGAGTAGCCACTAAGAGTAGCTGTGCAACACCTTGTTATACTTTGCAGGATATTTCCTTAATCCTTGCTATCGTTACGTACCAATATGGAGTTACCCAAAAGTTTATTCGCAAAGTTCTGCAATCGTTTAAAACACACATTCTGAGGTACATGACCTGTGTGCCGCATAGAGAGGACAATCCAGCCTTACCTGCCTCAGGAAAATTGACTTCTACAAGTCCTGGCACAGTTAAATATTAAAAGGGGTGTTCCTCGAGTCCAAATAATACATAAGCTGACAGGAAGAAGTATGTACATCCATATGCATGACCAAACCACTTAGAACATATATCACTCTGTCTGTTGACACTTTTGTGACATTCAAGTCCCATGCAAGGAGCAGGAAAACGAAATTTTCTAATGCCAGTTGGTGTAAGGACATATGTATGTAGTATGGAAAAGGACACGGACACATGTGACCCAGTTTTCATTTTTTGGGTTAATCTGTCACGGAGCAACTTGTATCTGCCAGTTTCAATCGTAAATGGTCGAAAGAGTGCTAGGTGAGACTAAGGATTTTAAATATATAAAGTGCATACCGTATTAGAATTGAAAGGACAAGGATATGCGTCGAATGCACAATATACTGTGGACTGACTGGTATGAATTTTGAATTTGGGACAAAGAAGAATAATGATTGGAACCACACATGATACATTTAGATGTCCTTCATCACCAAGAAGTGGAAAGGGAAATATAAATTTAACTAAGCTAGTGGTTTGGGCCACTGTTTTACTTGTTTTTTTTTTAACAAGTATTCGCCAGAGTAGCTTCGCAAACAAAACTACTTAACTTACTTACTCACGGAGAGCCCTGTCCAGCCCCGAGCACACAGCACCAAATGCTCTGGCATTTGCGATAACTTGTTCCTTAAACCGGATGCTTGGTCTTTCTTGTGGTCTCGAACCTGTGTGCTGTGATTCAAAGATCCTTTTTGCTTGATGTGGCGAAGAAAGTGTAGTAAGCGTGTTTACACGCTTTCAAGGATTTATTGCTGCCCTTAAAATGTTATGACAGAAGATAGGAGATACCGACGGACGTTGGTCTTAAATGTTTGTGGACTATATTGTGAGGGGAAAATAGAGCTTGTTAAAGCGTTCCCCATTTATGTTGAACGAAAAGAATCCCATGACGGTACGTTCGAGGATAGGCTTGAGGGTAAACTGATGAGCATTTAAAGAGTGACGGGTGTTGCGAGAAAACTGTGAAAGGGGCAGAATAAACACACCAAAGATCGTGGAGTTCGTATGTTTTCTCCTACATTCGCATATGAGACGAGAAATTCCACGAAGAATGTTTTTCTAGAAACTGCTCAGTGTCTCCTCTGCTTTCCTACTTATCGTTCAGCATTCGACTCCATACACAAGTACTGGCATTTAGCCTTCCAAGTAAGAAGCATATATGTATTTTGCCAAACCGAACTAACAGCGGTGTCTCCAGATTCGTGAAGTTTATATTTACTCCGAGGTGGCTAAACTCCTTACTGTTAGCAACAGTGACGTTTTGTGCTAGGCGGTGGACAGACTGTCTTCAATGACTTTAATACCAATTCGTTTCGCCCTTTCTTCAGTTCCCGTGAAAGCTTCTATAATGTCGCGCTGATCGCGTCCGATGATGTCAATCTCGTCTGCTGGACAGATTTCTTAAAGACAATGTCATCCAATGACCACACCTGTCCTGCGGACTATCTATTCCAGCAAAGGGTTGAAGAAATTACACGACAGTGCATCCGTACCATAATTGGAATATTCCTGTGGAATTATTCGTGAATTGGACACCGCGCTGCGTGTTTTCCAGCATCCTACCCAAGATGAGGAATGCTGTCATATGCGGCCTAGACGTGTCGACAAAAAGATCGTGGTTTTCTCGATCGTCGATCTGCTAAGCCGGAAGCCAGTCCCGATTAGTGTGCTACAGAAAGAATTCAGACAGTAAGTGGTAGTTCTTACAAGACATATGTAGGATCACCTTTCTTGATGACGGGGCATATAGCGTTGATACTCCAGTCATCGATCATGTCTTCATCCACATGCAAGCTAAGTATGCTGGTTAACCAGCTTTCTGATAGCTGAGCCAGCCTATTCACAACTGGATGCGCGTTTTTTTCTTGCCCTGTCACTCTCTCTACCTCGAACACTTCGGCGGCTAGGTTTCCTTCACTATTTCATGCCTGCTAACTCGGAATCTACAATATCCTTGAACTGGGTGACTGCGTAATCCCTTTTCGCTTTACGCAGGTTTTTTTTTCTTCCCTTTTCCTGGTTCGACAACCTTCCTTGTTTCTCTTCGAGCTGACTGAGGTCTGGCTTCAACAAGAAAGTGGTCAGAGTCAACATTTGCCCAGTTCGACCTTCAAGCCCCAGGTTGATGTGTGGATTCGTCGTCTTGGAATCCAACAAAAATGCTTAGCAGTATGTGCAGAGCCTAGACCCGTCCGAATCTACCATGTCACATATTTGTACTGGCTCCTGTCCCCAAAAAGATATCCACGCCTCTACCCTGTATATCACGCTCTTAAGTGAGGATGTTTCTCTCTTCGTGTTCCCCTAGTGGAGTACCCTTCCATTATTTTGGTATATCCCGAGTCCATAGTACAACATGTGCAGGCGGATATTCTATGAAAGCTAAGATAAGTGCAGCATTAAACGTAAATAGTAATAAATGAGCACTCATTCTAGCTCTCTGCTTGTACTCATGTGCAAGCATAGATACTCCAGCAAAATGCCGAAAGTTAATTATACATTGCTTGCGGGGAAAGTTTATTATCCTTTTTAATTGTCGCAAGCACTCAATACCTTAATAACCCATAAACTGTACTCATAACCTGGTGCGAGCACATAATAGGCACGTTATTGAAATTAAGTCATAAAATCTGCAACTACTTCCTGGTGGGTATCAGCCAGAACGTTGAAAGCTTTCCTGTCTGTATTTAGCCAGTTTTCATCTGCTAGATAGTATTGAATTTTCGGACAGTCATGTGGCATGTGTCCTTCAACCTAATTGGTATCATTTGACGATGATTTGGTATAGCTTTCACTCTTTTACTGCCACCGACAAGGTATATCTTCGGATAAATTCGAATATTGGTATCAGCTCGATGAATACCGAACACAAACAGCTCCTCTACCACTCCACGTTCAGTGGCACAAAGGAGAGTAAAACAAGATCACGGGTAAGCAATAATTTCATTTCCATTTAATTTGGATTTTTCGCTCCCTTCCGGATATCACTTTGCTTTAATGAGTACCCCGCAGGGTAGGTACTGATTGGTAAAAAGACGAACTCGTTAAATGGAGAACGAAAATCGTATATCGATTGTATGGGCCAAGTGGCTCGTCCTTGCTGTGCTGAAAGGCGTTTCGCCTTTCCTGTCACGGAAGTCAATTTAATCGACAGTTTGCTCGAATTACGCGAAATTGAACACAACAAGGAGGAGGGATAGTACGTACAATGTGATGATAAGAGTGAAAAGTTTTATTTTTCAACTTTGGACGCTAAAGTGGTCCCTGGAGGATAAGGATATTGCTTCCTTTTTTGTATGTAGATGAGCATGTCGATTGGTATGGAAATAGGGTCTCAGGTAATAGGAAACACAGATGCACATTGGTTTTGAATGTTTGTGGATTCTAGTGAAGTGTCACATATCCACTGCAGAGCCGTCTTTGCTTCAATGTAAGGAATTCAAATGGACATTCCATGTATGAACACCCAAGTGTCAACACACTAGCCTCTGTCTAGGAATGTGGTGACGGTCAGGTACATACCTAGATTAGATAAGATTCTACGGTGGAGTTGGGAGCACGTAACCATATCACTGCGGCTGCAGCAGATATGTATATTCTCTGCCTCAAGGTAGGATTTATGTGTTTTGAGTAACAGTGGCACAAAATGTTTTCTGTTGATTGTACATATGTCCTCGTTGCACATCAAGTGTTTTCTTTGATTATTCCCATAGTCGAGGTGTTCTTTAACTATGTGACGGTGTCTTATAAGGAATCCTGTGCCTTAACTTCTGTTTGGACTTAGAAGTTGTTTCGTTCTTGTGTGGCTTGTCTGTTACATTCGGTGTTCCTTCAATAATGGTAAATTTTGGCTTTCAGCCAGCCAGGAATACAGCATTTCACTGGTCTAGGTATTATGTGTGACCATTTATGGCTAGTACCTACAAATATCTGCCGTTTCATTACCAAAACGTCCGATATGTCCTGACACCCTAGGGAGATGAACTCTGCCTGAGCTGGCTAGCGATGTAAGTAGTTGAAGCCAGTTCCATAGCAGTTTTTTTTTTGTCATTTCGAGGACTTTATTGCCTAGAAGAGCTGCTTTGCTTTCAGATAGAATGTAAAAGTTCTTGTTTTTAAAGATCTGTTTATAGTTTCCTCTTGAAATACGGGGTAGACTTGGGTACCAAATGTGGACTTGTTCTGTGACTAAAGGTACAACTTGGTCGATAGTTGTCAGTTAATTTAACTGCAATGTCTATAGATAGACTAGCCTTCTTTCTGTATCTGACGATTCATAGGTAGAATGTTAAAGATAAGTTCCACAGCCGAAGTAGGAATTATTCTCACTGCAGGCGTATTGGATTCACAAGCAAGTCTTTGAAGTTTTTTGAGCCTGTCTTGTGAGAACTTTTGCTTGGATTTTTGCCACCGTACTGGACCAGCATAAGTGGCAATTGGTCTGATTATATCTGTGTCAGTCATCTTGGGATTTAAGCCTCAGCTCTTTCCCAATTAAACTTTTTCTAGTTTATAGGAAGATGATGGCTTTGTCTGTGGTTTCCGTGAGAAGTGAGTTTCAAGTGAGTTTTTTTTAGAGTTAGTTCCAAGTATTTCAATTCTTTTGAAAACTCTGTTGCTTCACCGAATAGAGTACATTTCTGCAGTTTTTGCTCGAGTCTGTCTTTCTAGTGAAGGCTTCTATGGTACTTCTCTTTGGGGTTGGTGCTTAGGCCAATTATCCAACACTAGTTGAGTGCCCTTATAGAGGAGTTCCGAGATTGCCTCTGATTAGGATTGAAATGTCATCGGTGTATCCTTGGACATAGATATCACCAGTGCTGAGTCCCTGAGGAGTTTCTCAATCCTCGTGGTGAGTTCCTAAATAGGATCCATGTATAGTAGATTTCCCTGGCCAATTGGCACAATGATTTTTATGGAGTGAATTCCTGCATCCCTGATATGCCCATCAAGGTTTGTATGATGTCATCAGATCAGTTGGTCTGTGACCTAAATATTTTGGGTATAAACTTGACTGTAACCTGTCTCCAACTTGTCGATTTATATATGTATAACCTCGATCATATCTGAAGGAGTTCTGCGAAGATATCATATCTTCACCTGGAGCTGTCAATGGGTCAAATGAATAGATGTCCCATTTTATTGTTCTTTTGATGACTTCCAGTCCTCTCTGGTTGTTCTATTGGTCTAGAGAAAGGGATGTGTTCGTGGAGTTTGGGAAGTGTGGTTCTGCTTAGAGCTGTAGCGTCTGTAGCTACCATTCTGTGAATACAAGTACTGCTTCAAATGACAGAGAAATCTTGTCAGAACCTTATCCAAGACTTCCTTTTAGCTTTTCTAATTTCTCGGTTATTTATATTCAGTGAGTTCATTAAAGTACACAGACCATTCCCAATCCAAACTAGTGGTTAAACAGAACCTAACCTTGTACCCATTTGGAATGTTTTAGTGGCAGGAAGCGAGGTAAGGATGTTTCCACTAAAGTAGAGGATACACTTCTACAATGTCGTCTTGGTGAACAGTTTGAGTTTCTTCGACATATTCAAAGTATAGATCTCAAAGAACTGGCCACGTTGGACACTCCATTTAGTTATGAAATGGCAAACCGAGGCCTGGGATAATGGAATACAATACTGGAGATTACCATATGAGGAAAAAATGAAGTTGACCAGAGAAAGAAAGGAAGTGCTGTACCTGATGACAAGTCGCACTTATGGGAACCAATTTAGAGACAAGAGCCAACACTAAATACTTTGTTTCTTAGCTTAGTACGTGAATTCAAATGTTTTAAGGGAATAAGTTTCTCTAGGTGTATTCCTCAGTCTAATCTCCTTAATTTTCCTCATAAAATTTCTTCAATTTAACGAAAATCCATCAAGCAACAGTAAACACAATCCTCTATGGATTTATCGAAACCAAACAAGGACACACAATGTCGTCCTCTGACCACAAATACACACTGTTTCTGCGACTACACCTATTGTTCGAATATGATCAAAAAATGTCCAGGAAAAAAAAATATGTGTCTCCTGAGACTGTAATCGATTTTGTAATCCGAAGTAAAGCCTTATTCCATTGGAAAGGGCATCGCCTTTTGGGACAGTGCATGTGGACATCCGCAAATATCTCTGGAGATTCTCATGGTTAAATCGGATTCCAAACAGACTAAGGAATATGTTTTAACCTGAAACATTTAAAGCTCGATAACAATTAATCAAAAACAGGAATCTTTTCAATTACATAGCATACTTCACAAGGACATCGACAGAAGGAACTCCAACTAGGGTTGCACTTGACAACACAGCAGGACGAACGCAATTAATTTCTTTGTTTACACCGTGTAAGGATTTTTTCTTCTACGACTGACTGCACAGCGAAAAGTTTTTACTCACCGGACGTAATATTTCCAGCTGACTTGTCCCAAACCCGCAAGATAAATGTTAATCAAAAAAATAAAAATAAAAAGAAAACTCTAAAATCCCTTATCGATGCCGAATCCCTTTCGCAAAGGACATTGCCCGTATCCGTTAAGCCAGGCGAACTTTTAAATAAACGGTGACAAGCTGACCGAATGACTGATAAAAAGTTTGAAGCGCCCTACAGTGAACCGTAAATGAAAACACAAAAAAGGAGTTAAGCGAAAAAGAATCCTTTGTTATGCACGTCCTTGTGGAGTCGCAAAAATACCCCTAGGGGATGTCCTTCTCAAATGGCTAACTCAGCTGATTACACCAAGAGAAGGGGAAAGAAGTTTTCCTAGCGAGAACAACACTTTAAACAAAACATTCTCACATCAGATGATGCGTTTTGCGAGAAAAGTATATCCTTTCACTTGGCAGGGACATTGCAACATACTGAACCAAGATGAAATCAGTGCTCTTGTGACCCCAATAGGGGAAACATTTTAATTTCGACTTAACCGACTGTCAGTATCGAAACAGTCGGTACGGTAACTGGAACAATTTAATAGAACTTCCCTGAACCGAAAGACAATCGGGTCGCAGCTTGGTCTGCTTTTGCAGGTTGAGCTTGGTCTAGATCGCACGACTTGATGTATATTACTTTGGGGCTCTCAAACATACATCATTGCATTTATTTATATCATCTAGTACCGATTGATCATGGTCTTGAATTTGGTTCTGACATTTAGTCCTTTATCCTGGCGGATGGCTATAGTGGCTTCAGCACGCCAAGGGCATTTAGAAGTCGAAGCAAAGCCTGTCTATAGGGCGATGTTCTGTGCCCTCTGCTCCATTGCATGGTGGACTTTCTCTCGGAGTATCTAAGGTCACGAACTGATGGGCATAATCAATGGTTTTGGTTGATCTTCTGACAATCTAGGTTGTTGTCATTGCGAGGACAACAATTGATCTGACTCAGAAGTGCTAAAGACCGTACGTCTTCGGATCTCCGGTGAAACGAAATATTTAGGAATGATTGTGAATAGTAAAATTCTGTCAATAAATCTTAGGAAATCGAAGGCATCCATGCAGCTCTAAGTTCAGACATCATGGTCTGTATTGTCGTAGGAATATGCTTGGTGGTCTTTTGCAATAGTTATGCTACGAACAAAGCTCCATGGAAATCTCGTGGATAGTCAACTTTCCTCGCGATCAGACCTGCCTTCAGCTCGACTCAGAGCTGAAACTGGGCTCTACCTGAAAATTCATGAGTCGAAGTCTATCTGTAGCGATAGCCCGGCAGTTCTTAAACCCTTCTTCAAAAATAGAAGTATTTGGCGCCACAGCTTCAAACGAGACCCAATACCTACCTTTTCACAACCATTCATATAATATCCTTTGCACACAAATGAAAGGAACCCACTTTTGAATTGCATCGGCAATATAATGTACCTACCTTTCTCTGAATAGTAATTCTCTTGGATGTTTGTCTGATCCTCGCGTTAGCATTGTTGGAATCGAACCGCGACATCTTTCCTCCGGCTTGCTAACCACAAAGCCAATGCGTCCTCGAAAACCTTGCTTAAGCTCTTTTAGACTCTTTTTCTGGTTCCCAAGTCATTCTGTGATCTTTGGTTGATCTTCCAGAGATTACTAGACAATGTCCAGAAGATGATTTCTCAGGACCTGAAGTATAATTAAAAATTAAAGGTTTTTCAATAAGAACATAACAATTTTATATTTTAATGTAAACACGCCCTTAAAGTTTTTTTTATGATTTATTAATAATAAAATATCGGCCAAGGCTTGCATTTTTATCATGGCTAAGTACATGAACGAGCAATGTTTGGAAATTATAAGCAAATACTACTGAATTTCTGAGTCGGTGGTCACAACTTGAAGAGCACTTTCTTCAATTTTCGATCATTTGAACCACTGAAACTTCTCCGAAATTTGTCTGTCAAAGTTTGAAAAAATTCCTAAATTTCATCGAGAAATCAACTTCAGCGATAAAGCTTATTTCTGGCTTTTAGGTTCGTCAGAGAAAAATACAGTGTGGTTTGGATTTCATTCCGGTGTTGTGATTGTACCGATGAAACAATGGTGAGAAATTTACTCAAAAGAATCGATCGGTACAAACGTGCTTATGGTAGTCATATAACGTACAATTAAAAAATAACATGTGTTCTTTACTTTGAATAAATTTCAGTCCGAAATTTAAATTATTCTGTATTTTATTTAAGTACCAAATTGTTATGTCCCTATTGAAAACCCCCTTCATTCATATAATGACATGTGGCATGGCCAGGATGCAAGTAGATAACGTGAATATCTGGAGTAAATGTTTGCAAAAAAAAATTCTGTGACAGTTGACAAGATGGAAATTCGAAGAAATTCTGCACTATTTTTGAATCTATCTCTAACTTTAAAGGGCAAGCAGCTGCGGTATTGCAAAAAAGTGTTCTCAGACCAATTTTATATGCTATGCACAACAGCACCAAACCGTCTACACTGCCTCGTAAGTAACATGCCAGTGAATAGAAGATTTCAAGAAGCATTAGTCAGGATTACAAAAGAATGTTTTGAAAGCCCCTTCTTTCGGGGAAACAATAGTTACAGAAAAAATGCACTGGGTTCACGCAAACTATTCCTCTCTAAACATAGAGACATTTTCTGAGAGAATCCTTGCAATACAGAGTGAGTGTAACATCCATTTTTTTATTAAACAAGTTTAAACAAAGAGTAATTATCACTTCGAGCCATTGAATCGTGTCACTAAACTATTTTAAACTTTTTCCATTCATTTTAAGACTTCAACTGCACCCAGCAATCTGTTTCCATCTCACATACGGCATTCAGCTGGAAATAAAATCCCCTTCGGAGGCGGCTCCTGTAAGGAAGGTCCAATTTTATTTCTGTTCGCCACCAGGACCATCCGCCTTGCCATCTGATTTAAAATAAATACAGAAAACGATGAATTCTCTCCACCATATCAAACGAATGGTGTGAGTTTCAACATGAAATGTTCATTTTTTCCAGCATTAAACTCCTCCTTGTATCGTCCTGGGACTCTGCACAAATTGAACAGTGTATCCGGCCAGAGGGGGTACAAAAAAAATTAAATTTATGACTTTTAATCAGATACCATAAATTCTAGCTGCGCAAAGTATAAACAAAATAAAGAGAAAAAGTATTATAAGGTCACACAGCAACGTTTGTGTGTAGCTGTATCAAAATGTTTCCAGTGGATCGGTTTCCTTTTATAAATAAAAATTGCACAATTAAATAGTAAATAAATTAATAAATGGAAAGCCATCCAGGAGAAATCCATTTACTAATTGGCACGCTAAGTACAATCACTTTCGTTGTCACGAGTCGGAGAAAAGCTAAAAGAAAGGACGATACATGGAATGTTGATCCTTATGTGACTAACTCTTTCAAACGCGACATTTCAATATATTTTGAGAAAGAAATAGCCAAGGACTTTGCATACACCGACGGGAAATCTGTGCTGGAATCTTCTCAGAGCACTTAGGCATCCACCTTTCCTTTAACCTCCGGCACTATTGTAGCGTTTTTTGACCCGAAATCAATGCCATTCGTCAAGCAGTTGATTGGCTGACGATTAATACAGTATCAGCATCGGATATTGTCATCTACATTGATAGTCAAGCGGCCATCAAATCTCTCGCATCCAGCATTACGAGATCTAAGGCACTGCAAGACTCCCTCATTCTTTGCTGGGTACCATGTCCCTGTGACATATAGGGGAATTGTAAAGCTGACGCATTGGCTAGAAGAGGCTTCTCTGATGTAGATAGTATAAACTTCACCGACATCGAGGCGTCAACGTCTTATGCTAAGTACCTTATCAATGCCGGCGCGTTAAGGGTGGCCAATCATCGATGGTATCAGCTTAAAAAATGCAGCACCCCTAGACTGCTCTGGCCAACCTTAAACGAAAAAAAGACCATCGAATTCCGAATTCATAAAACACAAGAGAGGAACCCTCTCCAAGGCGGTAACGGCCACTCTACTATAGAAAGACTGAGCATTTTCCACAACGACTTTTGCAAAAGATATAACGACAAAAAGGAAGTGGAGACGATCTCCTATGCACATGTCCAGCACTTACCAATATCAGAAAGAATACATTAGATCAATACCTTTTGCACAATCTCCACGATCTGAGCACAGCCTGGACGGCTAAGATAAGCTCCTTCATACAAAATGGAAGGTTCATAGAGTAATAGGGTGATCCACCTTGCACAACGTTAGTACAATGGACCTTCTCTGGTTTAACCAATTATGCATGACAAATATCGTAAATAAAAATTATAAAAAGCAGCGGACCCAAATGGCTACCTTGTGGGACACCAGGGATATAAGATATTGCTCTTGAATAGCAATTACCCAGATACACATTTTGGACCCTACCAACTAAAAATTAGTACACTAGCATTGCCGAAGGTTTTTTCCATTACTTTTTGAAGCCGATATCGATCAAGTGGGTGCCGCCATTATTGATGGCCGTTTGGGCTTGTTTTACAGGTTTTTAAATCGTTTTGACGAGAGCTTCGGACTACTTTAGGCATACTTCATGCATACATCATGACTTAAAAAAAAATCCAAAGAAAGAAGTCTGGAGCGGTAAAATCGGGCGATCTTGCCAAAATAAAGCATTGGGCGACCCAGAGTCCCTTCCTTCAGAATGTTCATTCTTTGGCGAGCTTTCTCTACGGTTACACTTTTCTAGTAGACCCACATGTCCTCCACATGACTCCCAACTCATTATTATTGACAGTAAAAACTGGAGTCACAATAAGCGGCTAAACCATGGTGTCCTCGAAAAAATTAGGCCCGATGACACCTCTGACGTAAATGGTGCACCATGCTGTGACTTTGAGTGGATGTACGATTAATGACTCTTCATGAATAATACCTACGTGAATTCCTAAATGGAAATGAACCTTGGCACTCATCATGAATTTCGACCAAAATCACTGGTGAGTCCGCGATCTTGAGGGGTACAGCGTTCAATGTCTTATCGACGTGTATTCTGCAACTATTCCGTACTTTACAAATATCAAAAAATTACAGCATCTTCCGATAGGGTGACAATTTTTGGACCTTTTGTACAATTACTGGAACACCATCTACCCCAGGCTTAGAAAAGTTCCTGTGGATGCAGTATATAGTGCCTCTTGTTATCATACTGAGAACCAAAGATCGACAGAATTAGCATAGCATAGCACAGCACAGCATAGTTCAGAGAAGACAAGAACACCTTAGCAGGTACCTCTTTCAAAGCCTAAAAGAAGTTGTGTCTACGAACAAAATTAATGAGATTTTCAAAGTTTTTAGAGATATCAACATGTAATGGTTCTTTAGGTGTCCCACTGGTACGCTATGGTACCCACTGTCTTATGACAATCTTACAACCCTACACTACCTAACCTCACCTAACAATCCATTCCTGTAAAAGATGTAATATAAGACACACAATGCGAATGGTTGTGAGAAGCTAAGCCCTAGATTCCACGGCCTAACGGTTCCCCCAAAACATGGAAGAAGTGTCATTTGCCTTCCACCTTAGACAGGATCAAACTTATTCAACCACAAGCCTTACTTTAAGCAAGGATATCTTCTAGCCTGGTTATTCCATAGATGCTACCACGGTGCAGTAAGTCAAATTGAGCTCAGACCACTGCAAGAGCTGGCAGCTCCCTCTAGTGCGAACAAGGCCGAAGGAAGGTCAACCAAATGTCAGACGTTCTTCTTCTAGACGTAAGCAGTGAATCATCAGTGATCAATCCCAGATGCTTATCTTTCAGGGTTTCAGTGTCATATGAAGAAAAAGTTCATACCCAACCCAATTGCATTATGGCCAAATGTTGAACTCTATGTCACTCGAAGGAAACGAAACTGAACACCATGCCAATAGGTCGCATCCCCTGCCAGGCAACATCACTATGGGTCCAGGTGTACCTAGAAGAGTGATAAACTGACATTATTTACCCCTTAGAATGCAACCTAACCTAACAACAAATTTCCATAGCCTGGGTAATATTATACGGCAAACTGTTTCCAGTGCAGAATTTCATTTAGCCTTCAGAAGCATCTACTTGTTGTTTTCTTCGTTGAAAAGCCTTGAAAAAAATCCTTCACCAAGTCGCGTGCTGATATAAATTTCCTTGACATCGCTGGAACTTAAGTTCGTTCTCCACTACGACTAAGTATCGTACTATGCACACTATCCGAACGGGCATCCTAGTCACATCTGGGTCTTATTCCATGTATGCACATCAAAATAATTTTACCAATCCAAATAAATTGCACATGCTCTTCAAGCGGTTCCTCTACCAAATTTACTCTCATAACCCAAACCCCATCCTTTGTCCTTTCCGTCCGTAACACACTGACCCAAAACTTTATTGCAGGAGAATTCCATTGAAGCTCGTGTGCTCCGCGGAGCAGTATTCGGTGAATATGTGTACTTTTATTTCCACACGAGAAGACTTAAAGGAGATTAGTTTGTTTGTTTTTTTTTTCCAGTAGCCACCGGAAGTCCTTATTTCGACGCAGAAAAATAATATCAAACAACAAGTAAACTGCGAATTTATGTTCTAAAATCGCACACAAAAATTAAAAGGAATAAAGTGCACAGTTGGGTCGCACTCTGTTGCACGGATATTGTTATTTGAATCCTCTGCTGAAGGATCGGAAAGGAACCTTAATCAAAGCTACCAGACATGGGCTCTTGAATGTTGTAAGGATTAATGGAAATGTAAAAGAATTCGGCGACAAAGAAATGTTCGCTCAACTCCAATACCTCTACCTGCCTATTTAGGACGGTTCGCCCTAATAGGTATTCAGCCCGCAAAGGACATCACCATGCAATCCTAAATTTGTGTCAACAGAAAAACTTTCCCTCGGCCTTCGAGGATGCGAATCCAAACGATGAGACTGCTCTTCCAAAGAAGGAGGATAAAAGCATGAACAAGACCTACATACCATGACACTACACATACGACCATAAGCTGGTACAATGTCGTTCATCCAAAGGAAGAAGGAAACAAAGTCAGTATGTCCTTTTGCATTGTCCATTGTGGGTACAGAACAAACTTTGTTTTTAGCCATGTCCGACGCACAATGCAAAAGAAGTAGGCTAACTCCATCGAATGGTTGGTTGGCTGTATTCAAATACAAAAATGCTAAGCCGTGTGAATCTGACTGTTAAGCAGAGATGAATTGAGGACATCCCTTGTCTGGTAGGTTGTGTGCTATATGCACAAATTCCGACTTTCATTTATTACTGGGATTGCAAAGGACACTGAATTGCTCAGAATACGGTTACACATTCCAAAGAAGCAAAAGGATGCAGCTGCCTGCTGTGCAATCACATATCCAACTTGAAACGGAAATGTTTCAAAACGGATTTTTCCTTACCCGTTCGAATGTTATCCATACACATGGACATGAAAGCATTCTGGTCCTAGACGAAGTGGACGCCGTCGATTTGTAATCACTGCTCCTTCGCACATGTTTGAATTTTTAAGTGAAATTTCCAGCGGAGCCAGGGACCCGATTTTGAAAGTGTTTGGTGCAAGTGGTGAGCTAAAGTCAAACAGGAAACACGATTATACAGAGAACATAGCAAAATCCTGGATTAGTGATTTCTGTACGAAACTTAGTTTTGAGTTTTCAGAAAAGTGTGGAATTCTAACACTCTTTGTGGGAGGTAAGTGTCAATGTCCGCTTCCAGTCATTTGTATCAATGACATCTTGAACAGATCCCATTGGGAATATAGAAATCTACGAAACAGACCTCCACTTAAGTAAGTAAGTCCTTTTTAGACCTATTCTTACATACAAGGGGCTTGAACACACTCATAGCCTCACAAGTGACCAATCCCTGGCGTATATAGGGACCATCAGCGCTCTTAGGACAACACCCATCACAACCCATGCTCGGACTCTGCCCATTGAACTGCCTCATAAAGAAAACGACGCCAAAAACAAACCTGGATGTGGAAAGCTATCAAATCGGAAACAGTACCATGACTACTTGGTCAAATTTCAATACACTTTCGGGTTGCCTCGACTGTAAATTTTCCTCTAGAGAGAGCTTAAAGTTAGGAGAGATCAAAAATTCAGGAATTCAGGAATATTCTCAGAGGTCGTAAAAATATGTAGCTTCATCCAGACCTGCAGCCAAGCTGCCATCAACGCCATCAGTTCCATCATAACCAATTCAAAATCGGTCAAGAGGCCTACAACAAAGCTAAGGTACCTCATACCGAGACACATGGGCTTCTAAGGAAATGAGTTAGCCGATGAGCCAGCTAAAATGACCCCTCAACAGAACACAGAGTCCTAACGCCCTTCATGTCCTAATGCCTAATGCCATCATGTTACGTTGGACTTTCACAATATGGTCAAGCCAAAGTGGAGTGAGCTCTCCGCGTGCTGCGCTTCGAAATTACCAGAGAGCTCCTATCACCTACGAGTAATAGACGTCAGCAGACCCTCCTCGTTGGTATCCTTATAGGTTACAATCCAACGGTGGACCACCTTAGAAGAATGAGAATCAGCACCACAAACCTATGCAGAGGCTGTTGCGACACAAAGGTAGATGGGACACAACACACTTCTCCTGGAAATGCTCTTCGCTCAAACAGAATTAGATACCCAATCCTTGGAATGGTATCTTTAATCGACTTAAGCGAACTAGCCAACAGCCAATAATAGCAACGAGATGACCAACAGTTCCAGATATAAATGATCCAACTACTGACGTCTCCAGCATAGGAAACAAGAACAATGACATTCGGACCTGCACTTGGAATGTTTGGACCCTTAACAGCCCGTTTGGAGCCAAACTACTAACAGAGGCTGCAGACTGCGTATGATGACTACAATGGAGAGTAGAAACGCTTGCATGCCATATGCGCCAAACTTTAGCAAGGAGAATGTAAGGATAGCTTAAATCTAACATGGTTGCTGGACCTCATAGCTTATAAGTCAACTGGAAATGACTTAATAGAGCTCATACACCAACCCAGTTCTAGGATTTGTTCAGATAAGTATTTGCCTCCACTGATCCAACCAAACAGGAATAAATTCCTCAACCTTGCTTAGAAGGCATATATTGGCTGTTTCAAGGCATGAAAGTCCACATTCGATTCACTCTTCGGCAAACTCTAGAAAAAACTCGAGAAGTCCAAATTGATACTCACCATCTTATGAGTTATTTAACTGTCCGATTTGACAGATTTTAAAGACTGAACGTCTTCAGAATCATGTCTAGTTTTGGCACTTGGAGGCAGATCTTGTGTGCTCTTGTGTATAGTCCCAATACTGTGGTCGGCTCATAACGAAACCACCTTTTGAAGCTTAGGTAAGTGTTTCAAAAAAACAGTAGTTTCCTTAGTCTTGAATTAAGGATCATCCAGATAGCCTGCACTAACAATCTTAACCTACACAGCTAACTCTTAAACCGCTGATGAATATAGATCACAACATACATCCTTAAATTGCGAATTTAATTTTAATAAGAACACATTGCACTCACTTCACTCCATTGGTATCCTTCAAGAGTTGAACAACCGTAAATGGCACAAAATGGAATAAAGGAAACTTAAAACCAAAAAAGTAGAAATCCCCTTCGGTTGGTTTCTTTCACCAGACTATAAAATATCTAACCTCACCCTACGTCGCCACTACGTACTCGTACTTCTACTCTGGAATGATGCAGGAAGGTTGTTAGGTCACAGGAACTGAAATACTTGTGTTAGGTTTACACTCTCCGCAAGTATTTTCCTTTTTCGTCCTTCTCCGTACTTTAAATGGCCAAAATTTGCTAGCTGGACGCAGGAGTGGAAATGGGAATCGAGGTTAAAACTCGCCCTTCTAGTGCTAAGGGCTTTTTTTTTTTGTTTAAGTCTTGGCAATGAAAATCCATTTGAATAAGCAATGGAGTCACATTTCCTGTAGACTGTAGGACTTTTTGAGTTTTCATTAGAGGCACAGCGTTGTAAATTCTATTTAAACTGGATGTTGTCAGATAAATGAGGTTAGAGTTGGTAATTCGGTGAAGTGCCTTAGGGGTTAGTTTTTGGTGTAAGTTCTGTGTAAGAGAACTTCAGATTAAGGTCGAGGAAATAGTGCTTGAAAAAACTAATAAGGACGCAAAGTAAGGCATTTAAAACTATGAAAACTATCTGAGTATGTTCGTAGTTTTGTGAGATTTGAAAAGTCAATGCTGTGCGGATAGTACTTAGCACGTTTTAATCCTTTGAAAACATTTTCTACGGCTATATCCACCTATTCCCTTCTGAAACCCCAAACCCACATCTTTAGCAAAGCAAATACCAAATTGTTTCGAGTCCTTTAAATCCTTCAATTTGCCAACACACCCATTGTCGTTATTTTAAATTCTATTTCACCTTCCGGTGGTGCTCGATTCATCCATCCATCTGGAGCCGCTGTACCACCGAGGTTTAAATTTTTCACGTACCGCTATACACACATAGAATATCCGTTTCGACTTGACGGTTACTTGGTTTCCTACGTGAAACCACAGGGCTTTTCGGGTGAAAATCCTTCGAATTGTATTCGAGGTAAGAAAATAATATTTCTTCCTTTCCTTAATGCATGACGGACTTTGTTCTTCTCTCCTGGCACTCGCCCTTTTTAGCCTTTTCTTGTGGAGTTGTAACGAAAGAACAACATTCGTCTTCGAATAATTCACGTAGTGGTGGTTGGAGCGACAATTTGCCAGGATTTCTGGCTCATTGGAAAACTATAAGTGAGTGAGGAATAGAGGAAACGGAAATGAATGTGGTTTGTGGGGAGTGGGACGAATATTCGAAGTATTTGACATCTGTTCCTTGGGGAGGTCCAGTTTTTTTTGCTTGAATTTTATCACTTTTTTCTGGTTCTGTCTAAAGGTGGCAAAGTGTAAAGATTTAAGAGTGTTAAAGGGTTATTTTGCAGTGAATATATGTTCAGAGAGCGATTCAACCATGCCAGGTCAAAGGGTAAAATAATTACAACATGATGCGGTTGTAGGCCGAGGCATGTGGAGATGTTTGGGAAGTTTGCCATCAAGGGTCCAATTTATATTTCAATGAATAAATTAGGGAACTCATTCCCCTATGGCGTGGGAGAGGAGATTTAAAAATAAATCTGGCTTTTGATTGCTTTTTTTCAGTTGAGAGCTTGAAATAAATTGGCTCTGATAAATGTCAGATACTTCGTTTTGTTTCTTAATCTGCCCGACAGGTATACCTGAGATGGGTACAGAGCCGATATAAGGAGATTGGGCACCGAATTTGGCAAGTTTGTCAGCGCCCTCATTGCCAAGGATACCTATTTATATCCAGGGACCCTTATGTACAGCTAGGAGATAGCAGAGTTTGAAGGCAGTTTCAAACCAGTTAAGACTCAAAGTCAAAGGACATGAGAGCTGTTGGGATGTCCCGAAAGATATTTATATGTGTTCTTCGGAGGTGTCTTCTACACTCTGACACAAAGCCCGATACTGAAAACCTCTGCTTGGAAGATAGAGTTAAAGTGTCCTAACGAACCAGACGGTTTGTAGCTGAAACCGAATATTGCGACTCCTAGCCCATACGACATTTAAGAACCGTTCGTGTACCACTTAACATGGGAAACCAGTTGAGGAATATTAGGAACCAGTACTGCAGTTCGGAATGACAGGATCCGAGAGACATGTTGCTGGAGATGATAGCAGCGAAATTCTTTGAAGGATCTTCATATGTACAACTAGCTTGGTGGTAC
The DNA here is from genome assembly GCA_963583995.1 of Xylota segnis. Lineage (NCBI taxonomy): Eukaryota > Metazoa > Arthropoda > Insecta > Diptera > Syrphidae > Xylota > Xylota segnis. Next base: position 42,112,442 of record OY757237.1, read on the forward strand.
TGAAGTTTTGGCGTCTTACTACTCAATTTGCATGAGTTATCCTTCATTTCATTCCTTCTGAAGTATTATTATTCAAACCGATAGCAGAGTCAATGTGGATAAAGTCCCTTATTACCTCAATTTTGACAGTGATAACACAATGACAGTGACATTGACAGTCATATTAGGTCTGTTCGCTTCCTTTCTGCACCAAAACTCGTAGATTGTGAAATTTCAAGGCGAAATCAGGATATACTCAGATTGTGGGTATCAAGAATTGTGGGCTATACACTGCCCTTTTTTTCACACATTTTTTGGTTCAAAAATTTTCTGTATCCTACTTGCATTTCGAGGCATCAGCTAAGCTTGTTTGTGCCTGGAAAACACAGAAACAGAATATCTATCTTGAGATGTGCGATTGGAGGATATACCCAGATTGTGGGTATCAAGAATAGTGGGCTATACACTGCCCTTTTTTTCACACATATTTTGCTTAAAAAATTTTCTGTCTCCAACTTGCACTTCGAGGCATCAGCTAAGCTAGTTTGTGCCTCGAATACACAGAAACAGAATATCTGGCCTGATATGCGTGATTGGAGGATATACCCAGATTGTGGGTATCAAGAATTGTGGGCTATACACTGCCCCTTTTTCACACATTTTTTGGTTCAAAAATTTTCTGTATCCTACTTGCACTTCGTGGCATCAGCTAAGCTAGTTTGTGCCTGGAAAACACAGAAACAGATTATCTGGCTTGAGATGTGTGATTGAAGGATATACCCAGATTCTGGGTATCAAGAATTGTGGGCTATACACTGCCCTTTTTTTCACACATTTTTTGGTTCAAAAATTTTCTGTATCCTACTTGCATTTCGAGGCATCAGCTAAGCTTGTTTGTGCCTGGAAAACACAGAAACAGAATATCTATCTTGAGATGTGCGATTGGAGGATATACCCAGATTGTGGGTATCAAGAATAGTGGGCTATACACTGCCCTTTTTTTCACACATATTTTGCTTAAAAAATTTTCTGTCTCCAACTTGCACTTCGAGGCATCAGCTAAGCTAGTTTGTGCCTCGAGTACACAGAAACAGAATATCTGGCCTGATATGTGTGATTGGAGGATATACCCAGATTCTGGGTATCAAGAATTGTGGGCTATACACTGCCTTTTTTTCACACATTTTTTCGTTCAAAAATTTTCTGTCTCCTACTTGCATTTCGAGGCATCAGCTAAGCTAGTTTGTGCCTCGAATACACAGAAACAGAATATCTGGCCTGATATGTGTGATTGGAGGATATACCCAGATTCTGGGTATCAAGAATTGTGGGCTATACACTGCCCTTTTTTTCACACATTTTTTGGTTCAAAAATTTTCTGTATCCTACTTGCATTTCGAGGCATCAGCTAAGCTTGTTTGTGCCTGGAAAACACAGAAACAGAATATCTATCTTGAGATGTGCGATTGGAGGATATACCCAGATTGTGGGTATCAAGAATAGTGGGCTATACACTGCCCTTTTTTTCACACATATTTTGCTTAAAAAATTTTCTGTCTCCAACTTGCACTTCGAGGCATCAGCTAAGCTAGTTTGTGCCTCGAGTACACAGAAACAGAATATCTGGCCTGATATGTGTGATTGGAGGATATACCCAGATTCTGGGTATCAAGAATTGTGGGCTATACACTGCCTTTTTTTCACACATTTTTTCGTTCAAAAATTTTCTGTCTCCTACTTGCATTTCGAGGCATCAGCTAAGCTAGTTTGTGCCTCGAATACACAGAAACAGAATATCTGGCCTGATATGTGTGATTGGAGGATATACCCAGATTGTGGGTATCAAGAATTGTGGGCTATACACTGCCCCTTTTTCACACATTTTTTGGTTCAAAAATTTTCTGTATCCTACTTGCACTTCGTGGCATCAGCTAAGCTAGTTTGTGCCTCGAATACACAGCAACAGAATATCTGGCTTGAGATGTGCGATTGGAGGATATACCCAGATTGTGGGTATCAAGAAATGTGGGCTATACACTGCCCTTTTTTTCACACATTTTTTGGTTGAAAAATTTTCTGTCTCCTACTTGCATTTCGAGGCATCAGCTAAGCTAGTTTGTGCCTCGAATACACAGAAACAGAATATCTGGCCTGATATGTGCAATTGGAGGATATACCCAGATTGTGAGTATCAAGAATTGTGGGCTATACACTGCCCTTTTTTCACACATTTTTTGGTTAAAAAATTTTTTGTCTCCTGCTTCTATTTCGAGGCATCAACTAAGCTAGTTTGTGCCTCAAATACACAGAAACAGAATATCTGGCCTGATATGCGTGATTGGAGGATATACCCAGATTGTGGGTATCAAGAATTGTGGGCTATACACTGCCCTTTTTTTCACACATTTTTTGGTTGAAAAATTTTCTGTCTCCTACTTGCACTTCGAGGCATCAGTTGAGCTAGTTTGTGCTTCGAATACACAGAAACAGAATATCTGGCCTGATATGTGCAATTGGAGGATTTACCAAGATTGTGGGTATCAAGAATTGTGGGCTATACACAGCCCTTTTTTTCACTCATTTTTTGGTTAAAAAAATTTCTGTCTCCTACTTGCATTTCGAGGCATCAGCTAAGCTAGTTTCTGCTTCGAATACACAGAAACAGAATATCTGGCCTGATATGTGCAATTGGAGGATATACCAAGATTGTGGGTATCAAGAATTGTGGGCTATACACTGCAGTTTTTTTCATTCATCTTTTGGTTAAAAAAATTTCTGTCTCCTACTTGCATTTCGAGGCATCAGCTAAGCTAGTTTGTGCTTCGAATACACAGAAACAGAATATCTGGCCTGATATGTGCAATTGGAGGATATACCAAGATTGTGGGTATCAAGAATTGTGGGCTATACACTGCAGTTTTTTTCATTCATCTTTTGGTTAAAAAAATTTCTGTCTCCTACTTGCATTTCGAGGCATCAGCTAAGCTAGTTTGTGCTTCGAATACACAGAAACAGAATATCTGGCCTGATATGTGCAATTGGAGGATATACCAAGATTGTGGGTATCAAGAATTGTGGGCTATACACTGCAGTTTTTTTCATTCATCTTTTGGTTAAAAAATTTTCTGTCTCCTACATGCACTTCGAGGCATCAGTTGAGCTAGTTTGTGCCTCGAATACACCAAAACGGAATATCTGGCTTGAGATGTGCAATTGGAGGATATACCAAGATTGTGGGTATCAAGAATTGTGGGCTATACACTGCCCTTTTTTTCACACATTTTTTGGTCGAAAAATTTTCTTTCTCCTACTTGCACTTCGTGGCATCAGTTGAGCTAGTTTGTGCCTCGAATACACAGAAAGAGAATATCTGGCCTGATATGTGTGATTGGAGGATATACCCAGATTGTGGGTATCAAGAATTGTGGGCTATACACTGCCCCTTTTTTCACACATTTTCTGGTTAAAAAATTTTCTGTCTCCTACTTGCATTTCGAGGCATCAGCTAAGCTAGTTTGTGCCTCGAATACACAGTAACAGAATATCTGGCCTGATATGTGTGATTGGAGGATATACCAAGATTGTGGGTATCAAGAAATGTGGGCTATACACTGCCCCTTTTTTCACACATTTTTTGGTTAAAAAATTTTCTGTCTCCTACTTGCATTTCGAGGCATCAGCTAAGCTAGTTTGTGCCTCGAATACACAGAAACGGAATATCTGGCCTGATATGTGTGATTGAAGTATATACCAAGATTGTGGGTATCAAGAAGTGTGGGCTACACACTGCCCTTCTTTTCACACATTTTCTGGTTAAAAAATTTTCTGTCTCCTACTTGCATTTCGAGGCATCAGCTAAGCTAGTTTGTGCCTCGAATACACAGCAACAGAATATCTGGCCTGATATGTGCAATTGGAGGATATACCAAGATTGTGGGTATCAAGAATTGTGGGCTATACACTGCAGTTTTTTTCATTCATCTTTTGGTTAAAAAAATTTCTGTCTCCTACTTGCATTTCGAGGCATCAGCTAAGCTAGTTTGTGCTTCGAATACACAGAAACAGAATATCTGGCCTGATATGTGCAATTGGAGGATATACCAAGATTGTGGGTATCAAGAATTGTGGGCTATACACTGCAGTTTTTTTCATTCATCTTTTGGTTGAAAAATTTTCTGTCTCCTACTTGCATTTCGAGGCATCAGCTAAGCTAGTATGTGCCTCGAATACACAGGAACAGAATATCTGGCTTGGGATGTGCGATTGGAGGATATACCCAGATTGTGGATATCAAGAATTGTGGGCTATACACTGCCCTTTTTTTCACACATTTTCTGGTTAAAAAATGTTCTGTCTCCTACTTGCATTTCGAGGCATCAGCTAGGATTTACCAAGATTGTGGGTATCAAGAAGTGTGGGCTACACACTGCCCTTCTTTTCACACATTTTCTGTCTCCTACTTGCATTTCGAGGCATCAGCTAAGCTAGTTTGTGCCTCGAATACACAGTAACAGAATATCTGGCCTGATATGTGTGATTGGAGGATATACCAAGATTGTGGGTATCAAGAAATGTGGGCTATACACTGCCCCTTTTTTCACACATTTTTTGGTTAAAAAATTTTCTGTCTCCTACTTGCATTTCGAGGCATCAGCTAAGCTAGTTTGTGCCTCGAATACACAGAAACGGAATATCTGGCCTGATATGTGTGATTGAAGTATATACCAAGATTGTGGGTATCAAGAAGTGTGGGCTACACACTGCCCTTCTTTTCACACATTTTCTGGTTAAAAAATTTTCTGTCTCCTACTTGCATTTCGAGGCATCAGCTAAGCTAGTTTGTGCCTCGAATACACAGCAACAGAATATCTGGCCTGATATGTGCAATTGGAGGATATACCAAGATTGTGGGTATCAAGAATTGTGGGCTATACACTGCAGTTTTTTTCATTCATCTTTTGGTTAAAAAAATTTCTGTCTCCTACTTGCATTTCGAAGCATCAGCTAAGCTAGTTTGTGCTTCGAATACACAGAAACAGAATATCTGGCCTGATATGTGCAATTGGAGGATATACCAAGATTGTGGGTATCAAGAATTGTGGGCTATACACTGCAGTTTTTTTCATTCATCTTTTGGTTAAAAAATTTTCTGTCTCCTACTTGCATTTCGAGGCATCAGCTAAGCTAGTTTGTGCCTCGAATACACAGAAACGGAATATCTGGCCTGATATGTGTGATTGAAGTATATACCAAGATTGTGGGTATCAAGAAGTGTGGGCTACACACTGCCCTTCTTTTCGCACATTTTCTGGTTAAAAAATTTTCTGTCTCCTACTTGCATTTCGAGGCATCAGCTAAGCTAGTTTGTGCCTCGAATACACAGCAACAGAATATCTGGCCTGATATGTGTGAATGGAGGATATACCCATTTTGTGGATATCAAGAATTGTGGGCTATACACTGCCCCTTTTTTCACACATTTTTTGGTTGAAAAATTTTCTGTCTCCTACTTGCATTTCGAGGGATCAGCTGAGCTAGTTTGTGCCTCGAATACACGGAAACAGAAAATCTGGCTTGGGATGTGCGATTGGAGGATATACCCAGATTGTGGGTATCAAGAAGTGTGGGCTACACACTGCCCTTCTTTTCACACATTTTTTGGTTGAAAAATTTTCTGTCTCCTACTTGCATTTCGAGGCATCAGCTAAGCTAGTTTGTGCCTCGAATACACGGAAACAGAAAATCTGGCTTGGGATGTGCGATTGGTGGATATACCCAGATTGTGGGTATCAAGAAGTGTGGGCTATACACTGCCCTTTTTTTCACACATTTTCTGGTTAAAAAATTTTCTGTCTCCTACTTGCATTTCGAGGCATCAGCTAAGCTAGTTTGTGCCTCGAATACACAGGAACAGAATATCTGGCTTGGGATGTGCGATTGGAGGATATACCCAGATTGTGGATATCAAGAATTGTGGGCTATACACTGCCCTTTTTTTCACACATTTTCTGGTTAAAAAATGTTCTGTCTCCTACTTGCATTTCGAGGCATCAGCTAAGCTAGTTTGTGCCTCGAATACACAGCAACAGAATATCTGGCCTGATATGTGTGAATGGAGGATATACCCAGATTGTGGATATCAAGAATTGTGGGCTATACACTGCCCTTTTTTTCACACATTTTCTGGTTAAAAAATGTTCTGTCTCCTACTTGCATTTCGAGGCATCAGCTAAGCTAGTTTGTGCCTCGAATACACAGCAACAGAATATCTGGCCTGATATGTGTGAATGGAGGATATACCCAGATTGTGGATATCAAGAATTGTGGGCTATACACTGCCCCTTTTTTCACACATTTTTTGGTTGAAAAATTTTCTGTCTCCTACTTGCATTTCGAGGCATCAGCTAAGCTAGTTTGTGCCTCGAATACACAGAAACGGAATATCTGGCCTGATATGTGTGATTGAAGTATATACCAAGATTGTGGGTATCAAGAAGTGTGGGCTACACACTGCTCTTCTTTTCACACATTTTCTGGTTAAAAAATTTTCTGTCTCCTACTTGCACTTCGAGGCATCAGTTGAGCTAGTTTGTGCTTCGAATACACAGCAACAGAATATCTGGCCTGATATGTGCAATTGGAGGATATACCAAGATTGTGGGTATCAAGAATTGTGGGCTATACACTGCCCTTTTTTTCACACATTTTCTGGTTAAAAAATTTTCTGTCTCCTACTTGCATTTCGAGGCATCAGCTAAGCTAGTTTGTGCCTCGAATACACAGAAACGGAATATCTGGCCTGATATGTGTGATTGGAGGATATACCAAGATTGTGGGTATCAAGAAGTGTGGGCTATACACAGCTCTTTTTTTCACTCATTTTTTGGTTAAAAAAATTTCTGTCTCCTACTTGCATTTCGAGGCATCAGCTAAGCTAGTTTGTGCTTCGAATACACAGAAACAGAATATCTGGCCTGATATGTGCAATTGGAGGATATACCAAGATTGTGGGTATCAAGAATTGTGGGCTATACACTGCAGTTTTTTTCACACATTTTTTGGTTGAAAAATTTTCTGTCTCCTACTTGCATTTCGAGGCATCAGCTAAGCTAGTTTGTGCCTCGAATACACGGAAACAGAAAATCTGGCTTGGGATGTGCGATTGGAGGATATACCCAGATTGTGGGTATCAAGAAGTGTGGGCTATACACTGCCCTTTTTTTCACACATTTTCTGGTTAAAAAATTTTCTGTCTCCTACTTGCATTTCGAGGCATCAGCTAAGCTAGTTTGTGCCTCGAATACACGGAAACAGAAAATCTTGCTTGGGATGTGCGATTGGTGGATATACCCAGATTGTGGGTATCAAGAAGTGTGGGCTATACACTGCCCTTTTTTTCACACATTTTCTGGTTAAAAAATTTTCTGTCTCCTACTTGCATTTCAAGGCATCAGCTAAGCTAGTTTGTGCCTCGAATACACGGAAACAGAAAATCTGGCTTGGGATGTGCGATTGGTGGATATACCCAGATTGTGGGTATCAAGAAGTGTGGGCTATACACTGCCCTTTTTTTCACACATTTTCTGGTTAAAAAATTTTCTGTCTCCTACTTGCATTTCGAGGCATCAGCTAAGCTAGTTTGTGCCTCGAATACACAGGAACAGAATATCTGGCTTGGGATGTGCGATTGGAGGATATACCCAGATTGTGGATATCAAGAATTGTGGGCTATACACTGCCCTTTTTTTCACACATTTTCTGGTTAAAAAATGTTCTGTCTCCTACTTGCATTTCGAGGCATCAGCTAAGCTAGTTTGTGCCTCGAATACACAGGAACAGAATATCTGGCTTGGGATGTGCGATTGGAGGATATACCCAGATTGTGGATATCAAGAATTGTGGGCTATACACTGCCCTTTTTTTCACACATTTTCTGGTTAAAAAATGTTCTGTCTCCTACTTGCATTTCGAGGCATCAGCTAAGCTAGTTTGTGCCTCGAATACACAGCAACAGAATATCTGGCCTGATATGTGTGAATGGAGGATATACCCAGATTGTGGATATCAAGAATTGTGGGCTATACACTGCCCCTTTTTTCACACATTTTTTGGTTGAAAAATTTTCTGTCTCCTACTTGCATTTCGAGGCATCAGCTAAGCTAGTTTGTGCCTCGAATACACAGGAACAGAATATCTGGCTTGAGATGTGCGATTGGAGGATTTACCAAGATTGTGGGTATCAAGAAGTGTGGGCTATACACTGCCCTTTTTTTCACACATTTTCTGGTTAAAAAATTTTCTGTCTCCTACTTGCATTTCGAGGCATCAGCTAAGCTAGTTTGTGCCTCAAATACACAGGAACAGAATATCTGGCCTGATATGCGTGATTGGAGGATATACCCAGATTATGTGTATCAAGAAGTGTGGGCTATACACTGCCCTTTTTTTCACACATTTTCTGGTTAAAAAATGTTCTGTCTCCTACTTGCATTTCGAGGCATCAGCTAAGCTAGTTTGTGCCTCGAATACACAGCAACAGAATATCTGGCCTGATATGTGTGAATGGAGGATATACCCAGATTGTGGATATCAAGAATTGTGGGCTATACACTGCCCCTTTTTTCACACATTTTTTGGTTGAAAAATTTTCTGTCTCCTACTTGCATTTCGAGGCATCAGCTAAGCTAGTTTGTGCCTCGAATACACGGAAACAGAAAATCTGGCTTGGGATGTGCGATTGGAGGATATACCCAGATTGTGGGTATCAAGAAGTGTGGGCTATACACTGCCCTTTTTTTCACACATTTTCTGGTTAAAAAATTTTCTGTCTCCTAATTGCATTTCGAGGCATCAGCTAAGCTAGTTTGTGCCTCGAATACACAGGAACAGAATATCTGGCTTGGGATGTGCGATTGGAGGATTTACCAAGATTGTGGGTATCAAGAAGTGTGGGCTATACACTGCCCTGTTTTTCACACATTTTCTGGTTAAAAAATTTTCTGTCTCCTACTTGCATTTCGAGGCATCAGCTAAGCTAGTTTGTGCCTCGAATACACAGCAACAGAATATCTGGCCTGATATGCGTGATTGGAGGATATACCCAGATTGTGGGTATCAAGAAGTGTGGGCTATACACTGCCCCTTTTTTCACACATTTTTTGGTTGAAAAATTTTCTGTCTCCTACTTGCATTTCGAGGCATCAGCTAAGCTAGTTTGTGCCTCGAATACACAGCAACAGAATATCTGGCCTGATATGCGTGATTGGAGGATATACCCAGATTGTGGGTATCAAGAAGTGTGGGCTATACACTGCCCCTTTTTTCACACATTTTTTGGTTTAAAAATTTTCTGTCTCCTACTTGCATTTCGAGGCATCAGCTAAGCTAGTTTGTGCCTCGAATACACAGGAACAGAATATCTGGCTTGAGATGTGCGATTGGAGGATTTACCAAGATTGTGGGTATCAAGAAGTGTGGGCTATACACTGCCCTTTTTTCACACATTTTCTGGTTAAAAAATTTTCTGTCTCCTACTTGCATTTCGAGGCATCAGCTAAGCTAGTTTGTGCCTCGAATACACGGAAACAGAAAATCTGGCTTGGGATGTGCAATTGGAGGATATACCCAGATTGTGGGTATCAAGAATTTTGGGCTATACACTGCAATTTTTTTCACACATTTTTTGGTTGAAAAATTTTCTGTCTCCTACTTGCATTTCGAGGCATCAGCTAAGCTAGTTTGTGCCTCGAATACACAGGAACAGAATATCTGGCTTGGGATGTGCGATTGGAGGATATACCCAGATTGTGGGTATCAAGAATTTTGGGCTATACACTGCAATTTTTTTCACACATTTTTTGGTTGAAAAATTTTCTGTCTCCTACTTGCATTTCGAGGCATCAGCTAAGCTAGTTTGTGCCTCGAATACACAGAAACGGAATATCTGGCCTGATATGTGTGATTGAAGTATATACCAAGATTGTGGGTATCAAGAAGTGTGGGCTATACACAGCTCTTTTTTTCACTCATTTTTTGGTTAAAAAAATTTCTGTCTCCTACTTGCATTTCGAGGCATCAGCTAAGCTAGTTTGTGCTTCGAATACACAGAAACAGAATATCTGGCCTGATATGTGCAATTGGAGGATATACCAAGATTGTGGGTATCAAGAATTGTGGGCTATACACTGCAGTTTTTTTCACACATTTTCTGGTTAAAAAATTTTCTGTCTCCTACTTGCATTTCGAGGCATCAGTTGAGCTAGTTTGTGCTTCGAATACACAGCAACAGAATATCTGGCCTGATATGTGCAATTGGAGGATATACCAAGATTGTGGGTATCAAGAATTGTGGGCTATACACTGCCCTTTTTTTCACACATTTTCTGGTTAAAAAATTTTCTGTCTCCTACTTGCATTTCGAGGCATCAGCTAAGCTAGTTTGTGCCTCGAATACACAGAAACGGAATATCTGGCCTGATATGTGTGATTGGAGGATATACCAAGATTGTGGGTATCAAGAAGTGTGGGCTATACACAGCTCTTTTTTTCACTCATTTTTTGGTTAAAAAAATTTCTGTCTCCTACTTGCATTTCGAGGCATCAGCTAAGCTAGTTTGTGCTTCGAATACACAGAAACAGAATATCTGGCCTGATATGTGCAATTGGAGGATATACCAAGATTGTGGGTATCAAGAATTGTGGGCTATACACTGCAGTTTTTTTCACACATTTTTTGGTTGAAAAATTTTCTGTCTCCTACTTGCATTTCGAGGCATCAGCTAAGCTAGTTTGTGCCTCGAATACACGGAAACAGAAAATCTGGCTTGGGATGTGCGATTGGAGGATATACCCAGATTGTGGGTATCAAGAAGTGTGGGCTATACACTGCCCTTTTTTTCACACATTTTCTGGTTAAAAAATTTTCTGTCTCCTACTTGCATTTCGAGGCATCAGCTAAGCTAGTTTGTGCCTCGAATACACGGAAACAGAAAATCTTGCTTGGGATGTGCGATTGGTGGATATACCCAGATTGTGGGTATCAAGAAGTGTGGGCTATACACTGCCCTTTTTTTCACACATTTTCTGGTTAAAAAATTTTCTGTCTCCTACTTGCATTTCGAGGCATCAGCTAAGCTAGTTTGTGCCTCGAATACACAGGAACAGAATATCTGGCTTGGGATGTGCGATTGGAGGATATACCCAGATTGTGGATATCAAGAATTGTGGGCTATACACTGCCCTTTTTTTCACACATTTTCTGGTTAAAAAATGTTCTGTCTCCTACTTGCATTTCGAGGCATCAGCTAAGCTAGTTTGTGCCTCGAATACACAGGAACAGAATATCTGGCTTGGGATGTGCGATTGGAGGATATACCCAGATTGTGGATATCAAGAATTGTGGGCTATACACTGCCCTTTTTTTCACACATTTTCTGGTTAAAAAATGTTCTGTCTCCTACTTGCATTTCGAGGCATCAGCTAAGCTAGTTTGTGCCTCGAATACACAGCAACAGAATATCTGGCCTGATATGTGTGAATGGAGGATATACCCAGATTGTGGATATCAAGAATTGTGGGCTATACACTGCCCCTTTTTTCACACATTTTTTGGTTGAAAAATTTTCTGTCTCCTACTTGCATTTCGAGGCATCAGCTAAGCTAGTTTGTGCCTCGAATACACAGGAACAGAATATCTGGCTTGAGATGTGCGATTGGAGGATTTACCAAGATTGTGGGTATCAAGAAGTGTGGGCTATACACTGCCCTTTTTTTCACACATTTTCTGGTTAAAAAATTTTCTGTCTCCTACTTGCATTTCGAGGCATCAGCTAAGCTAGTTTGTGCCTCAAATACACAGGAACAGAATATCTGGCCTGATATGCGTGATTGGAGGATATACCCAGATTATGTGTATCAAGAAGTGTGGGCTATACACTGCCCTTTTTTTCACACATTTTCTGGTTAAAAAATGTTCTGTCTCCTACTTGCATTTCGAGGCATCAGCTAAGCTAGTTTGTGCCTCGAATACACAGCAACAGAATATCTGGCCTGATATGTGTGAATGGAGGATATACCCAGATTGTGGATATCAAGAATTGTGGGCTATACACTGCCCCTTTTTTCACACATTTTTTGGTTGAAAAATTTTCTGTCTCCTACTTGCATTTCGAGGCATCAGCTAAGCTAGTTTGTGCCTCGAATACACAGGAACAGAATATCTGGCTTGGGATGTGCGATTGGAGGATTTACCAAGATTGTGGGTATCAAGAAGTGTGGGCTATACACTGCCCTGTTTTTCACACATTTTCTGGTTAAAAAATTTTCTGTCTCCTAATTGCATTTCGAGGCATCAGCTAAGCTAGTTTGTGCCTCGAATACACAGGAACAGAATATCTGGCTTGGGATGTGCGATTGGAGGATTTACCAAGATTGTGGGTATCAAGAAGTGTGGGCTATACACTGCCCTGTTTTTCACACATTTTCTGGTTAAAAAATTTTCTGTCTCCTACTTGCATTTCGAGGCATCAGCTAAGCTAGTTTGTGCCTCGAATACACAGCAACAGAATATCTGGCCTGATATGCGTGATTGGAGGATATACCCAGATTGTGGGTATCAAGAAGTGTGGGCTATACACTGCCCCTTTTTTCACACATTTTTTGGTTTAAAAATTTTCTGTCTCCTACTTGCATTTCGAGGCATCAGCTAAGCTAGTTTGTGCCTCGAATACACAGGAACAGAATATCTGGCTTGAGATGTGCGATTGGAGGATTTACCAAGATTGTGGGTATCAAGAAGTGTGGGCTATACACTGCCCCTTTTTTCACACATTTTTTGGTTGAAAAATTTTCTGTCTCCTACTTGCATTTCGAGGCATCAGCTAAGCTAGTTTGTGCCTCGAATACACAGCAACAGAATATCTGGCCTGATATGCGTGATTGGAGGATATACCCAGATTGTGGGTATCAAGAAGTGTGGGCTATACACTGCCCCTTTTTTCACACATTTTTTGGTTTAAAAATTTTCTGTCTCCTACTTGCATTTCGAGGCATCAGCTAAGCTAGTTTGTGCCTCGAATACACAGGAACAGAATATCTGGCTTGAGATGTGCGATTGGAGGATTTACCAAGATTGTGGGTATCAAGAAGTGTGGGCTATACACTGCCCTTTTTTCACACATTTTCTGGTTAAAAAATTTTCTGTCTCCTACTTGCATTTCGAGGCATCAGCTAAGCTAGTTTGTGCCTCGAATACACGGAAACAGAAAATCTGGCTTGGGATGTGCAATTGGAGGATATACCCAGATTGTGGGTATCAAGAATTTTGGGCTATACACTGCAATTTTTTTCACACATTTTTTGGTTGAAAAATTTTCTGTCTCCTACTTGCATTTCGAGGCATCAGCTAAGCTAGTTTGTGCCTCGAATACACAGGAACAGAATATCTGGCTTGGGATGTGCGATTGGAGGATATACCCAGATTATGTGTATCAAGAAGTGTGGGCTATACACTGCCCTTTTTTTCACACATTTTCTGGTTAAAAAATGTTCTGTCTCCTACTTGCATTTCGAGGCATCAGCTAAGCTAGTTTGTGCCTCGAATACACGGAAACAGAAAATCTGGCTTGGGATGTGCGATTGGAGGATATACCCAGATTATGTGTATCAAGAAGTGTGGGCTATACACTGCCCTTTTTTTCACACATTTTCTGGTTAAGAAATGTTCTGTCTCCTACTTGCATTTCGAGGCATCAGCTAAGCTAGTTTGTGCCTCGAATACACGGAAACAGAAAATCTGGCTTGGGATGTGCGATTGGAGGATATACCCAGATTGTGGGTATCAAGAAGTGTAGGCTATACACTGCCCCTTTTTTCACACATTTTTTGGTTAAAAAATTTTCTGTCTCCAACTTGCACTTCGTGGCATCGGCTGAGCTAGGTTGTGCCTCGAATACACAGAAACAGAATATCTGGCTTGAGATGTGCGATTGGAGGATATACCCAGATTGTGGGTATCAAGAAATGTGGGCTATGCACTGCCCTTTTTTTCACACATTTTTTGGTTAAAAAATTTTCTGTCTCCTACTTGCATTTCGAAGCATCAGCTAAGCTGCAAAACACAGAAACAGATTATCTGGCTTGGGATGTGCGAGTGGAGGATACACCCAGATTGTGGGTATCAAGAAGTGTGGGCTATACACTGCCCTTTTTTTCACACATTTTTTGGTTGAAAAATTTTCTGTCTCCTACTTGCATTTCGAGGCATCAGCTAAGCTAGTTTGTTCCTCGAATACACAGAAACAGAATATCTGGCCTGATATGTGTGATTGGAGGATTGTGGGTATCAAGAATTTTGGGCCTTTTTTTCACACATTTTTTGGTTAAAAAATTTTCTGGCTCCTGCTTCTATTTAGAGGCATCAGCTAATTTCTCCCAGAGAGAGGTAAAATCACAAAAAAATAAACGAACGCGAAAGTTACGAAATTTGCCAACTTTTAAACGTCAAACAAAAATGTTTACTAATAGACAACCAAGAAAAAATTTCATATAGGTGTCTGACAGATTTGACATATTTCGTAGCTTGTGGACATTTTTCACTCTCATGTGAACGCTCCCTCCTATAAAAAATTACAAAAAATTTGAACAGAATTTCCTGAATTTTAGTTGATTTTCGGGAAAATTCCTTGTTTTGGGAGAGTACGCGAACAGACCTAATATGCATTTCTTCTGCTCGTAAAGCTCATGAACAGCCCTCATTTTTTTTTGAAACGCTCCTTTGGGTGCCCCTTGTTTAAGGTAGATACATACAGATGTTTGCCGCATTTTTTTAAAGCTAAGAAATCCAGTATATCAGTCGCAGGTCTGCGGGATTTGGTGGCATAGGAGCTTCATTGTTGAAGAGAAGACCCTTTCACTGTGAAACCTGTACCAAGCAGTCAATTTATGTAGGTACAGCATGCTGACTTGCCCAAATTGGACAATTTTACCTATTAACCCGTAAAGTCTACATTTCCAAGATTCAATGGCAAGTACAGATGGTTTAAGACATCGAACAAACCGCAGCTAACTTCACACATAGCCAAAAAGCCATATTGCGAAAATGGAGCGTCTAGGTTGAAGGACCAGATTTTGGAGACGACTTGATTACACAGCAGACAACTGATGTTAAATGTGATGAACATCACTGTGTGTGAAAGTCTTTGATCTAAACTGATTGGTTCCTACTAGTATAACTTTTAAACAGTCTTGCCAACTATTGATCATATATTTGCACAAAATTTTAAGACAATTTCTAATGCTTGCCCTTGGACTTTCCAATTGAAGGTTTCAATATAATATAGAGAAGGTTTTGGCGATAAACACTCTTTTTTAGAGAACTAGTTCAAAACGTTGGTCATATTTCCATCGTTCCTTGATTTCCAAGTGTTTTTCTTCAAAAAACCATTTAATGGTGATATTGATAATTTTATTTAGGTTGGAATATTAGACATGACATAGGACAATCACTTATGGGTACACAAATATTTTGGGCATTTCTAGCATGCCCAGCAACACAGTAACATCCCGAAGGCGGTTGAATGTAAACAATGGTACACGGCTGTCCGATTTCACTGCAAACAGTATCACAGTTTGGAGCAATACCTTGGGCAAGGTATACTTCATTTAATCCGCAAAGGGGATGAGCAGGCGCTGTAGGGGGAATACTTATACTCATACCCATTGCTGTAAATAAGTAAAGTAGAATAAATTAATCATCGAATTGAAACACTTTGAATTGCCTACCAGTGTTTGCTCCGGCAAAAACCGCAAAGCTAATAACCAAAAATAAGTTGTACTTGTTCATTGTTGAAACGCAATGTTGAGACTGTGACAACTTCGATTTTGCCAAGCTTTTTATATCATAATCAGAATAATTGACAGTTTAATTGAAAATAAGTAACAAGGTCATGTTGACGACGACTGACTGACTATTCATTCAGGCTATACGCTCCATATGGGTATAGGTACATATTTGCTTAAGTGTGGATTACACTGTACAAACAGGAAATAGCCGAAAGCCAGTCTAATATTTTCAAAACACCATGTGTACCAACATGTCGAACCGAGTAAGACTATGTAAGCCACAATGGGTGAACCGATAACAGCTGTTTCATATGAAATATCCCATCTATTACCAGACTTCATCTACAGAAGGTCATGACAACCTTATGGTAGACCGGTTCTGAAGTCTTCACGCAGAGAACAGGAAGTTATGCACAAAAAATTGTGTCTCAAACGGTCGTCTTTAATCAGAAGCCTTTTGTACCTTCAGAACCTGTATCAGAATTAACTATGCTTACTTAAAAGTAGAGGCATAGGCACAGGCTTCTTGATTAGAGAAGACTGTTGGAGACACAATTTTTTGTGCAACAAGAAATAAGAAGCTACCGACCTATGAAGAGTCTCTACCAGAAACACTCTCTTCGATTCCAGTGGTCTAGACCAAGTGCTCTGGCATCAGCGATACTTACTTATTTATGTCCTGTATCCCCTTGTGGGTCCTAGGGCATCTACAATGCCTACGTGCCATCGTGTGCAATTTCTGGAAATGTACCTCCTCGGCTCTCCACAATTTTTTTTTCAACTGTTTTGCGCCACGTACTCCTAGGACCCCAGCGTATCCTGCTCCTGAGGGGCTTCCATCGCGTGGAGTAAGACCAATCTAGTGCCACTATCGTCGTACGGTTGTGGCTAGTCAGCGATAGCTTTATCCTCTTTCCTGGAGGACTGGGCTGTATCTAAAGTGCCTTTCGTGCCTGTGCTATTTTTTGAATCGAATTCTATTTACATATTGTGTTGAGCAGTTTAATATTGAATGCAGGAGGGGATGAACTCTTGTCTCAAACAAAATATAAAATTCATAAAATCCTTGCAAACAACATCCTAAGATATCAACAAAACAAACTCACCATCAGGGGTTGGGGAAGGGTTAAGAAACAAAATATGATATGTTGACCAGGAACCAGCACTATCCCCAAGCAAACACACAGTCCCCTTCAATCCTGTATAAAATAAGGGCTACTAGGACAAATTATAGAAAATATTTGCATCCATGTGTGGCACACTCGTATCCTGTGTCCAATTAATTTGCCAACCATTCAGATACTTTGTGACTGTTGTGCGAGCACTAAAGACAACAATTATGGTAAACAATAGATCTCCCCTTGGGAGAGGAATACAAGGACGAAGACTTACCTCCGTTCAAGAGCCTGGAACTATGCCAAGAAGATTTTTTTGCTTGTTGACGACCAAAATGAATTTCCAGTGCCGTTGCATAGCATTTATTGTCTTAAGAGAGGAAATGGCTTTCGCAGGAAAAGAAAATTAAATTGTTCGCAGTGAGATGCAAGACTTAGGGAGGAGGAGCACTCTTCAAGGACTTGTCTAAAATTACGAATAATGGGGGAACTGTGTATGTATGTATAACTTTTGATGTGAAGTAGGTGAATAGAATCTTTGGAAAGGAGACGAGCAGAGCATGGAGGCGGTCATGGAAAATCTTTTACTATTCACGATTTCGATTCAATAGAAAGGAATGCTCGCCTCAACTAGTTAACCAATCTAGGGCTCTCATCAAAAATGCTGAACACATTAAACGGTTGTGTCGAATGGTAACCCGTCCTGGTTCGGGTTTCCTCTTAATTTTCCTGAACAACTGCTCAGACCGGCCTGCAGGGTATATTATGTTCAATGAGGTCAGGATCAAGAGGCTTATGTACGGAGATGACATTGTCCCTAAAACATTATGAAAGTCATCTCGTTGTCTAGCCATCTGTTCAGGAACATAATCCTTTCGACGAAAGCTTCAACTCTGCAGGGAGTGACAGAGGCTAAGCAATGACAGTTTCATAGATTTTGTTGGTTAAAATTCAAGATCTATGTTTTCTAAATTCAGAAAGAGAAGCTATTTTTATTTTATTGGAATTTATCCTATATACTTACATGGGGTTTCCTTATTTGGCGCCCAACGTAAGCCCACCAAATTTTCCAAATATTCGATAGATTTTTGCCATTTTTTTTTTCTTTTTTGGCTCACTAAATAGTGGTCCTTTTCATCCATAAGCGGTATCACACGAGCACTCCATAATTTGCACATAAAGAGGTTATACTGCCGTGCTTGTCTCTTGGCACATTTCCGCTGAATGCTTGAATGCAATATGTTGGCAGGTGGTACACTTCCATACCACAACATACACCGATGAATGCATAATGTCCTCACAACATTGTTCTCAGTCATACCACGACATCGACGAGACTAACTCCATGTGCCCTAATTTGTTATTCTGGCTGCCACCCACAAATTAAGGAACCGACAGAAGAGCCCTCTCCTATGTGCATCTTAATTTGAATTGTAATTTGTCATTTGCGTTTCCTCTTGCCCCCTTTTTCTGTAGATCGTGCAGATCGAGAGAAGAGCCACCATTAACCACTTTAACCGGCATGTGCACATTTCCTGTCTGCAGACTCAGCGCACACCACAGCTGCTGAATGTGCTGATACAACAAATACCGATGACAATCCCCGCTGAAATGAATGCACTTCATCCTAACGAGGTTGTCATAGATACATAGTTAAATCCCCAACCACTATTACCGACACCCAGATGAATGGTCTGAGTCCTGAGGAATTAAATTTGTGTCGTGCATTCAGTCGGCTGTGCATCCTTCGGTGCTTTTGTGTTTCAAAGAGGGAGTGGGTCGCCCACAATAATTTTGCTAAACTGTGGGCGGGTTAGGTGCTATGGGATACGGAGGGAAAGGTGCTTCCTTGTTGTAATGGTGATGGTTTGTCTGAATCGTATCACTGGCTGTCTTGACGGATTTCGAGCGGTCAAGAGAGGAATCCAAATGAATACGCCAAATGTACCAAGGACAACGGTTTACAAGCAGTTTTTAACCTGAACGAATTGGTCCTGTTTGGAACAAAGAACTTAAGCCAAGTTTCTATTTTTAAAACCCAATTTAATGCCATTTTTTGCAGTTATGCTCTCGGATGTTGGTCCAACGTTCGCACGAGGGAGGACGGCGAAAACAGGAAGTATATCGCACTATCACCAATCACTCATGTAAAAAGTGCGAACTGAACTAAGATGGTCCATCCTTCACATCGCTAGCACCATCTTTCGGCCCATTATGGAGCGATGGTAGGGTGCTCCATTGAGCCTTGCACCCCAAGTATCCTTACACAAAAAAAAACGTGTGACTGAAATTAGCTATGGTTTTGCTTTCGTCTATTTTCGACTGGAACATCCCAACGAGTCTTGAAAGTCTGGGCCATTGTGGCTACTAGGTGCTCCAGAAAGCGATCAAAAACGCCCTCAACTCAGTCTTTCTCCCCAAAATCAAGGGTTCCACCGAGAGAAATAGAGAGTCCATAGAAAAGTCCATTCCCCCTTTCGAACAATGCAAGGACGGGAATGAGTAACGATTAGCTAATCGGTCCACATGGATAGTGTTAGGCACTGTCGAAGAGACAGTGGCACTACCAAGGAAAGACAGATTATTTCTGAGTAATTTACTACAAACACCTTCAACTCAAAATGGTCCTCACCTCACCATTACCAAATGATATCCCAGGTGGCTTCCATGTCAGATGATGACCACGTAAGACCAGAGGAAGATCTTAATAAAGTCTCGAACCCCATAATAAATTGGATTTTAAAGTGGGGGAACTTCGGAACTCTATTTCCGCCATCTACGTGGACAGATGAGGCCAGTTAGAAGGAGAAGATCTTTTCTGGTGAAACAAATGCAAAAATAATGTTGATTGGTACCTTTGAGTTGAAAACTTTTCAAAAGGACTCATCGAATATAAAAGGCTTGACTCAGTCCATCCGTCTAGGAAACCTGCCCAGGGCAGAACGTTCATATTCAACCAAGGGCTCTACCTATCTTAAGTCCACTTAGATCTTTTGAAACGGAAGTTATCTTTCCAAGCCTCCTACACAGGGACAAGATCTACCTACCCTCTCTTAGACCGATCTTAAGATGCCTAGTAGCTGTAATGCATGGGTCTACGCTTGCCTGTTTTTGTCTCCCTAAACGTCTTACATATCGATTCTAGGTCAAGAAGGTTTCGAAGATGAAATCGGATCGTCGTCCTCTCAACATTCAAGTGAAAAACTGCTACAACTCGTGCGGAATTTGGTTAATTCTAGGCTGCAAAATAGATTCCATATGTCGCAGTGCACATTCAAGGACTAGTACAGTACAATCTTTTTTGTGAAAGAGCCGCCGCTGCAGTGGCAAGCTCACCACTTTGGTTTAATAGTTACGGACCTACATTTTTCGGTTCATATCGACTAAGATGGCAGGACAACTAATACCAATTTCTAAGCCTAAGTTTCCAAAAAGAGCACAAAATCATAAAAGAACTACTTCTCTCAAAATCCTTTAACTGTCATTGATTGGACATCACGACCATCTGAGACCTTTTACGAGCAAAAGGTACAAATGAAAAAAATTAATCAAAACTCTGAGAGAGCAGTGAACCAAGCGAACATCCATAAAACTCGACTTGCCAGGCCAGTAAAATATATCCAAACGAGGTCATTTCATGCCACCATCCCACCATTACCACTGGCCGACCATTGACATCCTGCAGAACTTCCTTCCCGTCCATGGACGAGGACGAAGTAATATTCTTTAAGCTTCTTAAATAAATAAACAACAGCCACCATCGAGAGCAATTCGGATTTTTAATTAAATTGCAAATAATAAAATAAAATAATTGATCTGGACAGGATTCATTACGAAGGTTTTGCACTCGCATACATCCCGGAATATGTACATGTGTTCAAACTTAAATGAATCCTGTCAAACGGGACGATGGAAGAAAGAAAATCTATTTTTATCATTTGCCGTTTGTGTTCCCTGTTTTGTTGCCTAGCATCGATTGACAGTTCTGGGTCATGTTGTGACAAGGATCTTCTGTTCCATAGAAAACATAATATCCTCCTTCCATCAAGTTAACTTGTTTGGAAATAACGTCCCGTAATTAGTTTCGATTCGTGAGAGATTACTTTGTCTTTCAGTTGACAGCCAGCGGAAGTTTTATACGAATCTATATAATTCATAAAGGGCAGATGTCAATCCGGGTGACAGGAGGCATTCCTCGCACACAGAAATAGGGTTAATTACAGTTTTGTTTATGTTTTTCAAATGGTTAAAAATCCCACGCGATTTAGTACCAATATTAGATGCTAATGGAAATTAATTGATTATCAAGTTGACATTGACAGTTGTGTGATGATGCGATGGGTTTGACACATTTCAATGTGTCAGTTTGTAGTCAATGAATAGTTTAAATAAAACTATTGAGGTTTGATTGATTAAATAGGGAACCTACTGGTGTGCTTGTTAAAGTATATTTCGAAGTGATAGGACAGTCAACATTTAAATTAGTCCATGTCGGGTGCGGCCCTCCTGAACCAACCCGATTTCGTTATGATTTTTAAGTTGGTTTCAGGAGACATGTTCACCAGTTCGGAGAGCTGGTCGAAAAATGTCTTCCCGAAGGTTTGATGTCTGATTGGGCATTCGCAGAGGAAGTGTGTCGTGTCTTCCTCCATCTCAGAGTCGACGCAGCCTCGCGCATACGTCTGAGCCGTTGAAACCCATTCTACTGAGGTTGGCCGCCATTGAATTGTAGCATGTAAGGACGCCGATGAGAAGGGCTAGCTGTGTTCTATTGAGAGACAGAAGCTCTCTGGTCTTTTTCTCGTTGTATTGGGCCCAAAGAAGCCTCGAAATGCGCCAGGTCGAGAGTGTGCTCCACCTAGCGTTGGTCATGTTATGGAAGTCCGTAGAAATCTTGGAGGAAAGGCGGCTGATGCGCGCTGAGAACCCGTCACTTGATTCCGAAGTCATGCTTGCTAGCCTATCGGCCCTCTCGTTCCCTCGGAAGCCCATGTATCCCGGGATCCAGCATAGCGAAATGTTATGCGCAGAGCTTAGGGATTTGAGTTCTTCTTTACATTGTTTCACCAGTTTTGACAACCTTCATTGGTTGTAATGAAGCTAATGGCTTTGATGGCTGGCTGGCTGTCGATGTATATTTCAATATGTTCGTTGTGTTTCAGAGAGGATAAGCTCCTGCAGACCTCGGTGATACCATATATTTCCGCCTGGAAAACACTCGCCTGGTGCAATCTGTGGTACCTCTGAGAATATTCCTCAGTCTGTGCCTTCATCCGTCTTTGATCCATCAATAAAAATGGATATACAAGCAGGGTTGATGACTCCAACATTCGTCCAGTACTCTCTAGAGGACAATTTGGTGCCAAGGATGAGTTCAAGATGAAGTCAGAGGACACATTAGACTATGTCCGGTATGGTAGCCTCTCCATATCCCAGTTTGTCGCAGACGAAGAGGTGCTTGATTTGAAGTTACGCAGCACGGTTTTCCAGAATCTATGTAGTCACACTACGTCTATGATCTCAGTAAAGAAGACTGCAGACATTAACCTTCTTACAGGATAGGGCGTCAATACTCCAGATTACTTACCTTGTGATTGTCCTGGCTTTGCTTTAAGCTAAGCCAATCGGACAATGCACCATCACTACGCGGTGAAACTTTAATGTGCTTTTCTCCTGCACGGACCTTAGCCCTAACTTCGATTCCAAATTTCTAGAGATAACTGAACAAATGGTTACGTTAAAACCCCAATTCCCTTCTCTTCTTTATGGATGGGTCAAAGATGGAACCTACTAACTGAGGAATATGCTCAGAGAAACCATCAACCATTAAGTCCCGACCAAGCGAAGATATATCACATCATCGAGACCAGAAGCTGCCATCATAACCATCACTACCAAGTGAAAGCTGGTCAAGAGATGCAAAATGAAACTCATTTTTCTAAGCTCGAGCTACAGCAAGACGCTTTCCTAGGTCCCAAGCCACATGGCCTTCCACGGTAGTTAAATGTCCGATAAGCTCTTTGGAAAAGACTCGGAATCAAATAAACTACAGACAGACCACTCGGTCCTAACACTCACATCATGTCATGTCTCTAAAAAAAAAACTATAAGTCCAATTCAACAAAACAAGGACTAAAGACCTCCCCTTTAAAGCATAGAGCTCATACCAATTGACCTCAAGGTTTAAGGCCTTCTGATTCATTTAATAGCTTGAAAGCAAAATCAATTCCAAGACCCAGGCACAACTTCATCAAATTGTCTCAATTCAATATAAATCCATCACGCAGCAATGAACTCCCATAGATACCTAGATACTCATAGGCAACAGCCAAACAAAAGTACTTACACTCATCCCACAACGACAACAAATAAAAACATCGATTCCAGAATCAATATCCATTGTCCTGCTATGATAAGAAAATCCCAACCGTCGAAGCAAAATAAGGAAGTGCCTCATAAACTATATGCTTCCATTCTTTCTTTTATTGCATTTGAACTCACTCACGCGAAACCCACCTGAGACTGTAATCGATTTTCAGTCGAGAGTAGATTCCTTTGTATCGGAATAGTCATCGGCGGCTTCTGGAATGGAATGCTACCTCGGGGATTTCTGTAGCTATAGTCACATTCCTGTGGCGGATACGTGTCGCACTTTGACATGCACTTGTATTTTTCATTATTTCGATAAAAACCTTTCATTTCTTATACACGCTCAGTTGAAATAACAAAGGGATACGTACAACAGAGGTCCTTCAGATTTTAACTTGTACAGTGCAGCAACGACGAACGTCCTTAATTGTTCTCGTATTGGACTCATGTCTCATCGCTATTTTTGCTTCAGGTCTTTCATATTTCAAAAAGAATATCGAAGTGGTTTGCTTTTAATCAATTCTTTTCAGCACAAGGACTTTAATACATGTAATTACGAAAACCTGTCAAATTCAAGGATATTTGTCAGCTACACAAGGATAGAATTTTTGTGGTGAAGCTGATAAACAGAATCATGGCTAGAATCAAAAGAACAAATACCCTGTGAGACTCAAAGAGACCCTATGTGGACACAAAAAGGGTGGACCGACCAAACAAAAATGACTTGTCACTCATGTCCTTGCCAACTCGTAAATATCAACTCGAGATTGAATTTCACTTTAAATGTCTATCCTGGCAAGTCACCACAAAAAACAGTCCTGTACCGGACGGACCGGACTCTGTCGCATGTTTCTTTATTCGCCCAAAATGTATCTACGCGTAGTACAGGTAGTATGTTCTACATTTATTCAGCGAGTATCTATCGCCATACAAAGTCAGAAATAAATTCAAAAATCGTAATAGTTTGAGATTGTTGCCATTCTGTTTGTATTATACCGCCCTGAACCGTGTGGATATGCTGAAGTTCAACAATAGACTGCAGGTGGACGGTTCGATGGTTGGGACCGATGGAAAGTTGCTCTGCTCTTCATTCATGATGTTGACGATGATGATGATGATGATGATGATGATGATGCTGGGGATAGGGTTGTAAAGCATAGAAAGATGGGGAAAAAGCTCTGGAAAAAGTTTCCAGTGATGTGCAAGAAGTGCTTGGTAAAGGAATTGGTATAATGTGATTGCATTCCAAGCGGTGAAACGTTGCCATTCTGATACAGTGGTGATTTGAAGTTTGTAAATGGATCGTCTATGGGCCCACAGAACATGTGGTTCGAACAAGATGGTTCCACATCACACACAGTTCATGCTATGGATCCAAATTCTGCGAGAAACTTTCCCGGGTGCATGATGCCTTTCGATTTGATGCCTCCCCTGATTTGATGCCTTTCGATTCCTTTCAACGAAAGTATTTGAAGAAAACAAGAAGTCAACTACAACCATGGTGACTTATGAAAACATTTGGAAGGAAATAACACTAGAACACGGCTAAAAGTGTCTGAAAACACGTCTAAAGGTGGCTACTAAACCAACATCATATCCCATACATACCATATATTCGATGAACAAAATATAAATTATGAACTTGTACTTCATTCAAAAGTTATTTTAAAAAAAAAAAACATCGACCTGGAACATGAAAATACCCTTCAGTGTAGTACAGTAAAAGAGTTTTTCAATAGGGGCATAACAATTTTGTATTTTAATTCAAACACATCCTTCAACTTTTTTTACGATTTGTCAGTGTCAAAACGTAAGTTAAGGTTTACACCTTTGTTATAATGGAGTTTGTGATTAAACAACGTTTGGAAATTATTTAAAATTACTTCCGAAATTCTGAGTCGGTGGTGAAAACTTTAAGAGCACATTCTCCAATTTTCGGTCTTATTAATCGTCCTACCAGGCTGACCGTGGATACTCTGGTGGATAAATTCAGGTCGGAATAACATACTGCTGTATGTTCCTGTTCCAGTGAAACAACGCACCGGTCAAAGTTCTGAAAATATCGCAGTCGTAAGTGGCCCATTCGTTTAGACCAATCGCTCTGGCAATAGCTTCATTCTATTGGGGGCATTCCCCTTGGAATCTCGGACAACGCAAGATACCTAGGACTAGTTATTGATACAAAGCTTGATACTCGAAAAGGTCACTATTGCTTTTTATACGCGCAGTAGAATGTTTGGGAAAATCTGGGGCCCAAAACCCAAAATTATACTATGGATGTATACGGCTATAGACCACCAACTTAACGGCCCTTACAAGGATACAGAGTCTAGTCTCTGTTAGTCTGCTACCGCTGGACATCTTCGTTGAAACCTCGGCAGCAATTATTGCCTTTAAAATAAGTCAGTCAGACCAAGGTCATTCCATGATCCTTGAGAAATATCTAGTAAAGGTTCATACCATCGACTTTAAGGAACCCTTCACAAGTTCGTTCCCGGATGGAGAATGTGGTCAGCCCACCAGTACATGCGCCATCTCTGTCTTCGCAGATAGGTCTAAGATAGAGGTATGCGCAGGATTAGGTATATTTTCTGAACCGCTGGGTATATCCAGATCTGTCCGCCTTTCGAACCATAGCAGTGTTTTCCAAGCGGACTTCCAAGTTTGGAATATAGCACATGGTTGCCCTCTGCTGGGGCCCTGGACACTAAGGTATACCAGAGAACGTAATCGAAAAGGCAAGAAGAGGTTCAATATCACAACAAGTGGACACGGTATTTATCCCGCCTAGCGTACTGAAGCAAGAAGGAGGGATCAAGCCCCGTAGAGAGGCAAACATTAGATGGTCTTCCCTAGACACCTGATTGAAGTTGCCTTTTGCTTGTGGGAACCAATTCCTGAGCGTCAGAGTCGAAGTCTACTCCTTCCACATGTCCAAGCCATCACAAATCCTGTGTTTTTAACAGTAGGTCGATACATCCTTTTAAAATGTCCTCCTCTGAGGCCCGTAAATCCAAACGGAACCCAATAACTTACGAAGAATATTTCTCTCGCAAGGACCGGGGACATGTTTTTCCGCTTTAGATAGTGTGCACACTTCATCGCCAAGAAATAGGACAGGAATGATTAGGATCTAAATATCTACTAGGGAGGTCTCCATTCTGCCGCGTCGGGCACTTACCTGACCAAATCTTAGAACTTAGTTAGTGTTTGCTTTCTATCAGGTCATTTCGAGCTCTTCTTGAATTTAAGCTTGGATATTGTTATTCTCACTTCATTTAGGTCAGACGCACGGGAGGTCTTGGCTAACATCCTCTAGGTTGAATGGATTCACTTTTCAGACAGCTGAGCTACGTGGCCGTTCTCTAGTCTGCAGTGCGTACCGACTATGACTTCAAATCGAGGTTTCCTTCTTTATCACTGCGGGCTTCTGTGAGTTTTAACTTTTTGATTAAACTTCCGTAGCGTGTTCCTGGAGTATAACATTCCAATATTTTCGAGCGCTTCTTGTACTCTTTTTCCTACTTTTGAAGATGCCAGTGTTCTTCTCTTCCATTTTCAGAATTTAAGAGTAACCCTCATCCTTCTTTGCATCGCCATGTTTAGTTCCACGTGCTTTCCATTGCCATTCTTCGTCGAGCCAGGGGTTTCGTGGTGCTTTACGGATTGAACTCAACAGATCAGTTGCAGCGCTTCTAATCCTCGCCCCTTGATGCTGACGTCGTTGTTTCCGATTTGATCCGAGCATTCCTTGTTTCCTTGTTTCATTTGCTGAGGTCGCCAACAGTAGGGTCATCCATTTTCGTGGTCCCATACCAGCACCAACTGGGAGAACCAAAAAATCCTAAGAAAGACCCCGTGATGCATAAGTTTTCACCAAAGCAAAGCGTTCCCACATGTCGCTTTAAATCTCGTAATGGAACACATCAATCCATGCATAGTTTTCAACAATAAAATCATACTCACCTCCACTAAGCTATCAGATCAAATGTCCTTTGAAACCTTTTCTCTTCACAGAAAAAAACTATTCAAAGCAGTAATTCCCTGAGTCCTTCCTTGCACACACATTCTCAACAAGTTAGTTCCCTACATCGTTACGCTTTTAGCAATAATCCTTCACCCACACCATGCGGCACGAATTTTATTGAAATATTCGCAAATGGATTCAAACTCAAAACGGAGACCAATTGCAACAAAACGACGACTGTCACTCTGCACAGGACTGGAATAAATTCCTGGCATAGGATATGCGAACATGACAAGAGAAATCCTTTTTCGAGATTTGTCCGGTTCTTGATGGAAAGCGAAGTGAATTAACCAGGTGCCGTCTTTGGTATTTATGTCGTACAGCAGGCAAATGGAATGTGTGTCCAGTTTCAAAGGACCCATCCGATGCTTCGAAGGAAGTCATAAATGAAAGTTGGACCGAACAAGCTGTGATGCTGTTTATGTGACAGGTTGGGTCCTTTCTGTAAGTTGAAGCAGTCTTCTTCTCCTTTGATAGCCAAATGGACATGTCGATCTACAGGCTGACTGTATTTCCTTTTCCATTAAATGGCTGACATTTTGCATTGTTTGTCATTCCTTTAGATAACATCCCTGTCTTCACAGCTTGGGTAAAGTGAGGTCTAGGATAGATACTTCAACGTCTAAGGGACTAATGTTTAGAGGTGGTTGTCCTTCTATGACCTGAAAACCTATTAACCCAAACCGACCCAATTTTTATGGATTCATTTCATGCGTGAAGGCCATTTACTTGAAATAATGTAAATTTTAAACAAAAAATTCAACTACTCCAGGCTTTCCTTCCTTTGCATTGCAAGCCGCCAGTCCACGTCCTTCCAATTTGCGCCTAATGAAGAGATGATGTAGTACCCTGGCAAGGATCCAAGTAAAGAATCAAAGAAGGGTAGATCCATTTTTACCAAGAAACAGTAAGGACAAGTGGTCTCATTAGTGAGAAGTAATTGAAGTGTTTCAGCGTCGACGTTGTGTCGAAACCCTTGTCGTTGCTTCATTTGCATGCCAAAGTAAGTGCCAAATGTTCCAATTTTTGCGTTGTCTACTAGCATAGTTCCTTGTTTTAAACATAAAAATGAATTAAACAATCATGACAATGGCTTTGCAAAGAAATTAAACGAAGTGTTTTGCATTTGAAAGGAGGGTCTGCTGTGGACGTCATTAGGGCGCAGTACAAATGAGGAGGTTTTTTTAAGAAGGACATAACAATTTTGTACTTACATAAAACACAAAATAATTGAGACATCGGGCTTAAATTTTTTCCGGATATAGTACGCATATTATATGTATTTAAGTATGGAAAGGTATCTCATACATACATATAACTACCACGAGCACGTTTACAGCGATCGAATCTTTTAGGTAAATTATCCACCATTCTTCCACACATATTGAGCGCAACGTTAACGATTTTGCGTTCGATATTGTTCCTCAGCTCCTCCAATGTTGTTCGGTTAAGCCACCGACTTAACATGGCTGTACGAGACCATTTCTAGGGATAATACGATTACCGAACCTCCCTTTCAATAGACCAACTGCTGGGCCAACTGTTTGGCATGTGGCATCATCTTATTGGAACCACATGTCACTGATGTCAAGTCTATCCAAATCTGCCCAAAATTGGTCTTCAAACATGGCACACTCACGAACCCCATTGATCGGAACATGGCTATCATTTCCATCGATGAAAAAATATGGTGCAATCTTCACTTCCGGCTTGTAATCCATACCACAAGGTCACTTTTTGTAGATGGATGCATTGTAGTCTCTTGAAGCACATGTGGGTTTGTTGATTTCCAAAGCCTTATCGGAGCTTCAAATAAGCAAGAGGCTTCAGTTCTTCCTGTAAGGTTGTAGGCCACGACGTGATCTGACAGATTTTCATTCCTCTGAATAGCACGCTCTGTTTTTCAGTCTATCCTAGTGGCTACAGGCTATATTGTTCAGCATAGATGGAGTATTTAGGACTATAGAGTAAGTCTGGCTGAGTCTAAGGTCTTGCTCAGTACTGCAACCCTAACTCTTTGTATTGGGTAGCAAGGGTGAATTTTTTGGCTTTTGTCTGAGAAATGCAATCTGTGATAAGATTGCTAGGCAAAGCTAAGAGTATGATTTCTCGGAACCTGCACCTACTTTGGGTATCACGTACAGGTTCAACTGCAGTGTGATAACAAGACCTTTTCCCATTCTTCAAGGAGTATGCCATCCTTCCCAGCGACATTAAATGACTTCAGAGCTCGAACAGAATATGTGATAGTTCTTTATAAGAACCAGTTCCACTGCTGGTCGATCTTAAAATAGACGCACCTTCATTTGATTCTGTTTTCTTAGGATCCCACAATGTTTCCTTCTTTATTTTTAAATCCCTCATTGCCTAAGAGCGCTTCACGTAAGCCCTTAGAAACCGCAAAGGTAAGGTTGTTGTTCCTTTGACTCTTTCCATTAAATTAAAAAAAAAAAAAATTTCTATAGAATTCCTCGACTGTCCTTTCCACAAGCCAACACAAAAAAGAATACAGTGTTTCAAAGCAACATCCATTTAGAAACAAAGGGCCACCTCCAACGTGTTTTAATCAAATTAATTAAAAGAAAAACAATCTGACCTGTGAAAGACCTCGACAAAGTGCTACAAAAGCTAAAGGACCTTGGTAAGAACTACCACGACTACCTCTTCCTTGTTGTGGGTTAAGTATCTTTGAATTCATCCGTCCATTGAGAGGGATTTCTTCGAGCAATAGAGCAAAAATAAACCCAGAAAGTTAGACAGAAGAGTCAACAGTCAAAGCAGGGATGGCCGTAACTTTGAGGGGAAAATAATTTTTCGTAAATTTTCCCAACTTTCCGAAAGAGTTTGTTTTCTTTTTTTTATGTAAACAGAAAGCAAGGAACCGATCAAAATAGGAAAACGATAATTTTTGTTGGTATATCCTTGCTTGGGGGATTAAAATAGGACAGCTTAATGCAGTGTCTGTAAATGCCTTTTGCACTCAAGCGTATCATTTTGAAGTGCCACTAACAACGGTTGCTTTGGTATGTGTGCGAGTCATAACTTTGCCAAAAGTTGGATGGTTCTTTGTAAAGTTTTGGACTTTGCCTTTGCTGGGTATGTAGAGACTCTAATAACGACTGTATTAAGAATGAACAGAACTACCCATGTGTATGGTATTCATTTACAATGAAAAATAAAGTTTGATTCCGAAAAAGAATAAGAAAAACCTGGGAATCATTTGAAAACAAAGGATTTTGGGTTTCAGATTCAGTTTCGTTTTGCTTTTGCTTGTTGTTTGGTGCGCAGAAAGTTTTCAACTAAAGAAACTTGCTCATGTTGTGCGGTACAAAAGAAGTAGTCATACACTGCCCGAAAGTAGTTAGCAGTTATGATGTATATTTCAGACAAATGGATGACCAAAGTTAAATCGATTTGCGCAAAGGCAGAAAAATAAAGAACAAAACTTTTGCATACTGGCAATACTGATTCATCATACTGACGTCTGTCAAGATTTAGAGCAAACGACTGGAAGAGAAAGCGGATAAATCACATCTTTAGCTGAATTTTTTTTGACGTTTGGCAATGGCAATCGCTGTCAATCGACAAATGGGTGGAAAAAAATTTTAAAATGGAGGAATTGACGAAGTAAACAAGAGAAATACGTCAGTAAACCAGTTTACTTGCTGTGAAAAGCGTGACCTTTGTTTGCTGTTGAAAATCTAACCAATTTCTTTTAGCGCCAACCACTAATACGTCAACAAAAATCAGAGGAAGTGTTCAGATAGAACTATCTGTCCAGTCCTCTGTGACTAGGCTGACAGGAAACCAATGCGGCGTTTCCTGAGTTTTGACATTTTTCAGTTTTTCGACAGAAAAGTACGTACTTACCGAGGTATTTTCGAATTACAATATGCTAAGCACTATGTATAGGTGGCAGACTGTATAGCGGGTATGATGACCAAAGCTCCGCTGTCATATCAGGCAGAATGAATCATTGAATCTGGGATATAATAACCAATATTTGAATTCACCCGATTAAGATGAAATTAAAGTCGCAATGTTTAAGCTTAAGTTCAGCAAAGCTCTAGGAGTTGATGATCTGATTTCGAGCTGATTTCGAGCTGATTTCCAAGTATTTTGCAATATATAATCGAACGAAAGCCCAATGAATACAACCTCACCCTTGTTGCCGATCCTCAAGAGAAGAGACCGAGATGATCTCTTAAGTTTCCCAACCTTAGTAGGAGATCTTATTTGCTTATAATGCGTGACAGCTTAAAACCTATCAACAGTCCGATTGGTCCGTATTATTGTGATCTTAGGCCAGAAATATCCAAGTGTTCACACTACGCCAGATCTAATAAAAAAATCCAGGAATTTTGAATCGATACCCAACACATTTTTGTCACCTTAAAGGCTATCTATGACAGCGCCTAAGCAGATGAGCTATTCTGGTCATCCTTGCCAATCTGAACCTGTGCAGTAGAATAACGATGGTGAAGGGTAGGATGAATCGTTCTTGAACGAATTGTACAGATCTCTCATGGCCACATCAGAGCCATAACTATTCAAAAGAGTGTGTAACTGCTTGTATATACCGATGAGACAAAAGCGGCTCAAATGGACGTAACAATCAGTGAGGGCGAAACGAAGTATGTGCTGGCGACATACATAAATGATATAGAACACCGAAGTACAGGGCAGAACGTGACCCTCAACAGATACAACTTTGAAGCCCTCAACTGAAGCCTGTTGCCTAGGAAGGTTTGTAGGTTGAGGTGCAAGTCCACTGTAGCGCCACCTAAAGTATGTAAGAAAGTTTTAATCGACTCATCGTGTCGACAAGCACTGAAGACCACCACAACAACACCCTCCGGTAAAGATACTGTAATCAGGTAATCAAAACGAACTTAAACCAAAGCATTCCTTTGTTTTTCTATTCCACTACCCTTCCTCTGGTGGAGCAACATTGGTCAACTTAATTTCTAAACTTTTCTAATTTAAATTCCATTGCATTACCCACAAAGTGGAATTTTAATGTGATTAACCTCGTAGCTTACCGCTAAACACTTTATTTATTTTTAAAACAACAGATGACAGCCAACTTTGCTTGGTCCTCCCTTCGTCCTGAATCGAGAGTAAATTGCCTCGTTTGCCCCACGCAACTGGCGCATTAATTTTCAACTCCAATAAATATTGGAGTAGTTTCAACCCACAAAAAGCCCAACAACACGTTGCTCACACTTCGGGCTAATTGAACGCAACACGCCCACTCTAATTGTAAACGCGTTAGAGGGGTAATTTTAATTAAGATAAATTGCATTCCCTTCACGTTTTGGTTGGCCAATCCTTCCCCCGAAAGAGGTCAATAACCGTAATGGCAACAGAATGGCAGAAGAAAAAGTAGGAAAACCTGGCTTTAAACCTCTAACCTTACCCTGCGGTGCTAGTAGCTGCAGGAAGAAGGTCGTTAAATTACAGGACGTGAAATATTTTTGTAAGTTTCTTTCTACTCGCACCATTCACATGGACTTTCTTTCCATGTTTTTGGGGGGGGGGCGGAGTTCTTTACCTCTTTTTACTTTTAATGGCCAAAATTTGTACAAGTTAGGTTAGGCGGCAGGAAAAGAAAAGAGAGGGGAATGAGGTCAGTAGTGGCGGTGTCGACGATAGTAGCATACACTTTCTAAAAACAAAAATATACGACTCTTGGCAGTGAAATTCACTGAGCAGGGCCAGTAGAGTGTTTTAGAGTTTTCGCCTTCCAGATTTTTCAATTTTAGTTGTGTTTCTGTTAAAGAGTTAGTGTTTTAAAGTTTTCCAAAACGAATGATCTCGGGTGAATGATAATTATTTTAAGCGCTTCACACTTAATACTATTAATGCTTATAAAGGGTGACCAGATAAAAGTGGTCATTATGTTTCAGCAGCTGTCAAAGTTGACAATGACATCTAGCTGTCAAAATACTCAGTTTATCGGACATAGATAGCTTCACGTTTGCCGAACGCACGGAAATCATTACAAAAAATTGTCGATATTCCGGATCAGTTTGAAATACGCAGCATGAATTTTGTCATCAAGTGTGCAGGCAATTCGTCGCACCATGGAAAAGTACACTCTTTTGGACCTCAAGCCACCAACCAGACGGAGATTGGTGTGAAATGAAGAAAATATAGCCGTCGTAGCTGCCAGTATCGAAGAAGACCCAGAAATGTCGATTCGGCGTCGATCAGCTGAATTAGGCACCGCCAGAGAGTCAAACCAGTTTATTTTGCGGTTGGATTTGGACCTACATTTGTGTAAGACTATGCTGATGTAAGAATTTAATGCGTTAGACCATAGACACCGCCATGAGTTCGCTGATTGAGCACTCAAAATGTTTGGCTCAGATTTTGGCCAAAAAATCATCTTCTCGGACGAGGTCAATTTTTGGCTCAGCGGCTATGTCAACAAGTAGAATTGGCATTTCCGATTCAAGATTGACTGTTTGGTCCGGTTTATGGGGTGCTGACATCATCGGACCTTATTTCTTTCGGAATGAGGAAGGAGACAAAATAAAGCCAGAATCAATTTTATATCTCACGCCGTTGTTGTTCTACTTAAGAGTTTTTCCTACTGTTCTTCTCTGGTCACCCTATACCATACTTTTGCAAGGAAAGTGGACATTCAAGGGTTCTCCTCGGAAACGCATGTACAAATGAGTGCACTAGATCTGCTTTTTTTTTTTCATAAATCAGGCAATGTAGCACTCGATTGTGTGCCTTAATTTATGGAAACTCCAAAGAAAACAGTCCAGAGGCGTCAAATCATACAAATGAAGTCGGTTAATCGACTGGAAATAATCCGATCACCGAATTTCGCTTTCAGTCACTCAAATTGGCTATGCCTTCTTGTGTGAAACCATGTACATATGCTCCAAGTCATCCTCTTCCAATTTACCCCAAAAATAGTTCGCTAATATGGTCCGGCAGCGATTGTCATTGACTGTGGCTATCAGAATCATTAAAGAAGACATATGGACCAATGGGGGTTTAATCGTACGTATTTCGTTAATGGATTCGGGTCACTGACTTGCCCCTATGCAACTATTTTCCTTATTTATGCAATGACATCGGAAACATGTCATGACATTGTGGAAACCGTCAAAGGAACCGTAGCTAACTTCACGCGTTATTAAGATGTGCTTTTGAACTTAATTGTATGACTGAATCGTGTCATCAGTTTGGGCGCCATGGCTCAGTGGTTAGTGCGTTGGACTACGTTGGAATGCGTTCGAGATCGATTCCCAGTCGGGGAACACCTAAAAAGTTTTTCACGGCTCCACCTCTCGCGAGAATTAAATAAAAACTCAAGTGATTCCGTTTAGTGTCTATCGCTGACTGACTTTTATTATTATTTATTCGAGAATTGATAAGTAGGTATCAAATATCAAATGCATTAAATTTTAGGAAAGTGCATTTCATGCAAATGGAAATGCTTTTATGTTAATGAACTTAATATGATATGTAGGTACAATTATGCTGATCTAAATGGAGCAACGACTTAAGGTTGTTGCTATACATGTTTACTGGTGGAGGTCACCATACAAATATGTAACTTCTCCACCCTTTGTTTTAAGATTCTCCTGAATCGTTGGAATCTCAATTTTTTGAATTTTTGGTTCTGACTTGGTAACATTATTAATTTTTATTTTTAGTTCACGATTTGTCTTAGCTATGCAAATAATTACAGTTATTATTACTATGAGTATTACGAACATTGTTATGTTACTAGCATAATTAATTATTCTATGGTAATTCGATTCTTCAATATGTTTTAAGTTTTCAATTTGCTGTATTGATTCAATTTCTTTAAAGTTTAATTTTTCCGTTATGTTAATTTTTTCTTCATCTTCATAATGAAATTTTTGAATAAATTCTAATTGGTAATTTACAATAGTTACATTTAGTATGTTAATAGAGCAATTGTTGATATTTATTATAAAGTTTCCAGTAAGGTTTAATTGTCTATCGTCGCATTGATTAATTACATATTCCTTTTCTAAGTTTATACATATAATGGTATTATCATCAATCTTAGTTATTCTTTTTACTGCGTTATAGCGATAAGTACATGCATTTTGTGTTATACATGAATGGCTTAGATTTAGTTCTTTTAAATAAATATTATTAATATTGTATTCATATTGTAGGTTATTTATTTCTATAAGTTGAAACGCTTCGATGTCTATTTCTTTTTTCTTGTCATTTGGAATGGGTATAATCATTTTAAGTTGGGTCGTAATGTAGTCTTTCGGTAATTTTACAGCTATGATAACTCTATCTTGGTCGAATCTCAAAAGCCCTATTCTAGCATATTCAAGTTTATAAAAGTCTATATGTGCTATTTTTAATTCCATCCCGGTCAATATACTTGGATGTAGTATGCCTTGCTTAGCAGAAGCTATATTGTCTAGTATGCTATCTATTTTACTTTCTAATATTTGCAATTTTAGTAGTTGCTCGGTAATCAATTGTTTCCTTACAATGTCTTTTTGGTTAGATGCGATACTTTGGTAGGTATACGATAATGTTTCCCTATCTGTTTCTATTGTTTTTTTAAATTTATTTAATGAATCCATGAACTGCCCATTAATTTTAATTTGTTGATTAAGATTTGTTATTGCTGCATGATTATTAGTATCTACAACTTTCATATGTTCGAGGATGTCTTGTCTGTCATTGTCGTCCATTGTCCCAAACAACCATTTTTGTGTTGTTCCTATAAAGTTTAGAAGTCCTCTTTTCTGTCTTCTGAGTGGTATAATTGCATGAAGTTTTGCTTTGATGTTAAATATTTCGTTCTGTATTTCCGAATTATTTGTTAACTGTAGAGTTTGTAAATTTAGTTCAATTAATGCAATTGTTGAAAGTATTTCCTTAGTGTCGATTATATGCAAAATTGTCTGGCTATTATTTATTACTTGGACTGGCCCTAGGTTCAGAGTGGTGTAGCCTTTACCTGTTTGTATTGGTGTTATTATAAGAGTTGCTTCCGCTGTCGTTATCGTTAGTATTGCCATTATGACCGTCGGCCAATAGATTATCTGCAAATTGATTTGGTCTTTTAGTATTTGAGGCGTGTACATTTCTTAGATTATGTTTTCTGTAATATGTTTCATTCTTATGTCTTAGGTGTTTGTAATTTCTTATATAACCTTCACTACGTTTTTCTACATAATTTTCCCTTGGAATATTTCTTTTATTTATTATTTTTTTCTTTTTCTCTTCTAGTTTGTTCTTTAAGTTTACCGGCTTTGCGTTCTCAGCCTGATTTGGAGTCATGCCTAATGTCGAATGAAATCTATTGTTGTATATTTGAATAGCCTTATATATTTTCCTATTGGTTGAAATGTCTGTGTCTTTTATGGTTAGTAAAATTTCAAGTAACGTTGAGTGAAATCTCTCTATATCTGAATTACCTGTATGAGAGTTGGCCTTTGTCATATGCATTTCTATTCCTTCCTTCCTGAAGTGTTCTTTTATGTTTTCTGAATTGAATTCATTGTCACAAACTATTTTTCTTGGTTTTCCGAATTTTGTCAATTGTTCATCTATGCATTCTAACTTACTTGTCCAATTTTTACTTGTCAAACTATATCCGTAAGCTTTTTTAGTAAATTTGTCTATAAATGTCAAATATATTAATTTATTAAAATGATAGATATCCATGTGTAATATTTCATTTCCTTTGTTCGGAGTTTCGGTCAGCTTGAATTTAGGCCTTATTGGTTTTCTGTCATATTTCCCTTCCTGACAAGTCTGGCAATTTCCTATTACCCTTGATATTTCTGTTATCAGTTTTGGAAAATATATTTTGTATTTTAATTGATAGTATGTTTCTACTACTCCTGAGTGGTTACTTTCTTCGGTGTGATAAAGAGATATTTGTCTATGAACATCTTCAGCTTTTTCTAAATCTCTTGCTCTCTGTGTAAGCTTATAAAATATAACTTCTTTATTATGTCCATACATTTCGATTAATACTTTCTGCACTTTATTATATTCCCTATCTTCTACTTCAGAATAAATACCGATCTTCCCTGCTATAATTGTTCTATTGAATAGATCCCTCCAGTATTTGTCATCTTTTGTCATGTCAACCTGAATAATTCTTTTACCATGCAGTGTTTTTATTTCATTTTGAACTGAGTAAGTTAGTATTAACTGAGTCTGATATGTATTTATAATTCCCTCTTTTATTGGTATATGATCTAACAATTGTTCATCTACTGAGTGTGCAGTTTCCGAGGTTTCGTTTATTTCGTTTGGAATTCTGCTTAGGAAATCTGCAATTTTATTCTCCTTGCCTTTTATATACTCAATGTCAAACTCGAATTCTTGTAATTTAAGAAGTCCTCTTTGAACTCGTTGACTGAATTCTTTTCCATTATATTTTTTTGTTAAATATTTTATGGGCATATGATCAGTGATTATTTTGAATTTTTGTCCCCAAAGATATGGTCTAAAATATGAGGTAGCCCAAACTACTGCTAAGAATTCTTTATCGGTTACTGAGTAATCTTTCTCATGGTCATTTAAAGTTCGAGAGGCATAACATACTGGTTGTCCTTCTTGAGTAAGTACAGCTCCCAAAGCAAAATTACTTGCATCAGTGAAAAGTGAAAATTGTTTATTAAAGTTTGGAAATTTAAGTATTGGATGCTTAACCAGAGTTTCTTTTAATCTTTCAAAGGCTTGAATATATTCAGGGTCATTGCTATTGATTTTCATATTCTTTTTTAAGTATTTTACCATCGGGTATGCTATTCTAGCGTAATCCCTAATAAATTTTCTATAATAACCAGTGCTACCTAGAAATCCTTTCAATTGAGTTATTGTCAAAGGTAAAGAATATTTCTGAATTACTTCTACTTTATTCGGATTTGGTTTCATTCCTTCCGAAGTTAGTATGTGACCTAGGTATTCCGTGTTGTTCTTAAGAAAAGAGCATTTATTTAGTTGTATTTTTAGATTATGATCTGCTAATCTTTGAAATATTTTATTTAATGATGATATATGTTCTTCTAAGGAAGTGGAAAAGATTAGTATATCGTCAAGATATACTGTACAAATTTGTCCTATGTACTCTCTGAGAATATCATTCATTAGACGTTGAAACGTCGCTGGGGCATTTTTCAGTCCGAAAGGCATTCTGGTATATTCATAAAGACCATTTGGCGTAACAAATGCAGTCTTATGTATATCTTCAGGATGTACCTTTATTTGATGATATCCCTTGGCTAAATCAAGGGTAGAGAAATACTGTGACCTTCCTAACTTATCAAGAATACTCTCGATATTTGGTAGTGGGTATTTATCATCCACAGTTATATCATTAAGTGCTCTATAATCAACACATACTCTATACTTAGTTTTTCCTTCGCTATCAGGTTTCTTGGCCACAACTACTATTGGTGAGGCATATCGACTATTTGATTTTCGAACTATGCCCTGCCTTTCCATATCGTTAATTTGTTTCCTGACTTCTTCTTCATGTTTTTGAGGAAGACGGTACAGTCTGGCATTTATTTGTTGATCCGTGGTTAGAATTATTTTATGCACTGTGCTGTCAGAATTTGTGAGTTCATCTCCATCTTTGTATAGGAGGCTTTCATATTTTTGCAACAGTTCTTGAATTTTCTGTTTTTCAAAAGTTTTTAAATGGTCTAACTTTACTTCATCGTTTCCCCCTAATTCGTAACATTCTATATACGGTTCAACTTCAAAAATCATTGGAATTATGGTTTTATTTTGTAACAACACTTCTCTTTTTTTTATGTTTATGCTTTCTACCATATTACCTATGACGTCCATACCTAATAAAAGACTGTATGATTTTTCCCCCAATGACTTGCCGTATGCTTGGATAAATACATTAGATCTATATCCAAATTCTTTAGGCACTGGGACTTGATAGATCTTTAATCTTTCGGCAGTCTGATTATTTACTGTCGAAAGTTTTATCGTTACTTCGTTAAGAATATTGTATGTACTACAATCTATTCTACTTGTGTTAACGATTGTCATAGTAGATCCTGTATCTATTAGGCATATATGTTTTTGATTTCCAATCGTAAATGCTATTTGTGTCTTTCTACCAGTGAGGCTGGATTCAGAAAAACCGGAGCTTCTATTGAATGGGCTTCTTCTGGAATGTTAATGTTATCGATATCCATCTTCTCGTTATTTTGCCTATAGTGTAATTGCCTGGAGTTACTATAGCTATCAGTACCTCGTTGCTGCTGGTTGGTTGCAGAGTTATTATAATTAATTTGTTGCCTTTCTCGATTGAATTGTAATTGTCCCGAGTTATTGACATAAGTATTTCGTCGCTGTCCAGGGTTATTAAGATTATTGTTTTGCCTTTCTTGTCCAGAACTAATAAGATTTGGATTTCGTCGTAGTTGGTTGGTCTGTCGTGGGTTATTGTAGTAATTGTATTGTCTATCGTCATGGACCTGTTCAGAATTACTGAAGGACGTATTTTGTCGTAGTTGGTTACTAGGTACATCTCTTCTTTCTTTATATTTGTAACTAGTATATGCCCGATTACTACTTCGTTCCGTTATTAAGTTACCTTCATCAAACCCTACATATGAATACAATATCATTTTTATTTTATGTAAATCATATTCATCCCTAATTTCTCTAGCTAAGTTCCCTCTTGCTAGTTCCCTAATCTTATTAACTACCAAATTATACAATAGCGATTTTAGACTATGCTGCTTATTTTCATACATTATTATTGTATGAATATCGGTTAATAAGAACTCAATTTTATTGTTTAAATCTAAAACTGAACTTACCCTTAAATTATTTATTTTCCTTGTGATTTCTCCCTGGTCGATTATTGGTCTAAACGTCAATCCAAGCAGGTTCCTCGCTTCATCCCACGTTGTTATTGCATTAGTCAGCAGTAGCTCCTTTGCTCTTCCAGTCACCTTGCATTGTGCTATTGCTGTCCATGTAGTGGGTCTTCTGTCCTCCGGTGTTAGGCTAATGTGGTTGTCCACCACATTTATGAACTGCGTTAGCTCTTCTCTATTTCCAGAGAATTCTTTTATGTATGAAATCTCTCTCATTAGAACTAGGGCTCGGCTATCAGGTTGTTGAGTATTGGCCTCTAGTCTAGCGAGAATTTGCGCCATTGTGGCCAGTATGGTATTTGGGTCAGCTGCCATTTCGGTTTCTTCCTCTTCCGCTTGTAAATTTCTTCTGGAATCGTGGAGTATTTGTCGCGAAATGTTGGTGTCTTCGGATATCACTATTAACGGCACTTATATCTTTCTTTTCTGTGTGCTGCGACTGATTTTTAGTCCGCAACAATCACTTGAATTCTATTTTTATTTTATGTCTTTGTTACGACTGATTTATAGTACGTAATAATCACTGCACTTTTTCTAATTAATTGTTTTCATTAAAGACTGATTTGTAGTTCTTTAATGTTCAATGTGGTTCGTTTTTTTTTCTTTTTCTTTCAAA
Organism: Xylota segnis; assembly: GCA_963583995.1. Lineage (NCBI taxonomy): Eukaryota > Metazoa > Arthropoda > Insecta > Diptera > Syrphidae > Xylota > Xylota segnis. The sequence continues at coordinate 42,153,278 of OY757237.1, forward strand.
AACAACAAAAAAGAAATCCGTACGACTGCGCCAATTAAATAAAAACTCAAGTGATTCCGTTTAGTGTCTATCGCTGACTGACTTTTATTATTATTTATTCGAGAATTGATAAGTAGGTATCAAATATCAAATGCATTAAATTTTAGGAAAGTGCATTTCATGCAAATGGAAATGCTTTTATGTTAATGAACTTAATATGATATGTAGGTACAATTATGCTGATCTAAATGGAGCAACGACTTAAGGTTGTTGCTATACATGTTTACTGGTGGAGGTCACCATACAAATATGTAACTCGAGCGTCTGACAAACATCCGAGAGTACAGTTGTCCTGAGAAAGCTTCTCAAATAACAAACTGCCCTTCGGATACGGCATTAAACAGTAGGCCCCTTCCATTCGTGTAAAGAATATAACACGCACAACACGAATGGTTGTGAGAAGCTAGGCCCTGGGTCCCATCGACCTGTAGCGCCAAGTATTTATTTATTTATGATTCGTATCATACCGACTAACATACGGGAGTGTTATAAATTTTAGTAAAAATGTTGACGACATCAGTTTGAGTACTAGAGTACTAGAACAGTGGCTGTAACATTCTTCATTTTTGAGGGCACTACCTCGGTAATTTGAAGGAACCCTGTCCTCGAATTGCATTAAAAAAAAGTGGTTTCCTTTTAAAATGCCCACAAGTAGTGGGCGTGGCCATATATAATGTACGAAAGAATTATTTCTCGAACGAATTTCGCTACAGCGAATGCGTTCCCAGACCCCAAATATAAAATTGGAAGCAAATACGGTCAGGTGTTTGCACTGCAGTTGAAATGAAATGCCGGATAAAGAAACTAAATTGGAAGAACCACTGTTTAGAATTCCTCCGTCATGATGAGTTTGAGTAAAATCTTGAGTTTGATAGAGATAAGTTCACTGGTTTTCCCAAAATTCAGTTCTGGCCAAATTTCTTTGGAATAGAGTCAGAGGTGGTGATATTGTTCCACCTACTGTTTGCCATTCTACTGGCTGCGGTTTCTAGTTGAATCTTTATAAATTAAATAGATGCTGATGAAACCTCTCTATTATCAGGGAGGTTTCAGTCTTTGTATAACTATGAATAGCTCGTGTCCAGAAACGTTGTGGAAAAGACTTCAAAGTCGAAAGGAATCCACATAATTAGTATCGATTACAGCTCCTGGCCTTTTAAAGAGCTTATAAAGGGTTTAGGGTCGAAATCCCTTAACGATATTTATTACTGTTTTCACTGCTCTTTGATGGAATACACAAGGATAATGAATATTATCGTATGAATTGGAGAGAGCCATAAGGGATGTATGCAGACCTGTACAGTTGATAAATTTCTATGTGAACCAAGGGACGGCATCAAGTACTGATGAAACAAAACACAAATTTATAGAATACACTCCCTCAGGATACACTTTAAGCGCTCGTAGGCATTAACCACCACAAAATATTGGACCAACATTCTGCTATTTGGCAGAGCTAAAAATTTGCATTACATGTGCACATTTGGCTGGTCCCAGCACGGTCGTCACTCGAAACGAGATGTCTGCCCGAATACACGTTATAGGTAGAAAGGTTGTCGCTTGTACCCAACCCAGTACCTCTCTGAGGTGGCAAAATGGAATTAACGACAGCGATGGAATTTTCCAATTTGATGACAAGCCTTCACTACCAATGTGCCGCTCTTCGCATAAAGGCGGCAATATACGCGGACATTCCTGGACATTTATGTAAGTAAACACGAGTATGCACTCTGAGCTGACCGCAGCGATTGGAACTGGGCATTTCAGGGGCTGCTTGGCAAATAATAGTAAAACTAATATTGCTTGGACTATTGTAAATACTAAACAGAGTACACCAGTGGTGGGCCTGGAGGAACAACAGTAATATATGTATTTTAATGGAATTTGTCAATTTCTAATTCAAACAAACAGTTGAATTCCTAAAACGTAACGATTTTATCTCGAGTGACATTTGTCCACCATTTCAGGGTTTGAATACGTATTTTCGACAGGCTGACAAGGACAAAGATTTGAACTAATTGAAACGAACACTGAGGCAGGGAGGTGTGGAGGTAGAAACGAATGCAAATGGAAATGGGCAGCCATTTGCTGTTGATTTATGTACTTCCTGTGTTGAAGGATGTAACTAAGGGAGAACACATGGACAAAATTTTAAATCCTAACAAAGGAAATGGTGTTAACATTTAATCCACATTTTTTCTGCCGATTGCTCTAGTGGTGATGGTGGTTATAAAGTCACCGTCCATTCGACCAGAATTAAGTGAGGATAGCAATATTCAAATCTAAGGTATCTGGGCAGGATGGCCTGTAGCTGGTGATGAATTGATGGAGAGCATACATCAACTTGTTTTAAAGAAGGAAAAGGAGTAAAGAATGCCTAATGCCACTCCGAACTGCGTAGTCTATGGAAGCATTAGCATTAGAATGCATACGAGATCCTGTCAGCCGTATTGTGTGAAAGACTAAAACCAGTTGTTAACATACTAATTGACTCATACCAGTACAGTTTTAAACCAGGTAAGTCCACAATCGGCCAAATATTCACACTACGACCGATCCTGGAAAACACCAAAGAAGTCAAGAACGATACTTAGGATCTTCTATCGATTCTGTGGTAGCACTGTCATATGCCTTTATAGAGACTAGTAATACAGAGCCTATACAGTACATCCCTGCCAAACTCATCAGATTGTGGAGGATGACGATGGATAACGCTCGATGTTCCATACAAGTATGGCAAAATCTTTTCAAGAACTTTGATTTTAAAAAAGCATTCAGATAAGGTGATGCGCTGTCATACTTAAGAAAATTGTACAAAACTCAAAAACCACCAGGGGTAGGTACAATGTTCCTAAAATTACTTGCATACGCTGATGACATGAAAATATAAAACAAAGAGCTTCAAGAAACACTAAGGAGACTCTTTCCAAGACTCTTAACATCTTAGTTCTGGTCTATGATGCAGAAGCGTGGACGTTAACGAAGACAAATGAACATGTTTTTGGTTGTTTTGCGGGCAAAATTCTACGAAAAGAGTACGACGCATCATCTGTCTAGAAGATGTAGAGCGAAGAGTCTTCGATTCCAACTCGGAGGGACAACCTAGTGAGTGGAAAAATACGTCAACCAACGTAGAGTGCGCAACTGGAGGGAGTTAGCCAAACACGGCGCTGACTGTAAAGATTGGTTCGTTGAGGCGAAGGTCCACCAGGGACTCTAGTGCCATCTAAGAAAATATGGCATAAAAAAGCGCCAAAACAGGGGGTTTCAAAGAAAGGGTGATAATCTGGTTATGCACTACCATTGCAAGGCTATTTCTAACATATGGCTCTAAAGTTTGGCGGAAAGACATGCAATTCCACAAAGATTCAAGTGGTAAGTGGTATGGTTCAGACATTGCACAGAGGAATAGAAAAAGAGTCTTTAAAAAAACTGACAAACGCTGGTGCTACAACTAAATCATTGTGCCCAGTGTGCTACTGTCTACTAAAGCTAGGCCGTAAGGATATTCCAAGTACTATTTTGGACCGTAGTCACTTCTTTTCAGAGATATATAGATGAGTTATGAAGTATTGAGCCAAGCTAACTCCTCCCATTCATACACCAATCTGGGTGATTTAGATGTTTTATTTGACACAATGGAGTGCTTTAGGTCTAACTTAAGGCATATACCCAACCTAGCTGATCAAGACATGGAACTTAAATACAATATTCGACACAGTGAACATCTAATGTAGTCTTCTAGTGAAGTGCGAGTTTAATGAGTACGATGACAATTTAATCGAATTAACTGAACTTTGATCCATATCCTTAAGGACCCACTCCACTTGCAACAAGTTACTTCTAATATCGGCAGTGAACCCTTTGTTTGCTCTTTGTTCACCTTCTGGCAAACTTCAACTAAGTCCCGCGACCAGAAGAGCAAAAGGGCTTTAAGAGCATCACCCAAACACAATTTCCTTTCGTCATTTCCTTTAACGATATCCTTCCTCCTTTAACCGTACCATCCCATCCTAAACGGTTAAAAGAAAAATGATGCACCGCAGGATATTCGTTAAAAAAATCGTATCTACACCCGGAAGGAATTCGAGATTCGATAGAACTTAATTTATCGCTTCCCAATCATCTTTTCCTCTTCTTCACTTGTTTTACTGACGTTTAAAAATTGTTTTCTCTCGAGTTCAATAACTAAAGGTCCTTCGATGGTCTGATTGCTAAAACGGAGAAGGAGTGCACATAGTCTGTGACACCTCACAGGAAAATGGAGACAAAAATGTGAAATGAAACCGGAAACTCCCACAGCAACGTGAATAAATCGAATCAAATGCTCAGTTAAAACTAATTTATAAGATGATACCTCGCTTGAACTGTTCCGGATTTAGCAACAGGTACAAGGAGACCGTGCAGAGGTTGTAATTATTGATCCTAGGTAGTGGGTAGGTACGTTATTGAATGACAATAATTGTAATCCATATCGGTCCCTTTTTCCACAGCTATAGGGCACTATATTCAGCTGTATAGAGCTTGAAATTGAGGGGGAAATGCAATTAAAGTTAAGGACCGTAAGAAGTGTTCTTAATGTGCTAAAATGATTTTCGTCACCAGAAAGTAATTATAAATCTCACGCCTTTCTAACCAAATGGCATGCAAGTACACTGTGAGTATAATTCTTTGGGTTGTTAAGTCGTTGAGTATCTGTAGCGGTTTAGAAGGATAATAAACTTTTAATTTGGAATGGTACTTGGATTTAGTAGTTTTTGAATGCGTGTACGTGACATGTTCTTGAAAACACTCAGATCATCATTTTGTTTTGTGAAATTTATCCGTATTCGGTTCGTTTGACACATTCCCACTTTAATGTACTTTATGTGTCAGTAGGGAATGCCTGTCCCTTGTCACATTTGTAATATTCACATATCAAATAACATTGGTAGGTATGTCACTGTCTTTAAAATTGATTAGATTGGATTTCCTGGCGCCGAGCTTGTTTAAAGTGGTCGATACGACCCATTCGCCAAATTTCTTCTTGACAACTTCGAACGTTGCATCGCTTGACACTCTGTCGCGCTGAATCGACATTTCTGGATCTTTTCGATGCCGTCCAGTACGGTGGCTATGTTTTCTTCATTTTGCACCAATATCTATCTGGTTGGTGGCTTGAGGTCCAAGGAGTGTACTCACGCTCAAACTTTTCCACGGTGCGACAAATTGCCTGCACACTGTAGCAATGATGACGACCGACCCTTACAACGAAATTCACGCTGCGTACTTACAACTGAGCCGGAATTTAGATAATTTTTTTAATGATTTCCGCACGTTTGGCAAGCGTAAGAGGATGCCTGATAGAATGACAAATCTTATTGAATATTTTGACAGCTTTATGTCAGTGTCAACTATGACAGCTGCTGAAAGTGTCATTGCTATCTGCTAGAGCATCGCCGAAATATTGAACACGGCCCCGTACCCCATTTTCAATTAAACCACCCATACGCCGATGTCCCATCTCAATAACATGGCGTCTTCTTTCTACCTTTCCTCCCTTGTTTTGTGTATTTTATTCAACTTCACCGTCACGTCTTCCATATCCCTGTTCCCTTTCGTTAACTTTAAATCCCTCATGGGGGAAAAAACAAGCAATCTGAATACGAATATTCATAAAATCTCCCACCTTCGCATAACCAATACATATGTACACGTCCTTATCCTTATTTCCATATTCAGTTGAGAGCAGTTGGAGAATGGAATTCTTAGTTGGATTACCAAACCAATGCCACTTGGTTACAGCCGAAAGGGATATTGTTTAGGGAATTAAATTGTACCTTTTACCCTTGATGTGCTTAATATCCTTACAAGTAGTCATAAATTATAGTTATGAATATTTCGATGTTGATTTATACTCCGCACGCACGTGATTAATGACTTCGTCCTCAAAATGAATGACAGGGAGCTGGTTGTGCTGTAAAGGCATGACGAACAAAAGCTTTTAGCTGAAAATTGAATTGTTTGAGAAGTTTTGAGAAGATTGACAACCGTGCACAAACAAATCCCTAAATTGTGAAGGGAGGGGATGAAGAACTGTCAATTTTAAAAGGAGATTTCGGTTGTGATCGAATTTTTTCATACTACGACAGAATAAGTATGGGTGGGTGATTATGGGGAAAGCACTCCATTTTTTGGTCATTCAGACGGGTATTGAATTTGTGGGAAGGGTGCCAAAAAAAACAGCACGTAGGGGGGAAATAAGCCTAGCTAGCTAAACTATCTATCTAACTTCCAAATCTAACCTAATCGCGAGTATCTGCTTCGCCTCGGTAGCCTTCCCCCTACTATACGAGATATAGCCAACTAGCTAAACTACCTCACGAACAAAACTAAACCCTACACTACCCTGCAAGTGATAAACGTCCTTCAGCCAGTATGGGGAGAAACCTTAAGGCTCGTCCCTCTTACAACCGTTCGTCAGGAGAATATCACACCTATTCCTAACTAATACCTAGCTACCTAATGCCTCACTCAACACCTATATAAATAGTCCTATCTGTCTAGATACGAGAACTAGCTACACTACCTCACAAACAAATATCTGAAATATATAAACTAGCAGGCTGAAATAAACCTATCTGCCTAACCTACCTCAACTTCCTGCAAACTTATATCGTAAATGAATATATCTGTAATTACCTAACTAGCTATCTACTTAATTTAGTATCTAACTGTCCTAACTAGCCTAACTATCCGTTATTAACGACCCGCTTCTGACTTAAGCTTTCACGAGCATATATTAACACTCTAAACAGCTTATCTACACGTTAAAGCAGTCTTCACGATTTAAAGTATATTTGAGAAGGATACCGGTTAAAAGAATGGTGAAAATAGATTCAGCATAGAGGGAATAAATAGATCCTAAAAGCCTCCCTACAGTTCGCAGGAAGGGAATACAGACACCTAAAATCCCTCCAACAATTCGCTGAAGGGGAATAAAGTCCTGAAAAGAAAAGAAAAGAAAAGAAAGGTCCTCTAAAACCCTACCAATATTCCCCTGCTATGTACATATGTGAGAAAAATACCACATTGACGCAATGAAATGTTAATTAAAGTATGTATATTAAACAGGCTTAAACGAAAGTAAGTGTTGCGATAAGATGCATTGCGCTTTAATGTGAATAAGATTCATAGTAAAATAATGAGAAGCTAGCCGCAACCGACCCCTTACTCAAAGATAGTGGAAAAGTAACCGATGAGGTGGAATAACAAAATGTATCTAAGACCGATTAGACTTTAGAAAGCCATAGATTGCTGGCATAGACAAAATCCTAAGCACACAGACCTCTTCATACAATTTGTAGCAAGTGAATGACCTAAAAGCCTCCATGCAATGTTTAGGAATAGAATATATGTACATATGTTGCCTAAAATCCTCCCTACAGTTCGTAAGGAGGGAATAAGGAAAGAGAATCCCTACACTTCGTAGGGTATGCTTTGCATTGCTAGTGGCGTAAATTAATGTAAAAGTTAGACGTTTATGAAAATTAATTAAAAGTGAAAAAGTATATGTATAACTCCAAAATTAAATGCTTCTTGTCCCGATAGTGTTGTTGTGAAACGAGCGTAGGCGATCGCCTATTCTGTCTAGACATACTGTTCTTGCTCAACGTTTGTCGAAGCTGTGTAATTCCCCCTGCAGAGGCAGATGGGATTTTAATGCCTATGTGAATAGCCCTGGACCAAACTTCGAAAATGAACGATGTCACTACGTATTAACATTTTCGACATTCGAAGCTGTACACGTAGTAGGTGTACAGTCCACGACTATGTACGTAGACTCGTACCTGTAGTCTTTAGTCCGAGGCGCGCTGAAGCATGTAAATCACATTAAGAATTACAAAGCCTGGGTTAACATTGACCAAAAGCAATATGATTTCTAGACAGGCTAGGTCTACCGACCCTAACGACGAGCCCAGCTACTCTATCAGGGCGAAAAGCATTTAATTTGTTGGAATTGAGACATACGTATATTGCAAGACTTCGCTCAAGCTGTTACGATACCAATGGCTAAGATGTATAGTGATCGAACTAAATGTAAAAGGAATGTTAAAATGCCGAGTTGCTAATGCAAAGCTTGGGTAGTAAATCACAAAAAAAAAGTACTACTAACTACAAATGGTCTGCCCTTCCAGAACACTTTATAGCGGATGTACATGTAATTAATGAAAGATTAATCAAAAGGGAATATGAATGATGATTTGGAAAGCAAGAGTTAAATATCAGAGGCAACAAAATTAAAGATTGCATTCTAGATCTGAGTTCAAAATTTATGGAACAATTTTAAAGTAGAAGTAGTTTGGATCTCTAAATTATTAAACGAGGCGTAGCTATCCGGTGAAGTTATGTTTCTGAAAGGACAGAGGGAAAAATTAAATGTAAAGGAAAAGAAAAATTAAAGTGTACCTTTACTCCTTTGGGGTTTGTTCAATACCTGGTTCTGATGTCCTGGTATGGTATGACTGGATGACTGGATGACTGAATGACTGGATTCTAAATGTTCAGCATGCTGGAACACAATATCACACACGACATAGTACTGCAGTACCACATCCGAGACTCTATCAAGAAGACTAACTAACTAACTAACTGATTGATAGAGTAAATGACGGACTGCAACCATTGAGTCCGAGAGCCAAGAACCCGGCGACCGAAGAATATTGACGGACAGCAAAGACTACTACCGCGCGGGATGGTGTACCATTGAGAAATGAGTACCCACTGACATGAACCGACTGATCGACTATCGGAGACTACTACCATTGAGTATATAAGTTGAAGAGACCGGCGATCCCGACCACCCACCCACCCCATCGCAGACATATTCAATGATGGCTGAGCAACCGCTAACGACGAAGTACCATGGGCGACTTACCACGACCTGCAGCATACCACTGAGAATGAGTGCGAGAGACTGGACAATCACTCAGAATTGAGTGCAGAGAGTCGGAACATTGCTGAGAGACATAGAATTCGCAACTAAATCAAGAGAATTAAAATTTCTTATTTTATATTGTACAATATTTTCTAAGAAAAAAATAATTTATAAATAAAGAACCATTCTTTTACATATTTGTTTAATAAAATTGTAAATACGAGTTCCACTTTAATTACAATAAAATGTATTCTAGGATCTTGTGTTGAACATAAAAATAAGAAATCTCCAATACTCTAAATTAAATAATTAATAATAATGATATATTCCATTTGATGAAATCCAGAATGCATCCCGGAGAAACCTGAAAACATTTAAGACAAACCTTTTATTAATGTTCAGATCTTCAATCAAAAATATATTCATTTACCTGACTCCGAAATTTTACCCCACGTGCCGCTATTACTCTTTCGAACACATCAGAAATATAATTATTTTTTATATCACTACATGATTAAATAAATTAAATTATATTCCAAACCAACAACAAGAAAATATAATTGCTTACCTAACTCCGAATCGTGTCTCCCAGGTGCGACTTGAGGACTGATGAGGAGGTCCCCGACTGCCTCGGAGGAATCTGAAAAAATAAATTTTTTAAATTTTTTTTTAAATGAAAATCAAAGAGAAAAATGTATTCAAGGCCGACAGCAAGAAAATATAATTTCTTACCTAACTCCGAATCGTGTCTCCCAGGTGCGACTTGACGACACTTCCTGGGAGGAATCTGAAAAAATAAGGTTTTCTACTTTTTTTTAAATGAAAAATAAAATAAAAAAATATATTCATTACCTCACTTCACAATTTAGGGATTTGTTTGTGCCGGGTCGTCTATCTTCTCAAAACTGTGCACACAATTCGATTTGACTGTAATCATGTTTGATTAAAATCTCGAGTTCGAAATATTTCACGAGTCCAATACTTCCCCTATAGGTGTAGGTGCTAGTAAAAATCGTACGAGAGAAGAATGGACAAACAAAACTCTGAAAAGCCATTGCTACAGCAAAATGTTTCTCTCTATACCATTCCCGTTTTGACTCCATTATCCTTGCAGTCACGCAAGGATCTTCAAGTAAAATTTAAATCCACTGGAATTCACGATGCAATGAATAAGCATCACAATGCATCTCTTCATGTTTTCACTTAGAATATTTTTTGTATTCCAGCTCTAATTGCTTTCTTTCCTCGTTTCGTTGCTCCTCGGATCGGGAACCGAGATCCTTGTTCTTGACTCTGGGAAAATTTAAAATTTATTCTTAATAGCAGAGTAGGGCAGCTGCATGGAAATAAATACGAAGAGCTCCCATTGCAATGGGTGAGGAAACTGCTGCTGATGGTTGTTGAGTGCAATAAAAACCCACCAAGGATTGTTACTGTAGACAAAAGAGATTCTTCTAGTCGCTTTCATTAAAACTTTTGCTCCACCACCTCGTTACTATTCCATTGGTTGTGCGTCGTGGGTGTATTGTGGTGAGATTGTGGCTGCTGCAAGTTGGTGCTTAATTTTATTAATATTGTCGGTCTTTTAAAATGCAAAAATCATACAATACTCTTAATAAGGGTTTATCCTGCGATAGGGAGAGAGTAGAGGGAAAGGATTCCATGGAGACTGGCAAACTTTGGAGCGTTAATGGTTAAGTCGTAATCAGTGTTTTGTCAGATAATTTTGGTTCTCTTTTGTTTTAATTTTTAGGATATAGAAACGGTTGGATGAAGTTCGTATGAATTTGCAAATTCTATTATACTTTCATTCTCCTGGCAGAAGAGTAGGGTAAAAGTGTGATTTATGACAAGGTTAGGTTGATTTTTGGAGTAGATTCGAGATATTATTGCTCAAAAAGGTATTCACCAAGAATCTGTCGCCCTGCTTAGGATAACGTAGGTCTGCTAAGATAGTAGTCTCAAAGCACCGTCTATACATGGTTGCGTTGCATGATTAAATGTATCTAGACAGCGCAATCTTACATTTTCCTGATGCAGTTCTAATGTAGGTGGAAGCCATGGCTTAAGTGGGGTTCCAGGTTCAATAGCTAGACAGTACCTAAAATTCTTTTCACGGGCCCACCTCTTGCTAGCATCTGACCAACATCCAAGAGTACAACTGTCATGAACAAAGTTCTCAATTAACAAATTGCCCTTCTGGTACAGTACTAAACAGAATGCCCCTTCTATTCGTATAAAGAATATAAAATCCAAAACACGAGTGGTTGTGAGAAGCTAAGTTCTTAATCCCATGGACCTGTCGCGTCAAATATTTGCTTACCCCGAGGCAGATTAAAAAGTACGGTTCCGCCACCGATACCTGTTTTTGTTGAATTCTTTTGTTGAATGTTGAATTCCGAACTCGTGTTTCTTTTTACTTGTTTTACTCGACACACGTGTAGAACGCATTTAATATTAATTGACAGACCATTACTTGAACTTGGTGAATCTGACATTTGACAGTAGCCTAGACTCTCCTCGGACTCAATTTTTTTTTCGCTTACAAACGAGGGGGAAGGTAAGTGTTACATGCTACGGCAATCCGAATTTCTTTGACTTTTGTAACGTCAATCGCTGTCACTCGACAAAAGGGTGAACAAAGTTGAAAAACTGAAAAATTCAGGAAACAAACAAATGAAATACGAAAACCAACTTAATTGTTGTAAAAAGCATTAGTTTTGTTACAAATAAAGTTTTTGTTGTTAAAAATCAAACTGATTTCATTAACTCCGACAGCTAATATGTAAGAAAGAGTCTGCGGAAGTGTTCAGACAGAAATGTCAATCTTTGCCATCTGAATGTCAACAAAATTCCAGTCCGTGAGTTTTGTTTGAACTTGTTTTGTTGGGTATTAATGTTAATAGATATTTTATTTTTGAATAAACATTATTTTCGTGATTAAGAAGATGAAAAGAATAAATCTTCACTCTTCTGAATATGCTCACGGTTTAACGGTTTTCTAATTGCCTACTTTTACGTACTCTGTCGTTTGTGTCGCTAGGTATGCAACGGTTTTTCAAACAGTTTCTTGTCTTCATACCCTTGGTCTAAACGTGTTTTTCTGAGTTATTGGAAGAGTAGATAAATATGGTTAAAAAAAATAGGAAATGAAAAACAGGGCATTTTTATGTTTAGTTTGATAAAGAATAGTTCAGTACTTGGGACCCAGCCACTAGCTTCTCACATCCATTCGCATTGTCCATGTTATATTATTCATAAGAAGCTCTCTACGCTAATATGCGATATTAAGGCAATTTTTGTGGTAAAGTGAGCACGAATATCCCTCAAAATATGTACTTAACTACTTAATAGGAGGCTGTACGATTTGTTTGACCTTCATTCATATGTTCTGCCGAATATCACGTTTCAGAATCTCATTTCTCTGAATTGGTTTTAATAGCATCAGTATCGTCAGTGATTACTCTGTAGTCGGCTTCAGATTGTGGGATTGTCTACACTTTAAAACAAAATTCAAAACACGTTCTTCAAGCTGTTGAAACAATTTTTGATAACTTGGTCCAACATGTGCGGCATTATTCCGTCTCGAATTGTCGCCTCGAGCTTGTTCAAAGAGGTTGACTTGATAGCGTAGACTAAGGACTTGACGTACCCCTAGGGAAAATAATCGAGTAGAGTCAAGTCGCATGATTGCCGCGAAATGACCCAGTCGTCAAATTTCTCCTTCACAACTTCGCGCGTTGCGTCGCTTTTATGGCATGCAGCTCCGAGCTCGGATATATCGATGTTGTTGAGCTCTGGTCACAGAAACATAACTCTATACCTGAGTCAATCTTTGTGCATCCATTGATGCTTCGTCGAACACTTGTGGATTGTGTTCGATCCAATAACGGCAGTACTGTTTGCCGACATAGCTGCTGAGTCAAAAATGGGTCTCGTCCGAGAAGATGATTTTTTGGTCAAAATCCCGATCTTCAGCCAATATTTCCAGCGCCTACTTAGCGATCTCAGGGCGCTGCGTGAAAGTCAAACCTTACTAAATATTTTGACATCTAGATGTCATTGGTAACTTTGGCAGCTACTGAATCATAACAATTGGAAAAAGTATCATTGGCCGTGTTCCGGTTTCTAGGCACTACGTAGTCAAACGTTTCTAATTGGTGTAGAGATTCAAATTTGATTTAAAAGTAAGCCAATTTTTTTTTTGAGGTAGTGGACTGGATTTGACGGCAGGAAAATTATCCCTACCTTTTAAGTCAGTTTTTGAAATGTGAAGAATCAGCTGATCGGCAAAATTTATGTATTGTTCGGTCAATATGCGCTGTCTTTTCATTAAAATATTATATTAAAATAACCGTTCAAGGTTTTAAGTGAAGCAGAAAATTTAAAAAAAGTAAAGGGACCTTGTTTTTATTATCGGCTACTTTTTTCCATTAAGCCTTCTTTACAGGTTCCTATTTCATATAAATATATTTATCAGTAAGATCCCTTGACAAGCAAAGTCCACACTTTCTCCAAAGTAAGAACTGGAAGTGAGGATGCGAGGTGTGACACGTGAAATGTCACCTACCTTTTCAGTCAGTTTGCCGTTCCATTTGTTAATATTTAAGTCAAAAAGTAGTGTCCAGAAATCGGAACGCGCCCATTGCTAATTAGTCACCCTATAGTTAGATTATAAAGACGTAGGTCGTGTTCCGAACTATTAGTCTTTCTTCTTTCATGGTGAAAACGGTCCATCTGCACCACCATCAAAACATTACTCAGACAATCCAAGCTTCGTTTTAAAAGAAGCTTCCCGTGACAGACTTTCCTTGACAGAGAATCGACAAAAACCCTTCTTGTAACGACACTTGTCCACTTGTGCATAGAAATTAGTAGTCAATAAGTTACTAGTCGAGCTGAAAGAAACAGAATTGCGAGAAATAGCTCTTTAGATACACAATCTCCTGAAAAAGGAAATTACTTAAGAAAACAGCTAAGATTCGCCACAAACCATGTCTGAACTAAATAGAGTAAAACCTCACCAAATACCAACTATCACTGTCTGCTGGCATAACTCTCTATATGCATTTTCTTTTGTACCCATTTCACAACTCGGAGCTAATCACAACCTAATTCTCTCGAAAGATTTATCGTAAATAACAAAATTCTCGCCTTAAATGAAAAGCAGTGCAACAACATACTTAACAAGCCATACATGTTGTAAAACAACATAAATTTGGCCGTAAGACTGACCTGACCCAATTAACCAATTTCCTACCGACTATCATTATCCTCCCACTCGTTAATTCATCAACGCCTTCTTTCAATTTAAAGCCCATAAACGATCATCATCACTGATCGCCTCGCTCCACATACTCATTTCGATGCCTCCAATGCCGGCAATTTTCAATTTATACCCAACAACTCGAGGACATGAAATAACGATGTTCCCATCTGTAAAACCAACATATCCCCGCATCCAGAGACTTCCATTGCCAAGTGCCTCCGGCTTCGAACCATCGTAGCATCATCGCACTGCACGACCGTGTACATGTCGACTCTCATCCGAATGTACATCGGCGTTCTCCATGTCACCTGGCGCACCAAAAGTCAGTTAATAATTGTCTTTTGTGTTACCACCACAGCATGTGTAACATGTCCAAGTGGAAATCCCACTAAATATCCATCAGAATTGGCCAACAACTTCGCTCCACCAACATGTTGCGTGGTGGCAATGCGAGGGCGCCTTCACAAGCAGGAGGACACATGATCGATAGGTGAACCATTGGAAATGCTACAAGCGTTCGACATTGGCCGATATATGCTGATCGTGTTGGTATCAGATATCCAGTTTCTTTAGCTGCAGTTTTAGATACATTCACCGGACGATGCGCAGCGTGCAGCTCTTCCAACTCATACGTGCCGTGTCTTGATTGCACATAATGGGGCTATCAATTGTGACTGTAGACACATTGCGGACGGTGAATGGCCAAGAAGTGCCCACAAAAAAACGGGAACAACTTATCCGCGCGAGGAGGAAACTCACAGATGTGGTGTTGCAGCGGAAACAAGTTACCCACTACCAGTGCGTAAAATTGTTTAGGAAGACGAAGGATGCTAGAGAAATATGTGTCAATCCGGGTCTCGCGAATGCGGTTTAATCGACCGGTTTTTATTAGCCATGCTGTAAACAGCGTAAATGGGGTTGGAGCTCATGAAGTTTGTTTGGTAATCGATTATAAGTTATGGTTGGGATGTTGCGAGAACCGTTTAAGTGGCAATAGCAGGATGTTTTGTAATAACTTGCATAATATACGAGTTGCGTTGCGATTGATGTTAGGAATATTTATTGAAACATTCCTGTTGGAGCGAAATTTAAGCTTCAGTCGATGGGGATAAGATTAATGGATTTGTTAACCAGGCATTCCGAACAGGAGACAGATAACTCGAATGTTGTTTAAGAATTCATCTGAAGTTCTGTTGTTATTACAACACAAATCCGTGGCAATTGCAGAGAGTTTTTTTTTAAATACTTTAGAATCATCAGTAAATCTGTGAACAATGTTAGTAGATTTATTAAAACTCGATCAGTCTAAATCAGGGACAAAATGAAGGAATAGGTTCAAAGTGCTGGGACTTAAAAGCCATCTATTCACAAAGATGGGATGTCACACGTGTTTCTTCTTATCAATGAGCATTGTACTGACTTATGACTCTTCACTTATTTTAGCCTATCTCTACTTATCCGGATTGTCTGTTTATCCCTGTGACTCTACAGTGTTGCCTAAGTACACTGCGGTTTTCTTGGTTCTCTCCGTCAGATTGGTAAGGACAAGATGCTTAGAGATCGCTTTCTACACGCATTACGCATAAGAGCAGAGCCTGAATTGTTAAAAAATGCTTGCGTTTCAAAAAATTCAGAATAATTGAGATGATTGTAGTACCTAAACTTAGTAATTCAATTACGTACATCCACGTTTTCAGCTATCGATTTCTTTGAGCCCATATTCCACCAATCTTTCACACATATCGGCCAGAATGTTGGCAATACCAGGTTCGATATTGTGCCTGAGCTACTCCAACGTTGTTGGCATAAGCCGATCACTTAACCACAAAAAAGTAAACGAACACAAAAGCTACGAAATTCTCCCACTTTTTACTATGCAAATACACAAACAACAAAAAATTCTTACAGGTATCTGACAGATTTGACAGATTTCGTAAATCAGTGCAAAAAAATTTCCTGCACTAAAATTCGTTGCAAGGTGAAATTTTTTACTCTCTCGTGACCACTCGTTTCTACGAAAAACTACGAAACTTTTGAGTACTCGAACAGGATTTGGTGACTTTTCGTAGATTTTCGTGAAAATTCGTTGTTTTAAGAGAGTCCCAAACAGACCTAATAGTGGCGAAATTCTCCGTCACGTGTTGTTTCAGTCTTTTCGAGACTAGCAGCTTTATTGCATGATCAGTTGACATAGGATTTCCATGAAATCTGTGCCGAAATTCATGTTGTTCCAAAATCACTAAAGACAAACATTTGTAGATAGAGTATTCCACGATCTGGAGCAGTGTAGCAGTATATGGCTTGTTGATGTGTATTCTCCATCAGCTTGCTTCAGAAATGTCAAAAGAAAACTGACAGTTGTCGCCATTTGCAAAAGTTATAGCATCCACCGATAGGGTGATCCATTTTGGTCCACCCATGGACTATAGAAATCTCACTTTCATATTTTCCTCTTCAAAAAAATGACAAGCGGCCGCAACAAGACGGGAAGTAGTAAATTTTTAATACTTGCAATGTCAACAAGCATTCGTTTTCAAAGTTTGGCCATTTCCAGCTTGTTAGCAGTCTTAGACCGCCTCTATGCGGCTACGTCTTGATAATGACAATATTGTCATGAGTATCTCTTTTCCTTGTTCTTTCAGTGTAGAATGTATTTCAAATTTTTCCTCTCTTTGTCGTGTTTAAACAAATTTAGATGATTTCGAAATATCCATAGACTACGTCATCTTAGTTCTTTTTGGATTGAGAATGACTTGCACGTTCACTCCGACTATACTAAATAATTTCTTGCAGCGTTTTCCAAAAACACATTTGAAAGAAGCCGAAGTACCCTCCAACAAAACTGTCAACTGTCAAATATAAGTCAGTTCAAGGAACAACTACAGACCAACTCCCACTGGCCTACCAAGTTACCTTCACTTTTCCTTCCAAACGCCCACCAAACACCAACCAACATCTGTCAGTAGAATTAAATCAACAAGATCACTCTACCAACAACCAGTCGACCCCCAATCTGTAGTGATAGCCAAAAGAACTGATATTCCTTTCGCCTAGTAATTGCTATGAGCCGACTTCGCATTGCATTTCTTTTGGACCTTCACCTCATCCCCAGTAGGTCTCTGTGTCGTCAATGTGCTGTGTTCTGTGTGCACGATCATCATTATCATCTCTGCTTATGTTCTAGGTTCCATTTGAATCGCTGGATTCTTGGACTTTCTTGGATATCATTTCTTCTTCGCTAAAGAAGTTCTCTCCCCGACTCCTCGTCACAAGTGAGTGTTCAGGTGAGTTGAAGTATCTATTACGGGATAAGGACGCACACTGCCGGGTTTTTCTTTGGTTTTCTCCCATTCATTGGGTGGTATTCTATATTGTTTTGGTTGTTCTCCTGCATTTCTTCTCTATCTACTTTTTTTATTCTATGTCCGAGCGGTATGGTGCTGTTCTTTTGCGGAAGAATTCTTGTTCATCGTTGCTTTTGTGTTGTTTTTTTTTTTGTTTTTCTGGAGAGAGAGGAACTGCAATTTCTATCCCGGTTCTTATTCCAGCCATTGATGGTCACCAAGTCACTTGTGTTTGTTCTTTGCCACAGATCGTATGTCGTTTGAATTTGTTTTGGTTAACTCTGGCTTTGTTTTGATTTCATTGAACGGTTCGTTCGGGAAGTTTGGCTTTAAGCCAATACGGAACCATTTGGCGGGAAAACACATTTCAATTGATACGGTTGTGATTTGTTGTGATATAGAAGTGAGAAAAGTGTAATTGTGTGAAAGGGCGCTGAGAATCGATTGAATAGTTATTTGTGGGTAGAATGTTATTTTGATTTGTGCATCACAGGATAACAAAGGCACAGCAGAGACAAATCGTAGCGGAGAAACGACATCCCTTCGAAGACTTGGGTAAGTGATAGACCTAAGAAGTCATTTCCCAGTTCTTTTATGTGATTTCAAATGAATTGTGTAATATGATTTTAAAGATATAAAATACTTTAGACGCATTTTTAGTTATCTTTTTTAAAATCATTATTTCTGTGTCTGCTTGGTCCGTTCAAAACTTTAAGAGACACAATTTGGTGCTGTGGTTATATAACTCTTAGTGTTAATAGGGTGTAAGGCTCACATCGATGCTCAAAATCACTCTTATTGTCGATTTATGTACTATATTGCGCCGTGTAGCCAGTCTTTATTTTTGTTTTATTCAGTTTTAGGAGGGATATACTTTTATTTGAGTATTTTTAAGAAATCGTCTCCAAGACTTCGAGCACTTTTTAAAAAAATTATGTAATTATGAGTAAACGATCCTTAAAATGATCCCCGATGAGAAGCACTTAGACTGCTCTGGACCGGGAATTTAAATTCAAAAAATGTAAACTAATCTACGAAACTATGAACAGCCCACTGATTTGACTCTAAATAGTTAAATCCTGAATCATAGAATTTTGTACATACAGTATTGTCCAAAACATTTGCAAGTGTTTTCAGTTTTGATTTAGATGAATACAGTCCCCAACTTGATCAACTTTTTATGTTTTTTTGAAATATTAATATAGTTATGCGCACTTTTCTGGCATGGAAGGAATTAGGGCGTTCATTATGTCCATTGGAATTTTTAGTCATTCAGATTTTAATGCGTCAAAAAGGTTGTCCC
Source organism: Xylota segnis (assembly GCA_963583995.1). Taxonomy (NCBI): domain Eukaryota; kingdom Metazoa; phylum Arthropoda; class Insecta; order Diptera; family Syrphidae; genus Xylota; species Xylota segnis. The sequence goes on from OY757237.1 coordinate 42,172,150, forward strand.
CTTACCCATATTTAAAAATGCTCCAAAGATTTTCTATTGGGTTTAGGTGCAGGGAACTGTGCAGGGCAATCTAGCATGTTAACATTTTTTGATTCCAAGAACTCCTTTACATAATTTGACGTATGTTTTGGGTAGTTGTCATGTTGGAACCTCCACACCAATAGCAATTCTTCTTCAGCATATGGAAGCATGACAGTTTCCAAAATGATTTTGTAGCCAAAACGATTCATTATGCCAGTAATCTTATGTAGAGAATCACATACTAGACCCGAAAAACAACCCCACCACATGGTAGAACCTCCTGCTTGCTTTAAAGCAAGTCTTTCTTTGGACGGCATTGCCTACAACATGCTTACATCGAGTACTTGGCTCATGTCGTACGTAGGCAATGCCGTCCAAAGAAAGAACATTAAATTAGCTCTCATCGCTAAACAGAACAGTCAGAGGAGCTGAATGGTTCCCGTCGAATCGATTTTACTATCCTTTGGTCCATTCGATGATTAGTTATCCGTGGATGACCACCAGAATGTACCATTTCTAGATGCAAATTATTTCGGTATTTTGAAATAAGCCCAGAAACTGTCGATAAATGAACATAATCTTAAAGTCGTAAACTACTTTAAAAAAGTTCGGAATCTAAAAGTTCTGATTTACTCAAAATATAAGCTGAGAAAGAGGTGCTATGAAAAAACTGGCATATGTTTTGAGCAGCCGCATATGCGACTTCTTAAATTTTTCCTTTACTGTGGCGACCTATCGAGACATACCGCCGATGTTTTAGTTTTCCAATGTTTTCCAATGCAAATGTTTTGCACAATACTTACAATACAACTTATTCCTTTTCATCTCTAAAAGATTTTTGAAGTCACCTTGTCAATCTAATTTGGAATCGAAAACCCTTTCGGATATTGTCACTAACTTTTCCTGTTTAATAAATTAAATTTCGAAATTACTATACGATATATGTATACATACATATATGCAAAAACAACTAATTTTTTTCAAAAACCATATATGTATGTTGGGTACGCATGTAGACCTTACACTTCCCTCATGTCACTATATAGAGGCGTTTTCAATAGGGGCATAACAATTTTGTATTTTTCATGAACTGTCAAAAGATCTGTCAACGTTCATATTTGTATCATGGTCAAGTTAACGAATGAACAACGTTTGGAACAACGAAATTCTGAGTTCGTGGTCGCAACGTGGTAAGAACGTTTACTCCAGTTTTCAGTCGCAGTAATCCTCCCACCAGACAGGTTGTACGTGCCATAGTGGACAAATTTGAGTCAACATATTCACTATTGAATGTCCCTGTGCACCGATTGAAGTACCAAAAATATCGCAGTCGATTCCATGCCGTTTACAGGAATTGGAAATATTTCAGTTAACATTGCATAAAGATGCACACTGTTACAAGATCAAATGAACTGAAGAACTGAAACTGGGGGTGTGATCCTATCTTTTCGTCAATAAAAATGATCGGTGAGCTTGAGTTTTCAAAAAAACTGTTTTTCAGTTCAGAGTGCTCAAAATGCTCTGCGCACGTTTATTTTTTTTTCTTAGAGTATGCGCAGAGTGTGCTGTATAAGCTCAGTGTGTAGAACACACTCTAAACAGACCAGGATCAGTGTGTTCAAGCTCTGTTCAGAGCTCTTATATTACGATCACTGGAGTTCGCTGTGGTACAACTATTGTTGGGCAGAATTGGATGAATTTGACATCAGTCTTATGTGGTTCTAATAGTATGCTCCCACAGCTGATCAAACACTGGAGCTATTGAAGATTAAGTTCGCTTACCGTGTAATCTCGAGAAAAGTCTGATCGAATGGCGAATGGAGTACGTTAAGTTGTTTGTTTATGTCAACACGCCAAGAAGGATAGAGAAGCTCTGGGACCATGTGAAACGCGAAACTGTTAACATTCCCGCTGATATATGTGGGACAGTGACGAAAACCGGGCTGCAAAGAATCCGATCCTCGTGGTGATCATATAAACGAGATCGCTTTCCATAAAAATATCGACGATCCAGCTACGTCTTCAGTAATGATTAAATGTACATATGAGTCATACATATATGAGTACAATGAACAACCATTCTAGGGCCTTCAACTAACTTTTCCGCAATTATATTTAAACTTAAAGTTTATGGTTTTCCTAATAAATTAATGGAAATCTTAACAAGTCAAATTTATAGGCACATTATCGAACACTTTTGCAGCCAATTATGGATTTCCACAGGTAAGGTAGTGAGGGCCAATTATCTTTATTACTATTTCTTGTAATAAAAATAGAACTATAAACTACTCGTACAGGTTAAATCATTTTGGAATAAACGTTGGCGTATCGTACATTAGGGGGCAATAGAAGAACAATAGTGTTTTCATTTTTCTTTTTAGATATTTTCTCACTAAACAATCTCTTTTATATGTAATGATACGTCTATTCGCATACTTTCTGCAGCAAAATTTTAAGGAGTGGAGGTGAAATTTTCTCAGAGAGAGGTAGAAACACGAAAAAGTAAACGAACGCGTAAGCTACGAAATTTGACCACTTTTTAAACGTCAAATGGAAATGTATACAAATCTGACAGATGTGACAGATTTCATAAGTCAGTGCAAAGATATTTCCTACACTAAAATTCGTAGCATGATGAAACTTTTACTCTCTCGTGAGCGCTTTCTTTTACGAAAACCTACGAAACTTTTACGTACACGGACAGGATTTCGTGAATTTTCGTTGTTTTGGGAGAGTACGCGAACACACCTGATGCCCACAACATCGTGGATGATCCATTATTTTTCACCCACCCTGTTCATTTCGGTAAAGAGCAAGGATTTCATTTTAACCCAAGCTAAACCCAAATCAAAGTATACCCTCATTCAAAGAATATGCAACCGACGTCATTTGATTTTCCTATTTTTGTGGATGCATGCAATTTGCCCACAAATCAGAAACCCGATGGCTTCATTGATCCGCTGCATCTGTGTATCTTTACACATCTCTTGGTCATCTTCATGAACGATGCCCCAAATACTCAGTGAGTTTTTAGCAAATCGTGATGTTCTTAACATTGTGGTTTAGTTAATGATTATTGGTTTCTTTTATTCATGCAACAATGAAATGCCATGAAGCTGCATGAACGTTTAACCAAATTATTACTAGGATGTCTTCTATGGCAAAGTATCATGATAGCGGACAATGAATTAGTTTTAATAATTTCACAAAAGTAGAACGCAAATCTAAGCATAAGAACGTAGTGACCTACATTAAACCGATCACGATATGTTCGATGGAGATGACACCATTTTGTTTGACCGAACTTATCAAAGTCACACAGCACTCCTTGTCCTGTCAGTGGTGTAGACTGCATTCAGTCATTCTACGAATTAACCAAATTATTGCTTATCTGTCAGTTTTGTCGGACAAATTTATAATGGATTGCACGGTAAATCTCCTTGCTTTTCTAACCCACTTGACGTATAATTTGCAAGCAGTAAGTTCAACCCAGAAGCTACATATAGACAGTAATGTCTTAGACTTTTCCGCATGCACATGCGCAATACTGCGACAGTAATCATGTTTAACGTAAATTAGAGATGACCAGCGGTAGTAGAAGATGAAAGAAACCCGCATAAATCGGGCTGAAATTGTGTGCTGACCCACTGACCCGCCGCGTTAGCTAACCACAGACAGTAGATTGCCCGGCATAACAATTTAGCACGTTTACGTCAGCAACAGAGAACTCTTTACAAAAGTCAGGATATGTACATAATTTTCAATGCCAAGCCGAATGAATAAATAAAATTACCCTACCATAACTAAGTAGTGTTGGCTTTGGTTGCTTTCACAAGGAGAGCTCAATCAGATGTTAACGCCTCGATTTGGTTGCAACCAAAACTGGACCAACCAGCCAAACGTTCAGGAAACAAAGCTTCACACCAATTTATGAACAAGCAAGCCATCTGAAGTAGAAAATCGAAAATTACCAGAAGACCATTCTGTTGCTGTGCAAATTGAGTTGTTATTGTGGAATTTGACATAATCAGAGCTAAAGTTATTAAAATGTAAACTATTTTAAGTAGTTACATCTTTTTTGCGATTAAAAAGTCATACCTGCGGACACAATGACAGTTCCCCGCTAAATACAATTATTATATTTCTGACATTTGGTCTTCCTGGAGGAACGTGTACCAGCTAAGTGAGGTGTGCAGACGATGTTCAAGTCATTATCATTGATCGCAGAATTGTCGTTATGTTGTGACTGTATACGCGAGAGTTATCTCCGATGACATAAGTCATGTGTCGAAGTGAAAATAAAGTGCAATGCGATAATATTGAAAGAACTTGGTACACAAGTGGTAACGCAAGTACAGTTAGTCGATGTAGACTGGAGGTTAAGTGTAGAAGCCGTTGGGGATTAAGTCGATGTATCTCGCAGTAATTGTGGCAATTGAATGAGGGACTGCAGGTCTTTTTTGCGAGTTCGCGTATTAAGCGGTATTCTAGTGGAATTTAATTGAAATAGTTTGATGTTGATTGAAAATATAAGCACATTTAATTGACAGATCCGTTTGACGTTTGCAGTAGAATAATTCAATTTGTGACATGAATTAGTAATTAGTTGGTTTATGGATGACAACTTCAATATTTTAGATAACTTAACTGAGTTCCTCGAAATATACCAGGAAAGCTTATTTTGATATATTTATGATTTTTTCGTATGTTCTTCTTTAGAAATACGTAGTTAATCTCTTCCGGTTGGGGGAAAGAAATGGTTAAGGCCAGCTATTAGTCAAATCACCTTCCAGTCCTTCGAGTGCAATTTATTTTTTAGATATTCAATATGGAAGATCGGTATGACTGTCATTCACATCACTGAGTAAAACCATAATGTTTCCAGGGCTGGTTGACTATCAGGGACGATGTGAATTCTAGCATTGTCAATACTTTTTTCAAATTCGTAGTGCAGATTTGAAAGCCAGGGACTTCAGGTAATGAGACTTTAGTGTAAGGGGTCACTGCACAAGGTTACTGAGTCTTCTAGGATCTAGTAATGTAATGCTATTAAACCAGTTTTCACAGACTTACCCGTCCGAAGTAGCATCCTTAACCATAATGTCGGCGATACTACAAAACATGTCCTTTCTAGGAATCGAGTCAAGTATTTCTAGGCGAAACAAAAGACCTCTAGCTTCAGTGATGCAAGGCGGCAAACGTCAATTCTACTTCGACATATGTGAAGTAAAAAAAAAAAAATACTTGGCGCAACAGGTCGATGGGATCCAAGGCCTAGCTTATCACAACCAATCGTGTTGTGCGTGTTATATTCTTTACACGAATGGAAGGGTCCTACTGTTTAATGCCGTGTCCGAAGGGCAATATGTTATTTGAGAAGCTTTCTCAGGACTGTTGTACTCTCGGATGTTTGTCAGACGCTCGCAAGAGGTAGGGTCGTGAACAACTTTTAGGTGTTCCGACTGGGATTCGAACCTTTACCCCTTGCTCCATAGCCAAACGCACTAACCACTGGGCCACGGCGCCCACATAAAGTAAACATCTACAAAATACACGTCAACAAGACACCAATCGCTACACTCCCAAAGAACGCGAAATAATTGTGCATGTCATGTTTCTGACTTTCTTCCTAAGTTTGACACTGGTTTTCGGAACATATCTGCCATGTTATTGTGTTGCTGCCTTAAATTCTCTACTCAATACAGCTCCCCCTTGCAAGAACTCATTGCAAAAAGTGGTAAGAAATTAACATTTTTGGGAAAACTTATGCATTTGTAATCAGATACAAGTAACAATTTATGTGACAGCTGTCCCAATGTCCCATTTACCATATGAAAACATTTTTTTTTTTCCTTGCAGAATAGGAATTCTTGACCGCTAACTTCAAAGAACGCAATGCCAACTCTATCCATTTCATCACATTAAAGTATAAGAGCTTATTACGCCCTCTTAACACAAGTTTTATCACCATATCCACCACTTTTGTCATAAAACGTCCTCTTAATTCCTTCATAAATATTAGTTACAATCAGGTTAAAAGTTAAACTGCTCAACTAAGCCATGTGACCGGTACATTAGTCCCAAATAGAATCCCATGGAGGTACGGTGAGTGCATACTTAGCACAGATTACACTCACGGGAGATATCTTCTACAGTGCATGCACTCCCACCACGTGCCATTTTAAGTGCGTCGTAGCCAACTCGTTTATTATGAAAGTAAATGTACTGTGAAGATGCAAATGATGTTGTGCCGCACAGCTCAGCACACTTTATGTCTGGCAATAGTTGACCTTTTTCTTGAGAATTCCAATTATACCTTGAAATGAATATGTACTCATGTATGTTTTTTTAATTATAGCGATGAAATAAGGAATGTCTGTAGATCAATAGGAGATGTACCGTGAGGTACGTATCCTCATCCCATTTGGAACACCAAAAACTACGACGTCGTCTCTTTGACCTGAAGTCTCTCTCTTGGACAAACATTTTTCACTGCATACCTCTTTCTTTCTTTTTTTCCAAACTTTTACCAATCTGTGAAAATTGAGACTCGATTCGGCTCGATAGGCCCACCGTATACCCAAATGTCTCTGTTGTCTGTCTCGGTACCCAGTTCTGCCACAAATGGCACTCTTTTCAAAAGTTGGATTATTTCAAACGTTAGCCTTTTTCTGTAGCAAATCTTATGGAATCAGAAAGTGCATAGGATAAGGGACCTTCCCTAACCTAGGACTAGGCATGCATAGGATAGAATGGATCTGACTTTACCTGTGTAACTTGGATAATGACAGGCTAAGGCATTAATTTTTTACCAAAGATTCCTATTGATGTCTTGTCAAGTCAACTTTCATTCACGGATTCAACTTAAAAGTCTCAAAATTCGAATTAGTAGTATGTTAGTGAATAAGATCACCTCATCACATCATTCCGTACATTTTATTCTATGATTAAGGGCGCATTGAAGTAGTTCGGTGATGGTGGGTATGAACTTGCCTATCCTTAGGAAGGTAGGTAGAAATAGTTGTATCAGCAAGCTGTGCTGAAACATGATTAGCACGAAAAGTGCAGTTTTAGAACCACGACTCTTCTGATCTTTTGAATGTAGAATGGTGTTGACTGCTATTTAAAGTAAAAGATTTGTCCAAAACCATCCTTTTAACTTGAGGAAAGTAATAATATCCCTAATACCTATCCCCCACTTGGTGGCGCCCAGGGTCACTCCCTAGAGAACACCTAAAATTTCTTTCACGGTTCTACCTCTTGCGAGCGTCTGACAAATATCCGAGAGTACAATTGTCCTGCAAAAGCTTCAAACCCCCTTTAACTTTGTTAGATTCTCAGAAAAGGTTTTAGCTAAAGTACGTTGTCTGGCCCTTTCTAGGGCTGTACAAGTGTAAAGGAAGTATGGACTTGTTTCTTTTTGGTTAGGGATATTGCAGCTGTGACAGTATACATTATGGGAAACCAATATCTCTCCGGGTTTTTTTTTCAAAAGTTTCGTTATATTCTATAGTATTTGGGCCTGGATATGATACTGTTTCGCATCATCTTCCATCTACTATCAGCTTTTAATAAATTCTGGACCTTCAGGGCGCCCAACGAGACGTAATGGAGACATTCGAGGCAGATCCCTCGATTTTTCTGTAACCCTTCACCGAAAGAAGACTGATTCTCAACCGATGAACCAGCGAGGAAAGTTCTTCTTTTGCACTCTCCTACTAGTTTCGACGATGTAGTGACCCCACCTGAGGAGCTCGCAATTGGCTAATAAACTCTTTCACACCCAATTGGATCAGAGCTTCAAGAATCGATTCAGTGGTGACGTTATAAAAAGTGCCTACAACGTCTAAGAAGGTGGCTAGGGTTAGGGTGTATTGTCTTTTCTATTACTCGAGCAACTTCGTGGAGCACCAACTCCGTCGATCACCTCTTGCTATGCGCATGCTGAGATTTGGATAGAAGTTACCGCGTCTAAGATCCGTTCCACCGTCCTTAAAAGCAAAGACGACAAGCAGCTGGGCCTAAGATCCTTTGAGGGTTCATGTCCACGCTTCCCAGTTTTCGGAATAAACACAACACGAACACGTCTTCAGCCTGCCCTGCTTGTCTTTATTATGACAACATCTTCCGTATATGCGAAAACATTGACCCCAATGTCTTAGAGTTTCTTTAAAATTTCGTTCCCAACCAACATTCGAAGGAGAGTGGATAGAATGTCTTTAAGTGACTCATACTCATGGGTATGGCAATAAGAGTTGACACAGAAGAGCGGAAGATGAGTGAGATTTGAGTGCACATAAAGTATCCACCAATCCTCTGTAACTCCCAACCCAATGCCATCCAAATGCCGTTTCCATTTATATCATCAAAGAATTTCCTTCGCCAAAAATGAACTGTTAACAAATCAAGACCATTACATCAAAGCAACATTCCTCCTTTCCAAACTGAGCTGGCTTCACTAATGCGTTCTATTCTCGTTAACCATTATGGTGTGCTGAAACCAGGATCCGGTTATGCAGAGAATTCAAAAATCTGGTTATGTTAGTTTGGCCTAAATTACTTGCCAGCCCCCATCTACACCACTGACCCAATTCTGTTGGCTACAAGTTCCATTCTCTCTCTTTCTATTCAAGAACACAGATCACACTCACTCATCTCCCCCGAGCAAATAAATTATAATGAATTGAATCTTGAGCAAGTGATCTCCATTCGGATGCAACTGGAGATGCAATTAATCTCTCCCGTCCGGGGAAAATATAGAGCAGGAGTAGCATATCATCAAAAGAAGAAAAAGAAAGACATAACAAAAAAACAGAAAAACAAACTCGCAAACTAAAAAGAAAACTGAAAACGGTTCACTGGACGATGCTCTAATTTTTGCACTCAACCTGCAGCACCATCTTCTAGTTTCTGCACCCAAGATCTCAACTCTAAACTCAGATAGCAGAGAACTTCAGAGAGATTATCTGCGAACGTGAAACGACAGCGCAATAACGAAGTATACGAGTACAAGTTGTAGAGACAGATTTTAAAGTTGGCAATAAAAACAAAACAAGAACCTGACATCTTTTAACGGCTGGAATGGAGTAAGTAGAAGAAGAAGAAGTTAATCTCTGCCGCTCCAGCCGTAGGCACCTTAACTTGTTCCCGAAGATAGTATTTTTCTGTCCCCAGAGGTGACTATAGAACGGCAGCTCCAAGTATATCATCATTCGACCAGTAAACGCAAATAAAATCCATAATAAATTATTGCAAACCATGTTATGGCACCAGCACACATGTATATACGTGTGTCGTGTGGTGTGGATGGATTTTGTTTTCCTTTAGCCTGGATTTTCCGTCTCTTGGCTGCCGGTGGCATTGTTGAGAAGAGACTTGGTCTTCACTGTGCTAACTGCACTTGCATCATAGCCACCGCATAAGATTTAGATATAAGATACAGAATCGCGTGGTGGAATTGATAATAATTGGAGTGGACTCGACGGGAGCGATGTAAGTTAGTGGAACTTTATTGCTGCATGTAGATGACAGTGATATGATTGTTTTATGTAATTTTTATTCTCCATATGATCGTCTTTTTGTTCTTTTGTTTCCTCCTTCCAGATATGTGTATCTGCTATGAATTGTGTTAGAATCAGCCATAGGAGGTCGGTTAATAGCAAAACCTGGATGGGTGCTACTGAAATGTGACAGCTCCTCAAGAAGTGATTTTAAAACATGACCAGATAGATACTTGTTTTGTGTGCCAGGTCACTCGTGACTGTCCTTATGTTTGACGCCTTTAAGATGCGAACATTTAGTTACAACAAATTGACATCATATACTTATACCGATGTTTAAACTTTGCCGTAAATCCGTTTATTGTTAGAAACGACTTAGCTCTCATTAATGGTGCTGGGAAATTTCTTCACGGGGGAATTTACTCCAACTCCAGTGGACAGTTAATCCACTTTTGAATTGTGGAACCGTTCATGTGTGCGTCAAAAACACTCAGACAGGCGCTTGTAGGCTCAAGTCTGGTTTATTTCAGACATAGTTTAGCCGTCCATGCTACTTCGTTGCTCCACTATGATAGAGTATGTTAACAACGGTCAAGAAGGGGCCTATAAGCAAGTTTGAATGGAGTGAGTCAAGTTTCGATTTTTACAGAATTGGACAAATTCCTCGATAATCATTTGGTTGGCCTAACGCTGGAAACATACATATGTATTCCATTTCTACAGCGCAGAGCAGTTTTAAGAACCTTCTTGATGATGGTGCGACACGAAAGTAAATGAATGTGGATAGACTTAGATGGAAAGTTTAACGTTCAATCGAGAAGGAGACTGAGATTTCTTCTCATTTGGTAGTCGACTCCTCAAGGCCTGAAGTTGGTGATAGCCGGAAAATTAGATGGAGTTGGTATTAATCAGTTATAAGGCTTTTTTATTTGGTTGATGGTTCGATCATCTAGGGGAGCTAGTTATTGTATGGATGACTGTATTATATGCTGGCGCAAAGCCGATAATTTGGAAGCTATTATATGAAATGTTCGTCTAAAATGTTTTCTTTAGTATTGAAGTCGCAGTACATGATTTGGACATAATACTTGGGATAGTCTATATTCAAAAAGGTCATAAGACTCCTCTACAATGCTATTTAAGTTCTTCGATAAAAGCACATATAAGGGTGATGTGGTGAAATGTAACCTTGACAGCAAGAAGACAGCGGTGGTAGAAGCTTATAAGATTCAAAAGACCTACACTATGGTCGGAGAACTGGATGGTCGGAATCCAGCATACGACTGACTCTTAAGGCGACGTATCTTACTTAAACATGTCTACTGGAAGCAGATTACCGATACACTAGTAGCATCATGCTCTCATGTCCTATACCCTTTGTATCTTCAAAATAGTCTTTAAGTTGGTTGGTTGCCATATTTGACTCCCGTACGTAAGCGTCTACAGTTTATTTTCAAAGGTACATTTGCCAGTCAGATTCCCCAAGCTCCGGAAAGTAGACGCGGCAAGCCCCTCACATTATTATAGTTTGAAGCTATTTTGTTTTGTCGGTGACACCCGGTATATTTGAAGACTAATACAAATAAATATCAATAATTTTTATATAATGGTAGAACACCTGCAATTAAGAATTAGTAGAAAATTAAGTGGATCAAGCCCGGAACCCACCCATTGGGAAAGTACCAAATGAACGCATCTGAAGCCATTTGAACTGGGATTGGACTGTAATTTTGACAGACGCCTCGGAGTCACTGTGAACTAACCTTGTTTGTTTACTTTTTAAGTACTTAAGTGCAAGTGATTTCATCCCATATTTTACGGGAAATCGTCACTCATAGCCGGTTATTACGTATTCTAATTATAAATAGAATGGCGTGACGTGAAATCCAATCTAATCGGACGGAGTACCCTTCTGTTGCAAACGTAATTGCAAACCCAATTGGTCATAGGAATTCCTCGCCCAATTCATTGCTGATATATAAAATGACAAGTAAAACGTCAGCTGTCTTTAGTTTGCTTTCTTTCGCACTGCTGATAAAACCTTGCCGCTTGTGCACGTAATTTTGTTCGCTTTTCGCCTTTTAATTCGGTTCGCCAATAATCCAATAAAACAATGTCCATCCGAAGGGATTACGCGTCACTTTTGTGCTTTCTTTTTATTTGCCTTCACTCGTGTTACAGTTCTGAAATTACCCCGCAACAGCAACAAAGTCTAGAAAATTCGATTTCGCGGAGTTCTCCAATCGCTGCCGTCGACCACAGACAAGTCCCCAGGGGAGCTGAAATAGATATTGCAGACGATTTTCATTCAAGAAAACGACGCGCGCTTTCTGATTGGCTAATAGCGCCGAACACGCGATGGTGTGGCCGTGGAAACACAGCTGGCAGCTACAATCACCTGGGCGGTGCGTCTAGTGCGGACAAGTGCTGCCGTCGTCACGATCACTGCCAAATTCACATTCCTGGCTTGACAACGAAATATGATCTTTTCAATTACCGTCCTTTCACACTGAGTCATTGCAGTTGTGACCGTCGTTTCCGTACTTGCCTTAAAATGGCAGACAACTCCGATGCCAACATGGTTGGAAAGTTGTTCTTCAACATCGTACAGTCCCAGTGTTTTGTTCTTCGACCTGAAAAAGTATGTCTCCGTCGATCGACCGAGGGCAGTTGCGAAAAGGAAGAGGTAAAGCAAAAGGCCTACATCAGAGACAATTTGAAATTCTAGAACCACTCAGTCGTATTCCGGTGCCAAATAAGCGGTGCGAGCTGCCTTTTTTGTGTTTGTAGTTCTTAAGTACAAATCAACGAGCTATTGAAGTTAACTAATGAATTCGTAGGATATCAGGGTACGATGTTTTGTTTGTTTTTCTGTTGTAAACCATTCGTACTTATGTAGATACATATAGACTAGATACAACTAGTGTAGAACACCAACTTGTACTTGTTCTAACCACAAGCAATACTTGAAGCATTATAATCAAAACCGTAGTTCATAAGTTAATCCTAAGTAGTGATGTAGAAGATTCTGTTAGCCAGTGGCTAGTACTAATGTGATTTTTTTCCTCTCTATTTATAATTATTTTAAAATATATTATACACATACTCAAATAAAATACCAAAAAGTGTCCAATAAAACACGGTTTTATCAATTTCTGATGTTTTTTTTTTATACTTATAAGCCAACGACGGGGTCTCGAAATGATTTCTCTGTCGTCAACAACCGGGAAGAAGGTACAAAGGCCAAGTGGAGCGAAATATAGAAAATTGTTTTAAAACGAGCAGCTACAGCTTTTTGTAGCGAAGTGATAAGGATTTTTTTGTTATTGGAGCCACATGTCTGGTGCGGTGATACATTTGGACACTCGTATGTGTGTCACTTATAAAGTTATGGTCCTTAAAAGTTGAGCAACGTATTTTGCCAGCTCAAAAGAACCCTTTAGATGGAATTTGAATGATGGCATTACTTTGAGTTGAGAAGTTCTTTAAAAACAAAATCCAGGGGAATAGATTTAAAAGAGGTACACTGAGCATACATCTTGTAACATAAAATTGTGACCAGAACTCGATGACACTAAAAGAATTGAGACTCAGCTGTGTGATAGTGTCTAAATTGTCAACAGCCCCAGAGACAGAATGCAAAAAGATGATGCAATACGGAACTAGAATAGCTCGCATTTCCTTCTATTTCTTGCCTTGTTATCACATAAGTCAAGAAATATATTGCGGAAGATTTCGGCTGTTATACGCCCTCAGTAAGACGGGTCAACACTGAAGGCGGTCATCGATAACTAGGAAAGAATGACGGTACTGTTAAAAGAATGCTTCTTCGACATCCTTACCGTGCAGGTAGATCCAAAAATCTTTGATTTAGCAGTTAACAGACGTTACGAGTGGATCCACTGTATGTATTTATAAATCAACAGCAGTCTTCTCTGAAAGAAACGCTGGTTACTAAAGTTTCTAGCTTACGATACGCGCAGGAACATCTTTGATAAAATTAATATGAATGATCTACGATGATAGTTCGTCGCATCATTACATAACGGACTGGACTACGGGCCTATCTAGAAAAATAAAATATGTATAGAGACCAAAAATCTAGAAAACAAAAATTGAAACAAGAATGGATAGACGCGATCAAGTTGTTCGTGCCTCAAACAGTCCAGGAGTCTGAAAAATTTCAAAAGAAAATTTCTTTCTCTGTACTTCGCAGATTTCATCTACACCTGTTTGTAGTTTCTAGATAAATGTACGAGGTATACGGGTAAAAAAAATCAACGAATTGAAAGGGACTTAAGGAAGGTATTCCCCAACTGGGCACAAATAGAACTGAACACGTCTAAGGTTAAAGAATAAGCGACTGTGTATTCCAAGACTTAGCAGCAAACCATGAAACGCACTAGTAAACCAACTGAGTCTCAATTGATCCTGCCAAACACCTAGTCTTAGATTAGATTATATTGTAAGCGTGGGGTGCAAGCATGTCACTATATCACTGGGGCCACAAAGGGGTCTATTGCAGGCAAATCTTTGAGTAAGTTAGTAGATATATCCTCTCCTTCAAGGTAGAAATCACCTAAGTGGCGATGTTCTCACAGATGCAGTGCATAGGCATGAACATTTTAGCTTGTCTTTCTGTATCTATCCAGTAATGGTGAGCCAGTGGTGTAAATAGGTAGTCCACATAATGGCCATTATGAAGGTCGATGCAGATCCTTTTCTGGCTAGTACGACTGCCATCTCATTGCCTATAATATCCGCTCTAACTTGGCATCCAAATGAAATGAACTCTGTTTGTGCTGGCATGAGTACTTGAAGGTAGTCCTATACTAATTTTGATGTAATTTTATAGGCCTTAATGGCTAGAAGCGCAGCTTTCTTATTCGTTGTAGATCTGTTTAAACTTACTCTGCGACATATAGTAGTCCTATAGCAGAGATTCACGCTTGAAATAGGAGTTAGGAGTCATCCATGCCTGTGTAGATGAATGTTTTCGGCACCATTTACCCCATACCCAACCCCTTCATCTGTTTTCGATTCATCTGTGCACCATATGTACATGAGAATCGCCAGTAAACATGGGCTTGTTCTGTTCCCAGTTATGGCGGTCTGGGTATGTAACCTTTGGGTACAGTTAATATTTAGTAAACTTAGTCCAAGTAGTTCATCTTTGCTTAATTCTGTGGTAATGTTCTGGTGGACTAGTTTGGATTTGTCGTCATTCTCAGATATGACCATAAAGGCGGTAATTATGGCTTCTTTCTGTATCTGAAGGTGTAAGGGTTGAAGGCTGATAGCTTCCAGCGCTGCAGTACTGTACAGACATTGCTGAAAAGTGTTTTTGAGGAACTCATCATACATATGGACGTCATATTCCTTCACGAAATCTACTTTATAGAAACAAAGTCAATAAAAAGTTATCTTTTGGAATTCTAGACACTTAACACCCGGACTTATAGTATAAACATAAAGTCGTTCTAAATCGCTTAAATCTCTATACATTCCTACGTATTATAACAAAATCATGCGACTGCAAACCGTACTCACAATAAACATGATGTCATGACACGACGAGTGTTCCCGACGCATTTTAAAACCTAAACAAACGGATCAAGTTTCTAGTGCGGAAAACTATATCAACATAAACGCATTTATGATTATTTCTTACGTTAATCTGTCCCAGTCGATGTGTTATTAAATTTCTTATCACCCAACTACTTACCACAATATAATTTTAGTTCTTGAAATACGTAATTCAATGATGACGTACTTAGAAAAGTATGTTACTAGTGCTATGCATTGCACGCATTCCTTATTCAAAAGTAGAATCGTTTACCTTGAAGCGCGTGGAACTATAATTGTTTTTTTTCTATGCGCACATCCTCAATACAAACGAATGGCTAGAGATAGCAATGGTTAAGTTCGATGGAGAAGTAGAGCGTAAAATTTTATTCATAGAAATGTACATAGTACGTACGTTGTTCTTAAAAAATCGATTTGCTTTTGGCCTCTTTTAGAGGCTTTAGCTGAACCGGTATCGGTATTGTTATCTAGGACTATGTGCATCTGTCGAATTTCCTCAGGATAACCCCTACGAGTATGACTCTCTAATTGTAATTCACCTTTGAACCCCTGATTACAATGATAATGCTACAGCGTCCAAAGATCAATACAAGTTTTTATTGTTTGTTTTCCTCGGATTTTTGACGACTTACACAGCAACTTGAGAATGTTTATTGTTTTTCAATGAAAACTGCAAGTAGTCATTACCCCCGTCACAAGGTTTTGTTTGTTATTCTTTGTAAAATATAATTGGCGTAGGTATGTGCGCAGTAGAAAACGTTCAAGATACAGGTTCTTCATGGTTCCGGTATAATTATCACATATAGACTACATTTGTAGACTTCCGCTTTTAAATTGTAATTAACTTAGAAATTGTAGGAGTTCTCTTATTTAAAGCATGCAGCGCGGATGTGTCCTGGACTAGTTACAGTGTTTTTTTTATGAAATACGGAAGAAGGACATGTTGGTTGGTTAAGTTGGGTTAGGCGGCTGTTTCCCCTCAGACAGAGATATTACGTAGACCAAAAGGAAAGTTCAATCTGATACCACAAACTAAATGACCGGACTACCCCTTTACATATGTAGAATTCCTATAAAAGATACAAGGTTGGGAAACCTTTCCTTTGCCGTTCAGACATAAGAAAGGCTTCTAGAAATTCGTTGGAATCAGGGAACTCTACATACACTTAGGTTGACCCATCCACTTTGTAATTGTCTGGAATATTGACTGTGACTTTGAAGGCAGTCTGCGGTTTCTCAGACTGTTGTGATTTGTGCTTAGAATGTGGTCTGGTCTAGTAATACAATACAAATTGCTGGTCCACTGAAGTCGAATTACTTGCCTGTTCAAACGAAATCTTAGATCCATCTGTGTATGCGCTATCATAGACTCTTGAAAAATGACTTCGTACTCCCAGCTCTTCTGCTTGGAATCCTAGTTTTATACATGAAGTTAAAATCGAAATTGTAATTCCGGAGACATGAGTCCACATACCACGTCAGCTACTGAATGTTCTTGGACCAGGACGATCTTTGCTGTTCGTTGGAGATACTATTTACTCAGAACACTAATAATTAATTTTTTTGGCAGTGGTTAACATAAATTTCTGGATTTCTTGTAACATTGAAGGTCACTTCGAACGTCCGAATGCCACAGCGACTTTTACAGGTCTATTGTACATGTTTTTTTCCTTAATGTTCCTCTCACTAGAACATGGTCTCATGGCTGACGAACTTGCAAGGAAGGTTTCACTCCTAATTCTACAAGTCTTAGCTCAAAATGACGTGGGCCTGATCCCAATATATCAAGTTGAGGCTGAATTGTTAACAGATTCCAGCTATCTGAATCTCTGTTTATGCATAGGTCCACGTTAACGCAATATTAATGATACGACCTGCTTTTTGTGTTTCACCCTGTACATGATTTAATTTTTATTTTCCGGATTTTGGTAAATTTTGAAAATAAATCGGATCGAATAATTGTTCAGAAAACCGTCCTAAGCCTTTCAAACTGTATACCTCACAGCCCTTGAGCACTGCTTGCAACTGTCATTGCGTAGACGTCAAAAAATCAGTCGAAAAGAAACACACAAACAAGAACTTTAAGCAATTTATTTTCTTTCTAGTTTGTTGCACTCAATTCATATTTTATTTCGTTTACTTTTGCACAAATTCTCTACTATCAGCTGTAAACTAAGTTAAACCATGTCTTCGCCACCGCCTCCTCGTGAAACATACCACACACCAGACTTGAACACGGAACACTCACGAACCACATCCACATCACTCTGCACTTCATTGCTCGATGATTCAGGCTACCAAGAGAGACGATACGAATGCCCTATATGCATCAATTGGCTAAATGAGCCTGTTCTAACGACATGCGGACATCGATTCTGTAAATCATGCATTCACTCTTGGCTAGAAAATCATAATCGATGTTGCCCCCTGGACAATCAGAAACTCTCTGCCGAACAAGACATATTCCCAGACAATTTCACACGAAGAGAGATTTACCAGATCAAAAGAAAATGTCCAAACAGTGACCTTGGCTGTGATGTCATCTCATCGCCGATAGAAGTTGATAAGCACATACCCGAGTGCACCTATCAACTGCCGTCCCCCGTACAGCAGAGGTGCCCATTTGCTTCTATAAAATGTACATTTGTCGCCACAGACGAGGGCCCCACTATCCAGGAACACATTGATAAAGATATAACACAACACATGAACCTAATTTTGGAAGTAGTGCGTCAACCTTCAGTCGATCAGTGGGATCCACAGAAAGCCAACGGTCACTCAGCATCGGCATTGCCACCGCCTCCGGCTCAATACGCTAATGTAATTGATGCAAATCACATTGCGGCAATATACAAACGAATGGTGATTCTAGAGCAACGATCCCGAGAGCAAAATATTAAAATTGAAAATCTAACCAAGCAAATAGCTGACAGAAATCAAATCGATCCTCGCTACAGCAACGGTGTAATTGTTTGGGAAATCCCCAACTTCACTGGTCATGTCGAAAAAATGCAAATGAACGCCAATACACGCTTGTACAGCCGTGAGTGCTACACATCGCCATTTGGCTATAAATTCTGTGCACGCATCAATGTGCATCGAAAGGAACACCTTAGCCTGCATGTTCACCTAATGCTTTCGGAGAATGATTTTCATCTCGATTGGCCATTCAATGGACGTCTTAAGTTCTGCATGACTCATCCGAAGGATCAACAACTCTCTCAGCACGACACCATCATGTCGAAGTCGGACTTTCTGGCGTTCCATCGACCAACGGAGCAGATTAGTCCACGCGGCTTTGGATTCCTCGAATATGCACGTATCAGTGATATCTTTCGAAAGGGATTCATTGAAAACAATAGACTGGTCATTAAGATACAAGTAAATATAGTTTAGAATGTGGTATGCATCTCGTTTTCGAGCAAATACTCATATACATACGTAGAACTTACATTTATATTGTTTTGTATTTTATTTTTTACTGGCTTTTAACTTAATGAAAAGAAAATTGTTTTTCGAAAAAAAACAAAGTATATACTCTGTCATAGGGCACATAGTACTTCGAATAAGCCGCTTGGAGTCTGTTTTTGGCCTACGTAGACCATGCACTACTGACTACTTGACCGGAACATAGTGTGAGGTACTCACTCTGAAAAATCGTAAGACCCGGTGTCTCACCTTTACGCAGAACATACATTTCAGTCTCCAGATGCCAATTTTTTACGACAAAACCGTACAATAACTTACACACGACCATTCCAGGGTGTTTTATTGTCAGTTGGGAATCTTAGTATTTTATATAGCAGCTGTAGCTCTAGATCTAATAAAAATGTATTTTTTCATGAACAAAAAAAGATTGTGATTTTGTTTTTTTTTTTTTTAATAAATGTATTAAGCTAACTGGTATTTTTTTTTTTTTTTGATTTAATTTTATTCACACTAGCGTATGGAACACATTTTAAGGCAACGACAGCTAATGGTACTTCATATGTGAGTACAGGCCGGCGTTCTGCGCAAAGGACTTCCCGCATATCTTGCAAATATAGCCTTTCACGCTACTGTGTAGTTTCTCGTGCTGCAGCAGGGCCTTTTTTCTCTGGAAAGTAGCACCACAGGAATCGCATGCAAATGGCCGTTCGTCCGTGTGCATCACTTTGTGGTCGTTTAACAGCTTACGATCGAAAAAGCGCTTCTCACAATGATCGCATTGGAATCGTTTCTCGCCAAAATGCCGCCTTCGATGACTGCATAGGTGGCCGGAATTGGAGAACTTTCTGCCACAGACTTCACAGACAAAAGGTCGTTCGCCGGTGTGCGATCGCATGTGCAGTTTACGCTCGGTCGTGGAATGGAAACGTTTCTCACAAACTGTACATTTGTGCGGTTTAATACCCTTGTGACGCAGGATGTGGACATTCAAATTGGATTTGTCCGAAAAGCAGGTGCCGCATATTTCGCAGGGATGCGGTTTAACGCCCAAATGTCGTTTTATGTGCAACTCCAGCTGGTTTTCGGTTTTAAATGTCTTTGCACATTTCTCACAGGTAAGTTGAGCAGGCTTTGCGCGATGAACATTGGAAATGTGTCGCTTAACTCCGATTTTGGTGACAAAGACTTTTGTGCAATGCGGACAGTTGTAAATGTTTTCTTTGGTTGCTGTTTCATCTTTATTGGCATTGTTGTCATTTTCGACATCACTGCTATCTTTGTGGTCCAGGTAATCGGTGTTGTCTTCGTTGTCGTAGTTGGGAGTGTGATTGTTTTCATTTCCGTAGGAGGTTGTGTTCTCATATTCGTAGTCACTCCCACTGGGCTCTTCGAGAATTTCAATGTGCAGGATATCTTGAGGATTACCCTGCGAATTGGACGATGACGGCGGTCTCAGTTTGTGTGGTTTATCAGAGTCCGAGGGGAAATCTAGCTCTACATCTTCTTCGTCGTCGCCTATTTCGGTTTTTACATAAGTACTCGGCGTAACATCTGTGACAAAGTGCTCGAAGTGTCTACTGAAGTCGATTTTTTCTATCTGTAAGCAGAAAATAACGTTAAGATCGTGAATTTGAGACAGAAAAGCTACAAGGATATGACTAGGGACAAGGAAAGCCGGAAACTCTGAACCTCTGAACCGCAAACTTTTTAATAACTGTAACCGTACACAGGATTATAACAACGACGTGTAGTGACATTAAAGTTCTTTACCCACAAAGAACATCAAAAACTTTTTAGGAAGTCACATCCGACACCATTATATGAGTTCTGCGATCCATGGTGACTCTGTTCGGAGCCCTTTTCATCTCCTTTTATTGGAGAACGCAATAACAGTCAACAACAATGCTTGCGAATGCGGTCAAATAAGCTACCTTGGACCTTGGGAAACGAATGTCTAAAAACGCTGAAAGCCACTAATGGAAGTTTATTCCTATTCCTCTTACCAGGAGTCAAGGTATCGCCAGCCTTCTAAATTAACTGGATTCAGCAGACAATCAATCCTGTCATGCCTCAGTTCTGAGTAACTCTCGATTATAATTGCAAATAAATCCGATAAACTACGAGTTAAGATACATAATATTATTCAGCCTCTAACCACTCATTCCTTGCAACAATAAACATAATATTATTTACACACTTACCCTTGTAGACAAATCAACATCAATAAATTCCGTATCACATATTGGTTGTTTCATTTTATTTTCTTCCAACACCTTGTGGACTGAATAATCATCTTCATCACTGAATTGATAATCATCGAGGTAGTTAAGGTGATCATAGAGAACGTGTCGAAAGAATTCTTGTATTTTTTCACAAACTTTTTGACAAAATATACATGAAAAACAAAATCGTGTATTATTTGAGAAGACAATTTCTCCACACTTCAGATTGTTGTCATCTTCGATTTTCCCACTAAATGTATAGTCTTCTTCTATTTTAATTAATCGTGACATTGTTTTATAAACTATTTATATTTTTTCTAAATTCAAGTTAATTATTTGAAGGGAAAATATTACAAAAGTTCTTAAAAAAAAAAAAGACGCGGTATTTAAAATTATATTCGCTTGAAAACAAATGTGCGGTCGATTGTAGGCTTGACTGTTGTTGACAGATGTCATATATGTCATTATAGTTACTGCTGGGTTTACACAGTGAAGTGTATTTGAATTGTTTTAGATAGTCCTTTAAAAAATTGTGCAAAACTTAAAGAAAAATCTAACAAAATTTTACTTTAAAGTATTTTTTTTTTACCAATAGTAATAAGAAACGGTTTATTTAACTTTTTTACCTCTTCTTTCTTTCTATTCTTGATTGTTAAGTAATCTTCAACTCTCTCGTGTACCCTCCATTTTATGATATTATTTCGCGCATTAGACCACATGAACTGCTAGAACTAGAATAGTATATTATTTTCATGCAATTTTTGTACGAAAAGTGTTGCCAAGGTAACATAGCAGTCGGAGCTAGGAGCTAGAGCAACCTATTGCCGAGCAACCAATTGTATAGGACTTCATTTGCTCATCTTGGAACCACTGTAGGTCTGTTCGCGTACTCTCCCAAAACAACGAATGTTCACCAAAACCTGTTTGAGTACGCAAAAGCTTCGTAGTTTTTCGTAGAAGAGAATGCTCACGAGAGTTTAAAAAAGTTCCCCATGCTACGAATTTCTTTGGACTGATCTATGAAATCTGTCAGATACCTGTACGTATCCATTTGACGCTTTCTTTTCCGTGATTTTACCAAAGAATTTTGCCCCCACTCCTTTAAATTTCACAATCAACGCGTTTATGTGCAGAAAGTGCGCGAACAGACCTGATTTCGTGGTCAAAAATTGTAACCGCTAGTTGTGCGGGCTAAAACATACATAATTTATTTAATTTAATTACACATACACACACGTACATACATTTAATACACGTACACATATAATAAGCTCAATACACGTAAATATCAGATTCTTAGTATAAGTTTTATAGAAACCATGAACTCATTCTGAAGATTCATTCCATGAAATTTTGAATTTATAAAATCTAAAAAATATAATGAAATCCACAGGAATAAAGTCCTGCGGATTCCATAGGGATATGTCTTCAAAAATTGATACGCAAAAGATTTTTTGTTCTAAAATTATGTATCTAGAGTTCAGCAGATTTTCGTAGGAACGGATTCAAGTTTTTTTTTCAAAAATTTCGCCAACGGCACGAAGTTTCTTGATGTGTTTGTAAAGTTTCCTGAATGTGCTGTATTCTTTATCACATGTTTTACACTTGTACTTCTCAGAATGAGTCTTCTTGTGCAGGGCCAAGCTCTTAAAAGTCCTGTATTTGGCTGGACACTGATCACACTGTTTTGTTCGCTCAGCTAATTTACGAACTGTTGATGCAGGTTGTTGAGTGCTAGGAATGCCACAGGCATCACATGCGTTTCGTTTTACGGGAAATCCATGTATTGTTGTATTCATCGTTGTTGCTGGATCTAAGGGCAAACTATTGATACAGTTTTTGCAAAGTCTGCGAGTTTGGGGATTTGAATCAGTTCCGTAAGCCAATGGCTTTTCATCGTTGGTATGTGTTAGGAAGTGAGCTTCTAGTTCGTCCATTTTCATAAATTCTCGGTGACAGAATCCACAGAGTAGTTTGTGAACAACAATTCCACTGTTACGCTTGACACGGCCGTCGGTTTGACGATTTTGCGGAGAAATAAGTATCTCTTCGACTGGCTCCATTTTAACTACCCCATCAGGGGGCGCATTGTACTGACACTGTTGAAAATAAATGTTTAATTTAAACCAGAACGCAGTATCTACATATATACATCGCGTAATGTGAGCACCATTAGATTTACAGGCAGGAAATGAACCCGCATTGAATGCCTCTTGAGTAAAGTAGTTTTCTCAAATAATTCTAAACTAATGCACTGATGTGTGTAAGTAATGTTGGTTGAGTCAATATCCCTGATTCAAAAACATCTCTACATACACCCTCGAATTAAATTCTGAAAACTAGACTGAATATAAAAATTTGACACAGAAAATCTCCTTGACTAGTTTAGGCACCAAACAAGGAACCTTGAAATTTGGTTTGGTTTGCTTGAAGTGACTGCCAGTAAGTTACACCAGGACACTTAGTCCTTAGAAGATCCGTTGTGGTACCACGAAAGGACCTCTCTACCTATTCGTTAAAACCATTTTGAACTTCTAATGAAGCGTTGGAGACTATTTATGTCTATTTGTCGTCAGGTTACTTAGATTATTTAGAAAGAATGCTCTGAGATGTAGCTTTTTAGCACGGGAGAGATCTGGTCAGAAACAAGGACGCTGGGAAATAGTTTCCTCCTCTTCTTCATCCATGCAGCTTCTGCAAAAATCGTTCGTAAAACGGCCTAGCTTCCTGGCGTGCTTTCTTATAAGGCAGTGTCCGGTTATGACTCCAGACAAGTTAATCCACCTGTCCACCTAAAAGATTTGTTCTCTCTGTAGCATTTATTTTAGGTTTTAATTTGCGTGTAGCTATTGGAATGCCTATGCGTTGGCCTTGCCCTGCAAGATGGAAAGAGTTGTTCTTAATCTATCAAGTTCATGAGCCTTGGAATGTCGCTATGCCCCGGGACTCAACACAGGTGAATGTTGAACTACTCCGCCATCTCCATAACAGACAAACCACAGTTTAGAGGTACTTTAGAATTGATATAGATCGATTCCGAGGATTTGATAACGGTTTGGCTATCAGAGAAGATGCGGCTTTCGTTAGCAGATATCATGTCCTTTAGCTAAGATAAGAGATCTTTAACTGTCATAATTTCCCCTTGGAACACATTACAGTGATTTGGAAGACGGAATGAGACCCTGAGATTAAGACTGTCGGAGAATACATTATCCGTATACAACACCGTCCTTTGAAATTTAATACACCTAATTTTCATCCTACGGTATGCAAAAGAGGGCTCTCCACGTGAACCATAAACGCGTGAACTTAAGCGCATTTCCAAAGGGTCTCTGGAAGACACTAGGAATGATAGTCGCCAAGTCCTTAGAATAACTAATGACAATGTAACTTGATCTCTGTAGATCGATTAAAAAACTACTAGACTGCCGATGACTAGTGCCCACAAAATATGAGAGAGAACTCATCCTTGGGGCCAGCCTTCAAATGCGGTTACAGACAATGACACCGACTTTCTACACATGCCGCATCTATTCATTGATTGAATCTTGGATACCTCGAATGCGCCTTTGTTTTCTATGAAAAACTCATAAAGACTTATTTTCTTCAAGCGAACTGATTCGACTGTAGACCGATCTAGCCGACCTTTAATTTGAGCGTCCATAGTTTTGGCTGGCTTGGGGTGAAAATGGGTGCCGTGGCTCTAATGGTTAGTGCGTTGGACTAACCTAAAAATTTCTTTCACTGCCCCAGCCCTCGCGAGCGTATAACTGTCTTGAGAGCTCCTCTAAATAACAAATTGCCTTTGGATGCGGCATTAATCAGTAGGCCCCTTCCATTTGTGTAAAGAATATAACACGAACAAGACGAATGGTTGGGAGAAGCAAGGTCCTGGGTCCCATAGACTTGTCGCGCCAAATACAGTATGTTGTAGCTAAGCAGAATAGGGTCTAAGATATCACAGAGAAGTGCGGGAAATAAACCTTCTCCGCCTTTGACTTTGAATGGACCCACCGCCCATTTAAACTTATCTGGACCAACGATTGAACCAGATAAACTAATTATTGTGCTAACAATACCAACGCAATGATTAATTGCGTTCGGAGTGCACGAGTTAACGAAACTGGGGCTATGTAGGTAGGTAAGCAGAGATTATCATAAAGAACTAGACTAAATCCATCACGATCCCTAAAGCACAGCTTCGGTAACAAACCTAAATCGAAATCATTTCTTCATCTCTCATTGATTTCGTTGGCAGACTCAACTTCCTCTAAATTGTCAAAGGAATACTTTTCCAGTTGATTAAGTCTACTTCGAGTTATGCCATGGCATTCACAGAGTAGAGATCTTGGGACAAACAGTACGAACCCAAATCACAATGTGGCGTGCGTGCATGGGTACGTTCTGACCTTTGGAGATACTTTACGCACGCCCGCAACATTACAGCCATTCGATTTTCTCATAATTTTCCTTCATAGTCCTAATGGTGCTTCAACATTCGTAACAGACAGAATTGGAAAAAATACATACAGCTTTGTTAATTTTAAATTGGGGCTCCTTCTTGATTATGGTTCCGACAGGTTCCATTTTCGTGAATACTTTGTCGCATTGAACATCGTCCCCTCCGTATATTTCCTAAACAAGAAAAATCGTTTATTTCAAATTAAACAAAAAGAAAATAAAGAAACTTACTTGGGATTGATTCAGACTTGGATTGTAAGTATCAGTCTGCTGTAAACAAAAAGAAATGTATTTCATCGTTTAACCAAGAATATACTCCTTACATAGAATCGTTCAGTTTTGACGGTAACCAACTGGTTGGTCTCTTCCTTTGCGGCATAGTTGAAATCACCGGTTGTGATAGTTGCGGGTGCTTCTTCGTCTTCGTATATAATGCGACGTTTCTTAAAGTGTCTCTTAAACTCGTTTGCATGAGAAATCTGTTCTTGGCATACAGTACAATACAAAACAATATTAGAGTTGTTTAAATAATTCCTCTGATAGCATTACCTCAGTTTGTTCTGTTTTAGTCTGGTTCTCAAGTCCTTGTTGAGAGGATAGATTAGAGTTTATCTTAGCAACTGGTATCACTTTTAAGTGTTCAAACGATGGACAGTCTTCACGTGACTTAATCTCATAAATTCGCTGATCCCCTGCAGCGAACAAATTGCTGTCAACATTTATTGGCTGCCCTGACGATTCTTTAACTTCACACACTGCAGGTCAATTTTGATCGGAATTCCTATAGTCTTGAAAAGTTGAAGTCTTTTCATTACAGTTTCCCCCGACATTCTGATTTGGCTGTGAACCGAATAAATAGCTATTGGGCGGAACATCTTCCGAAAGCAAATTACTGAGTATTTTGCTGATTGATAATTCCTTATTCTCGATCCCACTTTGAATTGTAGGATAAGATACCAGAAATGGAAACTCATCTCCGCATTGTACCTCATCGGGTTCGTTACCGTCCAAAACGAACATTTGGTCATTAGTGTCTAACTCAGATATCAATGGCGATAAGATATCGCCATCGTCGCAAATTGTCTCTTTGCTTTCAGGTGGCTTGCGGAATTGGTCAAAACTTGGTAGCTTTGCCTGATAAATTGACTCAACATTCTGCGCAGTCTCCGCAGGGAATAATTGGTCACTCTGAAAGTTATTCTCTATTATAGGGGTAGAGACTTGCTTCTCTACGAAGGGTGGGATTGTGTTTTGCGTGGGCGGTGGATAATTTTCAAACGTTTGAAGCTTGTCTGGGTATGCTTCCATTGCGTTTTGCTCAGATCTTGACTCAGAAAGTTGAGGGTTTGAATCCACTTTGGGAAACAAAGTACAGTTTATCATAGTTGATATTTTACTATCGATACAGGGTTCCTGTTGGTTCTGAAAAAAAGTTTAGTCATTTCTTTAGAATCTGCTCCTGCTGTATGAATACTTTACCTCAACAGGAACGTTGGCTTCTGCATCATTAAATAATTCACCATTTTTCTGGGTAGTTGCTGACGCCTCTTCTACTGGATCTATTAAGTGCTCAGTCTGGAAATGTGTCAGGAACTCTTCGTACAATGTAATCCTCTCGTCGCACAAAATGCAAATGATATGAAAATTCAAGCCGTCCTCGTAGTAAATTTCGGCACACTTTTGGAGAACTCTAACAGAACTCTTCTGTAGTTTTTGTAGTCCCATTGTATCGAACATGTTTCAATTATGTATATCTTTTAGAATATTTGATATTAATCCGAATAACTATTGGGAAATGATATTAATAGCACTACTGTTGTTTACGTTAGGGTAGGGGTGAAAATGCTGCAAAAACTAGATGACAACAACCGACATTACCAACCCCAGTTGGAATTTGTGTATTACATGGCTTTGGACAGGCAGTACTTCCAAAGAGTGATGCCAAGTTGAGCACAACACATCTTACAAATGAATCTACAAAATCTTGGATATACCAGAATACAGACTATGTACCAGAGTTTGGTCACAAGAAACCTTGGACACAGCTATAGCATTATTTCCAAAGAGTTCTTATGTCCACAGTGATTTCGTATGCCTTTCAGCTATAGTTCCTTATAAAGAAAACATATGTATATCTACATACGTCCTTAGACATTCCGCTGGTTCCATTCATTTTTTTTTAATTTACAAAGAATCTTTCTCTTGAAGCGACTATGGATATCTTCATTTGCTTTAGACAGAGTTAACGCTTCAGCGTCATAAAGCAGGACTGGTATGGTCAAGGTCTTATACAAAGTCTCCTTAGTTCTTCTAGATAGGCCTCTACTTCTCAATTGCCTTCTCAGCCCAAAGAAACAACTATTGACAAGAGTTATTCTTCGTTGTCGTCGTGCCTCTGGTGTCGGCTTTTGAGTTTCGCACAATTCCTTCAAGTATTACGTTGAAGAAACTACATGACGCATGACGAAACTACTACGCATCAAGTTGTCTAAATCCTTTTTTTTGACATCGAAGGTCTCAGTGTGATCGTTACAGGGCTTGATGGAGAGGCGTGAATTCTCCATCTTCATTCTGCACAATCTGACGAGTTTGAGCACTATCTCAAAACTAGACATGGCTCTGTACAGCTCGTCTTTATAAATGCTGCCATATGCGGCCTTAAAATCTATAAAAAGATGGTGGGTACCGACGTAGGCTTCTTAGGTTTTCTCTAAGATCTGTCTTGTGTCGGCGACAACCTTAGTAGGACAGTTGGTAAGTACACCATACACATTCTAAAATGGTAACAAAATATTTTATAAGATACGCAACATCATCAGATTTGGATTAAACTCAGGCCATGCCCACGTTCAAAACTGAATGCCAATTAGCTGAACCGATCCCAAAATTCAAGAACCGTCCTAAAACTATGAAATTTGTTGTAGATTTTTCAGTTTCGATACCCACTTCGCGAAATGTTTCCAAAACGGAAATTCACGAACAATTTTTGTCGTAAATGAACAAGTTTTCCGACGAATGAGAATGAAAAAACAGCTTACGTTCCTAGTAAACAAAAATAAAAGTTGAATACCTCGGACATAACTTGAGAAAAGACAAATGCAAACCTCTACCGCTTTCAAACATGCGGGAATGAATCAACCTTTCGACTTCAGAGGAGAAAAATGATTTCCAGCCTCCGGAGCAGAGAGGAACGTTAAAATTCCGGAAATCCTTTTAAATTTGGTAATGGACTTCGGCATTCTTGGAAATGAGACTCCTTTGTTGGGTCTCACTTTGTGAAACGCTGAATTGGTCAAGCATTGTCCTTTATTTTGTTTTGAAACATATGGTCACCATATGCATACATAGCAAACTATCAGTTGGTAGCAAGTAGTAACCGGAACTTAGGGAAGACTCACCGTCTTTATATTGCCTGCCTTTGGTATACAACATTACATACCACCTTCCACACCGCCTTCTCACGTAAAGGAAAGACTTCTTTGTTAAAAAAAAAATACATTTTTATAAAAAAATAAGTACATATTAAAAATGTGCATATTTTACATTCTTAAACTCTATATTGAATATAAAACTGTTAATAAAAGCCATTGCACGTTAGTAAAAAAAAGGGAAATATTAAAAGTTCACCACCAGAAATCAGACTTTCTTCCTTATTCCTCCTCCTTATGCATCTTCATGTGAGTATATAATCCAGCAAACTGCGCGAAACTGCGATGGCATATCCTACACGCATATTCCTTAGCACTGCTATGCAACTTCTTATGCTCGATGAGAGCGTTCTTTCTTTGAAATTTCGATCCGCACTCGTCACATGCATATATCCTTTCCCTTGAATGACAAATCAGATGGGCCTTAAAAGTTTTTCGATTATTAAACTGCTTCGGGCATTGATCACAGTAAAACTCTTTATCATGGGAATGAACCTTCCTGTGCAGTGTCAAGTAACGCGGCAACGAAAATTCCTTATTGCAGAATTCACACTTCAAGTTTACTTCCTTGTTGTGCGATTTTTTGTGTTTCCGTAACTGCTCTCTGGCGAAAAATTCCATGTTACACACATTGCACTTGTGCACAAGAAGATTGTAACAAAATGTGCATCCATTTCCGCAGCATTCTTGGATATGACTCTTTACATGAAGCACCAATGAGTTTCTGTGATTGAACGTTTTCTCACAGTGATGGCATCTGAGTACTTCGTTGCGATTGTGTGTTTTACAATGGCGTACTATTTTGTAACGATGCGAAAATTCCATTGCGCACTGATCGCATTTGAATAATTTTTTTTTGCTTTTCTCATTGGTATTTTTTGTTATTAGGGGTTTCTCGAAGAGATTATCCCTTGCCGAGATGGAGTCAATCTTTAGGTAGGGGTACTGCTCGGCGATAAGACTCTCAGCTTCTTCAGAAATGTTAAGTAGATCGTCAAGGATGTTCTCTAATCTAGCATCGTCTACCTGTAGAAATAGAAATGTAAATTGTTCTTAAGTTTTATGATTCATATTTTATATAGAGTTTTATGTACCACAATTAATCGCAAGAAAACCATGGATATTCTTAAACTAATCAAGTTAAAGTTAAGTTAAAGATAGCAATAGTGTGGACCTTATCTGCAGAGGTTCTAAACAATGATTTAGTTGCGATAACTGGGCCTCGATTACAGAACTCTCATATTTTCGTGGTCCGGTTTTTTCAATAAGATAATGCATTACAGTTTGAGTGAAACCGGCTGCTTGTTTGATGTAATATTTAGTTACTTACTTAACGCCTGACACACGACATCCTTCCAGTACCTTCGATCGCGGGCTCCAAGCGCTCTGGCAACCGCGATAGCTTGACCCTTAAAAGTTAGGTTCGGCTTTCCTTGCAGTCTCACATATGGGTGCGTTACTTATTTACACCGAAGTCATTATCCGCTCCCAGATTTTCCCACGCCTGAACATATTTTACTCTCTTCGCAGTATGTACGGAAGTACTAACCTCGGTATTCCTTCAGATTTCATCGACATGACGTTTACAACGTAATCGAAAAGTAGATTGAGAGTGTCCAGGAATTGTCTACAAACCCTTCTACAGATAGCTGCATATAGTACAATATGCAATATTAGTCTAATATGGGTCCCAGGACATATACATATGTAGGTATCCCTGGCAACGAGGCGGCAGACGAATTTCCCAGATGCGCTGCCCAGTCTCCACATATTGGTCTGGAACCCTTCTGAAGCCTGCTAAGGAGGGAGCTTACTCAGTGAGAACAAAACGAAAAGTTTTCTCATTGGAATTTTACTAACGGACTAGAGACGTGTCTAGAAATTCATTTAAAAAAATAAATACTTAGCTCAACAGGTCGATGGGGCCCAGGGTCTAGCTTCTCTCAACCATTCGTGTTCTTTAATGCCATGCCCGAAGAGCAATTTGTTACTTGAGAAGCTTTCTCATGACAGTTGTACTCTCGGATGTACTTGCTCGGATGCTTGCGCGAGGTGGGATTATGAAAAAAAACTTTTAGGTGTTTCGACTGTGATTCGAACCTCGAACCCCTTGCCCCATAGTCCAACGCACTTACCGCTGAGCGCGCCCAGAAATTCATTTCTCAAATGAATGAATGAAAAAAATTCTGGCAATGACCAAATATAACTACATATATAATATATATGTATATAACATCTATAATATATAAGATGCTGACGGACTTCCTATTTGGTCATTGCTTCCTGGCACTAGCCAATCGAACACATGCCTCGACGACACTGATCATATTCTATGTGAATATCCCGCCATTGCTCGGACTAGGCTCAAAAACTTCCACAGAGGCTTTACCTCGCCTTCAGATATGACCTCTTCCTCAGCTCAAACAATCCTAAGTTGCATTAATGAACTTGATTTCAGATAGAAGGCAAATCCACTCAATATCTGCAAGGGGATAGCAAGAAAGATCTATTCGAAGCCGCGATGCTTTTGAGGCTATCTCGAGCGCATTATCCTTTAAAAAAATAAGTCATTTATGTACAAAATAAATAGCAAACTACTCAGAATGCCACCTTAATGCTTTGAAGTCCTCCGACAGAAAGCTGCAAAGCCAAACACTAGCTTTATTGTTTTCATCATTTAAATCGATTCTCCTAACCTTACCTTGAAGTGCAGATAGAATCTTCTTATTTTCCCCTCAGACTGTAATTCTACCGAAAAACAAACTTGAAAATAATTTGGTGGACGTGTTTAAGAACAAAAGCCCTCTTTAATTTACTGGATCATCGTTGTATAGAGGGAACATAATTGGTTCTTGAAAACACTCGGGCACCTCCCCTGTTCCAAATAATTGGTTGAATTCCTGTTCTGATAGAATTCAAACGAGATACGATCCATTCCTGGTACTTTGTTTATTTTTTAGTTTTCTGGTACCTATGTCAAGAGACTGGTCCACAATCAGAGAAGCTGCATACTGAGAGGCCCGAGATATTTGTGGCACTTTGAAGAGAGTTCCAAGAGTCCCTTTAGGGGCTACTGCCACCATCTCTTTTAAAGACACTTCCTCGAGCTGTATGACGTACATCCTAATGAATAGACTACGGGTTTTGGATAAGAATCCCCCATTGGTGTTTCAATGTTTATTTATCTCTTTCTTTCTTGCTGCACCATCAATAAGACAATCTGTATGCATATGTTCCAACCAAATTTGAATATGCTGTTAGAGCGTTTCGAAATCGCATAGACAACTCATAGACAGTGGGGTATACCTTATGCCCAAACTCATCTGACCTCATTAACCTAATATCATTCAATCTATCCATCCGCACAGACCGAAGGTAATTACCATTCGCTCGATACAGATCTTCTCCATTTGCTGCCAGTAAAATATGATATGTTTGACCTTCAATCGAGTGCAGTGTCGAAATGCAAATGACCTAGACACATATGTATGTAAATCGAAATCGTTTATTCTCACGTTCCAATACCTCACCCTAGGGCTTGGACGGTGACGGATATGACTATTAAATCTGCTCCATGAATTCAAAATGAAATCGCACTAAAAATAGACTCTCTACTTAGGAAGGTATATGTGATCTTGTATGCTTGTCAATCATCACAGGCACTTAATGGGTTCATTCTACCGGAAACGAATCTCACCTAACAGGTTACTAATGCAGTAAAAGTAAGCAAAAACAACTGCAAATAGGTAATTGGATGAACTTAGTAGCCTTCACTCACCTGCGGCGCGGTACCAATTGAACTTTCTTCCACTCGAAACTGAAAATCATCGCTCCCCTGCCACCAGTCTTCTAACGCGAATTCATTAAACATCTTAACTTCAATTTCTTACTAAATTATCAACAACGAATGCAATCATATCGCGAAAATGAGTAATTTCAACGGAAACCAGTGGATTACTGGCCACAATCTCACATTTAACAAGTTTTAAGGATGATCTACTTAAATTATACGCTCCACCAAATGATAAGACATGTTTCATGTCTTCAGCACTTCGATTACTATTGAATATTTAAATAATTTAAAACAGATGCTGAAACACAACCAAACAGGTGGCACCGCGAGATAAGTAAACAAAAATGTAAATAAATGGGCAGACGAACTCGAAGGGTTCGCTCATGAATATGCACCTCCCTTTTTCTCCAGCATTTGTTTGGGCACTCGGCGAAAGAGATAGGCACATGTGTGTGGAGTGGAGCACATGCCAGTGATACCAAATTCGTAAACCTTTAGTCAAAAATATTGATTTATTGCTTAAATATTGTACAAATACGCAATCGATTAAAATAAGCAAACAAATTTCGTTGTACCCTCTTTTGTAGGCGGAATGCAGTCAGGTACACTTAAACTTTGTTGTACTTCCTCATCGATCCCAGAACAATATCGTCTGGTGATTTTGTATTAAAGGGAAAACGGGCGATTTCGTGTTTGCAGTTAAATCCATGATCGACACGAAGTGTTCTCTTTGGTAGTCTGTAACGCAAACAGGTTATCTTGCCAAAGCGCGATGGTGAACTTATAAAACGGGTGTTTACGAAGTTGGAGACATCTGTTTGACAATACTCATCCCTCGAGGGTAACCGCAGAGCCGTATCTCTAAGATCACAGTCAATAAATGGAATTTGAAAATCTATTGGATTCGGTGTAGCTAACGCCAATTGTTTCCTTGGTGACTCAGTCAATGTCGACTGTCTGTTAAGAGCAGTGGTCAGGTCAATTACGTGATTTTCACTTTTATCACAAACGCGCAAGTTACTAATGCAATTGTTTAGTGAGATTATGTTGTTTTCATTCGGTTGTTGCTGCGAACGCAGCTGATCAGCCAACGTAAGTGTTGCTCCATTCAGTTTGCTTGGTATTTGAAGATTGGGAATCGCAAAGGCTCCAGAATTCGATAAATTTTTGTTTTCACTTAGTTTATCCAAAATGAATTGATTCAGTTTCGTAGGCATTTTAACATTGTCCATGCATTTAAGATCTGGAATTCTTAATACTGGTGGACTGGTTCCCGACTGGTTTTCATTGTTTGCAAATTTATTTCGTATCGCATCCAAGAGTGTCGTTTGTTGTTCGGTTGGGATTTTATCCATTGGCCGTTGAAAGGTGTCATTATTTGAAATATTCATTTAAAACAAATATTGATATTGATTTTACACTTTGTAGAGATTTAAAAAACAAAAACAAGATACGAAAATAAACAAAATTATGAAGAAAAAAACACCAAGGAAAATATTTGAGTTGCGTATTGCTATTGCTATCAGGTGAAATATTTGACAGATGCATGAACCGATTAGGGTAAGTTCACAATAGACGCGGTGGATGTATTCAGTACTGAATGGTTATAATAAGAGAGAAATACTCGAATTATTTCGACAAAAAAGAAAACATAATTATTAATTGAATAAGGTAAAATTATTCTGTTATGTTTTCATTTGGATTGTGTTTGGTACGCTTTCATATCCGCCCTACTGTACTGCAGATATCTCGGGTTCAAGTTGAGGTCTCTTCTCTTTACATGTCCAATCTATCTCAAATCTTGGGGATGTTTGGCCTCGTAACGGCTATAATCTGCGCTCGTAACGTCCACATTCCTCGCAATACTTCAAGGTTTCCTCCTTTGCTCTATAGATCTCTCCACAGAGTTTATCATCTTCGGCACGACTCTTTCGAACGTTCTATGTGGAGATTTGGAGCTCATTGTCTTTATTTCTTTTACTTGGGTTGTCAATCGAAGGATCATCCATAGCCTTCTTGTTGCTTAGTGTTCTCTCGTTGCAAAAATCCAATTAGTTGCTTCCATACATCTTTAAATAAAAAAATGCGAGTGCCTTAACATTTTCTCTTTAAGTGTACCCCATTCCTTCACGTTTTTATGTTGTCATAACTTTGACGTCTGTCAAAAAAAATGTAAAACCCAATGAAAACTGAATCATACTTTCAATAATAAGGATTTAAATCCACTTTTAATAGTTATTAACTAAGTTTTCTAACAAACCTCCAACATGACTGAATTCCTTAATACCAATTTTCTTGTAACTAAAACTTTTAAAGAAGAACTCGTCGATGACCACCCCCCATCCGTTCAT
This sequence comes from Xylota segnis, assembly GCA_963583995.1. Taxonomy (NCBI): domain Eukaryota; kingdom Metazoa; phylum Arthropoda; class Insecta; order Diptera; family Syrphidae; genus Xylota; species Xylota segnis. The sequence goes on from OY757237.1 coordinate 42,206,941, forward strand.
CAACATCCCGTCAAAGAAAAGAAATGTGGAGAAATCCTTTTACTGGCCAATGCAAATTTTTGGTTTGTTTGCACTTTTTGCGATGAACGTTTCCTTAACGTTGTCATATTTGTTAACCACATTAAAGGAGTACACATTCCAGACACGGAAACGGCGACTACACGTGACGATCTCCTAGGCAGTGATGTACCACAGATTACCATCGATCCCAAGGAAGAGTCTCGGAGTTCGGAAGAAGATATCGATAGAGGAGATCAAAAAATACCCACAGACGAGGCTCCCATTCAATCCGATTGTAAGGACATCGAAGACTTGATGTCGTTGCCAAGTAAATCGTCGAAAAAACGAAATCGCAAGAAGACAATATTTGCCTGTTCGGATTGCATGAAAACCGTCCGTGATCGGAGGTCACTGGAAGAGCATATGCGTTCGCATACTGGCGAAACTCCATTTCAATGTGAAGAGTGCGGCAAGTGTTACAAGAATTTATTTAATTTAAGGTCCCATCTAATTATCCATTCGGGTACACGACCGTATAAGTGTGACCTGTGTAACGCTGGTTTCTCACATCCGAATTCACTGAAGACACATCGTTTCTTGCACACAGGTGAACGGCCATATAAGTGCGAACGATGCGAGAAAGCGTTTGTTACTAGCAGCAGTCGAAAGGTTCATATGCGACAGCACACTGGAGAGACACCATTTGTTTGCGATGTCTGTGGAAAGGGATATACGGTGAAGTGCCACTACGACAACCACATGCGAAGGCACAAGGATCAACGAGACTTTCGCTGCGACCAATGTGATAAGGGATTCTTCAATAAGGCTATTCTCTTGAACCACATGGCGTGCCATTCGGAGGAGAAAACATTCGTCTGCGATGTTTGTCCGGTGAGATTCAGTCGGAGGAGAACCCTGATGGAGCACAAAAAGTTACATCTAGATGTTAAGCAATATGTGTGTAAGTTGTGCAGCAAGGACTTTGCACAATATGCGGGGCTATATTCGCATATGCGGTATCACAAGAGTAAAGAATAAGTTAGGGGGGGCTCGGGAAGTGAATGCTTTAATATAATGACAAACTAGAATTTTTATATTTTGGTTTTTTTTTTGTTTTACACTGATGGTACCTCAAAATTCGTAAGAATTTGGTAATCCTATGAGATCTTGAAACTTCTAGAGACTAGAAATCTCATGACAATACGAGTAAGACTGCACTTCTTTGGCTGCAGTCACTGCCCAACCTACCTAACATGCTAGTGGTGAGTGTTTTCTACTATTCTCACAAGAGAATCTGAGGGAGGATGAGAACTCTGCATAACTTCTGCATGCACCACCAGATGCAGCGGCGTAAGGCTTTAATAGCTGCTATTCAACGCGTTTTCATTACCGATTGCCCAACAATGGAGTTTGTAGAGTTTACTGGGAACTGTACCTCCAATGAATTATCATCGATTTGGTTCTCAAGTTTTGGCGTAGGTGCGGTGACCAAGAACATTCTCCTAACCTTGTTGTCAGGTGCGAGTTTCAGAAAACTATTTGAGGTTGACTTTCCTCGTTCCCTTGAGAAAGAGCACACGATTAGCCCGGAGTTTACCGCTTTGCACCAGCACGAGATCATGTAAAAGTCAAATCTACACTGCTCTCACGTAAGACTTAGTCTCTGAGAGATCCCACAGTTTTTCGCAACTTTCATCAGTTCACAACGCTTCTCGGAAATAAAACGAAAAACAATTTATTGCTACTCTTGTTTATTTTTTTCGAACGCTAACTGGTATGCGTTTTCAAGTGCGAAATTAATCCAGACTTTTGTGCAAACGCCTTGCCACATATTTCGCACTTGTGCGCCTTTGTCCCGGTGTGCAGTTTAACATGTTCCTGTAAGTTCTTCCGCCAAATGAAGCCCATGCCGCAGACATTACAAATATAAGTTCGTTGCTTCGAATGAGACAGTTTGTGGTTGTTCAGGAAGCCAATGGTATTAAATGCCTTATCGCATTTATCACAGCTGAACTCGCGTTTATTTTCATGCTTCTGCTTGAGATGTATCACCAAATGTTGTCGTAGCCTGTAGCAAGCCCCACAAATCTCACAAATATTCTCCTTCTTCGAGGTGTGCTTGGTCATGTGCACCTTTAGTTGGCTTCGTGTGCGATGTGTTTTCCCACATACTGTGCAGGGAAAGGTTTGCCCCCCTAAATGGTATTTTAAGTGCATGTGAAGGTAACGTTTCTGGCTGAATGTTAGGTCGCAGTGATGGCATTTGATTGATTTCTCACTGTTGTGGATGGCTCGATGAAAGCGAAGGGTATCACTGGAACGGAACGCCTTAGGACACTGATCGCATTTGAATGGAACTTCACCGGTGTGCACCGATATGTGCGCACGGAGTTTTGACCTATAGGGAAAGGTTTTCTCACAATATTCGCATTTATGTGGATAGTTTTTCTGGTCCTTTGGCGAAACAGTGATTTCCACTTCTTCCGGGTCACTTGTGATATCTTCGTCAAGGTGCTCCTCTTCTTCTTCTTCTTTCATAGGACCAATTGGTGTGATCTCCAGATTAGTTGCCTGTAAAAAGTTACCATTAAGCTATTTTCAGCACTAAATCCAATTCTAGACTTACACCACAAGTGGAAGAGGCTGTTTCCCATTCATCGTCCATTTCAGAAGGTAACATTTCGATATGTGTTTCATTTACGTGCTGCATCAGTTCAGTGGCTTCGCTAAATAGTGATTCACAGAAAAAACAATTGAAGGTCCAAATGTTCTTCTCCAGATCCAGCATTATTCTACCGACATCGACTGTGTGGGACTTGGATTCCTCTGGCTGGGACTCGTCATCGTCAGCGAACTCGGTTTTGTACTCAAGAAACTCATCGTCTTGTACTGGTTCACATTTTAAGTTAACCGTACTCATTTTAAGTACACAAATATTAATAAAACAATATGTGAGGATTTATTTGCAATTTTGTTTACGTTTTTCTCCAGCAGCTGATGGTGGTCACTCCACTGTCAAAAATTGTTTGTTGTTCAGCTCATCTATCGAATGCAGGGGTGTACCTAAGAAGGCGGTATACGTGGTAAGGTAGTGCTGCTGGTATTTGATTTTAGCCGTCTTTTTGATTAAACTCATCGGATAGCAAATAGAAAAAAAAGACATCGAGACTAGCAATTTACATGTCAATATACAATATAGCTAAGCTCAGATAAATTTTAATTAACTACTAACTCGGATAGATGTGATATCAGACTTGAATTTTACTTGTGTTATCGATAATTTGTATGAAAACGTCAAACGTTGATTTTAGCAGATTTTACCAGATGTTTCTACTTGCAGTTAGTTACCCATAATAATACTGAATGCTGTTTTATTTTAATTGTTTACCTTACATCTAACGAGTTGGAATGTCCCCGCATGGTACTGTCAAGTTTCTCTGATGACATTGGTGAAACTCGATATCGTTTTTTTCGTCCAAGATCATATGAGGCTTCCAAGCGCACATTATTTTTTTCTAGATGAGGAAAATTTTGTGCAAAGCAACTTTGCGCTCAGTTCATACCTTGCAACAAAAATATTGACTGTGACAGGTACTACAAGGAAACTGAACCCATTGATTTCAATGGCAGCAGTACCTATGTATGTACGTGAGCTGTAAATAATCTCTTGGTACCCAAATGTTTGTTTATTCTCATAAAAATCTCTTTGGCAAACTCTTTGCTGATAATCTGGTATGCAATTCAGTCAGTTTCTGCTGTGGCTATCAAATTTCCAGTTACCGTACTAATCTGATCGTCTAATAAAACGATATAAAGGTAATATTCCTTCAACAACGATCCCACTTGTCATATTTTAAAAATGGTTGAACTTTTCCCATTCAATACCATTCAACAACCACTGACGGCCCATGCAATTTCCTAGTAATAGTTATCCCAACAACCTGTCAAAAGTTGACATCTAACAAAAACATTACAAAAAAATTATTGAAAAAATTGTTTTCCATAAAAATTTCCGAAATACATATATTATATATTTTGTATTCTCCTTAAAGCGCACTTAAAAAAAATGCATTAAACATGAATAACTTTCAAGCAATCACCATTAAAAAAGAGCCAAACAGTTACGATAACTTCGGAACAGAGAATCTCCATGACGATGAAGACCCGGGCTCACGGTGCGGAGAGATCTATGTTGGAAATAATGCCAGAAAATGGACGTTTATTTGTACATTTTGTGATAAAAGCGTGCGAGAAATTGATGAATTTATATCTCACATTAAATTTGCTCATGTGAACCTTCCGCCACCGCTTCCGGTGGGACCAAGTGAAACCGCCCATTCGAATGAAACCCAGCCAATTGAGCATAACAATTCGATTTCCATGAAGAATGAAGTTCCTCTATTCAATCCATTGGATAAGACATTGCCTGAGGTTTAACATATTTTTTTTTTAAAATCCTTTTTTTTATGTCTTGCAGTGTAACGTCTTGAATTTGTAATTTCTTTTGTAGTATGTAGACTATAATGATTTCTTGGATGTGAATGTACAAACTGTTCCAGAAGTAATTCTGTCGGACAACAATGGACATATGGAAGTTCCCATCAATGAGGTATACATATATATATTTGGTTTTTAGTTTTAAAATACATCACTCATTGAATGCTGGTGGGAACTACTCGTAGTTTTGAAACATTTGCTTTCCAATATGTTGCTAATTGGTGCAATACTGTCTTATTGGGAGAAGAATACCTTCAATTTGCAGTCAATATTTGTTTTGTAGTCAGTTGTCTTCTAGTCTGTGATGTTAAGTGGTTTATTGATTGTGAAATGTTTCTTAGCATAATCGTCTCGGAGTACGACAGTGGCATTAGCTCCTTCACTGGAAAATCCTTCCCTTTGAGGTCAAGTTTCCAATTAGAATACAGGCGAAAGCCGCAAGTAGCCCAGGTTGGAGATTGTAATTATGCTCTTCGGGCTTCTTTGGTGAGCCCATAGCAAAAAACCTTTAAATTTCAATAACGCAAATGCTGACAGTTATCAATCTGATGACATGTATCTGCCTTGAAGTTCCTAGTATTCGGAATATGTATGTACCATGTTTTGCGCTTCTTAACGATGAAAATCAAACACAATTAGTATTGTTTCCCTCATAACGACATTCCATTATTGACCAAGTACAGTGGATTGATTTAAATTAAAGTTTTAATGAATAAAATTTCAGCCCGCGCAGACTACGCACACTCGAATCAAATCCGAACCGGTTTCGGATAAGGAAGATTATCCACCACCCAAAATCGCTAAAAAATCTTCAGTTCCACCAGAAATATCAACCCAAACAGCACCTCAACAAGCAGTGAAGCCCCGAAGACAGCGAAAAGGTCGTTCGCGTCGAAAACAAATCAAAGGTCCTGCTTATTGCCAAATATGTAAACGAACATTCCAATACCATTCATTGTACCGAAATCACATGGTAAAGCACACATCCGAAACACCATTCCCATGTACGATCTGCAAGAAAGGTTTCAAATCAAAACAGGCTATCCGCTACCACATGACCACACATCAGCGTGAAAAGCCATTCAAATGTGAACTCTGTGAAGCTGGATTCTATCACGAGTGGCAATTTGTCTCGCATATGGAAACGCACAGAAGTGAGAACAATCATCCCTGTGAGGTTTGTGGCAAAGTAAATCGTACCAAGTTCGATAAAGACATCCACATGCGAACACATACCGGCGATCGACCATTTGGATGTGAATTTTGTTTGAAACGCTTTAGATTACGACATCATTTGAGTAATCATTTAAAGCTTCATCTCACCTATCGTTGCGATTTTTGTCGCACACAATTCAGCAACGGAGTGCCCTTAAAAAAGCCCTACGCTTGCCCAGATTGTTATGCTGATGCCAATAGTATGCCGATACATGGGAAAGAAGATGAGGAGGAAAGCAACGATTCCGACGACGAGGAGAAAGACGTGACATTTCATCCACTTCGTTCGCCCCGTGTTTTGGAGGGAGCCAAACCGCATACCTGTAAAATCTGCCACAAAGTCTATGCGAATAAGAGAGGCTTAAGTGTGCACAATAGCACTAAACATATTACCGCTAAATATTAAGATATATAAGTACATACACCCACATGTGTATTATCACTATTTTCTTAAGAGCAACAGTGTGCAGAAGTATTTAATAAGTCGAATCAATCTTTGAAAAGTGTTTGTTTATCTTCGTAGCTAAGTAAGACAGAAAGTAGGTTTACAATGTACTTACGAGATACATTCCACTATTTGAGACTCATATTTTATTTAGTTTTTTGTTTTGTTTGGTTTTTTAAATTCCTTTTGATATTTATATACGAGTATTTATAACTTGATATAAACTTAGTGAATTTTAATTCATAGATGTGCAATGTAAAGTGATTGTCTTGTAGGATTCTCTTAGAAGTATTGTTGACGAAAATTGTATTTTCTTGTTTTGCTTGTCGATCCTAATCAAGAAATGAATTTTTATTATTTGAATTGTAAAAGTTGCAAATAAAAATAGTAAGTTAAATTAACTATTATAAACGGGGTTTTATTTCATGGCCTGGGACAGTCGTTGCACTGTGATTAACTGGCCTTTGTTTGTCTTTTTGGCTCAGGGTAGTGTTCTCCACTACTGTTCCAAGTTAGATATTAGCATTGTAAACTGCTGGATAAAAACCCGAACAGAGGAACTGTGTAATGAATTATTTGTTACAATAGGTCTGTTCCCGTACTAGGTCTGTTCGCGTACTCTCCCAAAGCAACGAATTTTCATGAAAATTACGAAAATTCAAGAAATCCTGTTCGAGTACGCAAAAGTTGCGTAGTTGTTCGTTAAAGAGTGTGCTCACGAGAGAGTACGAAATGTTGACATTCTGGAATAGGATTTGATAATTTTTCGTAGTTTTTCACAGTTCTGGACAGTACGGGAACAGACCTATTGGATATTGACAAAGGTGGTCTGTGCGTCATATGTGTATGCCCAAGTCTCAGTTTCAAACATATGTACCTGCTCATTTTGGAGGAAATGTTTGTTGGGTAGGAAGGAGCTTCGCCGGTTATAAAATACTAATTTGAATGGTGGCGGAGTGTGATGTTCGATTGCGCGGTAGGCTGTCTGCTAGCTCATTACCGCGGAGGCCATTATGAAGTGGAATCGAGAGTATAAGCAGTCTCTGACAGTTTTGGATGATATTGTCCCGAATTTTCGCCATGATTGTAGCACGGTTGTTGATGTTTCCGATTGTGTTAACGGTGGAAAGACTCGGTGCCAATTAGAGTTTTCCTACCGGTGGCTTTTCCAAATTCCGTTGCTTTGAGGACCGCTGAAGATAAATGTTTCTTTGTGCGCTGTTTTCTTTTTTTTATTTGGACAGCCTTATATTAATGGATACAATCGACACCAGCCAGGGCGGATAAGCTTGTTTGCATGGTGTATCACTGAGACTAACGCTTTGAATGTGCTCGAGGGTCATTTAAGGACTTTGTTGCGTTATAAAATTTTAATCGTTTCATCAATTATAGTGCGATTTGTTAGGTTCGCAGAGATAAAGGAATGTATGTTTGTTCAAACAACAGCATGGACTTATGTACATTATATGCAGAAGAACAATTATTACAATTTATTTTGTAGAAATGCAATCCTTTAATCAGAACCGAACGATATGCATATTTCCTGTATACCTGTCCACCCGACATTATCATCCCCGGCTCCAGTGGCACTGGCAATTTTCTACTCATTGAGCTGCTCTCATCAATTAAACAAAATATACATAGATCATGCTTATTAACTACAAAAGATTGTTAACACTGAATAGAAATAAAGTCCCTGGTCACTTCATGTTTTATTGGAAGATATGCCATCAGCAAAAGTTGAATTAAAGAGAATGAGAAAAAAAGGAAAATATTTCTAACAACCTGCTCAGAACCTAACAGAAGGGAATACGTGAAAATAACAAACATTGACTTCAAACTGTTTTACATCAGGTTCTCTGATTAAGGAATGCCATCTTGTGGGTGGCTAAGACAGTCAACATTTTATCTGAATTAGATTAAACAAAATTTCACTTAGCACACCCAAGGTCAACGTAGATATCTAAAAATTAACAGAAAAGCAGTTGCTTCTGCTATCAAAATTTATAAGGAGGATCTCTCAGTTGAAAGAAAAGAGGGATCTGATCGAAAAACCCAAGGAAAGGTCACCAAATGTTGAAATTTTGTAATAAAAGTATATTGTTCGATTTACTTTAGTTCACAAGGTGAAAAATCTACGGTGTTGAAGACAAACAAAGTCCAAGAAGTTCCAGATCGGAACCCAAAAGGAAATTTGGATGCAAAACCATGACCAAAAAAATGTTTGAGTGAATTTTCGTTTACCGCAATGGAAAATGCAATATACATACGTTGTTGCTGAATTTAATCAGCTTCCGAGCGAGGCATTTTATACTCCCGAAGGTAGGGGAAATGTTGAATGTTCGAATCCAACCAAAAGGAAAATTTCCAAAGAAAATCCTGGCTTGGCAAGCACTTTGCCGAACATTTTAATTTATGGGAAAGAGTGTTTGTAGAAGCGTTTAAGGTCTTCTTATAACTTTTATCAAGAACGCTTCCTATTTAGGCCCGATCTTGCATCATATGACTAAAGAAGGCCGGTATGAGCAAAACAACGTTTCGGTGGTGCCTAGAAGCCAATCGTCTGAATTTGGCAGAACTTACGCCAATTGAAAAATATTGGGCTCTGGTCAAAGGGGAGTCAAGGCCCACCAAAAAAGCTGTCAACACCATGGAGGAATTCAAAACATTCTCGACAAATAGCTCCGCGAAAAATTCGGAAATTTCGAAAAATAAGGATTAATTTTAACAAATTTAGAACCTAAAGCTAAATACTTTTCATTATTTTTAAATTTTTGAAAAATTATCCTTTTAACACAAAACTATCCGCTATCCGTGACCGCTCTCTTCTGTGAATTTTGGCGTATGGGAAAGGATTTAATTATTTATATACGGGAACAGACCTTATATTTATCTACAGCTATTTGTTTGATAAAAACACAAAGTGTAATATATTTTTATTTACCGAATATATTTAAAAATAACGTCTCTTTCAAAACTCGTTGACTGAGAAGTGGAAGCAAAATGTTCATTCCCATAACAGTTCACAATGAAATATTTGCATAAATTCGTTATTTTTTTTTTTGTTTGCTTTTTATTTTATTTTAACAAACTCGAATGTTGTTTATAAATATTTCTTTTGTGTGCATATTAGAAAGTCCTGAGAAATTTCGTCCATTTCGCACATGATTCAACTGTCAAATCAAATCTTGTGTGGCCTTGTTAATTATTGATCGATTTGACGGTTGACGAGTTGGTTGAGAAAAAAAATTCTGTTGACTGGCAAGTTTTCAACTCAATTGATTCGTGTGTGGACGAGTGGTTTAACTAGTCCGGTTAATTTTTTTTTTCTGCGAGTAGAAGCAGTCTCTCAACTTAGTTGATGTAGTGTGTGGCTAGGTATGAAGAATTCAGTTGACAACTCAGTCTACACCCAACGAGTTGAAGTGTCAGTCCACACTCAGTACACCAAGCTTCTGTGATGACGTTGTTAGGCTCCGATTACTTTTTTTATTCGTCCAACCCCAACCGGCTTTCAAAAATTCCGCCCCATCTGACGTTTTCACACGTCAACGAGTAAAATAATTCGCTACTGTAAATCAACCTAAAATTATAGTATCCACGTTCAAGAAAACCATAATCTCCATCTGTATGTCTCTGACATTTCCCATTTTTAATTAGCGACGGAGTTCATTTTTTTTTCGTTGAAAATAACTTTTTTTTCTATAATTTTCCAAGTTCTTAAAATATTTATTTGATGGTAAAATTCAAAAGCTAAATACCCATACAATCGACATTTATAAGTATTTAATCGAATTGTAGGTTTTACATTTGTGTAAATTGGTGACAAACCATCAGACAAAGAATCCAATCAGGACTACGACGACGACGACGACGGCGACGGCAAGAAGAAAAAAAGTGTAAAAGGTCAGCAGACAAAACAAAAAATAAAATATATATAAGTACGTATAGGATCATCCATATATTGATGTCTAGTTGTTGCCTGCAATTTAAGGCACATATTTTCGCAAAGGATTGCAACAAAAAAAGTTGAGGTGAGCTTCCGGTGAGAATGAATCCATTGTAATAATTTTTCTTTCCTTTTTCTACCATTTTCCTGCGCTTTTCCGTAATACAGAGTGCAAATTGCGGAGAAAGAAGAAAATGCGATTGGGGGTGGTAGGCTGGGTGGGTGGATAGTATTTTTGTTCATTCACAATATCGTCTGCTGTGCTCAAGCCGCCAGCGATGGTTTCATCTGTGTACATCTGGTCGGGCATACATATTTGTAGATAGTATTGCGATGGACTCCAGGGACAACAAACTTTTTTTTATTTTTTTTTCTTTGAGGGAGAAGGAGGAAATAGAGTAATGCGGAGTTGCGAGTTTCTAGGTTGGTTGAGTGAACACATTTTCTGGACGCCGATCTTGGAGTTTCCGCCGCTGTGAGTCCTTAGAATGGGTGTGGGTTGGGGCATTTCTAATTAATTCAGTTAGAGGGTTGTGTATAATGTGCGATTTGGTTAGGAAGTTTAAAAGCTCTAATTGTGTTTCGATTAGCGTCGAACTTAAAAGTCAAAACATTTATTATTAGCGACAGGTCGGGTTACCGGACGCTGTTTCAAATTGGTCGAACTGGTCAGGTTTCATTTTGTATACTGAGTGTTGTTTTACTTGTTGCGGTGTAGTGATGGTAAATAACATTATCTATCCTGATGCAAGAGAATCTGAGATGGGGTTTGCATTTTTAAGGCTCTTTTGGTCCTTTAGTGTGTAATTTTTGTTTATTGATCATCAGGTACATGACCACATACTTTTTTATATCCTGGAAGAGTGCTTTTGGGGAAAAATGTTCTCTTAGGTGGGAGAGACATTGGTAATAGGATTTCTTTTCATTTGGGAGCTTTATACCAGATTTGTTGCAGAACTCTGATGGTAAACTACACCTCCGTACCTTTAGAAGGAATTTTATTCTGTGATTTACGGGAAAGTGCTTTTCGTAGTTGTGTCTAATTAACCTTCTCACAGGTCACAGATTCTTTTACCAATGGATGGTTGCTTCTCAATGTAAAGCCCTGCCCTTGACTGCCCTGCAAGTCATTAGGTGATCTTCGTCCATCTGCTGGTTTGTTACAAAGGGTGCACTCATCTCAGATAAGCAGCGCAGTTGTGTCCTGGTAGTCTGAAATTGGCTACTCTTTGGTATATTATGGTTTCTTGCGGCAAGTTTTGTTATTTGTTCCAATTTTTGTCCTCTGGCTGTTCGGTGTTCATTTATGTACGTCTTTGTCAGTATTTGGCTTCATGCTTCTGCTTCCTTTCGTCAATGCTAATGTCGGATGGTATCCAATCCATTGTAGAATAATTACTTCTTTGTCCTTTGAGAAGCCTGATTTTTTGTTTAATGTCGGTCTGCTGGATTTGCGTTTGGTGTTATCGCTTCTATTGCTCCTATTCAGTCGATTAAAATGACTGCTTTCTGGATGGATTGTGCTGCAGTATCATGTTGGCTATACCGTCTCACTCGGACCTCAAAGGATTCATTGTGTTCTCCGATGTGGGATATCTGATAAAAAGGAACAAGAATTAGCCCTTTTTCGTTAAAGTTGTTGAAAGATACTTTTCCGTAGGGTTAGGTATCTAGTTCTGTTGAGGCTTGGACATTTGCAGAGAAAGTGCGTTGTGTCTTCCTCTACCTTTGTGTCGCCATTGCTTCGGCATAGGTCTGCGCTGCTGAGCTGAGCCGCCATTGAGAGGGTCAGTTGCGGTCTATTAAGCCATAGAAGTTCGACCTTTTATCGTATTATTTGGTCTTAAGTAGCGTGGAAACACTGCAACCACGAGGAGAGTGCGTACAGGATTGAGCAGTAGACCAAGTGATCCGTTGGGATGTCACTTGATTCCGAGCCTGTTCTAGCTAACTCATCGGCCCTTTCATTGCATTGGAAGCGGTATGTCCCGGAATCCACCATAGTGTGATGCTGAGCTAAGGGTTGGTTGTGTAGGGTAGGGTAGGGTAGGGCTTAGAGGGAGTTGATAGGTGGATAAGAATTCTATGCGTATTTTCTCTTTGATAGAAGATTAGGTGTTGGCAGCATGTGAATGTTTGGTGATTGGAAAAATGCGTGTGAGAGCGATAGCTACTAGGAAAGTTACAGCACACTACTGGGGTTTAGTATATCACTAATGATTAATAAAGACAAGTATTCATTTGTAGTCATGTAGTCATGTTCTTGAAACATACATTCAATAAGCTTATTGTGAGGAATACTTCATTTAATTAGGATTCCAATGTCTGGTTCTTTGTATCTGGTGAACTGAAAGCGGTTATGAAAATAATCGCACGTAGGAATAGGGCGTTATTGGTTTTAATCCGAATCCGTAGTGGGTTTCTTGAAGTGCGATTACATCCGGTAAACATTTTTTAATTAGTAAAGTCAGCTCATCTTAATTGTTTACATCTTATTTAATATTCCATTGATTTTTGAAGTGGGTGATTTATTGGGAAAATTTCTATTGGCTTGTTAATTCGTGGGTTGCGAATTCTATTTTGTTGTGGAAAGGGAAACACGTTGGTCTAAATTGTCTGTGTTTGTTTGCTTATTGTTGTTCAGAGGTCAGAGTAATCGTTCATAGTACTGCCAGTTGGTCTTCATTAAAGCACCGAGAAGGTTCGAAGTATGATTATATTGCATTTTATCACTATTATGTGTTAAATCTACATAGTCGTAGCTTTTGTTTTCTTGATAAGTGAAAGTGTGTATCGGGCGCGCTTGTGATATCATAATTATTGCTATCGAACGATGTGACAAATAATCACTTGTGTTGCAATTGAGTAAAGGGTTGGTTAGAGCTTAGAATTTGCTGTAATATTTGGTTTTTTAGGCTTTGTTCTGACTATTGGTGTGTTAATTTGAGAGAACTCAAAGGCTTTCATACAATATTATACAACCCACCCAACCAGCAGCTGTTGATGAATAGATTAATTGCCATTTCTTGGTTTTGGAAGTTGTTTTTTTTTTTTAGAAAGAACTAATTTTGTTTGTTGTTTTTTAATGGAGAGAGAATTAATGGGGTGTTCACTCGTAAACTGATCTGCTGCGTAAAGCAGGCAAAAGGCTTGTGCTATAAGCAAACTCTTAGAAAACCCCATCTTCTTCTGTAAGACGTTTATTCCTGTAATGGTACTTGAATGTGATACACGGCATACATGAGAGCCTATGTCTCTTTTCATTTCTTTTTCTGTGCAGCACTAGTCCACGCCATTTCATCTCCTGTTTTGGAAGGGCTTGGAAGAGAATTCGCACATTTTGACTTCAGTGTCCAATAATTAGTGTAATTTCACTGTCGCTAGTAGCGATATACAAATCGTCTATGTGTGTTCCACCAGCAGAGAGATGAGTCCCGGGTGTCTATATTTGCTTTAGACTATTGCTCGTCATTGTTGTCGATGAATTCGATCCGCTTTGGGGTAGATGTATCGCATTGCAACTCCTTGATTTCTTTCTCTCTTTGCAATTGTGTTATATGCAACTAGAAATTTGCTTAGTCGTTTAGTCAACAATGATTTCCGCTAGCTACCGAATTTTTTATAAACAATATTGTTAATCGCTTCGTAAAATAAATTCATTTTAATATAAACAGCTTCGAAATACGGGTGGGTTATAAATAGATGTCATATTTCATTGGACAGCGATCCTTGAAGCCGATCAAATTTGTTTACTTACCAGTCTGTTAGTAACAAAATATTGAATTTAAAGCAGATATCAGACTTTGAACCCATAAATTCTTTACCATAGTGAAATGGAGATAGATATAGCGAAACAGATGTAGGTAAACAAATTGTTTTAGAAATACTTCCATGTTTTCTACTTTATAAAGGCGTTCTCTCTCTTCCTTCAATTCGTGAGGCGATTCATCTAATTCTGTGATTTCAATAGAATGGACAAATTAATACCACAAGCCTCTTGGCTTGATGTGGTTGACTTTTAACTGGTGGCATCTTGCAGGCCGATTCCTGCAGTAATTTAGTTTTTCAAGTTTCAAGTGTTACAATGGGGAACAATGCAATAACTTTGTGACTATTTGCGGACAGAAGCAAAGGAATCATGTCAATTTATAATCCTCTTTTCTGTACCGGCACAGTTACGTGTGAAGAAGTTTGGAGTAAGCCATTGATTCGTAAAATTATTCATGAGATTGTGCCCTACTCTTCAGGCTTAATTGTTTGCAAGTTCCTTACTCAAGTGCAAGAAAACTCCTTAACTTTAATTGTCTCTAGTAACTACTCAATCGCATTTCTTTTTGTTTTCTTTTTACTATTTGATACATGTACTATAAGATTTATTTATAAAAATATGAATTAATGCGCTGCCAATCCCCAGTAGATTCCCATATCCATCACATTGCTGCTTTTTCTACGTTCTTCAAAGGAAAAAGCGTTTACTATCATCAAATCATCGTGATATTGCATTGCAAATATATATAATTTATAAAAAAAAAAAAGACGAGCCGCAATTTGCGCCAACAACAACACCCGCCCTGCGTTTAAATTGAAATGTTGCCATTTACTCCACAAAGCGTCAAAAGATTATTAGCATTAAAAAAAGGCAACGAAGACTCTGTCGAAGGCAAGTGGTCCGAGAAGGCGGTCAAAAATCTTGTTAAAAAATTGAAAAAGTCGAATGCTCTAGAAGAACTTGAGAAAGCGATTTCAACACAAAACTGCAATACCAAGTGTGTTACGATACCGCGAAGTAAACCAACAGCAGGATCTGAGAATCTACGTAAAGGTTTGCCACACGTGATTTATTGCCGACTTTGGCGTTGGCCGGATTTACAGTCGCAGAATGAATTAAAAGCTCTCGATCATTGTGAATTCGCTTATCAATATAAAAAGGACGAGATTTGTATTAACCCGTACCACTATAAAAAGGTGGAGCTTTCAATTCTAGTACCAAAATCACTGCCAACACCACCGGACTCAATAGCCGATTACCCGTTGGATAACCACAGCAATCAGATACCCAACAATACAGAGTATAATGCTATAAGAAGCAATTCATTGACACCTCCGTACATGGAAGCAAGCGCGTTAGGTCAGCAAATGCCTTGCAACGCCACCATTATGGACTCGAGTGGTGGTACTCTCTCTGTTGGTAGCAGTATACCAAACACCGGAACTCCACCACCTGGCTATATGTCTGAGGACGGTGACCCCATGGATCAAAACGATAATATGAATATGTCGCGTCTAACGCCACCAGTTGATGCTGCGCCTGTTATGTACCACGAGCCAGCCTTTTGGTGTTCAATTAGTTACTATGAGCTCAACACGCGAGTGGGTGAGACCTTCCATGCCTCCCAGCCCTCAATCACTGTCGATGGTTTTACTGATCCCTCGAATTCGGAGCGCTTCTGTTTGGGTCTTTTGTCAAATGTAAATCGTAACGAAGTGGTGGAACAGACGAGGCGTCACATTGGTAAAGGAGTCCGTTTGTATTACATTGGTGGTGAAGTTTTTGCCGAGTGTCTCAGTGATTCGAGTATTTTTGTGCAAAGCCCAAATTGCAATCAACGCTATGGATGGCATCCGGCTACAGTTTGCAAAATACCACCAGGGTGCAATTTGAAAATCTTTAATAATCAAGAATTCGCAGCTTTGCTGTCACAATCGGTTTCGCAAGGATTTGAGGCGGTTTATCAATTGACACGTATGTGCACTATAAGAATGTCATTCGTTAAGGGTTGGGGTGCTGAGTATCGCCGGCAGACAGTCACTTCGACTCCCTGTTGGATTGAGTTGCATTTGAATGGCCCGTTGCAGTGGCTGGATCGTGTGCTAACGCAGATGGGTTCGCCGCGTTTACCATGCAGTTCTATGTCATAAATATGTCTTTTTTTTTTCTATTGATAATATTAATTTTAATGTGAGACCCAGTACGTACATACTACATACATACACACGCAGACCACTCACCCAAAAAAGGAAGAGGAAATCAACACATTATTTGAACGTATCAGATGTGTCTTTTAAAGTCTTTTAAAGATAAAAAATGTATTGTGAGTATAACAAAACAAAAAAAAAAAGTAAAAATATCGAAGCTGAAAGCTTTTAAAAAATTGGAATTAGACGATAAGATGATGGGACCCTGTAAGAGGTCTTTAAACAGCAAATTATAATTGTTTATGATATTTTCATGTAGTTGTAAAGATTCTTGCAAGAAATACGATGCGCGTGGCGCTGAATATGTTAAGTATTTTAATTAGTTTGTGTTTCTTTAATTGTAAACTGTCACTTCTCGGCAGTAGCACTCGCAAAACTAACAGACTTTAGAATTACCTTCAGTGTTAGCATTGAGAAATGATACTTTGTGACAATTATTTTATATTTCTAAACTTTAATGTGAGATTTTATTCGCCTCTATCACTAAGGCTATCACAAATTTACCAGCAAAAACAAAATCGTTTATGAATGCGGGCTCTCCACTTAAAGCTTGGATGGTCTTCAAGTTATTAAATTGCCATATTTCAAAGAATTTCTATTGATCCTGACGTAAATATCATTAGAATCTAAGTTCCAGATATGGAAGACTGTTTCGTGGAAGTTTTTGGAAAAGCAGTATACCCTAGAGTTGAACTATCACCTAAAATGCAGCAGCATTCATTGGTTCAGAAAATAACTTGCTCAGTGGAACTGAGTTCCTGTCTAATAATTCGAATACCTATTCTCCTGGGACTGTAATGATTGAAACAAATTTGGTTTAGCTTTAGAATTGAAATGGGATTGTTTATGTGTTATATTCTATACATCTTAAGCTTTAAGTATTTTTTTTTTTGTAAATCTTGCAATGTCTTGATGCAATGTTAAAAGAATCTTGGTATTAGCGAAGTCCTTTTTGTTACTCACTCCCTCTTGTTTAACTTTACAACAAAACTATTGTTCCTTTCAAGTTCTCCATCACGGAGCAATCACAGTGATCTCAGTATTGCTCATCATCTGGTAATCATTAATTGACTATGAGATCACATAGAACTTGCACAAATAAAACGACGCATTCTAACCAGGCACTTACTATAGATCAGAATTTTACTGATTTCCTCTTTATCCATCGGGTATTGGTATTGTTCTTAACTTTATTTCCATAAACATTTCGTGTTCTTGTATCTCTGCAACTTGACGAAACACATTCACCCGAAAGCATAAACCAAAACTAAAAACTTTTATAATTTTTTTTGTCACATTATATCCTTTCCTGCTATCAATTGACTTTGGGCAACTTATACAAGTTGCTCATAACGATTCTTGTTTTTAATTATTATTTTGTTTTTTTCTCTACGAAATAAGAGTACAAAGTACTCTCTCTATATATTATATAAGTAATAATGAAACTGTGAACTTTTTCAATGTAAATGCCAGCTAAAAGCAGACATTTCCTTTTATTTTTGTTTCTTTTATAGAATGTGTAATCCAGTCATTTATTTAATATTTTTTTTTTTTCTAATAGTTTTTATGCTAATTTTTACTCTTACAGCATGGAGTAGAAGTAAAAATTATAATAACAAAAAAAGAAAAATGAAAAAAAAACAAATTAACTTTAAGGTTGAATAAAAGATAAAATGGTTGGCTTTGCCGACTCGTTGAGTGTAAGCATAAAAACAAAGAAGATAAATAAAACAACAAAATACTTTTCTCATTATGAAATATATCTATAAATATTATATGCTCTGCGTTCTTTAATTATTATTGTAATAATTATTATAATTAATATTAAATATTAATATGAATAAAGAGATATGTAATAAATATCCAATAAAAGTATAAACAAATGCGTTTTATTTATTTATAGTTATGTAGTTTTCCTCAATTACTAGTAATTGTGGCTTTGTTGCGTACAACGAGGATAGTGGAATGGCATTCTTTAGTTTTTTTTTGCTTTAAATAATCAAAAGAATGGAGTTCTCTCATGGGGATGAATCAATTTTACTTGAAAAGAGTAAGTGTGGATGCTTTTTCATGACTTAAATAAGAATTCCAACACTGTTTCGTTGTTCGAATGGGATAAACAAAGTCTTTGCAACCCAAGCTAAAGGGCAATATTCCATCTAGCACTTGGTCGATAAATTAATTTGACGGTTGCAGGGCATATGTAGACGAAAAATGGGTTATATTCAGAGCTGCATGAATTTTCTTCTTTATCCT
The DNA here is from genome assembly GCA_963583995.1 of Xylota segnis. Taxonomy (NCBI): domain Eukaryota; kingdom Metazoa; phylum Arthropoda; class Insecta; order Diptera; family Syrphidae; genus Xylota; species Xylota segnis. Next base: position 42,225,279 of record OY757237.1, read on the forward strand.
CTCTGGTCAGTACAGACCCATAGTGATAGCCATAGGGGGAAAGATGGTTAAGCCTAGTCTTACAAATCTGTTCCTTATGAACCACCAAACCAGTTCAGGATGTCATAATTAGTCTGTTGGATAGTTCTTCAAGATCACAGAAGAGGTAGTGGGTTGTATCCTCATTGACTTCCTCTTCTCCACATCCCCGACATATGTATGCATGTATGTCTTCTTCCGTGAGTCTTAGTTTTTTCATGTGGTACCGAAGACAGTTATCTCCCGTGATTACTCCTATCAGTGTAGAAAGGGAGTTCCTCCTTTTCTTGTCAAAACAACGCCACAAACTTCTTGTAACCACACAGGTGTCTAGGGGGGGCCATCTACTGTCAGCCTCTCTACGGGCCTTAATCCCTGCTTCCGAGGTGTCTTCCTGTTGTGATATTGATTCTGGACCACTTCTGGCCATTTCGCCTGCCTTCTCATTTCCTGGTATTTCTTCGTGTCCTGGGACGCAGAGAGATTAGGCTTACTAAGAACATTTCAATACACCATTTCTAATCTAGTTTTTCTAAAGAATCTAGTAGTCGGAGAAGTGAATCCCTCATTGGGATTGGGATGCAAGGTAGATCCTCATGTATTTATTATGAATTTGTTCAAAGCCTGCGTTTTAACTTCCGTCAATTTCCCTTGGGTAGTTATACATCATTCTAGATCTATCTATTCATTTTGAAGATACAAATTGCCGTGATAATGGTTAATAAAACAAAATAATTCAGATGGCCATTTAAATGGCTAAGATCGGGTAATATTTAAGAAATGTCTGTCGTCAAACAGTGGGTGCTGCCATGAGGAAGCACACTTTTTCGTGCATCTTGACTATAACCCAGTGAGACTTTGACCTTATCTCGAGCACGATTCATTGATGTTATCCGCACGGTTATATTCCTACTAAACATGTGGGCTAAAAATACTCCTTTTTTTGCACGTGCTCGCCGTTTTTAGAAATTTTGCGTACATGGGCAACGTAAAAGTAATTGAATGGGTAGAAGTATTGTGGGAGGTTTAACATTGGATTTGCCTAAAAAAATTTTTAAATCTGTTCTTGAAGACATATTATTGAACCTTTTTCATGGACAGATACAGATTTTTGTAGATTTGATTGAATTGAAAAATGTTTCGTCTTAAGTAGCATAACTTACCAGATTTGTACTTTATTCTGATTATTAGTTTGGATACGAAACTAATTGGTCAGACTCGAAACTAATTGTTTAGAAAGCCTACCACGGTTGAGATTGTAGCAGACTAATAAAGAGAAGTATTTTTTTGTTAGCTTGAGCATGACTTCAAAAGCCATCATGTCTAAGAGGATGTATTGATTTGATAGTACAGATTAAAAGGTGCTAAATCCTGCAGAGCATCTACACCAGTGCCAGGCGTACTTACTCAGAAAAGCGATTGTTTACTCGTAACATTCTGTACCTTGAGTCTTAGGACCCATCGCGCTAAATATTTGTGTCTTCGAATAACTCCAGTGAAATCCCAAAACAGTTTCAGTCATATTGTAGGAGCTTGACCTATGAAATGAATGAAATATTTGGAACAGTGCTAGATAGCACATAACAATATGCCAACCAAAGATCTGTTTGTCAATTCTCTACCTGTCTATAGGTACTCTAGTTTGAACTTTGAACTATTTTCGCGAGGGACTGGTTAGAGGTTAGATGCACCTAATAGAAGTCATAATAAAATACAATTTGTTGATATCCATGTTCAAACTAAAGAAATGTTCTTAGACAAATAAATTATTTGAAGAAAAGATCAATTCTTGCTTGGAGATTTGCATTTGAGCATCTTCGACGTACATAAATCCTACCACAGTGTAGGTTGTTATAAATCCTTTATATATACTTCCGTTACTTCTAAAGATCAAGCCATATGTTTAAACTTAAATACTTAGAACTTTCAAAAAGCAACTACTTTCACCCTTACTTACCAGCATGCTTACCTAGGCTTAGCCAACAATCCATTCCGGCTATGTATGACCATTTTAGTTGTCGTCCCCTTTTTTTGTGCGCACCTTAGGTCCTATCCTTTCGGGGTTTCTTTGGCTCGTAGCATTAATGTCTATCCGTTCTACATGTTTTACTTAACCAAAATAACAAGCTCAAACTTTTATAAGGAGGTATAGACCATTATTGCAGCCTTGACTTTTGTGCGACTAAGTGAGGCTTACAAGATTTTTTTTTAATGCTGAAAACGGTTTAATTCGCAAGCAGCACCAAAGTTTAATTCATCTATTTTTAAAGGCCCCACCTCCCGTAAGGTCATGAAAAATCTGTCCCTATAAACCTAAATATACATTTGCACACTTCTGAACATACCTTGGGAAGTAGAAGATTTAGTCTATGTCGGCTCATGTCGTACATGCTTAGGACATTGTTATCGGTGATGGGATAATTCAAAAATTCACCTTATTTGAGTACTGGGATGGGATCTGGAACGGCTCCCCTGCTGGGACGGAAAACAACCCTGTGGGGGGTCCTTAAGGGCAAAATCTTTGTGCACTATTTACTGTGTCATATTCATATCTAGGTAGGGTTGGCCATACAGAAATACTGCAGAATTAGAACACAGGAACTGCTTAATAAAGACCGGTTGAGTATTGCTAGAGTTCTAGCAATTAGTACTGGCTACTGAGTCATCGATATCCTTCCGACCAGAATAGGTATTCCTTTTAATGTACATTGCCGCAGTTGCAATATCTTAAGCGAAAGGAAAACAGTACTACTTTTCCTATGTAAGTGTTCAGTCCTGGGTAGGATCAGACAGCACACACTAGGCAAACCCTTGTTCGACGAACTTGCAGGGTTATGTAAAGGCGATCAGAATTGAGGTTATGCACCACCATTTCATATCAGACATATCGTGGTATTAAAAGGGCGCTTTTTGCGCTACTTTCAGCATGTTTTACTGACGACAATCAATACCCTGAGTACCGGAACAAAAGGGACATTCCAGGCCACAACTCCCTCAGATTTATTGGAAAAATACAATTTTAACATGGATTTCAAGCGCTCCACAAGCTAATACAACCAGAGAGATCTCTCAGACAGAACACTGCACCGTTGGAAGGCATGCCCTTAGCCTGGGTCTCTCGACACACGATTATTGCAGAAGTTCCATCGATGAGGAAGGCGGAAGAGACTATTTTTTTCAAGCTCTTACTTGACAACCTCAGCGAACTCGCTAACAAAGGCATTACCCGGTTCCAGCAATTCCTATTGGACACTAGATACTGTGGTATCACAATGGGCCTGCTCTGGCCAAAGTGTGAATGCACGTGATGCAGCCTGCCAATTGAACCTAAACTATAACCTACCGCTGTTGCCATAATTTTTCCGAAAACCCCAAGTTAAGTCTAAAGAAACACTGTTTATGTTTATGTTTACGATCACAGCAGCAGTTTTTCGGTTGCTTTTGGGTAATAAAGGACCTCCACTTCCTTCTTTAATCCATTTCCTCTCCCAGTTATCACTCCTGGCCTGAAATGTAAGCCAGAATCCATTTCAAGACTTCATCTTAAAATATATCGATGTGGAATTTCTCTCTTCAATTGTAAGTTACACTAAGCGACTGAAATAATGATACATTTTCCAAATTAAAGTTTAAATTAAAAGAAATTTTCTTAAATAAATAGGAACATCAACATGTATACGTATATTATAATAAAAGACAAAATGGAGCATTGTACTTTAATAAAAGAGGAAGCAATCCCATCCGCCCAAGTTTTGGGTTTATACTTATGCACTTCAACAACACCTTACAATATACATTTCACACACATACAATTAAAATGAGTTAAATAACAGGAACAACATGTATTTTTTTTTTTTGTTTTGCTAGCAAATTCGTTTCAATATCATCGCCAAATATTCATCTCCGAATTCATTGTACTTTTCGTTTTCCTAAATGCATCAAAATTTCTTCTGAAAGGACGGCTATACGTGTACATATATCCTGAATGCATTTAAACATTTTTGAATACCGTTAAAAGGGTTTGTTTCCCTCTTTTGAAATAAAAAAAAAACAAAATGAGCAGAGACATCGCCGTGAAATATTCGATTATGTGGAAATCTCGTTGAATACTATCGGGTAGGTGTATTACAAAATTGCGACTGCACACAATTTTCTTACTCTCCATGTAGCTTCATGTGAGCGTAGAGTCCTGCATTTTGTGCGAATGACTTGTTGCAAATTCGACAAATGTAGTTCTTAACATTTAAGTGGATCTTCAAGTGTTGGTTGTAGTTTGTCTTCCTCACGAACGTCGTCTGGCATATGTCGCATTGGTAGGGTTTTTCCTCTGCATGCGATGGCATATGATCCTTGAGTTGGGCCACTGTGAAGAAAGCCTTCTCGCAGTCTTCGCATTTGAAATCCCTTTGGTTATTATGACGCCTCATGTGTACTTGTAGGTAGCATTTGGTGGAGAGGGTTTTTCCACAAATCGTGCAGGTAAAACTCTCCTCTTCCGGGGAGTGGGTGGACTTAACATGTAGGCGACGATTATGCAATGAATGAAAGTGTTCATCGCAGAGCTTGCACTTGTAGGGCTTCTCGCCAGTGTGTAATCGCTTGTGAATGGCTAGATAGTTTCGAAATCGAAATCCCTTTCCACAGATGTCACAAACAAATGGTTTTTTATTCGTATGAATGATGGAGTGGATTTTGAGTTTGTTGTACTGACGGAAACCTTTGCCACAGTTCTCGCATTGGAAGGGCATTTCACCGGTGTGTATCATTTTATGGATACGCAGATTGTAGGTATCGTTGAAGGAGCGATTGCATACATCGCATTGACCTGGTGTGCGTTTTTTTTTCCTCTTACGATCGGGTGTCGAGCTGTTGGTGGTGGTTGTTGTGGTGGTGTCTTCGGATGAAAATTCTTGTTCCCGATGGTGTACGATTGGGGTGAGTGATGCTTGAAATGAGGTGTTAACTTGCCTTAAGTCTATGGTTTGTATGTCATCAGAGTAACTCTGGGTGATGGTTGGTGTAGAGATTGGTTTGTTATTTGTTGTCAGAGTGCTGTTGATAAAGTAGTCGCAAATATTTTCTAGGCTATCATCTTTCTGGCCGTTTATGTAGGTCTCATCCATGTCTATAATCTGAAATTGAAATTAGCAAGTTCTTTAGTATGTTGAACTCCATAAATAAGGCTTGAATACAAAAGGTTTAGTTTGGGGTTCTACGTTCTGATGGACATCAGAAAAAAAAAATTGATAATCACTAGAACCGTAGAATGTCTTCGTCAAAAGATACATTTACATACTCGCACATTGGACCGAAGTTTAGTTGGGAGTGACAGATGCATGTTACCCAAAAAATAGTCTAGATTTGAAGCCACTATCAATTTTTTGCAGTTGCGATTGTAAGTGTTACAGAGCCATCTAGTGATATTGCTATCAAGCAGTGATTTTCCAATATAGCGATCTGTCAATAAGTTTGTTAGCAGCAGTCAATAGCATTAATGCTATTGTTTGTTTGATCGTGTTGCGAACCGAATTTCTTGTTTGAATTCGTTGAAAATGTTGAAGAAAACCTACGGGGACTCTGTAATATCAAGAACAATGCCATTTGAGGGATACAAAGCGTTCGAAGAGGGGCGTGAAGTTGTTGAAAACTTGCCTCTTACTGAAGAAAATATCAACTTAGTGAAGAAAATGATGCACGAAAATCTTCACTATAGTTTGAGAGATCTACAAGCATTGTGGTGACGTGACATTACCTATATGGATGGATTACCTGGCAATATCTTTGATAGATAATTCCTGCTAAGTTTCAAGATTTATATTCCTGTCTAGGGATAGGATAAGCTTTAAACTATCCCAGGCAGTTGGGCAGTTGGGAACTGTCTTCTCACACACTATATGCATAGAGCCAGCTACGAAATCCTGTCCAGAAATTATCGGCAAGCAGGTCGGGTTAATGCAAAAATTACCGCGATTATAGTAAAAAACTGGTAGTAGTGTCCAAACCAATCTTGATAGAAACTATACCAAAACTGACGTAGCTATAGTGTTAAAGGAAAAATCGTGCTATATCGCTCAGAGGATGAGCCAAGCCAAGAAACCTTTCAAGCTATAAATTTGGAAAAGATTGACGGAAAAAGCATGTATCACAATGAGCAAGAATAACATTCGTATCCTATCGGGCTTCTTAACGGGGGACTACAAACTCAGGGAGCACCTTTATACACATATATATCTTTCTTGTGCCGTGGCTCAGTGGTTAGTGCGTTGGACTTTGGAGCAAGGGGTTCGAGGTTCGAATCCCAGTCGGAACACCTAAAAAGTTTTTCACGGTCCCACTTTTCGCGAGCGTCTGACAAACATCCGAGAGTACAACTGTTCTGAGAAAGCTTCTCAAATATCAAACTGCCCCCGGACACGACATTAAACAGTAGGTCTCTTCCATTCGTGTAAAGAATATACCACGCACAACACGAATGGTTGAGAGAAGCTAGGCCCTGGGTCCCATAGACCTATTGCGCCAAGTACCTGTCTTGCGTACAATAATCATTATTTGAACTAGGAAACGTTTTAGTTCTTTCAAAAATGCAGAATGCCACGATGTTACGGCCTCGTTTGTGAAAAGAACTAAGAAGAACAAGGATTAAATTTCAGGGCAAGTACGTTCGACCCAGTCGTACACTTTATTATCTTTACAACATTGAAGGTACCGATGTTTGACTTTAGATTTAAGGTATAGCTAAATCCAACAAAGTTTAATAACACCTGATAACTCTTACTATTAGACAAAACAAAACAAAAGACACAACAAAAAAATATCTGCAATATCTTTACAGCTCTTGATAGTGCAAAGCTCGTTCGTCTTTGTTTTTTTTTTTTTTTGAACAATCAAAAAGCACTGAATGTAACCACTCTGGACTTCCTTCATACGTAAAGTTTCCGATGTGGAAAATACCAAATCAAACGAGATGAATTTTGGTGGTTTGATAGCTTTTTTTTTTCTGTCCGTAAACAATGATTAGTAAATAAACAATTAAAAGAAAAAAATGTATATCTTATCTCACTTGAAAAACACGATAAATTACGTCTTCGGCTTGGTGATTATCGTCTAAACAGGTCACCGAATTTTTTTTCATTCTAATCTAATCAAGTTAATCGTTAAAAATGCGAGCACTGTTGTGTTTCAACTGAGAATATATCGCGATAGTGTGAACATTTTACGTGCACATGGTAACATTATTGATTAACCTAGCTGAAACCTTGAATAGCAAGTGTATACTGGTATCGATTGACTAGATGCTAGACGTCATTGAAATAATTTTTGATTGGTTGAACAATCGAGGCGGCGGCGACGACGACCACTGTAACCCATCCATCTAACTACATGTCATACAGACTTGACTTCTGATAGATGGTGTTCTGATATTCCTCTGGCAGATATACATTTTAAAATATACACACTGTTGCAACAATATAGTAATGACTCTTAAGAGTTTATGCTAAAAATGTATTCTTAATCGGAAAAGAACAAAGTAAGGAATCAACTGTGTACAGCTATGTTTTGCTTACAAATCTTTCGAGCTTAGACATTTGATGTATAGTACGAGTAGGTAAGGAAAAGTTTATGACTTGTATGTCATCATTCTTTTGGCTTTTGCACTTTTAATCTAGTTTGACACATCTGGTTGCATTGAAGATTTGGCGTTAAACTTCTCTATTAATTAAATACCGTCATGATTATGTATGATTTCATAACAAATCTGATGATGGATCAGTTTGAAAGGTAATCGCAAAACGTCATTTTAAGTTTTGGGGGAATTTACGTAGACAGATAAGTTGTGAAATTGTGTCGTACTACGGAAGATTTTTATCTTTCTTGGCGCTTATGTACGCAAGAATTAAGTAAAAGATTAGTTAAGCGGGCTAGTATTTCCCCAATTTCAAATGTTATCAATGTCTATGGGGTGCAATTCAGTTTTTGTTAAGCATTTCTAGAAATGGCGCACCTTCTCTTAAACTTCTAGATGGACGAACTTGAATGTTTGATGGTACATCTTGTAGCTGTTAGGGATGAGATTAATTCGAAAGCAATTATCACCTAGAACTGATGATCAATTGCTTTTGACACTAGTTTCAGGTTTCGAATAAATTGTCTAACTCTGAAGAGTTTTGTTATACATAAGTCTGTAACATTCAAAATAGTCGAATTGGCATTAGTACGTACACGTAGGTATACATATTTACGTCTCGATTGCCACAAAATTCTTCCATGTGAAGTAAGAATCAGGACGACACAGCAGTTCTCGCGCTACCACCTTTAGCGATAACCAAAGTGAGCATGTGCTAATTGGTCGCAGACACGCGTCTGACCTACTTAGAGTCGTTTAGTTTAGGACAGGAAAAGAATGTGCGACCTGCACAGAAAAAGAAATTTTATTTTCGAAAGCATAATTTTATGTCATTTTTATTGCGTACGCACTCTTAAGAGGTTTTGAGTTCGTCGTTATGGAAAAAGCGGATTAAAAGTTATGGAATTACCGGATGTACATTCATTGTTTTCGTGTTATAAGGATCCTAAAACCGGTAGGATGGGTTGGGTAGTTGTGATGCCACTATGGGAAAAATAACCGGATTACCAGCATCAGAGAAACACTTTCCACTTTTCGGTATAAGCCTATGTCGAAGATCTATGTTTCGCCGTTTAAGCATTAAACCAGTTTAACCCAGGGTAACGACCAGGTCAGTGTAATATTTCGGGAAATTGCGAAGCTGACGCATTGGCTAGAAGAGGTTCCTCTAGTCTAGATAGCATATACGTTACCGACATGCCTTGCACTTACCAACATCAGAAAGGCCACACTAGAGATCTGAACTCTTTCATAAAAAGGAGCACCTTATTATACGGCAGCACAATGGACCTTCTCTGATCTAAGTGCATCCTCATCGGGGGCCGGTCTAAACCAAGCAACCAACCAACCAACCCGGTAGCGAAGCTCTTTATTCTGGTTAAGTTTTCCTTTTCAGAACTGATAAGGTAGGACATGTGCACAAAGGCGATGTGTCATGGTTTTCTCCTCCAGTTCTTCTCTACAGCTTTTAGAGGAATCGTTAAAGAGAGCACCGAGCCAGCTGGCATGCCTGTCAATCCCGTGAAGGCACCCACTATCTTTCTTAGGTTTGTCCCACTGACAGCGATCAGGGTCTACTAGTTTTTCTAAAATTCAGCTCTTTACAAATTTGTTTGGAAAAGGGAGAAGTGCTGATAATGTTCCACCTACTGTTTGCCATTCTAATGGCTGCAGGTCTGTGTCTAAATAAAGGTGGTATAGAATCTGGATGATTATAGCCACCATTTTCGTCCTTTAAAACCTCATATGACAGCATTCATCGTCGTGAGCTCTACGAGGCGATGGCCGAATCCCCGATCCCGGCAAAACTGATCCAGCTGTGCCGCATAACATTGGAAACAACGCGGTCCAATATGCTGTTTGGGAACAATGTGACACCTTAGTGGAGATTCGGCGAAGTCTTACCCTAGAAAACCGCTACTACTTCGGTTTGAGGAAACAAATGGGTTCAATACTCTTAACTTGGAAGACAAAATGATGTTCTGATATATGGAGCCGAGTGCAGGAACGTAAAGCAGCTTTTAAGTACTTTGGGTGTGGATGTAGTCCAAAAAGCCAAAACACTGGCTTGGCCACATCGAGCGAATGGACAATAATGCTCCAGCAAAGAAGATCTTCGTATCACAGGTTCGAGACGACAAGAAAGACCGAACCTATGTTATAAAGATTAAGCTATCGCAGATGCCAGAGCGCTTTCTCTTGACAACTAGAAGGAGCGTGACCGAGATCGAAGAGAGTGGAAGGCTGCCGTGTCTCAGGCAGAGACTCTTCACGAGTCGGAAAGCCGTGAGTAAGTGAGTAAAGAAAGCTTGGCAAAAAAGTAAAGTGGATATCCCTAAACGAGATTTTAAAAATGTGGTTATTAACTAAGCCAAACCCTTATAAAAACATACGAGTATATATGTAGGTAGTAATGGAATATATTTTAAGACTCTTTGGTCATAAGAACCGGGTTTTGGAACCAATCAATAGTAAGAAGTGGGACCGTAAAAGAAACGTTGGTAAATCAGAGTATGGCGAACATGGTCAAAAAAAGACGAATGCGGGGTTGTAATAGGTAAAAAGTTTATGTATAGTCGCATGCCATTTAAATTTCAGTTTAAAGGAAATATTTTTTGTTTGGTCTTCAAATGTCTAAACCATTTTTTTTAGAGGTTTCATCTGAAGATCATCGATATAAATACGATTTCCAAAATACGTTGTCCTTGTCAAACTTCATATTCAAGAATGTCTTGCAAGTTCAGACTAAAATGTAAGGAGGCGCTTCGCGTCGTATCATATGCTTATATCTATGTATTCTACTGACATGTCTCACAATAAGGACATCCTTGTGTTTTACTGGGTCCACATATGTAAGTGTCGCTCCAAAACATACCTTTTTATTATTTCTACACAGAAATGTTCATCCGGTTCGGTCAGGTGGTTAAAAAATTACAAACGTGTGACAGACACGTGTTCTATGCAGGAATAAAAATTTACAAATAATAGAGAGCTGATGAAATAATATAATTCCAAGTAATACTCCTACTTAACAGACACTTCTGGGCAAAATATGTTTTTGTCGGAATTTGATTCCCTCATCCTTTCCGAACGCGTAGACAAGTCTGCCTGTTGTGTTGGCTTTCGGGGCAAAGGATAGATTCCGTTTTGTGTGGTGGTAGTTCGAGTATTTTAGGTGGTAACTTGTGTCCCGTTGACATGTAATCCTGCTGAGAAAATATAAAAATTTGCGGGTTCATGTTATGCAAAGCTAAGAGAAATATTTTTGGCAGCTGCCACCTCGAAACAGTAGGCGAATGAACACCTTTGCTTAATTTCGGTCAATTAAAAACCACGATTGGTAGTTTGCCCATTCGGAACGAAATTCAATTATATTTTTCACTCGCTTATTCGTAATAAAGTAATAAACTTGTATTGATATGTTAAGGATAATCTAATCGGTCTATAGAATCAGTTAAGTACATACATGTATGTACATATGTATCGAACTTTTGGAAAATTGGACCTTTTTCTGAGCGGATCTCACGATTACAAATATGGTTATCTCCTAGCGTTCAGTGTCCCAGACTAAGTAGTTTCACTTTCTCCTTTACTAGAAGGTAAACCTGTAGACTTGCATGTCCTTTCAACTTAATACTGGTATATTTATGTAATGTAAAGCTGGGGGTTTTCGAGCTCTACAGCAAGTAGGCTGTTGTCCTGAACAACAAGTAAGAATAGCGTCTTGTTGAAACCTGGAAAGTCTATTATTAGAACTGAGATCATATGGGAACTGGGATTTTGATTAAAATGTAAATTTGGACATATTCGACATGAACGCACCAGCAAGGATAATTAAATCAGAAATTCAAGCGAGCGGAAGGACGTAAACAGACATTTAGGCCGGAATTATTGGTACTCAGTTCTGAAAATGACACAGTTCTTCTAAAGGAAAGAAGGAAGCATCAATTAAAATGAGTCGTAAATATCAAGTCCCATTTGGGCGTTAGAAAAACAAAGTATTTCTTTGGACTTATAGACTCTCAGCTGTAGTTTTCAGTGACTGAAATTTTGGAAAGCAAATTTCACTCACACTATTCGTTAGAGAACATTTTTTCCATTAATCGGTTCTGTATATCCTTTCGTTAGATATCTATTTATTCAAAATATGATTAAATACATTTTCGGGGCAGAAAACCTGTAGCTATTTGGTACACATTTCCAATTCGGGATTGATGTTCACCACGAGATTGGATATCGGCGATGGTAACAGACCCTCAATTTAAAGGTGAGAAGTATTTATGCACCAAGTGCAAGCGTTAGTTATGTGGTCAGTGTCAAAATGACAGGATCTAGAGCGTAAATTGGATTAAAAAAATATTTTCAAAAATCGGAAATGTCCAAGTCACCTTAGGCTGTGTTCACGGTGAAGCGATTTTAAGACGCGCAAAGTGATAGACTTCAAGTGATTGCGTGCGACGAGAACGACTGTCAAAACATGAATAAAACTCTGAAGCGCTCTGTCGTAAACACTCAAATGCTTGCCATTTCGCTGTTAGAGATATCCTTTAAAATCGCTTGAAATCACCGCGAACACAGCCTCATACTTAGATTTTACTAGATTTCAGCCTCATTCACTGAAGACAAGGTGGGTAAACCGAAAGCAATCGCAATTGAACCCTAGAAATGCCGTTCAAATAACTTAGTACTTCTAGAAGTCACAATTATGTTCAAATGAATCAATTTCTGAGATTAAATTGGCCATCTGTTGGTCACTTTTTGAATCATATGTTATTTTGGGTAGCGTAGTATTTGACGCCTATGGACGTTTTATGTGAGGTGCCATTAAATATCGATGCTATGCGAACAATCCATAGACGATTCAGAGACTCAGACGCAATATTGGTCAAGCTATTCCTCAAATAGGGTTCGAAATATTTGAAAATGTATTGAAAAATTGAATTTACAGAATGAAATGATATTTCATAAATAATCGAAGATTTGAACTTTTTTAAAAAAGAAACCAACTCTATCAGCTTTGGTGTTAAATTTTGTCAAAATCTTGAGCAACCCATATTCTTAATACAGGTACCGTGGTTCTGTGAGTACTGACTACTAAGCAGGAAACCAAGATTTAATTCTTAAAGGACACCAACTAATTTTCACATTTCAATATCTCGCAAACGCCTTCAAACCGCCCAAAAAATTTCTAAAACAAAATACACGACTGGGTCGTACATACTTATACCTTTATGTTAAAGATTTATAAATCATTCTGGGTTTTTTGGGGTCATTGCAATACGTCTCAGGCTGTGTTATTGTTCTCTTTTTTTTTTTTCAAAAATGCACTAAAAGTGTGGTCGTGCCGTGTCTATAAGTTGTGTTTAATTGATCTGTTTTTAATCCGTTTAGCCAAAATATGAAAATATAGGAAAGTCCTAAAAAGTGGCCTATTAATTTCAAGCCCAATCGTCGAAAAAATACCCCAGAAACAGCCTGTTTTCAAAATGACCTTTATACCTGTTTCGCCACAGACCTCAGATATGAAACAAATCTACTTAGCCGTTTGAGACAGACAGACGGATCCACTTTTTTGCGGTTCTCTATCATAGCAGTGTCAAGTTTGATTAAAATTTCGAGTTCGAAGTTTTCATGAAACCAATACCTGTCCTATATGTACAGAGTGCAAGTAACTAACACTTTCGGATCTAGCTTTAGTGAATAGTTACAGAATTCAACCTAAGTAGAGCAGAAAGGGTTGGAAAAGCTACGGCCTACACATCTTTAATTTTTTCTTTAAATCGATAATATGTGTAGAATTGTGGGCTTGTTTAAGGAGCGTTGGACTACATACATAATTAGCAGTTCGAGGTTCAAACCCCAGACAACACGTAAAGGTTTTTTCACGGTGCTACCTCTCACGAGCGTCTGCCCTCTCACGAGCGTCATGAAAAATGAAAATTCTCTGAATATTTCTCTGAGTGTAGATAAACACTTATACACCGCTGAAGTTATACATATTTAATTAGCCAATAGCCACTGGAAAACCATTAATATTGTACAGAATAGAAGTCATTAAAAGTTTGAGGAATATCCCCTTACAGGACATGCAATTGACTTGGAAAGAAAAATCATTCTCGGTGGGAAAATACGAAAACTTGTAAGGTATGAAAGGCGGGTTTAAACACTGAAGGCGGGCTTAAACTAAATTTTCTAACAGTCAACAATTTTATCATGCAATGTGACTTATCAAATCTATCAGCTATCTTGTTGCATAAGGTTGAAACCACACAAAAAAAGTCGACTGTGGGTACAAGCAAAATTTAAGGTAATTGCACGAAACTGTAATCTACTAAAGGTGTAAAAATTGCAAATCTATATCACGGATGTCATGAACCTTGAAATTTTACTACAAATTCCAACTGAATATTTGAAAAAAACCCTTTTCATGAGCGTTACGTTTTACCTGACAATTTTCGACTGCGTAAGGACTAAAGGACGATGCAAAGAGAAGCATATTACTCCTCTACATGCATAAGGGTGGAAACGAAATCTTTTCCATAACAAACAGAAAAAGAGGAGCTACGCTAACTACCCTAACAATATCAATTTCATACAGAGTGCCCATTGATACGAGTATGTCCCACTAAATTTTTGAATAAGTCGGTAGTACATGAATGCCAGGAAATACTGTATGCGAATTATCGAACCTAATGTGGTTATCCTAGGACATATCACAGGCAATTGAATAAGCAAAAACCACCCCATTTGCTGCTTTCCTCAAATTTTGGCGGTGGTTTTCAATTCGTAAATAACACTCATTTCGAAGAAACTGCACATCTTTCAAAGAAACTACGTATACCCAGGTAAGTATCTATGTATCTACATAGTACAAATTCGTAAAAATTCCATTACGATTTTTGCAAACAAATTTTGCAAAAGAAATGCAAATAATATTTCTTTTTTTTACTTTCATTCGATAGATTTGTAGAGCTTGTAAGCTTTCGATCAATCAGAAAGTTTATCTAGATACTACCTATGTGGATATAAACAGACTTTATGGCCGCCGGTTTTTATCAGCTGTTTTGCCATTTGACTTTGAAAACGATTAGCACGCACGCATACATACAGCAAGAACTTGAACTAAATCGAAACTTATGTATCTAATTCATGACTAATGCATAAATCACAAGAGAGAGTGAAATATTTATTTGGACTGATCGATCGCATCGACCTTCACACTGTAGGAAATGCATTTACTGTTCTGTATAACAACCCAGTTCCGTTCATTCACACAGGTTGGCGGTGGCGATGTTGGCGAAAGATAAAAATAAAAATTGACGTTATCGTACCGATATACCAGTTGTTATCGTATCGATTGCACATGAAAGAATGAATGAATAATGACGACGACGACAACGACAACGACAACGACTACGACAAAGTGTAAACAGCTGATGAACGCGCCTACCCTCACATTCAGTTACGCTACTTGACCACGCGTTGGTCAATTATCTGTTTACGTCTGTGCTTTACTTTGCATTTTATATCTTTTTTGTATTTTTTTTTTTTGCTCTTAATTTTATCTTTAATTACTGTCACCGCACCTTGTCGACACTCTCGTAAAATTCCTTAAGTTGAGGTGTAGTCTGTGGCTGTTCCAAAAATTCATCCAACAGCTCCTTCTCATACCAGCTATCCAATTCGGTGTCTGTTTCAGATTTCTGGCCCTGGTGTTCCAACATCTGGTGTATATAGTAATCCTCGGCATTTTCGAATTCACTGTCACATTGCGAACAAATGAACATGAATTTATTTATATCACAGTTAAGTATCTCACTACACTTCCGCGGTTGTGGATCATGGTTCACAAAATGTTCAAATGTAGCGACCTCGTATAAGAGATTATAATTCTCAAAAGTATCGCCAAAAAACTCGTCCATTGCGCTAAGGACTTTTCTATTTAGTGTATTGGTCCGCTCCGCTGTTGCCTCCTTGAAGGCTAATAATGAACTAAATCCCAGTATTTCTGTGAATGTTTTTCGAAAATTCTTGTTCCAATCACATGTACGTACTGCGTCGGCGGTTTGAGGGTATCTTTCTGAGATAAGCAGCGTTGCGACGACTAGGTATCTTTTACCACATATCACACAGCGCACAACAGTACAAGTAGAATCGAAGGAATCGGGGGCCTGATGAATGCGTTATGTTTTATATTGATACATCCAATCGTTTAAATAGAAAAAAAGGCGTTTTGTTCGCTGAACAGGTGTGTAAATAAGTGAGTAGATATGCAGTTGATATTGATTATTATTGATGACTAATTGAATCGGTGGTAGAGGAGGTAATAGCATGCTTGCACGGAAGAAGGGTTGCCAGGCGCCTGTGTGTGTTAAAGGTTTCCTGCTGCAACAAAAGGGTTGAAGTTTTCAAATTCAACCTACATACATACATGTATGTATTTAGATACTCGTAACAATAAAAAAAAGCTTTCGTTTGGATACTTGACCTGCTACAAGTGTCTGAAACATTTGGCGGTTTGCGTTACAGTATTGTGCGCAAGATAAGTAATTACGTCAATTGAAATAAACGGTCATTAGGTGTGGAGACACTTTTTCTATTTTTAAAATCGAATCGGAAAAATGCAAAAAAAAAAAAAAAACTTGTGTTATTAATGTAATAATATTTATTTTGAAATATTTTGCATGATGCAATGAGAAGAATTTATTGGCATTATTACAGCGCAGAAATTAAAACACTCGGTTTGAAGGTGAATCGTTTTTATTTCCATTTTCTTTCTTTTCTGGTTGAATAGTGTTTGTTTTTATTTTATTTATTGTGTTCTAGAAGAAATTCTTGAGAACTTCTAAACAGTGTCAATTCCCACCTTTCGCTGGGCCGCCTTTCTAAAAGTGGAAAATCGGATCATCTTAGGAACCACTACGCCCCTCTTTTGCAGTCACATCATTCTCTTTAGTTAGGATTGCTTTAGTCTTTGGTCGTGGTAGGTTCGGTACTGTTTTCGAAATAGTTTGTTACAATATTAGAAAGATAGGTGGACACACTTAGAGCATGAAAAAATTTTCTTGACCAGTCTCAGTTCGGTATGTACTTTTTGCCACAAAGATGGAAAACTTTTTCATATATGTCACCCTTTTCGTCCTATTTGGCAAGTTTTAGTGAGGTTATAGTGAGTGCATACAAGCTTAGTTATTCTTTGATAGACAATTCTTTGAAGAAGTTGCGTGAGTAGTTGCTATTTTGGTATTCTTCGCCTTTGGCTTAACTAGCACACACAGTGCGCAGTAAGGGAGGGTTGGTTAGGAGTTTTGTTTCCATTTCACAGCAGTATCAGTAGTAGATAGTATTCCTTTGGTAACAGACGTTATATCGGAGGAAGGAGTTAAGACATCAGATTATTCACAATTCTGAGTGATGTGAATATTTGGTGTAATAAAGTTTTGAAGCTGTATACATGCCTCTAAAAAGAATGTGTAGTTGATTTTCTTTCGGATAGATTGATGTTTGTATGTGTGCCCTTAAGTACTTAGTGGTGAGACTGAGGACAAATCGCTATTTCTGGCTTAAACTTTGTGAACCCACTATTCTATTTGGATAAGTTTGACTAAAGAATTCAAGTTAAGTGGTTCTGTGATCCGATATGTTATTTGGCAATATTTTTGATCTAACATATCTGCCCCTATCTGGTCTAGTCATTCAAATACTTTCGAACTTTCCCAATGTGTTAGCAATAACCTACAAGGCGTCGTTGGAATTGTTTTATGTGTCACTTCTTAACTTTTACTAAATGAAAGAGATCTTGCTCAGGAGTTAAATTAGATACTCGTGACTTCTTCAAATAATAGTGCCTTTCCATTCATCAATCTGTGAAATACTATCAGCATTTTGCGTTTAGACATAAGGTTTTGAATACTATTCTCCTGTACTGATGGTACCAATACCATCAGGAGCAATTTCATACAATTGAGAAGGCGCCGTGGTTCAGTGGTTAGTGCGTTCGACTATGGACCAAAGAGTTCAAGGTTTGAATCCCGGCCAAAATACCTCTCGCGAACGTCTGACAAACATCCGAAAAGCATCTCAAATAATTAATTGCCCTTCGGACAAAGCTTTAAACAGTAGGCCCCTGTATATTCTTTACACGAATGATAGTGAGAAGCTAGTCCCTGGGTCCCATCGATCTGTAGCGCCAAATATTTTTTTTTTCAATGACTTCGAACTATTTTTCGGATTTTTTCAAAATTTAGCAAAACCTTACATGGACTCCAGATATTGGGGTCAGAAAGCCTGACCCCTGAACCTATTCTTTGCAATAAACCTATACACAATCCATCCCTAATAAATTAGCAAAAGTCTCAGGCACGTACTGTCCTAAGGAGTAGTGACATCTAATGTTGTTGGTCTCCGTGAAAACACCACCATCGATCCTTTAACTAGTTTTGTAGATTTTGATTTGCTACTGTTATTTTGCTGTCATTGCAGCAAAAAGCATATCCACGATCGATTTGAATTATCTTTCCATCGGTTTGCTTCATCTTTTATCATTTGGTTTGGTTCTAGCCTAATAATTTTATCTTTTGACAGATTAATTTTTGCCTTCGGAATCAGAATGCAAACTCTTCTCTATTTTTCTGCTGAATTTCTTTATTATTTTAAGAACCATTATCTTCCCCTATTAGTCCGCTGATATTACTGAGCAAGACTCATACAACTTTTTGTAAAAGCCCCGCGGTTGTATCTACAGACAAGATAATCTGTGATAACAATTTTGGAGGCCAACGTGCCCAACCCGTTTATTATGTGATTTGAATCGATAAGGAAATATTCCTTTTTAGCTAATCAAAGAACAGCTTATTTATCTACACAATCATACCAGTTCTTCGCAGGAAGTTGATGCAATCTGTAATCGTATGTAGCCTAATTTGTGTAGTAGTGTTTTTTTTTTCAATCAATACGTCCTTAATCTCCTTAATCTTTGTTTATATCTCACACTTATCGTAATTCTTACTTTACGCAGACATGATTTTTTTTATGTCTCCTTAAACATACATAATCTCCTTAAACAAAAAATCTACGAAAATTAACAAAATCCTGTTCGTGTACGCAAAAGTTTCGTAGTTTTTCGTAAAAGAGAGCGCTCACGAGAGAGTAAGAAATTTCCTCATGCTACGAATTTTAGTGCAGGAAATTTCTTTGCACTGATTTATGATATCTGTCAAATCTGTTAGATACTTGTACTTATCCCTTTGACGTTTAAAAAGTGGACACATTTCGCAGAGAATTTTACCCCACTCCTTTAAATGAAATGAAACGATAGTCAGTTTCAAGGGGTCTCTCTTCTGACCTACAAACCTGGTAGACTTGGTGGAAGAATGTGTCAACTCACGCATTCAAGTTCTTTAAGTTCAGCTGTCAAACCATGCAACAATCTTGGATAAGGTCTGTTTTTTCTGTATTTTCTGCATCGAAGTTCTTAGATTGTGAAGCTTAAAGAAGTCGGGGTACGAGAAAGGTACAAATTACGAAAAAGTAAATGGTACGATATTTAGCCGCTTTTTAAACGCCAGATGCAAGTGTATACAAATACACAAACAACAAAAAATTACGTACAGCAATTTGACTGATTTCATAAATCAGTGCGAAGAACTTTCATGCACTAAAATTTGTAAAATGGAAAATTTGTGCCCACTCTCCCTCGAAAAACCACAAAACTTTTGCGTACTCGAACAGAATGAATTTCATTATTTTCACTGACAGTCACCCTGAAATCAGATCTCTGAAATCGTGCTCCTTCATTTAAAAAACAAAACCCTTTTAACTGCTTTTTTGCTCTTTGTTCTGAACACGCCACAGAGACATTACTGAAAATTACAAGGCTCACCAAATATCGTACGATCCATAGGATCCTGCCGAAATGGTGGAGCCTTGGTATAAACTTCATTACTCTAACTACGAGTAAAGCTGGACGCATTTAACAAAAATGACAAATCTCTCTACTTGTAAAATTTCCGGACGAATCTGCCCTAAGCTTGGTCTGAAATCTACTGCCGAGTTGGTTCTGTTGAAAGACGCAACACAGTTTATCGACGTGATTAGTATTTTTACTGAACTCTCCTTAGCTTTATTGAAAACTCAGGTTACTTCAGTAGTACTTTCAGTAGTTAGTAACCAATTCCAGATTTTTCTATTTCTTCAGATGGTCTAGCCCAGTCAGCACATTTAAGGTAAGTATGCCATGTTCTAGTTGATCACTTGTTTCAATTGTTATTAATAGTTGGATATGGTTTTCACTAACCGTGAACTGTTGCTATGCAGCAAGATAGCAAAATGATCTGAGCCACTTACTTCTTAAATAAGTTGCATGAACAGGTTTGATCTATATATTCCCTTCTGTCCACTGCAATGCAGTAATTTTACATTGAATTGTAAAAAGGATAATGGCTTTTCAATAGGGACATAACAATTTTGTATTTTAATGTAAATATACCCTTAAACTTCTTTTAAAATTTGTTGATGTAAAAACGTAAGTCAAGCTTTGCATTTTTATAATAGTTAGGCTCACGAACAAGCACGTTTGAAAATCATAAAAAAAATTACAACCGAAATTCTAAATCACTGGTCGCAACTCCGATTTTCGGTCGTAATAATAGTCCCACCAGAGAGGCTATGCGTGCTATAGTGGATAGTCTCGTCCCTACGTCAAAAATATCACAGCCTGAAGATCTTCTGTTCAAAATGAGCTAAATCAGTCGATACCACGCTGTTCACACAAATTGGGAATCTTTCAGACCACATTGTGGCGGATCTTGCATAAAGATCTTGTCCTAACCCCTTACAAGATCAAATTCTGATGACTCTAAAACTGAAGCCCCTTGATCATAGATCTTAAAGTTGAATCTATGGCCTTGTTGACTAATTCTCCACTTTCATACGTATTCTGGCCATATAAGGTCTACTAATTTAAATTCCATTTTTGATCAAACTGATCGCAAGTCATCAACCATATACAGAATGAAATTACGTATCTTTGCTTAGCATACTGTACTCTAGATACATTTTGATCAAAACCGAAGCCGCTGTCTATTGTTTTATGAGCGAAACAACAGTGACGCGACTTCATGGATGAGCGCCAGAGCGTTGATCGTTGTTATTTTTTATTTGTTTTGTTTAATTTTATATTGATGGGAGCGTCATAGATGAACGATAGTGCGACTATTTCAAATGAAGCATCAATAAATTGGCCGAACATTATTCTGACATACATAATATGTATGTACACAATGAATGGTGATTGTAGAGCTTTAATTTATTTGTGTGCGGTGTAAAAATATAAACTCCGTGGGCGTATCTGGTGTTTTTTTTTTTGTCCAATGCTGGTTGGCCTGCATTGTAGTTTAATTAATAAAATTGTGTGTTGTTGTCATTTAAAACTCTTTGGCATTTGTAAACACGATACCATCAGAGAGCGCTGGTCAAAAGTCAATTGCGTAAAGAATTTACTGCCGTTCTTTTTAAATTAGGTACGAATAAAAATGATGGAACTTCCCAGGAACTTCGTGTGTACTCATAGAGTGTTTATTTGCCTCATAGTCTGTGTTTTGGGTGTTCGCTATGGAAATTCAAATATGAAAAACTTATGGGTTCAAGGCAGTGATTTGTAAAGTGCTTGTGTCTAGTTGAAGAACCTGCGAAATTCCAAATAAAATGGGAGATAGTAGGTCTGTTCGCGTACTTACTGCACTAAAACTCGTAGATTGTGAAATTTCATCGAGTGGGGGTAAAATTCTCTCAGAGAGTGAGAAAGTAATCGAACGCGAAAGCTACGAAATTCTGCCACATTTTAGACGTCAAAAGCAAATGTATGCAAATACATGAACAACAAAAATTTTCTTACAGGTATCTGACAGATTTGACAGATTTCGTAAATCAGAGCAAAGAAATTTTTTACTCTCTCGTGAGCGCTCTCTTCTACGAAAAACTACGAAACTTTTGCGTACTCGAACAGGATTTGGTGACTTTTCGTAGATTTTCGTGAAAATTCGTTGTCGTTTTCTATATTTTGAATGTCATGAATATCGAAAGAAACAAATTGCAAACCATTGACATTTTTAGGTCAGATTACTGTAAATATTTCATAATTTTTTTATTTAAAGGACTACTACACGGTAACCCTAGATACGTGAAATAAACATGTCCAAGTTCAGTGCAAACCAACCCTAATATTATCTTTTATATTCTTGGCTAATTAGTGAGCTGTAAAAATAGTGTCTATGAACACAACACACAGCCATTTAGGGCCATTTAAATGAGTCTTACCAGAATTGATTGGGAATGGGAATGGTGTTTTTTTTTTTGCCTTGCTTGCATGATAAAGAATGGTTGCGTGAATTTGTATGTCCTCGTGAAAAGAAAAAAAAAAAATCGTAAGCCCCCCCTGTAATCAATTGAAACGGATACGATGAGGGATGTTAGTATTTCAATACAAAAACGTGAATAAAGTAAGTTTGCTTGCTAGTTTGAAGTAACTAAAATGGAGGTGTCTACGTTTGTAGCTGATGAGCTTCGATTACCATAAGTAAATATGTATCTAAATAATAAGATTAAAGAGTACGATACGCGCAACAGGATATTTAAGGCAGATTATATGATATTATGTTTCTCGGGGTAGTTGTATGCATCTAAGCTATTATTTTCCTTGATTTATATATTATTATTATATACAAATTTGGCAAACAAACATGCATATAAGGGGTAGGATTTTTATCCTACATATAATTCCTATTTATTCTTCGACGCTTTTAGAATTTGCTAGATGCTCATACATAAACTTACGTCCATGATGCGAAAAATCCTTTTCAAAAACCCTCTAACACCCAGCTAACTGAAGAAACTTATTAGATATTTTCACTCCCAGTAGTGTCCCTGTTATATTATATAGCCACTCCCCACATATACCTAGGTAGTACCTAAGCCTAACTATAGCTTCTTTGCACCTACCAACTAAAATTCAGCAATCTGAAGACGTAATGACTTAAGTCCGGCATGTTTGGTTGCCTTAATCTTGTCCATCTGTCCATTCTGTGGACTGTGTGAAAAGTTTCTTGTACACTCCATGGTGCATACCTGGT
The DNA here is from genome assembly GCA_963583995.1 of Xylota segnis. NCBI lineage: Eukaryota > Metazoa > Arthropoda > Insecta > Diptera > Syrphidae > Xylota > Xylota segnis. The sequence goes on from OY757237.1 coordinate 42,248,049, forward strand.
TAGCTTTTAACAATTTCAAATCAAAGAGCATCAAGTCACCAAACGTACTGAACTGGACACATAGTTTTACAAATACAGGGTTCGTTAAATTGTATGCTGAGCGAAAACCTTTTTCTTTCCAATTTCAAGCTTTGCCCTATATCCACTTCTACTTAAGTCCAATGGGACTATCTGCCGGACAATCTACGACAAAATATAAATAGTTTTATTTAGCCCTCAACACATTTCGCTCTCAAATTTGTAAAGATAGTGAGTGGCCGAAGCAATTAAGTATTCACATCTCTACGACACAGAACAAAACCCTGCACACATCACTTCGAAACTTTTCGTGCATCGAATCAGCCCTGCACATAACAATAGGACACAACTGCCAACTACGACATAGGACTGCAGACTAGGTAAGTATGAAACCACCACCTCTCTTTTCGATTCTCAGTCGAAGAAGTCCACATAATATGCTTCATCCTCTCAGGAAGCATAAATAAAATTCAATGAATATTTGAAAAAAAAATTGATTTTTCTACTTTAAATTGTTAGTTTTTACTTCAATTATTTATTTATTTTTTTACTTTCTACATAATTACTCAATCTGTTTATTATTCATTTAGTTGTAAACAAAATTTGTGAGTAAATTAATGACCAAAGAACAAGTAATGTACAGGTGTGTATATTATAAAATGTTTAGATCGATAAATAAATAAATAAATTGTTTACGATAAATTGTTGTGTATTATTCATTATTGCTATCTATTATCATTAATTTATTTGTTTGTTTTATTGAAGATTTTTATCATATTCTTCTTCAATTTTTAAAAATTGGTGTAACAATTTTGGAAATTGAATGACTTTAAATAAAATGTACATCTGGTTCTGCGTTTTGCATTTCGTTTTCTTTACCACTTTTTTTTATAATTTTAGCTCCGATTTTTGAATGGAGTTTGATCAAGTTTCTTAGGAATTTTAAGCAGTCCCACGAATTGATTACATGATTTTTTTTTTGCGTGTAGCTGGGTGAAAATCGTCGAAAGATATCGCATGCAGGCTTCGCAATAGTGTGGCATTTTAATCCATTAAATCACTCGGAGAGACTATGACTTATGTCATCCTTCTAATTATCGCATCTAATCTTTTCAACATTTTAGAGTATATACCACATACCATATTGAGGAACTACCTCTTGTTAGTCACACTTTGCTTTGGAGTATACCTGCTGGGTATTTTTAATCGCTTATTTCGTTGGATAATGTTAAGGTTGCTATAATGCCATCCCTTAGTAACTAGTTCGAATGGTTTTATCCTTTTCAATCTTCTAACTAAATTGTTATTACTAAGTAGTTCAGTAGTTCTACTTACTGCCCTATATGTATGCAAAAAAGCTGTAGGTTCCACGTGGGACCTACGGGCCAGAATCATTCACCTTACTCCAATTGCTAGACATCGTCGGAAAGAAACTGGTTGCCTGCTCGGCAATCAGGCTGAGAAGTCTAATCAATGGAAGGAGCAATCCACAGGACATGCCAGGATACTATTGATGTATCGTCATCTCCCTCAGGTCACCGAATACCCCCCCGCCGAACACAGTTTCAACAATGGCTACAAAATCTCGCTACCTAAAAGCTACCTCTTTACGATTTTTAGTTAAGTTTTTTGTTCAATTTCGTCCCTTTGACCCAAAACGCCGAGGGAGAGGAGATATGTGACGAAATTGCATTTGAAGTGCATTCACAGACTTTTTCCATTCTTGACCCAGGTGCACCCAGCTTCTCGCCAAATTCCAGATAGCGGGCAACTGACTGCACCAACGTCTAAATCATCCTCTTTACGTTTTTTGGTTAAGTTTTTTGTTCAATTTCGTCCCTTTGACTCTAAACGCCGAGGGAGAGGAGATTTGTGACGAAATTGCATTTGAAGTGCATTCAGAGACTTTTTCCATTCTTGACCCAGGTGCACCCAGCTTCTTCCCAAATTCTAGATAGCGGGCAACTGACTGCACCAACGTCTAAATCATCCTCTTTACGTTTTTTGGTTAAGTTTTTTGTTCAATTTCGTCCCTTTGACTCTAAACGCCGAGGGAGAGGAGATTTGTGACGAAATTGCATTTGAAGTGCATTCAGAGACTTTTTCCATTCTTGACCCAGGTGCACCCAGCTTCTTCCCAAATTCTAGATAGCGGGCAACTGACTCCACCAACGTCTAAATCATCCTCTTTACGTTTTTTAGTTAAGTTTTTTGTTCAATTTCGTCCCTTTGACTCAAAACGCCGAGTGAGAGAAGATATGTGACGAAATTGCATTTGAAGTGCATTCACAGACTTTTTCCATTCTTGACCCAGGTGCACCCAGTTGCTTCCCAAATTCTACAAAGCGGGAAACTGACTGCACCAACGTCTAAATCATCCTCTTTACGTTTCTTGGTTAAGTTTTTTGTTCAATTTCGTCCCTTTGACTCAAAACGAGTTTCTATCCTCACACTCGTGATCTGTTAAATATATCTTTTCGGTGTAAAATTTATTTAAAGGTCTCTTACAAGTATTTATAGTAAAATTTCTGTTAAAACTTTTCAAGTTTAGAGAACATTCTCTTCAGCACACTATCAGTCATCTTACCACAAAGGTATGAGTTCTTAGATCATTGGTCGTAAACATTTTATTACTGTTTGCATCTTAAGAGTTTTCTTTGAAAATAAACATTCATTCCCGGATGTAAATTTTGAGAATATAAAGGCATCTTTTATTAGTTTGGATTTTTCATAGAAAATTTTAAATTTTATGTGTGTAGTATGAATATTACATGTATAAACAGATTAATGAAAGTTTAAGCAGATACGAGTACTCCTGGTGTTTAATTGTTATAGACGAAAGGCTTACTTCCTATATATTTACAATTTTTTAAGTATAAAGAACGACAACGATTGGCTCTTGATCAAAAGATATCTACATTTTCTTATTCACTTTTCAAATCAAAATCGTTCTCTTTAAATATACATTGCGACCGAATCACCGATTAAGCACCTTGGATCCGCCGCCGCGACCTTAGCAGGATCCGTGGACAAAATCTAAAAATATTGTTCTAAATGCATGTACCTACCACTAAATGGTGTAAACTCATTTTTTTTCAAAACAAACAACATATCTAGGGGTAACTTTAGAGGCTTTCAATTGAGTGAAAACCTCCTCTCGATAAAATCACTAAAACGGGGGCTAAAGCCCTCTGGGCTCACTCTAGACGTTTCGAGAAAAAATAGATTAAAACTGAAGATAATCGGCGGATTATGATCCTAGCCTAGGTAGCCTAGTCTACTCCGGGTCCACTTCACAAAAAAGTGTAAAACTTCCCTGTACCTGAACTCGTCCGACTGCGGCCCTGGAAGTGCTTCAAGACCATCTTTATTATAAATGTTACAAAGACAGTGGAGGACATATGTATGACGATCGATAAGAAATGCGCTGCTACCCTTTCACCCTAAGACACTTTACTTCTATATTCCAAGCAGCGGGAGCTATCGAGCTCTGTACCAAAGAAACCATTCGAAGAATATTTTGACGATCTCATATCTAAGTTCAAGCTAATTTGAAACGGTCTTTAAACCCTTATACAGGTAGCTATACAAAATAAAATTACATGAATATGCAATCGTTTTACGGAAAATAGCAAAGTGTGATCATCAACTTTGACTACCAACTATCACCTTAGCAGATTCCACTCCAGAGCCCGCTATTGTGTGGGCAAACAATTCCGCATTAACTGACTATATCTCTCTTATAGAGACCATTTGGCAGACAGTGGATAAGAGAACAATGGAAGTTTTAACAAAGTTTCTACAGATTCTGCCTATAAGATTCTATAACAATTTAAACTAATTTTAATGCAACAATAAAACAAAAATAACAAAAACATAGAAGACTCTTTTATTTGTTATTTTAAAACTTGTAGGCCGAACAAATAGAGCGAATACATAGAATATTTTCCAAAGACGATGGCGCTTAATCCATTAGACGGTGGCTTTATGGTTGCGAAATATGAAATGCAATTTATTGAAGCTAAGTCCAAAAAAATTCTTAAACATAAGGAAGGATTCTAGAAGTATAGTAGAACATGTAACCTAAATATGTAAGGCTTAACAGGTAAGCTTAAGTCAACATAGGTTCTACAAATTTATGGCCACAAAAGTTATCTAGCAAAAAGTTAGAGTGATTATATTTATTTTACAGGCAACTACTATGCAATTATTGAAAACACTTTGGTGTAACCTTGATTTAATTACATCGTCAACCTTAGAGGTAGTGCTGATGTGTTCCTTCTTTTTAAGGATGTTACCTAAATACATAGTTCAGAAAATATGTGCATACGTAATAAAAAATATAAAAACAGATTGTCGTTGATATAACATTAGTTTTAGGCCCCACTGTTAATGTGGAAAGTATTATCGAAATACGCTGTATCATAGCCATGCGCAAACTTCCTGAGTATGATTTATTTGCGAAAGGAATTCAGTTCTATTAGGTACTGATTCTTATCCTGTGTTATGATAGCATCATTAAGGAGTCTTGCTTCTTTGTGGAAGGTTCCTTGCGATAATGGAATGGATTGGGTGATGAAGTGAAGAAGAACCTGGAAAATATGAAAATATGGAGTTCGAATATTAGAACATTCAAAAGTCAACCTATACTAGAGAAAGTTATTTATAACTTATAACACTAATCGTTTTATTAGACTCGCAATAAATGACATGTGTATGTTAGACGTTAGACTCATAAAACAGCAAAGCTGGCTGTTGAATCTTAGATAATCCCATTCCCCTCTGTGGCATGGTTCTTATTAAAAGTAGATGGGTATGCCTCTAGTTAGATTGAGAACAACATTTATCCGTGCATATTACAGTCTATGCAAGGAGAAGATGCAATGAAAGCTGGCAATTGGATTATAGTAAGTACTACAGATTGTCACTTGAAATGGGACTTTGAGACAAATTATATCACTATTTGCGTTAGTAACTAAATATTTAGATCCCCAAAACAAAACCGAGCAACTTTTGATCAGGAAACGATAGAAAGTTTCTAAGACTGAATGAATATTGTTCGCATATCCCGAAAACTGGACTGAATTGCTGAACATACTGCCTTCGATGTAGGTTTCAACTCAGATTGAAATTCACTTTAAAGAAACAGCCATCTTCTTGCATAGCTGGCAAGCGGAAGCCACATTAATACGTGTCGTGTCGAGTGACTAAAGGCTCACACAAAACGTTAAGAGTTTTTCAAACGGTTGAGAGAGTTGAGAGTTTTCAATACCTTGGGAGTATTGTCTCAACCGATGGCGGAATCGAACTGGATGTCAGCCGAATAGGCAAAGCAAAATCTTCGTTTGGGATGCTATCCACAGTTGGGCGTAGCAATGCGATTAGCTTAACCACCAAACTACGACTGTTCCGTTCCAATGTTGAATCCGTGCTGCTGTATGGATGTGGTACCTGGAGGGTGACCGTCACTATCACGAGGAAACTGCAAACGTTCGTGAATAGGTGCCTACGTTTAGGATTTTCTGGCCAAACCGTATCTCTAACGAACAACTCTATCAGAGATCGGGCCATGAACTTATAGTCACAACAATACGACGACGAAAGTGGCAGTGAACATATTCTCCGAAAGGGTGACAGGTCCATAGCTAACCAAGCGACCAAGCGACCAAGCAATGGAATCCGCTTACGCAGGATGGCAGGATACGAGGCGGTCCTAGGAGTACGTAGTGCAGAACAGTTGAGAATCAAGCACGGCAACTGGGAAAGAGTTGGGGACTTAAGTTAAGTTAGTTAAGTTAAAAGTTTCTGTAATATCTTCTAATTTGTCACATCTTCGATGACTGGAAGGTGTTATTCATCGGATCCTTTAACTCTCTCTATAGATTGACTTTAAACCAGTCAGTCATAAGGTCCTTCATGTCGTGACTGGTACGTGCATTTACAGATGCATTGGAACTGGCTACTTCGCTGTATCAATGGTCAATTAATTCCACCGCACTTGTTCTACCTCGAATTAGTGTTAAAGCAGAGTTTTGGATTCTATCTAGCAGTAGTTGGGGGTGATTTTGAGTGCATTTTCTAACCATGGCCTTGTAATGAATCCTTCTCATCCTCCTCGGTAGCCTCCTAAGATGAGTAGCCTTCTGGAGTTCTGGGACAAAGATTAAAATCTAGAACTGTTCTGACTTGCAAAAATCCTTACTGCAGTTGCGATGTTAAGTTTAGATGCGTAGGAGAAATTTCTCAAACCTGTAGATACCTTCCGCTGAGTAACCTTTAATTGAAGCTTCGTCTTAAGTATTATCATTTCCCTACTCAAAGTCATGGATTAGGTATTGTTAGGCGACATATGTATGTACATATGTTTCTGTTCGGACCTTGAACAACATCTAGCAACTGGATCACGGTTCCCTTCCGTTTTTCTATATTTAAGTTTAAAAGGTCGACGTAGGTTTTGCCAATCATTCTCGATTCTCGTGTGTGTATACAGACCTTTATTCTGTACCACTTGGCTACATGAGTTGGAGTATCGATTGATCGACGTCTCTCTTTCCTTTTGTTTCAAATAGGTATGTCGAAAATAGGTACCCAAGCTTTAAACGACCTTGAAAGGAGGAAATCTGCAAAAAAAAGAATGGTTAGACCCGAGAACACTTTAGCCGACTTACCTTTGGAGTGATGGTGCCCGGATTGACGATCTATACCATAAAGGCGGCAAAAGCGCATAGCAGAGCCTTTTTATCTATATTTAGCTCTATCCTTACACCCATGCTCATTTACAAGCATAATGACATGTTATATTTGCTTGACTAATTCCATCTGTTTTACTCCACATAATGTTCAACTTTGACATTTGTACAACCTATTCCTTACATCCTGCATAAAAGGGGTGTAGGTACATCAGACCTATAAAAACGGTCTATGGAAGGAGGTTATCTGTCAACCTCACTCACCGTCTTAACCTTGCAAGGTAAACTGGTTCATGATATTTTCAGTTTGAACAAGCGTGCCATTCCGGAAACAAACATAAAACAATGTTTTTCCCGACGAATTAATGAGTGGGTGCGCGACTGTTTTTATTATTTTTGTTTTTTTTTAAACTCCACTCTCGTGTGTGTTAATTTTTCGGGCTCGGGTGAAAATATTAAGGAAAACTCGAATTGTGATTGAATTCGAGAAATTGTTTAAACAAATTTAAGTTGTCTTGTTAGTGTTCGCACAGTGAGCCTCATGCTGCGGTTTATGTTTAGTTCGTCGGTGAAAAGGCAGAAATGAGCGTAAAACAATATTGCCGTGTTAGTGAAGCCCGCTAGCTTAGTTTTGTAGTCTAAAAAATACAAGATACTGCGCGCACATAACCACACACTATTCTGCATTCAAAGGACCTGAACTCGACTGTGGTGTCAACTGGGCTGCCGCTACAGCGCTGGTTAATGATCGGAAACACCAACTTCATCAGTCTCACTGGCAGAATGGGTCCCAGGGTTTAGACTTGTAAGAAATGTATGCCCTATTCGTACAAGGATATCATTATACTAGACAAGGCTAGTATTAGGAAGCTGGTAAGCTCTCTCACAGGTCTCACTTTAATCAAATACGGACAGCTCTGCTCGAAAGAGAACAAATCATCCGAGTACATTCTTCGTGTTAACACACCTTGGTTAAGGCGGTGTATTTTCCATCAGGAAATATGTATCCTCGCCAGAAGGAAGTCTGCGACGTACATTCCTTCATTAGGCAGATGGTACGCATACGCATCTTAGACTAAACATACCCTGATGATACAATAGATCTGGTTACGTCGCAGTATCAGCCATATGGGCCAGGATCTAAGCAAAAAAAAAAAACAAAAAACCAACAAACCAACAAAAATTTGGTATAAAAAATGAAAAAAAGTGTGTTATACTCAGGTATAACAAAATAATCAACACCTGCTGGTAGTACCAGCAAATGGAGGTGTGTTTACTTTGCAAATGGCTGCCAATAATGTGGAAGTTGGACGATATGTACCGTATGTCACTATTAGGAGTGTTATTGCTGGATTTAGTTGTATGTAAGTCAAAAGTTAGCTAAATAGGCACTAATCAGTATATCTATCCACAAAAAGCCTTGCCAAGTTCTTTAATTGTTCCCACAAAAGAGAAGCAAGGGCTAGTTCGGATTACGTTTGATGTTCAGCAACGGTTTGGTAGTTGTCTTGAATAAGTATTGACGGCTAAATCTTGTTCCTAATCTTAACTAACAGAAGGGAAGGGTATACCGATGGCATTAATGCAGAAAGCAGGAACTGCAGAATATTAGTTGTGGAACTCTTTAAAGTCTTGAAAATATTTTAAAGGTCAACCTAGTGAACGTACGTATGTACATCTGGGTTGCCATGAATTATACGATCTACTTATGTAAGCCAACGTGTCATTCGATGACTTAGTAGTCCTTGAACATTTTGTATCCATGTTCATGCTAAATAAATGCGTTTATAAGTTTAATAATATTCGTGGGAATCGGTGGCTACGTCGTAGACGTTGCAACTGATGTTGATGCAACTGAGTTTCAAAATTATCGCCTTAAGATGGCTATCATCTTTATTTATTTAGATAGAGTTCGCTTTGCGAATATAATGATTAGCTAAGTTAAGGATACTGTGACGGAGAGTGTATAGTGTTGTGTTTGGCTTGAAGATTTATTCATTGGTGTGTGGTCGGCTTTAGTGGGTGTGTATGTTCGGTATCCTTTGATACTAGCGTTTCTGAGAAAACGAGTTCTTAATCCGTGTAACCATTTGTGCCATTAGATCGATAGAATCGAATAGTATGTGTTAAGTGCTATGAAATTGTTAACTAGTGCATTTTGTTTCAAGAAGGATTATTTAAGGATTAAAAAGAGTTCTTAATCTAATTAAAATAATTTGTATTCGCTTAGCTATACATGTTTTGGAAACTGCTATGAGAAACTGTGAGCAAAAGGATGTTAGTGTAGACGTTATGCTATACAGCTTTCGTACTTAAAATCCTTGTACTCCCATATCCTTGCATACTTATTCTAAAAGAAACGAAATATTTATAATGAACGTTTATTAATGTAAGAAAGAAGAAACTAAAACAAACTAAAAAATTTTAAATGCGGCTATGGTACATGGTTATGACATTTTTCAAGTGGCCACCGATTGCGATTACCGCTAATATTTGTTTATTGATAATCGCTTTGATTAGCGTGATCAAGCGAATCTAACGTCTACTTGGGACGTATTTATTTATTTTTAAGTTATAAAATTGGTTTAAGCAATAAATTAAAATCTATAAATGCTTATCAAGGCCACAAACTCGCGTGTTGGTTCACCAGGGCACAGATTATAGATAAATCCTTATCGAACAGAGAATTCAGATCAGCAACTTGTTGTTTTTTTTTTCTTTAAATTTAATTAGTTGGTATGTAATTTATTTTTAGATGTAGGCGCACCCTTGGCGGCTGCCTATTCCACTTCATGACGCTTCTTGTGGGCCAGTAGGCCTGGCAATTGAGCGAAGTCCTTGGAGCATAAATTACAGTTGTACTTCTTTTTGACGAAATGCAGGCTTGAATGTTGGGTTAAGCTGTGCTTTCGTGCAAATGTTGCCTCACAGACCTTGCAGACATATGGCCGGTCCAAAGTGTGGGTATTCATGTGCTCGCGTAATACTTGTAGGTGCAGAAAGCTTCGATCACATTCACTGCATTTGTGACGTTTCTTCTGCGTGTGGCGTTTTTCGTGATCTGTAAGAGCACCGGATGTCTTGAATGCACTTCCGCAGTACTCACAGATAAAAGGTCGTTCGCCGGTGTGCTTGCGTCGATGAGTATTCAACTCTGTTGAGGTCCAGAAGCGTTTTTCGCACTCATCACAGGCGAATTGTTTTTCGCCAATGTGACGTCGCACGTGAGCACGTAAATTGGAGATGAGCGTGAAACGGAAGCCGCATATTTCGCATTTGTACTTTCGTGTGGGTTCGTGAAGCTTGAGGTGATTTTTCAAATCGAATTCAATTGTGAAATCTTCAGGACAGTGAGGACATTTAAAATGTGGCGTTGACGATGGCAGTGGATCGGTGGCACTGGAAGAGCTATTTACTTTTAGTTGTGTACTCTTTGGCTGCGATTGGGAATTTATGGATGAGGACTTCTTGTCGTTGGTTGGGTTATTGGTTTTGTTATTGGGATTGCATCCGTCTAAGTTGTCTAAATAATCCTCGGCTATGTACGTCTGAAAATGGAAATTAGTATTTTAATTAATTTATAAATTAAATATGTGCATTAGGAATTATTTTGTCAAAAAGGGATGCAGGATGTAGACATGAATATGAAAACATTTAGCTAAAGGAAGAAGGTTAACCCGTTAAAATCATGTTAAAAGTAAGTGTTAGAGACACACATCGAAGACCAGTTTTGGGAGGAATCCGATGGGTCTTAACATAAGCTGATTGCAATTAGGCTGTGCCTCAAGCGGCTAGTGCACTGTATTACGGAAGAACAGGCCCGAGGCTCGACCTCGACAACACCTTAAAGTTTTTTCACGGCTCCCCTCTGGTCTAACAAACATTCGACAATAGGACTATCATCAGAAGACTCCTGCCCTTCGGACTCTGCATTAAACAGTAGGATCCTTCCATTCTTGTACAGAATATATCACGCACAACGCTAATAGTTCTGAGAAGCCAGACCCTGGGCCAAATATTTGTATTTTTTTGATTTCAATTACTTTGTACTCGTTGTGTACCCTGAGGGGTAATCAAATACCCAGCGTCGCAGGATTTAGATACTCCTGTGCGTAGAGCATGGTTAGGTTAGATTGGGTTATAAAGTGTGTATGATGGGTAAGGACTCATCACGTTCCCTCGGAAACCGAAAGGTCATCTTTATTGTGAACGTGGTATCAAGAATTTTTAGATTTGACATGTTAGTGGATTTTCTATGCTGAAATTGCTGATGCGTAATTGATGTACGACCTAACTGGAGTCGGATAAAAATAGAATTTATAGGTTTTGTTATAAACGTAGGTGAAGTCCGCATTAGTGCGATGTTATAAGGTTAATGATTCTTAGGTTTTTTAATGGGGCTTAGCACTGAGGCTATCAACACTGTTTTGAGAAAGGCACAGCTTTCCAGGCAATTGGAAGTCTTGTCATTTCTTTAAGTGGAGACAAAATATGCGTGCTTTGGATCCATGTCTGCTTTAGGTTCATCCAGCCTTCGCATTTTAAGTTGGAAGATGTTGGTGGTGTTTTTCTAATGGCCATAATGAACGATGTGGCTTTTATAAGATACTTGATTCAATTTTAGTCCCCTGTTTCAATTATGAGAAATAGATGGAAAACAAAGTGTTTTATAATACAAGCTCGCGTAAGGGTTTAAGAGACACAACCTGGGTGGTAGAGGAGTGAGGATGAGAATATAGGAGGTACCGATGCACGTTGGTTTTAAATGTTTGTGAACTTTAATGCTGTGGAAAATTAGATACTGGTTAAGCATTCCGTATTCGTGTTTGTAGGAAGTGAGCGAGAAAATGATTGAACCGGGTTAAACCGGGTGTTTCGCTGAAGCACTATTGGTGCAACCATTGAAACGAGTTTATTGATTCCTCTATTCTTTTGTCTTGGATTAGGTTTTTGGTATACTAGACAAGACATGTACATGCAGCAGTATTAGGCATTTCTCAGTATTCTTAGCAACGTCGAATAAGGGGTCGTTCCAACAAAGATTATCACTGACAGCCATACCGCGAATGGATAGAGCTTCAAGTCGCCTTTTTTTTAAATGAAAGGATATGCTTGTTTAGATACATTAGCTCTTGAATGGGCAATGAATCAGTGCAATCGTGGTATTTGAATGCTTAGCATTGAACTATTTTTGGATTTCATCTGGTTGAGGAATTCGCCAAGTAGGCTATGCCGAACTATTCCAGCTCTGTGGAATAAAATCACCAAATGACAACATAGGTCTGAAAAGCGATTTAAAGATTTTGGGGAAAGGTCTAGTTTTATTTGGATTTAGGAACATTTTTTGTACACATTTTCCCTGTGGGCCTTGTTTTTTTCTGTGAATACATAAGTACGCCTTCGCTGCACCTGTGATTTGCGATTCCTATAAGGTTACAGATCACGTTCACTCAGAACTGTTGCGCCATCTATGTAAGTATCTACAGTTTTTCACAGCAGGATGTCTGTAAGAAGCATTAGAGGTGCTAGAAAATCGTTTGATTTACAATCCCTGTGGTGACTCCATTGTTGTCTGGATATGTGTTATGGTGCGAATGGCGTGAACCTCATGAGCATGGATTTGCAAAGGCATGACTTTCATATATGTATAGTAGGCCATCGGCTAAGTTTCAATACACTTTTGTTAGTTGTTTTACAAGTGTTTTGACTTAGTTGATGGAAATGTATTCTCAAAAAGCCTCGTTGATGTCGTATGGGAGAAGCATGGTGGATTCGTCTGGCAATTGGATACATTTGTTGCTCGAATTTGTAGGCTAGATTGGTTTGAAGTCGATGCACATTCGGCTGCATATGAAGGTTTGGCAGCTTTTCTTAACGCAGGACTTTTTTGAGTCCATTTGGTGAATATTATTGAAGGTGACTTTAATCATGCAGCATAAGTGCAGACTTTGGCATGATTGTTTAAAAGAAACCTTTCTGAGCCTAATAGTGTGAAAGCTGTCACAAAAGTGTAGACGAATGTTGAAGACAGAAATGCGCATATTCTTTCAGCAATTTAGAATCCAATATTATGACGGCATCCTAGCGAATGAGCCAGGCTGAACTTTGACCTTTCATTTACTTGTGGTAGGATATGGATAGCGGAAGACGTAGTAGGTAGTTTGTGTACATTGTGCTGAAGTAAAGCATTGTGATGATCGTGAAGTAGTGCTAAGAATACTACATAGTTGGCCAAAAGCACACAATTTGAATCAAACATCTCGTAGCATACTTTGGGTTCAAATTCTGTGTTACATATTCCTTTTCTCGAGGGTTTCTTGTCTTTACTTCTTGTTCGTCTCAGAAGTACGAAGGACTCCTACGCGTTGTGTGGAGAATCTAAAATAGAATAGAAGTGAGTGAAACTAAAAGAATAAAAAGAAATATAAGGTTGATGTACAGAATTTGTATGCTTAGACTATATTTGGGATGCGGTTGTCATAGGTCGGAAGGAGTATGGTCTGTAGTCGGCATGGCTTTGTTTGCTGGTAATCCTGTGAATATGGTCGTAAAGGGTTATTTTTTCTTGCATTTGCTCACCTGGAATTGTCGACAATGCGTTGTTGCTTGCGAGGATGATCTTGTGACCTTAATTTGGGACTCAAGAGTTTGTTTTCGAAAGACAGTAGTGAGAAGAATGTGAAGTATTTCAGAGAAGCTCACTCAGAACTATATGAATCCATTAAATTTCCCAAATTGGGATTCCTATGGACAGTGAAAAGCAAACGTTATCGTTCGGAACTTGCTTCCCTGAACCATTATCAATGCTTTTTATGGTTTTATGGAAATCCACATGGGGAATGAGTCGTGCTCCTCCGTATATAGCTCATCTCTGGCGCTATAAACTAGTGGACTGTTGCTAAGCTCATGCGAAGGCCAGGGCTGCCTTTCATTAGCTATTTATGTGGTTGGTGCCTCAAGGGAGGTCTTGTTATGCACGTTGTCACTTTGGATTCAATTCAAAGAGTCCAAGAGTCTTTTGTTGTATTACGGGCTGTGTTTTCATGAAATTCTGCGTGATGTGAATGTGCTTCCTAGCTTTTCCAAGGATTCTTACAATGGATTTAGTGCTTAGGCTCAACTTGATTGTTCATCGGTTTTCTTATTACGGTTTAAGCCGAGAAACTCAAGTTGGTAGGGACAGCTCTACATTATACCTCAGTACCTTTAGTGTATCGTCTACAGTAAGAGTGACCGTGGTTAGGTACCATTTCCTTACGTTCTGGGAAGGTGATTTCGAGTGCTTGATGGAAGTTTACGTTTCTGGGTGTGAATTCTTTAAGGCATATATGGGGTTCCTAGCTATATTGGCAAACTTTAATACGTACCCTACTGAGGATGAAATAAAGTTTTTTTGGTACCAGAAGCTGTGGTTTTTTATATGCAGAGAAGGATTTCCGGAGTAGCAACGAGACTTATTCGATCAGTAGACTGACTGAGCCTATGAGCCGAGTATACGAAGACGACTGTTCTTGTCAGGAAGCCGAGGGGATGTTAGTATCCATGTTTTTGACATGGCAGTCATTGTGATATTTAGTTTCTGAGCTTAGCTTAGTCCTTGTGAGGGGTTTCTATTATACTGATCTGATCTTAAGGGACTGGGCATAGTCCAGAGAAGTAGTCAGAATCATTGTTTATATACCTTAGCACATCGATAATGGATTTTCACCACTTATAGGTTAACCTGAAGCCATATGAGCAAATAGGGCCTGTAAGGACTTGTAATAGGCATGAAATATCTGTTCTGTATGAAATGCTGATATCCTGAGATGTCTGCAGATGCTTGCTTCTGGAAGAATATTTTCTGGGAGAGTTCTCGTGTTTTCTTGTTCATTCTAAAGTAAAAGATTTTAGGAAATGCGGACATGGAGGTAATGGACATAACTGAACAACTAGTAACCTTTTAGTGGAGAGATTGTTGGTTGGACAGAACTACGATGTATACTCTGTGATATTCAACAATGGAGGATATGCATACGCTAAATGGCTTTAAGGACGTAGGATTGGAAACAAGTTAAAGGGCACTCGAAACTGATGGGTTTTAGAAAAATTCCCTACAAGATAATATCCGGAAATAGGAGGGACTTAACAATCTTATCCAAAAGGGCACTTGAAATTGGTGGGGTTCTAACCGCAAGAGGGAGTGCCTTACTCTCTTATCCCTCTCATTTTTTGCCCCTAAAATATTGAGTTTGAACAATAACGAGAGAGCCAATTGCTGTTCAGCTATGTACGCTTTGTAGACGTTCTTTGCTTCTCCTAAAAATGGTGCCTCACTTAAGTGTGAAATGTCTTGTGCAGGTATGCGTGATTCTTTGGATTTCGACTGGAGCGACTCTTGTTGGGAGAGAGAGAGAATTCTATAAAGAGAACTGACTGAATACATAGAGTGCCCGTGGTTGCCACTTTGGTCATTTTTTCTGGCTCGATAAGTTTTGATTCGAAATATTTTTATCTAGATTTTGAACAATAACACTAAATGTCAGTCAGGAATTGACTGTATTTAAATCACACCTACGATTGAATAGGAATGCAAGCACCTCATGTACATAAATGAGTATATCTTGGAAACATTACTGAATGTTTAGGTTTTTTTTGAAGACTATTTGAAATTGTTCCACTGTCACGGGTTTCTTACTTGCATCTGTAGGTATAACTATCGGATTTTAATAAAAATGTACATTACTGATGGAGAAATGAATAATTAGGAGGTCACGCAATCTTGTCTGTCTGTTTGTGACTTCCTCTGGGGCCCTACAACGCCTTGAGACGAAAGTGGAATATTCGTTCTGTCTTTGAAATAAGGGATGGATGCCGTTTTCAATGCAATCTGGAAAGTGGCTTTAACGAATTCAATCGAAATCGGATGTTTTTCTTAGTTTGAACAAACTTATGTATGCTTTTTTTAATAGTTTGTATAGAAAGTGTAAAGAATTTTAAAGACAGAATTGGTGTGGACTAAATTCTCTCCAGGGGACAACAACTTGTTGAATTTTTCGAACGAAATTATGCAGAGACCGACTGAATTCAAACATTCTGCTGTAAACATGTAAACGAAAACGCTTTATGAATAAATCAACTATGGAAACTGAAGCAAGTACATTTAATATTAGTTGACGTGGGATATAATTTAAATTAATTCATGGATTTTGGAATAAATTTCTTTCAAAAGCAGTGGAGAACTCAAAAAATGTTCGACCAAGCTATATCATATTAGTGGTCAACCAGAAACATCGACTAAGCGTATACTTAATGCATTTCAGTGTCTAATTATGCTGTGTAACTAAGATATTGGAAATAAGAAAGCATGAATGCATCGCAGTGCCAAAGGATGAAGACTTTGCATCACACAGCAGTGTGTAGTCAGTCAAGAGAGGCATTTCTTTCAACGTTTGGAACTAAGCCACCGTTTGTTAGGAGGTTAACAGCAGTAGTAAACTTAAAAACGCGGAATGCCACGACTTCTTTACTTCAATCCTGAATAATTTAAAAAACATAAGTATTAAGGAGCAAGTATGGACGGCCGGTATGGACGAACAGCCTCTATATTTAGCTCGCAAATTATAGAAAAACCAAAATAAAGGATGTGGATGAGGGAAATTCTAGTCTCATTCTTTCCCAACCCATTAGGACGACATTTTTTCGGCGAATTTTCATGGCAATTGTTGAAATTTCTATATTGATGTCAGTTTGTTGTTTGAGGAGTGTACAGCGGTTCATACGTTAACTATATTACGACATAGAATGCGATAAAAATTTTAGAAGCACTGGTGTGGATTTTTAAACGTTGAGGCTGCATTTCTATTTATCATTTTTTAGGAGGCGTGGCATTCGATGTAATAGCTCCTAATAATAGGTTTATACGCATATACGTCTTGAATTTGAAATAATGAAACATGGGTTTGAGTAATAGGAATGCAAAGGAGGTAAACTAGCAGGTAATCTGTTGGAGGCTCATGTATCACTAGATTCCCTAGACTAGGGTCCTCTATGTATCTGGCTCTGCAAAGCTCTTTAACATTAGTTTTAAGTAAATTATGTTGTCAATTTCATATCATGCTACCATATGTAAGCCAAAGTGCAATTCTCTAAGATGAAAATTGATTGTTGACGGACGCAATGATCCCCCAATTTGGTCTCTCTAAGGTGATTATCATCACATTTTCGCGGTCGTTATTGTTTAAGAGTGCGAGAGCGAACAAAGTGTGATCATCAACTTTGGCTATCAGCTATCATCTTATAGGCTTCCACTCCTGATCATATAAACAAGATATAAGACCAAAACAATAAGAATAACATTTTTTTAAAATGAATCATGCAGTTAGATGGTAATTTGTTTTTAGTAATTGCTTTGGTTCTTGCGGCCTCAAATATAGCACTTTCCGACGAGGACAGGCTGTAAATATAAATAGGTTTGGATCATTTATGGGGACGAGGATTAGGGAGTTCGGAATAGGTGATATATGGAAACTAGATGTATGATAAAATAAAAAATTACAAAAACTCGAGGATACGTTTGAATTATGTTACAGAAAAGTATATTTGACATTTATACTATAAAATTTATAATTCTTTCTTCAGTGGAATAAGAAATAAATAATGTTCGGGAGTTCCCTTGCGATCGTCCCTCTCGTTCGTTAGTCTTCCTTCTAGATCCTAAGTTTTAAAGGGTACATGCATAATTCTTTGATACTATATGTAGGGTATAATTCTAAGAGGCCGTGTTGTGTTCAATCGGATGTGTCGTTAGTTTGTGGGTAAGAAGGGTGTCCTCTGTCTCTTCCTCTCACTATTCTTGCCCATAAAACTTCCGATACAACCGGTTAAACACAACTCGCCTAATCAGGCTCCAAGGCATTCATGGTGAGACCCATTTAGGGATAAAATGTTGCCTTGGAGCAGTAGAAAGATTCCTCCAAAATAAAGTCTATAGGTAAGTATTGCTTATGTGTAGGTCTGTTGCTTAGTGTTTCTGATCTCTATGTGGTTTTTGAATGTTTTTGTTTTTTTTTTATTACGAAAGGGGAAAGGATAGGTATATATGTAGGTGACGAAATATTTGGAGAATTTCTACTTTTGCGTCACAAATTATGTACTAAATTTACGGTAAAATATGTGTTACATGTGTAAGAGCTCAGGTGTATCGTAAAAATGTCTTTTTTGGACGGCAGAAACAGATTTGGGTTCGACGCAAAATAAAATGTTTTCTTTACATTTCACGGCGCAATTCAATTTGGATTTTTCCTTCGGAATATTCTGAATAAACCAAGAAATGCTGGTTGGTGGTATCAATATTGTAAGTATAAGAAAATTCAAAGGCACCCTATAAGAATGTAAAGTGAAGGAGACTAGATATTTAAACGACGTTTGATGTGAAGAGTTGTTAAATTTCTTCTTTCGCAATTGCTTCTGTTGTGTTCTACTGAATTCTATTAAAATTAAATTATATTTTTATGACTGCAACTAAAGTAGGTTTAAATAGTGAGTTCTGGTACTAAGCTATGATGTGCAAAAGACATTGAAGGAGGAGCATGAAGGCAGTCAATTGCGGAGACCAAGTTCTAAAGATTGTGGATTTTTCAAGACTTGGACAAGAAATATGTTATTTTGCAGAAGGTAGGTCACGCGAGTCTAGATATCTATCAAATTCGGGATTTTTAATATTCTTTATGATTAGATTTTGGCTATGAAAGTGCATTATACGTATAAGGAAGGTGCATACATCTGGATTACTGTAGAGTATGTAGAGTTTGGAGATATTATTTACAAGAGTTGGGATTAGGAGTAAATATACTTAAAACTTAGTACTTGATAGGATCATAGTAGATGTAGAGACTTTCACTATGAAACCTCTGTGATGACCTTAGTTGATCGAGAGGATGTAAGAAAAAAAGCCTAAATAATAGCTTGTTCCGAGGAGAACTGGGTGCAAATCCAATAGGTTTGGATGCTTTGCGCGGACGAGGTTTAGTGAGTTTGGAATTGATGAAATCTACATGGAAACTAGATATTTAATTAAATGCAAAATTACAAAAACTCTAAGATATCTATAAAATGTGTTATATTAAGAAATTTATAATTTGTATCAATGGAATGCGAAACAATAAATGTTTAGGGCTTCCCTGCGATCGCCCACTCGTTTGTTAAGGTGTCCTCCTTCTAGATCCTAAAGTATAAAGGGTACATATATACGAGTATGTACTATGTAGGCATAAAATCCTGCTTTGGAGATAAAAACAAAATGAGTGGGTATGTCCTCGTAGAACGATGGTGTCTTGTTAATGAATTAATGTCTATAAGTACGTATTTACATATTTTCTATTAAGTAAATCTATCTGTTGCTTAGGCAACCGAATTTTTTATGTTTGTATGTATGTATAGCTTGGTTCGATATATATATATATATATTTTTTTTCATAAAAAAAACCATTTTGTTGTATCATAGTTAGTAGAAGGGGTAGGTAGTGTATGTACCTGGTGACTATACATAGGTAAATGCAATGTGACGAATTATTCTACTTTTGTGTTCCAAATTATGTGATAGATTGTTTACGGTAAATGGACACATTATGTGTTACATGTATCAGAATTCGGTAGAACCGTGAAGATGTGTTTTCTGCATCGCAAAACAAAATGTGATTCTCGTTTCGTGACGCAATTCCATTTGGATTTTTCGGAATACTCTGAATAAATAAAGACACACTGGTTGGTAAAAATATTGCAAATGTGAGAAAACTAAAACGCACCCTATAAATATGTGCAGGCCTTGTAAATGAAATCTTAAGGTTTAAGCGGAAGAGAATAGAGTGATGTGTGATGTGAAGAGTTATTAAATTTGTTTTCTTTTGTAATTGCTTCTGCTGTGTTCTACTGAGTACTATTTTTTATGTCAAGAACTAGGTTTAGATGGTGAGATTTAATTATATGATGTACAAAAGTCTAGTTAAACCCTTGGTATCAGGTTTGGAAGGAGGAGGATGAAGGCACTCAATTGTGGAGATAATCTTCTAAACGGGTACATTTATCAAGACACCGACACTCTTTTTTAATGTCAGACGGAGATATGTACATGTTTTCTTTAAGAAGACAGGGTAAGGGCAATATGTAGTCATGCAGGGCTTAATATCTATCAAATTCGGATTTTATAATTTTCTTGCGGATGGGTCGCATGAGTATTTAAAATGGATTTTTCCTATAAAACTGTATGGAAGACACCGGCACATGTGACATATTTGGTGTAGAGTTTGTAGAGTTTGGAGAATTTGTTTACATGAGCTGCCAATAGAAGCACATTCTTGATAGGGTTATATGAAAACTGTGTGACAACCCTTGTTGATTTATAAAATGTAAGGAGGTAGACAATCAATTTCTTTTGGAATTTTAAAAACGTTGACCTTGAGCATACATATGTGGGGGCACAGACTACCTATTCACGTGAGATAGATTGATAGAATTTCAAAAAAGTCGGACTACTCTTGACCGTGGTGGTCGAAGGTAATTTTCAGTCAAATTGTGAAGAACTTAATAATGCAATATGCGCACAATCTCCGGACATATGTACAGAAGTAGGTGTGGGCGCTCAGTTTATGTAGAGTTTTAGAAATAATTTAACCTAGATGAAGCCATTGCCTGTTTAAAGAAATATGGAAGAAAGGTGTTCTATTTGTTGTTAAGTTTTCAATACTTTGACAAGGTATTTAGGCAAAAATCTGCCTGTTAACCTAAGGAAGTAATACAATAGCAGATTTGTAGACAATTGAAAAGTTTTGACAATGAATAAGTTTAATGGAAGATAAGTCTCTGTCTGCTACATGAGCATTGGCATTGGCAAAAACCTAAGTGTTCGATACTTTGATAAAAGGCTTTGGATTTGTACATGACATGTATTTATTAGAATCTAGATGTGACTCAGGGCCTAGCTCCTCACAACCGTTCGTGTTATATTCTTTACACGAATGGAAGGGCCTGCTGTTTAATGTCCGAAGTGCAATTTTAATGGCTTTGTCAATATACTTGAACAGGGAGAATTCTATACAGTTTTCTACTCATATTCGCGTGGCCTCCTTACTTTTGATATATATTTTAAAACGTACATATGTACATATGTGTATCATTGTGTGCTGTCATTTTAATCGTAAGATCATAGATTCTTAGGAGGAGACCTCAAATTATATAAAAGATTCTTTACGATATCCAAGAAGCGATAGAATAGGTTCGATTAGACTGATGAGGCTTCATAAACCAGAGGGTTTTGACCAGAATGTTTTGGTCAATTGTTTTTGTTGTGCTCTAGGGTAAATAAGTAATATCTCTGTTTAAACGTTTGTGTTTTGCTAATGGTATAAATTTTGTGTCGAATATCCATAGACGTAAACAAGAAAGCCTTGGCAATGACTGGCACAACATACATAGAAAGTGAATAATGTGAAGATTCGTGTGGTGCGTGCAGGTCGCGTGAATAGTTGAATTTTTATGTGAAAAAATGGAAATTGTTGTATTTTATATCAAGAAATTGTTAAAACAACTGGAATTGTATATTAATATTTGTACATTAATATGCCGCAATTTGTTATATGAAGTACAGTGAATGTCGCTTTGTTGGAAAGTTAAAAAAATCGGCGCAAGCTAGAGGAAACATATGGTGGGTAGTTACTCCATTGGCGAAAAAGGTTCTGGCCTAATGTGGACCTATGCAGGATTCCAATGTATGTACATTCGTAGGATTCATATGTATGTATGTAAAATCAAAGGAAATATTATAGCAATGAAATATCTTCTAACTTGATATTAGGGATAGTGTGACAAGGATTTGGAACATGCATGTGATATGCTAGGCCGCAATTGGTATTCCAGGTACAAATGTCTAAAGCCGTATATATGAATGTACATACATATGTATGTATAAACCTGTACCTACTCCGCATAGTTGAACACATTACGGCTACTAAAGACTTTACAAGACTTCTATGAATAGCCAGAACTACATATAGGTGAATGGATGGATCTAGGAATATCCTTTTGATGAAATCGGCCGAAAGAATTTGTGCAAAATAATGAAATCTTTGTATGCCAATTGGATTAGAGATTTTGAAAACATACAAACGATTTCCATGACCTGTGAAGAAATAAAGTAAGGAATCTCTGTCCTGTAATCTTCAAAATCTTGAGCGATAGCATTGGACACATGAGTATGGAAATAAGCATGGACAATAGGTGTGTTTAAATAGATTCATCTAATGTATGGATTGCATGGATGGTTGTATGCTAGACTTTCTAGCCTTTTGGCAATATTCTTGAACAAAGCTTGCAGTTAGTAATATTAAAAATAACTGATTTTCTTCAGTATTGAACAAGAAATATTAAAATGCATGGAATCCTAATAAGATCACAATCCAACTAAGGTCACGCTGCTAAAGCTGTTTATCCATAGAATGATGTATCCTGTCCTAAGGAGTTTTTCGTACTCGATGCCCTTGCATATTCTTATATCCAAGGACTACTCGTCGTTTGGTGTATGAATGAGTTGGTTGGTTGGTTGGTTTAGACCGCCGCTCGGTGAGGATGCACGTAGACCAGAGAAAGTCCATTGTGCTTCCGTTGAGTAAGGTGGGTGGATCGCGTTCTGACTCTGGGAACCATCCGCCCCTCCGTATGAAAGAACTAATCTTAGCCGTTCAGGCGGTGCTCAGATCGTTAAGATCTGAAGAGAAAAGGTAGCTAGTGTAGCCTTCCTGATGTTGGCAAGTGCAGGGCTTAGGAGGTGACTAATGGTCTCCTTTGTCTTTGAGTCTTTGAACATGTCTTCCCGTAGCACAGTGGCCGGTTAGGGTGTGAACTATCTTGGAGAGGGTTCCTACAGGAAATTTTAGGAGTCCGATGGTTCTGTTTATGAGTTCTGTTTATGGGTATCGGAAGATTTAGTTTAAATTATTTATTTTTAGGAACAAACCCATATTCACGTTTTTTTTTACATAGTAATATGTATTCATTAATAATATTAAAATATTCATAGGAGACTTGCTTTGGAATGAATAGAAGATCCCAACAAGGACATGTATCACTGGTGGATTTGAAGAAATGTAGAACTGAAGAATAGTATTCTTCAATTCAAGCTAGTAATGTGTACAATGTTGGAAGCGGCAATACATTTGAAAAGAACAGAATTCACAGAACAGCATGTTATTTTCCTCATGTGTCTAAATGTGTACGTCCAGGATGAGAGTGGCTGTCTTTACTCGTTGGTCCTTGCTTGAGATGTATTTCCTCCAGAGAGAAGTGTTTCTCTAAATTTGTTTACAAATCAAATGGAATAAAGAAATGACTTTCACTGCTCAGAATTTAAGAAGCTGTTTTAAGAAATGATGTCCTAATCGGTTAGACTATCCAGACAGATATATGATCCGTAAAATGCTAGATACGGGAGGAACTACAATGGTGTATTCAGCTATGCTTTTTCTACTGCTACTACAGGTTGTAGATTGATAGTCAAGAATTAGTTTTAGAAAACTCGAATACATTTCCTAGAAACGCAAAATGCGTCATTAAGTCAACAAAATTAAAACTATTTCAATCTTATTCAAAATTCAAATGCAACAGATTGATAATAGTTGCTTTAACAAGACATGCAATGTTTCGTAGATGCAGTAGATCAGAAACAAAGGTGGGGAATCAACAGTAGGGTGGTCAAACTGAGTGATCGCATGCTAAATACCAATTCAAGTACAGGTGCTCCGGTAACTAGTCTCGACTGTCATTAAGAATTTATGAAGAAGCTTTTTTAGTTAGAATATGTTAGAATATGTCTTGAAACTAACCATGTCTGACTGATTTCGAGAATAAGAGCAAACTTCGAGCCATCTAGATCAAATGCACTAAGCGATACGTTCTTTGTGGTGGCATTTGCAGTATGTAGATACATTTGAGTCTGAAGTAGTAGAAAACTTTATGAGCCATATGATTCACCAGTATCGTGGGACAAAAGGTACATGATGAGTCCAAGATCTAGCGTCTTTTCTCGATTAGTGTTGGACATGTTGTTTGTATTTCTCTCACGAATGGGAGGGGCTTATGGTTTTACGTCGTTTCCAAAGGAGGCGATACGATACCTTTCCTAAGACAGTTATACGTGTACGTGTATGTTTGGCACTTGATAAACGGTGGTAGCGTGATAAAAGCTTGTTGATCGTTTTCAATTCTTCTACGAGATTCTCGATTCTCGATTGCGCAATACATTATATAATATATATCTAACTGATTATGATTCATTAGTCAAACTTTCACATAACCTATGTAGTCCCTCGTTTTGGAGGTAGAGAACATTTGTGGATACAATTGTATGAGGAACAAAGGATGCTACACTGTTTCAGTCGTACGTGGTTTGGAGTAGGTACATATGTATACGGCGTAAGCACTTGATCAGGAGACTAATTCCTTTGGAACAAAGCTGGAAAGGAGAAAGATTTGAAAGAGTTGTGGGCGCGTTTTCGAGAAACTCGGTCTAGAATCGTAAGGAATGCGATCAATGACCAGGTGGACATGTTTTTTGTAAAAGGCTTTGTGAAAGGATTATATAATGGTTTTGGAGTAAACACTCGATCAGGAGACTTATTCATTTAGCATTTTAGACAAACTCTCGGTCTAGAAACTACTTAAGTCATGAGATCAATGACCTAGCTTCGTTCGTAAAGAGCATTTCTGGATGCAGTTTCGTGAAAGTCGATCATTTTGGAGTAAATGTGCGATCGGGAAACTGCTTAGGTTTGGAGAGAACCACAGGTTGTGGACACAATTCTCGTGGAAAGATTTGATCACTACTTTTAAGTAAACACTTGATTAGGGCGTTAATTTTTTGGACAAGGAACATGAAACGCGAAGAGAAAAAAATTACATTTCAGAGAGAAAACATGGTCAGGAAGCCTGTTTAGGACATACACCTCTATATAGATTTAAATCTTCTGTTCCAAAGCAAAAAAATCAACATCTCCATGGAGATTCTTTAGAAGAAAATTCATGGTTTGGCGACAGTTTTCTTTGTCAGCCCAGCAAACTATGCTCATGTCGTCTACTTAGGCCGTGCCTGCATCGACAAGCGTATTGACATTTAGATGAAAGAAGAAAATTGGTTTACACCCAGTGGATCATTTAAGCTGAATTTCCTGACATTGCCGATGAAGTTTGAAAATTCTTGGCTAATCTGTGGCTTCATTTTCCAAATACTGAATATTAATTGATGGATACGGACTTAATCAAGGGGATCCTTGGGCAATGTGTTGCTAGTGACTGTGATCTAATAGTAAACAGTAAAGACGTAGTGCTACATTTTATTGAAAAGAAGACTAGTTTTGGTGCGAAAGATGAAAATAACTTGCCTTTGGCAAACTGTGAGGTTAACCCGAAAGCCGAAAACGTTTGAAGACACACTTGGATTAGAAATTCGTCATTGTATACCTGAAAAACGTAAACTTTCTGGTTTTGAAAATCATTTCTTATGGACGGATCTCGAGGAGATTTATTGGTGTATAGATGGTGGCTTTTTTCTGGAGATCAAGAGAACGTGTACATTCCCAAAGGCAAATTGTGGGCTTCCTTAGCAGAGAATGAACATCCTTATGTGGCTCATAAATTCCTTCGTTTGAAGAACACATACGCGTGGTGAGAAGAAATGTGTGTTAATAAAGGATCTCGGGGCATTTGTGTTCACATTTCTAAGACAAAAATATAGCTTTCGTGAGGGCTGTGGATTGGAAAAAAATAATTGGTGTTGCGGCTGTCCAGTTACACATTTACTAACCATGGCCTATTTCTGGAGGAAATGGAAAATTCTTCGCCAAAAGAAGTTTTAGTGACTTCTGCGTCTCGTGCTCGTACGTTTTTATGGAAAGAAGAGCTATGTATGTCCTGGAAAAGATGCTACCTACACTAGATGTTCATTTTTTAAATGAAAACCTTTTTATGCAGGATTATAGGTGATAAAGACTGCTGCTGCCATATTTTGAACAATTTTGTGGCTTGGTTTTCAGAGCCCAAAACGGTTTGATTCTCATTTTCATCGATTCTTCATTAAATGGCCTTTTTCACTGGACTGCAAGTCCCTAGCTATTGCGCCTTAGTATGTAGCTTTCTTCCGTGTGGATGGTAGAGAATTGGCAGATGGCACGTGTGCTGATCATGATCTCATTTTTTGTGGACATTTTCATGACAAGAAGAGTTGTATTGTGGGAGGTTTGTGATAATATTTGGAAGAATATTCGGGGTCATGCGTTCATGCGTTTAGAGATCGTGGTCAAGTAGAGCAAGAATCGCTTTCTTTGTAACGTGTATCTTGGAAAAACTGTTTCTAATGATGGCGGCATTGGCTGAACTTAATTTAAAAGTAGGAGTTGTCCAAAAATGGATACACTGCAATGAACAGATCGTGTTACAATTTCTTCGTCTCAAGATCACTTGAAAGCACCTTCGGATGATCAGAAACAACTTCCGAAGACAGTGCTCTTGAATATAGTGTCAGAAACACGTTCCAAAACTGCTTTCAAACACTGTGTCCTAGTTTAGATGGGAAATTTGATACAAAATTCTTTAACAGAAGACTACTTAGGCTGCGTCTTTACAGATCGTTGCCTTACTTTGAAGAGAGAGTAAGAACGCATTTCAAGAACATGATACTACTTAGTCTAGAACATCCACAATGTCGGTGCAGTAGTCAGAGTTTCTAAGAAAGTGGAGATAATAAATTATAAAAAAATTAAAATTCCTGACAGTATAGACTATTACAGCACGCAGTCGGGTTAGTTAATTTTTAAAATATCAACGCCTACTATTTCGCATTTTAAATTATGCTAACCACATTTGTTTAACACTTCCCTTTGAGATACATTTCATATTTTTTCAAAATCATTCTTCGGGTAATAAGTTTGATGGAATTCATTGAGAAAAACTAGTCGCCTTGTTGTGATTATTTTATCAAATTCAACAATGGGTTGGTCCATGCTCCCACAAAGGAGAACAACGTGTCATAAGGATACCTGAAGTAGACAAATGTCGACAGTTTTGGGAGGAGCTGGAGCCAACCAGCGTAGGCGTGGTAAATGTATTGTAAGCGATAAGGGGATTTAGAACAAAAGTTTGAGTTATTTTATTATTTGCCAAGAAATGATGTATGAGTATAAAATAATAGAAAAATGGAGTTTGCGTATGAGCCCGGTAGGCGGTTAGCAAATGAATAGGAAAGGGGTAACAAATATGTTTTATAGGATCCGATGGATTGAAATTTAGGAGTAAATCTGTGGGTGATAGAGAGGCCAGCGTTTTGTCTATACACGGAGATGTGATTGGCCAGGGGCAGGAAACGTTTGTTGCTTGGCTATTTTGTTGTTTTTATTAATAATGTTGGACTGAGTCTGGATTTGACAGGATATGTGACGGTTTACGTTTAAATGCGATTTCGTCAGCAATTGTGCAAGTAAAGCGTGAAAGAGTGTTCCTGGTGTTTTCAGCTTGTGAACAATAGGTTTTCGGGTGACATAAAGGTTGCGCAATACTGTATGTAGCCTGCTGTTAACCTACATACTTGTGTCGTAAGTAGGTAACAACAATTTAGATGGATAGCCCCATATATTCAAAGAGTCGCAATTTGCGTCATGAATATAAAGCCGTGTGGTTTCACATTATATAATGAAAAGTTGTAACAAAACAAAGTCCTCTATTAATTGATGCATGTACGTAGGAAGAATCATTGGTACAAGTGGTGTCCTTTAAGCCTAAAAGGTCATGGAAATGGTTGCAACATATTCCAAAACAGGTATCTATCTAGGGCTACGGTCTGGGGAATAAGAGTTTCAAATGGTGTGGGTAATAGAAGACGACTGGAGAGGTTTGTACTTTATCTAGGTTTTGACTTCAACCTATGCCTACCTCTATCAATTATTGAGCCTGGAGAATACGAAGTTACACTGTGCTATTGTAAGGCGGTCTCAAGTATGTTACAGAGCCAACCAGAAGAGCATCCTGCTGATTAGAGAGGCTTGTTCTTTGAAACCCAGGTGGATTTTAGCACCTTAAAGGTACATATGATAACATTCTTAGTCATGACTTACAACGGCTACCGGATCTAAATGGAATGCATGTCAATCTCAACTAGTATGACGGTTTTAGGCCTAGGTCAGCTTTTGCAGAGATTTGATCCAAATTGTAAAGACAAGTCCTTGAAAGTGTACATACATGGAATTTTGGACAGCAGAGACAATAGTTCTTCCAGAAATATACGATCAGCCAATCTAATGAACCAGCCTTACAGTAAACGAAGACCAGATCAATGTAAAACTAGGCATGTACGTAGATAGGGTTGATGATTAAAAAACTCTCTTAGCCCGAGGCTTATGCAAACGCACTCTATATTCAAGCTGTATTTCAAACAATGCATTTGTCCTGTCCATTCTCGGGGATTGCTCCCTTCTGGAGTCCTTCTACCGGATTTATTTGAGATTATAAAGATCTGATGGTAAGGAATTGGATTGCTTCTCAAGCTGGTTGAACTTTAATCTTCATAGAGGTGACGCACTTGTGGATATGGACCGCAGAAGTTCTGAGTGAAATGTAAGACTTGCAGTCTCTGAGGATTTTTGATCTTCCAAGTACCAAACACTTGGCCAACAGCTATAGTACAGGTAGAGCCGGATATACATACGATGATATATCAAAAACCAAGTTATCCAATGCGACAAGAAGTGGTGGACGTCCTAGAATCCTATGAGAAGAACAACGTACATGAATTGAAACCCATAGTATCAACGTTAAACGAAATTGGGGTGTAAAAATCCAGACAATGTAAATCGGAGGCTCCTAGTAAATGGAGCTCTTACTCATGGTGTGCATCGTGGTTCTGATTATTAAGGGGCGTTGAGACCGACCGTGATCTATCGTCACTACTCCCAATTTGGCGAACTGTATCGGAACCAGCGTGATGAGGCTGTTAAGCATATACTAGGTTTCTTTGAAAAAAAAAAAAAAAAAAAAAAAAAAAAATAGATAAAAACTTGATCATCACTGGATCTGTGTCTAAGGAAGGCGAACAGAGTAGATGTATTCCAAATACTCGAAGTCCTATTAACATACATACATACATATGGACTGTTTGAGTAACCAAGCTTCGGCCATCGAGCCATCCGGTGCTGGTGGTGAAGCAGCCAGATCCTTAGGTAAATGTTTCGACAAGGAGACGATAAGTCTTCTTTATTATATCCACCATTGGGTGCCTACTACTAACCATCTGTAGGTCCAGAGAACACAGGGATGAACTAACCACAAACCTACTTACACCTAATGTCCAGCACAGGATTCCTGATTTTGGGTAAATTCGGTCTAGATGTGGCAAACAGATCTATTGCAAGGACTTGGCCCCTATAGCCACAAGGAATGGTTCGAACAGATGAGATTACCAACATTTATTTGACTTTTTACTAGAAGTTGTCACGAGTCGATGTTTTGGCAGAAAATCTGAATTTAGCAGGCCATGACCTAAATTTATGCATAAGTGACGCATACTTGCAAAAACTGTTATAAGTGTGCGTATGTACAATTAGCCGTAAGCCGTACCGTTGTGGGTATGTTCCCGAACTAAATTTGTTGCTAAGAAGCAGTTTTATTGCAAAAATTGTTATTGCAAGAATTTTGACATATTCTACTGCGTAGGTTATCTTTTTTTTTTTATTTTTTTTTCCGGATTACAAAAGTGTGTAGGGTCATAAGTTATTGATTTTTGTGTCTAATTTTTTCCTAAATTTGAAGAGGTGTGACCTAAAAATTGTTTCTTTGTGCTAAGTTACCGAATAATAGATTGATAAACAAAATGGAATCCAATTTGGCATGTGTTGTGGCGGGTACGGGTAGTTGCTTTAAATATGATTCAGTAAAAGGTGGAGGGTTCTTGTTGACGTTTTACTTAGTTTCCAAATAAAGGTTACATAATTCTTGTCGGATGTGGGAAAATCTTCAAAGAAATCACGTTTTTAACCTTTTTACAAGCATAAGTGACTCCTGTAAGCGATTTATATCATTCCTAACATTTTATTTATTAGATAAGACTTCGTCATTTATAAAAACTGTTTGAAAAGGATGTAGTTAAAAGGAATAGGTTTTTGTGACCTCTTCAGTCAATCTAATACAGATGATCTCTCGGAACTCGTGGAAATTGATGTGAAAGAGTTGTGATAAAGAAATCCCTTTCAAGGCGAAACAGTAAAGTTTCTTTGGGTTGAGGATTCATGCAAGAATACAAGCGTGCGATGGAGATTACCTTGGGCGCTTGTAATGGCGTGTAGAACAATCAATTATATTGCGCTGATCGAAGGTTAACTACTAAGTCTGTGCATCTTGTGCTAAGAAGTAGAGATTTGTCAGTAGGTGAGCATTTTAATGAGCGATCGTATCTTAAGTGTGGGCTTTGTCATTGCAGGTGAATTGTATGGTGTCGGGACGTACATATAGTCTAGTTTGACTCTATACTCTTGGTAAATCGATATTGAGACCATGGGACTTGGAAAAAAACACATTAGAAGCAATTATTTCTAGAAAGAAGCTGGACATCTATCACTTTCATTCGTTGTAAATGAAAGAACCTGAGCAGAGATATAAGGAAGACTAATAGTGACCGTACTTGTAGGTCTTGGTACCATTATATTGTAGTAAAAATCTTACTCCATTACACTTCGATAATCCTTATGTATATTGATGCTCCAGCGTTTATTAGGAAATTGTTTTCGTCAGCTCTGAAGGTAAATAAAGAGAATATGTAACGGTAATTGTATTGCTTATATGTAATGAAACCTTGCGAAGCCTAGGGTATCGATAGTCCCTCGGCTCTGATATTGTAGTCGTTGTTCTAGTAGATATTTTGTTTGGAAAAGTGTAGAATACATGATACCCTGATCTGTATATTAGACTGACGCTTGTTTTGACCATTTAATTGGACTAACTATATGCGATTGACGCGGAAATAGTGTGCTATATCCAGCTTATAAGTATTCCTCTTGTTCTTTGTTCTATATAGGCGGTAGTGACGGTCATATGTATAATGATATCTTAAGTCATTTGTAGACAACGTTCGAAGTCTTGTTCGGCATTTTTTAATGGAAGTCTTGACCAACGCTGACCGCGCGGTTTTGACTTTTAAGGAAGACTTCCAAGTAGATCATGAAGCTGGTAGTCTCATGATTTTCTAATGACATATTCGTCTCATCTCATTAGTAGATAAGAGGATGGTATGTCTTATACGCCACTGTTGGGTTAGTAGTTCTCAAATTTAAACTGTCTTCACTTCTATTATCTGCGATGATAAGACATCATTCTAAAGCGAAGGAAAACATGTGAAAGGTATTAGTAGGTTTGAAAAAAAGGGGACTACCGTCGAATCATTTCGATCTAGGAAAGTAGGTGTATATTTGAAAGAGTCCTAACATCATCAGCTAGAGACACAATTCTGAAGTTTTACGCAGTAAAATAGAAAACTATTTGTTCATTTTTACGCAGACTCGTTTGTCTAAGTTAGCTAATAGCTGAAGCCTGTAAACGCGTTTTGGTAATTGGAAACCATTTTTTGCCAGCATTTCATATTTTGTTTTGCTTTCTAACTGGTTTCCGGTGGACAGAAGTGTGTTGGTATCAGAACAGGAGCAAGACAAAGAGATCAGGATAAACTTGTCTAAAACATTTGCCACAACAAGTCGATGGAACCCAGAGTCTAGCTACTCACTACAATTCGTATTGTGCTTGATATATTCCTTAAACGAATGGAAGGGTACTACTCATTTATGTCGTGTCCGAAGGGGAATTTGTTACTTGGGAGAATTCGTTGACAGTTGTACTCTCGGATGTTCATTAGACGGTCGCGAGAGGTGGAAATGTGAGGTGTTGTCTAGCGATTTAACCTGGAACCCCTTGCTGCGTAGTTCAATGCACTAACCACGGCGCCTACTTGTCTAATGCTACGACATAAACTGAGACAGGTTTTGTATTAGCTACTACTCTACAGAAGAAAACATGTCCCGAAGGATCAACTGAATTGATTGGGCATTTTCATGACATGGCTAGTAAATGTATGTATATAGACGGAAAGATATTAAGAACCCAAAGGACGAAAGTTTGTGTGGTAAACCTACTTTTCTGTGATGTCATTAGAAGAACTTTTATCTATGTTCCTCCGAAGTTATAATTGGATTCACAGATTTATTCCAACGAAAGAAGATGCCACAAAAGTAGATGCCATCAGAAGACCCTAAAGCTGGTCAGCTTAAGGTCAGGAAGATGATTTCATGGACAGTGTAATGAAGTAGTGACATATGTACATATATCAATCTCAAGCAAATGTCTTGGTACAAGTTTCTTGGAGATTTTGGTTCAACGTGTCATATTCAAAAATCCAAATAAACAATGAGTTTGTGCAGCAAGCAGACTGTGGTTCTTTATTATTTTATTGGTTGTAAACTAATATTATTGGCAGTAGATGGCTGATTTCTGCTTGTATGAAGATTTGTTTAGATAAGAGGAATTGTGACACATAATAGAGCGAATAATTCTTATTTTTGTTGCCAAAAAGACAGGTAAATACCAATAATTTAGGTCATGACCTACATTACTGTATAAGTTATGCACACTAGTAAGAACTATCATGTGTATTAATCGTAGACTGTACCCCTGTATGGCCATGTTGCCGAACTAAATTTGTTGCTAAGGACCAAATGGGAATGAAACATGCAACAAGGACAAATTTGATGTCAAAATTCTGGAACAAAGTTTTTATCGCAAGAATTTAGAGTTTTTCTTTTTTACTAATTTATTGTGGCTTTCAGAGGCTGTAGGAGCATAAGATATTGACTACTCTTGTGCCATATGTTGTTCTAAATTTAGTGAGGTTTGAACTAAATAATGTTTCATTGCCCAAAGTTATCGAAAAATCGATAGATAAACAAAATGGCATCCAATTTTGCATGAGTTGTCTTGAGTATGATGTAATGAAAGGTGAGGGGTTCTTGTTGACGTTTTACTTGATTTCGAAATAAAGGTTATACAACTCTTCTCGGATGTGGGGGTTAACTTAAAGGATATCACGTTTTAAAATGACTCCTGCCAGGGATTTATGTTGTCCCTAGTATTTTAGTTATTACGTCAAGACAGGTAAGACTACGTATTTGCCAAAAACGGAGTAAAACGGATTAGATTTTGGGAACCTCCTTAGTCAATCTAACATAGATGATCTCGAAGCTCATGGAAAATTGCTGTGAAAGAGTGCGGCGTGAAAGAGTTTTGGTAAGGAATCGTTTTGTAAAGCGAAACAGCAGAGTTTAGGTTCCTAAAAGTTATGCAGATTGACGAATAAGGAAGCATTCAAGGATACAAGCCTGCGATGGAGATTGTTTTCGTCGCTTGTATGTTGCGTTTATATCAGTCCACTCTCTGGCGTTGATCGAGGGTTAACTAGAAAGACTGCAAACTAGAGACAAACGGAGCAGCTTGTGGTAAGAAGTAGAGATTTGTCAGTAGGTGAGTATTTTTATAAGCGATAGTATCATAAGTCTGGGCTTTGTTATTACAGGTCAATAGAACCTATGGTCCAGTGTGAATGGGTGACTGACTCTGTACTCTGGGTAAATCGATATTGAGACCATGTGACTTGAAAGAAACACATTCGAAGCAATTATTTCTGGAAGGAAAGCTCAAAATCTTTCATTTTCTACTCATTGTGTAGGTAGAACCTGACGAGGTAAATACTCATTGTATGTTTCTTTTGGCCAGACATATGTATAAAGAGGGGTAATATTGAGGGTCCTTATAGGTTTTGGTACAAACTTTATTGTAGTACAAATCTTACTTTATTACCATTTAAAAAACCTTAGATTTTGGTGCTCCAGTGTTAGTAAATTGTTTTCGTCAGCTCTGAAGGTAAATAAAGAGAATATGTAAGGGAAATTGAATAGCTTATATGTAATGAAACCATGTGAAGTCTATCGCCTATAGCCTAGGTACGGATAGTCCTTCGGCTTTGGCATTGTTGTCATTGAGTTAGTAGAGCTCTTTTTTTGTTGGAAACTTGTAGGCTAGTGTGTTATATCCAGCTTATACGCATTCGTCTTGTTCTTTGATCTATATAAGGGGTATTAGCGGACATATGTTTACTCTTTTTGGTCATTTGTAGACAACGTTGGAAATCTTGCTCTGCGTTTTTGATTGAAAGTATCGACCCATGGTGACCGCTGGTTTTAGCTATGTAGGAAGTCTTGGTCGATCTAAAAGGCATTTTTGATAGGTTCGTCCTAATTGATATGAGTCTTAGGCTGGCAGTTGATAATTCATGATTTCCTAATAACATTCTTGTCTCATCTCATTAGTAGATAAGAGGGTGTTATGTGTTTCACGGCACCACTGTTTGGTTAGTGGTTCTCGAATGCATATAGTGTCTTCATTCCTATCATCTGCGATGATAAGACATCATTCTAAAGCGAAGGAAAACATGCGAAAGGTATTAGTAGGTTTTAAAAAAGGGGACTACCATCGATGTTAGTTTATTTCGAAAGAGTGCCATGATGACCTTTATCGTAGAGAAACCATTTTAAAGCCTTTCGCAGTGAAATGTTCATTTTTACGACAATCTAAATTTGTACAAATAGCTAAAGGGGGTGTACGCTTGGAAATGATGTTTACCAATGTTTCACATTTTGGTTTGCTTTTCTAAGTTCTTCTGAGGAGTATGTCTGGTTGCGAGTAATGTCTGTTGACGTTTAGAAATGTCTTATTATCGTGGACAAAGCAAGGCAATGAGATGGGGACTAACTTGTCTAATTCTATGATAAAAATTGAATCAGGAGAAGCATGCTGCAAAGAAACTACATTGAACTGAATAATATTTATCGGGCCCTTTCATGACATGGTTAGGACTGATTTTAGTGTAATTTAGAGATTTATTTATATAGACGGGAGGATAAAGAAGTACTTAGAACCTTAGGAACGAAAGTTTGTGATTGTTTTCAGAGAGTAAACCATTCTTCTCAGTGATGTCATTGGAAACACGTTCTATGTTCCTCCAAAGTTATAAATAGATTTTCTGATTCATTTCAACAAAGCAAGAACTTCGTAGAAAAGTAGATACCATTGGAAGACTTTAAAGCCCGTTTAGGGTTAGGACAATTATATCATAACCATAGTAACGAAATCATTATATCAGTGTCAAGCAAATGTCTGGTTACAAGTACTGCAGAATCTCCTTAAAAATTTGGTTCGACATAAGAGTTATATTTAAAAAAAGCAAATAAACAATAAATTCAATAAAATGGAGGATGAGTTTGGGCAGGTACAGTAGTAGGCAAAACTGATTTTATTATTATTTTATTATTTATAATGACATTCAAACCATAGATAACTTAGTAATCGTCGTAGATGGTCGGTTTTTGTTGGAACTAATAAGAAAACTTGTTTAAATAAGAGGAATTGTCTTATATTTTTGTTACCAAAGTGAAAAATAAATTAAATAGCAGAGAATTGGGATGTGGTTCAATTAACGAAATTAGTCGGATTAACTAGAAACTTTAGTGGAAAACATGTGCGAGTGATATAATGTCTTGAAATCGGAGTTGATCTGTGGCTAAAGTGAACAAATTTCATCATCCGCCGACGGCAGGAAGGATTTAAATGTTTGATTTAATGCTTCTGTTTATGCTATATTGTGCTAAAAGTGACAGTAAGGGATAGGGTCTACATTTTGTTGATGATCTAACTAAATGATATGTGTTTGTAGGTTATTAACGCCAAAATTGCAAGTAATACTGTTGATTCACGGAGGAGGAGTTAGCCTGTTTGGTGGCAAATTCTAATATAGTGTCTGCCTAGATTCATGGGGCACTTATTTTTTCTAGAGAAATTGAGTAGGCTGTTCTTTCTTATTCTGTGCATATGCCTGTCAAGGGATTACAGGAGATGTACGGGCTGAAAAGGATGGAACCGTTGATTGGTTTTTTTTCTTTGTTGACCCTTGGACATATGGTTCAAGAACAACTGGAGAGGCGAAACCCATGGGTCTTGGAGCTAGGCAATGACGATAGGTTCATGGGATCCAGGGCCTAATTCCCCACAACCATACGTATTGCGGATTTTATATTATTTTACACGAATTGAAGGGGTCTACGGTTGAATGCCGTGTTTATTTCAGAACCTTTTTCACGACAGTTATAGACTATATCTCGGATAAAATTTTAGGTCATGTCAACACTCTAACCACTTTAGCGACGGCGCTTAAATTTGAAGTTTGAATTGAAATATGCAGAACTATTTCAGTGATTCATATTATTTATAGGGTAAGGGTTAGTAAATGTGTAAGCGCTGATTATCTGGATTTCAAGCAGAGATATGTATCTTGAAAAAGGCTCTTTCAGTGTCCTCTAGTTTGTAATGAAATGAGACTCAGGCGTCATGGAAAGAAGTGTATGTGGATAATGAGTTCTATTATTTATGTCTTTTTAGATTCAAAAGAAAGTGAATTTGAACAACTGCGGTCTATGAGATAAATTAACGTTTTGAATACAACTATTTAAATGCGAATTGTAGGTCAGGAAACAATCCTTAATGCAACCAAGAAGTTAGTTTAGCGTAAGTTTATTTCTGATATGCATTTCTGATGATACCAAAGGTTTTTACTTTAAACTTACTACCAATGGGTTAATAAACGGCTTTATATGGGGATTGGACTGCTGCTTTTTAGCCATTTCATCATAATATGCTGAAAGTATGGTAGCGATTTCAGAATAGGAATCAGAGGATAAGGCAAAGTGTGCTTGAAGAATTCAAAACGAAAAATCCAGCAGTCAGAGATATTAGAGTAACAAACTATGAAAAAGTAATGTAGGTACTATTGAAAATGAATTGCTTTTGCCGTCGCTATGTGGATAGCCGTGTGGGCTTAATGGGTGGGAGGGGCTATTGCCTATCAACCATTTTTTTCATTATTCGATAAAGAACTGAAAACTGATTCAAAGCTAGAAAGAAAGGGCATTCACATGCGAAGAAAGAACAAAGGTTTCTTATTTGCATTGGTGCTTAAGTTGATGGATTTAAATAGAAGAAATGAAAAACAAAGAATTACAAAGGAAGTTTTTGTTTATAATTAGTTACAGGACATTATTTGTTAATAAGAAGTTCAATCTCGATTGAAAGGAATTTAAGTTTTTAACTCGGCATTATTCAGTAAATAGACGGAGTATATGTTTTTTGTTTATTTTATGCATCATGACTAGAACTCAGCCACAGTAATGATTGGAGCATATTAACTAAGAATATTAGTTAAGCAATCGCATTTCGAGTGATACAGCACTGCATTCTTGCATTGAAAAACAATGATACTTTGAACGTTCAAGGATGTTACGTGCAAAATATCAACAAAATGGATTATTAAATGAAAACGCCCTCAAGAAGTAAACTTGGCTCAAAACAAAGAATGAGTGAATCAACCATGAATACCTAAATAATTGCTTTTAATGATTGTTTTTTACTTCATGCAAAATGGTGAACGGATTTCAAATATGTTTACGCTTGTACTGTTTCGCTTCTCAAAAGCGCTTATGTAAATTTCATCCTCCTAGTTCCAAATATGAGATTAAATCATTTTGGAGATTCTTAAGCCCATTTTACAATCAATGTCAATGAACGGACAAGGGAGAACTCGAGCGTGCAGCACACAATGAGGAGCAGTAAATACCAGTTTCGAGGCCAGAAGTCGACACGGTTGATAAATGTAAGCTCAAAAGTGGACACTTTTGGAGGAATAACAAGGGACGACACGGATCAATGGTTTTCAACCTTCAAAACAGCCTAGCATCATTGGTTCCATAGGTAGCTATGTCAATATATTCGCAAGGTCTCTATTAAGCAAGGAGTTTACAAAGACTGGGCGTACCTAAAGGAAAATAGGCAAACTCCCTGCAATTATGGTAGCAGTGTAATTTTGTTTGAATACCTAAATCATGGCTTTGATCTTTAAATGAGGCCATAGTCGAATGGGCAGTAAAGTATACGAAATGTAACTTTGTAGTCAAAGTACTCGTATGGTTGTATGATTAAACTATGCGGAGTATAATCGTTGCCATCCGAAAGAGTCAGTCAAAGGAAAACAGGTCATGGAACTAAATAGAGAGGACAAATTACTGTGATGAGGATGTGCTTGTCCTTCAAAAGACGCTTTACAATGATTTATTATATCTAAGAACAAGAATGATTTGCTTAGTTCTGCAATTTAAGGGAAGAAATTTGTAGGTTTTGATATGCTCTTAACAGATTGCGTCCGGTAACTGATTGTAATTGTGATGAGGCATTATGAGTTCATCATAAAGCCTTAAGCGATCCTAGCAAACCTTTACGATAATTTCCCTATAGAGCCTGAAGGTAGCATCAATTTACTCCAAGGAACAAACACCCTCTAAATTTGCAAAGAAGTGTCTTTCAAGGTACTTTAGTGTTTTCCAAGTGTAATCCTCTGCAAGTGTTTAAACTCGATAATTATAATCTTCCACCACACATCCTCGTAAGGCAATTACCAGAGACTATTCCTATTGTTATTCTTAACTTTACTTAGCTGAGTTTTATAACTTAACAAGATTTTTCCAATTCAAATAAACCGACAAGGCCTTTGTAACTTTGTGTCCTTCTAAGTCGGATCAGCTTTGCTCGGTCAAACTAATGGTTATACGGAAAATAATTCTCTTAGCCGCGGTTTTTGGTGGTCTTATGCCTTCAAGGGTATCAATTGGTGGAGAATCTACTGTTTTTTTCCCCAGTACATCAACTTCTACGTTACCCTCTTCTTTTAGGATAATGAACCCATCTCAAGTAGTTCGCGGAGCTTTTACTGCAATCAGAACATGTGATTGGAACAAATTGTACATGTTTGGAAGCATCAGAGTGACATAAGGCTCAGATGTCGTGCATATATCAAATAAAGCCTACCTAGGTGCTTAAAAGATCTTAATACAGTTTGCAACAGAATTGTTCGTACTTTTTAGATCATGGGATTCGATAGAATAAAGTAAATTAGACGTCAGGGAAATATTAAGAGCCAATAATAGAGAACATTAGAATTGAAGCAGTGCGTACACAGGAGGGTATGATTTTGTTGAAACTATTATTAAGTAAAGTCAACTCTTGGGAATATCAAGCAGGTATACCATTTCGGATATGTAACAGTTCTACGAATGAAAACGAAGTAGAATCTATTTTTATCCTCTTTGAGCAATTGGCCGGACGTCATTCGAAGATGCAAATAATCAATAAATAGGTTACACAAAATGGAGGATGAGTTTGCGTAGGCACATTAATAGCTAAAGCAGGCTCTTGTTTTTTTTATTCGTAACGACTGTGAATGTCGTTTTAATCATATGTAGATAACAATAAATATTCACAAATTAATTGATTGATGGTTTTATTTATTCGCATTTGCCGGATTAATTTAGTGGAAAATAATCGGAAATTGAAGAGAAAAAATGAGTGGAAACGAATTAGTCGTGTTCGATTGTTTGTATATTTTCAGTGCAATGCCGTTGTTATCAGTGAATATGTATTCCTTTGTGAAGTTCGGTGCTCTTTTGGGGGTTATGTGGAAATTTGCAAACATTTAACCTTAAAATTAATGTTTTTTTGCGGCGACATTAATTGTTAATTAATTGTGATGGTGAATCAGGATGTAAGTCGAAACTAACCTTAAAGTGTTGTTCGCAGCTATTAGTGAGATGTTTGTGGTCATTTACATTGCAATTGATTTGTGTGATGTGTGCGGACAATAAAGGTGCCAATGTTTTGTAAATTTGAACAGATTTTGACAAGAGTTCGTGTTCCTGGTTTTGGTGGACGGAAGAGATTCGTAGGATTTGGAATCGCTTAGGTTCAGAGGTAAATATTGCGTCGCTGGTATGATTTTGATAAGGTAAATATACCAGACATAGTATTCATTGTATCAGGCAATGTTTGCTGGTTTTGGATTGTTTCAGAACTCGACAAAAGTGCTGGGACTAGTCTATTAATGGATTTTGGTATTTTGCAATCAGATCTGGAGGAGATTTCAATAGTTTGTTCTGGAACAAGTAGAATTTTGGAAGAGGAAGCTAATGGTTAGCTAAAATATTAGTCATTTTGTCCAGAGGAGGCAAAGTAGCAAGATTTGTATAGAAATTTACCGGGGTGGCAAATTCCTTGGGTCTATTGGCAACAAAAGATTGGCAAAGTACTTACATTGCGAAAAGGTGCCTACCAAGTAAAGGAAGATTGTATTTAGACTTGTAATCCAACGAATTAGTTTTAAGAACTCTTGCAAGGAATCAATTAGATGGAAATACACCGATATCTGTGACCATGAAGGCGGCCAGTCTAATCTTGCGATTTTAGTACATAAATTATATATTCTTCACAAAGTGTGGTTCAAGTTTATGAGGAAGCGAATGTTACCTTAAAGGATGCTGAGTTATATAGAAATCACAAAATCGTGCACAGAGGAGTGATTAGAAGGCTCTTTTGGAGTCTATTTAACTACAGTACATGGATATCTCTTTAACTTTCGACGTGTACTAGATTTTTCCGAAGCATTTTAAGGTTTTAACTAAGTTTAAAGCTAACAGATTATTTTTTGATGACTATTTTATGGATGATTTTACATTTATTGAACCAATTTGATTACAAAAAGGGCAAACAAATGAACGAAATGGGAGTATATTTGATATAAGCATCCAGAAAGGAACTGAGGGGATGGAAAATTCTCTGACGTTGTGCAACTTTATTCGAATTAATATTCTAACAGGAATGAGGAGAAATTCCACTCTAAGATGTAAGAGTCTAGAGATTGAGCCTGCCATTGTACAAGTACATGAGCATGACTGAAATTAATGGAAATCTTATGGCACTTTGGTATGATCTTGAGCATAGTCTCGGGCTACAGTAAGGTGAAAAGAAGCGATAAAACGATGTCTTAAGGCTTTTCAGTCCAAAAATGGAGGGATTTTTTGCTCTATTAGCTGCGTGGAGAAGAAAACATTAACCAAAGGGTTTCTAAGACGTGATACGTTCCTACTTCCTTAAGAAAGCCATTGTAAGCCATAAAGGAGCAAGTTCTTAAATGAATGATTTGTTAACAATTGTCAATGATATCGTGCGCCTGGAGATGAAGTCGCAGTTCAAAAACCTGTTGTGTACTTGTAAACACTATTAGTGCAACTTTTTCTTGTAGAAATGTCGCATAGTGGTTTGGAGAACTGCGCCGGTCAAGAGAACAAGGTTGAATATCTTAACTTTATTGAATTTAAAATCCTATAAAGGTGCTATAACCTACTTTATTCATGGAACACATGGTCATGAAGTAAGAACTAGCAATTTAAAGTTGACCATGGAGAACAAATCACTGATTCTGGTACCGACGAAGTGTTTTGTTTCCTCATATTTTTGCTGCATAAGTTTGTGAGTCTAAATACTCAGAGCTAGTGGCGAAATATCTTTACAATATGTAAATATTTAGACTACATGTAGAGTCTACTCAAGCTAGTGTCTAGGAATCCTCAATGTTATGAAACTACCATATAATTGGCAACTAATAGCGTTAGAATGAGTAGGCTCTCATTATTTTTTGAACTGTTTTCATAAATGGTTCGGGACTGGTTTCGAGACAATATCCAAATCTTAAAAACTGGTATGTAGATCTACATAGTCGGTGAAACAGGGCTTCAATCTTTCATTCGTTGGCCACGAAATTTGCGTTTGGTGTATTTTCATTAATTAAGTATGGTTTTTGTGGGACAATGGATTTTCGGGTGGCTCAACATTCGGGGTTTGGTCTACATAGTGTACGAGGATATCACCACGTGTATAGACTCTGCGGATTAAGCAGTTGATCAACTCGAGCAACATATTTGATTGCAAAACTCGGACAAGCTTATCAACTAGATGTATGGGGCTATTCAGGGAATAGATCAACTAGGTGTGCGTGGCTACTCAACATTTAAATGATTTGATGAACTAGGTGTACGAGGTTAGTCAGCAATTGACTATGTTGATCAACTAGGTATTCGGAGCTACTTAACACTTAAATGTTTGGATCAACTAGGTGTACGGACACAAATATGTTCAATTATTGGAGGAATTGTGTATTCGAGGTTCTAAATTTGTCTGTTTGGAATCAACAGTTGGACATAGTTCGGTTAAATCTTCCCTTGTTTTCCAAACATAGGTTTTTCATTGAGATCGCACTGATCTCAACTTTCCTATTCTAAATCCTATTACGACATTGATCGCGAGTGATTCAGAAGAGGTTTAGTCCCTTATAAGACTACCAATGTGATTACAAGTAACAATTACAGATCTATCGTCCCATGTAGGACTTAAGATTGTTAAATAGCAAATTCCATGAATGTTGTTGTTGCACAGATATATTCAGCTAATATTGGGGTCAAGGCGTCAACGGAAAAATGATATTTTTCATGAAATAATCTCCATATTTGACCAAAATGTTCATTTTGAAGTTAAAGTTTACACGGGGAACTGCAACGGAGGTGCCAGGCTGGGATTTCATAGCTAAATCGAAGGATTTTCAGTCAGACCGGTCAGGAAAAAAGTTAACTAGCTAGGCGTAAGGTTGTTCCTTTACTTTTTGAACTTCAGATCCTAGGTGGGGAGGTAGGAAGGTAGTGTAGGGTCATGACTTTATGATAAAACACCAGACACCATAGTGGGCCCATCGCGATCCCTAGCTCAGACTCTAAAATCATAAATATCTAAGAGTGGGGGATAGTTCTCTCGGAAAATGTTGAGAATTGCATAAAAGTGAGGGAACAGATCGAACAACGAAACCTGACCAGAAGTAAAAGTCAAATCTGCGGAAATCTGAAATCCCATTTGCATACCTGTAGAAGTTTATAGAGTAAGAGACAACCATTACCACTGAGAGACAATGTTTTACGCTCTGGTGAGCTCTCTCTTTTCCGATATTTGTGTGTTAGAGAACGGAATTGGACTAAAATTCGTAACAGGTCGTAAGGGCACAGACCTATAGCAAGGGTACTGGAGTCCGATGACACTAGGTTTTTGTGGGATGAGGAAAGATTAAATGGAAAACGTTGATACAAGTATTTAGAAACAATATGTTTATGATATGAACTATGTAACAA
The DNA here is from genome assembly GCA_963583995.1 of Xylota segnis. Lineage (NCBI taxonomy): Eukaryota > Metazoa > Arthropoda > Insecta > Diptera > Syrphidae > Xylota > Xylota segnis. The sequence continues at coordinate 42,290,968 of OY757237.1, forward strand.
CCCTTTGTTTTGCTTGGTAGAAGTATCAGGTGACCAATGCTATTTGGTTTTTGTAGTTTGTACAAGGAATACCTGGAAAGCAATATTTTTTTTTAAAAAAACAATGAAATTCTTGACATATGCTGACAGGTAGAAGTATCGGATGGGCAGTGACACCAGCTTTATACTGTTTATTCAAATAATTTATTTGAAAAAATAAAAAAAAATTAAGTAAAAAACAGAACTTATAAACAATGATAAGGGTTGTGGTATGTAATATCTTGTACTATTTTATCCTATTTTACAAACAAACAGGAATTTGGTCTAAGAAGTTGATTTTGTTTCAGTTTATGTTAAGATTGCAGCAACATTTATAGTTGATTAACCATTAGATGGCGTGATTGGATTTGTTACAATTTACATAAGGTTTTGGAGTTTTGTAGAATTTTTTTTTTTTGTTTATTCTGATTAGCTCATCATTTATGACCGTGATTAGGGGGCGGTTGTTTAATCGGTTGGGTTAGCAGTTTTGTGAGTAAGAAGTAAAGAGAGAGGACATCCTTCTTACCTACAAATTAACGACACTACCGCTTTAACAACTGCCATTTAAACAGATGGATTAATAAGTTTTAAGCAGTTTTGTGGGTAAGAAGATTGAGAAATAGAAAAGGAGCTTGTTTAGATGGAGATTGTTTAATCGGTTAAGTCAGCAGTTTTGCGGGTAAGAAGAGAAGCGGACATCCTCCTTAGTCACAACTAAGGACACAACCAATTGAACTACCCCATCTAAACAGATGGTTTAATAAGTATTATGCATTTTTGTTGATAGTAAGAGTGAGAGGCAGGGGAGGAGCACACCCTACTTAGCCATCGGTTTCGTCAGTAGTTTTGTTTGTTAAAAGAGTGATAATTTGAGAGAGAGGACATTCTTCTTAGGCACGAACTAACGACATAACCGATTGAACAACCGTCATCTAAACAGATGGTTTAATGAGTTTAAAACAGTTTTGTGGGTAAGAAGAATGAAAAGTAGAGAAGGAGGACACCTTTCTTAGCCACAAACTAGGGACATCGCTTGTTTAGATGGTGATTATTCAATCGGTTGTGTTAGTAGTTTTCTGGGTAAGAAGAGTGCGAGTTTAAATTGTTCGCAATTGTTCGCAATTTAAACAGATGGATTGATAAGTTTTAAACAGTTTTGTGGGTAAAAAGAGTTATAGTTTGAGAGAGAGTTCAGTTTTCTTATCCACAAACTAAAGACAGATCCTGTTTAGATAGCGATTGTGTCAGCAGTTTTTTTAGGTAAAAAGAGTGAGAGTTTGAGAGAGAGACCATCCTCGATTGAACACATTGGATTTATTGAAATAACATATACTATGTATATATATATGATTGATTTGTTTGTAAGGTAGGTATGATTTGGATCGTTAAAGTTAGCTTCCTAGAGAAAGTGAAACCATCTTACCTCCAGACCAGACCAGATAAGCAATGGCTTTTCTTGCTTTCTTTTCCAGAAGCCTACTCTAAGTCTGTCCACGTTGTATAGTGACATCAGATTGTTTAATTTTGACCATATTGCTGAATTGTGTTGACCATATCAAGAATTTTATTGATCTATGGTAGAAGACAATGCAATGGCATAAATGTGGAGCTCTAGATTTTTAAGGGGAAGGGTGTCTGTTTCTACCTACTTTGATTTTTTAATAAAAAATGTATAGAATTATAGGAGTAAGCGATATGATTCAAGTGAGTAGGCTAAGAATTATGATAATACAGTACAGCCGTCGGTAAAGTGCCAATTTTTTCTGATAAACTGCGTACATGTGTTGGTAAACTGGATAACTGACTTATGTCAGTTTCTTGTTTTAGCATTGATTTTCAAGAAATAAATTATAATACAGATGGTTGGATGGATTTTAAGTCTTAAAGTTATCAGTAAGCAGTGAAATTTGATTGATATACCGCCTTGCGTTTGTGCGTACGAGACTTGGGGATGACGTCTATGCGCAAATAGTAGGAAACAATCTCAATGCTTAAACAGATTTCAAAGAAAATCGCTGGCTGTGTCAAAAACAAGGATTGGTGGTGATAGAAGTGTGCATGATAGACGCGCAATTGTTAATAAATATTCAAGAATGACAAAGCATTTGACAATTCCGTTCAAATAACATCTAATTGGTGCGCAGTCGATGGCAAGATCTGGCCCGTAGTTAATAGAGCAATTTAAATGGAAATTTATATCGGAATCATGTGAGGTAGCACTTGGGGGACTCTAGCAGTTGAAGAAACTCAAGTTTTGTGTTCCCTGGACAAAAAGGAAACGAAGTTTTTCAATTAAAAGCAAATCAGAGTGAATAAAACCTCGTTTTAAAGGCTACTGCATCGGATACAGGATAAAAAAGCAAGATCTGGCCGGTAGGTCAGAACATAAAAGTAACATAAAGAACGAAAATTCATATTGGAATCATGTGCAACATCATGAAGGCCATCACTGGACGACAAGGAAACAAAGTTTTCAATTAAAAGCAATTTTAAAGGCTACTGTATCGAATTCATAGATTTTTTTTGTGTCGAGCGTCTGTTAAGGACATGTACGGTGGAGGTAAAAAGCTTTAAATTTAAGGAGACTCAGAAATACATAGAACTTTTGAATATAATCTCTTTCTTATTTGAAAAAGTACCTAAGACATGGATCGGTGAAATAATAAGTGAACTCAATGTGTGAACGTGGTCATGTTTCTCCTTTTTGATTAAAAAAACGCACTTAGTTTTAAATAACTTCATTTTGTTTACAAAAATTAAAGCATATCAGCTGTAAGACATTTAAGTCGATTTAAGCTAAATGTTAATACTAGGTCCTCTTAATTTTGTTTCCTCTTTCACTGCGGTTAGAAGAAATCTCGCGACGGAAGTACAGAACTGTGAATTAAATAATTTGTGTCCTTAGACATGTGCTTGCGGGCTAAATCACGTGGCAATTGAAGGTGACCGTAATTTTGGTATGTGGGTTGGTTAACATTTTATTACCAGATTGTATTGTTTATTGGCCAACACGCTAATAAAACAATAAAACTATTAGTAAATGTTGGAAGCTCTTTTGATTTTTGAGAGAAGTGAACTAGACACCTTGTGCCGTAAGTCATTTTTAATGGAAAGAAATCTACAAGCCTAGAAGTGGAGAAGAAAAATGGCAATCCACCCAGGCAGTGCTGCATTTTCGTCAAGCAAACAGAGGACATGTAAGTTTTTAATGGATGCGGGAGAACGTATTAAACATTAGCTATGTGAAACCCAACTACCCAACCACAAATGAACCGCGATACCACAAACACTTTAAGCACTTAAGCTTTAGGTTGTTAACTGATTTTAATGAATGCGAAGATATATAACAATTCAAATTCGTGTGTCTAAGTTTCTAGGCTGGACTCTGGGCGATGGGCGAAATGGGAATCACCTGAAGACGTAATACTATCGATTTTTCATTTTCCACATAAAACTAAGTACAACACTACCATTTTTTTTAGCAATTTAAGTGCACACCTCTTCAAAAAAAATTCAGAAATGTATTTTAAACCATTTTAGTCCTGCGAATAAGGTACAATTCATAGTTTCAAGTGTATGTTTCACGGTTCTTTAGGATATTTGTTTCTGGTGTTGAACTTTTGGTTGCATATTCCAAGAGAGTTTTGGAAAAGGCTCCTTCCCTCCGATTTTGACGGGATTTTTTTCAAACGAATAGGTTACGAGGAGGCTTTTTTCACGTTTACCACAGTTTTGAAAAGTTTATTAAAAATTAAGAAACTAAAACTTTGTCCGGATTGACTACTTGTAGCGTTTTTGAAGGAATTTGTTACTTTCTCTTGTACGTTTGCATAAACCAAATAGGTATGCTATAAAGCTTGTGAAGGTATATTTTTCCCAGACTCGAATCCGAAGCTCCTAATGTTTTGAAATGCGGGGGGACCTTTGGGACAACTATTAAGGAATTTTACCATGTTTTTCAAGCTAGAAGAACGTGTTTATAGACGATGCTAAGCTTTTTTTGTGTTTTTCATCACAGAATTTGGCTATTTTTTTCCAAATTTGAATTCCAAACTACAAGTGTGCTTTAAAGTGGGATGGAAAGGTTTAGTTTTTCAACGATTTTAAGCTAGAAGAACGTGTTTATAGACGATGCTAAGCTTTTTTTGTGTTTTTCATCACAGAATTTGGCTATTTTTTTCCAAATTTGAATTCCAAACTACAAGTGTGCTTTAAAGTGGGATGGAAATGTTTAGTTTTTCAACGATTTTAAGCTAGAAGAACGTGTTTATAGATGATGCAGAGCTTTTTTTTGTGTATTCATCACAGATTTTGGATATTTTCTTCCAAATTTGAATTTCAAACCACAAGTATGTCTTAAAATGAGATAGAAACTATTAGATTGACTTAGATAGATGGTTTTTAAGGGAATTCGACCCCTGAATAAAGTGTATCAATGCTACAAAGGATTTCATTAGCCATTTTGTTGACGATTAACGAAGTAGCTACAAATATGTCATAGTTTCTGGAGGAACTTTAACATTTTTTTCTACTCGAACATACACAACACTACCGAATTTGGCCATTTCTTTTCTCAAATTCGATTCCCAAATCTCATGTGTGTTTCGAAAGCCACAGATACAGTGTTATTTCCCCCATTGCAGGATGCATTGTCTACGAATATCATTGCTCCTCCCCTGAAAAGGATTTTTTCCTTAAGTGGGGTTGGGGTGCATAGTCGGGTTGAGTAGGTGGCAGTCAGACAATACACCAACTTGTATGTTGGTTGAATCTATCCAATAAAAGCCGTTTCTCTATGTACACAAAACAAAAAAGATATACAAAACGAAAAAACAACATTGACAAGCGATTAGCGTAACAACTCAAATTTGGTCGGCAACATTAGATACAGTGTCGTAAGCAGAAATGTATGTTGATGGCGAGGCAAAGAAACTCAACATGACGCAGAAGTCAGGCGTTACCTGATGGGTTGGACTATCAATCCTTAAGCTGATAAACCATGAAATTGCGTCAGAAAAACGTACACAAAGCGTAACTTCAAACTCATGGGTTAGGTAAAACAAGTCATATATGCACATGTATTGCTCTAACACGGCGTGGTAACACCAATTAAGAAACGGGTAGGGAGCAGACAGGCGTTTTTCGGGTTTCGTAAGCACAGTACAGATTACGCACTATTAGATCACATTTTACGCAAATCTTTCACTTAAACTCCCAAGAAACACGTATGCATAACATACTTTGGCCTAAAGGTGCACTTAAATTTATTTCATTTCCTGGAACAAATTCGGGACTCTTTTTTTTTGTTTAAAGGATCATAATACGTATAACGCTGGATTGGTTGCACTTTGTTTAGACGGAACAAATCAGTACAGGACAGTATTTTATAGCATTATTACGTAACCCCCTTGCCGGAAATTCTGGAATGGTCAAACAAAAATGGCCGACCTGTCAAATATTAGTTCTGTTTTTAAAAAATTGGCTTTTTCTTCGGAACAACAATTTAATACTGTTAGATTAAATAAGGACATGGTTTTTTTTTCGATGTGTATTGTCGTTTTCCATTGGATTCAACGCAGAATTTAGTCCTTTTGGAGTCCAATGGCGGGATAAATATGAAAACGAAGATAATGCATAGAACTCGCTTAACAATAGTAACGCATTTTTATTATTATTTCATCAAGCGTTGGTTATATTTCGTGATTTCTGCCCAATTTACTGTATTTGGATTGCACATCGAAAACCTGGTCTAAAGCTAACTCCGAACAACCAATGGAACATAGCTGCGAATGATTTTCCTGGTCGGAGATCACTCAGAGCACTGCTCTTGACCAGAAAGACGACATAATTTTAGATTTCGCATTTATTTATGCATCGAAACATTGCTAGAGAAAATTTAGCTCTGTTTTATACAGCGAAAGTGTACAGTGGGGGCAATACGTTAGGGTTTTGGTTTGGACTAAGCTGCATTAGCGTTCTAGGCTGTCAAAATACTAGAAAAACGCAGGAAATAGATCAATTTTTGATATGCAAGGAATATGGTGCCAAAATAGCTGAATAGAGACCTCGGAAATGATGTGAAGTTTGCCATCTAGAACACATTTTTGCTTTCAAAATTTTAATGCAAATATATTCAAAATAAAATTTGTTTCTTTTTTAGTTATTTCTTTAGCATACTATGCATGGAATGTCATTTTCATCCAATCTTTGGCACCAGTTGCAACCAACGGTCAGAGTTTGGAGTTGGAAACATTCGAAGCAAAACTGCACATCAACCATTGAAATTCTCCATAGAATGTCACAAATAGCACATCATTCTTCACTTATTTTTGGAAAATTTCTCTGTTCATTGATTTTTACGCAAGAATCTAACCTCAAACAAAGTGAAAGCGTCCAAACTTCCTTCTCCCGGACTCCGACCGTTAGTGATAATTTTGAAACCAGTGCGAAGTTGGTTACCCACAGATGTCAACGATTCTTTCGTTAAAAAAAAAACTCATCTAATCGGCAGTTAAAAATGCCGCATTGACAGATAGAAGGAAAAAAATAGAACATCCCTGTTTCAGGCTACACCCGGTTTTTGAACACAGCCGTCATTGTCAATATTCGTCCGCAAACGTATATAAAACAGACAATGTTAGTGAGTCCTTTTAATCAGTTTTACAAACTAATAAACTTAGTTCAGCGTAATAACCGCGAAACATATCATTTTGCAATTTTCTAAACTTTATGATGCAAAACCATTATAAAGTTCCGTTGTTTTTTACAAACACATACTCACGAACATTGGGGCCCCCTTCGTAAATTTTTTGGTCGACGTTCATGTGCTTTTGTTTTGCATGACAATCGAATGAAAAAAAAAATGTCACGTGGAGGAACGTGGATGCGGCAGGACATCAAATTGGTTACCATTTATGTGAATGTGCGACCATGTGGAATAAATGAATTGTGCTCCAACAAACATACGAACTGTGGTATATCCGCAATTGTGAGGTATGCATATGTGAAAGGTTAATCAAGGATTTTACGGAATGAGGACGACATTCATACAAGTGTAACCTTGCATCGTTAGATGTGGGGCTTTGTGTACATTGTTTCGCGGATAATACTTACGTTGCGATATTGTTTTGAAGTGTTCCAGATCAGATGCAAATACGGGAGTTGGGAGGCGGTTTCCTAAGAGAAACTGCATTTCTTGCTGCATGGGTCTGTTATGCAGTTCGAGTGGAAAAGTGAAGAATTACCTAATTCTGCAGAAGTGTCCCATCAGTGACTGGGTAACAGAATTAGGAATAGCTTCTGTGATTTGTGGTTATGTGTTCTTTGGAACTCGTAGTCAGAAACATCCTAGATAACCCCAAAAGCGTGCTACATCTGAAGATGCTGTGGTTAAGTAGTTACGAGGAACAGACGTTTTGTTAAATTCCAGAAGGACAGACGGAATATTATGCAGATTTCGTCTTTAAGAAGTGACGCTTGTATCAAAAAGGAGAAAAGTATGAACTTTTGGCCATCGTATACAGTTTTGGCGTCTGAAGATGCTGTGGTTATGTAGTTACGAAAAACAGACGTTTTGTTAAATTCCGGAAGGACCGCCGGGATATTATGCAGATTTCGTCTTTAAGAAGTGACGCTTGTATCAAAAAGAAGAAAAGTATGAAGTTTTGGCCATCGCTTGGAAGACGACTAAGCCAGTTTCGGTGTCGAGATGCTTCTTTTGGTATATTTCAACCAAATTTTGGCAACCTTTTGATGAAAACTGATGGAAAACAAGTACGGATGAGTTTCGGAGCCGACAAACACACACTTTCACTAGAAAGCAACGTTAGACGTAGTGTCTAAGAACACTACACGGAACAGCACTCCAACAAGGAAGTTTATTTTATGTCATTGGTAGGAACAACAGAAGCTTCAGGCTTTGAAACCAAGTGATAGAAGAGGCTATACACGCTTTCTTTTCGAAAATGAAACCAGTTCCAGCGCCAAAGGGCGCATACATGTATGTATGAGGAAGCCGGGAAGCCTTAATTTGTCTGCAACACGCTGGAAGTACAACCAAGTACCCACAGCTGTGTTTACTAATAGTATTGCTACCACATGAACAGTGGAACTTTAACTTTAACCTACAACTTAACATAGTGAATCATGATTATGCGATGCCTCGTAGAATGACACCGAAGGATACAAGGAATAGCGCACAATTTGGAGTTCTTCTTAGAACTCAGCTGTGAAAGAGAAGTAACTTCGGCTGATGAACTCGGTTCGTGGGTAGCCCAATAGGCATTGAACATTCGAGCTTATTGCAAAACATGCCGCGGATAGAGTACATCTTGTCCTGTAAATTGGACACAATTAGCATCATACTCCTAAAAGAGTATATTTGGATAAGTTAACATGACGAAATGGTATACTTTTGGTCTTTGCTGAACCAGTGCATGGGCTATAACCCAGCTTATTTCATAGTTTTTTCGAGGATCGTTCAAAAGAGTCAGATATGTTCTTTTTTGAACTGGTGCTCTCTTTGTATCGAAGTCAAAGGCCAGCTTACATAAGTGCTGGAGCATTTAATAGTTAGATGTGTGGAAACCCAACTCTCAGTGTCGAATGAAATGAGTTTAGGAAGGGCTAGCCTTAGAATTGTCTGGCTGACACATCTTTTATAAAGAAGGCAACCCCAAAACGGCGGTAAAACTCTCGCCAGGATATCAAACAGAAGTTTTATGGGACGGAAAACATGATTCTGAAAGAAACAATATGGCATTCTCCCAGCTTAATGAGCAACTGGTTGGCAAATTAATAGATAAGATGACGTTCAAACAAATTTCAACGCTACTACGGAGATTCACAGCTAGACACGAACTTTATAGCAATACTGGGAATTTCTTCGGCTGAGATAAATTGCTGAAGGCAGACAAAAAAAACGCACCTAGGAGACGTGTGCCGATTCCATATCTCCTGAAATAAATGCATTTGCAAAGTACTGCCTAAAAAAAGCTCAAATTTGTACCCGTCACGTGTAGATGACACCTGTATCATAAGGACATGGTAACGGATGTACTCGTATAGTCCCACCCTTATGTCATACAAACATGCTTTTACTCAGACGCATGTACATACATATACTTACGAGGTTACATATAATTGGCTAAATGCGAAAGGGGACCCCCCCCGTCGTTAGTTTGTCATTTAAACGAAGTTCTTTAATTTAATTTAATATTTATGTGTTTTGCCAGTTATAGCCAATCACCAAGAATATATAAGGATGACCACTATTTGGATTCAATAGCTGCGGAGTGGTGTAGACAGGCAGTGTTTTTTCAAAGGATTTCAAAGGAAGATGTTTGGGAATTCGGTACTTCTGCCTGTCTTCAGTTTATATCTCTAAAACTGGGAATTCACAGATTATGTCTTATATTTTCTGTCTCTTTGTTGAAGTAGCCCCACTTTTTACAGAAACTATTGAATATAGCGACGATTGACTTATTGACTACAAACGGACATAGTACCAAACCCGCTCTTACATCGACATTTCGGATTCTGGATAGTTTAAAGTACATTTGCTGATTGCAATCCGACTGTATACCAAAAACTTACTACCTAACTGACCCCATATAAGGACGGATAGTATTAGACGACTATAAAACTAAGCGGATGTCGTCAAATGAAACACTCATACACAATTTCATAACAGAAAAGACACAAACTTCACATTTATTATATAAACAACATTTATTTCTTGTTATAGGAACAAATAAAATCAACATACAAAATACCAGGCTTGTTTGTTAATTAGTTTATTCTGAAAGAGTAGTAAAACACCATTAAGTCCTCTCGTTTTTCCAATATTCTTCCAGGTTCTTTCTTTAAAAGTTCTTTAATACAAGACGGTTTATTAAATATCCAGCGATAGAGAGCATATCCACGATAGAGCAGGGAATATAAGCTGCATTATACAATTTCTTATAGAGTTTCTATTATAACAAAAGTTTAAACAAACGCAAAATTCCAAACCAACAACGAAATATGCATGCATGGTAACAAATTGAATTACAGCAATTTAAATAGATGTCCTTTTTGCTTTATCAGCACAGAGATAATGTAAAGACACGTGATTTGCCACGAACATTCTTACGAGTCTAATCCCGCCGAAATATTATGAAATAAATACAAGAGAGAGGGTTTGTTAGTTATTGGGTAAAGTTCAAGAGATAGGTTCATGCATTGCGATGGATAGGATTTATACCGCCCCTGTGTGTCTGTATAATCTCCCAGTTTCATAGATTTTCGTAGAAATGGAGGGAAGGCAAGACAAACTACGAATGTTTACATTTTATTAATGTCGCCTAACAACAACTTTTCTAACTTGTTGATTTTACACCACGTGCTTGTGTTCCATTATACCTGAGGAAGTTTGTATGTAGGTTCTTCCATGAACTTCTGGCCTTTTGCCAATGAGTAGGGGAGCTTCTGAGTATACTTAAGTTTAACACTAGATGGCGAATTATCGAAAGGGATATTTTTTTTAACGAAACAATGCATTCAGGACAACTTATGAACACTGTTAGACCGTGGTTGGGATAGTTAAATCGGTTGTGTCGGCAGTTTAGTGGATAACAAGAGTGGAGATAGATAGAGAGAGAGAGGACACGCTTCTTAGCCACAAACTAACGACACAGCCGATTGAACAATCGCCGTCTAAACAGGCTTTTACATTGCAACAAGTTCTTGTAGATGTGCACAAACTCGATGGAATCATTTGTTTACTTTTTCACTTACTGACCAGATCACTCATTTTCATAAGCCATTGGTACTCAAACAACCTATTGTGACAAAAAAAAAGTGCACCTCCAGTTTGCATTTTGTTTAATGGTTTGTATCATCGTTTTATGGAGTCTTGATGAAAATTTTATAAGTAGTTCATTCTCAAAAGCTTAACGAAAAATACTTCATGTTTCGCGTTAAAAGAAATTGTGGAGGGAAGAGAGCCAACCAACCAGTGAAACAGGCAACGCAGCTTATTTTCCCCCAAGAGCTTCCGGAAACATACCACTGGCTGCAATTACTTGTTTTTTTTTCTATTTTTCCTGTTGTTTCACTTCAGGATTAGGGTAAATCAGGGTGAACATCGACAAAAAATGTTAAAGTATTTCCATGTGAACTCAATCGGAAAAGCTTTGTGAAAAATGGCAAAAGGCGACATGCTGCTCCATGCTTCTATTTTATTGGACAAATATTGAAAGATGAAGGAAATCATGTACACGCCAGGCATAAAAGTGCAGATAGGTCCACAGAACCAGAATTTGCTTCAGATAGGTGGGAGGACATTGAGTGAAAAAAAAAGTCTCACTGTTCGCACCTTTCCTCTGCAGTACACAAATAAAGTGAAAAACTTGGGATTAGTATTTTCTGGTTTCCTTTCGACTAAAAAGTCAATTTTGAAACACTTGATAGTAAGTTTTGCCTGAAAACATCTATCGAAAATGTAAGGTTTATTTCGAGGCACAATGCCATGTAACCTGACGACCGGTACTTGAGCTGACGGCACTTGGCGTGTATTTTTCACAATTTTTAGTGCTTATATAGTACGAGGTCGATCTTTTAGTTACTTGAACCCTGTCCTAAGGATATATCAAGTTTGATACATGGTTTGTAAGAACATCAAGATAGCCCTTATAAAATGTATACATATACTAATTGTGATCAGCATTATAGCGAGAACGTTTGAACTATGTCCGTCCGTCTGTCTGTTCGCATGTCACCAGTTTTTGGGTCTGAAATTTTGAGCTAGGAGGATGAAATTTCATATCTGGGCTTTTAAGAAAGAGAAGCACTGGAAGTGTAACATTTTTTTAAGACCTTTGTATGAAATACAAAAATTTTATTTAGATATTTGAATTCTCTGCAACTCGTTCGTACTCCCCCTTTTCTTGGGCGTTTTCATAGAAAAACGGATTTAGGATGCAAAACAAACGTTTCCCTATAAAACATGTGGCCCACTTTATAAAAGTTACATGAGCAGGAGGATACGAAGGAAGTCATACGATCCGTTCCACACGGATTTGTTAAGCGTTAATCCTATATATTGTCGATTTGTGGTAAGTTTTGTTCGTCATTTTATTGAGAATAAGCCAAGTATAAAATGTTCGTCAATTGATACATACCATTCTTAAAAATCCAAAATTTAGATGTACACTTTCTTTTGACGGTCACAACACATAGTTTTTATGCAGGGAGGGTTCTGTACTTCAATCATTTTCAAAGTTTATGTTTAGGTTGTTTGGAATAATTAGAGTTCAATAAATATTCAGAAAGATAGGATCAAGTTCACCAATTATTTACAGGTTGAGGTAAGCGCTTGTCGTATTGTGATGTTCTATAGAAAATCTGGTAATTAATTGTTTGAAAATATTCTGAAAGAATTTAAATAACTTTTACTTTTCAAGGGTCCTCATCACTTAACTTTTAAGACGATCATCGTCTAAATGATAGGAACGAACGCTGTTGTCTGTAGTTTGTTTCACTGACAGGGTTTGACAGTTTTTGGCGTTAGTTGAAGCAATAGTTGATTGGTCAAAACGATATCAGCCAAACGAGTGATTTTTAATGTTACGTGAAGCAAAACTGCCCCAAAACGATATCGTCAGACGGTTGTCGTCGTACTTCCCAAAGCGAATAAAAGTCCATATATTCACACAGAAAAATGGTAGGAGCCTATCTGTTCCATTTGTTTGACAAAATTTTTCATTACTTTCAAATGTTCGTGAAAAAACAATAATATCGTTTCGAATCCAACTGAATTTCAATGTCTGGGTTCTAGGATACATGTTTTCATTGGTCTGGACACTCAATTTTTCCCAAAATTAAAAGTTGAAAAAGTAGTAACTTCGGGAATGTCGGTTGGGACAAAAAAAAGTGATGGGATTTCTGGGATTATGGGACGGGATCTACCTTCAAACTGTGCGGTCATACTCATAGAAGTGAGATGTAATACTGCATCAAGTCAAGCATTTTTACGCTGCTAAACAGAGTTAGTTGCAGTTTGGTGTCTTTAAATGATAGTATTCCACACATACACGAAAAACATATTTAACTCAACACATCTTTTGTATTAAAAATGTTTTACTCACATCTGGTCAGACGGATCATCAGGATATTTTATGTGCATCGGGGGTTAGTGCAGGATATTTGTATTTTCTTTCAATTTTAAGCGAACACAAGGTTTCACCAGGAACTCTCACGCAGAAGCGATGTGTTGAGAACAGAACAGAAACGACAGCCATTTTCATTCACCATTTTTCGATTTTAAAATCACCATACGTTCGCAATAAAAGTGCGGGTGTCCTCAACAAATGTTGTGTAAACAGAATACGACTACAAACTACGTTACATGAACATAACTATAAATTCTTTTAACTTTCGAATCGAGGAAGAAAAAACGAAGGAAGCAAGTTACAGAACAGCTGCAAAAGAAAACGTCAGTAGAACTCTTACTTAGTACTCCAAATGGAAAGGATCACCTTGGTGTAAAAATCCCGCGAAGGGGTGGTATTTGTTTTGAGAATGATTGGTGCAACCGGCACTATGGTCTCTTCATTACCGTGTTCGTTTTCTCACGCCAAAAAGTACGGGAGATCTGGGATTCGGTAATAAGTTGACTGTTTAAATTTATTCTCAAAACAGTACCAGGTTATTTCTGTTCAAAATAACAGAATACTGATGTAAATTTCTTCCTTGACAGTACAGTGAAGACGTACTATCTACAACTCCGGCCAGAGCTCTTAAAAAATTGTTCAACAACCCCCAGTTGTTGGGTATGCTGTTCTCATTAGGGTCAAGTGGATAGTCTAGCATTGTAGATAGTCTAGCATTGTAGATAGTCTAGCTTAACCATTTCCAAAAGTTCTTCATAAACATAAGCGTTCATGGTCTTTGTGTCTATAGGGAAATAATCACAACCAGTTGGCCAATTAGTTCCTCGTCAGTAGATGGCTAGACACCAAGCTCAATTCCCATATAATTTAAACGGAATATTTGGCGTTTGAACAAATCTCTACTGGATTTGTTAACAATAAATTGCGTCGCTTTAACATACGCAAAGCTCCTTGGTGCAATGTTTTCTGTTTTGAAAAGTAACCGACCGAATTTAAATCCCTTGTTGTCACAAGCGACATCTACAGGAAAACGGGTCAACTCGTACGTTGCCGCGGTTCATGTACAAACTACAACCCCTCGAATATTCTAAACACCAGGAGGTATTTTACCCACACCTCGCCAAATACCCCAACTTAACTAAACATAAAAATAAATTAGATGAATGTGTTCGGTTCTAAAATCTATTCATTTATTATTCTCAGCAAATTTAAAAGCAAAAAAAAAACTAAAAAATTGACTATTTTCTTTGTTGTTTTTCTAAAAACTATTGTCGTCAGGCAGTATGGTCTCGGCGGCCACTATCTCCTTCTTAACCGTCGTCGTGAAAAGGTTTTTATGGGTCTTCAAGTGCGAGGCCAACCCGGGTTTCTGGGCGAACGCTTTGTCACAAAAATTGCATCTGTACTGCTTCACTCCAGAGTGTAATTTCATGTGCTGTAGCAGTGCTTTCCGGCGCGTGAACGACGCCTCGCATATGTCGCATATATGCTTACGTTCTCCCGTATGCATCACGACGTGCTCCTTGAGAAGACCACTGTCAAAGAATGTCTTTTCGCACAGCTGACACTTGTGCGGCCGATAGTTTGTGTGACGCTTTTTGTGTTCATTCAAGGAGCCAGAGGTGACATACGATTGGCCACAGATTTCACAAATGTACGGCCGTTCACCAGTGTGTGATCGCAGATGGGCTTTCACCTCATTCCGAGTGGTAAATCTCTTGCCGCACTGCTCGCAGGCGTGTGGCTTCTCGCCATTGTGCCGTCTTAAGTGCGCTCGCAGATTAAATTCCTCAGTGAAGGCGAATCCACAGATGCTGCATTTGTACTTGCGCTCCTTGTTGTGATGTTTTACGTGCGTTCGATACTTGGCCTCGGTTAGGAAGCTCTTGCGACATTGCTCACACTCGAAATATATGCCCGCAACATTGGCAGCCGGTTTGTCAGGACCTGCAGTCATTTCACCCGTTAGATTGTCACTAGAGTTCGACTCGATCTCTCGCACTTGTTCGTCGATGGCGTAGTCTTTGTCTTTTTCAAGGAATTTAGAGAAATCGTTAAGGAATGTTACCGTTCTGTTTCCCTAAAAATAATTTATTACAGATTACGTATGCCATAGATTTTGATATGTTATGTTTGGTGGGTGGGTGTGTATATGGGATATTTGGAGAATAATAAATGAATTGACTTTGATTGCGAGCCTACACATCCAATAACCACTTACTTCAGATTCTTCAAGGGTTTCGTATTCGTCTATTGTTTCGAAGGTTTCGAGTAATTCTTGGGAGAAATCTTGTGTGGCAGTGGTTGTTTCTTCCATTTCTTGAATTGGCTTCAGTTGAGGTTTGATATCGTCTTCCTCGTCTGGGTCCATGATGACTATCAGATTGTCGTCGATGGGCTCTTCATTTGGTAACTCCTCGTTGGGTTCATACTTTAGGTCCTCCTCATTCGTTATATGCTGTTCACATAGGTGTGTGAAGAAATCTTCATAATTATAAAAGTTCTCCTTGCACTCGGTACACACGAATATAAGAATTTTACGATGAGAAATGTAAATTTCACCGCAACGCGACTCAATTTGATCATCATTGGCCAGTTGAACATTCATTTCGTCATAGCAGTCGTTTGGGGTGGGAAAATCCTCCGCTTGAATGTGTATATCGATCAAGCTCATTATGTTTATTATTTATTAAATTACTAATTATTATTTTAACGAAAACAGCGCGGTTTTAGTGTTAAATTACGATTATTTATTTGCACCTCCGATTCTGACTTGTTAAATGTCAAACTAAATCAGAATTCACAATGGTGGTTCAAATCTGTCACAGTTCACAATTGTCTAATGAGGAAAAAATGTTTTTCTTTCAAATTATAGAATTTTTTTTATTTTAAATTGAAGTTTTTCTACTCAACATTAATGTTTCTTTTTGAATTCCTTTGTGTTAAAATCCTTTTTGGAAATCGAATTGTTTGTTTGCACGTGTTTACCCCAAGCAGCGCCTATAACACGCAACAGATTTTACCGTTCGGATTACAGATGCGTAGTTCGATGAATCATGCTGTTTCTTTCTCTCAATTCCGCCATCGCTTTAATATATATGTATATATGTACCTACCAACATACAATTTTATCTTCCTTTCCAGCGCCCAACGGTGTATATGGCTGAATCGCTGAATCAATGGCAGGGATACTCACTCAAACAAAACAATAAATTTAATTAATTTATTTAATATTCTGGAAATTCGAATGCGTAAAATGCAATTTATATGCTTCCAGTGCGCCTATTCAGCTTGAAATGAATTGTTTGATTTATGAAATTTCGAATGTTCTATTCGAGAATAAAAAGACCGCTTTTTCGTTCACAATGGTTCAGAAATGTATTATTTGTGGGGGGAATTTTTATTGCATGATACTTTATTACGTGACAATGGATTAACAATTCTTTAAACAATTTGATTGCATTTTAATAAAAAAGGATCAGGAGTTTGGAAATTCAAAAAAAAAAACCGTCCAACACAGATTTTATTTTTTAGTGTGTTCCAGATTCATGCGTTTAAGTACATTTTTGACGGAAAATTGATTGAAATCGAGGGAGATCTACCTTTCGGAAATTTTTGGACGTCCATATGGAATTAGTTATTGTGTTTAACATTCAAATTGCAAAGAAAAAACGGCTTAGACAATTATATCTCGAGCTAAAGGAATAGAGACTTTTTGTGTGGGCCGCATACATTTTCAGTGAAAGTCGCTTATAACGACGGTAAAGGCACCGAGAAATGAGGACGGCGGTCGTTATATCCGACTGCCCACTAAGCTATTCCACCATATGCTACAAGACGGGGAAATAGCTTAAAATATAATGGAACCTCGAAAGTGGACCCTATAGGCGACTAGTTGTATTAGGCGAGGTCTTTATAAGCGACGTCGACTGTATAAAGTTAAAAATTTACTACTTTGTGCGACTGACACGCTTAATGTATTCTTTATAGACATTTTGTTAGTGCGTTGGAGTATGGAGCAAGGGGTTCGAGGTTCGAGTCCCAGTCGGAACACACCTCTCGCAAGCGTCCGACAAACATTCGAGAGTACAATTGTCTGGAGAAAGCTTATCAAATAACAAATTGCCCTTCGGACACGGCATTAAACCCATTAGGCCCCTTCCATTCGTATAAAGAATATAACACCCACAACACGAATGGTTGTGAGAAGCTAGGCCCTGGGTCCCATCGACCTGTTGTACTTTTTTTTTCAGCGTGGCCGAGATATAAGGAATTAGTCCCGATAAAACGGTGATACCCAAATGGAATAAGCTGTGTGTGAGAAACGTCAGAAATTACGTGATTTTGCATTAAGTCTGTTCGCGTACTTTCCGGTCCAAAATTCGTAGATTATGAAATTTTCAAGGAATGGGGCTTAAATTCTCTCAGAGAGGAGTAAAATCACAAAAAAGTAAACGAACGCGAAAGCTACGAAATTCGCCCACAAACAACACACAAATTTCGTACACGGATCTGACAGATTTGGGAGAGTACGCGAACAGACCTATTGCTTTTACCATATCGGACACTACTTATCGACAGATATAAACCCCAATTCGTAACAATTGTTACAATTTTTAAGTTGAGGAAACTGATCTAATGTGTATGGTATTGTATTGCTGATTTTGACAAGAATTGTAGAAAAAGTACCTTTTCTCTTTGGTGTACCAGACGAGATACAACGAAGCATGATTTTACTATATTTCCACATTTAAATTAAACTATGTTCGCATTCTGTTCAGGAACACTTTAGTCAGCACTCATTTCGTAGCTTGTGAAACGTGATTAACGTATAATGCGAACGTGGTTCACATCTGAAAGGCTGAAAAGCAAATCAAAGATGACGGATGTTGTATGCTATGTACATAAGTACATACATTATATAAATGAACAAAGCTACATAGTTGTCCTTTAGTTAAAAAGAGATAGCCGCCAAGAACGATTAGATTAAACTCCAAAGCGATTAAGTTTGGTCATCAGTTAAATGTCCACGTCATCCTTACAGTCGTAAAACCCATAATATAAATCCAAATTTAAAGAAAATGTGCTGAAATGAGCTGACAATCTAATTGCCATCAGTGCTGTCGTTGTGAGAAAAATGGGAGCAGACCCTCATAGGTAAAAAGGTAGTATTTTGAAGAAAGGATTGTAAAAATAAATAATCAATCGTCATATCGTTTTCACGAGCATTTTGTTTTCACCTAACACATGGCTTTGGAGTAGAGTCTGAAGGACACTAAAGGACTCAATGATTTACGATCGGATGGCTTCTTAAAGTCACTTGATAGCTGTAATTCTACATGAATACGTAAAACATTCCTTTAACTTGCACGTTTAAGCTAAGATGGATAGAGCTATAAACTTATGTCGTTTTTCCCGTGATATTGGTATTGTGTCGGTCGTTTTGTTCATATAGCGTCGTTAGTACTATTCAAGTACATATCTTCATTAATGTACAGATGTTAAAATGTCTACATGTTTTCAGTAGATGTCCATTACAAAACAATGACAGACATCGCACATTAGCTGAAACCTTCCTTGATAACTAGGTATCGCATGCAAAACCATATACGATTCCCCATTTCGGATGACTGTTCAAACATTTTTCGATAAAACTTTCAATATTTTCAAAAAAAAGTTAAAATCCAAAACTTGGATTAAAAATTTTCCACTGAAATTCATGCCAAAGACGGTTCAAGAAACACTCAGTCAGGGCGATAGGTCTATGGGACTAAGGCTAGCTTCTCACAATCTTCTGCGTGAGTGTTTTATTTTCTAAACAAATGGAAGGGGCCTACTGTATAGTATTGTTTCTCAAGGCCAATTTCTTATTTGAGTGGCTTTTTCTTAACAGTCATACCTTCGGACGTTTATCAAACGCTCGTAAGAGGTGGGATCATGAAAGAAATGTTAGGTGCTGTCTGAAAATTGAACATCGAACCCGTCGCTCAGTATTCCAACGCATTGTACAATAAAATTTTTATATAACGATGGGATTACTGAGAGGGAAGTTTGAGGTCTAATTCTCAGACAACACCAGAATATTTTTACGGTCCCACCTCTCAAAAGCGTCTAACTAACTTCCGAAAGTGTAAGTGTAATGCGAAATCTTTTAAAACAAAACTTGTTCTTTAGATATAGCAATAGGACCTTTTCACTCTATTTTCCATAAAAAGTAAGAATGGTAAGAAGAATAGAGACCAAAGGAAGACTTGAGAAACAGAGGGAGAAAGCGATCCCGCTGGAGTGACGACATAAAGACAGGAGTAGCATAAAAGTGGATCCACATAGGACAGAGTGGACATATTTAAAAGAAGGCTGCGTCCAACTTTGGTTTTGGTTACATGATGTTGATGTGAAAGGAATAAAGTTTGCTACTGCCCACACTAACTTAACACGCGACTGGTATTTCTATCGTTCCCTAGACTTTCTGGTCCGAACAGTTTCAGATATATTAGAGTTTAACTCAGTTAGTACGTCATTTATTTTTATACATACGTTTGACATGTAAGCAGTAGATAGGTCTAGGTCGACGGAAGTTCAATTCAATCTAGCCAATCTAGCTGATTTTCTGGTTGTGTTTAGAATCGGTTTGAGCACTATTTTATCAATTTGCGTTTGGGTGAACCGGCCATTGTTACATTAATTTTCCACAAAAACAGTCTCACAACACACGCACCGAAAATTCTGATTATATACTTACATATATACCTTGTCCTTAAAGAAAGATGGAACGAAACGAATGCCTAAATCGGATTGTGTACACAAAATTGCGTGACACATCTTTGCCACCCGCATACTCAAGTCGAAAGGGTGCTCCAGAAAGGTCGGCAACAATCTTATCGAGACCATTGACGTCAAAAAAAAATTCAGATAAGGTGCTGTGCGGTTATGGGACGTTTTTAATATCATTCTTGAGAAAATTGTACGAAACTCACATGTCAACAACAGTGGTACAATTTTCGAAAAGTCTGCAATTACTTGCATACCCTGATGACATTAATATTAAAGGCAGGACACAGAGGGCTGCCAACAGAAGGAACACAACATCGACGAATCGGACATAAGATCACAGAAGACAGCTACAACTTTAAGGTAGTAAGAGACTTTGTCTACCACAGCTGAACTCTGTCAACTATGTAGCTGCAGAGATCACACGGAGAGTTACTCTTGCCAATTGGTATTCTTTGGCCTAAGAAGGCAATTAAGTAGCAAGGCCTTGTCAAGAAACACCAAGGATACTCTGTATAAGATCCTCACCATTACAGTTCTGCTTAATACACTCTGCGACAACTGGTTGAGACGCCCCACTACTAGTGTAAAAGCATGGACGTTGACGAAGTCAGATGAAAGACATCCTTGGGTGTTTTGAACGCAAAATTCTTCGAGTTTAATAGCGAACTGTATGAGCATACAGAGACATCGACCTATTACGTATCAGTCACTCAAGATGGCTAGGATATGTACCAATGCCCCAGTCCGAAGAGTTTTCGATTCCAACCAGGAGGGACACCCCAGTAGAGGAAGACCTGCCCACCTTAGATGCCGCGCACGATAACACGATAACCACCGTGCAGTGCGTAGCTGGAGGACGTTAGCCAAAGACCGCACTAATTAAAGAGGCCCTGGTACACCCCGGAGCGTTAAAAGAACAAAAGATTTGGAGAAATATTGGGAAAAAAAAACTGTGTGTGAACTAATAGGGACTATTAATTAAATAATTAACTGTTTTCTTGTTTCTAAAATTTCTCTTGCTAGGCTACAACAATGCATTTTCGCCGCAAACAAAAAAAAAAAGAATAACAATTTCCATTCAAATGTCCAATACGAGCGAGCTAATGGCAGGACATTCTTGGCTTGCGAAAGATTCATTCATCTTATCCCATCTTACGTCAAAGGTCACAGAAAAGGAGTCAGTAATCATCCACAAAAATATATAAAAATAATTTATAATGAATACTTACATGTCCAGGATCCCGCATGTTTTCATTCAATAATTGCCATTGAATTGGAAGTAAATATTTTTCTGATCGTGTCCTCTACAGTCTGGAACAAACCTCTCGCTATCCTCGGTAAATATGGAACAAAAAACACTAAAATTTGTGAAACATGTTGTGATTGCTTATCTTATCACTTCGCCGTAGGCGCAAACTAATTTTAACTTTTAATGGAAAGCAGTACTTTTTTGTTTATATTTTATATACAAATTCATTTATACTTCGATCAATGCAAAAACACATTCAGGTATCCCGTTCACATACATGTACACATGCACATGCAGGATTGAAGGGCTGAGTCGAAATTGAGTTTTGATTTCGATAGTCGAATCGAAAGATTGAGTTAAAATTGGATTGAAACACAGCTGAGCTGACAGATGACCATTGCAGCCAACTTCGCAAAAAATGCAAAATAAAGGAAGCGAACTGAAATATAATAGTACACCTCCCGCACGCCAACTGGATGGAAATAAAAAGTTGTTTTTTATATAAAAAATAACCAAAACCACGACCATCTATCAATTAGACTCCTCCATCCAGGTAGTTACGCACATTCTCGACATGACTCAGCAAAAATAATAAACTCGAATCAAGTCGTCTACGCATTTCGATTCGGCCTCGACACATACTCATTCACACAAGTGCACGCATACACCCATGCGCACTACTTTAAACCGACTTCCTTGAATGATCCATTAGAACTGATCGACAAGTCAAAGCACTGCGTAGCGCGTCAACAAAAGCTTTTCGAAATAGAAAATAAAATTTCCTACGAAAGCTTTTGTTTGCCGGTGAGTGTATGCAAACTGCGCTTTTATAATATGTATGTGTAAGGAGGACAAATATTGAGTGTGTATTGAATTTTTTGGAAAAGCTTTCGGAACTTATGTAAAAAAAATATCAGCGGCTCGGGGTCCGTTTTTGATTGTAGGCCTACATACTTTTTTCCTTGACATACATATGTCACCGCAAATTGACTAAAAAGTAGATGACATCCCATGAGTTTTAATATTAACACCTTGACTATGATTTAACAATTAATTACATCCTATGGTTGATTATTTTATTAAGCGAAGAGCATTCATTTAATTTATTAACCGATCCATTCTTTTTGACATTTCGCACACTCCACTAGCTCAAAAAATGCCTTTCTGTTATGTCAAATCTGGATCTCTCTTCCAATTAGAAGCGTTTGACAGAATACGGAACGTGAGCCTCGTTGGAGGCGATTGGGGTCCATATTAGCTAGTCAGCCTAGGTTGCTAAGAAGACTTAGGTTGTAAACACTTATGACTCAAGGCATTTAGGTCGCGCCATGCGATACGATTCGCTGCTAGCGATCAATTACATGCGAACATAAGGAGGTATTTATGGCGTAGCGAATTGAGCGACTATGATCGACTGGAAGTGACTGTGAGCGACGAAAAACTGGAATCAAAATATTTAGAATTACTCATGGCATATGGACATGTAGAAGCTTAGCCTGATGCCGTACCTGTAAATAATGCAGAGCTCTCTAATGACACCTCTTACATATGTATATTCTTGATGAGCGACATTTTCAAAGTAACAGGGCAGTTCTGCGAATACTCAGGTTGATAACAACGGATCGATAGGGTAGTTGATTGGTAAGTTTGTCGTCCATGGCAGCTCTGAAATCCCGGGTGACCTAACACCTGGGTGGCAGGTGACAGTTTAGGGCACTTTTTTTGATTTAAGGTCCCTAATCGTAGGCATGTAATCGCAGTTTGACTTATTCCTCATGGTCACCATCATGGCCACAGTCATCCAGAGGTGGAAAAGAGTTACTCATGTATAGATCGGTGGAGAAGACACGCCCATCTGTATAAAAACTTTGTAGTCCGAGATTCTTCTCGCAATCAAGTGTAGAGGGTATACAAGTTCCAAAGTCTCGTATTAAGCCCAGCTAAAATAGATGGACAGGACATTTTCCAAAGACTCCATTGCATTCCTTGGCAAATCTTAACAAACTCACTAAATAGTGAACTCATTTTCTAAGTACTTGAAGTTTATGAAGCCAACTGACAGGTTGTATCATCAGTGCCCTTCCATTTCTTTAATTTCTTTCTTACACAACGAAAGTTCACCCGGTAACTTCTGCACAATTTGCATACAATGGTAACCAACTGGAGCTGATAGTAACGCTTTTACTCTCTTTTTCATTATATTCAAATAAAATCATTTTCCATTACACATTCATTGAACATTTAATTTTCCTCTCAAACCCAATGACTCTGCTACAAGAAGTTAGTACCTGCTACATAATTTTTTCACATGGAAAACCACCATGAACAGGAAAAAAACGCACAAGACACACCACAGAACCGCGGCAATGAACTTTTATTGCCAGAGACTGCTCTTCGTCTTCGTTTTAGCCAAACTAATTACCACAAACATAAAACGTCACACAGTGTAGCCATCCGATTGTGGACTGTCCGTGCTTTATGATCCAGAGACTAATGTAGAATGTCTCTCCTCCAGACCAGACGCACAGAGGATTGCCGTATTATGTAATCATTTTTACATTTTCACACATTGTGCCGTTAGAAGAGAACACTGTCAAATAACCGACGGTGCTATTAAGATAACAGGTATCATTTGAGTGCGTTATGTGACAACAATTATAGTGCGATCCGGCGTCATTAGGTAAGCGAAGGGCAATTAAACGAACGACCGAAGCGCTTCTTAGAATGCAATAAGAGAGGATCGCAATCATTTTGCGGTAGATGGTCTGTCTGTTGGATTGCATAGATACTTGCTAAGCTGGTTCTTTTTTTTTGCAAATAATTTTCTCGTAAAGATTCTATTTTTGTTCATTTCTCAAGCAATAATGCTATGTTCTGGGATTTCGGTCCATTAAAGCCAACCGTACTTTTTCGTTAGAAGTGTTTCTTAATTTTTAGTCTAGGAAACGCAGGCAGACGATTAATTTAAATGGATTGTGCAAAACTTAAGTAGCGGCAACCCTAAATGGGTCACACTCGTGGCAGTGCAAGTAGGTAGGTACATGCATATGTATTTATGTATGGGTTTACATGCTCCAGAAAACATGGAAGTAGACCTCTTTCCGGTTACTCAGAAAAACAGCGGATGTCTTAATTCAGGCAACAATGACAACAATGACATTTCCACCTAGGTAGCCTATTAAGGCTTTCTTCTTTTAAAAAATTCTTCGCTGTGCAGCTATGCGGACTAAGAGTGCTCGTGAGCTAAACGTATAGAGGAGTTAGGAAGAACATTATCTTTTCAAAAAGAAGACCAAGAGAAGCATTCGTTCGAAAGACCTTCACGTTTTCCGGACTGTTTTACTTTTACGGTACTAAGTGAGTTTCGTCGAAAAACTCACTGCTTTAGGACTCCAGTGAAACATTCGAAAATAATCTCGTTCAATTGTATCAAAAGGATTGATAGTTTTCACCAAAATTAAGAGGTTGATTGAAGGTAGTCGAAGAAGATTGAATGTTTTTTTGATTTATTCGGCATTTTCCGTGTTCCTTTTCAGAATAGGGCCTGAACACACCGAACATGGTCTGAATGGATCCTTCTAAAAGCGTTCTGAACGCTCTGATTTATTTAACACGACTGAGCTTAGAATTGTTATATGCCTGGCAACTTAATTGAAGATTCATGGTTTTGGTCCTCAAAAACTGAAATAGTAGGTCTGTTCGCGTACTCTTCCGAAAAAACAATTTTCACAAATATTTACAAAAATTCACGACTACGCAAAAGTTTCGTAGTTTTTCGTAAAAGAGTGCTCATAAGAGAATAAAAATGTATCCATGCTACGAAATTTAGTGCAAGAAATTTCTACATATGCACTGATTTATGGAATCTGTTAAATCTGTCAGGTTGTTTTGTATTTTGTATTTTGTATTTTGTTGTTTGTGTATTTGTATACATTTGCTTTTGACGTCTAAGAAGTGCGCAAATTTCGTAACTTTTAACCTCTTTCTGAGGAAATTTTACCCCTTCTCATGAAATCTTAGAATCTTTGAATTTTGGTGCAGAAAGTACGCGAGTACTTCTGTCAAACATCAAATTAACCGTGCTCGGGTTTTCATATCTTTAGTTTATTCATATGCGCTCTGAGGACGCATTGAATGAACAAAGAAACACGCGTTCAGTGATCAAAAGGCTCTGATTTTTTTGACAGCTCGGGCTCTGCTATGAACTAAAAAGCTCTTTCGTTCGATTTTTCCTTTCAGTTGCAATTTTGTTTTTTTACTTCCGATTTCCAGAAATTGCTTTACGTTCGTCTAGAGAAAACTGTTTGTCTTATTGTGTTTCCAGATTGAAATACATACATCGTATACTTGTTTAAGCCAGTAGCGTCTGTCAACTGAAACGTCAAAAAGTTGTTCGCTTGGATAAGATTCTCCTAACAACCAAACCTTTGTACCTAGATAGGTACCGGACTCTGGTACAACTTTGACAGCTTCCCTTTATTAAGGCAGAAGTTCGAAAGCTGACACTAAGCTGACAAGGCTTTGAAAATATTTCAACTACATTTATTTGAGTGACAGCTCATTTTCAATATTCAATGAATTTTCAAAAAAAAAATTAAGGTCATGCCACAGAATGGTGCATATGCGAAATATTCCTTTGTAATTCAACCAGATTAACAGGAAACAAAATTAGGAACGGCATCCAATAGTTCCATTAGCACATGGGTCATAGCGCCACCGCTTTCTAGGTACATACTTGTATCGTATTTCTGCGTGATAGATAGGTCTATCGTCTGAACCATTTGTTATCCCAATTCCAATGTTTGAACAACAGTTAATCATACGTAAAACTTTATTTTTTATCTGAAATCATTAGCATCAAAATCTGGGAATCTGTGCCACACATTCATTAGGGTTGTTCCCGTTTTTTTGTTTGGAATTCAGCGAAGGCCACCAAAGAACATCTTTAACTTTAATTGTCTTAATTGCCATGAAGTGCCTCTCTAATGCTTTCAATTAGTGATGACTATTTTTAGGCCAACGTTCTAATTAGAAAGATAGTAAATACCTAACATTACTCCAGACGATTCTAAGAGATCTATTTGTGCGTTACTTTAGTACATCGGCGTGTGGTATCATATTTCACCGATACTTCTTGTCCACGAGCCAAAGTCAAAAGGGGATTTATTTCATATGGGTAAGGTGCATGAATGAATGAATGGAACGTGATCGGCTCAAGAGTAAACGAGTATTGGATGACCATATCGCGTGCAAGTCGATTCGATGGGAAGCTCTTTGGGTGCGTCTACCTACTGGAGTGCCAGTTGGATGGAGGGCATTGTGATGGCTGTAAAACCATTTTACACTTTTTTAAATCACTCAAAGCCGTTTGATGTTGCGGTGACTTTAGTGAGGGTGTTGCTCGAGGAAATGTATGTGAGACGTATGTCGTTAAGGCTGATGTGTGTAATTAAATTAACTCATTAGGAACAGTTGTCCCTAAAGTAGATTCTGCTTTGATGCCTGTGATTGTCTTGGAGTTTATACGGGATTCCTGGATTAGGTGTTTGGTTGTTAGTTGATTTTGATAGCTCCAACACATTTATTTTAACCAAAATAAGATCGTTGTCTACTTAAGTAGCTAAGAATGCCTAGGAAATATATGACTGCCAATTTTATATAAATTGGTCAAGTGGTAAGTATGTATAGCTTCATTGTAAAAGGTGGCGCAAAAGTCATCACTCTATTGGAAGATACTAGGTCTGTTCGCGTACTCTCCCAAAACAAAGAATTTTCACGAAAATCTGCAAAAAGTCACCAAATCTTGTTCGAGTACGCAAAAGTTTCGTAGAAAATAGCGCTCACGAGAGAGTACAAAATTTCCCATGCAACCAATTTTAGTGCCGAAAATCTCTTTGCACTGATTTACGAAATCTGTCAAATCTGTCAGATTTGTTGTTTGTGTATTTGCATACATTTGCTTTTGACGTTTAAAAAGTGGGCGAAATTCGTAGCATTCGGGTTCGTTTACTTTTTTTTTGATACAATTTTACCCCCACTCCTTGGAACTTCATAATCTAAGAATTTTGGTGCATAAAGTACGCGAACAGAGCTACTATCATTTTTTGTAAATGACGGCAAATGTCAATTCTACTTTGATATTTGTGAAGTAAGCAGATATAAAATACACGTCAACAAGACATTGGACGCGTTCCGATTTCTAGGCACTACATTTGCAGGTAAGGCCTAACAAATGGAACGGCAAACTGACTGAAAATATAGGTGACATTTCAAGTGTCACACCTCGCATCCTTATTTCCAGGTTTTACTTTAGACAAAGTGTGGACTGTGTTTGTCAAGGGATCTTACTGATAAATATATTTATATGAAATTGGAACCTGAAAAGAAGGCTTAATTGGAAAAATAGCCGATAATTAAAACAAGTTCCCTTAACTTTTTCTAAAAATTTCTGCTTCACTTACAATCTTGGACGGTTATTTTAAATAATATTTCAATGAAAACACAGCGCATATTGATCAAACAATCATATCCTCTTATTGTATCAATTCGATGATCACTTCCCTGCAATTTATTTAGAAAGTAATTTGTTTATTTACTGTACATAATCCATTCAAATTATAAAGCACAGCCGAACAATACATAAAATATTGCCGATCAGCTGATTCTTCGCACTTCAAAAACTGACTTTAAAGTAAGGGAGAATTTGTTGGCCTTCGAATCCAGTCCACTACCTCACAAAAAATTGCCTCACTTTTTAGTCAAATTTGAATCTCTACACCAATCAGAAACGTTTGACTAGATTGTGCCTAGAAATCGGAACGCGGCCATTCATAAACAGGTAAAAAATGGCATCCAAAGAACATCGGGTTACAACTTATGCGCCCCCTTGTAGATAGCGATGCGCATTTACATATTTAAAGCTTGGAATTATTTTGAACCAAAAAATATAAATATGATAACGATTATGAGTCGTCTGCCTTCCTTCGTGTTAAAAAATTTTGAAAAAATGGTATAAATTCCTGTCTGATGATAAAAATCCTAAAAATAAGACTGCGCTTCAAAATTTAGTTTTTAGATTTGAATCCCGGCTTTGATTCGAAGTTGGATCGAATAGATGAGACATTGGTATTATGAACCAATAATGATGAATATAACTGGCTCTCTAGCTATCTCTATCTGGGAGTGGTACTGGATAAAAACTGCTCTCAACTAAAGTAAGATTGAGCCTAGATTGCATGTGCGTCGGTTGGTTACTGGAAAATCCTTTCTGCAATAATGGTCTGTGTTGGCTGCATGGGAACTTCACTAATTTTTTTTTACAGAATTTTCAGAATTCTTGTTTGATTCATCTACGAGTATATACCCAAAATTTCTGGCATTGATTCCTCAATCTATATTTTAAGACTTGAATTCACCGACCAGATAATGGACACTTCGACAGTTCGTGGTACAATTTTGAAAATCTGTGAAGTAAACATTTATGTATCACTAGAACATTTTGTCACCTGAACTGATAAATAAAGGACTTGTTTTAAATTGTTTATTCTCAGGCAATGAGTCCTGGACTATTTCTAAGCTAAATTAAAGGCTCAGATCATTTCTGATATGATGCTGTCGTTGCCCTTAAAGTTGAAGATAACATCATCTCCAGAACCTTATACTCTGTAACCAGAGTTTGTGAGGAATGCTAAAATTTCGTCTTTAGTGAAGTGAATTTAACTTGCGCGGCTAAATTTTTTTGAAGCAATCTTTTGGAATCTAATTGCTCTTTTGCTTGGAAAGTATCAAATTTATGATGATAACGATTCGCATAAGGAGTGTCAGTAGCAAATGCAGAAGCTCTTGGTGGTTGTGAAGGACGAAAGGTAAATAGAGCTCACTTTAGACGTAGGCTATGGCTCTGGGTGTGAGGTTTAGACATGTTTCCTTATTGCGATTCTGCCTCTAAAATAGATATCGAGCAATAATTAGCAGGTTTCTTCAGATCTGCTGAGGCATTCACCATTTAATATTGTGCTTGACTTTGGATTGACTTCAAGCTAAAGATTTTTTTCTAGAGCGTCATCCAAGACGTTGGTTTAGATTTTGTTTAAATGAAGTCCCCCACATGGTTTATAAGTCGGATCGAGGGCATTTTTTCATCATTGACCGTGGTACTTCGCATTGATTTTCAAATGCCAAATGGCGGCCAATTGAATATACCAAAGTCTAAGTCATCCGATTTGCATATTTCTGGTTAGGTTTTTTTTTTAATTCTTTGAATTCTGGCGATTACTTTTGTCGCAGCTGTTTGGATGATGAAGAGGAAGGACCACCATTTCATCTACTCTGCACTTTTAAGCAAAAAAGTAAATTCTATATGAATGCTTCTTCGAGGAATTTCAATATATTGCCGAATCGTTTCAAGGGTAACACAAGAGCGTGTGTGGTAACACAATTGATCTCTCCTGGCCCAAGAGAAACCTAACCTAAACCTAAAACTACCACAATGTCCATTAGGCACAATAATACCTCGTTTACCGAGTAATGCTCTCAAAAGCTACCCTATCAGTCTTTACGAAGTTCCTGGGTGGATATTGCCTTGAACAATATTCGTTACATTGCCCAAGACAAAGTATCACCGAAACTCCAGTCTGGATCAAGCAAAGTGAAGCTCATGTAAGATGGTCAATCTTTTCGACAGCACCTATAATATATGCATATACAAAGCTGAAAACCTGGCTATCGGAAAGTAGCAATTTTATAGTGAAAAGAGCATTTACCAACTTCAGTTAGAACAATTGCGCAGTTATTCGCGTTCAGCAACATTTTAAAAAAGATCAAAGTAGAGTTGGTTCGTTCCAAAACAAAGATTAACCTCTATAAATAATTTCACCCACCATTATCCATCTCTAATCTGCCACCAATTATTATTATCGACAACATCCATCAGATACAGATAACGAATCTCCTAACGGACAGTCGTACTGCATGAAATCCCTAGCAATCCGTCAATTTCTTTGGTTTTATTTTCACCTGTTCTTCCCTTTGGTCGTCGTCGTTCATAGTCGGTTTTATGAATCATTTGAGGGGAAATCTTCTCATCCACTTGAAATGCTTGGTTGCTTGGTAATAATCTACAGACGAGGCGTCGTCGTCGGCAATAGAGCCATTGTACGCTGCTGGTGCCTACCACTGTTGGTGGCATCGCGGTACGAGGTTACCACCATCTTCCCGGTGTGTATCATCTTTCGGAAGTGTGGCAGATTGGTAATAGGAAGGAAGGTAAACGCCAAGACTTGGCTATGGCTAAACGGATGGTGGCGGTAAAGTGCTACCGTTTTTTGAGTTTTGTTTTGTTTTGCTTTTTTTCTGTTTTCTTTGTTTTCTTTTGGGGGGAAATTCTGTTTTCTGTTGAGTCTTTGGTTTTATTTTTCCACACCGTTCCCATTCATCTTTGGGGGATCCATCGGCAAACGAGCCGCTGTGTGCCTCAGACTTTGTGTGATTCTCCATGCGAAGCGTTAGGTTATTACCTGATAACACTTGTTCGTGTAAGGTTGAGATTTTTTTTTCGCGCGCGTTACAGTACAACTCGGTGTATCTATCTATCTACGTATCTTATTGCAGAAGTGATTCCGATTCGGTGTTCAGTTCATTCATCGGTGCGGTAATTCGTTTGAATTGTGGAAAGGTGGCTGTGCCCTTAAATAAGTTCAGTTTCGGGTGCAGGTGGTATAAGTGCAGAAGTTTCAGTTCGAAAGGATATGCGTGCTGTGGCATAATAAAATTATAGTTGACGAGCATTCACATAGTATGTATGGTGCCTAACGAGAGTGAATAAGGAAAAGTTTACTTTGTTTTCTTAATTTTCCTTCTTCCTGGAGTTGTTAACTTCGTAACGGATAACGGCTGGCAATTCGGAATTTATCAGGTAAATACGTTTGTGGTATACTTACTCTGACATGATATAGGATACCTGTGTACATAATTTAAGTTGATAATCGTTATGAAATAAATTTACCACTGAAATTTGAGAAATCAATTCGCTGAACGATTGCTGGGATCTGATTTCAGTCACAACACCTTAGCGGTAATGACATTAAATCAGTGCGAACTGCCTATAAGGTCTGTAATTTGATTCGTAAAGAATTGAATTAATAGAACTGAAAAGGTTCTGCTGGTGTCTGCTGGATACCTTCGCAAAAAAGTTATGGCTAGTCTTAGGTGTGTGGATTGGGTATTCTTGCGATAGTTGATATTTCAAGGACAATTTGTTTGAATGAAGGTATTTTGCATGAACTGGTTGCTTGCGTTTGGCCTCCAAGAATAGTTCTTGCAGTTGAAAGGGGATTACATATGAACATTTCATTCCAAAGATTCGCTTGCTATGGAAGTGTTTTGGTCAAAGCTACTCTTCAAAGTACAACTGCGAATCAAAGCCATGGTTCTTTGGTGGAAGGGCGGAACTCTTTGACTGCTGTTTGAACTAAACTTGAAGAATCTACATGTCAAGCAGTGGTAGCTGCTCTAAATGTTCTGCTGGATCTATCTTCACTTTGTTTCTAATATACTGAGGATTGGTATTGTGTAAGACTTATCCTATGATTTGGGCTTATTTTGGCACGTCAGTCGCCTGTGCGTACTTAGTATTTAAGAGCTTGGACTGCAGAGCGGAGAGTACGAAGTTCGATTCTCAAACATGGTCCCACCATTCGCTAGGATTTTACAAACATCCTAGAGTATAGCTGACGGTTTCTTCTTCCAGATCAGGAGCGGTTGCAGTCAGAATCCGAGTCAGGAATGGATTGACGGCGAATTTGCACGGATTACTTCAAAATTAGTTATGTATGTAGGTGCCAGCGGCATTCAAGGGCACAAACTGGCGGACAAATTTGCAAGAAAGGGATCCGAACAGGATCTGTCAATGGCTAGAGAAAACCTTCGTGAGACTAGTCATCTGAGAATAGAAACTGATGACGTCTGCCGTGGCTGTGGCGACACGAATGCAGTAGAACGTACTCTTGACTTCCTCTGCGAACGCCCAAGCTTTTGCAAAACTAGAAAAGTGGCACTCGGCGAATACCGATTTCTAGAACTGGGCGACCAGTCAGGAAAGCCACAATCAACTGTGAATTTATAATAACTTCCAGGTGGTTCAGGGGGCCAAGTAGCAAGTCCAATTTTGTGTTTTTAAGATAAACCCATGACAGGGGCTCACTATGGATCCACAAGTGAACTGAGTGAACTAGTTCCAAATGTCATTTTATTTTAGTTTACTTAGTTCAGTAGTTCAATACTTAATTTAGTTCAACAAGCTCAGGTGTAACCAGCATACATGAAGTTCGGTAAGAACAACAGAACTGCTTGTAAATTGAGAGCGTTTTTGGGTACTGCAGAGGTGGTAAGGTTTGTGCTGGTTTAGGCCGTAATGTAGCAGCTCGAGTACGTTTTTGTGTTGATCTATGTGAAGGAAATACATATGTGTCTGCACAGCACAATACCGAATTTCCTGAGCAGTGAACTATATAAATTGAATTAATTGAACTAAAAAAACGAACTAGTTCAGTAAACGGGATTGAACTAAACTGAACGCTTTCTGAATTGAACCAAAATGCACAAGTCTTGTGTACATATTTGTGTTCTTATGCTCTTTTCTAAGGAAACCATTTGTTCCGGGCATAAGCAGTATTTCTTGCCCCTTTAGTTGATGATGGTGTTCGCCTACCACAAGATAGTTATTAGACTTTGAAGTATTTTGTAATGTAGCGTGTCCACTTTGGGTATTCAAAAATGTTTTCCTTTTAAAATACTGAAACATATGCTGCAACTGATGACCTTTCGAATCATTGGAACTTGTTCTCGAGGTAGTACAACTTATTTCAAATAAAATGTTGCGGATAAGTTTATAAGTTTTAAAGGACATCATGTACAATACCTTGACTGCCTTTTGTATAAATTTAGAACATTCACATTGCAAAAGAATATTTCTTCTATTTTCTGTGATTTCCTTAATGATTTAAATAAAAAAATTAATAAAACAATGGTAGTGCTGGAAGTGCTCTAATGGGTGTGAGATCTTTTTCTAAGCTGTACTTACCTTTTACTACCAACCTTATCGAACTCTTCTATATACGTACATCCGAATGTTCACTTCCCCATTAGCCAATATTCAACAATTTATGTATCCATAGATACACTTCACGAAAACAATTAACATATTATCTCATAATACCGCACAAGTGTACTCTGTCCAAAGTGTATTCAATCTAAGACATTTATGTCACTTTTTATGACAACATCTTAATCTTATTCATTTTCAATTTCCTTCTTCAAGTTGAATACAAAGAAAAAACAAATTCCAACTTCAAGAAATAATTTCCCATAATTAATGTCACACAAAAAAAAAAAAATGCCAAACAATTATTCACTTCTGCGTCTAGATACGAAAGTGAAACGTTTTAGCTAGTTTTAGCACACAGGTGAGCAACACCATAATTCAGATACAGCAACAACAAAAAAATTAGGTCGGTTATAAGATAATTTGCATGTATACCGGCTGCTAGACATTTATTTTTCTTCAAATTAAAATTCCCACCGAATTGAATGGAATTCATTAATAGCCCGTAACCTGAGAATAAATCATTTTCGAAGATGCGTACAAGAAAAACAACACACAATTTTTAATTTGTTGCATGGAGTGACATGAAAACTGAAAACCAGTTTAGATTCGCTTTTTTTAAATCCAAAGATTTATGAATAGTGCGTTCAAATCATACAGATCGTTGTATCTGAGGCATTAATATTCTTATTTGCACGCATTGTTCGATTTTGTTAAGATTTGGGGAGTTTCTTATGAATGAATACACATTCGCAGCCCAGATCCATAAGTATTTTGTAAGCCAGAGTAAGGGTCTTGAAAAACTCTTAGGGCTCAACTCCTATCCAGCGTTATATACGAGTACTATGGCGTTTGTAAAGTACCAAATACTTCTGATTTCTTATTCCAGACTTAGGCAGTCTTCGGTATAGAAACGAACGACTCATGACAGCTACCTGGATGAAGCTTAAATTTACAAAAGTTTACATAACACGTCAGCGTATTTTGCTTAAATTTGAAAGGAGTGAGCCATCTGTTGGTTTCCATTTAAACCATTTTAAGCTGAAATTTCATACCGGGTTTTTGTGGGTTGAGATTAGATATTAATCAAGCTATTTGTAAAATAGGGGTCGAATCAATCGAAAATGTATTGAAAAATTGGGTTGGCAGGATGGGCTACATTCAACATTTTTATTCATAAAATTTTGAAAATGAAAATTAACAAAAAAACGTATTTATTCAATGTTTTTGAAACACATTTTCAACTTTTTCGTTGATGCCTTTAAGAGGGTTCCTTTAAGGCAAATTGCAAGCTAATTCCTGTAACAAAACTTTTCCTTCATGAAACAAAAAGGGCGTATTTCGTTGCTTGTTTCAAAATGACTTATTTATTAGGACACCTTTTAACAAAGAACTTAAAAAGTCTTCTACTCCACTTACCACCAACAACAGATTCTATACAAATTTAATTTAATAAGTTCACACAGACAAGTAAATAGCCTTCCACTTGAGATGCATCAACAGACGGAACGGTTGGAATACATAGGTAAAAAGAAGGATTAATCAAATAATCTGGTTATGTAATATGTGAACAACTTGTCAAGGAAAAAAGCAAGAAATAAATTTTTTTTTATAACTTTGGCCATGTTTGTGGGAAAATCAGCCTGTGTCTCCATCTATTCGATTTTTAAATCAGGACAGCGCAGGGCACTCGACCAATTAATTACTCCTCTCATAAATTTCAGAAATTGTTAGTCGATACCCATTAGTAGCGTAGATGGTCGACGTGGGAAAAAGGAAAGCTACCCGTCTCAAAAATACCATCCCTCTTAGGAAGCTATATAACACTTTGTAGCAGGCTAGGCTGTGTGAACAAATCAGTAAATCCTTGTCTCGACCAGGTAAAGAGTAGTTCTCTGTACATATGCACATATACAAGAGGAATTAACTTTTAGAAGAGATCCCCTTATCTTTTGCCGTCGCGTAGCGTAACAAATTTTATTTGTTTAGGTTGGTTGTAAAAAATCACAGTGGTAATGGATCATAGGAGTGCGGCTCAGGTACTGATTAAGAGATTCAAATCACAGCAGTGTGTTGTTGGCGGAAGTCTTGCTAATGGAGAGGTGGCGCCGTGAAAAACTTTTAGGTCGTCCGACTAGGATTCGAACCTCGAACCCCTTGCCGCATAGTCTGACGCACTAACCACTAAGCCACGACGCCTACAGGACGAGCATTATCCACGAAATTTCACTCTAGGAAACCTACAGCCAAGCTACTATAAAATCCATCTTGAGCTCAAAACACAGCAAATCATGACGTTACAGTGTTTTAAGTTCCAGGGTACACTGGTATCCGAGATAATAAGCTGAAGGTCAAATAAGCATGAAAAGTGTCTTAACAGAACCTGACAATGGTCGTTAACTTTGCCCCAACACTTGTAAAATTCAGCGTAATACAAGACTTCTGGAGGCTAGGGAATGAGAGATCTTGTCCTGTCCCCAGAAATGACGAAAAAAAAAAAAAAAAAAACAGACGAAGCAAACGCTTGCTCTTTCCGTAAGAAGAATGCGACTAAGTATAGATCAACTCTCCAGATGCTATAGCGATATAGATTTAAAGCACAACTCACTTCATAAGCGAGTGAAAAATGTGAATTGAAATACTTAGGTTTCTGTCTTCACTGAACAAGAACTTCGACTTTCAGAACATACTAATGCACTTGGTCAGTTTAAGCGGGCTAATTAAGATAGATCTCTCTAGGAGATGCCTTGTTTCATCCTTGACATAAGGATGGCCACAAAATCTACAAGAATGTTGAAGAGATTATGTTTTCTTTCTGAAATGACAGGAAAATCTGTTTGGGGCTTTACCTGCATTCAGGTCTGATTTAGGTCTCTGTTAGTGTGAAGATTAGCCTACACACGTTTACTTTACACCTTTTTGTCGCAGTCAGGACAGGAAGAAACCTTTTACTGCGGAGCAAACTGTTCGGTCATGGCGTGCCTCGTAGGAGTAGTTTGAGACTTCCACTCCAAATATTTAGTTTGCGCATTCAGACTTTATATAGCTTGACTCCTTAGCTTCTATCATGATTTCATTGATCCTGACGAAGGGGATAAAGTTCTGTTGATTCACAAGGCTTAAGCTTCATATCAAAAACATTTCTTCAAATTATGGGTTTCCGTAGCGCTTGCAAGTACCCAATTACCCAACTGGGGGTACGCCTTTATAACTCTTAAAAGTCGCTTTTATGTTAGTGCTGAAACAATCTTTAATTCATAGTTGTAGGGCAGCATTATTAGGAAATCACCGTGAAAAGAATGTGTCCCTCGTCCATAGATAGTGATTAATTAATAAGTATTTAACCAGAAAATGAAAGTGATCTGCCCATTTGATGACCGGACACGTTACAACACATGCTAATCGAACAACAATCCACGGCAATCATCAATTGAGGTTATCTGGGCAACTATTTGACAGCAACGACAAGTTTATTCAACTTAATGCCCAAGAGACAGCAGACGGACAGCAATGGTGTATCACCGTCAAGTTACGTCACATGAATGATGCGCATTCGGCCCAAAACGTGATTGGTAATGAATTTATCTAACTCTGCACAGATTTTGTGTTTTTATTTGTTCACTTAAGAAAAAAAATTATTTCTTCTTGGATAAGCAAAACCTCTTTTCCATAACCGTACCGTTGATGGGCCGATGGGTGCGTACAGACGTTTTGAATAAATACGTTCAATAATAATGGAATGGTTAGTAATTTATTTACCGAATAAACATTTTCGTAAAAACGAAATAATATTCGATGGAAATTCGTGTGCGAAAAATAACGTCCTATTGAGAAGATTCAACTTTGTGTAATAAAATTAATTAGGGGTAGGCTTGTTACTCGTTATGGTTTTCTCCTTTCATTTCTCGTCAAACAATACTTCAGGGACAAATGTTGTGCGCGCCATTGAAAAGGTGTCTGTATATATAAAATATGCCTGAATGAATAAATCAATAATGGAGGCTATTGGAAATGACTCAAGGTATGTACATATGTAAGTTGAATTTGTGAACGTCTGGATGGTTAAAAGGGCAAAAGAAGAATAGAAAAATTGTTTTTCACCTTTGTGACATGCGATTATGATGGATGGGTTGGAGAGAACACAAGGAAATGGTCGTCTTTGATCGGAAAATGCAATGTCGAAATGTTGGCAGCCATTGGTGAAGGTGAGTTTTGACATGGCAATGAGAAAATGCAAGAAATGCAGTTCGTTTGCATGAAGATATTCAAAAGCGGCACTGTCATCGCTATGTCAAAAGAAACACAAAAGTGGTAATACTTTTTTAAGGTTATGTAAAGTTACATGTAATCTGTTAATCTTTTAATCGTATTTGATATGGAATATTCGCACAACACAAATCAAATAGGTTTTTATGAATTAAGTTTCCATTACGAGAGTTTCCATTTTCGATGATATTTTGACATATTTTTGCTACCTAAAGCAGAAGAAGATTAAACCCTAGTTCAGGTATAAAACTGGAACGTATTGGTTATACAAATGGTTGGCATTAGTGTGCCAAATTGCCTAGGTTCTGGACAGTAATTTTTTGAATAAATAGATTTTAGAACTTTAGGCAATAGTAACTTCGAAGTGGTGAAGTTGGTTACCTGTTCTGGGGTAAATATTTACTCCACAAATGAAAGCCTACTGGAGATTGAGCGAAGACGAAGAAAACATGACTACTTCGGTTTGGCGAAACAAATGGGTTTGAAACTCCCAACTTGGAAGACGAAAAGCATGGTCTATGATCCCACTACTCTGGACGATTAGTAAAAAAAACAGAACAGATATGAATCTATGTACCTTAGTGATCAGATTTCAAGTTTGTAAGGTGGGCTCCAAAGGAAACTAAACACAAATACAAATTTTTGGCGCAACAGGTTTTACTAGGCATAGGTCCTAGCTTCTTAGACCCATTCGTGTTGTGCGTGCTATATTTGTTACACGAATGGAAGAGGCCTACTGTGTAATGCCGCGTCCGGAGGGGAATTTGTTATTCGAGAATCTTTTTCATGACTGTTTTACTCTGGGATGTTTGCCAGACGCTCGCAGGGGAGATACAAAAGCATGTTCTTGGGAGTCCCGTTTAAATATTTTCAGGTAATTCATGATATTAAATTGCATTTGATCTGCAGCTTTGGTAGACATCTGTCAGGCCTATTCTTTATTAAGATTTTGAAGAGTGAAATCAGTATAAAGCCTTCTAGAATTGACATAATTGTATTTCACCAGGGCTGTCAAAGATCACTCCCTGTTAAAGTACTGAACATTTGTCGTGAATACATTTCACTGTACAATCAGTCTGTTAAGCTTGGTGCTTCGATCTGTGCGGAATTCACGAATCAACGAACTGTCTTAAACCTTTTCAATATACTACCTCAATTCACACTAATCATTTTCGAAGTGATGTATCATTTGAACGATCGATGATCCGACACACATCGGCTTATGGTTTCCTGTAGATTCTCAGCCAATAAAGCAATAAAAAAATTACGTGTAATTTTTCATCTTTTCTCAATATTTCTGCGAAGCAATAAATAAATTACGATTACTAAGCTTTCGCTTTAAATGTGTCAAACACACCTTTGTTATTGAAGTTTTTATGTAAAGTGTAGATTTTACATCTTACACTTGATTGTTTTATAGGATCTCTTTTGTTGATTTGGGTTGGAGTCATAATTTATTAGCACTATCTTCGGACTTTGCAAATAGAAATGCGGGACAAGTATCTATCTTAGATGACCCCAATAAGGTGTTTAGTTTTCTTTTTGAATGCTAACAACTAATGAACTTTGTTGAACTCACATTTCATTAGTAATGATCATATTTTTGATTAATGCAAATGTTTTGCATTCGCCCTCGTATTGTCCGAGACTTTTGCACTCTGTTAACGAAAGCCAAGTTTAAGATTTAAGTGTTTTGGACTAAACCAGAGATGAGGCATAATGAGGTAGCAAATTTACAATCAATTTTGACGTTTAATAAATACAAAATGGCGTTGCTTGTGAAGTGTACATACAATACATAGCTTAAAGAATGTGTGCTGTCATGAGCATTTTTTAGTTTTTTCAGTGTTGAGGACTAAAGAAGAGACGCCTTCACCTATAGTCGAGTCTTAAATCGGAATTTTAAATACCAAGGTCGAAAAAGTGCACTCGTTTCATTTTCGACCAGTGAGCTCAAAGTTCGAGTTCTATGGAACACGATCCACCGCTTCACCGCTTCACCGCTTCACCGCTCGCTCCAATGACTTTAAATCGCATAAGCGAGGTGGCCATTCGGCGGGATCATTTTTTTGAGATTCAATAGATCAATTGTGTGATGAGCTGTGTGGCATTTGGCACCCTCTTGTTGGAATCAAATATCAGCGATATCAAGCTCTTCTAATTCTGACGAAAACCAACATGGCACGATAGTGATCTCCATTGATCGTAACATAGCGATCATTTGTCACGACGATCAAATACGGTATAATCAAAACTCCCCCCATTAAATCCACTCACATCTGGATGCAATGGAGTCTCTTGAAGCACGTGTGGGCTTGTTGCTGTCCAATAACTTAGATTCTTCAAATTTTTGCAGAACCCAATCAGGAAAGTTTTGCCGCTTCCAATGATTAAGAGGCTTTAATTCTTGGGTTAATTTAATCTTGTAAGGGTTTAGGCTAAATCTTTACACAATATTCGCCACAATGTGGACTGAGACATTCCCAATTCCTGTGAACGGCGTGGAATCAACTGATTTGAGTCACTTTGAACTGATAGTTTCGATTCTTCGTTGTGCGTTGTCAAATCGCCGCAAGAACATTCAATAGTGCATATGTTGACCTGAATGTATCCAATACCTAATGGGATCATCTCAACCCACGTGCTACAAACGCAAGATATGCTTGGCAAATCGTACGTGCGTCAAAGGTTGCCTTTACTAGTCAGCTTCTTAGCTTGTGAACCTTTCAACTTCGACTTAAAGCAAGGACAACAAATTCTTGTATCACATTTCATTGGATATTATTAATTCGCTTGGGTATCGTTTGATAAATTATATTTTAACATAACCAAGATTAATGTACGAATTCATTAGCAAATGAAAGTGAAGTGCCATACATTTGTTATGCTGCCGCCAGACTCTGTTCCAATTTATTTCCGAAACACAATCACATTTTTTCTCAGATGCCAAATTCAATTCCAACTTTTTGGTTTAATTTGCATTTATAATTAGTTCATAGGACGCTTCCAACATCGACAGTAACCTCAAAAAAGAATTGGTCGCCAATCGAATATTCAAGCGAAATTATACAGTGACTCTCGGTTTTCATTGCACTGCCGCTGCTTGATGCATAGCTTCACATCTGTTCGGTGAGAGAAAAGATGTAAACGATCCAAGGTGGTCCACTAACGACCCTTTTTGGCTCTTGCACAAGATTTGCATATTTTAAACAATCGAAACAGCAATTATATCTACGAAGTTGTAAACTAGCAGCTAAGACGGAGCGGGGCTGGCGCTGGCGCTGGTCGCTTTCTGTGTGAAATTGATGCATGGAGCGATTAAGAAATATTCAAATTTTGAGTAAGTTTTCCGCTATCTGTCAGGTAGTTTGGTAATCGATTGATTCTTAACTATGGTAGACAAAAAATGGAAATGGGTTTTCGATGAGAATTTTATTTAAATTCGCCTTAGGAGGCGTGATCTTCTTAACGGAAATAATCAAACTTCCATGCTTATTCTAATTATATTGGAGGTGCAACAGCCTGATTCATGGAAACTCAAATATGAAATATCGCGATGCTGTGAACTGCAGTGAAAGTTAAAAGATTCATTAGTTAACAATGTCTACTGGCATGATGACACTTTATAACTTAAAAGAGAACTTTTACACTAAGAAAATCCGTCTAGTGGAAGCTGGCCACGTGAGGACATGCAGTGATCACAATACAAACAGATTTAACTCTTAAAGTCACTGAGACTCATCGAGATTGAAATTTTTAGCATAAAATGGAATCAAAAATAGAAAGAGGCATTGTTTAAAACTACCAAGATCCTTCAGGGAGAAAGACTATAGAAAAAAGCATTAACGTCGACACGAAAAACAATCTGCTCATCGAGCACGAAAATCTGAGTAGATCAGTGAATTTGCTCTGTGCTCAGCAAGATCGGTGTTGATAGATCGTTTGATGCTTCGCAAATGACTAACTGGGGTTATTATAGGTGTGAAAGTGCTTTCTGTTGTTTTGCGAGAACAACGCCTGCTTGATGTGAAGTATGACAAGGACTCGAAATATCAATTCAATTGGAATAGCTCGTTATAGCTGGTGTCTTGCACAGAAAAAAAATAAATAAAAGGCACTGTAGTGAAACTAAAACAATTGGTTTTCTGCTTTTCTTCTTGCGACGCTGTTGCGGACGTCATCAGAAAAGGAATCTTACCTTTTAGGATGTTTTTAACACACAACTGAGCGGTGATCACCAATCTGACGATACACTTATGATCTAGTAGGGCAGTATTGTCTTGAGATATGACACAATTATATGTAATTTATCCTGCCAAAGGATTTTCGATTTAATCTAAGCGGCTCGCCAAAACGATAAAATGACGGCTTAGTCAACTTTTCCAAAATGTCTTTAGGTCTGGCACCCAGCTTAGTAAAATTTTGTATTATTTGTGATGTGGTCTTTAAGTTAAAAGAATAGAAAAAAAGTTGGGAGAGAATGCTTGCTGATCGTGAAATATTTGGAATCACTTCTGATAGAAAGTAACCAGGCTCGCCTTTTTGGTTGCTTTAGAACTCAATCTTTCCAACGTTCTGCAACGGTGCAGGTCTCCTAATTAGGAAATAATAATTTTGTAGAAATGGTGAGCTTGTCCCTTAGCTTTCTAGGTTAAGTTATGAAGGGATGTGTGGGATAGGGTATTGAAATGTTATTCTCTTCTTACTCCATTTTCAAGAAACCATTCTACTTTACGTTCGCTCTTGAAATGTCTCTGCTTATATGCTGCCATCACTGTGATGGCCTTTCATCGTGATCTAGAAGTATTCTCTAAGAACTTCGTAGACATGATAGAGATAACTGGTTTGGTCTTTTTTGCGGACATTGGGCAATATTGAGTCCATATCAGATGAATCGATGGAAAGCTGTGCGGTCTTGGTTATTGATCTGTCACCTGTTTCCGACGATGAAAAAGTAAGTTACCGATTAAGGGAATTCAAAGCCTGTAAGACCTTGTGAGTCTTTTCTACACAATCTAGTTGGCAGGGGGAATCTGATCTCAGGATAAAATACACGATGGTCCTTTCGATGATGGGGATATTTTACGCACATCATGCATTACATATATAGCTCTAAGTTTATTGATTATTGATCAGATCAAGAAAGATTGTTAGTTGTGCGAGCGATACTTTTGGAGGGTTTTTGGTGTCAATTCAACTCGTAGTTTCTTGGAGTTTGTTCCTCA
The DNA here is from genome assembly GCA_963583995.1 of Xylota segnis. Lineage (NCBI taxonomy): Eukaryota > Metazoa > Arthropoda > Insecta > Diptera > Syrphidae > Xylota > Xylota segnis. The sequence goes on from OY757237.1 coordinate 42,333,754, forward strand.
GAAATTGACGCCAGTTCTGAATCCTCAATGGTCACAGCCATAATCGAGTGCATTTCCAATGTATTCCAGTTTTAGTATAAAGCTATTACATAAGGTTTATAGACATTGCTGTCATCCCATCATCAGACTATTACTCCGTGTAGACGTCAGAAATATGAGATGTGTTCTTTGTCCACATTCTCCCTTGAATTTCTGGGTTTTAGAAAGAACCACTAAATCATCTTTTTCATTGAAAGCAAATAACGGTAGAGCTCTTGCTATAGATGTTCATTGGAACCATTACTAGCTGATGTTTGGACCTACACATTTTTTTTTGTATCCCTTTATCAGGTTATGTCTATGGTTGTTGGTACACCAAGCAGGCAAAGTCTCCCTACTCCTCCCACCACTTTATTGTTGAATCTGGATTCACCAACAAGTTGGGTAAACTTCTGCCAATTAGAAGCAACTTTGAAGTTTAACAAGTTAAATCCCTCAACACAAGGTTAATCACTAGACCTTCAGTTACAAGTGAGTTGTAGTCATTTGCGTTCAGCTGGGTAGAAATAGAGCACTAAATCATCGCTGACTGATATCTAAAATAAAATATCATGTCAATGCTTTCATCGTTGTAAAGTCCTTGTACTTCAATTAACCACCAGAGCGTAATACGCATGGCGTACCCCCTCTAGACTCAAAAGTACACCACTTTACCACCACAACAGCCATTAACCGTTGAAAAAATGTCATTACAAGTGCTCGCTCCATCAAGACCCTTTGCATCTGAATACGAACCACCTCCCAACAGTTATAATTACTTTACTTTAAGGTAGTAAGTGCCTATGAATTATCACCGTACCGTTGCTGCTACTAGCACTTGCACAAACATAACCTTCAATTTTATTCTTTCCTTTTTGCTTAACCTACCTAATTTCCCAACAGACCAACAAAAAATAATTATATTTGAGTTTTGCGTTCATTACCATTGCAGATGTGCAACAAAGAACTGCAAACGACTACGACGAGGCGATCAACCATCAACACCAGGCCCACAATTACGCCAACAACAACAATAACAACAGCAACCACCAAGCAAACAAACTGAAGCAACACCGCAAACATGTTTATCCACAAATTGCCTCTAATCTTGTTAATCCATCAGCAATTCTTCTGTTCCACTGGCTGGGCATTAAGACCGACAGCTACACCATCATCATCACCTCCGTTGACGCCATTAGTTTCATCCTCGGAGGCCACACTGCTGACATCGAGCCTATTCCCAGCACCCTATCAACAGCCCCAGCAACAACAAAAGAAGCGGTCAGCTACCGATTTCGATGCAACAATAACATCGGATGTAGATGCATCGCCACCGACCGTTGCTAAGTCCGCGTCTGCATTTAAGAATCCCAAGAATAAAATTGTATCTGTTAAAACGAACTGCACGCGAGATGTGTTTGAGATGCGTATCGATTTGAGTAAGAATTTTCGCGGTCTGTTGTACGCCAAAGATTTCCCGTTCGAGTGCCGTTCGCGCGGGACACAACAGACGAACGTGACCCTTAAGCTACCCACATCGGGGTGTGGAGTGCGCTCGGAACCGAAAGCCGATGGCAGCTTGGAAATGTCCGTGAAGGTTATGCTACAGATTGATGAGAAATTGCGACAGAGCTCGGATATTCTCAAACGAGTGCGGTGTGTTCTGCCTCCGAATGCGGTGGGAATGAATGTTGTCAACGGATCGATAAAAGGAATGAGGTAAGTAAAGAAGAAAAAAAAAAAAAAAAAATCAATGCCGAAACCCGGGATCGAACCGGGGACCTTTAGATCTTCAGTCTAACGCTCTCCCAACTGAGCTATTTCGGCAGATATAAATTTAGTATCTAACTTGATTCATGACGACGCCTGTGTTTGTAGGAATGGTCGAATGAGACCAGTGGATGATGCGCCTTCACCCACCCCGCGAGTACGCATTTGGTTGGAACTGGGCGGCCCAGATGGATCTGGGGCAGTGGAAGTGGGTGAAGCAACAATACTCACAGTGCGTGCTGTTGTACCTGGTACTATGGGTGTACGAGTTGTGGATTGTGCTGCGCTAGATGGATTGGGCGAGTCAACACAACAGCTTTTAGACGAAAGGGGTTGTCCTGTCGATGAGCAGGTGAGTTCGTTTATGTACTCTAAGTTTTGTTAGATACCTACTTTAAATTGTGCACCTTACTTGGAATGAATTTATTTATTGTCATATTTTGTACAAACATACGTATCTTTGTACGTAATAGTGAAGCGTAAGAGATGCCTTCTGGTATTTTCAAAGCAAATTGCACGTCTGTCAACTGTCAAGTATTCCATAGGAGTACATGCATAGATAGTTTGGTATTAAGTGGAGTACAAACCATCAGTCCATGTCCACGTTCTATATTGAAGAGCCCTGAAACCATACAATTTTTGAAATATCCGAATTCACCAAACATTTTATGGTTTTATGACTCTTCAATTCAGAACCCTTACTCAGGTTTAACCTAGCTGAAATCTTAATGGCATGGAGTTGAGCCTGGAAAACCGTGGGACACATTCCCATAAGTATCGAGACTTTGGTGTTGCTGCCATTAAAATTCGAGACGAGCCTTTTTATTCTTTATACCTTATCCAACATATCAGGTTTGGAGAATTAGTTCGAGACTGCCAGTTTCCAACGTTTCAATCTAAAATACACATTATCATTTCAAAACTTTCAATCTCCTTAAATTCTTTAATGTTGCGGTATGGAATTTACTCTCCTTACCTGCGGAGTACCATATTCATCCTTAATGCATCAGTCTCCTTAACTATAGCGAAACTCACGAAACTTTCATCAGTTGTGGCATCAGTTCAAATCACTTATCATTCCATGCTACCACTATCAGTTTTCGATATATTGAGTTTGACACATAATACGTTTACATGTCCGGATAGAAAAAAGATTGAGTTTCAATCCACGTTATCGCTGTAACCGAGGGATCGAGTTAGAATCGAATCGAAAGAGGAAGGAGTTTGACACTTCTTCTCCATTTTATTTGCGTGACGCCACATTGACGGCTCAAAATTCTGTCAAACTCAAAATTTCAATCCGTATTTATATTGAATAACTCAACTTGATTGCAGGAAATTTTCTGATCGGATCGAGTCAATCCTGTTTCAATTCATTCTTCCTTTACATGGCACTCAACCCGAATTGAAACTGGGTTTAATCCGCCATATAAACGAGGTTATAGAGAAGTAATGACAGACTATAAGTATAATGTATGTAAGTATATCCGTGACGTGTAACAATAGCAAAATGACTGAATCATGTTCGTCTGTATGTCACCACTTTTGAGCCTTCAATTCTGAAATTATCTAGGCTCTTGAGAAGCAAAATAGTACAGGCCAGTACTGGAAACCAGATTAAGATAAAAAATGTATTTCTAGAATTCAAACCATTCATCAGATGTACCCACGCCCACTTTTTGCGCTTTTTTATTAAAAAACCAAAATCTTCGAAGTAACCGATTAAGTTTTTAAAAAGCAGAATACTCGTGAGTCACGTCCACTTTATTGAGGCTGTGCATGCGTTTGTGATGCTCAAGTGGGAGCTTGGTTCTAGTCCTGGTGAAAGTGCAATATAATACCTACCAAATAGGGATATCACAATTCTAAATTGTCAGCGATCTCACAACGAGATTGGTGTTCCATACTCAATAGAAGGGTTACTTCCTTGATTTCACGAGGCATGCATGGGTCTTGGTATGCATCAAGCTGCAATTAAACTGCTACTTAAAGTAGAGTACACACTATCAGTTCTGGTTGAAATTGTCATAAAACCATACAATTTTTCGGATATCCCAGTTTCAATACCCGAATTCCCTATATCGATACTGAAATTGACTCTCGCTGTTTATGAGTTTATGACCCCTATTTGTGGTTTCCCTCAGGACAATTTTTCATGTATTTTTCAGTTTCACATCCAATTTGGGTATAGAAACTGGGAATCCGAAAAATTTTATGGTTTTATGACAATTTCTGACTTTTGAAGTTAATTGTGCTTTAAACCAGAACTGATATTGTGTACTCTCTACTTTTAACACAATTGAAGCAATTGTTGAAGCGAACACGCCATTACTATACAAGTTTTCGTTCTGTTGAATCAGAAGCCCACCAACTGTCAGATTGTACAGAAAAGGTCACCCTTTACGACTATAGTTGGTGCTAATAGGCATCGTAATCCTTAGTACAAGTAAACTGTTCAGTAGGATCTGTCTTCGAAGTAGCACCGGTGGTTTGGATCCTCGAAAGATTATGTAGGTAGATACAAGGGTAAATGTTTTCAAGGACTAAAGAACTCGATCCTTAGCTACTTCTAGAGCCATTTGGCAGTGAAGGTTATGGTCAGGTCACTAAAATCGTTGACAAATAATCTTGGTAAGCATAGCCTTTCGATACGAGAAAGGGAAACCCTTTGGGGAGGAAGTGAACTATGGTTTCTACGTTTTCCTCGCCATCTTTGCTTAGTGTTTGTAAGGCAAGGTCTTGTCCGTTGAAATAGGCTAAACGTTGGGTGACCATGTTCTAACTCCTAACTCTCCAAGTGCACTGTTTTGTCACACATCACAATGATTAACTCGGCAGCATAGGATGGCATTGGTGACCTGTTTCGGTATCATACAAGTAACAGTCCTGAACTGATATAGATTTTATTGACTAAGTATGTGACTAAAATAATATTACAGTACTTTGAGCTCGAAAATAATATAAATCTATAAAATAATATTCAATTTCCTCCATACTCCCCGACGGGGAATTGAACCCCGGTCTCCCGCGTGACAGGCGGGGATACTGACCACTATACTATCGAGGATTCTTATTAGCCACTGGCTTAACTTTACACATAAAACACAACCACTTTCTTCTAGTTCGTCCTAAACCTTTACACTATCTACTGGCAGTAAGGCATACTAAAGGTTGTACGAAATGTATATTTCCTTCAGCTGAGTTCCACGAACAAATGTTTGTAGCTACCTTATCCATTGCCGGTCCTAAACTTAGTAGTTATTCCATTCGGAATCCCCTTACTTGTGAAGAAATGGAAATTAAATTTCGCACACACATGTGAAACAATCAAACACAATGTTGAGATTTTTTCGCGATGGCATTGCATTTTATTTCATTATCATGTCTATCTGAATGTCTGCAAGGAAAATTGGAAAATTGAAATCTTAATTCATTTTCTCCGAGTGGTGAAGCCACACTCATCATGCACGAAGGTGGAAACACTTTGATAATGCTCCGGAAGCACTGGTGTGGGAAGCTGAGCATATTTCGAAGAAAACAATGCACTATAAGCTGCGATGATTAACATCGGCAACATGATGGATTAGTGGCGATTTGTCGAAGACTCAATGGCAGCCCTGAAGATTTCTAATTTAATCGAGTGTGAAACATATGTACATACGTTTGGAAAGGTAAATAATATTCCTTGAGGGCGATTAATTTATTCGGAAGTGCCGTATGTTTCCGGATTGTTACCCAAGTAGTGTAGTGTCTACAAAAGTTTGTGGTGGATTTATATTTAGTTTTTCATTTTATTGGGTACATAAACTTGTAAAAGACAATGAGTTGTTTATTTAAATGAAATTTTTTAATCAATGAATGACAATTTTTGGGACGTTCCCGAAATTTGGGAACAATATTGTATGCAGAGTAAATGCCCTGTGGCAGCTTTTCTTAGAATTTTCTTTAAAAACTTGTTTTTTTGTAAGATGCCAGATAGCAGCCTATGATATGTATTGAGTTCGTCTTATAGTCTCATCAGACTTAAAATATATAGACCTTCAAACACTTACCTAGTACAAGGTGGAGTATCGGAAGATGCTATTACTTTTGCAAATGGCGACAACTGTCAGTTTTGTTTTGATATTTGTAAACGTATCACGGAATGGTATACTCTTTAAGACCGTGAAATACTTGTGACTATTTTTTTACGGAATACTTTGTATGTGATTTTGGCGCAACGTGAATTCCAGCTCGAAATACACGGATGACTTACTCTAACTTGTAAAAGACTTAGGCTTCTATTCTACTCGTATGAAAGAGACTGGAACCATATGTGACAGAAGAGCGGACGCGAAGGCTTGGTAGTGCTCGTTCCGACGAGAAAATTGCCGCTGTGGCTGGACGCTAAGAGTATTGTCACTGTGACTGGTGACGGATACAAAAGCATGATTAACAAGTTTTATTGCTACAAATTGATGAATTGGGACATGTGGTTCCAACAGGATTATGTTGGGTCGTTTAATGTTGCGTTTTGGCGATTTGCATTAGCCGGCAAGATCGCCCGACTTGACAGCTCTAAATTTGATTCTTTGGGGTTTCTTGAAGTTACGGGTCTATGAGACGAGATTTTCTTCTACTGTGCCGTCCCTACGGGTTGGATTCAAAGAAAAATTCGAAAAATGATTATCCCTCAGCTCAACATGACCCAGCTATTTAAGTCGTTGTATTTAAACTCCTCTAGCCAAGCCGATGGTACTTTACAACTCCTACCCGATCACGTGAAGTATTTTCCTCTCATAACCACTGAGAGCGACCTCATCAATTCGAGACACAGCTCATTCTTCTGCGGCATAGATCAGGACTGGGTTGATGTTTTCTTAATTACTTAACTAACAGCTGATGCACTGCCTGCAATTTGTAAGGGAACACCAATCTTTAACCAAAATTGTCTGCAAAGACAATTAATTTATGCCCAATTGCATGGCACGTCGAGTGGTCATTACTCCGGGATCGTCTGCGACATCTTTAGTCAAAGCTGTAATGTTCTCATTTCTCTCAGCTTCGGGTCGACCAGACTTGGCAGTATTTCGTGTTGTGTTTGCCCAGTTGGTGACATCACCGATGTATTATTCCGCATTCTTTAAGAATACCTATAGCGATTCATGTCATATTGACGTTTACTTCTCAAATGTCAAAGTAAAATTGACATTTCCCGCCTTTTGCAGAAAGTATATCATCTTTCGATTGGGTGATGACTTTTGCGTGTCGATAGTGAAGTTCTGTCACAATGCCATAGTCGCACATTTCTTGAGCGAAAATTACATTTCTTGCCAAAAATTTGATTTCGAATAATTAACGAGCAAACATTTTTATTTTTTAAATAAAAGCCGAAGCTTGGCAAATGTTAAGATCCAACTGAGATTGACCTGAATTAAACACGTCTTTTCCTTAAATAGAAACTCATATACGGTATCACCAACACCCAATGTAAAGTGCCAAGAAAAATCAGTCGGCTTGGGTTAATTTTAGACAAAAATTTTATGTTGGTCCGATCAAAAAGTTGGTACGCATGTAGGTATTCGTCTACGATCAAGATAGCTAAGACTCGGCTTGTTTTAGAGGTTTATTTCAACAATGACTCGAAACAATGTAAAACACAATGCACTCAACATGTCCGAAAGATCATGAAGCACCTGTTTGTTGGGCTGGATTTTATTTTAAGCTACAGCTAAGCGATGTTCTCTACGACGAAACGAAATAACTTGGTAAGGACCTCTTCTACAGGAAATAGTAGCCAAATCTTTTCTCAAATCTATTCTGAACCTCGGATAGTGACTGCCAGCAACTAAAAACAACTGGTTGCAAAGGTTCTTCAGAGAAAGGTTCTGCAGAGGATACATGGATCCGGCTGTGTTTGTATGATACTCTCAATAGGATGGCTAAGTTACCTATTTACTAACACGAAACTGTGAAACTTTTCGCAGACATATTTAATAAAACTTTTAACACCTTACTCTAGGTATTTGTGCCCAATCTACATACTCATTGTTCAGTCTGACTTCTCCTCGGCGTAGGTTTGTCTAACCCAAATCTTGTATTTCGCTTTCTACTTTCTTAGAATCCACTTCGTAGAATTCTGAATTTTAATACGCAAATAAATTTCATTGCAGAATCCCGCTCCTACTTAGGAATTCTAAATCATAAAAACCAAAAAAAATTAAATTTCATTTTCTAAAATATGATTTATTCTCAGCGTTTCACTCTTCACCAATCGCGATGACCTCCAAAGTTACTCAAGCTTAAGATACTGTTCCCCCTCTCGCCCCACTGTGGAATAATTAATGTCGCGTTGAATAATAAATAAATCTTCTAAACGATGCGACGGACAGACAAAAAAACATGAAAACTAAAAGTGAGAATGAGAAACCACAACCCCAGGCCCAGATAGAACCCAAAAGATAACAAAAACTACAATAATTTGTTTAGAATTACTAACCGTTGTGCGGCGGGCCATCAGAAACAATTAGTGGAACAGCGTAACTGTTATAGATAATAGCATTACGGGGCATAAAGTAGCACTATCTCAGTAACGGGGGGGAAGATCTTTCGACTTCGGCAGAGGCAGAGTGACGCCTCTGAGGTGTTCTTGTACTCGTAATTGGAATAAGTTTTTGGTTTTTTAGTTTTCCTTTAGATAACCCACCAGCGCTCCCTGGATTTCTTCAGGTATTGGAGAAGACCTAGATTTGAATAGGACTGCCAGCCTAGTTTGAGGTTAATTGTTTTCAGTAATAACGATAGATGAATGATAAATAGGTAGATGGATAGTTAGTACACCATTACCTAGGTACTTTGAGGTCAGACGATGAATAGGTTGGTTTTTTTTTATTATCTGCTCCACTTAACCTGTGGGGAGTTTTGTACGAAGGCCGCACAAGGTGTTTCGTTTTGTACGCTCTGTTACAGGTGAGTGTTAATGATAAATGGATAGGGAGAAAATATAAAATAAATTAGTTACAGAATTGATTACTAACTGAAGCTTCTGTGTTCCCAATTGCTGGGAGTTTTATGATTCTATATCGTATCTCAAGGATTGTTGGAGTTGTAGCTTCTTCGTGCTGATGGGAAGTTTTACTTGAATGTAGACACCCATTAGTTATTTGCTGCTGAAGCTTGTCAAGAAGTGCCTAGTGCCACTTTACTTTACTTTAAGTACAAAGGGTTAAAACGTTACTAGAGTTTCTGCGAATGGACTGAGCCGTTGAGAGGAAGGCAATGTAATAAGTCTCAGAATGAATTTCTATTTTCTATTTCTTTCAATAAAACAAGATTTGAGAGCATTGAGAGCATCGCAGTTCAGTGCTTGGTAGCTTGGACTGAGCAGGAGGTTCGAGCACCTGACAGGTTCCACTTTGGAGTTTACTTTTAAGTTGTACAGTTTAAGACAGGATCTCTATAATTCGAAAATAGACTTGATAGGCGGAATGGAACTGCCTATTTCGATGGAACAATGTTTGGAATGAGTCTTCTGGCCTCCAATTAGTTTTAAGATTCTGAACTCTATGTAGCATGTAGCTAAGTCCAGGTACTTGTACTTCAAAAAAATACAATTTTACGAGGGAATTGTACTTGTAGATGCGTACCTGATGAAATTATGTACCTAATGACAGACAAAAAAAGATCATTCCAATGTCTCCCCGACGGGGAATTGAACCCCGGTCTCCCGCGTGACAGGCGGGGATACTGACCACTATACTATCGAGGACGTTGAAAACTGAGTGTTTAATATGACATACGAACTAATACCATAAATTTCTTGTAAAATGAAACATTAACATTATACGGATACGGAATAATTCGATTGTTCCCTCAGAATCGATGGCTATTCGTCAATGGTTGGCCCGCGATTATTTATCATCCCCAACCGCTGGGAGTCTTGTGCGAATTTTTTCTCTGATCTCCTGGATTACGAGTGATTATGGCTGATTATTCTGAGAATAAATAGTTCGTGGGAGTATTTTTTCAAGTGCAAGATAATTGATAAGGTAAAAAAGACAGAGACAGAACTCATAATCAAAAGATACACAAAAGAAATGATGTGTTGGGGAAGGTTTAGTCAGTGTCTTATCAAAAGAAAATTTGACAAGGACACTGATGCGAACAGTCGACCATAAGTTCTCATCTAGATAATAATAATTCGATTCAATTGTATTCGAATAGATTCGCTTCGATTGTTTCCTGTTAAAAAATGAAAAAATGAAAATGAATGCATTAACAAACACTTATTATTCCTGTTCACTATTTTTTTCTCTGTTGTTCTCGATATCAATTTTCTTTCCCTAAACACAACATTAAACTATTTAGACCAAGGAGTTTAAACAAATGTATCTGCCTCAAATTGGACCTGGAAAACTCTACGCGAGTTTTGACTCAAGTTTACAAATTTCGAATATCAAACCATTCCTGTTCTGAGTTAATAAACGATGAATGCATGAATGTTTGGAAAATATTGTGACTTGAACATGTGGGAGGCATTGCAAGCCCCATTACTGAATGCAGTGCAAAAAAAAATGGCCTTTATCTTGGAAAGGGGAGCACTTTCAAGATCTAGAGTTCGATGTTATTAATGAGACCAGAAAAAGGCATGATAAAGAGCTATCAGTTCATAAGTTGATACACCTAGAAAGGGCACTGCGAATCGGGTGAAGATATGAGCAACATTTTTTGGTTGAAAAATTTTCTGTTTCCTATCACCATTTCGGGGCTGCAGCTGAGCTAGTTTTCGTCTCGAATGCACAGAAACAGAATATCTAGCTCGACATGTGTGAGTAAAAGGTTTCACAAGGTTGTGGGTGTCTAGTTCTGTGGGCTAAACACTGCCCTTTTTCTCACACATTTTTTGGTTGAAAAATTTTCTGTTTCCAATCACCATTTAGAGGCTGCAGCTGAGATAGTTTTCGCCTCGAATGCACAGAAACAGAATATCTAGCTCGAGATGTGTGAGTAAAAGATTTCACAATTTTATGGGTGTCTAGTTCTGTGTGCCCTTTTTCGCACACATTTTTTGGTTGAAAAATTTTCTGTTTCCTATCACTATTTAGAGGCTGCAGCTGAGCTAGTTTTCGCCCCGAATGCACAGAAACAGAATATCTAGCTCGAGATGTGTGAGTAAAAGATTTCACAAGGTTGTGGGTGTCTAGTTCTGTGGGCTAAACACCGCCCTTTTACTCACATATTTTTTGTTTGAAAAATTTTCTGTTTCCTATCACCATTTAGAGGCTGCAGCTGAGCTAGTTTTCGCCTCGAATGCACAGAAACAGAATATCTAGCTCGACATGTGTGAGTAAAAGGTTTCACAAGGTTGTGGGTGTCTAGTTCTGTGGGCTAAACACTGCCCTTTTTCTCACACATTTTTTGGTTGAAAAATTTTTTGTTTCCTATCACCATTTCGAGGCTGCAGCTGAGATAGTTTTCGCCTCGAATGCACAGAAACAGAATATCTAGCTCGAGATGTGTGAGTAAAAGATTTAACAAGGTTGTGGGTGTCTAGTTCTGTGGGCTAAACACTGCCCTTTTTCGCACACATTTTTTGGTTGAAAAATTTTTTGTTTCCTATCACCATTTAGAGGCTGCAGCTGAGCTAGTTTTCGCCCCGAATGCACAGAAACAGAATATCTAGCTCGGGATGTGTGAGTAAAAGATTTAACAAGGTTGTGGGTGTCTAGTTCTGTAGGCTAAACACTGCCCTTTTTCTCACACATTTTTTGGTTGAAAAATTTTTTGTTTCCTATCACCATTTCGAGGCTGCAGCTCAGCTAGTTTTCGCCCCGAATGCACAGAAACAGAATATCTAGCTCGAGATGTGTGAGTAAAAGATTTAACAAGGTTGTGGGTGTCTAGTTCTGTGGGCTTTACACTGCCCTTTTTCGCACACATTTTTTGGTTGAAAAATTTTCTGTTTCCTATCACCATTTCGGGGCTGCAGCTGAGCTAGTTTTCGTCTCGAATGCACAGAAACAGTATATCTAGCTCGACATGTGTGAGTAAAAGGTTTCACAAGGTTGTGGGTGTCTAGTTCTGTGGGCTAAACACTGCCCTTTTTCTCACACATTTTTTGGTTGAAAAATTTTCTGTTTCCTATCATCATTTAGAGGCTGCAGCTGAGATAGTTTTCGCCTCGAATGCACAGAAACAGAATATCTAGCTCGAGATGTGTGAGTAAAAGATTTCACAAGGTTGTGGATGTCTAGTTCTGTGGGCTAAACACTGCCCTTTTTCTCACACATTTTTTGGTTGAAAAATTTTCTGTTTCCAAACACCATTTAGAGGCTGCAGCTGAGATAGTTTTCGCCTCGAATGCACAGAAACAGAATATCTAGCTCGAGATGTGTGAGTAAAAGATTTCACAAGGTTGTGGGTGTCTAGTTCTGTGGGCTAAACACTGCCCTTTTTCTCACACATTTTTTGGTTGAAAAATTTTCTGTTTCCTATCGCCATTTCGAGGCTGCAGCTCAGCTTGTTTTCGCCTCGAATGCACAGAAATAGAATATCTAGCTCGAGATGTGTGAGTAAAAGATTTAACAAGGTTGTGGGTGTCTAGTTCTGTGGGCTTTACACTGCCCTTTTTCGCACACATTTTTTGGTTGAAAAATTTTCTGTTTCCTATCACCATTTCGAGGCTGCAGCTCAGCTAGTTTTCGCCTCGAATGCAAAGAAACAAAATATCTAGCTCGAGATGTGTGAGTAAAAGATTTAACAAGGTTGTGGGTGTCTAGTTCTGTAGGCTAAACACTGCCCTTTTTCTCACACATTTTTTGGTTGAAAAATTTTCTGTTTCCTATCACCATTTAGAGGCTGCAGCTGAGCTAGTTTTCGCCCCGAATTCACAGAAACGGAATATCTAGCTCGAGATGTGTGAGTAAAAGATTTAACAAGGTTGTGGGTGTCTAGTTCTGTGGGCTAAACACTGCCCTTTTTCGCACACATTTTTTGGTTGAAAAATTTTCTGTTTCCTATCATCATTTCGGGGCTGCAGCTGAGCTAGTTTTCGTCTCGAATGCACAGAAACAGAATATCTAGCTCGACATGTGTGAGTAAAAGATTTAACAAGGTTGTGGGTGTCTAGTTCTGTAGGCTAAACACTGCCCTTTTTCTCACACATTTTTTGGTTGAAAAATTTTCTGTTTCCTATCACCATTTCGGGGCTGCAGCTGAGCTAGTTTTCGTCTCGAATGCACAGAAACAGAATATCTAGCTCGACATGTGTGAGTAAAAGGTTTCACAAGGTTGTGGGTGTCTAGTTCTGTGGGCTAAACACTGCCCTTTTTCTCACACATTTTTTGGTTGAAAAATTTTCTGTTTCCTATCACCATTTCGAGGCTGCAGCTGAGATAGTTTTCGCCTCGAATGCACAGAAACAGAATATCTAGCTCGAGATGTGTGAGTAAAAGATTTAACAAGGTTGTGGGTGTCTAGTTCTGTAGGCTAAACACTGCCCTTTTTCTCACACATTTTTTGGTTGAAAAATTTTCTGTTTCCTATCACCATTTAGAGGCTGCAGCTGAGCTAGTTTTCGCCCCGAATTCACAGAAACGGAATATCTAGCTCGAGATGTGTGAGTAAAAGATTTAACAAGGTTGTGGGTGTCTAGTTCTGTGGGCTAAACACTGCCCTTTTTCGCACACATTTTTTGGTTGAAAAATTTTCTGTTTCCTATCACCATTTCGGGGCTGCAGCTGAGCTAGTTTTCGTCTCGAATGCACAGAAACAGAATATCTAGCTCGACATGTGTGAGTAAAAGATTTAACAAGGTTGTGGGTGTCTAGTTCTGTAGGCTAAACACTGCCCTTTTTCTCACACATTTTTTGGTTGAAAAATTTTCTGTTTCCTATCACCATTTCGGGGCTGCAGCTGAGCTAGTTTTCGTCTCGAATGCACAGAAACAGAATATCTAGCTCGACATGTGTGAGTAAAAGGTTTCACAAGGTTGTGGGTGTCTAGTTCTGTGGGCTAAACATTGCCCTTTTTCTCACACATTTTTTGGTTGAAAAATTTTCTGTTTCCTATCACCATTTCGAGGCTGCAGCTGAGATAGTTTTCGCCTCGAATGCACAGAAACAGAATATCTAGCTCGAGATGTGTGAGTAAAAGATTTCACAATTTTATGGGTGTCTAGTTCTGTGGGCCCTTTTTCGCACACATTTTTTGGTTGAAAAATTTTCTGTTTCCTATCACCATTTAGAGGCTGCAGCTGAGCTAGTTTTCGCCCCGAATGCACAGAAACAGAATATCTAGCTCGAGATGTGTGAGTAAAAGATTTCACAAGGTTGTGGGTGTCTAGTTCTGTGGGCTAAACACTGCCCTTTTACTCACATATTTTTTGTTTGAAAAATTTTCTGTTTCCTATCACCATTTCGAGGCTGCAGCTCAGCTAGTTTTCGCCTCGAATGCACAGAAACAAAATATCTAGCTCGAGATGTGTGAGTAAAAGATTTCACAAGGTTGTGGGTGTCTAGTTCTGTGGGCTATACACTGCCCTTTTTCTCACACATTTTTTGGTTGAAAAATTTTTTGTTTCCTATCACCATTTCGAGGCTGCAGCTGAGCTAGTTTTCGCCTCGAATACACAGAAACAGAATATCTAGCTCGAGATGTGTGAGTAAAAGAGTTCACAAGATTGTGGGTGTCTAGTTCTGTGGGCTATACACTGCCCTTTTTCTCACACATTTTTTGGTTGAAAAATTTTCTGTTTCCTATCACCATTTCGAGGCTGCAGCTCAGCTAGTTTTCGCCTCGAATGCACAGAAACAAAATATCTAGCTCGAGATGTGTGAGTAAAAGATTTCACAAGGTTGTGGGTGTCTAGTTCTGTGGGCTATACACTGCCCTTTTTCTCACACATTTTTTGGTTGAAAAATTTTTTGTTTCCTATCACCATTTCGAGGCTGCAGCTGAGCTAGTTTTCGCCTCGAATACACAGAAACAGAATATCTAGCTCGAGATGTGTGAGTAAAAGATTTCACAAGGTTGTGGGTGTCTAGTTCTGTGGGCTAAACTCTGCCCTTTTTCTCACACATTTTTTGGTTGAAAAATTTTCTGTTTCCAATCACCATTTAGAGGCTGCAGCTGAGATAGTTTTCGCCTCGAATGCACAGAAACAGAATATCTAGCTCGAGATGTGTGAGTAAAAGATTTCACAAGGTTGTGGGTGTCTAGTTCTGTGGGCTAAACACTGCCCTTTTTCTCACACATTTTTTGGTTGAAAAATTTTCTGTTTCCTATCGCCATTTCGAGGCTGCAGCTCAGCTAGTTTTCGCCTCGAATGCACAGAAACAAAATATCTAGCTCGAGATGTGTGAGTAAAAGATTTCACAAGGTTGTGGGTGTCTAGTTCTGTGGGCTATACACTGCCCTTTTTCTCACACATTTTTTGGTTGAAAAATTTTCTGTTTCTTATCACCATTTCGAGGCTGCAGCTCAGCTAGTTTTCGCCTCGAATGCACAGAAACAAAATATCTAGCTCGAGATGTTTGAGTAAAAGATTTCACAAGGTTGTGGGTGTCTAGTTCTGTGGGCTATACATACACTGCCCTTTTTCTCACACATTTTTTGGTTGAAAAATTTTCTGTTTCCTATCGCCATTTCGAGGCTGCAGCTCAGCTAGTTTTCGCCTCGAATGCACAGAAACAAAATATCTAGCTCGAGATGTGTGAGTAAAAGATTTAACAAGGTTGTGGGTGTCTAGTTCTGTGGGCTAAACACAGCCCTTTTTCTCACACATTTTTTGGTTGAAAAATTTTCTGTTTCCTATCACCATTTAGAGGCTGCAGCTGAGATAGTTTTCGCCTCGAATGCACAGAAACAGAATATCTAGCTCGAGATGTGTGAGTAAAAGATTTCACAAGGTTGTGGGTGTCTAGTTCTGTGGGCTAAACACTGCCCTTTTTCTCACACATTTTTTGGTTGAAAAATTTTCTGTTTCCTATCGCCATTTCGAGGCTGCAGCTCAGCTAGTTTTCGCCTCGAATGCACAGAAACAAAATATCTAGCTCGAGATGTGTGAGTAAAAGAGTTCACAAGGTTGTGGGTGTCTAGTTCTGTGGGCTATACACTGCCCTTTTTCTCACACATTTTTTGGTTGAAAAATTTTCTGTTTCCTATCACCATTTCGAGGCTGCAGCTCAGCTAGTTTTCGCCTCGAATGCACAGAAACAAAATATCTAGCTCGAGATGTGTGAGTAAAAGATTTCACAAGGTTGTGGGTGTCTAGTTCTGTGGGCTATACACTGCCCTTTTTCTCACACATTTTTTGGTTGAAAAATATTTTGTTTCCTATCACCATTTCGAGGCTGCAGCTGAGATAGTTTTCGCCTCGAATACACAGAAACAGAATATCTAGCTCGAGATGTGTGAGTAAAAGATTTCACAAGGTTGTGGGTGTCTAGTTCTGTGGGCTAAACACTGCCCTTTTTCTCACACATTTTTTGGTTGAAAAATTTTCTGTTTCCAATCACCATTTAGAGGCTGCAGCTGAGATAGTTTTCGCCTCGAATGCACAGAAACAGAATATCTAGCTCGAGATGTGTGAGTAAAAGATTTCACAAGGTTGTGGGTGTCTAGTTCTGTGGGCTAAACACTGCCCTTTTTCTCACACATTTTTTGGTTGAAAAATTTTCTGTTTCCTATCACCATTTCGAGGCTGCAGCTGAGCTAGTTTTCGCCTCGAATGCACAGAAACAAAATATCTAGCTCGAGATGTGTGAGTAAAAGATTTCACAAGGTTGTGGGTGTCTAGTTCTGTGGGCTATACACTGCCCTTTTTCTCACACATTTTTTGGTTGAAAAATTTTTTGTTTCCTATCACCATTTCGAGGCTGCAGCTGAGCTAGTTTTCGCCTCGAATGCACAGAAACAGAATATCTAGCTCGAGATGTGTGAGTAAAAGATTTCACAAGGTTGTGGGTGTCTAGTTCTGTGGGCTAAACACTGCCCTTTTTCTCACACATTTTTTGGTTGAAAAATTTTCTGTTTCCAATCACCATTTAGAGGCTGCAGCTGAGATAGTTTTCGCCTCGAATGCACAGAAACAGAATATCTAGCTCGAGATGTGTGAGTAAAAGATTTAACAAGGTTGTGGGTGTCTAGTTCTGTAGGCTAAACACTGCCCTTTTTCTCACACATTTTTTGGTTGAAAAATGTTTTGTTTCCTATCACCATTTAGAGGCTGCAGCTGAGCTAGTTTTCGCCTCGAATGCACAGAAACAGAATATCTAGCTCGAGATGTGTGAGTAAAAGGTTTTACAAGGTTGTGGGTGTCTAGTTCTGTGGGCTATACACTGCCCTTTTTCTCACACATTTTTTGGTTGAAAAATTTTTTGTTTCCTATCACCATTTCGAGGCTGCAGCTGAGCTAGTTTTCGCCTCGAATACACAGAAACAGAATATCTAGCTCGAGATGTGTGAGTAAAAGATTTCACAAGGTTGTGGGTGTCTAGTTCTGTGGGCTATACACTGCCCTTTTTCTCACACATTTTTTGGTTGAAAAATATTTTGTTTCCTATCACCATTTCGAGGCTGCAGCTGAGATAGTTTTCGCCTCGAATACACAGAAACAGAATATCTAGCTCGAGATGTGTGAGTAAAAGATTTCACAAGGTTGTGGGTGTCTAGTTCTGTGGGCTAAACACTGCCCTTTTTCTCACACATTTTTTGGTTGAAAAATTTTCTGTTTCCAATCACCATTTAGAGGCTGCAGCTGAGATAGTTTTCGCCTCGAATGCACAGAAACAGAATATCTAGCTCGAGATGTGTGAGTAAAAGATTTCACAAGGTTGTGGGTGTCTAGTTCTGTGGGCTAAACACTGCCCTTTTTCTCACACATTTTTTGGTTGAAAAATTTTCTGTTTCCAATCACCATTTAGAGGCTGCAGCTGAGATAGTTTTCGCCTCGAATGCACAGAAACAGAATATCTAGCTCGAGATGTGTGAGTAAAAGATTTAACAAGGTTGTGGGTGTCTAGTTCTGTGGGCTAAACACAGCCCTTTTTCTCACACATTTTTTGGTTGAAAAATTTTCTGTTTCCTATCACCATTTAGAGGCTGCAGCTGAGCTAGTTTTCGCCTCGAATGCACAGAAACAGAATATCTAGCTCGAGATGTGTGAGTAAAAGGTTTTACAAGGTTGTGGGTGTCTAGTTCTGTGGGCTAAACACTGCCCTTTTTCTCACACATTTTTTGGTTGAAAAATTTTTTGTTTCCTTTCACCATTTCGAGGCTGCAGCTGAGATAGTTTTCGCCTCGAATGCACAGAAACAGAATATCTAGCTCGAGATGTGTGAGTAAAAGATTTCACAATTTTATGGGTGTCTAGTTCTGTGGGCTAAACACTGCCCTTTTTCTCACACATTTTTTGGTTGAAAAATGTTTTGTTTCCTATCACCATTTAGAGGCTGCAGCTGAGCTAGTTTTCGCCTCGAATGCACAGAAACAGAATATCTAGCTCGAGATGTGTGAGTAAAAGGTTTTACAAGGTTGTGGGTGTCTAGTTCTGTGGGCTAAACACTGCCCTTTTTTTCACACATTTTTTGGTTGAAAAATTTTTTGTTTCCTTTCACCATTTCGAGGCTGCAGCTGAGATAGTTTTCGCCTCGAATGCACAGAAACAGAATATCTAGCTCGAGATGTGTGAGTAAAAGATTTAACAAGGTTGTGGGTGTCTAGTTCTGTAGGCTAAACACTGCCCTTTTTCTCACACATTTTTTGGTTGAAAAATGTTTTGTTTCCTATCACCATTTAGAGGCTGCAGCTGAGCTAGTTTTCGCCTCGAATGCACAGAAACAGAATATCTAGCTCGAGATGTGTGAGTAAAAGGTTTTACAAGGTTGTGGGTGTCTAGTTCTGTGGGCTATGCACTGCCCTTTTTCTCACACATTTTTTGGTTGAAAAATTTTCTGTTTCCTATCACCATTTAGAGGCTGCAGCTGAGCTAGTTTTCGCCCCGAATGCACAGAAACAGAATATCTAGCTCGAGATGTGTTAGTAAAAGATTTGACAAGGTTGTGGGTGTCTAGTTCTGTGGGCTAAACACTGCCCTTTTTCTCACACATTTTTTGGTTGAAGAATTTTCTGTTTCCTATCACCATTTAGAGGCTGCAGCTGAGCTAGTTTTCGCCCCGAATGCACAGAAACAGAATATCTAGCTCGAGATGTGTGAGTAAAAGGTTTCACAAGGTTGTGGGTGTCTAGTTCTGTGGGCTAAACACTGCCCTTTTTCTCACACATTTTTTGGTTGAAACATTTTCTGTTTCCTATCGCCATTTCGAGGCTGCAGCTCAGCTAGTTTTCGCCTCGAATGCACAGAAATAGAATATCTAGCTCGAGATGTGTGAGTAAAAGATTTTACAAGGTTGTGGGTGTCTAGTTCTGTGGGCTTTACACTGCCCTTTTTCGCACACATTTTTTGGTTGAAAAATTTTCTGTTTCCTATCACCATTTCGAGGCTGCAGCTCAGCTAGTTTTCGCCTCGAATGCACAGAAACGAAATATCTAGCTCGAGATGTGTGAGTAAAAGATTTCACAAGGTTGTGGGTGTCTAGTTCTGTGGGCTATGCACTGCCCTTTTTCTCACACATTTTTTGGTTGAAAAATTTTTTGTTTCCTATCACCATTTCGAGACTGCAGCTCAGCTAGTTTTCGCCTCGAATGCACAGAAACAGAATATCTAGCTCGAGATGTGTGAGTAAAAGATTTCACAATTTTATGGGTGTCTAGTTCTGTGGGCTAAACACTGCCCTTTTTCGCACACATTTTTTGGTTGAAAAATTTTCTGTTTCCTATCACCATTTAGAGGCTGCAGCTGAGCTAGTTTTCGCCCCGAATGCACAGAAACAGAATATCTAGCTCGAGATGTGTTAGTAAAAGATTTGACAAGGTTGTGGGTGTCTAGTTCTGTGGGCTAAACACTGCCCTTTTTCTCACACATTTTTTGGTTGAAAAATTTTCTGTTTCCTATCACCATTTAGAGGCTGCAGCTGAGCTAGTTTTCGCCCCGAATGCACAGAAACAGAATATCTAGCTCGAGATGTGTTAGTAAAAGATTTGACAAGGTTGTGGGTGTCTAGTTCTGTGGGCTAAACACTGCCCTTTTTCTCACATATTTTTTGTTTGAAAAATTTTCTGTTTCCTATCACCATTTAGAGGCTGCAGCTGAGATAGTTTTCGCCCCGAATGCATAGAAACAGAATATCTAGCTCGAGATGTGTGAGTAAAAGGTTTCACAAGGTTGTGGGTGTCTAGTTCTGTGGGCTAAACACTGCCCTTTTTCTCACACATTTTTTGGTTGAAACATTTTCTGTTTCCTATCGCCATTTCGAGGCTGCAGCTCAGCTAGTTTTCGCCTCGAATGCACAGAAATAGAATATCTAGCTCGAGATGTGTGAGTAAAAGATTTTACAAGGTTGTGGGTGTCTAGTTCTGTGGGCTTTACACTGCCCTTTTTCTCACACATTTTTTGGTTGAAAAATTTTCTGTTTCCTATCACCATTTTGAGGCTGCAGCTCAGCTAGTTTTCGCCTCGAATGCACAGAAACGAAATATCTAGCTCGAGATGTGTGAGTAAAAGATTTCACAAGGTTGTGGGTGTCTAGTTCTGTGGGCTATGCACTGCCCTTTTTCTCACATATTTTTTGTTTGAAGAATTTTCTGTTTCCTATCACCATTTAGAGGCTGCAGCTGAGATAGTTTTCGCCCCGAATGCATAGAAACAGAATATCTAGCTCGAGATGTGTGAGTAAAAGGTTTCACAAGGTTGTGGGTGTCTAGTTCTGTGGGCTAAACACTGCCCTTTTTCTCACACATTTTTTGGTTGAAAAATTTTTTGTTTCCTATCACCATTTCGAGGCTGCAGCTGAGATAGTTTTCGCCTCGAATGCACAGAAATAGAATATCTAGCTCGAGATGTGTGAGTAAAAGGTTTCACAAGGTTGTGGGTGTCTAGTTCTATGGGCTTTACACTGCCCTTTTTCGCACACATTTATTGGTTGAAAAATTTTCTGTTTCCTATCACCATTTCGAGGCTGCAGCTCAGCTAGTTTTCGCCTCGAATGCACAGAAATAGAATATCTAGCTCGAGATGTGTGAGTAAAAGATTTTACAAGGTTGTGGGTGTCTAGTTCTGTGGGCTTTACACTGCCCTTTTTCGCACACATTTTTTGGTTGAAAAATTTTCTGTTTCCTATCACCATTTCGAGGCTGCAGCTCAGCTAGTTTTCGCCTCGAATGCACAGAAACGAAATATCTAGCTCGAGATGTGTGAGTAAAAGATTTCACAAGGTTGTGGGTGTCTAGTTCTGTGGGCTATGCACTGCCCTTTTTCTCACACATTTTCTGGTTGAAAAATTTTTTGTTTCCTATCACCATTTCGAGGCTGCAGCTGAGATAGTTTTCGCCTCGAATGCACAGAAACACAATATCTAGCTCGAGATGTGTGAGTAAAAGATTTCACAATTTTATGGGTGTCTAGTTCTGTGGGCTAAACACTGCCCTTTTTCGCACACATTTTTTGGTTGAAAAATTTTCTGTTTCCTATCACCATTTAGAGGCTGCAGCTGAGCTAGTTTTCGCCCCGAATGCACAGAAACAGAATATCTAGCTCGAGATGTGTGAGTAAAGGATTTAACAAGGTTGTGGGTGTCTAGTTCTGTGGGCTAAACACAGCCCTTTTTCTCATACATTTTTTGGTTGAAAAATTTTCTGTTTCCTATCACCATTTAGAGGCTGCAGCTGAGATAGTTTTCGCCTCGAATGCACAGAAACAGAATACCTAGCTCGAGATGTGTGAGTAAAAGATTTCACAAGGTTGTGGGTGTCTAGTTCTGTGGGCTATGCACTGCCCTTTTTCTCACACATTTTTTGGTTGAAAAATTTTTTGTTTCCTATCACCATTTCGAGGCTGCAGCTGAGATAGTTTTCGCCTCGAATGCACAGAAACAGAATATCTAGCTCGAGATGTGTGAGTAAAAGATTTCACAAGGTTGTGGGTGTCTAGTTCTGTGGGCTAAACACTGCCCTTTTTCGCACACATTTTTTGGTTGAAAAATTTTCTGTTTCCTATCACCATTTCGGGGCTGCAGCTGAGCTAGTTTTCGTCTCGAATGCACAGAAACAGAATATCTAGCTCGACATGTGTGAGTAAAAGGTTTCACAAGGTTGTGGGTGTCTAGTTCTGTGGGCTAAACACTGCCCTTTTTCTCACACATTTTTTGGTTGAAAAATTTTCTGTTTCCTATCACCATTTCGAGGCTGCAGCTGAGATAGTTTTCGCCTCGAATGCACAGAAACAGAATATCTAGCTCGAGATGTGTGAGTAAAAGATTTCACAAGGTTGTGGGTGTCTAGTTCTGTGGGCTAAACACTGCCCTTTTTCGCACACATTTTTTGGTTGAAAAATGTTCTGTTTCCTATCACCATTTCGGGGCTGCAGCTGAGCTAGTTTTCGTCTCGAATGCACAGAAACAGAATATCTAGCTCGACATGTGTGAGTAAAAGGTTTCACAAGGTTGTGGGTGTCTAGTTCTGTGGGCTAAACACTGCCCTTTTTCTCACACATTTTTTGGTTGAAAAATTTTCTGTTTCCTATCACCATTTAGAGGCTGCAGCTGAGCTAGTTTTCGCCTCGAATGCACAGAAACAGAATATCTAGTTCGAGATGTGTGAGTAAAAGATTTCCCAAGGTTGTGGGTGTCTAGTTCTGTGGGCTATACACTGCCCTTTTTCTCACACATTTTTTGGTTGAAAAATTTTCTGTTTCCTCTCACCATTTCGAGGCTGCAGCGGAGCTAGTTTTCGCCTAAAATGCATAGAAACAAAATATCTAGCTCGAGATGTGTGAGTAAAAGATTTCACAAGGTTGTGACTGTCTAGCTCTGTGGGCTAAGCACTGCCCTTTTTCTCATACATTTTTTGGTTGAAAAATTTTCTGTTTTCTATCACCATTTAGAGGCTGCAGCTGAGATAGTTTTCGCCTCGAATGCACAGAAACAGAACATCTAGCTCGAGATGTGTGAGTAAAAGATTTCACACGGTTGTGGGTGTCTAGATCTGTGGGCTAAACACTGCACTTTTTCTCACACATTTTTTGGTTGAAAAATTTTCTGTTTCCTATCACCATTTCGAGGCTGCAGCTCAGCAAGTTTTCGCCTCGAATGCACAGAAACAGAATATCTAGCTCGAGATGTGTGAGTATGCAGCTGAGCTAGTTTCGCCTCGAATGCACAGAAACAGAATATCTTGCTCGAGATGTGTGAGTAAAAGATTTAACAAGGTTGTGGGTGTCTAGTTCTGTGGGCTAAACACTGCCCTTTTTCTCACACATTTTTGGTTGAAAAATTTTCTGTTTCCTATCACCATTTCGAGGCTGCAGCTCAGCTAGTTTTCGCCTCGAATGCACAGAAACGAAATATCTAGCTCGAGATGTGTGAGTAAAAGATTTTACAAGGTTGTGGGTGTCTAGTTCTGTGGGCTAAACACTGCCCTTTTTCTCACACATTTTTTGGTTGAAAAATTTTTTGTTTCCTATCACCATTTCGAGGCTGCAGCTGAGATAGTTTTCGCCTCGAATGCACAGAAACACAATATCTAGCTCGAGATGTGTGAGTAAAAGATTTCACAATTTTATGGGTGTCTAGTTCTGTGGGCTAAACACTGCCCTTTTTCGCACACATTTTTTGGTTGAAAAATTTTCTGTTTCCTATCACCATTTAGAGGCTGCAGCTGAGCTAGTTTTCGCCCCGAATGCACAGAAACAGAATATCTAGCTCGAGATGTGTGAGTAAAAGATTTAACAAGGTTGTGGGTGTCTAGTTCTGTGGGCTAAACACAGCCCTTTTTCTCACACATTTTTTGGTTGAAAAATTTTCTGTTTCCTATCACCATTTAGAGGCTGCAGCTGAGATAGTTTTCGCCTCGAATGCACAGAAACAGAATATCTAGCTCGAGATGTGTGAGTAAAAGATTTCACAAGGTTGTGGGTGTCTAGTTCTGTGGGCTATGCACTGCCCTTTTTCTCACACATTTTTTGGTTGAAAAATTTTTTGTTTCCTATCACCATTTCGAGGCTGCAGCTGAGATAGTTTTCGCCTCGAATGCACAGAAACAGAATATCTAGCTCGAGATGTGTGAGTAAAAGATTTCACAAGGTTGTGGGTGTCTAGTTCTGTGGGCTAAACACTGCCCTTTTTCGCACACATTTTTTGGTTGAAAAATTTTCTGTTTCCTATCACCATTTCGGGGCTGCAGCTGAGCTAGTTTTCGTCTCGAATGCACAGAAACAGAATATCTAGCTCGACATGTGTGAGTAAAAGGTTTCACAAGGTTGTGGGTGTCTAGTTCTGTGGGCTAAACACTGCCCTTTTTCTCACACATTTTTTGGTTGAAAAATTTTCTGTTTCCTATCACCATTTCGAGGCTGCAGCTGAGATAGTTTTCGCCTCGAATGCACAGAAACAGAATATCTAGCTCGAGATGTGTGAGTAAAAGATTTCACAAGGTTGTGGGTGTCTAGTTCTGTGGGCTAAACACTGCCCTTTTTCTCACACATTTTTTGGTTGAAAAATTTTCTGTTTCCTATCACCATTTCGAGGCTGCAGCTCAGCTAGTTTTCGCCTCGAATGCACAGAAACGAAATATCTAGCTCGAGATGTGTGAGTAAAAGATTTCACAAGGTTGTGGGTGTCTAGTTCTGTGGGCTATGCACTGCCCTTTTTCTCACACATTTTTTGGTTGAAAAATTTTTTGTTTCCTATCACCATTTCGAGGCTGCAGCTGAGATAGTTTTCGCCTCGAATGCACAGAAACAGAATATCTAGCTCGAGATGTGTGAGTAAAAGATTTTACAAGGTTGTGGGTGTCTAGTTCTGTGGGCTAAACACTGCCCTTTTTCTCACACATTTTTTGGTTGAAAAATTTTTTGTTTCCTATCACCATTTCGAGGCTGCAGCTGAGATAGTTTTCGCCTCGAATGCACAGAAACACAATATCTAGCTCGAGATGTGTGAGTAAAAGATTTCACAATTTTATGGGTGTCTAGTTCTGTGGGCTAAACACTGCCCTTTTTCGCACACATTTTTTGGTTGAAAAATTTTCTGTTTCCTATCACCATTTAGAGGCTGCAGCTGAGCTAGTTTTCGCCCCGAATGCACAGAAACAGAATATCTAGCTCGAGATGTGTGAGTAAAAGATTTAACAAGGTTGTGGGTGTCTAGTTCTGTGGGCTAAACACAGCCCTTTTTCTCACACATTTTTTGGTTGAAAAATTTTCTGTTTCCTATCACCATTTAGAGGCTGCAGCTGAGATAGTTTTCGCCTCGAATGCACAGAAACAGAATATCTAGCTCGAGATGTGTGAGTAAAAGATTTCACAAGGTTGTGGGTGTCTAGTTCTGTGGGCTAAACACTGCCCTTTTTCGCACACATTTTTTGGTTGAAAAATTTTCTGTTTCCTATCACCATTTCGGGGCTGCAGCTGAGCTAGTTTTCGTCTCGAATGCACAGAAACAGAATATCTAGCTCGAGATGTGTGAGTAAAAGATTTCACAAGGTTGTGGGTGTCTAGTTCTGTGGGCTAAACACTGCCCTTTTTCGCACACATTTTTTGGTTGAAA
Organism: Xylota segnis; assembly: GCA_963583995.1. NCBI lineage: Eukaryota > Metazoa > Arthropoda > Insecta > Diptera > Syrphidae > Xylota > Xylota segnis. Next base: position 42,359,181 of record OY757237.1, read on the forward strand.
AATTTTCTGTTTCCTATCACCATTTCGGGGCTGCAGCTGAGCTAGTTTTCGTCTCGAATGCACAGAAACAGAATATCTAGCTCGAGATGTGTGAGTAAAAGATTTCACAAGGTTGTGGGTGTCTAGTTCTGTGGGCTAAACACTGCCCTTTTTCGCACACATTTTTTGGTTGAAAAATTTTCTGTTTCCTATCACCATTTCGGGGCTGCAGCTGAGCTAGTTTTCGTCTCGAATGCACAGAAACAGAATATCTAGCTCGACATGTGTGAGTAAAAGGTTTCACAAGGTTGTGGGTGTCTAGTTCTGTGGGCTAAACACTGCCCTTTTTCTCACACATTTTTTGGTTGAAAAATTTTCTGTTTCATATCACCATTTCGAGGCTGCAGCTGAGATAGTTTTCGCCTCGAATGCACAGAAACAGAATATCTAGCTCGAGATGTGTGAGTAAAAGATTTCACAAGGTTGTGGGTGTCTAGTTCTGTGGGCTAAACACTACCCTTTTTCGCACACATTTTTTGGTTGAAAAATGTTCTGTTTCCTATCACCATTTCGGGGCTGCAGCTGAGCTAGTTTTCGTCTCGAATGCACAGAAACAGAATATCTAGCTCGACATGTGTGAGTAAAAGGTTTCACAAGGTTGTGGGTGTCTAGTTCTGTGGGCTAAACACTGCCCTTTTTCTCACACATTTTTTGGTTGAAAAATTTTCTGTTTCCTATCACCATTTAGAGGCTGCAGCTCAGCTAGTTTTCGCCTCGAATGCACAGAAACGAAATATCTAGCTCGAGATGTGTGAGTAAAAGATTTCACAAGGTTGTGGGTGTCTAGTTCTGTGGGCTATGCACTGCCCTTTTTCTCACACATTTTTTGGTTGAAAAATTTTTTGTTTCCTATCACCATTTCGAGGCTGCAGCTGAGATAGTTTTCGCCTCGAATGCACAGAAACAGAATATCTAGCTCGAGATGTGTGAGTAAAAGATTTTACAAGGTTGTGGGTGTCTAGTTCTGTGGGCTAAACACTGCCCTTTTTCTCACACATTTTTTGGTTGAAAAATTTTTTGTTTCCTATCACCATTTCGAGGCTGCAGCTGAGATAGTTTTCGCCTCGAATGCACAGAAACACAATATCTAGCTCGAGATGTGTGAGTAAAAGATTTCACAATTTTATGGGTGTCTAGTTCTGTGGGCTAAACACTGCCCTTTTTCGCACACATTTTTTGGTTGAAAAATTTTCTGTTTCCTATCACCATTTAGAGGCTGCAGCTGAGCTAGTTTTCGCCCCGAATGCACAGAAACAGAATATCTAGCTCGAGATGTGTGAGTAAAAGATTTAACAAGGTTGTGGGTGTCTAGTTCTGTGGGCTAAACACAGCCCTTTTTCTCACACATTTTTTGGTTGAAAAATTTTCTGTTTCCTATCACCATTTAGAGGCTGCAGCTGAGATAGTTTTCGCCTCGAATGCACAGAAACAGAATATCTAGCTCGAGATGTGTGAGTAAAAGATTTCACAAGGTTGTGGGTGTCTAGTTCTGTGGGCTAAACACTGCCCTTTTTCGCACACATTTTTTGGTTGAAAAATTTTCTGTTTCCTATCACCATTTCGGGGCTGCAGCTGAGCTAGTTTTCGTCTCGAATGCACAGAAACAGAATATCTAGCTCGAGATGTGTGAGTAAAAGATTTCACAAGGTTGTGGGTGTCTAGTTCTGTGGGCTAAACACTGCCCTTTTTCGCACACATTTTTTGGTTGAAAAATTTTCTGTTTCCTATCACCATTTCGGGGCTGCAGCTGAGCTAGTTTTCGTCTCGAATGCACAGAAACAGAATATCTAGCTCGAGATGTGTGAGTAAAAGATTTCACAAGGTTGTGGGTGTCTAGTTCTGTGGGCTAAACACTGCCCTTTTTCGCACACATTTTTTGGTTGAAAAATTTTCTGTTTCCTATCACCATTTCGGGGCTGCAGCTGAGCTAGTTTTCGTCTCGAATGCACAGAAACAGAATATCTAGCTCGACATGTGTGAGTAAAAGGTTTCACAAGGTTGTGGGTGTCTAGTTCTGTGGGCTAAACACTGCCCTTTTTCTCACACATTTTTTGGTTGAAAAATTTTCTGTTTCATATCACCATTTCGAGGCTGCAGCTGAGATAGTTTTCGCCTCGAATGCACAGAAACAGAATATCTAGCTCGAGATGTGTGAGTAAAAGATTTCACAAGGTTGTGGGTGTCTAGTTCTGTGGGCTAAACACTACCCTTTTTCGCACACATTTTTTGGTTGAAAAATGTTCTGTTTCCTATCACCATTTCGGGGCTGCAGCTGAGCTAGTTTTCGTCTCGAATGCACAGAAACAGAATATCTAGCTCGACATGTGTGAGTAAAAGGTTTCACAAGGTTGTGGGTGTCTAGTTCTGTGGGCTAAACACTGCCCTTTTTCTCACACATTTTTTGGTTGAAAAATTTTCTGTTTCCTATCACCATTTAGAGGCTGCAGCTGAGCTAGTTTTCGCCTCGAATGCACAGAAACAGAATATCTAGTTCGAGATGTGTGAGTAAAAGATTTCCCAAGGTTGTGGGTGTCTAGTTCTGTGGGCTATACACTGCCCTTTTTCTCACACATTTTTTGGTTGAAAAATTTTCTGTTTCCTCTCACCATTTCGAGGCTGCAGCGGAGCTAGTTTTCGCCTAAAATGCATAGAAACAAAATATCTAGCTCGAGATGTGTGAGTAAAAGATTTCACAAGGTTGTGACTGTCTAGCTCTGTGGGCTAAGCACTGCCCTTTTTCTCATACATTTTTTGGTTGAAAAATTTTCTGTTTTCTATCACCATTTAGAGGCTGCAGCTGAGATAGTTTTCGCCTCGAATGCACAGAAACAGAACATCTAGCTCGAGATGTGTGAGTAAAAGGTTTCACAAGGTTGTGGGTGTCTAGTTCTGTGGGCTAAACACTGCCCTTTTTCTCACACATTTTTTGGTTGAAAAATTTTCTGTTTCCTATCACCATTTAGAGGCTGCAGCTGAGCTAGTTTTCGCCTCGAATGCACAGAAACAGAATATCTAGCTCGAGATGTGTGAGTATGCAGCTGAGCTAGTTTCGCCTCGAATGCACAGAAACAGAATATCTTGCTCGAGATGTGTGAGTAAAAGATTTAACAAGGTTGTGGGTGTCTAGTTCTGTGGGCTAAACACTGCCCTTTTTCTCACACATTTTTGGTTGAAAAATTTTTTGTTTCCTATCACCATTTCGAGGCTGCAGCTGAGCTAGTTTTCGCCTCGAATGAACAGAAACAGAATATCTAGCTCGAGATGTGTGAGTAAAAGATTTCACAAGGTTGTGGGTGTCTAGTTCTGTGGGCTATACACTGCCCTTTTTCTCACACATTTTTTGGTTCAAAAATTTTCTGTTTCCTATCACCATTTCGAGGCTGCAGCTGAGCTAGTTTTCGCCCCGAATGCACAGAGACAGAATATCTAGCTCGAGATGTGTGAGTAAAAGATTTCACAAGGTTGTGGGTGTCTAGTTCTGTGGGCTAAACACTGCCCTTTTACTCACACATTTTTTGGTTGAAAAATTTTCTGTTTCCTATCACCATTTCGAGGCTGCAGCTGAGCTAGTTTTCGCCTCGAATGCACAGAAACAGAATATCTAGCTCGAGATGTGTGAGTAAAAGATTTCACAAGGTTGTGGGTGTCTAGTTCTGTGGGCTAAACACTGCCCTTTTACTCACATATTTTTTGTTTGTAAAATTGTCTGTTTCCTATCACCATTTAGAGGCTGCAGCTGAGCTAGTTTTCGCCCCGAATGCACAGAAACAGAATATCTAGCTCGAGATGTGTGAGTATGCAGCTGAGCTAGTTTCGCCTCGAATGCACAGAAACAGAATATCTTGCTCGAGATGTGTGAGTAAAAGATTTAACAAGGTTGTGGGTGTCTAGTTCTGTGGGCTAAACAATGCCCTTTTTCTCACACATTTTTGGTTGAAAAATTTTTTGTTTCCTATCACCATTTCGAGGCTGCAGCTGAGCTAGTTTTCGCCTCGAATGCACAGAAACAGAATATCTAGCTCGAGATGTGTGAGTAAAAGATTTCACAAGGTTGTGGGTGTCTAGTTCTGTGGGCTATACACTGCCCTTTTTCTCACACATTTTTTGGTTGAAAAATTTTCTGTTTCCTATCACCATTTAGAGGTTGCAGCTGAGATAGTTTTTGCCTCGAATGCACAGAAACAGAATATCTAGCTCGAGATGTGTGAGTAAAAGATTTCACAAGGTTGTGGGTGTCTAGTTCTGTGGGCTAAACACTGCCTTTTTTCTCACACATTTTTGGTTGAAAAATTTTCTGTTTCCTATCACCATTTAGAGGCTGCAGCTCATCTAGTTTTCGCCCCGAATGCATAGAAACAGAATATCTAGCTCGAGATGTGTGAGTGAAAGATTTCACAAGGTTGTGGGTGTCTAGTTCTGTGGGCTAAACACTGCCCTTTTACTCACATATTTTTTGTTTGAAAAATTGTCTGTTTCCTATCACCATTTAGAGGCTGCAGCTGAGTTAGTTTTCGCCTCGAATGCACAGAAACAGAATAATTTTTCAACTAAGCATTAAAAAAGTAGAGGAATTCATGTTGAAAATCAAACAAAGTAACTGCGAGGCATAAAATAAAATATTTTTTATCAAATTCGTAGTCTTTGAAAGGTATCCCCAACTTTTTACTTAAAAAATTTTGTCACGAGACTCGCAGATAACATCAAATTAATATTGTTGTTATAATCTAAACAAAACTTCACCTGCCACGCCCATTTTATTCTACATCACGTATAGGAAAAGTAAGACTCGAATTTGTATCCTCAATTTGTAGTCGTATACATCCAGGTTTTACATGATTATTTTTTTACGCTGCTTCTGTCACTGCCCCGCCATCCATATATTTTAATTTTCAGAAAAAGAAAGTAAGTCTCATAGGTCGGTATGATTTCGGCGAATCTATTAACCTAGGACCAACTTTGAGTGAAAATTCTTGAAGTGAAGTTGGCAATTGTTCTCATCCGAATCTAAAAAAACCTGTAATCCACCTGCCTATCATCAGTCCTTCTTCCAAGCACTAGAATGGTTGAATGATAACCATTTGGTAGTACTTAATTGGTCAAAAGGTCTGCCTAATGCCCACCATGGATATTGGAAGGGCAATTCAGAGAAAATGGCTTCGTAAACATTGGTATTCTCTGCATCATAAGAGAAGAAGACAAAATGTAGAGTTTTTAGCTATAGAACTGAAAGTAGGTAATTGATCACAAAGCAGATCAGGATTAATTTGTTCCTTACTAGACGAGTTATTATGTCAAAGTTAGGTCGGAGATCTGCTAGAACATCTGTCAGTGAGGCTAATAAATGTTTGAGTTTCGTTAGTCATTCGGCAAAATGTCCTGAAATTTAACATAGTCGCACTGAAAATGAAGATGTGGGCAGACTGCTAGACCGATTTTGACCAAATTTCACAGCAACATTCTCCGGTCATTTCCAAAGATTGCCTGAATTTAGACTCAATCGGTTCAGTGGTTTCGCTGTCATACAAACTTAGGCAGATAGATTGACATTGATAGTTTGATGATCATAACCTTATAGTAAAGATTCACTACCAATTCCCATTCTTTTCTTACCAAATAAGTTTTCATTTAACATCGAAACTCATTATGTAATATTCATCAAGAATAACACAACATACAAAATATGAAGCAACAAACCTACGCAAAGACAGTATAAATGTTAAAACAATAAAAATAATGGAAAGCAGAATAAAGAAGAGCACACCATTGATTGCGATTAAGAAAATTAACTCGGTTATGACCGCAATTACACATCACCTCAGTTAGTCAGACGTTGTAATTCAATTGTTCGACGTTGGCCACACTACGCGCGGCTGTGTGAATTTTCGCGTCAGTGAAAATTTACGCATCACTCATTCAGATGTCGGTCTGATTATTTAATATGAAATTCACTTGACTATCTAATTAAAGTTATGGTTATTAAATCATAACATCGCTTAATTACATTACACACACCGAGCTGAAGGAAGTTCACTCAACTTCACAGATACTTTTCATTTTCATGTTTTGTTTCTAGTAGTGTTTTGAAAAATTCATTAGCATGTTCGTAACTAGTAACTCCGTAGTATTGTGGGTGTAATTAGACTTAATGGAATGTAAATTATCGACTTCGAGTTTGAAAGTGTGGAAAACAAATGAGCACTAACTTATGTATCTGGTCATGACTCGCATGATGATGGGGGTGTAATATTTTCACTGGTTTGTAACAGTCATCCACGTTCAAATCGAATCTATTTATGTACATATGTCCAAATGGGTCAAGCCATTAGCCACATACATCCTAATTTCTGTAAAATGATATCTTATTGCTAAGTATGAACATTTAATTTCAGGTTATGCCGGCGCTTCACACTCGTTTTAGGCCCGCCGAGGAAGGATGGTCTAAAGCACATGAAGATGATTTCGTTGAGAAACTATTCACCGCCACCTTTCCTGCTTTCAAGTTCCCAGACCGCGAACGATTGCATGTCAGTTGTGGTGTTCAGCTATGCAAAGGAAAGTGTCCACACGTGAGTGCACCGCAATAACATTTTTCTTTTTTTTTTTTTTGTTTAAAGAAATTCCTATCCATTTCGCAAAATTTTACGCATATTTATCTGACAAATAGCCAACGTATGGATGTGTGTAATATCGGCATTGGGTAACTCCATTAATTAGCAATTGAATATGATTTTTATAACCTGTACCTCCCGCTGGTCAGTTACACACATCAGAGTGCGGATTTTTTAATTAATTACACCTGTGTACTGGTGGTTATTACGCGGGAATGCTTTGTAGATACATAAGTACTTAAAACAAAACTTTACGAAGCGTAAAAATTAGCGAACTTTCGGTTTTACTATATCATTCTATAATAACCGTTAAGCAACATCAATCTTTTTTTGGATTTATTCACAGGTTAATTGTCGGAGAGGAGAGAAATTAGTGCTACCATCGGACAAGCATTTGGCGAGGATTGAGGTTTTCAATTCGTTGGCTGTAACGGCGCCGCAAATTGAAGTTGATCGATTGAGATACGATTCAAGATACAATATGAGTGGTGAGTAGATAAAGGATGATGGATTGAGAGTAGGGGGGGGCAAAAATATAACGCCCCCGGGTGGGCTCGAACCACCAACCTTTCGGTTAACAGCCGAACGCGCTAGCCAATTGCGCCACGGAGGCACTTATTGAGTGCTAAGTCAATATTATTATTGAGCTCTTTACAAATTTTTTTGGTAAAGAATGCTCAGGTATGTAACTACGAATATGTGAGAAACGAACGAATTCACTAGATGGCAAGTTGTATTAGAATTAAGAAGCTAACAATCGCCATCTAACCAGAAAAGATATGATGAATACACTGGATTCAGTAGATGGTAGTACAGAAGCTTAAACATCTTTTTATACCAATGGTTCTAAAATGGTTCATTAGCAGGGTGATACCAGTAGAGTTATACCATCCCTGTCATATCACATTCGTACGAGTATACTGGCGCGACGGAGAGTAGCTTGTAAAGGATATTGGGCCACTAAAAGCGTTAGCTTTTTTATTCCGCGTTCTTTAGGAGTATACCCGATTCATGTTTTGTCCACGTGTATTTTGTATCTGTTTAGTTCATAAATGTCGAAGTATTTGCAAAAATTATAGCGCTATTTGCAAAAATTATTGCATCTTCCGATATGGTGATGACTTTTGCGCCACCTTACACATGCATGCAGATACACTCAACAAGACCAGTCTAGCTTAGCGATATCCTTTATCCATTATTTTCGAGAACGAAGACAACGTTAGTACCTAATAGTCACTCTTTAACTATTGATCAGGTTAACATACACGTACACGTATCTTTTCGAAAACTCCTCAAGGACCGATGAGACGGTTTTCATAGAAATAGGTCGATTGGTGGACTCATACATTTCATCGATCAATGACAATTGCTCTTTGCAGTACTCTAGTGGTAACACTGTATGTTGCACTTTTTATTTTCAAGGTATTGGACCGTTTTAGGCATCGCATTAAGGGCTATCTTCATCATTTCCTTACGAGTATCTTGCATGAAACATTAAACACGAACAAGCATACTTGCTATTGGGTGTCATCAGTCCCACCTGGACTTTAATAAACAGACCTCTTCTGTTAGCGCAGTCCTTAGTTGGACATAGACCTCCCCCAGCTCTAAAGATTTGTTATCCATAAGCTCATGTATATGGCTTCACTATGCTAGTTTCCTTTCGAGTTAGCATACCTATATACAAAGGTACTAAAGTTCTGCCAGACATCTAAGTAAAACCTGATTTTAAAAACATTTTTATTACTTACCTACTTAAGTCATGTATCCACTTGTGGGTCCTAGGGCCTCGGTTTCTGGAAATGTGTCTCAGTTCTCCCCAACTCTTTCCCAATTGCCGTGCTTCCTTCTCAACTGTTCTGCGCCACGTATCCTACCATCCTGAGTAAGCGGGTTCCATTGCATCGCGTGGTTAGCTATGGACCTGTCACGGTTTCGGAGAGTATGTCCAATGCACTGCCACTTTCGTCGTCGTATTGTTGTACCTATAGGTTCATGGCCCGTTCTCTGATAGAGTTGTTCGTTAGAGATACGGTCTGGCCAGAAAATCCTAAAACTACAAGGTCTGGTTTGGAAGTCAAGGCATACTCTAAGTTATGAAAATATCTGGAGATAACAATTTCGAAGTAATGGGACCAACAAATCGTTTTCCATAAAAAAAAACTATAATCCCTGGAGTTTGATATTATATAGCATATGGTACTTTGGCAGGCGCAGGCCTAACTAGGTAGTCATTCGGAAAACATGGTAGTCGTTCGGAAAACATGGGTATTCGAATTCGAATGATCTTAATTCGTTCGCTGTTTGTCATTGAATGACGTCCTCTTTAATATATCTTCTCAAAAGCGATCGAATATCTTACGAAAAATTGCTCTCTCTAAACGACCAAGGATACCGTCATTCGTTTTCGATAGAGTCCATGCGTCAGCTTCATAAAGTAAAACTGTGATGGTCAAGGTTTTGTATACATAGAACTTCCTTAGTTGTAGGGAACAGAACCTTTAGTCAAAAGGATAAAACAGCGATTGGCAGTGAGTGATTTTTCGTTCGAGTTTTGGCCTATTTTTTAGAATCGGTTGATGTCCATCCTGTATCCCCAAAATCTAATTTTCTTGATAAGAATCTTTTAACTTAGCTTTACATTTTAAAAATTTCAGTTGAAGAGTATCCACCTCGAGTTCGAAGTCTACCATCTGAGGGAACGCTATGCTTGTCGATTTCCAAACTGGCGATATCATTCTGTGTTCTTGGAATGATTTTTCTCATCGCAATAGTGGTTGCTATCTGCTGTCTAATAAGATCGAGAAGACGAAATCCTACTTTACGAATGAACAGGGACTCTACAACGAGCATGTTTTCATCTAGGTAAATTAACTCCTTAACAACAATATTCATCTTCAACTTTTGTAACAAATCTCCTTCTACAGCAGTGAATCAGCTCATTCGGCGAGATTCGGAAGCAAACTCTTTATTCCTTATCACCCGGCTACGTTACCTTATGGAAGAGTTTACTAAAATGATGCAATTTAGTACTCAGCAGACCAAAAAGCTACATTATCTTAAGATCCAATATTTAAGAATACTTTTAAGAGATAGAACTCGTTATATTATAGATTTTCTAAAGACTGATTACATCCTTTTTTTACATACAGGGGTTCGCTTTCACATATGATTCACATTCGCGTAGGATTTATGATGAAAGATATTTGAAATGTACTCTGTATGTTGTATTATTTCCACTTCTTTCGCATGAATCCAAAAGGGAAAACTTTCTCCTCTACAGCTTACCGCTTAAAACGTGGAAGGCTTCAAACGATCAGTTTCCAATTTCCATTTCCATTCGCAGTAGGGGTATTAATTGTAAGCTTTCTTTGCCGCAACTTCATGTTCCTTATATCATCTAGGTATTTAAAAAAAATTAAAAATTGTCATTGGTGCTGGGCTTTTCTGAGCTATATTGAGCTCTACATGGAAAGTTGTAATAGAAATTAAGTACATATTGGGTATACTTTTTCCTTTATCGGTGATGGATAGATTTTTAGTCTTTTTGTTGAACAGTTGGATATTAATTAAATTTAAAAAGTAATATATTATGTTAATAGGATTAGATATTTAAAAAAAATAAAAGTAAATGAAATATTCTTTTTAAATTATTTATTCATTTTTAATAGAAGGTGGTACGACTCGAATAAGAAAAATGAAAAGGTGTACGTACCAGGTCCACCGCGGACTGTAGCGCCATCTAAGTAAGTAAGGAAGTAAATAGGTATACGAATTAGCAAGAAGAGGCTCCGAATCTATATCGCAACAGGTAGACTCCTTGCACACTGAAGCAAGAGGTATGGATTAGGACCAGTAGAGAGGCCAATAGTGGTCCTCTCTGGGCATCTGTGTGATCACTAGAAGCCTATGGCCTTGCTTTGACACGAATAGGACCGACCGAATTATCACGGGCCATAGCTCTCTTCGGAACCACAAGAGAAAGCTAAGACTCACGGGTGAAGATTTATGTCGAGGATACAACCCACTTTCTCTGTCCCTGCCCTGGGCTTATCCACCTTCTGTGATCTTGAAGAATTATCAAATTCCAATTTAGTGAAATCTTTAAATTCATCATGGTTTGGTGATCCACAAGATACAAATCAGTACTAGGGTTTACCAATGGGCAAGGGACTATTCCCATATGGGTATCACAATGGGTTTGTACTGATCTGCGTGTGGCGACGTGATAATTTATTCTAGTCGCCTACCCACGTACCTAACCCTAACCTAAGTAAATAAGTAACAAATTCCTCTTAAGTCACTTATGGAGTATATAATTGGCTATTTATGGACACAAAATTCACAAAAATCAGATGATAATGGTAAATACAGTCAAAAATTGCAAACTTTTTGTCAAGGACCCGCAAATAAATTTGGGATATAAAACTATTTAGATACATAGAGCAATAAATTTAGGCTTAAAAAGTATTCAAACAAAATTGAGTATAGTGGTTTTGTGGGATACAATAATCCCATGAATATGCAAGACTCGACGTCAAACAACCAGGCTTTGGCGTCGGATCCTCTTGCATCAGCCACATAAACACCTTGCTGATGATAATAGAGCAATGTGTTGAGTATACATAGGCCTTCGTTACATCTACTGTTTATCGACTTCGAGAAGGCTTTAGACAGCTTGAGTCAGGATACTGTTTGGTTGGCTTTGCGCAGGCGAGGCATTCCAAAAAACTCATAGGTAGTATCAAGGCTACATACTATACTGTCAGCACTATTGTTGTCAGTGAATCGGAAAAGCTAAAGCTGCGTTCGGAATGCTATTCCAAATCTGGAGCAGCCATGTTATCATTTTAAGGACCAAGCTGCTAACTGATCTGACCCAACGTTGAAAAGGTAGACAGCAATACTACACGCAAGCTCAAAACCTTCATGAAATTTCTAAGAGTTTTTTTATTCCAGTCGTATCTCGAACGAATAACTTTATCGGAGACGAACTCAAGAACCTGTAGACATAACTATACGGAGGAGGGAGTGACAGTGGATCGGACACAACCTACGGCGCAAAGACAGCTCCTGGCTGATTCAGAACTCCTTCTAGTAAAGAGAGAAGCTTAAGTTCTTAGAGAATTTGTCGAACGTCTGTAGTAAGGAAAAGAGTGAAGCAAATCGTGTTTCAGGCGAGGAGTGTTGCGATTAAGTCGAAAATGGAAAGATGTCTGTCAGAACCATAAGGGGTACGGTTGGTGGGAGAATAGAAAAATCGAGGGCATCGTAAGTTTCGAGGGTTAGTATGGAGAAAAATAGAATTGTAAAGGTACAGATAACCAATGGAACCTAAGAATAGTCAATGAAAAAAATTGAGGCGGTCTTGCTAGGGAAGCATGATGAGAGGATCGTAAACTCCGAAGGACAAAACGAAGAAAACAACGTTGCATTCTGGATACTTAAATTCACTGAAACGGGTACCAGGCTTGGCTGATGTACTCAAGAAGAGGGCAAACGAAGGCAGTTTAGAGTGATTTAGTCACGTAAGGGTTGCGGAGTTCTATAAATAAAACCAAGTAATGGGTTGGCTTTAAGAATTATCTCATCAATGTGCGAAGGGATATTAAGCACCCTGTCGCAAAGTCGTGAAGTGAACGAACTGTGGGAATAGGCTAGTCGGTGAGAAAACAATGTCGAGGGGAGGACTGGTTGGACTTCCGCGAAAAAGTAATAGATTGCCATTTGGCCGTTTTGAGGTCTAAACTAACTTGTTAGGGAGCAGTCTTACCCGGATCTCAACGGATCTATTGTGTTACCCTGTGTGGGATATCTGGAAGAATATAAAAACAGTCGTCGGAAGCCCTCCTGAACCAACCCGTTTCCGTATTGTATTGTAGGTGGTTTTAGGGGGCGTGTTAGCTAGTTTCATTCCGAAGCATTCCGGGCATTCGCAGAGGAGTGAGTCGTGTCTTCCTCCACATCAGTGTTGCCGCAGCCTCTGCATAGGTCTGAGCCGTTTAAACCCATTCTACTGAGGTAGGCCACCAGGCCTGTGAGGACGCCGATGAGAAGGGTAAGCTGTGTTCTTTTGATAGACAGAAGCTCTCTGCTTTCCAAAGTAGCCTCAAAACGCGGCACGAGGAGAGCGGGCTCCACCTAGCATTAGTCATGTTATGGAGTCTAAGATACTTTTAAGGTAATAGATCAAAAAACTATATAAAACAATGAAGTTGCGTAAAATGAAGATAAACACCGAGATAGTTAGAATAGTTAGAGTAACCTAGATCTTGTATCTGAGCTGGGGTAGAGGAGACTGACTGGGGAGAGTTGTGGAAAATGAAAGGAGGGGAGGATGGTAGTTGTCGATAGTTGATAGAAAGAAGAAACAAAAGCGAAACTGCGGGATTGATTGAGAAAATAGGAATGCACGTACAAGTCCTTGTAAAAAACTTAAGTACTTGTCTAGTAACTGACTGCCTCCATAGGGAGCTTTTTTCAGTTAATTTTTTTCGAAAATGATTGAAAAACGGGTGTTGGATGAGTGGCTTAAAACCTAACGAACATATGGTGTCTGGAAGTAGGTATACGCCTTCGTCTGTAAGTAGGCACATATACGCCTTCGTCTGTAAGCAGATATACGCCTTCGTCTGGTATACGCATCACAGTCAATTTCTGGGATAACTCTTAAAAAATCGACCTTAGATCGAACAAATTGGCACGACTACCGACCGGAATAAGAGTATATAGTTGTAAAGCAAGCCGAGGGACCCAATAATGCAACAAAACGATAATGAATGCGCTTCGAAAACGAGAAAAAAAAAGCCCCAACTGACTTGAAATAGTTTTTCATCAATTTTTATTGTATTTCGAACGAATTTTTTGTTAGACAACATTTATTTATTGTTTTCCACTATGTAGGTATATGTATATTGTAGTAAACATTAACTAACTGCTATGGAATATGCGTAAACACGTTTATTTTTTTAATAAATTTAAGAAAAATAATACATTTCAACTAAAGACAGATTGCAGCATTAATCGCAAAAAGTAATAACAATCCAAAAACAAAATAACTAACAAGATACGGACAAATCAAAAGAAAATAAAGAGTAACTTTTAAATTAAACAGAATCAAATGAAATTCCTGCAACAATCAAGAGTTAAATGTAAAATACTGCTTAATTTGTTGTTAACCGTATTTACAGTGCTAACGAGTAATGTATAATCTTGTCTTTTCACACAGAAGGGGGACGACGCACAATGGGTAGGGCGTGTTTAGAACAGAACATCATCGTCACCCTCATCCAGTATATTGCTTTGGTTGCGTACATCGATGCCAGCTTGTAGGAGTTGGGCTTTCCTGGCGTCGGCCTTTTGACGAGTAATTCTCTTCTTATCCTGGATCTTCTTCAAACGGTAAAACTCCTCACGTTCCAGCTCGTCGAGCTCGGAGATGATGTACGCTAGGGTACGCTCAATGCGAGGAATGATAACTGAAAGGGACAAATGCATATGACATACACGAAGGGAGCGAAGAAACAGGTGAATCCTTACCATGTTCGATAGCGTTAACTCTCCTGTTGGTGATTTTGATGACCTCATCCAGAGTAACGAACGATGTCTGCAACGAAGCCAATTCAACCAACAGTTTCACGGCGCTCTGATAGTTTTTCTTTAGTCTGGCCAACTGTTGACCACCACGAGCCAAACCCGCCAATTCGTATGTATCGACACCATCCTGGTAGGACTCAAACACTGGCAGTGTTACACCAGCAACGTTGTCTTTCTTTGTGCGAATCTTGATTTGCGCCTTTGTGACATTCTGCAGGACAACCTGATTGAAGTCACCGGTGGTGAATTTAGCTTCGGCAAGCGAGAATGCAGCTTCCTTCATCACTTCGCCCATCAGAGTCTTGGTCTAGAAAATCATTACATATTATCAGTCACGAGTTCTTGTCAAACGGTGTGTGGGGCTTACCTCGATGATTTTGCCCAAAATCATACGGAAACGCATTTGCAAGGCATCGGCTTTCTTCTTGAGCAGTCCATGGCCCTTTTGTGCACCAGCCAGACGTCCTTTCATCAACATCTGAGCACTATTGGAGAATCAAGTGAGAAGTACTTAGTGATGGGTTGGTCGATCGGGTTGAGAGGAATCAATTTTTTCAGCTGGTTTTTCCAGTTCCTTTAGAATTTCGTTGGATATTTACTTACCCACGAGATGGGAAAATGGGTAACCTTTCTTTTCCGGACATTTTGGAGCTGGATTTGTGGTCAAAATTTTCTTTTCACGGAGGTTGAACAAATCTACTTCGTTGCAGGGAAAGAAAATTTTTTTTGGTAGGTCAGCTGACAAATGTCTTATGACTGTCAAATGGTGGATGGATTTTAGTGGCGCCTGGTGGTGACATCTGTTGGTGGTACACAAGCGATTGAACTACCTTATCGGTGGTAGACATTTTGTTGACCAGAGACAATCTTCTTTTAGTATATTTATCACGAAATTTAAATTTTTAAACTTGGATTCCGGGAATTAAATATGGAAATTTGGCATCAAATGGAAGATTGCTTGACGTTGTCATTCGAAACTGGTGGAATGTGTCTATATTAACGATTTTTGTTAACAGTGCCTCCACGAACAATCACCATACCCAACCACCAGTTTGAATGAAAATTGGACAACAAACCCAAAACCAAAACTAGGTGGCAGTGACAGTACTCGTAAAGCAGCACCTAGAGCAAATGCGTATGGTAACGCCAAGCACCATGTGTTAACCTTACGTTCGTTGACAATCCGGCAGAACAGACCAACGAGGCACAGAAGGATTTATTTTAAAAATTATTTTCAAAGTTTTTGGTTTGTGAATTTATCGATAGAATGGCTCGTGATCGTGGTAAAAAGCAGAATCCCTTCGCTGCTAAAAAACGCAAGAACAGGCAAAATGTAAGTCGGCATCCCATCGAGTGCTTGTAATCAAACTATTTTCCTTTCCTAGGGCGAGAAACCTGACCGCCGTTCGGAGCCGTATCAAGAAATTGTCCGGGAAAACGAGGCGTTCTGCAAGTACTACAAGGTGAGGAAATAGTCTAAGCCGGAATCCATAAATATTAATGAGTTGATCCCTGAATAGATACAAAAAATCTGCAAAGACGAAGCTGAATGGTCGAAGTTTCTTGCCGCCATTAAGGACAATCTGCCCACAACGTTTCGTGTGACTGGGTTCAAAGACGAAGCCAAGGCCTTGCTAGAGTTAATAAAGACCCAACTGTTTGAGTCGTATGTGGAAGGTGTGTCCGAGTTGCACCAAATTCCCAAGGAGACGGTGGAGCGACCGCTCTGTCTTCCATGGTATCCAGAGGGTCTCGCTTGGCAGTTGCATTTGACACGGAAGGACATTCGCCGGTCAGAGCATCTGTTTAGGTTGCATAATTTTCTTATAGTGGAGACAAGTGCTGGAAGTATTAGTCGGCAAGAGGCTGTTTCAATGATTCCACCATTGGTGCTGGACGTGAAACCAACCGATAAGGTTTTGGATATGTGCGCGGCGCCTGGTTCGAAGACTGCTCAACTGATTGAAGCTCTGCACGCTGAGTCGGATAATAAAATCCCACCGGGTTATGTTGTGGCCAATGATGTGGACAACAATCGCTGTTACATGTTGGTGCACCAAGCGAAAAGGTTGAACTCGCCATGCTTTGTGGTCACCAATCATGACAGCAGTCATTTCCCGAACTTGTTGGTAAGTGGTCGCGAGTCTTTGCCTTTTAGGTGTCTAACGGGTGCCTCTCCTCTGTATAGCAAACGAATCCTGATGGTACGAAGTCAGTGCTGAAGTTTGATAAAATTCTCTGTGACGTCCCTTGCTCGGGTGATGGTACAATGCGAAAGAATCCCGATATCTGGACAAAATGGAACACAGCACAGGGAAACAATCTACACGGGTATGTTGGCCGATAGATAGAAAGGCAGAGAGTGTGTTGATGAGTTTGTATTTTTAGAATTCAGTATCGGATCACACGACGTGGAGCTGAGATGTTGGAAGTTGGTGGTCGCTTGGTTTATTCCACATGCTCAATGAATCCCATTGAGAACGAGGCTGTACTGCAGCGTATTATTCACGACTCGGATGGAGCTTTAGAGATCGTAGACGGTTCTCACCTAGTGCCTGGCCTGAAGCACAATCCTGGAATGACCGATTGGGTGTTGGCATCGAAGGATTTGGAGATTTTTACTAGCTTCGATCAAGTACCGGAAAAGTATCACACTGTTATCAGACCGAACATGTTTCCACTGCCACCAGGAGAAATCGAAAAAATTGGATTGGATAAGTGGTGAGGATTTATCTGTATTGGATTGCTCGATTATTTTTATGCCAAACCTGCGACTAGCTTTAGTTCCATACAACTCCTTGAATGCTCCTCAACAGTTTTATGTCGCAATTGCTTAAACATAGATTGTTAAGTTGTCAACAGTCTGTTCTTGGTGTTGTGCAAGGGTCACTCAGTGGTTCGACACAATAACGAGAGGGATAGGAAAGTCTGCCAGTTCCGCTTCAATATATTCTTCTTTTAGACTTTAATTAGACCCTACATTGTTTCGAAGTATTCAACATATGAATGTTTTCATTGTAGTATGCGCATCCTTCCTCACCTGCAAGAGACTGGTGCCTTTTTTGTAGCCGTCATCGAAAAGAAGAAAAAACTTCCATTTGAAAAGAATGACGTCGAAGCCTTAGAGGCACCAAAGCCTAAAGAGAAGACCGACAACCCAGAAGGTTCAACTACAGAGGAACCAAAAACAGCACCCTGGGGACCACAACGCAAAAGACGTCGTCTACATGGCTACAAAGAGGATCCCTATGTATTTTTCAAAGACGACGAGGATGTTTGGGAAGAAATTAAGAATTTCTATGCCTTGGATGATGGTTTCGACAAACGCTGTCTCTTAACCAGATGTCATGCCGACAAGAAGAAAAATATTTACTACTGTTCCGATCCAATACGTGATTTGGTTCTTCTGAACGAAGATTCCGTCAAAATCATTAACACAGGAGTTAAGACATTTGTTCGTTGCGAGAATCGTCATTCAAGCAATGCGTATCGCTTGGCTCAAGAAGGTCTACAGACATCCAATGCGTTTATGGGAGATAATCGTCGTGTTGAAGTGACGAGAGACGATCTCATATTATTGTTGCAATGCACAGATCCAACAAAGCCTCCATCAACTACAGAATTGTCGGAGGAGACACAAAAAAGAACGAAAGAATTAGGTATGGTTTCTCACAGCCAGGTGAGCTCATAATGACTTAATGACTTCGTTTTTTTTGCAGGTGTTGGCTCATGCATCCTGAAGTATGTAGACAAGCGGTTTACATTGTTCGTTGTCGGCTGGCGTGGCACTTCAAGCCTTAGAGCGTACGTAGATAATAATGAAACAGTTCACATGCTGCGACTTTTAGGAGCGGATCTGTCGAAATTCGGTAAGTTTCTGAGTCGGTGTTGGTTAGATAAATGGTTTGAGCTGAATTTCTATTGCAGAGAAGAACAAATTCAAGAAAGTAGAAGTAAATTCTACAGAAACAAAAGATGGAGATGCTGTGGATGAGGCTGCAAATGAAGATGCAGATGTAATGGACACAGAAACAACCTCCGAGGTGAATACTGAAGAGGGATAATACTACAGAAGAGCATTTTTTATTTGTTTGTAGTTTCGGTGTAACTTCGTTTATAAGGCATTTTTTAATGGATTTATTTACATAAATAATTAATTAACTCATGAGATCTGTTGTTTTTGTTGATTGTCGCAGTATGTCCATGGGACCCAGGGTCTAGTTTCTTACAATGAAACGAATGAGAGGAGCCTACTGTAAGGTGTCGTTTCCGTGGGGCAATTCGTTAGCTTTTCATGACAGTCATACTCTTGGATGTTTGCTAAATGTTTGCGAGATATGAGGCCGCGAAAGAACTAAGGTTTGTCTGCGAATCAAATTCCTCTCTTCGTAGTCGAGGAAGTAACCACTTGACTCACGGCCCTTACACCGTTTAATCTATATACAGAAAAATGTTTAAGAACTTTAAAATCCAGGAATCTCTTTGTTAGCTCTCCGTCATCCAATCGAGGTATCACACAAAAACGATATCGAAAATGTGATGATCACTCTGATAGTCACTCTAGAGATAGCAAAACGGTCGTTGTGAATCCCCTCCAATGTTTTAAATTGAACTCAATGCGAACAGAAACAATACGGAGAAGGACGGAAGAAGCACAAATAAGAGTGCTGTGTGTACTAGTATCGTAGAATACCTAAATATGCAGAGTAGCAAGAGGAAATAAAGGAAATATTTGCTAAACTATGCTCTCCTTCCGCAATTTATTATAAAATTGTATTGTAACTCAAGTTTTAGCTGTGTATGGGGAAGAAATAATCAACGTAGTACATCTTGGGGAGATGGTATGGATGTACACTTCCTTAGTTTGGCCTACACTAACCGCATCTTAGTCAACTAATGTAACTCAGGACCGGACAGTCTGAAATCCCACAAACTGCGGATCTTATCCATTCATGACTGAATTATCCTTACAAGTCGCGTGGATTTGGTACACATTCTTAAATCTTGGACGGGAATTATCGCCATCTGGCTAAGCTCAAGCTCATCGCAAATGACTGTTCTGAGCATGAAAAAAAGTATTACTTTTGGTTTTATGACGGGACTAGGCTAAGGTTATCAGTCATTTTCGATTTTCCTGATTCAGTCTGAGAGTCAAAGTAGACAGATTACGATTATTGGTTTCATTCAAAACTAAAGGGGTCTAAAGCCCCTGGCTATCAGGCTATCAGCAGACTATGCGTAAACCAAGATTGTGCACAGGAAGCTATAAAAGGTGATGTCTACCTCGCAGTGGATCGAAACAAATGACAATATTATGTTGTAAATTAGGGGACTGGTTTCACCTTTTTCCATTTTTACCTTCGAATCCCACACTCCCATCAAAACGCATCCATTTTGTTGTTTCAACTACAAAGAGAAAAGCTACGTGCAAGATTAACAATCACACTTTTCTGCCCAATTTAGCAGCGATACCTACGTGTCCTGACAATGTTTGTTTTCCAGAAAATCCCCCACCTAAGCACACCTAACACGTAGCAGTAATTTGCCGGAAAGATTTCTCCTTCAACATCTCTACAATTTTTTTTTTCTTGTCGAGGGAAACATCCAATTTTTTATGCTGTTGCTCCTTGACAGAATCAACACGTTCAAGGCAGCATTTTGTATCTACCCATATCTGCACCCAGACCATGATGGTCAGGTATAATTTGGACTCGAATCGAAGTGAGATATACCCAATTTGGCCAAAGAAAGTATCCCCCATTAGGGGTGATAAATTGAAGTTGAACAGCGCAAGGATATTGCCGTGCCGACCAACCATCCTCGCACGAATTAGTTGGTCATCACTTATACGAAAAAGGATATGGGAATGTTACAACTTCGGCAATTGCCTCTGCCTGTTGACCTTCTTTAACCCTTAGTTTGGGGAATGGAAAGGGTGGTGAAATGTGAATCCGGTGTGCATTTTTGTTTTTTTTTTTTGTACTAATGCTTAGATCAACTAGATGTGGAGTGGCAGGTCAACGGAAGATCCGGAAATTCATACATATCAGCAATTTCAATTTATCCAAGGAAGGTTTTTCATTTCCTGTACCTGTATGTCGCACTAGAACATGGCTCCAAAATGGTGGCGACACGAGACTGGGGAATCGAAAATAATTCATCAGAAACTAAAGTGAGATGATGAAATTAACTAAGAGACCTTGTTGGATGAATTGAGGTAGCATTTTTTGGGACCGGAACTGCAGCAATTATTGATGAGGTTGGGAATTTCTAAAATGTTTACTTGATGATTCGTGCAGTGGTCTTGAATACTAAGTGAAGCAAAAGGAAACAGAAATTCTCTGAGAATTTTTATTTTTATATTCTTTTTAAACTGAATCTTTATAACCCTTCTGGTTTCCTTATGTAGTTCTGAAAGAGTTTAATGTTCAGAATCGCAAACGTTGATTCGGACCCTATCAATGGCGGGAACAAGTCTTGAAGTATTTCACTTCTCAAAGGAAACTCTATAGGCTTTTAAAGGAAAGTAAAAAAGTTGAAAAATAAATATATTTTTGTTAAATAGTGGGCGTGTCTGTGGCTGGAATCTAATAAAGCTGTGACATGGGAGTGCACACCAGCTCTCCAACCGGCAGAGTGTTTGAATATAAGCTAGAATGACAACCCAGTAGATAAACACATAGTCCTAGGGAACACACTTAGCTATAGATAGTTTTAGTCCGCTTTAAATCCATTGTCAACTTTTAAGAGACCCAGGGAGAGCTAGGAAAAATTTGCCTTTCTCCTACTTATCTCAAAAATAATACCATTCTTGGATCTACGCCAGTCAAATTCCTCATCAGTGATTATTCACATTCAACATAAATTTGATTGATTTGAAACAGAAACAGGAAAGGCTCGTTGGTTGAGATCCAGGTTAAGTCAGAACTGTAGCTCTATTTATCATAGTAAGTAAGTTTCAAACGACTCAACATAGTTCTGAAGGTATTGAGGGAGAAAATACGGCTTTATTGTGAAAACCGAAAGAAATTTACATAACCTCGAGCTATTTACTATTATAAATAAATAGAGGTGGTGGGGACGTGGGGTAGTGGCTTTATTGGATCACAATTTTTGGAAACAGGAGAGAGGAGATCCTTGCACAATAATTTACTGGTGATGGCTTCTTCTTCCCTGGAAGGTGAGAATCTTTTAAAGACGAAACCGACCCTGGACTTTGCTTCCCAATAACCCCTTTTATTCGTCACTGCCGTTTAGATTCTACACTAGGTATGTTCTTACCGCATTGTATGGATATAGCAATTTGTACTCCTGCATTCGACTTCTCAGGTAAAGGACCAAGAATTGCAGTCATTCTCTTCAGCCAATGGATTTTTGTTATTGCTTTTTGTTGACCTTCTATCCTTGCATCTGATGCCTTCTGTTTTCGTAATTCTCTAGTACATACTATAATTAAGGCATTTATTTTGGGCCCAAATTGGCAAGTCACGGAACTACTGAAACGACGGCTTTGGACTCGCAAAATCGAGACACTAATTCGTGCAGTTTTACTATTTAAATACTTTAGGTGATCTTTGAATGTAAGCCTTAAATCAAACATACCACCCAGGGATTGCTGTTTAATGTCTTACGTTTCTCTACTATTATAGTGATGATCTCCTTTATTGTTATTAAAACAGCCTTCAATTGGATAAACTAATCCATGTTGTTGATTTTCTTCAGGTTGGTGTTCTTTCTGCTATTGGATCTCCTTCTTTACAGATTCGGTGGTTCAGTAATCTTGCTTCCTTTGGTTCATCCAAATAAAGATGACACTTCTAACTAGTAAGGTCAGAACCCTGCGGTTAGCCGGTTAACATTGTATGCTTTCTTCTACAATTGAAAGAGTGCTTCGTGTTGATTGTCAAGTGGTCATAAGGAACTCGTTGAAGCTTCATCCTTCTTGAATAAGACGAGATTGCCTACATTTTCCTCGATAAGCTATTGTTAATCTGCTGGTTAAACTCAACATCGTACAGAGATTCAACCAATCTTCGATGTTCAGATGGCACTACACATCATTTCTAGACAGATCTCCCCTAAATTGGATCAGAAACGGTCCAACTGTTTGATTAGCTGGAAAAGAGCTCTTATAGCAATCATAACTAAACTGGGCCTCCTCGCAAATGACTTCTGTAGAAATTGCATGGACGAAGAAGGGAAAGAAATTATTGCACTTAGGTGCATACTTTTCCTTCATAACCTAGTCGAACTGGCTATCGTCAACATTAATAGCCTCCAGCCCTTTATATAAAGTTGTCGCTGGTTCCAAGGGCTGTTTCAAGATCAATTTTCATACCTAAGTATGTGGTATCACAATGAACCTTAATGGAGTGTGGTCGCTAGTGTGACCTGCCACGATAGCCTAGCTACCTACTTTCTTCTATTCGGAATCCGACTTGTAGCACTCAAGACCCTATAGTACACCAAAACAATGTGTTTATAGCTTCAATGCTTTGTATAAAGGGTGATCTATCTACGTACATGAATATGAACCCATTTATCTATCTCTGAACAAAAGCCTTCTGTTTTCTTGGTTGTACAGCTGAATAAGGTTACATTGTAAGTCAAGATTATTTGCATAAGCTCCTTCTTATGTACATAAGCGGGACAAATAATTAGAATATGTTTAAGTCACTACTAATGCCAACTGCCTACACCGTCTAGCGAATTATTTCTCATTAAATGAGAACTACTTGGTCCTTTAAATGCAAATGTCACCCACTCGACCAATGAACTTTCGGCCGCAATTTAATTTTCCAGTTCTACCCTGAATCACGTTACTGCGACGAGTTCAAAGAAGTCCTTATAAAATGCTATCTCGTTAAATGTTATCCAAGTAGAAGAATATTTTTAAGCAAATTAATACAACCACAGAGTGGAGTCCTGCAGAAGAAATTTCCCAATCATTTCGCCCGACTACTGGGGATGACTGCCCACAGAGAGAGGAAAAAAAAAAACAAACCAAGTACACAAGACGACCTCCATCAAAGCAGACACAAGTTGCTTCGAGTTGTAATAATGTCCTGCGTTTGTTATGAAGCATGGGATCGAAAATTCGCAGAACGGCTGGGAGGTTGGGTGGATTTGGTTTGGTGAAATCCGAAATCCTTTATGAGATTTCGTCTGGAATGAAACTTGAATTACCCTCAAAACGTGGTGATTGCCTGCTCGTTGTTTGATAAGATCTCCTCCCGGGCGTTGTTGTCTGGCTTCAATTGAATTGTCTGTATCCCGAGTCATCTGCACACCTTTTCTGAAAATCAATACACGAGTGAACTGTTTTCCGCACTTTAATTAAGTCGCATAAATCGAAGTATTCACCCTTCTCCGGCTGCCGCTGACCCGTGTTCGGACATTTCTAATCAATTGTCATCGAGTTGGAGGAGGGGGGAGGGAATAAATCCATTTAGGTCCTCGTTTCTCGGATGTGCTGGGGCTTCGCACTCTACACTTTTATCTGAGCGACATGCGACTGCGGGGCAATGGCAGGGATATGTATTTATATCGGCGGCGTTGAGACAAACTGTTTTGTTGTATGGACGTGTGTATCTATTCTATCTGTGTGTACAGGATGTGATATCCTATCGAGTCTATTGTGGTGGAGCATCGATATTGTCCTTTCGGGCAATGAGACGGTGGTGGCGGCGGCCTTACGCTGGCAGTTAATTGCTAGCGATGCGAAAGAGAAGATACCGGCAAAGTTAGTGTCCACCGGATGGCAACGTTAGTCCTTTTGTTCTTGTGTCGTATTTTGCCGGATTACGGGACGTATGTGTGACATCTGGGTTTGGAGGTTTTTTTCTGTTTGTTTTCTTTGTTTTTATTCCTTTTGTGCTCCTATTTCCAGGATAATATTGATGTTTTCGATATTTTTCCTTCCGGCTGAGCTGTTCCTTCGTTATCAAATTAATTTACAGGATAACAGGTTATTTGCTAGGATCATTTGTTGTGTGTGGCTATTGACTTTTTCTCGCCGTTGGGAGTGGATTTATGGAATGATATTAGGGATCCGATTGGGGATTGGTGGGCGTTTATCTAGATTGCTGGCCATTTGGATGATGGATTAGAGGATTTTTTCGATTAGTTTTTCAATTTCGGTGTTATTTCCGGTGTAGGTGTGAAGGTGACATACGGTTGGGATTTACTTTTTTTTTTATCAATTTTAATTTTGTTACCTGTGACAGATGGCAGCGCATTTGAGGACAAATTGGCAAGGCAGGTGGGATATTTTTGTTGTTAATATCCAAACAGGATTGAGCGTTTAAGGATTTTATAAAAAAGTTTCATGGATTTCCGGACAATTTTGGAGCAATTTCGATCCTTAACTTGGCTTATGGTAGGCTTATCCCATTACATTTTCAATTTCTTATTGCATCAGGAGTGTACAGGGGTATCAAGTGTATATCCTAAAGTATTAGTTTTTGAACACACATTTTTGAACTCTCAATAGAAGGTACGTTAAATCTTGGGTTAGAATCCAGCAGCTTCGGCATCTTGTACGAGGTCAAATTCTTGGTGAACAAATTAAGTGTCGTACAATTTATGGAACTCAAAAAGCAGAGGACAGAAAGAGTGCCTTGAGACGAATGGGTCTAAAGGTTAGTTCGGCGAATTACTGAGCGGGAGTTCAAGGTTCGGGTTTAATAACGACAACCTTTCGGGAGCGTCCGAGCCTCAGTGCCCCTGGGAAAAATAAGACAAATCTATTACTGACTTTGAGTTGAGAGATTGTTATAAATTTTAGGATGGCTAATGGAGGCTTCCTGACAATTCGTCCAGGTCTTTGATGGTCCCTTTTCTAGCTTTGCATAGGTAATGAGGAGCGATTTCTTCTACATCGGTATTGCCACAGTTTTTGTATAGCTCTTCTGTACTTAAGTCGCAAGGGTGGCCCGCCAAGAGGTTTCGGCCTATAATCATCTCTATGGAGGGTTTTTAGTGTACTTCTTTAAGCACTTTTTGATTTTGATTTTCATTTTGTCGTTCAGAGTTTTCAGGAGACACGACATGGTGAGGAATCGCTCCATCTCTCATGGGCTGGTCGCATGGAGACAAGTAAGTACAAGAGAGGATTTAAAACAGAGGTGATGATCATTATGTGGTTCTGTTCAGAGCTATTTCTTATAAATTTGTCTATAAGACGGGTCCCTTGGATATTGGTGTGTCTTGGAAACTATTTCTTATAAACGTCGGTACTTGCTGTGAGTTTTTCAACTCGTCGCTGCACATAGGTTTAGTTCCACAAATTTAGATTTAACAACCCTTGATCAGTGATAGTGGCTTGGCTACCGAAGTTTTAGTCACCTTCTAGAATGCAGTTTCATCGACAATTCTGGTGCTGCTAGTGCGACTGCTGAAATTTGTGCTACACTGCCATGCTAGATCCCACTCCTTCATCAGTTTTTGATGCATTCATGCAGATTTGCCCAATCCTCTCATTTTAAAGTTTTTGGTGAAGTGAAGTGGAGACTCAGAGGAAGAATATGAGTTCAAGAAAAAGCATTGGCCTGGAGGGTTGGACACTACCTATGATAACCTGGAGACAGTATGTAGATTCCACAATATAGAATGACAAGTTTGAAGGGGCGATAAAGATTGATTCCTTCCCCCCCAAGATGCCTACTTCCGATGAGGATAACAGTGGAATTTTTTCAAGGATGTTCATATGATGTTGGCATACAATGTGCCCCAACAGCCGGTCTGCCTAAGACTTATTTGTATACGGCAATTGGAGGTCTAGAAGGACTTTCACCGGACCAGCCGGTCTATGCACCTTATATAGGGTGAATACGGTTGATTAAGCTTTTACGTTTGATAGTTTGAGGTAAGTTCAGAAGTTTAGAAGCCAGGTCTAGAGGCTTTACAGTAGTTCTGTCTAGATTACTTTTCCAATTGATTTCGCGGTTGATTCTTTTGAAAAATCGAGTTCCTCAACCGCTGTCTCAACCTAATCGCAGATAATGAGTCCTAAAACTTTCTCAGCTGCATTAAGCATCCATAAATATTTGGAGGTGTATTTCCTTATGGGCGTAGTAGGTGTCTCTGAACTTATTAATAACCTGGAACGATTTCAGGAATCTGATGTTGCAGAATAGAATCACGAAGATGTTCTTGGCTTCCAGAATGGATCTGGAAACTTAAAAGCTATCTGAGATATTACGCATACATGAGTGCGGACCTTCGACCTTGTTAAGTTGATCTAAGTAGCCAGCGATGCATCTGTTCTTCGATTCAAGGTAGTTGTGGTGCGAAAAACAGTGCATTTGAGTATCAAACTCTGTCGAATAAGTGATCCTTGTTGAATACACATATAATGTACCTTTCTTCGAGGCAATATACTAGCTTTCAACACAGTGACCGCTTCTACGTGTCTTAAATGAATTATTGCAGCTCCAATTTGATTGTTGTGTAGATAGAATGCACTCATTAACATCTCTGGTACATGCATGCTAAGACATCTTTATCGAATTTGCATTTGAAAGTTTGCATTAATTCTTGAGGCTGTACACGAGTACGCATCCGGAGAAACAGAGTCAATGACCCATGACACCTCAAGTGGATATGCTCTCCAAAGTAGATACATATATGCTGCTAACTAGCCTGGGAATTGAATACTAATGATTCCTTTCGATGTGCCATCTGATGAGTCTATCCATGGTCCTATAAGTACATAAGTTTCAATAAAATTAAAGTTATCTCCTTCACCTGAATTTAATAACTGTTGCACCAGCATGTGTTCCAACACCAGGATTCATGTCACGGAACCATATCTATATTATACGCTCCTTGTAGCAAAACACGTTCTGTGCTTTAAGGTTTAGATACTTAAAAATAAAAGACACAAAGTATTCTGTTTGTTGGCGTACTATTCTCCTTTTTACGAGAGTTTTTTAATAATTAATAATGCAGCTCGAAGGTATTTCTAATGTAGGACTTTCCAGGTGGTTCCTCTGACGATTTGCCCACGTCTCACTTCCAGGGCATGCGCCTCTACCTAACGAGAGGCATTGTACACTGTCTCCTGTCGTGTTCCCGAAGTGTAACTAGGTCGATGTTTCAACGTGTATCTCATCAGGTTTTTTTCTTCTGGTTCGCCTATATGTTCTGTTGCTTTTGAAAAATTCAGTTGCTCCTGCATTTTCAGTTGAGACTGGCTGTGACGTGGGACTATCTGCGGGGGTTGATTGTAGATTGTAGATACTGTCGGTTGAAATGTGATTCGAGAATCAGGTGAATTCACGGCTCATTGGACAGTATTTAGCGAATGTCATGGCTAAGCTGATGGTGTAACCATTTAACTCACCAGCCGTGAAGAATGATTTAAGCGATTCAATGTGAGTTCATTATCAGGGTGACCTTGTAGATACTGAGGGTAGTTGATATAAATAGTGGATACAGATTGAATGCTGGTCATCAGTCACTTGTGATCGATTGTATTCAAACGTTTTTTAACAGCATAATCATGATGAAATTCGTAAGTCTAGTCTGGCATTTAATATATTAAATAGTTTGACATTGAATTACTTTGCAGTTGATCCTTATTTTGGCTCTTCTTGTGGCATTGGCTGCAGCTAATCCTGAGCCCGTTCTCATCTCTGGGTACTCGTCGATTGGATATCCATCAATCGGCGCTCGAGTTGGAGTGGCCTATCCTTATGGGGTATATGCTGGACGTTAAGTCTTAGCAATTCATGGAAATGTTCTGTAAACAATTAAATGGACAAATAAAGTGCATATTGTTTCCATAGTGAAAGAAATGGCTTTTTGTTTCTTGGAATAGGAAGGTTGTTCTCTCCTTGAGAGTGTACACTGTACTGTCATGTGTTTGATTTGGTTAAAGTGCAAGGTCAAGGATTTAAGTCAACCTCAAGGTCTTGAAACCAAAGTATCTTTGGTCGCATAGGATGGACGTCATTCTCAATTGGCAAATCATTGAAACCATTCGAATAAGTTTTGGGTTGAAAAACAGTCTACGGCACAGTACCTAAGTATGTCAGCCCACATATCAAGAGGATGCCTTCCAGGAAATTACTGTTGGAAGATCCACTAGTTAAGGAGACACGTGTCATCGTGACTATATAGCTGTCAACGACAACTTTCAAAACTGGTGCATATTAACTGTGAGGGTTGCTTGTTGGTGTACACTTAAGACATGGGTTTGCTCTAAAGTATTAGCTTGGATCGAGCTCCGATGTATGAGTTCCATCCAAGAGAACCTCTGAAAAATGCGACAAGCCACAGTTCGAAAGTTCATCCTGTTTTGCAAGATATGCCTACCTACGACGTAAGCTCTGATCACAGGATTTCACAAAATCCAACTCTATGCAGACATTGGAAACACAACCTTCTTAAAGGATTCTGGTTATCATGGGCATATTTTGGCTGAAAAATGATAGCATTCTGAACCGAAAATAGAAACTCGCCACTGCAGAGGAAGGAAGGTAGGAAGGTTGAGGATGTAGCTGCAACCAAATGAGTTAAGCCTCACTAGGGTCTGAATGGATCCATTGTGTCTCTTAATGTCTAACAGGCTTGATACTGTTCCGAAGATTAAGTATATAGTTCTGTTGAGGAATGCGGATTTTTTGTGTCTTTGCCTACATCTATACCCTCATAACCTCTGCATAGGTCTATGATGCTGATTCCCATTCATCTAATTGGGTTGTGACGTTCTCTGGTTCTTTTTTTGTTGTATATGACTCAAAGCAATCCCGAAACGCGGCATGAAGAGTGAACACTCCAGACTGCGTTGGCTATGTTGCGAAAGTCCACAGTAATTTCAGACACGAGGAGATTGATGGACGGGACGATTGTATGATCTATTGGAAGGTCATTTGGTTTTGAGCCTATTTTAGCTAGCTCCTCAGACATTTCATTCCATCGGAAGCTCAAGAGCCTGAAATTCAACAGAGTGTGATGCCATGCCTTAAGCTGAGGGATTTGAGCTCCTCTTTGTACCTCTTGACTAGTTTTGGAACTGGTTGTGATGGAAGTGATGTCTATATGATTGTCGCTGTGTAGAGTGGATAAGACAATGCAGGCCTCAGTGATACCATATGAAACACTCTTAAGTGGTTAGGGAGTTTTACAGACCGGGCAATTGGTGGTTTCTCTGAGAATATTCTTGAGGCAGTACCTCCGTCCCTTTTTGAGTCATCTAACCATTTGTCCAGCTTTCTCTAGGAACAAATTTAAAGTCGAGCTTAAAGTTGAAGTCCGTGAATGGGGTCAGGTAATCGGAAGGGGTATTAACATTTAACCACCTGGTGATGGTGGCATGTTCGATATGACAGTTTTTCCACATCCAGATCTAATATAGGTTAAGGACGCTTATTGCTGCTATTTCATTGTGAAGAGATCTAGTGGTTAGGGTCCTTGTAGAGTAGGCTTAAGAAATGGTGGCTGGTTTAGTCTGCTGAATATTTAGGGAATGCGTAAAACCTACTGAGGTCTTGCTTTTTCTGGTATTTGGAGTTGGATTTCTTGCAGAATAGGAGACACGAAATCGGGCATACATATTCCTTCCAAGCAAAGGGCGATGCAAACTAAAATATTTACAGACTTTTACTGTGCCCTAACCTATTCTATATTCTATATTCACAAATGTGTTTTCTGAGACTTGAAAGTTAAATTCTAGTTAATCAGATAAAACTCAGAGGACGTACAGCTTTACTTACTAACAGACTTACTTACTTACATATGTAGGGTTGCATTCTCTCCACTTTAATGCCCCAAGTCTTTGGAAGTACTTTACTACTTGTGAGTTCCTTTTAATAGGACGGATCTTCGGCCAGCGTTGGTATCTTGCTGAATGCCCCACGTCATTCAATATGGCTTGGTTTTGATATCCACTGATGACCCTTCTGGCATGAAATCCGCTCCAAATAGTCACTTGAGAATGGTCTTGATTTACTTACTTGACCCAATACTATAATCCTGCTTATTAACGAACCCTTTAAGCTGGAATTCCATGTTTTGGACTAAATTTAAGATTCAAAGAGGCTTGAGAGGATGTATCTTTAATCCATTGCGTCACAAACTGGTCACAGATCACAGAAAATCAATAAATTTGACACCTTACCTCACCTTAACCGCAGCTAACTTCACTTATAGTACATCAACTCATATGTCAAAATCCATACATATATACATATGCATGTGTCAAAAGATCACATTACAATTTAGATGTCATGGTTGATGGGTGTCAAACTAATGGTGTAATCGTCTAATCTATTTGCCGTGAAGCGTGATTTTAACGTTGAAATCTGACACCACTATCAGATGCAATACATTCAGTTGGTATAAATATTGAATTCCTTTAATTCTTGGCTATCAGTCACTTGTGATCGATTGTATACCAACGTTCAAGCTCAAGTCATCATGCTTAAATACGTAAGTTCAGGCAAGGACATTGATTTAACTTAAAAAAAAAAATATTAAATTTTGTTTTTATTTTTTAGTTAATCCTTGTTTTGGCTCCAATTGTGGCAATGGCTGCTGCCAGGCCTGATGTTATTGTCGCTGGTTATTCCTCTTTGGTTTATCCAGCCCAAGTTGCATACCCTACCCTGCTCTAATCCTACATTAATTATAATGTGGATGATTGTATGCTTTTATTAGCTAAAATAAAGTGCAACGTGTTTTGGTAACAAAATGTGTGAAGTTATTTCAGATATGTAAGAGGGAGTGTACAATGAATTTGAGTTGGAAATACCAGGGATGTTAAAAGAGAGAAACATTGTAATTATTTAATTTGTGGAAGCTATAAGTGCATGACGGCTAGATTCTGAATCTGGTATTGCAAAAGCAGAAATTAGTTTCTCATGTTAAATATTCTCATAAAGAAGAAGTAAACAATCTCGATTCCACTTAAAACGCTTGCACCCATAAATAGACCCAAAATCCCACCAATTGTTACGACAACATCTAGGCGGGTTCGAACCGCTTGCCTCCGAAATTGTTCAGTCGAGACTGCCTGGGTGATAGTGACTCGTCCAATGTCCATGCTACGCATTCGACTGGAATGGAGGATATTCAATGCATTTCATATTGACACAAACAATTGGTATACTCTGAGTTCTCTCCGTAGACAAAAATTTCATTTTCAGTACATGAAGGCAAACACTTGCAGCTAATAGCACTTGTACCATGGGGTTTCAGAATGTCCGGCTTTGGTCGCACAAAGTCTGCACGATCTAAGCATCGAAAGCCATAAAAGTCACAGGAAGGGCTCTTATCGTCACCTGTAAGAGTGGGATTAGTTCGTATGATGCAGTTGTGGAAATAATCTTAGCCATAACTCTTGGCGATATAATTGAAAGTGTTGCACTTGCACAACTTGAGTTGGATGCGCTTGAGGCAATGCGAAATGCAAGTTGTGTAACTATAGTGATCGTAGGCGATCTTATCGGTTTGCTCATCGGGAAATTTGCATTTTCTGTATTCTGGAAGAACTGCCCTTACGCCTGGATCGTTAATGGTATTCTGCGTTCGTAGTTCTTTAAAATAGTGCATTCCAGGCACTGTTAGTTGGAATATAAGGCGCTTTACCATGGGTGTCGGGATATCTTCGGTGTTCAGAAGAATCAGCTGAAAGTTAAAGTGTAAACAATTATTTAACTTAAGGATTAGGTGGAATGTGAAGCTTAAGGTTAGTCAGACAGATGGCCATTAAAGCATTTCAGTGGTTTTGCTCCAGGTCTGTTATGAAAGCAACCGGAACATTGTCCTCATCCATGCACCATAAGTCCGGAGAGCGATCTCTTATTAGAAAAATTGTTCTCATAATGGTAGGCGTGTCCAATGAAAGAGGATATTTTGTGAATGAACAGATTAGCTCATGACATAATAAAACTATGATAAGATGACGGGAAATCAGATCACATCGGGCCCTAAACACAGATGTGTCATGATCAAATAACGACTTTCATCACTTACTAGATGAAGAAGGCTCACAGCTAAACTCTTATATAGCCAATCCATGCGAATATAGCTGTGAGGTCAAATAAGCCATGGTGGGCTCATGAGTTCTAAAAGACTTAAAAGGAAAATGGTTTAATTCTTGGAGTTAACACACATAAGACCGCTCTTTAGAAAGTCTGGAAAGTTTGGAAATCATTAAGGCTGACATGGGGATATGTCGAGAGAATCTTCAATCAGCTGTAAGGGTTTTAAAAGCCCGATCTATATATATGACCACGCCCACTTACATTAAGTCAAAATATATAGACAATATTTGACAATGAAGCTGCTGATTTACCAGGTCCTGTAACTGAAATTGACAGACTAGTTTAAGACAAGCTCAGATAGTTAAAAATGTTTGCAAAACAAAAATCAAGGAATTCCTGATCCTAACGAACTTCCTAACTGCTCATTACCATTATAAGTACTTAGAGCGTTGGACTACGGAGCAGGAGGATCGAAATTCGAGTTCCAGCCAAAGCACCTAAAAGTTTTTTCAGGGCCCACCTCTCGCGAGCGTCTGACAAACATCCGAGAGTATAACTCCCATGGAAAAGCTTCTCAAAGAGCAAATTATATAGAATATAGAACGCACAACATGAATGGTTTTAAGAAGCTAGGCCCTGGGTTCCATAGACCTGTCGCATTGAAAATTTGATTTTTTTTGTCTCGCCATTACTCGGACTAGGGCCCACGCAGTTGTCAATTCTCGTTCGGATATTACATCCTTCAGCAAACAAAGGAAAGACTCTAAGCACATCATCTGTATAACCTTGAAAACAAGATTCAACATAGTGCTTACAGGACAAAGTCTGAGGAACATCTCTATCATAAATCCTCATGAAAACTATACCCAACGTGGAAAGTAAACTCCATTAGCCGTATCCCTTAGCGTATGGTATGCGAATGAGTTCCTTGACGACCAGTTTTAGTTTAACCTTTTTATAGAATACCAGACACCAATATTTCTTTTGACGTAAAAACCCTAACGTCAGGGCTAACGTCAAGCAATCAAGCTCATCGAAAAGAAGGGGTCAGTTGGCATATGGGTTCCTTTCGCTTTTATTGTCTCAGAACAGGGGAATCAGAATTTAAGTAGTTACTATGAGAAAGATACTCAATAAAGCACAACCTTAGTCATGAAGGTGCCTTTGCAAGTAACTGCCTTACACCCTAAAGCTAATAAAACGATCCTTAAATTGGCAAAAGAAGGATCTGGAAAGAATGAAGCGCTAGGAGATGAAAAAAGATCGAAGTTGCCTGCTTCAAGTTACATTTCAAAAAAATTTAAGAGAAATGTTACAAGTTCTGGAAGATCCTTCAAAAACGCAACCAACAAGGAGTGAGGTTATACAACAAACTGTGAGCAGTTTTCGAAAATGATCGTTTTTCCAGTAATTTTCGTAGGAACGATTAGACTTACAACCCGTAACCAAGACCTGGTATACCAAACATGTTTCCTAAGTCTATCAACTTACTTCTGCTGACTGCGTTAAAGTGATATCCATTTCAGCCTTTCCGTCTGCCCAACTGAACTCGGTGTTGAACCAATTTGGGGAGTTTCTGAGAAGAAAAAAACTTTCAAAAAAGTTTCAAAACAAAATAAAAGGAAAACCAAACCTCTTAGTCGTATGTATAGAGTTAAAGGTGTAACAGAGTCCGTTTGGGGTTTGCAATGGTAGAAAATATGTGCAGCAATCGAAAGGCTTTCCATTCCAAGTACAAATGGTCATCAACTCTGAGCAGTTTAACCTCAACTAGAATAGATCAAATCTCGTGTAATGTTCTCGAATCAAAGAAAAGAAAAGCAAAAATACTTACAAGGGCCGCGAGTTCTTTGTAACCATTTATAGGACATTGGATGCAATTATTCGTACAGTTTATGTAATTTTCGCAAAAATAGTCCACCATTCCACGGTTATATGTATTCGGAAATATAATACGAGTCAGATAGTTATCGATATCGTAATAGCGATCTGCATCTGTTTTTTCAAACAATCTAAAACGGATGCTTAGCCTAGTTTACTCGTGTAAGCCAGGATATGTTCTTTACTCACAGGTCAACATAATCTATGATCCGGTCATTCTCATTGCTCACTATTTCACATATGGCCACCGCTGGGAATTGGTTTTTGTCATTCGGTCTGGTACCCTCTAGTACTAAACTAATTGAATTGCTGTCAAAGGAGTCTTGGTACTCCCGAATCAGGTGGTATGATCCTCCAGCCGATATAATTATGCAGAGTAACCAGAAAGTTCGTTCGGTGAAATGAATCCTGTGGAATGAGAATGTCGATGGGAAGGTGTTTTTGTTTGCAGAATTGGTTACTTACTTTTGGTTGGCGATGTACGCGAACCCAACCAAACTAGAATTCTCACAATAATCCCTGAGGATTTTTAATAGGCTTCGGCCAGCCATGGTTTAAGCTTTACTGCGGCAGCCAAACACTGCAGTCCTTAACACAATGTCATACTGGTGTGGCAAACAGAAATATTTAATACGAATAGTATGTACTTGTTACGTGTCGCAAAAATAATGATTGAGGTCCTTTTTCATAACTACAGGGTTGCTCTATGGAGGACTAACCCAATAAGTGCAAACTGCAGTCCTTATGAATATTTAATGGCATTTTCAAGTGCATGTAACTCTGGTACCCTTTAACTGTTCCTGCAATCAAAAGGATATGAGAGACATGTTGTTATTTTGTAGATTGTTGTAGAGAAATTATTTTAAATGCTGTTTTTATTACAATATAGGACGGCAACGCTTTATGCTGAATTTAGTGCCAACTGAAATAAAAGTGAAGACACTACATCCACATCTTGGTACAGCTAACAGAATTCTCTTTGGAATCACTTCCTCCATTCACCTTCGACAAAGGCTTTTCTCGAAAGTACTCAAAATCTATTGAAGAAAAAAATTAATGATCGACTTTAAATGAGTATTTGAGTATGCAGAGGTCGAGAATGAGAAAATCTCTTTTTTGCAGACTCAAATACCCAACATCTCCCCTGCCGCTAAATTGCTGCCACCTGAGTACATCCAATTCTAGTCAGGCGATTCGAGCTTTTCGGTTAAGTTTTTTGTTCAATTTCGTCCCTTTGACTCAAAACACCGAGGGAGAGGAGATATGTGACGAAATTGCATTTGAAGTGCATTCAGAGACTTTCCCATTCTTGGGCCAGGTGCATCCAACTTCTTCCCAAATTCTAGATAGCGGGCAATTGATTGCACCAACGTCTAAATCATCCTCTTTACGTTTTTCGGTTAAGTTGTTTGTTCAGTTTCGTCCATTTGACTCAAAACACCAAGGGAGAGGAGATATTTGACGAAATTGCATTTGAAGTACATTCAGAGACTTTTTCCATTCATGACCCAGGTGCACCCAACTTCTTCCCAAATTCTAGATAGCGGGCAACCGACTGCACCAACGTCTAAATCATCGTCTTTACGTTTTTTATTCAAGTTTTGTGTTCAGTTTCGTCCATTTGACTCAAAACACCAAGGGAGAGGAGATATTTGACGAAATTGCATTTGAAGTGCATTCAGAGAATTTTTCCATTCTTGACCCAGGTGCACCCAACTTCTTCCCAAATTCTAGATAGCGGGCAACCGACTGCACCAACGTCTAAATCATCCTCTTTACGTTTTTTATTCAAGTTTTTTGTTCAATTTCGTCCCTTTGACTCAAAACACCGAGGGAGAGGAGATATGTGACGAAATTGCATTTGAAGTGCATTCAGAGACTTTCCCATTCTTGGGCCAGGTGCATCCAACTTCTTCCCAAATTCTAGATAGCGGGCAATTGATTGCACCAACGTCTAAATCATCCTCTTTACGTTTTTCGGTTAAGTTGTTTGTTCAGTTTCGTCCATTTGACTCAAAACACCAAGGGAGAGGAGATATTTGACGAAATTGCATTTGAAGTACATTCAGAGACTTTTTCCATTCATGACCCAGGTGCACCCAACTTCTTCCCAAATTCTAGATAGCGGGCAACCGACTGCACCAACGTCTAAATCATCGTCTTTACGTTTTTTATTCAAGTTTTGTGTTCAGTTTCGTCCATTTGACTCAAAACACCAAGGGAGAGGAGATATTTGACGAAATTGCATTTGAAGTGCATTCAGAGAATTTTTCCATTCTTGACCCAGGTGCACCCAACTTCTTCCCAAATTCTAGATAGCGGGCAACCGACTGCACCAACGTCTAAATCATCCTCTTTACGTTTTTTATTCAAGTTTTTTGTTCAATTTCGTCCCTTTGACTCAAAACACCGAGGGAGAGGAGATATGTGACGAAATTGCATTTGAAGTGCATTCAGAGACTTTCCCATTCTTGGGCCAGGTGCATCCAACTTCTTCCCAAATTCTAGATAGCGGGCAATTGATTGCACCAACGTCTAAATCATCCTCTTTACGTTTTTCGGTTAAGTTGTTTGTTCAGTTTCGTCCATTTGACTCAAAACACCAAGGGAGAGGAGATATTTGACGAAATTGCATTTGAAGTACATTCAGAGACTTTTTCCATTCATGACCCAGGTGCACCCAACTTCTTCCCAAATTCTAGATAGCGGGCAACCGACTGCACCAACGTCTAAATCATCCTCTTTACGTTTTTTATTCAAGTTTTGTGTTCAGTTTCGTCCATTTGACTCAAAACACCAAGGGAGAGGAGATATTTGACGAAATTGCATTTGAAGTGCATTCAGAGAATTTTTCCATTCTTGACCCAGGTGCACCCAACTTCTTCCCAAATTCTAGATAGCGGGCAACTGACTGCACCAACGTCTAAATCATCCTCTTTACGTTTTTTGGTCAAGTTTTTTGTTCAGTTTCGTTCATTTGACTCAAAACGCCAAGGGAGAGGAGATATGTGACGAAATTGCATTTGAAGTGTATTCACAGACTTTTTCCATTCGTGACCCAGGTGCACCCAGCTTCTTCCCAAATTCTAGATAGCGGGCAACTGACTGCACCAACGTCTAAATCATCCTCTTTACGTTTTTTGGTTAAGTTTTTTGTTCAATTTCGTCCCTTTGACACAAAACGCCGAGGGAGAGGAGATATCTGACGAAATTGCGTTTGAAGTGCATTTAGAGACTTTTTCCATTCTTGACCCAGGTGCACCCAGCTTATTCCCAAATTCTAGATAGCGGGCAACTGACTGCACCAACGTCTAAATCATTTGACTGAAAACGCCGAGGGAGAGGAGATATGTGACGAAATTGCATTTGAAGTGTATTCACAGACTTTTTCCATTCGTGACCCAGGTGCACCCAGCTTCTTCCCAAATTCTAGATAGCGGGCAACTGACTGCACCAACGTCTAAATCATCCTCTTTACGTTTTTTGGTTAAGTTTTTTGTTCAATTTCGTCCCTTTGACACAAAACGCCGAGGGAGAGGAGATATCTGACGAAATTGCGTTTGAAGTGCATTTAGAGACTTTTTCCATTCTTGACCCAGGTGCACCCAGCTTATTCCCAAATTCTGGATAGCGGGCAACTGACTGCACCAACGTCTAAATCATCCTCTTTACGTTTTTCGGTTAAGTTTTTTGTTCAATTTCGTCCATTTGACGCAAAACGCCGAGGGAGAGGAGATATATGACGAAATTGCATTTGAAGTGCCCTTAGAGACTTTTTCCATTCATGACCCAGGTGCACCCAGCTTCTTCCCAAATTCTAGATAGCGGGCAACTGACTGCACCAACGTCTAAATCATCCTCTTCACGATTTTCAGTTAAGTTTTTTGTTCAATTTCGTCCATTTGACTGAAAACGCCGAGGGAGAGGAGATATGTGACGAAATTGCATTTGAAGTGTATTCACAGACTTTTTCCATTCGTGACCCAGGTGCACCCAGCTTCTTCCCAAATTCTAGATAGCGGGCAACTGACTGCACCAACGTCTAAATCATTATCTTTACGTTTTTCGGTTAAGTTTTTTGTTGAATTTCGTCCATTTGACTGAAAACGCCGAGGGAGAGGAGATATGTGACGAAATTGCATTTGAAGTGTATTCACAGACTTTTTCTATTCGTGACCCAGGTGCACCCAGCTTCTTCCCAAAATCTAGATAGCAGGCAACTGACTGCACCAACGGGTAAAGTATCCTCTTTACGTTTTTCGGTTAAGTTGTTTGTTCAGTTTCGTCCATTTGACTCAAAACACCAAGGGAGAGGAGATATTTGACGAAATTGCATTTGAAGTGCATTCAGAGAATTTTTCCAATCTTGACCGAGGTGCACCCAGCTTCTTCCCAAATTCTAGATAGCGGGCAACTGACTGCACCAACGTCTAAATCATCCTCTTTACGTTTTTCGGTTAAGTTTTTTGTTCAATTTCGTCCATTTGACTCAAAACGCCGAGGGAGAGGAGATATGTGACGAAATTGCATTTGAAGTGTATTCACAGACTTTTTCCATTCGTGACCCAGGTGCACCCAGCTTCTTCCCAAATTCTAGATAGCGGGCAACTGACTGCAGCAACGTCTAAATCATCCTCTTTACGTTTTTCGGTTAAGTTTTTTGTTGAATTTCGTCCATTTGACTGAAAACGCCGAGGGAGAGGAGATATGTGACGAAATTGCATTTGAAGTGTATTCACAGACTTTTTCCATTCGTGACCCAGGTGCACCCAGCTTCTTCCCAAATTCTAGATAGCGGGCAACTGACTGCACCAACGTCTAAATCATCCTCTTTACGTTTTTTGGTTAAGTTTTTTGTTCAATTTCGTCCCTTTGACACAAAACGCCGAGGGAGAGGAGATATCTGACGAAATTGCGTTTGAAGTGCATTTAGAGACTTTTTCCATTCTTGACCCAGGTGCACCCAGCTTATTCCCAAATTCTAGATAGCGGGCAACTGACTGCACCAACGTCTAAATCATCCTCTTTACGTTTTTCGGTTAAGTTTTTTGTTCAATTTCGTCCATTTGACGCAAAACGCCGAGGGAGAGGAGATATATGACGAAATTGCATTTGAAGTGCCCTTAGAGACTTTTTCCATTCATGACCCAGGTGCACCCAGCTTCTTCCCAAATTCTAGATAGCGGGCAACTGACTGCACCAACGTCTAAATCATCTTCTTCACGATTTTCAGTTAAGTTTTTTGTTCAATTTCGTCCATTTGACTGAAAACGCCGAGGGAGAGGAGATATGTGACGAAATTGCATTTGAAGTGTATTCACAGACTTTTTCCATTCGTGACCCAGGTGCACCCAGCTTCTTCCCAAATTCTAGATAGCGGGCAACTGACTGCACCAACGTCTAAATCATCCTCTTTACGTTTTTTGGTTAAGTTTTTTGTTCAATTTCGTCCCTTTGACACAAAACGCCGAGGGAGAGGAGATATCTGACGAAATTGCGTTTGAAGTGCATTTAGAGACTTTTTCCATTCTTGACCCAGGTGCACCCAGCTTATTCCCAAATTCTAGATAGCGGGCAACTGACTGCACCAACGTCTAAATCATCCTCTTCACGATTTTCAGTTAAGTTTTTTGTTCAATTTCGTCCATTTGACTGAAAACGCCGAGGGAGAGGAGATATGTGACGAAATTGCATTTGAAGTGTATTCACAGACTTTTTCCATTCGTGACCCAGGTGCACCCAGCTTCTTCCCAAATTGTAGATAGCGGGCAACTGACTGCACCAACGTCTAAATCATCCTCTTTACGTTTTTTGGTTAAGTTTTTTGTTCAATTTCGTCCCTTTGACACAAAACGCCGAGGGAGAGGAGATATATGACGAAATTGCATTTGAAGTGCCCTTAGAGACTTTTTCCATTCATGACCCAGGTGCACCCAGCTTCTTCCCAAATTCTAGATAGCGGGCAACTGACTGCACCAACGTCTAAATCATCCTCTTCACGATTTTCAGTTAAGTTTTTTGTTCAATTTCGTCCATTTGACTGAAAACGCCGAGGGAGAGGAGATATGTGACGAAATTGCATTTGAAGTGTATTCACAGACTTTTTCCATTCGTGACCCAGGTGCACCCAGCTTCTTCCCAAATTCTAGATAGCGGGCAACTGACTGCACCAACGTCTAAATCATCCTCTTTACGTTTTTCGGTTAAGTTTTTTGTTGAATTTCGTCCATTTGACTGAAAACGCCGAGGGAGAGGAGATATGTGACGAAATTGCATTTGAAGTGTATTCACAGACTTTTTCTATTCGTGACCCAGGTGCACCCAGCTTCTTCCCAAAATCTAGATAGCAGGCAACTGACTGCACCAACGGGTAAAGTATCCTCTTTACGTTTTTCGGTTAAGTTGTTTGTTCAGTTTCGTCCATTTGACTCAAAACACCAAGGGAGAGGAGATATTTGACGAAATTGCATTTGAAGTGCATTCAGAGAATTTTTCCATTCTTGACCCATTTGCACCCAACTTCTTCCCAAATTCCAGATAGCGGGCAACTGACTGCAGCAACGTCTAAATCATCCTCTTTACGTTTTTCGGTTAAGTTTTTTGTTCAATATCGTCCATTTGACTCAAAACGCCGAGGGAGAGGAGATATGTGACGAAATTGCATTTGAAGTGCATTCAGAGAATTTTTCCAATCTTGACCGAGGTGCACCCAACTTCTTCCCAAATTCCAGATAGCGGGCAACTGACTGCAGCAACGTCTAAATCATCCTCTTTACGTTTTTCAGTTAAGTTTTTTGTTCAATATCGTCCATTTGACTCAAAACGCCGAGGGAGAGGAGATATTTGACGAAATTGCATTTGAAGTGCATTTAGAGACTTTTTCCATTCTTGACCCAGGTGCACCCAGCTTCTTCCCAAATTCTAGATAGCGGGCAACTGACTGCAGCAACGTCTAAATCATCCTCTTTACGTTTTTCGGTTAAGTTTTTTGTTCAATTTCGTCCATTTGACTGAAAACGCCGAGGGAGAGGAGATATGTGACGAAATTGCATTTGAAGTGTATTCACAGACTTTTTCCATTCGTGACCCAGGTGCACCCAGCTTCTTCCCAAATTCTAGATAGCGGGCAACTGACTGCACCAACGTCTAAATCATCCTCTTTACGTTTTTCGGTTAAGTTTTTTGTTCAATTTCGTCCATTTGACTCAAAACGCCGAGGGAGAGGAGATATGTGACGAAATTGCATTTGAAGTGTATTCACAGACTTTTTCCATTCGTGACCCAGGTGCACCCAGCTTCTTCCCAAATTCTAGATAGCGGGGAACTGACTGCACCAACTTCTAAATCATCCTCTTTACGTTTTTCGGTTAAGTTTTTTGTTCAATTTCGTCCATTTGACTCAAAACGCCGAGGGAGAGGAGATATGTGACGAAATTGCATTTGAAGTGTATTCACAGACTTTTTCCATTCGTGACCCAGGTGCACCCAGCTTCTTCCCAAATTCTAGATAGCGGGCAACTGACTGCACCAACGTCTAAATCATATTCTTTACGTTTTTCGGTTAAGTTTTTTGTTCAATTTCGTCCATTTGACTCAAAACGCCGAGGGAGAGGAGATATGTGACGAAATTGCATTTGAAGTGTATTCACAGACTTTTTCCATTCGTGACCCAGGTGCACCCAGCTTCTTCCCAAATTCTAGATAGCGGGCAACTGACTGCACCAACGTCTAAATCATCCTCTTTACGTTTTTTGGTTAAGTTTTTTGTTCAATTTCGTCCCTTTGACACAAAACGCCGAGGGAGAGGAGATATCTGACGAAATTGCGTTTGAAGTGCATTTAGAGACTTTTTCCATTCTTGACCCAGGTGCACCCAGCTTATTCCCAAATTCTAGATAGCGGGCAACTGACTGCACCAACGTCTAAATCATCCTCTTTACGTTTTTCGGTTAAGTTTTTTGTTCAATTTCGTCCATTTGACGCAAAACGCCGAGGGAGAGGAGATATATGACGAAATTGCATTTGAAGTGCCCTTAGAGACTTTTTCCATTCATGACCCAGGTGCACCCAGCTTCTTCCCAAATTCTAGATAGCGGGCAACTGACTGCACCAACGTCTAAATCATCTTCTTCACGATTTTCAGTTAAGTTTTTTGTTCAATTTCGTCCATTTGACTGAAAACGCCGAGGGAGAGGAGATATGTGACGAAATTGCATTTGAAGTGTATTCACAGACTTTTTCCATTCGTGACCAAGGTGCACCCAGCTTCTTCCCAAATTCTAGATAGCGGGCAACTGACTGCACCAACGTCTAAATCATCCTCTTTACGTTTTTTGGTTAAGTTTTTTGTTCAATTTCGTCCCTTTGACACAAAACGCCGAGGGAGAGGAGATATCTGACGAAATTGCGTTTGAAGTGCATTTAGAGACTTTTTCCATTCGTGACCCAGGTGCACCCAGCTTCTTCCCAAATTCTAGATAGCGGGCAACTGACTGCACCAACGTCTAAATCATCCTCTTTACGTTTTTTGGTCAAGTTTTTTGTTCAGTTTCGTTTATTTGACTCAAAACGCCAAGGGAGAGGAGATATGTGACGAAATTGCATTTGAAGTGCATTCAGAGAATTTTTCCATTCTTGACCCATTTGCACCCAACTTCTTCCCAAATTCCAGATAGCGGGCAACTGACTGCAGCAACGTCTAAATCATCCTCTTTACGTTTTTCGGTTAAGTTTTTTGTTCAATATCGTCCATTTGACTCAAAACGCCGAGGGAGAGGAGATATGTGACGAAATTGCATTTGAAGTGCATTCAGAGAATTTTTCCAATCTTGACCGAGGTGCACCCAGCTTCTTCCCAAATTCTAGATAGCGGGCAACTGACTGCACCAACGTCTAAATCATCCTCTTTACGTTTTTCGGTTAAGTTTTTTGTTCAATTTCGTCCATTTGACTCAAAACGCCAAGGGAGAGGAGATATTTGACGAAATTGCATTTGAAGTGCATTTAGAGACTTTTTCCATTCTTGACCCAGGTGCACCCAGCTTCTTCCCAAATTCTAGATAGCGGGCAACTGACTGCACCAACGTCTAAATCATCCTCTTTACCTTTTTTGGTCAAGTTTTTTGTTCAATTTCATCCATTTGACTCAAAACGCCAAGGGAGAGGAGATATTTGACGAAATTGCATTTGAAGTGCATTTAGAGACTTTTTCCATTCTTGACCCAGGTGCACCCAGCTTCTTCCCAAATTCTAGATAGCGGGGAACTGACTGCACCAACGTCTAAATCATCCTCTTTACGTTTTTCGGTTAAGTTTTTTGTTCAATTTCGTCCATTTGACTCAAAACGCCGAGGGAGAGGAGATATGTGACGAAATTGCATTTGAAGTGTATTCACAGACTTTTTCCATTAGTGACCCAGGTGCACCCAGCTTCTTCCCAAATTCTAGATAGCGGGCAACTGACTGCAGCAACGTCTAAATCATCTTCTTCACGATTTTCAGTTAAGTTTTTTGTTCAATTTCGTCCATTTGACGCAAAACGCCGAGGGAGAGGAGATATATGACGAAATTGCATTTGAAGTGCCCTTAGAGACTTTTTCCATTCATGACCCAGGTGCACCCAGCTTCTTCCCAAATTCTAGATAGCGGGCAACTGACTGCACCAACGTCTAAATCATCCTCTTCACGATTTTCAGTTAAGTTTTTTGTTCAATTTCGTCCATTTGACTGAAAACGCCGAGGGAGAGGAGATATGTGACGAAATTGCATTTGAAGTGTATTCACAGACTTTTTCCATTCGTGACCCAGGTGCACCCAGCTTCTTCCCAAATTCTAGATAGCGGGCAACTGACTGCACCAACGTCTAAATCATCCTCTTCACGATTTTCAGTTAAGTTTTTTGTTCAATTTCGTCCATTTGACTGAAAACGCCGAGGGAGAGGAGATATGTGACGAAATTGCATTTGAAGTGTATTCACAGACTTTTTCCATTCGTGACCCAGGTGCACCCAGCTTCTTCCCAAATTCTAGATAGCGGGCAACTGACTGCACCAACGTCTAAATCATCCTCTTAACGTTTTTCGGTTAAGTTTTTTGTTGAATTTCGTCCATTTGACTGAAAACGCCGAGGGAGAGGAGATATGTGACGAAATTGCATTTGAAGTGCATTCACAGACTTTTTCTATTCGTGACCCAGGTGCACCCAGCTTCTTCCCAAAATCTAGATAGCAGGCAACTGACTGCACCAACGGGTAAAGTATCCTCTTTACGTTTTTCGTTTAAGTTGTTTGTTCAGTTTCGTCCATTTGACGCAAAACACCAAGGGAGAGGAGATATTTGACGAAATTGCATTTGAAGTACATTCAGAGACTTTTTCCATTCATGACCCAGGTGCACCCAACTTCTTCCCAAATTCTAGATAGCGGGCAACTGACTGCACCAACATCTAAATCATCCTCTTTACGTTTTTTGGTCAAGTTTT
Source organism: Xylota segnis (assembly GCA_963583995.1). Lineage (NCBI taxonomy): Eukaryota > Metazoa > Arthropoda > Insecta > Diptera > Syrphidae > Xylota > Xylota segnis. The sequence continues at coordinate 42,403,775 of OY757237.1, forward strand.
TTGTTCAGTTTCGTTCATTTGACTCAAAACGCCAAGGGAGAGGAGATATGTGACGAAATTGCATTTGAAGTGCATTCAGAGAATTTTTCCATTCTTGACCCAGGTGCACCCAGCTTCTTCCCAAATTCTAGATAGCGGGCAACTGACTGCACCAACGTCTAAATCATCCTCTTTACGTTTTTTGGTCAAGTTTTTGTTCAGTTTCGTTCAATTGACTCAAAACGCCAAGGGAGAGGAGATAAGTGACGAAATTGCATTTGAAGTGCATTCAGAGAATTTTTCCATTCTTCACCCAGGTGCACCCAGCTTCTTCCCAAATTGTAGATAGCGGGCAACTGACTGCACCAACGTCTAAATCATCCTCTTAACGTTTTTCGGTTAAGTTTTTTGTTGAATTTCGTCCATTTGACTGAAAACGCCGAGGGAGAGGAGATATGTGACGAAATTGCATTTGAAGTGTATTCACAGACTTTTTCTATTCGTGACCCAGGTGCACCCAGCTTCTTCCCAAAATCTAGATAGCAGGCAACTGACTGCACCAACGGGTAAAGTATCCTCTTTACGTTTTTCGTTTAAGTTGTTTGTTCAGTTTCGTCCATTTGACGCAAAACACCAAGGGAGAGGAGATATTTGACGAAATTGCATTTGAAGTACATTCAGAGACTTTTTCCATTCATGACCCAGGTGCACCCAACTTCTTCCCAAATTCTAGATAGCGGGCAACTGACTGCACCAACATCTAAATCATCCTCTTTACGTTTTTTGGTCAAGTTTTTTGTTCAGTTTCGTTCATTTGACTCAAAACGCCAAGGGAGAGGAGATATGTGACGAAATTGCATTTGAAGTGCATTCAGAGAATTTTTCCATTCTTGACCCAGGTGCACCCAGCTTCTTCCCAAATTCTAGATAGCGGGCAACTGACTGCACCAACGTCTAAATCATCCTCTTTACGTTTTTTGGTCAAGTTTTTGTTCAGTTTCGTTCAATTGACTCAAAACGCCAAGGGAGAGGAGATAAGTGACGAAATTGCATTTGAAGTGCATTCAGAGAATTTTTCCATTCTTCACCCAGGTGCACCCAACTTCTTCCCAAACTCTAGATAGCGGGCAACTGACTGCACCAACGTCTAAATCATCCTCTTTACGTTTTTTGGTCAAGTTTTTTGTTCAGTTTCGTCCATTTGACTCAAAACACCAAGGGAGAGGAGATATTTGACGAAATTGCATTTGAAGTGCATTTAGAGACTTTTTCCATTCTTGACCCAGGTGCACCCAGCTTCTTCCCAAACTCTAGATAGCGGGCAACTGACTGCACCAACGTCTAAATCATCCTCTTTACGTTTTTTGGTCAAGTTTTTTGTTCAGTTTCGTTCATTTGACTTAAAACGCCAAGGGAGAGGAGATATGTGACGAAATTGCATTTGAAGTGCATTCAGAGAATTTTTCCATTCTTGACCCAGGTGCACCCAGCTTCTTCCCAAATTCTAAATAGCGGGCAACTGATTGCACCAACGTCTAAATCATCCTCTTTACGTTTTCTGGTTAAGTTGTTTGTTCAGTTTCGTCCATTTGACTCAAAACACCAAGGGAGAGGAGATATTTGACGAAATTGCATTTGAAGTACATTCAGAGACTTTTTCCATTCATGACCCAGGTGCACCCAACTTCTTCCCAAATTCTAGATAGCGGGCAACCGACTGCACCAACGTCTAAATCATCCTCTTTACGTTTTTTATTCAAGTTTTGTGTTCAGTTTCGTCCATTTGACTCAAAACACCAAGGGAGAGGAGATATTTGACGAAATTGCATTTGAAGTGCATTCAGAGAATTTTTCCATTCTTGACCCAGGTGCACCCAGCTTCTTCCCAAATTCTAGATAGCGGGGAACTGACTGCACCAACGTCTAAATCATCCTCTTTACGTTTTTCGGTTAAGTTTTTTGTTCAATTTCGTCCATTTGACTCAAAACGCCGAGGGAGAGGAGATATGTGACGAAATTGCATTTGAAGTGTATTCACAGACTTTTTCCATTAGTGACCCAGGTGCACCCAGCTTCTTCCCAAATTCTAGATAGCGGGCAACTGACTGCAGCAACGTCTAAATCATCCTCTTTACGTTTTTCGGTTAAGTTTTTTGTTAAATTTCGTCCATTTGACTGAAAACGCCGAGGGAGAGGAGATATGTGACGAAATTGCATTTGAAGTGTATTCACAGACTTTTTCCATTCGTGACCCAGGTGCACCCAGCTTCTTCCCAAATTCTAGATAGCGGGCAACTGACTGCACCAACGTCTAAATCATCCTCTTTACGTTTTTCGGTTAAGTTTTTTGTTCAATTTCGTCCATTTGACTGAAAACGCCGAGGGAGAGGAGATATATGACGAAATTGCATTTGAAGTGCCCTTAGAGACTTTTTCCATTCATGACCCAGGTGCACCCAGCTTCTTCCCAAATTCTAGATAGCGGGCAACTGACTGCACCAACGTCTAAATCATCCTCTTCACGATTTTCAGTTAAGTTTTTTGTTCAATTTCGTCCATTTGACTGAAAACGCCGAGGGAGAGGAGATATGTGACGAAATTGCATTTGAAGTGTATTCACAGACTTTTTCCATTCGTGACCCAGGTGCACCCAGCTTCTTCCCAAATTCTAGATAGCGGGCAACTGACTGCACCAACGTCTAAATCATCCTCTTTACGTTTTTTGGTTAAGTTTTTTGTTCAATTTCGTCCCTTTGACACAAAACGCCGAGGGAGAGGAGATATATGACGAAATTGCATTTGAAGTGCCCTTAGAGACTTTTTCCATTCATGACCCAGGTGCACCCAGCTTCTTCCCAAATTCTAGATAGCGGGCAACTGACTGCACCAACGTCTAAATCATCCTCTTCACGATTTTCAGTTAAGTTTTTTGTTCAATTTCGTCCATTTGACTGAAAACGCCGAGGGAGAGGAGATATGTGACGAAATTGCATTTGAAGTGCATTCACAGACTTTTTCCATTCGTGACCCAGGTGCACCCAGCTTCTTCCCAAATTCTAGATAGCGGGCAACTGACTGCACCAACGTCTAAATCATCCTCTTAACGTTTTTCGGTTAAGTTTTTTGTTGAATTTCGTCCATTTGACTGAAAACGCCGAGGGAGAGGAGATATGTGACGAAATTGCATTTGAAGTGTATTCACAGACTTTTTCTATTCGTGACCCAGGTGCACCCAGCTTCTTCCCAAAATCTAGATAGCAGGCAACTGACTGCACCAACGGGTAAAGTATCCTCTTTACGTTTTTCGTTTAAGTTGTTTGTTCAGTTTCGTCCATTTGACGCAAAACACCAAGGGAGAGGAGATATTTGACGAAATTGCATTTGAAGTACATTCAGAGACTTTTTCCATTCATGACCCAGGTGCACCCAACTTCTTCCCAAATTCTAGATAGCGGGCAACTGACTGCACCAACATCTAAATCATCCTCTTTACGTTTTTTGGTCAAGTTTTTTGTTCAGTTTCGTTCATTTGACTCAAAACGCCAAGGGAGAGGAGATATGTGACGAAATTGCATTTGAAGTGCATTCAGAGAATTTTTCCATTCTTGACCCAGGTGCACCCAGCTTCTTCCCAAATTCTAGATAGCGGGCAACTGACTGCACCAACGTCTAAATCATCCTCTTTACGTTTTTTGGTCAAGTTTTTGTTCAGTTTCGTTCAATTGACTCAAAACGCCAAGGGAGAGGAGATAAGTGACGAAATTGCATTTGAAGTGCATTCAGAGAATTTTTCCATTCTTCACCCAGGTGCACCCAACTTCTTCCCAAACTCTAGATAGCGGGCAACTGACTGCACCAACGTCTAAATCATCCTCTTTACGTTTTTTGGTCAAGTTTTTCGTTCAGTTTCGTCCATTTGACTCAAAACACCAAGGGAGAGGAGATATTTGACGAAATTGCATTTGAAGTGCATTTAGAGACTTTTTCCATTCTTGACCCAGGTGCACCCAGCTTCTTCCCAAATTCTAGATAGCGGGCAACTGACTGCACCAACGTCTAAATCATCCTCTTTACGTATTTTGGTCAAGTTTTTTGTTCAGTTTCGTTCATTTGACTTAAAACGCCAAGGGAGAGGAGATATGTGACGAAATTGCATTTGAAGTGCATTCAGAGAATTTTTCCATTCTTGACCCAGGTGCACCCAGCTTCTTCCCAAATTCTAAATAGCGGGCAACTGATTGCACCAACGTCTAAATCATCCTCTTTACGTTTTCTGGTTAAGTTGTTTGTTCAGTTTCGTCCATTTGACTCAAAACACCAAGGGAGAGGAGATATTTGACGAAATTGCATTTGAAGTGCCCTTAGAGACTTTTTCCATTCATGACCCAGGTGCACCCAGCTTCTTCCCAAATTCTAGATAGCGGGCAACTGACTGCACCAACGTCTAAATCATCCTCTTCACGATTTTCAGTTAAGTTTTTTGTTCAATTTCGTCCATTTGACTGAAAACGCCGAGGGAGAGGAGATATGTGACGAAATTGCATTTGAAGTGTATTCAGAGAATTTTTCCATTCTTGACCCAGGTGCACCCAGCTTCTTCCCAAATTCTAAATAGCGGGCAACTGATTGCACCAACGTCTAAATCATCCTCTTTACGTTTTCTGGTTAAGTTTTTTGTTCAATTTCGTCCATTTGACTGAAAACGCCGAGGGAGAGGAGATATATGACGAAATTGCATTTGAAGTGCCCTTAGAGACTTTTTCCATTCATGACCCAGGCGCACCCAGCTTCTTCCCAAATTCTAGATAGCGGGCAACTGACTGCACCAACGTCTAAATCATCCTCTTCACGATTTTCAGTTAAGTTTTTTGTTCAATTTCGTCCATTTGACTGAAAACGCCGTGGGAGAGGAGATATGTGACGAAATTGCATTTGAAGTGTATTCACAGACTTTTTCCATTCGTGACCCAGGTGCACCCAGCTTCTTCCCAAATTCTAGATAGCGGGCAACTGACTGCACCAACGTCTAAATCATCCTCTTTACGTTTTTTGGTTAAGTTTTTTGTTCAATTTCGTCCCTTTGACACAAAACGCCGAGGGAGAGGAGATATCTGACGAAATTGCGTTTGAAGTGCATTTAGAGACTTTTTCCATTCTTGACCCAGGTGCACCCAGCTTATTCCCAAATTCTAGATAGCGGGCAACTGACTGCACCAACGTCTAAATCATCCTCTTCACGATTTTCAGTTAAGTTTTTTGTTCAATTTCGTCCATTTGACTGAAAACGCCGAGGGAGAGGAGATATGTGACGAAATTGCATTTGAAGTGTATTCACAGACTTTTTCCATTCGTGACCCAGGTGCACCCAGCTTCTTCCCAAATTCTAGATAGCGGGCAACTGACTGCACCAACGTCTAAATCATCCTCTTAACGTTTTTCGGTTAAGTTTTTTGTTGAATTTCGTCCATTTGACTGAAAACGCCGAGGGAGAGGAGATATGTGACGAAATTGCATTTGAAGTGTATTCACAGACTTTTTCTATTCGTGACCCAGGTGCACCCAGCTTCTTCCCAAAATCTAGATAGCAGGCAACTGACTGCACCAACGGGTAAAGTATCCTCTTTACGTTTTTCGTTTAAGTTGTTTGTTCAGTTTCGTCCATTTGACGCAAAACACCAAGGGAGAGGAGATATTTGACGAAATTGCATTTGAAGTACATTCAGAGACTTTTTCCATTCATGACCCAGGTGCACCCAACTTCTTCCCAAATTCTAGATAGCGGGCAACTGACTGCACCAACATCTAAATCATCCTCTTTACGTTTTTTGGTCAAGTTTTTTGTTCAGTTTCGTTCATTTGACTCAAAACGCCAAGGGAGAGGAGATATGTGACGAAATTGCATTTGAAGTGCATTCAGAGAATTTTTCCATTCTTGACCCAGGTGCACCCAGCTTCTTCCCAAATTCTAGATAGCGGGCAACTGACTGCACCAACGTCTAAATCATCCTCTTTACGTTTTTTGGTCAAGTTTTTGTTAAGTTTCGTTCAATTGACTCAAAACGCCAAGGGAGAGGAGATAAGTGACGAAATTGCATTTGAAGTGCATTCAGAGAATTTTTCCATTCTTCACCCAGGTGCACCCAACTTCTTCCCAAACTCTAGATAGCGGGCAACTGACTGCACCAACGTCTAAATCATCCTCTTTACGTTTTTTGGTCAAGTTTTTCGTTCAGTTTCGTCCATTTGACTCAAAACACCAAGGGAGAGGAGATATTTGACGAAATTGCATTTGAAGTGCATTTAGAGACTTTTTCCATTCTTGACCCAGGTGCACCCAGCTTCTTCCCAAATTCTAGATAGCGGGCAACTGACTGCACCAACGTCTAAATCATCCTCTTTACGTATTTTGGTCAAGTTTTTTGTTCAGTTTCGTTCATTTGACTTAAAACGCCAAGGGAGAGGAGATATGTGACGAAATTGCATTTGAAGTGCATTCAGAGAATTTTTCCATTCTTGACCCAGGTGCACCCAGCTTCTTCCCAAATTCTAAATAGCGGGCAACTGATTGCACCAACGTCTAAATCATCCTCTTTACGTTTTCTGGTTAAGTTGTTTGTTCAGTTTCGTCCATTTGACTCAAAACACCAAGGGAGAGGAGATATTTGACGAAATTGCATTTGAAGTACATTCAGAGACTTTTTCCATTCATGACCCAGGTGCACCCAACTTCTTCCCAAATTCTAGATAGCGGGCAACCGACTGCACCAACGTCTAAATCATCCTCTTTACGTTTTTTATTCAAGTTTTGTGTTCAGTTTCGTCCATTTGACTCAAAACACCAAGGGAGAGGAGATATTTGACGAAATTGCATTTGAAGTGCATTCAGAGAATTTTTCCATTCTTGACCCAGGTGCACCCAACTTCTTCCCAAATTCTAGATAGCGGGCAACTGACTGCACCAACGTCTAAATCATCCTCTTTACTTTTTTTGGTCAAGTTTTTTGTTCAGTTTCGTTCATTTGACTCAAAACGCCAAGGGAGAGGAGATATGTGACGAAATTGCATTTGAAGTGTGTTCACAGACTTTTTCCATTCTTGACCCATTTGCACCCAACTTCTTCCCAAATTCCAGATAGCGGGCAACTGACAGCAGCAACGTCTAAATCATCCTCTTTACGTTTTTCGGTTAAGTTTTTTGTTCAATTTCGTCCATTTGACTCAAAACGCCGAGGGAGAGGAGATATGTGACGAAATTGCATTTGAAGTGCATTCAGAGAAATTTTCCAATCTTGACCGAGGTGCACCCAGCTTCTTCCCAAATTCTAGATAGCGGGCAACTGACTGCACCAACGTCTAAATCATCCTCTTTACGTTTTTCGGTTAAGTTTTTTGTTCAATTTCGTCCATTTGACTCAAAACGCCAACTGAGAGGAGATATTTGACGAAATTGCATTTGAAGTGCATTTAGAGACTTTTTCCATTCTTGACCCAGGTGCACCCAGCTTCTTCCCAAATTCTAGATAGCGGGCAACTGACTGCACCAACGTCTAAATCATCCTCTTTACGTATTTTGGTCAAGTTTTTTGTTCAGTTTCGTTCATTTGACTTAAAACGCCAAGGGAGAGGAGATATGTGACGAAATTGCATTTGAAGTGCATTCAGAGAATTTTTCCATTCTTGACCCAGGTGCACCCAGCTTCTTCCCAAATTCTAGATAGCGGGCAACTGACTGCACCAACGTCTAAATCATCCTCTTTACGTTTTTCGGTTAAGTTTTTTGTTGAATTTCGTCCATTTGACTGAAAACGCCGAGGGAAAGGAGATATGTGACGAAATTGCATTTGAAGTGTATTCACAGACTTTTTCTATTCGTGACCCAGGTGCACCCAGCTTCTTCCCAAAATCTAGATAGCAGGCAACTGACTGCACCAACGGGTAAAGTATCCTCTTTACGTTTTTCGGTTAAGTTGTTTGTTCAGTTTCGTCCATTTGACGCAAAACACCAAGGGAGAGGAGATATTTGACGAAATTGCATTTGAAGTACATTCAGAGACTTTTTCCATTCATGACCCAGGTGCACCCAACTTCTTCCCAAATTCTAGATAGCGGGCAACTGACTGCACCAACGTCTAAATCATCCTCTTTACGTATTTTGGTCAAGTTTTTTGTTCAGTTTCGTTCATTTGACTTAAAACGCCAAGGGAGAGGAGATATGTGACGAAATTGCATTTGAAGTGCATTCAGAGAATTTTTCCATTCTTGACCCAGGTGCACCCAGCTTCTTCCCAAATTCTAAATAGCGGGCAACTGATTGCACCAACGTCTAAATCATCCTCTTTACGTTTTCTGGTTAAGTTGTTTGTTCAGTTTCGTCCATTTGACTCAAAACACCAAGGGAGAGGAGATATTTGACGAAATTGCATTTGAAGTACATTCAGAGACTTTTTCCATTCATGACCCAGGTGCACCCAACTTCTTCCCAAATTCTAGATAGCGGGCAACCGACTGCACCAACGTCTAAATCATCCTCTTTACGTTTTTTATTCAAGTTTTGTGTTCAGTTTCGTCCATTTGACTCAAAACACCAAGGGAGAGGAGATATTTGACGAAATTGCATTTGAAGTGCATTCAGAGAATTTTTCCATTCTTGACCCAGGTGCACCCAACTTCTTCCCAAATTCTAGATAGCGGGCAACTGACTGCACCAACGTCTAAATCATCCTCTTTACTTTTTTTGGTCAAGTTTTTTGTTCAGTTTCGTTCATTTGACTCAAAACGCCAAGGGAGAGGAGATATGTGACGAAATTGCATTTGAAGTGTGTTCACAGACTTTTTCCATTCTTGACCCATTTGCACCCAACTTCTTCCCAAATTCCAGATAGCGGGCAACTGACAGCAGCAACGTCTAAATCATCCTCTTTACGTTTTTCGGTTAAGTTTTTTGTTCAATTTCGTCCATTTGACTCAAAACGCCGAGGGAGAGGAGATATGTGACGAAATTGCATTTGAAGTGCATTCAGAGAAATTTTCCAATCTTGACCGAGGTGCACCCAGCTTCTTCCCAAATTCTAGATAGCGGGCAACTGACTGCACCAACGTCTAAATCATCCTCTTTACGTTTTTCGGTTAAGTTTTTTGTTCAATTTCGTCCATTTGACTCAAAACGCCAACTGAGAGGAGATATTTGACGAAATTGCATTTGAAGTGCATTTAGAGACTTTTTCCATTCTTGACCCAGGTGCACCCAGCTTCTTCCCAAATTCTAGATAGCGGGCAACTGACTGCACCAACGTCTAAATCATCCTCTTTACGTATTTTGGTCAAGTTTTTTGTTCAGTTTCGTTCATTTGACTTAAAACGCCAAGGGAGAGGAGATATGTGACGAAATTGCATTTGAAGTGCATTCAGAGAATTTTTCCATTCTTGACCCAGGTGCACCCAGCTTCTTCCCAAATTCTAGATAGCGGGCAACTGACTGCACCAACGTCTAAATCATCCTCTTTACGTTTTTCGGTTAAGTTTTTTGTTGAATTTCGTCCATTTGACTGAAAACGCCGAGGGAAAGGAGATATGTGACGAAATTGCATTTGAAGTGTATTCACAGACTTTTTCTATTCGTGACCCAGGTGCACCCAGCTTCTTCCCAAAATCTAGATAGCAGGCAACTGACTGCACCAACGGGTAAAGTATCCTCTTTACGTTTTTCGGTTAAGTTGTTTGTTCAGTTTCGTCCATTTGACGCAAAACACCAAGGGAGAGGAGATATTTGACGAAATTGCATTTGAAGTACATTCAGAGACTTTTTCCATTCATGACCCAGGTGCACCCAACTTCTTCCCAAATTCTAGATAGCGGGCAACTGACTGCACCAACATCTAAATCATCCTCTTTACGTTTTTTGGTCAAGTTTTTTGTTCAGTTTCGTTCATTTGACTCAAAACGCCAAGGGAGAGGAGATATGTGACGAAATTGCATTTGAAGTGCATTCAGAGAATTTTTCCATTCTTGACCCAGGTGCACCCAGCTTCTTCCCAAATTCTAGATAGCGGGCAACTGACTGCACCAACGTCTAAATCATCCTCTTTACGTTTTTCGGTTAAGTTTTTTGTTCAATTTCGTCCATTTGACTCAGAACGCCGAGGGAGAGGAGATATATGACGAAATTGCATTTGAAGTGCATTCAGAGACTTTTTCCATTCATGACCCAGGTGCACCCAGCTTCTTCCCAAATTCTAGATAGCGGGCAACTGACTGCACCAACGTCTAAATCATCCTCTTTACGTTTTTTGGTTAAGTTTTTTGTTCAATTTCGTCCATTTGACTCAGAACGCCGAGGGAGAGGAGATATATGACGAAATTGCATTTGAAGTGCATTCAGAGACTTTTTCCATTCATGACCCAGGTGCACCCAGCTTCTTCCCAAATTCTAGATAGCGGGGAACTGACTGCACCAACGTCTAAATCATCCTCTTTACATTTTTTTTCAAGTTTTTTGTTCAGTTTCGTCCATTGGACTCAAAACGCCAAGGGAGAGGAGATATGTGACGAAATTGAATTTGAAGTGCCCTTAGAGACTTTTTCCATTCCTGGCCCAGGTACATCCAGCTTCTTCCCAAAATCTAGATAGCAGGCAACTGACTGCAAAAACGGGTAAAGTATCCTCTTTACGTTTTTCGGTTAAGTTTTTTGTTCAGTTTCGTCCATTTCCATTTGACTCAAAACGCCGAAGGAGTCTTCTTCTATAATTGTTCCTCTGTAACACAAGCAAGCACAATCGGTCCTATCAAAACGGATATTATTATCATCATCAATCAGATTCAAATCTCGTCCATTTCACAGATTCGAACAATGCTACACTACCTCCATTCTATCTCCCATTGATATGAAGATAAAAAGAAGAAAAGTTAATAGAGCAGAACCTCCAGTGAATCACTCAAAACAGCCCGAGCAACAAGTCGAATCAATAATGCCAAGCGCCAGCAAGGATACGTTCTGTAACCCACAGTGTGAGGGAAGAATCTTTCTCTCGAAAATCTTCCTCAAAAAAACAGATTCGAAACATTACATTCCAGAACTAATGATGATGTTTTCTTCCACCAAAAATTCGTACAACAGAGACATCATCCCTCCCGTTGTGTCATCACACCCCTGGCAGTGAAACAATCCCAATGGGAGGATCTGGGAAAAGGAAATACTTCACCAATTGTGATGAAAAAATAATTAAAATGCTGGAGAAGGCCTTGTTTTTTTTTTCTGTCGGTACGTCTCTTGGTGACATAATTAGAGAAGTCTAGATAAGCCAAGTAGGGACGCTCGTTGGGGGTAGAAAAAAGGTCATTCCCCAAAAAAGAAAACTTCATTAAAAATAAACCCAATGAAAATTAATCGTTCTGTGAGGGAATCAAAAAGGGTCCAGCAATTGTCCTGGCCACTCTGTGAGTGGAAGTCGAAATCAGATCTCGCTTCGATAATTTTCGGGGGACATTTCCACGTTGGTGGGTTTGTTGTATTTTTTGTTGTGCTTTCTAATTTGAAGCATCGGTAGGAACTTGTGATTCCATCTGAATTTCCAATGGAATAGAAAATTAATTAGTTTCCATTTTGATGCGGTGGTTAGCATCGGTGAGCACTTCACAGGAAAATCGAGAAATCAATTTGTGATGTGATTTGAATTTTAAATTTTTGACATGCTGCACGCGTCATTACATTTTATCGAAGTTCAGGACCGTTGACGTCAGAAAATGACAAAAGTTGTCAGTGTTTCGAAATTTGTGTTAGGGTGTGGTTGGGTATTTTGGTGGACTGGTGAGACATCATGGGCCATGAGAGACTTGTATTTCCCATTCGAGTTGTTGGAATGCAAGGTCCGGTTAAACAAATGCCTTGCTATTCAAAATGTATCCAAAGTAATGTTCGACTTAGAAGACTCTAGAAATCTGTATATACATGTTATTATCCATGAAAAGGAAATGGCAGAAAGGAATACTTAAAACAAAAAGATTTCTGAGAAAATTTTACAGGAAACAGAATGGATGTAGCCCTAAGAGCAATCGAATGTTTGTCGTACGTGAACTCTCACTCTGACATAGATTACACCTTCCTAAGCAGACACTTCACGGAACAAAGTCTAGCTCTTTGCCAAACTTCGAATTAAAATACAATCTAGATACTAATTTATCATTTTATAAAGTGCGAAACGTAAGTCTTACCCATCTAACCTCAAACTTGCTAACATTCTTTTGTCGGATGCTAAAGTTGTTGCGGAACTATTCGCTCAGTTTTTTAGTCAGTCCTCGAACGTGACAATATGATAACTCCGATCATATGTCCTTAGTCTCGGTCGATATCAACTTGGAACTTATCAGAGATACTACCCCGGTCCAGACGGTTTATCCGGAATCGTTCTAAAGAAATGTATAGGCCTAAAAGAAATATCGACGATCCGATTCTGTGTTTAAAATCGACCGAACGAGATTATATTTAGATCTACTGTCTCTAACCCCTTTATGGCCGTTTTAGGTGTCCTTCAAGGAAGTCACTTTGGCCCTTTAATTATCTTCTTTACCGGCAACGATGTTGACAGCATTATCATCGTGTTTACCGATGATATGAAAATCTTTACCCACCAACTCTCAGATGTCAAAAAAATCATATCGAACTTAATATCAGCAAATGTCAATCTACCACTTACTATGGGTGACACCTTATTCCTCACCAGAGGGGCTACTTACTCCGCAATGTGCGAGAGGTACATCACCTTTGTCAGATCCATTTTTGATTATGCAAGTCAAGCTTGGTCCCCTTACTACGCCGTTCACGTTTGACGTTTTGATGTCCTCTAACAAAGGTGCACACGTTGAGGAGTCGTCAAGGAAAATCAGGATTGACTAGCAGTAATCCACATGAAAACCTTGTTTCAGGAGACTTGGGCGATGTTCTTATCAAGGAGATATTCTATGAGCTCACGATTAGAGCTTGAGCCTGAGGCTTGATGGGGTTTCAGTACGATGGTAAGATTGTAATCGAGGATTTCAATGGCAAAAACCACGAAAAAACGACAACATTTTCTGTTCAATAGACTTAACAGCAGCTAGGAAAATGATCGTAGAGAGCACTAATTTCACAAAACCCTGAATCCACGCACCAAACTTCTCTTAGAGACGCATATATACTAACTCTGTAAAGATGTACGTGGTATGAAGATGTGTGTACACAGAAGGAACATCCTAAAGATCTGTAAGAAAGTCCAGCAACTGGTAGCTCCCGACATGACTGAAAGGTAGGCTCCTTGACATAAAATAAATAAATACTGGGCGCAACAGGTCGATTGGACCCAGGGCCTAGCTTCTCACAACCATTTGTGTTGTGCGTGTCATATCCTTTACACGAATGGAAGGGGCCTACTTTTTAATTCCGTGTCCGAAGGGCAGTTTGATATTTGAGAAGCTTTGTCAGGACATTTGTACTCTCGGATGTTTGTCAGACGCTCGCGAGAGGTGGGGCGGTGAAAAACTTTTTAGGTGTTCCCACTGGGACTCGAACCTGGAACCCCTTGCTCCATAGTCCAACGCGCTAACCACTGAGCCACGGCGCTCTTCGATATAGTGAAGGGAAGCTTTAGTCAAACTATTAACCAAATATGGTTCAATGAGAGTACCTCGCATGTTATGAGGTAACATACTAAGCGGCACATACCAGTGTAGCTTCCATCCCGACAAATCGACCATAAACCAAATTTCCAGATCGACTCCTCTTTATTCACGTTAAAGTCGATTATGATAGCAATCAAGGTCTGGTTGTTTACACGCGAGGGCTGAGCTATTGAACTAACTCTACGTAAAGATTTAAACATATTTCACCTAGTAGCAGTACTAGGTAAACGTGGCACAGAAACGGACAAGAAGGTAGTAAAACTTTGAAAGCATACCAAAATATTACTGAGTCAACACTTCTATCGTGTTCTTAATAAATAGCAGTTCTCCAATTACCCTGTTCATTTCACACAGTTCTTTAAACGATACCTCTAACAACTCTATTTAAAATAACGACATCAAATACGAATCCAATCTTTTGGCGCAACAGGCCTATGGCAACCAGGGCGTGCGTTCTCACACGTTGTACATTCTTCACTCGAATGTGAGGACCCTGCTCATGACAGTAATACTCTCGGATGTTTGTCAAACGCTCGCGAGAGGTGTGAATGACTTTGGGATGAGATTAAAGACATCAATCAATTAAATTGTTTAAATGAATGTAAATCCACTGCATTTGAACGATACTACATTGCACTCTATTTCGCTGTCTGATCTTTCCGTTTCCTTACTGCGAACGAATGAGATTGAAAGACAAGCAGGAACACTTCACCAAATGGATACGAAATAGAATATTTTATGTTTTCCTGTTTTCCTTCATTTTTCAAAAACTTTTTCCTTTCGATTACGATGAAGGACTGCTTCAGTTCCCAATCTAACGGCAATAAAACTAAAAAAAAAAAAATGTACCTCCCCTGTCACTCGTCAAGATGAAACATCTGATGCGGCAAATGATTACACGAATAATCCATCCTTGAAAAAGGATTCCAACAAAAAATAAAAAGAATGCAGACTCGGAGAGAGATGCAAACAAAAAATGCTTCCCAATCGCCATGCCTCAAAGTTGAAGTACGGTTCCGGTTCTTTTTTTTCGTTACAACTAAATATAGAGGCAGCCTTGAGCTTGAAGGGCTTCCTCGAGCAGTTAATCCACAGCCAGAACCTCTGCTAGAACTACAACCCTTCGCAAATAGAAATAAATCGCACTGAACCACCTCTCTTACGGATTATTACCGCATCGGTTTTTTGCAAGGGACGAGGGTAGTTGGACATTGTGTTGTTTCACAACCGAACCATATTGTTACCTCGTCCTCGTGACCAGGAGGAATAGGGCGAACGAAAGTGCCATTATTATTCAATTGAAGTCGTAGAGATTTATTAGTTGAGGGTCAGCAGCACAGCGGTTCTTGGCTAGTAAAAGTCAGCCGGGTTAAGTGGCAGAAGGATTGTTCCTTGTTCATCGCGAATACGAATGTATGTGTGTATGGAATTGGGGAGAAATATTGGCCATTCGTGGAGAATTGTCACAGCAGTGGGCTACGGATTTACGATTGTTATTAACATCATCATCGACTTCAGTTATAACATATGGCAGCGAGCTAATCAAATTGATTTCATTTAGGGTATCATGTGTGCCTGATTTATTGTGACTGGGATTATCGACTTCTAAATTCCATTCGCATGCTCCACTCATGAGGAAAGTGGCAATATGTAACTCTGTGTAGCTAATTTGGACCAAAAATTATTCCTCGAATAAGCAAAGGATTAACGCATACAGTTAGCAACATCATCATCATTATGTGGTCCTGAAAAATAGAAGACATTATAACAAAAGTCTCGTCATACATACCATACGGGTTCCCGGAATTCAACGGTTAAAAGGATAATAACACAACCATCTTTCCCATTAGCTGGTTACACAACACCACATGGTTTGTATGTATGTAGGATTCGTACATTCGAGTTGTTAATGTAACCATATCCTAGATGAAATGGGTGATACAACTACCAGCAGGTCGGGTGTGAAACATCCGGAAGGTTTAAACTAATTTATTTCACGCTGCAGCTCTGAATGAATTGCGGTATCAACAACACGATGTGCATGTCCTTTTGACGTAATTTATACTTCTGCAAGGATTTAACTTCATTGAGTGTTAGCGTCGGTTGTGTGCAGTGGTTTCAGCTACAACTACTACTAAGGCTGGAAGAGGTACACTTGTATTGCAGGATTGTGACTGCAGTCATTATTGGACTTGCTCCTTGAGATGCAGTAGTCGTTGTTAAGGAGTGCGTAATGCGAGTTGCACTAATCGCTTTGTGGTGGAAGGTGAATGCAGTTCTATGTGGAAAGGTTAATGGAACTAATGCTAGTAGTGTTGTTATGAAATTGAAGAAATCAATTTAGGAATTGTAGTAAGTATAGTCCGAGGCAAAGAATCGACCCAGACGAGCTCTCCCTAACCATTTTTTTCTTGGGTATGACCTGAGTGTATAATATTCCCTGTGCAAGTATATGGAATGAACTTACTAGAGTGAAGGATTTGGAAACTTACACCAGATCTAGTTAGGAAATGCTGAAGGTTTATAGAATTGAATGCCCTTAGCCTCGGCTTAGGATACACATTAAAGAAATGGAGAACTTCTTTGGGTGCATGGCTATTTGGTAGTATAAACCTCGGCTTAGAAGAAAGAAGTTTGTAAACTATTAGTGTAGAAAATTTGTAGTTGAAATCGAAATTCCGGCAGTCATCCCATTTGTTAGCTATAGGGTCTCGATGGAGGGAGCTAAAGGCTAACCCAAATAGATGCTATTCGGGATGACTACCAGTTATTTTAAGAATTTTCATACCTATAAGTAAGTGGAGCCCTTGTGGATCTAAGAACCTATTACGTGTTCGCTTTCTGACAATGCGACTCAGCTCTTCCAACTCTCAGCGACTGGGAAATTTCTTGTTTGTTCCCGGATTGCCAGAACTTTTCAGACCAAGAAAAGATTCTCCACTAAGATTTTAACTACTTCCTTAGAAACCAGCCCTTGGTCTCTCAACCTCATTTTGTAATGGGGAGAAGCAGTTCTGTTGAGGTTTTGATCGCTGCTCGCAAGAGTCCTACTGGTAAGGGGTTTGTCAATAGCGACATAACAATTTTTTTTGATTAATATGGATGCAGTCTTAAACTTCTTTTCCGGTCTGTTAATGTCAAAACATCAGTCAAGATCTACGTTTCTATCGTAGTAAAGCTCACGAATGAAAAACATTTGAAAATTATTAAAATTAATTAATTCTGAGTCAGTGGTCGCAACAACAAGAGCGCTTTACAATTTAGTCAGAATAATCGTTCCCCGGACAGGCTATGTGTACTATAGTGGATAAATTCGAGTCCATATATTCGCAATTGGTTGTTCCAGTCTCAGTGGGACAAATCACCTGTCGGAGTACCGAAAACATCGTAGAAGTAAGTGCTTCAGTAAAGAATGAGCCGAATCAGTCGATTTCACTCCGTCCACAGAAATTGAGAATCTCTCAGTCCACATTGGCTAATTTTAGGTAAAAATCTTGGCCTACACCCTTACAAGATCCAACTAACTCAAGGACTGAAGCCTCTTGATGATTTGAGGAACCGAAACTTATCCGATTGGGATCTGCAAAAGTTTGAAGAAAACCCTAAATTTCATCGAAGAATCATCATCAGCGGTGAGGCTCATTTTTGAGTTAAAGGTTTTGGAAGAATATGTTTTGGCCAGAATTAGGTGGGCTTGGCATCAGTGATAAGTGGTTTCAATAAAATGGTGCCACATACCACACAGTTGGTGAACCAATTGATCTATTGAAGGGAAAGTTTGGTGATCGTGTAATATTGAGAAGTGTTATGGCCACCAATTGCTGCAAACGTCCTCCCGCGAGTCAAATAAGCAAGATTGAACTTCACACTTAAATATAACATATGTATTACACTTGGAATGAATTTCAGCCTGTTTTCTCATTCCTTCTGTGTTTTATTAAAATGCAAATTTGTTATGTCCTTATTGAAAAACCGCTTACGAATTGTAGGAACAATCTCAGATACCCAAAGGAATATAGCCCAGCGTCTTGACAGCGCAAGAGTCTTGATGACACAGGTTCATGACAGAAACTGACTCCTGTAGGTCCTAATTTGCTTGCAAATACATGTACAAAACTTTTGGTCCATTGTATGTATACGAAAGTGCTATCCCATTACATAAACACGGGCATCATGGAGTCCCATTTAAAGCCACCTTCGGCATCATAGCAAACAATTTTCCCATTGAACCCTAAGTACCATCATTAAGTGAACATAAGGAACAACAAGGCAAAAAGAAATGATCCACTTGTTTAAGCTAAGATGTCCTTAAGCACCCGCTAATCGGATCATAAAGAATATTTCTTCCGAACGCAGGATTCTCAACTAAACCCTTATCAAGCAGACGAAACAACCTTAAGTAATTGTTGTCCCAGGCGGATGTATAAATTTGTTCTGTTCACTCTGTCGACCTTGAGTTCTCGCATGCAGTTCATTTGAAAGCTCATCCCTTACGATAAATCTACTTGTACGTGTATACGCAAGCATGGATACGAAACGTATTTAGATAGAAGATTAAAGCTTACCACTGATTGCGTTGTCATCCTTAAGTACGACACCGAACTGCGTGCTCGTTTCGAATAAATAAACTGTGGAATCCCACTCTCATCCGTTTTGCTGGATGATGTTTGGTTTCCCTCTCCAGGTTCTCTGTTTTGCATTATCTACACGTGTGACAGCTGCTTCTTATTACACACTTGGGAGGATGCTAAGTCATTAAGAAAAGACACTGTGTATGTCTGTCTGCCTTTGCCCAGGTGTACAGTGTTTGTGTGTATTTAATCAAACGACTTTGGCGTTAGCGGTGGATAAAATTTATGTCGTTTCCGGATCCTACCTACAATGTACCAAACAGGTGAAATATCTAAGCCACCTTTGCATGTTCATCTTTGAAGTGCGCTCACCTCACACATGCGGTAGCTAGAGCGTTTCTCCATGCTCCCCCTCACAAAATAAAAGGGAAACGCAAGACATACAGGAAGTGAAATGGCATAAGAGTCCTTCACGGTACGTAGACGATGTTCATCACGATGAACGGTGATAAATTTCGCCAAACTTAAGCTAATTTATTCCGCTTATTTAACGAGACATAAAGGATGCCTTTCATGCATTCTAAAGGTAGGTATACGCGCCCGGTGTATCCGTACAGCGAAAGGCGTTCGGTATTTAATTAAGTGCTGCTTTGTGTGGTGCAAACCCTAATCCTGTGTTATAAAAAAGTTTACTCATCTGAAGAAGTGATAAACCTGAGTAAGCGTATGGCTACATTTTATGAGGAACGATGAGCATATAGTATAGGTACGAATATCCTTTCTCAGTGGAGGAGATAAACCGGCGCGGATTATTGGTAAACGCTGCTGAAAGTCATAAAAGCTTAGGACTGGAATAAATAGCCAGTGCTTAAGTCAATCTTTTAGAGTGTCTGCATGGGGGAATTCATTTTATTTGATTATAGTTCTATTCATTGTACCCAAATTCCTTGTTACGAGCTCAATGTCAAACCCTTAAAATCGATTCCACAGTCATATCCATTATTTATGTATTTGCTCGGTGCAGGACAAGTGCACATCCTTGGCTCCTTTTATTCGATAACAAACTACATATATGTACCTCCACGGTAAACATATAATCGCCGTCAATTTACAGGAATTTATCCTCAGTATAATTTCAAAGATGTTGTCCTTGGATCCTGTGCACAAAACAAAAAACAAAAAACAAACCAGCTGCATGCTATATATGACTGAATCCGGTCCAATACTCATATATCGATCTCACTCGCAAATATCCTCGGATATTATATATGGTTTTGTTTTCCACGCCATATTTCAATTCACATTTACCGTGCACTGCACAGTGTCCTTCGGATGAGGATTCAATTCAATTCGTTCGCCAGCCACCCACCCACACATGCATGTGTGCGAAAAAAGGATTTCGGTTGCTCCTTGCCGGGATTATATTTTCTAGGTTTATAGGTGAGTATTAGTACTAGTAGATGAAGTAGGATGGGTTTTTATATTTTTACAGTTTTGATTTATTAATGACATGCGCCCGTAAATATTTAAGAAAATATGCTATTCCCTCCCTGTACACACGGATGGAGTTGGGAAAATTGTTTTTTAAGGATTTGTTTTTGGGGATGCTGTAGATACATACATCTCGTATTATTCATGTATTTTGCTGGGGTTAATGTAAGGCAGATGAAGGACGTTGGTACTATATTGTATGAAGTTTAATCTGGTATGGTCTCCTACTAATACTAGGAGTGAACTTTCACAAACTGCACTAAGTTAGGGGAACTTAGTTAACTGCAGTCACCTAACTCAGTGCAAACTGTGACAGCTTAATCTCTGGCGCACCAAGAGGAGGACAAACATTCTACAAGGGATAATCATCATCGGCGAAGTGCACAGGACTGGAATCCGGCATAGGGCCCTAATCAGTAAGTTGTGCTCCTATCGACTACCAGAAGAACTCTGTAGATGGGCGGAAAGTTTACGCACGGTGCAGGTAGGGTACTTAGATAGGTAAAAGTGATAGTTTTTTTTTTTTTTTCTGGGAGAATGGCAACAACTCATGTAAAATAATTTTATATTCACCCCACTGGAGTTCAGAAAGAGTAGGAGTTCTCGAATCCATTTACCAGTTCCTCAAAATAGCTTAGACACCTGCTCGTCTTTACCTCTGCAACTACGACAAAAGGTGTTAAGATGGATGCCTACCTTGGCTGGGTGGTCTCCCATCGACGTATAGCTGGTGCTAAAAGCTACGACTCTTGCAATATCTAATCTTAACCTATTTAATAGATATGTTTCCTGACAGTAAGTCTATTTCATCCGAAGTTAGCCATCTGTAACAAGTGAGGTTGTGTCGACCCATAGTAACTGGTTCTTAAGACCCAGCCGATGGTTATCATTGAATGAAAGGGGAGGCATGATGGTACCTTCTGGCATTGCTCTTCCAATTTGGATGATGTGGCAACCGAATTGATGACTTTGATTGCGGGCTGACTATTAGTGAAGATAGTAATATTTTGGAAAGTGGTTGAACGATTCCTCAGTATGCCGATCTCGAATGATAAAAACCTTTCCCTGAGAAACACTGACTTTGTCCGGAACCAGTTCTTGACATCTTGAACTTTATCAAATCTTCTGGATGGTTTGGTAGTTCATAGGACACATATTTGTAGGACATATTTGTAAGGGAGATTCTTACCGCGTTTGTGTTGATAAGGTATTTAGCATAAGACGTTGGCGCCTCGGTGTTGCTGACGTTTATGCTATCCAAACCAGAGAAGTCTGTTCTAGGAAGTGCGTCAGCCTCACAATCCCCCGGTGTATTACAGCGACCTGGTACCCAGCAAAGGGCGGTTGTACTGTCCATCTATCTCGTTAAGAAATAGGTATCAGTCCTTCACTACCTTAGATTTCATAATGCTGGATCCGAGAGATCTGATGGTTGCCTGACTGTCGATGTATACGATGTATACTACTTAGCTGCTTGAGGAATGGCATTGATTTCAACTTGAAAAACTCTGCAATAATGTGGACATTAAAGCAAAGATGGATGCCTAGGTCTTCTGAGGAGATTCCGGCACCGAGTCCGCCCTCGGTTTTTGAACCGTCAGTAAAAATTGACAGCAATTCGTGGTATAGTGACGGGTTGAGTCCTCACTTTGAGATTTCACATTGAGTCCATTCAGTTCTGTTGGGTATTGAAAGATTGTAGCCCCTATTGGAGTTATATTCGATGGTCGGTGACCAGGAGAACTGAAGAAATACTGTCCCATGATGTATATTGCTAATAGTTGGACCCGACTTTTTCCGCAGGGCTGTCGACTGAAATATTTGGCTCGCTAGGTCTATTGGACCCAGGACCTAGCTTCTCACAACCATTCGTATATTCTTCAGACGAATGGAAGGGTCCAACTATTTAATGCCGATTGCGACGGCAATTTGCTATTTGAAAAGCTTTTTCATGACAGTTGTGCTCTCAGATGTTTGTCAGATGGTCGTGAGAGGTGGGAACATGTTAGGTATTGTCTAGGGATTGAACCTGGAACCTCTTGCTTCACATTCCAGCACACTAACAACTTGAGCCATGTCGACCCCGACTTAGTCTGGGAAATGAGAGTCGATACATTATGGTCGAAAGCAAGTATCCATTCATTATCTGCATCGCAACTAGAGTATTCACAGGACACTTTCCGATTGATGTCATCCTCCTTAAATGAAAGGTATAATCCTATGATTTAACACGGATGGGATATTCAGCCCTATTCGTCCTTATTTTTGCAGTAAATCACAAGCATGGTACAGCATTGAGTATTTTAGGTCCTTTGCCTGGTATTAGTTCGGAAAAAAAAAACGATGGAAACATTGAAATTTGGAAGATCACAGTTAAGGACAACTAAATGCATCTTCTTAAGCCTTGAGACTAATAATTAACACTTCATAAGGATATAACTCATTCAATGGTTTAAACGAAATATTTTCCTCGAGCCATGCATCACTATTCCTTGGTCGAGCCAAGGCTGGCTATACTTTCAAAAAACAAAAACACTAGAGGAAGATGTTGACATTTTTGTCAGGAGAGATGGAATGGTATCGAAGTAGAAGCTAAAAGACGTGGCTAGGAAGGGAAATGTTGGCTTGCTACTTAGATTTTTAATAGCATGGTCAACATATGATACAAAGTTTTGAAGTTTCTTAACTCAGATCAGGTGTTACCAAAAGATTTTCCTGAAGTCAAAACTATCTGATTACGAAGGTGCTTTTCCATCAATCATATACGAACTTTCTTGAATAACAAAAGTCTCTATAAATAGTATCGGAAAACTCAAAGAAATTGGACTCCAATTTAGCACAAGTATGATCCACAAATAAGGACAACACACAATTCCCTTCAATTTCATACCATAACGATGAACTTAATATCCATTATCAGCAGGATTTTGTTTACACTCCTTAACCCACAATAACCTCATACTTAATAGCCATGACTGTTACCCTAGTCCAATATCGCTATGATTCACTTATCGTGACTACGATAAAGATAACAATTTTATTATACCCATCAGCATCGTGTACATTCCATGCAGATAGCTCCTCTGGTATCCTTGTCATCGTCACACCATCATGGCGCGGTTTGGACGCTGTAGATACATCTGTGTCTTAAATTCGTTTCCTGCTCGCATACACACACAGTACGAGGACTCGTCTTTATTCCGCCGATTTAGAGTAATGCATCTTGTTGTTTCAATTATTAAATTATCTTTTGAGTTCTTTTGCTTGTTGCCTGCCTCTTCATTTTGCCTTACTTTAGTCCTGGCACTCTCACAAGTTTCCCCCCTGTTTCAACATTTCTTTTTTTTTTTTTTGCTCCTGGATTGTGGCAGCAATTGGTTTGTACACTGTGTACATTTTGCGAATTGGTATTTATTTATTCAAATGGCATTCATCCTGTGTTGAATGGCTGAAGGACATTGTCATGACATCCTTGTCTGAAGATGGATTTCTTTGCTCATTGGGAATTGGGGATTCGGTGCGTTGGTACATGTATATGTATTTCTGTACTTAGAGGAATGGAAATGTTCTTATTTTAATAATTTCAGATGTTTCATGTTTTGTTTGGCAGGCCAATTGTATTTCGGGTGAAGAGCGTTTTTATTGCAGGGAGGTATGCTGGAATGCTTCTAATGACATAAGTAGATTGACACTTGTTTCTCTTTTTGTTGTTCCTTTGAAAATGGAATTTGATTATTTAGCCACACCTACAGAAAGATGGTTCGCAATTGAGTTAGTTGAATAGATTTCATGGAAATAACTTTGGGGGAAGTTTAGGTTGGCAAAGAAAGAAACCATTTGTTTTTAATAATCCCTGAGACAGACCTCTTGACCGAGGAAGAAATGTGGAAAACCGCAAGTTTGAAGAGTAAATATAATTCATCGATGTTTTAGAAACTTCAACACAGGCTTAGTTAATCCCGATGGTAGTCCTACAACTTGACGGAGCTAACCGATCGGGATCGGAATATACTAGACGGAACTATCTAAACTAGTGTTGGAGCATAGAGACAAGTCAACATCGAAGTGGGATTCTATGATTTTCTAAACAGAAGCCTTGAAGTTGCACTTAGCAGTTTTAGGAAAGCCAGCTGAAATCTATTTTTCCGAAATATTGATCGCAGGAAAGTCATAATTTGTGGCCGTTGATACCTGAAGACAGATCAAAGAATCAAAACTGCTGAGATCTCGGGTTACAAAAAGAGACGTCCTATTTAAGCCGTGTGGAGATGAGTTAACCTCGTTACTCCAACCACTCGCTGACAACAAAGGAAGATCTCTACGAAACGACTGGGAACTAACAGGCAATAAGACCACTAAGGTGATAGGACTTGACGATCTAAAGGGTTTGTATTTTATACCACACCTGGTATACACGTTCCATTAAAGTATGAAATTCGATCTCGGTTAAAAGTCTACTCATCCACACTTATTGGCCGGAATGTTGACTATTTCATATTCGATATTGTTCCTGATCTTCTCTAACACTGTTGGCTTGTTGGAATAAATCATCGACCTGTGAATGGGATGGAATCCACTGATTTGGCTCATTTTGAACTAAAGCTCTTACTGCTACGATATTTTCGGTACCTCAACCGCTGCGTTGTCTTACTGCTACAAGAACATTCAATTGCGAATATATTGACTGGAATTTATCAACTGCAGCACGCATAGCCTGTCTGGTGGGACGATTGTTACGACCGAAAATTGGAGCAAGCCCTCTTAAAGTTGCGATCCCCGACTCAGAATTTCGGTAGTAATTCTTAATAGTTTCCAATCATCGCTTGTTCGTGAAGTTCACCACGATAAATACGTAAATCTTGATTGATGCTTTTTTATTAACAGATAGTAAAACAAGTTTATGAATCCGTTTGTATTAAAATACAAAATTGTTATGTTGCTATTGAGAGACTCTTTAGATAGAACGGAGACTGTGTTTGCAGCTAGCACTCGAATCACCGATGGAACTTCTGTCGTGGAGTAACGCTTAACGAAACCAAACTTTTGTTTCTGACTTTAGTAGAACTAAGCGGCTTTCGTGAATAAACAGGAAATTGTTATAAATTTTAGAATAATGGCTTTCCCGACTGGTCGCACAGGTCATCAAGTGACCTGAAGACCGTCAGCTTAAGGACTATCACAACAATACAGAGATTGTGATCATCAATGTAATGAGAGCTACATCTACAGCGGAACTGGAGACTATCCCTAACCTGGTAGTGGTTGATGTCTTTATAGAATCCTCAGCACCAATAATTGCCCTAAAAATAAATTAAGTAGAAAGCTGGAGGCCAAATAAGGGCAATACACTTATTATAGACTGTGTCTAGAATTCACGCGACTTTTCTAAAGCACATACCTTAGCAATTCAGCTCTAACTACCCAGAATGATGAATGACACCTAGATGTAGGCGTAGTCTTAGGCATTTTCTTCGATGCACTGGGCATATTCAAACCGCTATGGATATGTTCTTTAAGCGAAGAAATGTAATATATTTAAAAGCGAAAAACTTACCAAAGTAGGATATTTGCCAACTCTGCCTCGAAGAATGAGAAAATGAGTCTACCAATGCCCGCCTCATTTCTCTGCCCTACATTTCCAACCATTCACCAAAAAATTCCAAACTCCATTGCAATGTAAAGTCCGGTAGTTCCCCTCTCGGACATAGTCCACCTGATTTTCATAGACCCCTAGTACAGGTTCGACGCAAGTCAAATCAGGTCGAAGTCAATTCGCTTTCCAATGAGTATCCTTCCCTGGATTAAATTCAAAAGCCCCGCGGCATATCAACCAGTAACACCATCCACCATGCAGAAAAAAAAACGTCGATTTCTTTCGAATATCCTTTATATCCCATAACATGAATAGGAAGCAATTTCTACAACCTAAAAGTACGGTCCTAACAGTCCCATTCGACCTAGTGCCTTTGAAAATTGCAATATAAATCACTTTCCTCCCCCGGGCAACCGGTCCCAATCACCTCTAGTCTGTATGAAAACTTTCCAACTCACTTAAGAGAGTACGCACGAATGAGAATCCCTTCAACAGCTCACGGCAGCACCGCTTAATCCTTGCATATAAATACATTTCAAAACAAAATAGGAACTCAATTCAATTGCGTTCCCTCGGGGTCGGGCGGCATGGTGTCTTTTAAGATGCTACAGGAGGAAAAAAAAAAACGAAATTATCTTCCGTTTTTGTATCCTTCCCCTTCGTTTATGGCAGGGAAATTAAATAAAGGGACTCCGAACAGGAAATTCAGGTTCAATTTTATTCAAAACACAGTCACACAGTCCCGCCCAACAGACAAAAGGAATCCAATGACTTTCACATAAATAGTTGCCTCGACATCGTTATTATTAAGAAGCAGAAGGAAACAAAAAAAAAATTCATACATTGACCCAAGGATGCGACACGTCCAGTGCATAAACTAGAGAATACCCCTCTGTCTAGAGTAGGCGTTCAAGGTACAGCAAAGGAAAAGGATACGACAAGGGCAAAAGGAAATGAGAGTCCAATGATCAAATCAGGCCGCTTACTCACAAAGACAAAAAAAAAAAAAAAAAACGGATAAAGAGAGAGAAAAAAAAAAGGATGAGCTGAATTAAGTTTAATCGCTTAGAAGGACTTCACAAGACCAGACTGGGAATGGCCAGTGTCGGTGGGCGACTAAAACAAAAACGGAAAGCAGTGTAAACGTGAAAAGAAGTGGAAACGGAAATTGAAAGTTCTACGAAACGTTCTAGAGCACCACTGACGCCTCCCCTTTCGAGTGAAAGGGTTGAATGTGTGATTTCGACAGATCCAGCAGGAGTGGGCGGACAGGACATTAACACGTTAGCCAAATGTTCCTATTGATTTTTATGGACATTTCGTGACAACAATTTCAACATTTTCAGTCGGGAAATAGAGTCGTCAGTTTAATAGGGTTGGCATCTCTCCGCGAAGAGGTGTGAATTTGTCTCGATTTGAATCAGATTTGCTAGTGCGGGGCAATGTGTCTAAAGTATCGTGGAAATGTGGACATAAATTTCCACCTCGAGTTCGTGGATAAATGGTCGTAATTCTTGTCTTCTGTTGTCGTGTTCCGCTTAATCTTAAGCCTATTCAATCCCGAGAATGGCTCTATGATGTGGTAGCTTACATTATATAGGCCACGTTGCAACGGAGCCGTTGCACCACCGTCACAGGATGGTAAATCCCTTCAACTATTAAAATCACATAAAACATCCCCTTAGCGCGAAACCTACACTGACTGGCCCTAACGACCGCATTAAACACCATTCAGTGTCTGCATTTGGAGAAGGTCCATTACCCCGAGGGATCCGTTTACCAGGAGGCGAAACAAGTCTCAAAAAGCTGAGGAACTCGAAAAAATCAGAAAAAATCGAAACGAAATGATGGGAACGCGGGATGTTGGTATATAACCATTCCAAGGAGCACTGTTGCGGGTAAGGAAAAAGGAAGCGAAAGTGAAAAATATTAATAATTACGAGCACGTGCCCGAAGGAATCAACGGGGCCGTAAATTACAATGCACACATACAAAAGTACACGCATACGTATACTCATACCGCATCGCATTGGCTGTTGATGATGGCTGACTGATTTTTGCTGTATAACAGTTAACATCAATGGCAGACGCCATGGGAGCCGTAAATTAAACCCACCGGGATGTATGATGAAGGGACTGAACAGTGAGTGGTCGGCGCTACGCGCTGCAAATTAGTCCTGAGCCCAATTAATCACAACACCACGTTGAGAGGAATAAATCTACACTCAAACCCGCGTTACACTATGCAGGCGACGCCGACAGGATTGTGGGTTTTATTGATTCGATTAGGCTGACGGGGTTAGGTGGGAGAGAGTAATGAAATAATTGTTAAATTTATTGTTAGTTTGTGGTGACTTTCCTGGACATTTATGTGGATAATCTCATATCTATGGATGTGTGCATGTTTTTTTTTTTTCGAAACGCTGGCTGGTGTAATGGGATTGTGGCGGGATTTGTTATTTTTTTTTTAATTTGTATGGTTGTGGTTTGAGAACAGTTTGCAGTGGATTGGTTAATAAAATTGATGTGGCTGGCTGGAACGGAGAGTATCTGGTTCAATGGACGACTAACCGATTGATGACACCTGGTCTAATTAGTGGCTCGCCACTGGAACTAACCCAATCTATGCCAAATTTATTGAGAATGTATTGCCATCGTGCATCCGGAATTTGACGAAATCTATAAAGCCTATTCAAAAGGTACATTTTCTTAGGAAAATCGACTGTGGCCCCACTAAATTGATTGAGTTACTACGAGTTATAAGTTTCCGGCCAAACAGTTGGAAGAAATGAAAATCCGGATGGACACACATATGAACATCATGAACTCTATTAGGAGGCTTTAAGTGAAAACCAAGAAGTTGGACTTATAAAACCTCCCAACGTAGTTGCCCCTGACCTAGGTAGAGAGACAGTCTTTATTCGATGAAGAAGTTTCCTCACGGGAAGATGTTCTTTCTTCATTAGTTCCTGTCACTCTTCTATAACACACTTCGATTCTGTCCAACTTATTCTCAAGGGCCTTCATTATTTTTCAACAGCTCTAACCATTCGTGTTGCGCGTGCTACATTCTTCACAAGAAATGGAGGGTCCTACTGTGTGATGTCCGAAGGGTAATTTGTTGTTTGCAAAGTTTTCCCTGGACAGTTATACTCTCGGATGTTTGTCAGACGTTCGCGAGAGGTGGTGCCGTACAATATATTTTAGGAATATGGATTGAACGTGGAACCCCTTGCTCCGCACTAACCACTTGCCATGGCGTTCACTGGTGTTGAAGTGGAATTCGTAAAAATTTCATAGAACAGACCTTCGAACTTCCGTATTCGGATTCTAGGATATTTTCTTTATTCTTGAGGTACATAACTGCGAGTTGATCATTACTTGAGTTACAGTCATCGTTGTGAGTGGTTTTGGGAATATGGAATTGGATTTGGAATAGTGTCAAGAAGCACTGCGACGTCTGGCTTTATGGGAGCGTTACGATTGACCGCAAATTAAAATCTCTAGTCACGGAATCTCGCATTTTTTTGATAAATTCCGCGAGATTTTGAAAACGTGATTTTAAAATGCGGTCAATCGTACCCAACCCAGGCTTTATAGAGGTGTTTGAGTTTACTTTGTAGAATGCAATTGCAAGACATAAACATAGAATATGATCGGCAGTTTCAAATAATATTTGAGCGAGCAATGGCTATTATAGGAAGTCCTCCAGTTTCCTATATTTGGTGTCCGTAGATTGTTGGCCCTCTGTGTAATTTTGAAGCCTTTCAGTATTTAATTTGAAAATGTGACACTTGTTGGAGGAATTCTTGGGGACAAACGTGGTATAAAAACTAAGGTGTCCCTTTGCATATAAGGTGATGGTCATATAGTTGATGGTCGTATCGTTGTTCAAGGTTGAAAGGCCCGATCAAGGTGAATCTATAGACAGTTAACAGTGCGGTAGTCCATAAAATGTTCGCCGTTGAACATAGAATTTTCATATGGTCATCAAATCTCCAGTGCGGGTGATACAAAAAGCCATACAGTCTAAGACATTAGATTGCTTGGATATACGTTTCATAATGTAGACATCAAGGCAAAGTTAATCAAGTTACGACGACGAAGACTAAGTCAGAAATGAACGTTGAGTACTTCCGACTTAAATTATTTTCCCCAAAAAGATTTACCTTTTATTATTAACTGATTGATCATTCTTCGTCGAAGGCTTGTTGGATCTTACACTAAAAAGCTACAAACCTCTCACGTACATAAGATTCGACCAATATTTTCATGTTTTTTAGTAAAAAGGAAGACGAAACAATGGCTTTGAAACCTTAAAGTAGAGAGGAATTTGTCCTTCCAATTTTCCTGGGTATGTACAATCCACCGCAACTATTCAGTTTGAAGCTACAAAAAGATGTTTAGCATATGATATTCGTATGCAGTATACGAGCTAAGCCGAGCATTTTGTCTCAAATTAAGCTCTGCGTTGAAAATCAGTTCTATCTTCTTTGCTATTCATTTTAGGTCTATTAGCTCTTTAAAGAACCTTTACCAACCTGCTGTTGTCCCTAGTATCTCGATTGATTGTTTAGCTTTCTTACTCAGTCGATGACATCCCATGGAATGCAAATTATGGCGACAGAATTGTCTAAGCTTTGTTATTTATTTAGAGGATGTTCGCAATTAGACGGGCTCTTGATCTTCCAAAACAAACATCCACAGTTCTGTGGTTTTTCCTATGTCCAACAATGTCTGTATGGAGGACGTAGTGTTGGTTCGAAGAAGTTGGTAAGATTTGCATCCAATACCTTAGACCAACTTGGTTTTTTCGACAAAAGAGAACGGCTTTCAACGCTGGTTTCACAACGTCTTTCCATCGGTCTATCTCCGCATTTAGTATAGATTTTGAATTAAAATTGCTAAAGTATTACAGTCGAAGAAAAACTAAGCTCCACTAGTGCATTTTTTAAGTGCAAATAATATGGCTAAGCTAATCATTCCATAGATTATCGTTCAAAAAGTAATATTCTTTCAAAACCAGTTTTCTCTAAATCCGTTCAATAGTAAGTCACACTTCATGAATCTTCGGTTCCTACATATGTTTAAGCCAATTCGCATGAAAGGCTATTTGTCTTCCATATGTGCTACCTTTTCTAAGTCAGTGTACAGTGTATACTCAAC
Source organism: Xylota segnis (assembly GCA_963583995.1). NCBI lineage: Eukaryota > Metazoa > Arthropoda > Insecta > Diptera > Syrphidae > Xylota > Xylota segnis. The sequence goes on from OY757237.1 coordinate 42,434,227, forward strand.
TTATCGCTATTAAGTTGCCTTTCTTACGCTATCTGCTTCTAAAAAATCGATCGATTTCGAATCAATAATGCTTGCAATCACACCACCTAATCTAAGAAACTACTAGTGACGTAATTAATCACAGAATCACTCTCTTATCTATCGAGTGGTAGACTCACTTCACTGGACTCTGTTTGGGTTCTTCAAAAGAGACTTCATAACCCGACTAGCTCTCAGTTGGCGTAAAGTGTTAAGAGCGCAAGCATGAGGTCTCAAGGTTTCATTATTTGTGTTTTGTTTGTAATCGGATTTCCCGATCTGTCACTACAGGTATGTTAATGTTCAAGTGTACATATTTAGCTCGCGTGTTTTACCATTGTAAAATAATTAAAGATAATTATTTCCAGTATGTACCTGCTCGAATGAATTTACTGATCCAATAAAGCTTTCTGAAATTACATTGTAACACTGCAAACGATAATGCTATCTAGACGCTTTTATTAGCATGTATGGCCATGACATTTCATCATGTTCGCAGATGCATAATCTGTCAAAAATGGCAAATGCTCTTATCGTTCTAACACTAATCAGCAAATAATTATAAGGAACCATGTGTTGATTTTAATTTTTACTCTTCGTCTAGGCAAACTAAAGTCATGAATCTGTGATTTTTATAAAATTTTTATAAACTTGCTTGACTTAACGATTCTTTTAAGGGACTCTAAACTTCCAAGGAGTTAGAGAGGTAAATCTAGACTTTGGATCTAAGATTAAAACTAGAACCGATAAGTAACCTAAAACTAAAAATGTATTGTCTTTTATGGTCTTTGGCACTGCTTCCCGCTACATGAAGAAGAACGGTCCAAGGGTTGAGTGATTTTAGACGGAGTTTCAGAAAATCACGTTCCACTAAATAGTGATGAGAGTAAAAATCTTTTCTTAACATGTGGCAGGTTACGATGAACTTACTTGCATGGTATTCCAATGGCTGATGGTCTATATTAAAAGGTGTTATACTCACAGGGGTCCTGTTCAAAAATTCGTCTATTTTGGGCCAGTTGCCCTAAATATTACGCTGCCAATTTCACTTTTGACGTTAAGGCATTTATTAGATAGTAAGTAGTGCATAGAATTGAGTTAAGAATAAATAACTAGAACTGCAGTTAAAATTCACTAAAAGAGAAACACCCTTCACGGCTTGGGAGAAATTAGTTCAGGGTAGTGGAAGACCCGCTAAATTGGAAACATGTCCTTCCATGAATTCATGAAAGAATTCCTTGACTTTAGGTTAGTGGCTGACGGACTAGATGTGTATCTAAATAAAACAAAAAAAAAAAATATTTTTAGACGAATGTCAGATTTACAAATATTGTCAGAACTGCAAATGAAAAATTTGTCCCAAATGTCTGACAGTTCCAGACAAGCCACCTGACAATAAAGTTGCAGGAACTGGCGCAAAATCAGTGAGCCATATGAGTTGATAATTAAAATTAATTTGTCAATGTCCGCTCATTTGCAATTATTGCCAGCAGCCAGCAGATCTGACAAGTTTTGTAGATTTGGTAATCGAATGAACCTAGCTTCAGTTTCGTATAGACTCTGGACTAGCTAGATCCAAAAAGTGTGTTGAGCAGGAACTACCGCATCTATGAATTCATCTATAGCCAAGTTGGCCTGAATGACGGTAACAGAGCGCATAGCGTGGTAGGTAGGGAAAATGAAAGCAAAACGGAGATACTGATGCACATTGGTTTTGAATGCTTGTGGATCATAATGAGAGGGAAAAGAGGAGTTTGGTGTAGAGTTCCACAGCAAACAAATAAATTGCACTATCGATCATGGAGAGGCAGAAAACATTTCAATATATTCTTGTCGCCACTCAGTTTAAACACACGGTTTGAGTTCTGCCTAGCAGGTGTAATGAGTCCAGCATTTTGCTTTGAAAACTTCCTACCGTTCTACATAAATAACCTGAAGTGCACGGTCATGCAGGAGGGCTTTTGAGTATTTTTTGCGAAGAGTTTCAGCTCTTGTATTACCTAGAATGTTTGCATATTCAGAAGCAATTTTAGGATGAGTCGAACTATCTATCTTAATGGAATTCTTTAGTTGGAATTTTAAGATTTCGTATTTTATGTATTCTAAGTCCCATAAGGAGTCAGCCATTCAAAACCAGGGATGACTCATTCTACTTATCAAAGGATTCTCAACCGAATTCCTTATTCTCTTCCAACAGGTATCCACACCAACTGATCCATTCTACGTAGCAGGAGTTGTTGAATTCGAGCCAGCTGCCCCCAACCAACCATCCCTCAGTCAAGTCAATGAAAATGCCCGCGCTTACTTGGACATCCTTATGTCCGAAGAAGCGAAAAACACTGACATAATTGTCTTTCCAGAGCTGACTCTCAATAACGTCTTACAGTTAACATATGTTCCTGATCCCAAGGACAAGATCGCCCCATGCAGCAATAACGATTATGCGCCATTCCTTCAAGAGCTGTCCTGTGGTGCCAAAACTGTTCAAAAATATGTCGTCATCAATTTGTTAGAAAAAGAAAACTGCACCGCCCAGTCGCAGGCGGAAAAGAATGATCCTCGACCATGTGCTTTGAACGGTTTGACCAATTTCAATACAAATGTCGTGTTCAACCGTGAGGGTACTGTGGTGTCTCGTTATCGAAAATACAACATCTATGGAGAGCCTAGAAATGTGACATATCTCCCGGAGGTGTCAACTTTTGAGACCGATTTTGGTGTCAAGTTTGGCCAGTTTATTTGCTTTGACATTAATTTCCATTCACCTGCCATGGATTTGGTGAAATCGGGTGTGACAGATATGATATTCACTGCCTTCTGGTATTCGGAGCTGCCATTTTTGACAGGTTTGTCAAGGGTTTTGAGATGTAAGATGATTTTGATTTGACTCCCATTTTAGCGGTTCAACTTCACCAGTCTTGGGCTTATGCTAACGAAGTGAATTTATTGGCCGCTGGAGCTAGTTATCCATTGGTGGGGAGTACTGGTTCGGGTATCTATTCTGGTAAAAAGGGCACTTTAATATCGGTAATGGCGAGAACTGCTGAACGAAGGCTGTACGTAGCAAATGTGACCAAACGTTCGCATTGGGGAACACTAAAGTCTGAGATTCATAAAAACGAAGTCGTTCAGTCATCGAAGCCGGTGAAAAGAAGTCTGAAAGGCCTCCAACTCATGCGAGAATATCGCATGGAAGCCTTTACATCTGAACACATAGAATTGTCAGATCGCCTTCAAGGTCCAAAGCAACTGTGCCACGAGTCATTTTGTTGTAACTTTAATTTAAAAATGAAAAAGTTGTTACCACCAGAGGGCACTTCATCCTATCAGTATCACATGGCGGTATTTGAAGGCGATCGACAGTACTCTGGCAATGGATACACAAAGTATAGACTATGTGCTATCTACGCCTGTACAAACCAATCACTGGAGTCCTGTGGGAGAGTCTTCGATGATAATGTTATCGTAAGTCCGGAATTGGTTTTTGAAAGTATTTCAATAGATGGTCACTTCCCGAAGTCCGAGAAAGTACTTATCATGCCCAATACTTTGGATCAGGAACTGAATCCTCTGACAGTTGATCAATTCAAGTTTGATATGGCAGATGGCAAGTGAGTATCTATTAAGAATCCGAAAGAGAGTCGATTTTTATTTTTTTATTTTTTCAGGGGTAGTCACCATGTGACGCAACAGCTTCTCAAGGAATCCAACGATCTGCTGACGTTTGGCATTTATGCGAATTACTACGACGGAAAGTCTGATTCGAGCGTCATTTCATTGTCAGTAGTCACAGCTGTCCTTGGGTTATTGGTCGCACTGCTAGCAGTTCGCTGTATAGGAGGCTAACAAGGGAATCACTTTTTTGGACATAAATTCATTAAGTTCATGTTTTGTGCAATATTTTTATGTAATCATGATTCTTATGTTTTAATAGTCATGAGAATGTTCATACTTCCTTGCTATGGGATCCTAAGATATAAAACAAAATAAAGATACTTTGCTTTGAGTTCCGATACTTACTCCGAAACACTTTTTATTTTCTTAAATTCATTACAAATACAGACAGAACTGTCACAAGAACCAAAAACTTGGAAAGGATTACAACCGATGCTGACGACGAATCATGGAAGTAGTTGACATAGATTCCGAAATTTATTAGATTATCCCTCGGAGTCAACAAGGAGTATCGGATATTTTTCTGGTTCCTAAAACAAAGTATTCGATTAGATTAGTCATCATTTAGAGTATCAAACTTACCCTTTGACAGTTTCATTGAATTCAAAGGTGTCAACTGTTAACGGCATCAGAGTGTCATCCACACTATTTGGCATCATTAGAGCATTGTCGCCATTTGCAAAATCAGCCTCAATCACCATGTTTTTTAAGATAAACTCAGGACTTACAGTCACATTTGTATCGAAGGCCAAGCCGCAGCTTTCCAATGTGCTATCAGTGCATGCAATAAGCGAACACACAGACCATCCTAAAGGTTTGATACCGTCATACAGGCGGTAGCCCTTGTACGCTGCTAGACGGTACTGGTAGGACTTTGTATCAGTCGGAGGTGTCAGTTTTGTTGTTGTGTAAGTAAAGAAACAACACAATCCATCATGGCAAAGACGGGTAAACAGTGAAGAAGGATCAAAAGGTGCTGTGGTAAAGCTGTCGAGTCCAGGGTCCCTCTTGACAAGCAGTCCATTAAGGTGGCTGACGCTTGCACGCTTTTTTCGAATTTGAAGGTGGACAGATGGTGTAGTATCTGCTGATCTGGTAAAGTTTTTCTTTGGGACTTTGGATACATAGAGCTTTCGCTCTGGAGCGCTGTTCATAACCGAGACGAGATTTCCATTCCTTCCGGCGTATATACCAGTACCAGTGCTGCCATATTCAGGATTACTTGCGCCGGCTGCAAGGAAGTTTACGTCATAGGAGTAGGCCCAGGATTGTTGAGCTTGCACAGCTGAAAGGGGTCAGTAGGAATGAATATGATCAATGAAAAGCTTCAAGCACAAACCTGATAAGAAGGGTAGCTCCGAAAACCACATGGTGGTGAATATAAAGTCAGTTATTCCCCTCTGCACTAGCTCTGTTGCAGGTGTGTAGAACAGCAAGTCAAAGCAAATAAAGTGTCCAAACGTCACACCAAAATCCGTTTCAAAAGACCCATATTCCGGCTGGTGGGTTACATTCCAAGGCTCGTAGTAAAGATTGACCTTGCGATAGCGCGATATGACGACCCCATCTCGATCGAACACCACGTTCGTATTGTATGTGGTTAGATTGTTTTGAGCGCATGGCCTTGGATCAGATTTAGACGCTTGCAACTCTTCGGTACAATTTTCCTTTTCGGCTAAATTGATGATGATGTATTTTTGAGAAGTCTTTGCTTGACATGACAGCTTTTGAAGAAACTCAGCATACTCGTCCCGGTTGCATGGGGCAATTTTGTCCGAAGGACTCGGAACATAACTTAGCTGATCGGCACTGTTTAGAGTCGCTTCGGGGAAGGCAATGATGTCAGTTTCCTTAGCCTCATCAGATGCAATAATTTGGAGGTACGCTGCTAAGTTGTCATTCACTCGTTCGAGAGAAGTAAAAGTGCCACCAGCTTGCTGGAATTCTACAACACCAGCTGTGTAATATGAATCGGTAGGGCTGGATGCCTATAAATGAAAGTATTTTTCGTCTGAAACTATCTGTCCTCATCACTATTTGAATTTGTTAAAAATAGCCCTCACTTTGAATGAAGAGGACGTGGTCAAATATGCATTGTAAAAGACTTTCAATAGGAATGTAACAATTTTTTATTTTGATAGCAGGTGGAAAAATGTTCATAAAGATATTTGCCCACACCCTTAAAAGATCAAACTAACTCAAGAACTGAAACCTCTTGATCAGGAAAAGTGCTAAAACTTCTCCGATTGCGTTCTGGAAAAGTTTGAAGTAAATTCTGAATTTGATGAAGTTCATTTTGATTCAGTGGCTCGCTATCGTCCCATGAAGGAATACGACTTTTGGCCAGAAGTGGATGGACTTGGGTCATATGTGGTTTGAACAAGAGTTATCTTATTTGATAGATCTCCAAAAATGTTTAACCAATGCATTCACATTGCTGAAATATCCATTCATTTTGAAGTCATTAATTGAAAATTCATTCAAGTGAAATCACCGTGATTTCAGTGAAGTCATTCAAGTCATTTTGGAGTCACGAAATCATTGAAGTCTCATTTCATGACTCCAAGATGACTTGAAGGACTTCACTGACTTCAATAATTTCACTGAAATCATAGAAGACTGCATGCAAAATGACGTCAAAATGATGGGTATTTCAGATCTTAAAGTTAAAGTTTGATATTGAAGCAGATTTCCTTGTGACTTTAATGAATGCAATCCAAAATGATTCTTTAACTCTGCAAACACTAGATCGATGAAAGAGGAAGTTCGTTAATCGTATAATCTTAAAAAATGGTCTAGTCGAATGCCCATCTCCCGCATGCGATGAACGCTCGTTTCGTTCATTTTTGCCAAGCCAACATCGTTGGCGGAAATCAGGAAAAATATCGAACGCAAAACTGCCAACGTTCCGGCCAATATGTGTGGAAGTTTGGCGAAAAATTTACTCCAAAGAATCGGGTGCTGTAAACGTACTCGCGAGGGTCCCAAGAGCAAAATTGAATTACATACAAAATTAATATAACATGTGTACTATACTTTGCATATACTATTTCAGACCGATATCTCAAATATTCTGTATTTTATTTAAGTACACAATTGTTATGTCAGTATTGAAAAACCCTTTCAAGTGTGGATAAATGCGGAAAATTTTTTTCTCTGTACAGAAACCGTCATATACGATCTCAAACTGTTCAAATTTTTAGAAAACTTCACATTTCAAGACATTTTTCATTATTTTCACAGTTAAAAGGACGGGGTTCAAAAAATTTCGATGGAAAATGTGTTCTGGGATTTAGTCACTCTGGATTTTGTCCCATTCTACAATTGAGTCCAAAGTCAGAGTATTTATCTCCGCAGTAAGTTACTTAGATTATCTTATTGTAAACTATCGACACTCATAAACAGCTATTTAACAAGTAAATTGAAAAGGTTAATCGTTTCCAATCTACTTCTTTCAGCAAACACTTTAAATTATCCACTACAACACCTTTTAATATATTTAACTACCCACCTGAAAAGAGGGGCAAAACAACCCAACTAAAAGCGCTAAAGTTAGTTGAACTCTAAGCATGCTTACGATTTAAGCACTGCAATCTTACTAAGTATTTTGTGATTAAATGGTATTAACGCCAACAATTTATCGACAGTGGGCTGTTATCACTTCGCTGATTTTAATCAAACAAAAGTGAAGCTATCTCACCTACCGGTGCGCATATGTTCAGTTTTTAAAAGATTCGCTGAGTTTTCTTATCGGGTAGATGTACGACAATGTCTTTGTTTAATTTGAAAGTATCTGCAAACTGAATTGACAGTGGGGATTTGTGTGTTACAAAAAAATGGCTTACTTCTGCCAACACCTGCCCCGGTAACAAGGCTAAGTTGTAACTGGGTTAATGTAAATTAAAACGAAAGGCTTTACAGCAAGGCATTGTACAGATGCGTTGTAACAGAATTTTTCAGGTTCACTTGTCTATCTTCCAGTATTAAAAAAGTATATTAAACTCAATTTTTTTAAGACTGTTCAAACGAGATGAAGAACCACGAGACGAATAAGGTTTCACAAGTCTTCTTGCTAGAAACTGCAATTACTTAAGCACCTAAGTCCTCTACGATTGTATGTGGGCTTCTTTCCCTTACCTTTCGTGAGAAAATCTTCAATTTTTTTCATCAAACATAGTAGTGATGAGATTGAAGCTACTAAAAACATCCTTAACATAGAACGACCCAGTACCACAATAGGTTCATTAGAAGAATGGAGTACAAGAAGCTGTCTTACACTCTTAGGAAACTCTTAGTCGAAATGATAAGAAAAAGAAAAGAAAATAGAAGATCTCCTTTTTAGAGGAGGTCGTAGAGGCTTCTAAAAGCTTATGATTGAAGGTATATCTCAGGGAAAAAGCCATTATCTCTTGCCATCGTCTAAACAGATATCGATCAGATCCATCCTTCTTATGACTGTGGAATTCGTCGATTATAATTCAAATGTGCCTCCTCCTTAGTGTCGACATACTAAATTTTATATTTGCCTTAATAAGTCCATCCTCCCAACAGAACTGGAGAGTTATCATTACTGACCAAATTTTAGCTTATAGAACTCCAGAGTGCTCCAGTTTCATTTCCAATCTATGAACTTCTCCATCATCCTTCTAATAATCACAATCGAGGTTTTTCAAAAATACATTCTCGATTTAAAGGCCTTTTTAAGTTCTGGGTAAAAATATGAATCCAGTCACTGGAAAAACAAACAGAAATCTCTGATCATCAGTTAGCATTTTCGAGGTTAGAAATGTCTTCGAATCAGTTTATACAAAACATTTATTTATAATCCTTGTCTAGTTAGAATAACAGAAAATGCCATCCAGAGCATTCAAGAGATGTACTTGACTCTTGGGGAAACAAAAATGGAAACCCCACTCTAAAATGATTCACTGGGCATACCTCTTATCTTCAGTATTGCATTTGTCTTAAAAGATATAAAGATTTGCCTCTAAATTAGAAAAAAAAAAATCATTTCCCAGGCCTACTCCGAACTATACCCTACCATTGACACAGTAGAATCCTAGAGCCTCTTTAGAAGGTAATGACCAGAAAAAATCACTAACGTTCTTAACCGCAACTTGTTTAGTATCATTTGCATTCCTAAGTTTGATCGTTTTATGTCAGCTACATATGTATATTGATGGTCCTTTCGAAAAAATCCTCTTAGCAATGCAGATCGATGGTTTGAATCCTCTAACTGTATTGCTTTGTCTGATCCTCTGACCTCTGATCCTATTTTACATAGTTCGGCTCTCTGCTCACAATACCTCATTATCCAGGTACTCAGCATAATCATACACGGTTCTGCGTATTAAATGTCCTGAGTATTGTGGGGAAATTTGTTTTTTTTTTTTTTTTATTTTCTAGCGCAACCTGACTACAAGTATCTCCAGTAATTCCACAGCTTTGAGCACACCTAGAACCTCTTCTTGAAACACACTGGAGGTGTCCAGAAATCTCAGTATCACTTCATCGGGTTCATTAAGGATGTTAAGAGCTGATTCCCTAAGAATTTAGTCCTATTAGATGGATAAAAAAAATCCTCATTTGGTAACAACGCAACTATCTTCCAACAACTCGCTAGCCAAGCAGCTCTAGCAGCTCGAAAACCTAGTGTTACCCATAAAAACCATAAAAAAAATTTTAATCTTATTTATTTCCTTAATTTATATTTATTGTTTGATTGAAAATGATTACAGTAAATTGTGAATAAATTCAAACACATATCCCAGCATGACTTGGTACAATTTATGCATAAAAATGTTCATTACTCCTTTTAAAAAATATTTAATCGTTTGAGGTAAAAAATTATTCCCATCATACACCTCTGTATGGCGTGTTTTTCCATTCACAGTAGGCTTAGTGTCAGCCCAGTGCTGCAAACCTGGAGAGCCATCAGAGGAGACCGCATTTGAAAGTACACTCACTTGTTCGCTTCGCTTGTTCTAAAATGTGAAAATAATTTTTTTTTATTATTTATTTAATTCAAATTTGCGTTTAAATCAAAACACTCGTTGAACAGGATCTAGAATTAAAATTGATTCGATCAATATTCCTTTATCTTCTTAAAGCTATCTACTTAGTTTCTAAACAAGTTTTGGATTGAGGGGCATAATGAAAGTGGTTCACCAGCATATAATTTGGTGATGGAGGGGAAGAAACTTGTGTTTTTGTGATACAAATCTTTATTTCATTTTTATCTGAATTTACTCCAAGACATCACGGTGACACTAAAATGAGACCAATATAACCACATCGCCCACGTACGTAACCATCTTAAAATCCTCTGTGACTGGTCGACGTACATAAAGCCATAACTCCTTTACCCTGGCAAGTTTCTCTATTTACAGTCCAAATCGTTTGGAACCAATACAAATCGAAGGTGAAATAATATTTAGGACACCAAAGTCAGATTTGTTTGTATGGACAGAGGCATAGACTTACCAACCGCTTTCCACTTCTCTTAGTGAAATTCGTACTTTTTGATTCTCACATAAACACATTTGCGGTTGACTTGTGAGAAAGTACAGAATCTGTCAACTGAATATAGCCATCTGCGACAAAGATGACTAGAAAATGTCTATCAAAATGGATACGTGCTTTTAGTTCTTTTATTCTAGGGTTGGGTGGAGTCTTTATATAGACAAGGACTCACTTAGATCAAACCAAGGAAAGAACCGGACTGGTAGCTATCAAAATTTTCCACATAAATGGATGGGTACACGGTTTTCGCTTAGATCTATGCAGTTTCTTTCAGGGAAACTACTTTAAACCTGTCGATTCGAAGCTGATAGTTCAATTTAAATAGGCAGACATGGATGACAAAGGGACAGAAGGGTTTATGCTTAATGAACTTCAAGGCCTAAGACAGAATATTAGTTTTGGTATTATTATTGCATATGAATGCCATGAAGGCGTGTTAAATGAAAGTCTTTCAAAAGGGCGTTTGTTGTTCCATTCACTATAGTTCAGTATCAGAGTTTGAGATTGTCTTACTTGAAGTATTATAAAAAGTGATACTTCTTTGGAATTCTTGAGTTAGTTTGAACTGAAGGAAATTATGCAAGCAAAAGAGATTTTTTTTTACTATAATCAGACCAAACTTGATATTAAGAGTGTTTTGCGGCATTGAAGAGGTGGTGGGCAGTCTACTAATGCTGAGAATGTTCTTTTGTTGACAAAAACACAAAACTTGTACAAGGTATGTAGGTACACAAATTAACTACCATTGAAGTTTAACAATTTTAGTAATAGAAGCTCGCAAAAGTTATACGCAAAAGAGCTGTACGTTCGAGATTATACGTACATATGAAAGTATATTTCAAAAAATGAAAGGCATAATCTGGAGAACTGAAAGAAATCGAAAAGAAAATACATATTTTCAAACATGAGTGTAGTTAATAATCTTTTTCACAACTATGTTGTAATACTGGAACGACTTACTCTTTTTGAAAAGTGGAGACCTTGGGCTTGACATTTAAAATTGCTTTCAAAGCACTTATTGTTATTATACCCAACACAATAGTAGTCAATTTAACGATAGCAATACAAGTGTCACTTCATGTCATAACACTTTAACGAGTATATTGTCGTTTGTTTAAAGATTTTCAAAATGTAATGGTTATAAAATATGAACAGAATCATATGCACACAAACTTCCATTTACATTGCAGTTAAGTTATATCATCTTCAATGCAATATGTATCTGAATATAAGGATGGATTACTAGTGTATTCATCCAGCATCTCTTTAGTTTATAAAAAACAAATTTCAAAACAACGAACCTGCCAAGATGAGCTGACAAAACCGACAATCAACAATATAAGAAATTCTGTGTTCAACATATTGCCTGTTTGAGAGTTAAGTATCAACTGAAATCTACATACTCAATCACGTACTGGGTGGCGATATAAAAAGACTTTCGAAAAATAGTTTCTCCAGACTGAATGTGTTCGACTTTATAAACAAATGTGTATTTTAGCGAGGTCAGCAATTTAATATCTCAGCTCCAGCAGAAATATGCGGTTTCTGATTGCAATGTTTGATATAAATGGATTGCGATTGGTTAAAGTGAATACGAATCTGAGAACGGCAGGGAGTTTTGGACTAAATGTACGTGCCTATGCAACACATAACAGAAAATATCATAAAATCATAAAAGTCTTACCACTTGTAGATGGAAGACGCAAATTACTTAGGATTTCGAAACGGAATATGAGGTATTTTCTGAATCTAGACATCTCACATCATCTCATTCCTGGTACAGTAATGGTCCACGTCGAACAAGCAAATATATACAATCTGTATGAGCTTCCTTTACAGTTCAAAATGAGTGAAGTCAGTTGATTCCAAGCCATTCTTAGGGACGGAACTTCTGCAACATTTGTTGTGCAATACATCTAGGTGCTCCGGATGAATCGTGTATCAGGACGACTGAGCTTCATTAGAGAACCACATTTCTTTTTTTTTTTGCAAACTACCCATAGTTTCGAGCCCGTTGCACATGTGCCTAGATTGACGCGACCAATGGCTTCATCTTCTAATTTATTCTTTAAGTAGGATTTTGGGATTTCATCAAGATGGGAGACTCTACGATTCATGAACCGCAGTCACATATACTGCCAACGGATATACGACATCTATATGCCCTGGTACCCAGCAGAGGGTCACCTTATTGACTCTGGACGTATTTTTCAAGGTTGAGTTGGAGGTGCTCACAAGTTTCGATTTAAATATCGCAGAACTTTAACCTGGATACTGTTCTCACGTATAATTTCAGCAGTCTGCATAACGACTATGATGGTCTATAATTGAAATTTGAAAATAGACAGCCACAGGGGCTATTCATCTTAGAACCGTGTATCCGTGTGGAATACCAGTTCCTTTTCATTGTCTTATCTTTAGTGCTTCCAGTAAACTCTGCCCGGAAGTCTTATGGCAAATCTTCTCCGATCGAGCAAGTCTATCGATGCATTACTATAACGTTTCGATGACCTTCTTCGATAAACTTCTTTCAGTCATACAATAGTTTTGCTGATCAGACCACGGCAGTACACGTTCCAGCAGAATGAGACTGAACATGGTCTTCATTCTCACTGTTCGTATTGTTCTTAGTCATCCCATAATAACGACACAAGCTGTCCTCTCTATTTTTGGAATGTTAGTACCTAAATATAGTTACTCAAACCTTTTTCTTTTCTTAAACATCTTGGACGCACTTAACTGCCAATCAGTCAAGGAAACTTGCCTTCCCTGATACATCGTGCGCAGTTTTGAGTCTCGAGTTATAAAACTTATCATCGCCAGTTCACTATCTTACAGATAGTCACAATTTTTAAGTGGTCCTTTCCTTCAGAATGGGCAGCAGATTTCTTGGGTCGGTAAGCAAGCTGGAGGTAGAAGTGCCTCACCTGATTTCGCAACTTAAACAAGTACATGTTCATATGTAAGTACAAATTCAAGTTTATTTGTTCAATTGAAGTACAAAAGCAATTACGAAACAACAACTAAAAGGTAATCTAGATACCAATAAGGCAGGCGCTAAAGATCTTTCCCCAAAGTAGTTCACGTAAATCCCAAATTGCATCAGATCGTTCTGTGGCAACAATAGTTCATAGCGAGCGTTCTTCTTGTTCCTGAAAGATTCAAACTATTTAGACTTCAATCAATGAGCTTGAAAAACTCACACTCACCCCTTATCTGTGATATTAAACCGAAAACTATCCACCGTCAGCGGCATTAGATAAGAGTCCACACTGTTTGGCATCAGTAAGGCATTTTCTGTTTTCGTAAAGTTAGCCTCTATCACGATACTATCGAATCTAAACTGTGGACTCACAGTCACATCTTCGTCGAAGGCCAAAGCACAACCCTTCAGTGTGCTATTGATGCAAGACATTATCGAACATACAGACCACCCCAGAGGATTAATCCCGGGATAGATGCGGTCGCCATCAAAGGCTGCTAAACGGTACTCATACGAAGAGGTATTGGCCGGAGGTGTGAATTTTGTTGTTTCGTAGGTGAAGTGGCAGCATAGCTCGCCGTGACAAAGGTGTGCATGCTCTGCAGATACATTCAAAGGAGCTGTGGTAAAGGCATCGATGCGAGAGTCTCTTTTCACAAGAAGACCGTTCCAGTAGCTTGTAGTGGCACGCTTTTTGCGGATTTGAAGTTGCTGGATTGGAGGTGTGTCAGTTCCGATAAATCCTTTCTTTGGGACTTTGGCGACATAGAGCTTCCTTTCAGGGGCGCTGTTCATAATCGAGACAACAGCACCCTCTTTGCCGACGTATATTCCGGAACCCGTGCTGCCAGATGATGGGTTACTAGCACCAGCTGCTAGTAGGTTCACATCATAGGAGTATGCCCATGACTGCTGGGTCTGAGCCGCTAAGAAAGTCCAAGTTTAACTTTAAAACAATCGTCTTACGTCAGCATGTACAAACCTGTTAGGAAGGGTAGTTCCGAAAACCACATGGTGGTAAGAATAAAGTCCTTTATCCCCGACTTCACAAGCTCCGTAGTCGGGGTGTAGAACAGCATGTCGAAGCAGATAAAGTGCCCGAACTTCACACCAAAATCTGTGTCAAACTGACCATACTCCGGGGTGTAGGTGACGTTCCATGGCTCAAAGTACAGATTGTACTTCCGATATCGTGAAATCACAACACCATTTCGATCGAAAACAACGTTGGTGTTGTACGTGTTTAGCCCGTACAACGCACAAGGCCTTGGATCTTTTTTGGCTGCCTGGGATGCGCCCGTGCATTTTTCTTTCTCCGATAAATTGACCACAATGTACTTTTGGGAGGTTTTCGCTTGGCATGACAGCTTCTGGAGGAAGTCAGCGTATTCTGATTGATTGCATGGCGCTATGTTGTCTTTTGGATCAGGAACGTTTGTTAGTTCCAGAGCATTGTTGAGCGTTGCTTCGGGAAAGACTATGATGTCGGTCTCGGAGGCTTCCTCCGAAGCTATTATCTCGAGATAGGCAGCTAGGTTGTTATTCAGTCTTTGAGCAGGTGTCAAAATGCCTGATGCTTGCTTGAATTCAACTACTCCTGCTGTGTAGTAGGGGGACGTGGGAGTGGAAGCCTGCAAGTAGATACATTGCATGTTATCAAGCTGGCAAATATTTGCAGTATGGATAGTTTAGGGTAAGTTTTAAGCGAAGGAATATGTATGTTGGCCATTCAAGATCCATGTTAGAGATTAATAAGACTAACAGGGCGGTTGGAGCTCGAAACTAACATGCTTTTTCTAGGAAGAGTAATGGTTAATATTTTCTTTGGAATGGGTACCATGTTACTTTTAATACCTATGCTCATGACGAGTAGTATGCCTAGGTTGTTAAAGAAAGGCACTCCGAGATGGAAAAGAAGTTCAGTCTTTTGGTATGTTTACTCATCAGGCAGTGTCCAATGAGAACACTGATAACGTGGCTGATCTGATATCGTGATAGATCCAAATCCATATTAGATTACAGATCAAGTCTTTACCAGATCCGTTTAGGTAAGTAGGAAGATTTTCTACTAAAAGCGTCGAATTTTAGCAAGAGTTTCCAAGTAGTGAGGGGCATACCCAGGGTTCGCTATTTCGGCGGGGTTGTATCCAGCTCATTAGTCTAGCAATTACCTACAATATCTGTGTGGCTTGGTACCCAGACATCTGCGGGACAGACAACTGGAATTTAAAGATGCCTTTGAACTGATAGAGCACGGTTCGACGTGATTCCAGAGCCCTATTGCGGCAGATATTGAATTACATTACAGCTTGGATTTGAATCTGAAAAACGCTACAGTACTCTAGGAGGCGGAAGAAGATAAACAGATTAAGATTAAGATTAGTAGTAGGAAACCCTTGATCAGTCTTGGAGCCGTCAGTGTAGAACTGAACTGGATTGTCCTCATAAGAGGGAGCAGCTACCCATTCACTACGCGGAAGTTTCAGTCAAATAATACCGTCTGCGGGGTTTAAGGTGAAATCGAGGAGATCAATGATCGAGGAGTGGCCTTCATGATAGCTAGAGCAGGTAGGGTTCATTATTCCAGAAGAAAAAGTTCTAAGTGCACCACTGATGTTTATCAAGTAGAAGTCACAGCAGGTCGTGAAGTCGTGATCTGGCCTTCGATCCACTTGATAGAGTGCAGCGCTTATATTGTCTGTATAGACAGTCAACCTACGATAAAAGCCTTGGAATCGCCAATAATTCGATCCAAGTCTGTAGAGCAATACCGCGGATCTCTCAACGAGATCGCTGTCAAGTGCGATGTATCTCTGTGCTGCGGTCCAGGCCACAGGAATATTCCAGCTAGCTAGGAAAGGTTCAAATCGGAACCTCCCTTATAATAGATTGAGCCCAAAGTACCTATTAAATATAGAAAGTTGCAACTAGATACCACAGCCATCAGAAAGGCAAACAGTAGGTGAAACAATATCAGCACTTGTCCGTCTTCCAAACAAATTTGGCCAGAGCTGAACTTCAGGAAAACTAGTAGACCTATCTCTGTCAATAGGACAACTCTAAGATGGTAGGCAGGCATGTCAGTAGACTCGGTGGTCCCTTTAACGAGCTCTGTTGAAGTTGCAGAGACGAGAAAGATGAAGAAACCATGGCATATCTCCTGTACCCTATCGATTATGAGAAGGAGAACCCTAAAAGCAAGTACTCCTTAACAGAACTGAAAGATCTAGCTGGTCTAGACTTAAGCAGAATAACGAGCCTCATCACTGGGTCAAATTGGTTTAATGATTAATCAGCGAAACACACATCTTCGGCATGAGTTTATTCCAAAACCGGTTACCCTGTCTGGTAATCCGGTATTTCTCATAGGGGTGCCACAATGGACCTTCCTCTGGTCTAAGTGCGTCCCTGCTGAGTGGGGACAACCACCTAACCCAACCCAATATAGGCCCTGTGTCCCATAGACCTGGCGTTTTTTTTGTGACCAGGAATTCAGTGAGAGAAATTTCGTCATCATTAGGGGCTGAACGAGTAAGGTTTAAGGATTCTCTGAGGTGCAGCTGCCAGGATGTGAGTATCAGTATTCACTGCAGCTAAGTGTGAATGTCCCTTCAGGTGTTTCTAGGACAATACTAATTCCATTGATATGGTTTCTAAATTTGAACAAGACAGACTGAATTCACACCCCCAAGTCACTGTGAAGAGGTACCAGTTCGGTTTACTAATGAGTGGTTTATGACTATGAAGGTTAGAACATAAAAAGGCCCAACTTATTGATTAGATTGTTGAGTGCGCAAAGTCACATCTGGTCGGTCTTATGTGTACTTAGTATCACAGCCTTCTATTTGACCAGATAGCTGCGTACTTAAGCGAAACTCCACGACTGGGGCAGATTATTAAGATTTCGTTTTTGTACTTTAAAGCCAACAAGGTTTCCGGGTCAAGATTTCACATGGTTTCAGTCGAAAGTGAGGGTTCTTTACGATTCGTGAGTCGGTTTGAGGTGTGCCTTCTCTGCGTTGTCAATAATTTGAATAGGAATGAGTAATTTTGACATTGAAATGTTTAAAGTTATTGGCCAAAGCACTTATTGATATTATAATAAAAATATATAGTAACCCGTAGAACGGTGGCTCAACTTCATGTCGCAATACTATGGGTCTTGTGCATTCCATTTACATATATTACACTTCACTTTGAACATTACATCCTAAAACAAGTAGTAAGGTGTAGAGACTCGTTCTATGAATAAATTTCAATATCGCTTTAGATAAGAAAAAACAATTTAATTAGCAAACCTGCCACGATGAGCTGACAAAACCGACGATCAACAATGTAAGCAATTCCGTGTCAAACATGTTGACTGTTTGAACGTTAAAAATCAACTGAAATCTGGTACTTGGTACTCTACCTTGTAGGTATCGAAACAAAAAGTCTTCTATTATCTCGTTTTCGAACGGAAAAGAAAGAACGATAAAGAGTCTTTGACAATGTAAACAAATAGGTACTTGAGGTCAGCTATTATCGGCTCAATTAATGCGTTTTCTGATTGTTTTGTTTGCCGCGATTGCACTACGATTGAATGAAGTCAGTATCAATGCACCGAGGAATACGTGTATATAGTGAATCATAGGTAGCGAGATATTGCCAAACGACAATGTAAAAGAGAACTTGTCTTTGCTAAACAATCCGAAGTATCTATTCAATAAAAATCGAATAGGTTCACATCCTAATTAGTTTGTTAAAGATTCTACAACCAACTGACAGATTTGGCGATGCAAGAACGACCAACTCAAATGCTCCCTGATTAGTGCAGATACTACTTACGGAGTAATGAAGTTTTTGCCACAAGAAGGGGTTCTCTCTTCACAGCTCGTTTGGCTTCTGAAGCAATCTGCTCTCAAAGAGCCTTTTGTGATTTTACACCACTAAGGCTAAGTAGCATCCCAAATAAATTCCTCATCTGAGCTCAAATATCTCGGCTTCATTCTGGACTCCACATTATCTAGGAAAAGAAATGGTGAAGACAAGATAAACAAAGGAGTGAATGCTCTCTATGACTATAAGAATGGCAGAAAGATAGGGATTCACTAGAACACGGAAATTATCAGACCAAACCTCTCTTACTGTGGTAGATACAAACTAGTACAAAGAGCTGTACAAAAGAGTTCTAAAGGCAAAAGCCTGCAGCACTTTACACCAGGGCTGGATATGAATCTTTATATCCTCCCCCTGGACATGTTCATTGAATGTTTTGCCACGAAAGGAGCTCTTAGATTGAAATAATCAAACCTTGGTAACATACCTTTTTATAAAGACAATATATAGGATCCTTCACAGCTACTCTAGCCTTATTCGTAAGAAGATAGTAAAGTTCCTCCGCCGGATATACATAGCTATCTTCGTCCATAGCCAAACAGATTAAGTCGAATACAATCAAATCAAAGACACCATTCGATCAAAGCCATTTGATTTATAAAAGTCAACGAAAAGGTGGATATTTAGTAGGAAAGGGGCTTAAGCACACCGCTACTGCCACCAATTAGAACCTTCTGTAGCGTGATTGATCATAGAGAATGAGGTCAACTACTCGCGGTTATTTAGAGAGGACCTTTCGTACGTTATGGCCGAAATTAGACAAATAGAAAACAAAGACGCTTCTGGCACAAAATAGACTCCTTATTCACAGCCTAAATGGAATTTTCACAGGACACTGTACCATCAGAATCATACTACATAAGTGGAGGGTAGAGACCAACGATTTATTCAGAAACTGAGGACATGAGGATGAGGTGGATATGGTTTGCCACTTTGTAAGAATGACGCCTACGTACTCTGGGATTCAGGTTGTTTGCAAGGATCGGACACCCTTTCACAACCTAACCTAATCATAACATAGGTGAGGCCGGGTCTCACCAGATAGCGCGATCTATGTGTAACTGCCTGCAGTTGTTCACTCCCGGTTGGTCGAGGTCCAATTCCACTTGTGCGTTCCACTTAAGGCAAGCTCCTCTTCGTTGATATCTTTTCCTTCTACATATTCCAGCCGACTGTTGTGTACTTGTCCGACCAGGTCGATAACTCTGCACAGCTTGTAAAGTTCTCTGTTACATCTACTCCTACACAGCTCGTCAACTTTTTAGCCATTCAGTACGCATATCCTTAGATATAAGGGGGTAGATACTCATACTTACATGTAACTTACCAAACAACCGATATACGATTGAACTTCTAAGAGTGACCCAGTGTTCCATAGTAGTGCCACCTTACCTTCAGCCGACCCTAAAATTTTGTGAGCTAAGGCCAAACTATGAGTCAATTATCTGTCAAATCCTTTATTTTTGATAAAATCTATACAGGGTTACTAGTAAAGCCGCACCCAAGGCCAATACTCTCGAGGACAACAAACTAGTTGCAGATGAGTACCCATGGAAATAGTTGCCATAAATCCCAAAGTTCATCAGATCGTCTCTGGCCGTTAGTAGCTCATAACGCACGTTCTTGCTTCCACTAGAAAGAAAATTCACTCATCCTATCAGATATCCTTCGGCTAGGTCCTTAACTCACCCCTTATCAGTGACATTAAAATGAAAGCTATCCACTGGCAGTGGCATCAGATACTCGTCCACACTATTCGGCATCAGGAGTAACTCTTCGGTCTTCGCGAAGTCCGCCTCAATTACAATACTCTCTAAGGACAACTGTGGACTGACCGCCACATCCTCCTCAAAGGCTAGAGCACAGCTTTCGAGAGTCTCGTCCATGCATGCGAAGATCGAACAAATTCTTGTGAAAATCGGTTCCATATCTGTGTAGGGTCTTAGCCCGCTGTAGACAGCAAAGCGGTAACGATAGAATGACGTATTTGGCTGAGTGGCAAGTGATTTGGCTTTTACGTCAAATTTACAGCAGAAGGACGTGTGACAGAGCTGAGTAGACTGCTGCGACGGGTCTAGCAGGGCCGTAGTGTACTCATCGATGCGGTAATCCCTTTTCACGAATAGACCATTCAAAGTGCTTGTTGTTGGAGATCGTTTTTTTCTAATCTGCAGCTGAAGTGCTGGTGTCGGATGGAGTCTGGCGAAATCTCGTTTGGTCACATTGGCCACGTACAGCTTACGCTCCGGTGAACTATTCATTACGGAGACTAATGGACCTTGTGCTCCTGCGTAGATTCCAGTTCCAGTGTTGCCATTCGCGGGGTTACTGGCGCCGGCTGTCAATAAGTTGACATCGTAGGCATATGCCCATGACTGTTGGATTTGAACACCTAGAAGATGTTGAGGTATTATAGGAACCAATGTTTGCGTATATACTCACCAGTCAAGAAAGGCAGCTGTGAGAACCACATGGTTGGGAAAATAAAGTCGGTTATTCCGGCCTTCACCATCTCCGACGCGGGAGTATAGAACAGAATGTCGAAGCATATGAAATGTCCAAACTTGACGCCAAAATCCGTATCAAACACACCATGGTCCGGAGTGAGGGTGATGTTCCATGGTTCATTGTAAAGATTCCACTTTCGATAGCGTGACACTACAACGCCGTTCCTGTCGAAGACCACATTTGTGTTATAGGCAGTCAGGCCAACAGATGCACATGGACGCGGATCTTGATTGGCTGCTTGGGACTCCTCTGTACAGTCCTCCTTTTCTGTCAGGTTGATGACGATGTATTTTTTAGCAGATTTTGCATGACAGGAGATTTGTTGAAGGAAGTCAGCGTATTTGGGCTGGTCACATGGTGCAATGTTGAGTCGGGAACGTAGCTCAACTGTTGATAGTTGTTGAGCGTGCTTTCGGGAAAGATGATTATGTCTGTTTGAACGGCTTGGTCAGATGTAATGATCTTGAGGTATTCAGCTAAGTTGTCGTTGACACGATCAAGTGAAGCTAATTCACTGGAAGCTGGTTGAAACTCCACCACACCGGCTATGTAGTATGGGTCAGATGGTGTAGAGGCCTGTGATAAAGAATTCTAATTTAGTGGATGGATACTCTGTACTTAGAGAAGAAATAGCTACTATGTAGGGATAGGTGCTTATTGAACGAGGTTTGGATGAGGTACGTTCTGTTCTGAACTACCTGGTTCAGACAGTCAGGTTTTGGGAAATGAGTCGCTTTACGCTTGAACAACGTTGGGAAATATTGAAAACTCATTTCCAAAGTGAGTGCTGTGTAGCCCAAACAGTGTGTATTTGAAAAAAAAGAAAAGAAGGCCGAAATGAAGCACCCATCGCGACTGCTGTTCGCAACTTTGTGCAAAAAGTTCGTTAGACTGGTATTCTAGTGGACAACACTCATGATTCCCGTCGTCGTACGGTGCTCACAGATGAGAATGTGGCTGCTGTAGCCGAGAGTTCGAGACTCAATTCAAGAACATCAACTCGCCCTCGATCTTAACAGCTCAACATTTCACGCACTAGCCCGAGGAGAATTCTGCAAAAACATCTCGGATTATTCAAGGCAAGGTCCAACTGACTCAGCGATTGAAGGCGAAAGACCATCAGCTTCATTATCGCTTCGCAGTTTGGGCCTGAGAGCAACTTGAATTGGACAACGATTTTGGGCAAAAAATCATTTTTTGCTGCGGCGACGTTAACAAACAAAATTGCCTCATCTGGGGCTCGGAAAACCCGCATGTTATTGTCGAGAAGCCGATGCATCCACAGAGAGTGACAGTTTGGTGCGAATTGTAGAGTGGTGCCATCATTGGACCATTTTTCTTCGAAAATGAGACTGGGAACAACGTTTCGGTCATCGACGGGCGTTACAGAGCAATGTTAACCGACTTTTTTTTTTACTGAATTTGAAAACATGACTTTGAACGACCTCTGGTTCATGGAGAATGGATAAGCTACAGTACGAAACCATCAACAGGGTCTTGGAAAATCGGAATGACTGAATGCGCTACTGCGAAGCCAGCCACCCTGTACTTGTTCTCCTCGTTTTCTTGATATCTAGTAAGAATACGATATAAAGTTTTTCGAAAAGTAAAGGGGTTCTAGCAATGTACTCCTTTTCGGAATTCGGTGGCGTATACGTAATATTTTTTTTCAATTTTTTTCTCCCTCATGAATTTTTTTATTTTTTTTTCCGTCAAATTTGGCTCAATTATGCGAAAACCTTATTGAGTTCCGCACTATTTTTGTTGATGACAATAGTTTCATTCTATTCGAAACTCAATTAGATGTTGTCACACTCCTTTCATGTAAAAGGGTGGACCCTTGGGGTGTTTGTTGAAATTGAATCTCGCAGATACCATGAATGTAATGTTCAATGTAATTCCTCAAAATTCCATCTGAAATACAGAAACCACACTCGAATTATTAGGTATCCATATAAAACTGAATAGAAGCACAGATATTCACGTCCGCAGATATGGACCTATCATTACCAATCCATTCTCATTTAAAGGAAAGTCGAAGTCATTTGTTTGTAGAATCTTACTTAACCAAAGATTCTGTTAGATTAACACTCTGCAAATGATCCTGAGCTTGGGTACCACGGAGTCCTTCAACTTGTATAATCCAACGATAAGAGTTAATATCGGATTTTATTTTTATTGAATTTTTAAAAAGAAACTTGTATTTGGCCCGCCCTGTATGTTTGATTAAAGTTATGCCTTTAATGTGGTCACTTGCGAAACGAGAAGTTAGCAGAAATATCTCTCTAATCTTAATAAGGCATTCCAACCTTTAATGGTCGACGTTAAGGAATTGTGTTAGAAAGTTGTGGTCTAGCTATAACAAGATTAACAAAAACTGCGTCAAATAGAAAAATAAATAATTACTTGGCGCTACAGGTCGATGGGACCCAGGGCCTAGCTTCTTACAACTATTTGTGTTGTGCGTGTTATATTCTTTATACGAATGGAAGGGGCCTACTGTTTAATGCCGTGTCCGAAGGGCAATTTGTTATTTGAGAAGCTTCCTCAGGACAGTTGTACTCTCGGATGTTTGTCAGACGCTCGCGAGAGGTGGGGCCGTGAAAAACTTTTAGGTGTTCCGACTGGGATTCGAACCTCGAACCCTTGCTCCATAGTCCAACGCATTTACCACTGAGCCACGGTGCCCGCGTCAAATAGAGTGCACCAGAATACTCGAGACAACTACGGGACGCTGCCATAGCTACTAGGTATTCCATACAATAAACACTGCCGGAGTTGAAATATCGCCACCAAAAAACAAACAAAATTCCATTACATGTGCACTTTCTTGGATTAGTCAAATCCTTATTTAATTCACTTCATTAGACCTCGGAAAGGAACATTGATGAGCCAACCCAATTCTTATACTCCAGAGGTCTGTCCTTGATTACCTTCACCAAAATATACATCAAAATCCAGGTCACATGAGTCATAGTATCAAAAAGGCACAAACGTTCTAATTGAGTTCTGTTAACAGAATCACAACTGCATCTAGATAATTGAGGACGTACCTCAGATTTATAGAACTCGTAGGAAGCCTACACATTTTTGTTCTCTACTATCGTATGTCCATTTATGGCAGATTAACCTAATTCAATTGTTTACTCTTTGGAGTGGTTAGACCTTAGATACACATCCCACTTGAGAGATCCAATAATGGCAAACATTTTCGATTTATACACATCATAACAGAAAAAAGTTCTCGAAACAGACCTGAAGTGAAAAGTTAGCACAGCTAATCAGCAATCCCACTAAAATAAGTGCCTCCAAGGCTTCCATGCTTATCACTTTAAAATTCCGTACCAACTGATGGCAGTAGCATGCGCCTTAGTTAAATATAAACTAACATTAACACTGGTTCTATTGGTTATTTTATTGGGCCTGATTAGAAAACAACTTACTAATGCTTCTACTAGATGTAAACAATATGGTAAACCTACTAAGTACTCGTATATCTGGAGGGAAATGGTTGAATGAACCTAAGACTGAATTCGATGAACTCGCTGATAAGATGATAAGTGTAAGTAAATTGATATGAAGCTGATAGCTTGTCGAATGGATTACCTTGAGATAGTTCGTGGAAATGTGAGATTTGACATATAAAGATTCGGTAGACAGCACATGTCGTCCTTAAAGAACGAATCGAATATCTGACTAATCATCCTGATATGGACTTAACAATGTTTTCATGATAAGGAACGGTCTACGGCGGTTAAATCACGGAATCACTCAAGTATATTGTTTGTCCACGATATAGTGAACTGATCGAAAGGTTTGAATGGAGCGGGTTCCTTCCAAAGTACACCACACCTTCTATCTACAAAAATCTAAAGGTTTGATAAGCAACTCAGGCACAAGTAGCTTATTTTCACTTAATTTTTAGAACGAGTGGGCAGTTATTTTTGGCATCGGCCAGACGAACTTGATCAGGTGACGATACACTTATGCGTAGGTGCACACCGAACTGGTTGGTATATCCGCATTCAGGTGGTCTGACTCTGTATTTTTAGCTTCAAGTACTTGACATTGATAAGCTTATGAAACTTCATTGTCATGGAAGCTGATATTGCTGGGTTTTGGGTCTTTTGCTTACGACAGTAAAATGATTCACATTCTTGAAACCCTGCTATCTAGAAGAGGGGTTTTTAGAAAATAATGGCCTGTCTCGGGAATATTTTTAAGGAATCCATGATGTATACCTACATATAGTACTCTCGTGTATCCTACCTCTATATCCAATGGAATCAGCCTTGCAAACTCCACAACCCTCAGCAGTCAAATACTATGACGAATAGTCATCATAAAAACATTCCCTCACAGTAAAATCAGAAACAACAAGGAAGCAACAAAAAATCCTTCGAGTCCCATTAGTGATGGAAAAAAAAAATCAGTTCCCTATTCCCCCAGGAATGAAGTCATAAAGAAAAACAAAAAAAAAAACAGAAAAGATATTTTATCTTTGCAATATTATTGCACGATAATCATTCACAGTGGTTGTTAACTGTCCATAAAAATAGGCATAAACACATCTTTAATAGACATAATGACTTTGGCAAGTACACTCAGCGATTCTAGAAATCCTCGTGGGAACTTTATTGGATCAATAAAAGAAAAAAAAAAGCGAAGTTATAGAGGAAGGAAGCGCACCTCCTTTGGACAACAATATGGCGCAAAAAGTATTTTCCTGATGAGATATCTTTTGATTACGGCCGATTGTGGGGCCATTACGAGTTTGCCAAATGCTATTCTCGTTGAAAGAAAAATCATTAAATTTAGCCACGTTTAAGCGGGGAAGTTAAAAAGGTAGGTAAAGCGAAGGCCTTATTAGGAAAAAGGGCAATTTTCCTTTCAAACGTGAAGTAGTGTACGTATGCCCTTGGAAGTGTGTCAAGAAACATCTCAGCTTTCGCTGATGACCTTAGACTTCCAATAACAAGTCTGGCAATTGGATTTGTACCCACAAGCTGGTTGAAGTCTTCATTCCATAGATTTGTACAGGTGTAGCTCATCAATAAAAAAAGGTTCTTCTGTTCCGTGAAGCAAGACAGTGAAGTGATATTTGACATTTTAAGTTTTATAAAGGGTGACCAAAGGCAATGATACCTTTTCTATTTGCTATGTTTCAGTAGCTGTCAAAGTTACCAATGACATCTAGTTGTCAAAATGTTTAGTACGACTTGCCATTTTATCATCGAACATTCACATAGTCCAGCTCAGTTGTAAATACACAACGTGAATTTCGTCGTGAGACCAGTTGTCATCATGGCGTCAGTGTACAAGCAATTCGTTGCACCGTGGAAAAGTTTGAGCGTGAGTGCACTCTTTTGGACCTTAGGCCACCAATCAGACAGAAGTTGGTGCGATAGAAAGAAAACATAGCCAACATAGCAGCCAGTATCAAAGAAGATGCCGATCGGCTGAATTGGGCATCGCTAGAGATCGCGGTTGGATTTGGGGCTACATTCGCCTAAGATTGTGGTGACGGAAGAATTGACACCAAGTCACAGGAAAAGTTTAGCATGAGATCCGGATTTTGGTCAAAGAATCATCTTCTCGGACGAGGCCCATTTTTGGCTCAGCGGCTACATATGTCAACGAGCAGAATTGCCATTATTGGAGCGAACACAATCTATAAGTGTTCGATCAAGCATCAATGCATCCACAAAGATTGACTGTTTTGTCTTTGAGGTAGTAAGGGACTTCATCTACCTCGGCTCTGCTATAACTTCGGACAACAAGACCTCAGCAGAAATAAGACAAAGAATAACTCTTGCCAATCGCTGTTTCTTTGGGCTAAGAATGCAATTGAGTAGCAGAGCCCTATCCCGAAGAACTAAGGAGACTCTATATAAGACCGTTACCATCTAAAGCGGATGAAGACATCCTCAGTCGCTTCGAAAGAAAGATTTTTCAACTAATTGTTGGTCCCGTTTGCGTTGACGTGCTTTGGAGAAGGAGATTCAATGACGAACTATACGAACTGTACAGGGATATCGACCCATTTAGAAAAGTCGTTTAAGATGGCTAGGACATGTAGAGCGAATGGACACCAATGCTCCGGCCCGTAGAGTCTTCGAATCAAACCCGGAGGGACAACGCAGTAGAGGAAGTCCTCGTCTTAGGTGGGGCGCACAAGTTGAAGGGGACCTCAACCGACTTGGGGAGCGCAGCTGGAAGCAGTTAGCTAAGGACCGGGCTAACTGGCGAGGTTTGTTAATTGAGGCCCAGGTTCACCCCGAACTGTAGCGCCACCTAAGTAAGTAAGTAAGATTGACTGTTTACGGCATGGCGGCATAATCGGACCAAAAAATGGTTGTGACAACACCACTTGTATTAAACGTTTAATACCCCTTCCTGGCTATCCTAGATACACTTCTGCATTAAATTATTTTCAGATGTCCGTAGGTTTCGAAAACTCTCTCCCATAAGCCCTAAATACCTAGGCACTGGACCATATTCAGTAAGAAGTTCATTGATTTGTAATTGAATGCTCGCTATCCTGGTAGCTCTTCAAACACTTCCGCTCCGCCGTGCAAGCCCTTTAAAACTGTAGATTTGCCTCCTTTCATTGCTTGAAAGCAGCTAGCTTGCATTTCTTAGTGACGTTGTTGGTAGTGTATATCTGGATCCTATAATCCCAACAAGGTATTGAAGTACCTGTAAGTCTTTCAGTGACTTCGAGAAATAGCAACAGTCAGTCAGCAGAGTTGGTTATATCTAGCCTTTTGTGTCTCCTCTCCATCTGTTTCCGATTTCATTGGAGAGGAGCACAAGTGTCTTTTTTTCTAGTCAGGGATTATCATCACACTTCCACAGGAGATTGAGTTAAGTCTGTGATTTTAACCTTGAACTTCCAACCCAATGTTACCAGAAAACGCAAGATGAGCACTTGTGAATCATTAGCTATTACCACCTGGAGTGGTTAACTATCTGTATTATCCAATTACTCCCACGTTCTATACACGAACATAAGCAGGTAGAAAGTAGCTAACAAAACAGTAAAAACCCGTCCAACTGCAGACGACCTCTTAGAGTGTTGCTATCACAGCACCGCTTTAGCCATAACTGCCAATTCACCCGCTAACAACCCCCACCCCAATCCCTAACACACAAAAAAAAATGGCACACCGGTGCTCCTTCAATTATTAACGATAGACATACTCTCTATAGGTGTGCATTTTTTTCGGTTCTGCTTTGGCCTTTTTCCGTCCGCCTCTCATCAGCAGTTTCTTTTTATGCTCGCATATTCCATTTGAGTTAACCATGTTTGATGCCAGGATAATGCTTGGCCGGTCTGCTCGGAATGAGGGTGGTAGGGAATACCACTGGGGTCAGTTCACATGAATCGGCAAATTCACCAAATTAAAAATGACAGTTAATTAATAGAATAGCAGTACATTGGAGGTTAGGCATTGAGCGAATACGTCAGTGAATAAGTGGGGGGAGAATTTGGTTGATGAAATGTTGATGAGGGGCGCAGAGTGGTTCGAAATGCAAATGCTTGAGGGGTGTTTAGCAAAAACAGGGTTCTCCAGACGTAATTTGAAAAACTTTCTCACATCAATTAATTGCCATTTTTGAGATTCTCTGATTTTTTTTTTGGATTTTTCTTACAAGGATACGTTTAGTAGGAGTCCTGGTTGAACTGGGTATGAGAAGGTGGTGGAACTTTGCTTCCTAAGGGCTTTGCTATTCAAATTAGGGAAATTGCGAAAGCTGTGCGTACAAAGGTACTAAATGTCCTTAAAAGGAAAATTATACGATTCATTGCAGCCGTTATAGGTAAGGTATTTGCTTAAAGAGAAAAAAAAAGAAGGAAAGCCATGAGCATTATTTTGCACAATTGATCCTAAGTGCCATGAGGTAGGGTATGTAGGGTAGGCGTGTGCAGGGCTCTTTGCAATTCTAGTTAAACACTTATCCATAGGTTCAAGCCAAGCTTTGGAGAGTTGGTGTTCAGGTTCAGACTTGTCGATGATCGGAAAGACTAAGTAGAGAAGAAGTAGGTAGGAAGTACTGCTGAGCATTGGATAGGGTTGACTCCCTGGCGATGTCCAATTCGGTCGATATGCGTTGAATCGACGTTTTGGGTCTTTTTCGATACTGGGGGCTACGGCGGCTATGTTTTCTTCATTCCTCTGTGTGGGATATTTGGAAAATATAAAAAAAAAAAAAGAAAATGTCGGGTGCGGCCCTCCTGAACCAACCCGTTTGCGTTATGAACTTTGAGGTGGTTTTAGGGAGTATGTGCACCAGTGCACCCGAATGTTTGAGGTCTGATTCTGCTAAAACTTGGTCATTCGCAGAGGGAGTGTGTCGTGTTTTCCTTTATCTCAGTATCACAGCAGCCTCTGCATAGGTCTGAGCCGTTGAAACCCATTCTACTTGGTCCGCCATTTAATTTTGGCCTGTAAGGACGCCAATGAGAAGGTTTATCTGTGTTCTATTGAGAGGCAGAAGCTCTCTAGTCCTTTTGTCGTTGTATTGGGCCCAATGAAGTCCGCAGAGATTCTGGAGGAAAAGAGGCTGATGGGCGGTAGGTCTGTCTGGATTTCTTCACTTGATTCTTAGGCCATTTTCGCTAGCTCATCGGCTATCTCGTTCCGTAGTGTTATGTTATGTGCAGAGCTTACTGATTTGAGCTCTTCTTTACATTGTTTGACCAGTTTTGAATTGGTTGTAACGGTGGTGATGGCTTTGATGACTGTTCATTGTTTTCCAGATTAGACTGCAGGCCTCGGCGATACCATATATTTCCGCCTGGAAAACACTCGTGATGTTACACCACATCTGTGGTACCTCTGAGAATATTCCTGATTCTGTGCCTTCATCCGTCTTTGACCCATCCGTAAAGATAGATATACAGACAGGGTACCATTTGTCCAGTTTTCTCGAAGGGGAAATTTTGAGTTAGGGATGAGTTCAAAATCTTCGTGGGGACGATATAGTCGGAGGGCTCAGACATATATATGTATATATATAAAGAATGGCAAATCTTACTGAATATTTTGACAGCTAGATGTCACTGGTAACTTTGACAGCTGCTAAAACATAACAATTGAAAAAAGTATCATTATTATCTGGTCACCCTTTACATATGACGTTCATGCATAGACCAGTTCGCTTTGTTTCTCAAATTATTCCTGAAAGGCGATGATTTTTATTCGAATCTGATAGGTTTAGGATACTAGAATACTTAATCCATGCTGTTCATTATATTTGTCGAATTATTGCACTAAATGTGGTTCATGGGTCCCATTGTCGGTACCACATTTCAGGGTTCTAACACCACAATACTTTGAAATATATACTTATATTAAATGAAGTGCAAGTTTATTACAATCAATTTAATTCCCATTTAGTTGGAAATAATGTGTAATAATTTTGATTGGATAAAGCCACGATTTAGCGGTATTATATTTGGCTGATAAAGTATTTTATTTTATTGTGATGAGTTGCTCTGCGGCATTAGGTTCATTTTCAAAAACCAACGCACACGTGCATGTTTGTTTTTTAAATAAAAACCATAAAACCACTCATATATCAAGTGACTAGGCATTTTATAATTAAAGTACTTACAGGTACAGTCTCCTAAAGCTTAACGAGATTAATTTTCCACACGAGAGATTTTAATCGATTTTTTTCTGTAATGAGAGGAGATTTATTAATTAAAAAATTGGCGTGGCAAATTATTATTTTGACACCTAAAGGTGAATCTTGTCGACGACATTTTCAATTAGCTATTTTGGAAAAAGAAAAAAGTATAGGTTATGTGGGGAAGTCATGAAAATTGATGATCCTGTGGCCTGTGGGTGGAAACTACATCTAATCATAGTATGGAGTGGACGAGGCTTATATGGGTTACAAGGATTTCAAAACTTATTTATGAAGTCAAAGATGTAGAGGAAGCTAAATGCGTTTTTCTAATTTTTATTTGAAGAAGGGGTACGTTGCCCTGGGATCTTTTGATCTATTGTGCCCTAATTAGAGATCCTTCCAGTGAGATACCTTTCCAAATTATTTCGAGGGTCATACAGACTTTCTACTCCTTGGTGGAAGAAATCTGTCTTAGAGCACTCTCTCTGATCCAGTTTTCTTTAAGACTCTAGCGACTGTATTTCCTCATCTGACTATTCGCACTTGCCCCAAGGATTTCAGTCCTTTGTGGGCCAGATTCTAGTACGTGTTCTAGGATTTCCCTCAACTTATCGCTGAATCCACAGAGACCTTCTTCAGATATACCTACTTTCCTTAGGTACACCTTGAGTTTACAATACGTATTCTTGCTCATTGTGGTACATGCCATTTCATTACTCTCTATGCCCACATGGTCAGGTATCCAACAGAAGACGATCCTGTTTTGTTTCTCTCATCCAGTATCTGCAGGCATTCTCACATAAGACTCAAGACTTGGCTATCTTCCATCTTAGCTGTGACACATTTGGCAGGATTTCTATCAAAATTGATTTGGACACATCTGTTTGGTTGATTCGCTGTTCTTTCGTCCACTTGAGGTGTCGTTTTTTCGAAATGTGTGTCGGTATTTGAATTGTGATGTCTAAGAAGGATACTCTTCTGAGGCCTTTGGTGATTCCATAAACGTGTTTGTCATCACAACTATTTAATAGGAATTTCTGTAGCAAATACATCAGCCCATTCTAGCAATCTTAGAAGTGTTTGTTTTTCGATCGGTATACGGGTATATGTGGAAAGCCGCAAGCTAAGCCTTCTTTGGACATACTAATACGACATTGTTTGAGACTGTGCTCATGCCTCCTTCCCATATATTTTGGACCTTATTGAGACAGCCTTAGCGGCTACTTATGCAAAATATATTCCCACCTTAGGCTTGCTTATGGTCTGACCAGACGGTTGGTTACTTTTTTTTTTGGAAAATAAAGCCCACGGGCTTTATGGAATGAGAATGAATCCTAAGAATATAAACCAGGGCCAACTCGTTTCGCCTGTTTTTCAATTGCCGTAAAGAATCTATGATGATGTCGATGTCGTCTGCGTATCCCAGCAGCTGGATAAATTTATGGAAGATAGTGCCTTCCATGTGTACGCCTGCTCTGCGTGCTATGAGTTCCAGCAGCAGAAATAAATCACACGCCAGGGCATCTTTTTGCCGAAGTCCGGTGCATGTTTGGATTATTTTAAAGGAACTGTGCTCAAATAGCACATTGCACTGCATGTTTTCGAGCGTTACGCACCACAGCTGGATCAGTTTTGTCGGGATCCTGAATTCGACTATTGCCTTGCAGAGGTCAAGACTATGAATTTTGTCATATCCAGCTTTAAAGCCAATAAAGAGATGGTAAATCTAGACTTGAACCTGGAAAAGGTTTCAGGTTATATAGGATATTATATGCGACATTGAGCAGGGAAATGCTTTGACAGTTCTTACAAGATATAGGATCGTCTTTCTTGAAGATGGGGAATATAGAGCTGAGAGTTCAATTATCGGACAAATCTGACTTTCACGGACAAACTTGGCAAACTATTCCCTTATTTAATTTAACCAATTTGTGAGATATTGGACAACCATGGTTGTGATGAAGTAAATATGAGTTCGAGCATGAATTTTCAGACTTAAGAATACCCCCGATTTGGATGTAAAAGAACGAGTACCATTTACAAAGTCAAAATGTACGTCTACCGAATGTTCTGAACCCCTGTCGCGGAGAAAACAACCACCAACCAGCAGCTTCCAGTAGAGCGCTCCAAATAACTTTCTCTCGCTCATAACTCACCTGGTAGTCCTTCCACTCCATTCACTAATCTCTCTCATTCACCTGTTTCCATGTTTTCTCTCCCAATAGCCCAACGAAAAGCGCATGGGAATTTTCATCTGTTGCTCCGATTGTTTTCCTTTCCAAATAAACAAATCTCTCCCATACCCACAACCACAAGTTACCCTGCACAACTACTTTTCCGTGCTCTCGCTCTCCCCATTTCTCTTGGAAATTCCAATGCGAGAGCACGCGTCCGCGCATACCATCCAACACACTAAAGAAAAAAGTCTCATTACAAATTCTATGGAAAACTCACCTGCTCCCAATCGACCCCCGATGTATCTACATCTTCGTCCAAGGCCTACGTACGCGATACATCCAAGAGAAAGCAACTTCTTTAAATCCAGTAGGCTCTCAGCCTCCGAGCGGATAACAAAAAGTTTTCCTTCAAATATATCCTGCGGAATTTTTATTTTTTTTTTGCGATTTAACAAAAAAGAAACTCATATATATTATTTCCTTAAATTTAAATTTAATGTAAAAAAAAAGAATAAACGTGCCAAAGAAAGCAAAAATAAATTTAAAAAAAAAAGGAAAAGATAGGAGTTCCCTGTAAGTGAGAGATAGATTCATAAATTCCCTAAAAATTGACCGTTATAAAATATTCAGTAGTTCAGCGACGAAAGCAAAAGAAAAAAAACCCAAAAAGTCCTTCGAGTCCATGCTCCGGGTATTAAAGTTAAATAAACTGCGGTTGTTACGGAAAATTGTTGCTGAAAGTTTTTTCTTTTCCTAAAAGCAGCAAAAAAAAGTAAAAAAAGTGAGAATATATATAAGTATCTATAGATACATAATTAATATCTTTGTTCTCTTGAATTTTTCGATTAAAAATTCACTTGCAAGTGATAATGATGGCAGTGGGGAAAAATTAAAAAAAAAAAAAAAAACGGAATTGTTTTTCCTCAACCGTTAAATTTTTTATATCTCAACACACATTGTATTTTCCACATAAAACGAGGCGAAAAAAACTCACATGTTCGTCGGCCACTGCTTCAGACACTTTATGTATCTTTGCTGCTACCTGGATAATGTTCTTCAGAAAGTTGAGGTAGAAAAAAAAAAAATAAAAAAACAAAACACACCATCATCGTGTGTAGTGTATTTTGTTCACCTGTGCAAATTTTAATTAGTGCTACTACTCCGGCTACGGGTGGATGTTGGATGTGAGATTGTGTTCTGCCTCGTTCCTTTCTATATATTTTTTTTTTTGCATTCGTTCGGTTCGTGTTGTTTTAAGTTGTACCAAGGATATCCTTTTGAGTGGAAAGTGCAAAAAAAAGTTCAACTAGATGCATAGTTAACAGTTGTAGTGAAAAGCAAATGTTAATTTTCTACAAAAGTTGCTACAGATACGAGCAAATTTCTCAAAACTAAATAAAGTTAAACAAAAATTTAAAAAAAAAAAACCGAACTACGTTTTCTCCTTTCACAGATCTAGCATCTAGATACAAAATTTAGATTAACCGTGCATTTGAAAAAAGAGAGAGAAACACACACAACAAAAAAAAAAAACGAATTTCATTGCTCCATTGAGATAAATCTTTCGAATCCATTTGCTGTGTGCTAAGTTCTACGTTTTTCGTTTTTGAAAATTTGTGCTTTCGTGTCTTGTTTTTTTTTTTTTGATTTTCCTGTTTGAATCTTTTTGGTGCTGATGATTCGCAATTGCTTGGAATTTATTCCAATTCTATTGAATATTTGAATTTGACCATTCTCGACGGAATTCGAGGAGAAAGAGGAGAAAAAAAGAAAAGAAAAAATTTTTGGAAAACAGCAAATATTCCACGCGAGATACGAGATGTGAAGAAGAAAAATCGCAGATCACTATTTCTTTTCGAAACACGATTCGCTGTCTTTGTATCTGCTGGTGTTTTCTTTTTTTTTTGTTTTTTAATTCGGTACATGAGATATAAAATAAATGTAGCCATAGTGTATAAAAAAAAAAATCTATATGAACTTGTAGATACGTGTGTAAGATAGTTGTTAATATTTTATGGTCTGTTTTCGTATTGAGTTTGTGAATCTTTTTTTCCTTTCGATTCTCACTAATTTTCTGGTGCGGTAGCATTTGGAGAAAAAAAAAAGAAGAAAAAAAGAAATTCATTTCGGTATTCGTATTGGTGTTGGTTTAGTTTTTAGTGGTGGATGGTGTGGATATTTTTGGACGATATTTTTAGCGGTGTTAAGGAAGGAAGGAAAGACACTGAGAATTCGAGAGAAGAGGTGAGGAAAAGGTAAAATATGATTTTTTTTTCTTTTTATTTTCTGTTTAACATGTGGTTTTTACAAGTACAAGCAGTTTGTACTGAAAATCTCATCATTATTGGGGTTTTTCTTAGGTCGCAAACGTCATTTTTTAGGCACGTACTCATCTATCAAAAATGCGGTGTGCTGATGTCAGAATATGTCGCGTGCTGACTTTATGTCTATCCTAACTTGTCCAGCTAAAGATTTTGTTGGCTTGGAGAAATCGTTCAATATTATAGACTAAGAGTTGCCTGAAATTGCTTGCAGATACATCATAAATGTGAAATTATGGATCACCTGGACAGAGTCTTTTAGGTGCTATAGGACCTCGCATTTGTAAGAAATTTTAAAAAAATATTAATGAGCGCAATTGAGAACCATATTTTTGAAGATATTCAACAACGCATAATACCCTTTGAAGTACTCTGACGCAGGTATTACAAACAGAATTTCAATTCTACATTCTCCAGAGTACAGTAGATGAGTTTTGACAAACTAATTTCAAAATTGACGTTTCTGTGTCATGTTTCGGTCGATCTGGGGTTGCGACAGCCCACAGTTGCTCTAGCAACTGCAACACTGCAAACTATAGTTTTCAATTACGATTCAGTGTTGATGATATAATTTTTTTCAAAGATTTTTTACAACTTTGAGATCCTAGAGGTCGATTATGAAAATCCAAAAATGAGAAAAATTTTGGTGACGAAATAATCACGAAAGTAATTCTCCATCTCTACGTCTGCTAAAGTTCTTTGCAGTACAAGTTCCTAGAACGCAATTTAAAGATTATTTCTCTTAAGGTTTGTGTATCTGAAGGTCAATACTGAACAACAACGTTTGAAGATGCACAAATGAGAGTTAGTTTACAATATTTGAATATGTATGGACTTTATAATTTGTCCGAAAAGTTATATCAATGCTATCACTTTGAAAACAACCAGAGCACCGGAGTGTCAGTGAAATGAAATAAGATTCACCGCATGAGACCAATTTTATCCTACAATGGTTGTATACCATATTCTTATCAAAAATTCCAAAAGTACAAAGTGGCCTAAAAGGGTTCGTCAATAGCCAGTGTCAGGCACTTCCAATCAAGTAATTAAATCCCTGGAAACCTTAGAATAATTGAACAATAAATCGAAGGCTAACTAAACCAAACATATAGATAAACTTATTAATTTTAGGTGTTTGGCTAAATATTTATCTGAAAAGAAGGTCAATAACTTTTCTTTTTTCCTCCAAAAGTCAATGTATAGTAAAACTAGGCGACCTAGGGGCTTAGTTTCAAAGGATCTATGCCTACATCCTTGTATAATACAGTACACCGTGATATTACCTTTAAATAGAACTTGCGAATGGAGTAAAGTCAGTTCATGATCTCATCAATGTTGAATACAGCACCTTAATCGCTCCGTGGCTATTTGATTGTAGTAACTAACTTGAAAGACACTGGAGTGATGCTTAACTCTGAAGCAGCTCTTGGTATTCCAAGACTCACGGTAGATACCTTTACTGAGAGGCTGGCAAGATATATCTTTTCGAGCGCTTTCCACCAAACTATCTAACCAGGGTGATGGTAGGGGTGATAGATGAAAGTTTAGATGAACATGCAACTTGCTTTGATTTGAGGAAAAGTTTTACTCTACTTGTGTTTGAGTCACTGGGCTCACATGTCCTAGCTACTTCAAACGATTGATACACAGTTGTTAAATAGGTCACTGCATAGCTCTGTCAAAAACCGCCAACAATTTTTCTCTCGATACAAACGAGGATATGTTCAGGTGCTAAAGTCCATATATACAGAAGGATTACCTCATTAAATTTGGATTTTCATTGAAATGGTATCCATCTATGTAGATAGTGTACAGAACATTTTTTTCGTTGTATCAGAACTACAGCATATTACTTCTACCTCTCTCACCAACAGTGGTGTACCTCAGGGTTGAGTCCTCTTTCCGACTATGTTTCCAATATTTCTTAACTACCTTCTCTTCGACAATTGGAATCCAATCCATTTCTTTCCGGATGATAGCGCTGATATTCTTTAACGACTACGTGGCGTCCTAGCTTCAACGAATGTCCACAGAGCACATCTCTGATCAAAAGGAATACTAAAGACCAAGTTGAGCTCTATTCATCAAAAACCCAGTGTATCTAAAGGAATACTGGTCTGACTAATTTGGAAATGAATGGAGCTGATAGTGAGGAGGCTTGTCAGTGCTTGTCATGCAAGTTCCCACAGATTTTCGCTGGAATTAGCAGATTCCTGAAGCTGTCAAGCGGTATGTGCCTTGGATCTTTCAAGAGACGTAAACGTTTGTTCAGTCCTTCAGACTTGGCAAAAGTTTATTATTCGAATACAACTCACATTTATAAGGGGGAACTTCCTTATTTTGTTTGAGTGTATTAAAACGTGTTTAGCGTCAGGCTAAAGAAACCTAATGTCCTTTCCTTTACTTTCCCGCTTCTAAAGATAAAGGGCCTCTCCTCTCTCTTTCAGTGTATTTATAAGTTTTAAGGAATTCGGTCCTAAGTGATGAAGAACCTGTAATTAAATTGATACAAACTGTTCTTTCGGTGAAAATTGGTAAACAATGTGCGGAGATCTGTGGGGATAAGTTCCCAGTTGAATGCTGTTCAGATAGTGTCCTGAAAGATTCAGGTTTTCGAAATATCTCTCTTAATCTGCCTACTTTCATTTTACCTACCGTATGTACACTCGATTATTGGTAAACATGATTTAATTTGGAACATGGAAGGATTACGAATTTGAAAAACTAGGTTCGAAATATACATATACAAACATGTCTACAAACACATAGTAGAAACACGTTTAATTGCAAATTCATTAGAACGCATAGACAAGTGATGTTTTTATCCACTTGAAACAGAAATATCTTGTAGATGTTTTTCTTGTGGACTGCCTGCATACAGCTGCAGATGAGTAAATCCATTAAAATGTTTCTTTAGATCAAAAGAATTTTAATCTGCGAAATGTCTCTTAGAAAGAATAACAAACTAAAACATGACATTGAACGAAGTTGATATAGCATTCAGAAGAGCA
This sequence comes from Xylota segnis, assembly GCA_963583995.1. Taxonomy (NCBI): domain Eukaryota; kingdom Metazoa; phylum Arthropoda; class Insecta; order Diptera; family Syrphidae; genus Xylota; species Xylota segnis. The sequence continues at coordinate 42,471,959 of OY757237.1, forward strand.
ATAATAATAATGGAAGATTGTAACTGTTTTGTGTTTTAATAATGCTTTGTATCTGATTGATGATGGAACACTCATCATTCAAATGTCCTTCATGGGAGGGCTTAACTCAATTTTCTATGATTTGTTCTCAGAATTCGGGCGATAAACTGGGAATTTGACTCTTGATGTTCGTCAAAAGGTTGTCTAAAGTTTCTCCCTACCACATAGCTTTAGACTTTGTTGGGTATACGAACTCATAAAAATCAAAAGGATTACTACTAACTCTGTGGAATATAAAAACTAGGACTATGCTCGAATGTAGATTATGAAATCTCATTTAAAAAGTTTGCATGCACTCACATATTTAAGCACTTACGAGTGCGATTTGCAAGATTGCTGCATTGCATGCAGCAAGCGATTCCATTTGCAATCTATTCTTGTAGATAGAGACGTCGTAGTCGGCGTCAAACTTCCAATAAAATTCAGTGGCCCATATCCACTGTTAAAATGTTTCAATCGTGACGATGTACATGTGCAATCATCCGACGGATATAATTGAGCAGGCTTTTAAATTTCTGGCACGAGTTTCGCACGACTTATGAACATTTAGATATGACTATGTGGATGTTGGATGATGTTCGAACCTATTTTGAGAAAGATAAAATGAAAATGAAAATGAAGTGATTGTTTCGAAGAATAATTACTTTTTTTTTTTTATCTAAAGACAGACATATGATTTCTTTATTAAATTTACTTCGAGAAGGTGTGAACTTGTTGAGCCTCCATTTGCTAAAAAGGATTTGTTTTGTAGGCATAACTCAGTAAAGGGGATCATAGTAAACCTATTACTATACCTAGACAACCTACGACTCGTTATAAGTACCTAAATACATCTAGTTTCAGTGGATGGGCAATCAGATAAGACTGTAAAATAGCGAGAGTGGAGAATGGATTTCAAAAATTTGATGTCATCAGGATAGAGAAGACTAGAATGGAAAGAAAGGGACTCCTATGTCTATTTTGTGGATCCTACTCGGCGATCCGTATTGCGTATATGAGAAAGTTTGACAATATTGCGGTAGTTAGTGACTTAATGTTTGTAATCCCTTTTCACGTGTCGGTGTTGTGAAAGTCGTTTTCCAAACTTCAGAAAATTGTTCTTGTTGGAACAGTTTTTAAGAGTGCATACAGTACTAGCTTGAATCGCTTTAAAAACACATTTCTTGTTAGTCTTGCTTTCATATCAATCCCTAGTTCATCGATTTGACTCAAATTGGATATTATTCGCTTTCCTTGTATCCTTGTGTACATCAAGCTTTATGCTATGCCTAATAATCTTACAAGACAGTCTTGTTTTTCTTAAAGGTGGGACGTAATAGGGTTTCATTTCCCATGCTATTTGAAAGATTTCACAAAAACGTCTAAAAATGTTTTTAAAAAGTAGGCAGGTAGGTAGTATGTTCAGATGAATTATACAGAATTTCTTCTGTGACCCTGCAGACTTTAGATATGTAGTTGTAGATGAACAGAACTTCTCCAAAAAAGTAATGTTCACCTTAATTGAAACCTTTTTCACGAAACTAAGCCTTGCATTTCAAACTTAGTTATGTCATTTTAGCTGAGACAAGTACAAGGCGTAAATGTCATCACCCTATCGGAAGATGGTATACTTTTTGCAAATGCTGGCAAATGTCAACTTTGACAAGATTTGAATCGTATTGAATCTTCAATGTTTTCTAATCCTTCCTGGACTGAAAATTGATATGGGACCCCGTGCATAGCTTCTCACAAAATTCTTCTAAATTTTTTGTTCATCTCGTTTGCTTGATATTTAGTAAGAATACGATATAAAGTTTTTCGAAAAGTACTACTTGTACTACTTTTCGAAATTCGGTGGCGTATACGTAATATTTTAAAAAAAAATTTTTTTTCCGTCAAATTTGGCTCAATTATGCGAAAACCTAATTGAGTTCTGCACTATTTTTGTTGATAACAATTGTTTCATTCTATTCGAAACTGCAATTAGATATTGTCTCACTCCTTGCATGTAAAAGTATAGACCGCGTGTTTGTAAGAATCGAATTTCGCAGACACCATCAGTTCAATGTAATTCCTCGAAATTCCATCCGAAATACAGAACCCACACTCGAATTATTAGGTATCCATATAAAACTGAATAGAAGCACAGATATTCACGTCCGCAGATATGGACCTATCATTACCAATCCATTCTTATTGAAAGGAAAGTCGAAGACATTTGCTTGAAGGATCTTACTTAACCAAACATTCTGTTAGAGTAACACTCTGCAAATGACCCTGAGCTTGGATACCACCGAGTCCTTCAATTTGTATGATTCGTGGATAAGAGATATTATCGGATCTTTGCGAGTAATGTTCACTGTGGGTAGTTATATAATTTTATGGCATAAATTGTGAAAAAAGATTTCAAACATATAGCCACCACGGGACGGTTTCAGAAACTGAATCCTGGAGCTCCAATTTCCGACCATATGAGGCCGTATCTCCCGAATGGTGCCCTCAAGGGTTCCGAGAATAGAATCGTTGTTGGTTTGCTGCATGAATCAATGACTTCACGGTCAGTGACGGCGACATTTCGATATAGCCCATAAACCGCTCCATATAATGCACATTTCAGGGTGCATCCGCAACTGATGGATTCTCCGAAGAACCAACTCACTTGATTGAATACATTGACCATACAATCGAACACTGATTCTGGAAACAACAAATTCGAGTTCTCTCAACCAAATTGAAAGAAAAAACCTCATGTTACCTACAAAACCTACTGAATAACGAGTCCTCTTGTGCAAAATGTTTAATTCATTTTATTTAGCAAACAGAATTTTCTCAAACGATGCTAAAAGTTGATTTTGAATAAAATCCTTTCCGCATAAATTATTATTTTATTGCCGCATTTACATGCATTTCATTTCGTGTTTCCGTAATAAAACTGATCTATTGGAAAACATGAAATCTCGACCGGAACGAGAGTGCATCCCAATCACATACATATTCAGTGTATCTGCTCATTTGTTGATGGCTAACAATTGTTACCATAGAAACACACATGTATAACAAAACACCACATATACATACATATGTATGTACAACAATAATGGTTCTGAGATTTAATTAAAGCAACAACGACTACAAAACCAAGAGAAAGATACATTTTCTTTAGCTGTTTGAAATGCAAACAGTAACAATGGAAGCGGAAACAAGAGAAACTCCTTATTTGGATCATCGTTGGGTCTTACGCTTACGTACGTTTTCATTGTTTTTGGGTTTTGGAAAATGGTGTGTATCCTGAGGCAGGGTTTCCTGCTCCTCAGTTTATTAATTCGCAATTTTGCGAAACTTGTCAAGCGCAAACAAAACGAAGAAAGGAAAACGATAGATCTGCGTAAGTTCTTCTTTGGAAAATAGCCGGAAACAATTATTTTCGTTTACAGAGAACTTTATTTTGAACAGAGAGAGTATTTGGGTACTTTTATGAGTTTTGGGGGCATGAATTTGATGTTTATTCGAACCCTTAATGATTTTCTTCAGGGAGGGACAGAATACGAGCAAATAGGGTATTTCCGATTGATTGGAATAGTAGGAATTTGTTCTTTCTTTGAAACCCATTCTCCGTCTATTGAATTGAAAATGGATTTGGTATGGTAAAAATATCATAGTTCTTTGTTCGGTACTACTTCCGATACATGGTTTGGATGGCTTGTACCAGACGAATATCTATTTAAATTTGAAATTAACTATTTAAGGAACAGACATACATATACCCACCTACTTTGTGTGTGAATTGGAGCCTTCTTCGAGAAAAGGATAAGCCGGTCTGCACTATGCACCAGGCTAAATCATTTTTTTTCTGGAAAACAGAAAAACTGGAAAAACCAAACTGATTTCCAAATTGGTTGGGTCTGGTTGCAAAAAATCATGCAGTGCTTGTACATTTTAATAGTTAGGACTATACCTACTCATCTACTCCATTAAGGTATCGCCATCTAATTGTAAGAGACAATGTAACAAACCACGAATTAAGGCCTAAATTTATGGAGATTGTAACAATCGAAAAAGAGGATATTGGATATACCAAGCTTCCAATATACCAGAGACCGCTGAGGGTCTGCACTAGCCCCTGTAACAAATTTCAATAAGTCTGCACTTAATTTCATTTCACTTTTTGGGGTTTTTTAAGACATTTGTTTGCTATTCGTACAAATACCTTTTCAACACATAAACAGACAACATTATCGTCGCCACATGATAACCAAAATAATAGACAAAAAGACAGAGTGATATTGTCTTACCTTTCTACATAGTATCAGATACATCTAGTGTCATCAACTGTTGTATGGAAGACCTGCCGCAAAAAGCATATGTATTTATTTAACTAAAATTCATAAACAGCGTTCAATAGTCCAGTGATTTATACTCATGAACTCATGAACTCATGCAATTTTTCACAAACTTGGCAATGGTTAGCTTAAAGGAGTCTCGTCCAGAATTCGGTCAAATTATCATAAGTAGAGAGGAACTACTTATTTGGGGATCTGATAATTAGATCGAAGGAGGATCAGTGTATGTCTCCAACGTGAAAACCTCTTTGGCTGCGAAGAAGACATAGATGACCGCCAGACAATTAGCAATAATACTTGGCCAGCCATACAGTCATTTAAAAGTCTTCCATAGTGATGGACGGAGACTTTCTTTTAGGATTATGTCTCGTAAAATGTGCTTCTATTTCTAAAGTTTTTATTTTATTTTTTTGACATAGTGTAACCAAAGCTTAGACATTCATTGTCAGTTGTACCTTGTTTAATGCTGGTTGTGACGAGTGTGAACGTGTTAAATAAATTTCGTTGATGAGGAAGTCTGACTGTTTACACATTTTTTTTTCATAAACTCTCTCCATAAACACCCAAAAGCCGCGCTTGAATTCACTAAATTTTTCTATGTTTTGTCCCAGGAGGTAACCCTGGGCTATTGCAAACTAAAAACATTGTATAGCTTCGACATACCTGGTACTGGTTGTTCATCTTTATTTATTCTCTTCCAGACAGATCTTCTTATTCAATAGTTCTTCACCTATCCCAGCTGAGAAAACGTTTATGAACTATTCGCTGAATCCCTACCGGGTTCAATCTATCTTCTGTATGCTTTCGTTGGTATTACATCCTTATTGCAATAATGCATTCATTGGGTAGCTATATTAGAATCTATTCGAATGGAAAATAAGTAAGCATAATCCACACCAAACCACATTTAAGTGTCTGCAATTCATTGTCAACAGCAGGTTCCAATGTTCAAAACTCCCAAACCCTAATTATTCAAAATTTTCAATAAAAACCCCCGCTTAATGCAAAACCGTGTGTATCGTAAGAAAATGATTTATTTTTCAATTACACTCAAATTTTTTTAATTTGTGAATATTATTTGAAAAGGGCCACCCAATGTTGTTGAAAAGATAAACTTTCCAACTTCTAATGAATAAACTTCCCCGATGCTCTCCCGACACGTAAAATCGATTGCATTTCAGAGTACAGAATTCGAAAAAGAAATCCCAAAATCCCAACAAAGGAGCAGGGCCCACTTCAAAAAGTTACCCGAGAATTGATTTATAATCCAATAGATGGGATCAATTGAGGGGCATTAAGTCGTTTTGGGTCCATGGTGCTACCCAGAGCCTCCATCCCTTATTTTCGCGGAGCTATAAATCGACGCCACCAATACTGAGGCGCCGCCTTCGTTACCACACAGATTTATTCGGCATCAAGTGAGATTACAATGATTCATTGCTATCGGAATGATGGATGGATGAGTTGATCATCACATCCCCCATCCAGCCCTCCATCCACTCCAATCGAGACTTTTTTCTTCATTATGTCCCGCGTGTTTCCGGCTCCTTTTGTTTCGATACGATACAAATTCCAAATTCATTATCGCTACCATGGCTAACCAGAAACTTGTTTACAATTCCTGATGAACATCGAGGCGCCGCCTCACATCACAACCATGGTGACATGGCAATTCGTTTCACAAAAAAAAAAAGAAATTTATTCGAAACAAATTATTTTCGAAACAAATCGTAAATTAAACTACGAAATTCCTGAGATATGCGAGTAAAAAAAAAAAAACTTGGGAACGCCTACAAAAAATACAAAAATTTATATCTGAACAGATTCTAAATCAAGCACAGCCACCACACCGTTGGCGGATAGGTGCGAGCGTATTCGTTCAGATTCAGATATTCGCAGGCTCGGTGTGTTGAAGATATTTTCAAAATAAATTTCGGGCGTGAACTGGTCTATAATTTAGAATTGCTCTCTTAATTTAGAAATGCAGTTTCGGGTTATTTATGAGGGTGCTGAGTGCTGAGTTCGGTCAAATTGACATATGCTCGGAGGGGCCAGGAGTTTTAATAGAGAGGAAATTGCTTGCCATTGGTGAGGCTCGCTGCAGTGAATAAACTTTCAAAATGTCTCTAAGTTATGCGTGTTATTTGTTGAATTAGAGTGTGCATGACAGCGCATTGGTCATGGGATAAATCTGACATTATATTTAGGTTGAAGATACTACAGATACTGGGTCATAGGTACACATGGATGGAATGCAACAGGGAGGTGTTTACCATCGACATACTGGGAAGGATAAGCGAATGCATTTAGTGACACTTAAGCCTTTAATACTTGCACTCAACAGTTGCAAATGCAGGCACTTAAAAGAGCTGTGCTGACAAAGTCATGGCTATGGGCTAAGCACTCATAATTATTAACCAACCAATCCCATATAAGATTGCTTTCCTCTCTATAAAAATGTGTATGCATACATTTAGTTGATTACAAGCTCCAGAACGTTTTCGAAAAATGATTTGAAAGTCTACGAATTGTAACTATGTAAGCGCCGGCTTAAAACTGCAAGTCCTTGATAGACTAGGATACCTTGTTAGAAACTTATACATCTTTCGAAAAATATGATGAGGAAAAGGAGGTGTGGCTAATCAGGCCACTCTTAGGTATAATATCAAAACCAAACTCAGTAAGTTTAATCCAAAATTCGGTGAGGAAGGAAGGCATAGCATTGAACACCAGATTACTCGGCGCTTACTGGAACGAATTTAATTCAGAACCAGATCCACTCATCAACCAAGATTAACGAAGCTCCAACCACATGCTAGATAATGCATGGCAATTATTTAATATTTTGAAAAGAAGGAACAGAAGTCTTTAGTCTGAAGTCACTAGAATTTTCGAAAGTGTATATATTTTGATTAAACCTTCGACAATTAACTCGGCGTTTCTCTGTGTGGATGTGGGGAATTTCAACCCTCTAAACCTAGTTCCTATTCGACCCCGTACTCCTGTAGTACTTTCGCTTGAATATAAGATATTTCTTTTGGATTTTTCATTTACACTAGAGGCGTCCTCAAAAAAGCCTACAATTGTACCCACTTCGTTACAAGATGGACAGACGTTGTATATACGCCTCTGCTGACATTATAACTTGCCAGACGATAGCTAGAGGTAGGGCTGTCAAAGAACCTTTAGGTGTTTTGTGGATATCGAACCATGAAACTCTCGCTGCGTAATCCATATCAGTAACCACTTGAACCAAGACGCCTGCAAGGTCACCATTTTTTTTATAATTATCCCTTGAGGGGTTAAGTTCTCGCAGGTCTTGTCAATTCTACATCTATGGAGAATGTACGTTAGAAAGGTCTAGTACAGGGATGATGCGGGTCTTGTACAGAGTATCCCTGGTGTTTCTTTAGAAGTCCTCGCTACTCAATAGCCTTCCTTAGCCCAAAAAACAGCGATTGGTAAGAGTAACTTTTGTTGTTGTTATCAGAGCCGTGGTAGACGAAGTCTCTAACTACTTATTGACAGGATATACCTCGTTTTGGCCTCATTCACAGCAAAACCCATTTTGGCCGTTCCTGTTCCAATATTTGCAAATGCTTTAGTGACAGCTGGCTGCAAATAATTGCACAGGTTTTTGGAAAATTGTACCTCAGACTTGTCTGAATCCATTTCTGACATCCAAGTTGGTGGTAATAATGTTTCCGATCTTTGTGAAGCACATAGTGTTCTCCATCGTCATTCTGCACAATATATATATATATATATCCTCCTCTTCATAAATGCTGTCACATGCGGCCTTAAAATCGAAAAAATATAGTGAGTATCGATCTGGACTTCTTGGTTTGGTCGTAGTGTGAATATTTGGTTGATTGTGGACTTATTCGTTCTAAAACCAACCTTTACCACCAAACTCGGCTTCGAACTTAGGAGACAATGGTATATGTACACATATCCTGAAGAATGCCAAAATAGTACTGAAGTGACAGACATATATATTTGTTTTACTCGTAAATGTGTGTATCTCAATGGAAATGTCAACTTCAGTTCCGGTTGAACCGCACTTCCGAGTGAATTTTTTAACCCGACACACAAATAGATACAAATCAAACAGCTCCACTTCCGTGACATGTTCTGATAGAATCCACCGCATAAATCATAACCACACAACTCTGAATCACCGATAAGGATAACAGCGATTCCTGTATATCACAGCGCTTGCCAACAACATAAAATTTATTTACATCCAGATAATTCGCTAGATTAGGTATCTAACCAACATCCAATTGGTTTCCGATATCTTTCTTCGATCTCCAACCCTACTTACACCACCCAAACATATTCCTGTAACTCTGTGTCAAGGTTGAGAGGGCCAACCAGTTCAAATTCAAAGCAGACAACCGAAGCCGCGTCGAATGTCCTTTGGATTTTTTTTTCGGTGGCCTTTCGTGACGTTCCATCGTTCTTAGGCCAATGCCGCCGCCAATTTAGCTGTGACTGCTCATTTTGGGGTGAGTCTTGGGAGGGTCAAAGGTGGGCGCCAAAAATTGCCTTTTATCGTATTTATTGATCGAACTTAGCAACAAAAAAAATAATTTGTGTTGAGAGTGTGTTCGAGGAAGAACGTCATCATTAACTTGACCGGAGAGTTATTTTTTTCTAGGTTTGTAGTTACACGCTATGCTAGGAATTTTTATTTCGCTTCAGCAGGGTCAAGTAAAAAAAATTTGACACCGCAGTCTGGTCGGAGGAAATGCCGAAGGAGGAAAAGAAATTCCTGGCGACTACATATTTTCTTTCTTTTTTTTTTTGGCTTTCACTTCCTTTTGTTTGAGTTACTTTGTCTAGGGGTGGGCTAATGATGACAGAGCTTATTTTTCTGGCCAACAACAGGGGCGGGCGGTGAATATTTATGTACAGAATGAAATTTCTCTATTAGGGAAATATATTGCATTTATTGTAATAACCTAAAACTCTATTGTTACTTGGGCCCCCACACGGGGGAAGACATTCCCCATTCTTCGGGAGCAACTGGGTGAGACAAATGAATTCGCTCTCGGGGGAGGTTAGACAATGAGAACATCAATGTATGGGCGAAGGTGTGGGGGGAACGGTGCTGTTCCAAAATTTATTTTTGGGGTGACATTTTTTTTATTGCTGGGCTTAGTGGGTTTATTAGGGCACGGAATCTAATTCGCACCACTCATCGTCGTGCATTGAATTTGAATGCGAAATGAGGAAACAACGTCTTGTGGTGGGAGGGGGCGGCAATTATGGGGTACATGGGAACGATTTGCATTTTGAAGAGGAGTCCTTGTACTTGTAAGTCGACGTCTATCATTATGTCGTACTTAGCAAAAGGTCGATCGTAAGGGTGGTGGCTCCCCGCCTCACTGCACATTTATGAGTAGAATATCAGAATTGCGTTTCACAACTTTGTGAATGCCTGGCTGGAAAAGTTTGAGTGACTGTGTTCTATTGTTTTCGGCAATGTCTGGTCTTAGGTACAGATACCAATTGGTAATGCTTTTGTCCCTAAATGAGCTCATTGTTACTCAGAAGAAGTCTTATCAGACTGATTGCTCTAGAAATAGTCGGGGTATTACTTTCGACAGATGATGTCTGAAGACAAAAATGCAGGCACTTCTGTAAGGACGAGCAAATCTAAACCTACAAACCATTTATCGCATATAATTTACCAGAAAGTGTAAGAAACATCCAATATTGTAATCTTAGCCATGACTTGTATCATATTGGACCATCTTAGCCAATGGTGGGGTGTCTGAATGAGAAGTCCAAAGTGAAGTACCTCAGGGGTGGGTACTGTCATGTCTATTCTTCTTGGTGATCAGTAGTTTGATGGACTAAGTCTGTCCTTACCTCTAATGCATATCTTCATGTATAGATTTCTAAAAATCAACTTGAGGATTTTTTGACTTCAAGGGAGCCCATATTGGGTATCAGATTAGGTGGCTATTTTCTGTTAACGGTATCAGAAAAGATCCATTTTGCTCCCATACGAGGCGATCGCTTTCGTTCTCCTGGTACCATTTTGATTTCTAGGGGAATTTCCAAATTGTATTAATATTCGAATTGACGATACCTTCAAGCGGCGAGAAGAAGTATTCTCCCAGAACCTGCTTTCTTGATGAAGATAATGCAGGGCGTTTGTAAAAAAGATGAAGGTGTCCGCCTGAAATGGTCCGCCTGAACTCCAAGCTTTAAGGCCTGTCTACCCACAGGACAGCAGTGCGACTAGAGAACGTATGCGTGGTGTGACGTAATAATGTTACACCATCTTACATTTGGATGATGCAGAGCTAGTGTAGAGATATTGTATCTTGCCGTTTCAAAGGTAGATGAAGCCCTCCTTTGGTGGCCCAGAGCTCCTTTTTTTATGCCACTTCTGTCTTACAATTTTCATGGTCGGCTTAGTGACCAGGAACCCAGTTATCCTTTGATAGCTGCTTGATTTTCAGTATAAATGACGACTTCCGATTACTCGATGCAGATTTCATCAAAACCCAGTCAAAGGATTCACGAATAGCATGGAATACATCCAACAAGAGGTGTCATTTTAAAATTCATCCCATCGTTGAACTGTCCCTTTTTAGTCTAAGGAACAGCGGTCGGCAGACCCCCCTCACCTTTGTCACTTAACTTAATTAATTGAAGAGCTTAGGTATACCATTTCTACAGAAGACTGTAAAGCAGTTCAAGTCCTTTAATTTAACCGACATTGAGTTTGACTCAAAGCAACCTACAACTCCCTTCAAGTAACACTTCACAGAGCCCTGACAAATGCAATATACCAACCCTTCCATCTATTCATAGACATGCTGTATAGTTCAATCCACAGGGTGGTAGTTTGTCAAATACCGTATTTTTAGTAGAACAAACTTTAAACTTACATTTCAATGCAACCCATGCATACACTTCTACCAAGCTTGTAGTTCCGCCATAAGTTAAATGATAAACACACGCAGGCAGACACAGATAATTGCACTGAAATAGTATCTATAGACCTGAAAAGAAAATTACCTCACTTGACGGATGGGTATGAAGTAATGAGACAACCATTATCAATCCACAAAGCATTTTCGAGTAGGTACCACCTGTCAACCAGCAAAATGGTCACAGCGACGAAGAGGGCTGGCTATCGATTTACACTTAATTTGCAGAAAAAATGGAAAGAAAAAAAGGAAAAAGAAAAATAGACAAATGGAAATCGTAGTTAATTAGTTTGCTATTTTGTCATGACTCAAACTTTGAAGCCAACAAATGACAGAAAACAGGACATGGCATCAGAGGGCGGTTAAGATGATAAGGACTATGAAAACGAAGTATATTTTGGTTCTTTTAAGAGTCAATTAGTGAGTTTGAATAAATGGCGAAAGTTTGACAAACATTTGAGAGTGCAACACCGATCTTAAGAAGTACAAATTCTCCTCCACGCTATGGAGAATGAAATGCTTTCTTGGTTTCGTGCCATTAGACTAATTAGTTCTTGTCTCAGAGGTTAGTAATTAACGAATCTGCATACTATGTTCGCATTTCTACTTTAGAATTGAAATCCCTCATCGTCAGACCGAAGTAGTCTTACGCGGACGCTATTGACAGAATTCTGAAGACTGTCACTGGTGCGTTCCCTAGAATTGAAATGGAAGCTGCCAAGATGAGTTTAATGGTAAACGAAGGTACACTGTCATGGATAAGGTATGCGTACAACATAGACGGATTGGAAAGAATGGTATAGTCCTCAGCTATACTTTAAAGGTCCTGAAGGACTAAAAAATACCAGGAGAGAAGTAAAATAAGAAAATTAAGACACTGAGCAGTAAGGGTCTTTTGTGAAGAGCCAATCTTCATCATCCCAGCCCCACTGAATGTTCTGTAGCATGGAGTCTGGAGATACTACAAAGAATAGTCTCTCTCGGTATTAGAACTAACTGTTGAGGTAACAGCTTTCAAATCTTCATTAGGAAGACGATTGCTAGATGCGCTATCAAACTGCAACTAGAATACAATTATAAGGAAGGTGACCATGTGGGACGCCTGGAAATTCTGACATATCCTGCACTATCCCTGAGATTATGGTCAGGGAATACTGTTTCGGTAAGTTATTTGGGGTTGAAATATAGGACCATGTAGACTGGTCTAAACGTATTCCGGCTTTGAATCCCAGAGGTCTGGTCTAGTTCACTGACGTTTTTCAGGCTGAACTTCATGAACTGCCATTGAGATTTGCGATAGGTTAAACCTTATTAAGGGTATCAAGGGCGCTAGGATCGATATCTTTTCAGATAGTCAGGCAGCAGTTACAGCGCTGTCTACAAAGTAATATACTTGCAAGCAGATATTAAAAACATTTCGGTTAAGGACATACTTTATTCAAGAGGTAGTTCACTTACTTACTTACTTAGGTGGCGCTACAGTTCGGGGTGACCCTGGGCCTCAATCAACAAGCCTCTCTAGTTAGCCCGGTCCTTAGCTAACTACCTCCAGCTGCGGTTGAGGTCCCCTTCTACTTGTGCGCACCACCTGAGGCGAGGTTGTCCCTCTGGGTTTGATTCGAAGACTCTACGGGCCGGAGCATTGGTGTCCATTCGCTCTACATGACCTAGCCATCTTAAACGACTGATGCGTATTTTTCTTCAATGTCGCTGTACAGCTCGTATAGTTCGTCGTTGAAAATCTTCTCTTCCAAATCCCGTCAACGCAAGCGGGATCGAAAATTAGAGGTGGTACACTCTTAGAATAAATATCGGCCATATGGACTAGGGTCTAACATCAATTAAGATACGAGCTGACCAGTGACCTTTGCCTGGTTAAAAACAGGACCGTCGCCATCATCGTCTAAGACGGCCAGAGCATGTACAGTGAAGAACCATTACTCCGGCCCACAGAGTCTTCGAACCCAAACAGAAGGGACAACTCAGTTTCGAAACAAGCCAGATATCAAACAACTATCTCGTCAAAAAGTATTATTATGGCATGACTCCAAACTGTCTGCCTGAACTCTTCCTGGAGTTGGGGGGATCTGGAATAAGTATGGAGCAACTTTCATCTTGTAACCTGTACGTTAATTGGAATGATTTAGTGCATGCGGATCCATTCTGTGTCCCAGAAAGTAAAAAGTAACTAAAAACTTATGCCACTTACACAGCTGTCACTTAGACTCCAAGATCCTTTAGAAACACCAACGTAACGTCTGCATATGTCAACTGAACATAAAAGTTTCTGTTTTTTTACTGCTTTGCACAGTTTTTTAATAACCACAAGGAATGCAATTATATTTTTCTCTCTTGCAGCCGCTGAAATCAAGCCCAGCGACCGTAAATACGACAAAGCAATTAAAAAGTCCCTTTGATGGCTTTACGAGTGTCACAAACGCATCATGCGTAAGCGTAAGTATGCATACGTCTTACGGCATTTTTCCATCGCACGTGGAAACTCCATCAAGCTGCAAATTCTTGGATGGTTTTAATTTTTTTTTTTAAATTTTTATTTATAAAGAAACACACACACTTTGTACAGTAATAAATCAGACGTAGTGTGGATGCATGTCTTCGGGATAAACCGCTCCTTCTATCGAAAGATGAATGTCCGCACTTTTTCAACAATTAAATTCCCATTAAGAGAATATTTCTCTTTTCGGCTCCATGTAGTTTTGTTTTGTTTATATTAAATCAAAATGATTCATTTACCTTTTTATTCGCTGATCAGTGGAAATGGTTTTATAAAAATCAATTCTACTCAGCGGGCATGTTTGGCGAATCTTCTACAAGGTTCGCTTTCGTTTGCTTAGTCGAAAACATGTGAATCCAAAAAAACATACAAAGCACAAGGAATTCAAAAAAAGGGGGAAAATAAAAACGAAAAACACAAAATAACAATTCCTCCTCACTAAGAATTCTCAATGTAAATAGCGAAGAGAGGAGAAAAGCAAACTGGAATCCGTCTATTTTTCGTTATAAATGTAAACAGTTTCGGTACACGCGTACGTACCTACGTGTACACATGTGCATGTACAGTGGTGCATACGAAAAATGGACTTTTGTACATTTTCCAGAGGTATTTGCAAAGAAATGCACTACACTGGGTATACTACGTGATGAAGGGTAGCTTTCGAAGAGTTTTGAAGTTGCTGATGTGTACAACTGTGTAGTAGAATTGACAAAAAAATCAGCTCTGGTCAGGGGTTTGGGATTAGAGTGAATCCCCTCAGAGCATTGACTTCTGGGAGTGTCCTTGACTTTAGAATAGGAGCTATTTTTAGAAATAAACTTCTGTTCTGTTTCTTTCGTGATTTCGCAAATTTGCTGGAAAACTTAAAGTTTTGCAGATCGTTTGTCAGAGAATACTTACTTACTGTGGTGGCGCTACAGTTCGGGGTGAACCTGGGCCTCAACCAACAAGCCTCTCCAGTTAGCAGGTAGTTTGTCAGAGAATAGATAGGATTTCTAGACAATTCGATACCAAAGATAACCAGTACGACTTCAAACATCAAGCTACCTTTTTGTTGAGTCGAAATAAGTTATTAAGGGTGGCCAGATAGCAGAGATAGTTTTTTTTCCAATTATTTTGTTTCAGCAGCTGTCAAAGTTACATTAAGCCACCAACCACACAGAGGTTGGTGAGAAATGAAAAAAACATAACCGCAGTCGTAGCGGCCCGTGGAGAAGTAGACCCAGAAATGTCGATTCCGCGACGATCAACTAAATTGGGGATCACCAATTGGGATTAGGCTTGGGCCTACATCCGTAGAAGATTGTGCTAACGCAAGAATTAACTCCGGACGATCATATACAACGCCGTGAGTTGGCTAATTGGGCGCTGAAATGTTGGACGGGGATCCGTATTTTGGTCAAAAAATCATTTTCTCGGACGAGGGCCATTTTGGCTCAGCGGTTATGTCAACGAGCAAAATTGGCATTGTTGGAACGACCACAATCCACAAGTGTTCAACCAAGCATCGATGCATCCAAAAAGACTGAATGTGTGTAGCCCTTTATCCTTGTTGGCGAGCTCCATGAAGCCAACACTTTTATTACCAAAGGACCCAATGTGAACTTCTGTCGGAGTTAAGCTAAAAAGGAAGACGAAAAATTGCTTGTGGCTTTGCGATAGCTATCCCCTGAATTACCCCGATAATATTTTAAATTTCAGGATAATACATGTTGGGTGTCCTGACAAGTCGCATAGGTTTTTGAAATAGGTAGTATTCGCCGAGGGCCGTTTTCCTAGTTCTGCATAGGTTTGAGGATTTCCCACAGTCTCGGCAGAGATTGTCGATGTCTAGTCGTTTTCTTTTTCGGTGGGCTGCCAGAAGGTTATGGCCGGTAAAAGTCCCATGAAGAGTGCTAGATTTGGTCGGTCAAACGCTAAAATTTCCTTGGTCTGGACATTGTCCAGAAGGACAGGAAGAGAGCTCCATATAGCATTATCTAGTCGCTTGAGTGCTTGCTGTATATTGGATTTGACAAGAGCTAAAGGGCGGTAAAGCAGAGGTAATGACCATTGTCATATCTTGTCCACACTCGTTTCTATAAATTGGGCTGTGTCCTGAAACCCAATGAAGTGAAACGTCGTGGTTTGATGTGAGTTCTTCACAGAATCATTGCATAACCTCTGGTTGGACGACTGTGGATTAGGTGGCCTACATAGTGCCTTAAATGTCGATGTATATGTCAATTAACTATTTTTAAACCTAGGTTCGTGGACAGTTCTTCTACTATTGCTTATACTTCCTTTTTAACCACACTCCGGTGTGGTTCTTGATCACTTTGAAATCCAAATCAGAAGAAAGTCCACTCTTTCGTCAATCCTTGACCTATCCGTGACAATCAATGTGTCATTCGGGTTGATTGCCTTGCCCTGCATCCAATTTTCTCTTAAGAAGAAGCTTGTTTAAAGTTTAAGTTGAAGCTGTGGGTGACCCTTTTTTCAAATCCTGGATTATCTTAAGCGCAGATGATTCTAATGGAATCCGTGCCAGTATGGTTTGTAGAGCTGCAATTGGCGTGGCTCTTATGTCACTGGTAGTTCTTATATTTACCTTATCATTGTATCCTGGGCAGTGCCTTAAGGTACGTAGCCTTGTCACCAGGTTAGAGACTCATGAGAAAGAATGGCTCTACATTCAGTGGCTCCCAAAGGATTTGCTGTACATAAAGAAGGCTATGGAGAGGATTAATCTCTCAGCGCTGTAACAAAATTTTAAGCCTGACTTCAACATGCAAGGCTACGCGGACACATGCAATTTGAATCTATGTTCAAACTGTTCCATTTGAGGTTAAGTAATCACAAACATCCGTGCTTCATTGAAATTCGGAGCTGAAAAACAGCAGACATTATGAGACTTGTTCCTCTTTTATGTCCTTGTAATGTAATCAATTTCGAGGGCCTAAGCAGATTATATCACATGTGCGTGGCTGTCCTAAAATTCCTAATTTTTCGAAATAATAACACAAAATCGTTTGCACATTTCAAGAGCTTTCTGCAGACGTTTATACAAAGTATTCCTCTACTGTACCTAGATACTCATTAACCCCCGCTAGATACATTTGCGTATGTATGTTGTTTTTTTTTTTGTATTTAATGTAATTATAAACAGTTTCAAATTTATATGGGCCTTAAATAAGCAGAGAACTGGCCGGCTATATTCTACACGCAAAAAGCATCAAACTAAAATGCGGTCCAGTACAAAGTGCTGAAATGGAAAAGCTCAAAGCCACCACCTGACCTTGGGACTAGTAGTTCCTGAATCATTTTATAACCAAACGGATACATAGGAAATTTCTCACATCGTCTGAGAATTTTCTTTTTCTTTTGGCTTTGATATGAATGTTTGTTTAGATCCTGGGAGAGGGGTGCCTCCAGTGAGGATTATGAGAGTATCAGCATTAGGATTCGTGATTTTTTGGTGGCTCCAACTCAAGTAGTATTGAATCTATCTCTTGAGTATATATTTACAAATGCCCTTTAATCGGAAATCGACAATTCAGAAAAAAAAAGAGTTCCAATTGGCTGAATTCGATTACTCATGTTGGAAGGAAATTGATTAGCGTGGCTATGTAAAATTGATTTGTTAAGTTCACATTGTTCAGGGCACTGGTAGTTAATCAATTCACTGTGTCATATGAAAATCAACAAGTCAGTGTTGCCCCGCACTCTAAAAACACCATATTCAGTGGATACATGTCCATGTAGATACGTAGAGAAATAAATGATTCTTTCCTTCGTTACCTATGTACTGTTCGTGTGTGTTTGTATTTCCTTCCGCACACTTTTATGTTGGCACAATGGAAAGTTATCCTTAATTAAGCCACAGCACTTCCACAATGCAAATATCAATATTTGATGGTTATCTGGACGCTGAAATAATATTTTTTCCTCGTCCACAGAATTGAGTTTTCTTTTTCGACTCTGGTCGATGGATTATTTCCAGTGCAGATACCTTCATAGATAGTGGATAGACCGAGGGCGGATAAACAAATATCCAAATATATTGATTAGACAGAAATTGGTGTTTCGAACATGGAAATCGCACGGACGTCATTAGTTATTGAGTATCTGGAGATAAGGGATAACATGTGGGTCGGCAATAATGGGGTGCGGTGAGTTCAATGTCCAAGAAACGAACATGGTTTCACCGACAGACATAGTTATTCGAAACGAGTAAAACATGGAACTCAATGGATTGGGGATTCAAGAATAATTTGTTGAACTCCCGAATCTATGTGGGTGTATCCACTGATTGACAGAGCACATATTTTTGTAATGTTACACAGATCCAAACCAAAATACTGATTTTCACGCTTCCACGGCTAAACAACCAATCACTCCTTCAAAGCCAAGTACCTTGGGGTCGTACTTGATTCAAAACTTAGCTGGAAACTTAACATTCAGCATCGGGTGAAGAAAATGGGGACTTTGCCCGAAGATGGTTTTATGAATGTACATCGTGGTGGGATGTTCTATTCGTTCCTATAGATCGCTGGTCTGGTGACCGGCGTTCAGGCAAAGATAAAACATCGAATTTATCAAGAAAGTTTAAAGAGCTGCAGCTCTACGGATGGCCATGAGAAACAAGCTCAACAGATGGTCTAAACGTACCTTTTACCATTCGAGCTCCATAGTATGTATTTTCTTATCATCATGTAGTGCGGTCAGGCTAAAAGAAACGGAATGCTGGTGTACCAAGCTCTAGGGTCACAGCAGTGTTACCACAGAATCTGGAAGGCAATGTAACCGACTACACAGACTCCCAGAGTGAACTTCAGAAATCCCAACTAGAGTGGAGTGGGAAATAGGTAGGGTGACAAACGGATTCGAAACAACATTTTACACTGACGCGATGGTTAAGAACTGGACTGTGGAGTGGAATTTTCTCTGCTTAGATTCCTTCTATAAGGCTTAGGTTAGGTTAGGTTATCGTGGCAGGTCGCACTAGCGATCTCACTTAGTCATTAAAGGTCCATTGTGGTGTCACATGGATCTAAAAAACTGTATCTTGAAAAACTGTCCTTGGAACCAACGAGAGCTTAAAATAAAGCGCTGGAGGCTATTTATGCTGGCGTTTGTCTAGAAGCATGCACCTAAATGTTATTTTAGGGTAGTTTTTGAGCAAAAAATAGACGATTCCAGGAATTTCATCGCGGCTTGACTATCCGTATAGATGTTGATACCCCGATTGGATATCGCCTGACTTGAGTTAGGTGACATACTTTATGCAAAACTGTCCACAAGACTTTGTTACTATAGCTCTGATAATGGATACATAGAGCCTATATGTAATATGTGGCTGTAGATTCCATTTAGTCGAATAGGAGGAATTAGTATTTCCTAGACAAGTTCTGTCTTTTGAGGGCTAACACTGAGCTCACATCCTTTAGTCCATTTAGAGAGAGGGTTTTGCAAGAGAGGGTCATCCTTACACCATAGCTCAATCAATTTTACCATCACATAAGGATTTTGAAGAGCATGTGGTATACCAACTTTTTAAGTTCCCTAGTAATATTTTGGACCATGTTCTCTAAGCTGTCCTTAAACCCTGAAAATATCATACCCAGTACTGTTTGTTTCATGTGAATGTTTCTTGGGTTCTGTTCACGCCATTACTATTGCAAATGTTTTTCTTTCAGCCAACTAGTAAACGAGATAATAGAGGAAATGAAGTGAATTTAGGGGGCCTGAGACTTTTCCTGATTTCATATTTCGTAACCAAAATATACACAATTCACTGTTTCTACTTACTAATGGTGTAATGGTTCTTTTTTTTTGGGCAGTAGTGTCACACCTATAATAAAAGTTACCTGCTCCCAAACTACATGTATAACGTGGATATTTATTTCCAAATAAGAGACACCATATTTGTCCTTCTAGTCACTTTCCTTCCTCAATAAAATTTTTCTCATGTTTCGATAGTACTCCTCGTAAGTTTAAGTTTTATCAAGTAGTCCTTAAGTACACCTAAGTGTAAAATTCAGTGTATAAAACGTAGTCTATGAGTCTCTTAAACTCAAGGGCATTGATTTCGGCTCCACGTGGGGCGCCATTGTTATAAGCCGGAGGCAAGCCACAACATCCTCTCACGAACATCACTATCACATTCAGGGAGATTTTTCAGAAACACTTTTTGATGGGGTGGGCTACTTCGACATAAGGATATTGAAAACCTCGGCAGCACTGGTTTTGGCAGAGAAACAAACACAGTACAGGTGGTGCATTCCCACGACTTTTAATGTGCAACGGGGGGCAATTAGCTAATTGCATGGGCTAATTGGTTGAGGCACTGTATCTGTACGTTTAGTCGATTTGTGAAAGGAACATCGAGGTATTTAATAAAGTTAAGGCAAAGCATTGTGGGCTGCTGTCAGTTAATTGCCCTTGTCCGACGAAATGGGAAGAGTTGTTCTTAATCTGTTAAGTTCATCGGTCTTACAGCTCCCTGGAATGTTACTACGTCCCGGCACCCATCTGTATCTTGAACTGCTCTGTCATCTTTATAGGATACGAACGGCAATGTAGAGCTACTTCGATTGGAAGGATTTGGTAGTGACTTAGCTATCAGAGAAGATACAGATATCCTTAGGAGATATCGCGTTTTCTTTTAGCCAGTGTAATACTTCTTTGGTTGCCATAGTTCCCGCCTGGAATACGCTACACTGATAGTCTTTCCGTGCGCTGGACCTTGCTTATTTAATCACGATAAGTAGCTTTATTCAAAGCTGTCCACCAAAATATTATCCCCTATGTTAGTATCGGTCTTATAACTGAGATGTAGAGCCAATTTACCAATCCTCTGAACAGAGTCAAATGATCAAAAATTGGCTTCAAATTGAATGGATACAGATGGTCTTTTCCACAGAATGGAGCTAAAAACACGTAAAAGCATTGAGCTATTCTGGTCTAAGTTTCCAGGTCATAGTGACATAAACTATCTAGATACTGCGATTGAACACTATATTACTTTCTTTAGGGTTGGTTGAAAAGTTAAGATTGAAATTTGAAATTAAGGGGGTGATGTGTTCGCTAGTCCTTGACTTTTTTCATGTTCGTTTGAGAACCTCTTGTTCATCAAATTCAGAGCAACAACTTGCTTTTAGAGGCCCGTCACTGGTTTCCAGGCTTTTTTCGCTCTTCACTGTCCAATTTCTGGATTTTTTCAACTGGCCACCACATTTGTTGAACTAGCCACGCCCACATCTACACCTCTTTCGCTGAGTTTACCATTTTTTTTCCCACAAAATTTTATTTTATTTGATGAAGAGTTGATTTTTTTTATTCTATGGGTGATGCGTAAATTAGAGGATAATCCTGGGCTGTACTTTTATCTCCACAGTCTATAGTGGTGATGGTACTGGTGCTTGTCTAACATGGTAGCTATCGGCTATTACAGCCAATGACGCACAGACTAACTCTTGTAGGAATGGTACAATTTCCTCTGCTTTTCTTGTTTTTAATCCTTTCAGGAGTTGTACTTTCGGAAGTAAGGAAATGTTTCCTCAACCTTCTAACAACTACCACAAATCTGTTCGATTTGTACCAGGAGTACCAAAGGATTATATTCATTCGTCAACTCTATTTATTCTGTTTTACTATGCCTTGAGAGACAAATTTAGTTTCTCCGACACAGGTACTCTCATAGAATTCTGTGCGAAGAACAGTGAAAGGATTTTACTCCTGTCGAGAAGGTCCCACATCCTAATGGGTTTATGGCGACTTTAAACTTTTAACTGATTGTACGGTTTGCATTGCTTTACTCATTTATAATACCTTGCAAATAATTCATAATACTCATACCACATGTCTATGTACATGTAAACTTCTAAACGTCCTTCCACTATGAACACAAACTCCACCAATAGATTGCCATCACTCAGAATTGATTCGAAACCGATGCCATAAATAATCACCAATACGACTCCTGACCTTTAGGTAATTTTAGACCACAATATCTCACATCCAACTCAATAGATCTCCGACAACAACCCTCATAAACTAATCGATTGTTTCATCCTTTCAGGTACGCATCCCTACGAACCCTATACGCATACAGAACCGTAAGTCATCCTTAGTTATTACAACAAAACTTATTACATACCCATAACTTATTCAAATGAAGTTATTTCTTAAAATTGATGCGCAGTCCTCAGTCACAGCAGCCCAGAGGCACCCCCGCCCAGCACAGAAAGAAATATGTGAATCCTGTATTTAGCTGCCACGCTAATTACCTCGAACCTTCTTCAAGAGTCCTGCTCCATACTGTATATTTCATTCAGTTTTCTTCCGGTAAATCCACAGGGAATGAGATGGCAAAAATGTTCCTTAAAGCAGCCGACCCACTCACAGGAGCCGAGGAACACAAAGAGCCGGGGATAATCTACGCCTTAATCCTTCCAACTTGAAAACATCTTCTTCTACAGCAGCAGCAACAGCAGTTGAGCAGGTGGATCTCGGGATATCCATTTCTAATATTCTTCTGCCCTAAGACAGTGCTGCGTACTGTTTGAATAAATATTAATGAGTTCCATTCGGGAGTTTGCCGTTTTTCTTTTGTGTGTGTGTGGACCTTGTTTGGCAGATCCTTCCGCTTTCTTTATTTTCATTATTCGCAGGATTTTGCCAGATTGAAGTGATTTGTTTCAATATGTTGCCTCCTTCTATGCCTTTAGAGAAAGTTGTTTCGTCCTTTTTGTGGGTCAAGGCGTTTTCTGTAGTTTAACTCGTATCCTGTGAATTTGGGCGAATAGTAGTGTTGAGTTAGTTGGTGGATTAGATTACTTTTTTGAATATTAATCAATGAATGGTTCTAATTTGGGGAGACTATGTGTGTGTGTCGTGATTAGCAATAAATTCCTTCAGTGATATCTACAATCGTAGTTAAGGGTTATAAATGTGTGCGATTTGTCGAGATTAGAGGTAATTAGATGGCTAATGATTGTACTACCTGTTTGGAGGATGCTTAAAGTTTGACTGAAGGGATTTATGTATCTCTAGCAACGTTTGTTGGAAAGGATCGATTGTTTGGTGGGTAAATAATGAAATGAAATCCTTGGAAAACTACAAGAAAAACTTGTCCTTTGAACGAGAATCAGTGAATTTTGTTTGTTAACTGTCCCTTCGTTGCTTCGATATATTTCATTTCGACCAATTGTCCTTTTATGTTGTCCTAACATCATAGAGAGGTATATCCCCCTGTTAGATTTCTTCGGAATCCTTTTGAGTGTTGTATTCTCTTTCTATCCCTCGACGGAATAAACCCATTTTAGAGCGTTCTCTCTTATCCAGTTTTCTTTAAGAATCTGAGGATGAGACTTGGCGCTAGTGACTGTATTTCCCCATCCGATAATTGAAACTTGGCCAAATTTTTTAATCGTTTGTGATTCAGTTCCCAACAAGATTCTAGAACATGCTCCGGGATTCCGCTGGTCTTTTTCCAGAATGTGCCAGTGCCCTGTTAGGATACGCAATTTGTTTTTATTCGTCGTGATACATGCTTCGAATCTTCCGGTTAGATAGCTCTAAAACCTTCTTGGCTTGTCTCATGCCCTGAGCGATGTTTCAGGTTTTTGCCCTACTGTTCCTGAACTCTTCTTTGAGGGTACGATATTCCGCAGAATGGTTCCGGACAAAGGTTTCTGATGCTCCTCTTTTTGCTGGGGAGTCAGCCATATGACACATGACCAGGTGTCCAACAGAGGGTCACTCTGTTCATTAAGCTTCTGCAGGCATTCCCACACGAGTGCCATGGTAGCAGTTGGTATGGTTTCTATTAAGACTGATTTGGATACATCTGTCGACATAAATTTCAGCTTGGGAGATCCTGGTGCTTGTGCCATAGATTCGTAGTATTCCGTTGCATACGATCGCTCCAGTTCCTTCATCAGCGCCTGACCCACCTGTGTACCTCTTTATTGTGTGTTTGCTCAGTTTGTAGATTGTGGATTCATTGGACGAAATTCTTTTGGGAGTTAAACCTTCTAATGATATCATCTCTAGGGTTGGCCAGGAGTGGTATTTATTTGAGTGCACTTTCCCTTTTCCTTCTTGGATCATTCTTAGAATCGTTTTACTTGCATATTCTTTAACCACAAGAGGAAACAGTTCCAATAGCACTTCCATGGCTATAGTTGGGCATGTTCTCATGGCCCCTGTAATACAGAGGCATGCCAGTCGTTGCACCTTAGGACAAGACTGGTCCTTTTTGTCCATGCAATTGGTCCATATTTGATCATAGGTCTCATAATAGCAATATATGTACATCCATCTAAGGATGGTCGAATTAGATCCCCAGGATTTGTCCTCTAGGCTCAGGGATATCATTAGTATTCGGGTCGCTTTCCTGGCTAACTCTTCTGTATGTTTTTTCCACATGGTTTCCACATGTGTGTTTTTTCCAGGGTTATTCCCAGATAACCTTGACTGGTGTCAGTATCAGTACAGTGCCTGACAGCCTTATCGGCCTCAGTCGCTCAAATTTTTCCTTGTGAAATGTACTATCGTCGTTTTTGTCGGGTTTAGGTTTAGACCAGCCGTCAAGCACCAAGTGTTGTGAGTGCAAACAAGGATATGTTACAGAATCGCACAGCTATCAACCTGTGCATGGTTGTACATGTTGTCAATAGAGGGAAAGAAGTAATGGAACACTCCTTCGTGAGGAAGCCTGGATCGTGCCATCTTTCCAACACTAGTAGGCTTCAGTGGTATCCTATTGCTGAAAAGTATTTTGAATTAAAAAACAGTTTTCGATTTAAGGCCTTTGCGTCTGTAAGCTTTACATGCTTAGATACTTTTTTAAATAAATGGCAAATCTATAGCAACATTCCCTGAACCAAAGGGTGCCTAACCCTATCAGGAGAAGGAGCAACACCCTCGAATAAGCCCTTTCAGCTCTTTTACAAATCAAATCCAAGTAAATATGTATGCACCAACTTCTAATTGAGTAAAAGTGTATTCCCGAAGGATAATAATTGATATTTACCAAGTGAGTTCCGTTTCCACCATCAAAGTTAACCAACTCAAGGAAACCAGAGAATGCCCACACAATACAGGGGAAAAGCCATGCATACATACATTATGTACATACAGAACTAAATGGTGAAGGAACCTTCTGATGGAATAACAAACTTTTTGGTCTCAAGAGTCACCGCAATAAGCAGCTTAAAAACGTTTCCAGTTAAACCTGCAGAAAACAATATTTTGGAATATACTTAAAATATACACAATCCCTAATGCCAATCCCCCTCCCACCCACTAACAAAGGGAACAACTAAGCTCTAGGGATAAGATGATGACAACTCTTCTCCGTGTACCATATCGTCCCTGACAGCCACGTGTATTTAGCTACCAGATATGTACATATGTACACGTATAGATCTGAAGGACCAAAGTTAAAAGCAAAAAAGGCATAAAGTTTTGTTTTCTTAGAATTTCATGTTTTTTTTCCTCCTGTTTCTGTACATATCCTATTTTTGGTGTCCAAAAGGATATAAGCATTCAGAGCTGCGTAAAATTTAAATAAATTCAATTTTTCTTGCAGAAAAGATTTTTTCTTTACTTTCTATTCTGAATTTTCCTTTGTGGTGTTACTTACGTATATTTTTGTATTTTCTCTTGCTTTGTTTGTTGCGTTTCCTTTCATTCCATTCTCAGACTTGCATTTCGGTTTCTAGTTGTACTTGACCTTTCGTTTGGTTACGGCAAAGCAGAGGTTTCATTTATTTTTGTATTTTTTGAAAAATAGGCTGCGAGAAGGAGGGAATTGAAAGAAATGGATTTTGTATGAGACTTTTGTTCGGCGAGGTAGTTTTTCAACCAACGTAGTTAAGGTTATTGTAGTTTTTAGTTTTTTTTTTTTAACATTTAGTTGGATGATGGAGGATATTAGCAGAGAATAGCAAAAAGGATTCATAGAATCGTACTGGGATCTGAAACAATAGAAAAGGCAGCCAAACATTTTCAAAGAACATTTTCTTATACGTTTTTCAACTGCATGCATGGTCGAGAAACCCCTTTGGGAACAAGCTGAAAAGCACCAATCTGTCTGGAACGGAGGATATACATAAAAGCCTATTCTTTTTCCTTTGGGCAGCCCTAAAAAAAGTAGGCGTGTCTGTACTATGGTTTTGGACAGCAATGCATTCTCATCAAATGTGTTTTTCATAAAATATAAAGGGGGACCAGATAGCAATGATACTTTTTTCAATTACTATGTTTCAGCAGTTGTCAAATGAATGACATGCAGCTGTCAACATATTTAATAAGGTTTGCCCTCTTATTATGGGTTACATGCCATACAAGCCAAACTTGTGATTGAGAAATTTGGCGCCTGGGTCATCTCACAGAGAGCTTGACACCACTCGACTATTGGACATATTGGACCTAGTCATCAAAATTGGATTGATCGCACTGCAGCATGACAAAATAAAGTCATTTTTATACGTCACACTGTGTAAAAATTACGTACTAAATCACCCACCCGAGTACAATGAAATTTTGTGAATATGTTGGCTGGCTCCAGCTCGAAAGATAGTACAATTTTGCACTCAATAGGTGTCGCTTTTGTCAAGATCTAGATTAATAATTTTTCGAGTATTGAAACAAATAAAAAGTCAGCTGAACGAACCGACTAATGACTAGACTTAGAATAGGTCTGTTTACGTACAGGATTATACGATCGATATCATCAATATATTTACGTTATAGATATGTACGCTAAGATCGAAAGCGAACCTTTGCGAAATATTCGATTCAACCAGGCTAACTTGCTATCATACTTGCCATCATACTTGCGAAATACCTCCACTTACGAGGATGCTATATCGGAACCGTCAATGGAAACAAGCTACATCGGTAGTCCACGAATCATGCAGGAATACAAAAAAGATGCGATGACTTTCGCGCGCCATCAAGGTCCTCCTGATTTGTTTATTATATTTAGATGCAATCCAAAATGGGAGGAAATACAAATGATGCTATGGTGAGGAGAACAACCAATTCATCGTCATGATATCACTGCAAAGATTGAAATCATTGATGGATTTGATGGTAAAATATTCGATTTTTTGCAGCACACGTAGCTGGATGTGTTCGGTAGAGTGGCAAAAGCGGGGTTTGCTTCATGCAGTTATTTTGATTTGACTTGACGTTAAAATCTCCCCAGAAATGTCAGATCCATCTATTGACCAAGAGTTGTTCAATATTGTTACTACAGGCAATCAAATGGAAATAATCAGTGGGTGGTACCATACTCATCACTGTTTTCAAAAACATACAAAGCTCATACTAGGTAATGTGAAATTTTGGAGTTCTGAGCAATCCATCAAATATATTTGTAAATACAGTGAGTGTGTAAAAACGACGAAATATTACGAAACCAAATGGGCATAAGCAGCAATGAAGCTGTCTGGCGGTCAAGGTCTGCCCAACTGTGCTCTTTCAAACATTTTTTAACTTATGACCAGAACTCAAAAACTAAATTAAAAGTTTTTATAGATTTGTCTATATCCACACTAAAGAAACTTACAACTTTATGCAATTTATGCAATGTGGATATTTACCAGATGCTATAAAACTGACAAGGTTGTACCCACCCATAGAATGTTTGCCTGAAATATCTAGGCCCGGCATCCAAACTAGGAGAATTGTTTAGCCAACTTTAGACAGGCGAAAGAGTTCTTGAAGTAAGTGTGAAAGATTATAAAGATTATTTCGCGATCGAATGTGATATTGGATTGTACTTCAGTCACGAGAAGGCTATCTTGTTATCCTCATAAGCCGTGTCACCTTAGAAGAATGAGAATCACCAAGTAAGGCACTATGCTAACGCTGTGGCAAAACATTTCCTCTTGCAAGATCCAGATGTCGGTTCAGGATGCCCAAAAACCAAATATCTGGAGGATTTTGAATGTATCTATGCCATGGTGGCGTATACGTAACTTTTTTCCGAAAAAAAAAATAGTATTTTTAATATTTATATAGGCAACGATACCCCTGAACATTTAGGGATGTTACATGTAAAATACCATCAAAATCGGTTTCTTAACGAAAATGGCTCGAAAAGTGGGAGTGACAATGTGTAATACATGACTAAGTCGTAAAAATTTCTTGATTTCCTCTAAAGTAGTGAAAAGTGGGAGGATTATAAAGATTTTTGCACTTCAAAAGTGGTCAAGTGGTGATATAAATGAAAAAAACTGGGTTGATTCAATTGTATTCACTGTTGATAGTGATCACAAGTATATAGTTCATATGATATTATGATTAAAATCCGCATGGGCAGTGCATGCACATTTCATAAATTCACTATTTTACTTGAAGTCAGAAATAAATTTCCGTAGTTACGCCTACATTAAGGAGCATTTCGGAAAAAATATCGATTTTGATAGAGTTTTCTGTGCAACATCTTGAAATTAATTATGTATTTCGAAATATTCGAATTATTCTGGAAGTTCGAACATTCCGAGCGGCCAATATAGACCCGGACCACTACCTAGTTGCAGCCAAGGTATGCCTACGGATATCTCAAACACCACAACAACGGAGTGAGAAGATCTAACATTGAATGGCTGCATTCGCAACAAACCGCCAGGACCTTTGCCGATCGAGTATCCCTCAACCTCTCTAAAAGTCCCATCATAGCCAGCAACAAGTGTGAAACGCTGCAGTAAGAAACTCGCCTACAAAGCAGCACTGCATAGAAGGACGAGAGGGTCTCGTGAGCTCTACGCTTCTTCAAAAAAAAGAGCACTAGAAATGCCCGATCAGGGAAATAAGAAGGTGCTCCAGGAGCAATGATCTTATAGAAAACCCAAGAAGTCCAGATCGATACTTACCACATTTTTATCGATTTTAAGGCCACATATGACAGAATTGATAAAGACAACCTATAAAGAGCCATATCTACATACTTTCGGGATCTCTACCAAACTGGTTAGATAGTGCAGGATGACGATGATGAACACTCGCTGCCCCATAAAGGTTGCAAATACTCTCACTAAGACGTTGGAAATCAAGAAAGGTTTCAGACAAAGGTATGGACTGTCATGTGACTTTTCAATACCATACTTGCGAAACTTAATCGACAGCTATAACTTTAAAGTACTAAAGGACTTTATCCAGCTCAGCTCTGCTATCAATTCTAAAAATAACACCTCAGCACAAATTAAACGCAGAATAACTCTTGCCAATCCCTGTTTCTTTGACCTAAGAAGGCAATTGAGTAGTAGAGGAATTGAGGAGACTCTATACAAGACCTTGTTCATCCCAGTCATGGTTTATGGCTTGTTGGTATGATTTCTTTTATTTAAAAATGGGTGACCGTATATATAAATTGCAGTCAAACGATGTTCAAGGAATTACTTTGGCTTCTATGGATTGTGCTGTAAAATGGTATGCATATTTGAATTCAATAAAACAACATTATTTTGGAATAATTTGTATAATATTTGAATTATAAAAATGGGCAATCAGCTTTGCAATTAAGTGGGAATTGAAGCGACTGAATGTCGATGGGTCCAGTTCCTTGGAAAATTTATTTAAGTTCATGCTAACGACTACGCAATTAACTTCTAATCAACAGATACGTTTTATAAATTGAAACAGAAGTTTTCAGGCCAACAACATTTAACAAAATTAATTTATTCAAACTTGCAATCAGTTACAGTATGTGAACTTCAATAGAAGTAGAATAGTACTTAGCAGTAGACACAAATCAGTGTTCCTGGAATAACTCGAACGTGATTTTGATCAAGTTTTAGTCACTTGATTAAACCACTCATATGACAATATGGAAAAAATATTACGCATACGCCACAGTAACTTTGGTTTTTTTAAATCATACATTCATATTTGAATAAAATGGAAACGAATAAACCCAATTCGAGAGTTTACTAGACTGGCAACCCAATTCTCCTCGTAAGTTAATATCGCTATCATACAAACTGGATACGCGCCTTTCTGTCTCGGTTCCGAACACAACCCAAGGGTAATGTCCGTCGAAAATGAAATTTCAATGAACACACGAATGAAAATTATAAAAGTATTTCCTCCATTTCCTTGGGTACACTAGGAGATATTGTAAACCAAGTTGAAAGGCCATATATGGGAATGATTTTGTCTAGGTAGTGTCCTTTTCCATGTGCTTTTCTATAACCCCTAAGCCCACATTTATCAGTGCTGATTCTAAGTCTCAACTTCTTAAAATTATTTTGAACATGTAAAAGGTTTTTCTTAATTTTATTAAACTCAATGATTGGCCACGAACCAGTAGAGAATACAGTGATATCATCGGCGCAGTGAACAGATCTGGGTTCCTCCCAGTATATTTTT
The DNA here is from genome assembly GCA_963583995.1 of Xylota segnis. NCBI lineage: Eukaryota > Metazoa > Arthropoda > Insecta > Diptera > Syrphidae > Xylota > Xylota segnis. Next base: position 42,502,153 of record OY757237.1, read on the forward strand.
AATAAGAATGGACCGAGGATTGATCCTTACGGAGTGTCTGAAGACACATGAAAATGATCGGATTTCACGAATCGAATGAATATTGATATACTTCGAGGAGTCAAAAAGCTGTAGATCGATTGTATAAGCCAATTTGAATACCTTAATGCCATATCGAGTCAAAAGTTTTGTCAATGTCAATACCGAAGGTCACACAACGTTTGTTATTCCTTAGGTTTTGGATCACTTTATGTTGAATAACAAGCAATGCATCCTCTGTTGAATATCGTTTTCTAAAACCGAACTCATTCCTTGGAATAATTTATATTCCTTTCGAAAAATTGGCATTTCGAATATATTAAACTGATTCCATGAAGGAATATGAAATTTCATCCTCCTAGCTCAAAATTTGAGGCTCAAAAGTGATGGAATACTGAAGAAGGTACTAACTTACGGTCATGAGTAGCTCGTCTCCGCTATTGAGACTGTGCACAAAATTTTGAATTTCTATTTCGAAAAATAGGGCACCGTGGCTCAGTGGTTAGTGCGTTGGGCTATGGAGCAAAGGGTTCGAGTTTCGAATCTCAGTCGGAAAACCTAAAAGTCCCACCTCTCGCGAGCGTCCAGCAAACATCCGAGAGTACAACTGTCCTGAGAAAGCTTCTCAAATCACTAATTACCCTTCGGACATGGCATTAAACAGTAGGCCCCTTCCATTCGTGTAATATAACACGCACAACGCCAATGGTTGTGAGGAGCTAGGCCCTGTTGTTTTTATTTCGATTATTTCGTTGTACTAGAAACTGTCTAGTGTGTCTAGCTCAATATAGTATATAGAGTATAAAAACGCTAATAGCTCGACACAGGTATCCGCGTGTAGACAGTTTTTCAATAAAACATGCACACAACTTTTATGTGGCAATGAAATATGGGACTAGACTTTCTGAGAAGATTTACGTAAGTAGATGTCTAATTGATTTCTAGTTTATTATAGACATCACTAAAATTTTTTAAAATTCTTACTTCGTGCAAAAATATTTTAAAATCTTTTTTATTTTATGATTATTTGGGCGCTTATTCGTTACGACCCAAAGGCGTTTCGGTTCTTTTCTGTCACTTTATGTAGAGGTTATGCCTTAGCCATAAAAACCATTCCTATTTTCTTTAAGTACATATATATGCATCCTGTTTCATTAAGGATTGAGTCAGAAATTTCCGACTTCACACTGATGTCAGAAGTCAAATAAATCAACAATCACTGCAACCAAATGAATCTGAAATAACACGACAGCTATCTCTCCCTAAAGTCACAACATTTTCGATGAGTTCCTTTCATATTGTTCATGTTCAGTGGCCAGAAAATCCTAGTTAGGGATTACTAAACGCCTGACAGTTTTGACACTCCCCTCTTCTGTGTGTGCATTCACACGCAAATATTTTGACAAGCAACAATCCTCTCGGTGTAACGCAAACGAAAACATCCTCGTTCTCCCCTTGTTGCCTCATACATCGTGGGTGATGGCATGGAAGATTCCAAATCCCTTTTCAGCAAAAAAAAAAAGAGAAGAAAATCACAAATTCACGATTCCTTATTCTATTGACTCCGGAAATCCTTTATTCTCTCCTACTCACCCCCACCCCCGTTCCATTCAAGATGATCATATCAATTTCATTCGAAAATCCCTTCGTCTTTGCAATCACAATTCGGCATTGGTAGCAGGGAAAATATCGCGACCGTGACAGGAAATGAAATGAAAATGAAAATTTTCATCGTTTCAACTGAATAGGTCGTTCTCGTTGTCGTTGTCGTTGTCGTCGTCGTAGTCGTAGTAGTCGTCGCCACCTCCCCTTCCGGTGGATTGCACTGAATACGCAAAATGAAATTCAACAGGACCCGCCGACTAGTTAACTTTGCATCCATGTCCTTCTGCTCCGGTGGTAGTGTTCTTAAGTTCTCATGCAGATTCCCATTATTGTTACTTCCCATTTTCGTCCTTCGCCCCGGATGCACAGAAAAGAATGGGGGGGGGGTGGGGGAACTAAATTTGCCAGATTTTCCCTCCTTTATTGTCGAGATGTAACATATTTTGATGTTCTTACAAAATGTTGCAAGCTCAGGGAACTTTTCATGCACAGGAGCGCACCATTAAAGCAGGATCTCTCTCATTTGTTGCCTTAGTCCTGTGCGTCCTTAAAAATGTAGGCGGTGGACTACACCTCGTGACACACTGTGTAGTTACGGAGAAATAAAACGAAAAAAAAAATTAAACTTTTTCTACCCAATATTGCGAGCTGAAAGAAAAACTTATTTAAGCCAACAGATGATAATTTCATATTCAGGGGTGTGTGTGTGCAGGATGGCTAAAGAGAAACTTTTGGCAAAGTTATTACAGTTCGATAATTTTTTGGTTTTTTTGTTTAAATGTTCTCCTCTGACTTCCGATGACGACGACGACGACGACGGTCGGTCGTTCCATTCAAATGACACCGAGGCGCCAGGGATGAGTGTCATAAAATTCCTTGTATGTCAGCCAAAACAAATAAAAAATGTCTTTGATGGCAGAGTAGCTGCCACGGCACTGGTGTGTGCCTTGTGGGGGCTGTGAATCAATTTATGTCGATGGCATAGAGAATGGGTAATTAATTTAATTCACTTTGATCGTTAAGAGGAAAAGCCGTGCTGGTGTTTGTTTTAAAAACAATAATAGGAAATTTGTGGTTTGTCAATAAATGGAGAATTCTATGTAATCTTTAAGGGAAGTTAGAATAGTGTCTCTTCAAGGCGGTAGGCAGCTACCTTGCAGGGACTTCTTTACTATTTTTTGCTTTTAGTCATGCTCCTTCCGAATGGGAAGGATTGGATCAGTTCAAAAGACGTAGGTGGGAGTACTTCAAAGATTGCGGGAGGAATGGCTAATGCCTTATTTTTTTTAACTTTTTCTGAGAAGATTATTGAGTTTCGGGACATTAGCCCTATCCAAGAAAATACTCTTCTTAATTGCTTCAACGCATCTGATTTTTCAAGGTTACCAAAAATGTGTGAATGAATGGGTTACACATACGCCACAGAACCAGCTACGCACATCCTGAAAGTGCATTTTCTTAGCCAATTCTAGCAGGATATTCTGTTTCTGTGCATTATAAGCACAAACGAGCTGAAATAGCTCCTCCATATGGGTATGGGAAGCAGAAAATTTTTCAGTCCAAAAATGTGTGAATAAATGGGTTACACATACGCCACCGAACCAGCTACGCACATCCTGAAAGTGCATTTTCTTAGCCAATTCTAGCAGGATATTCTGTTTCTGTGCATTGTAAGCACAAACGAGCTGAAATAGCTCCTCCGTACGAATATGGGAAGCAGAAAATTTTTCAGTCCAAAAATGTGTGAATAAATGGGTTAGCTATAGCCCACAGGACCAGCTACGCACATTCTGAAAGTACCTTTTCTTAACCCAATTCTAGCAGGATATTCTGTTTCTGTGCATTATAAGCACAAACCAGCTGAAATAGCTCCTCCGTATGGGTATTGGAAGCAGAAAATTTTTCAGTCCAAAAATGTGTGAATGAATGGGTTACACATACGAACCAGCTACGCACATCCTGAAAGTGCATTTTCTTAGCCAATTCTAGCAGGATATTCTGTTTCTGTGCATTAAAAGCACAAACGAGATGAAATAGCTCCTCTGAATGGGTATGGGATGCAGAAAATTTTTCAGTCCAAAAATGAGTGAATGAATGGGTTACCTATAGTAGTCCTCAGGACCAGCTAAGCACATTCTGAAAGTACCTTTTCTTAACCCAATTCTAGCAGGATATTCTGTTTCTGTGCATTATAAGCACAAACGAGCTGAAATAGCTCCTTCGTATGGGTGTTGGAAACAGAAAATTTTTCAGTCCAAAAATGTGTGAATAAATGGGTTACACATACGCCACCGAACCAGCTACGCACATCCTGAAAGTGCATTTTCTTAGCCAATTCTAGCAGGATATTCTGTTTCTGTGCATTATAAGCACAAACGAGATGAAATAACTCCTCTGAATGGGTATGGGACGCAGAAAATTTTTCAGTCCAAACATGAGTGAATAAATGGGTTTCCTATAGCCCACAGGACCAGGTACGCACATTCTGAAAGTAACTTTTCTTAACCCAATTCTAGCAGTATATTTTGTTTCTGTGCATTATAAGCACAAACGAGATGAAATAGCTCCTCTGAATGGGTATGGGAAGCAGAAAATTTTTCAGTCCAAAAATGAGTGAATGAATGGGTTACCTATAGTAGTCCTCAGGACCAGCTAAGCACATTCTGAAATTACCTTTTCTTAACCCAATTCTAGCAGGATATTCTGTTTCTGTGCATTATAAGCACAAACGAGATGAAATAACTCCTCTGAATGGATATGGGACGCAGAAAATTTTTCAGTCCAAACATGAGTGAATAAATGGGTTTCCTATAGCCCACAGGACCAGCTACGCACATCCTGAAAGTGCATTTTCTTTGCCCATTTCTAGCAGGATATTCTGTTTTTGTGCATTGTAAGCACAAAAGAGATGAAATAGCTCCGCTGTATGGGTATGGGAAGCAGAAAATTTTTCAGTCCAAAAATGAGTGAATGAATGGGTTACCTATAGTAGTCCTCAGGACCAGCTAAGCACATTCTGAAAGTACCTTTTCTTAACCCGATTCTAGCAGGATATTCTGTTTCTGTGCATTATAAGCACAAAAGAGATGAAATAGCTCCTCTGTATGGGTATGGGATGCAGAAAATTTTTCAGTCCAAAAATGTGTGAATAAATGGGTTACCCATAGCCCACAAGACCAGGTACGCACATTCTGAAAGTACCTTTACTTAACCCAATTCTAGCAGAATATTCTGTTTCTGTGCATTGTAAGCACAAAAGAGATGAAATAGCTCCTCTGTATGGGTATGGGAAGCAGAAAATTTTTCAGTCCAAAAATGTGTAAATGAATGGGTTACACATACGCCACCGAACCAGTAACGCACATCCTGAAAGTGCATTATCTTAGCTCAGTTCTAGCAGGATATTCTGTTTCTGTGCATTATAAGCACAAAAGAGATGAAATAGCTCCTCTGTATGGGTATGGGAAGCAGAAAATTTTTCAGTCCAAAAATGAGTGAATGAATGGGTTACACATACGCCACCGAACCAGCTACGCACATCCTAAAAGTGCCTTTTCTTAGCCCATTTCCAGCAGAATATTCTAATTCTGTGCATTGTAAGCTCAAACAAGCTGAAATAGCTCCTCCATATGGGTATGGGAAGCAGAAAATTTTTCCGTACAAAAATTTCGAATAAATGGGTTAGCTATAGCCCACCGAACCAGCTACGCACATCCTAAAAGTGCCTTTTCTTAGCCCATCTCCAGCAGAATATTCTGTATCTGTGCATTGTAAGCTCAAATGAATGAATGGGTTACCTATAGTAGTCCTCAGGACCAGCTAAGCACATTCTGAAAGTACCTTTTCTTAACCCAATTCTAGCAGGATATTCTGTTTTTGTGCATTGTAAGCACAAAAGAGATGAAATAGCTCCTCTGTATGGGTATGGGATGCAGAAAATTTTTCAGTCCAAAAATGGGTGAATAAATGGGTTACCCATAGCCCACAAGACCAGGTACGCACATTCTGAAAGTACCTTTACTTAACCCAATTCTAGCAGGATATTCTGTTTCTGTGCATTATAAGCACAAAAGAGATGAAATAGCTCCTCTGTATGGGTATGGGATGCAGAAAATTTTTCAGTCCAAAAATGAGTGAATGAATGGGTTACACATACGCCACCGAACCAGCTACGCACATCCTAAAAGTGCCTTTTCTTAGCCCATTTCCAGCAGAATATTCTGTTTCTGTGCATTATAAGCACAAACGAGCTGAAATAGCTCCTTCGTATGGGTGTTGGAAACAGAAAATTTTTCAGTCCAAAAATGTGTGAATAAATGGGTTACACATACGCCACCGAACCAGCTACGCACATCCTGAAAGTGCATTTTCTTAGCCCATTTCTAGCAGGATATTCTGTTTCTGTGCATTATAAGCACAAAAGAGATGAAATAGCTCCTCTGTATGGGTATGGGATGCAGAAAATTTTTCAGTCCAAAAATGAGTGAATGAATGGGTTACACATACGCCACCGAACCAGCTACGCACATCCTAAAAGTGCCTTTTCTTAGCCCATCTCCAGCAGAATATTCTAATTCTGTGCATTATAAGCACAAAAGAGATGAAATAGCTCCTCTGTATTGGTATGGGAAGCAGAAAATTTGTCAGTCCAAAAATGTGTGAATAAATGGTTTACACATACGAACCAGCTACGCACATCCTAAAAGTTCCTTTTCTTAGCCCTTTTCCAGCAGAATATTCTGTATCTGTGCATTGTAAGCTCAAAAGAGATGAAATAACTCCTCTGAATGGGTATGGGACGCAGAAAATTTTTCAGTCCAAAAATGGGTGAATAAATGTGTTACACATACGAACCAGCTACGCACACCCTAAAAGTGCCTTTTCTTAGCCCATTTCCAGCAGAATATTCTGTTTCTGTGCATTGTAAGCTCAAACGAGCTGAAATAGCTCCTCCATATGGGTATGGGAAGCAGAAAATTTTTCCGTCCAAAAATTTGTGAATAAATGGGTTACCTATAGCCCACAGGACCAGGTACGCACATTCTGAAAGTACCTTTACTTAACCCAATTCTAGCAGAATATTCTGTTTCTGTGCATTGTAAGCACAAAAGAGATGAAATAGCTCCTCTGTATTGGTATGGGAAGCAGAAAATTTTTCAGTCCAAAAATGGGTGAATAAATGGGTTACACATACGAACCAGCTACGCACACCCTAAAAGTGCCTTTTCTTAGCCCATTTCCAGCAGAATATTCTGTTTCTGTGCATTGTAAGCTCAAACGAGCTGAAATAGCTCCTCCATATGGGTATGGGAAGCAGAAAATTTTTCCGTCCAAAAATTTGTGAATAAATGGGTTACCTATAGCCCACAGGACCAGCTAAGCACATTCTGAAAGTACCTTTTCTTAACCCAATTCTAGCAGGATATTCTGTTTCTGTGCATTATAAGCACAAAAGAGATGAAATAGCTCCTCTGTATGGGTATGGGAAGCAGAAAATTTTTCAGTCCAAAAATGTGTGAATAAATGGGTTACCTATAGCCGACAGGACCAGCTAAGCACATTCTGAAAGTACCTTTTCTTAACCCAATTCTAGCAGGATATTCTGTTTCTGTGCATTATAAGCACAAAAGAGATGAAATAGCTCCTCTGTATTGGTATGGGAAGCAGAAAATTTTTCAGTCCAAAAATGTGTGAATAAATGGGTTACCTATAGCCGACAGGACCAGCTAAGCACATTCTGAAAGTACCTTTTCTTAACCCAATTCTAGCAGGATATTCTGTTTCTGTGCATTATAAGCACAAAAGAGATGAAATAGCTCCTCTGTATGGGTATGGGATGCAGAAAATTTTTCAGTCCAAAAATGAGTGAATGAATGGGTTACACATACGCCACCGAACCAGCTACGCACATCCTAAAAGTGCCTTTTCTTAGCCCATTTCCAGCAGAATATTCTGTTTCTGTGCATTATAAGCACAAACGAGCTGAAATAGCTCCTTCGTATGGGTGTTGGAAACAGAAAATTTTTCAGTCCAAAAATGTGTGAATAAATGGGTTACACATACGCCACCGAACCAGCTACGCACATCCTGAAAGTGCATTTTCTTAGCCCATTTCTAGCAGGATATTCTGTTTCTGTGCATTATAAGCACAAAAGAGATGAAATAGCTCCTCTGTATGGGTATGGGAAGCAGAAAATTTTTCAGTCCAAAAATGTGTGAATAAATGGGTTACACATACGCCACCGAACCAGCTACGCACATCCTAAAAGTGCCTTTTCTTAGCCCATTTCCAGCAGAATATTCTGTTTCTGTGCATTATAAGCACAAACGAGCTGAAATAGCTCCTTCGTATGGGTGTTGGAAACAGAAAATTTTTCAGTCCAAAAATGTCTGAATAAATGGGTTACCTATGGCCCACAGGACCAGGTACGCACATTCTGAAAGTACCTTTTCTTAACCCCATTCTAGCAGGATATTCTGTTTCTGTGCATTAAAAGCACAAAAGAGATGAAATAGCTCCTCTGTATGGGTATGGGAAGCAGAAAATTTTTCAGTCCAAAAATGTGTGAATAAATGGGTTACCTATAGCCGACAGGACCAGCTAAGCACATTCTGAAAGTACCTTTTCTTAACCCAATTCTAGCAGGATATTCTGTTTCTGTGCATTATAAGCACAAAAGAGATGAAATAGCTCCTCTGTATTGGTATGGGAAGCAGAAAATTTTTCAGTCCAAAAATGTGTGAATAAATGGGTTACACATACGCCACCGAACCAGCTACGCACAACCTAAAAGTGCCTTTTCTTAGCCCATTTCCAGCAGAATATTCTGTTTCTGTGCATTATAAGCACAAACGAGCTGAAATAGCTCCTTCGTATGGGTGTTGGAAACAGAAAATTTTTCAGTCCAAAAATGTGTGAATAAATGGGTTACACATACGCCACCGAACCAGCTACGCACATCCTGAAAGTGCATTTTCTTAGCCCATTTCTAGCAGGATATTCTGTTTCTGTGCATTATAAGCACAAAAGAGATGAAATAGCTCCTCTGTATGGGTATGGGAAGCAGAAAATTTTTCAGTCCAAAAATGTGTGAATAAATGGGTTACACATACGCCACCGAACCAGCTACGCACATCCTAAAAGTGCCTTTTCTTAGCCCATTTCCAGCAGAATATTCTGTTTCTGTGCATTATAAGCACAAACGAGCTGAAATAGCTCCTTCGTATGGGTGTTGGAAACAGAAAATTTTTCAGTCCAAAAATGTCTGAATAAATGGGTTACCTATAGCCCACAGGACCAGGTACGCACATTCTGAAAGTACCTTTTCTTAACCCCATTCTAGCAGGATATTCTGTTTCTTTGCATTATAAGCACAATCGGGCTGAAATAGCTCCTCCATATGGGTATGGGAAGTATAAAATTTTTCAGTCCAAAAATGTGTGAATAAATGGGTTACACATACGCCGCAGAACCAGCTACGCACATCCTGAAAGTGCATTTTCTTAACCCAATTCTAGCAGGATGTTCTGTTTCTGTGCATTATAAGCACAAACGAGCTGAAATAGCTTCTCTGTATGGGTATTGGAAGCATACAATTTTTCAGTCCAAATTGTGTGAATAAATGGGTTACACATACGCCACGGAACCAGATACGCACATCCTGAAAGTGCATTTTCTTAGCCAATTCTAGCAGGATATTCTGTTTCTGTGCATTATAAGCACAAACGAGATGAAATAACTCCTCTGAATGGGTATGGGACGCAGAAAATTTTTCAGTCCAAAAATGTGTGAATAAATGGGTTACACATACGCCACCGAACCAGCTACGCACATCCTAAAAGTGCCTTTTCTTAGCCCATTTCCAGCAGAATATTCTGTTTCTGTGCATTATAATCAGAAACGAGATGAAATAGCTCCTCTGTGTGGGTATGGGAAGCAGATAATTTTTCAGTCCAAAAATGTGTGAATAAATGGGTTACCTATAGCCCACAGGACCAGCTAAGCACATTCTGAAAGTACCTTTTCTTAACCCAATTCTAGCAGGATAGTCTGTTTCTGTGCATTATAAGCACAAACGAGCTGAAATAGCTCCTCCATATGGGTATTGGAAGCAGAAAATTTTTCAGTCCAAAAATGTGTGAATAAATGGGTTACACATACGCTACCGAACCAGCTACGCACATCCTAAAAGTGCCTTTCTTAGCCCATTTCTAGCAGGATATTCTGTTTCTGTGCATTATAATCAGAAACGAGATGAAATAGCTCCTCTGTATGGGTATGGGAAGCAGAAAATTTTTCAGTCCAAAAATGTGTGAATAAATGGGTTACCTATAGCCCACAGGACCAGCTAAGCACATTCTGAAAGTACCTTTTCTTAACCCAATTCTAGCAGGATAGTCTGTTTCTGTGCATTATAAGCACAAACGAGCTGAAATAGCTCCTCCATATGGGTATTGGAAGCAGAAAATTTTTCAGTCCAAAAATGTGTGAATAAATGGGTTACACATACGCTACCGAACCAGCTACGCACATCCTAAAAGTGCCTTTCTTAGCCCATTTCTAGCAGGATATTCTGTTTCTGTGCATTATAATCAGAAACGAGATGAAATAGCTCCTCTGTATGGGTATGGGAAGCAGAAAATTTTTCAGTCCAAAAATGTGTGAATAAATGGGTTACCTATAGCCCACAGGACCAGCTAAGCACATTCTGAAAGTACCTTTTCTTAACCCAATTCTAGCAGGATAGTCTGTTTCTGTGCATTATAAGCACAAACGAGCTGAAATAGCTCCTCTGTATGGGTATGGGAAGCAGATAATTTTTCAGTCCAAAAATGTGTGAATAAATGGGTTACACATACGCCACCGAACCAGCTACGCACATCCTGAAAGTGCATTTTCTTAGCCCATTTCTAGCAGGATATTCTGTTTCTGTGCATTATAATCAGGAAAGAAATGAAATAGCTCCTCTGTATGGGTATAGGAAGCATACAATTTTTCAGTCCAAAAATGTGTGAATAAATGGGTTACCCATAGCCCATTCAACCAGACTTCAGTGTGGACAATATCAAAGGTAACCGTCCCATACTGGCAGATGCTTTAATTGTACAGCCCGTGAGATATAGACATATGTAGGTATCAAGTAGGAGTAAATTGCTTAAAATTTAGCACAGACTGCGGGGATGTAAAAGATCCTCCATAAAGGAACCGTCGAGATTTGGAAACGGTTGGACCGGTTTCAAGATTGATGAGTAAGATTATTTGGATTAGTAGGATTTATGTCTGCACTTTGATACAAATAGTATTTAAGCATTCTAACATTCTATGCATTGAATGTTTTTAAAATAGTAAAGAAAAAAACGTAATTTTTTAGAACACTTTGCATTCTAGCATAGGGGTTATAATTTTGCATCTACGCCTCAACTACCTCGTTCTGCTTTGGAGAGTCACACATGGTTGAGCTATCGAAGACGAATTTAATTAATATCTCAAATAGATGACACATCTACAGAGCAACCTATGGATCTTCTGCATTAACCACTCCATGGTACTCAACAGAAAGAAAGACAAACTAGCTGCCGAGTTTACAAATTTTTGGCACAAAATGAACTCATTTCATTCGACAGGGTGTACATAATAAATACACATCTGTGCGTGCCAGAGAAGATTATCTTCAGAGTTGGCTGCAACCTCCTTCTACGATACCCTTTGATGGATGTACTCAATTGCAGAAATCGAGCGACGGCAAAGCATATTCTAGCGTATTCTACTGCACACTATTAGCGACAAGTTTTCTATTTCGCTGTTAATACGAAAACTAATATCGTTAAGTTTTTTATTAACTGAAATAATTATAATTCGACTACATCCATACTAAACAGTTTTGTAATTTCATTTTTATATTTTATCTATAAACTTAACGAAGCAGTTACGTTACCAATTAAAATATATTAAATTAAAAATATTATTTCGGCAATGGAAATATACATAAACAAAACCGAATATTCAATAATGGCCTTGAAACATGTGCCGTTTTGACATTAAAATTGAAGAGGCAGTAAATGCTGGTACTTTCGATTTAATAAATTCAGAATAATCAGAGCTCGGACGTATTCGATGGTTTTAATTACAAATCGGCGCCAGTGTTAATATGAATATTTTGTTTTTTAATAGATTTTTTGCGTTTACTTTGCTATTTCTCAAGAATTCATAAATTTTATATGTGAATTATATGTATTTACAGGCCCAGGTCGATGTTTTTTTAGTAACTTTCAATTGAAATACAATTTTACAATATTTTATCGATCGAATACATGGTCTTTAACCTAATGATGTCAGTCAAGTGGCCGCTTCTGGCTATGGCGCAAGAGAGAACTCTTTCATTCATATTTGCATGACGCCTAGATCTGGATACTAGCCACTATAAGCACTGGCCAGTCTTCCATCAGCAACAGATATAATCAGCCAAAGGACACTAACGTTTCCAAGAAAACAGAAAACAACTCGCAATACATTCATGTAATCCCAGCAAACTTGACATTGATCGTTCGGATCAGATGGCCACTACGTGACGATTCTGTTATAGCAAGGTCCCAAAAATTCCAAAAAGCATTCAGAAATAGTTTATCTTCAATTATTGTTCTGGAGAACTACAAATATGCCATCCGTGTTTCAGCACAGAACAGCATTAGGTATTTTCTAATTTTTTTTTTGTTGAAAACACTTCAATTGTGAGTCAGGTTTAAAGTTATATCTTCCTGCCAGTAATAGATCGATAGATCAGTATCTCAATGACCAAATGATGTGATTAAGCAATTTGAAGCCAGGTTGCGGATGCACTTATTAGTATGTTAACTAACTTTGGGGAACAACTAAGGACATAATATTGTCAGAGGAAGAGTTGATTAAACTTTTTGTAATATCATGTTTAAGGAACTTTTAACATGCGATGGACTTACAATTCCTTTCCAAACTGGCAGAAGCCTGTACTCATATAAATTGTTTATCCGACCCGAAATTTTAAGTCTAATTACACCGATTAGTAATGTCTAACGTCTAAACCTAATCACAAAAAAGTTTGAAGATTGACCTCTAAATTATTGGTGCACAACCGGTGCTTGTTCCATAGCCTTCTTACCTCCACTTCTTTGGGGAGAAAAACGCCTTTCATAGTCCATAGACGGACTGACGAGAAACTTTTTTTTTAAATTTTAATTTTTGAATTCATCCAAAAATGTATCATCATATCTCGAAATATGTTCTACAAGAGACACAAAATTGGCAAAATATTTATAAGCCTTCAAAAAACTTGACACTAACGTTGCCAGCACAAAACTCAACATGGAATCACTCACTCTTTGTAAAATTCACAGGTACCTAGGTATACTATTTGATCCAGAGCTAAGCTGGATAGTTTTGCTAGACAAACAAGATATTTTTGGAGGCATAGAGGTATGGACTATGGCCTTGGATGTTACTCGGAAGTTCTTTCAAGATTTCAAAATTATTCGACTTTTCTAGGCTGAATCTATCAATCCAATCACCGGCTGTAGATATAGAGGAACAGTATCGAAATGAACTCACTAGCGTCTCTTTAAAATCTGTTTTAATATTGAAACCCAAATGAAGAAAATTGATTTAAGAGTCCTTACCTAAATAATAGCAACACATTCAGCAAGTTCTACAAATTTTTTTTTTCAGAAAAAACAGAAATATTTGGCGCTACACCTCTGTATAAATTCCATGATCTATGCAGCTTCTTTATATCTAATATTCTTCAAGACATTAAAACTCTCTAATCTTTGTCAGATGCTCCCGAGAAATAGTAGCTTGGTGTTGTCTGGAAATCGAACTTCGAAATCTTCACTAGGTAGTACTATCACTGAGCCAAAATGGATGGAAATTGGTATTTGACGGATTTTTCAACTTTTTTTGGTCCTGTTGGATATTGTTGGGGAAGTCTTAAGCAATAAATTTGATAAATGTCCCACTATGTCCCACGTCATGTTATTAGGTGACTTTTTTGAAAACTGATGTGTGTGCGACTTTTCAAAACAAAATTACCTGATTGGTGTGTTCTGTTGGGGGCTTGGAGTGATATAACCCTTTGAAACATTGAATAACTTTGACATTTATTAACCAATTGTTTTTCAGTGCAATTTTAACTATGAATCGCTTCACATTAAAACAATGCTCCGACATAGTGACATTGTACATTGAAAACAATCGTTCAGTAGTGTAAACTCAACGTGATCGTGCAACATCGTGCAACACTATTTGATTTGACCCCTCCGGACTCCTTTTTTGTGACATACAATATATCAAAGTAGTGTGTTTAAAAATTCTAAGACATTCGGTGGCGTATGTGGAATATTTGTAAAAAATAACAAATTGCAATATTTATAGCATGAACCTGAATTTATTTCAGTACGTCTCCGGATTCGGTTAAACTTTGCAGACTAGCCTCTATTTTAAGATCGAAGCCGAATCACCTTTCAGTTTCTTTAAATGTTTTTCCATTACTTTAGCTAGTACTTCTTCTCATTAGAACTCCAATCGACGATAGGGGTAGAGTTTGCTGTTCAAGAAAACTCTCATTATTTTGGAAATCAAATTTTACAATACCCATGCTTTGTGGAACTAAAATTAAATTTCAAAACTTGCAATTTACGTTCCACCAGGAACTTTTACTAGTCCCTAAAAATACCATCGACGAGAACGTAATTAGATTTTCCAGCAAAGAAAACGCACAACGAAATTTGATTGAGCAAAACCAGCGCTTGTGTATCGTCCTTGCCAATCTGTTTCCTAACCATACCTGCCGTTATTTTCAGTGAAATATGATATTCGATGGACAAGCATTTTACCAAACCAATACACAAGGACATAAAAGTCGAATCTGAGCACAAACACAAAATCCTCGTCTGTTCCTTTTCCGAACATGTACCTCTGTCGAGAGAAAATTTATATCCCATATCCTGTCGTTATTCTTACGAAAATAACAGAGAGAAAGAGAGAGAGAGAATCGTTTTTTCGTTTTGAAAATTTATGTGAAGTACGTTTTCCCCAAACAATTCCTGCCCAAACCCAACTCGACGCACAACATCCATCCTTTTGGGGATAAAACATATCCAACTTAGCTTTGGGGACTCATCCATCGATAAGCTTTATTCTTTATCCAGCCCTCCTGCCTGACTGCCTGCAACTGACGGCTTTCGAGTGCGAAAACTGAATACAAATCACCTTTTGACGAGATATTTGACGATATCCTTTCTTCACGTATCAAAATCTAATAAATTACCCCGCCATATTCACCGGCAAATGAGGAAAAGGTGCGTCGAACGCCTTCAAAATGGGACAACAATGGCCCATAACCCAAACAAAATCCAATTCCTTTTCAATCTCCATCCTGGCTGGTTGTGCTATCTTCAGTTTTGTTATCCGTCGTCGCACCTACCGCCCCAACCCCGCACATGAACTATATGTACATACAGACGCGCCTCGTCCTGGGACTCCTGAGTCGATACTGGGCGGCGCGAGGGAGTATTAAGGACTCGAGAAAAATCAATTTACACTACACCGTCCTGGGTGGTATGATTTTTTTCTCGCCCGATCCCGAAACAAGTTACAAAAAAAAAAGCAAAAAGCAAGAATCCCGAACCTGATGTGAATACGTGCCAATGGGATATCTGTTGATTTTATTCGAGATACAATTTTTCTAGGGCCTATTTTATTTGGGATTTTATGACTTTTTAATGATGTTCGATGCGGGACGGACTGCAGGGACGGGCGGTCGGCGCAATCGGTGGTTCTCATCGGGTATTCAGCGCGTGGATTTCTTGATTTGGATCAATGGTGAAAGCGATAGTTCCGGTACACGTGAGGGTACTAATAGAAGCGGTCGTACGTTTATCGTAAGCACACTTTGTGGGAAGTTCCATGCTCGTGCGTTTTTGAAAAATTGGCATGGACCTCCAACACGTATCTCGAGTATTATAATTATTACGAAACCACCTGCGAGGAGTGTCACCTTAATCTCCACGTGGGAGAGATTCCATCCACGTCTGTCAACTGGCTGTTGAAACGTTTTATTTTTTCTCGCCCTAATCCCTTAGCCAATTAGAAGGAAAGAAAGCTCGTCAACTGCCCTAATTCAAAACCGACATTTGGCAACATTCTCGACGCGTTTTGCCCAACAAAAGCCGGGCTCCATGTGCAAATGACTTCGGTTTCTGTGGGCAAGGCATGAGCAACAGCAAGTGCAGGGGAACTTATGATGCTGTTGGCATGACAGCAGTTGCTTTGAATTGTTTTGTTCTCCAGCTGATGACAGCAGTGTTCCATGGAGGAGGATGGGTGGTGCTGAAAAGAATGCCACAACGGGTGAAATGGGTTGATGTGACAGGGGCATGCCAACGAGTCAAGCTATAGATTCAAAGGGGAATGCTCGGTGAAGGTTGTGGATTTCAACCTCCTCGCTACCGCCACTGCAAGGGTGACAAAGAATAAGTTTCATGGATCATTTGTAGATAGGAAATGTCAGCTGGTGCGGTCCATGTCCTCATCCATTACTCACATGTCGGGCATATGTGGTGGGGGTAGGCAGGGAACTACTCGGGACGGTGTCGGAAATGGTTGTGTTTGCTTTTTACCTGTTTTTTCCCCGGGTACGAGGACCTTTATAGTGTGTGAGGGTATGGTGCTTGCACCGTGAAATCGTGTATTTCTTGGCGGAATGAAAGCAGTGAACTGGTTTAGAAAAATACCTCTCCGTGAGAGCTATTGTTCACCTATGTCGAGTGGGTGTAGTGCAATTTTAGGTGGTGGGTACGATCCGTAGCAGGCCTATCAACAAAAAGTAAAACGTATGCTTCCTGTTCGCTTTTACGTCCTGTTCTGTTTACTTTTTACTTTACCAGCAGTGTCAAGTATCAATGCATGCTAGATGTGGGGTGGTTTCTTTTTTTCCCGTTTAGTTTGTGGGACTCTGCACAATCTGTGCCAACAATTTTCCGGGGATTTGAAGGAAAACATTCGGAGGAGATTTCACAGGATGCTAGTCGTTGGCTTAAAATGAAACTCCTGTAGATACTTACCTGCCACCAACGTGATTTCGTTTCGTGATGCGGAAAAGTAATTGGCGCTAAAGATCGATCTATAAATAAGCAGCTCAATGCGAGAGACATGTCGATATTCACCAAATTCTATAAAATCGATAAGGTTTCAGCCACCCATTCAGTGTTTGGCTGAAATGTTTGGACCTGGCATTCAAATTTTGAGAATTGTTTAGCCACGTCGTCAAGGGAAAGCGCGTTGAAGTAAGTGTGAACGATTACAAGGATTAGATCACGAGTGACTGTGATATCACATTGTACATCAGTCACGAGAAGGGTTTCTTGTTATCCTCATAAGCTACAACTCAATGACGTGCCACCTTAGAAGAATGAGAATCAGAAAGTAAAGCACTATGCCGACGCTATGGCAACGTAACGATTTTCCTCTGCGAGACCCAATCGTTGGATCGGAATGCACAAAAAGCGGATATCTGGAAGATTTTGAATGTATCTATGTACCTACATGGTGGCGTATACGCAACATTTTTTTTGAAAAAAATAAAAAAATTTAAGTTAAAAAATTTACGAGATGCACAATCATTGAAAAGTATCATTCAATGACCTCAGCAAATTTGCAAACACGGCACCTGAAATCACTCTAAATTCCTCATAAGCACGGATTGGTTCAAACGGATAGCTCTCGGTATAATCTTAGCTCCGAGGAACACAATAGAAAAAAGAAGAAAAGAGAAGGAAGGAACATGAGAAGCGTACGATCGAGAAAAAAGAGAGGTGCTACCCCAGGAGCAATATTCGGAAATGTTACCAACAGGTAAAAAGAACGTGCCAAGGCAGAGACCTGTAGCGATGAACAAGGAAACCTCGTTGTTGAGTCATAGTCTTTGTTGAGGATATGGATAAACCACTTCTACCAGACTGTTAAACAGCAACACTGACCCAAATTCCGCCGTCTGGCAGAACGAACCATTCAATTTGGACGATGAAAACCCAGAAATCCGTTCACTCGACCAGGATAAACTGAGGTTAGCAATATCCAACCTCCAACGAGGCTATTGCGTCGGATGGTCTACCAGACGAATTGTTTTAAGCAACACCAGCTCATTTCCAAGATCTTGAAGGAAAGTATGCCTAATGAATGGAACCTCATCATTATATGCCCAATTTACAAAAAAAGGAGACCCTCTAAACTGCGCCAAACATGAAGGTATGCATAGAAGATCCTGCGCGATCTTAAAGTCTTTGTTAAAGAACTGATTGGACCCTACCAGTGCGGTTTTAGACCGAATAAATCCACAATCGACCAAATATTCACACTACGGCAGACTCTGGAAAAAAAAAACACAAGAAATCCAGATCGATACTGACCATCTTTTATCAAAGTATTTATAGGGACAAGTACTACAGAGCAGCATCTAGTTTTAACATCCCTGGCAAACTCGTCAAATTGTGCAAAGAATAACCCTTGCCGATCGCTGTTTCTTGGGGCTAAGAATCCTCGAAGTACTCGTAGTAGTGCACTATCCTGAAAAACTAAGGTGACTCTATGTAAGACCTTGATCATCCCAGTCCTGCTTTATGGCTCTGAAGCGTGGATTCTATCTAAAGAATATGAAGAAGATACAACGACAAACTACGGCACAGCTAGATCAAAACTGCGCATCAGTCCTTTGAGATTGCAAGGACATGTAGAGCAAATGCACACTAACGCTCAGGTCCGAAGAGTCTCCGATTCCAATTAATTTAATTAAATCGACGGAATCTCCAGTTTCTTGGAAAATTCATTTCAATTCATGCTAACTACTACCCCATAAGCCTGCAATCAATAGATACGTTTTATAAATAGAAATAGTAAGTAGTCAACAACATTTAACAAAATCACTTTATTTAAACTTGCAATCATTTTCTAATTCAGTTACACGATTTGAAGTTCAATAGAAGTAATTTAGCGCTTAGTACGGGAATAGAAACAAATCAGTGTTTCTAGAATAGCTAGTGATTTTGAGTAAGTTTTAGTCACTTGATTAAACCACCCATATGACAGTATGAACAAAATATTACGTATACGCCACAATAACTTTTTTTTTTACAATTCATACATTCAATTGGAGATTTTCCCCTGACTGGCAACCCTATTCTCCTCGTAACTTACCATCGCTATCACACAAACTGGATACGCGCCACTCTGTCTCGGTTACCTCATTTCATTCCGAACACAACCCAAGGGTAATGTCAGTCGAAAATGAAATTTCAATGAACCCAGGAATGAAAATTATAAAAGCAAAGCAAAACCCGGTGCCCAACCATTCCATTCCACAGGCACTCCCTCCAGAACTGTCCTCCTCCCAGAAGTCTTCAAGGGGGGGGGGAAAACTTTTTTGTTTTTAAATAGCGAACTCCCCGACGGTATTTATCATTTGCGATTTTCATATTGTTATAAATTAAAATTGACACTCGTCCCCAAAGACACCCAAGGACAGTCTATCCATAGAGCCAGAGAGCGTATCGGGTCCACCTGTCCTCATTCGGCCCCCACTGCCTCTCTCTGTTATGATTCTGTGTACAAGGACCCAAGTCTGGGTGTAATTTATCATGAATTTCATATACTTAACTTCGTACATTCTGGATATTGGATGAAGGCGAACAGTACCAACTCCAGACCAGGAGACGAATATGTGGATTCGGCAATAAATTTGCATTGCTAATGAGCGAAAAAGAAAAGGGAAAACCACCACTCCAGCGAATAAAATTTAAATTCGAAAAATATGATTTCAAAAAAAA
The DNA here is from genome assembly GCA_963583995.1 of Xylota segnis. NCBI lineage: Eukaryota > Metazoa > Arthropoda > Insecta > Diptera > Syrphidae > Xylota > Xylota segnis. The sequence continues at coordinate 42,521,626 of OY757237.1, forward strand.
CAGAAACAGGATGGGGAGTTGTTTTTCAGTATCCGCGACAAGGGAACGAGGAAAAATTTTATTTATATTTTTATTAACGAAACACAAAGTGATGAATGTGCGGCTTATAAATATTTTCAAATTGCATTATTGAAGAACACGTTAAACTTGCATGGAAATTTAATGGTAATGCATTCGAACTACCTCGAAACTGTTAAATTCAATGGAGTGGTACACGGGCATTGCATCGTTCGAAAAAGTGGTAACTAATGTAAAAGTTTTTAAAGTTGCAGAGGATAACTTTTGCATGACTTGTTTCACTTTGATTCAAATTTGTATGCACATCACCCATTTTTATAAATCTTCTTCCATTTCTGCTTTAGTTGCGGAACCTTTTTTTGGGGGAGACCTGATCCAAGTAGAGAAAGTATCTATAAGTGATGTGCCTTGGAGAAATATTTGTGGAAGTAACTCATGCATCGTAGAAAATACTTATCGAGACAGTAACTTGAAAGAATTCTCTGAAAATGTACAATTTTTGAAAATTATTCGAGAAAAGTTACTCGTAAAAGTGTTGCTCTTTAGATCGCTAGTAAACCTTTGAGAGTTGATTTCAGGTGGGTGTATCTTTCAGAGTAATACAGGCTACCCCATCTTTTATGTCAGTATGTAGACAGTGATGGAGCAAGTAGCCCTCGAGTCACTTTTGTCGAAATGAGAAAATATCATCGTTAATTCAAGAAAATTTAATCGGTTTCCAAGCTGCAATGTAAGAATAGTTTCGTATAATTCTCACTGGAATTTCCTGAGACTCGTGCTCTGAGTTCTTTAGTAGATCAAGTGGTTAGTGCGTTGGACTACGGAGCAAGAGACTTCAGGTTCAATCCTTAGACTACACCGATTCCAACTAACATCGTCAGTAAAAAACTGGCTGCCTGCTCAGCAATCCTAAGCAAGCAAGCCTAACAAGTTCTAAGCAATAGAAAGGCCAACTCATAGGACATGCTAGTATTCTATTGATTCATCGTCATCTGTCACAGGTCACCCTCCACCTGGGCACCGAACACAACGTTAATAGGGGGAACAAACATTTGATACCTATGAGAACTGAATGGTCTTAACGTGAGATCCTGTAAAAATTTTTACGAACTGGTTCAAAACTGAGGACGGAGTCGGTGGTAAATTCTTCTCAGGTATCCACCTCTCCTTTAACTTCCCACACTATTGCAGCGAAATTAAACAGAATTCAATGACACTCGTCAAGCAGCTGATTGGTACGCGATTAATGCAATATCAGGATGACAATCAACATCATTCCTGGGTACCAGGTCACTGAAATATACCGGGATGTGTAAAGTCAACTGGAAGAGGTTCCTCTGGTTTAGCATAAATGGCAAAGACATTGAGGTGCCAACGTGTTATGCTAAATATTTTATTACCGCCGACGTGGTAAGGGTGGCCAATCATCATCAATAAAGCGATACAACTAGGCTACCATGGTCGACCTTAAACGAAACTGTTTTCGACCATCGGATTCATAAAATACAAAAGAGGAATCCTCTCCAATATAGTTGACACTCTAGCCGCCCACTGGCCTATGGGAAGATATGCTCAAAGACTTGACAATGGAGACCATAAGTCACTTCCAATGCATATGCCCTGCATATCAGGAAGGCTTCACTAGGTGAAAACATGAAAGGCTGTCCTGAATCCTATATTTTTTCATATTTTCTTAAGAAACTTCCAAATCGTATTGATAACCATAAATTTAGTTTAACAAATATATTTATTTGTTATATTTTTTTCGTATAAACTATAAATGGTCACACTATTGTCCTGTAGTCAAGCACTGCTCATGCAATTATCCTGACCTCGATGAACTGTGCAATTCAATATCATTATTATGTGAGTTCAATAAATTCTCAGTATTTCCGTTCTTCAATAATTTATAAAAAAATTAATTATATTAACTAACTCAGCAGTCTGCTCTATAAATGAATTCGGCTTGAATACGGATCGATTGAATGTACATTCCATCACTTTTGTTTTTCCTGGAAAACACTAATTTCATTTCATACTAACGGCTACACGAATAAGACTGCAATCGATCAATACTTGGTAAAAATAGAAACATTGGTTTGCATGCGGACAACATTCAATAAATTTAATTATTAATAATGACTTGCAATAAAACTGCTTACTTAGTTATTGGAATGGCAAACTTGCGGAGTAGGTACTTACTTGTTGGATGTTGCTGGACTGATTCAAGCACCATGTATTATCCTTGCAGATTTGTTCAAAGCATGCATGTTGGTCAATAAAAGAATTTGTTACGTATACGCCACCGAATCACCGAAATGTGTTTTATTTATGTGATAATCCGGTTGCAGGATTCAATATTTGTTTGTGGCGTGGAGAATGGAACTGGTTTTAAGTTTTCTGATGTTGAAAAGAATATGGATATTCGTCCTGCGTCCTCATGTTACAGGATGATTGTAGGGAAAGTAACCATAAACCTTATGTGGAGTAGATACTTTTGTAACTTAGGGTATTTGTTGAATTCATTTTCTTTGCTACAGAGCACAACATGAATATCTTATCAGACCAAGTAACTTCGCCATACATATGCGGCCCATAAATAAACTTATTGTTCAATACCATATACCTTTATAACAAAGGCTGGACATCGAATGGGGGAGAATCAGTCCCTTTCATGAAGGAGTTCTGACTCCATATGGCACACAAGTAAGCCGCTTTGTGTCGGACAATTAACGTTCATAAATCACCCTAAAGCGGTCCCTAGATGGTCAATGTTATTGTTGAATACATTGCACAATATTATTGTTTGGGTCCCCCAGGCTGTGCAATAAGTTAGTTGAAGACTGATATTTGTGTAAAGAAGAATTCATTGAATTACTGTCCTTTTTTTTAAGACTCTGGCTGACACTGCGACCTTAAGAAATCTGTTATATCTTAGAATTTTATTTATTCTAAGAGCCTTACCACCTCTCTAATAAAGTAAAGTACGTCCTTAGATGCTCAACAAATGTATGACCGGGGATTCATAGAAAATCTGCTCAGATAATTTGGGATCTTCTGAGCAGAACCTACATTCCACGTCTGGGCACGGATAGAGTTTGTTGAGGTGATACTTCAGGCCACTGTGTCCAATTAGAAAGCTCACCAGCTGGCTAATACTATCTTTTGTTTTGGATTGTCCCGGGAGACTTTCCCAGCAGCCCAGATGAAGTTTGTGTTCCCAGTTATTGACACCACCGTAAGGTTCAGGTCCTATGAAATCAGATTTTCAGCCAGACTTACCTAGTCCATCTGCAGATTCGTTGCCTGCAACTCCTTGCTGAACTGGGCACCGAGCACCTCTCTATTATGTCCAGCATCGTCCATTGAAGGGGACGATAGTACTGAAAGTGCAGCCAGACTATCTGAAAAAATATAAATCTTAGCGCCCCTGATACCTTTACAAATGTTTAATCCAGCGCAGATCTCGATGGCATGGAGTTTAGCCTGGAAAACTGTGGGATACTTTCCCATAGATATCGAGACTTTGGTGTTGGATCCAGAGACACTAGCACCAACTCCAGAGTCTATTTTTGATCCGTCTGTGAACCAGACAAAGATGACTGAATAGTCCTTCACTAGTTCGCCATGCATGACGCTGGAAATGGTCGTGCGGTACACAGCTAACAAAAATCCCCAAGTCATCCGCATAACCAATGGCGATGTACCCTGATCTACGTAAGCTGACTACACGATTATCAATAACCAGTGACCACATAAGGTTAGAAAGGACACCACTCTGGGATCAACTTTTAACTGCTATATGACCACTGCTTCAGAGTAGGAAGTCATGATCCAACTTTCAAACATGGCTCTAATTCACTGGTTGGTCAAATCCTCTATACCCCTGCTACAGATAGCCCTTGCTAAATATGTTATTAATTGCTTACTCTTTTTTAAAACTAAAGGCAACAAGAACGTGGGTAAGATAAAGTTCGCGACATCCCTAATTGGTCTTAAATCCTTTTGGAATTTTTTCATGAACAACAGCACACAGCCAGATCTAAACTCCTTGATTTCAAGGAGCAATATTTTAAGTGGATTTTAAGGTCTTCGTTAAGCTAAATGCAAATAAGGTAGAAACTGAAATATATGCCCATCCTACAGGTAAGTAAATACTGTACATTCTGTCTGACTGTTTTGAAAACATATTTTTGTTTTGAAAACAAGCTGAAGGACATAATTTGAAGAAGCACCGCTCTATCGAAAGGTACAGACTATCAAATTAAACTTTTATACATCTATGAGTCAAGTTACTATCGGATTGAAAATCCTTTCAAGTTTTAATCAAAAACTCAATCTCTACTCTTTTTGTAAATATATTTCAACAGAATTTTTCTTTTAATCTCTCCAATGGGTCCTTCGCTTTCATATTACTTTGCGTTTTATCTAGAAATGAAAATCTATTCAATCTAAAGTGAGTGTTTTCAAGGTAATAAAATAAATTTCTTAAAAGTATCAATTGAAGCCCCATAATGGTGGAAGGACACTTTCGGCTGATTGTTGAAACTGCGTGTTTTCAAGGGAAAGTAATTTTTCTAATGGAACCACATAAAGGTTTCGAGGGAATGTGCTTGCACATTTAACTGTGTTGAATAGGACCTTATCGAGGATCGGGAAATATTAATGTTATTGCGCTAGGATAGCTAATTTAATGTGGATGGGAAATTGTATGAAAGGACTGACGTGTATTCCACCGATAATGCAATAATATCTGCACTTGGCAACATGAAATAAAATGAATGTGTTACACCATGACAGACAGTGGAAATAACTACATAATGTTGTTCGAACGCTGCGAGTTGTTTGAATAATGGTGGTAATGGAACAGATGATTGATTGACAACACTGACGTATTGGGACTCCCCGGGGTATTATGGAGGTTTATACGGTAGTGCGGTATATTTGCTGGTTTTGTGTGGTTTCCATTAGTCAATTTCATACCCGTGTTCGAAAAATAGTGATTAAAGCAGCTCATGAGCTGTCTAAGAGAACCATTTTCTAGTTCGCTGTCGTACATATAAATGTCTACAGCTTTGAACGTAACTAGGTGGTTCTGCATTCGAAAGGTACTAATCTAAGCCTAAGGCTTCCATCTTCCATGTAGTAAATGCCTATGTCGATTGTACTACTTTCGGCGAAAGCCGGGAATGCACTTCAGCGATGAGAACTTTCAGCAAAATCAGGACAATAATGAAGGAAATGATCCGAAGTTACGTCGACCTCTCTACAGCTAAAGGTCGCAGATAGACCTGCCTCTTGAGCCTAGCACACCGAGAGAAAAAAAGTGTTCCGTAAGAACCCTAATAAGTTGTTTCTACTGAAAGACATCAAGGATGTTTTCTTAGAGAAGACCCAAGATAGGTTCAGGTCCTGGAAATTTATCCTCTGAGCCTTTCTTAGCAATCGCATTGGAAATTTCATTTTCACTTGGCAACAGTTAAAGAGCTCAGCCTTGCGACTGAATTCAACGAACTCAATGAATTCTTGCATTCAGGTTGCAGGGTTCAGCAGGGTTCTGACCCTTTCACTAATTCTTAACAATATAGTCGGTAGACATTAGGACAGCTTAGACCTCCGCTTGAAAAACGAAGGGATACTTGCCTAATGAGTAGTGAAGTCTAGTTTTGTCGGTCTATTCATCCTACGACCAGACTCTTGAATAATTTTGAAGCCATTTATGAAGACTCAATCAATGAAGACTACAATCCAATCCAGGCTCAGAGTCTGGCTTAAGTAAGTCGAATCGAAATTTGCTTAGCAGTCGAAACTTCGCTCTCATTGCAGCAAATGGCATATCCATGGAACTGTGGTCGTAGGATGAGTGTTGCGCTAGGTCATCGAAACTCTAGTATGGGTGATAGCAAAACCCATATAGTCTGGGAAGGTACATTGCTTTGAAGGTAGATTTGCTGTCATAAATGTATCAAAGGGAAGTAAATCAAGCAGAGGGCAGCGTACTCTGGAGCTCGGAGTTTAGTACAGATAGTAGTTATATATTTACTTGAAACCCCTCTCCACTAACCAATCGATGCACAAGCTAAAAAATGTCTTATCTAAGCCGTACAGATCCCAAGGACATTTTGCGATGATACGATCCATGTCTTACCAAAAAGATCCTTTCACAGTCAAAGCACTGAGAGGGTTTTGAACGTCCTTAATTTGACTGCCTTGGTTTATACTAGTTCGAGGACTCACTAACCTAGTCTTCAGTCCTTTCTTAATCTCAGCTGTAGATTCTTCACACTTGCGTTACAAATATAAGTATGTCCTGACATTAAGAAGAAAAAAACTCCATTAAATCAATTACACTTCACAGTCCTGTAAAGCCCCATAGATATACATAGATTCTCTCTTCCTTTGTCATGCTCCTGTCACCACCCAGCAACATTGTCCTCTTCATCCTTTCAACTTGGTGTTGGTGTTGATACCATTCATTACATTAAAAGAAAAGGATTTAAGCTCTCTTTCGATTTTAAAGAGGACAATGTATCCGCTTAAGACAGACGATCAAACGCACATTGCACGAAGGACACACAAGAAATGGAAAAAGAAAGAAAACAAAAGAATGATGAAAACTTTTATAGTTTTCCTCTTGTCTTTGTCATGAAACAAAGGACAGATTATACAGTTATGGAATAAGAAAAGAAGAGAAACAATAATGAAACAAATGAAATCCATTTAAAAAATCTTCCCGTTCTTGCAACGAAATGCCATTTATTTTACCAAGGATATGGTAATGTGCAATTGATGTCTATGTTCATTTTATTTTTTTTTTGTTTTGATCCTTTTCTGCTCCTTGTATTCATTATTAATGTTCTTGAGATGAGCTTGAGGAAAAAATATGTTTTAGTTCCTTTTGCTATAATTAAAAACTATTTTGCTTTCAACCCATTCCTCTTCTGATATTAAATTTAACTCAATTACGGCGAGGGAGCAAATTAACACAGGACACTTTATCATATAATAATTGTCTCCTTTGGATTGCACACATGTGTTGCGTTGAGTCCTGTTTTTTCTTAATATATTCTGGTTGTGTGATTAGTAGTTAAATAGTAACAAAAGTACGCGTTAACGATGATTGTTTAAAAAAAGGAAATAGTCCTGCAATAGTATAGTAAATCTCCATACATATCTCCTCCAATCAAAATTTGTCGAAAAAACTTCCTGACAGGATAAGGCGATTTAGAAAAATTTAGCCTGATTTGCATTACTGCCTTTCCTTAAGCCCACTCAGTAGTGCGAAGTGACTAACACTGCTAGATAGCGATTCTTAAAGTTGTAAGCTGACAGTTCTGCGATAATCCTAATGACCACAGAACGTTCTGACAAATCAGATTCCAACCAATATGTTGCCAACGTATGACGTCCTCCTGCTGGGATGTATGTATGCTCCTACATCTAGAAACAAAATACGAATATACATTTGGAATACAAAAAAAGCATTCCCCCACAGCAGGGAGTAGCAATCCCCCAGTCCATTCGCAGTACTCCAACACACCTTGTGTCATTTCGGCACGTTCCTTTATTTGATGAATAATAAAACACAAATTGAAGGAAAGGCAGGGGCATGTCACGAAGACGATGTCCTTTTTCTCTATAAACATGTAAATTACTGAACACAATATCAAGGACATTACCACCTGCATGGGCGACTCCAGATCAACAAACCAAAAATCTCAAGAGTTTTCTGGTGTTTTTTTGTTTTCGTAGTCACAGGAAAGATGTCAGTCAAGGACTCTGGGAAGCTTAACTACGATTGTCATCTAAATTTCAAATGTAGGCTACCACCCTCAGTCAGAAGTGGGTCTATTCAGGAGTGGAGCATGGCAAATGAAAATTGAGTCCCGCCTGACGTGTAGACTTGCAGTCATCAGTGAATGAATGAACAAGTTTGTTTGTTACTTCCAGTCGTCCATGTACAGTGTGTCGTGTGTAGGACTTGTAGAAGTGTCTCCTTTAGGTGTTTATCTTATTTTGTAGGCAAGAGTGTGTGTGTGTGTGTATGTGTTGGGGGTTTGGGGCCAATTTGTGGAGCTAAATTTATTTTTCCGTTTCGTATTTTTGGTTTTTTCTTTCTTCGCCTTTGTGCGATGTGAGACAGAAAGGCGGGCTGCATAAATTTGGGTCCTTTATTATTCTTTTCTCTTTTTGTGGCAAAATAGCAAATTTAAGTCAAAAGAAATAAGATTTTTGCAGACATTTGTGTGGAGATTTTTGTGGAAATAATCTCTTGTTTACAGAAAGTTTGATACCTTAACCTAGTTCCATTTTAAACTATTTACTTTCCGTATCCTCCTGGGTGATGTGTTTAGGAAATAAGGCTGAGCTGGCAGCTAAATATAGAACAGGCAGTGAAATGGGCGAATGAGAAAAAATGTACGTCACTGGAGACTTCGACCGAAGGTGTATACCTCTTATACGGGTGGTGGCCTGCGTTGAGGAAAGGCTACAGCACAAAACAACTGAACAAGGGTTACAGGGACTATGGATGTTATACGATATTTTCCAATGAAAGTTCCGGATGTTCTGCTGCATCTAATACCCCTTGACCTTAACATTAGAAATGTATGACCGTGAACCTTATACCCACACTAAAACGTAGTAATCGGCTCCAGATTCGCCCTCTAAGCTCTTTCAGGCTTAAACTATTGAAAGTTAATCTCGCATCGATTCAAAGTATCGTTGTCCTTATCAAGAATAACCTTTCCATTAGGACATTCATTGCATTGTCCACGACATCTTCTGAGTGCGTAGAACAGTGCAAAGAAGGTTCGCTTTATAAGAGAGTTGCTTCAAGAGTGTCTTCTCTGAGTACTGGGGGACAAAAGTATAGACGGAACAATCCGACTGATGAGCTGGTGAAGTGAGGTTGATCGATCCGAGGCTAAGATAAGGTGTTACATTGTGTGGAATTGTGCCATTTCAAGGCAGATGTAATTCTCTACCAAACAGGGCTTCCATAGATATTGTAAGAATGGTAGCAATTAGTGCAGGTCATGTAAGCGCTTTCATTCCTTTCTTTTATGACAATACATCAACATTAACACTCAGATCACATTTGGTAGCAAGAGTTGTAAGATAGTGTTAAAGCAATATGACAACGTTCAAACCGCCACTTCTACTTACCTATAGTCAGACGACGTTTCACAGAAACATTAGATGTTAGATCTCTCCAACCTGGAAATTGGAATCAAAAATTATTTGGTTCGATGCATTCAGATTTTTTTTGTTGTTGTTAAGATCGTATCCTTCAAGCTCTATCAATATACATAGTCGTACATGAATGGCAGTTACTTGAAAACTATTTCTTTTAACTCCCTTAGGATACTTACATCTTTCGCTTTGGCGTTTGATAAAATCTCTCAACTGAAAGGCAATTCTTCAAACCATAAACGACATGATATGTAATTTTTATAAGCCTTTAACTAGCCTTTACCTAGAGATATATTAGTCTGGCTCTGGATTGGTTAGTGTGCCCTTTTTGTGAACTTTCACCAGCCTTCATATATTTCGATCTTTATATGAGTACCTCATGAGTTTATAAACTCCTTTTGGTTATGGAGGCATTATCGATGATGACAGCTGCTCTAATCAGATCCATGCTACAAAATTCTCTAAGATCAGTGGGACTTACTTAGATTTCTCCGTGACACTTGGAATACCTTCAGAATAAGGCGCATATTTCACAAATTAGTTTTCGAAAATATCTCGAATAAAGCCTCGGTTTTCTATTACTTTTCTACCCTCACTGGGTATGTGATATATGGAACTTCTGGAACCAATTTGCTGTCTTAACTTTCCATCAGACCCTGTAAGCCATTCTACTAAGCACAAGTCATACTTTTTTCCATGCAAAGTGCAAGAAGATGCGGTATGGTTTCGCTATTTCGAAATACTATCTTAAAATACTTATCCTTGAATTTATCTATACTTCACGGCTTTGCAACGAATTGGAAGTACGAAATTTGGAAGTTCTTTCTTAAAATAATTCTAAAAAAAATCTCGAATATGAGACATGCTAGAAAGAGTCATTAAAAAACAGCATAACGCAACAAATAGTCAATTCTGAAAGTTGAAAATCTTCATCAAAACTTGGTACCCCATCACTCATGCACAAAATGCACCTAAAGTTAGTTGACTCAGATTTTTGGCTCCACAGTGCTCAGACAGACAGTTCTAAAAGTCTCAAAATCAAATCTGTTCACCCTACAACACTTGGCCTTTGAAACTGGAAGTAAAAATCGTTTAACAGTGATTTATTCCCAACACTTCCGGCGATAAGGTCGAGCTCCGCAAAAGTGTATTTAACTCTTATATCTTCCTCCTCGCTTCCTGCGAACATTGGTAAATTACCAGAAGGTCCGATAGCATACATCACAGTCTTATTGATTTTACTTTTAACGTCAAATCGATGTGAAGTTACTCCTGTTGCCCGTAGGTTCTAACGAAGTTGTACGGGTTTCGTAAGCTGGCCACGTCTGTTTTTAATTGAACAGAACAAAGTGCAATTAGTCATTGTATGGCTGTTAATCTTGACCACGTGCCATTGTACAGAGTTATCGAATGCAAATGGACTTCCAAACAAATATAGAAATCAAATCCTTAGAGTTTTATAAATAGATATATCCTTAATTTCATTCGTCCCAGGATATTGGTTCAATGTTCAGTTGATAGAAGAAATTGTTCTAAATTAATGGCTTTAGGAAAAGTGAGTTATATCTCACAGATATTGAAACTATCACTTGTGTCCTCTAAGATCAAGCAACATTTATTATGATTTTCTTAAACTAACTTCACCTAGTAACAAGCAAGCAGATGAAATAGAACAGAGCTCTGTCTAAACGATATTCTCCACAAACAAAGGACAGTACGTAGCTGTCATGATAGAATTAATGTTGAAATCGATTCACAGGAAAAATCGAAACACGTCCATTCATCCTCATAGTGAATGCAAATGCATCTGATACTTGACCTGTAAGTATCTGCAATGATTTGCTTCAAATGAAGTGACAAAAGATAGAATAAATCATTTGGCCCAGAGAGGGGACATCCATGGAGTTTTAAGGACTTGATTCATTACTGCTCCAAAGAGAGAAACGATTAGGAACATGATTGAGTGAGCACGAAATCAGAAACGATAAAGTATGGCCAAGCTTACTAAAGACAATTTTTATTCAGGGACAAAAGCGAAATTTAGGACTTGAGTCTAACTGTGGGACTCGATTTTAAAGGGAAATAGTAGAAAGTAGAAATAGGCCCCCAATATATGCACCTAGTCTATCACCATTGTATGGAAGTACTGTATGATTTTGACTTTCTAAAAAAAAAGAAGCTATAACAATCTAACTAAATGTCTAGTGTCCTACAACAGTCACAAAATGCTTCAAAATAAAAATGACAAAGGTAATTTGGAAGAAACCTACTACTTGCTACATCAGCAGCAACCTTGAGAAGGAAGTAGGTTGCAAGTAAGTCCATATCATTTTCAAGTTTTGTATAACTTGCGGATTGTGTTACAACTTGGTTACGGATGAATTTCAAGATCATACAGTTGGTACAGTTTTGTATAGGGTGACCAAATAGCAATGAAACTTTTTCCAATTGATATGTTTTAGCATTTGTAAAAGTTACCAATGATATTCAGATGTTCAAATATTAGGAAAGGTCTGTCATTTTATCATGCATTATTTTAAGTCTGTCGAACGTGCAAAAATCATTAAAAAACATTATCGAAACTCTACTCAGTTCCAGGGTAAATTTGGTGAGGTCGGTCATCATACGTAGCTTCAGTGTGCAGGCAATTCGTAACACCGTGGAAATGTTTGAACGTGAGTACACTCTTTCGGACTTTAACCCACCAACCAGACAGAAATTGGTGGAAAATGAAGAAAACATACCCAAGTAAAAGAAGACCCAGAAATGTTGATTCGGCACCGATCAGGCGAATTGGGCATCGCGAATTGGGTTAGTGCGTTGGACTATGGAGCAAGGGGTTTAAGTTCGAATCCCAGTCCGAACACCTAAAAAGTTTTTCACGACTCCACCTCTCGCGAGCGTCTGACAAACATTCGAGAGTACAACTGTCCTGAGAAAGCTTCTCAAATAACAAATTGCCCTTCGAACACCGCATTAAACATTCCATTCGTGTAAAGAATATAACACGCACAACGCGAATGGTTGTCAGAAGCTAGGCCCTAGGTCACATCGACCTGTTGCGCCAAGTATTTATTTTTTTATTTGGGCCTACATCCATATAAGATTGTATGAACCCAACAATTGCAGCCGGACGACCATAAAAATTGCCGTGAGTTCGCTAATTGGACGCTGGAAATGTTGGCCGGAAATATGGATTTTGGCCGAAAAATCACATTCTCGGGTGAGGTCTTTTATTGGCTCGAACACAATCCACAAGTGTTTGCACAAATCATTCCCAAAATTGACTGTTTAGTGCAGCTGCATCATAAGGACTTATTTCTTTCGAAATGAGCAAATAGACACCATACCTATCAATTGCAATGATCTCAGGTATAGAGTGATGTTAACCGACTTTCTGTCACCAGAGCTCGACAACATCGATATATCCGAACTGCCGTTCCAACAAGACGACGCTTCGCTCGAAGTTGTTAATGAAAGATTTGACGACCGGGTCATCTCATGGCGACCGTTCATCTATTAGCCGCCGCGATTATATGACTTGACACCACTCGATTATTTTCTCTAGGACTATGTCAAATCCTTAGTCTACGCCAACGATCCAACTAGTTTTGCCGAGCTGGAGGCCAACATTCGAGACGCCATTACTAGAAAAACGCCGCACAATTCGGACCGAGTCATCAAAAATTGAATCGACCGATTGAAGCACAGCCAGCGAGACCGAGACACCCATTTGCAGCCAGTAGCTTCAAAATTAAGGCCGAATTAATTTTATATTTCACAACATTTTTATTTTATTTTAGGGTTTTTCTCTATCGGTCTTATCTCGTTACCCTGTATTTGGCTTTCCTCTAAACGATCGAACTAGCCCGGATCTGCGAAATGTCTTGGTTGTGGTGAATAAGAAGCATGTGAACTGGTCAGTTATTTGTCCAATTGAGTTGAGTCTACTTTGTGTGCACTGGAAATGTTGTATCCTTTTTTGCCTGAATTCAAAAACTTCTTCTTTCTTAGTTGAATAACTGATCAACTTATCTTTCAAAATGTATGTATTTTTCTTTTATTAACGAACATTTTCTTCTTGTTTTCTACGAAACAAAAAAATGCGTTTGATTTTGTTACATATGTACATATGTCCGAAGGATTCATTTATGTACTATTTCACACATTATTAGGCTCGCCAAACCTCGATGTTCGTGGGTGGCGGATTATCAAAATTAAATTTAGGGCTTCAGAAATCATCTCCAGAGTTTTGATTGCCATTTTCACTGACGATCCCACTTTAGTGAAACATGGTATCCATACACACGAAGGATTCTTTCATAAAAAGTCGGCCATTAGGTCCATAGACTTGTCGCGCCAAATATCTTTAATTTTTACAGGAAGTTCAACTAGAAGTCGAAAGTCGACGAAAATGTCGAAATGTCAGATGGGACCAGCGCCCAGTCATAATGTAATGGCTACACACTTCTGAAAAAATGCAACAAGACATCTTGTCTCAGTGCAGTTTATTCGATACAGGATACTGGCAAGTGGATGTGTCCTAAAGCACATTGCTTATATTTTTGCGAATAGATAGCGAGAATATCTTCAAAACTATGAACATATGAAGGCAATGAAGGCTCTGGTACACTCGCAACTTTCCTTATGGAGCTATTGGAGGAGCTATTGTAGGATACGTTATCACATCGGGAAGTAAGGTCTAGCAACCAAAAAAAATAAGGAAATTCAAAAAAATGTCTTCGAATTGAGTAAATTTTTAGGTATAAACTTCCAAAGGAAAGCCAAAAACGAAAACAATCCCTTCTGCTGCAATGAATGGAGGACCTCGTCTGGCCGTAATTTATTGATTCATTTGGTGCGGTTCTACATTTAGCTCCAAAGGATTCATAAATATTTATATTTTTCCACTTTCTAACGACAGACACAGAAATATACTCATACACACCTTAAGGATTCGTATCCTAAATGGAATCTGCAGGAGGTCGTTTCTCTTTTGACACATCGAGGCACCCCTCTATGGCTATTGTTGCCAGATATTTCATTTCATTAATTATTATTCTCACATCAACTGCAGGATCTAATTCATGAATTTAATTGTACCCCCAACAAAGCGCCCTGTTATTCTAGACATCACTTCCTTTTCACCGATCAAAGCAGCAATACACCCACCACTTGTCCAAATCCAAAAAAAAAAACCGACAATTCAGGCATAAGACGAGTAAACAAGCCAAAGAAGAAGAAAGAAGGAGAGGAAATAAAAAAAAAAAAAAAAAACATCAGATGTTAAAAACTCATATGTCAAACTGACAAGGATCCTTACATTCAATTTATCTCCAAGTAAATATTAAAATGTCAACAGCAAATAACAGTTCCATTGAAATTGTTTTCTGTGTCAGTGTGGGAAGCTTTCCTTTTTCATTTCTCGTGTATGGGTGTGTTTTTTTTTCTTTTTTTTTGAAGGAAGTTTTGCTAATTTTACCTTCTAACCGTTGCCGTCACTTTTTTGTGTGTGAAATGTGTTCGAAATCAAGTGACAGCCGCATCGATGAGAGCGAGGGTGTCGTTCTAAATACTCTAATATTCTAAAAAAAAAAAAGGACACCAAGAGAGGGAAAGGCGGAGAAAGAGAGCAGTACGCAGAACGCGCTCTCATTTAACATAAATTTTATTTGGAAAACACACAAACACAACCCACCCATTAGTGTCATGTCATTTCCAGATGGAAAACCACCATGAAATAGGTCCTGGCAAGGAAGTAGATTCCTCGAACGGGGGAGGAAAATGAAAGAAAAAAAAAAATAAACAAAAAGGAAACATTACTTGAAAAATGAGTCCTCGTCCTTTGCAGTCACATACTCGTGGAGGAGCAGTAGCACCCCCGCTGCCGGTATTCACTTTCTTCATTTTAATCGCTCTCCGGTGATGCTGTATTCCGGTATCCTGTATCGTGTTACACACATAAGACATCCTTGGGAAGATCCTAGTCTCTTTGTACACTTCTCCTTGGCTTAATTTTTTTTCTTAAAAAAAAAAAAATTGCGATAAGTGGCTTTGAGTTTTCTTCCTTTTTTTTATTCTTCTTCTGCTCCACGCCCCCTCCGTGTCCGCCTCATGAATTATAAGGTGTTTTTCATTTTATGTACCGTTTCTCTTCATTTCAAGGACTTGAAACTTCCCGTAGTCATATTTGTGAAATGATACGACGGTTTACAGTCGTCCGCAAGCTTATAGGTGTGTGCACAGGGTATATACTTTGTGAATTTTTTGAATTTTTTTTTTTGTATCATACGAGTACATGCCATGCAAAGGACTCGGATGGTTCGTATCTTCTTGTGTAGGACTTCCGGCGTCAATTGCTACTGCAGGCTGAGCGGGCTCACAGACATACATACGTACTATGTGTATGCGTATTAGGAGAACTCATATTTTTAATATGAGCATGCGACATGTTGGCTTCGCTGTGCAAATCGATGTTTAAGTGAGCGTGTGTGAGTTGGCATTATCCTGTCAGTCAATTTATTGTTATGATGCCGAAAGGTGTCTTTTAATTGGGTAATACTTTTCTGGAACTCAATTTAGATTAATAATTTTTTTTTATTGGATATTGGAAGGGATAAGCGGGAGAGCTACTTGGAATTGTAGGTAATTATGTGGAAGAGGGGGAAGTTTTAGGTAGAAGGAAAAGGGTCACGGAAATGCTTCAGTGTAGTAAGTAATAGACCACTTCAAGCTTGAGTCACAGAATGTAATTTCTTCAAGTGAGTTGCATCACTATGATCTGAAGAGCTATAGTTGGGCTAAGAAGGAAACCTAGTCATAAAAATGCAAGAAATTATTCTTGTCTTTAAGCAGCACTTCCTCAGAAACTAAGTCTAGGCCGTAGAAGATTTAACGCATTAGCCAAGGTTGTAGACATCAATCAAGTGCTTATGTGGGGAAGAGAACATGCTCTATGACACGACACTGCCCAGTAGCACAAGGGGACTGTCAGTATAATTTTTGGTCAGGATATCAGGGGATATTTAGGAACAGTGAAGTCCAGAACAAATTCTTGAAATCTGTCACTTTTATCTCAAAAACTGTCCAAAAAATTAGGGAGAAAACTACTGGACCAATTGTAGTTGGGCTGGGTGCCTTATTACCGGATAACTTTTGTACTAAACTTAGCAGACTACTTGATTGATGGTTCTGCGGGTAATTTTTTGGTGATTGTTGATCTTTCGATATTATAATGGGTTTTTTTTTTTTTTTGGTTGCGCCAACGGAAGTGTAATCTTCTAAAGATACCAGTAACCCTCGATGCCAGGGATACGTCTACGTACTAACCCACACCCTACACACTTCAACCACTCTCCCCGCGGAACTACCGTTAAGTATTACTTCGCGGGGCTGGTTAGCACTTTATGCTCTTCTTAACCTGTTCGACGTTTCTTGTTCTGAGGGGGCTTCCGTTTGGGTTTGGTTGCTCTCCCTGAGCCTTTCCAGCCGCCGAAGTTCCTTTATGATCACGGCTGCTGTTTGTTTCACAGTATTCCATACTGCGTTCGATGTCAACATATGGTTTACAATGTTCTCCGGAGTTGGTATTTCTCCAATTATTTCCTCAAGACCTCTGCGTTCTAACCGAAAATGTGGACACTGAAAGAGCACATGCTCTGCATCCTCTCTGGCTTCTCCCCAGTTTGAGCAATTTGGAGATTCATCAAGCCCAAACTTGTTCAGATACGCTCCGTAGCAGCCGTGTCCAGCTAAGAACTGAGTAAGATAAAAATCCACTTCTCCGTGATGCCGGTCCATCCATTTAATATATCCGGTATAAGTCGATGGGTCCATCTTCCCTTCGTCGACTGATTCCATCTTTCCTGCCATGTTCTCATGCTTCGCTGTCTTTCTGCCAGCTTAATATCTTTGACTGGAGCAAGGGGTTCCTGGATTTTGGCGTCATAGGTCCTCTGTAGCTCAATAGCCAAGATATCCGCTGGTAGCATTCCCGCAATAACACATATAGCATCATCGGATACCGTCCGAAAAGCGCAACATGAGAGTATGTCTGACGCGCACAGTCTGTTGACGGAATAAACTCTTCTTGAGTGGGACTTAATTTTCACTGCCTTTGCCCATATTGGTGACGCATACATTATTATTGACTGCGCCACTCTTGACAAAATTAGTCTCCTTGGTTGTCTTGGTCCTCCAATGTTTGTCATTATTCTGGATAAGGCAGTACACACCCGAGCAGCTTTGTCGCACGCTATTTCAAGGTGTTCCTTGTAAGCTAGCCTAGCGTCAATCATCGCACCTAGGTATATGATCACCGGTTTTGATGTTATATTTTGGTTGCCTACCCTGATTGCTTGTCTTTTCTTGCGGCTGCTTACTAGTACTGCTTCCGTTTTATGTTCCGCGAGTTCTAAACCGACTGCTGTCATCCACCGTCTCACTTTTCGGATACATTCGTTTCCAATGTCCCCTATTTCTTCCAGGTGTTTTGCTGTCACTACGATTGCGATGTCATCGGCAAAGTCTATGATTTTTACCTCGTTGGGGATTTCAAACCTCAGCGCCTTATCATACATAAGGTTATTATATATTATAATGGGCTTAGACTGATCTAAATGTGGCTGCTTTCAATGCAATCTTTCAAACTATGGCATCGAATCAAGTGTGGGATAATGAGGAGTATCCAATGAACTTGTCTATCGAGGACAGGGGCCAGACTCACTTCTCTCATTATGTAACCATACTTCGTTACACACCATACATTGATATATCATATAGCGACTTGAGAAGAAGATCTAACCACACTCTGAGTAGGCAACATAAGATATCTAGGTCACAGAGACTGAATGGGCAAAGTTGGGCTACCTTAGTAAATCTCGAAGAATTCCATACGCAAATGGAAGACGTGAAGTGAAGACAAAATAGATCAGCTTAGGGTTAACAAGATTGGAGACGTTGAATTAATGAATGAGGATGGTATAGACAGAATCGAAAGCATATAACGCGTACCTGTTCTCTATTATCATACCTTGGTTAGATAAGTCTTCTTTTATACTTAAC
The DNA here is from genome assembly GCA_963583995.1 of Xylota segnis. Classification (NCBI taxonomy): domain Eukaryota; kingdom Metazoa; phylum Arthropoda; class Insecta; order Diptera; family Syrphidae; genus Xylota; species Xylota segnis. The sequence goes on from OY757237.1 coordinate 42,539,902, forward strand.
CCTAGATGAAGGTCTACTGTTGTAGTTCTCTAAATATCAAGCAAGTTCCCATAGTGAATTCCTTCTTCTTGCCAATCATTCCAATAATTCCAGGGAAGTCTCTACCGGTTTTCTGTTTCTTTACATTAGGTTCGGTGTCGTATACGTAACATCTTTTTTTGTTTTTCTACCTACTGGGTTGCGTTTATTACTTATACTTGTCATAGCCTTCGGAACAAAATTTTAACTAAGATTCTATGTTTCTCTCTTCATTTACGTTTCTGAAAAGCCGGACACTGTCCATGTCCGGAGATAGCTTGATGGTCCTCTTGTATGAGTATCAGCGATACACCAAGAAGTACTGGCCCTGCTGCAATAAATATTTTATTTCTATTATCCCCTTATTCGACAAATAGCAGTTTGCCAGTGCGATTGCCGGACTAAAATGCTCAAAAGCGTTGAATACAACTCCAAGACTGAAAATATTGTCTTCACTAAACATCTACTCTCAGATCCTTATACCGATTAGCTAGCTGACATTATGGGGACCAATAGAGTCTTCTCTGGGTTAAGTTCGAACGCAATATCTGTCAGAAATATAAGGAATCAAGCTCTTACTACAAATGTTGCCATAAGTATTGGATCCTAGCTGATCAGTTAAAATGTCGGGTAACTACAAAACGGACGAACTAGGACAAATGGCGACCCTTGGACATGATGGCTAGATGTAAATATTTGTCAAGCTGGACGCCTTTAGCAAAAACAGCCATGGATTAGAAAATGACTCAAAGAGTCATACGTCGTGACCGACAGCTTAGCTACATTAGATCCTACGGAGAACTGCACTGTCGTTGTGCCATGCGAACATAGATAAGCATAATTTGTTCATAAACTGCGGAGGCGAAAGGAAGGGAAAACATACTCCACGTTTTCTCCAACTCTTCAAAATAGAGATGGAATAAGGGTCAGTAGCTTGCATAGTCACACTAATCTAACAACCAACCCATTCCGTTCATAATTCTGTTTTGAGCTTAGATGAGCTTCCCTGTGCTTCTTATACCAAAGACAGTAGTTCTTCTCGCACTATCCCCTAAACATTTCATCGTGTCGGATACTTGGAATAGAGAACATCTACTTGTTCAAAATTCAAAGTGAAATCAAACAAACTCTCATTAAAGTTGGATTTCGTTCTAGGAGTTTGCCTTTTGCTTCTGATGCAACTAGTTTACATATAAATAAAGTCAAACGTCCTTCTTCTCTGAAATATGCAAGATACAGCCTTTGACGTTAGTTTAGGCCACCCCCAGGGCATGAAAGTCAGTTTCTTTATCACTTTCCGAGTACATGACCTTCCATGGTGCTCATCCACTTCATCGTTTGCACCCAAATACAGTAACCTCTGCCCTCGACTAATGCCATCGTATGAAGTTCGCATATTCTACACATGGATAAGCATATCCTTGCTCATGTAGCATGGTCGGTGTACGTGGGAGGAAATACCCGCCTGCTTGACATTTAAATCATCACAGAGGCATGACGTCCCATGTTCATCCTGCATCAGGAGGATGGGACAAGTCATTGGATACGTTATGCAGTTTTCATTTGGAATACGAGATAAAGTGATTATAGGAAGACGACATGTCCTCTGCAATATTCGAAGGAATGAATATTAAATTCGATTTCATGCATGGCAGGGCATTGATTACTTTTTCCTAAGTAGAAAATCTGAGTTGGAAAGTGTGAGATACTTGATGGGAAACCAATTAGAAAATCCTACCATTCGAAGGAGGGATTAACCAAATGACACATGACATCACTGACATCACTGACGACAGGACGATGGTGTATTTGGCCAACACCCGTCAAAATGATATCTTTTAATTGAGGCTTATCGCCCCATCCTTGAATTAATGTAAATGTAATTAATGGGATAGGATTGGGGTTGGGAGGGCACGCATTGATGGATGTCGTCATGATTTGGATGCAAATTAGGCCGACAAATCAATACAATTTTCATGGTCTTGTGATGTGTACATGTTTCCTTCAGCTACTTATATTTAACAGTATTACTGTCGCAGGCTTCCAAGACACTAATCCGCAGAGAGGCTTCAAATTTCGGTAGATTTGTCATTTTGCTTTTAAAAGCCTTAAGACGGTCTTGACTGTTTTTGTTTTAATAAAATCAGTCGGGTAGTGGGGTGATTGCCGAAATCTCTTTTAGCTGCTGCGAGGGAGCACATTCATTTCAAATAGGCAAAGCAATGTGTTCGTCTTTGGGACAAATTTAGCACATGTCGGGGAAGATCAAGTCTATTTTTTAAAACAATATGTTACAAACTATTAGGAAAGAAAAATTTAATAGAAAAATATCAGGCTGACTAGTCATATGCCTTTATAGAAAGGTACACAAAATACAAGTCTACACTGATTGGTCCAAGATGGTAAGTTGACATATCATCCGGTTCATCAGACATACCAAGGGTCTAAAGAGGAAGTCCATGAAGACCCTCCCAGCAGTGTATGCCATTGGACAAGTCAATGTCTCTTAAAAAAGAAAATTTGTCGGAAGACATTTCTTCTAGAACATGGAACCACTGTCCCATAAATCAACAATCCATAGTTAAGAGTTTTTCAGTAGGGACATAATAGTTTTGTATTTTAATAAAAATTCATCATTAAAATTATTTTGTAATCAGTTGATATGAAAATGTCAGTCAAAGTTTATATTTTTTTCATGATAAAGTTCACGGGAGACCAACGTTTTGAAATTATTAAAAATTACTGGCGAAACTCTGAGTCAGTGGTCGCAACTTTCGAGTCACAATGTTCACTGCTGCATATTCCTGTGGCTGTGAGAGAACGCACTGGTCGAAGTGTTGAAAAATAACGCAGCCCTAAGTGGTTCAGTTCAAAATGAGCCAAATCGGTCGATTGGGAATATGTCAGCCCACATTGTGGAAAAGTTTTGCTAAAGATCTTGGCCTATACCCGCACAAGATCCAAATTTAAGAACTGAACTCTCTTGATCATGATAAACCCACCTGTATTTGAAGAGTCTACGTTGCATCCACAACAAGATCTGCCAATCGTTCCTGGATGCAAGGAAGACTCTACCGATTTTCTGTTTCTTAAAATCTAGTTCGGTGTCGTATACGTAACGAGGTCGCGTTTATTGCTCATACTTGTCTCAGCCTGCAGAAAGAGAAAATTATCACTTAACTAAGCTTCTGTGTTTCTCTCTTCATTTACATTTCTGAGGAGCCGGATACTGCCTTTGCTCATCACATGGCCTACAAAATCCAAAATGGGTGTTAATCCTCATAGAACGCATAGGAAAAGAAAATCCTTCGAGATCTTTTGATCGTCGGTGGTATTAGATATTATATTTCTATGATCCGCTTATTAGGCAAAGAGAAGCTTGCCAGTGCGGTTATCTGACTAAAATGCTTAAAACCGTTAAAGACAACTCCAAGACTGAAAATATTGTCTTCACTAAACATCTACTCTCAGATCCTTATACCGATTAGCTAGCTGACATTATGGGGACCAATAGAGTCTTCTCTTGGCTGAGATCGAATACAATATCTGACAGTGTGGTGTGGATTTTATGCCAAAGATGTTCGCCATGTTACTGTCAATGTAGTTCGCTATCATGTCATGCTCTCAGACTATTTTTGACCAGAATTTGTTCCACTTGACATCAGTGATATGTGGTTTCAATAAGACAGCACCACCTGCAGTTCGTCAAACACTTGATCTATTGAAGGGGAAGTTCGGTAATCGGCAAAATGCCAACTTTGGGCTGAAATGTGTGTTGGGTGGGAAATTGGCTTCTAAGAATCGTTCGCTGCAAATGTGCTCGATGTGGTCATATAAACAGGATCGAATTATATACTTAAATCTGATATCTGTGCTATCCATAGAATAAATTTCAGGCCGATGGCTCAATTATTTTGTGTTTCATTTAAGTTCCAAATTGTTATGTCCTTATTGAAAAACCCTTTATTGAGTTTTTTTTACTTGAACTAGAGTCTACGTCCACATACTATGCAGTTAAGTTTGGATTTAGTCCTTACTCCAAGACTTGATGATATTAGCATTAGTTTAAGAAAGACAGTAGTAGCAAGAAAGACGCAAACTAATAAAAACGGAACTTGCTTAGAGTCCTTGAACCCAATTTTCTGTGCAGTGTTCTGCAGTCTTCTTTGTTCATTTCATTGAACTGTTCACTATATCGAGCATTCATTATACCTAACAACACTTTTAGCAAGTATCTTGTAGCCCTTTGTTTCCAGAAACCCTTCAGACATGAATCCTTTTACCAACAAAAAGGAATAATTAAATAAATTTGGAATTCCCTGCAAAATTTGCCATTTGCCGAAAACTTCGAAAACTCCTATTAGATTCGCACAATTGCCTCGATCTTAATTATGCCATCAGACTTGATAACCACCACACCTTTGGGATTGCGGTCTACCACGGGTGGAAAACTATCCAACAAGCCACCACCCCTTAACGTGTAGCTGCTCTCTTCTCAGTGTCAAACTGTTGCTTTCGCTTGGAACTACCCCCTATCATCCTTCCAAAATGACAAAACCAAAAATGGAAATGTTGCGGTAACGGAAGGGATGAAAGTACACATTTCTCAATCAATCCTGATAGACGCCACCCCCGCCACATCCGCCCTGTGATACGAGTACTTCAAGGAACAGGGGGATGATTGAGATGGAAAACGAAATGGAAAAACTGAGAAAACTCTATTCATTCGTAGCAACGACACCAGGGACCAAATTGACAGCTGACCTGAAAATTTCAATTTCAAATTGTTTCTCTTTTATCGAAGGGGATGTGAAAATGCATTCCAGTGTGCACAGGTTCATCCGTGAAGACGTGCAAACTTTCGAAACTTTGTAAACAAAAGACTACCTCCTACCACTTTGGGGGCGTTGGCGGCGGTGGATCTCGTTAAGCACACTTTTGAAAATATTAGAAAAGAAATTATTGGTTGAGAATAGCTTTCAAGTTGTCTGGTGCCTGTCACTCGATCTTGGCGGTTTTCGCCCAAAATAAATTTGAATTTCAAAACCCACAACTGTCGGAAGGGGGAATCTCAGAAGAAAAACTTGAAAATCGTTTCGTGTAGTTCTGGGCGTTGCATAGTGCAAATTATATGATGGGAAAGTTGATAGTTGCTCATTAGAAAATTATTCATAAATTGAATATTTCACGAGAGTGGTTTTCCTTGGAGATGATGCTATATGCATGTACATGTCTGGAAAGTGAAGGTTTCTCATGAATTATTTAACCAAGGTTTTTGGCTATCCCTCAGTTGAACGCATAGATAGAGGATTGCGATAGGCTAAGGATGTGGAATGTGATACATACAAAGTGTCGGAAATGTCTGTCGAATGGGATTATTCAAATTCTCTATATCTAACCGCATTTTGTGAATCTGAAATAAAGTTCCTTCGGAAGTTACTATCTGTCTGGGACCGAACGTTGTTCTATTCCTAGTCTCTTGTAAAGTATTCGTTGGAATTGCCCGGTTCAGTGCAGTAGAAAGTGTTATGAAATGTAGATGAACACCTCGTTGCCATGAGACAGTAGAAATGTTCAAGTAATCCAGGCAAAAACACTTAAGATAAAAAAAAAAAACAGCGTGGGCACCAAAGCTAAAGGTAATGGTAGATACAATTCCAAAAATACCATACCTCCCACTGTTTGTAGGGAAATGCCAACGAGTTTGTGATGTTAAGACTGTCTCTCCAGCAACAGTATGTACACTGAAAGGCAAGGTTATGTTCTATGGTATGATACCTATATATGTACATATACACGGGGAAAGCCCAATCCGATCAGAATGGTACAACAATGTCAAATAGGGTAAGAGCCGATTTTTTTGGTCGCAACTACTTTTGTCTGCGTCGTTAGGACACTCTACTTACAGTAAAGACTTTTACTATGGAACAGAAAAACTACCATGATGTGCGGATTTTGTCAGTGTGCCTCAGCTGTTCCTAACCTTTTACCTATTCCCCCGCTTCCCTCTCGACTATTCTGCGCAATGTCTTCAGAGGATCGCCGTATATTCTCTTTTCCGGATTTAGTGGGTTTCTCTGGTATTCTGTGGCGTATACGTAATATTTTTTCCAAGAATTTTTTTTTTTCATTTTTGCTATGCCACGCGGGCCAAGATCCTGGCGAATCTGTGCTCAAGCTACAGACCAATTGATATCCTGTTTTAATTGAATGGCCTCAGCATAAGCCAGGAATTCCAAATTTGTGAATAGTTCTGTGGCGTATACGGAATATGCCACGCGAGGCAGGATCCAGAAAAATCTGTGCTTAAACCGCAGACCAATTGATATTCTTTCTTTAGCTGAGCAGAATCGCCTCAGGACAAGACATAAAGAGCAAGAATGTGACTATATCGGAGGCGTATACGGAATATTTTTTCAAACATTTTCAAGAACTCCTACAGCTGCCGCCTTCGACTCAGAATTTCCAAACGTTGGTCGTTAATGATCTTCGCAACAATAAAAACGCCTATACATAGAAGACCAGACTCAAGCTAAGGACCAAACGCAGATCTTGTATTGCTGGTTCCGCCATCTGTTAAGTATAACTCAATTATCCTCTAGAGTGTGGGCATACATCGTCAGCGTAGCCAGGGATTTGAGTTCTTATGTAAGAGTCCATCAAACTTCTCCACTTCCCATTATTTAGCACATCGCCAATTGCCAATAAAAATAATATTGGTGAAAGGATCCAACTTTGATGACATAAATAAATTTATGGACCATGAATACCACGCTCTCTCATGTCAAAATCTGAAGTATCAAACCCCACTTAACGCAGCAACCCCAATATGATGATTCCAATGATGATTTGGGGTAAAATGCAAAGCATTCCATTTGTTCAAAATATCCTTGGCGCGATGCCACTCATCTTCTAGTGGTTATCTGGTGGAACTGAACAAGTTTTCATCTGATGCAGGCGACGCATAGATACACCATTTTTATTCATTTAGTTCGGTTCTTTGGAAGAGCAGTCATTTCAATTGTTAGACGCTTGGTCTTATTTCTGTGTCAAGGAGACAACACGTGTCTGTGGCTTCGATGCCATACGTTTCACCTAACATATTTTAGAAGAGCTTGGAACAAGTAAGTACTTCGCAAAATGGAAATAAAATCCAAATCATAAATTCATGAGGAAAATACTATTACCGGAGCAACGAAATTGCATGAGTGGCTTAACTCTGTGAAGAACAGGGTGGAGCCATGTTAGCGAGCTAAGCGAGCTACCGATTTCAAACTTGAAATACATCAGACTTGTGTATATGGACCTGCCTGACAGTTGTTGACATACCTCAAGCGGAGCAAGAAGTCGCGTAAGCTGGTAAAACCTGCGGGGAAAAGGGCGAAATCCAGTTAACACCAAATTTAAATAGATATTAGCTCTACGAAAATTTGGCTTTTATATCCTGATGGGGTGGGACATAAGTCAAAAAAAATTGGACTGAAGTTCTTGTTCCTAGTTTTGTATCGGTCGGCAATATGTACATTTCTGTCTTAAATGTAGTTGCTCTGCAGGTTCATCTACTCCCTTTTAGCTGGTCAATATTTTCCATACCAGTTGCTGCGCCTATGTACCGCATATCTTATGATAAGGGGATCTTTCGGAAAAGCCTCTCTTACTTCGAGGGAGACCCTAAGCTCTGTAGTAGTTGTCTGACTTCATTTGGATAGCTTTTCTACGGTCAAACTTAAGGCGATATGTCAATTAAGGAGCCCAGTTCTTATCAGAGCCTGTCTGCACTATGCTCAATGTCCTTAAGTATCTCATCTTCTCGTCTTGAAAATAAATAAATGACTAGAATAACATGCTTGGAACTCCGGTTCACCAAGGACGTTTCATTGTTCTTAACTCCAATTCGAAGAATCATACATATATCGTAACTACTACATACTTTATCCATTTGCCATTAAAGTTATGAATATCTTTTCTAAAGTTCTACACGATGGTCATTATAAAAAGATGTTTTACTCTTGGCCAAACTTTAACTACCATCCACAAGAACCACCGCCTCCATAGACCAGTTTATCCACCCTACTGCAGCTATCTGTGGTAAATTACCTGTCCAACTTTTAATTGGATTTACTGATTTCTCCGCAACTCAACTGGTTAAATATTGTCAGCTGGTGCGAGCGATAGGTGGTAAAACATCCGACCAATGTGAAACTTTTGTGAACTTTAACGAACAGATTTCCATCATATTCTCATTTTTATAGTTTTTTTTTCTTCTAGTTTTTGTTCTGGCCTTCTCTATCAACCCGACTAAGGCCGAAGGCCAAGTTGTGTGATATACCTTTTGTAGTCAGTCTAAGGGGGGAGGTAAATATTTTCCGAAAGTTTTCCACGAAAAATGTTGCCCAACAGCTCTTTATCTCGCATAAAGTTCTTTGTTTTCATATTTTTCTTTAAGGGGTTATATGATATTTCTCGAGGACATGTTTACATGTCCTAGCGGGACTTGGGACTCTGCAGTGGCAGAGCAGAGGAAAAAGTCAAAAAAAAAAGAAGAAGGAGACAACCTTTGGCTTGAGCTGTTGTTTTCCTGTTGATTGTGTAATATTAGTCGACGACAAATCTATATCTTCCTCCTGGGAGTAGTTCAGAAATTGATTCATAGCATTTTGGAACTAATCCAAAGTTTGTATCCTTTATGTGGTGGGGGGAGTTGACACAGTTTATGGAATGCGATCAAATTTATTGAACAATTGGCCACAAGTTTTTCTTTTCTTCTACGTTCTTGCGAGTTTAGAGGATAAGTTTTTGTTAGGTATTTGGGAAAAGGTTAGTCCTGGCAGGGTTGATGGCGTCGCGACGTAGACTGGAGCCAGAAGTGACTTGTGCATGTGGATGCTATTTTCAGGCAGTTTAACTTTTATGGGAGAATATGTTCTTTCGAGGACAAGGATGCACTTATTGACCTAATTTACTATGAAATTTTCACGCAAAAAAAACACTCACACACATGACTCTGGGTGGGGATAAAGGATTGCCATAAAATGTTCATAGGCCACCCTAGGATAAAAATAGAAATAAAAAGCTAAAAGGTCAACAGTACAAAAACCTTTTTATTGTTTTTGTCGCCTCCTCGGCTGTTTGCCAACCATTGGTTGTACCCGAAAGGATATGCTCATTTCCTGTACCACAGGCAGGAGTTCATAAATTTAAATAATGATCCTATTTTCGATGGGACAATATCCTTCTTGATTTCGGCTGGATTTCATGAGACCGACTCTTCAAAACCCTCTTTTGTATTTGTTCCGACAAAAGAAATGGCTTGGAAGCGAGCCAACGATTAGTGCAGTCAAATTGGCAAATCGTTTGATGGGCTCTCCTTAATGGTCGAGGAGGTAAACGTGCCGGAAATTTTATGGGAAGGAGAGTATTTTGTGTGAAGTTCGATTTTTTTTTTCTATATTTAATATTTTAGCTCTTCATTTGGTGTTTAATGTTGTGAAGGGGTTGATTTAGTGGCTGTTAATGATTTCGCCGGAAAGGATATGAGCTGTTGAATTTTAATATTTCGGGTGGAACGGGGTGTATTGCTGGGGATTATTTTGCAATTCAACAGCAAGCTGATTGTGTTGGGAAAACAAATGCAAATTGAAAATAAATTGACATTCGTGAAAATTATGGCTTCTATTCATATTGTTTATATTTTAATAGATACTTTGGACTCAGTTTATTATTAATTGATAACACTATAAATGGATTGCAAGAGTTATCAATTTTGTATTGAACTTATGCTGACAAAATCGTTTGCAGATTATTTAATTTATGTTAATTTAAATTTATGCGAAATGCAATTAGGATTATCTATGAATGGCATTCAATTTTTATGGTTTCAGGGCTTAGCGACTGAAAACAAAGTTTTAAAACTACTTTTCGACAGGTTAATCATAGAAGTTTGGTTGAGTTCAAATGCCAAACCTTCCACAGGATGTGTTAGGTCCTTTAATTCTTTGGAATTGAGTTATCTGTTATTGCCACTACATATTGTTTCATAAAAGACTTACTTCTGTCACTTACTTATTTACTTGAGTAGCGCTGCAGTCCAGGTTGAACCTGAGCCTCAACCAATAAGACTCTCTAACCAATTCCATCCTTAGTCAGCTGGCTCCAGTTTCGAATACCAAATTCATTGAGGTTCTTTCCACTATACGCCGAATCTTGGACGATGTATCTCCGACCCGGAACAATGTTATCTATACTCTCTAAGTGTTTTCTATTTGCTCATTCCTTCTAAGAACAATACTGAACAAATCATATGTGACTGCATCGTCACTAACGTAGCCTTGTATAGCCAGACTATAGGCAGGAATGCAAAAGTAGACATGGCTCTATAAAATTCGTCTCTATTGATTCCTTGGGGGTTTTTTTCAAAAATCTGCTTTCAAATAAACATTTTGTTCATATTTGTGGCATAAAACCACGTTAATATATATCAATTAGTTTGTTGACATAGGGTTTTAAAATTTCACACAATACAGCAGATATGATGGATCTCGTCGAAAATATGATATAGTTGGCGTAAATTAGAAGGCTCCATGGACACAGAGGAAATTGGTCTCTTCTATATGAGGATACAAATTTTCTCCCTCCTCCTTTAAAGACAGAACACTCTAACTTTTATTACTCTATAGTTTGGTGGACGGTCTTCAAATACACACGCTACCACACACTGGGGTGCTGAAAACTACTCTTGCTGCAGCATTCGGTATAAGGTGCCTTCTACCACTGGTTTTTATTTTAAGCAAAACGAGGTGCATTGATGTAACTATCCTAAAAAGAATTCCAGTCAAGGTGGACCTTTTAAGTTGAACCCCCCCAGGTCTCATAAAAAACTTCAGCTCCAAGTTTTCCTTTTGCTGGAAACCAAACCAACCAAACCAAATCAAGACCTAGAGCGTCGTTGGTTTTTCAAGTGACTATAGTTGGCACCTCCTTAAATATTCTAAAACATTAAAAAAGGCGATTTTTTTTCAGAATCTTTTTTATAAAACTTATACTTTTGGATGTTTGTCAGATGCTCACGAGAAGTGGGGTCTCAAACTTCCTTAACTAAAACAAAAAGATACTGACATATGAAAACGATACGGACATCATAGTTCGATGCCAGTAACCGCCTTTAAAAGATCAGAGACGGTTTGGAAACAAGAATGAAGTATTGGCCTTTATATAGACAAAAGAAAGATCGAGCTGAAATAAACCTCTTTCAGTGGAAACTGTTTCTGAGGAGAGTCATAATTTCTAGGAGGTTAAACAGTAGTTAACCTATATGTGAATATTGACTCATGGAAGGACACATTTGTGAAGTAAGACTTGATTTTGGAGGGCACGCACTGATAGCCACTATGAAGAATATGAGGGACGGTTCCATGTATAAGAATGTTTAAGTCTGAGCTGAAAAACTCCAAACACCAAATTGAGACTTGGCTGGGAATCGGAGGGTGTGTTGAATCAGATAGAAAGTGATTGATGTAAAAAAAACTATGTATTCTGTAGAAACTACACTTTCATCAAAAGCTAGATAATGTAGACGGTACTGTCTACCTAGAGCCAGAGAAAATCAGCACATTTGCAACCTTAATGCTAAAATACACCTGCTTCATTATTCACTTTGTTAGAACTTTTTCCCATGGAATTTTGACTTCAGCCCTTACATTTGTAAGGATACAGAAAAATTTAAATGGAAATTAGGGCAAAAAATGACGTCTGACGTAACGAACTGGGTAGAAGAGCAAAGCAATGGTGTATCCTATATTATTATCGTGTTTTCTAAAAACCGATATCTATTCCTAGTCTCGCTCGATCTTATTTCATTACTAAACACAGACCCAATCCTGTGACCTACATGACTTGTTCAATCCATTATTTTTGCTGTCGTTTTAGTATCAATGAACCAAAACTTATGCACAATAGTTGCTGGGATGACTGTGGTAATCATTTTTGGTACTGAAACCCGACTCAATCCTTCTCTTATGTCATTACACTGTTTTATGGAAAATAGACAAAAAATGGATATCTAGCACCCATTGTTAAGAGTCTGCCGAAGATTCATTGGATAAAGACTCATTGCGTTATATTATTACAATTCAGATAGAATTTTTGCTCTGAAAAGTAACTTGCCTTTCTTGTTGATTCTCAAGTTCAAGTGTACTCCTATTAAACTTGTTCTCTCTAGGATCTTGACGATTGTTTAACTTCCTTTTAATCTCCGGATAGTACTGCATAAACTTTGGTTCAAATACATATATTATAGAGCATTTTCCGTTCCAATGTTGACGGAAGTTATTTTAGAAACCAACGAACAGCAAATACAAGCCCATAAAGATTTTTTGAGTTTTAAAAATAAAAACAAGAAAACGATTATAATTTCCTATTTACTACCTATTCCGGAGCATATGTACTTAGTTAGGAGATCCATTCTCTTTTGAAAGACTTTTTATGATTTAATACCGTCTTGCCTTGTTTCACAAAGGCTTAGAATAGATTTTTACTATGTGTGTTCGCCTAGTCCTGTCAGTCACTCTTAGTCATCTTAGTAGATTTTTAGGTATATTTGAGATGATATTCATTGCCGTGAAATTTGTGAATTTCTTATTTCCCTGAGAGTATGAATGCTGAAGACAGAACCTAATACCTTTTAGATCTTTTTGGATGAGCACCCATATTACTGCTTAGTAATAAGTCCTTTAAATTACAGAGAGTTCTGTAGAGCGCCGTGGCTCAGTGGTTAGTGCGTTGTACTACGGAGCAAGGGGTGTGAGGTTCGAGTCCTAGTCGGAACACATAAAAAGTTTTTCACGGCCCCACCTCTCGAGAGTATCTGACAAACATCCGAGAGTACATATGTCCTGAGAAAGCTTATCAAAATAACAAATTGCCCTCCGGACACGGCATTAAACAGAAGGCCCCTTCCATTCGGGCAAAGAATATAACACGCACAACACGAATGGTTGTGAGAAGCTAGGCTCTGGGTCCCATCGACCTGTTGCGCCAAATATTATTATTATTCTGTGGAGCTTGCCCTTTATCCGAAATATATCATGTTGCACTAATAATACCCACCAGAGATTAAAGGCTCACACATCTATGACTTATACAAAAAGAATATAAAATCAATAGAGTAAACACAACAATGTGAATCCTATAAGAGCAAGGATTTACAAATATTTACATTGCACCGTACATACGTAACAAAACCAATGAACAAATATATCGCAAGCAGCATCTGGTGGCTTATACATGTATATGCGCCGCAATACATCCGTAGAGTCAAAAATGAACAATAGCGATGACAGAAAGCCTCTTAAAGCCTCCTCTAGCTATCTGCACCACTCGCAGCAGCCCTATCAATACCTGGTACACATGCCGGAGGGGAAACAAGGATATTTCGTTGGATTATTATTGTTTTCTTCTGTGTTGAGGTTTGCAATTCCACCCATGCTCAACACATTCCCGCGGTTTGACTATTACATAGCTTGCCTACACTGCACGACGCTGTAGAATGACACTATATTCGAGGACTTTTCCTGAAGTTGTTTGGTATGTCGATGTTGAAAACACGACGGAGCAGAGCTCAGTGGAAAGAGTTTTTGGGTAATGATTTGTAAAATATACTACATGAACCGAAGGGAACACCCCTTCAGTGTAAAATGCAGCCTGAATTCAGATATCATTGCCGCCACACTGACAGCTAAATATGAATATATCAAAGAAGGACTCTAACAAATGAAAGCAACAATAATAACGCCAACAAGGGGACAATAAAAAAAAAACACAGAAAAAACTAGGACACACACGTTCAATTAATTTGCAAGGATACGGAAGCACTGACAGGTGTTGTCGTTTAAGATACAATGGCACCCGTTCCGTTCGACCGCATATTTGCCGCAGGATAAAAATAACACACACACCATAGGGGAATAGGTAACTCTCTCATGTGATAATAAAGTGAAGGTAATGCAACTACTAGCCTTGTCTAAGTGGCCCGTGATTTGTTTATAGATACCTCTATCTATATCTCCGCTCAAGTTGAGTGTATATTTTTAGTCACGTATACGCAGTGTTGACCCGTCTTTTCCTTCGGTTTACAGTACAACAACAACAAAATTGCATAACTAAATCGAATTAGTATTGATTTTCTTCAGCAGCATGACCTGATGGAGTCATCGAGTCATGTGAGTCGTGCTTTTTTGTCCGATAATCATATTAATCGAAGTGTCATCGATAAATGGCCATAACGCGGAGCAACGTTGCTCATTTGGAGGGCAGTGAGGCTATTTTTGTTTTAACCAAATTCAGTAATTTATGACATTATTTTAAGTATCCTTCCGGTGATGTGCAATCAATTTATTTTAAATTATAACGATGACAGTATTGTCTCATTAACTGGCTATTCGAACTTAATTGGTATTAAAAGGGTATAAGCCGGACGATAAATAAACTGATTTTCATTGAGGCATATTTGTTTCAGCATTTATCAGCAAAATTAAATGAATTTCTTGTTTAAAGATGGTTTTGGCGTGTGGATAGAATTTTTGCTCTGAAAAGTAACTGGCCTCACTTTTTGATTCTCAACTTCAAGTGTACTTCTATTGAATTTGTTCTCTTTAGGATCTTTCTTTTAGCAATTGATTTTCAATTGATTATTTAACTTCCATTTTTAACGTTGGTACATAGATGTTATTGACCTTGTCCAGTTCCATTGCTCAGATCCTCATGAAATAAAATAAAAACCCTCGGCTTAGACTTTCAAATCAATAGACAGCAAGAACAAGCGATGAGTTATACTCGACTTATTGTTATACTAGACTTTGATAGCCCAACTTTCCACACTTTGTCATACTAACTTCCTTTAAAAGTCTTTCCTCCATTCTTCAGGAGGAGTAGTATTTCTGTACCAAAGCTTGTCCACTAATAGAGGCAGTATGGATGCAAGTTGGATTTAATTTTAGAGATCGGATGCTGATTCTAAAGTTTCGGACGCGGTGTTTCGCCATGCAATTTAAAAACTCTGGAATAGTGCTCCTTTGATTTACGTAGCTCATCCTCTTCAGAAATCAACAGAAACCTTTCAAACACTGCCCCGTGTACTGACGCAAGCCTTGGCACTTTTCAGTTTTTTGAAGATCGATATGTCTCTAAGCAGCTACTGAATATATGAGTACCATTGTGTCTCTACATCTGTTTGGAATATTCAGAAGAGTCCTTCCGAAATGCCACCTAAGAGCTATAAGGTACATGCAACAAATTTCAGGGCACGTTTCAAAATAATTTAATGGAACCGAAGGTCATGAGTTCCGATGATATGTCTGAGATCCGTATTGTTGTTCACGACAATTGTATGGAGATCCCTAATCAGAACGATCATATCCTTTTTTGTGGATTGCAGTACTATCAATTTCTAATTGAATTTCTCTGTGGCTTCCTTCGGTATGACGTTTTTTACTCTTATCCGGATCATGGTTATCAATACCCTTTGGACGGACGATTTTTTCTTGCCGCTTTGTGAGAATATGGTATTGTGGGTGCCTTCTTAGCTTATTATCAAAGCATTTTTGGAACTAATCTCGGTTTGGCTATTGTAGCCAAAACTCGGTTATTTAATCCTTGTCTTAGGCAACGTGTTTGTATCGAAAGGACGTTTTCTCGTATCGAATTGAAATACGATGTAGTACCGAAGAGGTTTGATCACAAATTTGGTTATCGACTCTCATTGACTCATATTTCAATTCCCGACCATTCGGACATCAAATTTTTGGTAACCAAGCAATCAAACCATCTGTGGGCTTTCCAGCTCAAAGTTCATCTCCAATTGCCAATAAAAGCCTTTTTTATTTCTGTTATCCCCGTCGAAATTATTGTTTATTGCATCTTTTTTGAAATGAAGCCTCGTTTAGAAGACTTCATAAAAACGTAAGGCGTCCCATATCCCATAAATACTGAAACTCCAACGGTCGATAACTAATTTCGCACTTAATTAAAATAGAGTACGCCAAATTGTTTTGAGAGCATCAAGTCCAACAATCAAATAACATTTCACTTGGGCCATAAACGATCTGATGTAGATTTATTTGCATTCGAAAACTTCTGCGACGTCGTCATCATCAACATCGAGCTCATCTCCTTCAAACATAGTTGAACTCAAATGTTTGTATCCTTGGTTGTTAAAGTACAAAAGTTTTGGCTTATACAGTTTTCGAATACGAAATGTAGTCGCCAAAGTTTTGAATAAAACTTTAATGGACAATAAATTTACGAAGTTTTCTCATGACCAACTACGACTGCACTTTGGTTTCACCAGCACATGAGTACTTTCTCTCTGACGAGTTGTCCCTTTTCGACAATGCCATGGAATAACTTAAAATATAATAAGAAGGAGAAGTAGAAAACGATTTCGAATAGGTACGAGTTTGTTACGACCTTCATCATCATCAACATGGGGTGTGCAGAAATATGATGAGTTTAATTGCAATTAAAAAGTTTACTCTAACTTCAAGAGATGATCCTGTTCAGTTACAGTTTATGTTGAAAGTAAATATACATTTCAATTGAAACATAGAGGTATCCTTTGTGTTACAGTCTTCAGAAAGTATTTCAAGTTTTTAAGGATATAGGTTAACAATCAGGAGCAGGGAGAACATATACAAATCATAATTACTTGTACGTACAAGTATGTAGTCCAGACTATGTACGCATCCAAAGTTCGACAGCAACGTCACAGACATCTGAAATGACGGTATTGAACGTAGAGGAATCGGAGATCCTTGTTTTTGTCGCACCAGAAAGCAAAACCGATTTAAGTGGAATTTCTTCGACTTTCGGAGAAATATGAGAATGCACTTCAGCGATGATGAGTTTAACCCTCACTCGAGCACGAAATGATCTAAAGAATCGCCGCCCCCTTCAAAGGAGTTGCAGATAGAGGTGACTCTGAAGCCTAGCACACTAAGATCCTTAGCGAAAGGAAAGTGTCTCGTCTGCACTCTTTCTACTGAGAGATAGTAAAGTTGGTGCTGATTTTTTTACAGACGCTCGACGGCATGTGTTTAATCTGCCTGTATCCTGGAAAGACATACCACACTCAATAGTGCTCAAAAGAGATACCCCTTATCGAGGAATTAGCAAGAACCAAAGCTGGTTTAGGTTCTGAGAAATCATCCTCTGAACATTGCTCAGCAATCTCAAGGAAGACCTCATACTGTGACGGGGATTCAAATAGAATTCAAGGAGTTCTTCCATTTGCAAACTCTTTTCTAACGGATTGCCGGGTTGAGCAAGGCTTTAACACAGCCTGACTGTCCGAACTAACGTAGATGCTTGGACCACTGCATATATACCTAACAATGAATTTGGTAGCTATTAGGATGGCATAGATCTCCACTTGGAAAATTGAGGCACGCTTACGTAATGAGTAATGAAGTCTAGTTTTGCGGGATCCACTAGGACACCAGCGCCGGACCCTTGATTAGTTTTGCGGGCATTCGTGCTACAGCTCAATCCAGGCTCGGACTCTGACTGAAGGCAGTCCTGTGCGCAGGTTAAGTCGACTCAAAGTTTGCACAGCAGCCACAGATCGTGCGAGATCATTGAAACTGCAGTGCGAATGATACCAAGAGCGACATACCTCACATATTGGTGCTGCTTCTCGTCCATTTGTCCTACTCCCAAACAGGACCAAATATTTGACGAAGAACTTTCTCGTCGCATATGCGGCGATGAAAGGTGTTGACCCTGGACTAGGAACTCACTGATATTTTCAAAGATTTGTCTTAGTCTGAAGATCTATATAGGTTTGAAGATATACTGGCATAGTCCGAGTAGTGTGTTGCTGAAAGTCCTTTGAAAGGTTATTATAGTGACACAATATGATGGCAGGAATATGTCATGATGGTTGGTGTAAGACATAAAAACTCCTTGGGACATATGGTGCCGATAATCTAGTTTTCAAGGGTACTTTCATTTAACTTTACTTGGCTACTGATTTAATGGATCCTCCTAACCAAAACAATACTATCATGTCTTAAAAACTCTGCTAGTAAGTTTTCAGCCGGGAACTCTGTTCATTTTCAGCTTTTTGATATAGTGGCGCCACCCTCTTCTATACTATGAGGGAGGATTACTTTTGTGTTGCTTGCAGATGGCATAAGTAGTTATCACTTTCTTAAGATTCTGCCGATTCCATAACTGCTTCACAAGTCCTTCCACATCGATGACTAGTTATTTTGAACTCCTTTCTAAAACCTATACCTACCTAAAACTGCCCTGCCATTTTCTAGAATTGCGAGATGTTGATCCTGTCTCTCGACTTTTTGACTTCCTTGATCTGTTAAGGGATTTTCAAGATTTGTTTCTGCTACTTCTTCAAGCTGGATTTTCTTTCTGGACTCTTGCCGAATGCATATCGGAGAGTTTCTCAATACCAGTACTTTTTGGCAACTTTGATCACCGTCTTACTGACCGTGATGAGCCTATATTAGCTGCTCTGAATGTGGGCTTTGACTCATTTGCCATTTTCGATTTTAAAGTTGAGAAAATGAAATATCTTAACAGACTAAACGAACAACTTTCTTAAAATAAATTAGCAGACAGCACATCAACACAATCATTTATCAACTCTTCCAACAAACCAAACAAAAAAGGACTCCATCGAATAAAACAATTACACACACACCTTCCCCGTTCGTTGTTGGAGAAAAAGTACACATTCTACGCAGAAAAACAGAAGGATGCTCCTTAGAAGACCATTAATGTTAATCTTTTTATCCTTGTAATTCATCACGTTCAAGAGTACCGTCACCACCACCAGAAATTGGTAGCTTCCTCCCCTAATTGATGTAATTAATTAATTCCCTAGATTAAAATACAAACTCCTAGGCATTCCACTAAATTAAATAATATCCTGAAATACCAGAGGTCTAATTAATTCACGAGAGAGCGTCGCGAAAAGAAAAATAATTTCGCTTCCCTTCTTCTTTTGATTGCGAAACCAAAACTACATCGCCAATTTGCATTTCATTTCGAATTTAATTTGTTCGGAAACCTGTGGTGGAAGAGTCGTTTCCGTCTCGAACCGATATTCGAAACCACATGGTCTCTTGGAAAAATCGAAATTGCCATGCCTGTAGGCCCAAACCAAGATATTCATACACCACCCGTTCCAGTGGCCAACCCTGCTGAAAGCGCCAAACAAATTGAATTAATTTTCAGTATCATCCTTACGCGGTTGAGGAGCAACGACAACAACAAACACAATTGGTAACCAGTCCATAAGGATGAATTCATTAAAAAAAAAAAAAAAAAACAAGAAGAAACCTTCCATTATCCTTCATTCAATTTAGTTTCACAGACGAGTTGGCGAGGCGTTCTTCTTGACTTCCATGGCATGCACGCAGAAGACGTCGAGATAACGTTGGAAGGACTGAAGTGAAGTATTACGATTATAGGATCCCAGTCAGTTGGCTGGATGGAGGCCTTTTGTACGCTGAACGTTATCCGGATGTAAATGAGTGATGGTGTAGTCAAGTAAGTTTTGTATGACAACACGTAAATGAGTGGCTTGTCTTCCAAACTAACTGCGTTAGGTGGGAGCCTAATGTCATTAGGAACGACTTAGCTCTTAATTGTTCTGGGAACACAAATAAAGTATGTGTTTCTTGGTATTGGCTTATCTTTAGCGGTATTGAGTGTTCTTGGTAAATATTTACCTATTCTCGAGATATGAGGTGGTGGTTACAATTAATACAACATGCCTCGGATGGAAGGAACTATTTTTCAGAGGTGGCATCATTAGAAGAACGATTTTAGGAGGTGTGTATGAAACCGCCAGTGTATCTGACCATCAATCATACATATTTTGTATACGGATACATGGACTTTGAAAAATACCTCTGTTTTACTGCACCCCAATGTTCAATGAGTCATTCGGTAGCTCGTTGGTAAGACAACTCTTACACACAGGATCATAAACGCCACTAGTAACCTTTTGAAGTTCACACTTCAGAGCTTATACCAATGCACAAGGCTCTTGTAAGAAGCGAATATGGATATCCCAGGATCTTTGCCATTCAACAATGTATTGGTGTCCTTGAAATTTCCACTACCATCGGTTTCCTGGCTTCCTTATTCAAATACTTTCATGGATAACCTATCATAAGATCTTTTGGATTTGTCTTCTACAAGTGGATTTTGAAATTGTGTGTCCTTGCGAGTTTTCTCAATGGATTTTCTTTTTCTTTCAAATCCGCCGGTTGGTGAATATGTTTTCACTGAAAGTGGAGGTATTAAGTTCGCGGATATCTTTCTTCAGGTATTGTAGTGTTACTGTATCTACTTTTAAGGAGGACAAGATTTTCAATCCCTCTTATGTAATATGTATGAAGGGAAACTAGGACATCATCATAAGCATATGTAGCCAGAATATTTAAAACTTTTAGTTCCAAGAAAATAGGGTTATTGGGAGTTTTTCCACTTGTCTGTACTTTACTTTGCAAATTGGTCAAGTTTCCTAGATAAGAAGCTTGTGAGCCAAGTGAAGAGATTTGAGTGATCTGCTGTCTAATGAAATCCGGAAATGGACAGAACCTAAAGTAGGGTACACACTATCAATTTTAGGCAATTAGTCCGCGACTGTCAGTCCAAAACTCTGTGATCCTTTTGTGTTACGATACCCAATCCACTCCTGCGAGTCAGTCTTTGTCATTTCAGCAAAATTCACGAAAAGTTTTTGCGTTCATCAGTTCACTCACCATTTTTCATTTAAAGCTATGATATGCACTTCACATATCAGTCAGGGAGAACTGGTAGAGTGTAGTGTCTTAATCTTCTCACTGATTCCATACTTTCCACACTTTTATAATTTGTATCCTGACTTCAATAATGTTAACGATTCGAACCACCTGATCCATTGATGAAAGTCTTGAACACCAAATCCATGCTATGGCTTCCCTCTTTGATGATGGGTTCCTATCTTATGGGAACCAGTTCACGAATGCTATTGAAGTTACTGGTAGCGGAGAAATAGGGCGATATGACACTATGTACTATCTTCCATTGTCAGGAGCAATTGAAGCCTAAAAGTCGCATTTATAGTGCATTTTTTCATTTATAGAATCTTTTCATGGAGTTATGTGATTTTTCTGTTTTAAGTGCAAGCCTTTGATCGGTTTTGGACCCAAATTTCTTTTATTGACATTGGACTTTGTAAAGGTACCTTAACTATGCGGGGACATGTGCCTGTGTGTTCGACAAATATACTTAATACTTCATCTCTCTATTTCATTCCAATTCATTAGATGATTCGAGTTTGCACCACCCATCAGCTCCTGAGAACCATTGTTGCGCTTTGTTTGACTTTTTCTCGACTTAAATTGGTCTACACGGAGCTGTTTCAAATAAACAAGAATTTTTAGGCCCCTATTGGGAAGAAGAGGCTATCTTTTGGCTAGAAAATACGTCCTTTGGCTAGAAAGGATTCCACTAGACATACTACGAAAGCTTAGCAGCGACAATTCTTTACACGAATGGAAAGGGCCTACTGTTTAATGCCGTGTCCGAAGGGCAATTTGTGCTTTGAGAAGCTTTCTCAGGACAGTTGTACTCTCGGATGTTTGTCAGACGCTCGCAAGAGGTAGGGCCATGAAAAACTTTTAAGTGTTCCCCGACTGGGATTTGAACCTCGAACCGCTTGCTCCATAGTCCAACGCACTAACCACTGAGCCAGGGCACCCCTTAAACCTTAGTTCTAAATTTAACCTGGTCCTAACATACCAGTATCAAAGGAAAGGAAAAAACCAATAAATTAGCCAGACCCACGCTGTGAATATAGGGTCTAGCAGATCCACTGGTGATTGGGTTTCAACCTTTAAAAGGTGGCAAGATGCTAGATCATTTCAATGACAATTGTTTATGTAGATATGTCATGGCCTAAAGCCGAATGCCAGTTATCCCAAAAAAACATCAAAATAAAACTCCACACATATCCTTTATTGAATACCCAGCATCACATTCCGACAAAAAACCAACCAGAAAGTCATTCTTTTCCTAAATGCCAACAAATTATTCAAATGAAATGTATTTCCATTAAACACAAAACCCCACATAACCAAAATAAGCACACACTTAAAACAAATTGAACGGCTAACACTCACCTTGCATCCTTGTGCTGTGTCCCGCATCTATGCCATTCCAATATCAACTCTCAAAAGTACTCAGCCACAAAATTGTGTCTCATAAATACAAAATAAACAAAATTCCACCCCATGGATCCGGCACCGATCCGTATCTATTCGTCCCCCGGCCCAGGTGCGCCTCTGAAAATTCTCCACAAAATGCGAAAATCCGAAATACACGATAATAGAATATTAAATAGAATATTAACCATAATTATTTTGTACTTAGGCGGAAGGACGGGCAGGACCTAGTTCGGTCCTTTAGCCCAACAGGCGGATGGTGCGCGAAAGAATTCACGGCGGGAGGCTCCTTCATCGTTACCTCAAGATTATGGCCACCCTTCGCCCGCCCAAGATGTCTGCATAAATTTTAATTAAAATATTATTCTATTGCAAGGACCGAGGAGAGTGGTTGATATTCGAAAAAGCTGCTCTCGGTGTTCCTCCATCTTCCACTTTGAATATTTAATTAACCCTTCTTAATACAGCGCTCGCTGGCTTGAGAGGATGTTTAGTGTTTCTATCTGCTTTTCAATGTTACTCTTTAACTGTTGCAAAACAAAAACAAAGAAAAATACTTGATAGTAAGTTCACAATTATATGATAAAGTTTTAATTGAAACGCTAAGATCGAGAGAAAAAAGGAAATTACACCTGAAATTGCTCTGGCGAAGGGTCAAAGGATGAGTGGTCCGCGCAAGGAGGAATGGCTCTTCAACTTGCACAGAGGCAAGGAAAAAAAAAGGCACAATGAGGTTTAAAAGTATACTGATGGGAATATTTAATGAAATAATTTTCAAGAAGCTCTTCCGTTTTTCAATTGTCTTAGACCTGGACCGACGGCCGTCTAAAGTATCCATACTTGATGGTGTGCAATTTATAGGAAAGCAATTTCAGGTGGTTCTCAGATTGTTTAATAAAGTAATTTCTCCCTTATGCTATCAGTTGCCAAACTACAATATTTGGGACTGAAAAACGAATGGAATTGTTTAAATGAAGGAAATACAGACGAAAGGGAAACCATTTCAACCAGTTCTTCTTCATCAGCCTTAATTAAGTGGGCGTGTCCCTTTTTATGTTTTAAAACTTGATACCTTGATTACTTTCATATGAAATACATTTAATCCCACATAGCTAGAACATGAACATGGGAAACGTTCCACAGCTTGATATAGAGGTAAACTCTTTCTAAAACCAATGTCGTACAGTGCCCTTATATCTGCTTACCAAGCATTTAATGGATTAGACCTCCACTCTTGACCTTAAGGTGACAGTTGAGTTTATTAGACAGCTTAGCAGTTTTTGTGTCTGGTTGCCTACCTGAGGTTTTTGTTTGATCTTCAAAGGCCTTTCGTTACAGTCTCCGGCACAAAACTCCATAGTATAAACCTCTGCGCCGAAACTCCTCCGATTGGGCTCTGCAAAAGTTTGAAGAAAATCTTGAGTTTCCTCGAAAAATCATCTTCAACGATGAAGCTCGAGAAATGGTCCAGCCAAATGGCCATCTTGTTCACTCAATTAATCATCGTTGAACTTCTTTTTATGGGGTAACGTTAAGTCGTTAGATTATGTCAACAAGCCAACAATGTTAGATGAGCTCAGAAACAATTTCACTTAATGAGAAGGGTTTCACTTAGCCAACATGTAACTGATGTGCAGATTATTGATTAGATCAATGGCACTGTACAGGTCATACTTGGAGCTCGTGGTAAAATCTCTTCCTCCAAAGTAAATCAATAAAATAGTGACCGAACAGCTAATTAAGAATTTTTCTCCCGACACGTCTAAGGATATCTTCCACTTAGCTCTGTGAAAAGGTAAATGTAGTGACTATTCATGCATGCAGTTTGGGAACATCTCACATCAAATCTGCTACAAGGGGTAAGATTTTCACCACATGCCAAACGATCTTCCCAGATTCATACTTTATCTCTGAGCAGTCTATTCTCTATAGACTTCTAGGCTAATGAAAATCCGATCAATGGACCCTACAGACGGTCTAAATGAGCAATGAACAGCCTGACAGGACACGCATATAAATTCCTACTTACTTACTTGTGGGCGCCGTGGCTCAGTGGTTAGTGCATTGGAGTATGGAGCAAGGGAGTCGAGGTTCAAATCCGAGTCGAAACACCTAAAAGTTTTTTCATGACTTCTGTGGAACCTGCATGGATGAAGAAGAGGAGGAACTGTACTCCTCCGGTCCCAGAAGAATACACGTTTTAAGAGTACGTTTTAGCCACTCTCTGTGAACTAGTTAACACTAATATCAAGAGCCTCCACCTCTTTATGACAAGCTCGGTCTAGTTCTTCGGATTTATTCCATTACACTTTCGAAGTTTTAGGGCAAATCCTCTAACCTATAATATGTGAGCTGAAATAATTCACATGTGCCGCCATATTTTTTGAAATAAAATCATAGCCAACGGATCTGTTTAAAGACGGAAAAATACACTACTGGACGAAACACTCAAGGACATTTCACTTTGGTCCCTTTGTACCCTAAGCACTTAAAACCTTGATTGTCTCCAAAGTATGTATAAGTCTGAAATTCCAGTGCGACTTAACTTTGATAAAAGGACAGTCCAGCGTCGGACTCCTCTTATTTCACTTGGTTTCCATAAGTCGACTATAAAGTGCAAGAAAATATTACATATATGTACTTTTCTTGGAAAAGCAAATACACCACGCACTTATTTTCCAATCAATATCAAAACGTAAATATAAAAACAACAATAAAGTATAAGGAAAAAACTTCAACTAAACAACAATAAATGCCACCCGCTAAAAATACCAATCCTCAGCACATATCCTAGCAATTTTTTCCCGTCCATCATCTTGTGAAGAAAAAAACACAAACAAACTTTGCTGCTCATCCGAAAATCAATAACAAAATCAAATATTTACTCAAAAGTCTCAAAGAACGAAAGAATAACAAATGAAAAAGAAAACAAAAATCGCACTCTTACCTCACTCTTCGAGCCAGCAGAACCTTACACGACTTCACAGATAGAATATATGGATCAAGGAAAACGCCATTAAAAATTAGGGTCACCCCATCGCTCCAACTGGTCGAGAAGTTGGAGGGAAGTCCACCAGAAGGCCAACAAGAAAAGACCGAAAAAAAAGAGTTCCTTCCTCAGATCTGTATCCACAAGAAAGTCATAAAATTAAACAAAAGCGAACCGGAAAATTATAACCCAGGCCAATTGACTTCTCATTAAGTAGGACGACTGTTTTGTTTAAAAATAAAAAAAACTGACCCTTTGTAGAATTTAAAAATTAATAGTCCACTTGGCCTCGTTCCCAGGACTTGAAAAAATACCAATTTACACCAATACGTGGGGGGAAGGGCTTTTCACTGGCGCTGTTGTGTATATAAACACTTTTGTAAAGGAGGGCCTCACTCCAAGTGTACTATTTGTTTAGTGTTCGATTCGAGTATTGGATTGGAAACTACACTTCTGCAGGGGCTGATATTTTAATGATTAAAATGCCACTAGATGCCTCCAGAAATCCTATGACCATAGCTGGATAGATTGATCATGATATTCCATCAATTTTGTTATACTGAGTGTTAGCCAAATAACTATAGATACAGTATCTGTATCAGTACATCTCTTGTCTCAAAGAAGAACACATGATACATGATTCACGTACTAATCAATTCCGTTTTATCTCTTTACAGAATGGCATACACCAAATCCCTGCAAGGACTAAACGAATGATACAATCATCAATTCAAAGCCCCATCCCAACTGGACTTACCAACTCGAGACAATAGACGACCGGAATACAGCGGTTGCCTAGTGTGTTACAACAGTTTCATAAGATGTTGCACTCCCCTAGGGAGTCAAGACATCCAACACATGCAATCAATACCAACAACAATAACAACAACAATAGCAACCATCAAACGATCAACATTAATCCAAATCCATCGGTGATTCTATCAGAGCGTGATCCGTCAAGTAATGGCAACGCGAAACGATCACAGCCGCACACGTCAGACTCTGCAGACATCACTGCGTATCGGATACCGAAACCATATATCAGCAGCACTCATCGATCAAGGATAGAGAATCCTTCATCCGCTATGGATGGCAGCAACAATGGTGCTGGTGGCATTAGTGCCACTGTCAGAAGCGGCAGCATCCGCAGCAAGGATCGACCTAATTCAAGAAATCTAAGTTCCTCAAGTGCCAAACCGAGTAGTGGTAGCGGAGGTGTTGCCGGCGTAGGTGGAGCAAGTATTAGTGATTACGGTGCAAACGAGAATGGTACAAATAGTGCAATTGCAAGTGCGGGTTGTGTAGTGGATGCGCAAAGTTTCTCTAAGAATCCTATTAATGTTAAGAGCAGTAGCTTAAGTACTAGTAATAGATTGAATCGTCAAACGAGTGAAAGTGTTAGTGAGACTGGTGCGGCCGATGGTGCTGTGAATAGTAGACGTCGTCGTACTGGTGCTGTTGCTGCAACGACCAGCAGCACTGGTGCTCAGCAACAACAGACAAGGAATCGTCGACAACATTCGTCAAATTTAAGTCAACAGCAACGACCGTCAGATAATTTCTACAGCAGTCAATCGACAATGCATTCTGTGGGTGCTGGTGCACCGGCAGCTGGAGGAGCTGTTGTTGCTCATAATCGCCGGAAACATGGTAATCAACGTCGTAGTAGTGTTGTTTCATCAACAGATGGTTCCTCATCGTCGTCCTCGTGCAGTGGTTCATGCAGTAGCGAGGATGGTGACTCGAATTCTTCATCTTCGGGCGAACCGAATCTGCCGTATCCGGGATTCCCAGAAATAGCTCTCAGGTATTTGACACAGGATACGAAGCCGAGAAAGTGGTGCCTCATGCTGATCACTAATCCATATCCTTTTCAAATTACACTATATTGTTATTTTTTTTTGTTTGTTTAGGGTCGTCTGTAAAGCTTGACTACAAGGGTAAGTTTGTTTTCTTATTTTCAGTAAAATTTGCATTTATTTAGGCCTTCGATGCCTAATGCTGCTTTAACATTTCAGAGGTCAATCCTTCGATATCTTTCTTCGTTTTGAAGAAGCTTCCTTTGGCTAGGATACAGTCCCAGACAAGGTCAAATGTGAATGTGAACCCTTTCCCAAAACATCCAAGCTCCAAGTTCTTTCGATTCCATGCATTCATCTTCACAGTTTTCTAGTCACCATCCTTAGAGTGATCGGATCTTTTTCTTGTTCTTTCGTTTGCTAGTTGTTACAACATAATTTTCCGAGGATTGATTGAGGATCTGATGTTGTTGTGTTGGGCATCCATAAAGGAAATATGTTGGTAGCTCCTCTACTTCTGTGTCGCCACAACCTTCGAGTAGGTCTTTCTTGTTGATTCTCATTCTTTTAAGATGGGTTGCCGTCGAGCAGTAAGTGCCACCTTACGTTGGCCAGACTGTGAAAGTCCAATGTTGAGGAAACCTGAATTGTACCTCATCCATGCATTTACTTTATTTTACCCAGCAAGTGTGCACCGATAGGATACATCAGGAGTATATTACAGACACAAGAACGCTTCTCCAAGTATTCGTTACCTTGTCTAACATGGAACAGCATATTTCCGAGATATTATTCCAGAATATCATAGAGGTGTACGGAAAGAACATGTCGTAGTTTGTATTTTAAGGCGTCATGTCACACTTTTTCAAAGACTTTCAAGACGTCAAGGAATTTAGTTCAGCATATCTTCGGGTGCTTTCTCGATTACATTAGTAATTCTATCCAACCTGGTGAATCACCAACGACGGTCAAACGTTAAGTGGCAGAAAGTTTTGCGGGTTCTACCCACTAGACATCTATTATCGCATTCCTTTTTTTTGAAAACAAGTGAACTCCATTGGCGCTGTTTCTTTGTTCTTAAAAGACACTCTTCCCCACCAAATCCATCTGCTTCTAGAGAACAGACCTCAAACATTTGTTATGCTGTCGAAGGACAATTTATTTAATCTCTGAATCAACCTACGCAACATGTTATTTGCATCTACCTAACCGGAACAGTTTACATTCAGAATAATAAAAACCTTAATCGACATTTCAAGGACATAAGCTAGAACAGAACACGAGTCTAGTTCGCACCTTACGTAGGAGGCGTCGCATTTGTTTGTATACACGCGCCAGCTAATTATCCCACCTGAGGCATTAACAATAACTGACAGACAGGTGGCATATATAATTACTCCATGCCGCCTATAGTCGATTTTATTTATCGATTCATCTCTAACCGACATTTTTCCAACTCACAAAACCGAAAGCATTCATCAAACCCTCACAGGAATAAATGTCGCCATTAAAACTCAATCGCACATCCCTTAACGGTGCAATTATTTCTCCGCCGAGAGATAAATGCCAAAACGTCTGTCCTCAGAAGGTGGCAAAATACCAATTAATGGAAGCAGTATTCAGTATTGCAGCAGAAGCTGCAAAAACCATTTACTCTCAGATACAATCAGCTCACGATGGGATGTCCTGGTGAGCGCGGGTGGGCAATAAAATAATTTTCCAGCGAACGCAAACCAAAAAAAAAAAAAAAATAATAACAAACCACCGCTCTTTGAGTTCCGCAAGGGTAAGCGCGTCGTATGCTGTTGTTTTCGTGGTACAATTTAATGGGTCTTTAATGGGGAATTCATTATCTGTTAACCAGGAACGATCTCCCGGTCTCTGGTAATAGCTTCAGTTTACTAATTGAAACACACTGGCCTGTCGGAATGGTTTCTAAATTTCAAATAGGTACTGCTTTCGAAAAAAGCTCAAAGTCGGACTATGTTCAAAACTGAAAGTTGCCTCAAGGCGAAAGGATTTTCTTTTCTAAAAATCGATTAACAGATCCGACCTGACAAAGCTACAAATCCCCATATTCCAACCGAGAAATCAATTAAATCTTAACCAGCAACTTGGATGGTAATCCCTCACGGAGTACGTACTACTTCCATCAGGAACAAACAAAGTCCTCAAGGGCAGGATGAAACCCTCGTCTTGAGGACCCTCCACACAAACTAACACAAACCCAAAACTGAAGTAAATCACCGTCATCATCATCATCACCATCGTCGTCGTCGTGAACAGTGAAAATTCGGAGAAAAACTTTTTTCTTTTATCCTTACAACCGACCCACTCATCCATCGTCGTCGCCAGTAAAATTGTTCTCGAAGCGCGAAGGACACGAAAACCACCAAAAGACAAAGTGGTATTTTTCATCCTTTGTTTTCTACTCCCATTAGAGTGGAATGAAAAAAACAAAAAGAAATAGAAAAACTGAGAAGAATATGAAAAGATGGACCAGTGCAGTTAGCAGTCCACAATGGCGGATGTTAGCCTCCTGGCAACAAGGGTGTAGTGTAAGAAAATGTTTCCTTCTTCCGTCATAAGTCCCACAGAAACATCAAGTCATCGTCAAACGGGCAAGAAAGGATGAAAGGGATACTGCCGCCACCGACCGGTGGATAACAATGCTAGAAAGTGCATTGTTTTTGTGTTTCCTTGCATGGTTCAGCAAAGGCACAAAGAGGAGAAGAAAGAAAATAAGTCTACTGGTTTCCCCCCAGAAAGGAAGTGAAGCATTGAGGAAAACCCACTGAACGAGTCGGAAGAAGGGAGCAGTTGCATTTGGCAAGGATGGAAGGAAAATCACTTTAAGGAAAGCAAAAAAAATGAAGTAGTTGATGGGATAAGTAGGATCTGTTGCAGTCAAAATTAGGACATGACTCGGTTGCCAAAACCAAGATATTAGGCGACATAGATACTGTAGTGACAGCGAGTAGATAAGCTACTTTCTACTTTTTGCCAAGTAATACGAGGATGTGAGAAGTCCATAAGTAGGTTCGGATCACATTAACCACTGTTTATTGAGTTTATTGGAAGACTCTTTAGAAAGGACACATTTTTGAGAGATCCAGCTTAGAGCACCTAGATTCGCAGAGCATCCGAAGAGCACCTTTCTACGAGAGAATAGATTATTTCTATCGTAGGAGAAAGATCCTATTTATTTGAACAAGTGATATTCAGATTAGATATCACAACGCAATTTAAGCACGACAAAGCATTTTTTGTCGCCTTACCCCTCTCATGGACCATGGTACTGCGATTGCGAAGATTGCGAAGACAGAACAAGAAATATATCTACCCCACATTATATAGAACTTAGGAGATACGTGACGATATTGCATTTGAAGTGGAAAAAGAGATTTTTTCCATCCTTGAACTCTGCATACTTACCTTCTTCTCAAATTGTTAAATAGCTGGCAACTAAGTACACCAAAGTCTAAATCATGCGATTTGGGTTTTTTGGTCAAGTTTTTTGTTCAATTTCACTCACTTGACGCAAAACACTAAGGGAGAGGAGGTATGTGACGATATTGCATTTGAAGTGGAAAATGAGATTTTTTCCATCCTTGACCTCTGTATACGCAACTTCTTTCCAAACACTGAATAGCTGGCAACTGAATGCACCAACTTCTAAATCATCCTCTTTACGTTTTTTGGTTAAGTTTTTTGTTCAATTTCGTCCATTTGACTCAAAACTCCGAAGGAGAGGAGATATGTGACGATATTGCATTTGAAGTGGAAAAAGAGATTTTTTCCATCCTTGACCTCTGTATACGCAACTTCTTTCCAAACACTGAATAGCTGGCAACTGAATGCACCAACGTCTAAATCATCCTCTTTACGTTTTTTGGTTAAGTTTTTTGTTCAATTTCGTCCATTTGACTCAAAACTCCGAAGGAGAGGAGATATGTGACGATATTGCATTTGAAGTGAAAAAAGAGATTTTTTCCATCCTTGACCTCTGTATACGCAACTTCTTTCCAAACACTGAATAGCTGGCAACTGAATGCACCAACTTCTAAATCATCCTCTTTACGTTTTTTGGTTAAGTTTTTTGTTCAATTTCGTCCATTTGACTGAAAGCGCCGAGGGAGAGGAGATATGTGACGATATTGCATTTGAAGTGGAAAAAGAGATTTTTCCCATCATTGACCTCTGTATACGCAACTTCTTTCCAAACACTGAATAGCTGGCAACTGAATGCACCAACTTCTAAATCATCCTCTTTACGTTTTCTGGCTAAGTTTTTTGTTCAATTTCGCCCATTTGCCTGAAAACGCCGAGGGAGAGGAGATATGTGACGATATTGCATTTGAAGTGGAAAAAGAGATTTTTCCCATCATTGACCTCTGTATACGCAACTTCTTTCCAAACACTGAATAGCTGGCAACTGAATGCACCAACTTCTAAATCATCCTCTTTACGTTTTCTGGCTAAGTTTTTTGTTCAATTTCGCCCATTTGCCTGAAAACGCCGAGGGAGAGGAGATATGTGACGATATTGCATTTGAAGTGGAAAAAGAGATTTTTTCCATTCTTGACCTCTGTATACGCAACTTCTTTCCAAACACTGAATAGCTGGCAACTGAATGCACCAACTTCTAAATCATCCTCTTTACGTTTTTTGGTTAAGTTTTTTGTTCAATTTCGTCCATTTGACTGAAAGCGCCGAGGGAGAGGAGATATGTGACGATATTGCATTTGAAGTGGAAAAAGAGATTTTTCCCATCATTGACCTCTGTATACGCAACTTCTTTCCAAACACTGAATAGCTGGCAACTGAATGCACCAACGTCTAAATCATCCTCTTTACGTTTTTTGGTTAAGTTTTTTGTTCAATTTCGTCCATTTGACTCAAAACTCCGAAGGAGAGGAGATATGTGACGATATTGCATTTGAAGTGAAAAAAGAGATTTTTTCCATCCTTGACCTCTGTATACGCAACTTCTTTCCAAACACTGAATAGCTGGCAACTGAATGCACCAACTTCTAAATCATCCTCTTTACGTTTTTTGGTTAAGTTTTTTGTTCAATTTCGTCCATTTGACTGAAAGCGCCGAGGGAGAGGAGATATGTGACGATATTGCATTTGAAGTGGAAAAAGAGATTTTTCCCATCATTGACCTCTGTATACGCAACTTCTTTCCAAACACTGAATAGCTGGCAACTGAATGCACCAACTTCTAAATCATCCTCTTTACGTTTTCTGGCTAAGTTTTTTGTTCAATTTCGCCCATTTGCCTGAAAACGCCGAGGGAGAGGAGATATGTGACGATATTGCATTTGAAGTGGAAAAAGAGATTTTTCCCATCATTGACCTCTGTATACGCAACTTCTTTCCAAACACTGAATAGCTGGCAACTGAATGCACCAACTTCTAAATCATCCTCTTTACGTTTTCTGGCTAAGTTTTTTGTTCAATTTCGCCCATTTGCCTGAAAACGCCGAGGGAGAGGAGATATGTGACGATATTGCATTTGAAGTGGAAAAAGAGATTTTTTCCATTCTTGACCTCTGTATACGCAACTTCTTTCCAAACACTGAATAGCTGGCAACTGAATGCACCAACTTCTAAATCATCCTCTTTACGTTTTTTGGTTAAGTTTTTTGTTCAATTTCGTCCATTTGACTGAAAGCGCCGAGGGAGAGGAGATATGTGACGATATTGCATTTGAAGTGGAAAAAGAGATTTTTCCCATCATTGACCTCTGTATACGCAACTTCTTTCCAAACACTGAATAGCTGGCAACTGAATGCACCAACTTCTAAATCATCCTCTTTACGTTTTCTGGTTAAGTTTTTTGTTCAATTTCGTCCATTTGACTGAAGACGCCGAGGGAGAGGAGATATGTGACGATATTGCATTTGAAGTGGAAAAAGAGATTTTTTCCATCCTTGACCTCTGTATACGCAACTTCTTTCCAAACACTGAATAGCTGGCAACTGAATGCACCAACTTCTAAATCATCCTCTTTACGTTTTTTGGTTAAGTTTTTTGTTCAATTTCGTCCATTTGACTGAAGACGCCGAGGGAGAGGAGATATGTGACGATATTGCATTTGAAGTGGAAAAAGAGATTTTTCCCATCATTGACCTCTGTATACGCAAATTCTTTCCAAATACTGAATAGCTGGCAACTGAATGCACCAACTTCTAAATCATCCTCTTTACGTTTTTTGGTTAAGTTTTTTGTTCAATTTCGTCCATTTGACTGAAGACGCCGAGGGAGAGGAGATATGTGACGATATTGCATTTGAAGTGGAAAAAGAGATTTTTCCCATCATTGACCTCTATATACGCAAATTCTTTCCAAACACTATGTAGTGAAATGATTGCATCAATGTAAAACAATGTATCCACCAGCTGTAACATAACTACTTAATCCTGTGCCTCAGTACACTTCAAATTTTCAGCACCGATAAAATCTCAGAGTTGCCATTCAAATGAATTTACTGCTATAATCGCCATTACTAATCAGATATTATACATTTAATTAGCTGTACTATCAAAATTACAATCTTTGACCGTTGACACGCAACTCCTACTCATTAGCATTTACGGCAAATTTGTGGGGATTAATCGTCATAAGCTCTGCAATAACTATTACTAAACTGAGTTATGGGCGACATAATTGTATAACATAGCCGATCCCATCTCTGATATGCGTGATTTATTAATTCGAAAATTCGTAATTACTGCTTTTAAAATCACCCACTAAGGAGCTTTGGAAATCCTTCAGACTAAAGTGTGAAAAGAATGTGTTTTGTGTGAATCTGTCAAAAAATTAATAAGCTATGATTCTCAGCTCAACTTTACACTTAAATTTATCTGACAGGTCTAGTCGCAAGGTCGATATTCAATTACAAATTAATTGTACTTCAACTGTGATTGTAAAGCACAATCCGTCCACGATGTCAATTTTCGTGATCCAACTCGGTAGACTGTCAACGTCAGATTCATCCCTAACATCTGGATAGTATTTGCTGATTTGGGAAAACCCTTTTCCATTTGTCAAAAAAAGGCAAAATCCATAGACACATGCCCCCTATCAGTGTGACCACACATTGTGTCCATATCTACCTTTTCAACTTATTTTGTGGGTAATGGATGCATTCAGAGCCGCCACAAATTGAAAGCAGCAAATTCTTATTTGCTTTTTACCGATTAAAGTCTTAAACATCATTGGCGCGTAGCCAAATTTTTCGAACTTTCGAACTGGAAAAATAAGAAAAAATCCTTTTTTTCCAAGTACACCCCCGATACGGTTCCGTAGCAGACGATCGACGTCGTCTCATGTGCAATCGTCTGAACAATGGCAACAGCATAAACAATGCCACGTTGCTGAGACTGCACAACACTCTGAATTATTTATGGAAACGGATGCGGTGAGTCAATGAGGGGGTTTAGAGACTTGAACAGGAGATGCATGCTGAGGGCCGTAAAAGAAAATATCTGGAACATTAATCTTTAAATAGCTGGGCTATGCGGAGCTGGTAGAGACTGCTGTGTTCAATGGGAGTATTTTTGACAGAACAACTAGCACAATGGGTTTTGAGAAAATTTATATTCGAACCAGAATTAGATTGACCTCTAACGTTTAATGTAAATAGTATGTACACTTGGTAGATCGAGTGAGGTGGGAAACACTTCATTGTCAGCTGTCAAGTCACAACTGTCAGTTAAGCTTGTGCAGGGTGACCGGATAAGAACGATAAGAAAAGAAGTTTAAATTATTGTTGTTGGGTGTGAGATATAAAATTGATTCTAACTTTACTTTGAAGCTACATTTATGCCATTATATCTGAAGTAGCAAATTGCCGCCTCGACTTCGCTGGTAGTCCTTAAAGCGGTCGGTCCAATGCTTGGTGACTAAGTTGAATATGTGTGGCGATATTTCGGTTGTAGCGTCTCGAATGCTGGCCTAGAGCTGGTTTACAGTAGTTGGCTTATTAGCATAGACCTAGGACTTGACGGAGCCACTGAGCAAACAATCGAGTCGCATGAGAGCAACGCCGAATTGATGAATGCTCTCCGTGGGAAGACCCAGTCGCCAGATATCTCCTTTACAACTTCAACCATTGCGTGGCTTGTATGGCAATCTTCTTGGAACCACAGCTCTGATATATTTCATTCATCGCCTTTGGATACTCAAATATCCAACTTCTTCTCAAAGCCTAAATTGCTGGGAACTGAGTAGATCAAATCCCAAGTCATGCGATTTGAGTTTTCTGTTCATTTTCGACCGTTTACTCAAAAAGCAGCTAAAGGGGAGGGTAAATGTGACGACTTTGGTCAACAGGGGCGAAGTTGAATAAAAATGCTTTCTTATGTGACATAAAAGTTGGTGCACCCTGTATGAGCTCAGTGCACACAATCCTTAGACTGATGGATGTTTAAGAGTCAAAGTTGAGCTCCGGAACCACGAAGGAGAATAGATGCGACCTCAAGTGAGAAAGTGGATTCAAGGAATAAGATCCTCGTGAACCCTTTCATTTAAAGTGCGTGACTATTACTCGCTTCCTCACTCGTACAGTGTACCCATACACGTTCTTCAACGAACGCGTTGAATTAACTTCATGAATCTCATGACAAACTACGTGTCCATGCTCAACAGCTTGTATCCTCTGACTGCACACCATTAAAAGAGCCTTAAGTTAGTCCATCAGCTTTCCCCTAATACGAACCCAATTAAAGGATTACTCACTAAAGCGCTCTAGATATTTGCCATTGGAATTACTTTCGAATCATTCCAAATGCCAACTAAATCCGTAGTCCTTTTCTCGTCCTCTGTCCTTGCAATGTGACATTTAAAACCAAGCCCACACACAGTTAACAAGGCGACCAGATGATGCTAAGCTCCACACAAAAACAAAAAAAAAAAAAACGAGTCTTTAAATTTCACGAATGATTATCGTGTCCTTGCGCTAGTTTTTCATTTAATTGTCGCATAGAATGAACCAACTACCACTGCCACACACATATTGCACTATCAAGTGTTAGTGGTGGTTTAGTCCTTCCCACAGATACCACGTTGCAATTAACAAGTATAATTGCATTTGCTATTATGTGAGTGTGAATATTTTTTGGCCAAAAGACCATTGTGGATGGTGTTGGTTGGCGCAAAATTACTTCCACTACTGCAACACAAACTAAAGGATTAAGAATCCCCCGGAGGAAGCTATACACATAACAAATATTATGTCAGCTGAAACTGGAGCTCAATTTCCTTCCTTCGATGTCGGTTCCTTACATCCGTTTACGTTTACGTGTATAGTTGTACACAGATACTAAACCGCGTAGAGTCGATGTGCTGATTTCGCACAAGAAGCGTGAAAGGATTGTTTACAGTACCAGCGGAAATCAATTAGGTTATCAGGAAATATGCTAGGAATGTGAGCAGGAAGAAGAACTTGCCTCGTTTGAGGAATCTAATTTAACGTGGCGCTAAAGACGTGTACACATCCTTGGTTGGGGGTGAGTTTAAGGCGTCATGGTATTAAATGTAAATTGAGAAAGTTTTGAAATTAGAGTCGTTTTCTAATTGTTTTGAGGGAGTTGAATTGAATTCGCAAAGAGATTTTAACGCGATGTTAATTAGATGAAAGTAAGAAGTTATTTTGAAGGATTGTTGTATGTACAGACAGGAAGAGATAAATACATGTTGTTGTGTATTACAAATGTTGTATTCGAGCAGAGTATGCGGGTACGTTTGCTGTGTACACACTCATTGTTGAAAAGTGACTTTAAATTGAGTTTCATGTCGGCTATTGCATTGTTCAAGACCTCAGGAGAAAGGGGGAACGTCTTCTCTGGTTGAATACTGAGTTCCAGAGATTCTTAATAAAGAGATCCTTAAAAACTCTCAAAAGCAGATGACACAGCATTGGTATAAAACGATAGAAGGTAAAGTGAAACGTTGTCGTGAAGAACTCACAGCACAGACGGGAAACCATGACATTCCACTCCTTTGGGTCCCAGGACACAGCGGCGTTCAAGGGAATGAACTGACGAAAGAATTAGCAAGAAAGAGGTCCAGCAGCTGTGTTCTACCGCCCCCAGCAGTTATAAAATCCAATATTGTGAGACTGGCTAACGAGAGATGGATCGCACTCCCATCTTGTAGTATCTCCGGAAAACTCTGGCCAATGTATGATATTGGCAAAACTAAACAAATCCTGGCGCTTAACAGACCCAACCTAGCACTCCTCACGGGGATAATTACCAGCCAAAACCTCATGACGGCTCACCGTAGTCGAATGCGAGTCGAAACTAATGACCTCTGCAGAGGCTGTGGCGACACAGATGTAGTAGAGTGTACTGTTCACTTATTTTGGGAATGCCTAAGCCTATGTAGAACTAGAAGAACGGCCCTCGGTCATGAAAAAATTTATAACAACTTCATGTTACAATTACATGGTAGGTACCCCAAAGATAATAAGAAACATTGCAATTGTTTTCAGGTAAACCCACGGCAGGGGCGGACAATGGATCCAATAGTGGTCCGAGTGTTGGCTGCACATGTGCCAGATGGTAAATCACTGATCAAGATGAGTTCTTTTACAGAACTAGAGTTTCTAGGGGTACCGGACTGAGGTTAGAAAAGTAATCAGGATGTAGAATTCGAAATTATCCTGGTAACTAGTATTCATTTTGACTAAAAAGGGTTAAGTGCTTTCAGCTTATTTGTGAGCCTATTGGTTGATTGGCAGCAATTACCAGACTACAACGAGATATCTACTTTGGAGTCTCTGGAGCCATGCGAACTATGATTATGAAATTCAGTTCAATTCAGAGAACGATTTGTTTAGTTCAAATCTGTTTGGTGAACTAGTTCGCTCTTTAGTTCTTTTAGTTCAGTTTCTATTGTTCTTACTGAACAGCATGTATGCAGTGATAACTGAGGTTGTTGAACTATTGAACTAAATGAACTTAAGAACGAACTAGTTCACATTGAGAACATTCACGTTGAGAATCACTAGTTCGTTCGTGAACTTCACAAGCCCAATGCGAACCCCTCATGTTCATGTTATAAGTGACAACGTGTTACTACAATGGCTGCTAGATCCAAGGGACTACTTGCTGAGCTATTTAAGGCAATTGAGGATGTCTTGTTGGAGACATACACCAACGATTTGTCAAGATTTAGTCGGAAGACAGTTTTCCTTATGAATGAAATGTCACCATCGTTTGTCCGATCTTCTGAATTGTCCCTACAGAGGCACTTTGTTAACTGTGAATACATGATCCTGTGGTCCATGTTATGTAAACTATTTGTCAGTGACCAAAGAACCAAATATTAGTATCGACGAATTGGACAAAACGATTTCTGTAAGAAAGCGAATAGGCTTCCTAATACTTTTCTTGCCTGGATTAAGGATGCTTTTGTAGGAATAAGACATGATTAATTGGTTGAATTATATATATATTCTATATACTTGGCTTGATGAAGCTTGTGAACGAGGAGTCTTTGAGTCACGAATGAGCTTCCATTATCCTGTTCTATGATACAGAAGCATAGACCTTACCGATGAGGGTTGAAGATATCCTTAATCATTTTAAACAAAAAATTCTTCCTGTGATTCTCAATTCCATTTGCATTGTCCGGCTTTGGAGGATGAGACCGACCTTGCCCGTCTGAGATGAAAGCCGACATCAACACGATGAGTCTTCGAATCTATCTCGGAGAGACACTAACGCAAGTAGAAGATAACTTAAATCAAACTGGAGACTTGTTGGTTGATATCCAGGTCCATCTCAGAATTCGCCGTCTGGTGAATAGGACATAGCTCTCAGAGTTCTATGCCGCAACAGAAAATGAGGGCACCATAATAGGACTTTCAAACTCCTACTTAACTTGGAATGTAGAATGTGGCACATGAGATGGAAAAAAAAACCTCTGGATCCAATGTAAATGGTTTATCGACAAATGTCTCCTCTTCCTTAGCGTTTTGGGTCAAATGGATGAAACTGAACAAAGAAGCTCAACTAAATCGGATGATCTACACATTGGGCCACTGAGTTCCACACACAAGAGTGTGTGTTTAGGGCAAAGTAACCTCCAACTTACTCCCTTTTGTACTATTTACGCCACTTCGGGAACCAACTCACCGGATAATCCCCACAACTACCACAACCAACCTAAAGTGTTATTGGGAAATGCGACTGAATAAAATTGCAGATTGCTCTACCGGAACTAGGCCGCAAGCTCTGTATGAAAAAAAGGACTAGAAAAACCATCACCGCGAGATAAATTTTAAAAAGATTTCATACATATTCCATTTGAAAACTCATCCTGCAAAAGCCCATTATAACAGAAATGGCCATGAAAATCACCACAAAAAAATGCTGGCATAACAACAACAATCACATAACCAGGAAAAACTCATAACCAACAATTAAATACCAACCAATCACATTTATTAATATTTATTCCCTCACCATCCTCCAGGACGAAATGTAGCCCAGCCTGTGGCACCCATCTAAGCCTGGTAATGTGTAATTCATAACCAAAAACAAAGCCATCGGCACAAATTTACATTTTTTCCTCACCCGTTTCCGAAATAGCAAACAACAAATGAACAAAATATTTCATAAATATTCATTCAACTTAAATTCGAAATAATACCCGCACACGGGTCTGGGGGCGGCTGGCTGACTGGCTGGCTGGCTGGTTGGCATGAAAAACACTGAAAATATGTCCTCAATGTTAGCAGCCTCGTACATACTTATTTGGCCGCCAATTCCCGGTATTTATCCCCGAAAACACGTATGCACGAGTATGTATATAACAAAAGTCGACAAAGGACATTTCACTCAACTCAAATGCTTTATCCTTCGGTTTAAGGGGGTGTACTACCGGTCGGAGGACGAAGCGAACGAATTCGGATACCAATACACATGTTGAGGTGGTGGTTGGATTCTAATTTCAAAGTACAACATCCAACTAATTGAAATGGGTCTGCTTCTGTTGCTGCTACTTTCATCTCAGGAATTTGTGGTCTTGTTTTTCGTTCTAAAACTCAAATTTGGTATACAAATTGTTATTCTATGGGTTGGGGAGCAGGATTTGAATTTTCACTAACAGACAGGAGCCGGTCCGGAGAGATTTTTGCGTATACCCTGCGGCGGTGGTAGTAGTCTAAAAACGTATTCCACCAAAATGGAATTGTATCTCGATGAGAATGGATGAAAATCGATGGAATTCAAGGAATCCAAACAACACTATGCGAGCATTGAACCGATGCCACCATCGGATTGGATTTGGTTGTGGAGAGCAGCGGCGACAAAACTTTTCAACTAACCTGAGGCCACACAAAAGTTTGTGAGATGCCCTATCGGCAATCCAAATGGGTATTGCTGACAAAGTTGTGATGTAATTTTTGTGTGGAAGATACGTATCTGGAGTGGCACTGTGACGCCATAACTCGACTGGGGTCGAAGCAATTCGATAAAAGCGACACCGCTGACAAGATATGATAAATTATTGAGAAAAACAAGAGCTAAGAACAAACAAATGCCTCAAGTCGACAGCTGGGCAGGAGACTATCCTTGACTATGATTGTACATACTTTACACTGAAGTTTGAGGAGATATAAGTTAGAGATGAGGAAATTGAAAAAAGCTGCGAGGAGTCTTTTCTGTGGACAATTGATTCGTCTCCGTTCGGGAAAATCTTCTCCAAAAATCGGACAGAAACTAGACCATGTCCAGCAAAGAAACTTCAGAGCATCTCATGGAACATGCCATGCGAAACCATAGAAGAGGGTAATTTTTAATGTCAAAGGGTAATTCAGTTCATGAAATTTACAATGGGCAGTGGAAATCAGCTGGTCTTGATGTATTAAGACTCTGACAAAGTAGTCTTCATATCGAAAGATGGCTAGAACTTCCGTCCAATCCTCGATTCTAATAAAGACCTTGGAATGACTGATTGCCACCCATACAAAAACAAATTTAGAAAGTAGACTACTGGGGATATAATAGCAGGGATACCACAAGGTAGAGACTGATGAGAATATACTGATAGGAATCTTTCCTGCCATTAAACAATCTCAAAACAGGAGCTAAATCTGCTGAACTTCTTTGTCTAAAAGCTGATAGTTGTCTTTACTATTGGATAGAGCATATGTTTATAGGTAAACCTATCCATGCTGAGTTGGGGCCTTGGTTAGTAAAAGGGACGATGGGCAGATCAACTCTCAAATAATGAGTATTAGTATGGTCGAAACAACAATATGAAATTGCCCAGCTACTGGGTTTGTTCAATATGAAGCAACAGACCAAATATGTTAGGTACATCTTTTCAAAACACCTCTCATTAGTATACTAAGGGGTCATCCAAATAGTGCAAACTCACTCCAAAAACGGTGGGAAAATCGTATAAACGTTTCCAAAGTTAGTACTGCTTGTGGCCATCATCAAGCGCCTCCCGCACAGCGTTAGGGTATTTAGTAAATAAAATTAATAGTTTTGGACAGATTAGTAATTTGAAACATTTCAACTCGTAGTCGTTCGGCTAGGTTAGCTGAAGATATAGCCACCGTAATGGACGCCATGCCTAAAGTGGTTACTGCGTTGGAGCAAGAGGTTCGTGGTTCAATTTCCAGACAATTCCCGAAAATTCTTTCACGATTCCATCTCCTGCCTATGTCTCACAAAGTGTCTCAAAAATAACACATTTCTTTTCGAAAACAGCATTAAACAGTATACCCCTACCATGGACTTGTTGCCCCAAATAGGTGTAGCTGAGAGTGTGGACCCAATTAAGTTTATTTGGAGGTGATCGCATGCATTGGGCCTATTCGCAATCGCTGTGGACTGCAATTTGCAAAAAATATTCAAAGTGGTGAGACTCATTTTCATCTGTCAAGCTACATTGACAAACAAATCCAATTCCTCTAGGGTTCCGAGATTCGAAGTGAAATAGTGGAACAACTTTTTCATCCACAATAAGGGGCAGTTTGGTCGAGTTTTTGGCTAGCGAAGTCATTTTTTTCGAATAAATTTCAAATAATTCGAATATCAGCTGATGAGACTGTTTCAGTGAAAGCATTGGGTTAACGAACGATGTTAACTGAGTTTTCTTTTACATGGATTTGATACCATTCAAATAAACAAAGTCGTGTACCGCACAGTTGGTGAAACGATAGCTCTATTGCCATGGAGAAATCAGAGCTATCATTTGAAAGTACGCGAGCTGAAAACCTCTCACGCAATCAAGCCATAATTGGTCGTGTTGTGAGGCTTGTTGCCCCGTCTTGTTGGAACCACATATCGTTCAAGTCATGATCTTCAATATCCGGCCAACAAATATCGATTATCATTCGACCATATCACTCCGGATTGACTGTAGCCGTTCGCCCATCGACATCTTCGAAGAAATACGGGCCAATGACACTTTTCGGCCATAGAGCACAGCAAACAGTCAATTTGTCTGGATGCGATGGCACCTCTTCGATCACTTCTGGGTTTTCTGAGCTCCATATGCGTCAATTTTGTTTACGTACCCACCGAGTGAGACATGTTCCTTATCACTGAAGAAAATGTTGTTCGAAAAATCGGTCAGAATCCTTCAAACTTTATAAGGATGGAGATGCAAATCCAAATGCAAAATACGCCATAGTGAGGTGTATGATACGTTCAACTGCTGCACTTACAGCAGCAATCTTTCGACTGAGCGTGCATTACGATAATGCACAGGCCTTACGACATCAGTGACGCTTCCACTTTATTCAAATTTCTTCACAATTTTACCGATTGAGTGTCAAACATTCAACTACATAGTATTATGACACTTCAAATGACAGCTGAGTTTGGAAGGTGTCAAATGTCAGCGCTACCAACTTGACATCACGAAATGAATGACCCTGAAAAATGCTCCCAAAAAGCACCACTATCTGTGGACATAGTTAAGGCAGATATTTCATAGAAATTGCATTTTAGAAATAACCCCTCCATTCGTGTTTTAAAGTGAAATAAAAAATTTCCATTTTTTTTGCAAAAATATTGCTTTTTTCTTTTCATTTAAAATAACACCTCTTGTTGGAGCACTCCATATCACCGGATAATCCTACTTGTATCTGATGAATTAAACTTGTGCAAAAACGTTCCCTTCCCCCAGTCATCTGCTCCCATTATCCGCATTAAAAACTCATCTAACATGCAACATGATTTTCAATCCGTGTCTGATTTCCGAGCAATTCCCCCCTCCCTATCTGCACATTTCTGTATAATTCACGAACAATTCCGAAAAATTTCGAAATAAAAAAATTGGTAAAAAAAAATCCCATCCTTAATTACTGATGACCCCAACGCCTCAACACAACGTACCGCATTGTTACAATTAGTCCTTACAAAACCTGGTACATCTATCTTCCAATGTATGCAGGTAAAACAAAAAAAAAGAACGTATAGTACT
The DNA here is from genome assembly GCA_963583995.1 of Xylota segnis. Classification (NCBI taxonomy): domain Eukaryota; kingdom Metazoa; phylum Arthropoda; class Insecta; order Diptera; family Syrphidae; genus Xylota; species Xylota segnis. The sequence continues at coordinate 42,583,398 of OY757237.1, forward strand.
ACCACTCATGGTTGGGCGAACTATTCTGTGCCGTTCGGCTTTTGTTCGTAGAATCCTTTTTATTTTTTTGCCGAGTTCTTTACTCTCGTTTTCCATTGTATCATCGTCTATTTTAAATTCATCCACCTGGGGACGACAATGGTTGCATACAATGCAACAAGGTCAGAGGTAGGTTAAGAGAAAGTTCTCTCGTTACTTGTTGTTTTTTTTTTGTATTTTTCATTCGAAATTAAATAGAACAGAAAATACAAAAAAAATGCAATGACAAGCATGTCGTTCTTTCAGTATATGTGTGTGAGTGCGCATCCTGCAGAAAGATTACAGGGAAGGGAAAAAATTGCATCTCATCGTAACAGAAAGTTGACAACAAGAGATATCTCAATTGATTATACGGTCTTATTGTGGCTCTCCAAGCCAACAAACTTGAAGGATGATGTAATCATGAGGACTTTGTTGTGTCCTTGACATTCAATTTCAAAGTGCGTACAGAACGAATGAGAGAGAACGTACGTTTTGTTTTGTAGGAACAAGAGTCTCTTCAGTTTGTGCCTTGAAATGCATAGATTGATGTAAACCTCTTTGGAGATTGAACTATCAAGTAGGCTACTGGGCCTATTTCTCAATCGGAATTCTTTCGAGTTGAAGGCAAACTGCTCATTTGTTGAAATTAAAGATTACAGATAAAGTTGCGGTGTGTATTGGGTAGCATTCTACCTATACTTAGTGAGGAAGCCATAGTGGATGATGATGATCAATGGAAATTATGGAACACTATCCTACCGTTCAGCTGGAGAGTAGACAATTCTAACCGAAGGACATAGAAAAGCCTAAGCAATAAACGGAAGCTAATAACAGCTTAGAGCTACTGGTAGGTACTCTCCATTATCCTTTGAAGAGCAGAGAAGGAACATTTCGCTCTAGGGAAATAGCTCTGTATGCCTGCCCTCCTTATTATTGACGGTGCTTTCGATAATTCTGGTTAGAGCTCAATACCAAAGGTGGTTAGTATCATAGATACTGCGAATTCGACCAAGAGTCATGCTTTCAATTCCAATTATTACTTCTTCCTCCGGAGGAGAACAAGGAGGAGCTCTTTCTAGTCCTTCTGTGCTCACTTGTTGTTGACAATCTTCATGTCCATCTTCAGAGATCAGACTACATCGCTATTTATTTTGCTGGTGACGTGGCGATATATGCCAGTAATAAGCATGTACTATCCGTTTTGGAAGGAATATCCATAAATCCTTGCGAGACCATTCTAGTGCTTTCTGCAATAAGTAGACTGGTCAATCAAAACTTACCACTATCAAATGCAATACTTTAGTTCATTCACGATGTCATCTCTGACAAACGGCTTACTCTCATATCAAGTCCGCCATCGAGAGTGCTACATGGGGTCTAAGTCCACAAGTGATACATTGGATCTATAAAACGATAATAAGTCTTAAAAAGACATCAGTAACTACAGGAACCCCAGAGAAATACTTGTTTCGGGATCACAGCTACAAATCTTCATTAAGAAAACGGGCTCTAAATGCGCTTTTAAGCTGAAGCTAGAGTAAAAGTTGACCATGTTGGCCACTGAGACATGTTGTGAACTATCCTCGACGTTATGGTCAGGGAGTACGGTTTCGGAATGGTTTTTTGAGGTAGAAATGTCGAACCATGCAAACGTATGGTGTTTCAGCTCCAGATCCTAGAAGTCTGATCTGGCTTATAGACAAATGGAAGGTAAGGCTAAGTATGAGTAGGGAACTTATGTGTAGTTTTAGTGAAGCTCTGAAATTTCTGAACCTTATGAGGAAAACGTGTTCTACCTGCACACCTGTTACAAGACATTCACAGAGAAAAAATCTGGCCTAAAATAGAGTCAAGGACTGTTCTTGATATACTGCGTGCCTGAGACATCACTTCCATCCAACAAAAACCAGCCTCGCACCCGGTTCTTTTCACCTCTAGTTCTATTGGGTTCAAGTTTGTCTACATCGCTACTCTGCGACCCGTCGATTGGGATCGGGTACTTCTTAGAAAAGCTAAATGCGGAATGTTCTAAAGTAGGGCAACGGTACACCCTTCTGACTTTCATGATTATGTTTTCTAGATTTATTCTCTTAGTTATGTAGTTTGTTGTCCAGGAGGACCTCCAAATATTTCAACTCGTTTTCTAGGTGGAATTTCATGACTCGTAAAAGCAAGACCTGGAAGTTTGGATCTTCTCGCAGATGCCCAAACTTTAGCTACTCAATAAGCATGATCTCCTCTAGAATATTCAGCTATTTCTCGAAATCGAAGTTTCAGTCACTGATTGGCTTTACAGCTTCATATCCTGCTTTCATCTGGTGATGATGTCAGGGGTCAGCATCTTCTCTAGCGTAGCCGAAGAAAATATTTCCTTTCCTTTGGTTTATTATTTGGTCATCCTTTCGAGTCTGCTTTCATTATTTATTTCTCCCACAATACTCACAGCTCTACGTATCTTAATGCGTTGTCTGAGTAATATCAGATTTCGAACATGTAATTGGGAAAAATTAAATCTTGATACACAAAGTTGGTGAAATACTGTATCCATTTACCTGGCATCCGACCATTTATGGCTGAGTTATTGAAAAATAAATCAATCCATTGATTACAGCTCGAATACCTTTGTCCAAAGCACAAAAACTTGGTGATTCGGCTCCTGCCAAGAGGTTGCTATATTCCATATGAGGATAGTTTTGTAAGTTACGAATAAGTCTTCTGCTATTTGACAGTTGGGGGAGAGTCTCATGTTTTTCCTATTGCGTTTTCAATTTCATTTTTCTGATATTCCAACATCATTCTGAGTGGTTTAATGGAAAAATTCAATTTTTGTATTCACACGTCAGAGACTTTTTATCATATTTTCGTATTTTTCGAAAATCTTTTGCATTCTTTCAGATTCTCCAGAGTTTTTTTGTTTTTTTGGTTGTTTTACTCGTTAGAAACTTTCAGTGGCAAACATTTTGGCAATCCTTTTGAACTACAGCCATTCGATGGTTAACTTTCTTTCAGAACTTCTTTGATGTTACGACAAAACTTCGCCGAGGGAAACTTCTCTTTGTTTGCAGTTAAGTAAAACTTCTGTAACAACTCGTGGCGGCAGAATATAAACCGCATCATATTAAAAACAAAAGGGCTAACAACTTTTTTGCAAGAAATTTACTCTTTTCTCCCCCAAATAATGTAGATAAACAATAGTTATTCATAAACTTATGGTTTAATGAGATTCTTTAGTTCATTGGTATCCAATGTAGGACGGACAGTAAAGTTGGAGAAACCATATGACCTGAACCCTGAAACCATTTTCTCAATTTAATGTCTGATGTTAGTCCTGAGATTATCTGAACAATCCGGTTTATTAGCATAGATCAGACGAACATAGATTTACTGGTCTACTTCTGGAGAATAACTCGACTTTTTGGGCGTCAACTGCGTGTTATGTCATGTAGGCCCGTCGCGTTCACAGCAGATATACTCCAAGTCATGTTGAGTAGTCTCCCTTAACTGTGACTGTGTTGTCAGAGTTCCTCCACCATAATTCCCTTAGCAAAAAATGAAGGTTTAAGGGTATAATGATATTTCGTAAATTGCTTGTTGTTCTGACTTATAACAAGTTTGCCATTTAACTAAGCCGTTGAGTTAGAAATGCGTTCTGAATTTGTATTTTTTGATGTGCTGCTCTATCTTGCAGAATATATCAAAATTCTTAAGAGTTCTGCTGCTTGTGGACTAGCTACTGTATATTCCTTGCAGTCTTTTCCACTACGAAATGGAAAGAAGACAGTTCCAAAACGATGTCCGTACCATAGTTTTGGCAGAAATAAAAGGGCATGTCAATCACTAATGTAATTATTGTACATTATTCGACAGATTTCGAACCAGATGGATCCTTAGTCGTCTCTCTTCCATGATCCATCATATCTTGAGCGACTCTCTGAATTTTTTCATTCCTCGTGTCAAACCCAGCATCTGCTTAACAAAAATCTGGTTCATCTGTTCAAGTAGCTCCTCGAAACCTGCCCTTTCTGTTAGCTAATGCCGGGCATTGACACAATATGCATATGCTTTGCCTTACAGCTTTCCTCCAGGCATAGTACACAGACGTCATCCTACAGACCTACAAGACCTGCCTTCTTTAGGTGATACCCGAAATTTACATGATCCATGGATAACGCCAGAGTCCATTTCTGTTTTCTTCCCCCAAGCTTGGAATTTTCCTATGAGGGGTGCTAATTACCATTTAACAGCAATCCCCGATCGACCACCTTCTTTGGTGTTCCTTCGAGGCCCAGTCGTTAAAGTGTGTGTCGTGCTTTTCGAGAGAGTCCGCCTTTTCATTGCCTTCAGTCTCTATGTGTCTTCTCATCCAGATCAGCCTCTTCTCTTTATGAGATGGCCACTCATTGAGTTTATAAACACATTTCAATGACAGTGTTGTAATGTTGACTATATTTCCAGCATCAGCTATTAGTCTACTAAAAGGTTTCCTTCTTCCTGTTACCATGACAAGTTCTTACTTATCGTACATTGCTCCTGACGAATAAACCCTCAAGATCTTACATGTCTTGTCGTGCTAATTCGCCTTTTGTCTGAAGAACATGTTGTATTTATTTGGATCAAGGACCTCTCTAAGCCCGAGCAATTCACATGGAAATTGTTTTTTCTTCTTTTGCCTTGATCCTTAATAGTATAGTCATTCTTGCCTACGGTTTGTTTTCCCTTAATACCTTGGTAGCCTGAACGAGAATGCAGTTCACTAATTTCTAATTTCTAAGAAGAGGGATAGAACCAGGCAGGAAAGGACTAACCATCTCAGTGATCGGAGCCCCGTCGAGATGAGGTTAGGAGTTGGTTAGATGATGTGTTACCCTTCGATTGTAAAACTCATATCTACACTTCATGTTACATATCCTTAGAGTCACTTCAACTTTATTTCAAACACAAATTCCATAACAATGTACTGAATCTAATAATAAGTGATGCCACTGCAAGTGAAATAAAAGTGCTAACAACACCACGTCCATACGATTAGCATTCGGCGATAACTTTTCCATGATTTCTGTATGTTTTCATCTACAAAAGTTTTATAGCTTCGAATCAAACTCAAACCTAACGAGGGCTTCCCATATCCCTTAGATCGAATGGCTTGTTTGAGTATATTGTTGGCACAACACTCAATTAAACATTCACTTCCCGGAATTGACCCTTGATTGTAACTTTTACATCAATCTGGAGTGCTTTTGTTATCATTGTCAATCCATAAAACTTTGATTGCTGTCCTCTCATAGTGTTTATGGCGCACATCAGTACGTGTAGGAGCTTTCGTATAGACATAGACATAGGACGGTCTTTTCAAATGAAAGGAGGATTATCCGAATAGACTGGAGGATGTACTGGAAGTAGGCTAAATTAGTATCTATTATGAGTGTTTTGTAGCCAGAGTTGCATCCACATGTATACAAATCATGAAAGCATATCGAAAAATATTACGTATACGCCCCCATCTGTTGCAATAACATACATTTTCGAACAAACTACACACTGTAGTATATTCTTCCGTTTTATATCCCAATAAAAACTTATTCTCCGTGACAAAAGGATGTCAAAAGAATACATACTTCTACTGTTTCCCCGGTTCCGCATGAGAATTTTTCCACTCTGGTGGACAATGTCCTCATATCCTTTGGGTCCACACTGCACCACAACTATGTTATCATTTGTTTCTGTCCCAAATGGAGAATTGTTTTTTTCCGCATATCCGTCCGCACGCTCATCTTAACAGATAGTTGCAATTTTATGGTCCTTTTAATCACAAAGCCGAGGCTGTAATCCCTTTCACTGGATATAGCCTCGTTCGAAAGTTACGAAATTAAACTGAAATTTGCATCAAAAGAAAGGGAAAAACTGAAACGATTTCATGGGGACATTGTCAGTGTTATACCCTCGCCACATATTCCTTATCCTTTGACAGGGCAAACACAATTTGATGGTGCATTCCTTGTAACAAATATTCGATGTCCTTTGTGAGTGGTGCACGGTATTCCTGGCATGACATTTATCAAACGTCAACGATGCATTAGTGCACTTTCATCCCTTTTATGAATAATTCCACAATCAATCATAGAATGCTTGGCCATCGATTTTTAAGCTATAAAAGGGATTACGATTTGTCAGCAGGCACACATACCCTCGATAGGATTGCGCGCGTGCCTTTGAATGTTGGCCTAGAGGTGATAAATGAAACGAAACCGCAAGGACACGACGGGAATGTACAAATAGGTAGATGTATTCGTGGTTCAATCGATTTTTACTTGTTGTCGCTTGATGGGACATGAATTGACGTGGGCATGTTTTTCAGGATAACGACGCTGGTGAAGAGTTTTCCACTTTACACTTTTGTGCAAACGATTCACAGGTATCTGTGTTGAATACTAATCACTTGGCCTTTCTTTTCAAAGAACAAAAGACAAATGGTGAAGGACTTTGAAATGTTCTTGAATGTTTTCGTCGCTGGCTTTGGTATATCATTGTGTAAGGAAGCTATAAGACCTTAAGAGTTTTGAAGAAATTATTTTCACTGGAAAACCTCGAAATATGACTCCGAGAATTGGGACATACATTCCAAGTCTTCTTGGGCGACAGTTCCTACCAATCCGATAAAAATATTGGTCCTATGAATATTTTGCTATTATTCCATTCCTCCTTTTTTGAAGGCACTACTTGATCTGGTCAACTTCATCATTGAAAACCGAGAGGAGTATGGCATCTGAGATTGATTGTGGGTTTTTTTAATGTGGGTTTCTTTTCTGAATTGAATCGTCTGCATTGTGGTTTTCCTGGAGATGAGTTTAACCCACATATCACCACAACTTCATCTGAGTCCATTTGAATCCGTCTAGCAGAGTATCTACCGCATTTCTCCACTATACAAGGTCTTCCATGAGACTACACAGCCTTGACATATAGCTTCAAATATGAAGGACACGCGAGAACTATGTATTTTGGAACTCCCTAGTCAGAATAATCACAAAGATAACCACAGAAGAATTCATCTGTCTGCCCCAAGGACGAGCATATGCTTTTTTAATGTATCGAGTTATTAAACAGTCGAAACAGTCAGGTCAGTCGAAGAGGTGTGATTTTTGCCCTTTTAAACCATTTGACTGCATTAGCTTTGCTCTTAGCTTGTTCTGAGATATTGAGTAGCTGAGATGCGTGTAGACTTGACAATCGCTTTTGGAGTTCTTTGGGTTGCCTTAGTGCGGGGATATCACCCCAACATTATCCTCCATAAACTTTCTCCATATTACGGACTTCAAGCTGTATTTAACTTTACTCGTATGTATACTTTGTTAGTCTTGTCCAGTCTGTTTCTATTAGACAGGGTCGCCCATAATAGCCTAGAGCAGATAATGGGCACTTTTATTGCCGTTTGAATTATACCGTGTCACGTCGAGACTGGACAAAAGGTGGAAAACGTTTTCTATGTTTTTTCCAATTGCTAGATTTACTAACCTATACTCTCAGCTATTTGTCACACTCATTAGAGATAGGAAATTTTGAAGGGACGATGCCAAGTTATAAACTAAATTTGGAATATATACAGGGAATGCAGTTCCGCTCTGAAGTCCTAGCGATTCATTCACGAGATCAAATTCTTTGAGCGGCTCAAATTCAGGTTCGAGTCCATTTGTTTTGTGCTTTGATATGTTGGTCCACTTGTCCACCAAAGATATGTCCTCCCAATAACATCCAGATTAAACTCTAGTTTGCATGTAGTGTCCTGGCGGGTTCAGGAACCTTAAGAATTTCTGAAATGTTACCACGCACTGGCACACAACAAAGGTAGATATTTAATAACTCACCCATCTCCGTGAGAGACGAGCGAAAGAGTTGCTAAAGAACAAAAAGAGCTCAATTCCAAAGGTTTGATAGCTCGACTCATCTTCTAATAGTGCTTCTTTATTCCGAAATGGTCTTAAATTTGGACATGGTGGTCAAGTTCGTGTTTTCAGGAGAGTTTTTACGACCCTAAAACTGGTGACATACGGACGGACATGGCTCCAATTGATATAGATCCTGGAAGTCTCCCTATAATTTAGTTTTCTTTAAGAATTCAATGATGATTTGCTCTTCTGATAATTGGCCAAAATTTCAATCTTTTGTTAGTCAGTGCCGCACAGAATTACTCCACGTATTTTGCAGGGACTTTCTCCAGCTGAACATTGTATCGAATTTTAGGTGCTCCTTAACGTAAAAATCCCCAATAGGATGTGTAGATTATCCCTGCTCATGGTAGTCTGCCAATTTGATATTTTTGGTGTCAACGAGATTTCAGTGAAGATTGATGTGAGCGCAACTCTCTATGATATATATTTAAGCCTGAAAGATTCTGGTGCTTCTCCCCATGAAATTCGGAGTATTTACTTCTGGATCTGAATACTCTTGCATTAGTCCCTTCTTCAGTCCTTGGCACATCAGTGTACCACATCATTGTGTGCTTACTTTGTTTCCAAATTCTGGACTCATTGCTCTAACTCTTTTTATTTTTGAGCCCCATAACCAAACTCCGGGTTTGATTCGAAGGCTCTGCGAGGCAGAACATTGGTGTCCATTCGGTCTATATATACTAGCCTTTCTCAAACGACTGATACACATTTTTCTGACTAAATCTAGTCGAAGTCGCTGTACAGCTCGTACAGTTCGTCATTAGATCTCCTCCTCCAATGCCCGTCAACGCAAATGGGACCGAAAATTATGCGAAGAATCTTTCTCTGGAAGTGACTGAGGATCTTTTCATCCACTTTAGACAGAGTCCATGCTTTAGCGCCATAAAGCAGGACTGGGATGTTCAGGGTCTTATATAGAGTGTCCTTAGTTCTTCGGACTAGGGCTCTGCTACACAGAGTCTTCTTAGCCCAAAAAACAGCGATTGGCAGTGTCTTATTTCTGTTGAAGTGTTGCTTTCAGAGGTTATAGCAGAGCCGAGGTAGGTCCTTTACTACCTCAAAGTTGAAGCTGTCAATTGTGAAGTTCTGTCCAATTCATCGATGCTGTTTGTCCCTTCACGATGTTAACTTGTGAGTCCTTTTTTGACATCAAAAGGCTCGGTAAGATCGGTAATTCACTTGACGGAGCAGCGGGAATTCTCCATCGTTATCTGACGAGTTTGGCAAGATGCCAAAACTAGTCTAGACTAGACTAGACAGCTTGGCTTGTGAAAATCTCAAAATAAAGGATTCTTGAAAAGAGATGACGCAAATCAAAGTCCAGCTTACCACAGAGATAAATAAGAAAGGAAAACTAGAATTTATTTCATTTCCCCTCGTTCGGCATAACCCAAATCGATTCGCTTGTTTACTGCGAATTTGATTCCCCAGATTGTGTGTTCAATCATCATTTTGGTTTCCGCGGTTTCTCAAAAATTGCTCTCCTTCCATTCCCACGAAGCGCTGGATCATTAAAGCGTAATGGTTTCCTTTGTTTTGTCACGCGCAGCGCTGCTCCGCTTCCGTGCCCAGATTCTACAGAACCCCCACGAAAGCACTTCACAAAGAAAACATTTGTGTGCAGGATTTTCAATGGACGGAAAACTAAAATGAAGTATGCGCATTTTTCATTGTGATCCACCAGAGGAAAGAGCCCGGAACAAAAGCACACTATCGCCACAGAGTGAAAGAAAATAAATAAATAACCACGAAATTTCTTCGTTCAGAAGGACGTACCTTTCTATGGAATCGGGATCATAAATCGAAAAATCCTTCACAAGCGACTACCAGTCAGCGCATATTTCACCTTTTTCCCAGTTTTTTTTCCAGGTCGCTCGGACCCCTCGATTGCAGTCCCGTCCAAAGATGTGGCCATTTATGAAAATGGAAACACACTCCGTGTGCGCGCATTTCTGTGTATCTGATATGAACATTTATCTTCGAATGTAATAAATCTCTCCTCTTACACTCTTACTCACTTTTTTCCTCAAGGCCGTGCCGCTCCGCTCCGCGCTGCGCCGAGTGCGAAAACGGATATTTATGTACAGATGCCACCAAAGTCGACTTTATGGCTGTCATAAATGGATAAAATAAAAAAAAGTAAAGAATGACTTTGTCTGGGGAATGAGAATGGCGCGTTCCCATTTCGTACATTGAAAAGGCATCAGAGCAAAAGTTTTAAATTCCACAAAAGCCCCCACCGGATGGCTGACACCCGTCCAAATGGAGCAGCCCTATCTCCAGCTCTCGGGGCGAGTTTCCTACGAGCCAACATCAAAGTTTGCCAGCGCGATGTTTGCCATGTTCTCCTGTGCTTAGGAGACGATGAATGACGTTTTTATACCCCCGCTATTAAGGGACAATAAAATCTCGGCATTACTTTACTTTTTTTCTTTTCTGGAGAGCACACTTTTTAATGGCCGTTAATTCGATATCGCTGGAATGGATGCCAGTTTATGAGTACGACAGTGACGGTTGTTGGCATCAACGCCTGCACTGGCTGGATCCAATGAATGAGTAATGCTCGGGTCTATGTATTTGCGGAAGGATTTGGAAAAGTTGAGTGATTAATCAAACCGCTTTTTCCGATCCGAAGTTATATTCCCACTTGGCAGCGACGTCAGGAGTGTTTATTCTGAATCATGGTGGGAAGTAAGTGCACTAATTGAAAGGCTGTCAACAACAGATCTGGAAGGATATGAGGGTGGCGAGGTAGGTTGGGTAAGAGGATATTATTGAAATTGAAACATTAATCCCCAAACACAATTACTTGGCTTTAAAAAGGATGGATAATGACAACTTGACATGACATGCATTGTATTGGATTCATGCGTCGTATTTGCAAAAAAATTTGTTTATTTTCGAAAACAAACTCAAACTGCTGTCAAAAATTGTCTCGAAACCACTTTTGGGCGTCGCTCTCGGAACTTACTTAAAAGTGATATTTTCTTCTGACATAGTCCTTGTACACTGATGCAAGCACTCTGTTCTGGTTATAGTCCTGAAGAAAAACATCTACACATACAGCTACTGACTGTTGTGTCCTACGATAACCTCAAATTATTTGTGAGACATCGGAGGCATTTGTACGTAGTAGTATCTCAACTCCCTACATTTTGGCAGAGCTTAAGTCATCGTTGTCAAGGGTACCTTTAATGTCGATAAATATAGTAAGAAAATTGTTCCTTTCCTTTCAATATTTTAATAAGTTTGTTAGGACATAGTATTCTCCTGGAAAACTAATTGTTTTTCCAATAACGATGTCACTTGATATCCTATTCTATCCTTAATCGAGTATATATGGGTACAAGTGAAGTAAAGTCCTAATTATATGGTTGTCAACCGCTTTTAAACATTTGAATACAGTGAACCTTTGCAGCTATCAAATAATCTTACTATCGCAGAGGCCATATTTCAAAATATGATCTTATGTGAACTAAAGCAGAGTTTGGTTGAATATCTGTTAAAAAGTCCCTTCTTGCAGATTCGGTGCAAGGTTGGACACTTCCAATGACGATCGGGCATAAACCTTTTTGGCAACCGTAGATGGAACGTTGTTCACTCTCTTTCGGTTTTTTTAAAATGGGTTATGGGGAAGAAACCAATATGTCCTGAGTCCTCGTTTATAATGTTTTCTGCGATAACACATTTTTTATCGAAATGATTTTCGGTCCTTACTGAGATTTTACCTAGCTTTTAGCATTTCTCAGCCCTTTTACAGTGGAACTTCCCTGTCACTGATCCTTCCTATTCCCCTCGTGTATTTAAAATTGTTTATCATGAGGCACTAAGGATGAACTTACTTTGACGGAAATCTATATAAATTGATTTCTAGGGAAAAATATCCCAAAAATTTGGGCGTGGCCGTATATTTTGTAAGGACGATTGGTAGACTAGTTGAATTTGGATGTCTGTGCATATTTTTCTAAAAAGCGGATCGAATTTCCATTACAACTAGTGGGTACAACCCGCGAAACATGGTTCCATAGTTCCTAGCTAACCGTTTTGGTAAAGATGACTTTGCCTTCGTCGTCTGCCAAATAATTTTATTAATCGAGGCTTTTGCTTAGTAAGGTACATATGTAGTACGCATATTGTTCGCTCTCACATGAACATTAGTTTTATAAGGTATCGGGGCGGGCCTGTGATATAACACAATCTCATGGTTTCTTTAAGAATTATGTTCTTAACATCTAGAAGTCCTGATTCAAGTCCCATTTATTGTCTGTTTTATCATGGCAACTGGAAACAGCATCGATTCCGGACACATCCAGACCAAGCGCTCTGATAGCTTGATCGCTAAAATAAAGGTTCGAACTAGAGCATTATAGTTCATTCGCCTGATGTGACCGAGTCAGTGCAGTCCAAGTAGTTTGACGTTTTTGAATGCATTTACCTTTTGGTATATAGGGTTCGTAACTCCAACTTTTACTGCGTTCGCATTCCACGCATACGGTACCGAAAAATTTTTTCTAGAAAGTGTTCAAAATTTGTATCTGTTTAATTGTTTATTGCAAATATTTTACATTCTTGGTAAATAGTTGACTTATTCATACTTTTCCAAAACGTTAGTACTGATATACCATATTCAGCCTATGATGAGTGTTAGAATCATTGCAATAGGTGCACTTTCTAGAGCGACCAGTAGCTCGTGCGCTAGTGATTTATTTATATAGACTGGACTAAGACTTTAAATTTGTATATAGGTACGTATAGATTAAAGACTTATTAGCTTAGTACATTTTAGACCATGTTAGTTTGGTCCTTAAAAATCTGATTCCAGTTGCGGATTCCATTTCTACTTTTGGGCATCACATCAAATGGAATCTTTCCCTAATGCCCTCAAATAAAATTGGATAGATTCGAAGGCTTTACGTGATAGAATGCTGGCATTTGAACTAAAGTAAGACCACTCCACAGATCATATGGTTCATTGGTGGCTTACAATTTTCCTCTCCAAACGACCGAGAATATCTTCATACATTTTCAAACCATAAAGTATGAAGTATTCATACTTCGAACCATTAAATAGGACTGAGTTGAATAGGGTCTTGTATAGCATCACCTTCGTTGGTTGCAATAGAGCCATACTATGTTTTCAACTGTTTTCTCAACCAAAAGAAACTGAGGTCTTTCATCCAATGTTGGGTTGTAAGTTAAGCACAATGGTTTCTGGGAAATGAGAGAAATCTGTCTAAAACCTTTTTGACTTGAATGTCCTCTGTAAGATATGTAAGCGATTTACAGACGGACGAGTTTGGCGTTGATGTACACATGCTGTCATAGTTGGTCGAAATTCTTTTATTTTTAGAGAATATCTGTGAATTATTCTGGCCTAAAACATCAGTATTAAGATCCATGCGATGGTTAGGAGTCTGATTCTTTAGTAGTACGTAATAGTGGTTGAGTTAGTCTTACAAATGAATCTATGAAGTCCTGCTGTTTCCGTTTTTTGTCTTCGATTTTTGGAGAAGTCAACATTCTGTTCGTTTTAGAACTGCCAAGTAGGTATCATTCCTATGCAAGGGTTCTATTTGGTGATAGCAAGTTGAAATACAACACGTTTTCAGTGGTCTCAGGTACTTGAGATTTTGAGAAACGCATTTAGCAAAAATATTGGTGGCATCTTGCATTATGATCGTACCTAGACTGCAACAAGATTGTGATCCGAGTCGAACTCGAAGGATTCATAAATTCACAATATTACAGGCACATCTAGCTTGTCCGTCTCCGATCAGATACAGCACAACTTCACAATAGAAATATTTAAGGAGTTCCTGACTTGTTGCTGGTGTTTAGTGAATCAGATGAGCTTATAAGAAAAACAAAGATTGTGACTAACAAAACCTTCATTCTGGCAGTTTTATAAGAAGGCTCCCAGTGTGTCCTGGTAAACCGAAAAGTCGTAATAAGAAAACACATTCCTACCGTTTGAACGTAGCTACATACATTCCGGCGAATATAAGGGTGTCCTGTCGATGTTTTATTTGGAACCTCCTACGCAATGCAAAATAAATGGTTTGATGTATCAGAACGCCAATTAGAATATATTTACTTTATTTTTGTTTATTAAAAATCAATTGCAGCAATTTTGGGTAATTTTCCTTAACAAAGATATTTCATGAAACACATGGTTCGAGCGAATATCGATTCTGGTCATCCTACTGAACTGCATAACCCTAGGCATGTACCAGCCGTGTGTGGATGATGCTTGTGTTACAAATCGATGTAAAATTTTGCAGGTAAGTACCTCTTATACACAGCACACACAATTTATTTTATATAAAATATTACAACCATTTGTTCACCTTGACTGGATCACAATCCAGATAAGTGCGACGAGGATTATGAAGAACAAGTAAAATAATTAATTCCACTCGAGTAATAAATGGAATAAAGTTCAAGTGCCTCTAGATACGTGTATACTTGTATATACGTAAAACAAGTATGTAATTGTCTACTTGAAGTCCAGTGCAATTAAGATGCAAATCTAAATTTGTGTTGGTCGCACAAGCACTTTGACAGCACACTCCGTCGTAATCGTAGTCCTTAGTCATCACCTTTTAATTAATCACCATACTGTGCCCATGCTGTTGTTCTTGTTCCATGGAAGTAGACACAGTGTTTTCCATTGAGGTGATACAACACGTATCTGTGTATCTGTAGTGTGTCATCTTCTTCTAAATTACTAGCAAATGAGTGGCGTGGCTGTCGTCGATGATAGACCTGTAGAATGTACTGCTTAAGGAATTTTTCTTCGCAGCTATGGTGTCGAAGGAAGATGCCTTCTTATGTATTCCATTCAAGTATGCGAAACATGCTTGCACTTGTTGAACATAGATTCTCTTGTCTCTAGTTTTGGGGGTAGAAGGAGCTCTTATAGCCAGAAACTTTGGATGTTAATTGATAACAGGGTGGTGTAGAGGGAAACAGGATATCTCTAAGTCTGTACATGTGCTGTGGCTTTTTATCGTGGTAATGAGTATTTTCTTGACTATTGATCTCTCCACATGTACACAAGTAATGCGTGTGTTTGTGGGAGTATTTCGTCCTCTAATTGATGAAATCCCTGGCATGTTTATTAATTCGCTTGGAGGACGTGCATTGGAAATTTAATTAAGACATTAACTGGGTGGTGGGAGTGATGAGGGCTGCTTTAAGAAATTTAACAGATATAGGTAATGAGACTAAGGATAACTTTATAGGGTAAACCTATGGAGAGGACTCCTTTAAACTAAGTAAAGATATATAAATTGTTAAACACACTATTCTAGCTCCAGCCAAACTTTGAGCCTGGATTGGGCTATAGTAGACTGCGCTTAAAGATTTGCTCAACCCAGCAACCCACTCCAAAATACTTCGAGAATGCAAGAGCTTCTTGAATTCGGTCTCAAGTCTGATCTCTTTGACTCTTAAATGGGCGTCAGGTTATACTGTTTATGTCCTGTATCCCCTTGTGGGTCCTAGGGCCTCGACAATGCCTACGCACTGGAAATGTGTTTCAGTTCTCCCCAACTCTTTCCCAGTTGCCATGCTTCCTTTTCGACTGTTCTGCGCCACGTACTCCTAGGAGCGCCGCTTATCCTGCCATCCTGAGTAGGAGGGTTCCATTGCATCGCGTGGTTAGCTATGGACCTGTCACCCTTTCGGAGAGTATGTCCAATCCACTGCCACTTTCGTCGTCGTATTGTTGTACCTATAGGTTCATGGCCCGTTCTATGATGGAGTTGTTCGTTAGAGATACGGTTTGGCCAGAAAATCCTAAAGATATAACGTAAGCATCTATTGACGAACGTTTGCAGCTTTCTCGTAATAGTGGCGGTCACCCTCCAGGTACCACATCCATATAGCAGCACGGATTCAACATTGGAACAGTCGTAGCTTGATGGTTAAGCTAATCGCATTGCTACGCTTGACTGTAGATAGCATCCCAAACGCAGATGTTACTTTGCCTATTCGGCTGGCTACATCCAGTTCGGTTCCGCCATCGGTTGAGACAATACTTCCAAAGTATTGAAAACTCTCAACTCTCTCAACCGTTTGTCCAGCAATGCACGAGTTAATTTTCAGCTCAACGACGGCTGTCTCTCTCTCCACGTTTGTTGTCATTTGGTGAAGGTCCATAATTCTATGTGACAGCAGGCATACGTCGTCGGCGTAGTCGAAGTGTTTAAGTTCAGATGTCAGAGTCCATCGAATTCCTCCGTTTCCTGTTGATAAGGCCGCATTTAGCACGTCGCTAATCACCAATAAAAATAGTAGTGGTGGAAGTATGCAGCCTTGCCTAGCCCCACTTTGGACTTCGAATTCCTCTGACAGGTTATACTGGGATTATGAAAATGGAGATCTTCAGTGAGATTGCTAAGCAAAACTCAACTCTTTCTGTGTCATCCTCGATTGACGTTTGGATCTCTTGCAAACACAATTCTGTGAGGTATGACTCCCCAGGATGCAAGCAAACTAAAAGGGAGTTCGTCCAATTTACGTCTTGCAATCCAGACATCACTTACTGTCCTGTTGTTAACCAAGTATATAGCGTACGCTTGGCTAGATACCACCAGTAGAATCAGAAGTAAGACGAGTAAATGAATTGTGCATTTTGGCGTTAAATCAACAACTTGAAACCAAACCTTGTCGGTTGCCAGTGCTTAGCTTTCTAAGTAATTTTCCTTGGATACATCTCTAGTCATATGTAGGTCTCGTACGAACGTAAATTTCTTGCCAAAAGATTTAGCAGCTGTGTAACATGTGGCACTATCTTGTTGGAATCACATGTTAGTGGTGTTAAGGTTATCCAATTCTGGTCAAAAATATCCACACCACATGATCATTTTTAGTAGATACAATGGAGTCTTTTGAATCAAAGGTAGGTGTGTTGCTATCCAATAATGTATGACCTTTTTAGCTGTTGGTGTATTTATTTTGGACCGAATCCTGCCTCTACCTGCATTTATTTGTTAGAGGTCCATTTTTCTGGATGACATGAGATATTGGGATGTAAAAGACCAATGAATTCCCGTATCTCTTATAATACTATCAAAAGGCTTCCTAAAATCAATGAACAATAGCTGAAGTTAAATACGGAATGTGTTGATCTACAGTACTCAGAAATAGACTTAATGCTTCCAGCTGTCAACGAACACTGTCCAATTTACTTGGTCTACATAATTATGTAGTCAAGTTACACCTACTAAGGAGTAACAGCACAATCCTTTCAACCATCCCCAGAAATATTTTCAAAATATATGCCCCTCTCTTGAAAGAACGTTTTTTGGACAATAGTCGTGGGAGGGGCTTTACAAATTATTCTCTCTCCACGTCAGCAGTTTACTTATTTCCGTTTTGTTCAAACTATTGCCTCCACTCATTACCAGCTTTTGCCAAAAACTCCTCAGAGGACACTCAATTTCATTTGTATCTATTTGCACAATTCGTGAGCTCTTCTACCTTCAAATTCATCTCATTAAAAGCAGCTGACATTCTGCCACATCCTGTAATTGAAATGTCAGTTTCCATTACATCCGACCTTGGCATTGGCATTTCCTGCAGCATTCCTTCACACTCAAGCCATCCACACATTTAATTTAATTACTAAATGCCCTTGGAAAATTGCGACTTACATCCATAACGCATTAGAGTCCGCAAACCGTAAAATCCATCTACTCTAATTAATTCAATATTTGCACTTACTTGCAGAAAGAGAATGCTGGCACACACGAATGCCCCTTCGCCTGCCATTAGACTCAATTAAAAGTCATGCATGGACTAAAAATCATTCTGCCTTCCCCCCCCTGCAGCTAGCGAATCCATTTACCTAAATGAAATCTAGAGCAAAACAGCAACAAAAAAAACAAAAAAAAACTTTAATTAGGCCTCTATTTTGGCACACTCATAAATTATTTCGAAACAAACCCGTTGCCAAGCTGTCCGTTCATGCAGGCTATTGAAATGCTGTTCGCATTCAGTTCTGGGTATTAGTTTCGTCCCTAGCAGTGTGTATCTGTATCTGTATCTGAATCTGTGTGTACATGTCAACTTCATGGGTATATTTGTGTTGTTTTTATTTGCAGATATTCGATGATATAATTTTCGTGTTTTTCGCGCTGGAAATGAGCATCAAAATGTTCGCCATGGGGATGTACGGGAAGAATACCTATCTGGCTGACTCGTGGAATCGTTTGGACTTTTTCATCGTCCTGGCCGGGCTGCTGGAGTATGTGATGCATGTCGAGAATTTAAATTTAACTGCGATACGGACGATACGAGTACTACGACCGCTACGGGCCATCAATCGAATTCCAAGTGAGTATAAGCATAGGTCTCGGTGTATGTGTGGTAAATATTGTCATAAATAATGGAGTCAATGATGCGCCATCGGGGGCAGCATGATATGTTTGTTTAAATTATTTAATTCGCCCACTATCGAGGTGCAGGTAACTAATTAAAGAAGCAATTAATCGTACAGACCTAAGGTCATCCTTTATCCGTGTCCTGATGGCAGTCAATTCAAAACATGTCCATGAAATGACATCAAGATCCGGTTGACTAGGTCCATTGTATCAGGAAATACGTGCAATATGCTTGCCGACAACATTTTCTTTCGGAAACGGAAGTCATAACAAAACACTAATCATGAATTCATCTCGAGCAGAAAAAGAAACTTGCTAATAAAATATTTGAGCAGGCGAACGTGCATTCCACTCCCAGACCAGACACATAAATCTAAATGCAGCTCGTTTCCGGGTGCCTCCTTCAGACTGGATTACTCACGTACATGTACATGGACTAGCAGTAGTTGGTATGTTTCGTCGAAAACGTGATTTTTCAACCCACGTTTCCATCTGCTATTCTCGTTCTCCTCTCTGTGATATATCACACTGCAGAAGGCTGGGTTAACCATACCTCCCTCCATTAACCCCGCAAACAAAGATGTTACAAGACCGATAATACTAAGTGGATTATGGGACAACAAGGAAGACGACGCCAACATCGTCCTTTTCGCTGTGAAGTAGTTTTTACGTGATCTGTGATTTTGTTCATTTTTTTCTTTTCTGTTTGCTCAGACAGTTTGCTGTGTTCGGTCTCCGGGAGGGCGCCCACTGGAGAGCATTAGGAGGTTGTCTTGTAAATAGAATTAAATGAACGGAAAGACATATTTTTCTCCGGGTAGCCATGATAGTGCACGTTTATCTATGAATTTGAAAAAATGAAAATTATGCTAATTGGATTAGATATGCAAAAAAGAAGAACCCAGATCGTTTAGAGAAGCAGATACAACCTTCTTCCTAAAGAATTATAATATATTTCCACGTAGGAATGCCTTTGGAATATGCTTTGTACTATTTTGGCTCTCATTTGCATACAGGTCAAGGTATTCCATTTCGGATGTTTTACTTTTCGTGATCCTGTGGGACTTGGAACTAGCGCAGGAATTGGAAAATTCAAACCGTCGACTGACTTTAGAGAGTTTTTCATTCTCGCACTGTTTTGGAGAGTGTTTAGGGAATGGGCAGTACTTCAAACATTCCACCGCTTTACAGTTGAAAACTTTCCTGGCATTCAAGCCATTCGAGAATTCTCGACTATAATCCATTACTTACCTATTTGCTACCTGAAGCAAATGACAACATCTCGATTTAAATTGAAGCGAGTTTCAGTTCCAATATTCAGGAGGCACTGGAGTCGTTTCACGGAAACTCACCAAAACTAGAGTGCGTTGGACCTACTCCCTTCTTCATTGTTTAACATATGATGGGCTATACACTGGTTACTTTATAAAATTGTAATAAAAATAATTCATGCATTACTTTTCAAAGCTTATAGAAAAACTAATATAATAGATGAACTCCTAAAAGAGGGAAAAATATGCTTTCTTGTTGATTCTCATGATTTCGACCAAATATGGCACGTACGTTACTGTGTTGCTTTATTGAAAAGAGTAAGAATTCCGATAAGTTATTGGATGTTAGCTTATTCAAATGACTGCCTTGGCAGTGGGACATCCTCTCAACCCGGTTTTTCAATATATTTTCGATGTTTTCGGCCCTATTTCAGGACCAATACGGTTCTTGTAAGATTGAAACTTTTTTGTGATCTACAGCACATCCTGAATATACCCTCACCTGGCTCAATTCAAAACAGATATTCTGATTATCTTCATCATGAGCACACACGAGGCTAGCTGCTGTCTTGCTATGACTGGGAAAAATGAAAAAATTTGGCACCGAAAAATGTATGAAAAAATTGGTTACACATACGCCACCGAGCCAGACATAGTCATCCTGAATATACCCTCACCTGGCTCAATTCAAGTCAAATATTCTGATTCTCTGCATCATGAGCACATACGAGCCTAGCCGCTGCCTTGCTATGACTGGGAAAAATAAAGAAATTCTACACCGAAAAACGTATGAAAAAATTGGTTACGCATACGCCACCGAGCCAGATACAGTCATCCTGAATATACCCTCACCTGGCTTAATTAAGGTCAATTATTCTGTTTCTGTGATGAGCACCCACGAGCCTAGCTGCTGCCTTGCTATGAGATTTTGACCCAGACCAAAGGTTTTAGGTCCAGCACTGCCCAGTTTGCACAAATAATTCAAGGAAATTTCCAAAATAGCATCCCCGGATCATCAGGTCCATTCTTACGATTGAGTCAAGTATTTACAACAGTTCCACATGATCTCCTTGTTGTACCTTGATTCTAAATGCATATTATGATGACGTCCCGCTATAAGTTTTTAAAATATTATTCTAACCCACTACCTTAGAAAGTTTTAAGATTTAAGCAATGAGTTCAGATCACTTGTATTTACTACATTTTTCCTTACAACATCTATCCTCCAGGTATGAGAATCCTCGTTATGCTTCTCCTGGACACATTACCCATGCTGGGTAATGTCCTATTACTGTGCTTCTTTGTATTCTTCATTTTTGGAATAATTGGAGTTCAACTCTGGGAAGGAATACTGAGACAACGCTGCGTACTTCAACTGCCACCGAATGTCATAGCACCTAAGTGAGTATCCTTTTAAAAAATGAACTTTCTAATAATTTTCTTATCTTATTTTTATAATTAAGAATTTTTTTTAATTTTGAATTTATTATTTAAGAATGAAATAAATATTTAATAACAAAAGTTAAGATATCATGGAAATGTCTGGTAACAAAATGATTAACTATTATTTATTGTGGACTGAGCGATGATGCCTGCCTTAGGGCTTATTAAATGTGTTTTGTTACTAATAATTAATTTCATGTTATTTTTTGTCAATATTTTCCTACTAAATAGAAAATAGAATTAAAAATTTAAGAGTAAAAGGAGAATTATTTTGGGTTAGTGTTAGAACTAAAGCAAAAGGAATGAAATGTATCGCTAATGCTGATTTTGGTTAATTCAATTGTATTACTGTTTACGAAGTATGAGATATTTGTGAATCGTCTTTCTATCATCAGATATTCTGCCTTTTACTAATACTTGTTCGTTTTACATTTGTACCTTTTAGTAAAAGTGTGGTACTTTAAGTAAATCTTTTTTTGTAACAACGTAATATTGGCCAAACCATTCTTAGCGCCTCAGCAGCTTGGTATTTCTCCTAACTGCATTGCTTCATGCAATAGATAAGTCTTTAATCTCACACTTGAAATGGTCTTGTCCAATTTATAGCTAGCCTAAGCAATATTTTCAATATAGCGCAAGTACTTCTGACATGAAAATACTAAAACTTGATTAGTCCATAATTGAGTGAGAATCAACAAGTGAGGATGAAATCATGTTTCTTCACGGAGATACCTACATTGTTTCTGGTTTGATGTAACCTGGAAACTGGGAACAATTTCACTTGTTCCCAAGAATTTCATGTTACATGCGACTGCGATTGAGCAAATACATAGTTTAGGACCAAATTAAGAGACTTTTAGATATCCCAAGAGGATCAGAAGGGTTTGGAGAAAACTTGGTTGGAATAAAATCTAGTATAGTACATATCACGAATGAATACATATTTCATTGTGTTGTGGTTATACACTTTACACTGTGGATTCCTGCAGTACTGGTTATTATCTACGGGACCTAAGCTCCTCACAACCATTCGTGCTGTGCATGTTATTTTTATTGGAAGGAAGGGGCCCTACTTTTTCATGGCATATCCGAAGGGCAGCAGAACCTTTCTCATTACATTTGTACTTTGGGATATTTTTTCAGACGCTCGCAAGTGGTGGCATTGATATCCATTCGGTCGATATGGTCCAGTTAATGTAATAGACTTATATTTGTCCCCCGGACTTTATACATATTTTGGAATGGTTCCTAGAGTTCGTGGTTGAATATACTTCAGACAATCTATTTGAAACCGCCTCTCTGCTGATGTCGATTATGACAAATAGTACCTTCTTTATTGTCCTCCATATCATCTACTAATTCCTGTCTGATAGCACTCTTGGTAGAGCTTCAAGCTTCAAGCTTCAAAGGTTCGACGTCAAACTCAAAGACAATTTCCACGATTTGTCATATCGTGAACATTCGCACAGTCTATAGTCGATCTGCCGGACCAGAGACTAAATATAAAGCTTGGGAACCATACACAAGCCGTGCTCTATATGCGATGATCTGAAGTATTTTACTGCTATAAAAACATCTCAATACTGACTCCATAGTCGTGCCACGTTCCATCAGAATTAGTTGTGATACCAAGAAGGTACTTCACTCTTTCTCCCTGTCCATGTCAGCTGTAGTTCTGATACATTCATTGCTGATGGTGAATCTGGATCAATCTTAGTCCACTTAGTCATTAAAGAAGTATTGAAACTAAGCACAACCGCTTAGATTTAATTTATGACTAATAAATTCTGACTGATTAGAAGCATTCCAAAGTCTGATAGATAATATCAATGAGCTCTGGATATCTGAGCGTAATGTATCTAAATGACATCACCAATATCTCTAGAATGTAGCACTGCATTATGACCCACGAATACCTCCAAACAATTTGGAAAAATTCACTAAGGTCCTTAACTAGTCTCCAAAACTAACTTTACAACTAAAGGATGTTCGGTTCCATAGTTTACTGAGCAACATCTTTCAAAAACTGATGGTATAATCCGGGCTTCAAAGGGCCCTTAATCTCCATCGATTCACAATATCTCATTCTAATTCTAAATTATTTATTGTAACATCAAGCAAGCGATACATTTCAAATTAAACAATCCTCTCTTATTACATGCAAATCATGTCTAAAAAATAATTCGTGTTAAGTAAACCTAACTCCAAAGCAATAAAACCAACTAAATGCAAGAAAAAAAGCTACTGCAACACTAATACATTAATCCTTAACTAAAAAACAAAAGTACCTACATAAGTAGTTAGGTTAAACAGTTCCGTTCTTTAAGTTTGCTTCTTACGATTACTTTCGTTCGCATTAGTTCATAGTTACGACTTAGTCACTTTACAGTTCTATAAACAAACCCTAGAAGTAGCTATTAGCAAAGTAGATTCAGAAAAAAAAATCATAATTAAATATTAACTCAGCAAAAAGTATATTTTTTTTTAATTTTACTTTTTTTCATTTCATTTAATCTTTTCAAAATTGTAAAGAGAAATCCATTTCCAAGAATGTCTCCAGAACTAGCAGACAAAAATAGAATATTCAATTGAATAAGTGAATACACATACACAGCATGTGATATGAGAAACCATTACGGCAACCGTACTCGAAAGAGCTCCGAGACACCCTGGAGCCACAGGTGGAATCGACCCTATACAACCCACTTGCTGAGGCTTCTTCCTTCAGATAACAATCCCTCTCTCTGGCTGTCATTGTGGGCTGTACACGTTCATAAACAATGTTTTTCAAAGGATTTTACATTCTCGAAAAAAATACCCAACCCACGACTCGGTCCCGCACCGATATGGAGCAGCACAAAACAATTTGTTTCTCATTTTGTGGAGTAAAATCCTTTTTCTGTTTTCGTCCTTCTTTTTTTTTTTTTTTGGCAAGCAGACTGAGTAGGGAGCCCCAAAACGGATTGAATGAATGAAATTGTGAAATGTTGTGAGGTTGTTGTTAACTCATTTTTCCGGTGCAATAAATTGTGAGG
Organism: Xylota segnis; assembly: GCA_963583995.1. Taxonomy (NCBI): domain Eukaryota; kingdom Metazoa; phylum Arthropoda; class Insecta; order Diptera; family Syrphidae; genus Xylota; species Xylota segnis. The sequence goes on from OY757237.1 coordinate 42,607,502, forward strand.
AACAATTTTTTTTTTTTTGCTTTAAATTCTTGGAATTCTTCCTTAGAATCGAGTGGGACGCGCGGGAAAATTCGAGTAAAATCCATTCAAAGTAACCAACACATAGGGCACAGAGAAATGTATCTGAAAGTAACTTTCCTATTATGTGGTCGTACTTGAGGCTTGAAACCGATGAGCCATTCAATGGGGCGAGGGGATTGGAAATCCTGTATGCGGAAAATATTTTGCATGGACAGGATCGTTAAGGAGGAGGGGGCTGTCCTTTGTTGTTGGGTAGTGGTTTGGACCTTTTTTTTTCTTTGCTCCTGATGTTTTTGTGGGATTAATGTAATCATGCATATGTACGCAGAGGGATTTTTATTTCACAAATAATGAGTGGGTTGGGAGGCGGAGAGGTCTTGAAAATATAGGTTAAGTGGGGATTAGTTGGGCTGTTACTATTTGAGAGATGGAAATTTAAAGTTGTAGGCAACTTTCTTTATGGTATCTGTTGATCCTTTGACTTACAAGCAGTATTTGTTTAGGGGACAAGATAGTGTAGGTTTTTATGGTGACATTTCCCAGGTAGGCCCTTTGAAGGGAGTTACATGGGTTATTTACTTCAGTATTATCAATTAAGTTAAGACATAACCTGTTGTACTCAAGCATCTACATATGTCAGAGTCATTAGAAGGTTGAATTCCTTGGAATAGACTTTTTTTTCAGTCAAATGAAATGTTGGCTTTGAATTCAAATATCTGTGCAATTGGTTACAATTCAATAAATTTATGTGATTTATTGCTGGAACTAGTAGCCAAGAAAACGTCAGGGATGCTAATGCCGCGATAAATTGAACATCATCAATAATTTTGGAACTTTAGGAAATGTTATACAAAAACCCAGAGAAAGGATACTCCGTTCCATGGAAGTAGACTCTTAGTAAATGGAGCTTCAAGGCTATAGCAAGCACAAATAGTAGTAGAGGTATCAATGATTCGACTGATCCATGGATAAGGACTATATTAAAAAGGCGAACAATTTATCTGTGTTTGTGACTGTAGTCGATGAGTACACATAAAGGAGGACCCCTCTACTCTCTTACACTCGTAAGCCAATATTCTAGAAAAATTTATGGCTGGCTAATTCTTGCAGTGGTGTTACGAAGGAAGTTCCATTACATGTTCTACTATAGTGCAATAAGGAAGGGCGTTTTAATATTCCTTGTTAGACCATTCAAGTGCCTTTTACGAAAAAGAGACTGGCCAATCCAGAACCTATGGTCATCCCAGGTTGATTGAGGATCAAATCTGGGATTACAGCTAAAAGCAACACCAAAGTTCGCAACACCAGTGCTTCGTATCACACTCTTTTTCAGGCAAAAATCCGTCACATCTGGGATATGCCTGGAAGTATATGTTTTTTTACTGGCATCCTGCAGTGTAAAAGAGTGGTTTGTATACAGAAACTTGCAAACTTTCCGCATCACATGCAGTTCTAAGAATTCTAAAACAGAGTATCTGGTTGGATATAAAAAGTGCTGTGGTGTCTATTTCTGTGACCATATGGATTTTGCTGTCCAGAGATCAAGATACTATATTCTTAATGCAATTTTAACGCTTACCCTCTGAATCCTTGTGACTCTGTAAAGTTTGCATTCTTTTTCCAATGTTCTCTAACAGGCTATTCAGTGAAACTCATAATAAAGTTCTTGAATGATGCAATGATAGTCACATGTATGCCTGTACATATCTGTGAAGTGGCGTGCAATGGTCCTTCCTTTAAGTAAAAACAATCTTCAAGGTATTTCTAGCATTCGATGTTGTGTAACTTGAAACCCAAGTTTTTAGAGACCGGGAAAGCAAAACATGTATTTTGAGACAACATTTTTGATAGCTTGTTGCTTAAGAATTCCAGCACCGATAGTTCCAGAACCAACAAGGTAAAGTATTCTACAATGGAATAGCTCGATCAAATTGTCTTTCTTTTGTTTGGGTTATAGGAAAATGGGTTGCGTCATTCCTTCGCAATGTCTTCAATTCATGCTCGGTCTTACAAGACATTGTCTCTTACAAGACTTGATGGTAAAGCAACAACCAAAGTACGGCGTTGTTATCTAGTTCTGCCTGGTTTTGTCTCAGCATGTAGGCCAAGATCTTTAATAAGAAAAGGACTGCAAGTCATTGCAGATAAGTCCAATTCCTCTGATCGTCTCGAAATGTAGATACCTGGGTTTTCATCTACTTTCTCAACTACAGCGAGAATATTTTCGGTATGAACCCCACTCTCCATTGCTAGCCACTACTTTTCCTATCTTTCCGACGAATACCATGTCGGAGGAACGCCGTCTTTAGACTGAATTTACAAATCGACCCATCTTTTTTCAATATTCAAAAGAAGTAAGCTTCTGATCGAACAAGCCATGAGTTATCGATCAGAACAAGTAATAACCAGGAGGAGCAATGTCTGGAGAATATAGCGGCTAGGGTAGCACTTCCCATTTGTGCGTTTCGAAGTATGTTTTGGCTGGTTGGCCGACGTGCAGATAAGCATTGTGGTGTTGTCTTAGTTTTAACTCAAAAATAAAAGCAATGGTAGATAAATAATAAAAGTACATGGTTATAGTTATACCTGTCAAGCCCTACCTAAATTGGTTAAAGGTATCTGTTTCAAGCTACGTATACAAACTCAAAATTCGCCGACTGAATAGGACTTAAAAAGGTACTTACCAATCTACAAATGGCTAAAATCGGAATGTCATCGGAATGTAAACCAATTGCTATCACATTTTAATGTTCTTCCTACTTTTTGTATTCCGTTCTCAGTCCCAATACAAGGCTACACTTGCGACTCTGATTGCTGCATTCACCTACTTCTTTCTCGAATCCAATTTAACAAGAATTACCTTCCTAACAACAAGCCAGCGCCTTCACCAAAAGACAGACCAAATCTCTTTTTCTGAGAGTTGCCAAATTACCTCAGCTCATCTCCCCAAATACCGTCAGTGTTTCGGAACTAAAACATCCTCCTCCCAAGGTACATATATACTTATAAACTATCGTCCATTCCAAACTTGTTCAGGGAGTTCGATTAAGCGTACGTGTTTCTATTTTAAATTTATCCTTAAAAATGTTCAAGTACAACCAAAATTCTATTTGGCCTCCCGTTTCATTTTCACAGCTCGTTAAGTACAAGTTGAAAACTCATTTTCGAATTCACAGGCCAAAACTTTTGGAGGAAACTCAAACAATATAAACTCGGTGTAAACAAAGTACACACTTTCCTCGGTTGGTCTTGTTCTGGCTTTTAAACTGTCCTATCCTGAATGACCATCATTTTTTTTTTTTGTATTTCTAGCCAAATCCCCAAACCCTCCGAATTCAGTTTAGCATACCGCTACGGTCCTTGATGAAATGCGCACTCACAACTTTTGCCAGCTGTGACAATTTAATGGATCCGTTCCGGATGTATGTGCATATGGGCTTTCCTCATAGTAATTTACATATTAAATGTGTGCGGCTACCCAAATGGAGTGTACACACTCGGTTAGAGGTGGGATGCGGACTATGTGGCCGGGGAGTTACAGTGGCATGGTTTATGATACCACCGGCCAAAACCTCACATATTGCTACGTCATATCAGTTAAATAGAGTGCAGTCAGCTTGCAGCCAGAAATTTGGCACGTACCCAGGATTTGTAGGAAGAAGAACTAACTTAACACCGGCGGCGTAGCCGAGATGAGCTGTTGGCACGGAGACTACACTTTATTTCGAGTTTAAAAAATCTCTGGAAGTTTGTTTTACTTTTGAATAAAAGGGGTGCAAGGAGAACTGTTGCGTCAGCCTTTAGGTGGAAGGAAGAGGGTCTGACATTTTATTTTATTTCAGACATGAGATGGAAGTTGTTCAGAGGATTCACAAAATGTCATCAAGTTATTGCGGAAAGGATGTTCTAATGCCTGGAGGTTTACAGTGAAGTTAAGTGGTGGGATACTTTTGGTAATTCAAGAGGATTGCAGCCGTTTCATAGAGGGCTTGGTCAATTAGCAACAAAGAAAGGCAAAGTAGATGACGCCATTCTCCTCTTTTTCGTTTTGCAACCTCACTGTCGTTTTGTAGGTTTTGTAGGAAGATCAACGAAAATGATTTTTGTGAAAGTTTTCATACATATTTGACATATGGTCCTTCTTTGGTTTTGGATTACTCACGAAGCCTGGAAGGAAAAATCTTAAAGGCATTCAGTCCCAAAAATTTTGGGAATTTCGGAGATGAGTTGACAATTTTTCTGGATGGTGGAATTTGTGGCATGTTTTAGGGTGACCAGACAAGAACAATAAGAAAATAAATTTAAATAGAACAACAACAGTGTAAGATATAAAATTGATTCTGGCTTTGTTTTGAAGCTACATTCATGCCATTATGTGTAGAATAGCACATCATTCACATGGCCACCTCGGCTGCCGTAGCACTCCTTTAAGGGGTCGACCCAATTTTGATGATTCGGTCCAATACATGAGACGTTATTCCGGCAATAGCGACTCGAATGTTGGCCTGCGAGTTCATTCAAATTGCTTGGCTTGTTGGCGAAGATTAAGGACTTGACGTAGCCGTAGGAAAAAGAATCAAGTGATGTCAAGTTGCATGATCGCGACGGCCAATTGATTAACGCTCGCCGTGAGATGGCCCAGTCGCCAGATTCCTCCTTCAACTTCAAGCATTGAGTCGCTTGTGGGGTATGTAGCACTATCTTGTTGTAGTTAGGTTAGGTTAGGTATGTGGGTCGGCGACTAGAACACGTCGCCACACTCAGGTCAATACAGACCCATTGTGATACCCAAAGGGGAAAAAGTTCCTTGCCCTTGGTAAACCCTGGTGCTGATTAGTATCTTGTGGATCACCAAACCATCCCGTTGATTTGATAAACCTAGAAATTTCATTTATTGGTCTGTTCGCTAATTCTTCGAGGTCACAGAAAAAGTGTCGCCCTAGAAATTTGAATCTAAGGTGGATAAGCCCAGGGAGTGACAAAGAAAGTGGGTTGTATCCTCATTAGCTTTCTCGTCTCCACATCCCCGACATAGATCTTCATCCATGAGTCTTAACTTTCTCATGTGGTACCGAAGAGAGTTATGCCCCGTAATAATTCCTATAAGGACGGAAAGAGACTTCCTATCCTTTAGCATAATTCGGTCGGTCCTACGCTTGTCAAAGCAAGGCCATAGGCTCCTGCTGACCAAACAGACGTCCAGGGAGGACCATCTACTATTGGCCTCACTTCTGGCCAAGATCCATGCCTTTTGCTTCAATGTGCAAGGCGGGATGAACACCGAGGTGTCTACCTGTTGTGACGTAGATTCAGAGCCTCTTCTTGCCAGTTCGTCTGCCTTCTCATTGCCTGTAATACCTTCGTGTCCAGGGACCCAGCAGAGTGTAACCTTGTGCTGTGTTCCAAGAACCTTGAGTTCTTCGCGACAGCTTGGATTTTATTTCAGTAGCAGTAATCGCTTTTATTGCCACCTGGCTGTCGATGAAAAAGGTGATACCTCCCGGTGGTATTGCCCTCATCGCAGTCTCACGGGCAGCTATTGCCACTACCAGGACCTCCGCTTGGAAAACACTGCTATGGTTAGGGAGGTGGACTGATCTGAGTTACAGCTCGGATAAATCGATATTATCGAGCTCTGGCTACAAAAAGTGAGTTAACATCGCCTGTTGACATAGCCGCTTAGCCAAAAATGGGCTTGGTCCGAGAAGACCTATCGACCCCATGTGGATTATGTGTTTTTTAGCTAATTGTACGAAATCCATGCTTTTTTAAGATTCTACAAACAAACAATGTGATCGCTACTGACACTTCATACTAGTACAACTTAGAAAGCAGTAATATTAAGGATGAACCTTAAGGTAATCCAGTACTTCGTTTTCATAACATTTTGAGCATTACACGGCAAAAGATAAAATGAAATAGTCCTGTTCAGTATGGTAGCTGTGTCACTCACAGGAACTTATATATCATTCCACCTTGTCATACTTCATAAGATATGGTTTTGAAATGTCAGATAAATATCGTAAAAATGGTACTAGCCACTACTTTAAGCCTAAAAGTCTGGGAAAAGCTATACTATCTTTAAAACTGCCTTAAAACTAAAATTTGTCTTAGCTAACGATTTTGGTTTTTATTAAGTCCAAAGATACCTTTGATAGCTTAGAAGCTCTATTTCCTTCGAGCTGATTTGACTGTTGATAGATTTTCAAATCTAGCTCCATGCTATCCTAAGTGACTATAATTGTTTATCTAGGGACTTAAGCAGCTTATGCGGAATTTCAAAAAGCTTGTTATAAACACAGTTGAACTTTTTTTCTGACAGTCTAGACTGATCTGACATCGGAAGGTAAAATACATAATAATGTTGTCTACCTCGATGGCATTTTGTTTTCCTAGATCAAACGAGGCAGTATCTAATCAGATCTCTCCAGTGAAGCTAAAGGATTGTCTCGATTGAATGATTGAATTAAATTGTTCAAGCAGAAAGTAGACCTAAAAAAATGTATCTAGTGCGGTGGCGTATACGTAACTTTTTGTTATTATTATTGAAATTCGAAGCTGGGCTGGGCTGTGACAGTAATCCGAAACTTCCCAAAAAAAGACAAAAATACGCTATGGGGCGACATTAAACTATAGAATCTTCTTCATTCCTGTAAAGAAAGTAGAACACCAATTGAGTACAACTAGGTGTTCTACTACCTACTCAACCACTGGTTTCCACTGCTGCACTTCGAATATTTTTGAATCTTTTGTGAATTGATCTACAACTAGAATTACAGGCGAGTAATAGTGCGCTTCGCTCCATTAACTTAGGGCTCTTCAAGTCTAAGAGTGTGGATTGCTCCATTCTACGGAAATCACTTTCCAAAATTCTTGATAAATTGTATGACAACCTTTGTATCCTGAAATTCAATGCACCATGCGAAGTAATATACCCGGAAAGGGAGGATTTGCAGAGTAAGGGGTCAGAGACATAGAACTACAATTTCCTGAAACATCCGGAGTGCGCAAAGCAATGGTTCTAGTTGTGTTCAAAGCTGCAAAATTAATAGATACGGCGCTAGAATTCTAATTCATAAAATGTGAAACAGTCAATAATTATCAAGCAAGGCTCACGACATTATGTACGCAGAACCGTGTCATATTATGCTGGGTATCTGAACACTGCGATATTGAGGGATACGAAAGGACCGATGACTTGGCAAAAAGGATCAAATCTTCTACCAGGGAAGTAAAACAACTGATATGGGTGGCTAAGAGTATAACTTTACAGAATTTCGTTAATGTGGCTAAGGCTTTGTGAGCTACGTTAAACCATAGGAAATCTGGGGACATTATGAAACTAAGCAAGTAGCGGCTAAAAATAACGATAGGGTTTCTCTCCTGCCATTGCCTTCTGAGGAGACACCCAATATAATGGTCAGGACAGTATCATGAGCGTTAGTTTTACGTCTCGAAAAGAATCACACATTTATTCTGTGAATGCCAAGATATATCTGGGAGTAGACTTAACAGCCTGGAAAAGTATTTTTTTGACAATTTGGAGGAAGTTTGGGTTACGAACCAAATCAATGAAATAGTCAAGTTTTGCAGAGATATTAGTTGCACAGAAGAAGTGGCTTAGGTTAAGGTTTGCTTCAGCAATGATTTTCTAGAAATCACGATGTAAGACTTACCCAAATCTACTTTGCAAAATGTCCACATTCCTTGAACCATACTGTTAGTTTCAATGTAGTCATTCTCGATGGTTGATGCTTCTAGGCCCTTAGCAACTAAACTTGGGCGAAGCCTTGCGAAACTCTGCATATATGTAGATACATGATACTGCAAGGAATGCGAAGGGACAAGAAACTGTCGTATTGGTATGATACTTAAAATGGAATTAATGAAAAGACCAATATTTCTGCGACAAATGTAGAAGTATGAAAAATTTGTTTCTCGTTGGTTCAACCGTCAAAAATACATATTTAGTCCTTTCTTCTATTTTGAGCATAAGAAATGCCCTTGCACCAAGTAGTTCACAACCGATTGCAATTCAATTGCGTTTGTAGTGTGCATACATAGTCCCATGAACTCTTCTGTAGAAACACCTACATCCTGTCGAAACAAGTGGTTGCCACATAAGTATCTATGGAAATTCTCGAGTAATTAAAATATCATCCTCTATGTACCCTCTTTAAAAACAACCTATTTTGCTTTCCTACTAGGTTTTTGGTATTGATACGAAAATCATATTTTCCAAATTCTATACAAATTTTCTTTTTTATTCTCAAAATTGTTGTCCTTTGTCTATTCGACCTTTTCGCCATGTGACACCTACACGCAATCCACTACACTTTCAACAGCTAAGCATCACAAATTAAATGCCTTCCACCACTTACTCACGTACTACATCAGAACTTTGTCTAGACCCACTTTGTTAAGTTTAAACTGTTTTTCGTCGAAAACATTTTCAACAGAAATCACTTCGATGCAGGTGTATCTAATCGTATTAGTTAGAGTTTATTTATTTTCTGAATGCTGACAGCGATTAGTTAGTGCAACAACCAACCCAGTGTTTTTCAATTCAATTTAAAGGTAAATTTTTCTAAACAGTAGGACAACAGATTTTCTAGGTTAGCACTTTAAATAAAACTTAAAACTATTCACAGAAAATATTTAACAAAATCCATTTCTTACAAACTTCTCTCATCACTACTTGGACCAAAACAAACAAAAAATTAGATGTAAGAGTTGAGTTTATATTGATGAATGTTTTTTTTCTCCTATTACACCCTTCGTTACCTAACCCACCGTAAGCTTACCTTAATATGTGCGTTACACCTGTGTACATATCGTAGCACCATTAAAAGAAAATATTTATATATATATATACCAACCCAATCAACATACAAAATTGGTAAAACTCCACCAAGTCACAATTTTTTAGTTTGTTTTGCTGACAGCATTTTTACTATATATATTATATATAACATGTAAATAATTTTTAAATATATAAATATTTGTTTTAGTTATACTTTGTTGATGTTAATTTTTTTGTTAAATAAAACGCCTTTGTTTCTAACAAAAATCACGTATACCTTACATTAAAAAAAAAAACAAAAAAAATATAGTAAAAGTTGATTACATTCATACTTTCATTTTTAATTTATTTTTGTATATAAATTTTGAAATCAAATGACATATCAACATTTTGCTTATCAATGGAAAATAAAATAAAACAAACCAAAACCTAATGTACATATACCAACATTTTTTTGTTTGTTTAATAGGTAAATAAATATATATACTTACATAAGACGCATTTTAAATATTGTTTTTATTTTTGTTTACATACTTTGGTTTGTAGTAAAATTAAATATACAACAAACAACATTTAATGTTTAGCAAAAAAAAAAAAAAAACTAGAAAACAAAACGAAACAAATCCAAATCATTCCGGGTTTTTTGTTTACAGGGGACTACCTGACGAATACAGAGTTCGAGTCCGTGTTAACTCGTAAGAATTTAAAAATATATATCAATATATATATACTACATGTACTATCTATCAAGCTACCTATTTTTTCAACTCAATATTCGTACTCGTACTATATACATTACAAAAAATAAATCTAAAAAAAAAAATACATCTATATACTCTGCTATTGCATCACTGTCAAACAACTGTCAAACTACTTTTTTTTTCGTTTTTAATTTATTGTTTACCTGTCACTTATACTTATGGTACTTGTATTAGATTAGTGACACTTGTTTTATCTGTCAAAGATATCAACGTTATCTCTACAAATGTCTTTTTTTTTAATCTCTAACTTCTGTTTCAATGTTTGATGTTTTTTTTTTTAGTGTATATGTATATGTATGGTGGACCTACACAAGGTACATGTATCTATGATCACTTGGAATGTAATTAGAGTACACAAACACTATAATTGGGATATGGTTAGATGTTGTGAAGTAATAAATTTGATTTTCTAATTATTTCAATTGGTTTTTATTTATTTTTTTTATTTTTTTCCGTATCACACTAATTCATGTTTAGTTACGAACACATTCATGCACATTATACTCAGTAAAACTAGAGCATGACATAGTATCCTCTCTATTTAATAATTTGACATAACAATAAGGCACATGGTATGTACTCGTATTGAATAGTAAGTGTGGTTTAGGTTTGTATTTCACAAAGTTTGGGGTGAACGTAGTTAAAGGATACAAGTTCCATACTTGAGACATACTTGAACAAAGGAAGTTAACTAATCTGTGAGTGTCTAACCAGGCCCATAGTGTCCATATTGGTTGAATACTTAACTCAAAAAAATGTCATTTCATCCTTGACACCTTCAAATAAGACTACGTCTTCTGACATAAGGGTGTAGTACCTTATGTGAGGTGCTATGCCACCATGATTTTACGAGTAGTTGCAAAACTGGCGAGCTTACCTAGAAGGGTACTGCGATACATGTAAGATTATCCCGAATTGGCGAGCTGTATCTATTCAAACTGGACACAAATAGTAAGACCAACAAAAGATGGGAAAGTGACTCAAAGTTTCATATCTCGCGACTAGTTAGTGGCTTCTGTGGACACTGTCTCAGAGACCCTAACTTCCGCAGAAGCTGTATGGACGAAGACGAGGTCAAAACTATCCTCCACCAATTATGCACCTGGCCCAATCCAGTATCACAAGGTACTTCTTGTTGTGAAATTAAGTCTGTATTCATCTACAGATAGTCCACCTTTGAAGTATATTATAATATTTGCATTGATCAGGGGTAAATTCCATCTATCTATTGATTGCATACATGTACTATACTACGCATGTACTAACCAAGGAGTTTTGTTATATATTTTGTAATTCATTTATATGGCTTTACTATAATCTAAGCCAATGGTTTATACGATGATATAGCGAATGAGAATGAATTGCTTATAAATTTTGAAAACCTTGAACAAGTTTGTTGTTACAAATTCATTGTCAACACAGTGGTATGACCCTTGGATAAATGTGTACTAAGACTTTAATTTAGATTTAAATAAAACAGAAACTAATAATTACCTATATTGGGCTGGAATTCCAAGTATGGAAAATGTGCTAAGTTTGAGTATAAAATTCGATCTTGTTCATAGAACCACCACAATCACGTTGGCAGTGATCGATTCCTTGGAGTCCATTTTTCACCTCATTTCAGCCTGAACGTTGACACCTTCGCCTTCGATAAGGTTCCTGAGCTCTGTTGTTGGCTTGTTGACATAAACCAACTACTTAATGTAACCCCGACTGGACGATAGCTTAAGATTACACGATTATCAAACTTCCACTTCAATAGATCCATTGTTTGAACAACTGTGTGGTATGTGGTACCATCAATCAGACACGGTCAGTTCTTGTGCTTGCAATGCACACACATGTGGGTTTGTTGCGGTCCAATAGCTCACAAATGAGCTCCATGGCTAAAAATGATTTGTCGATGAAATTCACGATTTTGTTCAAAGATCTGCAGATCCCAATCGGAGAAGCTTTGGTGCTTCAACTGATCAGTTCTTGAGTTGAATCGGTATTGTAAGAACTGAGTGATTTCCAATACCTGTGAACAGCATGGGATCCATTAATTTGGCTCATTTTGGACTGAAGGACTTATGACAGCAATGTTTTCGGTACTTCAACAGATGATTGGAGTAAGTGTTCATAAGATTGCAACTACGGAATCAGAATTTTAGTGGCATTTTTAATATTTACAAATTTTGCTTGTTCGTGAACTTTACCACAATAAAAATGTAAACCTTATCTGACGTTCTGACATTGTCAAAATCGTAAAAAAGTTTCAAAATATTTTTGTATTAAAATACGAAATAGTTATGCCCCTACTGAAAAACCTTTGTACGTCTTACGTCTACGAGTATATCACTTCCACACCTTTCTCTCGAAACTCCCTTACGAGGACACTTTGAAAGTTATTCCCAGTACACATATTTCCAATGAAATCAACACGTACATATCTGCAAACGTTTAAAGATACGGGCTAGGAACCTACCTGACATTTTTTTGTAGACAACATACTGGGATGAAGCTCTTTCTTTACTTCGTTTAGTGAAGTTGGATGGTTCGGATTAATAATTGTAGTTTTCCAAATTCCAGACACATAATTACTTATGGTTTAATAGATTTCATTTCATGAACGAAGATTTCTTTCAGTTTACAAGAATTGTTCCTCCACCTTTACTAAGTGTGCAATAGTCATGGTACTGTTTCAAAATCCGAATCATGTTTGCTGGATATGGTTCTGGGTATTTTTGGTTTCTGTATCAAGATCCGTCTGTCTTCACATCATACAGAGGGAAGTCAGTTCATTGTTTAGTAAGCACCCATCCCGGCCTTAGATGTCCAGCGTAGAAACACTAGTCGAGCATTCAACGACAACTTAAAACTATTCTTTATTTTACACCATCGTAGTATGTAAGTTAAACTCCAACTAGAACAAATATTTCTCTGTCACTTTGAACCCATTTGTACTGAGAACACCATACACGAAATCCTTTTTTTCATTTCTTTAGTTCAACACAGTATTACACTTTGAAATGCACCAGTCTATCCACTTTTGTATAGCCCTAGGTGAATGTATCCTATTTGTGTCATTGACTAAGTAGTTAGATATTTCTCAAAGATCCTCCTATTGCCTCATCATACTCAGTTTAAAACCATAAAAAAGCACAAAGAATCCAATTGGCTAAATCTGAAAAGTATCTAAACAAAAAATTCAGTCAAAATTACCTCTCACCACATAGTGAGCAACCAAGCTATAGAAGAAGATTCCCCTTAGGTTTTACTTAGATAAAGTTGGGTTACTTTTATGATTTCATTTCATTATTAATTTGCAGTTAAACGTTACATTTTATTTGGTTTTAATTAGACGAACGATGAGAGAGAAAATACCATAGCTTACCAAACAAAAAATTCTTTGCAGGATGAACACTTACAGACTTCAAGAAAGGTATCGATATCTAAGTAAATAATGTATTTTTTACAGATTTTTTTTAAGTATAACACAACCCACTATACACCCGACTTGAGTTCAAATTAGACAGCAAACACTTACAATAATCTGCACAAAGCAAATCCATCCCTTAAAAAGTATCTATAAGGTTAAAATTGACATTTTCTCTGTACCTATGTTTAAGAGAAAAATAATTTCCAATACTGAACGCATAAACTATTCAAGAAATTTAAAAATAAATAATGATAATTAATTTATATAAGTTAGTTAATAAATGAAGGTTAATCAAATTAAATAAATGGAAGGGTTTGTGAATATTAAATTATGTATGAGGTAAAGAGCAGACTTTTAGCAATATATTTAAACAATGTTTCTAAATTTAACTTTTTTTATGTAAAGGTTTATTTTAATTCGTTTTCGTAATCTTTGAATTTGTTTGAACCATGCGTATCTTCGTGTTTTTCATACACATAGTGCGAACTGAAATCCTTCTGTGTATATGGTTGTTATTGAAAGATCTGTGTAGTGTTAAACTCTTCCTGATGTAAGAAGCTTGAATTTGAATCTTTCCAGTTTCAGTTTATGAAAGATTTATCCAATTCTGTTTTATGCAAGATCAGTGAAATTAATACCTCGTACCTATTCCATCTTTTTTACCACCTTAATAGAATTAAGTATGGTAAACGTGCAAGGAAGTTGTTTATACATAGAACTCTTGACAATTTGTTAGTAGGAAGAACTACACTTTTCTTGAGAGGTAATAGAGTAATATCTTCCCAAAATATTAGTAAAAGTCGTTTCTAAAAAAACTGTAATACAAATCAAACTACTACAAAATCTCGAAAGACTATGCCGATCACATAGGTTCCTAAAATGGAATCACAGGCTTCATCATGTATTTGAAAAGACTGTCTATTACTCAATAGTCGCATCGAATGAAATTGATTAAAAGACAAGTCTACCAAAGTCATTGCTTTACTTTTGATAGACTTGCAGTCATCGCTCCAGATTTGCGATTCATTCAGTTCGCACAGTGTGAAGGAAGTATACGCATGTACCTGGAATGGTCCCAATATTAGTCTGACTGATCTGATTACCTGAAAAAATTATATTCGCTGGATCGTCCAGCTTAAGATGATGTGCATATTGCTCCTTGAGATTCTTGAATAGTGCAAGCTAAGGCAAGCTCATTTGATGGAAAAGTGTAGCTAAATTTAACAGGAACTACCTGTTTCAGTTATACTCATGGTAAAAGGCAATAGATACATTTTTTCAGTTAAGCAGAGGAAACCTCTCCAAAGCAGTTTAAGTTTTCTCAATATTGTATCTACTGCGTATAGTGCACTCGAAAAGTAAATTGAAATCAGTTTGAATACAGCAAAGGCTTAGTTTTTCACTATTTCGTTTTTTGCATCATAATTTCAACAAATGTTTGGACACCATAGCACTGGAACAGCTTCCAATTTATTGATTTAACGTCATCTTCCCAAAAAAAGCGCATGGTTGTCAAACTAAATCTTAAGCTGAATATGTTCAAAGAAGTACTGATTTTATTATTTACTCCTACAGATCGTCTTGACCAAGTGAAGTTTTAGTTTGATAATACTTTTGTAGGATCAATGAATAGTCTTGGATTTCAGACCTTAGATTTGGGGTTGAGGCATTGCATGAACATCAGCGTAATCGTCGTGCTGGTAGCCATATTCAGGTCCAATTTCCAAACAAGCGTTTTCTTTAAGCCTTCTTCAATGATAGCTGCAAGGATCAATCGAATCTAAAATCTTACTCCCAGGACGAAAAGATGTTCAGTTAAATTATCCTTTTTTCTTGGTTTTCCGACACAGCTTAAGTCATATTCCGGTTTTCATCCTTTATATTAAAGTACACACACTCGTTGTAGTTTACCATTGAGATGTGTTAATACTGGTTTCGTAAAGATCTTACATCTAAAAGTAGTTCTTCCTAGGGTTTCACACCCCTGGGTAGATATAAATCAGGCCTAACTTACCCCTACCATCGAAGACAATAATATTCTTTTTTGGACCATAATTTCAGTGGAACAAGACAATTTTTACACCGGACTTAGCTAGCAAATAATGAGAGTAACTATTAGTATCAACGATTAACCGTATTCATCCGTGTAAGGTAGTCTGAACAAATGATGTTTTCGCATCAATTCTGCTGCTGGGGTACTCAGCTCCCTCACTAGCAAAAATCTTATGAAAGCAAGTAGAACTTTGAAGTTCTTTTCTGAACGGTTTTTAAACCTCTATATCCAAGGTAACGCCTTGACAGCATCGTATATATATCGTACAAAAGGTTCAAACTCCTACTTCTTCCTTACACCAGTGCAAGACCTAACATGCTAAAACCAATAATCGTCATTTATTTGTTGGCCCAAAGAAAAGAATCGTTGACTGTCGTCTAGACTGAAATATGACTCTCCTTTAACAGTATTTTCCAGCCTCTAATCGAAAAAGTAGCCCCGTCAATTCCAAATACATACAATACCACTCCTCCTCTGGCCAAGAAAATCTTTTAAAATCAAATATTTACCATACCACTCCAGCTGCATCTACTTAGGAAAGTTTCTTTCAATCCGACAAATGGAAGTGGAATCCTGTTTCACTACACCACTTGCTTTATTCCATTGTCCATCCGGACATTGTTGACTTTGTTCAACCACTAAACGTCTTCGAAACACAAACATCTCTATTCGACTTGGCATTCACACAGATGCATGCAGACACTACAAATCGATTGGATATCCTTAAATCCTGTTTGTGACAACTCGAAGTCTTTCAAAGGACAAAGATTAAATCCATGCACAAAACTATTCGAAGGCATTTATTGAAAAAATAACCACTATCCCCTCAAGGGACATCCTTCTGTCGTCCTTAGAACAGAACCACATTCGAACCGTGCAAGTGCAAAAATCCAAATTGAAATTTAAACTCCCCACGTGTCTGTATCGGACTCGAAATGGTATTTTAATGGAACTCCATAAAAACGACCCCGCATGGATAATGGAGAATTAATCCTCCCGTGTTCTGAAAATAAATAAAAATTAGCAATTTTTTTAGTATACGTACGAGCATATTTTTAATTTTAAAAAGATGAGTCTCCTCACGACTGCTTAAAATTCAATTCAACCGAAAAAAGGATATTAAAAACCAATCAAATTTAATTAAGGAATGTTATTCACTACACTTACTGCAAAAAGTCTATTTAATTTGTTTTTAAATGTTTTTTTGTATCTGGTTTTGTCTTTAAGTCTATTTTTAAAATGAAAGTCTGTTTGTAGGGCATTTGGCTAGAAGTATACTAAACAGATAAACCGCTTAACTAATCAATCAGCATAAAACTGAAAAATGTAATAAAAATGAAAAAGAAATTAAAAAACTTAATTACAATCCGTAAGTGATTAGACGTATAAAGTGTTTTTTCCCCTATGTGTGAATGTGTGCGTGTGCATTTTGCAAGATATTTATAAGTAAATATATCTAGTATATATTTCTTTGCCATTAATGCTTAGATGTCATAAGGAAATCAAAACCAAACAGAAACTTAGTTCAAAAGGATTGTGATATGTGAAACTAATTTGGTGTTTGTTTGTCAAACAAAAACTTTCTTTCAGTGTATCTTTCTATTATGAGTTCTCCAAGGAACAGGATTACATCTGCTCGAGACCGGAGGACTCCGGAATGCATCTTTGTTCGGATTTGCCGCCTTACCGAAATGGTCCGATGTTGTGTAATGGTAAGTAGATACTGTCGATCGGTTTTAGTTTTACAATTCACAGTATGAAGTAAAAAATGGAGAATTGCTTGATTTTGAAAACTTCATTCATTAGTCATTAGGTCCGAGTTCGGTTCCCTGTAAGTGCAGTCCAATTATCGGTTCAACCTCTATCTTAGTTAAAGAAACCTCCAACAAGTGATACCGCTGATTGTTTTAACGATTTCAATACAAATTCTTGGATTTTCACAAAAACCTTCTAACTATTACAACCATTCGTGTTACGTTCAATGCCATGTTCCGAATACCAGTCTTTGTTTAAGAAAACATTTCATGATAGTTGTACTCTTGGATCCTTGTCACACGCTCGGGAACTGTGTTTTCTTACAATTTTTACTAGAAAGTAAAATCCTTGAAACTTTTAATTTTTTGGAGAGGCTGTAAACCCATTTATTGAACATTTTGAAACTTCGCAGATGAAACCAATTCAACGTTCAGTATGTACGAAATACAATCAAAGGTGCAAAGTAACACGCCCACTTTGTAAACCTTTAGTTAAGAGTGCAAGTACTCGGAACCCAAAAATGCACTTTTTTGCAATAAGCTTGCTTACTTTTAGGGTTCCTAACTTCGCGCTCCTTATCTATGGGTAATAAGAGTCAATTTTATTCAAAAATAGTACGACAGACACCATGCAGGGCCCAATTACTACAATGATACTCTCGGATGTTTGACAGATGTTCGGTAGATGTGGAGCCGTAAAAAGAAATTAAATATTTTTTTTGGATCCGAAACTTGAACCCCTCCTTCAAACACAATTACTATTTAGCTATGGAACCCATTATTGGAAGTTTATTGGCAAAAATAGGTCCGGGAATTTCGATGGATACAACGGAATATACTTGAATATAAATAAGTTCAAGTGAACACTTTTGTATTCGATGGGACTAGCTGGAGTTTTGAACATTTCCTAGCCAACCAACATCCATTCTAAAAGCGGATGTACAGAAAGCAAGTTCTTCGCTTCTTAATGACTTAGGGACTTCTCCTTTAGTCATTTCAGTTCTATTCATTTCATTCTACATAAATGCAGATAATGAAGTATTTCGAGAGGTTTTTGTCATATCTCAGCCTAGTCCAATTTTAGGCCTCAAATTCTATTGTAGTAAAGTAGGATCGTATTTCAAACGACCAAACGTGATTTCCATTAATTCTTCACGGCTTTGTCGATTCGTGGAATTGTTAGAAGTGATAAAGAGCCTTCAATCTGTCTATAGAGTCATGTCTGAGAATAAGTTTCACTACTGGAACACATTAAGGATTTTTCAATAGGGACATTACAGTTTAGTATTTTAATTATTAAAACTTCAGTCAAAGCTTACATTTTTATCATCGTTTGTTGCTCGAAGGAACCGAGATGCCAAAACTTTTCCTAATGGGCTCTGTAAATGTTTAAAGAAAATCCTGAATTTCAACGATGAAGCTCCTTTTTAACTTAATGTCTTGGTCATGCAATTTAAGGTCAAAAGATTTATTTTTATGGAGTTAGCCTTATGCGAATTAGCCAGCAACATTAAAGGAACTTAGGAACAATATCAAAATCAAAATTGTCAAAGAATCCATCGCTACAAATGTACTCTCGGTTGTCATATGTAAGACTGTGATTCTGCTGAAGAAGACGTATGAGATGCAGGCCCTAGTCCTTGTGCATTCGCCAATAATTGGTAACAGAGATGCCCAGTTCTTGAGATCGACGCGGATAGGACAAATTTGGAACATCAGTTACACTTCTCGATACTACTTGAATTATTTTTTATCTAAACCAGTACGCTCATTGAAAATTGGAGTTGGCACACTTTAAGTCATCATAACCAAACGTGAACCTAGATTTGAAAAAAAAACTAAATTTTGATGAATTCCGTATTTCTTTCGAGTTGAAATTTCAAGAAAAACCGCAGCTAACTTCACGTCTAGCAAAGACTCTATATGGTTCGTAGCAAGTGAAAAAAAAACCCTTTTTTCGTTTACACATCAATCCATAGAGGTTCTGAACTTCTCCTTACAAGTGAGTAACATACTGACATGTTGCTCCGATTCTTGGAGGTTTGATTGTAGGAATTCCTGAATTAATTGCTAAATATTGATGCATATGATACATACATGAAACCATTCCTCTTTAATACTTCCACCATCTTATCCACCACAAGAACCCTTTTGATGTTCCTCTGCAGAAGTTACTTCTGTTGTTGACGTCTCTCATACGTAGCCAATCACTTAGTCCCTAGTTTTCACTTTTTTACGTCAGGGAAAGTGTTTTGTGAGTCTATTTCGTGAATCAGTTCATGGTCCCTTAATTCATAGAAAGCCAGCTTTGACTTATAGCAAAGTCCTCAAATATTTTCCAATTAGTCCTTCTCTTTAGAGTTTTGAACTTGATTATCTGCTCCTTGGCCAGGTTCTAACGTGAAGTTACAATAAGGTTCCCGTACCCATTACTAGTTGGATTATTTTCGAGATATCGGAAAATGTGTAATCTCCCGATAAGCACACAATTCCAAGCTCAGGAAGCACAATCTTTTGTGAAACGTTTTTCCACCAATTTAACCAACCGATATCCTTGTAACAATCCGACACAATTAGTGTAAATAGAAAGTTTACTCCCCAATTAAATTTGTGTCTTCTGCTTTGTTAGATAATTCTTCTCTTTGCCGAGTCAATTCACTTACAATTTTTTTTCTCCATGAGGAATTAACGAGATAAAAGTGAAAATATTTACTAGTTAAGGGGGCCCTCTGCATTTGGGAGTATCCTTATCCTTGAAATTGAAAAAGGAAAAATGAGAAATTTTTCCTTAAATCAAACTGAATGACACTTGACGTTTGTAAAAGAAAAAGAGGAAAACCAATTAACAAGAAATGTATTTTAAGCAATTATGTTATCCTTGTGGATGTAGATCCTGATCGTTCATAGTCAAGTTGACAAAGTATTCCAAGTTTTGGTAAATTATAAGGTTCATAACTCAAGTGCAATAAATTCGAATTGTGAAGATCGTTTGAATAAAAACATTCAGAGACTATATTGAACTACCAGTCTTCGATATCAGAAAAGGGGAGAATTCTAAAGCATCTACGATGAAGAATAGCCGCGTCAAAAATCTGCAATAGATTATCGCGATGCAAATGCCAATCACACAGTTCTTCGAATTCGTATAGACTACCAACTTGTCGGCCGTAAACAAGGGAAAAGTTCCTACTTTTATGAACATGATTCACCAAGGGGTAGTGGAGCTCACCCTGTTCAGTCCCCTTATTTGCAATAACATCACAAATTTGCTTGTATACCAAGAGATCATTGATTCTGATCATAGCTTCATAATGTAAGTTTTACACGGAGGGCGTCTCTTAAGGATTTTTAAAGCCTAGGGAGCCCCAGACATATAAAGTGAAAAATCTATCGATTTCTCCTCCTTGAACCCATTAAGAGTTCGAGTCCAAACATTTTCGAAATATCATTTGCGTCGGCTATGATACTAACGACACAATCTATCTTAGCTATCTTAGGGTGCCAATGCAGAGAATATCTCACATTTTAAACCAATGACCTTGGACGACCCACTGCTAAAGAATGGAAAACTTTCGAATCGCGACATGGCTTGGAAGTCACCCAAGGTTCCTCAGTAAAAAAAAAACGTGTGGAAAAGCTTCAGTCCATCTGGAACGAATCTTATACGGTGGGCGTGGCAGTACAATACTTTTTTGTTGAATTGCAGCGATATCTTTTCAAGTTTGTGTATGTTTCTTGCATAACTTCATAAAAATTGGTTATTTAATAAAAGCGCACCCAAAAAGTGGGTGTGACCACATTCTCCATCCCTTTGTTGGTGGCTCCGTTCCAAGTTCTTCACAGGTTTCAATGCTCCTTTAGATTTTCTGGTACTAAATTGCTGATTGTTGCTATTCTTTCGGAAATCCTATTGGTATTATACCTGAGAATCTGAAGCAAGTTGCTTGCAACGGATACATTATAAATGCGTACATAGCATTTCCAAAAGAATGTTTCTGGTTGAACGAGGATTCCCTATCAAATTAAACCAAACTACTCATATTGCAGATCTTACGCTCAAACATGGCACCTCCAATAAAAATGTAATTTGTGTAGCAGAAGTCCGAATGGAACTCTTTAAAACCGAAATAGCCCAGTTTAAGATTGAAGTTGGTGTTGTCCTTAACTACCTTAGCACTTATGGCAACCATTACGATGCTCGCAGTGGATGCTGTATTAGTAGGTGACACCGTGTCTGTAAAGGATGGTTTTTCTTAGTCAACTCTGGAATCTAATTCCTGAAGGATATTTAAGATATGACAGAACTAGAGTAAACTCAATCCCAAGATGTCATATGAACTGACTCTCAAGTCGGAGGAATTTGACATTTTTTTAAAAGTAGTAAAGAAGAGTCCTAACGTCGCTCAATCTTACCATTGTCCTTGTTCGATGGCTAAGGTTTATCATCAAAAAATCTGTCCACATTCGATTCGAAACAATTAAATTTTACACTGGTCTGGATCGCTAGTGTCATTGTCACCGTTGTCATTTTAAAGCTGAAACACGATTGGATTGCTGGATAAAGGGAAGAGAATCCTTTCTGATTTCTCAATACCATTAAAGCGTCGAATATTCAAATCTTTAGAAAAAGGGAAGAGAATCCTTTCTGATCTCTCAATACCACTAGTGCACCGAATATTCAAATCTCTCACTGTTAGGATGAGGAAAGTTATTCTAACAGATGCCAATGGTATCACATCTAACCAACCCAATTTATTTATCATCCTTATTGGCAAAAGCATAAAGCCATTCAATAAAACGATTTTTCTTTCTCTTCTCAGCCTCCGCTATGTCATTCTCCTACAACAATCCAACGAACAGATCCTGTGTCAACTGGAACCAGTACTACACTAATTGCACCCAATTGGGTGGGAATCCATTCCAAGGAACGATATCATTCGACAACATTGGACTGGCCTGGGTTGCGATATTTCTGGTAAGTAGACATACATACGTAGGTATACTCGTACTTCATAAAATTGCTTCCATTATCCTGCTCGGGCGGTCGTACACACTTACATATGTGGCCAGCTACCATGACACCCCAAACATTTTCTGCAGTTACGCTGAGATCATATTCAATCGTTTACGAGAAACGCCCCAACGATTTAGGGGCGGGGGAGAGGACTCATTCGGTCGAGTCCTGGTGCCTATGCCGGCCTGCCTGTTTGCCACTATTATGGTCGTGCTATTTGTCCTTTTATTAGGAGACTGGATGGCTAATTTACTGCATATGCTCTATGGGGCAGGACTTTTATGGCCACGTATGGACTCCTGTGTTTGTGGCACGAATTAAATGTTAATTCTGTAAAATGATCCTCTTTGTCTGTTCTGCAAATAATCCTGCTACACGAACGAATAATGTAGTCGAGCCAATGTCCTTGTTATATTCTCTGGGATGTTCCCACTTTAGGGAGTCACAATATTCAGGTGTGCTGGTGATGATGATGATGATGACGATGATGATGATACCTTTTGCCAAAAAGGAGGTCATGCATCGAGGACGAGTTCAGGCACCCATTTCGGATGGCGACAAGCTACTCCTAGCTACTTAGGCACGATGATGTGTGTTTGCTTGTGTGTCACCGTGTTTGTGATGAGCGCAATTTGGTTTAATGACCAATTTGGCAATTTTTCGAGTACGGGACCGCTATTGCTAGTTAGCGCACCCTTAACTATGGAAATTGCAACAACACCCTTATGTGATGGTCGTGTCGAGAGGTTCAGGAGGTTTGTCAATAGACAGGAAAAAACAGTGTTTGTGTTTGTTTTTGGTGCGACGGCGACGATGACGGTGGCTTTGGCCTTTTTTTGGTGCTCGCTTCGGTGGTAATTATTTATGCCCGGGATTTATTGGGAGGGGGGCGGTTGTGATACTTGTTACTGTATCTCTCCTGGTTGTTGTTTGCTCGGGTTTTATGTTTCATTTGAAAGCGGGGGCGATTAAATGCTTTGTGATGGCGCATTAATGAGTTGCGGGCGTGTCGTGTGGTTGCACGGAATAATGTGCTACCTGGTGTGGTGTTTGATTTCGTGTAATTAAATTTTAATCGAAGCATAATTTCGAAGTTTTCCATTGAAATTTGTTGACCTAACAGAATTGTGTGAACTCTATGCCATGGTGGTTCGGTTTCAAATATTGATTATTTGTCGTTTGGGAGTGTTTTCTTGATTTTTCTGATTTTCATTTCAGTTTGCGTTGAAATTGATAGTTTGCGGTAGATATCATCTAATAGATTTGTCTATTCTAAGTCAATTTTCAGCAAAGTCAGTTCTCAAACTCAACTTTTAACAAACATTTTATATCCGATACCTTACTAACTTAAATTTTGACAAAAACGTATGAAAAAATTGGTTACGTATACGCCACCGAACTAGATCCTGACATCCTGAATATCCGCCTTCCTGTAGCTCAATTCAAGTCCGATATTCGGTTTCTGTGCATCATGACCACCAAAGAGTCTAGCTTCTGCCTAGGTATGTCTGGGAAATATACAAAAATTTGCACCGGAAATGTATGAAAAAATTGGTTACGTATACGCCACCGAACTAGATCCTGACATCCTGAATATCTGCCTTCCTGTAGCTCAATTCAAGTCCGATATTCGGTTTCTGTGCATCGTGAGCACCAAAGAGTATAGCTGCTGCCTCGCTATGTCTGGGAAGCATACAAAAATTTGCACCGGAAATGTATGAAAAAATGGGTTACCCATATGCCACCGGACTAGATCCTGACATCCTGAATCTACCTTCCTGTGGCTCAATTCAAGTCCAATATTCTGTTTCTGTGCATCATGACCACCAAAGAGTCTAGCTTCTACCTCGGTATGTCTGGGAAATATACAAAAATTTGCACCGGAAATGTATGAAAAAATTGGTTACGTATACGCCACCGAACTAGATACTGTCATCTTGAATCCACCTTCACCTGGCCCATTTCTAGTCAGACTTTTAATTTCTGGACATCGTAAGCACAAACGAGGCTGCCTCGCTATATCTGGGAAGCAGTCTAAGGCATTTTCCAAGGCATGGGGTTCTTAAGGATTCAAGTATTCCACATGTAGATCCGAGTGTTGTTGTCCTTGGTTCTTGGTCATCCATAGTTGAGGTCATCCATATTGCTTGAAAGCTAGACGTAACCACAACCTCAAACCTAGATCATCAAGTCTTTAATTTAAGCTCCTAGAATACAGCCTGCTTTTACTGATATTTTCGAGGATGCTTGTCTCCAAACATGCTTATTGACCAAAACTTAGAACAACGCCAATGTTGATTGCACTGATTCGTCTTAGGTTTTTGAGATGCTTGTTCCAGCAAAATAGAGATTCAGATTCAAAAGGGTTACAAAACACAGGAGTGAATAACTCTAGTTGATTCATCCAGGGTCTTCGCAAAGCTACAAAATGCAGCTTTCTTTCCTAAAAGAAAAGGTCGTATACGCCCAATTTAAAATGTTGAGTCACGTCATATTGGAAATCTCCATTCAGTGCCAGCTGTTAGTGTGAAGCTCAAAAGTCATATTTCCATCTGTCAATGGTTCTAAATCATGACTGCGAATCTGCTCATGTCTGTAACTTTCGTAAGTGAAATGCATTTATCTCAAAACTACTTAAAGAGACATGTAGCCTTTTTTTCTTACCAACCATCAGCAGTCGTCTCAAATGGCATGAATGGCCGAAGGTTGAGGGAAAAAGGTATTTTTTGCGAAGAAGTATAGACCTATTGTTAAATCATTCCCAACTCGATCATGTAATTACTTTTAGTTCAAGGACCGTTTCCAAACTTTATGCTGACAAAAATAAATTTGCCCCCATAGTCTTCAAATTATTTGTCTGTTTGCAAGCAATTTCAATATTCAAGTAAATATATGCATTACAAGACTGCCATCATAGTTGCAAACATAATTCGCCAACAGTTTTCCAATTAGTTAGTCAAACTCACGACAGTGCGAGTCCTGGCTCTGCACATAAAATTACTGGCTCCGACTACGGGTACCAGTTGAATCGTATTTATTGGAACAATACTCCAACATTTGTCCACCCACAGGAGGATGTTTAGGGTAATTCGATTTTGAGCGAGTTTCAGTTTGTTGAAAAATATTTTCATTTTCATTAGATTGTTTGTAGTTATCCTCTCCACAGAGCAAAGGACGAATTCTGTTTTAGATTAAACTATAGAGGAGGAGGAGGAATGCCCAGATAGTCAGAAATAAATGAATTTTAATCCGGCGACCAAACGCACAAGCGTCATATTTAACTCCATAAATGTGTAGGAAGGAAGATGGGGGTTTCTACACACATACGTAGACAGTGTGTCCTTTCTGCAAATGAACTAAATTTTATTTGAAGATGTCTACTTTCACTGACAAAGTTTAGAGTTTTGTGTCACAATGAATAGAAGGAGTATACGTAAGTATGTATTTCAGAACTGAATTTGCATAATAGTTCTGAGGAACACCGGATAGGTACATGCACGTAAATTAGTTCTGACATAAGTTTAGTAAGCTCTCTTATTGTGTCTACAATTTAACCAATTTTTATTCAATTGTTTTCTTATTTCCCTTCAGGTGATATCATTAGAAGGATGGACAGATATTATGTACTACGTTCAAGATGCTCACAGTTTTTGGGATTGGATTTATTTTGTGCTGTTAATTGTGGTAAGTACATACAAATTATATATATATTTCGGCCCCAAACACATACACAAATGGCCATAGAAATCCAGTAATACACTAAAGTGGAATGAGATGTCTGCTACAACTAACATTACCAAGTGCTTAGGATTCGTTTCTAAACTCTTTACTTTCACATTTATCTCATAAACAGCTGTTTCGCGTCTGACCAGCTCTAGGTAAATCTGGACGTAATCCCTTGCCAACCATGCAAATACCCACCTTCTACCCGGAGCCTTCTACAATACCATTAGTTGGCTATAAACTTGCTTCATATGACTTCTAAGTATCAAGGATATCTAAGACCCTGTTCGCACAGACTGAAATTAATTTTTGACATTTGCGTGTTCAGATTGACAGTCCTGTCTAAACACTTTTCCAAACTAGTTTCGATATATTAGGTCTGTTCGCGTACTTTCTGCACCAAATTTCGTAGATTGTGAAATTTTAAGGAGTGGGGGTAAAACTCTCTCAGAGTTTGGTAAAATCACAAAAAAGTAAACGAACACGAAAGCTACGAAATTCGCCCACAGTTTAGACGTCAAAAGCAAATGTATACAAATACACAAACAACGAAATATTTCTTACAGGTATCTAACAGATTTGACAGCTTTCTTAAATCAGTGCAAAGAAATTTCCTGCACTGAAATTCGTTGCATGGGGAAATTTTTTACTCTCTCGTGGGCGCTCTCTTCTTCGAAAAACTACGAAACTTTTGCGTACTCGAACAGGATTTGGTGACTTTTTTTAGATTTTCGTAAAAGTTCGTTGTTTTGGAAGAGTACGCGAACAGACCTATTAGTTGTTGGCAATTTCAGATTTTTTACAACAAAAGTTAGGCGTTTCACAATAATCGTTGCCACTTCTTTCCTCGCTAGTAAATCAAAATCAAGCCGTCAATCCTGCGTAAAGGTTAAATGAAAATGTTTTACTTACCTCACAGTGTGACCAGATAACAGTGATACTTTTTCCAATGATTATGTTTCAGCAGCTGTCAAAATTACCAATGACATCTAGCTGTCAAAATACTCAATAAGGTCTGTTATTCTATCACGTATCTTGCTAAACGTGCTAAAATTATTAAGAAATATTGTCGAAATTCTGACTCAGTTGTAAATACGAAAAGTGAATTTCGTCATGAGGTCGGTCGTCGTCAGGGTTTCTGTGTCCAGGCACCGTGAAAGCGTTTAAGCATGAGTACACTCTTTTGGACTTTTTTAAGCTACTAGGCAGACACAGATTGGTGCGAAATGAAGAAAATAGGTATAGCCACTGTAGCGACCAGTATCGAGAAAGAACCAGAAATGTCGATTCGGCGCCGATCAGCTGAATTAGGCATCGCCGGGAAGTCTACCCGTCTTATTTTGCGGTTGGCTTTGGCCCTACATCCATAAAAGATTGTGCTGACGCAAGAATTTAAGCTGAACGACCATAAACAATGTCTTGATTTCACTAATTGGGCACAGAAAATGCTCAGCTGAAATCCGGATTTTGGCCAAAAATCTCGGACGTGCCCCATTTTTGGCTCAGCGACTATGTCAATAAGATTAGGCCTTTCAAAATGAAGTTAGCACTCTGTAGTTTAAATTATGCGTTTGAATCCCAATCCCTGGAAAAATATCGAGAAACCAATTACTATAAAACGTATTTTCTAATGGTCAAACCCTGATTATAAAGATTGAATCAAATTCTGTCCAGCCTTTTGGCTGCCGTCTTACTCACAGATAGAACAACAGACCGACAGACTGATTGAATTTCCCATATCTAGATGTAAGTAAAATTAAAAATATTTAGCACAGTAGATAGGGTTGCTTCTTTCAACCATTTGCGTTGCGTGCGTTCTATTCTTCATAGGAATGGAATAAACCAGGACTGTTCAGTCCCATGCCCATCCCAGGAATGACAGTTTTACTCTCGAATGTTTGTCAAAGGCTCACGTGAGATGAAACGGTGATATAAATTTTTGGTCTGTTGTCCGTTAAGGTATAGATTGAAGTAGAAATCTTTCTCTACACAAGATTGGAGTCAAGATCCATTGTCATACCAAGGATTTATTTCCATTACAATTTATCCACTGGTTGAAACAAACGCAGTTGTTTATGAAAAAGATGATGTTCATACTGTTTACATGCGCCATTCTACTAACATTGTCGAAATATGTTTCTGGATGAAACAGTCCTCTTTCCGACAGGATTCCTTTTGTTGGTCTATAAGGCAGTGTCCAGAATAGACAAAGGTTTTAGCTTTTAACTAATGATTCAGCTTAGGCCTCAATGGTCAGGAGATATAGCACATCGAGTAATGTTCCTACTTGTGGTTGATTTTATTAATAAAGTCCACCTTTGTAAATAATCTTATACTCCTGGATGTACATCCCATTTCGTAAGAGTTGTATTCCGATCAGCTCTTTAAATTTCCTAAAATGTCTCTGTGATTCAGCACCCATGTAGATGACTCAATGAGATGCGAACGAATGGAATGAAATAATAATGCCTGACAGATATTGCATTCCATTTCTACCAGAATAAGACTTCCAGGTATTTCCCATCTTCCCTTTATTTTCCAGATGTATCTAGATTGCCGCTCCGAGCGTACCCTAATTAAAAAACTAGACAATTCTATTTGTGTGCAAGCATTTCTATTTAAAATTTTGCTAAAAACAAACCACCCATCCCACTCCCAAACCACATCACCATCGTTCAATACATAATTTCAACTACTGCTCCTTCCGGCGACCCATTCAAATCCAATAAAACCACTGTTTCCAAATCCCAAGGGTATTCGAATTTATTTACCACCAAATAACTAATAAAGGAGCGAACAAGAGCACTCAAACGTTAATTAAAAGTCTCCCTATATGCCTCGTGGCACACAAATTTCCGCTACAAAACGTACAGAGAAGTACCAAGTGGGACCCATAATCGCTGCTACAAACAACACACCGTACGTACAGGGTTCCTTCCCTGTGCCGAAATTTTTTTTTTTTTTTGCACGAGTGGTGACCTTCACCTACACCCTCATCCCCCAAGATAGTTGATCCACTTAGCTTGTGTGCCAGCAATGTCAGGTAACTTTCAGCAACAGGCCGACTGAAACAAAAAACGGTCCTGGCACAAAAAAGGACCTAAAAAGCACGCACTAGCAGGGTAAAGCAAAAGCGAAGTAAAAAAAAACAGCTCGTGTATTGAAAAATTGTTCTGCACCCCCTTGCTGCCTCACTCAGCTCGTTTCCTGACACAACACAGCAAATGTTTCGAGTTTCAATATTTTCTGCCAATAAAGGCGGGTGAAGGCACATCATTCCCATTCGCCCCAAGCCCCATGTCTGCCTACCTACTCCCAATGTTGCCATTACGGGGGAAACTTTATTAGCAATGTTGTTGCTTTTGTTGTTGATGCCCTTTTGTGTGCCACTCGGTGCCTCAGTAAGGGAACGTTGCTCCTTTTTTTCCGCCCCGTCAACGCTAGCGTTAAAAAAAAAAACTTAATACAGGAAATTTATTCTAGCCCGGAGGATTGCAATGCAACCCCACCCGTGGTGTTACAGCAGGTGGACGACTAAGAAATCGATCCGGATTCGATATGATTGAAAGAATTTCTCATCACCATAACACGGTACCTTCTCAACTTTGATTTCCATCAATCAATTGTCTGGCAGAGGATAAAACTTGAAATGAAATCAATTCCTGCGATAATTGAGAGCACAATGGTGATTGGTGTACATTCGTTTTACGACTGTCAGGCTTCGAGTAATATCGTTGGCAGCTTGTAAATCCTGAGAGGATTTATGGCCAATAATACATGAAGGCGACTTGTAACTGGGAGCAATGTGCTTTGTGGAAACGCCGCGATGATTGAAAGTGCCCTTGTCCGGTTAAAACTTACGATCTGTCTGGGATTTATATTAGATACTCTTTCGAAATGAAGTATCCATTGGTTTTCGTTCTTGCATTCTGAAGAGGCAGACGAATGTCATCCCAATTGGTTTACCCTGCCAATTTTTCAGCGTCCTTCGAGATGTGTCCTGAGTTGGACTACACTTCTCAAGGACAAAACCACTCGCAATCTCAATTGACAAAGAAAAGCGCAAACAATGACATCAATCATAGATAAGCAAACTGACCAGTCTGAATGGGCTTTGTATGTCAAGATGAGCTGAGGGAGGTGGTTGTCTCAACTCCACCAAGAGGACACTTACACCAGAAGGATGGCCTGTTCTTTTCCACAAAAGATAGAACCAAATCATCAGTGATTAGAGGAATCGGGAAACTAGTTTCGTGGTGAAACTATGCCATAAGATGATTTCCATTAAAGCAGTCTGGCTAGATCAATCTGATCTTCTAAAGAGCACTCACCCAGTGGTTTCTTTCTCAAATTCAATATGGAAAGAGCTCGTCTTAAGAGCTTTTAGAGAAATCGTTAGAGGAAGGTTTTCAACAATTTTTTTCTTTTCTACTTGCGGTCATAAGTCTTCTGGTTCTCTTACAATCTAGTTTTGTGAGGGTGAGGGTAAGAGGCATGTTATTCCATCTGCAGTTTGCCCTTCTATTGGCTACAGTATCCAGTATTGGCTACAGTATCCAGTATTTATTGATTTAATTTTAGTCCACCCTAACATTTGAGACTGAGACGATCACACCTCACAGCAATCTCCTTAAGGTATCCACGGCATTAACTAACCAGCTTGGATCATATTATTGGCAATTTCAAAGCTCTTATCACTGCTTGACTAGTTGGTTAAATGGCCGACCGCAGTTTCTTGGACTGCTCTTTGATGAACTGAAAGAGATTCCTAGGGAACACTCCTTCTTCTGTTGGAAATCCTGGTGATGTCTGAATTACCTGAATTGCTCAAATTTTCAGGAAGCATTTGAGCGGAAAGAACCTTTGAATATTCTCCAGAACTCCAATGTTTCTTTTCATATCTGGTTCCATCCACTCCGTAAAGGAAGATGGATCTAACGAATGTTGTATACATGAAGTACATAATCCAGTGTCAAGAGCGCCAGGTTGATCGTCTTGTATGAATTCAAAGTCAATCTGGGCTTTTCAATCACGATCTTGAATTTTCAGTTTCAACGAAGTCAATGCACCAACGTCTAAATCATACGCTAAACGTTTTTGGGTTAAGATTTTTGTTCAATTTCGTCCATTTGACTCGAAACGCTAAGGAAGAGGAGGTAGGAGACGATATTGCATTTGAAGTGCAGCAAGAGATTTTTCACATTTTCGACCCTGTATACCCAACTTCTTCCAAAATGAGAGATAGCGACTAACTCATTGCACCAACGTCTAAATCATACGCTAAACGTTTTTTGCTCAAATTTTTTGTTCAATTTCGTACGTTTCACTCTAAACGCTAAGGAAAAGGAGGTAGGAGACGATATTGCATTTAACGTCCACTAAGAGGTTTTCGCATTCTCGACCCTGTACACCCAACTTCTTCCAAAATGAGAGATAGCGACTAACTGAGTGCTAAACGTTTTTTGGTTAAGTTTTTTGGTCAATTTCGTCCGATTGACTAAAAACGCTAAGGAAAAGGAGGTAGGAGACAATATTGCATTTAAAGTCCACCAAGACTTTTTTCGCATTCTCGACCCTGTACACCCAACTTCTTCCAAAATGAGAGATAGCGACTAACTGAGTGCACCAACGTCTAAATCATACGCTAAACGTTTTTTGCTCAAATTTTTTGTTCAATTTCGTACGTTTCACTCTAAACGCTAAGGAAAAGGAGGTAGGAGACGATATTGCATTTAACGTCCACTAAGAGGTTTTCGCATTCTCGACCCTGTACACCCAACTTCTTCCAAAATGAGAGATAGCGACTAACTGAGTGCTAAACGTTTTTTGGTTAAGTTTTTTGGTCAATTTCGTCCGATTGACTGAAAACGCTAAGGAAAAGGAGGTAGGAGACAATATTGCATTTAAAGTCCACCAAGACTTTTTTCGCATTCTCGACCCTGTACACCCAACTTCTTCCAAAATGAGAGATAGCGACTAACTGAGTGCACCAATGTCTAAATCATACGCTAAACGTTTTTTGGTTAAGTTTTTTGGTCAATTTCGTCCGTTTGACTGAAAACGCTAAGGAAAAGGAGGTAGGAGACAATATTGCATTTAAAGTCCACCAAGACTTTTTTCGCATTCTCGACCCTGTACACCCAACTTCTTCCAAAATGAGAGATAGCGACGAACTGAGTGCACCAACGTCTAAATCATACGCTAAACGTTTTTTGGTTAAGTTTTTTGTTCAATTTCGTCCGTTTGACTCGAAACGCTAAGGAAAAGGAGGTAGGAGACGATATTGCATTTGAAGCGCAGGAAGAGATTTTTCGCATTCTCGACCCTGTACACCCAACTTCTTCCAAAATGAGAGATAGCGACTAACTGAGTGCACCAACGTCTAAATCATACGCTAAACGTTTTTTGGTTAAGTTTTTTGTTCAATTTCGTCCGTTTGACTCGGAACGCTAAGGAAAAGGAGGTAGGAGACGATATTGCATTTGAAGTGCAGCAAGAGATTTTTCGCATTCTCGACCCTGTACACCCAACTTCTTCCAAAATGAGAGATAGCGACTAACTGAGTGCACCAACGTCTAAATCATACGCTAAACGTTTTTTGGTTAAGCTTTTTGTTCAATTTCGTCCGTTTGACTCGAAACGCTAAGGAAGAGGAGGTAGGAGACGATATTGCATTTAAAGTCCACCAAGAGGTTTTCGCATTCTCGACCCTGTACACCCAACTTCTTCCAAAATGAGAGATAGCGACTAACTGAGTGTACCAACGTTTAAATCATACGCTAAACGTTTTTTGGTTAAGTTTTTTGTATAATTTCGTCCATTTGACTGAAAACGCTAAGGAAGAGGAGATAGGAGACGATATTGCATTTAAAGTCCACCAAGAGGTTTTTCGCATTCTCGACCCTGTACACCCAACTTCTTCCAAAATGAGAGATAGCGACTAACTGAGTGTACCAACGTTTAAATCATACGCTAAACGTTTTTTGGTTAAGTTTTTTGTTCAATTACGGCCATTTGTCTCGAAACGCTAAGGAAAAGGAGGTACTAGACGATATTGCATTTGAAGTGCAGCAAGAGGTTTTTCGCATTCCCGACCCTGTATTCCCAACTTCTTCCAAAATGAGAGATAGCGACTAACTGAGTGCACCAACGTCTAAATCATACGCTAAACGTTTTTTGGTTAAGTTTTTTGTTCAATTACGGCCATTTGACTGAAAACGCTAAGGATAAGGATATAGGAGACGATATTGCATTTAAAGTCCACCAAGAGGTTTTTCGCATTCTCGACCCTGTACACCCAACTTTTTCCAAAATGAGAGATAGCGACTAACTGAGTGCAACAACGTCTAAATCATACGCTAAACGTTTTTTGGTTAAGTTTTTTGTTCAATTTCGTCCGTTTGACTCGAAACGCTAAGGAAGAGGAGGTAGGAGACGATATTGCATTTAAAGTCCACCAAGAGGTTTTTCGCATTCTCGACCCTGTACACCCAACTTCTTCCAAAATGAGAGATAGCGACTAACTCATTGCACCAACGTCTAAATCATACGCTAAACGTTTTTTGGTTAAGTTTTTTGTTCAATTTCGTCCGTTTGACTCGAAACGCTAAGGAAGAGGAGGTAGGAGACGATATTGCATTTAAAGTCCACCAAGAGGTTTTTCGCATTCTCGACCCTGTACACCCAACTTCTTCCAAAATGAGAGATAGCGACTAACTGAGTGCAACAACGTCTAAATCATACGCTAAACGTTTTTTGGTTAAGTTTTTTGTTCAATTTCGTCCGTTTGACTCGAAACGCTAAGGAAAAGGCGGTAGGAGACGATATTGCATTTGAAGTGCAGCAAGAGATTTTTCGCATTCTCGACCCTGTACACCCAACTTCTTCCAAAATGAGAGATAGCGACTAACTGAGTGCACCAACGTCTAAATCATACGCTAAACGTTTATTGGTTAAGTTTTTTGTTCAATTACGGCCATTTGACTGAAAACGCTAAGGATAAGGATATAGGAGACGATATTGCATTTAAAGTCCACCAAGAGGTTTTTCGCATTCTCGACCCTGTACACCCAACTTTTTCCAAAATGAGAGATAGCGACTAACTGAGTGCAACAACGTCTAAATCATACGCTAAACGTTTTTTGGTTAAGTTTTTTGTTCAATTTCGTCCGTTTGACTCGAAACGCTAAGGAAGAGGAGGTAGGAGACGATATTGCATTTAAAGTCCACCAAGAGGTTTTTCGCATTCTCGACCCTGTACACCCAACTTCTTCCAAAATGAGAGATAGCGACTAACTCATTGCACCAACGTCTAAATCATACGCTAAACGTTTTTTGGTTAAGTTTTTTGTTCAATTTCGTCCGTTTGACTCGAAACGCTAAGGAAGAGGAGGTAGGAGACGATATTGCATTTAAAGTCCACCAAGAGGTTTTTCGCATTCTCGACCCTGTACACCCAACTTCTTCCAAAATGAGAGATAGCGACTAACTGAGTGCAACAACGTCTAAATCATACGCTAAACGTTTTTTGGTTAAGTTTTTTGTTCAATTTCGTCCGTTTGACTCGAAACGCTAAGGAAAAGGCGGTAGGAGACGATATTGCATTTGAAGTGCAGCAAGAGATTTTTCGCATTCTCGACCCTGTACACCCAACTTCTTCCAAAATGAGAGATAGCGACTAACTGAGTGCACCAACGTCTAAATCATACGCTAAACGTTTATTGGTTAAGTTTTTTGTTCAATTACGGCCATTTGACTGAAAACGCTAAGGATAAGGATATAGGAGACGATATTGCATTTAAAGTCCACCAAGAGGTTTTTCGCATTCTCGACCCTGTACACCCAACTTCTTCCAAAATGAGAGATAGCGACTAACTCATTGCACCAACGTCTAAATCATACGCTAAACGTTTTTTGGTTAAGTTTTTTGTTCAATTTCGTCCGTTTGACTCGGAACGCTAAGGAAAAGGAGGTAGGAGACGATATTGCATTTGAAGTGCAGCAAGAGATTTTTCGCATTCTCGACCCTGTACACCCAACTTCTTCCAAAATGAGAGATAGCGACTAACTGAGTGCACCAACGTCTAAATCATACGCTAAACGTTTTTTGGTTAAGTTTTTTGTTCAATTTCGTCCGTTTGACTGAAAACGGTAAGGAAGAGGAGATAGGAGACGATATTGCATTTAAAGTCCACCAAGAGGTTTTTCGCATTCTCGACCCTGTACACCCAACTTTTTCCAAAATGAGAGATAGCGACTAACTGAGTGCAACAACGTCTAAATCATACGCTAAACGTTTTTTGGTTAAGTTTTTTGTTCAATTTCGTCCGTTTGACTCGGAACGCTAAGGAAGAGGAGGTAGGAGACGATATTGCATTTAAAGTCCACCAAGAAGTTTTTCGCATTCTCGACCCTGTACACCCAACTTCTTCCAAAATGAGAGATAGCGACTAACTCATTGCACCAACGTCTAAATCATACGCTAAACGTTTTTTGGTTAAGTTTTTTGTTCAATTTCGTCCGTTTGACTCGAAACGCTAAGGAAGAGGAGGTAGGAGACGATATTGCATTTAAAGTCCACCAAGAGGTTTTTCGCATTCTCGACCCTGTACACCCAACT
This sequence comes from Xylota segnis, assembly GCA_963583995.1. Classification (NCBI taxonomy): domain Eukaryota; kingdom Metazoa; phylum Arthropoda; class Insecta; order Diptera; family Syrphidae; genus Xylota; species Xylota segnis. The sequence continues at coordinate 42,642,674 of OY757237.1, forward strand.
TCTTCCAAAATGAGAGATAGCGACTAACTGAGTGCAACAACGTCTAAATCATACGCTAAACGTTTTTTGGTTAAGTTTTTTGTTCAATTTCGTCCGTTTGACTCGAAACGCTAAGGAAGAGGAGGTAGGAGACGATATTGCATTTAAAGTCCACCAAGAGGTTTTCCGCATTCTCGACCCTGTACACCCAACTTTTTCCAAAATGAGAGATAGCGACTAACTGAGTGCACCAACGTCTAAATCATACGCTAAACGTTTTTTGGTTAAGTTTTTTGTTCAATTTCGTCCGTTTGACTCGAAACGCTAAGGAAGAGGAGGTAGGAGACGATATTGCATTTAAAGTCCACCAAGAGGTTTTCCGCATTCTCGACCCTGTACACCCAACTTTTTCCAAAATGAGAGATAGCGACTAACTGAGTGCAACAACGTCTAAATCATACGCTAAACGTTTTTTGGTTAAGTTTTTTGTTCAATTTCGTCCGTTTGACTCGAAACGCTAAGGAAAAGGAGGTAGGAGACGATATTGCATTTGAAGTGCAGCAAGAGATTTTTCTCATTCTCGACCCTGTACACCCAACTTCTTCCAAAATGAGAGATAGCGACTAACTGAGTGCACCAACGTCTAAATCATACGCTAAACGTTTTTTGGTTAAGTTGTTTGTTCAATTACGGCCATTTGACTGAAAACGCTAAGGATAAGGATATAGGAGACGATATTGCATTTAAAGTCCACCAAGATGTTTTCCGCATTCTCGACCCTGTACACCCAACTTTTTCCAAAATGAGAGATAGCGACTAACTCATTGCACCAACGTCTAAATCATACGCTAAACGTTTTTTGGTTAAGTTTTTTGTTCAATTTCGTCCGTTTGACTCGAAACGCTAAGGAAGAGGAGGTAGGAGACGATATTGCATTTAAAGTCCACCAAGAGGTTTTTCGCATTCTCGACCCTGTACACCAAACTTTTTCCAAAATGTGAGATAGCGACTAACTGAGTGCAACAACGTCTAAATCATACGCTAAACGTTTTTTGGTTAAATTTTTTGTTCAATTTCGTCCGTTTGACTTGAAACGCTAAGGAAAAGGAGGTAGGAGACGATATTGCATTTGAAGTGCAGCAAGAGATTTTTCGCATTCTCGACCCTGTACACCCAACTTCTTCCAAAATGAGAGATAGCGACTGAGTGCACCAACGTCTAAATCATACGCTAAACGTTTTTTGGTTAAGTTTTTTGTTCAATTTCGTCCGTTTGACTCGGAACGCTAAGGAAAAGGAGGTAGGAGACGATATTGCATTTAAAGTGCAGCAAGAGATTTTTCTCATTCTCGACCCTGTACACCCAACTTCTTCCAAAATGAGAGATAGCGACTAACTGAGTGCACCAACGTCTAAATCATACGCTAAACGTTTTTTGGTTAAGTTTTTTGTTCAATTTCGTCCGTTTGACTCGGAACGCTAAGGAAAAGGAGGTAGGAGACGATATTGCATTTGAAGTGCAGCAAGAGATTTTTCGCATTCTCGACCCTGTACACCCAACTTCTTCCAAAATGAGAGATAGCGACTAACTGAGTGCACCAACGTCTAAATCATACGCTAAACGTTTTTTGGTTAAGTTTTTTGTTCAATTACGGCCATTTGACTGAAAACGCTAAGGATAAGGATATAGGAGACGATATTGCATTTAAAGTCCACCAAGAGGTTTTTCGCATTCTCGACCCTGTACACCCAACTTCTTCCAAAATGAGAGATAGCGACTAACTCATTGCACCAACGTCTAAATCATACGCTAAACGTTTTTTGGTTAAGTTTTTTGTTCAATTTCGTCCGTTTGGCTCGAAACGCTAAGGAAAAGGAGGTAGGAGACGATATTGCATTTGAAGTGCAGCAAGAGATTTTTCGCATTCTCGACCCTGTACACCCAACTTCTTCCAAAATGAGAGATAGCGACTAACTGAGTGCACCAACGTCTAAATCATACGCTAAACGTTTTTTGGTTAAGTTTTTTGTTCAATTTCGTCCGTTTGACTCGAAACGCTAATTAAAATGAGGTACTAGACGATATTGCATTTAAAGTCCACCAAGAGGTTTTTCGCATTCTCGACCCTGTACACCAAACTTTTTCCAAAATCAGAGATAGCGACTAACTGAGTGCAACAACGTCTAAATCATACGCTAAACGTTTTTTGGTTAAGTTTTTTGTTCAATTTCGTCCGTTTGACTCGAAACGCTAAGGAAAAGGAGGTAGGACACGATATTGCATTTGAAGTGCAGCAAGAGATTTTTCGCATTCTCGACCCTGTACACCCAACTTCTTCCAAAATGAGAGATAGCGACTAACTCATTGCACCAACGTCTAAATCATACGCTAAACGTTTTTTGGTTAAGTTTTTTGTTCAATTTCGTCCGTTTGGCTCGAAACGCTAAGGAAAAGGAGGTAGGAGACGATATTGCATTTGAAGTGCAGCAAGAGATTTTTCGCATTCTCGACCCTGTACACCCAACTTCTTCCAAAATGAGAGATAGCGACTAACTCATTGCACCAACGTCTAAATCATACGCTAAACGTTTTTTGGTTAAGTTTTTTGTTCAATTTCGTCCGTTTGGCTCGAAACGCTAAGGAAAAGGAGGTAGGAGACGATATTGCATTTGAAGTGCAGCAAGAGATTTTTCGCATTCTCGACCCTGTACACCCAACTTCTTCCAAAATGAGAGATAGCGACTAACTCATTGCACCAACGTCTAAATCATACGCTAAACGTTTTTTGGTTAAGTTTTTTGTTCAATTTCGTCCGTTTGACTCGAAACGCTAAGGAAACGGAGGTAGGAGACGATATTGCATTTGAAGCGCAGCAAGAGATTTTTCGCATTCTCGACCCTGTACACCCAACTTCTTCCAAAATGAGAGATAGCGACTAACTGAGTGTACCAACGTTTAAATCATACGCTAAACGTTTTTTGGTTAATTTTTTTGTTCAATTTCGTCCGTTTGACTCGAAACGCTAAGGAAAAGGAGGTAGGAGACGATATTGCATTTGAAGCGCAGCAAGAGATTTTTCGCATTCTCGACCCTGTATTCCCAACTTCTTCCAAAATGAGAGATAGGGACTAACTGAGTGCACCAACGTCTAAATCATACGCTAAACTTTTGTTGGTTAAGTTTTTTGTTCAATTTCGTCCGTTTGACTCGAAACGCTAAGGAAAAGGAGGTAGGAGACGATATTGCATTTGAAGTGCAGCAAGAGATTTTTCGCATTCTCGACCCTGTACACCCAACTTCTTCCAAAATGAGAGATAGCGACTAACTCATTGCACCAACGTCTAAATCATACGCTAAACGTTTTTTGGTTAAGTTTTTTGTTCAATTTCGTCCGTTTGGCTCGAAACGCTAAGGAAAAGGAGGTAGGAGACGATATTGCATTTGAAGTGCAGCAAGAGATTTTTCGCATTCTCGACCCTGTACACCCAACTTCTTCCAAAATGAGAGATAGCGACTAACTGAGTGCACCAACGTCTAAATCATACGCTAAACGTTTTTTGGTTAAGTTTTTTGTTCAATTTCGTCCGTTTGACTCGAAACGCTAAGGAAGAGGAGGTAGGAGACGATATTGCATTTAAAGTCCACCAAGAGGTTTTTCGCATTCTCGACCCTGTACACCAAACTTTTTCCAAAATCAGAGATAGCGACTAACTGAGTGCAACAACGTCTAAATCATACGCTAAACGTTTTTTGGTTAAGTTTTTTGTTCAATTTCGTCCGTTTGACTCGAAACGCTAAGGAAAAGGAGGTAGGACACGATATTGCATTTGAAGTGCAGCAAGAGATTTTTCGCATTCTCGACCCTGTACACCCAACTTCTTCCAAAATGAGAGATAGCGACTAACTCATTGCACCAACGTCTAAATCATACGCTAAACGTGTTTTGGTTAAGTTTTTTGTTCAATTTCGTCCGTTTGGCTCGAAACGCTAAGGAAAAGGAGGTAGGAGACGATATTGCATTTGAAGTGCAGCAAGAGATTTTTCGCATTCTCGACCCTGTACACCCAACTTCTTCCAAAATGAGAGATAGCGACTAACTCATTGCACCAACGTCTAAATCATACGCTAAACGTTTTTTGGTTAAGTTTTTTGTTCAATTTCGTCCGTTTGACTCGAAACGCTAAGGAAACGGAGGTAGGAGACGATATTGCATTTGAAGCGCAGCAAGAGATTTTTCGCATTCTCGACCCTGTACACCCAACTTCTTCCAAAATGAGAGATAGCGACTAACTGAGTGCAACAACGTCTAAATCATACGCTAAACGTTTTTTGGTTAAGTTTTTTGTTCAATTTCGTCCGTTTGACTCGAAACGCTAAGGAAGAGGAGGTAGGAGACGATATTGCATTTAAAGTCCACCAAGAAGTTTTTCGCATTCTCGACCCTGTACACCCAACTTCTTCCAAAATGAGAGATAGCGACTAACTCATTGCACCAACGTCTAAATCATACGCTAAACGTTTTTTGGTTAAGTTTTTTGTTCAATTTCGTCCGTTTGACTCGAAACGCTAAGGAAGAGGAGGTAGGAGACGATATTGCATTTAAAGTCCACCAAGAGGTTTTTCGCATTCTCGACCCTGTACACCCAACTTTTTCCAAAATGAGAGATACCGACTAACTGAGTGCAACAACGTCTAAATCATACGCTAAACGATTTTTGGTTAAGTTTTTTGTTCAATTTCGTCCGTTTGACTCGAAACGCTAAGGAAAAGGAGGTAGGAGACGATATTGCATTTGAAGTGCAGCAAGAGATTTTTCGCATTCTCGACCCTGTACACCCAACTTCTTCCAAAATGAGAGATAGCGACTAACTGAGTGCACCAACGTCTAAATCATACGCTAAACGTTTTTTGGTTAAGTTGTTTGTTCAATTACGGCCATTTGACTGAAAACGCTAAGGATAAGGATATAGGAGACGATATTGCATTTAAAGTCCACCAAGAGGTTTTTCGCATTCTCGACCCTGTACACCCAACTTCTTCCAAAATGAGAGATAGCGACTAACTCATTGCACCAACGTCTAAATCATACGCTAAACGTTTTTTGGTTAAGTTTTTTGTTCAATTTCGTCCGTTTGACTCGAAACGCTAAGGAAGAGGAGGTAGGAGACGATATTGCATTTAAAGTCCACCAAGAGGTTTTTCGCATTCTCGACCCTGTACACCAAACTTTTTCCAAAATGTGAGATAGCGACTAACTGAGTGTACCAACGTTTAAATCATACGCTAAACGTTTTTTGGTTAAGTTTTTTGTTCAATTTCGTCCGTTTGACTCGAAACGCTAAGGAAAAGGAGGTAGGAGACGATATTGCATTTGAAGTGCAGCAAGAGATTTTTCGCATTCTCGACCCTGTACACCCAACTTCTTCCAAAATGAGAGATAGCGACTAACTGAGTGCACCAACGTCTAAATCATACGCTAAACGTTTTTTGGTTAAGTTTTTTGTTCAATTTCGTCCGTTTGACTCGGAACGCTAAGGAAAAGGAGGTAGGAGACGATATTGCATTTGAAGTGCAGCAAGAGATTTTTCGCATTCTCGACCCTGTACACCCAACTTCTTCCAAAATGAGAGATAGCGACTAACTCATTGCACCAACGTCTAAATCATACGCTAAACGTTTTTTGGTTAAGTTTTTTGTTCAATTTCGTCCGTTTGACTCGGAACGCTAAGGAAAAGGAGGTAGGAGACGATATTGCATTTGAAGTGCAGCAAGAGATTTTTCGCATTCTCGACCCTGTACACCCAACTTCTTCCAAAATGAGAGATAGCGACTAACTGAGTGCACCAACGTCTAAATCATACGCTAAACGTTTTTTGGTTAAGTTTTTTGTTCAATTACGGCCATTTGACTGAAAACGCTAAGGATAAGGATATAGGAGACGATATTGCATTTAAAGTCCACCAAGAGGTTTTTCGCATTCTCGACCCTGTACACCCAACTTTTTCCAAAATGAGAGATAGCGACTAACTGAGTGCAACAACGTCTAAATCATACGCTAAACGTTTTTTGGTTAAGTTTTTTGTTCAATTTCGTCCGTTTGACTCGAAACGCTAAGGAAGAGGAGGTAGGAGACGATATTGCATTTAAAGTCCACCAAGAGGTTTTCCGCATTCTCGACCCTATACACCCAACTCCTTCCAAAATGAGAGATAGCGACTAACTGAGTGTACCAACGTCTAAATCATACGCTAAACGTTTTTTGGTTAAGTTTTTTGTTCAATTACGGCCATTTGACTGAAAACGCTAAGGATAAGGATATAGGAGACGATATTGCATTTAAAGTCCACCAAGAGGTTTTTCGCATTCTCGACCCTGTACACCCAACTTCTTCCAAAATGAGAGATAGCGACTAACTCATTGCACCAACGTCTAAATCATACGCTAAACGTTTTTTGGTTAAGTTTTTTGTTCAATTTCGTCCGTTTGACTCAAAACGCTAAGGAAGAGGAGGTAGGAGACCATATTGCATTTAAAGTCCACCAAGAGGTTTTCCGCATTCTCGACCCTGTACACCCAACTTTTTCCAAAATGAGAGATAGCGACTAACTGAGTGCAACAACGTCTAAATCATACGCTAAACGTTTTTTGGTTAAGTTTTTTGTTCAATTACGGCCATTTGACTGAAAACGCTAAGGATAAGGATATAGGAGACGATATTGCATTTAAAGTCCACCAAGAGGTTTTTCGCATTCTCGACCCTATACACCCAACTCCTTCCAAAATGAGAGATAGCGACTAACTGAGTGTACCAACGTCTAAATCATACGCTAAACGTTTTTTGGTTAAGTTTTTTGTTCAATTACGGCCATTTGACTGAAAACGCTAAGGATAAGGATATAGGAGACGATATTGCATTTAAAGTCCACCAAGAGGTTTTTCGCATTCTCGACCCTGTACACCCAACTTCTTCCAAAATGAGAGATAGCGACTAACTCATTGCACCAACGTCTAAATCATACGCTAAACGTTTTTTGGTTAAGTTTTTTGTTCAATTTCGTCCGTTTGACTCAAAACGCTAAGGAAGAGGAGGTAGGAGACCATATTGCATTTAAAGTCCACCAAGAGGTTTTCCGCATTCTCGACCCTGTACACCCAACTTTTTCCAAAATGAGAGATAGCGACTAACTGAGTGCAACAACGTCTAAATCATACGCTAAACGTTTTTTGGTTAAGTTTTTTGTTCAATTTCGTCCGTTTGACTGAAAACGGTAAGGAAGAGGAGATAGGAGACAATATTGCATTTAAAGTCCACCAAGAGGTTTTTCGCATTCTCGACCCTATACACCCAACTCCTTCCAAAATGAGAGATAGCGACTAACTGAGTGTACCAACGTCTAAATCATACGCTAAACGTTTTTTGGTTAAGTTTTTTGTTCAATTACGGCCATTTGACTGAAAACGCTAAGGATAAGGATATAGGAGACGATATTGCATTTAAAGTCCACCAAGAGGTTTTTCGCATTCTCGACCCTGTACACCCAACTTCTTCCAAAATGAGAGATAGCGACTAACTCATTGCACCAACGTCTAAATCATACGCTAAACGTTTTTTGGTTAAGTTTTTTGTTCAATTACGGCCATTTGACTGAAAACGCTAAGGATAAGGATATAGGAGACGATATTGCATTTAAAGTCCACCAAGAGGTTTTTCGCATTCTCGACCCTGTACACCCAACTTTTTCCAAAATGAGAGATAGCGACTAACTGAGTGCAACAACGTCTAAATCATACGCTAAACGTTTTTTGGTTAAGTTTTTTGTTCAATTTCGTCCGTTTGACTCGAAACGCTAAGGAAGAGGAGGTAGGAGACGATATTGCATTTAAAGTCCACCAAGAGGTTTTCCGCATTCTCGACCCTGTACACCCAACTTTTTCCAAAATGAGAGATAGCGACTAACTGAGTGCACCAACGTCTAAATCATACGCTAAACGTTTTTTGGTTAAGTTTTTTGTTCAATTTCGTCCGTTTGACTCGAAACGCTAAGGAAGAGGAGGTAGGAGACGATATTGCATTTAAAGTCCACCAAGAGGTTTTTCGCATTCTCGACCCTGTACACCAAACTTTTTCCAAAATGTGAGATAGCGACTAACTGAGTGCAACAACGTCTAAATCATACGCTAAACGTTTTTTGGTTAAGTTTTTTGTTCAATTTCGTCCGTTTGACTCGAAACGCTAAGGAAAAGGAGGTAGGAGACGATATTGCATTTGAAGTGCAGCAAGAGATTTTTCGCATTCTCGACCCTGTATTCCCAACTTCTTCCAAAATGAGAGATAGCGACTAACTGAGTGCACCAACGTCTAAATCATACGCTAAACGTTTTTTGGTTAAGTTTTTTGTTCAATTTCGTCCGTTTGACTCGGAACGCTAAGGAAAAGGAGGTAGGAGACGATATTGCATTTAAAGTGCAGCAAGAGATTTTTCGCATTCTCGACCCTGTACACCCAACTTCTTCCAAAATGAGAGATAGCGACTAACTGAGTGCACCAACGTCTAAATCATACGCTAAACGTTTTTTGGTTAAGTTTTTTGTTCAATTTCGTCCGTTTGACTCGGAACGCTAAGGAAAAGGAGGTAGGAGACGATATTGCATTTGAAGTGCAGCAAGAGATTTTTCGCATTCTCGACCCTGTACACCCAACTTCTTCCAAAATGAGAGATAGCGACTAACTGAGTGCACCAACGTCTAAATCATACGCTAAACGTTTTTTGGTTAAGTTTTTTGTTCAATTACGGCCATTTGACTGAAAACGCTAAGGATAAGGATATAGGAGACGATATTGCATTTAAAGTCCACCAAGAGGTTTTTCGCATTCTCGACCCTGTACACCCAACTTCTTCCAAAATGAGAGATAGCGACTAACTGAGTGCACCAACGTCTAAATCATACGCTAAACGTTTTTTGGTTAAGTTTTTTGTTCAATTTCGTCCGTTTGACTCGGAACGCTAAGGAAAAGGAGGTAGGAGACGATATTGCATTTGAAGTGCAGCAAGAGATTTTTCGCATTCTCGACCCTGTACACCCAACTTCTTCCAAAATGAGAGATAGCGACTAACTGAGTGCAACAACGTCTAAATCATACGCTAAACGTTTTTTGGTTAAGTTTTTTGTTCAATTTCGTCCGTTTGACTGAAAACGCTAAGGATAAGGATATAGGAGACGATATTGCATTTAAAGTCCACCAAGAGGTTTTTCGCATTCTCGACCCTGTACACCCAACTTCTTCCAAAATGAGAGATAGCGACTAACTGAGTGCACCAACGTCTAAATCATACGCTAAACGTTTTTTGGTTAAGTTTTTTGTTCAATTTCGTCCGTTTGACTCGGAACGCTAAGGAAAAGGAGGTAGGAGACGATATTGCATTTGAAGTGCAGCAAGAGATTTTTCGCATTCTCGACCCTGTACACCCAACTTCTTCCAAAATGAGAGATAGCGACTAACTAGTGCACCAACGTCTAAATCATACGCTAAACGTTTTTTGGTTAAGTTTTTTGTTCAATTTCGTCCGTTTGACTCGAAACGCTAAGGAAACGGAGGTAGGAGACGATATTGCATTTGAAGCGCAGCAAGAGATTTTTCGCATTCTCGACCCTGTACACCCAACTTCTTCCAAAATGAGAGATAGCGACTAACTGAGTGCAACAACGTCTAAATCATACGCTAAACGTTTTTTGGTTAAGTTTTTTGTTCAATTTCGTCCGTTTGACTCGAAACGCTAAGGAAAAGGAGGTAGGAGACGATATTGCATTTGAAGTGCAGCAAGAGATTTTTCGCATTCTCGACCCTGTACACCCAACTTCTTCCAAAATGAGAGATAGCGACTAACTGAGTGCACCAACGTCTAAATCATACGCTAAACGTTTTTTGGTTAAGTTTTTTGTTCAATTTCGTCCGTTTGACTCGGAACGCTAAGGAAAAGGAGGTAGGAGACGATATTGCATTTGAAGTGCAGCAAGAGATTTTTCGCATTCTCGACCCTGTACACCCAACTTCTTCCAAAATGAGAGATAGCGACTAACTGAGTGTACCAACGTCTAAATCATACGCTAAACGTTTTTTGGTTAAGTTTTTTGTTCAATTTCGTCCGTTTGACTGAAAACGGTAAGGAAGAGGAGATAGGAGACAATATTGCATTTAAAGTCCACCAAGAGGTTTTTCGCATTCTCGACCCTGTACACCCAACTTCTTCCAAATTGAGAGATAGCGACTAACTGAGTGTACCAACGTTTAAATCATACGCTAAACGTTTTTTGTTTAAGTTTTTTGTTCAATTTCGTCCATTTGACTGAAAACGCTAAGGAAGAGGAGATAGGAGACGATATTGCATTTAAAGTCCACCAAGAGGTTTTTCGCATTCTCGACCCTGTACACCCAACTTCTTCCAAAATGAGAGATAGCGACTAACTGAGTGTACCAACGTTTAAATCATACGCTAAACGTTTTTTGGTTAAGTTTTTTGTTCAATTACGGCCATTTGTCTCGAAACGCTAAGGAAAAGGAGGTACTAGACGATATTGCATTTGAAGTGCAGCAAGAGGTTTTTCGCATTCTCGACCCTGTATTCCCAACTTCTTCCAAAATGAGAGATAGCGACTAACTGAGTGTACCAACGTTTAAATCATACGCTAAACGTTTTTTGGTTAAGTTTTTTGTTCAATTTCGTCCGTTTGACTCGGAACGCTAAGGAAAAGGAGGTAGGAGACGATATTGCATTTAAAGTCCACCAAGAGGTTTTTCGCATTCTCGACCCTGTACACCCAACTTCTTCCAAAATGAGAGATAGCGACTAACTGAGTGCACCAACGTCTAAATCATACGCTAAACGTTTTTTGGTTAAGTTTTTTGTTCAATTTCGTCCGTTTGACTCGGAACGCTAAGGAAAAGGAGGTAGGAGACGATATTGCATTTAAAGTCCACCAAGAGGTTTTTCGCATTCTCGACCCTGTACACCCAACTTCATCCAAAATGAGAGATAGCGACTAACTGAGTGCACCAACGTCTAAATCATACGCTAAACGTTTTTTGGTTAAGTTTTTTGTTCAATTTCGTCCGTTTGACTCGAAACGCTAAGAAAAAGGAGGTAGGAGACGATATTGCATTTGAAGTCCACCAAGAGGTTTTTCGCATTCTCGACCCTGTACACCCAACTTCATCCAAAATGAGAGATAGCGACTAACTAAGTGCACCAACGTCTAAATCATACGCTAAACGTTTTTTGGTTAAGTTTTTTGTTCAATTTCGTCCGTTTGACTCGGAACGCTAAGGAAAAGGAGGTAGGAGACGATATTGCATTTAAAGTCCACCAAGAGGTTTTTCGCATTCTCGACCCTGTACACCCAACTTCATCCAAAATGAGAGATAGCGACTAACTGAGTGCACCAACGTCTAAATCATACGCTAAACGTTTTTTGGTTAAGTTTTTTGTTCAATTTCGTCCGTTTGACTCGAAACGCTAAGAAAAAGGAGGTAGGAGACGATATTGCATTTGAAGTCCACCAAGAGGTTTTTCGCATTCTCGACCCTGTACACCCAACTTCTTCCAAAATGAGAGATAGCGACTAACTAAGTGCACCAACGTCTTAATCATTCGCTAAACTTTTGTTGGTTAAGTTTTTTGTTCAATTTCGTCCGTTTGACTGAAAACGCTAAGGACGAGGAGACAGGAGACGATATTGCATTTAAAGTCCACCAAGAGGTTTTTCGCATTCTCGACCCTGTACACCCAACTTCATCCAAAATGAGAGATAGCGACTAACTAAGTGCACCAACGTCTAAATCATACGCTAAACTTTTGTTGGTTAAGTTTTTTGTTCAATTTCGTCCGTTTGACTCGAAACGCTAAGGAAAAGGAGGTAGGAGACGGTATTGCATTTGAAGCGCAGCAAGAGATTTTTCGCATTCTCGACCCTGTACACCCAACTTCTTCCAAAATGAGAGATAGCGACTAACTGAGTGCACCAACGTCTAAATCATACGCTAAACTTTTTTTGGTTAAGTTTTTTGTTCAATTTCGTCCGTTTGACTCGAAACGCTAAGGAAAAGGAGGTAGGAGACGGTATTGCATTTGAAGCGCAGCAAGAGATTTTTCGCATTCTCGACCCTGTACACCCAACTTCTTCCAAAATGAGAGATAGCGACTAACTGAGTGCACCAACGTCTAAATCATACGCTAAACGTTTTTTGGTTAAGTTTTTTGTTCAATTTCGTCCGTTTGACTCGGAACGCTAAGGAAAAGGAGGTAGGAGACGATATTGCATTTGAAGTGCAGCAAGAGATTTTTCGCATTCTCGACCCTGTACACCCAACTTCTTCCACAATGAGAGATAGCGACTAACTGAGTGCACCAACGTCTAAATCATACGCTAAACGCTTTTTGGTTAAGTTTTTAGTTCAATTTCGTCCGTTTGACTCGGAACGCTAAGGAAAAGGAGGTAGGAGACGATATTGCATTTAAAGTCCACCAAGAGGTTTTTCGCATTCTCGACCCTGTACACCCAACTTCTTCCAAAATGAGAGATAGCGACTAACTGAGTGCACCAACGTCTAAATCATACGCTAAACTTTTGTTGGTTAAGTTTTTTGTTCAATTTCGTCCGTTTGACTCGGAACGCTAAGGAAAAATAGGTAGGAGACGATATTGCATTTGAAGCGCAGCAAGAGATTTTTCGCATTCTCGACCCTGTACACCCAACTTCATCCAAAATGAGAGATAGCGACTAACTGAGTGCACCAACGTCTAAATCATACGCTAAACGTTTTTTGGTTAAGTTTTTTGTTCAATTTCGTCCGTTTGACTCGAAACGCTAAGGAAAAGGAGGTGGGAGACGATATTGCATTTGAAGTGCAGCAAGAGGTTTTTCGCATTCTCGACCCTGTATTCCCAACTTCTTCCAAAATGAGAGATAGCGACTAACTGAGTGCACCAACGTCTAAATCATACGCTAAACGTTTTTTGGTTAAGTTTTTTGTTCAATTTCGTCCGTTTGACTCGGAACGCTAAGGAAAAGGAGGTAGGAGACGATATTGCATTTGAAGCGCAGCAAGAGATTTTTCGCATTCTCGACCCTGTACACCCAACTTCATCCAAAATGAGAGATAGCGACTAACTGAGTGCACCAACGTCTAAATCATACGCTAAACGTTTTTTGGTTAAGTTTTTTGTTCAATTTCGTCCGTTTGACTCGAAACGCTAAGGAAAAGGAGGTAGGAGACGATATTGCATTTGAAGCGCAGCAAGAGATTTTTCGCATTCTCGACCCTGTACACCCAACTTCTTCCAAAATGAGAGATAGCGACTAACTGAGTGCACCAACGTCTAAATCATACGCTAAACGTTTTTTGGTTAAGTTTTTTGTTCAATTTCGTCCGTTTGACTCGAAACGCTAAGGAAAAGGAGGTGGGAGACGATATTGCATTTGAAGTGCAGCAAGAGGTTTTTCGCATTCTCGACCCTGTATTCCCAACTTCTTCCAAAATGAGAGATAGCGACTAACTGAGTGCACCAACGTCTAAATCATACGCTAAACGTTTTTTGGTTAAGTTTTTTGTTCAATTTCGTCCGTTTGACTCGGAACGCTAAGGAAAAGGAGGTAGGAGACGATATTGCATTTGAAGCGCAGCAAGAGATTTTTCGCATTCTCGACCCTGTACACCCAACTTCATCCAAAATGAGAGATAGCGACTAACTGAGTGCACCAACGTCTAAATCATACGCTAAACGTTTTTTGGTTAAGTTTTTTGTTCAATTTCGTCCGTTTGACTCGAAACGCTAAGGAAAAGGAGGTGGGAGATGATATTGCATTTGAAGTGCAGCAAGAGGTTTTTCGCATTCTCGACCCTGTATTCCCAACTTCTTCCAAAATGAGAGATAGCGACTAACTGAGTGCACCAACGTCTAAATCATACGCTAAACGTTTTTTGGTTAAGTTTTTTGTTCAATTTCGTCCGTTTGACTCGGAACGCTAAGGAAAAGGAGGTAGGAGACGATATTGCATTTGAAGCGCAGCAAGAGATTTTTCGCATTCTCGACCCTGTACACCCAACTTCATCCAAAATGAGAGATAGCGACTAACTGAGTGCACCAACGTCTAAATCATACGCTAAACGTTTTTTGGTTAAGTTTTTTGTTCAATTTCGTCCGTTTGACTCGAAACGCTAAGGAAAAGGAGGTACTAGACGATATTGCATTTGAAGTGCAGCAAGAGGTTTTTCGCATTCTCGACCCTGTATTCCCAACTTCTTCCAAAATGAGAGATAGCGACTAACTGAGTGCACCAACGTCTAAATCATACGCTAAACTTTTGTTGGTTAAGTTTTTTGTTCAATTTCGTCCGTTTGACTCGAAACGCTAAGGAAAAGGAGGTAGGAGACGATATTGCATTTGAAGCGCAGCAAGAGATTTTTCGCATTCTCGACCCTGTACACCCAACTTCTTCCAAAATGAGAGATAGCGACTAACTGAGTGTACCAACGTTTAAATCATACGCTAAACGTTTTTTGGTTAATTTTTTTGTTCAATTTCGTCCGTTTGACTCGAAACGCTAAGGAAAAGGAGGTAGGAGACGATATTGCATTTGAAGCGCAGCAAGAGATTTTTCGCATTCTCGACCCTGTATTCCCAACTTCTTCCAAAATGAGAGATAGGGACTAACTGAGTGCACCAACGTCTAAATCATACGCTAAACTTTTGTTGGTTAAGTTTTTTGTTCAATTTCGTCCGTTTGACTCGAAACGCTAAGGAAAAGGAGGTAGGAGACGATATTGCATTTGAAGCGCAGCAAGAGATTTTTCGCATTCTCGACCCTGTATTCCCAACTTCTTCCAAAATGAGAGATAGCGACTAACTGAGTGCACCAGTACTGTACACCCAACTTCATCCAAAATGAGAGATAGCGACTAACTGAGTGCACCAACGTCTAAATCATACGCTAAACGTTTTTTGGTTAATTTTTTTGTTCAATTTCGTCCGTTTGACTCGAAACGCTAAGGAAAAGGAGATAGGAGACGATATTGCATTTAAAGTCCACCAAGAGAATTTTCGCATTCTCGACCCTGTACATCCAACTTCTTCCAAAATGAGAGATAGCGACTAACTGAGTGCACCAACGTCTAAATCATACGCTAAACGTTTTTTGGTTAAGTTTTTTGTTCAATTTCGTCCATTGGACTCGGAACGCTAAGGAAAAGGAGGTAGGAGACGATATTGCATTTAAAGTCCACCAAGAGGTTTTTCGCATTCTCGACCCTGTACACCCAACTTCTTCCAAAATGAGAGATAGCGACTAACTGAGTGCACCAACGTCTAAATCATACGCTAAACGTTTTTTGGTTAAGTTTTTTGTTCAATTTCGTCCGTTTGACTCGAAACGCTAATTAAAATGAGGTACTAGACGATATTGCATTTGAAGTGCAGCAAGAGGTTTTTCGCATTCTCGACCCTGTACACCCAACTTCTTCCAAAATGAGAGATAGCGACTAACTGAGTGCACCAACGTCTAAATCATACGCTAAACGTTTTTTGGTTAAGTTTTTTGTTCAATTTCGTCCGTTTGACTCGAAACGCTAAGGAAAATGAGGTACTAGACGATATTGCATTTGAAGTGCAGCAAGAGGTTTTTCGCATTCTCGACCATGTATTCCCAACTTCTTCCAAAATGAGAGATAGCGACTAACTGAGTGTACCAAGGTTTAAATCATACGCTAAACGTTTTTTGGTTAATTTTTTTGTTCAATTTCGTCCATTTGACTGAAAACGCTAAGGAAGAGGAGATAGGAGACGATATTGCATTTAAAGTCCACCAAGAGGTTTTTCGCATTCTCGACCCTGTATTCCCAACTTCTTCCAAAATGAGAGATAACGACTAACTGAGTGTACCAACGTTTAAATCATACGCTAAACGTTTTTTGGTTAAGTTTTTTGTTCAATTTCGTCCGTTTGACTCGAAACGCTAAGGAAAAGGAGGTAGGAGACGATATTGCATTTGAAGCGCAGCAAGAGATTTTTCGCATTCTCGACCCTGTACACCCAACTTCTTCCAAAATGAGAGATAGCGACTAACTGAGTGTACCAACGTCTAAATCATACGCTAAACTTTTGTTGGTTAAGTTTTTTGTTCAATTTCGTCCGTTTGACTCGAAACGCTAAGGAAAAGGAGGTAGGAGACGATATTGCATTTGAAGCGCAGCAAGAGATTTTTCGCATTCTCGACCCTGTACACCCAACTTCTTCCAAAATGAGAGATAGCGACTAACTGAGTGCACCAACGTCTAAATCATACGCTAAACGTTTTTTGGTTAAGTTTTTTGTTCAATTTCGTCCGTTTGACTCGAAACGCTAAGGAAAAGGAGGTACTAGACGATATTGCATTTGAAGCGCAGCAAGAGATTTTTCGCATTCTCGACCCTGTACACCCAACTTCTTCCAAAATGAGAGATAGCGACTAACTGAGTGTACCAACGTTTAAATCATACGCTAAACGTTTTTTGGTTAAGTTTTTTGTTCAATTTCGTCCGTTTGACTCGAAACGCTAAGGAAAAGGAGATAGGAGACGATATTGCATTTAAAGTCCACCAAGAGATTTTTCGCATTCTCGACCCTGTACACCCAACTTCTTCCAAAATGAGAGATAGCGACTAACTGAGTGCACCAAAGTCTAAATCATACGCTAAACGTTTTTTGGTTAAGTTTTTTGCTCAATTTCGTCCATTTGACTCGGAACGCTAAGGAAAAGGAGGTAGGAGACGATATTGCATTTAAAGTCCACCAAGAGGTTTTTCGCATTCTCGACCCTGTACACCCAACTTCTTCCAAAATGAGAGATAGCGACTAACTGAGTGTACCAACGTCTAAATCATACGCTAAATGTTTTTTGGTTAATTTTTTTGTTCAATTTCGTCCATTTGACTGAAAACGCTAAGGAAAAGGAGATAGGAGACGATATTGCATTTAAAGTCCACCAAGAGGTTTTTCGCATTCTCGACCCTGTACACCCAACTTCTTCCAAAATGAGAGATAGCGACTAACTGAGTGCACCAAAGTCTAAATCATACGCTAAACGTTTTTTGGTTAAGTTTTTTGCTCAATTTCGTCCATTTGACTCGGAACGCTAAGGAAAAGGAGGTAGGAGACGATATTGCATTTAAAGTCCACCAAGAGGTTTTTCGCATTCTCGACCCTGTACACCCAACTTCATCCAAAATGAGAGATCGCGACTAACTGAGTGCACCAACGTCTAAATCATACGCTAAACGTTTTTTGGTTAAGTTTTTTGTTCAATTTCGTCCATTAGACTCGGAACGCTAAGGAAAAGGAGGTAGGAGACGATATTGCATTTGAAGCGCAGCAAGAGATTTTTCGCATTCTCGACCCTGTACACCCAACTTCTTCCAAAATGAGAGATAGCGACTAACTGAGTGCACCAACGTCTTAATCATACGCTAAACTTTTGTTGGTTAAGTTTTTTGTTCAATTTCGTCCGTTTGACTCGAAACGCTAAGGAAAAGGAGGTAGGAGACGATATTGCATTTGAAGCGCAGGAAGAGATTTTTCGCATTCTCGACCCTGTACACCCAACTTCTTCCAAAATGAGAGATAGGGACTAACTAAGTGCACCAACGTCTAAATCATACGCTAAACTTTTGTTGGTTAAGTTTTTTGTTCAATTTCGTCCGTTTGACTCGAAACGCTAAGGAAAAGGAGGTAGGAGACGATATTGCATTTGAAGCGCAGCAAGAGGTTTTTCGCATTCTCGACCCTGTACACCCAACTTCATCCAAAATGAGAGATAGCGACTAACTGAGTGCACCAACGTCTTAATCATACGCTACACTTTTGTTGGTTAAGTTTTTTGTTCAATTTCGTCCGTTTGACTCGAAACGCTAAGGAAAAGGAGGTAGGAGACGATATTGCATTTGAAGCGCAGCAAGAGATTTTTCGCATTCTCGACCCTGTACACCCAACTTCTTCCAAAATGAGAGATAGCGACTAACTGAGTGCACCAACGTCTAAATCATACGCTAAACGTTTTTTGGTTAAGTTTTTTGTTCAATTTCGTCCGTTTGACTCGAAACGCTAAGGAAAATGAGGTACTAGACGATATTGCATTTGAAGTGCAGCAAGAGGTTTTTCGCATTCTCGACCATGTATTCCCAACTTCTTCCAAAATGAGAGATAGCGACTAACTGAGTGTACCAAGGTTTAAATCATACGCTAAACGTTTTTTGGTTAATTTTTTTGTTCAATTTCGTCCATTTGACTGAAAACGCTAAGGAAGAGGAGATAGGAGACGATATTGCATTTAAAGTCCACCAAGAGGTTTTTCGCATTCTCGACCCTGTATTCCCAACTTCTTCCAAAATGAGAGATAACGACTAACTGAGTGTACCAACGTTTAAATCATACGCTAAACGTTTTTTGGTTAAGTTTTTTGTTCAATTTCGTCCGTTTGACTCGAAACGCTAAGGAAAAGGAGGTAGGAGACGATATTGCATTTGAAGCGCAGCAAGAGATTTTTCGCATTCTCGACCCTGTACACCCAACTTCTTCCAAAATGAGAGATAGCGACTAACTGAGTGTACCAACGTCTAAATCATACGCTAAACTTTTGTTGGTTAAGTTTTTTGTTCAATTTCGTCCGTTTGACTCGAAACGCTAAGGAAAAGGAGGTAGGAGACGATATTGCATTTGAAGCGCAGCAAGAGATTTTTCGCATTCTCGACCCTGTACACCCAACTTCTTCCAAAATGAGAGATAGCGACTAACTGAGTGCACCAACGTCTAAATCATACGCTAAACGTTTTTTGGTTAAGTTTTTTGTTCAATTTCGTCCGTTTGACTCGAAACGCTAAGGAAAAGGAGGTAGGAGACGATATTGCATTTGAAGCGCAGCAAGAGATTTTTCGCATTCTCGACCCTGTACACCCAACTTCTTCCAAAATGAGAGATAGCGACTAACTGAGTGTACCAACGTCTAAATCATACGCTAAACTTTTGTTGGTTAAGTTTTTTGTTCAATTTCGTCCGTTTGACTCGAAACGCTAAGGAAAAGGAGGTAGGAGACGATATTGCATTTGAAGCGCAGCAAGAGATTTTTCGCATTCTCGACCCTGTACACCCAACTTCTTCCAAAATGAGAGATAGCGACTAACTGAGTGTACCAACGTCTAAATCATACGCTAAACTTTTGTTGGTTAAGTTTTTTGTTCAATTTCGTCCGTTTGACTCGAAACGCTAAGGAAAAGGAGGTAGGAGACGATATTGCATTTGAAGCGCAGCAAGAGATTTTTCGCATTCTCGACCCTGTACACCCAACTTCTTCCAAAATGAGAGATAGCGACTAACTGAGTGCACCAACGTCTAAATCATACGCTAAACGTTTTTTGGTTAAGTTTTTTGTTCAATTTCGTCCGTTTGACTCGAAACGCTAAGGAAAAGGAGGTACTAGACGATATTGCATTTGAAGCGCAGCAAGAGATTTTTCGCATTCTCGACCCTGTACACCCAACTTCTTCCAAAATGAGAGATAGCGACTAACTGAGTGTACCAACGTTTAAATCATACGCTAAACGTTTTTTGGTTAAGTTTTTTGTTCAATTTCGTCCGTTTGACTCGAAACGCTAAGGAAAAGGAGATAGGAGACGATATTGCATTTAAAGTCCACCAAGAGATTTTTCGCATTCTCGACCCTGTACACCCAACTTCTTCCAAAATGAGAGATAGCGACTAACTGAGTGCACCAAAGTCTAAATCATACGCTAAACGTTTTTTGGTTAAGTTTTTTGCTCAATTTCGTCCATTTGACTCGGAACGCTAAGGAAAAGGAGGTAGGAGACGATATTGCATTTAAAGTCCACCAAGAGGTTTTTCGCATTCTCGACCCTGTACACCCAACTTCTTCCAAAATGAGAGATAGCGACTAACTGAGTGTACCAACGTCTAAATCATACGCTAAATGTTTTTTGGTTAATTTTTTTGTTCAATTTCGTCCATTTGACTGAAAACGCTAAGGAAAAGGAGATAGGAGACGATATTGCATTTAAAGTCCACCAAGAGGTTTTTCGAATTCTCGACCCTGTACACCCAACTTCTTCCAAAATGAGAGATAGCGACTAACTGAGTGCACCAAAGTCTAAATCATACGCTAAACGTTTTTTGGTTAAGTTTTTTGCTCAATTTCGTCCATTTGACTCGGAACGCTAAGGAAAAGGAGGTAGGAGACGATATTGCATTTAAAGTCCACCAAGAGGTTTTTCGCATTCTCGACCCTGTACACCCAACTTCATCCAAAATGAGAGATCGCGACTAACTGAGTGCACCAACGTCTAAATCATACGCTAAACGTTTTTTGGTTAAGTTTTTTGTTCAATTTCGTCCATTAGACTCGGAACGCTAAGGAAAAGGAGGTAGGAGACGATATTGCATTTGAAGCGCAGCAAGAGATTTTTCGCATTCTCGACCCTGTACACCCAACTTCTTCCAAAATGAGAGATAGCGACTAACTGAGTGCACCAACGTCTTAATCATACGCTAAACTTTTGTTGGTTAAGTTTTTTGTTCAATTTCGTCCGTTTGACTCGAAACGCTAAGGAAAAGGAGGTAGGAGACGATATTGCATTTGAAGCGCAGGAAGAGATTTTTCGCATTCTCGACCCTGTACACCCAACTTCTTCCAAAATGAGAGATAGCGACTAACTAAGTGCACCAACGTCTAAATCATACGCTAAACTTTTGTTGGTTAAGTTTTTTGTTCAATTTCGTCCGTTTGACTCGAAACGCTAAGGAAAAGGAGGTAGGAGACGATATTGCATTTGAAGCGCAGCAAGAGGTTTTTCGCATTCTCGACCCTGTACACCCAACTTCATCCAAAATGAGAGATAGCGACTAACTGAGTGCACCAACGTCTTAATCATACGCTACACTTTTGTTGGTTAAGTTTTTTGTTCAATTTCGTCCGTTTGACTCGAAACGCTAAGGAAAAGGAGGTAGGAGACAATATTGCATTTGAAGCGCAGCAAGAGATTTTTCGCATTCTCGACCCTGTACACCCAACTTCTTCCAAAATGAGAGATAGCGACTAACTGAGTGCACCAACGTCTAAATCATACGCTAAACGTTTTTTGGTTAAGTTTTTTGTTCAATTTCGTCCGTTTGACTCGGAACGCTAAGGAAAAGGAGGTAGGAGACGATATTGCATTTAAAGTCCACCAAGAGGTTTTTCGCATTCTCGACCCTGTACACCCAACTTCATCCAAAATGAGAGATAGCGACTAACTGAGTGCACCAACGTCTTAATCATACGCTACACTTTTGTTGGTTAAGTTTTTTGTTCAATTTCGTCCGTTTGACTCGAAACGCTAAGGAAAAGGAGGTAGGAGACGATATTGCATTTGAAGCGCAGCAAGAGATTTTTCGCATTCTCGACCCTGTACACCCAACTTCTTCCAAAATGAGAGATAGCGACTAACTGAGTGCACCAACGTCTAAATCATACGCTAAACGTTTTTTGGTTAAGTTTTTTGTTCAATTTCGTCCGTTTGACTCGGAACGCTAAGGAAAAGGAGGTAGGAGACGATATTGCATTTAAAGTCCACCAAGAGGTTTTTCGCATTCTCGACCCTGTACACCCAACTTCATCCAAAATGAGAGATAGCGACTAACTGAGTGCACCAACGTCTTAATCATACGCTACACTTTTGTTGGTTAAGTTTTTTGTTCAATTTCGTCCGTTTGACTCGAAACGCTAAGGAAAAGGAGGTAGGAGACGATATTGCATTTGAAGCGCAGCAAGAGATTTTTCGCATTCTCGACCCTGTACACCCAACTTCTTCCAAAATAAGAGATAGCGACTAACTGAGTGCACCAACGTCTAAATCATACGCTAAACGTTTTTTGGTTAAGTTTTTTGTTCAATTTCGTCCGTTTGACTCGAAACGCTAAGGAAAAGGAGGTAGGAGACGATATTGCATTTGAAGTGCAGCAAGAGGTTTTTCGCATTCTCGACCCTGTACACCCAACTTCTTCCAAAATGAGAGATAGCGACTAACTGAGTGCACCAACGTCTAAATCATACGCTAAACGTTTTTTAGTTAAGTTTTTTGTTCAATTTCGTCCGTTTGACTCGAAACGCTAAGGAAAATGAGGTACTAGACGATATTGCATTTGAAGTGCAGCAAGAGGTTTTTCGCATTCTCGACCCTGTATTCCCAACTTCTTCCAAAATGAGAGATAGCGACTAACTGAGTGCACCAACGTCTAAATCATACGCTAAACGTTTTTTGGTTAAGTTTTTTGTTCAATTTCGTCCGTTTGACTCGAAACGCTAAGGAAAAGGAGGTAGGAGACGATATTGCATTTGAAGCGCAGCAAGAGATTTTTCGCATTCTCGACCCTGTACACCCAACTTCTTCCAAAATGAGAGATAGCGACTAACTGAGTGCACCAACGTCTAAATCATACGCTAAACGTTTTTTTGTTAAGTTTTTTGTTCAATTTCGTCCGTTTGACTCGGAACGCTAAGGAAAAGGAGGTAGGAGACGATATTGCATTTGAAGTGCAGCAAGAGATTTTTCGCATTCTCGACCCTGTACACCCAACTTCTTCCAAAATGAGAGATACCGACTAACTGAGTGCACCAAAGTCTAAATCATACGCTAAACGTTTTTTGGTTAAGTTTTTTGTTCAATTTCGTCCGTTTGACTGAAAACGCTAAGGAAGAGGAGATAGGAGACAATATTGCATTTAAAGTCCACCAAGACTTTTTTCGCATTCTCGACCCTATACACCCAACTTCTTCCAAAATGAGAGATAGCGACTAACTGAGTGTACCAACGTTTAAATCACACGCTAAACGTTTTTTGTTTAAGTTTTTTGTTCAATTTCGTCCATTTGACTGAAAACGCTAAGGAAGAGGAGATAGGAGACGATATTGCATTTAAAGTCCACCAAGAGGTTTTTCGCATTCTCAAACCTGTATTCCCAACTTCTTCCAAAATGAGAGATAGCGACTAACTAAGTGCACCAACGTCTAAGTCATACGCTAAACGTTTTTTGGTTAAGTTTTTTTGTTCAATTACGTCCATTTGACTCAAAACGATTTCCAGCCAGCATCGTAATACCAAGGACATAATAGAAGCTCAGCATTTACAGCACACAGAAATACGTCACGTCGAGAAGTTAGATTGTAAGGAACTCAAATTCAATGAAGATTATTTCACTCGTATGATCATCGATAGAACGTTCTTGGCTATAAACAAGAGACATTTCTGGGAGACCTTTTCGAGTATCATCTTCCACATCTCTAGGTATATTGAACAATGTTTACAGGATATTTCTCACCA
The DNA here is from genome assembly GCA_963583995.1 of Xylota segnis. NCBI lineage: Eukaryota > Metazoa > Arthropoda > Insecta > Diptera > Syrphidae > Xylota > Xylota segnis. The sequence goes on from OY757237.1 coordinate 42,666,048, forward strand.
AATGCTGGTTAAGTTCCTAATACAAGTAGATCTACCCGACTACTGCCTTAAAGTCCTCTAAGAGCTGCCAACCCCCTTAATGTTTAACAGAACTACTAACTCAGCTAGAAATAAGAAGATTTTTAAAATGTCAGTACCATGACTACAGACGAATTCGAAACTAAGTTCTAACTGATACACCTATATTTAATAGTAGGCTGAATGTCGGAAATCTGTGCCAGATTTTAAAATTTTAAAATTTTAATCAAAAAAAAATATATGAAAATTCCAAACTAGTTTCGAAGTGTCCTCAGTTCCTCATGCAACTTGTTATGTACTTCTAATAAAACTACACTAACTAAATAGCTACATAAATATATCTAAGTGTGCGTAGTTATAAGGCTAATAAATAAGACTTCTGTGGCTCAGGAATTGGTCTAAAACAGACCACAAGAAAACAAAAGATATTATAGGAACGAAAAGGTTTAGGGGCAATTTCTAGATCGGCTGTATCGAGAAAATCGATCAGGACTCCGAAATGACCATTGCTTGCCATTGTTCGGATAAGGTCCAAGAATTTTTATTAAGTCTATTCCCTTTCTCTGCACAAACAATCCCACACATCATCTTGATTTCAGATAGGAAGTAAAGCCACTTAAATACTTTCTTAAGACGATAGCACAAAGGATCGCTGGTTTTTCATTAATCTAGTACTTGTGTACCTCAGGGTTCCATGCTCTCTCCAACTCTGTTCAAAAATAAAATATACTGCCATTTCCTTAATCTTATTCTAATATCGGTTTCCTTCATTACTTCTTTTGAAATGGTATTCAAAAATGATATTTGCCCGACACGCTTGCACCTTATTACAGAATAGACTTGTCAGTGGGTCGAGTTTCGAATATCACGCATAGTAGTGTGACACTGAATCTTGGCGCTCAGCAGTAGTTTTGATTTTTCGAATTTTGAAGTTTTTCCACCCATTTTATACCCCAGTTTGCACTGCCAAATCTTCAGAAACCTTCCCTGAGCTAACCTTTAATATTTTTGAAGATTTAGTTTTTAAAAGCCCGGCAAGAATGCTATCAAGTTCTACCACTTCGTCTCTCTCTTGACAGCTCTGATTTTGCAATTAAAATGTCAGTATTCTTCTATGCAAATTGACAATATTTTCCAGGGTTCCACAACCCATGTTTTATGATTGCCAACATTTTCCAACCACAACTGGTCAAGACTTAAGTGCTTCAAGAGTTCTCATTCCATTTGAGAGCAAGTGTTCTGTAAATATCGAAAAGTTGAAACCCCAACTACTCACACACCTTGTGTTGAGGTCTCGCCTGTCCATTTAAAAAAACCATCTAGAATGTATCTGCTAATTTCTCCAACTCAGAGAAACCCACTCCTAGGGCAAACTTTTCGGTTTAGAAAAGTTCCCCACAGACAAGAAAAAAACTTCCCAAACATTTTTAGATCTCTCTAAATAGTAACAAAGGAATCCTTCGTCCTGATTTCATTAATTGAAAACTCAACACAAACTACGAGTAGTTAAGAACTTACACACAAAAACAAAAAACTCTCGTTTCAAACAAAAAATAAAAAAAAAAACTTTATTTTGAAAATCCACTCACGGTAAAGTTTTCAATCCATTAGCTCTATCGCAACGACAAGCGTTCTATCTAGGTTAAGGACACAGCAAATACCCCCAACACTCCGCAAAACTTTTTCGCCAAAATAAAGTTCCAACAAAAAACCAAAAAGAAAAAACGCAACAAGTCCTGCAACAGTTCCACGTGCAACACCTAACATCATCGGAAGGATAAACTTCAAGACATTTGCTTAGAGGTCCTGTGGGTGGTATCTATCCTATCCTATCCTTACAAACCGAAACAAACACAGCACCCCCTCACACACCTGGGGTGAAAATTCAATTTCCTTCGCAAAGAAGCTTCCGTCATTTTATTTGATTTCACCACACGGGGAACGAAGGCACCATCAACTTTGCCTACCACCACTACGTACACGTCAGGTAGATCCTTGAGATTTTGTTGGTTTTTTTTTTCTTTACCATTCGATGAGCACGGTGCTTTACAAATTGAGGAAAACTTGCAAACAAAATTAGCACATAAAAGGAAAAATTCCAAGGCTTTGTATCTGGCAGCCTTCCCCCTTTGGCTGTTATTTTGTGTGTCTTGTCCCGAAAGATGGGGGGGGATTGAAATTTTGAATTTTTCCTTCGCCGCCAAAGAATGTGGTGAAGAGAGGAACTTCAGCCCCCAACTCCACTCGAACGGAGAAAATACCTCTGTAAGGACTATTATATCAGTAAACCACCCTAGCAGCAGTGGTTGTAACGAAGAGCCCTCCAGGGGGTTTAAGACACATTTCTTTAGCTATCTGCGACTTGTTGCACACTGGGGATGGATAAAAACCTAAATCAACAGCAAAATAGAATTTTGATCTCAAATTGTTGGGAATTTTCCGGTTAGGGATCTCTGCCATTGAAAATGCAAAATAGGTTCGGTCATTGACTGTGAGGAAGGCTCCTCGAGGGGTATGTTGAGCAGTAGCGCGAGGATAATTGGAATATTTCTGGTGAGGATTCTTCGTTATAAGTGGGTAATTTGGGGTTTATTTGAGTAATTGATTCCTGATGGGGAGACATTACGAGTTGGCTAATGAGCGAAACCACTTAATTAGGGTTGTGTGTGTGAGTATGTAATTTGTTCGCGGATAGATGAGGTCCACGGGGACTAAAATAAAGGGACAATATTTTGGCGTAGAAAGATGCGAACCCTTTTAATGATGCAAGGACTCCTTGACTTTGTGACCTTCAGGATGATGTCACTTAGGTTGGGTTGGATTGGCTGCGGAAAGTGAAACAAATTAGGTACTTACACAACTAGGGGGTGAATCTACATAATGTGTTTGCTATTGGTACAGTTTTCATTAAACGTTGGCCACCTTCCAACTTAGTTCAATGTGTTGGACAGTCTTCTTTCAACTGTTAGATGTTTGGCTGTCAACGAGGAATTCTTGTGATTATAACTCACATGGATATCGTTGTTACTATAACATCTGCTCTGTAAGGAGAGATTGCAATGTATTCTATAAGGATAGAGCCCCTCCTGATCTCTAAAACGTATAATCATTGAGGCTATTTATTCGTTTGATATAACAAACTAGTATTGCCGACATGGTGTTGCATTGAAGACTACATCAAATTTTTGTACAAAGGTCCAACTGCGTTCCTTTATGCGTTTAAGACTTCCTTGTTTTGCAAGCTGAATTAGTATCAGTTTTGACACAGATCATTGCTGGAAGACCTCTACAAAGGTTAGCAAAACTACGTCTATGTACTTTAGACTGATAATTGGTTGGAAGAGCGTAAGCTCAGACTTTCTATGTAGCCTCAGATTACTTTACACCAGGTATCGAATCGCAATTTGTTTGACAGGCGACCTCCAAAAAGGAGCCACAACTAGGAAATTCCCTGAGATTCTAAGTGCAAGTTTAGTGTCACCATATATGTTCTACATCCAAACTCTTGCTAAGGCTGTACGCCTTCAAAAGGTAGGCTTGCAGTATTTCTAGACAGATCTGGTTTGATCTGAAATGTAGTCTGCAGTAAGTTCTATTGAAGCGATCACAGATCCGCCACGTTATCAATGTTCTCACACTGTCTGAGAGACCAAAATTCCAAAAGAATGGGCCGCTTTTTCACATGACTTCTGCACAAGCTGTAGGGATAAGGCGGACTGACTATGCACTCGATCAGTTTTGTCCCGTAAAAGACTACTCTCTCTAGGAGCTTCTTTCTCTGACAGCCTAGACGAACTGGCATCACTAGGTGTCATACGCCTCCTTCGCCTTATTAAAAGGTTCAGTTGGTATCTAAATGATGCGATCGATGGCATCGCAATGAGCAATTTATTATTTTAAAAATATCTGCAGAGGAGCTAACCTAAACCTAAATCTATGTAGGAGTTACTATTCCTGGACCGTTCTCTCGTTTCAAGGTGCTAGTCACAAAACGGTCTGCAGTTAGTGGAAAATACATCGACTTAGTGTAGAAAATGGATTGAGAAAACTTTTAGAAGAACTACCCATCTTTCACGAATGAGTTCGGCAATATTTAGATGATTTTTTGGGCATAGCCGAGTTGCACCAGAGCTTGTTCTAAAAAAAAGGTGAATTTTCATCCCACATATCCATCCTTTTGAGCGACTTTTTAACCTAAAACGCTACTATTCTCTGATTCGTGGGATCCGTTCCCAGTCGATTGAAGAGATGAAACAAAATTCACTGAGAGAACTGAAGGTGATCCCGGAATATCCCAATACCAAATGTATGGATGACTAAATTGTCTGTTGAAACAAATGTATCATTTCATTCCATAATTTTCATAATTGATTTGAGTGGTTTTAGTTGACTCAGTCCCGCTCATACTTTGACTTAATGTATACGAAATGACAAATCAATATTCGAATGAACGTGGTAGTCGAAATCGCCCAATTAATCTAATCATTCAATTGTTCTACGCCAAACGATTGCTTACATTCTTTACTCCGATTTCTAATACGGAATTCCAGGACCAATCAATTACTTAAGCCTTTTACCCTTTATCCATAAGTTATTGACATTAGGTCACCGTTTTCAACTCTTTTACTGTCGAAGGTTATACTTTCGAACCCTTTAAGGACTATTATTAAACCTTCTCCGAATTAATTTATCCAATTCCGTTCATACTCACTCGTGCCTCACTTAACTAGATAAAGAAGTTTGTTCTACAATTGTGTCCTTTTGAATACAATCTCAAATTCTTTCCATTTTATGTATTCAAAAAAACTGTGATCCTCTCTCATGCATAGCAATGACTTGGCCTCACGTTTGTAGTAATTTCAGAGAAGTTCCCATGAATTACTCGAAAGTAAACTACATTTCCACTGACATCCTTTTTTTTCCTGAGTCTCTTTGAGTGCTTTTCAGAGTTTTCTCACATCCCATGGAATCGACATTGCCATCTGTAGAATGTGCCACAGAAAGCTATACCTGCGTGTGTACCTTTATCCTTTCCAACACACTGCGATGAACATCCTCATAATTGTATTCAAAATGTGACCTTTCCTCTTCAGAAACTTCATTTAGATTTATCTACATTTCCACACATGCACGCCGCGCACACGAACAGATCAACAGAGTCCACTCGTTAATACATATGCAAATTTCATTGCACAATTTTTGTATAAAAGTACAACAGAGGCTGATGCACATTCATGAGCCAACGCTATGGGTCCCCTTGTGTCGTTCCCATTCGTAGAGTATCCCACAAAAGGACATTCAGTGCAACAGGATGTTAACCTGTAAATGTGGAGCAACAAAAAAAATTGTGTATGTATATGCGTGTACATGTGTATATGGGGAAAAATCCGTGTATGGTGTTTGTGTTTGATTTATCGTTGACACTGCTGTCAACGCGTTTGTCAATGTTTGTGATGTAAATTAATTTTGATCTGCAACATAAACAAAATAGGGAGATTGGCCTTTTGACACGAAATCTTGCGATACTGGTCTGGAATGGGAGCCAGCTTTGTAGACCCTAAGCTTCATTCCACTACTTAAGGAATTGGCAAACATTAGATAAGTCCCTACAGGCCTCTCGTCCATACAGACCTAATCAGAGCGACATTGGATGTTAGGTAGGTAGGTTATCGCCGCAATACCAGTCACTGTTTAACTAATACATTGTGGATCCAATGTCAACAGGAATCAACAGGAGCTTACAATGAAGTGTTACAGACTGAGAATGTTGAGGTTAGTCCGTCCATCGAAGTTGTGGAAGAAGAAAGCTCATAAGTGCAATCTTTTGCTTAAGGAAATAGCTTGACACGTACAAAAGACATGGAGCATAGTTTCTTACTTTTCTTTGTCCATGCAGCTTCTACAGAAATCATTAGTAAGAAAGCCTAGCATAATGACGTGCCAGCCAACTAAGGAGTCTTCCGTAAAGACACCTTCTATGATTAAAAATCTTTTTTGTTTGATTTGACAGCTCGAGAGTTACAGATCCCGTCTCAATCTGGCCCAAATCTGTTTACAAATGAGGCAAGTAATGCACTTAGCTGGTGCAACACTTCAGGGTGAACCTGGGTCTATACTAATAAGCTTCTATCCTTAGCTAACTACCTCCAGTTCCACACTTAAAGTTGATTGACGTGCCGTTTTACCTGAGCCTGACACCTAAGGCGAGGTGTGTCTCTTCTGCGTTAATACTTCGAGTTGTATTCGAAGACTCAATAAGCCAGACCATCTTAGATGACTGACGCCCAATGTTTTGTCTACCTCGATGTTGCTATACAGCTCATGCAGTTCGTCGTGGAGTCTCCTTCTCCGAACCTTGTCAACGCAAACGGGACCGAACATTTTATGAAGAATCTTTTTCTCCAAGCTATAGCGCAGAACTGGGACGGGACGATCAAGATTTTATACACAATCTCCGTAGTTATTCGGGACAGGGTTCTTTTGTCTTCTCAGCTTAAAGAAACAGCGAATGACAAGAGTTATTCTGTTTAGTTTTTGCTCAGATGACATTGTCAGAATTTGCAGCAGAGGCCGAGGAAGACGAAGTCCCTTACTACCTCAAGGTTTTGCTGTCGATTGCGACGTTATGTCCAATTCCCTGACGTTGTTTGTCCTTTCTTGTTGACACCATTAACTTGGTTTTGCCCAACACTTGTCCGCCTGAGTTTTGATATTTGCTTTAATTTAAGTTTGCATGTGGCGATTGGAGTATCTGTAGTAGCTTTATCTAGTAAGATAAGATAAGTTCGTCATCCCTACAATTCCTTGGAATATACCTGTGCCCCAGCACCCAAAAAAGCGAATATTAAACTGATCTGCCATCTCTAAGAGAGGCGAACTGCAGTCTGGAGCACTTTTCCAATTATTAGAGAAGGACTCCAAGGATTTAATAGCTGGTAAACAATCTGAAAAGATGCGGATGTCTGTGGTGGATATGATATTTTTCTTGAGCCAAAATAAGATTAGGTTCCAACGATTCGGATCCTACCTGTAATTAGTTTTTGAACCATGAATATAAAAGTGAGTCGTCTTTTCTTCCAGGAACTCCTCGTCCTTCCATAGTGTCCTAGAAGAGGTGCTTACCCGGAAATTTTTGTCAAAACTTAACTTGAGAATAGAGTAGTCTATGTGTCCGCAAGCTATTTCGAAATATGGCTTCGTGCCGAATAGATACACCAACAGCCATCTGGCTACCAAAAATATCAACGAGTTTTAGGTGAAACAAATGTCCAGTGTTGCAGAGGGTGTCGTACGAAGCGCACTACTTATGCACAATCAAGCTGATCGTTGAACTTTACTTAGATGATTTGGATTTAAGGATTCATATGAGGCAATCCACCAGAGAGCTACTTTGTACATAACTGTAGGTCTTATGACCGAAATGTAGAGCCAGGATCAGTTTTCAAGTCCCATTTGTTACCAATAGCTGTGTTGCAAGATACTACTACAACAGAAGCCTCTTTGATCCTTTTTTTAATATTATGTTTCCAATTTAACTACCTATTCAAAATAAGGCCGAAGGATCTTGCTTTATGAGAGAAAGTTAAGTTAAGATTAAGTGTTCTCCACAAAAATTCCTGTGAACTGTGAATTCAAGAGATATTCTGTGCACATTCCCCTTCCTATGAGTTTAGCTAAGCTAGACAGCGTAGTTGCATGCATCACTGAAATTGACTGTCAACTCATTCCTTTCATCCCGTAGGGGATAATCGGCTAGTAAGTTATTCCCCTTTGTAATCCAGTTTTTTCGTATATGACATCACAGTAGATCTCCGTTTTGGAGACAGTCCCCTACCCAACCTAACTTACCTTCACGAGTGCTTCACTGAACGCATTGTGTGATACTTGTGTGAACGTCTAATAGCAATCAGCTTCCTTCCAATCTAGCTCCAGTCATTTATTGGACCTACAATGTGTAGGCCATACATGAATTGGGTAATAAAGTCTCAAGATATCATGACATTAACTTGATACTTTGGAGTCGCAAAGACACTTTAAGAATCGCGATCTAGAGTTTTATACGATAACATTTATTTATTATAAAATGTAAATATTTATTTATTCATTTACTAATATATAACCTCTACTTGCAGATTGGTTCATTTTTCATGATAAACCTGTGCCTCGTCGTCATTGCCACACAATTTTCCGAAACGAAAAAACGTGAAATGGAACGAATGCGTCAGGAACGCGCACGTTACACCTCAACATCGACACTAGCATCGAGTACGAATAATTCCGAACCTGCCACTTGTTATGCGGAAATTGTTAAATACATTGCCCACCTATGGAGACGCTCCAAGAGACGGCTACTTAAGAAGTACAGATTATATAAGTATGATGGTGTTATTTCAGTTTCTGTTTTGTTTTATTTTTCTACTTTTATTTACACTTTAAGTTTTCAACTTTTTGGGTTCTCTCTCCGTTTTATACTTTGTGCAACCCCAAGAAAGAACGCAACATTTTTTTATTACAAATTTTTTGCCCTAAAAAAACAATATTTGTAAATAAATTCCAAGGAAAACCCATAAGAGTACCATATACAGAAAATCCCAAATATTTTGTATATATAAAGAGATAACAAATTTTTTATATAACAAACCAACGAAATATTAAATGATTTTTTTAAAAATTGTTTTATATGCATTCCAACCAACCACCACCACTACCATCACAACCACCTACCCCGAGGAGGCCAACACTGTTGTATATATATTATATGTTATAACGCAAAGAACCTTTTAAACCAAAAAAAAAGAAAAACAGCAAAAAAACAATTTGAAGACCGTATTTATAGTTCTAGAGAGCTTAGAGCTAGTAAATGTGTCATCTAAAATATCAGAAAAATGATTTTGATCTCATGTCCCATAAAGATTGCCTTGCTTTTCTACTAACCTAAAGTAGCCGCCAAAAAAGACAAAAGTATCAGTCCTTTAGTTGGCTCTATGAGTTGAAAATGAGTTTTTAAGTTGATTTTACTAAAACGTTTTGTTTGGTTATCGTTTCATATTCATTGTTATGACTAAGTTACCTCCTTGGTTTCCTTTGCAACATTTGTGTTTTTGAAATCTCTCTTTGTCTGAGTTGAGTTAATTGCGCATGCTATTAGAATTTGTTGTGAGCAGTGTTACTCAGGGATGTCAAAAGGATTAATTGGATGTATTGTAGTTGTTAAGTCATTGTATGTCATGTAGCAATAGTTGAGGCACAGTTCCTCCTACACAATCTGTAAGTTTTTCCGTATTGCTTTCATTTGAAACGTCTGTCATGCAAACGATAGTAGTTTCTTTTTAGATCATAGGTTATGTTGACACTGACAGCTGTTTCCCGCTCGAAATCTTGACAAGAAGTCAGTATCATACCTCCGCGGAACGAAATGAGTCGCTTTACGCTTGAACAACGTTGGAAAATGTTGAAAACTTATTGCCACAGTGAGTGCTGTCTAGCCCAAACAGTGAGTTTTTTGAAAAGAAGTTTTTTCCGGCTGCTGTAGCCGAAAGTGTGAGACTCAATTCACGAACATTAGCTCGCCATCGATCTCAACAGCTCAACATTTCACGCACTAGCCTGAGGAGGAGTCTGCACAAAGATTTCGGATTATTCGCTTACAAGGTCCAATTGACTCAGCAATTGAAGCCGCCCAACCATCCGCTTCATTATCGTTTCGCAGTTTAGGCCTTAAAGCAGCTTGAATTGGACTACGATTTTGGGTGAAAAATCATCTTTTCTGACGAGTCGTCGACTCATTTTTACTGAAATTAAAAATATGAGTTTGGACGCCCTTTGGTTCATGCATGATGGCGCGCCATGGCACACAGCCCATGCCACAATCGATCTTTTGCGCACCAATTTCCCGAATGATGTTATCAACCATCTTGGCGATGTCAATTGGCCGCCTAGTGGCTGGGATTTGACCCCTTTGGTATTTTTTTTGTGGGGAACCGTGTAGGACTGATGTTATGCCAACATATGGGAAAGTTCACTGATTCACACCACTGGATTTGGGAAACACTCGTACATTGGGACTTAGTTTTACAAGGTCCCCAAATTTCCCCAAATTTCTTGTAATCGTTTCCTTTAAAATAATAAGCCACTCATGCTCCTGGATTACCTGCCGGCTAACCTGGTGTATTTTTTACAATTCATACGTATGTGGCTATAATAATCCCAATGCATATTGGTTGATAGAATTTCTTCACCTCTGGAAGGCTTACCCTAGACCTAGTTTTTCCATTTCCCAAAGAATCCACTTTACTTAAGATCTTGTTTCTGATTTATCCTAGCTCCTAACACAACCTTACTTACCTTATGTTTCAAATCCTTTTGTGAGTCCTCGAGCATTCACTTAGTCTACCAGACAACGTGTACGATTTCTGGCACTGTGTTTCAACACTCCCCAACTGCTATCCCGCATTCATTTCTATCCACTGTCTTCCTCCTAACACCTCCTGTCATTTTGTAGAGCATCAGCGTAGTCAAGGTGTTTGGATTGGTAAGAGTCCATCGAACTTGTTGTTTCTCCTCGACAAAGGACATGAAGCAGATGTACATGACTGACCACACGTCTTTGGAACACGAATTTCTCATACAACCTTCCTTAACGCAGAACGTGACAATTGAAACAGCCTTGATAGCAGATATTAATTTATCAGGAATACCTCTCTTGCTCAAACCAAGTCAAGTAAATTCCCAATTGACATTGTAGAACGTCTTCTCAAAATCGATGAACAACAGGTGAAGTGGAAATTGGTATTCAGTGCACTGCTCCATGATAATCTGCAGGGTGTTGATGTGCAAAGCTGGTTGTTTGGCATCAAGTGTATCTTCAAGATGTTGTGATAGTCGGTTCATATTTATTTTAGGTACTTCACACGCTAACCTTCTATTTCAACACTGCATTAAAGTTAGTTCATAGATATGTAGATAATGGATTGCATACGTCTATAATTTGACATATTCGAAACACTATTATGTTCTAACGATTGTCGGGACTCTAAACTCTAAGACTTTCGCAATTGCTTTTCGTTGGATACTAATTTTATTGATAGTTTCGTTGCTTGTATATTTAATTGATTCAATGTTTTTGAAGTAACATTTTAGAAGTAGAAGTATTGGAATTACCCGTTTTCGTAAAAACATTCTTTCGGAACTTGGAACATGGAGGATACACTAACCAACACTTTTAACCATTATAGTCCACTTAGAGTTGATGACGATTTTAGTTTTGTTGTTTTCATTGTTGAGATCAGAGCATAGCCATCATGACGCCAGTAGGTAGACTATGATTCCTTTATCACCATACTCATATATTCCTCTTACTACTGAACGTAGGACGTTGTTTCCATGCATCACTAGTCATCTACATTGATCTTTTCTTACTCAGAGAAATGTGGAAGGTATTTTTATCACTTGATGTTACGTGAACTGAGATGCTTAAGCATAAACCATTCTGTCTCAGACAGGAACCATAGTCTTCCTCAGTTGGGATACCACTATCATGCATCATTTATTCATATGGAAACTTATCTATGAGACCTTCTTTTGCGACAGACAATTCCAAAAGGCCAGAATGATCCACCAACCGATGTGGTGGTAAACATCCGAGAGTACAACTGTCAGGTGAAAGTCTCAAATAACAAATTGTACTTGGAAGACAGCAACAGCAGCCTCTTTTAATTCGTGTGTAGAATATAACACGCATAACGCGAATACTTGTGACAAGCTAGGCTCTGAGTCCTATAGACTCGTAGGCAAGATGTTTTGAAATACTGGAACATGTACAAATTCAAGAGAAGTGTCAGTGAGAAGGCAGTTGGACGATTGTCCGATCTGAAACTATTGTCCGCTCTACAATTGAGAAATGTGTCGCAAATGTTTGATAGTCGTATGAACTACCAATGTTTGCTTGACAATTTTGTACGAAAATTTCCGGTAGTCAATTGGCAGATAACCATCTGACAATGAATTTGTCAGGTAATTACCAAACGAATGGACACTATTTTGTATCATTGACAGGACATTTGCAGACTCATTGGGAACTGTCAGATATGCGAAGCTTATGACATTTGACATTTAGTTTATTGTATTGCATTGGTCGTAGGATACAAATTTTTGCTGATGCATACGTTCCGAGTTTCATTCTGTGCTATGAAAATGTATTAAGATGAGACTGTAAGAGAATTTTGTTTATTTGACGACGGGCTATCTAATCCTTTGATCAAACATGTCTTGCAGCCATAATTGTCGCAAGTTCCTTTATTTGTTTCATTTCGATTTAAATTTTGAACTTTTTAAGAACTTTTCAATTCAGAGCAGCACGAAGGAACAAGTTCTGTAAAATGCTATGAGTCTGACAACGTCTGACTTTTTTTTTGTGAATTTCTATCAACCGTGTGAACTGACAGTTTTTGTTCTAACAATAGGTCTGTTTACGTACTTTCTGAACCAAAAATCATAGATTGTGAAATTTCAAGTAGTGGGGGTAAAATTCTCCCAGAAAGATTGAGCATCACAAAAAAGTAAAACACACGCGAAAGCTACGAGATTTGGCAACTTTTTGAACGTCAAACGGAAATGTATACAAAAATTCCGTACAGGTATCTGACAGATTTGACATAAATCAGAGCAAAGAAACTTCCAGCACTAAAATTCGTAGCATGAGGAAATTTCTTACTCTCTCGTGAGTGCGAAATCGAACAGGACTTCGTGAATTTTGGTAGATTTTCATGAAAATTAGTTGTTTTGGAAACGTACACCAACAGAGCTAAGAAAAAACATTGTCAGACCAGACATCTGCCAATATATTATCAGAAAAAAACGACAAAATCTGACAACTGTGAACAGACAATTTGACGTAGACCTGATGATATTGTCAGATCTGACAATTATCTGAAGAAAGTTCAAACAACCTAGCTATGGTTTCAAACAACTATTATTTGCCTAAACTGTCATTTAGAAATCTATCCAATATTTTCTCACACATTTGTGGATGCGTAAGAACTTCAGATATGAACTCCTGCTGAAGTTGTTAGGACCATGTATGTAAGTCTACAGGGCAATCATCATGAACCATTCAGGTTCATACACATAAATTAAATTCATAACTTTGTTGAGTTTGTTTGTTTCTAGTCATAGTTTAACCAAATTACCTAACCTTTACATTCCTTCGAGTAGCACTGCTCCAAAGCTTAATATTCGCAAACAAATATTTAGTTTATAGACTCATGCATTTGCAAATGCTCACTGAATCATTTCATTTCATTGAAACTAAATTAAACGAAAGCAAATACCAAATAAATGTCAACTCATTACCAAGAATAATATTTTCTTATTAACAAAATTTTGTTTTCTTCAAAACCCACCTCAATCACACATCGAACACAGATACCAACGTCAACAGAAAAAGGAAGGTCTCCTACCCAATGCCGACAACCTGACATTCTCTCCAAGTCGTATTAAATGTCACCACCCGAAGTGTCCCAAATTTAGCCAGCACAAGCCGTCCAATATCCAAGACCAAATGATAACGGTGATGGTGCCATTAAACTCAAATAATAATGTCAACACAACAGTTGTAGCGGCAACAACAATGTCAACAGCCACAACAAATGGCGGCAATGGTGGCAATACATTGTCAACATCGGCTCATACCGCCATGCAGCCAATGCATACAACAGCAACTGGTGGTGGTGGCACCAGCGCAGGCGGTGGCACCGGAGGAGGAGCGATAACATTAAATCAGAATTTATCGTATTCATCGATAAATTCCATCATCCACCATCACCATACCATACCGATAGGTGGTAGCGGTAATGCTGGCACTGCAGGAATCAACAGTAGTCTGATGCAGAATGCACAGAACCACAATTACCATCAGCCGCATCATCAACACCAGCATCATGTGGGTATTATGGCAAACAATGGGACACACAATTCGTCATCGGAGAATTCCGAGTTATCGGTGGAGGTATCCACGCATGGACAACAACGGGCATCGAATCTGAAGAAAATCAACACGAATCACATGAAGGACGACAGTACGAGCTGCAGCAGTGGACAGAAGACGATTTTGCTAAAGATACCGACCAACATCGATTCGGAACAGTTAATTGTAAGTAATTTATGGTTTGTTCTATGATTTATGACAAAGACGTCATCAGTTCTGCTAATGGAATGCCTGGATACCTTTGTTTATCTTTGCATGAAGGTTTTACCCCAATTTGACAACCTAGTCAGCCTTTAAGCCAGTAGAGTGCGTGGGTCGAATTTATTGCTCACAAAGTGTCTAACCTTATCGATACTACTGCGTGTGACTATCACTGAAACTTACTTAGTTTAGGGATCACTCCGAATGAACTTAGCTGTAACCACGTTCCTAGGACTGGCTATACAATTTATCACTTACATTGTTTTCAAGTTTTCCATAGCAGAAACTTTTTTAATAACATTTACCAAAAATTAACATTCCAGAATCACCCATGCACGTCGGGCTTCCTAAGTCCACCCACATCGGCCCGTCGGCGTTCCTCGGTAATGTTCAACGAGTTTGTAATTCTCCACACACCGCCATCGATACCGGAACCAACTCAAGATAAAAACGTCTGTTCATCGGAGAAAATGACACAAACAGGTGACGGTACAATCTGGCAGGTAAGTCACTATTCACCCCCCTAAACATCATGTATTCTAGCCACGTACATCGGTTTCCGGTACTCACTTCTTCCCCATTTACAGGTTAATCTTCCGCAAACAATTGCCAGTCATGCTTTGGCCAATCCCTACAGTGATTGCTCCGAATTGGGTCTGCATGACGCTATGACCTGTCAAGAGCTGCTGGCATTCTCCGTGGCCTTTTCTGCCGCACTTCCAACTGGACAGAGTACACTCGAGTCGTTCTATACTTCATTGGCACGTTTCGATCCACACACAGCGGAGGCGCTAAAAAACCAACACAATCTGGAGAGCTCCAATGCGAATAACATTCTAAGGGCGGCAAATGCTAGTCTCCATGCCACCGGTGGCAGTGGTGGTGTTGGTGGTGGTGCTACTACTGGTGGCAATGGAAACGGAGGTGGTGGCAATTATATCGATGACTATTCGTGCTGTTATGACCTTTACCAAAATGCCTTATCTCCGCTGGAGGAAAAGAAGAAACACAGATCGATGGTGATGATTTGCATTATCACGGTTTACCAGTACATTGCGAGGGCATTGAATTTTGTCCGGCGCTACATTAAGCGGCTAGTCGAACACAAGTACTTCCAACAGGGCATCCTTTTGGCCATTCTCATCAATACACTCAGCATGGGAATTGAGTACCACAATCAGCCAGAGGAACTGACAGCTATTGTGGAAACGAGTAATGTCGTCTTCTCGGCTATATTTGCTGTGGAAATGTTGCTGAAGGTGATCGCAGAGGGGCCGTTTCGTTACATCGCCAATGGATTCAATGTCTTCGATGGAATAATCGTGATACTGAGGTGAGTTTGCGAGCTTAGATCATCGTCAAGACTGCAAGCTTCTGTAGATACCTTTTTCTGACTTTAGTACGATCCTACAGCAGCGAGACCATTCGTCGGTAATGTCTTAGAATTAAGATACTTACGGTGTGCTTTAAATCTCTACCTTACGCGAGGGCCTCAGGAAAGGCTACTATTTTTTACTCCTATGGTGTTGAAAGCTGTAAGATGCCAGTTGTGCATAGAAACCTACAGTACTGAACCTAAAGTAGATCCTTGCGGGACACCGTTGTTGAGGTTATATTCCATTTTGGTTCTGAAATTATCTTCGATAATCTTTAAGAGATACATTGGCAACAACTTTCAGACCGTGGCCTCAGTTTTTCAAATGTTAAAGCGCCTCTAAAAGTACTATGACATTAGGATCTGTTGCTTCACAAGCTCTATGTTCAGTATATCATTTTTTGGACATCCCATACTTCCTCCCTTGGAAGACACTTAAACTCAACAATAACTAGTCTAAAGCTGTCGTTTGTCTGTTTTGAAGACAATATCTGTCAGAATATACAGCCTGTAGCTGTCCCGTGAAGGAGTTATGTGTTGAAGATTATCACACACGTTATGTCCTTTCATTCAGTATCAAAGACATAAATCTCATTTTGGCCAAAGTGTCAGGTCTCTCCTCCACGTGAAGCTAAACAATTCCCCATCGTGACACAACATTAATTTAAAACTGAACAAAGTTTCAGCACTAACCTATTTCAAAACTCATACCTATGTATCTCGTTCAACCGCATTCAATTCACTAAATGTATCCTTAACCCACTCAACTAGTTATTCACTTTTCAAATTGTAAACTTTGAAGGTCTCTTCGCAGAGCCATGCATCCCTACGTCTTCTGCGGGAAAACTTGTGTCGCTCCTTCTTCGAACCAGCCAACAAGTGTCTCCTAAATTAAATGAATCCCCCCCACATGCCCATGGGGCGACATCACCATCTACTTGCACACCTTTTAAGGGATTTCTCTATCGGACAAAGTTCCTTATGGAGAAGAAGGCGGCGATGGTAGATTGTGGCTTGGTAGGAAAGATTTAGAACACTTGTCATCCGGTTTGAACTTAGCACTGGTCGATTCGGTATCCCACGCGATTTTGCTGTACACGTTATTTTTATCCTTTCTCACTTTCTTTTGTGTATCTTTTGTTTCTTTCGCAGTGCCATTGAAATTTGTCAGACATTCATGGGCAATGGTGGTGGCGGTGGTTCCGGTCTAAGTGTTCTGAGAACCTTTCGCCTGTTGCGTATCCTCAAGTTGGTGAGATTTATGCCAAATCTCCGGCGGCAATTATTTGTAATGCTGCGGACGATGGACAATGTGGCGGTGTTCTTTTCGCTGCTGGTGCTGTTCATCTTTATATTTAGGTAAGTTGAAGTTGTCAGCTTGTGGCTACTCTAGTCCTTGAGATTTAAAAGAAATTTTTAAATAATTAAATTTTAACCAATGAATGTATTTTACTATTGGTTATGTATATTTATCTGATATTTTAGTTCGTTTTTTTTGTTTTTAATTTTAGTTTTAATAAAATTTTGATATGAACGGCGTGGTATTCCATGGTTAGTAAGTGTAAACTCAATTCTT
Source organism: Xylota segnis (assembly GCA_963583995.1). Taxonomy (NCBI): domain Eukaryota; kingdom Metazoa; phylum Arthropoda; class Insecta; order Diptera; family Syrphidae; genus Xylota; species Xylota segnis. The sequence continues at coordinate 42,683,202 of OY757237.1, forward strand.
CTGATCTGGTAGCTGATCTGATCTGCGTATTTTGGTATATCATCTCCACAGTGGAGGTAAAGACGACCTTCAGTAGTTCGATAGGTTAGATTGGAAAAGGGCACTGGAAAAGCCAGACCTCTCCACGACTGCTGATTTTTTTGAAAGATTGATTGTTGTTTGCATTTAAAAAGACTCCACCGATTAGTCAGGAGCAGTGGATGTGTTTCGAGGTTCAATTTCTTAATTTACCTTGATGTGTGGAGTACATATTCTGCAAAGCACATCTTCCATAGAGCACGGTCATCATACCGTGAATTTCAGCATATATTGCTTCCTCTTCGGTTTCGTCAACCATTTGAAGTTGATTTTCTTTTCCTTGCAATCTTCCTGTAGTAGGTATATAAGTACATCACCGAATAATAGGACGTGTTCTAGACCTCTATGCTTTGCCCACATTGAAGGAATACTTTTCTGGACATAACAGCCGTATCCTATCAGCAACGTGCAAAGATAGAACTACACTCTTTGTGTAGTAGGCTCATATTGTTGTTGGTTTAGATCACCCAGTTCATCCGTCTTTCCTTTCGTGACTGGTTCCATCGCAATTATTCTTATACACGTCAAATTCTTTCTGGAATACCTGATATGACTGTCGGTTATCCTAAATTTTGGATGAAAGCCAAGGAGTTGTTAAAACTCGCTTGTAGCCAACTACAGCTACAGCTCTGCGAGAATTCTTTTGGTAAGATTGTGCTTTGCCTATTCCTGTACTTGAACCCGTTGAGTATTCTACGACTTTCAAAGGACAAGTCCACTTTAGCATTCGTACAGTAGCAAAAGTACTTAAAGATCTCAACACAAACAATCCAAATCCATAATTCTGAAGAGGTATTCCTCCATGCTGACAAAACCGCTGTCTAAGCATTTCCATCTGTTCTACTTTTCTGAACTCTTCCCGAGTAGATGGGAAACAGCATTCTTAAAACAGACGGACCTTTTTCTCCCTCCAACTACAAACCCATTCTACTTTAGTCCTTTTTTTCCAATGTCATGGAAATTCTGACAAATCGTCAGGATATGGAATAATTCCAATCATGAAAACTTCTTAATGACCGACAGTATACTTCTCGTAACAAAGGGTCTTACCGAAAAGTGGAACCGTGATTTATATTTCAATGGGACTAGACTAGTTCGACATCAAGTTCTTTTGCCGAAAAGTCGTCCATTTGGTATACACTTTGAAACTTTCAATCAAGTTGGTTTGGACGGTTTCAAGTCTACCATCCACCATGAATGATATCTTGTCTGCTACTTCTAATCCAATACATTCTTCGCTGACGACAGTACTATCAGCTTCTTAAATACATTCCCAGGTACACGACCCTGCTCTTCGGCCGAGGAACTGGAACGGCAATGTATTCCGACTTTGACAACATATGAGAATGGGATATAAACAACAGAGTAGAATTTAATCCTTCGAAAACCTTCTGCTTATATCAATGAATGGCACTTGCATCGATAAAATCTGAGAACCTTTCATTCGCAGTAAGGACCTCCTACTAGCTTAAATCGCATTTCTCCTCGCAGTATCACTATCTAATTCTTAGGCTTAGTTGGTGTGAAAGAATCATTTTTTATAAAAAGTTCTGTTTCCTGGTCTCCCTGTCTAGATCGGTTTCTTCCAAATCGTTCTTCAAAAGGAAGCACAACTTTGTTTTCTTTGCTCTTAAACCCTGAATCTCGAATGTGTAAAATTAACTCTCATAAGTAAGAAGAATTGCCATAGAACAATGCACCTATTTACTGAAAGCGTTGTGTCAAAACGGTCCGTATTAGCTTTAGTAACTAATATGTGACATTCTAGACCTTGATTCTAACCACGTTTATGGATGCCTTGCCGTTCGTTACATTTATTTTTGATTAAAACCCAAAATGTTTCCTTTAACTTTTATTATTTATTTTATTTTTGAAAAGAAGGTACTTAATATATAAAATTGAGAAAAAAAAATGAAATGTTCTAATATGGTATTTCTTTCTTCCAACTCTTTGTCTCCTAACCTACTTTTTAAAAAGAAATATCTTTCATTTCTAGAGCTTTAACTCGATCCCTATGTTTCAAAATCAAAAACTATCTGTGTTATAAACTTTTCACTCCCGTCCTCCATTTCCAAGCCAATGAAGACCAATGTGTCCATCACCATCATCGTTATGTGTTTTTAAGCAAAAAAAAACAAATTTTTCTTCTCAGTGTATCCAAAATTTAGCAAATCATTTTGATTTACATATAAAAGAAAAAAAAACATTTTATATCTTTTCCACTTTCTCTCTGTGGCTTACAAAAATAAATAATTTAACTTATCTTGTAGTTTAAACCACTTTTTACCACTAAAATATAAAAAAAAAAAAAAATCACCACTTGCTTCCAAGAACTCACAAGAACACACATTTTAATTCTTTTACGTGTCTCAACTATAATCACACACTAAATAAGCAAACGAAATTTTTTCTACATAATAAATCACTTGCAGATAAAATTAAAATTAAAAAAAAATGAAAAGAAAATACTAAACACTTTTTTTCTAAATCATAATCTTCGATAATTGTTTGGTTTTGTTTTATTTAACTCATTCACATACCACATACATCTCTTTATGTGTGTTAGTTAAAATTATAGACAAGTAATATATTTCGATTTTAATTTTGAACTTTTTTATTTATCGTGTAGCAACTTATTTGCCTCAATTAGTATAGATAATTGTTATTAGATACAGATGAAACTATAAACATAAAAAAATCTCATAAATAAAACTAAAGTCTTAACCTTTAAACAAAAACAAAAAAACCTATATTCATGCTATAAACTCTTAATGCTTAGAAGAATATTTAGTGGAAGCTATACAATTACTATACCTAAACTCTATCTAGAACTTTTCAAAGCTTAAACTGCTCTTTAACAATTTTTAGTTATTTCTTTTATAAATTGTTTTATTTATTATTTTTAAATTAAAAGAAAAGCAATTAAAAAATGTGACAAGTTAAGTTTTGTCGGTTAGTTCGTTACAATGAAAGTTCGACAGTAGTTTATTAAATCAAACATTTATAATTTATTTCATAACTCTCTACTTCACGAGGATAGAATCTGATAAAAAATAGTTAGTCTTACTTACTCAAGAATTCTTTTCAGTGGCTGCCCTAGCTAAAGCCAGTCCACACTTGTATGAGTCAATGTCTGCTAGTTAGTTCTAGTTAGCTAAAGAGCAGACAGATCGATTTCAGTCTCGTTGACCGATAGTGTGTAACGCTATGTATTATTTTTGCAAATCTGCGGATCTTATGAACAAATTGTCGAAGAACTAATAAGCCTCTTCCTCTCCACAGTTTTTAAAAAATTAGATCTACTCCCAACTCTATGGCTTGTCAAGGGTCTAAAACATGCAAGAAAATGTCCTGCTAAACTTCTGGCAGCTCAACTTATTTTCCCTGTTTATTGAAAGAGTTCTCTTCACTTTGTTTCAATAGTGGATGCGCATGCAGAAGACGCAGAGTACTTTTCTAGTAATCGTTGAGAATGATCAAACCTGATATGATCTTCCTTTCCTGGAAATACCCACACTCATATATTGAGACAATTGCTGAAATAATCTCAAATATTAGCTTTATGTCGATTGGAGTCGATGAACTCGTTTGGCTTGAACTTAGACTTTGAAGATTGGCTCAATCTCACATTGTTGAACCGAGCACTGTTGAGCGGAACCTTAAAAACTGATCTCTAGAGCAAATAATGGGCGACAAGCATAGAATAGTTGAAATTTAGTAACTACTCGCCTTCTTTCATCTCACATTGTACATACCTATCGTAGGATTAACGATTCCTCCAGATTTCCAATGTGAGACTTTAATTTGACGAGGTATAGATGGACAGAATGTACGAGTTCCACAATGCAATTTTAGAGGTTACTTGTCATGGAAAATACAAACAAATGTATATAAATCTGCATACAGAGCATCTATTTATATCCTGAACAACATTGCTGCGAAAGAGACATTACTCCCAAGATATAGTAATCTGTTTACTTTCTTCTCAGGCTGTTCGAAAACGTTTATTTTTTTTGACTGATTTGTCATTAGCGTCAAACGCTTGCCTCTCCAGCTGTCCAGTTGAAAAATTACCGCAAAGTACTAGACCGATCACTCCACTAAGGGCTTCGAATACCATGGAGCTAACATAGGGTACTATTCTTATGCCCTTCATGCATACCTCTGCTGCAAAATGTACACAAGTCAAAAACTCTCTTTTAAAAATTTACTTTTATGCTTTTCTAGTACAAATAAGCTTCACTGGTGTTTCATTTTCTGTATTGGAAACAAAATAGGTTGCGTATACGCCACAGAACCAGATCCATACCTTCAAGTTCTACCTTTCGCAACTTCGTTCTGTGTAGTAGAAACAGAAAAGGAGTTACGTATACGCCACCAAGCGAGTTGCATACTTCCTAGATCTACCTTCTGCAGCTTCGTTCTGTGTAGTAGCAACCGAAAATAGGTTACGTATACGCCACCAAACCAGTTGCATACTTCCTAGTTCTACCTTCTGCCGCATCACTCTGTATAGTAAAAACAAAAAATGGGTTACGTATACGCCACAGATCCAGATGCACACCTTCTAGTTCTACCTTTCGCAGCTTCGTTCTGTGCAGTAGAAACAGAAAATAGGTTACGTATACGCCCTCGAACCAGATCCATACCTCCTAGTTCTACCTTTTGAAGATCTCATTCGAGGCAGATATTCTGTTTTTATGCATACCAACCACAAACTATCTTAGTTGTTGCCTCCCTCCCTGCAGTCGAAACAGAAAATAAGTTATGTATACGCCACCGAACCAGACATTTTGAAGGTCAATTCGAGACGGATATTCTGCTTTCGTGCATTCTAAGCACTGGAGACCACACATATCTAGACAAACTGACCTGAAAACATTTACTGCGCATAATATGATGCATACTTACCAAGCTAAAGTAAAAACCCTCGAAAAAATAAAAACTTTTATCGACTTTTTAATGAATTAAGGTACAATAGTCTAAAAAATATTAAAAGTCATTCGCTTTTCTTTAGGAAATATCTAATAGCTTAGCACAGTAAGACATCTAAATAATTGTATTCATTGATTATATTATAATTTCCTTTATTCTAGCTTTGATTTAATTTTTCCTTTCACTTTACTTTTTACTTACAAACAAAAAAGAAAGAAAACACTAAATAATCTCTACAATTTAATTTGTTTAATTTATTTTTTTAATTATTCTCTTTCTATCTTTCCTCTTCTCCAAAATCTGCTGTAATTTCTTATATCTTAATCTAAAACAAATAATAAACTTAAAACAAATAATATTGAAAAATTAAATTTAAAAACAAATCAAATATATATATAAAATCATAAAATCAAAAAAAAAATCCGAAACAAACCAAAAAAAAAAAAAACTTTAGTATCCTCGGCATGAATCTGTTCGGATGTAAATTCTGCGAGAAAGTTAATGGAGAGATGATATGCGATCGCAAGAATTTCGACACCCTATTGTGGGCGCTCGTCACAGTATTTCAGGTAGAATAAAACAAAAAATTTAAACTTAAACTTATTCTTTCCTAATAAAGTTTGTTTTCTTTTTATTGTTTTAACTTTGGTTTCGTTTTAAAATTGTTTTATTTGTCTGTTTGGTTTTTTCTATATAAATATTCTTTTTTTTTTTTTTGTGTTTTAATTAAGTTTACGTATAAGTGGACTTGCATTTTTGTGGCAACCGAATCAGCTGTATATACAAAGTTTTTAGGTGTTTAAAAAAAAATAAAATAAAACAAACTATTTCAATAATCCTGTTGAAAATCGTTAGTGTATTGTTTTCTTCCATATAGTTTGTGTACATACGATTAATTTTATTTTATTTTATTTGATTGAGTTATTTTTATTTTCATTTTGTGTGAATGCTTTATTTTGCTTGCGTACCTACTTCCTTTGTAAAGAAAAACTGTATAAATAAACTGCATCTTCTCTCCGAAATGTGTTGAAGTATTCTTAGGAAAACCCAATAGTAGAGGACTAAAACTAAGTTAAACTTCTAAATGTTAAATAAAACTGTACTGCCTGAATTAAAAGTAAAATAAAATAAGTAACTACAGGACTTATATGTATATCTAGTGTATATTTGTAGATATGTGAATATTTTTTTTTAGTTATAATATATGAGGTGCATTTGACAGAGTTTTAGGAAATTAGATCTTCTTTCATGTGCATGCTTTCGTAAGTCATGACATTTGATTTATTTTTTTAAGTTACGCGTACACGTACTTTCAGTGCATAAGGCCAGCTTGTGTCTCAGGTAAGAATTTAGACTAAAGAAAGGAGTTGATAACAATTTGGATAAATTTAAAATTACTTCGAAATAAATAGAAATTTGAGTTACTTTAAGGAATTGTTGAAGTTTTCTGTATGTGCATGTCTTGCCTTTATTGACTTGTTGATATGTTTTAAGGTAGAGAAAATGATGACAACTGAAAATAGATTCAAATAAAAGGGGTGCTCCTTTGGACTTCTGTTTCCTGCACAAGTTCGAATGTTCATCACTTGAAGGGGTAGTGTCTCAATAGTGACAAGAACAACAGAGAATAGATACTGTCAATTACTGCAACAAACAGAGCAAATTAACTTCATTTTTATTAATTAATTCCAATACAGAGATAAAGTCTTAACCTTACAGTACATTAGACTGCACAAACTTTGAATGGCTTGAGACTTTTTCTTCTAAAAATACAAAAACACCATCCTGACAGTACTGTTCTTGTTGTTATTTCCTGTACATGGTTTTGACATATTCAGACATGTAAAATCAGATTTATAATCCTACTAATGATGTGAAAGCGATTATTTCAGTTTTCATCATTTTCCCTGACCCTTCCTTTAGAGTTATTGATTGCATTTGCTTGAAGTTTCTGTTAACCTTCTGCTTTCATAAAGAAAAAAACAAATGCTCGCTTACCAACTAAATCTCACTTCGTATCACCAAAGCTTTTGAATGCATATTATCTGTTTCTTTTGAATTTCAAATAATATTTTTAATTTTTAACTTTTTTTAAATCTTAATAAACAAAATTTAACCTTCTTTGCCACTTTCTCCAAGCAAAGCAAAAGAAAAAAACACACAACTCAACCAAAACACCTACAAAAGAACAAACTTTTTTAAAATCCCAACCACACCCACTAACCACTATCATCACTGCCTTACTGCTATTTCTTTAAGCATATAAAAAAACCATAATATTCCATTAAAAAATTAAAATTACTTAACTTTAAGTTTCGGTCGAAGAAAACAAATTCAAATATTTTTATTTTTTAATTTATTTTTTTATGTATAAAAAAAAAAACAATCATTTTTAGGTTATTTATTTTATTTTATTTTTTTACAACAAAATAAAACATATTTTCCTTATATAACATAACAAAAAGAAAACATTAAAAAATTTTAAATAAAAAAAAAAAAAACTGATGAAAACCAAAAAAAATCGTTTAGAAAGAAAAGAAAAAACAAAATATACATATATATACTATACATACAGCATCCTTGGCATGTATCTATTTGGCGGTAAGTTTTGTAAATTTATGGACGAATCTGGACAAGAAAGGGAATGCACTTGTCCTGAAATAATCAGCAAGCATCCACTATGTGAATGTGATCGCAAGCATTTCAACAACATTTTATGGGCCACAGTAACCGTTTTCCAAGTAAGCTTTACATCGAAACATAATCCCTTTTGTTTATGTTTTCTATGGTACAGTTTATTTTAGTTTATTTTATTTAACTTTTCATTTATTTTTCAATTTGGAAAATAATATTACATATTCTTATATAAGATTTTCACAAGAGTTTTATTTTTATCACAAAGAGAAAGTAAAACTATGTCACAGTGTTTTGAGAGCATAATCAATTATTGTTTGATTGAACACGATTTGTATAAGTAAATTGTTATTTTAGAAAATTAAGTTTTATTTAGTGGTTTACCATATAAATTACAAGAAATCATATAAACAACTCAACTTAACAACAAGTAGGTAAACTCTGGTTATAATTCATATTAAAGATCTGGTGATTAACATATGGGAATGGTAGTTAAATATGTTCAATACTTTCAGATGGGATTGACGCTCATAAAAGCAACTTGATCGACGTGTTCCTTCTTTTCAATAACTATTGGGAAGAGACTGCTGTTCCAATTGTCATGGTCATTACATTTTCCGAATCTACGTGCAAGTCATTGTGATCTGAAAACCAGAAACTACTTGGCAATGCAGAGTTTCCTTACGTAAAAATCTTCGGGGGTCGATGGTACCATTACAAAGAGATTTCTAGGATCTGTTTGATATTTGACTACACCCCTTGACCGTGGAAAAGAGTAAAAATACTTTTGATGCCGAAAGCCGATAGGACCGTAGGAACTTCAGTTAAATCAGCATCTCCTTACAATGTACTGCAGTTTTTGGAAAGATTGATTGATATTCTCGCATACATCCTTTTGAAAACAAAGATTTCGCAATTAATACACAATTCAAATGCTCCTAGCTCTGAGCCAGATTCAGATAAATTCAGATTAGATTAAAAAAAAACGTCAATAAAAGATGAAACCCGTTCTTTATAAACTTGTTAAGAGGATACATGAGCTGTTTCGTTCACAACAAAGTCCAAGTGCCATGAACCAAGCCTCGCTCCAAATAGTTGGATGTTAGATAAATATTTAAGACCATACCCATGGAAGCCTTAGCCTTGAGTTATCCATTGGTAATACTCGTCGATCGTCAAACTTATCTTAGTGTACGAAATACTTGTACTGGTCTGGTGGATGCGCTGGATAAGAAAAGTAAAACTGTCCTACTAGAGAAGGTTCAAAAGTTATCTGCATAAAGAACGTTCTTAATACATCGCCTATAGCTGCGTCAAGGACTATGCGGACTATTTAAGTGCGAAATGCGAATTTCCAGGAGAAGTTTTTGGGAATGTGGACTTAAACTGATAGACAGACGAGCTTAAGATAGTGTTTGATGCAGACGCTGAAATCTTATCCAACTCATCAGACATTTCTATCTATTAGATGGTCGCGGTGCTGTTTTATTTTATACAGTCAAGCCTTTCAATGGCCAATAACACGATCCAAGTTAGTAAACCAAAGCATGGATTTGGTAGATTAAACAGATTTCTGTCAGATTTTCCAGTCAATAAGGCGGATTAGTTGGCTGAAGAAGGAGAAGGGAGGGATGAACTAGAGGAACCCACATATCTCTTCTACTATTCCCATTGAATAGTGCCCTTGCGCTGTTCTCAATTTAGATGGCTCTTCGAATAGGTTGCCTACACTGTGAACGACTACACCCATTCTCTCCAAGTATATTTTCGTCTAGACTCGTTCTGTTGACACTTTTATGCTCATCTCAGGCAGACTGCTATTTCTTTCTTTACCCATAAGCACCAAACTTTACTACTCACAAATCTTCTGTAAACAGAAGCTGCAGATAAATAGGTTGATACTTGAAAACTAGGATTCGTTTTCCTTTCATCCTTTCTGTGTATCGCTAAGGTGTATCTTCGATTTTCCCAAGTACTGAAGTTGAGAACCTCCCGGTTCTTCTTCGTTCTTCTAAGGCTTTCATTTCCTAGTCTAAACATTTTGATTTTACTTTTTCGTCTAATTTTATCTGAAACCTGGACCTCTAAGTCTAAAGACAGTCTTATTACTTCAGCAGTAAAGGTTGCCACAATTTTCTTAAATTATTTACAAGTGGTGTAGAAGTATAGCATGACTACCTATAAGGCTCCTACTTTTTGTAGCTATTCTCCAAGCCATCCAGCTAAGCTGCATGCTCTTATCCACTAGTCATCTAAGGTTGGATATCTTGGTAGCTAAACACTGGGTACTTGAATTTGGTCAGGCATGTTAGTAAAAAAATTGCAAACATTATTTCCCTGCTATTCCTTTCTGAGTCCACATAACAAATAAAGTACAAACCACAAATTACTTCCATTATTAATCACCAGACCTTACACGCCCACAATAACACTTTAAAATTTTCATTTGCTGTCATTTTATTTTAAACAAAAGCTAATAAACATACAACTGCCATAAAGTACACTTTGTAAATATACTTTTTTCTATTTATTTATTTATTATTATTTTGTGAAAAATTAATATACATACGTATATATATAAATATAAGCTTACATATTTCATAGTTGCAAATAAGTTCTTTGCTAGTTTTATAAAAATTTGATTAATTTTTAGTCAGCAGTTACTGAGGAAATTAAAAATTATTTTTTTTTTCTTTTTAAATGAACCGCACTTAAGCATTCACTTTTTCCATTAATGTGTACATAAAAATGCTTTAGTTATGCAAAATTTGCAAAATATTTCAAATATAGCAGCATGTATTTTTACTAAAACAAAAACAAATCAATTTTTATCACTTAATGTATGTAGGATAAAAAAAAAACATCAACAAAAATTGAATTTCAAAGTATCGTTGCACTTGAGGCTTTAACTGATTTGTATAAATGATTCGTTGGTAACTTAGGATGCATATCTACATATGTTCAACAACAGATTAAAATGGAAATCTAATGCTGTACGTACTTTATTTCAAATATAGGTATGGAATCACTTTGTGTTTCAGAATCTGCCATCACTTTCTGGATAAGCTTCAAATTGTGTCTTTTTTATTTTGGTTGTTAGCAAAGTCCTATAGTTTTTAGGGTATTATGTATTTTACAGTAAACATTTTACAAAAAAAAACAAGATATGAAAACAATTTTATAGAAAAACAAACGTACCGAACCGGATTGAGAATTTTGCAGAAGTTATTTAAAACAGATAGTCTCAACCAGCAAAACGTTTCTTAGTCAAGTCTTAAAAGAAATATGAACACTAGGCAACACAATGGGCTCTGTTTAAACTTAATCATAGCCAGGTTTAAATTAGAAAAAAAACAAAAAAGAGCCTACTGGCTTGGATAAAGATGATACCTTTATCGTCGCTGGATGATTCTAGGCTTGACTCTCAAAAGCAATTCAATTCGGGATACTGAAATCTCACACATGAGCTTGGTCCGAACCATTATCAATCAAAAACAAGTATATGGTGATAAATTTTGTCCTAGCACTGCTGTTTTTTAAATTCTTCAGGATACTGTAATATAAAAGTAAAAGAAGAGAGATAACAAAGCTCGTAAGTTTTGGAAATAACAATTTTACAGAAGGACTAGCTAACTAAAGGAAGATTTTTCAAAATCGTGTTCTAAGGCTAGACCTATTGAATTTTAGTTTACATCCAAAACTTGTATTTTTAAATATTTGTGGCTATAAGATAATTATGTAGACTAAAATTTGTGGAGCAAATACATAGATACGGATCATTATACTGAGTATTTTTAATGTAACGTAAGCGTAACTAAGGATTGTTAGAAATGCATCGAAATCGAATAGCATCTTTTGCACATTTGGGTATTTTTGACAAAGTTTCAAGCTACCTTTATTTCACCCAAGCATTGCCAAATACAATCCTTCGAAGAATCTTTACCTGTTTACAGAAGAGAAGCTGAGTTTTAGTCCGAATAGTGGAAAACAGGAAATATTATCATGTAAAGCGAGCTCGTATAGTTTCCAAAATTCCAGCTTGAAGACACTCCTTACACCGAGTAAGCTGGTTTCTCATCTGGACACTGTAGCAGCAACGTATTTCTTTCCTATTCAATTAGATTGGCCACCATTGTATTTTTAACTTTGTTCTTCTAATTGGTTTCATTCTTAGTGAAAGTTGTTCGATGGCATGCTCATAGTACAAATCCTTCTTAAAGACCCCATTCAAACTTCATAACATATTTCTTCTTCGTATAGTGATGTGATGCAAATGCTTTCATCAGGATCGATCTCCTTTCACATTTAGGTCCACCAATATTTGACATTGAACTTACTAACTCAAATGCTGCCTTCGTCATAGGAATGGTCTATGCTTCAAAACAGAACCATAAATTGCTTAAGAATCTCAGTTCTATAGAGTCGTCCATTCCATTCCTTTTCCATACAGTATTACTCATCCTTAGTTCATGTTAGTTACATCCAGGTGCACTCAGATTTAAACAAATCATGTTTTTCAATAGGGACAAAACAATTTTGTATTTTAATACAAACACATCCTCAAATTTGATGAAAGCAGAAAACAACAATGTGTGAATAAATGGGTTACACATACGCCAACGCACCAGGTATGCACATCCTGAAAGTGCCTTTTCTTAGAACAATTCTAGCAGGATATTCTGTTTCTGTGCAATGTAAGCACAAACGAGCTGAAAAGCACCTCCGCATGGGTATTAGAAGCAGAAAATTTGTCAGTCCAAAAATGTGTGAATAAATGGGTTACACATACGCCACCGCACCAGGTACGCAAATCCTGAAAGTACCTTTTCTTAGCCCAATTCTAGCAGGATATTCTGTTCTGTGCATTGTAAACACAAACGAGATGAAACAGCTCCTCCGTATGGGTATTGGAAGCAGAAAATTTTTCAGTCCAAAAATGTGTGAACAAATGGGTTACACACACGCCACCGCACCAGCTAAGCACATCCTGAAAGTACCTTTTCTTAGCCCAATTCTAGCAGGATATTCTGTTCTGTGCATTGTTAACACAAACGAGATGAAACAGCTCCTCCGTATGGGTATTGGAAGCAGAAAATTTTTCAGTCCAAAAATGTGTGAATAAATGGGTTACACATACGCCACCGCACCAGCTAAGCACATCCTGAAAGTACCTTTTCTTAGCCCAATTCTAGCAGGATATTCTGTTCTGTGCATTGTTAACACAAACGAGATGAAACAGCTCCTCCGTATGGGTATTGGAAGCAGAAAATTTTTCAGTCCAAAAATGTGTGAATAAATGGGTTACCCATACGCCACCGAACCAGCTAAGCACATCCTGAAAGTACCTTTTCTTAGCCCAATTCTAGCAGGATATTCTGTTCTGTGCATTGTTAACACAAACGAGATGAAACAGCTCCTCCGTATGGGTATTGGAAGCAGAAAATTTTTCAGTCCAAAAATGTGTGAATAAATGGGTTACACATACGCCACCGCACCAGCTAAGCACATCCTGAAAGTACCTTTTCTTAGCCCAATTCTAGCAGGATATTCTGTTCTGTGCATTGTTAACACAAACGAGATGAAACAGCTCCTCCGTATGGGTAAGAGGAAGCAGAAAATTTTTCAGTCCAAAAATGTGTGAATAAATGGGTTACCCATACGGCACCAAACTAGCTACGCACATCCTGAAAGTACCTTTTCTTAGGCCGATTCTAGCAGGATATTCTGTTTCTGTGCATGATAAACACAAACGAGCTGAAATAGCTCCTCCGTACTGGTATTGGAAGCAGAAAATTGTTCAGTCCAACAATGTGTGAATAAATGGGTTACACATACGCCACCGCACCAGGTACGCAAATCCTCAAAGTACCTTTTCTTAGCCCAATTCTAGCAGAATATTCTGTTTCTGTGCATTCAAGAATGTGTGAATAAATGGGATGATCTCTTTACATTAAAAAGTTAGTCAAACTTTATATTTTTACCATGATGAAGTTCATAAATGAATAACTTTTTAAAATTATTAAAAGTTACTACCAAAATTCTGAGTCAGTGGTTCCAACTCTCATAGCACTTATTCCTATTGTCATTCGTGCTATTCGTGCCGACCAGACTAACTATACGTGCTATGATGGAGAAATTACAGTCAACATACTCACTACTGAATGGTCCTGTGTCAGAGAAACACAGTACCAATCAAGAAAATATCGCTGCCATAAACATCTCGGTTTACACACTTACAAGATCAAATTGACTCAAGGACTGTACCCTCTATTGACTATCCTGAATTTCATCGAACTGGGCATCAGTGACATGTGGTCCCAACAAGATGATACCACGTGCTGCATAGCTGGTTAAACTCTTCATTGTGTAATTTCTAGAAATGGTTCATTCAAATGGCCACCTCGCATATGCGATTTAACGATAAAATTTCTTTTTATCAGGTTTCGTTAAATCGTTAGTTTGTGCCAACCACCCAACAAAATTTCAGCCCAGATATTGAGATATTCTGTGTTTCTTTTTATACACAAAATTGTTGTGTGCCTATTGAAAAACCCCTTTTGTTAACTTGACAGCGTTGGAAAACCTTCTCCTTCTTTCTAAACATAGTTTCATCAGTAACATACAATAATTTATCAACGAATCATAATAATCATGAGTTTCTAGAAAATAACAGGCATCCTTCCTGCTCACGTTTTTTATACGAACTTTTCTCACAAGTCTTGTAAGATATTTTTCTTGTAAAATAATTTTTTTTTACTAAATTGCATGTTCCTGCCGCAAAGACAAACAAACAACAAATTCTGAACATGCAATATTGCAAATCTAACACATTTTCAAAGCGCTTCCGTATTCACAATTATTTAAAAAAAAAAAACGCCTTCAAACATTTTGTAGTTATTTTTCTTACATGTAAAACTAAAAAGAAAATGAATGCTTTCCACCAATTTATACGAAATAGGAATTAGGGCTAAGTAAATTGTTTTTTTTTTTTTTGGAAATTTTAAGAGAATGTCTCATTTTTTATGTAATTTTTTCGATCTAGTTTGGCAGAATATATATATCACTTATACAATGTTACAGAATATTTATCACTAGTTAGAATGTTTAATATAATAATGCCCCTCCCCCTACAATAGAAGAATTATAATTATTTAAACTAGTCAAAATTAGTATACGTCCCGCACTGAACAGTATATTCACCCTGTTTCTAGAATTGTTTCCATGATAATTGTAAAATTAGTAAAATAAAAAAAAAATATATTTTTTTTCAACAAATAGTACTAACACATGTCGGTTTGCTGCTACTAAAATCAATCAAAAGTAAAAAAAAAAAAGAGAATTACTAGCTTTTTTGTCAAAATTTGTCGCTTTTTTTTGTTTTCTTTATAACAATTAAATATAATAAATTTTTTGAGGTTGAATTTGTGACGGATTTTAATGGAAATAAAATTGTAGATCCTTACACAAGAGGATTGGAATGTTGTCCTGTTTAATGGCATGGAGAAGACTAGCCATTGGGCAGCGTTGTATTTTGTTGCACTGATGACATTTGGCAATTATGTTCTCTTCAATTTGCTGGTAGCTATCCTGGTCGAAGGATTTAGCTCGGAGGTGCGACGCAATTTAGTCTAGGACTTGTGATATCATATTTTAGTGAATTTTCTTTTTGTGGTTTAGCGTAATGAACGTCGTGAACGCGAGCAAAGGGAATTGGTGAAGAAGCTGCGGGAAGAGACTCTGGCTGAGAATTACAGTGACATTATGTATGATGAGTCCAGGAGTACATCGGAATCATCGTCGACAAATGAAAGCTACTATGAGATTCGCAACAAATGGCATAGTGCCGAGGATGTTAGAAAGGTAAGTTTGCTTTTAATGTAATCTAGTACCCTATCCTAGGATCCAAGCAGGATGATATTTTTGTCAGAGACCTTAAAATAAAATCTAGAAAGACTGATGGATCTGAAGGTTTCCCATTTCATTCAAATTCCTTTTCAGCTTAATGATGCCACGGAAATCACCATCGATCCCAAGTGCAACATTCAAAAACAACGCCTGCTACAACCAAGCCTTGATTACCAACTCAACGAATCGGGTACAGCGACAAAAAAGTCTTCAGAGAAGGACATCAGTAGGATTCTTGAGGATGATAAGAAGAGTTTAAAAAAGGTGTGCACCCTACTCTGATCTACAGTAGATCCCACTTTTATCTAACTTTGTGTATCTACTTCTCCAGACATATTCAATAAAGGAACGCCGCAGCGAGAGTGCAAAACTTTCCAAGCTACGCCCGGTTAGGGATCCGCCCATTATTATGACAACAGCGGCCACGCCCCAAGACTCACCGAACACGACCCTAGAATCTGGGGCGACCTTTAAAAACTGGAGCCAACAGGAATTTGAAGCGGCCACTGCGAAGTTGGAAAGTGTCTTAAAGGTAAGCTCAAACCCGGCTAGCGTTACATATCTTCAAACAATAAATATTTCTTTGTAGCAGAGTCACAGTTCGCCGTCATTGTTAAAACCACCGACTCTATTCAACGCCCAACGTTCATTCGATGAGGGCATTCCATCGATTGAATTCATTCCGCCATCACCGGTGATGTCCCACAAAGCGCCTGTGAACATACTGAGTGCCAGTAACTTAGGAAGCAATACTAGTATTAACCAATTAGGTAGTAATCGTAATCTAACAGATGACATTTCAAAAAATTCCACAACACCTTCAACGGGCGAGGATGATGCCGCCGCGCCCAATAGCGCTAACTCACAAGCTCAGCGCACGCCGAGCTTCAAACGCTTCAGGCGCTCAAGTTCGAAGAAGAAAAAGCAGCCAAACGACGGCACCACCGAAGTTGACGAGGAGAACATCATCCTGAACAATGGGCGCGATTCTTCGCAACTCCTCGGTGCGAACAACCAACGGGGTGATCCTTTCCTGCGGTCAGCCAATCGTATCCAAAACAACACCAAGGACACGAACAAACTTAGTCCGCAGAACTCCATTCGCCGTCTCTCGGTGGCGAGCAGCACTGGTGGTGGCGGCGGAGGGCGACGTGCCTCGTGTATCTACAACAACTCACAGTTCTACCAGAATCTCAATCGTCACAACTCCATAAAGAACTACTCCGGGCGACGGATGTCTTCGATCGAGATTGCCTTCGGCAAGGCATCCAATCTAAATCTATACAACTTGGAGGCGAATCGCAAATCGATGTCGTACACAAACTCCAAAATCGATTTGGACAAATGGCAGAAGTCACTGTCGAATCTCAATGAGCCCGACATGCTGCAACAAGTCAAAGAGGAGAAGGCTGCAAAGAAAAAGGAAAAATACCAACAACGCCAGCAATCGCATTCCATTCTGACGAACTCGGAACGAGTGTCGAAGATAAAGATTCTTATTGAACGGCTAAAGCCCACAAATTTCACCGAGGAACGTGACTCGTATTCGATGTACATTTTTCCCGAGGACAATAGGTAAGGAACTGGGCGCGAACGTGGATGGGGGTGAGTGAGTGAGCTTTATGTCGACTTGGTGGGCTATGTGAAGAAAATTGTTTGGCAAAGAAAGCCATTCAATTCGGTTCTTTACTCGGGGAGTGTGAGCTCGTAAAAGGTTCCTAATGGATTTATGAATTATTTGTATGTTCTGCGATATTTTATTGCTTTCGTACAAAACGTTCCAAATGGTCGGTGTGAAGTGAAGGCACAGGGTAGTAGGATTAAGTTAAAAACGTGTTAAAGCAGTTAAGAACAAGTGCAGAGCAATAAATAAGAAGGTTGAGAGATTAAAGTGGTTACCTTTTGGAAGTTAAACAGTCGTAAATTGTAGAAATGTCAGAGAATGGTGGTACAATCTGATGCACTATCTGGACATGTTACGGGTATAATGAGCTCAAAAATTGTGTTGTACTACCCTTGAAACAGTTTAGTTGTAGTTGCACTATTGAACTATATTTGGATTGGTTCTGGTTTTGAATGCATAGAAGCAATGCCTTCACCTGAATCCGTTGAAATTAAACCAAAACTAGATAAGTTGTATTAGGACTACTCCAACTCCGTCCAACTGACAAAAGAAAATTATTTATATTCGAGGGTTAACCTTGGAGTAAAATACTTAAATTTTTTTGTCACTTTAGCCCCTGCAGAGGTTTCTTAACGTAGTTTTCTACGTATAGAGCAGATCTTGGAAAAAATTATTTTCTGGGATCTATATTAACGGATCGATCTCTTTATTCTATTAGAAATCAATAATCCTTCACCAAAAAGTATGCGATATAACCATTCGCTTCTGGCTTCGTTTTGGAGTTATACAAGTTTCGACTCTAGCCCTAGAGAAAGGAGTCTGTCTTACTGCTGTTTGTTGCCGACTCTAACCTTACCAATTCGACTGGTATCCCTGTGCTTTTTAAACTCTTCTATATTACTAACTCAGGCCCTTGCATTATTTCAATGGCATCATTCATTGTGTGATGGTAAAAAATATCTGGGCTGGGATTGATAGTCTGAAAGTCTACTAGATTTCCATTGCTTCTAAGCAGAATTCTACTCATCTCCCAAATTTATTTTTGAGTATCAAGCAGTGCCATGTTACGTTGTCATCTGGAACAACACCACATGTTCATACGTAGCATGCTGCACAATATAGCATAAGGAAGTCTTGGGAAAGATAGTAGAGAATCTAATTCAATTCGTATCGTGTCGTACTTCTTGATTCTCATGCTTCTACGTACAAGCGTAAAAATTATTTGATACTTCTTTCAAGCAATATCAAACATTTTGTTTCTAAGAAAAGTTGGATTACAAAAAGAGTAATGAATCATTATTGAATGAATACTACTTAAGTGGTATTTTGTTTTGTTGTTCGATGCCCTAATTTTTTGGAATATTTATAATTTTCTGAGAGTTATTCCCCAATCCAACGAATCTGTGACTATATTACAGAGAGTGAAAATTATTAGTTGACAGGTAGTATCTACAAAATGCAGCCACATTGTGTCATCGGGCAATTGACAACGATTTTCGTTTACGAAAAAAACGCAACTGACAAATTATTATCGATTGTTGCTCAGGAAGGAAGGAAATTAAATGCAGAGGCCTGAAAAATGCCGAAGAGAATTTATTTCGATATTTTTTTAGAGATTCTTAATTCTAGATTTCTATATTTGGTTCCATTCGAGATATTTGCGTTCGACATTTTATTCGTTTAAGTAATGCCGTGATCTCGTAGCGTCATTTTTCATGGCACGTATCATGGTCATTTCAATTCGAGTACCTTATTGAAACAAGAACCCACATTAGTTTAAAACGGCCCCAAGCAGCTCAGAAAACTAAAGAGTTTTTTATTACGCAAATCTGTAAATTTTTTCTGTAGTATTTCGATTGTTCTTGACTGTTTAAAACCCAACCCAGGACTTCAAACGTTTATCAAACTGCTAGTCTGATTTGTCAAAGCAAGCAGCTGAAGGTCTTTAGTTAAGTTTTTGTGAATGCTTCAATTATAAAATCTGACAAACTACTCTTTTTCTCTTTCACTGTAGCGATATACTTTATTAAACGAACGGGACGAGAAGTTATTTTCAATACCTGCAATCGCGAATCTTTTACTTAATTTTAGGTACTCAAGCAATGTAGTGATGCAGTGTTCTGAACCTAGGTAACTCGACTCATTGCAGAGATATGTCCTGACCTAGAAGTACCCCAAGGACACGAAGTGCTCTATCTCTAACTTTTTTTAAAAATGTACGTCATTGCATTCAGATGACTCTTTGAAGCTTAGTTTCTTTAAAGTATCGAAATATCTTTAGACTTATGTGGACACGACTTGATGTTCGTTAGGTTTTGCTTGCTTGTAATTTTTGATGTTCTATTAAAACACTAATAGCTCCTCAAATGCTCTCCAGTACTTGACTAGAATGTGATCAGAGACAAGTGTGTTTATGTTAATACATTCTATTCGATATATGGCACGAAAGTTGGTTTACTGCCTGCGTTCCATAAGTAATACGAGGTTCAGATTAGAAACATGGTTTTCTCTTTCGAAGACTAAAAATTGCATCTAGAGTAGATCATATCACATCTCTGAGGTAAAGGCGGTCTTGATATAGAGGCAAGATAAGAGGGTCGTTCCAAGGTAGACCTTGAAGAGCAATGGTTGCACCTTCGTAATAGAGTAATAGTTTTAGCCACCAGATAAAAAAAATTAAAGAGGTCTTGTCAAAGAATACTAAACTCGTGGGATGAAGAAATGGGTTTGAAAAATTTGCTGTAGAGGAATCCGTGAGAGAATTTAATGACTCACTTAAGATCGATTATAACTAAAATGAAAAGAATGGGATATATGTATATGACCTCTTTGTGGCACACTTGGAATGAAATAGAGAGGCCGAATCTATATTCATTGCAAGAACGGCTTCCTAGGTACGAAAATATTCATTTCACCAATATGGGCCTAAATTACAGCGGCCGACAATTTAAAGAGGATTAATTGGTGAAATATCTTGTCAAAGGCTCTACTGAAATTGATTGCAATAACATCGACTTCGATGCCATTTTTTAAAGCGAAAGGACAGATTCGGTACACAAATTCGACGAAGTTTGCAGTCTTTGACATACCTTTCAGGAAACAATGTTGGCTGGAAGAAATAAGAGATATACACTGACTCATATTGTTTCATGTAAAATACGTTCAAAGAGATTACCAATGGGAGGGTAATTAGTGACTTCATTGTTTAATTTGTTTTTATGTAACGACATAGGGCTTCCAAACCTAAAGAAATTCTCCTTGTGAAAGTGATGGACAAACGAACTTAAAAAGGGGAAGGAAAAGGTTAAAAAACTAAGCACTACAGCATCTGGAGTAAGTGCAATACCGTCGAAAAGTTTAACAAAAAAAGGATTCAATCCTATGTTTATATCTTTACTGGACATCTCTGAAACCTGTGACAACTTTAGACTTCTGAAAGGAAGTGCCTAACAGACTGCCAAATGAAAACTCGGATAAAAATCTTCTTAATTTTATCTAAGAAGTATTAATACCATATTTTCATGATTCTGTGTCTGATAAATCTATGGGAATATTGGAACTTGAATTCATTCTCCGGAAAACCTACACATCTTCAGGATGAATGGATGCACATTTTTAAGTTAAAGCCCTTTCAAAGTGCTCAATACTGAGTCTTACCTGAGCAAACATGAATGTGCGGATTCCTGCACAAACTCGAACACAACCACCCTTGTAATTCTACCCATTATGTACCTATTCAATCGAGTCAAGACAGAAAATAGCCTTGACTTCTCATAACCTTTCGACGTTAACAATTACATTTTCATTTTTATTGTATTGCAATCCAATTATCTACCATCTTTTATTCAACAGGTTCCGGCAAGTCTGTTCCTGGTTTGTGAATCAGAAATGGTTCGACAACGTCGTCCTACTATTCATCGCACTCAATTGTATAACGTTGGCAATGGAAAGACCGAATATACCTCCATACAGCACAGAAAGATTGTTCCTGGCTACGGCCAATTACGTGTTCACAGTAGTATTCACGGTGGAAATGTTCATTAAGGTAAGATCTCCTAAAATCCTAGTGTGTGTCTGTGTATGCCACGCCATCGAAAGGACCAAAAGTACAAGCAAATCTCAGCAGGACCAACCAACAAGCAATCACAAAAACCTACCAGGATAAAGAGTATGTGGGAATACCAAACACAAAAACCTATCCGTCGTTCTCCTCCTCCTTTTCCTTCTCTTCAACCACCTACATGGTCAAAGTCCAGCTGCGGTTTCTGACATTCACTCAGCTGGATATCTCGTTGATTGGATTTTTATGTTTGTTCCTTAATGCCGGAGACCACTTGAATAACCAGACATACATTCACACACAGCATGCAGTAACATTTATTATTTCAGTATCCATGGGCCACGGACAAAGACGCTCTCATTTATGCTTCACTCTCCTTGTGTCTCGTTAACAGGTGGTCGCCACTGGAATGTTCTACGGACCGGATGCATACTTCACATCTGGGTGGAACATTATGGATGGATCTCTTGTTACAATATCAATAATTGATTTGCTAATGTCATTGATAAGTGAATCGAGTCCAAGGATATTTGGGATTTTAAGGGTAAGTTAAGAGCAGTGGGGTTCGTAGCGGTCATCGTGGGTGGTAATGACAGTGTTGCTGGGCCATTAATGAGATGCGAATGCGATGCCGCCGGTTGGAGCAGTGTTGTACATATGTATTCAGTTACCGTCGTCTACGTTAACTCTTGGTAGACGTATGTAATTGACAACAAACGATAAACGACTGACGGTGGATGATGAAGCCATTTAATTGGGTAGATCAGGGTTGGGATTAAATAATGGACTTGGGATACAATACTTTGATGGATGGCAGTAGTATGGTGGGATACAGACGTACATAGCTCGTGAATCATAGATTGCTATAGAAATTGATAAATCGAATGGAAAGAAGGGGTTGTCAATCTGAACGCATTTAGCATTTCGTAGTAAAGAGGGAGACTGACTTAGGTTTCTTAGGTATAGACTCACAAGCTAACAAAATTTTAGGATTTTTGCTGAAATTTTCAAAAACTGGGCGTAGCCTTTATAGATAATTCATAAAGAAAGTAATAGATGACATTTTTGTTCATACTAGGTGTAGCTATTGGTGGATTTTGAGAATATTGTTTTAAATCCTTACTATCCGAAGTCAATAATTTAGTTGACGTTTTTTTTTTTAGCTTTTCTCAAAGGTATTTTCTCCTAACTGCAGCCATTTCCGAAAGTATCCATCCAAACTATTCACAGCTTTCAACCTGGGTTTCCTATTCAGTTTTCTGCGTTTCTTGACACGATTTGGGAAACCGTACAGTAATAAGGAAGAAATTAATTCAGACGATTGGTTTCATAAGTTAAATCAATAAGCGGATTCGAATATGGTAGAGCCTCAAGACTTTCAAAGTGTTTTGCTTAAGTGCATACAAATCAAACGATTGTCTGCCATTTTGTGCAGATTTTCGGGTGTGACTTAAGGCCCAACCGTAATAGACTTCAATGCTCTTACTTATTGCAATTTATTATTTATTATAAGGAAATGGTATGGTCAGTGGGATTAGGCTCGGTTTCGTTGAGTTTTCATGTTTCATTAACTTTTAACTTACATATGTATGTGGCCTAACAGAATGTCTCAATGAAGTGGGACATTCAGTACGAAAATTTGACACCTGTCACAGAAAGAAAAGTGGCATAGCGGAGCAGAAATAAATTCAGAATATGATTTTGGGAATATTTAAAATGTTTTTTAGGTTATTTTCATTCGTTTACAGCGAATTTTCACGAAATTTTATGAAAATTCACGAAATCCTGTCCAAGTACACAAAATTTTCTTAGTTTTCCACAAAAAGTGTCCTTTTGAAAGAGTTTTAGGGCAAGAAATTTCTTCAATGGTTTATAAAATCTGCCAAACATGTCAAATGGCTGTACATATGTATGTATGTTTCATTTGACGTTTAAAAATTAGGATTTGCATAGCTTTCCCGTTCGTTTACTTTTTCGAAATTTGACCTCTTCCTGTGAGAATTTCACTCCCACTCCTTGAAACTTTACAATCTATGAATTTGGATGCAGAAAATATACGAACACATTTATTATGACAGATTAAGTTCATTCTTTTAGAAATTAATTCGACTTTTCGTTCGTTGTTAACATAGGGTTAATGCCACTGAAGTCCATTGTGGTTGGGCCTTAAGGGATACATTTCAAATTGCAAAAGATGAAAACTGGTCCTCTTTTCCGAGAAAAAAAGTGTATTTGAGTATTTTTTTTACTTCAAGGAAAACATTTCTAACTCTGCTAACCTTATTCCTTTCAAAACCAGAGTGGATTTTCAAATATTCAAAATGGTTGCTGACTTATGTGTAAAATGGCTGCTTATCACCACGTAGTACAGGTATCTAAATGCAAAAATATTTGGCGTAACTTGTTCGAAACGGTCCCGACCCAATGCCACTTTTTGTTTCGGGAATCCTTTTCAATATATAGTTTTACTGTCGCATGTTTGTCAGATGCTCAGGAGAGATGGGATTATGACAAGGAACCGTGGCAAGGAGTTTTGGTTTTGGGATTCACTAACCATTTGAGCCAGGGCACTTATTATGTACGATTCAAGGAGAAGCATCAACTCCTGGATTTGAGGTTTATGACAAAATTTTACATACATACATATGTATGTATAAGCGGATTCTGTATTAAGTTTGAGGTTATAACAAAAATGCTGATATCGCTTCGAGTAGGAAATCCACAGAAAGAATTATGACGGCTTTACCATCGCAGAATCGTTACCACGAATTATCGCTATTTTCTCCATCACTGTTCGGATGATTGTGTGTTCACACTCAAGACCACATATTGGACGACCTTAAGACGACTAACTTCAGTTCAAAATTAAAAACTAACATTTTAGGGAAACCATTTTTGTATATATTTACATAATTAATTCGTTTTTCTATTTTAGGTGTTTCGACTACTTCGGTCCCTTCGGCCCCTGCGTGTGATAAATCGGGCCCCGGGCTTGAAATTAGTCGTGCAAACGCTCTTATCGTCCCTTCGCCCTATCGGCAATATCGTCCTTATCTGTTGTACATTTTTCATCATATTCGGGATCCTTGGCGTCCAACTGTTCAAGGGCACATTCTTCTACTGTGAGGGCGAAAATATTAAAAACGTACGCAACAAAACCGACTGCCTATCGATAGTAGGTAACGCATGGATCAATAGAAAATACAATTTCGATGATTTGGGCAAAGCATTGATGTCCCTATTTGTGCTGTCATCACGTGACGGTTGGGTGAACATCATGTACACCGGTCTGGATGCGGTCGGTGTAGATCAGCAGCCGATCGTAAATTATAATGAATGGCGGCTGCTGTACTTCATTGCGTTTATTCTGCTCGTCGGATTCTTTGTCCTAAACATGTTCGTCGGAGTGGTTGTAGAGAATTTCCATCGCTGTCGCGAGGAACAGGAGAAGGAAGAAAAAATCCGACGCGCTGCAAAGCGAGCACTACAAATGGAGAAAAAACGCCGACGCATGCATGAGCCACCATACTATACCAACTACTCACCCACCCGAATGTTTGTTCACAACGTGGTGACGTCGAAGTACTTTGACCTTGCTATAGCCGCTGTCATTGGCCTAAACGTCGTCACCATGGCCATGGAGTATTACATGATGCCGGTGGCCCTAGAGTATGCCTTGAAAATCTTCAATTATTTTTTCACCGCAGTCTTCATATTGGAGGCTGTCATGAAACTGGTCGCCTTGGGAGTGCGCCTCTACATGAAAGACAAATGGAATCAGCTGGACGTTGGCATTGTTCTACTCTCAATTGTTGGTATTGTACTTGAGGAACTCGAAACCAATATTATACCAATTAATCCGACGATAATCCGTGTAATGCGTGTACTGCGTATCGCCCGTGTTTTGAAACTTCTTAAAATGGCCAAAGGCATACGAGCGCTTCTCGATACCGTAATGCAGGCGCTGCCACAAGTCGGCAATTTGGGTCTCCTCTTTTTCCTGCTGTTCTTCATATTTGCCGCCCTGGGTGTTGAACTTTTTGGCCGACTGGAGTGCTCTGACGAGATACCTTGTCAGGGCCTTGGGGAACATGCTCATTTCGCCAATTTCGGTATGGCTTTCCTTACATTGTTTCGCGTAGCGACAGGCGATAACTGGAACGGCATCATGAAAGATACCCTGCGAGATAACTGTGATGACGCAGCCGATTGTGTGCGCAATTGCTGCGTCAGCTCAGTGATAGCTCCGATATTTTTTGTGATATTCGTTTTGATGGCGCAATTCGTGCTAGTGAATGTCGTCGTGGCTGTACTGATGAAACACCTCGAGGAGAGTCACAAACAGATGGAAGACGAAATGGACATGGACACTGAGCTCGAGCGGGAACTAGTACGCGAGCAGGAGTTCGAGGAGGAGCAAGCGCTCTGTTTACAACTGCAATCTGAATCGCAGCCAACGAAAAGGCCACTCGAGAAGGTATCGTCATTGCCTTCAAATTTCACATACAGTACACCATCGTTGGATAAGAAATTTACAAATACGGGCCGGCGTCAAACGATACAGTATTTCAATCAATCGGGCTTGGGATTGACTGAGTTGGGTAACTTGACAGTGCAATCATTGGCCATGCTGGGCGAAAAGAATAGCATTTCCGAAGAGGTAGCCGAAGAAAATTGCTTCAACGATGCCGAAGAGGCTAGAAAAGCTATGGCGGTGAGTTTACAAGTTCCGCCATCAACAGGACGTCGAATGGGACGACGAAGTAGTTCAGCGTTTCAACGAAAGCGAGGAATTCTTACCAAGGAACGGTCGCTGGATGAACAGGTAAGAAGAGTGTTGGTACATAGTATGGTAGATAAACTTTTTATGAAAAATCTTTAATTGCACACTTTTCAGCCTTGGCTTATGCGTTTCTAAATTCTGGGTAAATATAAACCCCAATTTGGTGTGGTTCCCTCTTCCTCCGTTTTGTAGAGTAATGCCCATGAATAAACCACACTTTGAAATAGTACCAAAGATCCCTTCAATCTTTGTGGAACTGACCTAGACTTCTGTGTTCTTTTGAAGAAGATTTTCTTCACTTAGATTTCATAACGAACTGGCCGAAGTCTGTTCGAAGCAAGGCCGCAAAATTTTGTATCACCTTTCTTCCATAAACTTAATGTATTCCAAACTCTCGTTGTAAACTCTAATCTGGACCAAACATAATAATGTAATGTTTATAAATTTCCCCCTTCTCCCTAATAGGCTATTCGTCGTCGAAATTTTGAATCGAAACAAATGAGCTGCGACAGTCTACCCTGGGGTGGTGTAACCTCTGACAGTCGAACAATATTCGAGAGTCTGGAAAGTGATACAAGCCCTCCACCAACCTCTCAGCAACCCTTCGACATGCGAAGTCTCCGTAGCGAAGATAGCACTGCCGAACATTTAGACGTAAGCCCAACCAATCGCACTTCAGTAGCTCTGCCTGCCACCGACAAATGTCCTCCACCACCACCACCAACAACAACAACAACAACAATCCAGCTGACACCAAAAGATATCGTATCGCTAAAATCAGAAAGACGGACACCGTCAACCTTCGGTCGTTCCGTGTCATCGGATCAAGGGTGCCTGGGACGTGGTAGTGGCGGTGCACTTCTCTCTGTGCCAAGGTCCATGCCGCCACGCAGCCGTTCGGGCAGTACAAAGCAACTTTTCAAACAACAAGCCCTCGACGAGGATCCTGACATGGACGAGAGCTCACTACTCCTACCAGCCACTACCAAAATGCTACACGGCAGCCCCGAACGCTCCGCCACAATTGATATTGCTGAGGGCCTCAGCAAATCCGATTCTGCCGAAATCCTGCGAATCATATCCGAACGCAGGCGAATGGATAAAAACGACAATAGTGGCAATGAGGACTCCGACTACAATGAACTGCTACTCGTTAAGACGCCTCTGTCATCTGTCGACGCCTAAGAACGTATGACATTGTAAAAAAAACCAAAATACTAACTAATTCTAAGGAACTATTTTCTAATTGCAAAACAAACAAGGTTTTCATTGCAATCTCTGTTGTACTATATATTAAACAAAACCATTTAAAGAAAAAAAAACTCTGTGATTAGATAAAGTGTGTATAGAAATCAATTGACAATTACTTCTTCTTTTTTCGTTTTGTTTGTGTAATCCTTTCATTTAATTATTTAAATTAAAAACAAACCACTTAAAGTTCAAACAATAAAAAAATATGAAACTTAAAGTAGTTAAACTCTAATCTAGACAAACTAAAACAATGGAATTTAAAAACACAAAACGAGGATCAAAACTTATATATTACCTACATATAAAGAGAAAACATAAACAAACAAATATATATATATATATATATATAAATTTATACTGAATTAAATTAGTGAAGATAATATTTAAATTTAAAACAAAAAGAAAGTAATATTTTATAAAAATGACAATCTAGTAGAAGCCTTTTTCTAAGTAGTGTAAAAAAAAGAAAGAATTATTTAAACAAAATGAAAACAAACTATACAACTGGAAAAGTATTAAACATTTACGCATTTTTATGTTTACAATTTATTGTTTTGTTAACTATTTGGGTTTATTTTGTTAATCAAAAGGTATAGATGCGTTGAATAAATATTTTTATTTTAAATGATTTGTTTTATTTTAATTTTTTTTTGTTGATTTTTTTATTCAGAAATTATATACTTTTTTTTGCAAATTTTTTATTTTTTTTTAAAGAGTAAAGTTTTGCCAAAAAGAAGATGCAAGGAGTGTTAAGGCTTCTTGGAAAATTGAAAGGTTCTTCACTGATTTTCTATCCCGAGTATGCCCGATTTATAATTTACCAGAGCATGTTTAGAGATGTACAGGGCTTAAAATGGTCAAGGCGGATGCATTTTATAGGCCTGTTATCAGTCAAATTAAATCTAATATTCCAACAGAAAATAAGTAGATAAAAGTATATCTACGTACAACTCTCTGTGGAAAAAGAGTCGAGAAACATACCTTTAGACTGCGTTGTTAGCCAATAAATCGAGAGAATGTTAGAAAATCAGAATAAAAGAAATAATTTATCCAACCAAATGGAATAGGGATACCAGTACATGAAGTACCAATTCGTCTTAAAGACAATGAAGTCTTTCTGATAATCAGCCCGTTGATATTTGGTGGCGAAGAGATAATTACTCATTGCCCTCAAAGTGGCTCTTTACCTTTCGAACTTATGTAGATCCACTTTCTATAAGACTCTACGAAGGCTGGTATTACTGTGTAACATCCCTTACAGTAGGATTTCGTCTTTTGAATCAAAACGGACAAGTCTATGTTACCCAGGGTCAAGCTTTTCACAACCGTTCATGTTGTATACTTTACACGAATGGAAGGTGTCTACTGTATCCTCAAGGCAGTTGAGAAGCTTTCTCATGGCAGTTGTACTCCCGGATGTTTGGTAAACGCTCGCGAGAGGTTGGACCGTGAAAGAAATTTTTAGGTGTTGTCTAGGAATTGAACCTGAAACCCCTAGCTCTAGTCTCTAGTCCAACCATCTAACCACATAATCCACGGCGGCCACAGTTTTAGCCCCTAGATTTAAAACAATCTTTCCAAGACGAGATGGGTTATAAATTCAAAAACGTTGGTGTTCACTTTATTGACAGTGTGACCGCGTACAAGTGTGATTCTTTCAAATACCCGTTCCTGCTCATTTTTCCAAGACTGGATTTTAAAGTTGCTTAGGAACTCATATTACTTTCGAATCAAGCAGCTTAGATTAGTTAAGTAATATGTAAAGGTTCACAACTAAAGTTTTAACTGAAGACCATATTAGCCAGAACAATTACGATACAATCAAGTGGCCTGTCTCCATTTCATATCTCAGTTCATTCAATACAAGCTCGTTAAGGTATGAAACCTACGCAAAATTTGCTATCTCCAAGTTAATAAAGGTCATATCAACCCCAACTCAACATGCTATCAACTATTACTTTTTACCAGACTCAGTCTAGACAAACACGACCATCGACCAATCATTTAACTTACAATTCAACGCCATAAATGCAGTGAAGATATCAACGAAATCGAAACCAAAAGAGAGTTTAAAAGCATTTAGAACATTGATTCCTGCTAGAAAAGCCGCAAACGCGATAAAATGGTACTCTACAGGACTCCTTACTTACTGCAAGCTTATTTAGTGGATCTAAACCGTATCAACACGTTTCATATCATCCAGAACCATTCAAAACCTTCAATCCTACATATGCTTGTATCTTCAAATACTTTTCTACAAAAGAAGTCTTTTTTTTATTCTGATTAGGAACTACCTGAAAACCTAGACCAGCTTAAAAATATTATTTCAAGACATGCCCCTCTGAAATCATCTTTCGAAAGTGAAGTATATCTTTTTTAATTACCTACTTTGTATTGTATCTGATTTTGTATTGCCATACTTTTGAAACGAACCTAAAAGTGAAACTGGAGTTTCAATCATCAAACTTAATAACTGAACTCAAATCTTCCATTCTTGATTTTCCTTATTTCACTTGTAGGAACTCTATAGCAATTATATTCGTATCTTATAGGTAGCAATTCAAAACATAATTTTTAGTTCATCAAATTGTGTACCTTTCATAAAATGTATATTTGTGTAAACGTCATTACGAAAAATGCCAAAATGTATGTATTTATAGTCAAAACTATTTAGCGCTTAGGACTAGTAATTTAATGTATAAAAAAAATAAACTAAACCAAAAAGCAACAACTAAAAGCAATTAATTACAAAATAACTTATCATAGGAACAAAACATAAATCAACAAGTGACTCTTAGAAAGTGTAATTGAAGTCAAAAAGCAAATTAGATTAACTAACACTAGAACCTAAGGTTTTAGTACGTATTTTTGTATTTACTAAACATTTAAACTATAAGTTATTGTATAAACAACAAAAGAATAACATCAATAACAAATTAACTTTACGAATATAACCGAAGCAGTTCTATTATGACGTAGTTTAGGAATCAGAAAATAATTTAAAAAAAAAAAACAAAAAACAAAACCAGTAGAAGTTAAAATTCACAATACTACAACTCATTAACAATTTAGAGATCTAATAACAAAACAAAGTGTATAAAATAAAAAAAAACAATTTAGAAATATACATATAAACACATAGTTTATATTTTCCAAAAACTTTTCGAGACAACTTTTGCCTTTTTACAAGAACAACAAAATAAAAAAAAAACAAAAAAAACATTGAATGGAAACATTATTGTATAATAGATAAAGTAAACATTAATTATAGAAATATTTATTATTAAATAATATTTGTAGATTAACTGTCAACGAATTTTTTCATAATGAACAACAAAAATCGATTCAAAATGCCTGTCGAACTTAAAGAAAAACCAAAAAAAAATACAAATTTTACTGTCAATTTTCTAGGAAATTTTAAAAATATATTTGACACTCGCATATGTAAGTGTCAAGACAGCTTTCAAGATCCAAGTGTTTCCAACAGAACTGGAAGTATTCACTTCGTTCCATGATTTTAAAGGGCCATTCACAGCGACCTGCGAATGAGCGAATGTTCGCAAATTTTGACATTTCGATCACAGCCACTTTTTTTCTGGTCGCAACAATCTGCGAAGCAAACTGAGCAAACACAGCAAACGAAATTCAAAATCGATAGATACATTAAGTTCTGTTCTTTTGGAATAATAAAATTGCCAATGGCGTGCTAAAAAGGGTTTGTTTGCAGTTCGCGCATTCATAGGTCACTGAGTCACTAGTAAGAGAGCTGTCAAACGTATGTAACTCAGCTGATGTTTCTTGGATTCACTACTAAACTAAACTTAAGAGAGAATTTATTTTGTATTTCTTTGCAAATGCAGAAAAGGATCATGGAATAAACAGGGAATGGGATATAAAATAGAAGACCTTAAGTAAAGAAAGTGGACGAGATAGAATATGCTTAACTTAAGTGGTTTCTGATATGTGAATTTAGGCACAGACAGTGCAATCTGCCACCTAGGATGCTTCCAGGTGTCCAAACTAAAACTATACACGGTTTGGTCAGCTAATAATCCTCCGGAAAGAAATTTTTGGTGTGTTTAGAGATTGAAGCTGGAACCCTTTGTTCTGTAATCCAACATGCTACTCACCTGAGCCACGCGGCACATGGAACCACAAGCAAACCTTCTTAATTGCCAGTTTTTTGTCTGAAATATATTATTTGTTCTGAAAGGTACATAAAAGAGTTACCCTTTTCGAAGAGGATGTAGGAAACCATTTACAGTCAGCTAAATATGCCGCGTCCAGTGGCGTACCCCAATACTATGTTTTCGATACGTCCTTACATAATTCTTGCCTCCTAAGGCCGCAGTATCAGCGATTAGGGAGTATCCTTCCAGGTTGAATCTACGGATTGAACCAACGAACGTATGTAAGTACACACCTTCAGGTTGTAGCTATCCATCGTAAAACTGCGTCTCCCTGCCTTAAACTTATGGTACTACTGAAGCTCTCGACCCTCATCCGACATGAGCGATTGAGTTTTGTATGAACAGCAACAGTAGACATGCTGTAAAACAGTTATATGTTAAATGCTCATTTTCTTCCAAGACTTGATCTTAAGTAAAATTTGGATTTAGAAGCTCTAATCGCATCACTAGTGGTTTTGCACCAGGGATACTTTCATTTCTTCATGTATTTTACCAAATCATCTCCTTCAGTTCCAGTAGCTTGAACTACCTTTCTTGTTTCCTTTATAAAAATTTCAGTTCTCTTTCCTGCCATATTACCTCTGCATCTCCACGATTCTTTACTTACATGCGTCTGAGTACGCACTTTTCTTCTTTCTTTCTCTACTCGTCAAGCTAACGAATGGATCCACCTTGTTGAGTTCAAGAATCTCTTCTTATTCAGTAGCTCATATGTCCTTTCGCAGTCTAAACTCAAATTCTCAGTTGTTTAAGCCACTTTGGCTTTCTGCCTTATGTGACTCAAAGAGCCAGATGTACAGATTACAAAAATATAAATAAATACCCAAGTCTTTCTAAGCACCTCATGTTGGTTGAAGAACAATTTTTTTAACATCTTTACAGGATCCAATACCTACCCTATCCCTCTGATCTTGAAAGCAGTCAAATACTCCCCTTTCTCTTTAGATAGTCGGGTCCTAAGAAGGTTCAACATTTTCCCCTATAATTTCTTAAAAAATTTCATAAAAAGTTAACAAAATCAAAAGCAATCGCTACACGTTAAGTTATAGGTTTGTTTTCTAAATTCGCATAATCGCCGAAGAGAATTCTATTTTACACAAACTTATTAAAAAAAAAACAAAATAAATAACAATCCTTTCGTGCCTTTTTCAAATTTTCTTTAAAAAATTATGTATATTGCTTCTTCCTTCGTTCTCCATATCTACGCTATGTGTGTAAAGTGAAATTTTCTTCTGTGTAAAGAAAATGTAAAATAATTTCTTGTTGATTAATGATTAAGAACTTTAAACAAGAAATAAAAACAAAAAACATCCATTAAACACTTTATGGATAATTAGCAAGTGAATAATTTCATTTAACTCCTAAATTAATGAAAATTCAAAAAAACCAAATGAAAACGAGAATATTCAATTAAAAAAAACATTCAAGTTGTGAAAAATATTTGTAACAATTAAGAAACTATTATAACAAAAAGAAGAAACAAAAATATTGAGAAAACAAAATGAATATCATAAAAACCAAACGCAAAACTCGTTGAATTGTTAAATTTTTAGCAAGGCTATATTATATTTGATTAACATTGAATTAATTATATTACATAGAATTTCGTGTTAGCATTTAATTGATAATGAAAAAACAAAAAACAAAAATAAAATAAAACTGAAAACCAATAAAAGTTGACGGAAATGTTTAAAGAAAGAAAAGTTGTTTAATTGCCTCACAGGACACCTGAACAACATTGCGGAGATCATAAATTATTTTTCTGAATGAAACTAAAACCAAAACAGTTTCGTCCTTCTGAGCGAAAACGCTAAGGAAGAGGAGATATGTAAGATTGCATTTGAAGTGAAAAAAGAGATTTTTCCATCCTTGACCTCTGTATACTTACCTTCTTCCGAAGTGTTAAATAGCTGGCAACTGAGTACACCAAAGTCTGAATCATGCGATTTGGGTTAATGTTAGTCAAGTTTTTTGTTTGATTTCACTCATTTGAAGTGCATTCAGAGGCTTTTTCCATTCTTGACCCAGGTGCACCCAACTTCTTCCCAAATTCTAGATAGCGGGCAACTGACTGCACCAACGTCTAAATCATCCTCTTTACGTTTTTTTGTTAAGTTTTTTGTTCAATTTCGTCCATTTGACTCAAAACGCCGAGGGAGAGGAGATATGTGACGATTTTGCATCTGAAGTCGATGGAGAAATTTTTTCATTCTTGACCCAGGTGCACCCAACTTCTTCCCAAATTCTAGATAGCGGGCAACTGACTGCACCAACGTCTAAATCATCCTCATTATGTTTTTTTGTTAAGTTTTTTGTTCAATTTCGTCCATTTGACTCAAAACGCCGAGGGAGAGGAGATATGTGACGATATTGCATTTGAAGTAGAAAAATAGATATTTTCCATCCTTGACCTCTGTATACTTACCTTCTTCCGAAGTGTTAAATAGCTGGCAACTGAGTACACCAAAGTCTGAATCATGCGATTTGGGTTAATGTTAGTCAAGTTTTTTGTTTGATTTCACTCATTGGACGCAAAACGCCGAGGGAGAGGAGATATGTGACGATATTCCATTCGAAGTGGAAAAAGAGATTTTTTCCATCCTTGACCTCTGTATACTTACATTCTTCCGAAATGTTAAATAGCTGGCAACTGAGTACAGGAAAGTCTAAATCATGCGATTTGAGTTTTTTTGTCAAGTTTTTTGTTCAATTTCACTCATTTGAAGTGCATTCAGAGGCTTTTTCCATTCTTGACCCAGGTGCACCCAACTTCTTCCCAAATTCTAGATAGCGGGCAACTGACTGCACCAACGTCTAAATCATCCTCATTATGTTTTTTTGTTAAGTTTTTTGTTCAATTTCGTCCATTTGACTCAAAACGCCGAGGGAGAGGAGATATGTGACGATATTGCATTTGAAGTAGAAAAATAGATATTTTCCATCCTTGACCTCTGTATACTTACCTTCTTCCGAAATGTTAAATAGCTGGCAACTGAGTACACCAAAGTCTTAATCAAATACTTTTCTATGTTTACTTCTATTAGATATTTACATTTTTGATACCAACTATCTATCCAGTCTAGATTTTTGAGGCCCTTCGGGAATATTTACCCTACGATTGTAATATCATGGATTTCCTCCAAGTTATGACACTTCGGCTGTGTAAAACTCGATTTTCGTAAATTTCATCTTAAATCTGAGCTTAAGTTAGACCGTATTGCCTCCATGAGGACGAAGAACCCAAGGCTTGACAACGGGGTAAGTAAGCTTGCCTTTGTTTTCAAAGCTACAAATGGGCATGAATTGGAAAAAGTACCTATCTGCTACTAGCATCGACGACAGTTAATGCGAAATCAAAATTGACTCCTTGATGTAAACCCTGGAGCTCTGCATTTGACACTGACGTCTGCTTACAAGAATAAACAAAACATAAACAAGGAAGCAGAAGAGTTTATTTTTCACCTGCCGAGAAATCCTTTATGATTTCCAAGGCAATGTCTGTTCCGGATGTTTTCAACACAAAACCAGATAATCGTGATGGAGCAACCACTTCAAGTGATAACTCGATTCCATTACGAACCCCGAACTGTGGCCGCTGCAGGAACCATGGACTCGAGATTGCGTTAAAGGGACACAAACGCTATTGCGAATATAGAAATTGCAGTTGCGAAAAGTGTCTACTAAATGTTGAACGCCAAAGATTAATGGGAATGCAAACAGCTCTGCGTCGGGCTGAATCTCAGGACGAAGCCAGAGATATACAAGTAATCACAACTTTGCCGTCGATCTACTACGGGCAGCAAACCCAAACAAGTGAGAAAAGTACGGACCATCATCCATCGTCCTGCTCGTCGTTGGATGCTGCATCGTCTGCATCTACTTCATCTGCGATGAGCCTGGCACCTATTCATTCATTTGCAACGAGTAGACCATTGCTTCAAAGTTCGGATGTTATCTTGGGATATTGTCATAAGCTGTTGAATAAATTCCAATATCCTTGGGAAATGATGCCGCTAATATATACAATACTTAAAGACGCCAATGTTGATCTTGAGGAAGCTTCTCGTCGCATTGAAGAAGGCCAACTTGTGGTGAATAACTTCTGTCGTCAGAATAACTTCTACGACGCAGGGGTATTGCGTGGATAGAGTAAGTCGTGCTGCCTGTTTAATTGAATAGTAAATAAAGTCTAATAAAAGGAAACATTTTTTCGTGTTTTTTTTTAATTTGCCAGCGTCCTAGAGTTAATAATTACCAACTATAGTCTAGAAGTGAACCCATTGGATGCAGAGATTATCCCTTTTTACTAAAAGAGAGACAATTTCTGCCTTTAAAGCGTCCAGCGTCGGGGGAGTAGATTTGAACAGTTCAGTGTATGGACAATATCTAAGCGTAAACCCATGCACGACGCTGGAAAACAACACTGATAACCTATTACATAGATAGTCAGCTTCCCGATCCCCTGCCCGAAAACACCCTCAAATGGGCGGGGCCTAATCCTCTCTTTTGGTCCTATCGGTGAATACGTGAAATTGAGAATTTGAAGTTTAATTAGCTCATCTGCAGTCTCAGAAAAAATAGCTCATGCATTATTTTTTAGAGTGGAGGAAGTCCCTGCTTATGGTTTTAACAAAGAATGACATAAATCGATGTTGGCTTTGTATCAGCTTAGCACGTACCTGTTGCAAATGGAGTTGAATTTCCTTTTGATGGCATTTGTTGTGGATTTTCCCCGCTTGTTTACTTTTTCGGTCGAAAATGGATAAAAATATTTTTGATACTAGACACCTATTTAATTTTTTGTTTATGCCATTCAACTCGATTTATTGCACTGAATTCGAAACTGTACTTAGATATTGTCGCACTTATTTCTTTTAAGAGATATAGCAGTCTGAAATTCTCACGCCACAATGTAAACAAAGCAAATTGGCCACCGCGGGTGCGTTTGGAAGTGCAGTGGGGAGTTTGGGGAGTTAAAAGATTAAAACAAGATATTTCGTTAAAAAAAATGTGATGTGTTTTAAACAAATAAATTAACTGGTATTATGTAACTATAAAATTTTGAAGATTGAATTTTTTGTTGTTATTTTATTAATGTAATTAATTTTTCGTGGTGCACTTATACATATATGATGTTTTATTGTTTTGTAATGGATTGACGTATTGTTTCTTTAATTTGTTTAGTTTCATTTTTGATCTTTGTGTTATTCAAAAAATGCATACATATGTATATCAATTTTCCACAGTAAGAAGGAGTGATAGTTATCAAATACATATATAAAAGCAACATGAGTCGGAATATTTTGTTTTGTTCTAGTTTATTGTTAACAAATGTTTTAGGGTTTAGCTAAGGTTTGTCTACTTACATACGATGTTTGGAAAATAATAACCCTTCGGCTTTTATCTTTAAAATGTTCAAGCAAATTGAACAGAATATTTTAAAAACAATATCTGTTTGAATAAAAACGATCCCATTTCTAAAAAATATGGATACACCCATTTCCCAAGATCATCCTTTTTCATTTTATTTAAAATATATTTTAAGAGAACTATGTAGTTACTTTTTCAAAGAACAAAGCGAAAGAATTTTAATTGTTTTGTTGATATACGAATACATACGTATGTTTGTTATTTAGTATAAATAATTTAAGAAACACGTTACATTTGAAATTTAACTATTTTGAATGTAACGTACTTTTATAGGGCTCACCACGAAACGAAGAAAATTGTTGGTAGTGGTTTATTGGACACAGCGTCCCCTTTACAATTCGTCGATTTTTGACACTATTTTCTGCAAAATGGCTGCGCCCATGTGACAGTTCTGTGGCCGTTGGTGAACAAAGATGTATTAGTGAGTTTACATGCAAATTTCGCATACATTCTTGCTCACCAACGGCCATAGCTTGTGGGTGCGATAGAGAGACCCCCTTGGAGTGGTCTGTCTGTATAGTCTGTGGAAAACAACCAGACTGACTACGATCCCGGTTCTTATCCCTTTCTCCACTGACGATTCCATAATGTAAGTCTGAACACGAGCCGCTTCTTACTGTGAAACCCTATGTATTGCACATTCCTTTTAATTGAGAACCGACTGTAAACTGAGGTTACAGCCCTGCTAAATTCTCCGGAGTCTAACACTCAGGCATCCGTTATCCAGATAGAATCAACACAGTGATCCTAAGCTTGACTTAAAGGGTTTAAAAAAGGACATCACTTTCTCATATTTAGCTTAGTCACTAAGATACCTTGCAACGAATATTTCAGACGCTGCAGAGACAAGGAAGAAGTCGAATCTCTACATCATCTGCTTTGCGACTGTTCTGTCCTCACCAAAAAAAAAGGTAAGACCTCTTCTGGGACAACTTCTTAACTAGGAAGCTACTAGGTTTATGATCTTCCAACTCTTCTGTCAACCTCCGTTTAGTGTTCCATCGTTTTCTACATTTTAAAATCTGTGAGATGGAATACGCATAACACAAATGGTTGCGAGAAGCTGTCCTTGCTCTAACTTTGGAGATATTTCCACAGATCTTTAGCCTTCTTTCTTAACGCCTTGGCTTCGACAAGTATAGAGCGGAAACGTTAGGACTCAGTCAACGTTTGAACCCTGTATTGTGTTCTATAGTTCATAGTCTTATCGATTGTTTTATACGAGAGTTAGTGAAACATTTCAATGTCGCTCACTGTACCCGAATTTGCTTTGACGTCGATGTGTTTGACAAATTAAATGTCAAACCGCTAGAGTGTTGATTAGTTAAAATTTATTTGTTTGTTAAAGTTTTTCTTGTTTTAATTAAATAAATGGCCGAGATATCATCCATCAGATATAGAGGGAAAAATAATATAATAGAGTTAGCTAAGAACCTAGATGCATTCAAGAAAGTTCCCGAGAAGTACACAGAAACAACAGAAATCGGCGGAACACGTCAGTAGTTTTTATTAATATTTTTAATTACAACCGGCAGTACTCCTCCGCAGTGCTTTTATTTCGGTTTTCGTATATTTTCATTGTCGGAATTGTTAGACATATGTATGAACTGGGGCTACATTTTACAATTGACAAAGCCGGAAGCACCTGTGCTATTGGAAAGAAGGAAGGACCGTGTAGGGCTTAGTTTAAGGTTCTCGGTGTTCTTGCCAGTCTTATGTAGGCCCTTGGGTGGTTTTCCTTTGTTTTTTTCATAGTCCTTCCTCTAAGCTGTGCTTACTTCTTATTATTTTCCAGTATCCCTCCTTAGTCGGCTGTTGGTTATCTTCCTAATTTACAAAGAAGTATCCTACTATCGCGATGCTAATCCGGTGTTTAAGTTTAAACCAGACCTTGATATGGACGATAAGGTACTATTCCATGTGGACATCACTGTAGCGATGCCATGCACATGTAAGTAACTTTTACTCACTCTAGCTCTGCATTAAACTATATTTTTAAAATTAGCTCTCTCGGGCGTTGATTTAATGGATGAAACGCAGCAGGATGTCTTTGCCTATGGTACTTTGCAGAGAGAGGACGTTTGGTGGGCGATGACCGAGGAAGAGAAAAATAATTTTGAGCTAGTCCAGCACATGAATGTGTTTCTGCGCGAGGAATACCACTCCGTGGCTGACATACTTTTTAAGGACATCCTTAAAAGCACGGACGTCACCGACACACCAATTACTCCGATAAAACCCAAAGAAAAAGAACAATATGACGCTTGTCGGCTGCATGGAACTCTAGCAATCAACAAGGTATAGAATAGTGACACACGAACGAAGTAGTATTTGATTTGAATTCATATTTGAAAGGTCGCCGGTGTTTTGCATATAATTGGCGGAAGTAACCCCGTCGTAGAGCTAGTGGAGGACCATTGGATGATTGATTTCAAGAGGGTACAATTGAATTTCACACATCGCATAAATCGCCTCAGCTTTGGGAGCTTTTCTCGACGCATTGTCCAACCATTGGAGGGCGATGAGACAATCATAGACGAGGAATCTACATGTGCGCAATATTTTATAAAAATTGTCCCAACCGAAATTCACAATACATTCTCAACATTCAACACATTCCAGTATTCGGTCACGGAAAACATTCGAAAACTAGGTGGGTACATACCAACTCGCCACTGTTTGCAGTTTGCTTTCTATGGAACTGCCAATGCCCAGACAGTAGCCAGGCTAGTTGTGATCTATTTTTCTTTTTAGACTCAGTGAAGAATTCCTACGGTTCACCAGGCATCTACTTCAAATACGATTGGTCCGCAATAAAAGTTATTGTCCAGAGTGACCGGGATAATATTGTCCAATTCGCGGTTCGTCTCTGTTCAATTATCGCAGGCATCATCATCATATCGGGTAAACAAATATAAACAAACTGAAATGAAGCTCCTTTCAATAAGTTTTCTTCTTTTTCAAGGAATCATCAATTCGGTCCTCGTTGGTGTGCAGAAAGGCATTATACGATTAATGGCTCCGCAAGTTTTTGCACAAGAAGCCCGAAGCCCACTCTTGACGGAGTTTCCCCAACAAATAGCAGTCGAGAACGAGTTAATTAATAACGCCAATCGAATGTCCCCGAATGTAGTGCCTATGATGACTGTACCTCAACAAAATTTTATAACGCCAACCAATAAATCAAACTAGAAGACTTTCAGCATTGATTTTGAATATTGTGCCTTCATTTATTTGTTCTGTTTCCCCAATCCACAGTTTACACAGCTTCAGACGTGAAACCTAAACCGTCAACTAGATTCTAGGCAGCAAACTAAGGAGCTCACCAAAGTGATCAAAGGTAACTTCTACAATTCAGTCAATGGTTTAGCCTACAGTTCATAGTTGATTTGAACAATCAACAGTAGAAAAGGCACCTTTTACCTCGGTATACCTTATTTATATGCCCTTCTTCGGGTCTGTGCAACGATAAGCAAAAACAGTGCATTTACCTTTCATTTTCTCACTCCTCACTTCTTAGAGTTCGCATCTAGCACTGGTGCATTGATTGGAACATTGGGCGGAGAGACTCTCTATTGTACAAACTTTCCAACCATTTTTCAGACCATTTGTCATCAACCAACTCTGTCACATAAGATATCTTCGTAGCCTCGTACGTTTACTTTTAATCAGGGCTTCCAATTATAATACAAAAATTTACAAGCATTTACCCTCTACGGGTAGTTAGGGTTCATTGCGGCATATTATCGAAATCCTTCTGCCCTTTACGACTGGTTCGCCTTTGAAAGCTGAATTCTCGTTGGAGAGAATTTCATGGGTAAAATTATACCTCGCCGTGTGACTAAAAATAAAGACAAAACAAGATATGAATGAATGGTGTAACAGAAGACACTGAATTCACCTCATTATGTACAAGGAACGTCGGTTTAGTAGGACATCTGCATAGAAATTCCCTTCTAGTTTTGTAACAGGTTGATTTCTGTATGCATCTTCGGTCTGATTTGCGTCATTTGAATCAGCCGAAGGATTTTGTTGATACTTTTTCTCATCAGTCCTAACTAACCTCATAACAGCGTCGGACAGCATACTGATTCCCGAAATTGTCGTACCACAGTACTATAAGCAACAAATCAATTTTCAAATCTTTTTCTGAATACCATCAAGCCTTACCCTGGTGCTATCAACATGAGGTTTGATTACACCCTTCTCAGCCAGGTCCAGTACGTGTACAAACTGCATTATTTCTCCGTCGAAAGCTGTTGCACGAATCCTTTCGATGACCTCTCTGTTATGCGGGTACCAGTGCTTGCGTTCAGTTTCACGAAATCCATGTATAGCCTACAATGAAGAAATCTAGAGCTTAACTTTATGTTTTTACAATATCACCCACATCATCCCAATGATCGAATTCATAGCGCAATCGTTTCATGTAGGGTTCCACTTCCTCGAACAGTTTTGTTTCTTCATCTGTGGTGATGAAATCTGGGAGTAGTCGCATATGCTTTATGAAGTCAGCCTGCTCCTTCTCCGGCCAGGGTCCATGGAACTCGATAAATTGAGCATCTAGAGAGATTGCATTAATATTTTGAACTTGTTCATGCTTTTCTTACGTTTGCCCGTTTCCTCGGCGGTGTTTGCTGCTGTTGACAACCCATTATTCGCTTGTAATTTCTTTTGAAGGTAGTTCTTGGACTTAAAAATGGTATTTAGCAAGCGCTGTGGGTTTCTTAAGACCAATAACCCGGTCATTTTCCTGGATTCGGAATAAAAATTCTTACAAGTTTGGTATTTGATAACAGAAATCAGCTGATTGTGCGATTGATGACATTAATGGACAGAGATGTTAGCGTGGAATAGGGTCAGCGTGTATAGGGTGCTCATGAAGAACTTTTTTGTCTCAAATATCATCTGGGCAAACATCTCACCCAATTTTTTTTGTTTACTGTATTTCGTTACGACGGAGAGTATTAGTAATAAACTTCTCTAAGCTTTCGTGGTGCAAACGATGTTGAATTTGTGTCGCGGACTCTTGATGAGGGAGTATGTACCTTTCATCACATGTCCATCCTAATAGCACTGCGATTCTATTTAAAATTTCTTTAGAAATCTCCAATTTCACTGTAACATTTGAGAATTCGCCGCCTTGTTGCATCAGGATACTCACTAGGCATATCGGCTTTTTTCGGAATAATATACATAATATACAACCTCTCTCTCTCATGATAGTGCTTATAACACTCATTTATATATAACTGACAAGGTACTGTATATTTCTATAATTCGAAGCCATTAGTCCATGTATTTGGATGAATTTTACATAATAAAGAGCAACACAGAGAACTCGATATAATATCACCAAGCTCGATGGATCAAATCGCACATTAAAGGGTTTAAGTAGATCCGAATTTCAGATGGGAAGAAGCGCGGGTAATGGTCACAAATTCTAGTAAATCTTCCAAAGCAACAAATTCCTAGCCTCGTTCTTCTCATTCCATCATCTTTTTACTGACTTTAGCACCGTCTTTCAGAGAGTTTTCAGTCTAACTATCACTACTCTCTTCTTCTTTTAAGTCTTGTATCTCCTTGTGGGTCCTAGGGCCTCGACAATGCCTACGCACCATAGTGTGCTGTTTCTGGAAATGTGTCTCAGTTCTACCCAACTCTTTCCCAGTTGCCGTGCTTCCTTCTCAACTGCACTGCGCCACGTACTTTTAGGACCGCCGCGTATCCTGCCATCCTGCGTAAGCGGGTTCGTTAGCTATGGACCTGTCACCCTGTCGGAGAGTATGTCCAATCCACTGCCACTTTCGTCGTCGTTTTGTTGTGCCTATAGGTTCATTGCCCGTTCTCTGATAGTGTTGTTCGTTAGAGATACGGTTTGGCCAGAAAATTCTTAAGATATAACGTAAGCTTCCTCGTGATAGTGGCGATCACCCTCCAGGTACCACATCCATATAGCAGCACGGATTCAACATTGGAAGGGAACAGTCTTAGCTTGGTGGTTAAGCTAATCGCATTGCTACTCCCAACTGTGGATAGCATCCCAAACGCAGATTTTGCTATGCCTATTCGGCTGGCTACATCCAGTTCGGTTCCGCCATCGGTCGAGACAATACTCCCAACTCTCAACTCTCTCAACCGTTTGTCCAGCTATGCATACATGAGCTGATGAGCTCGGTCCTAGACTGATCATTTTTGTTTTTCCCCGAGTTAATTTTAAGCCCAACGACGTCCGCTTCTCTATCCACGTTTGTTATCCCTACACCATCAGGAGACAAGTACACAACTTGTCGAGATAAAACAAACGCAAGCTTAACTTTGAATTAATTTACTTTATTTACCCTTAATTATGGTAAAACAGTTATTATTTTTAACATTTAAATACACATATAACATACGTACTCTGGAAATAGCCTTTTACATGAACCTAATTATACTTATGGTATAACTTCTGCTTCCCATGCAATGCAATTTGCAAAGTAAACATTTTAATTTAATATAACACGTTGTAGTACTAAGTAAAAAAAATCATCTAAAACACATTAACCCACGAAACAACTACAATTACAAAGTAAATTTCAGAATTGAAAAGCACAAAAAACAAAAACTCTGTTGAAAATAATATTGCCAATGTAAAGAATTATAAGATACTGTAAATTTCTTTTTGTAGATATATATCACAATTAAACAAGCCACAGTGCAAAAGAATCGAACGCAAAATTCGATTTGGCGCACGACGAAAGAATGAAAGACAAAGAGAAGACGAAGGGAATATTCTTTCGACAGTACATCAATAAGCATTGATGTTTTCGTTCAATAGCAATCACCGATTTGCAACCAGGCCAAAAGCATTGTTAGTGCCGGCTGTAGAAATACTAATTTTCAAAGATCCGTATTGATGCTAATTGTCGTTAAGAACTCCCCACGGGCATCTGCAACGGCACGAATAATTTCCAGCAGAAGATCTCGACTTAGGCCGGTCATTTTGGGAAGGCGTGCAACTGTGGCAAACTCTTTGACAATCAACTTTAAGGCATACTCCTTGATGTCGACAATTTTGGTAAAGTCTGCTGCCTCGAGGGTCTGCAGGACATTTTCGTATGTGATATTGTGTTCGAGGGAGTACTTGCAAAATGCATGCAATCGATTGTTGGCGAGTCCGTAAAAGCATGGGGCCTGAAATAAATAGAGAGCATCTTGTGGGGGCAGTTTCGTTTCGCCGTAGTAGATGTAACGAAGTAGAGAGCTAAACGATTCAAGTGAGGGAGATACATCACCAATTTGGATCTGAAAGCAAAACAAACAATTTTTTTGTTTACTGAATTCACGCAATCACTTCACGCAATCTTACATTTACGGTGTTATCTTGTGGCATAAACGAGCGAAACATTGCCTGGAAGTAAGAGCAACGAGCTGAGAGTATGGATTTATGTGCTGGAATCTCTTGGCCGTCCAGAACCAGATTTATGTCACAAAAATCTTTACCGCACGACTCCAAAAAAACAGCCATGTCGCTCTCGAGTGTGGT
The DNA here is from genome assembly GCA_963583995.1 of Xylota segnis. Lineage (NCBI taxonomy): Eukaryota > Metazoa > Arthropoda > Insecta > Diptera > Syrphidae > Xylota > Xylota segnis. Next base: position 42,727,620 of record OY757237.1, read on the forward strand.
TCCTGGAAAAATACAAAAATTTGTGTAAAAACCTTACCTCTACACTTTTGTATCGGAAAACGTCTTTAGGACGCGAATTTCAGATTCAAAGACATACCAACATTCTTCTCAAGATTAGCATCAGTGTTTGCCTTGCTTGGGTTTAATCTTTTCCTAATTATCTCCACCAGAAGTGGCTTATCCAAATCGCTAAATTCACTCGACATCACAACATCAGAGAAATTTTCGTCCTTAACTATAAACTGCATGCAATGGTCCTTGATAATTTGTATTCTAAAGAAAGAAAGAAAAGTACTCATCATGTCAAGCTACTCTTCACAATGTTGCCACACAACTTACTTATGCCTATCAGCATTGTACAGGGCTTCAAGTACGTTCTGTTTCGATGTTTTAAAATCTAAATACTGAATACACCCTTGCGCCAGTCGGGGCATAAGAAACTGCCCAGCCAACTGGTAGATGTCAGTTATCAGGATGACAATATTCTTACTGTACGAATCCTTCAGATCAATTCGATCGGTGTAGATGTAGTTCAGTATAATTTCGAAGGCTTCTGGCGGTGCATTCAATAGCCGTACTTCCAACAGGGGTCGATCGATAAACGGCACATCAGCTGTCCCTATTAACTTTTGTAAATTTGCATTACTGGCTCCACGGGCAGCTAGTATTTTGGTTCGTAAGAACTTTGATCGCGCAGCGACAAAGGCAATGTGGGCTTGAATTTTAATCGCTTCGGGGCCAACAATAAACTGAATGTCACAGAATTGCTTCTCGTTGAAGAACTTGCCGAAATCATCGCGTAGAGTGCACTTTGGGTAACTTGAAAACTGGAAGCGATAGGTGTCCCCCCGGCGTACACTATTGTCAACTGTTCCTCCAAAGATATACATTGCATCTGCAATGACTGCAGAGGCATGGAATACTCGTCCAGATGGCACATCGGGATTCGGTTCGGGCGCTATGACTGACCACACTTGAGAGTCCAAATCGTAGCAGTGGAGGTCATTGGGTAACGTGGAATCAGCGGAGCCACCAAATACATAGAGAAATCTATCATGATGAACCATTGTGTGACCATAACGGCGGGATGGTGGCGCCGAGGCACCACGGAGGACGTGTTCGTTGGATATTCGTCGCCAACTAGAAAAGGAAATTCAAATTAGAAAACAATAACTAAAATATATTGATCAGGCACACAGTATGAGCAGTAAAACTTGAAGCAAACGCTGCAGAATAACCGCAGAGATTCGGGAGGCAAGTACTGTCCCTTTTGACCCTAGCAGCAAACAAAGTTTACCTTCTTTAATGGAGCGCTAAAACAACTTGTTGTTCGCATACAACACGGAAGCATCTTCAAATGATTCCAAACTTGCAATGCTGTGAATGGCCTGACTGAGCCCCAGACAGATGGCTACAATACTCTCTAAATGCTCTCGAAGATGATGCCGGAAGCCTTCCCAGAAGACTGGCAGAGCCGAATGAGGAGATTCGCGAAGAATCAAACGTCTATCTTGGAATGAAGTAGTTAGAACACATAGTTTGCTGCCCAATAAAGCTAGGAATAAGCCCCGAATATGTGCACAATAAGAAGAGAAGAGCCGCGAGTTGGTAGACAAAATAAATAAAGAAAAACAAAAAACAAGTTCACCTTCAAATCGCCGCATACTTACGTTTTAGTTTTAAAATGGAACTCAAAAAGCGAATTCGTTATTTGCAGGCCGCTTTGTCCTGAAAAAACATACATACAGTCCCTTGCCACGGCCACTGGGAAATTACAACATGTTGGGGGTCGATCACCATTCTGTTCAATTTCCTCCCATTGATGGTTCTCCCCCTACAAAGAAAAACACGTTCACCACTCTATCCACTTACAATAAGGACCAAACTCACCGTTAAATTCAGCGTCCACATGTCATTCAATCTGGCATTGCCATCGTACCCTGCGTAGATCCACATTTTATGATCATACACCGCAGCACCATGTGCCGATCGGGGAACGGGCATTCTAAAAGAGGCACACATTCATTAACACATCAGTTTCTCATAAGTAAAACAACAACCTTCCAGAGAACTTCCATTCCACCCACATGGCAGTCTGAAACTTATACTCAAACAAGTCATTTTTGTTCGTTAAATTCGAGTTCGAATGAATGTCTCCCGTATATCCTCCAAAGATAAACATCGAGCTTCCATACACCACCGCTGAGTGATGATACCTTGGGGCAGGTGGTGTACCCGTAGCACACGCCCTTCCCCAAGATTTGTCCTTGACGCCGAAACGTATCAAATCATTTAGCATTGTTTTGCCATTGTCTCCGCCAAAGACGAACATCGCATCCTTGTATGCCACCACTGTGTGTTTGCTTCGCCTGTGACAAGGAACATCAACAAAATTACAGAATTCTCTAGATTTAACAAAATACTCACTTTGCCCCAACAAACTCGGCACATTCCAACATTTTTGTCCACTGATGCGTGGCGGTGTACGAAGAAAAATCCACATTGAGTGCATTGCAACTAAAACTCCCTGGCGATACGGACTTATAACCTTTAATCGAATTCGAACTGGAGTGAGACATCTTGCGCGGGCAAGTTCCTTTGCGACCTTTACGACTTCCAGACTTTTCACATCCGCCCGTGAATGAACATCCACTACAACTTGCACTCACTCCAGCTCCACCACTATTACAGCCAGCTCCAATGCCACTGTCCTCAGTGGGATCGGACTCACTGCCAAGGATCGCTTTCAACATCAAAGCATTACATGTGTGAAATCTTCTCCGTTGATGGCTAATGGTATCGCTGGCGACGCCGCTTAGCTGACACGGGATTGACTTTAAAAGTCTTTCAATTGGATTTTCCAATGCTGGTGGGTCGTCGTTGTCTTCGTCGTCGTTAAACTCGCTACATACGCCCACGCAAAGCGACCAAATGCGGACAAAATAATGTAAAGTTTCGATGGCGATTGATTGTTATTTTGTACTTTTTGATTTTACCAATTTAGTGGGTAAACACTAAGGAGGTGTTTTCATTGAAAATATTTAATTATTTGTATAAATTTGTAAGGACAATTGGACTGGAGTTCTTTCTTTTTTTTTTGTACGAGAAAATCTTTGAAGGAAGATGAGAAAATTCTTGCAAAACAACAACAAAGGGAGCAGGCGTTTTGGCAGTTCATCCGATGACAGCAGTGTTGTTAAAGAAATCTAACAACAGTGCATCCCAAGCTGTTTTGAAATGTTGTAAGGATTTACCTTAAAAAAATAAATATTTGGCCCGACAGGTCGATGGGACCCAATACCTAGCTTCTCACAAAAAGAGAAGGATCCTACTGTTTATGCGGTGTCCGAAGGGCAATTTGAAATATTCAGAAGCTTGCTAATAACAGTTGTTGCATACAGCTGTCATACATCCAGCCAGGCGCCGACAATTGTTCTGTAAATCTGTGGGGAATTAAGTAAAATTTACCCGTATAGATCGATGGAACCCAGGGCCTAGCTACCCACAACCACTCGTGGTGTGCATTATATTTTCTTCACACGAATGGTTTACTCTGTTATGCTGTATCCGAAAGGTAATTTGTTATTTTGTTGTCCTGAGTCAGTTGTGCTGTTGGCCTGTTTTTTTTTAGGTGTTGTCTAGGGATTGAACCAGGAACCGCTTGCTTCGTAGTCTAACGCACTAACAACTTGAACCACGCACCCATCTAAGGATTTACCGGCTTTACAAATGATTGTAGCCGTCAAAAAATGTCTGCTCGAGCCTTTTACGAAAGTATTATACAGAAAAAGCATCCTGTAACATTATTTTGATTTTAGAAACAAATTTCCGTAATTTGAAAACAATGTTGCAATATCAGCGTAATGCAATATCAGAAGGAAACAAAATTGTATTTTCAAGGCAAAAGATGACCCATATTTGTTGATACTTTGTCCAAATAAAGATTACTCAACTTCTTACAGCCTTGTTTCAGATATTCGCTTTAGAACCAACCGGCAAAACCACCCTGTCGCATGTGTAACGAACACACCCATCCCGCACTGACAATTCATCACGTTTGACAAGTCGTATACTGTCACGACTAAGGAAAAAAAAATTTTTTTCACTTACCATATTTTGCGAACAATTTTCATTCCCCGCCAGGAAAGCACTTTTCGATTTAGTGAAAAATCCAACTAATTCCCGTCGTTCCATCGCAAAAGCTAAATATAAATAAATTTAAATACTTCGTACACGATATGATCTAAAAAAAAATGTCGAATAAATGGCAAAATCGCAGTGAAATCGGCGGCATCCTACGCAAGGGCAACTCGGCCAACGCAAATCCCGAAGCTAGAACTGTGGATTTACTTGTTTTCGGTTATGCGTGTAAAATCTTCAGGGACGATTCCAAAGCACGTGAAATCGACCAAGGAAAACACCTAATTCCCTGGATGGGCGATGCAAATCTAAAGATTGACAGGTTAATACTTTATTTTAAGACAACTATCAACATTTTCAGATACAAGCCAACCAAAAAAAATGATTTTTTATTTAGAATAATGTTTAGAAACAACTTGTGTAGATTTTTATTTATTTTATATTCTAAATGCATGGTAAAATGCATGCAATTGAACTTGAAATCAAAACAAATTGTGTGCTTTCTGTAATAATGTCGACCGGAGCTGTGGATTTTGAGTGAAACTATCAAAGGTTATTGTGTCTAGAGAATTGCGTCTGATACGCAGTTGCTGGCATAGATTTGATAACAAGACTGGGTAGACTTTTGAAATCACAAAAAATTAATTTGAGGGGAATGTTCTCTTTTTGGAACGGAGGCCCAAACTATCGGTGTAGAAGCTTCTTTAGGGCATTGACTGTTTACGAGTTTAGTATAAGTAGATTAAAACTTCCAAAAAAAAGTAAACAGGAAGTAAAACTACGATCTAGGGGGTACACACGCGCTGACGCTTCTTTGCGGTGGTCTTTGACGTAAGCTGGCTTATCAAACAACGTCCGTTTGGCTAACCTTCCGCGGCCCTAATTCTGAAATCATCCCATTGGTTGTTAGAGAAGGTATAGAACATCGCAACAAAAAGTAGATTAGCTGTGGAAATAAACAGGAAAACATTTCACGAGGAGGGTGTGACAACTTTACTAGGTCGTTTCAAACGTAGGAAAACGTTTTATATTCTCTGGTGGAAGATAACCAACCATTCGTTCTTGTTTTAATGCCCCTTTTCTCTTAGGAAACTGAATAACAAGAGAAACGCATGCAACTATTCATTTTATTTATAATATATGCAAAAACCCGGATGATTACAAGCCATTCGATGACTAAATATGAGTTCTGTTCGTTTTATTACGTAATACCGAAATGTGAGTAGATTTCGGCTGACATTTCCTGTCGCTGCATTGTCGTGAGAGTACTGCAAGACAAGTGCTATTGCGATGAGTTACAATCTCTCGCTAGACAGGATGAAATTCTTTCGATTGGACTGCTGGTAAAGCGATCTTGGCTAGCTTATATCCCTTATTTAGGCTAGACTTTCTCACAGGCCAATGCGGTCTATCGCCTAATCTTAACAAATTAAATTTGTGCCGGGAGTCAGAATTTCGATTTAGTCTGGAAGACATTCTCTGTGTTCCCTTTAAGGAAATACGCTTCTCATTGGAATTGAAAGATTGCTGCTAAGAATGTTAGCAGGCTTGAGGTCCCTCGTAAATCGACGATCAGTAATCAAACGTTTTAATCAGCGTTGAGGCATAATCTACGATGCAGCCATGTTTCGACGACCTTTTTGACGATTTGGTGAACGTAGTGAGTGCAGTAGATAACCAATCTTATGCAGGCATTTATTCAGGGCAAAAGAACACCAAGTCAAGTAATGAAGACTATGATCTTTGTTATAAGATTTGGACTACTGACCGAGCTCGAAAAAAAACATTACAGAGTCTGGTAAATTTGAGTTTGCACTGAGCTTTCTCATGAGAGTTAATGATATTTGATAATTGTTCCATGAACTGCATTTACTGCAGATGCATAGTATTGTTTATTGGATATGACTAGCACCAAACATTCTTTTTAGTAGAGTGACGATTGTGTTTCATTAAGGGCCAGCACAGTTGATTCTACCTTTATCGAATATTGGCACACCAATGCTGGTAAAACTTCCAATTTGATGTATGTAACTTGTTGGGTTTAAAATTGATCCCCATTTTGACCAGATTTGCTGTATAGAGCGTGAGACACTTCTCGCTTCACTCAAGTATTTTCTTCATCTTCATTAGTTCCTTGTGATAATGTCTCTGCACTGCACAGAGTTACTCAAGCATATAGCGGAGTTTAGTTAGAGTATCCGTTCCTAAGTTTTATCTCTCTATCGTGACGTGCTTGAGTATCTTGAGTATCATTTCTTGCAGACACCATACACCTTGTTTTCGCCGCTTCCACTTTGGCTGCAGTTGAAAATACTTCAAAAAAATTGTGTCTCTTTTGTTGCCTGGTGCATCTCCCAAATAAATAAACTTATTATCGCTAACACGACAAAATAAATGTCGACTCACTGTTTTTGCTTCTTCTAACACATTTCAATTATTCTCCTCGTTAGCCTTAGTTTCCTGTTGTCGTCAACCGTCTCAATTTCTTAGATTCTGTTTGATATACTTTTTTTTTCTGTACCGCATCACGTGTTGTGGTATTATATTTACTAATGAATATATTATTTTCAATTAGAAACAAGATAACAAAACTTGTAATAACAAACAACAATACTACGAAATAAGCGTCTTAGCTTCTAGGTTTTAATTCGCCGTTAGTGGTCTACACAAACAATTCTCATGGAACATTATCGTTAAATTTGATTCTAGTATCAGGTTGAAGTTTTTGGCTTATTTTAAGTTGAACTTGACCTTGTCCTCGTACAAGAGTGCGTAGAACAGCTGGTGGAAGTTGTCTCGGACTTGAAGTGTGGAAAAGTGGATGCAGTTTTATATATACTTTCAATGACCACCGTGGTAGAGACTGGCCTTTCGTCACACCAAAACACTTCAAAGGAAAGTGTGTAGCAATCTGCTAAGCTGAGTTGATCGCTTGGCACAATGTGGCAGATAGCCCTGAAAGTATCAGACCTAGGTTAGCGACAGATGTTGAGCTCAGCGTTCTTGAAGACCACCCTGCGAGTTATCCAGGACATCGTCGTAAACATTTGTGTTGACTGTTTTAGTTCGTATAGTTTCCGAATACAAGGACAGCAGTTTGTGAACAAAATGTGGATTTGCAACCTCTATGCATAGTTTGTATATCGGAAGAGATGATACAACCCGTCGCTCGGTCAGTAAGGCTGGTGGATCATTGGAGTTGAATTAGTAGAAGAAAAGGAAATTACAAAGTTCCATCTGCGCAAACTAGGCAACAATAAGCCCAGTAATTTCCTCGATTACAAGTTCTTTTCCATTTCTCACAGTTTACAGACATGGGTCGCCTCTGTCTCTCCGTTTGTGTCTTTCTAAGAATGAAAGCTTGAACTTCTCAACATTTCGACACCATGTCACGACGGAACACAGAATGCTGAATCTAGCTAATGCTTGGTAAATGTATTCGTAGGAGCTCACACAAAAAAACAACCTTTATCCTCTCCATTCCACGAACTTGTTCTTCTCCTTTCGTGTGTATATTTTTTTCCACTGTGCCACATTCGACTTCATAGTTTTTTGTTAGGTTTACTCTCCTCACTAAATATGGTAACAAAGAAGGCGATATCTCTTAATATTAAATGTGCATTACTTTACTAGTAAAGAGATAGAGCCCTCTGAACAGGGAGTGAAGTGAAATCTTTTAGGTTTTTAGTCAATGACCCTCTTTATCCCTCAAATGTTCTCCGTAAACGCACGAGCAAATGAATCTATGCCTCTTAAAGTCCTAAAAAAAAAAAAACAAAGAAACATTTTAAATGGATCGAATGCAAACAATACTTGGAGACGATACGCCATGGATCCCCCAAAAAATGGGGCAACGGATTTGATTTTGCATTTTCCAACAGGTTAATCATTTTTTTACACGCAGGTTGTTTAACTTTCTCTCGGCTTGGTATGTATCCTTCTTATACAACTTTTACATTTCATATATTTTCATATTTTTAAACATTTTATGTGCGTTTTTGAAAAATTAAAAACAAAAAAAAAACAACAAAATCCATAATGGGAAAGCAAAAAAAAAATTAAAAAACAAAAGAAAAAAGAAAACGCAATAAAAATAAAATACAAATTCCTACGATTAAACTAAATTTAAACTTGCCCCGTTGCTGCCATTCTAAAAATTTATTTTTTGTTTCGTTTACCTTCTTTTTTATGATTTGTATTATGTGGGGACACATGACACACACATGCAAATGCAAATAAACAAAATAGATATGACGTTAGAGGGGCACTATACGATCTAACCCCATATGAGCCCCCACCAGGTGGCTACGGCAATCGTTTGGATTACCTCAGCTCTGAAGAACAACGAGCCGAACAGCTTTGCGAAGAGGAAAGATACTATTATCTCTATCGCAATGAACAGGAAGAGATCTTGTACCAAGGTAAGTGTTACAAGTGCCAACGAAAAATTTGTCAAAAAGCAAAAAAAAACAAAAACAAAAGAATAAGAATTATTCTAAGATTCAAGCGAAACAAAAATCATAATTTCCCTTAAATCACAAAATTTAATCTCAACCAAACAACCGAAATAGCTGAGAAAAAGAAATATATTTCGTGAATAATATATAAACTGTAGGTTTTAAATCGTTGTAAGCACAGGCGCGTAAGTATTTACAGGTTCGGCGTTAATTCGGGGTGGATTTCAGGTTCATTTGTCCATCATGAGGATGGCACATCTCTTCTCAGGTAACTATTATGTTTAAATACATTCATTAACGTATATTTTCAGATTTGAAAAGCCGTTAAGCATACCCAAAAAATTTACGCATATTCGCATTCGTATGCCATTCGTCTTCCCTTCGAAATCCATAGATAGACTCTCGTCCAACACACTACAGCACTACATTTTGTTTTTATTTCAAATTTAATTTTTCAAAATAAATAAAAATCTATACAAATACAATTATTTTTTATAAGCAAAGAGAATAAACAACCGAAGAGGAAAATTTAAAATAAAAAAAAAAAATTACAAAAATCTCCTTTCAAGATGAATAAAATAATAAAAAAGAAAAAAAAAATAAATACCTATCCCTTTATCCCCAATGCTCTCTGTCTCTCTCGATCTATCTCTCTTTTGCATTGGTCAGCTACGATTTTAGTTTTTATTTAAAAAAACACAAACATTTTATAGAGGAGGAACTGAAACGTTTGCAACAAGAGAGCGGCAGCGACTCAACTTACAATCAGGTGCAATTCAATTACGATACACCATTGGGGCCGAATCGGGATGAGAATTCATCAGAGCTGGGACCTGATAATGAGGCCGATAAGGTGTTTTGTTTGCCGAAGAATTTCGAAGTGCCACCATCAATTCAGTTGGTAAGTCTATAATGACTTTCTATATACTTATGTACATATGCATGTGAGTTTGTATTTTTAAATTCAAAATCTGTTGTTTATCGCATAAGGCAGCCAAGGGGTTATCACCTCATGGCACACAGTATTCAACTAATGTCCGCGCTATCTATGGACTTTATTGAAACCAATATAGATCGCGGAAAATATACTACGCTAAGTGACGACGACAAGATGACTTGTCGTAACTCATCAGCTCATTTGGGGAGGGGTTTTTCTTTGCCTTATATCAACTTCAAACGAAATAGATTTTGTTTTTTGTTTCCAGTTGTCTGGCTTCTAATACTGTATGTATGTAGATGTGTTTTCAATGGGCAATAACGTGATATGATATTTCCAGGAACGCTTGGACAAAAACAATGTCATATGCATATGGGATATGTGTACATGTGTATATCCCAATCTAGAGTTGATATTTCCATTTATATTAACACAGGTCTGCTGAAGCCCAAATTGTGGTTTAGCAGTCTTTCACTTCCTTCGATCCCGGGCACGCTGCTCCTAGTTGTCCAGCTTGATCTTTGGAGACTGTGCTTTGAAGATCCTCTTTCGTGAAAAATTATTGTCCGATTATTGCTCGATGTAGTCGAGCCAGTGTAGTCGACGTGTTTTGGATTTTTTAATCAAATTCACATTTTGGTACAGCTTATGGAGTTTAGGGTTGTATCTTCTTCTCTAGTCACCCTACTTGCATACGAGACTGAAAATTTGACGGAGAGTGCTCCCAAAATCTGCTTTGCTCTTCTGCGTATCGTCCAGCACTCGGCTCTACATAGTAGAACTGGCAGGATCAATTTTTTGTAGAGCATGCATTTCGTCTTCCGAGTGAACCCATTTGCTTCGCTAAACCGAAGTAGCAGCAGTTTCCTTCACTGAATTTCCACCAGGGCGTCATTCCTGGAGTTGATAACTACTCCGAGGTAGCTAAACTCCTTAACTAGCTAGAAGTTACTGTGAGTAACAGGTACTTGTCTCTCATGAACCAACTAGTTTCGCCTGTTCTTCAATTGCTGTGAAAGCTTCTATAATGTCGCGCTGTGAGCAACCGATGATGTCGATGTCGTCTACCTATTCCAGCACCCTAGAATAAGCCTGCCTAAAACAAATTGGTTGTTCGTATTTCATAATCGAAACTTAGTCTTATTTTACCAATAAAAGTTACACCTCTTCTGAAATAAGTAAAGGGGCAATAGGACAATAGACATGATGATTGTGTAGGAACCTTAGCGGACAGATAGTCCAACAAAAAAGTAAGGATATGCCTACCTAAAGTGGAGAAAAAGTTGGTAGGTATTCTTAACGCTACCAAGCATGCGACTGTCTACGACTAAAATTGTTGCTAGATCAACAGTCAGAATAGAATTGTATCTCGAACGAAAACTAGTGCAGTACCATCGTCTATTCGTCGTTTAGATGTCTTACATGTTCATTCTTCCGTTCCAGGCATAATAAATGAGTTATTTTGTTGGAAATCCATGATAATGTGACCCTAATTTACAAAAGTAATGAACTGTAGTCGTGTGGGGTATATTTCCAGCAGCAGTTTCAAATTCAAATTCCACTTTAATGAATTCACTGCCTACTGAGGTGGGGCAGTCCAGAATTGACTTGGACATCAACCAAACAAGCCCGCTACCTTCAACCACACACTAAATTGGTTCAGGTCCCTGTTTGATCAACCACGTCACTTTAGGCAGAGGCTATCTCTACCTAGACTTACATTTGGTAAGAGTGGTTCTTCGTTTGATCTCAGTAGTCTCACTGTCTGTATTTTTAGAGGAAGCCAATGTATTCGAGTCCTCAATATTATATCCTATTTTGTTTCGCATGACAGCGCGTCGCCTTTTTTTCTGACTGAGCACAGCATAGCAGACAGAGCCCAATTAGTATTAAACCATTTGCACTACCGCACGTGAAAGGTGCCCTTTATCGAGTTAAATTACTTGATGTTCCTTTCATGTTCCCTTTTCATCTTGAACGTATTTCTTTCCGTTTACCCGTACTCTATGATCTCATCACAAAACCATGAGCAAATTTGAATTGAAATAAAACTCAATTAAAATATTCTGACTCACTGAAATGCTAAAGCATTTGCATTTGTCGTTGATCTGGCCATTTACTATCATGTCGAGTTCATCAGGCCTAATAAACAATAAAGAAATCTGTAAACAGTTGATACATCGTGCGTCAGTATTCATATTATTGAAAACAATACTTTGTCGTTCAAGGCACATGCTGTGTGCGTTGAAGAAGAATGTATTCCAAGGTTTCCTAAGGCACTTTGCATTTTGTTTGATACTTTATCAATTATCAGTTCTGGTCAATATATGGGTGAAATACATTTTTCGTAGATTGAATGTGGAGAATTCGTTTGGCCAGGATAGCTTCTGTTTGTTTGATTTCTTAGAAGGACTCCCATTCAAGTATGTTTTGATACCTTGACGGCTTAATACTTTACTTTTGTTTACCCCTTCCAAGTCGGATCAATAATTCGACTCACATCCCTTGTAAGACAAAGCACTTCGTGGTAATTTAGCAGCACAATGTATTTGTTCTAAGTAAAAACCGCTTTGTACATTAGTAGCGTTAAAAGTACGAATTAATCAAAAGATATATATTTTATGTTTTAAACTATTTTAAAAAGAGGTCGCTAGACCATGAAATTACTTAAATACTAATTTTTTGGCTTGCTCCCATGAGAAACCTTCTCGTCCAAAATGGCCGTAAGTACTCGTGCGTTGGTAGATTGGTCGGCGTAGATCGAGATCCTTAACAATACGTCCTGGTCTTAGGTCAAAGTTTTGTTTGACTATCTCCAGCAGTTCCCTTTGTGATCTGTCTGATGTGCCATAATCGAAGACACTTATCGATAAAGGTTCCGCCACGCCAATTGCATATGAGACCTGCACTAAGCAGCGTTTGCAAAGACCCGCCTTAATAAGTGATTTAGCGACCCATCGCGCGGCATAAGCAGCAGATCGATCGACTTTGGTAAAATCTTTTCCAGAGAAAGCGCCACCACCATGAGCACCCCATCCGCCGTATGTGTCGACTATTATTTTCCTTCCTGTTAATCCAGCGTCACCCATGGGACCACCAATCACAAACAAACCACATGGGTTTATATGCACAACAGTCCTTTCGTCATAATATTCTGCTGGTACTACTTCTTTGACAATTTTGTGTAAAATCTCTTTTCGCAGGTCGTCTAGAGAAATTTCATCTGAATGCTGCACAGACACGACGATGGTGTGCACACGTGTCGGGATAGTCGAGCCATGTCTCAAAATGTACTCACAAGTAACTTGTGTCTTAGAATCCGGTCTGGCCCACCAGAAAACTCCAGATCTTCTTAGTTCTGCTATCTTTTCGTTAAGCCTGTGTGCCAACACAACTGTCAGAGGCATACATTCTTCTGTTTCGTCGGTTGCGTAGCCAAACATAAGACCTTGATCTCCGGCACCGACATCATCTTCCGCGCGATTGATATGAACCCCAGCAGCAATTTCTGGTGATTGTTCTTCGAGTGCTAGTAAAATGTTGCAAGTTTTGTAATCGAATCCTTTCGACGAATCATCATAGCCAATGTGTTTGATTGTATCACGGACGACTCGTTGGTAATCGACGACTGCCTTTGAAGTTATTTCACCGCAAAGTAGAACCATTCCGGTTTTTGCAACAGTTTCGCAGGCAACTTTAGCATTTGGATCCTGTTGCAGATGTGCATCTAGGATAGCATCGCTTATTTGATCACACATCTTGTCCGGGTGACCTTCTCCAACAGATTCCGAGGTAAAAAGGAATGGTCGACCATCTTCCATAGCGTATCGGTCTCCATGGCCATTTGTGTGGTTTATTACTGAAGATTGTGGCATTCTTGAGAGTTATGTATATATCTGCAAGAAAAAATAATTTCACATCTTTGAAAAACTGATTGAAAGCTGGATTCTTCTTAAATTTCTATGCCCATCAATCATTCACTCACTGATCCTAAAATATCACTCAGTCTCAGCCCCCCTTTAACGCTCCCTAACAGTGACAAAAGGACTTTTTTCTTTGTTTAAGTTCACCCTAACGTCTTATCGGTTTTAAAATATAAAACGGAGTTCTATGACCGGTTAATCGCGAAACTAAACTAGCTTTGCACAAAATTCTCACATGATCTCTCTGTCGCTGATAATAACTACTAGCTCCGTCAAAACAATTTTTTTTATCATGAACAGGCGAACGATTTCTTGCACAATTTACACAGATCACTTAGCCAAGTCACTTCCGATTTGACCTCTGATTATTTAAAACTTTTCCCAGACATCTTAGCCATTTAATATCGCGACAAACAACACGAGCCGTCTAGACACTATCAGAACTAGTCACACAACAATTCTACATAGTTATAGTCCTTGTTTCGAATGCAAAAAAAAAAAGTGATGCAAATTTTAAAGAATATTTCGAGAAGGACCTTGAATATCACTTACATTGCAAAATATTTTATTACTGATTCACTTTGAAGAGCTATCTGTATCCGTTATATAACCTTCACATTCACGATTCAACACACTTTTCAAGAATAATCAATTTTGAATGAGAATTAATTTATATATGCTCGGCGCTGTCAGGTCAAGCTCGCACAGAGCGCTTCAAGGCCACTGGATTATCTCTATTAATTTTTCTTATTTTGTTAGGCGATGGTGAGATGGTGATAGGATTCCATATGACGAAATTTACTTCCTCTATTTCCAGCCTGAAACGATGAAACAACACGCAATCATTGAGAAAACTGCTCGTTTCATATCAGCTCAGGGCCCACAAATGGAGATTCTAATAAAAGCGAAACAGTCGAACAATCAGCAATTTGACTTTCTCACTCAGAACAATCCACTGAATCCGTATTACAAATTCGTTTTGAGCGCATTGAAAAATGGAACCTATCCAGAGCCTGAGAGCGAAACACCCAATCCACTTCCTGAAGATAATTCCACTGCATCTGCCAATAGCAATCATTTCGAGGATCCATTTTCGAAACCATATATACCAGTGCCTATAATAAAGTACACGCCTTCGGCGAATTGTGCTTACACGCAATTAATAAGTAAAATCAAAGGAGTTCCATTGCCTCCACCCGAACCAGAAAAACAACAGCAAAGCATTTACACGCCTGTTCTGTTGCAACACAATACAACACAATCTGTGGAAAATGGAGAATCCAGTGGTAAACAGCAACCAAAAGTCGAGATTAAAAATGTCTCCAACCCGTTGATGTTGGAGCATTATTACTCCTCCGATACAGACAACGAAGGCGAGCAATCCGAAGAGGAGCAGGAAAAACCAAACGAGAAAGAGAAAGAGCCACAGCTATGTTTTCCGATTCCCCCTGATTATTTGCAAAATATAATTGACAAAACTGCAGGTTATGTGATTAAGAATGGGCGGCAATTTGAAGAAACACTTCGCATTAAGAATGACGAACGTTTTACGTTCTTATTTCCTGATAGTGAGTTCTACTCGTATTATATGTACAAAGTAACAGGAGAGGTGAAGTCATATGTGCCTAATGAAGAAGATGATGATGACAAACAGAAAATTGCCAGTGGTAAGTGATGGACAAGAACCACATTGAAATCGGCCAAGAAATAGTAATAATTTTGTATTCCTTTAGGTCCAGTTTCATTCTCTATCAAAACAAAGGATGACCAGCCAGTTTCAGTCATACGTCCAGCTCTACCTCAAGAAACGAGTGATGATGAGTCAGAGAACAAAGTTAAGTCGAATGGTACACATGTTGGCGGCGATCAAGTACAATTACCCCAACAGCAACCGGCACGTAGCGTCCCTGAACATGTTCAGAAAGCAATACAGTTGGTCGAGAGTCAATTAATGGCAAGAAACGCACAATTGGGTATACCAACAGTACCCAATAGGTCGAGGTTTGATATTGATCACACAGGTACGGTTGCACCGAAATTACCTACTGTATCATCAATACTTCTTCCAGTGGAAGAACCCACAATGAAACAAGTGAATTCTCATCAGAAGGAGCTGAAAAGAGGTATTTTTCTTAAACTGCTTATTATCACAGAATGTAATTTTTGATCTGTTTTGGTTTTAGCGGAAGAAAAGGTTAAAGACAAACTAGCACAAATCGCCAGGGAGAAATTGGGAGGACTGCTTTCGAAAGAGAAGCAACTGCAAATCGAACGAAAAAAGAAAGCAATGGCTTTTCTTAATCAAATCAAAGGTGAGTTAATGCTTCTATATTTTTCTGTAGAATACCGTAGTCGCCTGGGGGCTTACTAATCAGTTTCATAATGTTCCGAGCGCAAGAATTAAAAACAACGATATCGACGCTTGTGACTACGAGTGCTATTCTAAGTTCAAACTTTTGGAAATATGACAATAATTCGTCGTTCTGCCACATTTTCTATTCCTGCAATTTGATATGAGTGTATTAGACCGAATATTATCAGAGGCATGTGGAAGAGAAAGCACTTCAAATACAAAAGGCTCTCATCAGAGCAAGGGCAACAAATAGCCCGCAATCGTTATTCTACACTCTACGATCTTAACCGAAAGGTGAACATGGATCCGAGTTACAGTCCCAGTCTTCTAACTCCTTGCTTTTAAGCTGTAGATCACTTTTTTATGTCAAGCCTCCACAAATCGTCATCTTGTAATCAATTGTTCACAATCCACGTCATTCATTCATACCGTGCATACCTCCGTGAAACTGGAATGCCACTAAAAATATATCTTTGTCATGTAGTTGAGTTGTAACCCTGTTCACACAACTCCAAACCTGGAGCGTCAGATTTAATAAAAATGCTTACTACACACTGTGAGATAATCTGATAACAGTAGGACCCATCGAACCATTCCTTCATCGGTAATCGGTTTCTTTGGAAAATCTTACTTAATCGAGAAGATCTTCAAAGAATTACACTTGTCTCGTTCAAAGCGAATTCCAAATTGAAATATGAAGTGAATACGGCATTTGAGAAAAGACCAACGGGAACAGAGTAGTTACAATCTCCGATGCCTCATTCAAAAAAAACATTCTCGTACTTTTTTTGATAACTTAATTGATTACCATTACGATTCGGTATGTACAAAGAATAAGTAGCAAAAGACTATGAACCAGAACCATTTCATCGGTTCGAACTTGCTCTAACAAAAGCGTATTTGCCTAAAAGTATGCCTTACTTCAGACAAATATTTAAATCTGCTGAACTTTTTATTTCTTGGGCGTTGAATTCGCTTAAAAGTATGCCGTAGATTGTACACTTAATGCGAACATCTTCATGCCTAGAACTGGTGCTACAAATTTCTCTATGAAACCATAAATTTTTTGTTTACAAAGGAATTTGTATTTGAATATGACATTCAACTCAACTAATGGGATTGCAGAGACAGTTTGTAGTTTCGTCAACAAAAGCTGAAGGCTAAGTTAAATCAGTGGGTGTTCTTGTAGACAATGTTGTCATCGCCTCACTTAGAATACCTAGAGTCCATTGTATGCGATTTGAACAAAACAAATCCTGCAATTGCTAACCAAACCAGTTAGGTATTGTATGCTGACTGTTTTGTAGCTTACCTAGTCCTGAAAAAGGTGTACCAAACAGCAGCGTTTTTTTTTTTAGTACAAGTGCACCACAATCACATTGTAGGCAGCGATTGATTCCCACAGCTTCTCTAATTATCATTATAAGGAATACCTTGGCGCAACGACCAATCATTCTTTCATCTAAGTTTCATTACCGTAATAGATCTCTTGGAGACTAGCATACTAGCATAGATATACTTATGTACGTCCTTTGGTTGATATTAGGCTTCCAAGTGCGATTGGAATCTATTATGAACAGCAGGTGCTTGAAAATACAATTCGTTGTATGAGAGTTCGATTAAGTTTCAAGCTTACGCTTACTGCCTCGTGATCGCGCATTTATATGAAGTCTCAACGAACGTGATCGTGACTCCATGACTCTATGACTCAGTTGAGCAATAACAAAAACGAACAATAGACCGGCTTGTGGGGAAAATAGTGCTGTTTGCATGGGTGGTTAATTTTCGTTATAGATAGTCGACAATAAATACTGACAAAGGGTCTTTAAAAGCAATTCTATTCTTCGCTTGATTCTGCTATCTGGATCATAAAAAAGCTTCTAAATCGCCAATGCGTAATGCCCTAGAATACCACACAAATGTGATAAAAAATGTACATAAGCTGAACACATCCATAATGTTTTTGTTTAAATCTCTAATAAGCCCAATAATGGCTAACCACTATCGCTGCCATTAATCTATTAGTTAATAGTCGCCTGCACTTAGAGAAGTGTTTTATGACTGTACAATAATAATGACCATAAACACATTTTTTTTAAGGAGGTAATGTAAACAAAAAATGCTGCTTAAGTAGCAATCTTATCGTTCAATGGAAATAAACAAATAGAATTTTATCAAATCCACTGTAAACAATAACAACGATAAGCCCTCCTAATCGATTTGCTACTTTATTTTTATCTTTCAAGGTACTTCCCAATCGAATTCCGGCGATACCATGAAATTCTCTACAAAATCCTCAATAGAAGCAAAAGACGCAGATGATTCTGACACTTCATCTGTACATTCCATACCCATATCATCGTATGGTGATGATAGATCCGATACGGAATTAATTAACAATCCTTCGAATAACAATGAACGCCAAGAAGATATTCATATTGAAGATATTGATGATGACGATGATGTACAATTGGTCACTGTCGAGATGAAAAAGCGACATTCAAGATCGCGAACACGTCCACGTGCCCAAACTCCAGAAGTTGTGATAATATCGCCAAAGAGGTCACGTTCACGATCGAGGCATTCAGTAATGCGTGTCAAACGTTCGAAATCCAAAACGCACAAATCAAAAAAGAAGTCTTCCAAACGCAACCATCATCACAGTAAGAAGAAGTCAAAGAAACGTTCTCGCAGTCATAGCACGCATCGTAGTCGAAGTTGTTATTCAGAGGATGAAGAGGAAGTCTACACATCATCTGACTCGTCGAGTAGAAAACGAAGAAAACGATCGTCGTCGCACAAAAAGAAGAAGAGCAGAAGGCATGAAAGATGATAGGTGGCCGCCATATGTATCAAAGAACAAAAGAAGTCCTTATTACACAAAATCAAATTTGTGAACATTATTATGTTTTGTAATTTAGCAAAATAATCATACTAATAAAGTAGATATTTAAGAATACTACTGAATCGTTTCTTATATTTCCTTTTCCATGAGTTATGGTCAACGACACGAATTTCAAATCATTAAAAGATGGCCTCAGCTGGTACGTTGCCAATCCCCGTGTACATTAGGTGGTTTAGATGATGATTACCTTGGCACCATAGACAAGCTTAAATCACCCTACGAAGACGACAATGAAGACCAAGTCAAGCAGCAGGAATTTGTGAAGATGAAAGGCAGTAATGTCGGGTGGAGAATGTTTAAGCTCTGCTCAGTCCATTTCCAGAATGAGACAAAATCTCACGAATTTAACAGAATAATTGTTGCATGATATTTGCATGTGTGCAGTGTAATATCATAAATTTCGCAAGGTAAGGAGATTTCCCCCAATAAATCGAGATTCGGGAGCTCACTAGACGACTTTCAAGACGGTTTGGCGTTTGCCATATGTATTCTTTGCACGAGGCGCACTTCGTTCATATATGGTCTTATCTGGTTATACGGTCTTATCACGCGAGATCTACGAGATCCATGACTTCGTTGAACATGGCTTACGAACTCTACGAACTTGTACGGCGAGTTTCATAACGTCGTCTTCTCGATAGCATGATAATATGGAAAATACTTCACAAATCGAAGACCTTCTTTTATCACTTGACCGAAACCTGAATCCACTGCCATCATCAATGAATGCAAAGTAGGGTTGAGTATAGAGATTCCTTCACGAATATGGAATTCTCTGACAAGTTCTACTTTTCCTTCACATTTCTATATACGAACATCCTATACGAATGTGTTTTAGTATCTCCTATTTATTTCCTCTCCTAACTTCCCTACTCTCCATGTCTGCCATCGACATGGACTGCCATGCAATCTTTGAAACGATACTTTCTAAGGACGTCGACCGATAATGACCACAGTTGATAAATGTCGCTTGATTTAAAGACTCTCAGCTCCCCACAAAACATCAGGCACTCTGAACGATACAACCTACGAACTTCTTTGCGGAGGATGCTCAGAATTGGATAGTATAGCTCTCCCTTCTGAACACAATGTATTTTTTACTTGCACCTATACCTATAGGGCAAGTATTGTATTCGTGCAAAATTTGGAACTCGAGATTTTAATCAAACTTGACATTACTATAATAGAGAAGTCCAAAAAAGTAGGTCCGCCAATGCCGTCTGTCTGTCTGTCTGTCTGTCGGTCTGTCTGTCTGTCAGTCTGTCAGTCTGTAAAGTCTGTCTGTCTGTCTGTATATTCGACTACAGCCTAAACGGCTGAACGGATTTACTTCAAACTTCATATATAGGGTCTGTGGGATATTCCCTAGAGGCGAAATTTGAATTTTCATTCTAACCTCAAAATTAAGGGTAGTTTACTTAAGGCCGATTTCAGTTAAAATGGATTTTCTCAAAAACGGCTCTAACGATTTCGATAAAATGTGTGATGTGTGGGTTAGTTTGGGCATATGCTATGAGGTGGCATACCACGTTTTTCACGAAAAATTCGAATAACGGTAATATTGAAAATCAGCTGTTTCTCTGGTATTTGTTCGGCGATTGGGCTAAAAATCATTATTTGTAGGTTATAAGACAAGTGCAAAATAATGGCATACCAAATTTTGGAATGCCACGCCCACTTTTATAAAACTTATTTTTTAAAAATTTTTTACTAGAAATTGAGAAAAAATTATTTAAGCAAAGTAATAGACCTTCAAATTCTCTATAATTCACTCAAACAACCTATCTGGCCACGCCCACTTTTTATGGGCATTTTTATAAAAACAAAACTCCTACAATGTTATGACTATTATTCCATTGAAACGCGGAATGCCACGCCTACTTTACTGGGAAGAGCAAGACTTGGACTTTAATCCTGATAAAATTATACACTTATAGCATTACGGTGCAAGTACGTACGACCCAGTCGTGCACTTTATTTTAGATAACCGATGAGGCTCACTTCCACAATATCACTGTCAAAGAAAGCTATGAATCCAATAATAAGAAAACAGGTAGAAGAATTTTTAGCCATCACCAAATAACCGATATTGTTCCAAGAAGTTTAGCCAAAGTAGGTGGTCCCACCCATTCATCAGTTGATATGGCAAGACAATTGACAGTGCAGTATGGTCGTGATGCTCAAGTCTAGTGACTCACGTGGGAGAGACTGTTAGTCTCTGGTGTTGCTAGTCCGGGTTTTCCCATAGTGGTATCACAATGGACCTTCTTCTGGTCTGCTGAGCGGGAACAGCCACCCAACCCTTGGTTGCGATCCTTTAAACAAGTATTCAGAGTCGCTTCTAGGTAGTTTATCCCCAGACAGTTGTCTATAAGTCCCTAGTGACCAGAAATGCAATCAAGTTTAAACTTGACCACTGAGTTGGATGCGGACTGGGTTTCGAGAAATGTATATATTCCAACCTCTATGGATGCAATTTTCAAGGCTTAAACTAGCGCAGATTTCAAGACATTGATACATCCATGTTGTGTCCAAAGACCCGAACCTTGACTTTTAGGCCATCAGACGCTTTATTTTCACTCCATTTCTACCTCAAATAACCAAAATAAAACTTTCTGACCATAATGCCGAAGAGATTACAAAACATAGCCCTTCTTGAAATTGATTAAAATGTTTCCAGGGTTCCAATAGGTTAGGTTTAAATGAGTTGAGTTAGATTATGGTGTTAATGCTCCATCATGGTAAGAATCTTAACAAAAACTCAGCCATTCACATAATTTCCGCACAGAACCTATCAATTTGATTCAAAGATTCAAGCTCGTCTGAGTCTCCGGGTAATGGGTTCCATATTCAATAAACCTAATCTCAAAAGGCAGATACCAGATTGTATTCGTAACACTATTCTAAACCTTGATCTGCTAAAATATTTTGTTTCTTCAAAATTTTGCAGATTTAACAAAAGTCACAGGGCTTTTGGCACTCTATGTCCTGAGTTTGACCATCCTACATAGGTCAGCCATATTCATAATACCATCGGAAATGATTTTCTTAGATACGCGCCCTTGTGGAAGCCCTATTCGTTCTTTGTCCAGCCCATCGGCAATTTCGTTACTCTCTATATCGCACTGTTCAACTACCCAACATAATCTGACACGTTTCTGCGAACTTAACGAGCAGTCTGACGTTCTCGTCAGTTATTTACCCCACAGCAAGGAATTCCTTTGAGTACTTTTAGAACCTATCCTTGGAACACACTGAATATGTATGTCCCGAAATTTCAGAAGCACATATGCATCCGATATGTATCTATATCTCTCAAGTACTTACCTCACCCCGTAAGCTCACTCGTTTTTAAAACGTCCGTAGGTGGTTTTTGGGTTGGTTGAAGTGGCTGCCAGCTAGGTAACACCAACATCATAGGTCCTTTGTTATACCACGCGGATCATAGCAGAATCTTTCTCTCTATCAACTCGTTTCACATTTTGTTTTACTGATAAATCGTAAGAGGCACCATCAACCTTTTACAAAAATCGTTCGCAAAAGACCTAGCCTTGTCCTACCCTTGTCTCTTAGACAGTGTCCATTGGCCACCTATTGTAGTCGACATGTTGGTCCACTTATCCAACTATGATTTGCACTCTCAATAGCAACCAGCTTGAATTTTAGTTTCCAAGTAGCGATTGGTATCCCTAAGGTTACTTTATCTGCGAAAATGGGTAAAGTCATTCCACACAATACCCCGGAATATAACTTTTCCCCAGCACCCCACACAGCTCAATATTAAACACTTTAGCCATCTCTGTGAGAGACGACCGACAGTCTAGAGCCACTAAAGAATTAATAGATTACATTTCAAGGATTACACCAGATATCACGTATCACCAAGATAGGACTTCCTTAATCGCCATTATTTCTGCCTGCAGCATGGAAGGAATATTACTACTGTCGGAGAAAACACCTCATCTAACTTCACCCTTAGTTTTTTGAGCCGGTCGTGTACACTGCAATTCAATTTTGGATCGAGACTACTATCCTTTAATAAGCCTCCCTCTCAGGGTACATTACTTCATCTGATTTATCTGGGATATTCGGAAATGATTCCATACGAATGAAACTATGTAGAACACCTGACAAATAGATATTCCATTTATTCTTCCTCTAAAAACTCTCAGCCAACTCTCAGCTCTAAGCTCACTCAGGCTCTGTAGACGATATAACTTACAACTTCTTCGTGGAGGTTTAAAGCTAGATAGAAGCAATCTCCCCCCTGATCACAATCTATTTATGTATCTCCTATATTCTTCCTCCTTGTCTTGTACTTACCCAATAGGCATGGATTTGCTACGTTTCCATGACCAGTCAAATCTACAACCTAACCCCACTTTCAGTGTTTTATTAAATTTACTATGAACATGGGTGCTACTTCTTTAGGAAGACTAGTTTCTAAGAGCTAAGGGACAATATTAAGAGCTAAGGGACCAAATATGAGTTCCATAATCAATGTTCTTGCCTACAAAACAAAACTTTAACCCTTTGCGTAATATAAACATCTGATCAATCAAGTAATTGATTAGAAAACATTATTATCAAAGGAATATTACTGAACCCAAACTGAGTGCTGTAACACCAAAGCTAAATACGTCAAGACCCAAACGGTTCAGTTACTGATTAGATCACTGTCAGTGGAAAATATTTCCCTGCAGGTCAAGAAGGCTATATGCGAAATGTAAAAATGCATCTCCGTGTTTATTTTCTTCGGGTCTAGAGATTCTAGGCAACACTTGTCGATGTGAAATCGCCAGCGTTTTCTAATTTATTGGAACAATGTCAAGTTTACAAACGATGCACATGCTGTAATAGACTCCTTCAGTAGAAAATTTATTGATACTTACGACAGACTCAAATTGGTTCGTTTACGGATGCACCAAGTGGTGAAAATAGTTTACGAGTACGAGTACGTATCTAAAAACAAATATTGTTATGTGAGTTCAGGGAATTTAAGTTAATTCACCCGGAGGAACAATTAATCAAAAGTGTTTCGCAATATTTACAGCGAATGAGGCTGTTGACCTTGTCAATGGCTATTGGAGGAAAACACAATTCATTGCTGACAATTGCTGATAGGCTCGTCAATGTAAAGGAACTCATAAATCATGATCTTTAATGCTGTAAAGCTTTGCATAAGGGAATGTAGGTATTTCAAGGAATCGACTATTGATTAAGACATTAAGATCAAGCTACAGTAAGTGAGATTCTTTAAACTTATTGACCCATTAGTCTACAGCCATCGCTTATCCTGAAAAGTATGTACAGGAAAGGTAAGTCCGCAAAACATCCCTGTCGTTGCCCACAAGGGATAAAGTGTCTAGTACGCTGTCATTCAAAAGAGGGTTTAAGATTCTATGAATAGATTTCTAAATTTGGGCACTTCCGACCACGGATATAAGCACATTTAATCCAATATAGTTCTAAAAAAAACCCTCACTCTATTCTTGTATCCCAATCAAGTGGTTACAGATCCGTCTCGTGATATTTAGAAAGCTGCGTACTCATTTCGAAAATTTATGCATTTAATTCCATAAACATTAATCAAAGTTGTCACATTAGAAGCTAAAGCACATCCTTTCTGCGGAATATAACTTAAAATCTGTCTCAAGATCATTGAGGATCAAAGTTTATCATTTCTTATAATGGAAACGTTTTCCAAAGATCACTCATGCTTCGAAAATATGGCAAAAAAAATCATCCAGTCATCCATGGCTTATCATTTTATGTATTCACTGTTTATTATCACATCATTTGCTACTAATGGCTTCTTAAAGGCCTTGTTCTGCAAGCAATAACAATTAAATTAATTGCTCTTTAATGGATGTAAAGAGCGAATATATTTTTATTATTTTTTAATTTTTCTGTATTTATATTTAAAGAAAATATATTCATACAACAAAGTGGTAAGGGGGAAACACTATTAATTATGAATTAAAGATTTTCATGCACTCTATATAGTTTTTGATATTCTTAGACGAAAGTCATCATCGTTTGGAAATGATATGTCCACTCTTATACTCGTAAAGACCTTTGCAAAGGTCTCGCTAACTCTCGGACTAAATGCTAGCCTCGAGGAAATGGAAAGAGTCCAGAGAGGTTCAGCGAGACCGCTTATCTATCCCAAATCCATAAACAGATGTTCACAATGTATCCATTGGTGATCCAAGTCTTGGCTGCATGCGTAGCCACCTACTTAGACTATAATGTGAGAAACATAAAGAGTTTGGTAGATTGATGGAAAACTATAAAAGGGACGAAACGCTTTCATACTTATAGAGCTCACATCTTATGAAGAGTGTTTGTCTGAGCCATTTGATTGTTCAGATTGTTCATTGATTGTCAGACCAAGCGTTCTAGTTTTTTTTTTTTTTAAAAAGTTGAAAAAACTGAAAAAGCCCAAGATCTAGTTTGGTCTTATTATTATCGTCAAGCCTGTCCGTACGCCTGGCAAAATGAATATCACTTTAGTCCTTCGTATTATGACGAGTTTTGAACTTAGTTGATCTGCCAAACTAAATCAGCAACAGTTTGGATTCGTACAGATATAGTTGCCGATATCCTTGAGATCAATACCTCTTGCCTTTGTTTCAACTGTCAAGACGGCCGATTATGTCAATGTGGTCTACGTATCCCTAACTGCTGGACTGATTTTACCTTTTTTTTACCACCTTATAGTCGGCGATCGTTTTGCAGCGTCGATTGACTTATGGTGCTTTTCGACTTTAAACCTGGTCTGGCACGTCGGAAGCCATATTGATACATGCGTTAGCACAAGACATCTGCTGTTTTTTTTATAGATTGGTACATAGCTGACTCTCTAGGCTTGCAAGATTGCCATATTTAACAAGTATCTGACGGTTTTTCTTGAAGTGTGACGTTCATGCTTACAGTCGTAAAGGTATCACCAAGTAAAGGAAAAATCGGGACATTCCACAACGCAGTACACAGTATTTCAAAAATTAGAATTATCAAAGGTTTTACAAATACCAGAACCTGAAATTGTACGAGTCATCATCAGATATTAGCGTAAATAAGTTGCCAAATTAAAATCTGGTCAAAGCAAGCAGTATGTGTAACAATTCGGTACGCAAATCTATTAAGAGACACATCATTGAATTTTTCAATTTCATGCCAACTTTTAAGGTATTTTTGCGACGCAACGTTAAGAATTACTGACTGTTCAGTTATTGTTTGTTTATGTTCGTAGGAGACTACAGGATCAAAGAGGTTAGGTTTACAATCCCTAACAAGGAACGATTCTACGTAATACTAGCTTAACATCTACCGCATCGCAAGGCGAACCTAGCCCCTCTATGCTCCAGATATTCCCTCAGAACTGAATGTACCCTATAAACTAGGGTACCATGATTATAAAAATCTTTTTTTGCGCACTTATCAGTTGGGGTTGTTGCGAATTGAAAAATCAGGACTGGATCAGAGGGCATCTTGTCCTCACGTTTCCCACCACACATTTCAATGTCTGCGACAGACTCTAAGTACTGTCAACTACGTGTGTTTTTCTCGCACGTGCTAATTGTAACATTCCTTTCTCAAACTTGAAAAACAAAATATGTAGCATACACAGCTAAGACCAGACAGCGAGATAAGGCTTTGCGTAGGGGAGGTCTCTCGTCGCTTACTCTCTAATTAGGAACCCTCTCCGATTGATAGCTTCCAAAACGTACGAGTATAATGCTAAAGTGCATGAAAGTAAAAAAAAAATTCTACGTCTACTAATCACTTTCGAAGATAATCAATTATTTAATTTGTTGTTTTCGTTTCGGTAGAAGGGAGCCAATGCGATCACGACTGTAGTATAAAAGCGCAGCTTTTTGACGAATGTCTTTTAAACGTCTCTCGGTGCTTCAGCTAAGTGTATCGTTTACTGGCGAAAATTGATTATTTCGATTTTGTTTTTACATTGTTCATACTCGCGTATCGTTAGTGATCGGATTTTAATAGTTTTGGGCATTTTTTTGAACTAAGATAAGTCTACGAATATGAAGTTCTTACCTGAGGTATGATACATATTAAAGTTTGCGTTATTTTCTCTTTTAAACATTTAGTTTCGTGAAATTTTGATTTAATTTAACAGAACTTTTAAATTATTGTTATTGCCATATTGGAGTCATAAGTTTCTAAGTACAGTGAAGTTTTTGTTGGTTTTTTTCAAAATACGTGAACTAGTGCAAACCCAGTGGGATATTACAAAAAATAAAACGACGGTCTTCACAAATTTAGGATCCGCTTCCTATAAAATTCTTCATCATGGGCTGGAGGAAATAAATGTCCTAAGATGTGGGCAGTGTCATGAAATAAAGCCCCATACAATGATTCCAAAGAAACTCCTAAAATGAATTTACCGCTCGAAAACAATCGTCGTATGAATTTTAGGACTAATACCTGCACTTTTGAAAATGCAGTGAAGCCATTTTGGACAGTAATTCTTTGAACTTCATTCCATGGCACAATTTTCCGTTCTTAAGATGTGGGGACGGTTTGCAAATAAGTGCTCGTTTCTCTAGTTGTTTCTCTTTTGAAGACATTTTCTATTTCGAGTGAATATTTGATTTCACAATATTTCTGCTGGAGCAAAGAATTTTTTTTTAAATTTCAGTCAAGTGTCTGCAATTACTTACTTGCTTACTTAGGTGGCGCTACAGTTCGGGGTGAATCTGGGCCTCAACCAACGAGCCTCTCCAGTTAGCCCGGTCCTTAACTAACTGCCTCCAGCTGCGCACTCCAAGTCGGTTGAGGTCCCCTTTTACTTGTGCGCGCCACCTAAGGCGAGGTCTTCCTCTACTGCATTGTCCCTTCGGGTTTGATTCGAAGACTCTGGTCTGGAATGGAGGATTGGTGTCCATTCGCTCTACATGTCCTAGCCATCTTAAACGACTGATGCGCATTTTTCTCACTAGGTCGATGTCGCTGTATAGCTCGTATCATCGTTGAGTCTTCTTCTCCAAAGCCCGCCAACGCAAACAGGACCGAAAATTAGATGAAGAATCTTTCCCTCGAAGCGACTGAGGATCTTTTCATCCTTTAGACAGAGTCCATGCTTCAGCGCCATAAAGTACGACTAGGATGATCAGGGTCTTATAAAGAGTCTCCTTAGTTCTTCGGGATAGGGCTCAACTGCCTTCTTAGCCCAAAGAAACAGCGATTGGCAAGAGTTAGTCTTCGTCTTATTTCTACTTAGGTGTTATTTTCAGATGTTATAGCAGAGCCGAGGTAGACTACCTCAAAGTTGTAGCTGTCGATTGTGACGTTCTGTCCAATTCGTCGATGTTGTGTGTCCCTTCTCGTTGACAGCATATACTTTGCTTTGACCTCGTTTACCGCTAAACCCATTTTGTCAGCTTTCAATACTAAAGTGTCTGCAATTGTTTTGATTAAATGTGGAACAGGGTATCAAATATTTAATCGATTCTGCGGATTTTTTTTTTTTTTTTCAAATCTTGCACAAAATTTTGTAATAATTGGAATGGTACTGGCTACTTCAATAATTTCAGAATTCAACTCCGGGATTTTTGGAACTCGTGTGCGGTTTCTGGAAATGTGTCTCAGTTCTCCCCAACTCTTTCCCAGTTGCCGTGCTTCCTTCTCAACTGTTCTGCGCGACGTACTCCTAGGACCGCCGCGTATCCTGCCATCCTGAGTAAGCGAGTTCCATTGCTTTGCGTGGTTAGCTATGGACCTGTCACCCTTTCGGAGAGTATGTCCAATCCACTGTATATACATTTGTACATATCATAATTTTCTAAAAGCGAATATAAGTACAAGATCTTGTCTCATATAGCCATACTTAGGTAGTTGCATACTTATTTAGCCAGCTTTTAACTACTGACGACTGCTTGATACACAACAGTCTTTCACACTCTGGTATCCATTATGACTTGATCCTTAGAACACAGGTTCGGTCTTAGTTCAGTCTTAGTCTCTAACGTGGAGGAGGACATTCCCATGGGACCGAATATTCGATGGGACGCAACAGTGTTCAAAATCAGCTCTGCTAGCAGTATTAAGCATTTGGTTTCCAAATGAACAGTTTTGAGTCCATTTACTTCGTCAAAACAAAGTTGCAGCCACAGCAAAGGACAATACTGCAACACATATGTACATGCTATGCCATAAGAGTTCACCTTTCGGTATATTTTGGCTGAGATTATTGAAGCTCATGCGCCTGCTAGATACAAAATTTAGATAACTCTCCAAACAGAAAGTAGTAGCCTTCAGTTCAATATCTACACTTACTTTCTTAGATGGCGCTATAGTTCGTGGTAAACTTTAACCTAAACTGACAACCCTCTATGGTTAGTTCAAGTCGGTTGAGGTCCTTATCTACTTGCTTGCGCTACCTCCGAGTTGACCTTTCAAATTTGAATCGACGGATTTGTCCATTTATCCATTTTAGATAGTTGATGCCCAATAGTTAATCGATCGATGTCGTTTGTATAGCCAACCCAAACGGGACCGAATATTGTAAGAAGTATTTCTTTTTTGACTTGGATGAGGTCCTTGCCTTGGTTTCCCAAAGGTAAACAGGGACTATCAAGGTGTTATTCAGAATCTCTTCAGCTATTCACGAGGAGAATTTGCATAAAGAATCGTTTTACTTCTGTTGACATCTTGTGAGAAAGCATAACAGAGCGAAGATAGACAAAGTCCTTTACTACCTCAAGGGTTCACCAACTTAATTTTTTTTTAAGAAACACTGTGTAGGGCTTTGAACTGAAAATCATTGTCTTCGACTCGAAAGTACATATCAGATAGAATGACGATTCGTAGGACAAGACACTTCTTTCGTTGTCAACATTTAATGGGAGTTTCGGGGTTCAATTTCCCAAGAACATCAAAAAGTTCTTTCGCGAGCATCTGAAAAAAACTCGTTGAAATAAAATTTGCCCACTAATTTGTCTTAATTATAAAAGGTGTAGGAGGTGGCTTATTTGCGAGCGTTTTAGTATAACCAATCGAATACTGGATTTATGATCTAGCTTAGATCTCAAGATGCGACTTGAGCTTTTATTATTAATTACAAATATCTAAGAATATCTCATTCGGGTAGAGTTATAAGATTAGTACACTTTCGGTGGAGGCTTGCAGTTACCAGGAATCTCTTTGTGGCCTAGAACTCAACATAGATGATTGTTTGACTGGTCTATCCATGACAGACGGCCTCTAGACTGTCAGTTATCCCTGACAGATAATCCATTACAGTCTCAACAAGACATCGCGTCTTTAGACCTCATTGGTAGCGAAGATGTAATTTTCTTCATTTTATCTGGAAACATTTTTGATCAAAAGTTTTGTCCAATTTCCTTGAATAACGAACACTTTGTACATTTCTATTTTTAGGGATATGTTGACATCATTGATCCGTCGGAACTGTTACGTCCGGAGGCTACATTCGCTGACAAAAAACTGTCACAATTCCGTGATTACAGCATTGACGAGAATGATCCGTTGAAGGAACGCGTGAGGCAGACCTACCGTGACATGCATCTCAATCAAACTGTAGATTTTGTCAAAGGTAAGGATCAGGATCGTGCTTATTTTTAATATTAACTTTGAGCTAAGCAGAGGACTGGTCAGAGTTTGTTAACGAATGTGACTTGATATCATCTTGCTTATTATATTAACTTTTAAAGTTCCTATTTCTGACATCAGAGTTCTTGTTTCTTCACTTCTGATGATTTGAAATAAAATGCCAACTTAAACTTTCCAGGTCGTCGTGCTAAATGGCTAAAGTTCAACACTTTCAAGGCCAACATTCGTGATGCATTGGAGAAACTGAACGACCTTGTCGATCATTCCGATCCAGACACTAATCTTCCAAACATCGTACATGCCTTCCAAACGGCAGAGCGTGCCCGTGCCGAATTCCCCCAACATGATTGGCTACATTTAACCGCTTTGATACATGACTTGGGCAAGGTAATGGCATTCTACGATGAACCCCAATGGGCTGTTGTTGGTGATACATTTGTCGTTGGCTGTGAATGGGGCAGGAGTATAGTCTACCGCGATGAGAGCTTCATTGGTAATCCTGATGGCGATAACCCAAAATACAATACTAAGTATGGCATGTATAAGCCAAATTGTGGCCTCGAAAATGTCCTCATGTCATGGGGTCATGACGAGTACATGTACCAGGTGCTGAAGCACAATAAGTCTACTCTGCCTGAGCATGCACTGAATATTATACGATTCCATTCCTTCTATCCATGGCACAATGGTGGTGACTATGAGCACTTGTGTGAGCCGAAGGATTCTCTAACCAAGAAATGGGTGTTGATATTTAAGTAAGCCAGCTTGAATGTCTTTCATTGGATTGTAAATTTATTTATTTCTATTTATTGCAGCCGTTATGATCTCTACACGAAGAGTGCTGCAGTACCTGATATTCAGAAACTATGGCCCTACTACCAGTCTTTGATTGACAAATACTGTCCTGGTGAATTGGAGTGGTAATAGTTATAGCCAAGCGGGATTATCTTTAAGATTTATTTTTATTGTGTTGTACGTCTGTGAATATATGTTAAGTGCAAATTAAAACCTGAAGTTTCCTTACTCTGGTACAATCATGTTAGCTTGGTCTAAATGAATTTTAGTAAGAAGGGTATGCAACAGCAAAACACTGCAAATATTTAAGTGGACTCAAGACTAGCACTGAAATAGGGGTCTATATCTATACATATCCTTGCTTTCACCTTTATTTACAAGTTTCAGATAGTCAAGCAGCTGTTACTGTTAAAGCCTTACTCAGCTTAACCCCTTGGTCCACTGTCATTGCCACCTAACTAACATCTCTGGTAAATGATCTATATCACGCTGTACTCCTCAAGATCGAAGAATGCTCCATCTGACTAATTTCCTGGAATAATTCGTCGGTGATTTTGGCGCAACGTGAATTTCGACTCAAATATCCCATCCATCCCACGTCACTGGTGAAACATTAAAGCGTTTAACCGCTCGTCTCGAAGAAACTGGAACAACACGTGACAAAAGAGCCACCGGTTGGGCTTGTAATGCTCGTTTCGACGAAAATATCGCCACTGTGGCTGGACGCCGTGGGTAACACGGTTACCATGACAGATGAGCGATATATTTAGAACCATAATCAACGAGTTCTTAGTACCGCAAACTAATGAATAGGGACTGGAGGACATGTGGTTCCAATAGGACGGTACAACCGTACTCACAGCTAGCAAGACGATGGGCATTCGGTCCGTCTGACCTCAATGTACCTACATATGTTTGTATGTATACTCTGAACGCCGTAACCACTGAACCGATTAAGCTTTCATTTTCCAACAATCTTTGGCATTGTGCCGAGAGTGTTTCTGTGAAGTTTGGTCATAATCGGTACAGCAGTACAGCATATACCCCACCCTGTATCAAGAAATACCTAAAATTTGATACAAGTTTCACTTCAATATTCTATCTACAACCGAAGATATCTTCTCCCCAAATTCCGTGCTCATCTGTCAAAAAATGCAACCACCACTCGGATTTCTTGAAAAACACCAGGCCAACAGAAATTCTCAGAAAGCAGCAGGCATGCCGATCGCACAGTGCATTCCAAACTGTGGTGGTCAACTTTATTCTACATATTTATTGTTTTTTATTTATTGTTGGTGTCACGTTGATATTGCTGTAACTTTTGCATTTATCCAGGGATGTGAATGATTTAGGTGTCAAATTAAAGATAATTTTGCGGAGATCTACATGGGACTAAAGTGGAAACAAAATCATCAAGAAGTGAGGCTAAGTTTTGAATTCAATGAACCTGCATAAGCCGACGTAAAACAAACTCATTCTATAAATTCTTATTTGTTTTTATTACTTATAAGATTACTCTTAAATGCACATGTAAGACTTATAACTAAACATTAGAATATCCTTAACTATCTGTATATACAATGACAAAGTATAATACGAAAACATGTGATACGTCCTACTTACCGTACTAAAATACAAAATAGGTCTCTAAAAACATACACTATCGCTATAAACATTGTTTTTAAATATTGCTCTATGGATAAAATGTACTTTTAAATCTAACAAATCGAGGTCGCTTCGACAACGATTCAGTTCTGTCGTTTGAAAAAATTAGAAAATAAATTTTGTGGGTCCCTGTACAAACACCGCTAACCAATAGCGAGTTTATGAATTCGTTCCGAATTTATTGCGATTAGTCGCCGCCAGTTGGGTGGCAGGGTTGACAGTAATTGTTCCATTTGTTACGTCTGTCTTGTAGCTACTGCTGCACTGAGAATCCGCGACGGATCGGCCGTCGCCTTCGTCCCGACGACAGAGCTCACTGAAGGGACTACTAGAACGTTTCCCAACCACACTATTTCCGGCATCACTGGCAACAACAGCGTTCGTGGTTTTAATCTTATTTTGACGCTCCAAGATGTCGGCAGTTGTTAGGTCGCTGGCTTTTACAATACTCGAGGGGATATTGCTCAGCCATGGCTTGAGAGTGGACTTCTTTTGGACAGTGGCAGCTTTACAGCGGCAGATTATGTCAGCGGGTTCACCGCAAACTGAACACACCTCACCGCTGTTACTTTTGGCATTGCTGCTGGAGGCTGATGAGCTGCTGAGTTCCATCTCACTAACAGCATCAACGATACTCTTGATAGCACAACCGGCGGGCGATAGTTTATTCTCTGACTCATCGTAGTTTTTGCTGAGTAGAAGCTTCGACAGTGGTGGAGCTAGTCCTAGGCCTAGATTTCTTTCGTGATACACTTCGGAGATAGTAGGTGTCATCTCGCGGTTCATGTGACGCATGATGGTGTCCTGAATGCTTTTAGTCGATGGCTTGGAACTGTCTTTGGAAGCAGCAGCTGACGAAGTACTCGACGTGGGTAGTGTCTTTGAGTTGTGATCCTTCTTTCCGCTTTCGATTTCTGGCTCAGCTGGAGCGAAGTATAGGCTGGAGGAGTTGAAAACTAAAGTGTTGTCATCCTCAGGGATGTTGAGAGGCTTTCTGCTACCAGCTGCACTGGAAACGCTGGACGATACTTCCGTGCGAACACTCAAACGGTCCATGAACATTGTGGTTTCCTTCAAGCGGCTGGACAACAGGGTTTGTGCACTGCCAAGCTTGATTTTGGGTTTCATTCGAAAATGTGCTAGGGTTTGTGGAGGAATCTCTAATCCTCGCTCGAACTCAGAGTCAGAGCTGGTCGATTCCAAAACGTTACTCATGCACGTGGTTGACGGACCGGCAATTGGGAGATTTCCTAGATTATTGTACACCGGCGCAAGCGGTGCCAGTGGCCGGAGGCTATCAACCAGCGGTAGATTCTGTCGAGGTGGTGGCAAAGGTGGAAGATTTTGCTGTTGATTCGATCGTCGTAAGACGGTGGCATGCCCAGATCCTTCCCAGTCTGTGGTAGAACTTGCCGAACTGGAACTATCAGGCCGGCGCGACATACTGGGTGGTACGCTCATCTCTGGAATTACACTGTCTCCTAGAAAAGTCATTCCGGTGCTGGAGTATAAGTTGCGAATTCGAGTTTGATGGGCCAGGGCCAGTGATACATTAGGATCTACGGCAGTCTGGGTTGTAACCGGAGGGCTTGGTGTGAACGCTGCGTCACTTTCTCCCCCGCCGCCAGGGCGAGATACACGTACCGGTGCTCTTAGACTGGAGTATCCCAAACGGGGACCAGTCGGCTTAGTGAGGTGAGTCTGTGATATGTATCCATCGGACAGTTCGCTGTCAGTTGTATTAGCCAGGCTGGAGTCGAGAGTTGGGTACATTGACGTGGGTCCTGTTATTGGACCTGCACTCGTGGTACTTGGTGCAGAGGATTCGGTGTCAGTGCGCCCTCCATCTGGCTCGCCTCGCCGACGTACGTAGGAAATAAAAGCTCCTCCTCCGGCGCTAAGAATACGCGGTCTATTGATGGGCAATGGTGGCAATGGCATTCCCATATTCATCGACTTGACGGTATCGGTGGGTGATATGCTCGCCTGTTGTGATGTTGGACCAGATAGGGATCCTGTAGAGGCACTCATCGGGTTTTCAGGACGAATGTCTTCATTGAGCGATTCACAGCTGCTACTAGAGTCCAATCCAAGGGTTTTTGGAGCCTCTTGGGTGTCTGAAAAGAAAATTCATTAGTCCAACCTGGCTGACATAAACCGGCGAACAACTCACCAAAAAGTGCAAGAAGGGCTTGCAAAACAAACTGACAGCTCCTACGATTTGCCTGCTTTCCCGTTCGGAGAGTCACTTGATCCTGCCCCACTTCGGTCAAATCAAAGCCAACTGACGCCAATAGCTCATGACAACCTGAAACTCTCCACAGTCGCACCGAAAGTGGAATTTCAATACAGGACTCAACTTCTGGGCTTCCCTTCGGTGGGAACTGACCAAGTACGTTCCTGATGACAGCGATAATATCATCTGCGACATCCACGCTGTTCACCAACTTAGCCAAGGCTTGCAGAGTGATTGGTGTCAAGGCTAGGAGTGCCTGAAGGCTAGCCGAGCACTGTGATAGTCGATCTTCTGGGTCAGCTTGAGGGAAGAAGACACTCGATGGGATACCATTTGCAGCCGGCTCGAAGCGGAAACCAACTGCCATGAGAAGATCTTTCCATCCGTTCACTGGTCCCGCTTTGTTTTCTATGCTCTTTTGGGTGGTGTACATAGCATTCTTCTGACCCCGATGAATCCTTTGTAGACTTTTCTCCACTAGGTGTAGGCACACCCGCAGAGCATCTCGACACTTGTCTGGTGTTCGCATCAGTTCACATAGGGCGTGACCCATTAAGGCTACCTTATTGGAGAGACGCACATTGCCGCCAATTAGGAGGAATCCAGCCCAGTTTGCCGGATGGGCAAAGTGCTTCGTATGCTGCACTGTTTGCATGGCCTCTGCTAGTGCTCTATACAAAGAAAAAGATTAGATTAGAGCTCCGATGGTTGTTTCAAAAACTTACCTTGCAGCCCTAGATCCTTGCAAGAGAGCCGAATAGAAGGCTCTCAACAGAATCTTTGCGGCTGTCTCGGGAACCGGCCACAGAGAGATCAGAACAGCTCCAGCTCCGGCACATAGCCAACTGCCAGCTAGGTTGGCCACTCCCGCTCCAGTTATAGGTTCAATGGAATGATACGAGCTCAGTACGACCAACTTGGCATTCAGCTTCATGGTTAGGACATCTGCTGCGGAAAGGATAAAGTCGGACAGGGGAGGAATTTCAATGCTTCCATTTGAGAGTTCATTGCCTTCGTCTTCATTGTCCTCTGTGTTCGAAGCTGTTTGATAGTACCGCTTCTGTGATTGTGAGTCGACTACATCGCCCGGGCTGAGTACGACAGCCCCTAACTTCCAACTGAGGTTAGCAGCGAAGTGAACGCATTCAGCGGTTGGAAGCTCTGATATCACAGCCTCCTTCGTGGCATTGCAGCTGGCTAACGCCTTGGCTTGAAGCATATCGGCTACCATGGCGGCTTCCTGAATCGACGCTGGAGACTCTGACCACCCCCAGGTTTCTGATAATGTGGACGGAATCCTCGGACCGCCAACTACCAAGGCAGTGTTCAAATTTTCTGCCAGTTCTCGCGTACGAATTGTCTTACTCTTCAGCCTCAGGGATTGCAGTGATGGAATGGTAATGATGGAGCAGCGCTCGGATAAGTATTCACCATCCTCCTTGGCACTGCGTAGAATTGCAAACGGTACCAAATACAGTTCGTTCTCCAGCACAAGAATTAGTTCCTTACGACCTTGGCGGGACACTGCACCGCCGGATGGCAGAAGATCGTCAAATGGTTCCAGTAGAAGATTGTACAGAGTATGCAAGCAGCTGGGTCCTTGCCAGGCGGGTAAAATTTGTGCCCGTCGTGATCTTGTCGAACCTTGAAGGCTTCCAATCGAACGTGTAGATCCCTGCAGACTTGCCACAGAACCACCTACACTTCCCAAGCTGAACAATGAGCTCAGTGAATAGTTACTGGAGTTTAACAAGTGATTCCTGTTGACCATGCGTAGGAATCCGGCTCGTTCTGTCGAAAAGTCATCGAGAAGATTCTCTGAACTCGAACGCCATCCACTGCCATCGCCCTCATGCAAGACACTGTCTGAGTTGACACCTAAACTGTCCCTCACCATGTTGATGTAGATTTCCAACAGACTTTCTGGTCTCTCCTTGCCACCGTCATTGTTGAGCTTCTCCGGTGGAATTTTCAGAGTGTTCTCATTAATCTCGATTGAATGGAATCGAACGATTCCTTTTTGTGGCTGCAGGAACCAGGCGAATAGCTCATTGCCAGCCAGACTGAAGTAGAGTACATTGGTCTTGGTTTTGTTAACCGTGTCGAAGATACTCTCACTGCATGTGATCATGGTCTTACGCGAGATACTGTTTGTGTCCGGGCTGGTGCGGGCTTTACAACGTTCGGCGGCGACCAGCGCTTCCTCGTTACGTGACATGGATACTAAAATCTGCTGTAGCATGTGATAGCAGGAGGTTTGCAGATCAAAGAGGACCGTTCGGCCTTCTGGAGACCTTTGGTCGTATCGAACTGATTCCAGAATTTGCGCAGCCGTCTCCATTTGGGTGCGAGCGTTCTCATTATCACCGGAAGCACGGAGTGCAAGGCCTAAATGGAGAACAGAAACTCAAGATCTCATGGAAAAAGAATAGAAACTCGGTGACTTACCTAACTGATGCCTTATTTTGGCCTCATCTTCCGATTTGTTTAACGACTGCACAATTGCCAGGCCTTGCCGGAGGAAGTTTATCGCCTGAGCTGTCTGACCCATCTGATGGAATACACGACCTGGAAAGGGAGAAGCCTTTATTTATACTTTGTTTCCAATTTGTGCGTGTTACTTACCTAAAGAACCGCAGGCGTAAGCCTTGCTTAATCGATCTGTAGTCAAGGACAGCTGTTTCTCGAAAAACTTAACAGCATCCACATAGCTGCGGATGCATTCATAGACCGAGCCCAAGTTTCCACAAGCCCTGGCTTGAAGGCTCATCACTCCAAGACCCTCGCACATTTCAAGATCCATTTTGTGTAGTTTCAAGGCACCGTCGTGATTGCCCATTTGTTGATAGACGTTCCCCAGCGCGCTGGTTGCATCTGAAACGAGTGCTCTGTCGCCCAATTCTCTGGCGATCTCCTTTTGATGTTCAAGGCAGTTGACTGCCTGCTCGTGATTCCCCAAAGCACAGTGGATATTACCCAAATCCCCGTATGCAGCTGCCTTAGCTTCGGGACTGCCAAGCTCATGAGCCACAACCAATCTCTTCTCAAGGCAGACCAACGCTTCCTGTAAGTTCCCCAAAGCACGGTGGCTGTGTCCCAGACCGCGATAGGCTCGCTCCTGATCTCGGTAGCTCTGCAAAGCCGTGGCCAACTGTAAATGCCTTTCATGACATTTAATACCTTCTTCGTAGTCTCCGAGTGCGTCGTAGCAATCGCCTAAGTGCCCCAAAGCACGTGCTCGATCGTGCTGTGTTGTGGCAGTATTCACCTGTTCCAGGGTGCCCAACTGCTGTTCCAAGTATCCAATGGCATCCTCATAGTGTCCCATGTTCAGTTTAGCTATTCCCAGGTTCCCGTAAGCCTGGGCTTCAATGGCAGAATCTTGGAGCTCCTGAGCACGCTCTAGTTGTTCTTGATAGCACTTGACAGCGTGCGTGTAGTTGCCCAGAGCCATGTGAACAGCTCCAAGGTGACCATGTGCCTTGCATTCTCCAGGCAGATCAGCCATTTCTTGCCGAAGTGTCAGTTCTTGCGTGTGATAGCCGAGGGCTTTGTCGAATTTTTTAATCAGACGGTGCGCCAATCCAAGGGCCCCACATGCAGCTGCCTCCATTGGTCGTTCCCTGGCCTGTCGGGCCAAGGCCAACTGTCGTTGATACATTTTCGCCGCTTCTTCGATTTCTCCCGTTCGAATGAGAATGTCCCCGATATTCCCCAGGGCTCTGAACTTTCCTGGCAAATGGTTGGTCATGTGCGCCACAGCCAAAAAGTACTTCTGACACTCTAAGGCGGCTTGGCTATTGCCCAGAGCTAAATGAGCCAAGCCCAGGTTACAGTAGGCTCTTCCCATATTCATCTTGTCTTGTAAGTCCTTCGCCAAGGCCAAGTCTTGATCATAGTAACGCACTGCCTCTCGGTAGTTGCCTATGCAGTAGTGGGCATATCCTAGGAAGTGACACGCCTTGCCTTCAGCTGCCACATCGCCTAGCTCTTGTGAGAGCATTAAATACTGTTCATAGTACGGTACCGCCTGGGCGAACTCCTGTCTGGAGCTGAGGCAGTTTCCAAGATTAAGCAAAGCGCAGGCCTCACCTGCGGTATCTTTCAACTCTCTGGCGATGTTCAAATGCGCGCGATAGTGCATTAGTGCCATATCATGAGCTCCTAAAGCCTGATAGGCTACGGCTAGGTTACCATGGGTGGATGCCTCGGCACTCCGATCATGAACCTCCTTGCTAATTGTTAACTCTTGTTTGTGATACTTGATGGCCGCTTCGTAGAGGCCTGCTGCAGAATATGCATTTCCAATATTCCCATAGGCCCTGCCCATTCCGGCTCGATCGTGAAGTTGCCGGGCTATCGTCAAGTGAGCTTGATGTAGCTTCAAGGCCGCGTCATGTTCGCCGAGAAGTTGATAGACTATTCCAAGATTGGAGCAAGCTCGTCCCTCTCCGACTTTATCTCGTGCGGCCAGCGCCATCTCTAGTTGCTTCTCGTGCCATTTCTTTGCCTGGATTGCATCTCCTGCGCAACGAGCTGCATGGCCCAACCCCGCATAGGCCCTGGCTTCGATGTTCCGATCGCCCAGTTGTTGTGAAATTCGTAGAACCTGCTCGTGAAATGTTATTGCCTGGGCAAAGTTTCGCCGGTAATGGTGACTGGAACCCAAGTTGCTGTATGCCCGAGCTTCTTCCACCTGATTTCCCAGCTTACGGGCTAAGCGAAGGTGCTGAGTATGGCAGTCAACTGCGGAGTCGAACTCTCCCATTGCGAGGTAAACTGCTCCCACGTTTCCAATTTCTCTGGCCTCCTGCAAGCGGTCACCCATCTGTTTGACTAACTGGACGCATTGCTTGTGGCTAGCCAGCGCATTGGGATAATCACCAATCGCAGTGTAGACATGACCAAGTGATGTTAAGGCCGCTGCTGCAGCCTGAGTGTCCTTACATTTCATGGCCAAAACCAGTTGATATCTGTGGGCAGTGAGGGCTTCCTTGTACGAGCCCTGACTGAAGTACGCACTACCGAGGTTTCCATGTGCCCGACACTCACCCGCGGTGTCGCCGAGACTCTTGGCCACGGCTAGATCCTGCTGCATGTATCCTATCGCCTTATCCAGCTGATTTAGAGCCCAATGTGCAGAACTTAAAGCGCTGAAAACAGATCCCCTCAGTTTCAACGAACACGACCCTATCCGCAGTGCTGCTTCCAGCACAGTCACCGCCGAATGATACTGCCCGGCCTGTAGAAGCTCCTGTCCGACCACAGAAATCACAACGAACGGACTTTGATCCAAGTTCATCGTTCGAAGCTGTTGAAAGGTCGGCTCCAGCGCATGCCTCAGAGGACTCTTGATAGACGCCTCGAACAGTCCCGCAAGCAGCTGTTTATTCTGTGCGTCCTGTGCCAAGCCAGCACTAAACGATGCCAACGCTTCTCCATATCGCCCGAGACACTGCAAAGCCACGCCTTGACGAAAATACGCCTTCGGCCACTGGGGACACAATTCCCGCGCCTTTGTTGCATCCTGCAGAGCCAACGCGAATTGACCTTGCTTCAAGCGAGCCGCCGACCGATTACTGTAGAGAATATAATTGCCCGGATCCAGGGACAGGGCGTCTGTATACAGGGCCACAGCCGTCACAAAGTCTCCACTCTGGCAGGCTGCATTCGACTGACGTACTTTCTCCAGAAACAATGCCCGATTGGCAGCTGGCAGCTCCGGTGTACATTCGGGTTCATTCTGAAAAGAGAGAACAATCCAAAGGATACATTTATCAGTGCAAAGTAATTAACGGGTAATCTGCGGAATAAAATCTTAAATTTTGTGGGAGGGATGGATGTTCATTGATCATAATGTACGCGAGGCAATCACCGAATGGCGAATGCAATTACCGCTTAATGCCAGGGATTTCATCGCTTGCATGGTACGCAAGCGCACATCTCGCATACCATTGCAGCCTCGTCTTCATCGTCGTCATCATCATCATCATCATCTGCATCACTATCACCATCATCACCCAGTCACGTTCCGATCTTGTGAGCAGGCCAACTTGTTGTTTGTACTAGGCAACGAGTATCGAGAAGCCAGGGACATGGTGGATGGTTCCATGGAATGCAATCACCACATGTGAGTGCGGTATGTCTGGAGAGAAACTGGTGCTTGGTGCGATGCGAAAAATTCATTTCATTAATCGTTTTTAATCGCTTACCGCGGATGGAGAAACAAAAACGTGGGGCATAACAGAGTTAAAATGGCTAAATGAATGGACGGTGTGCGGATTCGGGGAGTGAAAGGCGCAACATTCTTGTTTCGCACAACCGAGCTACTCTCAGTGTGAATCAGTTCTAGGAAAGATCATGGAGTTCTAATTAATGAGAAATCTAGGCTTCGAGAGCCGAATCCGAAGGAATGTCGATGTTGTTTTCACTGCTTAACTTCTCGTGAATGTCTGACAAACAGCCCGGAGTATAATCATTCTGAGATGGTTACACTAAGATCAAGCCATGCCTGTCTTGACATGAACAGTGAACGAATCAGTAGCTAAAGTGAGTTCTGGACATCCGAGTTCGTGATTACA
Source organism: Xylota segnis (assembly GCA_963583995.1). NCBI lineage: Eukaryota > Metazoa > Arthropoda > Insecta > Diptera > Syrphidae > Xylota > Xylota segnis. The sequence goes on from OY757237.1 coordinate 42,769,210, forward strand.
AGGTCCGGAGATGACTTGCACACACGCGGTGGCCAAAGGTAAAGAAAACGCGCAGACAAGTTGTAAGGTAGTCTCGGAGATTTTCGACAAAACTTATATCAAACCAACGAATAACTACTTCCCTATTCTTGGCCCTGCTTGGGTGGTCAAAATACGGCATAAAATGTCTGCACGCGTTAAGGAAGATGAGGAAATGGATGCAGTAGTGAGCCGAAGTCGGTCTGAATGTTGGAGAGGGTTTGGAGCTATTGCAAATCACACATAATGTATTGTGTCGAACTCTTCAACTAAATATTCAAGGAGGGGTTTATAGAGCTTCGAGAGGAAGCAAAAAGATTCTATCTATCGAAAACGGGCATCTAAAGTTGGTGAATTTCATGATCACCGAGAAAATGCATCTTCGTTATATTTGGATATTTCTAGAATATCTTCTAGGTTTTTTTTTCTTGTTTTTTTTTAAGACATTGATGCGTTTCTTGGCAGTTTTGTTCCCATTGATTCACCTCTAGCTTTGATAGAGTAGACTACAGAAAAATTCGGGGCCAAGAAATGGAGACTGGGCATCGGATCTGACAAGTTCGTCAGCAGCGATGGCTATGTCCCCGGGCCCATGTCAAAGAGATTTTATAGTGTACACGTTACCATAGTAGTATTTGAAGATACTTCCATAAGAAACCTTTTAGAGCTGCTTGGCTATCTGACCAAAAATTTATGTGTGATCTGCAGAGGTCTCTCTTGATGCTTTCTCAGGCACAGATCTCGATAGGCAAAACCTCCAAGTAGTGCAGATAATTTTTTTCGACGCATACCCCATAGAGATAGATTGTTTTTGGCACGAAGCCGGAGTAGCCTTGAGTTAGTAATTGTGTCTACGAAAATGACCTACAATAGACAAGAAAGGAATCCACCTTGAGAATAACTTTTAGCAGTTTTAGGGGAAATTGAGCATTGTTAAAACTTGGCAGAAATGGTTCTGCTGCTGGTCATGGACCATATCCATCTAATTGCCTGTGATTGGGTGAAATGATGTGCATCAAAGGCTCTAGAAATGTCGAGAAAAACGCAAGCCGTGGATTTCAAATCATCATAACAAGATGATTAAAGCTTGATACTGTTGATTTTTCTGATTAGTATGCAAATTGGAGGCGTGTTCCTTAAGGCAGTTTATTTAAAATGAAGATTGACCCTATTTGCATTTACTTGTAGAAACACTGAGATGAGACTGAAAAGCTTTTGCTTTTGTGAGAGGTCTGTTGCCAATTTTATGTTTGAATTTAATAACTTTTCTTCAAGCTATCGAGATGTCTAGCTAGCTTCGTTAGCGTGTCTATGTTGTATTAGAGCAGGGAATATTACATTGCCACTGTGTGCTGTATATGTGTGACTTCTGTGGAGAGATGGCCAATCTGATCGCATCATGGAAAACGATTTTCTATGAAATGCTTCTTGTGTGCTTTTTTGGGAGATGTTGAATAAGTTGATGGATATGAGGGCTTTTAGAACCTTCACGGCAAGATTATAGATCGTAGGAGGTATTTCATTTTCATTCCAAGAATTAGAGCTTCCTAGCCATTTTTTTTTTGTTTGAGTTCAAGGCTCTAAAACTACCCTAGACTCAGCCTGGACGTTAATTAAACCAGGGTGAAAAGTAGGAAATACAGATGAAAGTTGGATTTGAATGTTTGTGGATTATAATGTGAGGGAAAAATAGAACTTGGTAGAACATTCCACATTCGTATTGTGCCAGATCAGAGGGAATAAATCATATCTTGCATCGTTTGAGGAACCCTAAGCGTTTTTAAGTTTGTCATATGTTTTTACTCTATTTTCACGGCCAAAAAACAGGCACGTGAGTTCCTGAGAAGCTGGGGGTACTATCTTCAGCGAAGGAATTTATGAGAAATGAAAAAAAGAGTCGAAGACAAAATGGAGCCTTGGGGTACGGCAGAATTTATATTGAATTATAGACTTCAAAAAGTCCAAAACAACTTGTATTGACAAAAGTATTTGATGAAGTAAACTCTGTCAAATCCCTAACAAGCTTGCTATCACCAGAATGATAAAGATAATGGTTTTATTTTTGGATCAGTGGAACACCAGTGGACCTGTTGGTACGGAAACCATATCAGAAGGAAGACAGAAGTTTTTTTTGATGTAAGACCTTTCATAAAGTGACAGTTTATCAGTATTTATATGACCTTGGGCATGTAGTTGGTAGAAAGAAGAAGATTCGTCATTTTTTGGGATGGACATCTATTCAGGAAGAGTCCAGAATAGTTGGACAAGTGATAAAGCTTGACAGCTAAAATTTTACTGTGAACAAGCGTTGGTATCGAGGATGACAATTGTTCAAGGTTTCGAAAGTCGACTACAAATTTCTACTACCTTTGGTACAATGTAGGATTTTTTGGCTCAATTTTGGATAAAATAAGAACTTCTCACGATGAATAAGAGGATTCCAGCTCATTGGTTCACCATGGCATAGTGGGCAGTAACTAGGTCACAAAGTAGATATTCGTAGATAGCTCACAATCACCAAAGGTTATAGCAACTATCTAACGAAGTATGTATCCATCCATGAATTTTCCAAATTCAAAAACAAATTCATTTGACCCCTACGTCCGTCACTCCGACTTTCGACATCACTAAGCAGGCACACTGATAATTTAAGGTCTCCTCGCATCCACCTGTATAATCAATGTCCCATTTTAATATTCGCGCAATTTCAGGCAATTTTCTCATATTTTCAAGTAACACACGTTACGCAATCAGGCTCACTTTACGGCCTTCCACAATCCACAACCGTTCAACCGTCATTCTCCTCAGATCTACACTCAAACACACACCCAGACACCCATACAGAGAGAATGTTCATTCAAAATAATTAAGTTCACTCCCGGGAATTGGTTAAAGGGGCATACCACATCCGTACGCTTCTACAATTTTGAATCGTGATCTAGATGGGGGCCTCTTCATCAAAGAAATACCATTACCGACATCCTATTCCTCTGTTCAGCCGTTACCGGACACATGGATGCGCCTCCTCCTCCTCCTCACGCGAAGAATTATAAAATAGAATCACAGGCACAGAACCTTTAGCAAGAACCAATCCCCAGGAGGAATAGGGCAGCTGAAATCACCACAACTGCGAGCCGAGTAGTAGACATAAGTCGAGGCACAACCAGAAGGTGTACCACTAAAGCATAATGAGATTCATTTATGTGTTCTAGCCGCCTAATAAATATAACTACCACACCACCACCAGCAGCACTACTGCACATCTTGTGGTAGCCCAGTTTTCATTATTTTTGACGCAGCAACCGACACGTCAAGGGGAATAAAGCGGTTTCGCTTCTAGCTAAGGGTCAGTTCCAAGGTCACTTAAAATGGTAAGACCGACCGACCGATCGACGATGCTTGAGACCGTGATGCGTGGCCTAAAATGCAGTGGCAGCATTCAGTGGACCTACAGGATTCTCTCCATTTGCAGTCATTTGCCTCCTTGGCATACGTACTTGTACATAGAGCCAAAGAATTTCCCGTTGATGTACAAAATAAGCTGCAACTGCAATTATTTTTTCTATGGGCGCATACACAGTGTGGACGCGCTTTGTTTTAAGCGCGTCTTCCAACAGAGTTTTATGTGTTTATGGTGACCGAGGGGACGGAGGAATTGCGCCGGATGATGGCCGTCGCTTTGTTGTTTTGGGTTTTTATAGCCTTAACTCGGGGCAGTAAACTGAAAGGTGTACATGACTTTTGAATGCCTCTGGGCGCCTTTTCGGTAGACACACGCAGAGAGAGAGAGACAAAGAGAGAGAGGAGAAAACTATTTACTGTGTGCGCGAAAAGTAACAAAGTGAGGTGTACATGACAGCGGGACATGATGAAAGGATTCCGTCTGTGTTAGGGTTTTTGTTTTCTCTTTTCTATGGATTTTCCGTTTGGTATTTTTAGATTTTTAGCTTTGGGGGGCTATGCGGAGATAACTTTTACTTCTGGTCGTAATGGATCAATTGAAATGTAAATGTAGCATGGCTGTAATAAATCGAGGAAGCTATTTTATTTCACATAAATGGCTGACATGGATAGATCTTTAGCAGTCGAAATGGCATCCGAATTGAGAGCTGTTATGGCTTGTACGTGTCTAGATCGAGCTTTGGTTTATGTGCCTTTCGAATTGCACCCAACTTCAGGTAGGAATAACACCATTACCACAATCAGATCTAGCAGATGTAGCAAACTACATCATAAGCACATGCTGAGGTTTGTCATCTATTTCTAGAGAAAGGTCACCAAGAGTTGTTCGATTAGTGGTGACAAAAGAAATGTTTCCGTGGCCGTACTGGGAGACGGAACGAGATGATGAGATCGAACTAGCTCGTAGGGAACTAGACTGAAAGCCTCAAAGGATTAAATGTTTTGAAAGTCTTTATATTGGATACTCAATCAATAGTTCTTGCGAGCTTGGCTTCATTAAATGACAACTTGAAGTTTACGTTGACCTTAAGTTTTGCTCAGTATTCCAGATCCGTTTTGAAGGGTTTGTCAAAAACATGTGCAAAGTCCTGAACAGGGTCGCCGAACTTTCGTCAGTACATAGGATTGGTGCTCTCGGAAAGAAAGAGTTTTTATTAATTTATTTATTAAAACAAACAAACAAACATTTATTGAAACAAACAGGAACAAGACATCCAATGAGAGATGGAGAGTACTCTCATTTTGTCATCTTTCCAGACAACTCTGGACAAAACACAACAGTACACAGGAAAATCTTAGTGCTCTACCTTCTAGCGACCTACACAAGAAGAATGGGATTAAATACGGATGACCCATGCAGGGCTGTGAGGAACCAAGAAAACCATTCTCGTTAGGGAAACCATCCAAAAATTTATAATAATCCCGAGTTGGTACAGGGAGACCACTTAGTTTTCTCAAAGCTTGAAACGAATTTTTCCCTTTTGTCTTAAGATTGGACTTGCAGTTGCCCTTCCTACCGACCTACCTACCTATTGAGTAATTCTCACAGTGTGTGCTCCGAATAGAACAAATGATTCTTTTCAGCAGATCTGTTTCGATTTTTTAAGATCAGTTAAAGTTGACATCTAACAGTCGTTCGAATACGGGTAAGTATTCCCTAAGCAACCAAACCAATCCAATCCGCTCTCCACAATAGAAATGCTCCAACGTTGAAGGCCATTTTGATAAAACGCCACTCTTGCTACTATTCCAACTGTCTGCTTGAAGTTCGCCTCGTGAACGTGATCCTCAACAATGTCCCAATGATTACAATGTTGCTCGCACAGCCATAATAATTGTACGGTCTTCCCCAAGCCGGAGCACTTACCCACTGTTCTTTCGCAAAACGCTAAAACCTACGTCATGACTTTGAATATTTTCGCACGACCGACACCTTCTGGGCGTGCACAAGGAAGTGCCACTGCAAATTGTTACTAAATAAAGTCGGCTTCACGATTTCTTATTGAATCAATTTATTGATATAAAAGGAGTAGCTAAGCCAAAGCCAACGAGCACCAACGTCATCGTCTAACTAGCATCATCTTGGCGGCCAACAGTTTAGATGCGAATAGTTAGCATTCGCTTATGGATAACCAAGGCGGTACATGGCTCTGAGATAATAATTCCAACAATCAAACGCTCACGTTTCTTTATTTATTTTTTTTTTTTTTTGTTTTGTTATTCGATCAAATTTGAATGAAACTGAAAAAGAAAAGCCAAGCAAACCTTTTGCATTGTGATTTGCATTTTTGCAGTTTGGCGTCATTACCCGAAGACAGAGGCAGTCACCTTCGGTGCAATGTTATCAAAATAATTGCATAAATGGGACTTTTAACGCAGTTGCCATATCTTAATGTAAATTTGATTCGGATCTATGTATTTGATTGGATGTGCAATATTTTGTCACGCAAAGTACCTTATTAGATTGGCTAGTTAGACTATGAAGTGTTGGCGCCCTGACTTGCAGTCGTTTTTATTGCCAATCTTATGAGGAGTCTAAAGCTCTAGGTTGTGGTGTGGCACAATTTTATTGGGACAGTGAATTGTGAAAATCGTTATTTTGGGACAGAAGTTGTTAAGTTTAGCAACAGATCATTGTCGGGTTTAAAGCTGACTTTAATAGTCGAAAGCGTTCGGACGCTAATGTCATAATTTTACGTTAAGTTTCCTTCAGTACTGTCAATTACTCAGGAGGCCATAATAGACGTATGTATGTGTTCGGAAGCAACTGTCAAATTGGTTTGTCTGTCATTTGAGCTGACATACGTTTTATAAATATTTATTTACGTTTGCAATGACAATTTTGTGGTTCATAACCATTCACTGTCACATTTTTGAATACATTTGCTCTTTCGGAAGTGAGCCGACTTAACGAACAATACAAATCCTAGGTGTTCGCACTGTTTCGAAAGTGGTCTAACGAAGCCATTCTTCTGTCATAGTTCAGCCTTTAAGATTTTCTACTTGCATACGCTGACTACATTGACATAGCAAGCTGTCACTGGTGCATTTACAAGGATTGGACCATAAGCGGCTAAAATGGGTTTAGCTGTGAGTGAGAGCAAAACCAAGTACATGCTGTCAACAATAATGGGGCACACAACATTGACGCATCGGACAGAATATCACAACAGACAGCTAAAACTTTGAGGTAGTAAGGGACTTCGTCTACGTCGGCTCCGCTATAACTTCAGAGATCAAATGAAGAATTGCTCGCCAATCGCTGTTTCTTTGGCATAAGAAGGCCCTGTCAAGAAAAGACAAGGAGACTCTATGTAAGACACTCATCATCCCAGTCCTGCTTTATGGCACAGAAGCAAGACAGATGAAGATACTTTCGGTTGTCTTGAGCGTAAAATTCTTCGAACGATTTGCGGTCCTGTTTGCGTTGACGGGCTTTGGAGGAGGAGATTTAAAAGCACACTTTACGAGCTGTACAGAAACATAGAATGAATAGACTAACGCTCCGACCCGAAGAATATTCAATTCCAACAACGAAGGAACAACGCAGTATAGGAAGACCTCGCCTCAACCAACTTGAAGTGCGCAACTGGGGGCAGTTAGCCAAAGACCGCGTTAACTGCAGTCGCTTACTGATTAAGGCCCAGATTCACCACGGACTGTAGCGCCACGTAATCAGGTAGAGGAACATGCCGTCTAAGGAAAACGCAGAACAAAACAGTGACCGTTGATGAAGAGCATTTGAAAATTTGTATCGCTTATAGTCCGCAGTTGGCGACAATTAGCTGATCCGCTCCTGGCTCAATAAATACCTAGTTAGTCACCCACAGAATAAGTTCTACAATACCCATCGCAGTGCCACTTTATGGCTCTCAGGCATGGTCTCGTCTTTTTTGGGGGAAAACTTCTTCGGTCCCATTTTCATTGATGAGGAGGAAACTTACCGACCAAAACTGTGCGGAACTACAGGCAGCTATCCAAGGATCGAGGTAAATAAAAGGGAGATTGTTGGTTATGGCGGAGATTCCCCCAGTAGACGCGCTACCTAATTATGTTGGGTTTGGGTTGCTTGGCTGTGCACGCTTAGCAGCGACACATTTAGACCAAAAGAGGGTTCATTGTGATACCACTGTGAAAAACGGAACTTGGAGCATCATGGACCATGGACCCACATGGGAACTTCCCTAAAAGAGAAGCCTTTTAGGCTTAAGTCTAGTCTAGCCAGATCGTTACGATCTTCAAAGAAGTAAGTGCAAGTTCTACAAAAATCGTTGAAGGGAGCACCAAATCTACTGGCTGTCTCCCGTATGGACGCCAGTTATCGTTCTAAGAGATGTATGTCCTATTTCTGAAAATAAGTCATCTATTGCTTTTGCTACAATCCAGCTCTGTCCAGATATGTTTAAAAGACAGACCTAAGCTGATATTGTTCCAGTTTGCCATTCTAACGACTGGGGAATTTAATTGGTTTAGTATATGATGACTGGACTACCTGAGCTAGCCACATTGCAATTGCATGCTATATCCCTGTGTTCTAGAACACTGCACAGGAATACGAGATACCTGACAGCGATCTTGTTAAGCGATCCGCGGGATTACCAACTTGGAGCGAATTATTGGCGATTCCAAGGCTTTTATCGCAGCTTGACTATCTGTGTAGAACACAATAGCGCTGCACTCTGTTGATTGGTTTTAAGGTCGTTCGTGTAGACTAGAACTCCGTACACAACCGTGGGTTTGACGACTGTCGTATATGCCGACTGGATATATGTATGTAATCCAGAGAACAATTCGGGGCTGAAGACAATAATTTAAGACCACAGCCTTCCTACATGCACCGATGACAATCGGGTTTGAGCATTCTGTTTCCAAGTTAAATAGTAAACGGCTGGACGACTCTGTCAACATAAGATAGCATGTCGATGAAGGTACATATTTCTGTTGAAGATGTAAACGTGCAGTGCGACCTCCGAGCTGAGGCTTTTAAGCTAGAGCTGCAGTCAATTATCGTATGACGTGAGTCCAAAGAAGGTGAGATACTCTTACACAAAACATGGGATAGGAGCGCTGGTATCTAGCGCCACCTTACCTTTCAAACAGGCCTTTTCGTCGCTCCACACCGCTGGAAAATTGGATTTTCACATCAAAATTCCTTATCATCCAAATAAATACTTTGCCTCTCCTCCTCTCCCTTGGCTGTGGCTCACTATAGCTGCTTCAAGGTTAATTTGATTTTCCAATTCTGATTTAAAATCAGAACGTTTCGTCCGAGCCGATTTGTGGTAAGCACTTCCCCATTACACACACTCCTTGGTTCGGCAATCAGATTGATTGTCGACGGAATTCACTGGAATCAGTATCGTTTTTTTCGTTCTTTTTTTTGCTGTTTTTTGTTTGTTGGTCCGGTCTGATGATTTTAATTCACCTTCGGTTGTTGTAAATCGATCAACAGGTGGAAATTGAAGGTGTTCATGTGATTATGTGTAATTTAATCTTTTGGAAGCCGCATTAAATGCTCTCGCATTCACCGCACCAACGGCAGCAGCAGCAGCATCCCAGAGCAACCTCAGAGTCTCAGAGATGTGTGCATCTATTCGCCGTCTGTAAGTGTGCACAGATTGATTTAATCTTTTGATCCATTTATTTCAGTGCAACGTGAAATGAGTATTGCATCGTCTTTGGTGCTCATAAATTTTAGCTGAGAGTTCGTGTAGATGCTATTCCAAAGCGATTTGTATCATAATGCAGACAGATTTAGATGCAATCATTGGTTCAAGTGGTTAATTGCTGGTAAGGGTGAATAATGATGCATCCAATGGCTGTGTAAGCAGGAATTTTAAAGCAACAGCCGCTGAGATTGGTATTCAAAAGGATTGGTCAAGCGAAATGGCAGAGACATGGTAGTGAATGTTTCCTGCTATTGTCAAGGGCGGAGAATACTCTTGAACGATCTTTTAATAGTCCTAATCTGAACCACTGCGGCAATCCTCCAACCGATCACTTCAGATTTTTCCTTTTCCCATTTTTGAAATCTACTCTGCTTCCCTGATAGTCTAGCACTTAACACCACATTAAATAAGTCTATAATGATTGGCCTTAACTTGAAGCTTGTTACGACGTCCTACACAATGGCAAGGTGTCCAAAGATTTTGAAATCCTCAGGAGTGCATACTGTCAACGATATTGTTCATCAGTGATGTATCCCGTGAATATATACATAGCCCTTTTTTCACACATTTTTGGGTGAAAAATTTTTTGTTTCCAATCACTATTTTGAGGCAGCAATTACGCTACTTTGTGCTCTAGACGCACAAAGCTCAAATCGCTGCCTCGAGAAGTGTGATTGGAGGATATAACGAAATGGTAGGCCCCTAGATCTGTGGGCTATACATAGCAGTTTTTTTCACACATTTTTTGGTGAAAAATTTTCTGTTTCCAATCACTATTTTGTGGGAGCAGTTACGCTATTTTGTGCTCTGGATACACAGAGACAGTATAGTTAGCTCGAGATGTGTGATTGGAGGATATCACGAAATGGTGGGCCCCTAGATATGTCGGCTATACATAGCCCTTTTTTCACACATTTTTTGGGTGAAAAATTTTCTGTTTTCAATCACTATTTTGTGGGAGCAGTTACGCTATTTTGTGCTCTGGATACACAGAGACAGTATAGTTAGCTCGAGAAGTGTGATTGGAGGATATAACGAAATAATGGGCCCCTAGATCTGTGGGCTATACATAGCAGTTTTTTTCACACATTTTTTGGTTGAAAAATTTTCTGTTTCCAATCACTATTTTGAGGCAGCAATTACGCTACTTTGTGCTCTAGACGCACAAAGCTCAAATAGCTGGCTCGAGAAGTGTGATTGGAGGATATAACGAAATAATGGGCCCCTAGATCTGTGGGCTATACATAGCAGTTTTTTTCACACATTTTTTGGGTGAAAAATTTTCTGTTTCCAATCACTTTTTTGTGGGAGCAGTTACGCTATTTTGTGCTCTGGATACACAGAGACAGTATAGTTAGCTCGAGATGTGTGATTGGAGGATATCACGAAATGGTGGGCCCCTAGATATGTCGGCTATACATAGCCCTTTTTTCACACATTTTTTGGGTGAAAAATTTTCTGTTTTCAATCACTATTTTGTGGGAGCAGTTACGCTATTTTGTGCTCTGGATACACAGAGACAGTATAGTTAGCTCGAGAAGTGTGATTGGAGGATATAACGAAATAATGGGCCCCTAGATCTGTGGGCTATACATAGCAGTTTTTTTCACACATTTTTTGGTTGAAAAATTTTCTGTTTCCAATCACTATTTTGAGGCAGCAATTACGCTACTTTGTGCTCTAGACGCACAAAGCTCAAATAGCTGGCTCGAGAAGTGTGATTGGAGGATATAACGAAATAATGGGCCCCTAGATCTGTGGGCTATACATAGCAGTTTTTTTCACACATTTTTTGGGTGAAAAATTTTCTGTTTCCAATCACTATTTTGAGGCAGCAGTTACGCTACTTTGTGCTCTAGACGCAAAAAGCTCAAATAGCTGGCTCGAGAAGTGTGATTGGAGGATATAACGAAATGGTGGGCCCCTAGATCTGTGGGCTATACATAGATCTTTTTTCACACATTTTTTGGGTGAAAAATTTTCTGTTTTCAATCACTATTTTGTGGGAGCAGTTACGCTACTTTGTGCTCTAGACGCACAAAGCTCAAATAGCTGGCTCGAGAAGTGTGATTGGAGGATATAACGAAATAATGGGCCCCTAGATCTGTGGGCTATACATAGCAGTTTTTTTCACACATTTTTTGGGTGAAAAATTTTCTGTTTCCAATCACTATTTTGAGGCAGCAGTTACGCTACTTTGTGCTCTGGATACACAGAGACAGTATAGTTAGCTCGAGATGTGTGATTGGAGGATATCACGAAATGGTGGGCCCCTAGATATGTCGGCTATACATAGATCTTTTTTCACACATTTTTTGGGTGAAAAATTTTCTGTTTTCCATCACTATTTTGTGGGAGCAGTTACGCTACTTTGTGCTCTAGACGCACAAAGCTCAAATAGCTGGCTCGAGAAGTGTGATTGGAGGATATAACGAAATGGTGGGCCCCTAGATCTGTGGGCTATACATAGATCTTTTTTCACACATTTTTTGGGTGAAAAATTTTCTGTTTTCAATCACTATTTTGTGGGAGCAGTTACGCTACTTTGTGCTCTAGACGCACAAAGCTCAAATAGCTGGCTCGAGAAGTGTGATTGGAGGATATAACCAAATAATGGGCCCCTAGATCTGTGGGCTATACATAGCAGTTTTTTTCACACATTTTTTGGGTGAAAAATTTTCTGTTTCCAATCACTATTTTGTGGGAGCAGTTACGCTATTTTGTGCTCTGGATACACAGAGACAGTATAGTTAGCTCGAGATGTGTGATTGGAGGATATCACGAAATGGTGGGCCCCTAGATATGTCGGCTATACATAGATCTTTTTTCACACATTTTTTGGGTGAAAAATTTTCTGTTTTCAATCACTATTTTGTGGGAGCAGTTACGCTACTTTGTGCTCTAGACGCACAAAGCTCAAATAGCTGGCTCGAGAAGTGTGATTGGAGGATATAACGAAATAATGGGCCCCTAGATCTGTGGGCTATACATAGCAGTTTTTTTCACACATTTTTTGGGTGAAAAATTTTCTGTTTCCAATCACTATTTTGAGGCAGCAGTTACGCTACTTTGTGCTCTGGATACACAGAGACAGTATAGTTAGCTCATGTGTGATTGGAGGATATCACGAAATGGTGGGCCCCTAGATATGTCGGCTATACATAGATCTTTTTTCACACATTTTTTGGGTGAAAAATTTTCTGTTTTCAATCACTATTTTGTGGGAGCAGTTACGCTACTTTGTGCTCTAGACGCACAAAGCTAAAATAGCTGGCTCGAGAAGTGTGATTGGAGGATATAACGAAATAATGGGCCCCTAGATCTGTGGGCTATACATAGCAGTTTTTTTCACACATTTTTTGGGTGAAAAATTTTCTGTTTCCAATCACTATTTTGAGGCAGCAGTTACGCTACTTTGTGCTCTGGATACACAGAGACAGTATAGTTAGCTCATGTGTGATTGGAGGATATCACGAAATGGTGGGCCCCTAGATATGTCGGCTATACATAGATCTTTTTTCACACATTTTTTGGGTGAAAAATTTTCTGTTTTCCATCACTATTTTGTGGGAGCAGTTACGCTACTTTGTGCTCTAGACGCACAAAGCTCAAATAGCTGGCTCGAGAAGTGTGATTGGAGGATATAACGAAATAATGGGCCCCTAGATCTGTGGGCTATACATAGCAGTTTTTTTCACACATTTTTTGGGTGAAAAATTTTCTGTTTCCAATCACTATTTTGAGGCAGCAGTTACGCTACTTTGTGCTCTGGATACACAGAGACAGTATAGTTAGCTCATGTGTGATTGGAGGATATCACGAAATGGTGGGCCCCTAGATATGTCGGCTATACATAGCCCTTTTTTCACACATTTTTTGGGTGAAAAATTTTCTGTTTTCAATCACTATTTTGTGGGAGCAGTTACGCTACTTTGTGCTCTAGACGCACAAAGCTCAAATAGCTGGCTCGAGAAGTGTGATTGGAGGATATAACCAAATAATGGGCCCCTAGATCTGTGGGCTATACATAGCCCTTTTTCACACCTTTTTTGGGTGAAAAATTTTCAGTTTTCAATCACTATTTTGAGACGGCAGTTACGCTATTTTGTGCTCTAAATACACAATGCTCAAATCGCTGGCTCGAGAAGTGTGATTGGAGGATATGACGAATTGGTGGGCCCCTAGATCTGTGGGCTATACATAGCAGTTTTTTTCACACATTTTTTGGGTGAAAAATTTTCTGTTTCCAATCACTATTTTGTGGGAGCAGTTACGCTATTTTGTGCTCTGGATACACAGAGACAGTATAGTTAGCTCGAGATGTGTGATTGAAGGATATAACGAAATGGTGGGCCCCTAGATATGTGGGCTATACATAGCCCTTTTTCACACCTTTTTTGGGTGAAAAATTTTCAGTTTTCAATCACTATTTTGAGACGGCAGTTACGCTATTTTGTGCTCCAGATGCACAAAGCTCAAATAGATGGCCCGAGAACTGTGTTTGGAGGATATGACGAAATGGTGGGCCTCTAGATCTGTGGGCTATACATAGCCCTTTTTTTCACACATTTTTTGGTTGAAAAATTTTCTGTTTCCAATCACTATTTTGAGGCAGCAATTACGCTGCTTTCTGCTCTAGACGCACAAAGCTCAAATAGCTGGCTCGAGAAGTGTGATTGGAGGATATAACGAAATAATGGGCCCCTAGATCTGTGGGCTATACATAGCAGTTTTTTTCACACATTTTTTGGGTGAAAAATTTTCTGTTTCCAATCACTATTTTGAGAGAGCGGTTACGCTAATTTGTGCTCTAGACGCACAAAGCTCAAATAGCTGTCTCGAGAAGTGTGATTGGAGGATATGACGAAATGGTGGGCCTCTAGATCTGTGGGCTATACATAGCAGTTTTTTGCACACATTTATTGGGTGAAAAATTTTCTGTTTTCAATCACTATTTTGTGGGAGCAGTTACGCTATTTTGTGCTCTGGATACACAGAGACAGTATAGTTAGCTCGAGATGTGTGATTGGAGGATATTACAAAATGGTTGGCCTCTAGAACTGTGGGCTATACATAGCCCTTTTTCACACATTTTTTGGGTGAAAAATTTTCTGTTTCCAATCACTATTTTGAGGCAGCAGTTACGCTACTTTGTGCTCTAGACGCACAAACCTCAAATAGCTGGCTCGAGAAGTGTGATTGGAGGATATGACGAAATGGTGGGCCTCTAGATCTGTGGGCTATACATAGCCCTTTTTTCACACATTTTTTGGGTGAAAAATTTTCTGTTTTCAATCACTATTTTGTGGGAGCAGTTACGCTACTTTGTGCTCTAGACGCACAAAGCTCAAATAGCTGGCTCGAGAAGTGTGATTGGAGGATATAACCAAATAATGGGCCCCTAGATCTGTGGGCTATACATAGCAGTTTTTTTCACACATTTTTTGGGTGAAAAATTTTCTGTTTCCAATCACTATTTTGTGGGAGCAGTTACGCTATTTTGTGCTCTGGATACACAGAGACAGTATAGTTAGCTCGAGATGTGTGATTGGAGGATATCACGAAATGGTGGGCCCCTAGATATGTCGGCTATACATAGATCTTTTTTCACACATTTTTTGGGTGAAAAATTTTCTGTTTTCAATCACTATTTTGTGGGAGCAGTTACGCTACTTTGTGCTCTAGACGCACAAAGCTAAAATAGCTGGCTCGAGAAGTGTGATTGGAGGATATAACGAAATAATGGGCCCCTAGATCTGTGGGCTATACATAGCAGTTTTTTTCACACATTTTTTGGGTGAAAAATTTTCTGTTTCCAATCACTATTTTGAGGCAGCAGTTACGCTACTTTGTGCTCTGGATACACAGAGACAGTATAGTTAGCTCATGTGTGATTGGAGGATATCACGAAATGGTGGGCCCCTAGATATGTCGGCTATACATAGATCTTTTTTCACACATTTTTTGGGTGAAAAATTTTCTGTTTTCCATCACTATTTTGTGGGAGCAGTTACGCTACTTTGTGCTCTAGACGCACAAAGCTCAAATAGCTGGCTCGAGAAGTGTGATTGGAGGATATAACGAAATAATGGGCCCCTAGATCTGTGGGCTATACATAGCAGTTTTTTTCACACATTTTTTGGGTGAAAAATTTTCTGTTTCCAATCACTATTTTGAGAGAGCGGTTACGCTAATTTGTGCTCTAGACGCACAAAGCTCAAATAGCTGTCTCGAGAAGTGTGATTGGAGGATATAACGAAATGGTGGGCCCCTAGATCTGTGGGCTTTACATAGCAGTTTTTTGCACACATTTATTGGGTGAAAAATTTTCTGTTTTCAATCACTATTTTGTGGGAGCAGTTACGCTATTTTGTGCTCTGGATACACAGAGACAGTATAGTTAGCTCGAGATGTGTGATTGGAGGATATTACAAAATGGTTGGCCTCTAGAACTGTGGGCTATACATAGCCCTTTTTCACACATTTTTTGGGTGAAAAATTTTCTGTTTCCAATCACTATTTTGAGGCAGCAGTTACGCTACTTTGTGCTCTAGACGCACAAACCTCAAATAGCTGGCTCGAGAAGTGTGATTGGAGGATATCACGAAATGGTGGGCCCCTAGATATGTCGGCTATACATAGCCCTTTTTTCACACATTTTTTGGGTGAAAAATTTTCTGTTTTCAATCACTATTTTGTGGGAGCAGTTACGCTACTTTGTGCTCTAGACGCACAAAGCTCAAATAGCTGGCTCGAGAAGTGTGATTGGAGGATATAACCAAATAATGGGCCCCTAGATCTGTGGGCTATACATAGCAGTTTTTTTCACACATTTTTTGGGTGAAAAATTTTCTGTTTCCAATCACTATTTTGTGGGAGCAGTTACGCTATTTTGTGCTCTGGATACACAGAGACAGTATAGTTAGCTCGAGATGTGTGATTGGAGGATATCACGAAATGGTGGGCCCCTAGATATGTCGGCTATACATAGATCTTTTTTCACACATTTTTTGGGTGAAAAATTTTCTGTTTTCAATCACTATTTTGTGGGAGCAGTTACGCTACTTTGTGCTCTAGACGCACAAAGCTCAAATAGCTGGCTCGAGAAGTGTGATTGGAGGATATAACGAAATAATGGGCCCCTAGATCTGTGGGCTATACATAGCAGTTTTTTTCACACATTTTTTGGGTGAAAAATTTTCTGTTTCCAATCACTATTTTGAGGCAGCAGTTACGCTACTTTGTGCTCTGGATACACAGAGACAGTATAGTTAGCTCATGTGTGATTGGAGGATATCACGAAATGGTGGGCCCCTAGATATGTCGGCTATACATAGATCTTTTTTCACACATTTTTTGGGTGAAAAATTTTCTGTTTTCAATCACTATTTTGTGGGAGCAGTTACGCTACTTTGTGCTCTAGACGCACAAAGCTAAAATAGCTGGCTCGAGAAGTGTGATTGGAGGATATAACGAAATAATGGGCCCCTAGATCTGTGGGCTATACATAGCAGTTTTTTTCACACATTTTTTGGGTGAAAAATTTTCTGTTTCCAATCACTATTTTGAGGCAGCAGTTACGCTACTTTGTGCTCTGGATACACAGAGACAGTATAGTTAGCTCATGTGTGATTGGAGGATATCACGAAATGGTGGGCCCCTAGATATGTCGGCTATACATAGATCTTTTTTCACACATTTTTTGGGTGAAAAATTTTCTGTTTTCCATCACTATTTTGTGGGAGCAGTTACGCTACTTTGTGCTCTAGACGCACAAAGCTCAAATAGCTGGCTCGAGAAGTGTGATTGGAGGATATAACGAAATAATGGGCCCCTAGATCTGTGGGCTATACATAGCAGTTTTTTTCACACATTTTTTGGGTGAAAAATTTTCTGTTTCCAATCACTATTTTGAGGCAGCAGTTACGCTACTTTGTGCTCTGGATACACAGAGACAGTATAGTTAGCTCATGTGTGATTGGAGGATATCACGAAATGGTGGGCCCCTAGATATGTCGGCTATACATAGCCCTTTTTTCACACATTTTTTGGGTGAAAAATTTTCTGTTTTCAATCACTATTTTGTGGGAGCAGTTACGCTACTTTGTGCTCTAGACGCACAAAGCTCAAATAGCTGGCTCGAGAAGTGTGATTGGAGGATATAACCAAATAATGGGCCCCTAGATCTGTGGGCTATACATAGCCCTTTTTCACACCTTTTTTGGGTGAAAAATTTTCAGTTTTCAATCACTATTTTGAGACGGCAGTTACGCTATTTTGTGCTCTAAATACACAATGCTCAAATCGCTGGCTCGAGAAGTGTGATTGGAGGATATGACGAATTGGTGGGCCCCTAGATCTGTGGGCTATACATAGCAGTTTTTTTCACACATTTTTTGGGTGAAAAATTTTCTGTTTCCAATCACTATTTTGTGGGAGCAGTTACGCTATTTTGTGCTCTGGATACACAGAGACAGTATAGTTAGCTCGAGATGTGTGATTGAAGGATATAACGAAATGGTGGGCCCCTAGATATGTGGGCTATACATAGCCCTTTTTCACACCTTTTTTGGGTGAAAAATTTTCAGTTTTCAATCACTATTTTGAGACGGCAGTTACGCTATTTTGTGCTCCAGATGCACAAAGCTCAAATAGATGGCCCGAGAACTGTGTTTGGAGGATATGACGAAATGGTGGGCCTCTAGATCTGTGGGCTATACATAGCCCTTTTTTTCACACATTTTTTGGTTGAAAAATTTTCTGTTTCCAATCACTATTTTGAGGCAGCAATTACGCTGCTTTCTGCTCTAGACGCACAAAGCTCAAATAGCTGGCTCGAGAAGTGTGATTGGAGGATATAACGAAATAATGGGCCCCTAGATCTGTGGGCTATACATAGCAGTTTTTTTCACACATTTTTTGGGTGAAAAATTTTCTGTTTCCAATCACTATTTTGAGAGAGCGGTTACGCTAATTTGTGCTCTAGACGCACAAAGCTCAAATAGCTGTCTCGAGAAGTGTGATTGGAGGATATAACGAAATGGTGGGCCCCTAGATCTGTGGGCTTTACATAGCAGTTTTTTGCACACATTTATTGGGTGAAAAATTTTCTGTTTTCAATCACTATTTTGTGGGAGCAGTTACGCTATTTTGTGCTCTGGATACACAGAGACAGTATAGTTAGCTCGAGATGTGTGATTGGAGGATATTACAAAATGGTTGGCCTCTAGAACTGTGGGCTATACATAGCCCTTTTTCACACATTTTTTGGGTGAAAAATTTTCTGTTTCCAATCACTATTTTGAGGCAGCAGTTACGCTACTTTGTGCTCTAGACGCACAAACCTCAAATAGCTGGCTCGAGAAGTGTGATTGGAGGATATGACGAAATGGTGGGCCTCTAGATCTGTGGGCTATACATAGCCCTTTTTTCACACATTTTTTGGGTGAAAATTTTTCAGTTGCCAATCACTATTTTGAGGCAGCAGTTACGCTACTTTGTGCTCTAGACGCACAAACCTCAAATAGCTGGCTCGAGAAGTATGATTGGAGGATATGACGAAATGGTGGGCCTCTAGATCTGTGGGCTATACATAGCCCTTTTTTCACACCTTTTTTGGGTGAAAATTTTTCAGTTGCCAATCACTGTTTTGAGACAGCAGTTACGCTATTTTGTGCTCTAGATGCACAAAGCTCAAATAGCTGGCTCGAGAAGTGTGATTGGCGTATATGACGAAATGGTGGGCCCCTAGATCTGTGGGCTATACATAGCAGTTTTTTTCACATATTTTTTGGTTGAAAAATTTTCTGTTTTCAATGACTATTTTGTGGGAGCAGTTACGCTATTTTGTGCTCTGGATACACAGAGACAGTATAGTTAGCTCGAGATGTGTGATTGGAGGATATTACAAAATGGTTGGCCTCTAGAACTGTGGGCTATACATAGCCCTTTTTCACACATTTTTTGGGTGAAAAATTTTCTGTTTTCAATCACTATTTTGTGGGAGCAGTTACGCTATTTTGTGCTCTGGATACACAGAGACAGTATAGTTAGCTCGAGATGTGTGATTGGAGGATATAACGAAATAATGGGCCCCTAGATCTGTGGGCTATACATAGCAGTTTTTTTCACACATTTTTTGGTTGAAAAATTTTCTGTTTCCAATCACTATTTTGAGATGGCAGTTACTCTACTTTGTGCTCTAGATGGACAAAGCTCAAATAGCTGGCTCGAGAAGTGTGATTGGCGTATATGACGAAATGGTGGGCCCCTAGATCTGTGGGCTATACATAGCAGTTTTTTTCACATATTTTTTGGTTGAAAAATTTTCTGTTTTCAATGACTATTTTGTGGGAGCAGTTACGCTATTTTGTGCTCTGGATACACAGAGACAGTATAGTTAGCTCGAGATGTGTGATTGGAGGATATTACAAAATGGTTGGCCTCTAGAACTGTGGGCTATACATAGCCCTTTTTCACACATTTTTTGGGTGAAAAATTTTCTGTTTTCAATGACTATTTTGTGGGAGCAGTTACGCTATTTTGTGCTCTGGATACACAGAGACAGTATAGTTAGCTCGAGAAGTGTGATTGGACGATATGACGAAATGGTGGGCCTCTAGATCTGTGGGCTATACATAGCCCTTTTTTCACACCTTTTTTGGGTGAAAATTTTTCAGTTGCCAATCACTATTTTGAGGCAGCAGTTACGCTACTTTGTGCTCTAGACGCACAAACCTCAAATAGCTGGCTCGAGAAGTATGATTGGAGGATATGACGAAATGGTGGGCCTCTAGATCTGTGGGCTATACATAGCCCTTTTTTCACACCTTTTTTGGGTGAAAATTTTTCAGTTGCCAATCACTGTTTTGAGACAGCAGTTACGCTATTTTGTGCTCTAGATGCACAAGCTCAAATAGCTGGCTCGAGAAGTGTGATTGGCGTATATGACGAAATGGTGGGCCCCTAGATCTGTGGGCTATACATAGCAGTTTTTTTCACATATTTTTTGGTTGAAAAATTTTCTGTTTTCAATGACTATTTTGTGGGAGCAGTTACGCTATTTTGTGCTCTGGATACACAGAGACAGTATAGTTAGCTCGAGATGTGTGATTGGAGAATATGACGAAATGGTGGGCCCCTAGATCTGTGGGCTATACATAGCCCTTTTTTCACACCTTTTTTGGGTGAAAATTTTTCAGTTGCCAATCACTGTTTTGAGACAGCAGTTACGCTATTTTGTGCTCTGGATACACAGAGACAGTATAGTTAGCTCGAGATGTGTGATTGGAGGATATTACAAAATGGTTGGCCTCTAGAACTGTGGGCTATACATAGCCCTTTTTCACACCTTTTTTTTGTGAAAAATTTTCTGTTTTCAATCACTATTTTGTGGGAGCAGTTACGCTATTTTGTGCTCTGGATACACAGAGACAGTATAGTTAGCTCGAGATGTGTGATTGGAGAATATGACGAAATGGTGGGCCCCTAGATCTGTGGGCTATACATAGCCCTTTTTTCACACCTTTTTTGGGTGAAAATTTTTCAGTTGCCAATCACTGTTTTGAGACAGCAGTTACGCTATTTTGTGCTCTAGATGCACAAAGCTCAAATAGCTGGCTCGAGAAGTGTGATTGGAGGATATAACGAAATGGTGGGCCCCTAGATCTGTGGGCTATACATAACTCTTTTTTCACACCTTTTTTGGGTGAAAAATTTTCAGTTTCCAATCACTATTTTGAGACAGCGGTTACGCTATTTTGTGCTCTAGACGCACAAAGCTCAAATAGCTGGCTCGAGAAGTGTGATTGGAGGATATAACGAAATGGTGGGCCCCTAGATCTGTGGGCTATACATAGCCCTTTTTTCACACCTTTTTTGGGTGAAAAATTTTCAGTTTTCAATCACTATTTTGAGACGGCAGTTACGCTATTTTGTGCTCTAGATGCACAAAGCTCAAATAGATGGCTCGAGAACTGTGTTTGGAGGATATGACGAAATGGTTGGCCTCTAGAACTGTGGGCTATACATAGCCCTTTTTGCACACATTTTTTGGGTGAAAAATTTTCTGTTTCCTGTCACTATTTTGAGGCAGCAGTTACGCTATTTTGTGCTCTAGATGCACAGAGCTCAAATAGCTGGCTCGAGAAGTGTGATTGGAGGATATAACGAAATGGTGGGCCCCTAGATCTGTGGGCTATACATAGCCCTTTTTCACACCTTTTTTGGGTGAAAAATTTTCAGTTTTCAATCACTATTTTGAGACGGCAGTTACGCTATTTTGTGCTCTAAATACACAATGCTCAAATCGCTGGCTCGAGAAGTGTGATTGGAGGATATGACGAATTGGTGGGCCTCTAGATCTGTGGGCTATACATAGCCCTTTTTTCACACCTTTTTTGGGTGAACAATTTTTCAGTTGCCAATCACTGTTTTGAGACAGCAGTTACGTTATTTTGTGCTCTAGATGCACAGAGCTCAAATAGCTGGCTCGAGAAGTGTGATTGGAGGATATGACGAACTAATGGGCCTCTAGATCTGTGGGCTATACATAGCCCTTTTTTCACACCTTTTTTGGGTGAAAAATTTTTTGTTTCCAATCACTTTTTTTGAGGCAGCAGTTACGCTACTTTGTGCTCTAGACGCACAAAGCTCAAATAGCTGGCTCGAGAACTGTGTTTGGAGGATATGACGAAATGGTGGGCCTCTAGATCTGTGGGCTATACATAGCCCTTTTTTCACACATTTTTCGTTGAAAAATTTTTTGTTTCCAATCACTACTTTGAGGCAGCAGTTACGCTATTTTGTGCTCTGGATACACAGAGACAGTATAGTTAGCTCGAGATGTGTGATTGGAGGATATAACGAAATGGTGGGCCCCTAGATATGTGGGCTATACACAGCCCTTTTTTCACACATTTTTTGGGTGAAAAATTTTCTGTTTTCAATCACTATTTTGTATGAGCAGTTACGCTATTTTGTGCTCTGGATACACAGAGACAGTATAGTTAGCTCGAGATGTGTGATTGGAGGATATAACGAAATAATGGGCCCCTAGATCTGTGGGCTATACATAGCAGTTTTTTTCACACATTTTTTGGTTGAAAAATTTTCTGTTTACAATCACTATTTTGAGGCAGCAATTACGCTACTTTGTGCTCTAGACGCACAAAGCTCAAATAGCTGGCTCGAGAAGTGTGATTGGAGGATATAACGAAATAATGGGCCCCTAGATCTGTGGGCTATACATAGCAGTTTTTTTCATACATTTTTTGGGTTAAAAATTTTCTGTTTTCAATCACTATTTTGAAGCAGCAGGTACGCTACTTTGTGCTCTAGACGCACAAAGCTCAAATAGCTGTCTCGAGAAGTGTGATTGGAGGATATGACGAAATGGTGGGCCACTAGATCTGTGGGCTATACATAGCAGTTTTTTTCACACATTTTTTGGGTGAAAAATTTTCTGTTTCCAATCACTATTTTGAGGCAGCAGTTACGCTACTTTGTGCTCTAGATGGACAAAGCTCAAAAAGCTGGCTCGAGAAGAGTGATTGGAGGATATGACGAAATGGTGGGCCCCTAGATCTGTGGGCTTTACATAGCAGTTTTTTGCACACATTTATTGGGTGAAAAATTTTCTGTTTTCAATCACTATTTTGTGGGAGCAGTTACGCTATTTTGTGCTCTGGATACACAGAGACAGTATAGTTAGCTCGAGATGTGTGATTGGAGGATATAACGAAATAATGGGCCCCTAGATCTGTGGGCTATACATAGCAGTTTTTTTCATACATTTTTTGGGTGAAAAATTTTCTGTTTTCAATCACTATTTTGAGGCAGCAATTACGCTACTTTGTGCTCTAGACGCACAAAGCTCAAATAGCTGGCTCGAGAAGTGTGATTGGAGGATATAACGAAATAATGGGCCCCTAGATCAGTGGGCTATACATAGCAGTTTTTTTCACACATTTTTTGGGTGAAAAATTTTCTGTTTCCAATCACTATTTTGAGGCAGCAGTTACGCTACTTTGTGCTCTAGATGGACAAAGCTCAAAAAGCTGGCTCGAGAAGAGTGATTGGAGGATATGACGAAATGGTGGGCCCCTAGATCTGTGGGCTTTACATAGCAGTTTTTTGCACACATTTATTGGGTGAAAAATTTTCTGTTTTCAATCACTATTTTGTGGGAGCAGTTACGCTATTTTGTGCTCTGGATACACAGAGACAGTATAGTTAGCTCGAGATGTGTGATTGGAGGATATAACGAAATAATGGGCCCCTAGATCTGTGGGCTATACATAGCAGTTTTTTTCATACATTTTTTGGGTGAAAAATTTTCTGTTTTCAATCACTATTTTGAAGCAGCAGGTACGCTACTTTGTGCTCTAGACGCACAAAGCTCAAATAGCTGTCTCGAGAAGTGTGATTGGAGGATATAACGAAATGGTGGGCCCCTAGATCTGTGGGCTTTACATAGCAGTTTTTTGCACACATTTATTGGGTGAAAAATTTTCTGTTTTCAATCACTATTTTGAAGCAGCAGGTACGCTACTATGTGCTCTAGACGCACAAAGCTCAAATAGCTGTCTCGAGAAGTGTGATTGGAGGATATGACGAAATAATGGGCCACTAGATCTGTGGGCTATACATAGCAGTTTTTTGCACACATTTATTGGGTGAAAAATTTTCTGTTTCCAATCACTATTTTGAGGCAGCAGTTACGCTACTTTGTGCTCTAGACGCACAAACCTCAAATAGCTGGCTCGAGAAGTATGATTGGAGGATATGACGAAATGGTGGGCCTCTAGATCTGTGGGCTATACATAGCCCTTTTTTCACACCTTTTTTGGGTGAAAATTTTTCAGTTGCCAATCACTGTTTTGAGACAGCAGTTACGCTATTTTGTGCTCTAGATGCACAGAGCTCAAATAGCTGGCTCGAGAAGTGTGATTGGAGGATATGACGAAATGGTGGGCCTCTAGATCTGTGGGCTATACATAGCCCTTTTTTCACACCTTTTTTGGGTGAAAAATTTTCAGTTTCCAATCACTATTTTGAGGCAGCAGTTACGCTACTTTGTGCTCTAGATGGACAAAGCTCAAAAAGCTGGCTCGAGAAGTGTGATTGGAGGATATGACGAAATGGTGGGCCCCTAGATCTGTGGGCTTTACATAGCAGTTTTTTGCACACATTTATTGGGTGAAAAATTTTCTGTTTTCAATCACTATTTTGAAGCAGCAGGTACGCTACTATGTGCTCTAGACGTACAAAGCTCAAATAGCTGGCTCGAGAAGTGTGATTGGAGGATATGACGAAATGGTGGGCCCCTAGATCTGTGGGCTTTACATAGCAGTTTTTTGCACACATTTATTGGGTGAAAAATTTTCTGTTTTCAATCACTATTTTGAAGCAGCAGGTACGCTACTATGTGCTCTAGACGCACAAAGCTCAAATAGCTGTCTCGAGAAGTGTGATTGGAGGATATGACGAAATGGTGGGCCACTAGATCTGTGGGCTATACATAGCAGTTTTTTTCACACATTTTTTGGGTGAAAAATTTTCTGTTTTCAATCACTATTTTGTGGGAGCAGTTACGCTATTTTGTGCTCTGGATACACAGAGACAGTATAGTTAGCTCGAGATGTGTGATTGGAGGATATAACGAAATAATGGGCCCCTAGATCTGTGGGCTATACATAGCAGTTTTTTTCACACATTTATTGGGTGAAAAATTTTCTGTTTTCAATCACTATTTTGAAGCAGCAGGTACGCTACTATGTGCTCTAGACGCACAAAGCTCAAATAGCTGTCTCGAGAAGTGTGATTGGAGGATATGACGAAATAATGGGCCACTAGATCTGTGGGCTATACATAGCAGTTTTTTGCACACATTTATTGGGTGAAAAATTTTCTGTTTCCAATCACTATTTTGAGGCAGCAGTTACGCTACTTTGTGCTCTAGACGCACAAACCTCAAATAGCTGGCTCGAGAAGTATGATTGGAGGATATGACGAAATGGTGGGCCTCTAGATCTGTGGGCTATACATAGCCCTTTTTTCACACCTTTTTTGGGTGAAAATTTTTCAGTTGCCAATCACTGTTTTGAGACAGCAGTTACGCTATTTTGTGCTCTAGATGCACAGAGCTCAAATAGCTGGCTCGAGAAGTGTGATTGGAGGATATGACGAAATGGTGGGCCTCTAGATCTGTGGGCTATACATAGCCCTTTTTTCACACCTTTTTTGGGTGAAAAATTTTCAGTTTCCAATCACTATTTTGAGACAGCAGTTACGCTACTTTGTGCTCTAGATGGACAAAGCTCAAAAAGCTGGCTCGAGAAGTGTGATTGGAGGATATGACGAAATGGTGGGCCCCTAGATCTGTGGGCTTTACATAGCAGTTTTTTGCACACATTTATTGGGTGAAAAATTTTCTGTTTTCAATCACTATTTTGAAGCAGCAGGTACGCTACTATGTGCTCTAGACGCACAAAGCTCAAATAGCTGTCTCGAGAAGTGTGATTGGAGGATATGACGAAATGGTGGGCCACTAGATCTGTGGGCTATACATAGCAGTTTTTTTCACACATTTATTGGGTGAAAAATTTTCTGTTTTCAATCACTATTTTGAAGCAGCAGGTACGCTACTATGTGCTCTAGACGCACAAAGCTCAAATAGCTGTCTCGAGAAGTGTGATTGGAGGATATGACGAAATGGTGGGCCACTAGATCTGTGGGCTATACATAGCCCTTTTTTTCACACATTTTTTGGGTGAAAAATTTTCTGTTATCAATCACTATTTTGTGGGAGCAGTTACGCTATTTTGTGCTCTGGATACACAGAGACAGTATAGTTAGCTCGAGATGTGTGATTGGAGGATATAACGAAATAATGGGCCCCTAGATCTGTGGGCTATACATAGCAGTTTTTTTCATACATTTTTTGGGTGAAAAATTTTCTGTTTTCAATCACTATTTTGAAGCAGCAGGTACGCTACTTTGTGCTCTAGACGCACAAAGCTCAAATAGCTGTCTCGAGAAGTGTGATTGGAGGATATAACGAACTGTTTTGAGACAGCAGTTACGCTATTTTGTGCTCTAGATGCACAAAGCTCAAATAGCTGGCTCGAGAAGTGTGATTGGCGTATATGACGAAATGGTGGGCCCCTAGATCTGTGGGCTATACATAGCAGTTTTTTTCACATATTTTTTGGTTGAAAAATTTTCTGTTTTCAATGACTATTTTGTGGGAGCAGTTACGCTATTTTGTGCTCTGGATACACAGAGACAGTATAGTTAGCTCGAGATGTGTGATTGGAGGATATTACAAAATGGTTGGCCTCTAGAACTGTGGGCTATACATAGCCCTTTTTCACACATTTTTTGGGTGAAAAATTTTCTGTTTTCAATCACTATTTTGTGGGAGCAGTTACGCTATTTTGTGCTCTGGATACACAGAGACAGTATAGTTAGCTCGAGATGTGTGATTGGAGGATATAACGAAATAATGGGCCCCTAGATCTGTGGGCTATACATAGCAGTTTTTTTCACACATTTTTTGGTTGAAAAATTTTCTGTTTCCAATCACTATTTTGAGATGGCAGTTACTCTACTTTGTGCTCTAGATGGACAAAGCTCAAATAGCTGGCTCGAGAAGTGTGATTGGCGTATATGACGAAATGGTGGGCCCCTAGATCTGTGGGCTATACATAGCAGTTTTTTTCACATATTTTTTGGTTGAAAAATTTTCTGTTTTCAATGACTATTTTGTGGGAGCAGTTACGCTATTTTGTGCTCTGGATACACAGAGACAGTATAGTTAGCTCGAGATGTGTGATTGGAGGATATTACAAAATGGTTGGCCTCTAGAACTGTGGGCTATACATAGCCCTTTTTCACACATTTTTTGGGTGAAAAATTTTCTGTTTTCAATGACTATTTTGTGGGAGCAGTTACGCTATTTTGTGCTCTGGATACACAGAGACAGTATAGTTAGCTCGAGAAGTGTGATTGGACGATATGACGAAATGGTGGGCCTCTAGATCTGTGGGCTATACATAGCCCTTTTTTCACACCTTTTTTGGGTGAAAATTTTTCAGTTGCCAATCACTATTTTGAGGCAGCAGTTACGCTACTTTGTGCTCTAGACGCACAAACCTCAAATAGCTGGCTCGAGAAGTATGATTGGAGGATATGACGAAATGGTGGGCCTCTAGATCTGTGGGCTATACATAGCCCTTTTTTCACACCTTTTTTGGGTGAAAATTTTTCAGTTGCCAATCACTGTTTTGAGACAGCAGTTACGCTATTTTGTGCTCTAGATGCACAAGCTCAAATAGCTGGCTCGAGAAGTGTGATTGGCGTATATGACGAAATGGTGGGCCCCTAGATCTGTGGGCTATACATAGCAGTTTTTTTCGCATATTTTTTGGTTGAAAAATTTTCTGTTTTCAATGACTATTTTGTGGGAGCAGTTACGCTATTTTGTGCTCTGGATACACAGAGACAGTATAGTTAGCTCGAGATGTGTGATTGGAGGATATTACAAAATGGTTGGCCTCTAGAACTGTGGGCTATACATAGCCCTTTTTCACACATTTTTTGGGTGAAAAATTTTCTGTTTTCAATCACTATTTTGTGGGAGCAGTTACGCTATTTTGTGCTCTGGATACACAGAGACAGTATAGTTAGCTCGAGATGTGTGATTGGAGAATATGACGAAATGGTGGGCCCCTAGATCTGTGGGCTATACATAGCCCTTTTTTCACACCTTTTTTGGGTGAAAATTTTTCAGTTGCCAATCACTGTTTTGAGACAGCAGTTACGCTATTTTGTGCTCTAGATGCACAAAGCTCAAATAGCTGGCTCGAGAAGTGTGATTGGAGGATATAACGAAATGGTGGGCCCCTAGATCTGTGGGCTATACATAACTCTTTTTTCACACCTTTTTTGGGTGAAAAATTTTCAGTTTCCAATCACTATTTTGAGACAGCGGTTACGCTATTTTGTGCTCTAGACGCACAAAGCTCAAATAGCTGGCTCGAGAAGTGTGATTGGAGGATATAACGAAATGGTGGGCCCCTAGATCTGTGGGCTATACATAGCCCTTTTTTCACACCTTTTTTGGGTGAAAAATTTTCAGTTTTCAATCACTATTTTGAGACGGCAGTTACGCTATTTTGTGCTCTAGATGCACAAAGCTCAAATAGATGGCTCGAGAACTGTGTTTGGAGGATATGACGAAATGGTTGGCCTCTAGAACTGTGGGCTATACATAGCCCTTTTTGCACACATTTTTTGGGTGAAAAATTTTCTGTTTCCTGTCACTATTTTGAGGCAGCAGTTACGCTATTTTGTGCTCTAGATGCACAGAGCTCAAATAGCTGGCTCGAGAAGTGTGATTGGAGGATATAACGAAATGGTGGGCCCCTAGATCTGTGGGCTATACATAGCCCTTTTTCACACCTTTTTTGGGTGAAAAATTTTCAGTTTTCAATCACTATTTTGAGACGGCAGTTACGCTATTTTGTGCTCTAAATACACAATGCTCAAATCGCTGGCTCGAGAAGTGTGATTGGAGGATATGACGAATTGGTGGGCCTCTAGATCTGTGGGCTATACATAGCCCTTTTTTCACACCTTTTTTGGGTGAACAATTTTTCAGTTGCCAATCACTGTTTTGAGACAGCAGTTACGTTATTTTGTGCTCTAGATGCACAGAGCTCAAATAGCTGGCTCGAGAAGTGTGATTGGAGGATATGACGAACTAATGGGCCTCTAGATCTGTGGGCTATACATAGCCCTTTTTTCACACCTTTTTTGGGTGAAAAATTTTTTGTTTCCAATCACTTTTTTTGAGGCAGCAGTTACGCTACTTTGTGCTCTAGACGCACAAAGCTCAAATAGCTGGCTCGAGAACTGTGTTTGGAGGATATGACGAAATGGTGGG
Source organism: Xylota segnis (assembly GCA_963583995.1). NCBI lineage: Eukaryota > Metazoa > Arthropoda > Insecta > Diptera > Syrphidae > Xylota > Xylota segnis. Next base: position 42,798,307 of record OY757237.1, read on the forward strand.
CCTCTAGATCTGTGGGCTATACATAGCCCTTTTTTCACACATTTTTCGTTGAAAAATTTTTTGTTTCCAATCACTATTTTGAGGCAGCAGTTACGCTATTTTGTGCTCTGGATACACAGAGACAGTATAGTTAGCTCGAGATGTGTGATTGGAGGATATAACGAAATGGTGGGCCCCTAGATATGTGGGCTATACACAGCCCTTTTTTCACACATTTTTTGGGTGAAAAATTTTCTGTTTTCAATCACTATTTTGTGGGAGCAGTTACGCTATTTTGTGCTCTGGATACACAGAGACAGTATAGTTAGCTCGAGATGTGTGATTGGAGGATATAACGAAATAATGGGCCCCTAGATCTGTGGGCTATACATAGCAGTTTTTTTCACACATTTTTTGGTTGAAAAATTTTCTGTTTACAATCACTATTTTGAGGCAGCAATTACGCTACTTTGTGCTCTAGACGCACAAAGCTCAAATAGCTGGCTCGAGAAGTGTGATTGGAGGATATAACGAAATAATGGGCCCCTAGATCTGTGGGCTATACATAGCAGTTTTTTTCATACATTTTTTGGGTTAAAAATTTTCTGTTTTCAATCACTATTTTGAAGCAGCAGGTACGCTACTTTGTGCTCTAGACGCACAAAGCTCAAATAGCTGTCTCGAGAAGTGTGATTGGAGGATATGACGAAATGGTGGGCCACTAGATCTGTGGGCTATACATAGCAGTTTTTTTCACACATTTTTTGGGTGAAAAATTTTCTGTTTCCAATCACTATTTTGAGGCAGCAGTTACGCTACTTTGTGCTCTAGATGGACAAAGCTCAAAAAGCTGGCTCGAGAAGAGTGATTGGAGGATATGACGAAATGGTGGGCCCCTAGATCTGTGGGCTTTACATAGCAGTTTTTTGCACACATTTATTGGGTGAAAAATTTTCTGTTTTCAATCACTATTTTGTGGGAGCAGTTACGCTATTTTGTGCTCTGGATACACAGAGACAGTATAGTTAGCTCGAGATGTGTGATTGGAGGATATAACGAAATAATGGGCCCCTAGATCTGTGGGCTATACATAGCAGTTTTTTTCATACATTTTTTGGGTGAAAAATTTTCTGTTTTCAATCACTATTTTGAGGCAGCAATTACGCTACTTTGTGCTCTAGACGCACAAAGCTCAAATAGCTGGCTCGAGAAGTGTGATTGGAGGATATAACGAAATAATGGGCCCCTAGATCAGTGGGCTATACATAGCAGTTTTTTTCACACATTTTTTGGGTGAAAAATTTTCTGTTTCCAATCACTATTTTGAGGCAGCAGTTACGCTACTTTGTGCTCTAGATGGACAAAGCTCAAAAAGCTGGCTCGAGAAGAGTGATTGGAGGATATGACGAAATGGTGGGCCCCTAGATCTGTGGGCTTTACATAGCAGTTTTTTGCACACATTTATTGGGTGAAAAATTTTCTGTTTTCAATCACTATTTTGTGGGAGCAGTTACGCTATTTTGTGCTCTGGATACACAGAGACAGTATAGTTAGCTCGAGATGTGTGATTGGAGGATATAACGAAATAATGGGCCCCTAGATCTGTGGGCTATACATAGCAGTTTTTTTCATACATTTTTTGGGTGAAAAATTTTCTGTTTTCAATCACTATTTTGAAGCAGCAGGTACGCTACTTTGTGCTCTAGACGCACAAAGCTCAAATAGCTGTCTCGAGAAGTGTGATTGGAGGATATAACGAAATGGTGGGCCCCTAGATCTGTGGGCTTTACATAGCAGTTTTTTGCACACATTTATTGGGTGAAAAATTTTCTGTTTTCAATCACTATTTTGAAGCAGCAGGTACGCTACTATGTGCTCTAGACGCACAAAGCTCAAATAGCTGTCTCGAGAAGTGTGATTGGAGGATATGACGAAATAATGGGCCACTAGATCTGTGGGCTATACATAGCAGTTTTTTGCACACATTTATTGGGTGAAAAATTTTCTGTTTCCAATCACTATTTTGAGGCAGCAGTTACGCTACTTTGTGCTCTAGACGCACAAACCTCAAATAGCTGGCTCGAGAAGTATGATTGGAGGATATGACGAAATGGTGGGCCTCTAGATCTGTGGGCTATACATAGCCCTTTTTTCACACCTTTTTTGGGTGAAAATTTTTCAGTTGCCAATCACTGTTTTGAGACAGCAGTTACGCTATTTTGTGCTCTAGATGCACAGAGCTCAAATAGCTGGCTCGAGAAGTGTGATTGGAGGATATGACGAAATGGTGGGCCTCTAGATCTGTGGGCTATACATAGCCCTTTTTTCACACCTTTTTTGGGTGAAAAATTTTCAGTTTCCAATCACTATTTTGAGGCAGCAGTTACGCTACTTTGTGCTCTAGATGGACAAAGCTCAAAAAGCTGGCTCGAGAAGTGTGATTGGAGGATATGACGAAATGGTGGGCCCCTAGATCTGTGGGCTTTACATAGCAGTTTTTTGCACACATTTATTGGGTGAAAAATTTTCTGTTTTCAATCACTATTTTGAAGCAGCAGGTACGCTACTATGTGCTCTAGACGTACAAAGCTCAAATAGCTGGCTCGAGAAGTGTGATTGGAGGATATGACGAAATGGTGGGCCCCTAGATCTGTGGGCTTTACATAGCAGTTTTTTGCACACATTTATTGGGTGAAAAATTTTCTGTTTTCAATCACTATTTTGAAGCAGCAGGTACGCTACTATGTGCTCTAGACGCACAAAGCTCAAATAGCTGTCTCGAGAAGTGTGATTGGAGGATATGACGAAATGGTGGGCCACTAGATCTGTGGGCTATACATAGCAGTTTTTTTCACACATTTTTTGGGTGAAAAATTTTCTGTTTTCAATCACTATTTTGTGGGAGCAGTTACGCTATTTTGTGCTCTGGATACACAGAGACAGTATAGTTAGCTCGAGATGTGTGATTGGAGGATATAACGAAATAATGGGCCCCTAGATCTGTGGGCTATACATAGCAGTTTTTTTCACACATTTATTGGGTGAAAAATTTTCTGTTTTCAATCACTATTTTGAAGCAGCAGGTACGCTACTATGTGCTCTAGACGCACAAAGCTCAAATAGCTGTCTCGAGAAGTGTGATTGGAGGATATGACGAAATAATGGGCCACTAGATCTGTGGGCTATACATAGCAGTTTTTTGCACACATTTATTGGGTGAAAAATTTTCTGTTTCCAATCACTATTTTGAGGCAGCAGTTACGCTACTTTGTGCTCTAGACGCACAAACCTCAAATAGCTGGCTCGAGAAGTATGATTGGAGGATATGACGAAATGGTGGGCCTCTAGATCTGTGGGCTATACATAGCCCTTTTTTCACACCTTTTTTGGGTGAAAATTTTTCAGTTGCCAATCACTGTTTTGAGACAGCAGTTACGCTATTTTGTGCTCTAGATGCACAGAGCTCAAATAGCTGGCTCGAGAAGTGTGATTGGAGGATATGACGAAATGGTGGGCCTCTAGATCTGTGGGCTATACATAGCCCTTTTTTCACACCTTTTTTGGGTGAAAAATTTTCAGTTTCCAATCACTATTTTGAGACAGCAGTTACGCTACTTTGTGCTCTAGATGGACAAAGCTCAAAAAGCTGGCTCGAGAAGTGTGATTGGAGGATATGACGAAATGGTGGGCCCCTAGATCTGTGGGCTTTACATAGCAGTTTTTTGCACACATTTATTGGGTGAAAAATTTTCTGTTTTCAATCACTATTTTGAAGCAGCAGGTACGCTACTATGTGCTCTAGACGCACAAAGCTCAAATAGCTGTCTCGAGAAGTGTGATTGGAGGATATGACGAAATGGTGGGCCACTAGATCTGTGGGCTATACATAGCAGTTTTTTTCACACATTTATTGGGTGAAAAATTTTCTGTTTTCAATCACTATTTTGAAGCAGCAGGTACGCTACTATGTGCTCTAGACGCACAAAGCTCAAATAGCTGTCTCGAGAAGTGTGATTGGAGGATATGACGAAATGGTGGGCCACTAGATCTGTGGGCTATACATAGCCCTTTTTTTCACACATTTTTTGGGTGAAAAATTTTCTGTTATCAATCACTATTTTGTGGGAGCAGTTACGCTATTTTGTGCTCTGGATACACAGAGACAGTATAGTTAGCTCGAGATGTGTGATTGGAGGATATAACGAAATAATGGGCCCCTAGATCTGTGGGCTATACATAGCAGTTTTTTTCACACATTTATTGGGTGAAAAATTTTCTGTTTTCAATCACTATTTTGAAGCAGCAGGTACGCTACGAACGTGATTGGAGGATATGACGAAATGGTGGGCCTCTAGATCTGTGGGCTATACATAGCCCTTTTTTCACACCTTTTTTGGGTGAAAAATTTTCAGTTTCCAATCACTATTTTGAGGCAGCAGTTACGCTACTTTGTGCTCTAGATGGACAAAGCTCAAAAAGCTGGCTCGAGAAGTGTGATTGGAGGATATGACGAAATGGTGGGCCCCTAGATCTGTGGGCTTTACATAGCAGTTTTTTGCACATATTTATTGGGTGAAAAATTTTCTGTTTTCAATCACTATTTTGTGGGAGCAGTTACGCTATTTTGTGCTCTGGATACACAGAGACAGTATAGTTAGCTCGAGATGTGTGATTGGAGGATATTTCAAAATGGTTGGCCTCTAGAACTGTGGGCTATACATAGCCCTTTTTCACACATTTTTTGGGTGAAAAATTTTCTGTTTCCAATCACTATTTTGAGGGAGCAGTTACGAAACTTTGTGCTCTAGACGCACAAAGCTAAAATGGCTGTCTCGAGAAGTGTGATTGGAGGATATGACGAAATGGTGGGCCTCTAGATCTGTGGGCTATACATAGCCCTTTTTTCACACCTTTTTTGGGTGAAAATTTTTCAGTTGCCAATCACTGTTTTGAGACAGCAGTTACGCTATTTTGTGCTCTAGATGCACAGAGCTCAAATAGCTGGCTCGAGAAGTGTGATTGGAGGATATGACGAAATGGTGGGCCTCTAGATCTGTGGGCTATACATAGCCCTTTTTTCACACCTTTTTTGGGTGAAAAATTTTCAGTTTCCAATCACTATTTTGAGGCAGCAGTTACGCTACTTTGTGCTCTAGATGGACAAAGCTCAAAAAGCTGGCTCGAGAAGTGTGATTGGAGGATATGACGAAATGGTGGGCCCCTAGATCTGGGGGCTTTACATAGCAGTTTTTTGCACACATTTATTGGATGAAAAATTTTCTGTTTTCAATCACTGTTTTGTGGGAGCAGTTACGCTATTTTGTGCTCTGGATACACAGAGACAGTATAGTTAGCTCGAGATGTGTGATTGGAGGATATTTCAAAATGGTTGGCCTCTAGAACTGTGGGCTATACATAGCCCTTTTTCACACATTTTTTGGGTGAAAAATTTTCTGTTTCCAATCACTATTTTGAGGGAGCAGTTACGAAACTTTGTGCTCTAGACGCACAAAGCTAAAATGGCTGTCTCGAGAAGTGTGATTGGAGGATATAACGAAATGGTGGGCCCCTAGATCTGTGGGCTTTACATAGCAGTTTTTTGCACACATTTATTGGATGAAAAATTTTCTGTTTTCAATCACTGTTTTGTGGTAGCAGTTACGCTATTTTGTGCTCTGGATACACAGAGACAGTATAGTTAGCTCGAGATGTGTGATTGGAGGATATTTCAAAATGGTTGGCCTCTAGAACTGTGGGCTATACATAGCCCTTTTTCACACATTTTTTGGGTGAAAAATTTTCTGTTTCCAATCACTATTTTGTGGGAGCAGTTACGCTATATTGTGCTCTGGATACACAGAGACAGTATAGTCAGCTCAAGATGTGTGATTGGAGGATATGACGAAATGGTGGGCCTCTAGACCTGTGGGCTATACATAGCCCTTTTTTCACACATTTTTTGGGTGAAAAATTTTCTGTTTTCAATCACTATTTTGTGGGAGCAGTTACGCTATTTTGTGCTCTGGATACACAGAGACAGTATAGTTAGCTCGAGATGTGTGATTGGAGGATATAACGAAATAATGGGCCCCTAGATCTGTGGGCTATACATAGCAGTTTTTTTCATACATTTTTTGGGTGAAAAATTTTCTGTTTTCAATCACTATTTTGAAGCAGCAGGTACGCTACGAACGTGATTGGAGGATATGACGAAATGGTGGGCCTCTAGATCTGTGGGCTATACATAGCCCTTTTTTCACACCTTTTTTGGGTGAAAAATTTTCAGTTTCCAATCACTATTTTGAGGCAGCAGTTACGCTACTTTGTGCTCTAGATGGACAAAGCTCAAAAAGCTGGCTCGAGAAGTGTGATTGGAGGATATGACGAAATGGTGGGCCCCTAGATCTGTGGGCTTTACATAGCAGTTTTTTGCACACATTTATTGGGTGAAAAATTTTCTGTTTTCAATCACTATTTTGTGGGAGCAGTTACGCTATTTTGTGCTCTGGATACACAGAGACAGTATAGTTAGCTCGAGATGTGTGATTGGAGGATATTACAAAATGGTTGGCCTCTAGAACTGTGGGCTATACGTAGCCCTTTTTCACACATTTTTTGGGTGAAAAATTTTCTGTTTCCAATCACTATTTTGAGGCAGCAGTTACGCTACTTTGTGCTCTAGACGCACAAACCTCAAATAGCTGGCTCGAGAAGTATGATTGGAGGATATGACGAAATGGTGGGCCTCTAGATCTGTGGGCTATACATAGCCCTTTTTTCACACCTTTTTTGGGTGAAAATTTTTCAGTTTCCAATCACTATTTTGAGGCAGCAGTTACGCTACTTTGTGCTCTAGATGGACAAAGCTCAAAAAGTGATTGGAGGATATGACGAAATGGTGGGCCCCTAGATCTGTGGGCTTTACCTAGCAGTTTTTTGCACACATTTATTGGGTGAAAAATTTTCTGTTTTCAATCACTATTTTGTGGGAGCAGTTACGCTATTTTGTGCTCTGGATACACAGAGACAGTATAGTTAGCTCGAGATGTGTGATTGGAGGATATTACAAAATGGTTGGCCTCTAGAACTGTGGGCTATACGTAGCCCTTTTTCACACATTTTTTGGGTGAAAAATTTTCTGTTTCCAATCACTATTTTGAGGCAGCAGTTACGCTACTTTGTGCTCTAGACGCACAAACCTCAAATAGCTGGCTCGAGAAGTATGATTGGAGGATATGACGAAATGGTGGGCCTCTAGATCTGTGGGCTATACATAGCCCTTTTTTCACACCTTTTTTGGGTGAAAATTTTTCAGTTGCCAATCACTGTTTTGAGACAGCAGTTACGCTATTTTGTGCTCTAGATGCACAGAGCTCAAATATCTGGCTCGAGAAGTGTGATTGGAGGATATGACGAAATGGTGGGCCCCTAGATCTGGGGGCTTTACATAGCAGTTTTTTGCACACATTTATTGGGTGAAAAATTTTCTGTTTTCAATCACTATTTTGAAGCAGCAGGTACGCTACTATGTGCTCTAGACGCACAAAGCTCAAATAGCTGTCTCGAGAAGTGTGATTGGAGGATATGACGAAATGGTGGGCCACTAGATCTGTGGGCTATACATAGCAGTTTTTTTCACACATTTTTTGGGTGAAAAATTTTCTGTTTCCAATCACTATTTTGAGGCAGCAGTTACGCTACTTTGTGCTCTAGATGGACAAAGCTCAAAAAGCTGGCTCGAGAAGTGTGATTGGAGGATATGACGAAATGGTGGGCCCCTAGATCTGTGGGCTTTACATAGCAGTTTTTTGCACACATTTATTGGATGAAAAATTTTCTGTTTTCAATCACTGTTTTGTGGGAGCAGTTACGCTATTTTGTGCTCTGGATACACAGAGACAGTATAGTTAGCTCGAGATGTGTGATTGGAGGATATTTCAAAATGGTTGGCCTCTAGAACTGTGGGCTATACATAGCCCTTTTTCAGACATTTTTTGGGTGAAAAATTTTCTGTTTCCAATCACTATTTTGTGGGAGCAGTTACGCTATATTGTGCTCTGGATACACAGAGACAGTATAGTCAGCTCAAGATGTGTGATTGGAGGATATAACGAAATGGTGGGCCCCTAGATCTGTGGGCTATACATAGCCCTTTTTTCACACCTTTTTTGGGTGAAAAATTTTCTGTTTCCAATCACTATTTTGAGGGAGCAGTTACGCTACTTTGTGCTCTAGACGCACAAAGCTCAAATAGCTGTCTCGAGAAGTGTGATTGGAGGATATAACGAAATGGTGGGCCCCTAGATCTGTGGGCTTTACATAGCAGTTTTTTGCACACATTTATTGGATGAAAAATTTTCTGTTTTCAATCACTGTTTTGTGGGAGCAGTTACGCTATTTTGTGCTCTGGATACACAGAAACAGTATAGTTAGGTCGAGATGTGTGATTGGAGGATATTTCAAAATGGTTGGCCTCTAGAACTGTGGGCTATACATAGCCCTTTTTCACACATTTTTTGGGTGAAAAATTTTCTGTTTCCAATCACTATTTTGAGGGAGCAGTTACGCTACTTTGTGCTCTAGACGCACAAAGCTCAAATAGCTGTCTCGAGAAGTGTGATTGGAGGATATAACGAAATGGTGGGCCCCTAGATCTGTGGGCTTTACATAGCAGTTTTTTGCACACATTTATTGGATGAAAAAATTTCTGTTTTCAATCACTGTTTTGTGGGAGCAGTTACGCTATTTTGTGCTCTGGATACACAGAGACAGTATAGTTAGGTCGAGATGTGTGATTGGAGGATATTTCAAAATGGTTGGCCTCTAGAACTGTGGGCTATACATAGCCCTTTTTCACACATTTTTTGGGTGAAAAATTTTCTGTTTCCAATCACTATTTTGTGGGAGCAGTTACGCTATATTGTGCTCTGGATACACAGAGACAGTATAGTCAGCTCAAGATGTGTGATTGGAGGATATAACGAAATGGTGGGCCCCTAGATCTGTGGGCTATACATAGCCCTTTTTTCACACCTTTTTTGGGTGAAAAATTTTCAGTTTTCAATCACTATTTTGAGACGGCAGTTACGCTATTTTGTGCTCTAGATGCACAAAGCTCAAATAGATGGCTCGAGAACTGTGTTTGGAGGATATGACGAAATGGTTGGCCTCTAGAACTGTGGGCTATACATAGCCCTTTTTCACACCTTTTTTGGGTGAAAAATTTTCAGTTTTCAATCACTATTTTGAGACGGCAGTTACGCTATTTTGTGCTCTAGACGCACAAAGCTCAAATAGCTGGCTCGGGAAGTGTGATTGGAGGATATAACGAAATAATGGGCCCCTAGATCTGTGGGCTATACATAGCAGTTTTTTTCACACATTTTTTGGGTGATAAATTTTCTGTTTCCAATCACTATTTTGAGGCAGCAGTTACGCTACTTTGTGCTCTAGATGGACAAAGCTCAAAAAGCTGGCTCGAGAAGTGTGATTGGACGATATGACGAAATGGTGGGCCTATAGATCTGTGGGCTCATAGCCCTTTTTTCACATATTTTTCGGTTGAAAAATTTTTTGTTTCCAATCACTATTTTGAGGCAGCAGTTACGCTATTTTGTGCTCTAGATGCACAAAGCTCAAATCGCTGGCTCGAGAAGTGTGATTGGAGGATATGACGAAATGGTGGGCCTCTAGATCTGTGGGCTATACATAGCCCTTTTTTTCACACATTTTTTGGTTGAAAAATTTTTTGTTTCCAATCACTAGTTTGAGGCAGCAGTTACGCTATTTTGTGCTCTAGATACACAATGCTCAAATCGCTGGCTCAAGAAGTGTGATTGGAGGATATGACGAATTGGTGGGCCTCTAGATCTGTGGGCTATACATAGCCCTTTTTTTCACACATTTTTTGGTTGAAAAATTTTTTGTTTCCAATCACTATTTTGAGGCAGCAGTTACGCTATTTTGTGCTCTAGATGCACAAAGCTCAAATCGCTGGCTCGAGAAGTGTGATTGGAGGATATGACGAAATGGTGGGCCTATAGATCTGTGGGCTATACATAGCCTTTTTTTCACACCTTTTTTGGGTGAAAAATTTTTTGTTTCCAATCACTTTTTTTGAGGCAGCAGTTACGCTACTTTGTGCTCTAGACGCACAAAGCTCAAATAGCTGGCTCGAGAACTGTGTTTGGAGGATATGACGAAATGGTGGGCCTCTAGATCTGTGGGCTATACATAGCCCTTTTTTTCACACATTTTTTGGTTGAAAAATTTTTTGTTTCCAATCACTAGTTTGAGGCAGCAGTTACGCTATTTTGTGCTCTAGATACACAATGCTCAAATCGCTGGCTCGAGAAGTGTGATTGGAGGATATGACGAATTGGTGGGCCTCTAGATCTGTGGGCTATACATAGCCTTTTTTTCACACCTTTTTTGGGTGAAAAATTTTTTGTTTCCAATCACTTTTTTTGAGGCAGCAGTTACGCTACTTTGTGCTCTAGACGCACAAAGCTCAAATAGCTGGCTCGAGAACTGTGTTTGGAGGATATGACGAAATGGTGGGCCTCTAGATCTGTGGGCTATACATAGCCCTTTTTTCACACATTTTTTGGTTGAAAAATTTTTTGTTTCCAATCACTATTTTGAGGCAGCAGTTACGCTATTTTGTGCTCTAAATACACAATGCTCAAATCGCTGGCTCGAGAAGTGTGATTGGAGGATATGACGAATTGGTGGGCCTCTAGATCTGTGGGCTATACATAGCCCTTTTTTCACACCTTTTTTGGGTGAAAAATTTTTCAGTTGCCAATCACTTTTTTGAGACAGCAGTTACGCTATTTTGTGCTCTAGATGCACAGAGCTCAAATAGCTGGCTCGAGAAGTGTGATTGGAGGATATGACGAATTGGTGGGCCTCTAGATCTGTGGGCTATACATAGCCCTTTTTTCACACCTTTTTTGGGTGAAAAATTTTTTGTTTCCAATCACTTTTTTTGAGGCAGCAGTTACGCTACTTTGTGCTCTAGACGCACAAAGCTCAAATAGCTGGCTCGAGAACTGTGTTTGGAGGATATGACGAAATGGTGGGCCTCTAGATCTGTGGGCTATACATAGCCCTTTTTTTCACACATTTTTTGGTTGAAAAATTTTTTGTTTCCAATCACTAGTTTGAGGCAGCAGTTACGCTATTTTGTGCTCTAGATACACAATGCTCAAATCGCTGGCTCGAGAAGTGTGATTGGAGGATATGACGAATTGGTGGGCCTCTAGATCTGTGGGCTATACATAGCCTTTTTTTCACACCTTTTTTGGGTGAAAAATTTTTTGTTTCCAATCACTTTTTTTGAGGCAGCAGTTACGCTACTTTGTGCTCTAGACGCACAAAGCTCAAATAGCTGGCTCGAGAACTGTGTTTGGAGGATATGACGAAATGGTGGGCCTCTAGATCTGTGGGCTATACATAGCCCTTTTTTCACACATTTTTTGGTTGAAAAATTTTTTGTTTCCAATCACTATTTTGAGGCAGCAGTTACGCTATTTTGTGCTCTAAATACACAATGCTCAAATCGCTGGCTCGAGAAGTGTGATTGGAGGATATGACGAATTGGTGGGCCTCTAGATCTGTGGGCTATACATAGCCCTTTTTTTCACACATTTTTTGGTTGAAAAATTTTTTGTTTCCAATCACTTTTTTTGAGGCAGCAGTTACGCTACTTTGTGCTCTAGACGCACAAAGCTCAAATATCTGGCTCGAGAAGTGTGATTGGAGGATATGACGAAATGGTGGGCCCCTAGATCTGGGGGCTTTACATAGCAGTTTTTTGCACACATTTATTGGGTGAAAAATTTTCTGTTTTCAATCACTATTTTGAAGCAGCAGGTACGCTACTATGTGCTCTAGACGCACAAAGCTCAAATAGCTGTCTCGAGAAGTGTGATTGGAGGATATGACGAAATGGTGGGCCACTAGATCTGTGGGCTATACATAGCAGTTTTTTTCACACATTTTTTGGGTGAAAAATTTTCTGTTTCCAATCACTATTTTGAGGCAGCAGTTACGCTACTTTGTGCTCTAGATGGACAAAGCTCAAAAAGCTGGCTCGAGAAGTGTGATTGGAGGATATGACGAAATGGTGGGCCCCTAGATCTGTGGGCTTTACATAGCAGTTTTTTGCACACATTTATTGGATGAAAAATTTTCTGTTTTCAATCACTGTTTTGTGGGAGCAGTTACGCTATTTTGTGCTCTGGATACACAGAGACAGTATAGTTAGCTCGAGATGTGTGATTGGAGGATATTTCAAAATGGTTGGCCTCTAGAACTGTGGGCTATACATAGCCCTTTTTCAGACATTTTTTGGGTGAAAAATTTTCTGTTTCCAATCACTATTTTGTGGGAGCAGTTACGCTATATTGTGCTCTGGATACACAGAGACAGTATAGTCAGCTCAAGATGTGTGATTGGAGGATATAACGAAATGGTGGGCCCCTAGATCTGTGGGCTATACATAGCCCTTTTTTCACACCTTTTTTGGGTGAAAAATTTTCTGTTTCCAATCACTATTTTGAGGGAGCAGTTACGCTACTTTGTGCTCTAGACGCACAAAGCTCAAATAGCTGTCTCGAGAAGTGTGATTGGAGGATATAACGAAATGGTGGGCCCCTAGATCTGTGGGCTTTACATAGCAGTTTTTTGCACACATTTATTGGATGAAAAATTTTCTGTTTTCAATCACTGTTTTGTGGGAGCAGTTACGCTATTTTGTGCTCTGGATACACAGAAACAGTATAGTTAGGTCGAGATGTGTGATTGGAGGATATTTCAAAATGGTTGGCCTCTAGAACTGTGGGCTATACATAGCCCTTTTTCACACATTTTTTGGGTGAAAAATTTTCTGTTTCCAATCACTATTTTGAGGGAGCAGTTACGCTACTTTGTGCTCTAGACGCACAAAGCTCAAATAGCTGTCTCGAGAAGTGTGATTGGAGGATATAACGAAATGGTGGGCCCCTAGATCTGTGGGCTTTACATAGCAGTTTTTTGCACACATTTATTGGATGAAAAAATTTCTGTTTTCAATCACTGTTTTGTGGGAGCAGTTACGCTATTTTGTGCTCTGGATACACAGAGACAGTATAGTTAGGTCGAGATGTGTGATTGGAGGATATTTCAAAATGGTTGGCCTCTAGAACTGTGGGCTATACATAGCCCTTTTTCACACATTTTTTGGGTGAAAAATTTTCTGTTTCCAATCACTATTTTGTGGGAGCAGTTACGCTATATTGTGCTCTGGATACACAGAGACAGTATAGTCAGCTCAAGATGTGTGATTGGAGGATATAACGAAATGGTGGGCCCCTAGATCTGTGGGCTATACATAGCCCTTTTTTCACACCTTTTTTGGGTGAAAAATTTTCAGTTTTCAATCACTATTTTGAGACGGCAGTTACGCTATTTTGTGCTCTAGATGCACAAAGCTCAAATAGATGGCTCGAGAACTGTGTTTGGAGGATATGACGAAATGGTTGGCCTCTAGAACTGTGGGCTATACATAGCCCTTTTTCACACCTTTTTTGGGTGAAAAATTTTCAGTTTTCAATCACTATTTTGAGACGGCAGTTACGCTATTTTGTGCTCTAGACGCACAAAGCTCAAATAGCTGGCTCGGGAAGTGTGATTGGAGGATATAACGAAATAATGGGCCCCTAGATCTGTGGGCTATACATAGCAGTTTTTTTCACACATTTTTTGGGTGAAAAATTTTCTGTTTCCAATCACTATTTTGAGGCAGCAGTTACGCTACTTTGTGCTCTAGATGGACAAAGCTCAAAAAGCTGGCTCGAGAAGTGTGATTGGACGATATGACGAAATGGTGGGCCTATAGATCTGTGGGCTCATAGCCCTTTTTTCACATATTTTTCGGTTGAAAAATTTTTTGTTTCCAATCACTATTTTGAGGCAGCAGTTACGCTATTTTGTGCTCTAGATGCACAAAGCTCAAATCGCTGGCTCGAGAAGTGTGATTGGAGGATATGACGAAATGGTGGGCCTCTAGATCTGTGGGCTATACATAGCCCTTTTTTTCACACATTTTTTGGTTGAAAAATTTTTTGTTTCCAATCACTAGTTTGAGGCAGCAGTTACGCTATTTTGTGCTCTAGATACACAATGCTCAAATCGCTGGCTCAAGAAGTGTGATTGGAGGATATGACGAATTGGTGGGCCTCTAGATCTGTGGGCTATACATAGCCCTTTTTTTCACACATTTTTTGGTTGAAAAATTTTTTGTTTCCAATCACTATTTTGAGGCAGCAGTTACGCTATTTTGTGCTCTAGATGCACAAAGCTCAAATCGCTGGCTCGAGAAGTGTGATTGGAGGATATGACGAAATGGTGGGCCTATAGATCTGTGGGCTATACATAGCCTTTTTTTCACACCTTTTTTGGGTGAAAAATTTTTTGTTTCCAATCACTTTTTTTGAGGCAGCAGTTACGCTACTTTGTGCTCTAGACGCACAAAGCTCAAATAGCTGGCTCGAGAACTGTGTTTGGAGGATATGACGAAATGGTGGGCCTCTAGATCTGTGGGCTATACATAGCCCTTTTTTTCACACATTTTTTGGTTGAAAAATTTTTTGTTTCCAATCACTAGTTTGAGGCAGCAGTTACGCTATTTTGTGCTCTAGATACACAATGCTCAAATCGCTGGCTCGAGAAGTGTGATTGGAGGATATGACGAATTGGTGGGCCTCTAGATCTGTGGGCTATACATAGCCTTTTTTTCACACCTTTTTTGGGTGAAAAATTTTTTGTTTCCAATCACTTTTTTTGAGGCAGCAGTTACGCTACTTTGTGCTCTAGACGCACAAAGCTCAAATAGCTGGCTCGAGAACTGTGTTTGGAGGATATGACGAAATGGTGGGCCTCTAGATCTGTGGGCTATACATAGCCCTTTTTTCACACATTTTTTGGTTGAAAAATTTTTTGTTTCCAATCACTATTTTGAGGCAGCAGTTACGCTATTTTGTGCTCTAAATACACAATGCTCAAATCGCTGGCTCGAGAAGTGTGATTGGAGGATATGACGAATTGGTGGGCCTCTAGATCTGTGGGCTATACATAGCCCTTTTTTCACACCTTTTTTGGGTGAAAAATTTTTCAGTTGCCAATCACTTTTTTGAGACAGCAGTTACGCTATTTTGTGCTCTAGATGCACAGAGCTCAAATAGCTGGCTCGAGAAGTGTGATTGGAGGATATGACGAATTGGTGGGCCTCTAGATCTGTGGGCTATACATAGCCCTTTTTTCACACCTTTTTTGGGTGAAAAATTTTTTGTTTCCAATCACTTTTTTTGAGGCAGCAGTTACGCTACTTTGTGCTCTAGACGCACAAAGCTCAAATAGCTGGCTCGAGAACTGTGTTTGGAGGATATGACGAAATGGTGGGCCTCTAGATCTGTGGGCTATACATAGCCCTTTTTTTCACACATTTTTTGGTTTAAAAATTTTTTGTTTCCAATCACTATTTTGAGGCAGCAGTTACGCTATTTTGTGCTCTAAATACACAATGCTCGAATCGCTGGCTCGAGAAGTGTGATTGGAGGATATGACGAATTGGTGGGCCCCTAGATCTGTCGGCTATACATAGCCCTTTTTTCACACCTTTTCTGGGTGAAAAATTTTTCAGTTGCCAATCACTGTTTTGAGACAGCAGTAACGCTATTTTGTGCTCTAGATGCACAGAGCTCAAATAGCTGGCTCGAGAAGTGTGATTGGAGGATATAACGAAATGGTGGGCCCCTAGATCTGTGGGCTTTACATAGCAGTTTTTTGCACACATTTATTGGATGAAAAATTTTCTGTTTTCAATCACTGTTTTGTGGGAGCAGTTACGCTATTTTGTGCTCTGGATACACAGAGACAGTATAGTTAGCTCGAGATGTGTGATTGGAGGATATTTCAAAATGGTTGGCCTCTAGAACTGTGGGCTATACATAGCCCTTTTTCACACATTTTTTGGGTGAAAAATTTTCTGTTTCCAATCACTATTTTGAGGGAGCAGTTACGCTACTTTGTGCTCTAGACGCACAGAGCTCAAATAGCTGGCTCGAGAAGTGTGATTGGAGGATATAACGAAATGGTGGGCCCCTAGATCTGTGGGCTTTACATAGCAGTTTTTTGCACACATTTATTGGATGAAAAATTTTCTGTTTCCAATCACTATTTTGTGGGAGCAGTTACGCTATATTGTGCTCTGGATACACAGAGACAGTATAGTCAGCTCAAGATGTGTGATTGGAGGATATAACGAAATGGTGGGCCCCTAGATCTGTGGGCTATACATAGCCCTTTTTTCACACCTTTTTTGGGTGAAAAATTTTCAGTTTTCAATCACTATTTTGAGACGGCAGTTACGCTATTTTGTGCTCTAGATGCACAAAGCTCAAATAGATGGCTCGAGAACTGTGTTTGGAGGATATGACGAAATGGTTGGCCTCTAGAACTGTGGGCTATACATAGCCCTTTTTCACACCTTTTTTGGGTGAAAAATTTTCAGTTTTCAATCACTATTTTGAGACGGCAGTTACGCTATTTTGTGCTCTAGATGGACAAAGCTCAAAAAGCTGGCTCGAGAAGTGTGATTGGACGATATGACGAAATGGTGGGCCTATAGATCTGTGGGCTCATAGCCCTTTTTTCACATATTTTTCGGTTGAAAAATTTTTTGTTTCCAATCACTATTTTGAGGCAGCAGTTACGCTATTTTGTGCTCTAGATGCACAAAGCTCAAATCGCTGGCTCGAGAAGTGTGATTGGAGGATATGACGAAATGGTGGGCCTCTAGATCTGTGGGCTATACATAGCCCTTTTTTTCACACATTTTTTGGTTGAAAAATTTTTTGTTTCCAATCACTAGTTTGAGGCAGCAGTTACGCTATTTTGTGCTCTAGATACACAATGCTCAAATCGCTGGCTCAAGAAGTGTGATTGGAGGATATGACGAATTGGTGGGCCTCTAGATCTGTGGGCTATACATAGCCCTTTTTTTCACACATTTTTTGGTTGAAAAATTTTTTGTTTCCAATCACTATTTTGAGGCAGCAGTTACGCTATTTTGTGCTCTAGATGCACAAAGCTCAAATCGCTGGCTCGAGAAGTGTGATTGGAGGATATGACGAAATGGTGGGCCTATAGATCTGTGGGCTATACATAGCCTTTTTTTCACACCTTTTTTGGGTGAAAAATTTTTTGTTTCCAATCACTTTTTTTGAGGCAGCAGTTACGCTACTTTGTGCTCTAGACGCACAAAGCTCAAATAGCTGGCTCGAGAACTGTGTTTGGAGGATATGACGAAATGGTGGGCCTCTAGATCTGTGGGCTATACATAGCCCTTTTTTTCACACATTTTTTGGTTGAAAAATTTTTTGTTTCCAATCACTAGTTTGAGGCAGCAGTTACGCTATTTTGTGCTCTAGATACACAATGCTCAAATCGCTGGCTCGAGAAGTGTGATTGGAGGATATGACGAATTGGTGGGCCTCTAGATCTGTGGGCTATACATAGCCTTTTTTTCACACCTTTTTTGGGTGAAAAATTTTTTGTTTCCAATCACTTTTTTTGAGGCAGCAGTTACGCTACTTTGTGCTCTAGACGCACAAAGCTCAAATAGCTGGCTCGAGAACTGTGTTTGGAGGATATGACGAAATGGTGGGCCTCTAGATCTGTGGGCTATACATAGCCCTTTTTTCACACATTTTTTGGTTGAAAAATTTTTTGTTTCCAATCACTATTTTGAGGCAGCAGTTACGCTATTTTGTGCTCTAAATACACAATGCTCAAATCGCTGGCTCGAGAAGTGTGATTGGAGGATATGACGAATTGGTGGGCCTCTAGATCTGTGGGCTATACATAGCCCTTTTTTCACACCTTTTTTGGGTGAAAAATTTTTCAGTTGCCAATCACTTTTTTGAGACAGCAGTTACGCTATTTTGTGCTCTAGATGCACAGAGCTCAAATAGCTGGCTCGAGAAGTGTGATTGGAGGATATGACGAATTGGTGGGCCTCTAGATCTGTGGGCTATACATAGCCCTTTTTTCACACATTTTTTGGTTGAAAAATTTTTTGTTTCCAATCACTATTTTGAGGCAGCAGTTACGCTATTTTGTGCTCTAAATACACAATGCTCGAATCGCTGGCTCGAGAAGTGTGATTGGAGGATATGACGAATTGGTGGGCCTCTAGATCTGTCGGCTATACATAGCCCTTTTTTCACACCTTTTCTGGGTGAAAAATTTTTCAGTTGCCAATCACTGTTTTGAGACAGCAGTAACGCTATTTTGTGCTCTAGATGCACAGAGCTCAAATAGCTGGCTCGAGAAGTGTGATTGGAGGATATAACGAAATGGTGGGCCCCTAGATCTGTGGGCTTTACATAGCAGTTTTTTGCACACATTTATTGGATGAAAAATTTTCTGTTTTCAATCACTGTTTTGTGGGAGCAGTTACGCTATTTTGTGCTCTGGATACACAGAGACAGTATAGTTAGCTCGAGATGTGTGATTGGAGGATATTTCAAAATGGTTGGCCTCTAGAACTGTGGGCTATACATAGCCCTTTTTCACACATTTTTTGGGTGAAAAATTTTCTGTTTCCAATCACTATTTTGAGGAAGTAGTTACGCTTCTTTGTGCTCTAGACGCACAGAGCTCAAATAGCTGGCTCGAGAAGTGTGATTGGAGGATATAACGAAATGGTGGGCCCCTAGATCTGTGGGCTTTACATAGCAGTTTTTTTCACACATTTTTTGGTTGAAAAATTTTTTGTTTCCAATCACTAGTTTGAGGCAGCAGTTACGCTATTTTGTGCTCTGGATACACAGAGACAGTATAGTTAGCTCAAGATGTGTGATTGGAGGATATAACGAAATGGTGGGCCCCTAGATCTGTGGGCTATACATAGCCCTTTTTTTCACACATTTTTTGGTTGAAAAATTTTTTGTTTCCAATCACTAGTTTGAGGCAGCAGTTACGCTATTTTGTGCTCTAGATACACAATGCTCAAATCGCTGGCTCGAGAAGTGTGATTGGAGGATATGACGAATTGGTGGGCCTCTAGATCTGTGGGCTATACATAGCCTTTTTTTCACACCTTTTTTGGGTGAAAAATTTTTTGTTTCCAATCACTTTTTTTGAGGCAGCAGTTACGCTACTTTGTGCTCTAGACGCACAAAGCTCAAATAGCTGGCTCGAGAACTGTGTTTGGAGGATATGACGAAATGGTGGGCCTCTAGATCTGTGGGCTATACATAGCCCTTTTTTCACACATTTTTTGGTTGAAAAATTTTTTGTTTCCAATCACTATTTTGAGGCAGCAGTTACCCTATTTTGTGCTCTAAATACACAATGCTCAAATCGCTGGCTCGAGAAGTGTGATTGGAGGATATGACGAATTGGTGGGCCTCTAGATCTGTGGGCTATACATAGCCCTTTTTTCACACCTTTTTTGGGTGAAAAATTTTTCAGTTGCCAATCACTTTTTTGAGACAGCAGTTACGCTATTTTGTGCTCTAGATGCACAGAGCTCAAATAGCTGGCTCGAGAAGTGTGATTGGAGGATATGACGAATTGGTGGGCCTCTAGATCTGTGGGCTATACATAGCCCTTTTTTCACACCTTTTTTGGGTGAAAAATTTTTTGTTTCCAATCACTTTTTTTGAGGCAGCAGTTACGCTACTTTGTGCTCTAGACGCACAAAGCTCAAATAGCTGGCTCGAGAACTGTGTTTGGAGGATATGACGAAATGGTGGGCCTCTAGATCTGTGGGCTATACATAGCCCTTTTTTTCACACATTTTTTGGTTTAAAAATTTTTTGTTTCCAATCACTATTTTGAGGCAGCAGTTACGCTATTTTGTGCTCTAAATACACAATGCTCGAATCGCTGGCTCGAGAAGTGTGATTGGAGGATATGACGAATTGGTGGGCCTCTAGATCTGTCGGCTATACATAGCCCTTTTTTCACACCTTTTCTGGGTGAAAAATTTTTCAGTTGCCAATCACTGTTTTGAGACAGCAGTAACGCTATTTTGTGCTCTAGATGCACAGAGCTCAAATAGCTGGCTCGAGAAGTGTGATTGGAGGATATAACGAAATGGTGGGCCCCTAGATCTGTGGGCTTTACATAGCAGTTTTTTGCACACATTTATTGGATGAAAAATTTTCTGTTTTCAATCACTGTTTTGTGGGAGCAGTTACGCTATTTTGTGCTCTGGATACACAGAGACAGTATAGTTAGCTCGAGATGTGTGATTGGAGGATATTTCAAAATGGTTGGCCTCTAGAACTGTGGGCTATACATAGCCCTTTTTAACACATTTTTTGGGTGAAAAATTTTCTGTTTCCAATCACTTTTTTTGAGGCAGCAGTTACGCTACTTTGTGCTCTAGACGCACAGAGCTCAAATAGCTGGCTCGAGAAGTGTGATTGGAGGATATAACGAAATGGTGGGCCCCTAGATCTGTGGGCTTTACATAGCAGTTTTTTGCACACATTTATTGGATGAAAAATTTTCTGTTTCCAATCACTATTTTGTGGGAGCAGTTACGCTATATTGTGCTCTGGATACACAGAGACAGTATAGTCAGCTCAAGATGTGTGATTGGAGGATATAACGAAATGGTGGGCCCCTAGATCTGTGGGCTATACATAGCCCTTTTTTCACACCTTTTTTGGGTGAAAAATTTTCAGTTTTCAATCACTATTTTGAGACGGCAGTTACGCTATTTTGTGCTCTAGATGCACAAAGCTCAAATAGATGGCTCGAGAACTGTGTTTGGAGGATATGACGAAATGGTTGGCCTCTAGAACTGTGGGCTATACATAGCCCTTTTTCACACCTTTTTTGGGTGAAAAATTTTCAGTTTTCAATCACTATTTTGAGACGGCAGTTACGCTATTTTGTGCTCTAGATGGACAAAGCTCAAAAAGCTGGCTCGAGAAGTGTGATTGGACGATATGACGAAATGGTGGGCCTATAGATCTGTGGGCTCATAGCCCTTTTTTCACATATTTTTCGGTTGAAAAATTTTTTGTTTCCAATCACTATTTTGAGGCAGCAGTTACGCTATTTTGTGCTCTAGATGCACAAAGCTCAAATCGCTGGCTCGAGAAGTGTGATTGGAGGATATGACGAAATGGTGGGCCTCTAGATCTGTGGGCTATACATAGCCCTTTTTTTCACACATTTTTTGGTTGAAAAATTTTTTGTTTCCAATCACTAGTTTGAGGCAGCAGTTACGCTATTTTGTGCTCTAGATACACAATGCTCAAATCGCTGGCTCAAGAAGTGTGATTGGAGGATATGACGAATTGGTGGGCCTCTAGATCTGTGGGCTATACATAGCCCTTTTTTTCACACATTTTTTGGTTGAAAAATTTTTTGTTTCCAATCACTATTTTGAGGCAGCAGTTACGCTATTTTGTGCTCTAGATGCACAAAGCTCAAATCGCTGGCTCGAGAAGTGTGATTGGAGGATATGACGAAATGGTGGGCCTCTAGATCTGTGGGCTATACATAGCCTTTTTTTCACACCTTTTTTGGGTGAAAAATTTTTTGTTTCCAATCACTTTTTTTGAGGCAGCAGTTACGCTACTTTGTGCTCTAGACGCACAAAGCTCAAATAGCTGGCTCGAGAACTGTGTTTGGAGGATATGACGAAATGGTGGGCCTCTAGATCTGTGGGCTATACATAGCCCTTTTTTTCACACATTTTTTGGTTGAAAAATTTTTTGTTTCCAATCACTAGTTTGAGGCAGCAGTTACGCTATTTTGTGCTCTAGATACACAATGCTCAAATCGCTGGCTCGAGAAGTGTGATTGGAGGATATGACGAATTGGTGGGCCTCTAGATCTGTGGGCTATACATAGCCTTTTTTTCACACCTTTTTTGGGTGAAAAATTTTTTGTTTCCAATCACTTTTTTTGAGGCAGCAGTTACGCTACTTTGTGCTCTAGACGCACAAAGCTCAAATAGCTGGCTCGAGAACTGTGTTTGGAGGATATGACGAAATGGTGGGCCTCTAGATCTGTGGGCTATACATAGCCCTTTTTTCACACATTTTTTGGTTGAAAAATTTTTTGTTTCCAATCACTATTTTGAGGCAGCAGTTACGCTATTTTGTGCTCTAAATACACAATGCTCAAATCGCTGGCTCGAGAAGTGTGATTGGAGGATATGACGAATTGGTGGGCCTCTAGATCTGTGGGCTATACATAGCCCTTTTTTCACACCTTTTTTGGGTGAAAAATTTTTCAGTTGCCAATCACTTTTTTGAGACAGCAGTTACGCTATTTTGTGCTCTAGATGCACAGAGCTCAAATAGCTGGCTCGAGAAGTGTGATTGGAGGATATGACGAATTGGTGGGCCTCTAGATCTGTGGGCTATACATAGCCCTTTTTTCACACATTTTTTGGTTGAAAAATTTTTTGTTTCCAATCACTATTTTGAGGCAGCAGTTACGCTATTTTGTGCGCTAAATACACAATGCTCAAATCGCTGGCTCGAGAAGTGTGATTGGAGGATATGACGAATTGGTGGGCCTCTAGATCTGTGGGCTATACATAGCCCTTTTTTCACACCTTTTTTGGGTGAAAAATTTTTCAGTTGCCAATCACTTTTTTGAGACAGCAGTTACGCTATTTTGTGCTCTAGATGCACAGAGCTCAAATAGCTGGCTCGAGAAGTGTGATTGGAGGATATGACGAAATGGTGGGCCTCTAGATCTGTGGGCTATACATAGCCCTTTTTTCACACATTTTTTGGGTGAAAAATTTTCTGTTTCCAATCACTATTTTGAGGCACCAGTTACGTTTTTTTCTGCTCTAGATGCACAGAGCTCAAATAGCTGGCTCGAGAAGTGTGATTGGAGGATATGACGAGATGGTGGGTCTGTGCGCTACACATTGGCTTTTATTCATACATTTTTTGGTATGAGGCATCGCTCCGAAGGAATAGACTTACGAACTGCGAACTTTGAAAGAAAACTAATCCAAACGAAGTATTATTTCACAACAATTTGTGAAGTATTTGTTCAATTTATAGCCAACAAACTTCTGCATGGATAGATACAAGTATGTATGCCGACATCGAAGCCTATCTTCATCCATCATTGATCTGCGACTA
This sequence comes from Xylota segnis, assembly GCA_963583995.1. Classification (NCBI taxonomy): domain Eukaryota; kingdom Metazoa; phylum Arthropoda; class Insecta; order Diptera; family Syrphidae; genus Xylota; species Xylota segnis. Next base: position 42,821,466 of record OY757237.1, read on the forward strand.
TTGGCACACGATTTCTTTGTTCACCTGCACATTGGTCACTTCATTCTGCTCAATTTTACAAATCGTAATCGACACCCTAGAAGTGAACAAACTGAAACGCATCAAGTATGAAGGTGGAAACAAGTTGTCCATGATGTCAGCTTATATATACCTCGCTGACAGTACTGTGTACTGACCGAGTGTGTAATCAAATATCTATTTCATACTTCTCTGGAAAATACTTTTCATTACACTATAATTAACTCGGTTAAAACAAAGAAGAAAGGCACAACACAAAAACACAAAACACTCATGTTCTCACCTCAAACGCTGAACATAATAAATCAACAAACTGGTGTACACTGTTCGTCGTATCGCACTCAGGTGGAAAATTTCATAAGAAAAACCGCAAAAGTACCGAGATATGAATATCTTTAATTCTGTTTGGTTTGTTTCTTCTGTTTTTTTATATCCTCACGATCCCAGGTGGCATTGGTAGATGTGTTAATGACAATTTTATGCTCTTTGTCCCCTCGGCGGGCAAAAGGCTTACTTCGCTTACATTTGCGACGAAGAAATGAAGTATGTATCTGCTGAGTGGTATCTTTGCGAAATATCTTTGGACGTTTTAGCAAACAAACCATCGCACACTTTTGGTCGTTTTGTAAATGGATTTTCCAGAGAAAACTCACAAGTGGATAATCTGACAGGAAAAACAAATATTTCTTCATTTTCGCTTTTCAGAGATGTTAGGCGATGTGATTTAGGAGGAAGCAGCATACGAGTCCACATACTCGTATCTCGTATGTACAGTGACGGCTTAACAAGGATGACTGTGGCTGTAAAGAAATATCAAATGGTGAAACTTTCACTTTTTGGTTATTGCTGGCCGCCGCCGCGCCGTGCCGTGCGTAGTTGTCAGTAATTTTAAGGCTTACGTAACGATTATCAACATCACACATGAGGATTGCAATCGTGCGCGCATACATTTTAATGAATTAATTGAGCAGATAAAGATATGACCAGTTGCGATAGTGGCTATGAGTTACTGTTTGTCGGGAAGAGATGCATTTTTCCTTCGCTTTGTGGAAATTCAAAGCAGGTTCATCCGGTGCATACCACACAAGACTTGAACATTTGACGCAGCATCGCTTTCTGTCGGTGGGTGGTGTATAATGGGGAAGACAAGCTCTAGAGTCTAGATCTTCTGCATATTATACCTTCCAGGACCTCGGTCTCTAGGAGTCCCATTTGCTCATCATGACCAATCCCTGAGACCAACTATCTCAACTGCCTCAATCAAACAGAAAACAGAATCACGAAAGAAAGTTGGGCTTTTGGTACGACATGAGCAATGAAAGCACTACATGCACTTGCACTTTCCCATGCCTATTCTGCTCGTGTACTGGGTGGCCAATAGTAGAGAGGAAGTACACTCGGTTACTCCTAACAAACATTCAACGTAAGGCCTGCGTAGATATTACCGGATCCCAATTCAATGCTCCCACTGACAATTCCGAACCAACTTCCTTCAGATCTAGAGGTGAAAAGATCTGTGGCACTGACTGCTCTTAGACTCAGACGGGTTCTGAACTCGAAAGGCAACCGTTTGACCTTTTAAGTGAAGAATATAACTTCATTGAGTATTCATTCCTTTTTTCTAATGCGAAAGACAACAAGGTTCTGCTCTTCCAAACGAGGTGTACATGGGTGGATCATAGATCGATGAAGAATCAAGGAATGGGATCTACTGCCCACAACCACCTCTCAATCAAGCAGCCCATCTAGAGCAATTCGTGACAGTCTGCAACTCGTACTCGTACAGTAAAGCAGCCCCAAAGACTGAACCTCCTTGTCAGCGTTAAATGAAAAGAACCCTCAGAGAGGAAACATTTAACATGGATGGTTGGTCTACACACGTTTACAGATTGGAACTGGTGATGTATGACGCTTTCTCTACAAATACCCTGCCTTGTGGCCCTCTCCGGGTTAAGTTAAGTATATTAAATGTTACAGTTTCAAAAGCATCCTATAGTTTGTCAGAAATGGAAAAGATTCTCGGAATACTGAACCTCATCCAACTCTCCATTACCAAATCAAACCTCCTGCATCACCTACAACTCCCTTTCGTACCTTACCTACTCTACCGCACAGTATCTCCAGAGACTGTACAGAACTGCTAGAATAAAATCAGTACCAAAGTATGGTGGCTTCTGCGAAATCTCGGAAACTTCCTCTCAGTGATGGAGTGACTGATTGCCAATCGTAGAATCATAGACCCATCTAGAGAAACGTCAGACAAATACCACATCAGGAAAGTAAGAGACATTTTAAATCTCTAAGAGCATCTTCTCAGCCCTCCCCAGAATTGTTACGTCCTTTTTAGAACTGGAGACCGCGAAATCGGAAGCAACTGGTGTTGATAGTATCTCAGAATTACAAGAATTGCAGGCCCAACATTGCCTCTCGAAACGAGGTAAACTACTCCACACTGCTGAACACAGGAAAACCAAGCCACAAAACTAAGAGCTACAGACCAATAGCTTTACTTAGTGTCTGCCTCCTGTAGCTACTTGAGTCTTTAGAGTCATCAACGACTTGGTCCTAGCTCCGCCGTTCTTGAATCATATCCAATCCGACGGAAACAGCGTCACGGTCTACATATGGCTACACAGAACCAACACGAAAGTGACCTTTATAGTAGATCTAGCTTAATAAAGCCAATATTTTAAAGTTTTCAGAACGAAAGGTTTGTTGGTTGAAACCCCAAGAGTCATCTAACTCTAGGCGCCAGCAAACTAGGAAGACCCTATCGAGTAGAATCATGGAGAATCTATAGAAGATCATCATCGTCCATCTCCTGCCGCATGGTACATGGTATCAAAATCAGATAAAATTGAATTGGAAACTTTCAAGACAATAGTGTGAGCTTCGATTTGTGGTCCTACTTGCTTGAGGAGAAAGACTTTGAGTCTAAATGCACGAGCTTTAGTCCAAAAAACTTAGATTTTTAGACCGAGTGAACTTTAGAGCGGAAAAGTGAAAGGTGACTTCACACAACTCACGAATAGCTTGCCAAGAATAGTGGTGGCTGATGGGGGCTATTGGAGGTGACCCTGGTTCAACCCGAACAGTGGCATCATCACTAGTGACAACCAAATCTTTCCGCTTTGGCCAAATGTTTAAGATAGAGATGTATAGCAAGAAAGTTTGTACAAACAAGACTCAGTTATTGATCGCATTATCTTTTTTGAATTGCAAGCTAGGTCCGCCAAGGATGTTGTCCTTCACCCTAAATTGAAAAAAAATCAGAAAATCAAGGGACCCAGGGTCCAGCTGGTCACAACCATTCGCTGGAACTCCGGCCTACACCTTCTGTCCTATCTGTATGGATGAACAAGAAAAGGAATCACCATTTCACCTCCTCTTGCTGTCCACAGCAAGATAGCAGACTCTCGGTTAATATTCATTTTGTGGAGGAACTTGAAGATATTGCCGATTCGGATATCAATCAAAATGATTCCAAGTGGATCGGAAGTCTCCTGGAGAATACGCACCTAACCCTAATCTGATATCCAAATATATCTTAAAACAACGCATAGAATCCATTTCATGACATTGAAACTTTTCTCCAGAAACATACCTTGTATCGCATGTACATATGTACATATAAACGAGTTCTCGTTTAACCAATGTCGGGCAACTTTAATTTCATATCTTCCTGTGCCTGGGCTGCATAGGACATGTCCTCTTTGGGATTTTTCTTCTTTTTTTTTCTTGTCTTCTCCTGCCGACAAACAGCCACCATCGACCGCCCCAACATCGTTGTGTCGATGTCAACTCGTTCTCCTCTCTAGCCCTCCGACGCCCTTTGTACATTTGCTATTCGGAACAGAAAGATGTCAACGTCTATTTTCACATGAGTGATTATCAGAAATTGGCAGATCAAAAAAAGCAAGCAAGCCCATGCATACATATTTATAAAATAAAACCCATGATGAAGGGCATGTTCAGTTCATGTCCGATGGAACATCATGGCGTGGTGGGCAACTTGATCCAATTCGATTGCATGCATGCGCATTGGAACGGTTCAATTGCCAGTCTGATTATACCTTTACCTGCAACGAGAATAGCTTTGGTTTCATTGCGTAAAGCTAGAACATATCACTTAGATAGTTTCCATTGAATCGGAATTGGATTGTTGTAGCGTATGCAAATTTCATATGGATGCGCGTTTCACAGATTGAAATCTTGATCTTTGTCAGTGTACTTGACGTTGATTGGGGTGTTGATGGTGCACTTCGACAAGTTGTAGTCATTTTGTTTGCATTGTTTGAAAATCATATGCGATGATGGAGAACATTGGAAAGCACTCACTGATGGAGGAGCACCAGAAACTAACCATAGATAGGGATGACGATTTGATTCTCAATCCCTAATGGCAAACATTGTATTCGTTTTAATTATCTCTGCACTTTGCCAGCCACTGCTATGTTAATTTCCTGAGAAAATGTGTGGACTAGAAAATAGAATGCCATCGTGATGACCTCCACAGGAACCTTTCTTCCCCGTCTAAATGGCCATTTAGTTCCAAAATTGGTGGCCTCTCGAAATGGCAAACTAGAATGGAGAACCGTTTTCTCTGGGATTTAAATTTTTCCCCCCTTTTTTGTTTTGTTTTGTTGTTGTTTTAACTTAAACTAAATCTAAATCCAAATTGAGAGAGAGAGGAGCTCTTAGACGTGGCAAAGAAAAGAATGAAAATCACGACCAAATTCTGAATGCTTCATGCAGCGATGTCTATCGAATGCGCGGCACAAAGAATTCTGCACGATCACCCTGATCTGTGAGTAGACTACGGCGGTGGCGGTGGTGCTGGTAGTGCTCAACTAACTACTGACGGCAAAACAATTCTAATTATTTTTAATTTTCAATTCGATTCGCTCTCAACAAAAAGCAACACAAAACAACAACAAACAAAATCAAACCATTCTTATTTATTTGTGTTAGTCTTTTCGGTTCTACTTCTCTAGAGCTACTGATTCAAATGTTGATCAGATGATGGTTTGTTGTGACAGTAACTCGGTACGATTGGATGGCACTGATTTCATTTGTTTTCTTCGTCTTTGTTGTTTTTTTTTTTTTGTATTTTTTGCACTTAATGTAGTCATTTCGTGGTTGGTAATCTGATTAATTAGTGATTAAAATGAATTTTTAGTTTCATTCTCATTAATTGGAAGAATGAAAATGTTAAGTCGATCGAGAGAAGTGTGAAATAAGAGAGGGAAACAAAAGAGCTGATCAGCGAACTGGATAAAATCAGGTTGAATTCGGCAGAGTTGAAGAAACGAATTTGTTTTGGGTACTCGGGGCCGGGTACCGTAATGAGCATTAATTTAGAAATTTCATAGAATAGAATTATCAAGGAGTGAAGTACGTATGGTTTGACGATCTTCGTTTGCTAGTGGCAAAGCAGTTAAGAGTGCAAGGCAAGCTTCATCTTCACTCTTCTGCTACAAGGTATCGACCGAACTTCCTACTATGTACACATTGATGGGTAAATTACCAAACGCGTGACAAATTACATCTTTCTTAGCGAACCCAGCCGTATTTTAGGCATCCATCTGCTAGAAGGTATGAACCGAACATTCTGCTGCTCACCCAGTGAAGGATAGAATAACCAAATCTAGGAAAGTGTTCAACATCAAGAAAGAGTTCAGTAGCGTCTACCAAGAGAACATGTCTAACTTCCGATAAGAAACAATGGACACAATACCACTTGGAGTTGGGACCTCCTAAAACTTGTCTTGAAATCGAGTCGTGCGGCAAATTTTATCACTCTTGGTGACCCCACCAAAAATATTTATGAACATCCCTCTTGACCACTTCAAAGTATGGAAGGGAAAGCATCATTATCAGAGAGCTACATGAGTTGTCTAAGAAATGTTCACTAAGACTTGCAGTGGGAATTTTAGCTTTCGCTGAGCCTATATAGCAGCTGTCGTGTACTTCTGATTACTAACTTTTACTTTAGGTGGACCTCAACTAATAAGCCTCTCCAGCCAGCTCCCTTCAGTTTCACACACCAAGTTGGTTGAGGTTCCTCTCCACTCAAGCGCGATACCATAGACATGACTTCGCCGTCGCACCTCTCTGCAGTGAATTCGAAGATTATCCCGGCAGGAGAATTATTGTCCATCCATCCATCCATCAAAACTGATTAAGCGATGTAGTGACAGCACTCACGGCAAACCATGACATCGCACTCCTTTGTTCCAGGACGCAGAGGCATTCAACGGAATAAACTGGGGGACGAATTAGCAATAAAGGGGTCCAAACATGACCTGACAATGGTCAACGCCTCTGTTCTACTGCCCCTAGGTATTGTTAAACGCAATATGGAGAAAACTTTCGTGGGATGAAATGGAATGCATTGCCATCTTATCGTGTCTCCAGAAAACTCTGGACAAAATATGATGTCTCCAAAACCAAATAAATTCTGGAGTTTAACACATCCAACTTAGCACTCTTCACGGGGATCATTATCAGCCACAACCGCATGGGGTCCCACCGTAGGCGAATTCGAGTAGGAACTGATGACCTTTATCAAGGTTATGGCGACATGAATGAAGTAGAATGTACTTTTTGCTTCCTCTCCGAATGCCCAGGCCTATGCAGAATTAGAAATGCGGCCCTCGGTAAATATGATTAAGAACAACTTCAGGGTGCTTAAGGAAGACCAATTAGCGGCCCTAAAGCTAACAAGAAACTTTGTGTTTGTTTTTCAAATAAACCCACGACTGGGGCTCACAATGGATCCACTAGTGATCCGTGCGTTGGCTCCGCAGTAGCCATTCCGTGCCACCTACCTAAGACATCTAAGTCCATCAACAATAGATGCCGCTCATATGATTTAAAGCCGTTGAATTCCTTTTAATCGGGTTACGTCAAGTTGTTGGTTTATACCAAAAAGCCGACAATGTTAGAGAAACTCAGAAACAATATTGAATGCGGAATTTCTAACGCTCCGAGATATATTCGACCTAATTGCATGATCTCTGCATTAACTGCTTCTAAATATCTACAACTCATTCCCATTTTGATTTTGGTCTCTAAAACCATGAACTCCAACTCGGTGTTGTCGTTTCATATGAGTACTATGGTGCTCCTCAACCTAGGCTCCTTCAAAAGTCTAGCACTGAATGGTACCTTATGCTTACTATACGCTAAAATCTAGCCCTCAACATTCGGCCTTCTGGTGGAACTCCTCATATTCTCCTCTATTTGATGTACCAGTAGACGTGTGCAGTACTCCCTTTGATCAATCTGACCCTTAAGGAACATCCATAGCTCTCATCTCCCGGTTCACGCTGATTAAAAATAAAACCGACGATGACATGGGAACTAGCATCCTACATTTACAAGCTTAATCTACTTTTACTCGAATGACTTTTCAGTTTTTGTTGAGCCCGGTAAGCAGGTAAGCTCCAGCAAAGTACTTCCTGTTTGCTAAGGAAGTTCTGTGATCTCATTTAAAGAAAGAATCAGCGGTACCGTCGTCACCTGCTCTGAGTACCGGGATGAATCTCTACGGAAATCGAGTACCTTGATCACCATGGACGTGTCTTTACTCGAGTTGGAAGCATCTGGCATTTAGTGGATTTAGTGGAAAATTTGAATGAGCTCAACACAACCCAAAAAGCTAGCAAACTAACGATGTATTCATGTTGGACACGAACTGACAAATCTTCGAAAAAGTACACTTGAGTGGCGTACAACTGGAGCTATAGAATTCGAGAAAATTACTGGTCAAATCCTTAACTAGTGTCCTTCGCTTCTAGGGACCAAGTCTGGTTGGCCTTGGGAAAAGAATTCTATAAATGAAAGAGTTGATCTGCGAACTTGGTGCAACACTTTAGCGTATGTGAGGTACATCTCTTTCCAAAAATGCAACCTTTATCGCCCACCTAATTAATTCACTTCGAAACAATACAATGAAGTGCGCGCGGCACAATAGGACAGTTGCTCAGTCAAACAGTTAAGTTTTATTCTAAAGAAATCGCGCAGATGAGCCCGAATGATTAGACCGCTTTTTTCTTCAAGGTAAACAAAACACACCGCGATACCAACGAAATGCGGATAATGAAACATAAAGCGAGCAGACTTCAAGAAAACAAAAAACTAAAAAGAACCCCTCATAGCTGGACTTTAACAGAGAACCGTCTCATTTTGTCGTCTGTTTTCGGAAAAAGATTGAAATCTAAGATTGGACAGCAGCATCGACAAAAAGGGCCTCAGCAACGACGGGGACGCAATGAAAAAAACGAATTTGTAACTCCTCTGCTTTTGGATTTCATTCTCTTTTTTACTCTGTTTATTTCTTCATCAATCGTGACAGACTTTACGTGTGCAGATGATGACGATGACGATGATGATGATGGCAGACACAACCGAAGATTTAAGCGTGGGCTTAGCAACAAAGTTGGGCTTGGAGTCATCACATTCAAGTGCAGGATGAGCTATGTTAAGTGTATTATTTCCATCAGTACTTACCTCTGAGAAATCTCGCTGAGACATATCTAAAGTTGTATTAGCCAATTTGAATGCTTTTCTATCCCTTTTTGTGTTTATTTGTATAAAAAAAAAAATTCCAAATCAAAGGTAAACAAGATGAGTGGGGCTGCACGACTTGGTTACATTTCTTCTTCAGTCAAGTCTTCTTGGGCTGAAAGGCTTCAAGCCGAATGCATGCACCGACATTGTCTGAAAGAAAAATTAAGAATTTGTTAATTATTTTTGTAATAAATAGAAACGTACATCGTTTAAAAAAAAGACACAAGCCCAAGGGTGTACTTAGCATAATGAACGACATGAAATTTTAGTGCACGTGCGCGAAATAAAGTTTCTCCTTGGCATTTGGCTGTGCTAATGAGTCCATGACCGAGTGCTTCTATCTTTTGTTTGTTCGTAACTATTTTCTTTTGTAATAAAGATTGCCATTAGCTTGTGTCTTCGACTTTCGTTGCATTTTAGGAAAAGTGAGGCTGACCGCTGACCCGTGGAAATGGTTAATGAAAATTCTTTTCTGCTTAGCTTTCATCGACAACTGGGTCGTTGAACAGTTGAAACTGATTGTCTTGGCTGTGCATTTTGGCACACAGTGGTGCTGAGTCTAGATCTGGTGTTCTCTTACCATAAATTTCCTGGCAAAGAAGGTAACCCATCTCGTACCAACGATTGACGAATGTGATAACTCAATTTGCCTTTTACTCACAGAAGATTGGTCAATCTGGTTCCTAGCTTATCTCGGTGTCATGCTTGACCAAAGGCTTAACTGGAATTCTCATATCAAGTCCGCCATAGAACGCGCCACCAGGGCCATGTGGGCCAGTAGACCCCTTTATGGTAGAACTTGGGGTCTCAATCCAAAAATGATTCATTGGATGCATACAATGTTGGTGAGGCCCATTATCTCGTACGCGGCCATCGTATGGTGGCCAAAAGTACTTGAATGGACAACGGCAGCAAAGCTTCAGAAGCTACAAAGAAACCTGGCTTTAGAAGCCATCGTTGGGCTCACACCTCTACAAATCTTCATTAGGAAGACGGGCTGCTAGATGCGCTATCAAGTTGCAAATAGGATACAAGTTTAAGACAGGTGACCACGTGGGACACCTGAAAATTCTTGACTCAATCCCACAAAGAGGCATGTTCGGTACTGTCCCCGACGTTATGGTCAGGGAATACTATTTCGGTAGGCTATTTGAGGTTAACATATTAGACCGTGCAGACTGCTGTAATGGTGTTCCAACACTGGACCCCAGAGGTCCGATATGGTTCACAGACGGATCAAAGATGGACTCTAGAGTGGGTGCTGGTGTCTTTGGACCCAACACCAAAGTCTCAATACCTATGGGAATGTGTGCCACTGTAAGTGAGTAAGGGAATCAAGGGCGCTAAAATGTATATCTTCTTAGCGTCGTCCAACTTAGTTCAACTGTTACGATGCACTACAATCTCTAGCTAGACATAATAATGTGGTACTCGGATGGGTTCCAGGTAATCAGGGGATTGCAGGCAATGAATCTGCAGATGAACTAGCCAGGGCTGGCTCAGGATCTGCGTTCATTGGACCAGAACCTTACTGTGGTGTCAACTGGGCTTCTGCCATAGCGCTGTTTAACGCATGGGAGCATAAACTTCGTCTTACCCATTGGAAAAATGTCCCGGGCTTACGACAATCCAAAAGGTTAATCAAGCCATATTCCTACAACGAAATTCTGAGCTTAGACAAAGAAAACATTAGGAAGCTGGTGAGTTTTCTAACAGGTCACTGTGGCCTGAGATATCATCTCAACAAACTGAATCCATGCCCGGACATAGAATGAAGGTTCTGCTCAGACGATGACGAATCATCTGAGCACATTCTCTGTGAATGCCCGGCTCTGCATTGGTTGCGCATTTTCCGCAAGGTAACATGCTCGCCGGCAGATATTAGAACCTCTGCAACTAAGGACGTGCTTGGTGTCATTCGTGGAGCGGATATTTCCTCCAAAAGATGTTAAACTCAGTCAACAGTGAGGTTACTTGACTTTGTGTGTACTTGCGTGTATTTACTTGATTTTGTCGTCATTTACCGATTTTGTCGTCATTTACCTCGAGGCCAACTAAGTTTCGTCGAGATACCAGATTCGGCCATCAGCGTGTAGAGTTCAAGATGGGTGGCTTTGAAATCTATAAAAAAATGGTGAGACCCAACTTGAACTTCATTGAAGTAGAAGGTTCTTTGTTGTCTTTTTCTAGAATGATCCCCATAACGTACGAGCGCTGGCCCAGTCCTCCTTAGATAACCAGGGCTCTGTCTCTATTGTGCCGTCAATTGTGCTGCACAATTTTCTAATTTCCGCTTTCAAAATTGCTATGTTCGGTGCAGACTTCAACCGAATGTTGTGCAATGATCATCAGAGTGTCCCTACATTTTCTAACTCCCTTTCTTGACATGGAGGCAGCTGACTGTCTTTTATGGGGAACTAGCAACTTTTTCTATTGCCAGGACTTCAACGTGGAATACACCACACGCCTCTTAACAAATCTCTCCCACATCCTCTGACAAAGCAACATCATTCACCACAGTATACCCAAAAGCATCACAAGGATATCCCCTTGGTAACGAAATCCGCCATCAAAACTTCCCAGCAATGTCATTACTGCGCTCCAAGTTCATTCAAGTTTTGCCTGCATTCACGAAAATCCCTCCTTTGATTTGCCTGTTTCCCTTTCGTTCTTCTGATTCCTTGGTCTCGAGCGCCTTGGTTGGTTCTTTCATTTCGGTTGAAATATCTTTTCAAAAGAATCCACCGGCCGTCAGTGGGTAGTCACTCACTGGTAATTTATTTGCGCATTCAATTGCCAGGCAAAAATGTCATTCGTATGTAAATTCCATTTAACTTTGCGCAGACAAAAAGGACAGCAAAACAAAAAAGAACAAAAAAATAGTCGGATATACCAGGCAAACACAACCGGAGGCAATAATCAGAAGACTACTCTCCAAGTCCCATGGATGAATGCCGAGAATATTGTCCCCTTGTCTTGCCAAGTATGTGCATATGTATCTGGCTTCGGTATTAAGTTGGACGTAAGCCCACAAACAAAAGAATAAAAACTAAAAGTCGTTCAGATAAAAGCTATCAAATCGGCGGATCTTTAAAACTTTCTATGCACCTTTTTTTATTTGCGTATCGCGTTGGGAATCAATCGATCGATTGTGCGGAACGGAGAGTCTCTGGCTGGGAAAGTGTTGTCGGTGCTAGATTGAAGATTAGAAGTCGCAATGGAAGTAAAGTTGGTGGAAATAATGGCTTTGGGATAGATCGGATGCATTTGGCACGCACCCTGCAGCATGTTTCCGACTTTGAATTTCGAAAGATCATGCCCAGACCAGCAACTTTAAGTAGCCGATGACGATCCTGTAGCCATGATAGCAGCATGAAATAATTAGCCTCATTAGATGTCAAAAATTCAACTGTATGCACGCAAATGATGACAAGTTGGTATAATTAAGATGTTGCATTTCCAATTTGAACCTGTCAGCATTGTTTTGTTCTCCTAGTCGTGTAATTATCATTCCACGTAACTCGTTTTTAACTGTGCAAATCTGCAGATAATCATGTTCAACGCGAATGCCATAACAGCAATAATAAGCGCAATGACATCTACATTCCACAACTGACAGCACAGCATTTGTGCACGCAGTACAACATGTCTCAGAATCGTGTGTCATTGTCTAGCACTTGGCGCAAATGGTTAACAACGAGGAACGGCTCTCGACGAAAATATGAAAAATATAACGAGATACGTTTTAATATTTTTAATGCTCCTGAATGGGAATTGGAAAGGGGAATTCGGTTTTCCATCCCCAAATGTCAGTCACGCCCCAAACACTTGCGAGCTTCTGACAAAATGTCATGCAAACATATGACAACACAAATTTCGAACAGAAGGCATAAAACAGAACCCCTTTTCCATTCTTGTGAAGAATATAACACCCACAACAGACCCGAATCCCTTAGATCTCTAAGTAGTATTAAATAAAGTCTAGGTCACGCTGATATCACAGAGAAACAGATGTGCCTTAACGATAGGCCACTACATCATCCTCAATGACAGACTTCTTGTAGACAAGTTAGATTAGACGTAGCTTAGTAGACCAAGCCAATTGAGATTAAGGCTTGCATAATAGGAGTCTTAGAGTATTATAAAAACAAGATAACAACACTAGCCCAAACAGTTTCTGAATTTAAAAAACATTTGGGCACAGCTTGAAGGCTGTTCGATATATTTGGTATGTAAAAGTTGACACACCAACTAGAAAAGTGACAGAAGTTTACAGACATTTTTGTTGTTTGAAAAGTCGACAAAAATCTCGACAAAGACTTCATTTTAAGATTGATTTACGAAATTCCATTTTCCTCCGCTAAATATTCAGATGTAAGTACGTACTCTAAGTTGATCTTATAGACAACAACCCAAATCATTACAAACAAGTTTAAAGTACTAAGGGGTTCTAATCTCCTGGCGCTGGTTGAAAGAAGCAATTTTTATGTAAGTTCGTCAGAGTAGAAGGTTATGTCAAAATCACAATGTTTCAGGCGTCCCTGATTTCCTTTAGAATATTGCTTCTTACAAAGACTACCCTAAAACATGCAAAACAAAATGCTGCGCTCCAGCGGACTTTCGTTCGAAGGTTAGGAAGATGACAGAACATAGTTCTGTTTCCTCAAATTTTCCATACACATCCCATAAAAAGTATAGAAATTCATTCCTTCTTCTTCGATAAATGTGAGAAATAACTTCGAAAATAAGAAATCAGTGCTTGCATAGTCTAATATGATTAATTTGTATCAAAAAACATATTCCAACAAATTGTATCACAACCCCAAATAAAAACGCGACACAAAAAAATACTCTGTCGCTACAAATCGAACAGCTAATAGCTGATAGGTGCCAAATGCACGCAGTAGTAGAGAGTAGATATACTTCAACGTTTTACTTGCATTTCATACATATATTTACGATAAAATGCCGATCTAATGCAGAGGAAGCTCACAATTTTACGCCATAAAACTCTGTTCACACGTGATTGACGGACTAGATTTTTTTGACGTTTGCGTGTTCAGATAGCCCTGTCTGAACACTTCCTGCTTCTCACAACCGAAGGGCGATTTGTTATTTGAGAAGCTTTCTCAGGACAGTTGTACTCCCGGATGTTTGTCAAACGCTCGCGAGAGGTGGGGCCGTGAAAAAGTTTTAGGTGTTTCGACTGGGATTCGAACCTCGAACCCCTTGCTCCATAGTCCAACGCACTAATCACTGAGCCACGGCGCCCACATTGCTTTTGTTTGCGTCGTGAATTTCTCAGTTTCAAATTTTTTTGAACCTCTTTCCGAGTGACAGGGACTGATACGTCAAAGAAAATCTAAAATTCTGGATTGCCCAAACATGTCACTTTTCCGTTTCCTCCTCGACAGTAAACGTAAAAAGCAGTTCAATCCGTCAATTCTATGTGAACAGGGTCTAAGGTTCTGTACAATCTGTCAACGCAAGCACGCACGCACGCAGTATTATGATCTGTGCTTAAGCAAAAGAATTTTTTTTTTATGATTTTTAGCTGAGCAATAACATTTTAATGTAGCTATTAATCTGACTTTTCTAACTCTAAAGTAAAAGGTGCAGCCAATCTCAGGATAGCTTCATATCCAGTGCAGACGCACATAGGGTCGTTCCAACGTGTTATTTTCTTCACACGAATGGAAGGTTCCTTCTATTTAAAATGGCGTCCGACCGTTTCGGAACTCTTGAATGCTTGTCAAAAATTTGATGTTCTCTGGGAATTCTATCATCAACTCAGTAGCCTGACGCACGGATGTGTTTAGATTAGTCTTAGGTATCTTTGCTATTTTTACACCTTTACTAGCATTTTGCTAAGTCGTTCGACTTATTGTGACGTTGATAGGTTCCTGGCTTCTAAGAGCTTTTCCTTCACGAAACGGCTGGAGAGAATATCCTTAAGATGATGTAGACAAACGCTTGCAACTTATAATCAAGTGCTGCACCCATAAAGCAGTACTGAATCTAAATGAAAGGAGAAAAATCTTAGCTGTGTTCTAAAGCTGCTAACATTGCATTGGCTATTGTACCTCTGACAACTTTTTTATTCCCAATTCTGCTGCCCTCTTCGAGTTCGATACCACCGTCGCCCGTGACAAATACAGGACCAGCTGACCAGCAATGTTTAATCGAGCGTTGACTTTGAAGAGACTACGAATTTTAGTTTTGGCCTTATTCAATCTCAACTCTACTCAGTTTCCACTTCTTGATCCATGTTCGTAGTAGGCATCGTCATCGTCAATAGTCTGGAATCTATCACCCCTTTAATGGCCTCTGACTTTTTATTTGTTTGTAGAACATGACCTGTTGCACCCTCCTAGCAAGGGTTTTGGATACATCGAGTAGGACATTCCTTAAAGGTAACTTTAAGTGGACAAATGTACAAAACAATCAGCTTAGACGTCATATAAAAATCTTTTTCTACTTCCTATGCAATCATGTCAATTATTATCCTTCCACCGGGCACTGTTCCTCATCTCCACGAGGAATGCATATACGAGTACACATGGTAGGTATCCCTCACTTCCTGTGTTCATCTCATTTCGAATGATTTGTTTTTTTTTTTTTTGCAGCTCTCAACACGCTGATGGTCTGCTTTCAGCTTGACCTCTGCTACGAAATTACTCCCAGAGTAATTTTCACAAATTCACAGAATCAATTTTCATTTCTTTCTTGCCGCAGCAGTACGAAAGTATCTTTCATTTTCGTTTCGCATCCGCTGACCACAAAAAAAAACCGAAAACGATCAACAAAGTCTCCTTCTCCTCACTGGACACGGGGAGAGGCGGGGAAGGCTACTTCTCATTCCCCAACATGATATAACTTCACATTCTCTCATTGCCCCCCGTCCGTCCGTCCGTCCGCAAACCACAAACAAACGACCACTAATGCTTCTCCCTTTCTCGCTTGCATATTTCTGTAATTTGTGAGAGAATTACAATTTATTTACATTCCTCGGTGCGCAAAGTTCGCGCCGGGCTCGGACGCGTTATTTTCTGTGACCTCAACGGAATCGGACACAAAAAGAAAACTCCGAATGGATCACGATGCTGATGCTGATGCTGAGGCAGCAATTTCATACCAATTCCTATCCCCGGCTCGATCTTAGATGCATTGGCCTTCGTATCTGGCTAAGAATCGAGACGGAAAATCCCAAAACCGGAGAGATGGTTCTCCTTTTGTACGAATGTATCCGTATCTCTCTCTATATGGATTTTTATTTATCACCAGAACTTGTGTTCGCCGATTTCAGATTGGGTACCGCGCGGAATGTAAGGGGTGATGGCGGAATTTTGGCTGTCAATTTGGTTTGGTATTTTAAGTATCGAGGGGTTTTTTATGGCCTCTTTGTGTCCAAAGGCGAAGGTTGAGAACTCTTGCTTGGAGTGTTGTACCCGGAGCCCACAAATTTGTAGCTTTCAAGATTTAAAGAGTGAGAATATCTCTCTGGGGAACTGAAAGGCATAGGTCACATGGTGACAATAAAATTGGACGGTGAATTTTTTTTCTCTCTTCTTTCGAGGGAAATAATTCATTGTTGCATCATTCGGCAGCTTGAGATCGGATTTAACAGCTCCGTCTGACTGATAATCTGGTTGCATACGAACAGAAGTTCCATTGTCTTCGCAGTGGTTCCCAGCATTTGTCAGAAACACAGAAAGCACTTCATTAACTTTTAGTACATTTCCACTTAACTATGAACGAGGTTCGGTCAAAGGGATTTCAATACTTAGAGGTGAACTTTGGTGGCCGAACCAGTGGAATTCTTCTCTTGGTTACCACCAGTCGTTCTTTCATTTTAATTTTGACTAAACTGATTGTCGTAATCGGTACCCACGTGATTTTAGCCGCAGAAATAACCAGGTCTCCCCGAATGACTTTATATGCAAATGGGAGCCTTATCTCCTTTAATCGGAAAATTTTAAAACCGGAATGCAATGATAAACATAAAAGCAATCAGAGGAGAGCAGACGGGAGTTCTTTGTAATTACGTATCCATGATCAGGTGGAAGATATCGCAATTAAATGTTGAATTACTTATTCTGACTTCTGCTCAGATCGACACTCAAAACAGAATGAAAAAGCGGATCATAATGCAGAGTTTGCATACAAATATTCAGAACTAGTTTGGAAATGTTGAGTTGATGCTAAGTCAGATGTCCAGAAGTAAAGAGAACTGATTTAGTAGATATACATAGCTTTGTACACTATCTCGACTGGAGATTGGATAACCAAACACTTTGGAACCAGATTGCAGGGAACGAATTCCCTCGATGAACTCAACAGTTCCAATTATTCCGAAATTTAGTGGTATCCCTTCAAGATATTTAAATCCCAGGACCATAGGGTTCTTCAAAACTGACCCAGAGTATTGCAAAAGAATTGGTGACAGAGGAACTATTTAGAGGCCCTCGGCATATCCTCAAAACAGATCACGGAAATGGACCTCCAGGTTGAAGGTCGTGGATCTGGATAACTTGCCTACCACGGGGGGAAAAATATGGCTACGAATCAATAGCCTCGGATAGGGATGATTTTGCTCTTGACAACCCTGACAAAACAAGAGCAACGACTTTCGGATCTCAACGAGGAAAGTTCAGACCCTTAACAGGTCGCGTCATGCCGAGCAACTATCAGTGGCTCTAGACTGCTCTCAAACAGATATGACCACCATCCAAGACGAGCGATCAAATGGCCCGAAAGAAAGATGAAAACCTTGGACATGGTTGTAAAGATCAGAAGCACAGGCAAGTTGTCTTGAGCTTTCAACACACGAGCGAACGTCTCATGAATTCGCATCATCCCTCTAACGGAGGATAGGGTCGGGGATACAAAAGCATGCTTCTACGACGTTCTCCTTAACGTGATGTGTGTGGAATGCCCTAAATATGTCGTTATATGCACGTCTTGGGGAGACATTTAGTAAGCACAGTCTTATAAGACCACGCCAACGGATTTAGGGTTATTGACTTTACGTTGGAACGAAACATCACTACACTAAGTCAATAGTCACATTTATGTCCAGAAAAGGACTTGTCGTGTCCGGCTCATGATCATAACACGGTCAACCAAATTGATGACTTCGCGATCGACGCAAGGCTTGGCACCATTCTAGATATTTGAGCTTTTCTTGTTGCAGCCAAGGTACAAATGTCTACATCTTTTGTAAACTAGTATTCCTAGATCTCTGCAGGAATCCAATGCCGCCAGCGTTAAAAGCCGATTTCTAGGGAAACACTGCCGAAGATATTGACAAGACCCGCCAGTACACATAAAGAAGCAAAACTTGTACTTAAGTCACAGTTGATGCTGAGAATAGGGAACAACTTTTTCCTCAAAGTGTATAATAGCGACAAACATCCCGCTGTCAGGCAGAACCTAGATGATGGTCTTTGCTTCCATATGCCTTACGGAGACAAGGTTCCCCGCTGTTATGTCGTTTATTCAACACCATACTTGAAAAATTGAGGAAAATTTACAACTTACACCGAAATAACAACCTTTTAGTAGTCCGTGCAACTTCCCACGTACGTCGACGATACTGACTAATTGGCACAGCTCAGCGGACTCTTATCACTGCGTTCTCCAGAATCTATTGAAACAGAAGCTCCCAGAAGGGGTTGAGCAGTAAACGAGGGAAAGCAAAGTATACCCTGTCAATGAATTGAAAAGAACTTTTTCATGGACAACTTGAGCTAGTTAGGCGCTTGGTCTTTCTTAGCTCTGCCATCAATTGTGGCAAACAACTCTTGCTAGTTCTTGTTTCTTCGGACTGAGAAGGCAATTGAGTACTATAATGCACTATGCCGAGCAAGTAAGGAGGTTATGTGCAAGACCTTGATGAATACAGTTCTACTTTATGGCACCGAAGGACATAAAGAATCCTCACTTCCTTCTAGACAACGATTCTTCGTAAGGTGGAGATTCAAAGACGAATTTTACGACCTGTTATAGAACTTGTAACAAAAAAAACTGAGATGGCTAAGAATGGAATAGATCGAATGGAAAACAGCACTCTAGCTTGCAGAGACAGGATCTTAATCGACTTGGAGTGCACAATTGAAGGCAAATAACTAAGGAAAGGGTTAACTGGAGGAGGATGTTGCCTAGGCCCAAGATCACTTAATTGTACAAAACAAAGCAATCCGGACTTTTCTTCAAAGCCAGATAGAGTGTTTCTTTCCTGATGAAAGTAAATTTGGCTGGACTTAGTTAAGTAGACTTAAAAGAATATATCTACATTAGCTTTTCCAACCTTTAGAGCTTGATGATCGTGGTCTTTTCTCTGAACATTTGCCCGTCACACATATTACGATCGGTTTTATCACCCCATATTTTCACGAATTGGCAAGAAGAGGCTCTGAATCTGCATCGCAACAGGTAGACACCTCGGTGTTCATCCCGCCTTGCACATTGAAGCAAAAGGCATGGATTAGGGCCAGAAGTGAGGCAAATAGTAGATGGACCTCGATGGACACCTGTGTGATCACCAAAAGCCTATGGCCGTGCTTTGACAAGAATAGGACCGACCGAATTATGCCAAAGGATAGGAAGTCCCTTTCTGTCCTTATAGGAATTATCACGGGGCATAACTCTCATCGGTACCACATGAGAAAGCTAAGACTCACGGATGAAGACTTATGTATGTCGGGGATGTGGATACGAGGAAGCTAATGAGGATACAACGCACTTTCTCTGTCACTGCCCAGGGCTTGATCTTGAAGAATTGAAGAATCAAATAGACTAATCAGTGAAATCTTTAGATTCATCAAATCCACAGGATGGTTTGGTGATTCTCAAGATACAAATTAGTACTAGGGTTTACCAATGGGCAAGGGACTTTTTCCTCTATGGGTATCACAAGGGGTCTGTGCTGACCTGAGTGTGGCGATGTGATCATTTATTCTAGTCGTCTACCCACATATCTAACCTAACCTAACCTAAATGAACTACAAAAACGAACTGGTTCAGCAAACAGATTTGAACTAAACTCACCCCTCTGTGAACTGAACTAGACTGTACCAGCATTACTTGTATAGTACGCCCCAGTCCCAAGTCTCAAGTTCAAAATATTTTCCAAGATTCAAACTTCGACTCTTCCATCAATTGTTTAACACAACCAATCCATGAGCCTAAATCACGCTTCTTTACTGCAAATAGGTTAAAGATATCACCCGATCCACTTCAGATAAACTGTAACTCTTTTTTCATTTTAAAATTTCAATTAAAAATGAAATTCATAATTTATACGTTTCTTTCCATTTTAATCTTTTTTCAACTAGATTTCTCATTAACTCCATCAATTGGATTAAACTTTGAGAACTGATTCCAGTTCGTTGAATATTCAAAACATAATAAATTATCACATTAATCACTTCAGCTCTTGGATAAAACTCGGTCCTAGCCTTTAACCATGGGTTTGTACAAAAATAAGTGCACCCAACAAGCTTTCCAGAAAGTGGGTGGCTTATAGTGTTTCATAAAAGACTTATCGAACTGCGAATAGATTATCAAACTAGTTGCAGTTTATGATTGCGTATGTCAGAGACAAAATGCATTATTTATAACCGAAAGGTAAAATCATATCATAACCTTGTCAGTAATAAATTTCTCATTCATAGATCACCAGTGTGGTCGAATGAGAATACTGTCTTTTCCAGAAAACGAAAAGGTTGATCAATTTTGAATAATTTAACCCAGCACCCGGCCACCTTCGGTATGGTTGGACTCATAAAACGGCTACCGGCTAATTCACAGATACATTTGATAATAATTATTGTTGGGGCTAAGTTTTTCGTCACATATCGCATCGACCAGCTTTCATATTTGAATAAATAGTAAAATGAAAAACATGAACTGTAAGCCGGCTACTGGAGGCTGTGGCGGCTGGTCTTGTGAATGGACTTGATTTGCATATACTGTTAGCATATCTATAAATTATAATAAATTGATGAATGTTTATTGAGTGTATTAACGTAATAAACTTCAGAAGAGGGCATTTATTTAAGTAAACATGGTGGTATGTATTTATTCACTTAATGTGTATGATTAGGTTAGATTAATGAATTCAAATTGGCATTACAATGTACAGATAAACTGGTGGACTTCTGGAATGGATGGCTTTCGAAAGAAGAACAGGAGTCTGTGCCACTTGCGACCATGTTTGTAAAACTCTGTCTGGGATTCGCTTAAGCAAAGATTAAACGACGTTAGATCATAAAGGATTTTTTAATGGGACACTTCAAGTCTTTCGGTACGGTTTCTCGGCTATTGCTGAAGTTAGCTGCGGTTTATTTGAGGATTCAACTCGTCTATGTTTGATTTTTTGGTTGTGTTTTCTGGGCTTTGGAGGATGAGATTCAACGACGAACTATACGAGCTGTACCTACAGTCAAATGCACATTAGTCGTTTAAAATGGCTAGAAACCAACCTCCCGCCCTTCAAATCAAATCCGAAGGGAGAACTCAACTGATATGAAGTGCCCAACAGGAGGCAGTTAGCTAAGAACCGACCTAACTGAAAAGGCTTGTTGGTTGAGGTCCAGGTTCACGTCAAAGTGAAGTGCCACCTAAGTTGATTGGTTGGTTGGTTTAGACCTGCCCTCGGTGAGGATGTACGTAGCCAAGAGAAGGTTCATTCTACTGTCGTTGTGTAAGTTAGGTGGATCACCCTCTTACTCTGGAAAACGTCTTAGATGCTCAGATCGTTAAGATCGTTGAAAAGGTATTTACCTTGTGTAGCCTTCGTGATGTTGCCAAGTACAGGGCATGTGTATAAGAGGTGACTAATGGAGACCTTTATCTTCCTGTCCGTCCCTACAGCTTCTATAGAGTTCGTTGTAGGGGATGTCCAGTCTTTTCAAAGAGGAGGGTACCAGGTACGGAAGAAAAGTACGTAGCGATCAAAGGTTTTACTGTTTTAGGACTGCGAATATGCAGGAATTAAAAATTTAAGCATGAAACCTAGCTATGTGGGAAGAGAGGCTGCATTTCCAGCTAACAATTGGATCGCCGATGGATCCATTATGAACTCCTGTCGTGGAGTAATCCTAAACGAAGACAGAAGTTTGGTTGTGGATTTGTAGAACTAAGCAGCCCCTGAACCGACTTGAAATTCTCATAAATCTTAGAATGGTCTATGGTTGCTTCCTGACAGGTTCCTCGGATCCCTGAAGTGATATTTAGCCAGGGTCATTTTCCTACATCTGCGCAACCTTGGGCATTTGCTTTGAAAATGAGATGTGCCAAGAGATTGTGCCTGATGAAGATTCTGGCTCCGTAAAAATGTCGTGCTTCGTCAGAGTTTTCTTCAGAGTTTGCTGAACCCAGTAACTAGCTGTGTGCTGTGAATGCTGTGAGTCATGTGAGTTCTTTACGGCATCGATTCACACAATTAGAATTGACAACTATGGATGAGTTGGCCTTCATGGCGGCCTAGCTGTCGATCTACTTCCTGGAGTGTAATTCAGTGGACAATTCTCGTGTCGCTTCTGGTAAAAGTAAAATCCGTTCGTCCGAAGATATTATTCGGTTTGATGGCCCTTGAGGAGAAGATGGTTTTGACGGTATGACTAAAATTGTAGGATGTCAATATATAATATGTTTCGGTACCCGGGTGCGCTCATCTTGCAATAGTTCGGTAGCCTGTATCGCCATCTATCCAAACGTTGGATTATTTTAAGCATAGCACTCTACAGCAGATCAGTAGCGGTATGAATTTAAGAGCGTATAGTGGGCGTGGTCCTGATGACGCTTAAAATTATATACATATCTGATCACGCTATACACACTATTCTTTTTATCCTCGTCTATGGCAAAGCATCCACAGGATAGGGTGGGTCTGACGATGCCTGTGTACATGCAGTGGAAGCTGGCGAGGTTGGGCTCCCATGTTTTATCAAAGATTTTGCTGCATGTATAGAAGGCTGGTGGATGGTTTCTTTGCATTGTCATCCTACGGGCAAGTATCTCGCTTTATGCGGAATTTGGATTCTTGAAATTTTTATCTTATTAGTGAAGAGGACCGCCTCTGCTTTACGTTTAGTCCACAACTTCCGCCCACTAGAACCTACATAGATACATACATTTGTTTTAATGTATCTCTCTCGCGAATATGGGTATTAAACATGTCCAACAATATTTTTCAAAACATTCTGCCTTCGAGAATAGAAAGAGTTATGAATAATTTATTTAATGTAATAAACCCCTAATCTCTTCTGTCAATGAGCAGAGTTTTAGCAATAAAATGGAAATGGTACACAAACCTGTCAACCTTCCTACCTAAGGCGTTACCACAAGAATAACAAAAGCCTATGGCATAAGCCCGTGGTTTATGAAACTCCACTGAAGCCGCTATTGTGATCTCAAAAGAAATTCGAATCTATCTGCAGAAATTTAACTAAATATTAGTTAATTCCAAAACGATTTTACATGCCTTTTGTTTGTTTAAACACAAAAGACTCCAAAAAAGAAATTAAAACCAAAACAACAACACCCTTGACACAATCTCCTTTATAATTTGCAATTTGCTTAATAATGTGAAATAAATTTGTTGGCAGCTTCTCTCTTTTGTTGGAGGATGTATACTTTTTATCAAAGAACACGAAACTATAATGATAATAATTATACATCTGACACATGTACACCTCAATCGAAAATGCCAGACCCAGGCAGATGATAAACAAAAAATACATTAGGCTTCTACCATCGCCTTAGCCGTCGCCGCCGCCGTCACTGCTGGTCTGGATAATTATGTGCTATACAACATCTAAACAACAATATGTTGGTATCTAGATACATATTTAGGTTTTTTCTTTCCTTTTTACTTGTTTTGTAGCAAAAAATCGTTGAAAAAGATGAAAGAGTGACGATATCCGAGTGAGTAGTCATTTACTCACCTGTTTCTAGAGGATGTTCGGACTTTTGGGGAACATCCGACGATCGTATTGACAAGGAGTAGGTGGGACATAGTTGAGAAAACAACAAAACAAAACGGAAATTGAAAATGACTCGAAACATATCATTTGTTGAATTCGATTCCAGGAAGGCAGGACCTTTGGTTTTATTCAGAATTCTGTTGGTTATTCAATTTTTTATTCGATTTATGTTCATTAGTACGACTGCTGGTACTAGAGTAGTAAAAAGTAATAAAAAGGTACCACACAGTCAGCGCCGTGGTAGAACATCGTGATGGCGCTGGAATTTTTATTATTTTCCTCTAAAGTGCCCAAGGATATGTGTCTGTTGTGCTTCTTTAGATACACATCCGTATGTCGGTTTTTTTTTTTATTTTATTTTTTTAAGAAAAGGGTCACTCGTGTAGCTTATTCTCATGGGGGCTTGAGTGTGTATCCAGCAATTAGCTGCTATCGCGCAAATTAAAGAACTGAATCAACAAATTTTCCTTTTTATGGCAGGAGAGCTTATACCAATTATTATACATATGTACATAGGTATGTATGATGTTGTTAGCCTTTGTAATCAGTGTAATTACAGGGTTTGGGCAGCGTGTCGAAAGGTGAATTTAGCGATTTAATAGTGTGATGTCGGATGTTCTGGGGCGGAGAGGCTCATAAAACCGAAGAACGGAACGCTGATATGATATGATTTGTTTGATGGTGCAGGTACTAAGTAGAACCCATTGGATTGGAAGATAATCGTTGTACAGTTAAAAGGTTTACAATTGCATATACATAGCTATCACGTTTCGTAAAATTGGCTATAAATTTTCTAGTATTTGCCAACAATAAAACTGGTGGTTGTGACCTAGAGTTTCGCATTCCAATGGTTCGATGGTCCATTGACATCGCGGGTAAGCAAAAGGACTCATCCTCATGATTCAAGTTCTTACGGGCACCTGGATTACATATTCCGTAACCAACTCAACCCTACTCAGTATAAGCAAATGTCACTCCGATCAATGTCCTACTATAGACAGAATCTGAAATAATAGAAGAGCTATAAACTATTCTCCCTACTATGTACCCCTTATGAAGTGGGCGTGGTAGCACGGCATTCCTTTATCGAGTTACGACCATATCTTTGAAAAATTATTCAGGTTTTTTAGGTTAGTTAGGTTAGGTTAATGGGTTAAGAGAGACTTGTGCGCAACTGAGTGCATCAAATTTGTGTTTTCTAATCTTGAAATAAATGTCGTTCTGGAATTTTCACTCTAATATGACAGAGTTCTGGCCATTAACAGAGGAACTGTGGAGTATCTTCATGGACATCCTTGTGGCCACAACCTATGCACAGATAGTCTGTGATATGTCAGCATATTATGTCCGGTAATTACACTTACAAGAGAGGGTGAGGATCTTTTATTCATTTGCAAGATTCTCTCGAAGTAGCTACATTTTCACAATTTCCATTGGAGGTGCATCCCGGGAAGTGAGTATTCATTGAGAGCTCAATCGTTTCATAGCATGATTTTGTCCAGTAGCCGTTTAAGTCTTTACGAGGACGTTTCTAAGCATAGTCAATTCAGTAGTCCCATTTACGTCATTACAGGAAGTTTTCCATGAACAACGTTTTGCTCGCTGAGTCTCAGTCTTCAATTTTTTTACTGGATTTGTAACTTTTCCAGTCCCTGTTCGTTTTTGTGTACTTTACTACATTCAAAAGTCTTCTGGTTTTTTTGTAATATTGTGTAGTTGCGTACTCAGTGGAGGAGTCTTCCTGTTTCCAAAAAGTAGGCGTGGCCACATATGATGTATGTACGAATTGTAAACAATTTCCTTTTACACTGTTGTGGCACTATTTTGGCACTGTGTTGGCACTGCCTTGATCTCTGATCTGGCACTGTTTTAGCAAAAGCAGTCCCCCGGGAGTATCACAGCAGTGCCAAACTATTTCAAAGCAGTTTGAAAACTGTACGAAAACAAAACACTACACATCCAAAACACAGCCAAAACACTACTATACACTGCCAGCTTACGGATCTTCAGCTTAAACATGAAGATGATATTGTCTTAAAATGCAAGCCATGTGTGTAAGTTGTGAGCCCAATGAAGAGATCTACGTAAGAACTACCAAGGTGAGGTACTATTCGTCCACCTAACCAAAAGAAAGTGAGGATGGAAATATTCAACTACAAATCCATGGAAGAATAACTCTTATAAGTCTGAGTTCCTTTGGACAATGATCAGCTCTCCGACCTGCAGTCTTAAAACAACGCAATAGAAAAGGTAGGTATTTAGGTAAATAGTTAGGTTTAAGGTGTGACTGCAGCCAAGAGAGTATAGTCTCACTCGAATCGCGATGAATCCATTGTGTTCCCCGGTGTCGGATACTTCAAATCCAAGGGAGGAACGGCCCTTCCGAACTAGGTCATTGTCGTTATGAATTTGAAAGTGATTTTGGGCGGGATGTTAGCGAGTTCGTTGAGATCGTTAAAATATACTTTTCCGATCGTTAGGTATCCAGTTGAGGCTTGGGCATTCGCAGAGGAAGTGAATTGTGTCTTCCTCTACGACTGTGTCGCCACAGATTCTGCGTAAGTCTGTGCGGACATAGACAACGCCGCCGGGCGTTCGCTAATTGGATGCTGGAAATGTTGACCGCAGATTCGAACTTGGCCAGAAAGTCATCTTCTTGGAAAAGGCTCATTTTTGGGTCAGCGGCTAGGTCAACAAGCGAACACAATCCACAAAATTGCGGCTTATGACATGGCGGCATCTTCGGAACTTATTTCTTTTGAAATGAGGAAGGAGACATCGTTACCGTCAATGGTCTCAGGTATAGAGTGATGTTTACGGACTTTTGTGGCCGGAGTCAGACAACATCGATGTATCCGAGCTGTGGTTCCAATAAGACGGCGCTAAATGCCATACAAGCGATGCTATGTCAAGTTCTTAGTTTACGCTAATAAACCAACCAGACGAGGCAGACATTTGATATGCTATTGCCCGAATAACGCTGCACATATTGGAGCGAGTCGTCAAAAATTGGACCGACAGCTTGAAGCACTGCCAGCACAGCCGATACGGCCATCTGAACGGTGTGCTATTGGCATGAATGTAGGCTGAAGTCAGAATCAATTTTATACCTCACACCGTTGTTGTTTTATTTAATTTTTTTGGCTGTCGCCGGGCTAACTAATGAGGCTTCTGGGGTCAGTCAGAAGTCCAACGCCGGGTAAGTAAGTTAAGTCAAATACTTTTATAAATGTTTAGTCCTTAACAAGTACTTTATGGTTGTGTTTCGAAGTATCCAAAAATTCAAAAACCTCGAACACGTCGACTACAGAATCTCTCTGTGCACACACACCTATGCATGTACAATGTTTGTGAATACCAACCGATTGTGGATGTCGAAAATATCTTTCAAATTCCATCAATAGTACATATCTTACCGATCGTATACCATATTTGGTATGACATTGTTCAAATAAGCCTACAATTACAGTTCCTTATTCTAGATATTCCTTCTTTTTTCTTCAGGAAAACTTACCAACTATATATAAAAAAATAAGTAATTCCAATTATATCCAATTAATTCAAGCCAGAGATGTCTTTTTCGATGACCTAAAATATCTATCTAATTAGTCTCGAGCCGTTACATCAGCATCTTCTTCACACTCAATTAAAACTACGATTTTTCGGTCGTTTTTTTTTGTAATTTTTTCTTTCTTTTTTCCACTGCCAACCATAACTGGGTTAATTTATCATAAATAGAAAATATTCAATCGCAATTTTCTTTCATCACATTCCACAGAAGAATGCACTCTTTCCACTTCTTTTTGCATAAATGCATGCCACTACACTCACACACACACGTAACACCGACAATAACACGAGGTGAAGATGAAACCACAGAAAAAAAAACAAGATTTTCACCACAAAATCTACACCACACCGATACGCATCCAATTAATAAACACCTTCTCCGCTGGGCTTTATACAAAAATTTAAACACTTTTTCCTCAAAAAAAATATTATTTTCCTACGAAAACTCCGATATTTACAAAAAAATGATTCTTTCTCTCAAAAAAAAAAAGAACCCAATCCTCTGTTATTCACCACACGAAGAGAAAAAACAAAAAAGAAAAAAACAAGCCACACAACTTTTCACGAAGAAGCCCAACAACAAAAAAGAACTATCAAAACCACGATGGTGAAAATTCCAATGTGCAAAAGTTGAACCGAGGGAGATGGTAGCCAATTACCATGATGATGGAGAAAAACTTGGAAAATATTTTCACGTTTTAATCACATTTCCCGAGGACTTTTCCGAGAGGATAACGCACTCGGCTTGGGGAAATACACTCAAGTGTAGGGATTTGTAAATATTTCCTTTGAATTTAAACCAGAATTGGTATAAATTGGTATTAATTGATTAATTTTTTAAGCCCGTCCTTTGCCCTTCAGTTAGGCTTGGTGGGTAGTTGGAACGCGGTACCACACGAGAAAAGATCGACTCCCGTAAACAGTTGTAACTCGCGCTCAATACCACAGTAAACTGAAGCGATCAGCCTTGATCGAGAAGAGATTCGCGGTGCTGTTTGTCTCATAGATACATGAGAACAGGTTGTTCGGTTTGTCCGAGCAGAGAGAAAGATAAAGAAACGCCGAGTGCCTGTGTATGGGTGGTAATCGTGAAGATGGACTTGGAGAGGAGAAGGCGAAAGGCAGGTAAATCTACCATCAAACCATGGCCTGTGGATGGTTTAGTGTACGAACGAAGAGAATTAGGTGTTGGGTGTTGACTGTTCAAAAAAAGAGAGGACTTACGTTACGTTGAAATGAAAGGTCTTTTAAGAGAGTAATATCGTCCCACTAGCTGTGGGATATTCCACCAACAAGTTCCACCTGCATTGTTAGGAAAAGTAGTAGAGTGAGGTAAGACAGAAGTTTTAAGTCTTCCACACATTGAATGCATTGCACATTGCTTTCTGAAGAGTATTAGAAGAACTCATTTTGCGATATTATAAAGAGAGGTGATATCAGCCTCTATCAAGGCACCGATTCAAAAAAAAGACGATACTTACAGCCCTTTCCAGTTGCAACTTAATAGGCTCCCGACACTTAAAGAGTCATACGGCAGCTTTCCATTCCAGGGCCTAGCTTCTTACAACCCATTCGTGTTGTGCGTGTTATATTCTTTACACAAATGGAGGGAGCCTACTGTTTCTGTTTTTGTTTCTCAGGACAGTTGTACTCTCGGATCATTGTCAGACGCTCGCGAGAGGTGGGGCCGTGAAAAAAATTCTAGGTGTTCCCCGACTGGGATTCATACCTCGAACCCCTTGCTCCATAGTCCAACGCACTAACCACTGAGCCACAGCGCCCACATAATTGTGTATATACAAAAACGAATACAAATATCTGGCGGGACAGGTATAGCTTCTCGGAGCTATTCGTCTTATGACCTTTTATTATTGGTTGAGGGGTTAGTTGTGGGCGCAGTGGCTCAAGGGGTAAGTGCGTTTGACTACGGAGCAATGGGTTTGAGATTCGAATTCCAGCCAAAACACCTAAAAGTTTTTCAACGACCCCCAGCATTAAACAGTAGGCAACTTCCATTCGTGTAAAGAATATAACACGCACAACACGAATGGTTATGAGAGCCTAGGCCCCAAGTCCCATTGTTGTTTTTTTTTGTGTACAAAAACGAATACAAATATTAGACTCAGGGTCTAGCCTCTCGCGTCTAGTTGTGAAAATGGGGCTTACTTGTGCTATGTGCCCCAATCTTTTGCTTGAAAGTCTCGTACATTTAATATACGATCGAATAATCGAAGATGTGGTCTACATCTTAAAAGACCGATTAAGCTTCAAACCTTGAACACCTAACTCAATAATCCGACCATCTCACCAATAAGTTATCAGTGCTGTAGATATAGAGGTTGTCGTGGCAAGGCAAAAGGTAAGAAGCCACACTTTGACCAGTAAAGGTGCATTATAGTACGACCTGGATAAGACCCCAAAAACTACTCTAGAAACCAGTAGGATCTTAACTTAAAGCGCTGAAGATGTTGGACCCTATGTGCAATCTTCTTCGTGCGGAGAGCTTGGCAACAAGATACATAATATGTACGTTTCCTCATCGTCTCTGTCCAGGCTGATGGCGTGTCTGCTTGCCTTCGTGTTCGGGGAGCCTGATTGCTATCAGGGACTCTTTATTTACAAACAGACAGTGGAAGCGTTTCTGATCCAATTTGCGCGAGGTTTGTCTAGATTGATTATATAAATTCACAGCATGGAGTCTAACTCTTAACCCGATAAGATCACCCATCCTGGTGAATCGACCATCCAGTTCTCTGGAATGTAGGTGTCCCGGCACGCAAACATTAAGAACATTCAATTGTTTACTCATAAACCACGGAGGTAAGGTACATATGTACTCGCGGAGGCGTGTTTGTGTTCTTCAAAAGGGTGCAATAATAAACATAAATTTAAGGCCAGTCTTGTCTCCATTGGGTCTACAAGACAAAGCTTTAAATGTTTTTTTTTCTTTCCCTGTAATAATTCAAGATATAGGTGGACGAAAACGTACCATCATTTTCACGAGTTCCTTTCACAAAAAACCACTTAAAGAGAGATGACGTGAAGACTGCCCTTGGAATTATCAAGACCGAGATCAAATAGGAGGACATTTTTGACATGCCCATACATTAGAATCCGAGCACCATTTGCTCGATTTATAAGAACACAACCTCTATGTAGTTTGGTTTTAGCTCGGTAAACTCCCACAGTTCCAGATTGATACCTATCCAATATTGTGATTAGAGAAAATAGCTCTATTTTGTGCCATGCCTAGTTTTGAGTTTTTAAGCTTAATCACTTAAAAGTACGTAGGATGACGATGGATAACGCTCGCTGCTCCGGTCAAAAAAACAACCAATACCTCGACTAAAATGTATCTGCGTGTCAATGAGTAACAAAGTGCCTGCTGTCTGAAACACAGCACAGACGTTATGAAGGTGAACTAAAACATTGAGGTGTTAAAGACGTTCCCTCTACCTAGGAGCCTCTGCTGTGACAAAACAGAGATTCAACTTGGACTTTATAAGGATCATATGAAAGTCCATTATGGTCCAGCAGTGTTGAATTTATGTAGGTAATGATTTAAAGTTGACTAGGTCAAGTGCCATGAATGAAACCATGAGAAACAGATTCGAAGAAAAATAGAACCCTGTGGCACACTAACATTTTTAACAAATGTAAGCCACAACATCGAGTATAACTGCAATTAATCTATCAATAAAGCATTAACTTTGCTTACGACTTAACCACATAATATTCAAAGACAAATTGCAATATACACAGATAAGACCTACCTTTGAACCCTACAACGGCGAAATTGGCTGGTCCTCTTTGAATTACCCCAACTTCAGAGAATAATACTTATGTTCAGCTTCAAGAATTATATTTCCCACCAACCATCCATATTTGCCGCCTAATTTTCCTTAAATTTTGGTTGAACTTTCAAAAGGCCAAATATTACACAAATCATCGCATCCTAGCCCTACAGTTACGACTATTTCTTGACCTTTACTGAGACATAAGCACAAATAAGCACTTACTAGAATAATACAGATACCCTTCGTAAGTAGTTAATTTATTATGAAGGGTAATCCTTCTGCACCATGTAGAGCCACCGTTCTACTTACCAATTCCACATCATAAAAAACCCCTGCTTTCATAAACAAACAACCAAATTACTATTGATGCAACAAAATTAAAATGACAGTCTATTTTTTCTCTGAAACCTTCGATACACACAATTTATGATCATAGAATGAGCATGTTGCCATATAAAGCTCTCCATTGTTCTCCTTTTCAATATCCATACACCAATCGGCTCCGTAGCAAATGCTCTCATGCTCCTTATACTCTCCAACTAATTTCATTTCACTCATTTCATCTAACAACTTAACAATACTGAAGTTTTTGTACATGCACGCGGCCAACACCAAATTTTTTCTATACGGATCCGGCTTCAACCTCCAGATACCTCCGTAGAGATTTATTTCAGAAATCGGGCTCTTCATGGATCGTGTGTCGAAAATTCTCAAACGTTCATCATAGCTTCCGGTCAGCAGTATGTTCTCATGTTGCGGATGGCTCAATAGACATGTGACACCGGCAATGTGCGACTTGTTTGTTAGAATTTTAGTTGGCCCTCTTATGTCGAATGCATGTAGAAAGGTATCATCACCGCCCGTGAATACCCTATTCGGGTCCCACTTGTCGAAGGCACATATCCAGCCTTCAAAACTATGCCCAGACCAAGTGCTTAATTTATCTAAATTTTCGCCATTATATTCTAACAATGTGATATCGCCTCTAGAATCGGACGACAGGATCTTTCGATTACTGCCCACTACACTGGTTGAAGACCAATCCCAGTCCAACGACAGAGCCAGTAGGTTATGATACTCCGTATTAAGGTCGTAGGATGACCTTAAATACAATTTGTTGTCTTCTAAAGTAAATACTTCAATCTGACCGAGAGCATTGGCTGCGGCAAGAATGGGAAACTCCAAGTTTTGTTGGTACAACCATTTCATATCGAGAATAGCTGGAGTTTCTAAGCGATGGAGTTCAACGAGGTCGTTCACCTTTGTTTTGAAGCGGTAAAGATATATTCGGCCTTTTCGCCGGCATGGTGGGGAAGATGATTCGGAAGTATTACCCTCGAGTTGATATGTCCCGCACACGAAATAGGTTAAGAAGTTCGGATGTGGACACCACTCAATCGAATCGGCAGAATATTGAGTGTCCAAGGTGTGTAGAGTTTTTATTTCCATCTGTAATAGAGTTTCGAGTTAGTTTAATGTATAATTGGTGAGGAAGAAAATAAGGAAAAATTGGTACGATATGCTTTATAGACTCACTCGATTCATAGCTACGTTTATAGACAGTATACGCACAACTTATGACGAATATGACACACAAATTGAAACAAATAAGCACGTGTTATACAACAAAGTAGCTTAGGTTTAAGTTCAGACATCAATCTCTTCTAGCACTTGAGCCAAGTATCACTCTAGACTGAGTTTTAATTTCATTTAATCTCGTAAACAAGGCCCGAGATGTACTCTGCGCCGTTAGTTCTTACATTGGCTTCCTTGTTTGTCCGGAGAACAAGAGACAGCTTCATATGCGTGTAACAGTTTCTGAAAGTTTACAGCAAATGTTTACAGACATGTCTTGCTGAGATTCCTTCACTGGCTTACAAAGTGGAAAGAGGGTCTGTACATTATGTCTCGTTAAATCTTACACTGAGCGTGCTTGTTAGGAGTGAATTTTAAATAACAATCCCCGTGCTATTAACAATAAAGAAAATACATTTAAAACTGCTTACTTCAAGCATCGAACCAGTAACGAGTTATAAGTGGAATAAATTTGCTAACAGTTCCGAGAACAATACATTTCAATACTGCTTCAGCGCACTAGGAGATTGTACAAGAAATCCGCTTTTGGACAGTGGCGCTCCAAACCAACTGAAGCGAAAAAAGTTGGGTTTTGGTAAGTTTTAGAATACAGATAACTAACTTTTTGATTGCCTCAGTGATTCATGTCTTCTTTTTACGACACTACACTCCACTTCACATTCGTTAGCTAAATAGGACGGAGTCTACCTATGTCAACCAAAAAAAAATATTCTTAAATCCAAAAAGTCAACAGGAATAGACGGAATACCCCACTAACATAAGAAACTAAAGCTTCAATCAAGGATCCTATCCTGGTATTCTTCATTTAAGACTACGCCATGAGAAAGGAGAAGAAGTACGACTCGATTAGGATTGGAAGACTCCCTATTCTTCATGAATTAGCGGCGGTAACTTTAAACTGATGAATTTGAAAACATGTTCAGGTGAGTTCTAGAGACCTTCAATTCTTTGTGACATGTGTTTCGAAATTCGGTAAATCATATTCTTGTGACCAAACGCCTGTAAGAACTTTTCGAGAAAATAGATTTGTTTTAAAATCGACCTTCAGTATCCTTCATTCGAAGGACAAAAGCAAAAATCCAAATACATTTCCAAGTGTTCAACCCATTTAGTCGTTACTCTCCTGTCCAGCGTTCAGACAGAATTGAACAAATTCACTTCTTTCAATGATCTTCAGTATCCTAGGATTTAATCTCTCCAGGCAAATAGATTATAGATGCATTTTCGCTGCGTCTGGCTTTAGCAGGAATCAATGAGACACGAACATTGTTTTTCCCATGGTCTAGGTCGTAAAAAATCTTCTCAAATGACAAACAAAAATGCTCCCTATAGGTAACAGCGCTGAACTGAGAGTCCCCTCTATGTTAAGTGTGTGCTAGATTGTAAAGAAAAAGTGTAAGGATTGAATCTTTCCTCGGAAGCAAAAGAAATTTCAGCAAAATAAACAAAACTCAAGTTGCATACCTATACAATGGACCATGCTGCATCTGACTGCACTAGAGTGTTTCCTTTTTGTGAAAAGAATATCGAGAACTTTTTTTCTTCGGAAATGTACTAGTACTACGCTTGTCCAAAAATTAAATCAATCAGTGGCTCCTCGAGAATGCTGTGGTCTCTCATAATCCAATCGACACCTCTCCAAAATATCAAAGAAGATTGCAACATATGACACTGGAATCTGTAAATCCGTTCCAAATAAAATTTCCTTTTTCTAAAATGTGCCCAATAAGTTACTAACATTCGAAATCAGGCGATATTGTTTCGACGAACAAACTTTTGCTTCAATTAGTGCCTAAAACTGCCAAACACTACCGACGACAGCGTTTGTTGCTATCGTTTAGACGACAATCGTCTTAAAAGCTACGTAATGAGGGTCCTAGTTTCGTACAACTCGGACAAAATTCCGTTCTATCCGTTAAAGTTCGAGACGCTCTTCATGCATTAATTGATTGGGCACATTCGTAGAATACAACGGACAACTGAAAGTCGCTTTAAGCCTCTAAACTACAGTGGCAATGCGTAGACAATGAGGCGAGAACAGTATTATATCCAAAGTAGATGCAAGCAGCAGAATCAGGAACATACCAAGCTTTTTAAAATTTAGTACAACACAATCTATAGCACAAGAACTGCTCTTCGACTATCCCACCCTAAAGTACAAGCAGTTTATATTCACATATATCTGTGAGTATATCTACATATATACTCAATTGTACTCTCGACTGTCCTAACATGGCACAGAACTATCGAGAAAGCATCTAAGCTTAAATGAATCCCACCATATTCCATAGTGTTCCGGGCACACGTACCTAGGGGTCTAAGAAGATTCGTTATAGTGCCTTCACAAGTAGGAAAACTTTTAAGTCCACTGGTCCCTCATCACGTACGACGACAATCGACTGACGATACATAGCATTAAAAATCCCTGTCGCTCAAACACTGTCGATGTAGCAAACTAAACACAACAGCGTTCGTTGCTATCGTATAAACAACGTTCGTCCTGAAAATCTACATGATAAGGTCCCTGTTTTCTTTCTTCAAAAAATACTTCCTACTGTATGGAATCTTAGGTGAAAGATTCGCCGCCAATTAAAATACAATCTCCAGTCTCAACCTTGCTACACCATTAGACGTGCGAGCACGAATTCAGTTTCAGGGAAAAAGAAGTCAAGTAATAGGATCTAGTAGCTTAAGACCGCTGAATAAGCTTCTACTACATACACGTATGTCTATACATATGTAAATCTATTAAAAAGTGAACCGAAAAAATGAAAACAAATGAATTCTACTTTTAAAAAAATTATTGACTTTTGTTTTATTGTTTTTTTTTTTGTATTTTTCTTTCCTTTTTGTTTCTTTAAAATTTTTTTTTTTCGGTTTATTTTCCCTACATTACATACACATTAGTTAGTCACTACTTATTCAACTAGTTACATAATTCTTATCCGAATTGTTTGCTTTATTTTATTCAATATTCTTAATTACGATTTGCCTTTAACTTTTTACTTAAAGTTTACTTAGTTTTCATAACTATAATGGGTTCTAAAATTTTTAATACATCATTATTCTCCGACTGTCCGAAGTCCTTGCCGGGATTCTTAACGAATTCTTCACCGTTGGTTATAACATTGATTTGCTGTTGCGCATGGTGGTGCTGGTGCTGAACAATTAGATTGTGCTCTTGTGGTGAGGTCACATTTTGTGCGATCTCGAGCCCGTCTTGCTGATCGTCATGCGAATCGTCCTGCGACATTGGCAGGTTATGCAATTGTGCGTACAGTTGCTTGGCACGCGCTTCGATGCGCTTTTTATTTTCTGGCGCCTGTGCACGAAGTCTTCTTAGTCGCGCGTATTCGGCTTGTTTGGACAAGCGTTCTTTGCGCTCCTCGTCGTTTTCGGTGGCTCGCACTTGCAAACGTTTCATGCGTGCTCTTGCGCTTAGATTTTTAAGGCGAACTTCACGTTGCTCAAGTGATTCGCTAGCGCGCACTGCACGTTGGTGTGCGGCCATCCTATCCAAACGTATACGTCTCTCCTCATCGGTTTCTTGACCACGTCCACGGCGCCTTCCTTGCTTTATTGATGTTGATGATGCAGCCGCAGCTAGCATTTGGTTGATCTCTTGCTCGAGCAAAGAATTCGCTTTTTGTTGTCTGAGCGTTGCTTCTTCTTGCAATTCAGATGACAGGGTGCTGTCGGCGTAGATTTTTCTAGGGCGACCGCGGACCGGCTTTGGAAAATCCTGGATGAGTTGTTGCTGTTGTTGGGGGGTTTCTGTTGTCTGGGGGTGTGCTGGTGTTGATGAAGGCGTAACGGTTGTCGTTGCGGCGAGAGTGGAATTCGTCAATAGATTGTAGGGGCTCGGTTGGGATTGCGACGACGTGGGACTGGGCGTTGTGGACGTTCCCTGCGGGAAATGAACCGGAGTGAATGGTGGAGGCACAGAATTCGGACCAATGGATAGCTGAAAACCATTGTGATACATCGGATAGTATGTGGGTTGTTGGGTACTTGTTGGTGTCGATGGACAAGGCGATGGCGACGTTCCAGGTGGGGGATTTAGAACAGAAGCATTCGGAAATGTTGACAAGTATGAAAACTGATTGTAGAGTGGATTGGGCGGGTTTTGAATTTGCTGTTGATGCTGCTGATAATTTGCCTCGGAGTTTGGTGAAGTTTTCAGCTTGAGTTTCTCATCGTCAACCTGCAACGGGAGTGGGAGTATTTTCGCGCTGTTACCTACTTGAAGTTCCTGCTTCTTGATAAATTTATTTTGATAGTATTCTATGGAACTGGCTAGAGTGCCAAATGTGGTCACGTGGGGAATTTTCGGTTGCAAGCTCTGCTTCTGATCCTCATACAAACTTTGCTGGAATAAACTGTTTGACTCAGAGTCTAGTGAGAGACTGTTAGCGCCATATCGCAAGGATTGCTGATGTTGATGTTGCTGCTGTTGCTGCTGCTGTTGGTGCTGTGTTTGGGACCCTGATGCAGAGTCTTTCGAAAGCAGTGCATTACCAGGACGCACTGTCGGACTCATGAACATGTTTTGATAATATTCAATGGAATTCGCCAGCGTCTGGTGTTGGTATTGAGAAGGTAATTGTTGCTGCTGCTGCTGTTGGGACTGCTGTTGATGCTGTTGCTGCTGCTGGGATTGCTGCTGCTGTCTGTCCTGTTGTGACGTCCTAGGACTAGTGACCTCCTGATTGTTAAAATTTCCAATATTATTTGGATTTAGCTTTAAAAGTTTTTTCTTTTCTCTGACCTTTTTTGCGTACTCGTTCAATTTTTTCAGTCTATCCTTGCGGTCATCGATTGATTCATTTGCAATGCGTTGTCTGGCGCGTGCCGCCATTTCTGCTAGACGCATTTTTCTCTGGTCGGGACTCTCGTTGGCGCGATACAATCGCATTCGTTCGGCCAGCTTCTGGAGACGTTTTGCTCGTTGGTCAGGTGTTTCCATGGCACGACGGAGCCTCTGACGTGCGGCATTCCGCACTAATCGCATGGCACGTTCCATTTCGGACTCATTATGACGTCGCATTCGATTCGCTTCAGCATTGCGCGCTAAACGTTTACGATACTCGTCTTCGGACTCGCGTGAACGTCTCTCACGCATCCTTTCAGCATTACGGGCTAGACGACGCGCTCTCGCTTCTGGACTCTCGTTCCAACGCTGTTTTCCCGATGCTGACAATGGAGTAATACTACGATATGGCGATAGGGATGACAAACTACTGGGACCTGGCAGGCCCACAGACGTTGCTAATGATGTGGTAACAGGCGGCGGCTGATTATGTATCGAATGCTGGTGCTGCTGCTGCTGCTGTTGCTGTTGTTGGTGCTGTTGCTGCTGTTGTTGCTGCTGCTGGTGCTGATGTTGCTGTTGTTGTTGTTGTTGTTGCTGCTGTTGTAGATGTGGTGGCAAATGATGATGAGATTGTGACGCCGCGAGCGACAGCAACGTGGAGGGATGATCGATGATAAGGCGCCCGTTGGCGCCATTCAAACCAAGCAATTGCGAGTATTGTTGTTCGGAGGGTGGTTCAATCTTTATCCCATTGGGATCAGATTCCATAATTTTCTTAAACACACACTCCCAACACAAACACGTCAATTTTCCTTAATAAATTGATAAACTTTTTGTTATTTTTTTTTTTTTTTCTCCTTTTTCTTTCTTTTTTTCTTTTACTTTTTAAATAAAATTGAAAATTATAAAATAAAATCGCGCATGTAACTGTTAATGTTTATTTTAGCACTTGGTCGCCACTTCCGAGTGGCGTTAACAACTAATATTTGATTTTCTGTTTACAAAATACAATG
Source organism: Xylota segnis (assembly GCA_963583995.1). Lineage (NCBI taxonomy): Eukaryota > Metazoa > Arthropoda > Insecta > Diptera > Syrphidae > Xylota > Xylota segnis. The sequence continues at coordinate 42,859,837 of OY757237.1, forward strand.
AAATGCATTTTTTATGCGAAAATTCACTTTTGAGCAGAAAAAAAGAAAAACAAAAAAAATCCCTCTTGACAGCGAGACTTCTCTTTTTGACATTTGACACTTTGCAGACGGATGTTGTCTTTTTTTCTGTTTTTTTTTTTATTGGAATGAAAATGGTTCCTTTATCGATTTTTTTCTTATCTTTAAATACATGAAATACTTTTCGTTTTGCTAGATATGTTTATTTACAAAAACGGAATTCACTTTGTTTTATGCACACATGTCGGTGGCCCTGCTATTGCATAATATATATTATATATCTATATGTACTTTGCCGAACAAATATTCTGGTAACAATCCGCAGAGCGAGACATTTCTGATTGGGTTTCCCGTGTAGATTAACCGGGGCAGTGTGTATGTCCTTCTCACTTGCTTGCATTGGCGAGTAGAAAACATGAGAGCGAGACACACGTATGTCGGCCAAGAATGGTGGGATATTTTGCAAAAAAAAAAATAAAAATTTTCACATTTTCAAAGATTTTGAGAAACGCTGCCACAAGTTTGGTAAATTTGTTGATTTTTTTCTACGAATCGATGGGGGAATTGATTTTAGACATTTTTATCACACACTGGGGGTATATGCGGTTTGAGAGAATTTTTGAGGTTTTTCTTGAGGAATGGATCGGTACGAGCGCAAAGTGTAAAATAAACTGAAATTGCAGGTTTGTGTGAGGGAGACAGACTGGGCATGCTGTATATGGTTTGTGTTGTTTACAAAAGTTTTCGTAATAGGTGGAGTTTGGAGATCTAGTACGTTTGGCTAGATTTGGCGGCGGTCAGGGAACCAGTTGTGCGGAATATACCAGAAATTCGTTTCATGAATGCTGACGTCAATCCAAACAGTACTGTACTTCCTGCATTAAAAATGGTAAAATGACAAATTTCTAGAAAAAAATTCATGACAGGAAACCCAGGAAGGAAGATCTCTCCGATTTCGTACATATTGGAGAAACTCCGTTCCGATCGGGTACCATAATTGGCCTGTCTATTCAAAATATGACGTAAGTCGAGGTAAATGTGACGCAAATTGAGGTACACTGCTTATGTATATCGAAGTATTGTAACTCATACTAAATGGTGACCAGATAGCAATGATACTTTTTTTCAATTGTTAAGCTACCAACGACATCTAGCTGTCAAAATATTTAGTAAGAATTGCCATTCCGTCATGCATCATTTCACGTTTGCCGTACGTGCGGGAATTATTAAAAAAAAATAGCGAAATTCCGGCTCAGTTTTGAATATGCAACGTAAACTTCGTCGTGGAAAACTTTTGAGGGTGAATACAGTCTTTTGGACATTAAGTCACCAACCAGACAGAGATTGGTGCGAATTGAAGAAAACATTGCCGCCGTAGCGGTCAGTAACAATGAAGATTTAAAAATGTCGATTCGGAATCGCCAGAGAGTCAACCCGGCTTATTTTGCGGTTGGATTTGGGCCTACATCCGTATAAGATTGTCCTGACGCAAGAATAGAAGCCGGATGACCGTAGAGAACGCCGTGAGTTCGCTGGAAATGATGGCCCGACATCCGGATTTTGCTCAAAAAAATCATCTCAAATTAGGCTGACCAATGCATCCACATAGATTGACTGTTTAGTCCGGTTTATGGCTTTGCGACACTGATACCGTCAATGGTCTCAGGTATAGAGCGATGTTAACCGCCTTACTGTCGCCTCAGCTCGACAACATGGATATATCTGAGTTGGGTTTTCAAATAGACGGCGCTACATGCCATACAAGCAACGCAACGCTCCACGAGCGTTTATCAATTGGCCGCCGCGACATGATATTACTCGATTACTTTCACTGGGACTACGTCAAGTCCTTAATTTACGCTAACTCAGGTCGAGGCCAACGTTCGAGACGCTATTGCCGGAATAACGCCCCACATATTGCACCGCGTTATCAAAAATTGAATCAACCGCTTGAAGCACTAGCAGCAAAGTCAGGCGACCATTTCAATGATGTGCTATTCCACATAGCAAAATAAAGCCAGAATCAATTTTGTTACTCTCACCGAACCAAACAACGTCCGATCCGTACGACTCTACTTAAAATCCCAGACTGGACTACCAGTGTCTTAAAGCGTCACCCGCTATGGTACTACGAAACTATAAACCATTAACGTTCAAATAATCCCGCTCATACCTTCACCAACAGTATACAATTCAAACATTGTGCCGTAAAAATCGAAAGGGGAGACCCTTCAAAATTGATATCCGGAATGCCATCTATTAGAAATTTTTGTACCAGAAAATGTTTCAAAAGAAACCTTCCAAGATCCCACACAACATTTTAAGGAATAATCGAGCAACCTTAAAACCTTTCAAGTCCAGCAACGTTAAGCCAAAGCTGATTTGAAACTGTTTTACAATTTTCAAATAGCTTCACTGAAACCGCCGAACATATTTTGTGGATTTGTCCTGCTATTTCTCGAACCAGTTTAAGACACTTTACGTATCCTTCTGCTCAACTTCATCTCAGCCAGAATGTAAAACATACGATGGCACAATAGATTGTGAAACAAACCGTAGCATATCACGCTGCAACTTTTCCAAAAGGAAAAATGGAAATACACAGAAGTATTCCAACTTAAAATAATTCATCGACTAAAAATGTCGCACAATTCAATTTAAGACTGGACGAAGTGGAGAGAGACATCGCCTAAGGGGGCGCGCTCAAGTGGAGAGAGACTTAAATCAACTTGACAATCGAGCCTGATAAAGCTTGTTGGTTGACAACCTCGTCCATCCCTAACTAGGTAAGTAAGGCAACAGTATACCCCAATTAACAATCTATATCTACATATGTTTATTCCTCCACAAATTGTATGATTTTAGAGACTACTTCTTATGCAAAATCTCTTTTGTTCATTCATTGGAAGTAGCAAATACTCAAAAATCGAAACCAAATGGATCCCGCCACCTGTACACATATTTTTGTTTGAATCCCTATCAGAGGGAATGTTCGCCTTCGACCCACTCATAGTATTTACCAGCAATACTAGCAATCAGTGATATGCTGTGAGTTACCCAATATCACTGCACAACGCAGTTTATAATCTATTTATTAGCGAATGAATGAGAACATAAAGATAGCGTATCATACTACGTACGTGCAGAAACATTTTTTAAGTTATAAATACATATGTAATAGATAAATGTTCAAGGAGCACGTTCTGCGACTGGCAATGAACAATTTTCAACTAATCTTTGATCCGATTAGTCTTTTGATTTTGTTTGTTGACGAAATACAAAAACGTAATCAGACAATTTTAAAAGTAAATAACATTTTCATTTTCGAAGGGCAGTCTGGTAGTGACTAGCTACTTAAAAGGGTGGAACTGTACAGAGGACAACAATGGTGAACCTAAAATACTAATAATAAATTGAAATCTTGAGTAAACAATCAAGAAATCCTTGTGCAGTTCCTGAGCCAATCCAAAGCCAATGAAACCGTCAATGAGTCCGTAAACATCAATCACATTCTGAAATTTTAACAAAACTTGAGACACTCAAACCACCTTAGAGGTCATAGTTTGTCATTGGGTAATGAGTAACAAAGGGGGACACGACGAGTATGCGAAGAAACGCCTCATCCTTAGGCATAAGCAAACAAAATACACAAAGTTTAGCCCCTACTTTCGGTCTTTCGGCGGGCGAAATCATAGATAGAGTTTCAATTTATCTCAGCGGGTGACTGGCATACACCTATCCCGGTGCCAACTGCACCAAGAACTGAGGCTCTGCTAAATCACCAAAGGTTATTTGGCAATGGGAGCCATTCAAATTTTATTATTCATCAATCGGTACAGTCCCATGGTCATCAAGCTCTTGTAAATTCAAATAATTCTGCTGCTTTCAGTTCATCAACCCAATCGCGCCTTCTGTCCCTAAAGCTGGATACCAGCGCAAGGAAGCAAACAAATTGATATCAATGGTTTGCATTCAAATGACCTCATTCCATCACTGGATATCATCAGATCCCTGAAGCTGCGAAAAGTAACGATATGTGCCTCGGATTGCTTAAGAGGTGTAAACGTTTTGTTAATCCTCCTACAGACTAGGAGTCTATCTGTATATTCGTCTAAAACTCGAATATAACTCATGTAATCCAGCAGCTTGTTTGAGTTTCTTAGAACGTGTCCAGCGTTAAGCATGTAGATTCCTCGCTGACTAACCAATTTGTAACCAAATACCTTCGCTAGAGCATCGTCGGAATGTTGGATTCTTACCAATCTGGTGGTGATACTCCAACACAATTGCTCGAATGAAATCTTTCGTTATCTCCCACCTGTCTGTCAGATAAACTGAACTACACGAGACGCTTTTTCGGCTCACCCGCACAAATTCAAATATTCGGTGTTTAGACGCTCAACTGTTCAACTCCAGCAAATTGTAATAAGAAATGAAAGTTAACTTTCAACCTCCAACTTTCCTCGAATCCATCACCGGGCTTAGAACTTTAAATGACATCAGCTGTCCAAGGCGATTTCCACTCAGTTTATGTCCATTTCCATGGCTATATCGGCCAACCATAAACAATTCACGAAGTTCAAACCATTTTCCTTTCAATAATACGCAGAGATTGATTCAATTAGGCTGGCTAGCATCACAAAGCTTGTAATATTTCTTTGATACCGTCACTCGAACCTATGCTTAGTATATTAGCTAACCACTAGACCGAAACAAGTCTATGATATCCGATGGTATTACACAAACCATAAAACAAAGTACAAGCGTTTAAGCCAAAAGTGTCACAAACAAACTTTAATTTACCCCCAAAGAATTCTGAAAGAAAAAACTTCAATCGACATCACTCAAGATGGTTCTTCCCGTGACTGCGCCAAAAACCACCATCGCCGCATTACCACACCACGACTGCTGACAAGCAAAATGACAAAAAGTCGAAGGAAAAAATCAATAATCTTGCAATTCGATTTGCAAGAAAACGGAAGAACAAAAAAAAAAACAACACACAGCGCTCTGAAGTCCTTAAGATATTTTATTAAATGCTTAATACTAGATGTACCTATGAAATTTGCTTTATTTTCTAAAAACATAAAATACAAAATTTTGACCAACAAACAAGAGGTGAGGGGGAAACTACAAAGAAAAAAAACACTAAAATACAATATCGTATGAGGAAGGAAATACAATAGCTTGCCAAAGAAATCCAGACTAGACCAATGGATAGATAATACTTATGTCACTAGTTATATCCTTTAATTTGTTACACTCTTAAGAACTACTATATTTTATTTGTGTGTTGAAAACCACTAAAAGGCGTCCGCTTTTGCTGCTGTCTGTTGTTGCTGCTGCTGCTGCTGCTGCTGCAACTCTTTCTAGCTGCACATCTCCGTTTGTTAGTATCCTTTCAGGCGATCGGCCAGAGGTGGCTTTTCAACTTTCGGGGCACTTGCCCGAGCCAAACGCATCCGTTCGGCGGCCTTTGCCAATCTTTTTACACGTTCTTCGGGGGTTTCACTCGCCCTGCGTAAACGTTGCCTTGCTGCATTCTTCATCAGTCTTAAGGCTCTTTGTACTTCGTTCTCATTTTGCCGTCGAACACGATTAGCCTCGGCATTTTTCGCCAAACGGGCTTTATATTCCTCGTCCGATTCCTTTGATCGTTTATCTCTCATCCTGGCTGCGTTCCTTGCTAAGCGTCTTTCCCTAGCCTCCGGTGATTCATTCCATCTAGTGCGTGTCTTTACGCTCTGATAAGTGTCCAAGTTAAGCAAAGTCGCCGAATAATTGTAATCGAATCGTGAATTATGATGAAATTGCTGATGATGCTGCGGATGAGATTCAATATCACCGGGGTATTCGGCCTTAACCAGTTCCGAGTGTCCGTGTGGTGTGGTCGCGGGATTAACAATGACAATATGGTGTTCTACGCCACCACCTCCACCTGACATCTGAGAAAAAATTTTCCCCGCGAGAACGAAAAAAAATAAAAATGTCCCAAATCACTTGATACCGTTCACTTCACCTAAAGTGCACCGTTTTCGTGGTCTTACCATCGAAATATCAAATTTTCACATTCGTCTTCGAGTGCACATTTAATTAATTAATCGAGAAAACGATTTTTTACTTTTGGTGGCAAAATAACGAAAATGAAATTTTATTGTTTTTCCTTTCAACCCTTTTCCTTGGTGTAATACACACAAGCGCACACGTACGATTTTAACGAAATTTGACAGTTTGATTAGTTGGGTTGAGTTAGACGAATAACTCGGAAGAGGTTTTGGGGGCGGGCGACGGGGCGACCAGTCGATTTTCGTGTGCAGGTAGTTTAGCAGTAAATTTAGGTGGTTTTGGAAAATTACAGATAACAGGGGTTTTCACTTACCGTTCGATTTAATTCTTGAAGGCGGCAATTAAAACACAATTCGTTCAACACTCGCGTGCGAATAAAAACATAACAAATACCGACAGTCCGATTGGGAAACGTCAGATTCTTCGATGGCGGATGGGAAATTACGTTCTTACGTGATTACGGTTGTTAAATAAGGTGACTGCTACACTTTCTGATGGAACAGAGTTTTCTGTACGAGTTTGTCGAAAATATTTCTTTTTTAAAAGATAGTTCTCTTGATAGCGAATTATTTCCTGTTCCTTAATATACTTTATGATCTGGGAGTCTACTGGCTCTGGATTCATGATAACCGTTTTCTGTATCACACTATCCAACTCATTATTCCATTCTCTTGACGATAGCTTGAATAATTATACTCTGTTTAAGGCACCGTGCTTTTTCCTTCTTATTCTCATCAACTTAACATCCCAGTTGAAGTACAACTAAGTTACATGAAGCTGTCAATACGAATATTGCACGGATTGAAGAATATCTTCATAAATCACGACTGGCTTTATAGTTTTCCGTTTCTCCATGCTTATCACGTCTGATCTTAAAGACTCACTTAGATTTCTGTGTAAATTAACGAGCTCTTATGTCTGATATTTCATTAAAGAGTTGTTCTCGTTTTCCTCACTTAAACATGGTTAGTACAAGTCCGAGGAATCCCAACTCCTCTTGAGTTTATGGCAAATATTTCCGTCCGGATGTCTGTGTCACGTTGACAGTGCTGGTCAAGTTTTTCGGTTTCTTGAAAGCTATATCGAACGCTGCAAAGCCATCAAAAACTGCTCAGAATAGACGAATGTCGATACATTACCCAAGGGCTTTAGTTCCTGCTCAGATGGGTTGTACTCTGAACACGAATTTCAAAATTGTGGTAGCTTACACCTGGTGAACGAAAATTATATGAGCAACAATCACGAGACGTTTCTCCCGACTTACGTTCAATTAAAACCTTTCAAAGAAGAGAGCGTATTGAGTTCTAAATCTAGATAGTAAAACAAAACCTATTTATATAACAATTAATAAATTTATTTAGCTTGTACAACGACAGCAAACAAAGAATAAGCACTCTTCATTGTGACATAAAATGTATCCAAATGTATCCGAAAGAGCCCCAAACAATATAACGAAGTCGACTGAAAACAACGTGCTGAAAACATGATCACATTCTTCTTAAATTCCGCATTCTGATCCACCCAATTGCTCGAAAATATTGCATAGGGCAAATCAGTAAATTCCATTTCGAAAACGCTTCCATAGTAACAGCACGGGAATATCTCCAAACACAATGCAATCAAGTAGAGGGAAAAATAAACGGTGGAAAAGAAATTTTCAGCGAAGAATACCAAATAGATTATTATGCAGCATATATTTATTCCGGTTACGACTAATTGAAGGAACATTCCCTTTGAGATGACCTCCTGCATGCGGTGGTACAACCTATAAAAAAATATTTGCATCCATTAAAGTTCGAAATTTCAAAACTCTCGTTAAATCAAAAGAAGGTACAAGCGTCTATAAATAACTGCAAATCATATATTTGAGGATAGGACTAGATAGACACAGGACAGATAAAAAAAATCGCATTGACGTGGTGAATGTTGTTGAAATGAATGCAAACATTTGACACCTGTTTCGTATGAATTCGGCACCGGACATACGATCTGAATTACATAATGTTTTACGTCTCCGATGTTAGATATGCACATATGTATATGTATGACTCCACTGACACACTATTTTCGTACCGACACCTCACCCGATTTTATTAGGAGCTTAGACAAAAGTACTCCACAAATATTGGCAACAATGAGTTGTTCATCCGACGCCGGTAGCTTAATTAAAAGTCAAATATATGAAGGCGTTTAGAATTCCGAATATTCCGCCGACTTCGTACGTCCGGTGCCTAACAAGTATGATAAAGTACAATACTGGCAAACGTACTCAATCAAATTTTGATGATCCTTGATACAATGTTTGAGTTCCGTATTATTTTCTCCTAGATTTTTTCCAGGACTCGTTCCCAATTTAGACACCCTCAAGGCAAGTAGCCTGACATGTCCACTCAATAGAGCCACACACACCGGAGGAAATGTATCACTAGCAAAATTACATGTAATTTGTAAAGAAATTCCAATACATTGATACACATGTGCAATCCAATAGTTCACATTAGATGCCTCCCAATCCATCGGGAACCATGCTGGATACATCAAACGTTTTCGACTGTCCATTAACGTCGAGAGTTCCGTCGATAATGATGCACTTGCAAATATCCACCCGAAAACAATCAAAATAACTTTACCACTCCTAATAACATGCTTAAAGTACAATTGTTCGTCATTTGTCTGAATGCATTTGTCCAAAATATCCAAAATATTTTCGATATCCCTTATATCATCCAAGTGATACCAAAGGATCATAAATTTAAGTGAACACGCAAAAACTGCAACTACAACTGCTAGGTTTTTGAAAATGTCCGCTTCAGTTTCGGTTTCAAAGAGTCCAACTATCAAATGAATCGGATACCATATCATAATGCTAATGTTAAACACAAATGACCATACAAAGTAAAGTAGCCGATGGTTTTTAGGAGGTATTAAGCCAGAAAACTTCCATATTATCCTATTTATTTTGAATAAATCCTTGCTGTGCTCAATATACATTTTAATTTTACTAAGCTTGGAACCGATCTTAAAGAATATCTAAAGTACACTAAATTATTGTGCTCCAGTCGGCAATGTCGTGTCCTAATGAAAGATATTCTAGAAGCTCATTATAATATGATTTTAATTGAACAAACTGAGGAAGATTTGAGTCGGAGCAAACACGTGCTTACTTCCTCATATCCCACTGAATATGGAACCAATCAACTGACAAAAATTTACTCCATATCAAGTTTTAATTACTTTTTAATTACTTTATCGTAAATAATTTCTTAATACGAATGGCATGTGCCAGTTAATTCATATATTAAAGTATGAAACTAATAGAAGCGTTTATTGAAGTAAAGATGTTTTGTTTGTATGCCCTGCACCTTAAGATAACTTTATAAAAAGTCGCCGATAAATTAAGGCTGTGTTCACGATCAAGCGGATTCCCGTCGCGCGATTCGCTACTAGCGAGCAACTACACAAGTATGTAGAGAGGTGTTCGTGGCGTAGCCATTTGGCGAAACGCGAATTGACCGACTACAAGCGACTTCAAGCGACGAGAACAACTGTCAAAACACGAATAAAACCAGGCGAAACCGCTCTGTCGCTTCCGATTTCGCTTGAAATCGCTCGAAAAGCCTTCGCTTCGCTTGACGGTGAACACAGCCCATTGCGGCGCAAACAAACAAAAAAATTTCATTATGTCGAACTTCATTCTTGAAGTTCAATGAAAACTTTAGCAAACCAAGTGATTTTTAAAAAATATCTGCAATGGTTTTAATCTTCAAAAAATTGGTATTACGATAGATCATGTACGGTAAAAGTATGCCAATACTAAGGACGAAGAGCCGAAAGAAATAAGCGATTCTCTAGTTTTTAGGAGGTATTATCCCAGCTATTCTCTTAAACATCCAATGAGCTTTAAACAAGTCATTACTTTTTTCGGAAAGCCTTTTTGAAGGCAGTTTGAAAGAAAACTTAAATTTATTTGATCTAATTACTTATCAGCCGAGTCTGTATGTTCATCCCATTGAAGTCAGAAGTCTTGTCCACCTTTAACACTTCGGACTTATGTCTTCTTCACCAAAACAAAGTCGTCAATGTGAATAAAGTGTCCCCACAATTTATGTTTTTTTTATTGATCAATGACCAGGCCTTTAGTGATAATGTTTTTTTATTTATTTCTCAGCCGAATTTCTCAAAAAGTCTACAACTTTAGAAAATAAGAGGATCGACCGGGTTCAACATCCCATCGCTGTTTGGATATCAAATTCGATTGCAAGTTCAATTTACAACTGACTTCATACATATGTATACGTGTATCGAAAAGCTTACAATTAAAAGTAAAATTTAATAAATCATTTACCAAAAACCATATACTTTTAGAAACTATAATATTTCTTTCAAAAAAAAGTCATTTTATTTAGTTTGTGAAAGCTCTGCAAACAGCGAATAACCACTCTTTACTGTAACGTAAAATGTATCCAAATGTATTCGGAGCAGTCCCATGCAATACAACGACATCGACTGAAAACAACGTCCTGAGAACATGATCAGATTCTTCTTAAATTCCATGTCCTGATCCATCCAATTGCTTGAAAATATTGCATAAGGTAAAGCAGTAAGTTCCATTTCAAATGCACTTCCATAGTAGCAGCATGGACAAATCTCTGAAGCCAGTCCAATTATGCAGAGCGTATAGTAAACGATTGAAAAGAAATTATCAGCGAAGAAAACCAAATAGATTATTGCAAAGCATATGCATGTTCCTGTTAACACAAATTGAACGAACATTCCCTTTGAGATGACTGTTTGCATACAGTAGAATAGTCTATAAGAAAATGGTAAACAATTGAATAGTTGATGAGTGAAAGGTTATTTTGTTCAAAAATTAACTTCAACAAAAGTAAGGAGGTACATGCGTTTATAAAATACCCAAAATATTGAAACCTATTTCGGCATCGGATACACGATTTCAAATACGTACTTTCGAATAAATTTTATCGTCTCCGATATGGGATACTAGCTGGTTCTCCCAGCTTAGATCGTATGTGTAATCGCCTTTTAATGACTAGAAGCCACCTTTTCGCCCACTAATACACCGAATTTTTGGAAAACTCCTTCAAAACTCGTAAACATACAGACCATAAGGAAGTACTGTCCGAAATTTTAAGTCTCTACTTACGCTCAAGGGTCTTGTGCCATTCCATTCTATTAAACTATTTAATCCAATAGCAAAGAAATTTTTATCTGCATACTCTACTTTGTAAGGAAGATTAAATTAAGAGAAATTTAACGCACCTACATAGGTCAGCAAGAGTGCAATTATACGGCATTGTCCGTAGAATGGCTGGTACTCCTCCGGTATCTAGAATAATGGCGCCCAACGCAAGGTTTTTTTTAAATGCAATTTTCCTTTTCTTTATATTTTATGTTATTTTAAAGAAAACACGTTTACAGACCTTAAAGTCATCGTTGACAGCCAGGCGTCAATGTTATAAAGAATTGAAACCCACATGTCTCGCATGCGGAACCACTATTTCCTTCGTGTATCCGATGCCTAATGTGTATTCTAAAAGTCATCCACATTTCTTAATTTCTTGTATCATTTCGGAAGAGAAAACATACTTAATCAAATTTTGATGATCCTTGATGCAATGTTTGAGCTCCGTATTATTATCTCTTACGTTTTTTCCAGGCTTCGTTCCCAATTTAGAAACCCTCACACCAAGTACTCTGACATGCCCATTCAATAGAGCCACACACATTGGAGGGAATGTGTCACTAGCATAGTTACAAGAAATCAGTAAAGAAATTCCAATACATTGGTACACATGTGCAATCCAATAGTTCACATTAGATGCCTCCCAATCCATCGGGAACCACGCTGGATACATCAAACGTTTCTGACTGGCTATTAAAGTCGAGAGTTCCGTCGACAGTAATGCATTTGCATATATTAACGCGAAAACAATTAAAATAACTTTACCACTCTTAATGACATGGTTAAAGCACAGTTTTTCGTCATTTGTCTGAATGGATCTGTCCAAACTATCCAAAATATTTTCGACATGCTTAATATTTCCCAAATGATACCAAAGTATTAAAAATTTCAGTGAACACGAAATAACTGAAATGTTAATGGAGAGATTTTCGAAAATCTTCTCTTCAGTTTCGATTTTGAAGAGACCAATCATCAAATGGATTGGATACCATATAATTATGCTAATGGTGAACACAAATGACCACATGAAGTAAAGTAGCCGATACTTTTTAGAAGGTATTAAGCCAACAAATTTCCATATGATCCTTTGAATTTTGAATAAATCCTTGCTGTTCTCGATGAACATTTTAGGTTTACTAGGTTTGGAACCGATTTGACAGAATTCCTGAAGTATACTGATTTATTGGGCAGCAATCAACAAAATCGTGTCCTTAAAAATAGTGAAAGATATACTAGAAGCTCATTATAATATGATTTTAATTGAACAAACTGATTAAGTAGTATGTCCCAGAAAACAAGTGTCTACTTCCCCATATCCCACGCAATAACCTAGCTATTTCAAGTTTTAATTACTTTTTAATTACTGCAACATCAAAGATTTCTTAATACCATTTGCCACACAGCTCATACATATATTAAGGTATAAATATAATAGAAGCGATTAACTCAAATAAAATACAAAAAACCGTAGTGATGGCCATAGTATTGGCTTCATTGGAAGATAAAGCAGAGACGGCTTGGAAGCCAACACTCGACGCGTCACTGAAAGTTGAAAGTCAAAATCGAAAGTCATGAGCGTTCATACTGTCATTTGTCAATTCAGCTGATCGGCGTGGAATCGACATTTCTGGATCTTCTTCTACTAGTCGATACGGCGGCTATGTGTTTTTCATTTTGCGTCAATCTCTGTCTGGTTGGTGGCGTAAGGTCCAAAAGAGTGTACTCACGCTCAAATTTTTCCACGGTGCGACGTATTGCCAGCACACTGAAGCCATGTTGACGACCGACTTCACAACGAAACTTACGTTGCGTATTTACAACTTTGCCGGAATTTCGATAGTATTTTGTAATGAATTCCGCAAATGCGACAAGCATGAAACGATGCTTAATAGAATGGCGAATCTCAGTGAATATTTTGACAGCTAAATATCATTAGTAACTTGACAGTTGCTGAAACATAATAATTGGAAAAAGTATCACTGCTATCTGGTCACCCTTTAGTTCGATCCCATCGCGCCTTATTAAAAATCTAGGCAATGCAACTGCAAACAACCACACCATTCAATTTCACGAAATATTTTTGTTTCACAAGGAAATACAAAAAAATCAATACGTCGAACATCATTCAAATGATACCAAAATATCAAAAATTTTTGCGTACCTACCCGATACATCTGAAAGGTTAGCAAAAAATAAAATATCTGTAATGGTTTTTGGAAAGCAGAATGATTAGATGGATCAGATGGATCGGATACAGTAAACTTCTGTCTAAAGACGAAATACCAAAGGAAATAAGCGGACCTGTATTTCTTAGGAGTCTTCATTTGAAAAGCATTTTCGAGCAATCAAGTTTGGATGCGAATATGAAAGAAATTCAAAGCGAACTAAATAAAGACACACACTCGAGAAAGTGTGTTGCAATGAATACGTGAATAGATAATGTCCTGAAAAATATATGTGGAGGGTGGTAACAAACACCCAACGCTTAATATGAATTTAATTGATTTGATTAGTATCAACAAAAAGTTTCGTGAGAACCAGAGCTCATGACAGAAATAAAAGCCAGTATTTTCTGTGTAGTCCCTCAGAAGTATTCTCTCTGTATCTTAGAAAATGAAGTCATAAACTTGATAGTAGCTCTCGAGTTTTGTACATAATACAGGAATAGTGACGACTGATTTGAGTTATTAGAATTGTGAATGTGGATGTGGAACTGTCCACTGTCAACATAGACGTTGTGTCTCTCTTTTAAGGAGATACCGATTTTTGTCCATGACCCAATCTACAACTATTGAATGACTACTGATGGAAGTGAGAGATTCGCTTCTAGTTAAAGATTCAATCGGTGTATGGGTATTCATTGTGATTCCAACATTTGTTCTTTGACAAGCAAATAACGAACGAAAATATGTAGCACTGATTCGTGGGACAAGTTGAAGGTTTGATATAAGTCCAGCTTCGCTCAGAAGACACTGAAACCACCATTTCCATTTGTCAAATCAACACAGCGCCAATCCAGGTTCGAGATCTAATCATTCCTGCCAAAGCTAAAACTAGTTCTCATGAATTAAACTGATATTATTAGTAACAACAACAATGATAATTATTTTAACAAATTTATTTAGTTTGTGAAACAACTGCAAACAAAGAATACGCACTCTTTACTGTAATATAAAATGTATCCAAGTGTATTCGAAACAGTCCCATGCAAGAAAACGACATCGACTGAAAACAACGTCCCGAGAACATGATCAGATTTTTCTTAAATTCCATGTCCTGATCCATCCAATTGCTTGAAAATATTGCATATGGTAAAGCAGTAAATTCCATTTCAAATGTACTTCCATAGTAGCAGCATGGACAAATCTCCAAAGCCAGTCCAATTATATAGAGGGTGTAGTAAGCGATCGAAAAGAAATTATCAGCGAAGAAAACCAAATAAATTATTGTACAGGCTATACTTATTCCGGTTACGACCAATTGGACAAACATTCCCTTTGAAATAACCTTTTGCATATAGCTGTACAACCTTTAATAGAAAATAGTTATAAAATATGTAGGTTTCAAAACAACTAGATACATTCATTTACAAAACATACATTTAAATATAAATTAGAATCAATCCTATTTCGTACAAATGCGGCATCGGATACGCGTTCTCGAATACAATATTTCTAATAAATTTGTTCGCTCATTTACTTGAAGAATGTCACGATTTTTGAGTTAATGATGCATATGCAGATTAGTAGGCGCATCATGCTTCATATTGTGTAAAAATGTCATATTGTCAAGAATATCAATTAAAAACTTTAAACGTGTTTTCTGCCAAATCGCGTCTTTTAAGTTATGTCAGTCTTCCAGTAAATGGCGATATGGTTCCGAATATTAGACCAACAACCAATACCGTACTGTCTTATAGATTTTATTAGCCTTTTCGATGACACATATTATTTAGAAATCACGAAAATGATTGGCTCATTCGTTTTTTTTTTCAATAAGTCACTCATTTGCTGAATTTACTCATTCAGCTACCACTTTTGCTATTGCTCATTACATGATAAACTCAATTGGCAGTATGTAAGAAAAGTGGCATCATAAACCTAGTGTCATATAAACTGTCAACTTCCGGTAGTAGCTCAAACCAAAGTCATAAAGACAAGTTTAACACTCTTACTGCGGTTGTCAATTAACAAAATTGATCATTCAATTGAAATGCTGGTATTGTGTAGCGCAAATGATAAAAGTTTTGATCATTGTGACTGGAATTGACTGTTGTTAACGCAACACATGTTTTAACATTTCATGAAAGGAATTGTACATATGAACCGCAGGAAATTTTGTTCAGTTGTTTCTGCTTATGTAGGCGTCTGCTTATGCTCATATTTTATGTCCTTTAATCATTGAGTAATCGAATACAAGTTTTTTAACAATTCCATTCACTTAAGGCTGCGGTTGCTGTGCAGTTTACTCTCACGAAACTTAGCGAATGTAAGCGAATAAACTCGAGCACATTCGCGCGAAATTCGTGCCAGTGCAAGTGAGTTTACTTGGGCGAAGTAAACGCGAGTGATATTCGCGTACATTCGCTGGCACCGGAACCACAGCCAAAAGCTGAATTACAGCGAGCTACTCGCACATTCTGAATCGGTTATCTTCACTAACTATTTAAATTCCCTTTTATTGCTGACTATTTTGAATAAATTGACACTTCCAATTCGAGGTTTTTCCAGTCACAATTGACAATTAATTTGTAACTGACAATCACAATACCGTTGAAAGAAACTTAACCATCAACTGGAAATTGACAATCGCGGAAATAATAACATATCCGATGCCTAAAATGTGTCGATATTACACAATTTCTATTTCTAATTTGGGAAAACGTACTCAATCAAATTTTGATGATCCTTGATGCAATGTTTGAGCTCAGTATTATTATCTTTTAGGTTTTTTCCAGGCTTCGTTCCCAATTTAGACACTCTCAGACCAAGTAGTTTGACATGTCCACTCAATAGAGCCACACACATTGGAGGGAATGTGTCACTGGCATAGTTGCAACAAATCAGTAAACAAATTCCAACAAACTGGTACAAATTTGCAATCCAATAGTTCAGACTAGATGCCTCTCTATCCATTGGAAACCATCCTGGATACATTAAACGTTTCTGACTGTCTATCAAAGTCGAGAGTTCCGTCGATAGTGATATGTTTGCATATGTTAACGCGAAAATAACCAACATAACTTTAGCATTATTAATAATACGGTTAAAGCACGATCTTTCGTCATTTGTCTGAATGCATTCGTCCAAAATATCCAAAATGTTTTCGATACGCTTAATATTATTCAAGTGATACCAAAGTATTAAAAATTTTAGTGAACACGAAAGAACTGCAATGTTGATGGAGAGATTTTGGAAAATCTCCGCTTGAGTTTCGATTTTAAAGAGTCCAATCATTAAATGGATCGGATAGCATAGAATTATGATAACATTGAACGAAATTAACCAAAGAAAATAGAGGAATCGGCGCTCTTTAGGACGTAATAAGCCAATAAATGTCCATATTTTCCTATGAATTTTGAATAAATCCTTGCTGTGCTCGATAAACATTTTAGATTTACTAAGCTGGGAACCGATTTTAAAGAATACCTAAAGTATACTAAATTATTGTTCGTCAATCGAAGGAGTTTAGGCCGAATATCGTGTCTTTAAAAATAGTAGACTTGAAGGGTATACTCGAAGCTCATTATTATGATTTTAATTGAAGAAAATGATTAGAATTTGTGTACCAGATACCGAGTGTTTACTTCCCCATGTGCCATTGAATACGGAACCAATTAACTCAATAAACTTAGCCATAGTAAGTTTTAATTACTTTTTAATTACTTCATCATAAATAATTTCTTAATAGCATATGCCGGAAGCCTCATGTTTAAAGGTATGAAAGTAATAGACGCGATTATTGAGCTATTTTTGAATAATTGAGTGCAATGTTGTTATGTAGGTAATTGCAATCAAATTAATTTGCACACAATATGTAATAAAAAGTGAATTAGGAAAAGAAATGGGGTTCTTTGGAAACTTGCAGAGGATCCTCATTAAGTTCGGACTTAGAATTCCCAATTCTCCCGGCAATATAAATTGCATTATTCGTCATCGCATTCTTCGTCATCGTTGACTTACTCTAGTCCGTGACTCAATTCCCAGATAGCTCCGAAAGTTCTGTCGAATTTTCGCGCAGCTCTCAATAAGGCACCAGTGATACAGATAATAGATGAGAGGATCTATTTGACTTCATTCTATCTATAAAGCTTACTAATGCAAAACAAGAAGTTAAAGTTCAACAGAAAATAAGTCCAACTTCTCTACTACTGATGCTTCCAGACTCCCAGTTTCTTTAGCAAATTTGCTGGATCGTGGGCAGATAGAAACGAGAAAGTTTTAGAAACACTTCTCGAAGCTCACTCTAGGTGCATACATCCAGGTCTATATCCAATGGGCACTCTGAAAACAACAGCTTGTCAGTAGAGAAGGAAGTAGAAAATCTCAGTACATGGAAGGTTACTGACAGAATCAGAAATCATCGTTTACAGAGTTAGGCTAACAACCTATGATATGGAGGGAGGTTCGAATGATATGTAAACCAGGCCACACTTCCGCAAAGGATTACACATCCATAAGCCTTTTTTGACTTTTCCTCGAGACACTTGAAGCACATAAGAAGCACGTATTGTCATAGGTATCCTTGAAAGGATGAATGTCAAGCAAAATATTCGTCACATATTTCAGGAAGGAAGGAATAGGCCTACGTTCATGTTCATCTGAAACTTCCGAACAAATGCAGTGTGTTACAGGCAGGGATTATGGCTGTACTCG
Organism: Xylota segnis; assembly: GCA_963583995.1. Classification (NCBI taxonomy): domain Eukaryota; kingdom Metazoa; phylum Arthropoda; class Insecta; order Diptera; family Syrphidae; genus Xylota; species Xylota segnis. The sequence continues at coordinate 42,877,999 of OY757237.1, forward strand.
AATCCGTAGAATTACTTAAGATGGCGTCAGTATCCGAATAGAATATCGGCCACGACTTTCCCACACAATGGTGAATGTCTTAGGGACCAAGACAATGTGATTTAGAGGGTCTCACAAAGTAATGTAGTTGAAGGACATAGGCCTTCTGAGCTGTGTTAGATCGGAAAAATTCTGGGAAAATAATAAACTGAATAGATCACGAAATAAAATAGCGATAAGTGCAGGTAATTCTCTGGTCAATGCCGAATGTATGGTTGAATAAGTTAAGTGCGTAGCGATGCGATTCGATCCTAGCGATCAATTACATGCGTATAGTGTACATAGTGCAGCGATTTGACGAAAAGCGAATTGAGTGACTACAACCGACTTCAAGTGACTGCGAGCGATGAGAACGACTATCAAAACATGAGTAACATGAAATCGTTCTGTCATAAACACCCAATCGCTTGTCACTTCACTTTATCGCTTAAAATCGCGTGAAACGCCATCTGTCGTAATGGTTCAGTATAAACAAGAAATAGCCCATTTTCAAAGTTGGGATTTTATTGATAACTTGTGCATATCAACACCAAACCTATGCCCTTTTCGAGGAGTCTTTGGAAGAACACCAGCTGTCACATATGTAATTTCTACTATTTGGTCATGGAACCACGTCTGTCCAAGAAGAGATGGACAACATCGAATCAATTTTTTAGTTGGTGTGCTCTTGCAGACCACTAGAAAAATCTTTTGTTTAATGAAAATATTTGTCACTGTTGTATCAATTCTCCGGCTAGTCAGGTAAACCAAGGTTAGGAAGTTAGTATAACTTGTGTTCCTATCCTCGTGCGAGTACATTCCCACGGTTCGCTTCAATAATCATTCGTACAACCCCAATACTTGTTTCTGTTCCCTTAAACAACCCATTACTCAATAAATAATCATCGTATGCATGCATATTTAATGACCATTGAATAAACTCTTACACCATCGTTCTTAACACATTTTCTTTTGTCTAGTTTAAATTGCGCGTTTACCGTGATTACACTTCAAACTTTAGAATGATTATCGAGTGCAGTAGGGATTTCTTCAAACTTCAAAAATGGATTTGGAACGTTCTCGGTCTTCTACCTCCCAAGAAGTACCGAAACTTATACTGGATTTGGGTTATCGTTTATAACCTCACCGTGACATTCTTTTATCCCCTCCATTTGATGATAGGATTCTACCAAGTCCGAAAGAACAAGGATGACATTTTCAAAAATCTTGCAATATTTTTTCCCGATCTGGTGACTTCAATCAAGCACGTCATTGTATGGTACAACTTGAAAAATATATTCCTCTTCGAGGATATTCTAACCACACTGGATGGGCGCGCTCAAACCAAACAGGAGAAGATCCATTTCAACAAAATCGTCAGGACTTGTAAATATGTCATTTACACGGTTTGCTGTCTTTACTTCATTGCGGGACTGTCCTCGGAACTTTCAACTTTCATTGGGGAAAGACACTTACTATACCCAGGATGGCTGCCAATCGATTGGAGCAAATCAAATGCTAACTATTGGATAGCGAATATGTATCAATTCATTGGGGTTTCGCTACAGATCCTTTCCAATTGCGGCAATGATACGTACCCAACGGTGTGTTTGGCGGTTTTGGGTGGACACATAAGATATTTGGCCATCAGGCTATCGAAACTGGGAACTAATCCGAAGAAGGGTCAAAAGGACAACAACATGGAACTTAGAATGTGCATAAAGGATCATCAATTGTTGATTGAGTAGGTATTATTATTTCGACGGGCCTGAAGAAGCAAGTTTGAATTTGGATTGATTCTGGATTTTGTTTCCATTACAGGTCGTACTATGTCCTGCAAAAAATAATCTCAAAGGCGATGTTCTTTCAGATCATGGGCACTGGTTTCAATACATGCTGTACCATCGTTTATTTATTTTTCTTTAGCAATAATTTGTTTTCTACGATTTATTACACTATGTTCCTTGTGGCGATGCCTTTGCAAATATTTCCGAGCTGCTATTTGGGCAGTACTTTCGAATTGGAATTCAACAGTTTACCATATGCCGTATTCTCAAGCAACTGGATGGACCAGGACGAAGAGTTCAAGCAGAATCTTTTAATATTCTCGGAGCGTTGCTTTCAACCGGCGACATTCCTTTGCATGGGTCTCTTTAAAATTCATCTGGACTCATTCTACGTTGCAATGAAGAGCGCTTATTCACTGTTCGCTGTTATTTTGCAGGTTAAATAGAGCTGTAGTCTAAAACAGTGAAAAAAAAAAATTGTTCTTAAGAGCAGCCTTAAATATTTATTTAGTTTTAGCACAGATATTACACATTTTTTTGGATGGAAGGGACATAATAAAGAGAACCCAGTTCCATATGCAATAACACAATATACAGACAATAAGCTTATTTTTTATATGAAGATAGGTACAGGTATTTACCCAACTGGTGTGGTCTTGGCAGCGACCGGGATCCAACAGAATGAGTACATAAACGTAGTTTGAGGCCGATTATAGCCAAAATTTCATTCTACCTGACCAAAACGAAGTGAAGTTTTCGCCAAACGCTGTTTGTTTGGGCTGAGAAGACAATTGAGCAGAACAGAATTGTTTGCCTGCCACATTTTTTATACAATTCCTTGTAGTTGACTACATTTGCACTCAAATCCTTCACCAATATGACAGTGCCTTCGATTAGTAATCCTTTGTAATTGTCGTGTTCGTCATCTCGAATGCTTCAAGGCTAAGAAAGATCCTAGCTTGCTTATTTTATACGAATAGCTCTTGAACCATCTCTAATATCGAATCTCTTTAGCTGATTCTTAAAGACGGTCAGATTCCCCTAAAATTTAATAAACTGTGAATCTTACTCTCCTCCTATTCATTGTAATGTTCAGCAGTTGCCTGGGTTTGGTTCACATTCCTAAATCTAGGAATCTCCCAAAACAATGCAATTTCACCGAAATCTACGAAAAGTCACCAAATCCTGTTCGAGTACGCAAAAATTTCGTAGTTTTTCGAGAGAGTAAAAAATTTCCCCATGCTACGAATTTAGTGCAACAATTTTCTGTGCACTGAGTTATGAGATCTGTCAAATCTGTCAGATACATGTAAGCAATTTGTTGTTGTTTGTGTACTTGCATGCATTTGCTTTTGACGTCTAAAAAGTGGGCGAATTTCATAGATTTCGCGTTTTTTTTCCTTTTTTGTGATTTTACCACTTTCTGAGAGAAATTTACCCCCACTTTTTGAAATTTGACAATCTACGAATTTTAGTGCAGAAAGTACGCGAACAGACCTTATATTTCATTCCAGAAGGAACCCATTTAGAATCAACACTTTTTTTTTACTTTCCCAAGTGATACTCTTCTCATGCGAAAAGAATTAGGTAGATCTAGAAAAGATTGACTTCCAAATATGTGTTCGGTATGAGTTTAAAAAAAACCATTTGGGTTTAGCATTATAGTTTGGAACCGCTTCCAATGGAGCTCTATCTTCAACTATTCGTTCTGACGCCTGACCTTTTTGAGAGCATCTTACAAAAATTCAACACCATAACGTTTCCATGAATTTCTTTTAAACTTCTGAAAAGATACTCAAATTACCTTATATCCACAAGGAACTCATCCCAAATGACATCATATTTAATAAGTTTTACCTCAATACTTTCCTTTTACTACGTATTTCTCTTTTCCACAATATTAAAACTTCTTTCCGTTCTTAACCAAAAGATTGCCCCTTTTCTAATTACTAATTACTCAAAAAATAATCATTGTCAGCATGCATTTTTAATGCCAATAAAATCAACTTCTACTCACACTCCATCGTTCCCAACACGTATCCTTCCGTCTAGTTCAGTTTGAGCGTTTACGATGGTTACACTTCAAATTTTAAAAATGTTTACAATCGAGAGCAGTAGGGATTTCTTTCGAATTCATCGATGGATTTGGAAATTGCTCGGTCTTCTGCCTCCGAAGAAATACCGAAGCCTGTACTGGATTTGGATTTTCGTTTTTAACTTCGCCGTGACCTTGTTTTATCCCCTTCATTTGATAATAGGACTTTACCAAGTCCGATCAAACAAGGAGAGCGTTTTCAAAAATCTTGCAATATTTTTTCCCGATCTGGTGACTTCAATCAAGCACATCATTGCATGGTACAATTTGGAAAATATATTCCTATTTGTGGATATTGTGGCAACTCTGGATGGACGCTCTCAAACGAGTGAGGAAAGGATTCATTTTAAGAAAATCGTCAGGACTTGTAAATATGTTCTTTACACAATTGGTGTTATATACATTGGTGCGTGTTTAACGTCGGAACTTTCAACGTTCTTTGATAATGAAAGACGCTTGCTGTACCCGGGGTGGTTGCCAATCGATTGGAGGAAATCCAATGCTAACTATTGCATAGCAAATGTATATCAATTCATTGGAGTTTCCCTACAGATTGTTTCCAATTATGCCAATGATACTTACCCACCCGTGTGTATAGCGGTATTGGGTGGACACATACGAAATTTGGCTATCAGACTGTCACAACTGGGAACTGATCCGAAGAAGAGTCAAAAGGATAATAATATGGAACTTAAAATGTGCATAAGGGATCACCAAATGTTGATTGAGTAAGTATTGCGATATCTGTAGAACTGCTACTTGCTGAGGTATAATTGTATTTCACGTTCATTGCAGATCCTATTATGTCCTGGGTAGAGTGCTATCAGTGGCTATGTTCTTTCAGATGACTTGCATGGGTTTCAATATATGTTGCACTATAATTTATTTATATTACTTTGCTAATTCTTTGTTTGCTACGATTTATTACATTATTTTCTTTGTGGCAGTGCTTTTACAAATATTTCCGAGCTGCTATTTGGGAAGTATTTTCGAAATGGAATTCAACAATTTACCATATGCCGTATTCTCAAGCAACTGGATGGACCAGGATGAAGAGTTCAAGCAGAATGTTTTAATATTGTCGCAGCGTGGTTTTCAACCGGTTCCACTCTTGTGCATGGGTCTCTTTAGGATTCATTTGGACTCATTCTATGTTGCGATAAAAAGTGCTTATACTCTGTTTGCTGTAGTTTTACAAGTTAAATAGTCAGAACTCTAAATAAAATGTACACGTCTCTACGCCAAGAAATATAAAGTATTCGACTGGGCCGTATTTACATATATAGTTGCACTTTTATTCTATAATTGTACAAACTACAAACCATAGGTGAACAACAAGAACATGCCCTGAATCGAAGGAGCTTATGTCTCCTCTCTTAAGAAATATGCATCTGTCTTCCGAAAGGGATTTAATATGACTATAACGACAGTCTATCTGCGCTACAAGCTTTACCCATCCCTTTGTCCCATCATTCCCTTCCAAAATAAGTCATCAATGCGAAAAGTCTTCAAATTTGTGGCGATATGTAGTACTAGACGCTGCACTCAGAGGACGTTTTATTTACATCGATGCCTGCAATTGGTCTTTCCGTGACAGAAGTGCTGGATCTAATCACCCAAAGGAGACCGAGAAAAAGTTGATATGCGAAATAAGTCCGATTGTATCCCTTCCAAATTCCGCCAAGTCAGCTGCTGAACCAATAAGACGTGACAGGGAGTTCATCCACCTCAACATCAACAGATAAAAGTGAGGAGAGAGCAATATCACCGGGATAGACAAACTCGACGTGAAGCAGGTTCCTCCTGAGTTGCCTCTAGGCCAAGTGACCCAATGTGCACCGCGTGTAGGGAGTTATTCCCGATGTGGAAGGTGACGACCAATAGATACACCTAAATTTCACTTACACTGTCCAAACCTGCGCTATATGAGAAACAGAACTACAAAAACTGTCTGATGTCTCACTACACAATTTTTCCAGCTTTCTAAGGACAGCACAATGGCTAGACACTCTATTGACGAACGAGCAGTTAGAAAAGGCATCACAATGGGATCCCAAGTACCCATATCTTCTAATCATCCCAGCAACCTCACTTAGTTTTTTTTATACAGAAGAACGAAATATATTCTCGCTATAATCAAATATCAAGCTAAGAACTTGACGGACTTCCTATCTGGACATAGTACAAAAGATCTCTACGAAATCATAGTGTTCCTTGTTCCTATTTCCAGCCCATCATTCCTTAAAAACAAAAGTAAACCTAACCTAAGCCTCCAGAGATCATCTAACTCATTCCGTGTATAATGAAATTGGTTTTTCTCAAGCACCTGAGTTAAGAGTCACTGAACTTAATTCAAATCTCGTTCATTTGGTATGTAGATCGTCTAACCATCAAAATAGGTTATGTGATTCATACATAAGTATGCAATAAAACGAGAGAATGATGTTTTTTTTTAAATTTAAATACTAAATCCAAAGTCAACGTTCTCCTTTGAAACGACAATGATTCATCTCTACCGTAGCGCTCTGCAAGAAGTACTCTATCTACCAAATACCTACATAACTCAGAATATAGTTTTCTATATCCAAATGTATCCATATGTATGAAGCACAGCTATTAATCAAATCCAAAGATAATTTTCATCTATTCACATATAATTTATTCTACGTGCCATACAAGTTTCGCTGATAAAAAGATACATTTTTGTGGATACATACTCGCAATTAAATAATTTTCTATCCATTCACCTTTGCCATTTGATAACTACAATATGTACATACAAGTAGTGTATGATAGAAAGCACAACCTGGAAAAGTCTGCAAAAATAGCGATGAAATACACACCATAGCAAAGGAACGCAAAAATGTTGTCTGCATAACGATCCAAATAAAATATGGAAACGCACGACACAGCATAGAACCAGTTTATTGCTTACAATGAGCGAGTATCTGAAGCCTACACAGAAATGGGAACATGATGTATGTATCTACGTATCTTTTGTTTAGAGTCATGAAGTCATAAAGCAAAAATATTTGTTAGCACAAGGGCTCTGCCTTATAGGGAAACTTTACATAAGTCATGTAGAGGGTATACATACATATCTAAATGATGTCATTATAGTCATGACATTTTCTTTTTAAATTGTCGTAGATAGGTACAGGGAGAGGAAAAATGAGGCGAAATTGCATTTTCAGTGGATGAAGAGCCTTTTTCCATTTTCGATGGTGGCAGCCCCCATTGCTTACGAAATCCTAGATATCGGGCAACCGAGTACACCAAAATTTAAGTCATCCTCTAAACGTTTTTTGGTTAAGTTTTTTGTTCATTTTGTCCCATTTCACGAAAAACGCTAAGGGAGAGGAGAAATGAGGTGAAATTGCATTTTCAGTGGATGAAGAGACATTTTCCATTTTATATCGAGCAACCGAGTACACCAAAATTTAAGTCGTCCTCTAAACGTTTCTTTATTAAGTTTTTGTTCATTTTGTCCTATTTCACGAAAAACGCTAAGGGAGGGGAGAAATGAGGCGAAATTGCATTTTCAGTGGATGAAGAGACTTTTTCCGTTTTCGATCGTGGCATCCCCATTGCTTACGATATGCTAAATATCGGGCAACCGAGTACACCAAAATTTAAGTCGTCCTCTAAACGTTTTTTGGTTAAGTTTTTTGTTCATTTTGTCCCATTTCACGAAAAATGCTAAGGGAGAGGAGAAATGAGGCGAAATTGCATTTTCAGTGGATGAAGAGACTTTTTCCGTTTTCGATCGTGGCATCCCCATTGCTTACGATATGCTAAATATCGGGCAACCGAGTACACCAAAATTTAAGTCGTCCTCTAAACTTTTTTTGGTTAAGTTTTTTGTTCATTTTGTTCATTTTAGCGAAAAACGCTAAGGGAGAGGAGAAATGAGGCGAAACTGCATTTTCAGTGGATAAAGAGACATTTTCCATTTTATATCCAGCAACCGAGTACACCAAAATTTAAGTCATCCTCTAAACGTTTTTCGGTTAAGTTTTTTCTTCATTTTGTCCCATTTCACGAAAAACGCTAAGGGAGAGGAGAAATAAGGCGAAATTACATTTTCAGTGGATGAAGACACTTTTTCCATTTTCGATCGTGGCAGCCCCCATTGCTTACGAAATGCTAAATATCGGGCAACCGAGTACACCAAAATTTAAGTCGTTCTCTAAACGTTTTTTGGTTAAGTTTTTTGTTCATTTTGTCCCATTTCACGAAAAACGCTAAGGGAAAGGAGAAATGAGGCGAAATTACATTTTCAGTGGATGAAGAGACTTTTTTCATTTTCGATCGGGTTAGCCCCCTTTGCTTAGGATATGCTAAATATCGGGCAACCGATTACACCAAAATTTAAGTCGTCCTCTAAACGGCTTTTGGTTAAGTTTTTTGTTCATTTTGTCCCATTTTACGAAAAACGCTAAGGGAGAGGAGAAATGAGGTGAAATTACATTTTCAGTGGATGAAGAGACTTTTTCCGTTTTCGATCGTGGCATTCCCATTGCTTACGATATGCTAAATATAGGGCAACCGAGTACACCGAAATTTAAGTCGTCCTCTAAACGTTTTTTGGTTAAGTTTTTTGTTCATTTTGTTCATTTTAGCGAAAAACGCTAAGGGAGAGGAGAAATGAGGCGAAACTGCATTTTCAGTGGATAAAGAGACATTTTCCATTTTATATCCAGCAACCGAGTACACCGAAATTTAAGTCGTCCTCTAAACGTTTTTTGGTTAAGATTTTTGTTCATTTTGTCCCATTTCACGACAAACGCTAAGGGAGGGGAGAAATGAGGCGAAATTGCATTTTCAGTGGATGAAGAAACTTTTTCCATTTGCGATCGTGGCAGCCCCCATTGCTTAGGATATGCTAAATATCGGGCAACCGAGTACACCAAAATTTAAGTCGTCCTCTAAACGTTTTTTGGTTAAGTTTTTTGTTCATTTTGTTCATTTTAGCGAAAAACGCTAAGGGAGAGGAGAAATGAGGCGAAACTGCATTTTCAGTGGATAAAGAGACATCTTCCATTTTATATCCAGCAACCGAGTACACCGAAATTTAAGTCGTCCTCTAAACGTTTTTTGGTTAAGATTTTTGTTCATTTTGTCCCATTTCACGACAAACGCTAAGGGAGGGGAGAAATGAGGCGAAATTGCATTTTCAGTGGATGAAGAAACTTTTTCCATTTGCGATCGTGGCAGCCCCCATTGCTTAGGATATGCTAAATATCGGGCAACCGAGTACACCAAAATTTAAGTCGTCCTCTAAACGTTTCTTTATTAAGTTTTTGTTCATTTTGTCCTATTTCACGAAAAACGCTAAGGGAGGGGAGAAATGAGGCGAAATTACATTTTCAGTGGATGAAGAGACTTTTTCCATTTTCGATCGTGGCAGCCCCCATTGCTTACGAAATGCAAAATATTGAGCAACCGAGTACACCAAAATTTAAGTCATCCTCTAAACGTTTTTTGGTTGAGTTTTTTGTTCATTTTGTCCCATTTCACGAAAAACGCTAAGGGAGAGGAGATATGAGGCGAAATTACATTTTCAGTGGATGAAGACACTTTTTCCATTTTCGATCGTGGCAACCCCCATTGCTTACGAAATGCAAAATATCGAGCAACCGAGTACACCAAAATTTAAGTCATCCTCTAAACGTTTTTTTGTTGAGTTTTTTGTTCATTTTGTCCCATTTCACGAAAAACGCTAAGGGAGAGGTGAAATGAGGCGAAATTGCATTTTCAGTGAATGAAGACACTTTTTCCATTTTCGATCGTGGCAGCACCCATTGCTTACGAAATGCAAAATATCGGGCAACCGAGTACACCAAAATTTAAGTCATCCTCTAAACGTTTTTTGGTTGAGTTTTTTGTTCATTTTGTCCCATTTCACGAAAAACGCTAAGGGAGAGGTGAAATGAGGCGAAATTGCATTTTCAGTGGATGAAGAGACTTTTTCCGTTTTCGATCGTGGCATCCCCATTGCTTACGATATGCTAAATATCGGGCAACCGAGTACACCAAAATTTAAGTCGTCCTCTAAACGTTTTTTGGTTAAGTTTTTTGTTCATTTTGTCCCATTTCACGAAAAATGCTAAGGGAGAGGAGAAATGAGGCGAAATTGCATTTTCAGTGGATGAAGAGACTTTTTCCGTTTTCGATCGTGGCATCCCCATTGCTTACGATATGCTAAATATCGGGCAACCGAGTACACCAAAATTTAAGTCGTCCTCTAAACTTTTTTTGGTTAAGTTTTTTGTTCATTTTGTTCATTTTAGCGAAAAACGCTAAGGGAGAGGAGAAATGAGGCGAAACTGCATTTTCAGTGGATAAAGAGACATTTTCCATTTTATATCCAGCAACCGAGTACACCGAAATTTAAGTCGTCCTCTAAACGTTTTTTGGTTAAGATTTTTGTTCATTTTGTCCCATTTCACGACAAACGCTAAGGGAGGGGAGAAATGAGGCGAAATTGCATTTTCAGTGGATGAAGAAACTTTTTCCATTTGCGATCGTGGCAGCCCCCATTGCTTAGGATATGCTAAATATCGGGCAACCGAGTACACCAAAATTTAAGTCGTCCTCTAAACGTTTCTTTATTAAGTTTTTGTTCATTTTGTCCTATTTCACGAAAAACGCTAAGGGAGGGGAGAAATGAGGCGAAATTACATTTTCAGTGGATGAAGAGACTTTTTCCATTTTCGATCGTGGCAGCCCCCATTGCTTACGAAATGCAAAATATTGAGCAACCGAGTACACCAAAATTTAAGTCATCCTCTAAACGTTTTTTGGTTGAGTTTTTTGTTCATTTTGTCCCATTTCACGAAAAACGCTAAGGGAGAGGAGAAATGAGGCGAAATTACATTTTCAGTGGATGAAGACACTTTTTCCATTTTCGATCGTGGCAGCCCCCATTGCTTACGAAATGCAAAATATTGAGCAACCGAGTACACCAAAATTTAAGTCATCCTCTAAACGTTTTTTTGTTGAGTTTTTTGTTCATTTTGTCCCATTTCACGAAAAACGCTAAGGGAGAGGTGAAATGAGGCGAAATTGCATTTTCAGTGAATGAAGACACTTTTTCCATTTTCGATCGTGGCAGCACCCATTGCTTACGAAATGCAAAATATCGGGCAACCGAGTACACCAAAATTTAAGTCATCCTCTAAACGTTTTTTGGTTGAGTTTTTTGTTCATTTTGTCCCATTTCACGAAAAACGCTAAGGGAGAGGTGAAATGAGGCGAAATTGCCTTTTCAGTGAATGAAGACACTTTTTCCGTTTTCGATCGTGGCATCCCCATTGCTTACGATATGCTAAATATCGGGCAACCGAGTACACCAAAATTTAAGTCGTCCTCTAAACTTTTTTTGGTTAAGTTTTTTGTTCATTTTGTTCATTTTAGCGAAAAACGCTAAGGGAGAGGAGAAATGAGGCGAAACTGCATTTTCAGTGGATAAAGAGACATCTTCCATTTTATATCCAGCAACCGAGTACACCGAAATTTAAGTCGTCCTCTAAACGTTTTTTGGTTAAGATTTTTGTTCATTTTGTCCCATTTCACGACAAACGCTAAGGGAGGGGAGAAATGAGGCGAAATTGCATTTTCAGTGGATGAAGACACTTTTTCCATTTTCGATCGTGGCAGCCCCCATTGCTTACGAAATGCTAAATATCGAGCAACCGAGTACACCAAAATTTAAGTCGTCCTCTGAACTTTATTTGGTTAAGTTTTTTGTTCATTTTGTTCATTTTAGCGAAAAACGCTAAGGGAGAGGAGAAATGAGGCGAAACTGCATTTTCAGTGGATAAAGAGACATTTTCCATTTTATATCCAGCAACCGAGTACACCAAAATTTAAGTCATCCTCTAAACGTTTTTCGGTTAAGTTTTTTCTTCATTTTGTCCCATTTCACGAAAAACGCTAAGGGAGGGGAGAAATGAGGCGAAATTGCGTTTTCAGTGGATGAAGAAACTTTTTCCATTTCCGATCGTGGCAGCCCCCATTGCTTACGAAATGCAAAATATCGAGCAACCGAGTACACCAAAATTTCAGTCATCCTCTAAACGTTCTTTGGGTTAAGTTTTTTTGTTCATTTTGCCCAATTTGACGAAAAACGCTAAGGGAGAGGAGAAATGAGGTGAAATTGCATTTTCAGTGAATGAAGACACTTTTTCCGTTTTCGATCGTGGCAGCCCCATTGCTTACGATATGCTAAATATCGGGCAACCGAGTACACCAAAATTTAAGTCATCCTCTAAACGTTTTTTAGTTGAGATTTTTGTTCATTTTGTCCCATTTCACGAAAAACGCTAAGGGAGAGGAGAAATGAGGCGAAATTACATTTTCAGTGGATGAAGAGACTTTTTCCATTTTCGATCGTGGCAGCCCCCATTGCTTACGAAATGCAAAATATTGAGCAACCGAGTACACCAAAATTTAAGTCATCCTCTAAACGTTTTTTGGTTGAGTTTTTTGTTCATTTTGTCCCATTTCACGAAAAACGCTAAGGGAGAGGAGAAATGAGGCGAAATTACATTTTCAGTGGATGAAGACACTTTTTCCGTTTTCGATCGTGGCATCCCCATTGCTTACGATATGCTAAATATCGGGCAACCGAGTACACCAAAATTTAAGTCGTCCTCTAAACCTTTTTTGGTTTTTTGTTCATTTTGTCCCATTTCACGAAAAACGCTAAGGGAGAGGAGAAATGAGGCGAAATTACATTTTCAGTGGATGAAGAGACTTTTTCCATTTTCGATCGTGGCAGCCCCCATTGCTTACGAAATGCAAAATATCGAGCAACCGAGTACACCAAAATTTAAGTCGTCCTCTAAACGTTTCTTTATTAAGTTTTTGTTCATTTTGTCCTATTTCACGAAAAACGCTAAGGGAGGGGAGAAATGAGGCGAAATTGCATTTTCAGTGGATGAAGAGACTTTTTCCGTTTTCGATCGTGGCATCCCCATTGCTTACGATATGCTAAATATCGGGCAACCGAGTACACCAAAATTTAAGTCGTCCTCTAAACGTTTTTTGGTTTTTTGTTCATTTTGTCCCATTTTACGAAAAACGCTAAGGGAGAGGAGAAATGAGGCGAAATTACATTTTCAGTGGATGAAGAGACTTTTTCCATTTTCGATCGTGGCAGCCCCCATTGCTTACGAAATGCTAAATATCGAGCAACCGAGTACACCAAAATTTAAGTCATCCTCTAAACGTTTTTTGGTTGAGTTTTTTGTTCATTTTGTCCCATTTCACGAAAAACGCTAAGGGAGAGGAGAAATGAGGCGAAATTACATTTTCAGTGGATGAAGACACTTTTTCCATTTTCGATCGTGGCAACCCCCATTGCTTACGAAATGCAAAATATCGAGCAACCGAGTACACCAAAATTTAAGTCATCCTCTAAACGTTTTTTGGTTGAGTTTTTTGTTCATTTTGTCCCATTTCACGAAAAACGCTAAGGGAGAGGTGAAATGAGGCGAAATTGCATTTTCAGTGAATGAAGACACTTTTTCCATTTTCGATCGTGGCAGCCCCCATTACTTACGAAATGCAAAATATCGAGCAACCGAGTACACCAAAATTTCAGTCATCCTCTAAACGTTCTTTGGGTTAAGTTTTTTGTTCATTTTGTCCCATTTCACAAAAAACGCTAAGGGAGAGTAGAAATGAGGTGAAATTGCATTTTCAGTGAATGAAGACACTTTTTCCGTTTTCGATCGTGGCAGCCCCATTGCTTACGATATGCTAAATATCGGGCAACCGAGTACACCAAAATTTAAGTCATCCTCTAAACGTTTTTTAGTTGAGATTTTTGTTCATTTTGTCCCATTTCACGAAAAACGCTAAGGGAGAGGAGAAATGAGGCGAAATTACATTTTCAGTGGATGAAGAGACTTTTTCCATTTTCGATCGTGGCAGCCCCCATTGCTTACGAAATGCAAAATATTGAGCAACCGAGTACACCAAAATTTAAGTCATCCTCTAAACGTTTTTGGTTGAGTTTTTTGTTCATTTTGTCCCATTTCACGAAAAACGCTAAGGGAGAGGAGAAATGAGGCGAAATTACATTTTCAGTGGATGAAGACACTTTTTCCATTTTCGATCGTGGCAACCCCCATTGCTTACGAAATGCAAAATATCGAGCAACCGAGTACACCAAAATTTAAGTCGTCCTCTAAACGTTTCTTTATTAAGTTTTTGTTCATTTTGTCCTATTTCACGAAAAACGCTAAGGGAGGGGACAAATGAGGCGAAATTGCATTTTCAGTGGATGAAGAGACTTTTTCCGTTTTCGATCGTGGCATCCCCATTGCTTACGATATGCTAAATATCGGGCAACCGAGTACACCAAAATTTAAGTCGTCCTCTAAACGTTTTTTGGTTTTTTGTTCATTTTATCCCATTTCACGAAAAACGCTAAGGGAGAGGAGAAATGAGGCGAAATTACATTTTCAGTGGATGAAGAGACTTTTTCCATTTTCGATCGTGGCAGCCCCCATTGCTTACGAAATGCAAAATATTGAGCAACCGAGTACACCAAAATTTAAGTCATCCTCTAAACGTTTTTTGGTTGAGTTTTTTGTTCATTTTGTCCCATTTCACGAAAAACGCTAAGGGAGAGGAGAAATGAGGCGAAATTACATTTTCAGTAGATGAATACACTTTTTCCATTTTCGATCGTGGCAACCCCCATTGCTTACGAAATGCAAAATATCGAGCAACCGAGTACACCAAAATTTAAGTCGTCCTCTAAACGTTTCTTTATTAAGTTTTTGTTCATTTTGTCCTATTTCACGAAAAACGCTAAGGGAGGGGAGAAATGAGGCGAAATTGCATTTTCAGTGGATGAAGAGACTTTTTCCGTTTTCGATCGTGGCATCCCCATTGCTTACGATATGCTAAATATCGGGCAACCGAGTACACCAAAATTTAAGTCGTCCTCTAAACCTTTTTTGGTTTTTTGTTCATTTTGTCCCATTTCACGAAAAACGCTAAGGGAGAGGAGAAATGAGGCGAAATTACATTTTCAGTGGATAAAGAGACTTTTTCCATTTTCGATCGTGGCAGCCCCCATTGCTTACGAAATGCAAAATATCGAGCAACCGAGTACACCAAAATTTCAGTCATCCTCTAAACGTTCTTTGGGTTAAGTTTTTTGTTCATTTTGCCCAATTTGACGAAAAACGCTAAGGGAGAGGAGAAATGAGGTGAAATTGCATTTTCAGTGAATGAAGACACTTTTTCCGTTTTCGATCGTGGCAGCCCCATTGCTTACGATATGCTAAATATCGGGCAACTGAGTACACCAAAATTTAAGTCATCCTCTAAACGTTTTTTAGTTGAGATTTTTGTTCATTTTGTCCCATTTCACGAAAAACGCTAAGGGAGAGGAGAAATGAGGCGAAATTACATTTTCAGTGGATGAAGAGACTTTTTCCATTTTCGATCGTGGCAGCCCCCATTGCTTACGAAATGCAAAATATTGAGCAACCGAGTACACCAAAATTTAAGTCATCCTCTAAACGTTTTTTGGTTGAGTTTTTTGTTCATTTTGTCCCATTTCACGAAAAACGCTAAGGGAGAGGAGAAATGAGGCGAAATTACATTTTCAGTGGATGAAGACACTTTTTCCATTTTCGATCGTGGCAACCCCCATTGCTTACGAAATGCAAAATATCGAGCAACCGAGTACACCAAAATTTAAGTCGTCCTCTAAACGTTTCTTTATTAAGTTTTTGTTCATTTTGTCTTATTTCACGAAAAACGCTAAGGGAGGGGAGAAATGAGGCGAAATTGCATTTTCAGTGGATGAAGAGACTTTTTCCGTTTTCGATCGTGGCATCCCCATTGCTTACGATATGCTAAATATCGGGCAACCGAGTACACCAAAATTTAAGTCGTCCTCTAAACCTTTTTTGGTTTTTTGTTCATTTTGTCCCATTTCACGAAAAACGCTAAGGGAGAGGAGAAATGAGGCGAAATTACATTTTCAGTGGATGAAGAGACTTTTTCCATTTTCGATCGTGGCAGCCCCCATTGCTTACGAAATGCAAAATATTGAGCAACCGAGTACACCAAAATTTAAGTCATCCTCTAAACGTTTTTTGGTTGAGTTTTTTGTTCATTTTGTCCCATTTCACGAAAAACGCTAAGGGAGAGGAGAAATGAGGCGAAATTACATTTTCAGTGGATGAAGACACTTTTTCCATTTTCGATCGTGGCAACCCCCATTGCTTACGAAATGCAAAATATCGAGCAACCGAGTACACCAAAATTTAAGTCGTCCTCTAAACGTTTCTTTATTAAGTTTTTGTTCATTTTGTCCCATTTCACGAAAAACGCTAAGGGAGAGGAGAAATGAGGCGAAATTACATTTTCAGTGGATGAAGACACTTTTTCCGTTTTCGATCGTGGCATCCCCATTGCTTACGATATGCTAAATATCGGGCAACCGAGTACACCAAAATTTAAGTCGTCCTCTAAACCTTTTTTGGTTTTTTGTTCATTTTGTCCCATTTCACGAAAAACGCTAAGGGAGAGGAGAAATGAGGCGAAATTACATTTTCAGTGGATGAAGAGACTTTTTCCATTTTCGATCGTGGCAGCCCCCATTGCTTACGAAATGCAAAATATCGAGCAACCGAGTACACCAAAATTTAAGTCGTCCTCTAAACGTTTCTTTATTAAGTTTTTGTTCATTTTGTCCTATTTCACGAAAAACGCTAAGGGAGGGGAGAAATGAGGCGAAATTGCATTTTCAGTGGATGAAGAGACTTTTTCCGTTTTCGATCGTGGCATCCCCATTGCTTACGATATGCTAAATATCGGGCAACCGAGTACACCAAAATTTAAGTCGTCCTCTAAACGTTTTTTGGTTTTTTGTTCATTTTGTCCCATTTTACGAAAAACGCTAAGGGAGAGGAGAAATGAGGCGAAATTACATTTTCAGTGGATGAAGAGACTTTTTCCATTTTCGATCGTGGCAGCCCCCATTGCTTACGAAATGCTAAATATCGAGCAACCGAGTACACCAAAATTTAAGTCATCCTCTAAACGTTTTTTGGTTGAGTTTTTTGTTCATTTTGTCCCATTTCACGAAAAACGCTAAGGGAGAGGAGAAATGAGGCGAAATTACATTTTCAGTGGATGAAGACACTTTTTCCATTTTCGATCGTGGCAACCCCCATTGCTTACGAAATGCAAAATATCGAGCAACCGAGTACACCAAAATTTAAGTCATCCTCTAAACGTTTTTTGGTTGAGTTTTTTGTTCATTTTGTCCCATTTCACGAAAAACGCTAAGGGAGAGGTGAAATGAGGCGAAATTGCATTTTCAGTGAATGAAGACACTTTTTCCATTTTCGATCGTGGCAGCCCCCATTACTTACGAAATGCAAAATATCGAGCAACCGAGTACACCAAAATTTCAGTCATCCTCTAAACGTTCTTTGGGTTAAGTTTTTTGTTCATTTTGTCCCATTTCACAAAAAACGCTAAGGGAGAGTAGAAATGAGGTGAAATTGCATTTTCAGTGAATGAAGACACTTTTTCCGTTTTCGATCGTGGCAGCCCCATTGCTTACGATATGCTAAATATCGGGCAACCGAGTACACCAAAATTTAAGTCATCCTCTAAACGTTTTTTAGTTGAGATTTTTGTTCATTTTGTCCCATTTCACGAAAAACGCTAAGGGAGAGGAGAAATGAGGCGAAATTACATTTTCAGTGGATGAAGAGACTTTTTCCATTTTCGATCGTGGCAGCCCCCATTGCTTACGAAATGCAAAATATTGAGCAACCGAGTACACCAAAATTTAAGTCATCCTCTAAACGTTTTTGGTTGAGTTTTTTGTTCATTTTGTCCCATTTCACGAAAAACGCTAAGGGAGAGGAGAAATGAGGCGAAATTACATTTTCAGTGGATGAAGACACTTTTTCCATTTTCGATCGTGGCAACCCCCATTGCTTACGAAATGCAAAATATCGAGCAACCGAGTACACCAAAATTTAAGTCGTCCTCTAAACGTTTCTTTATTAAGTTTTTGTTCATTTTGTCCTATTTCACGAAAAACGCTAAGGGAGGGGACAAATGAGGCGAAATTGCATTTTCAGTGGATGAAGAGACTTTTTCCGTTTTCGATCGTGGCATCCCCATTGCTTACGATATGCTAAATATCGGGCAACCGAGTACACCAAAATTTAAGTCGTCCTCTAAACGTTTTTTGGTTTTTTGTTCATTTTATCCCATTTCACGAAAAACGCTAAGGGAGAGGAGAAATGAGGCGAAATTACATTTTCAGTGGATGAAGAGACTTTTTCCATTTTCGATCGTGGCAGCCCCCATTGCTTACGAAATGCAAAATATTGAGCAACCGAGTACACCAAAATTTAAGTCATCCTCTAAACGTTTTTTGGTTGAGTTTTTTGTTCATTTTGTCCCATTTCACGAAAAACGCTAAGGGAGAGGAGAAATGAGGCGAAATTACATTTTCAGTAGATGAAGACACTTTTTCCATTTTCGATCGTGGCAACCCCCATTGCTTACGAAATGCAAAATATCGAGCAACCGAGTACACCAAAATTTAAGTCGTCCTCTAAACGTTTCTTTATTAAGTTTTTGTTCATTTTGTCCTATTTCACGAAAAACGCTAAGGGAGGGGAGAAATGAGGCGAAATTGCATTTTCAGTGGATGAAGAGACTTTTTCCGTTTTCGATCGTGGCATCCCCATTGCTTACGATATGCTAAATATCGGGCAACCGAGTACACCAAAATTTAAGTCGTCCTCTAAACCTTTTTTGGTTTTTTGTTCATTTTGTCCCATTTCACGAAAAACGCTAAGGGAGAGGAGAAATGAGGCGAAATTACATTTTCAGTGGATAAAGAGACTTTTTCCATTTTCGATCGTGGCAGCCCCCATTGCTTACGAAATGCAAAATATCGAGCAACCGAGTACACCAAAATTTCAGTCATCCTCTAAACGTTCTTTGGGTTAAGTTTTTTGTTCATTTTGCCCAATTTGACGAAAAACGCTAAGGGAGAGGAGAAATGAGGTGAAATTGCATTTTCAGTGAATGAAGACACTTTTTCCGTTTTCGATCGTGGCAGCCCCATTGCTTACGATATGCTAAATATCGGGCAACTGAGTACACCAAAATTTAAGTCATCCTCTAAACGTTTTTTAGTTGAGATTTTTGTTCATTTTGTCCCATTTCACGAAAAACGCTAAGGGAGAGGAGAAATGAGGCGAAATTACATTTTCAGTGGATGAAGAGACTTTTTCCATTTTCGATCGTGGCAGCCCCCATTGCTTACGAAATGCAAAATATTGAGCAACCGAGTACACCAAAATTTAAGTCATCCTCTAAACGTTTTTTGGTTGAGTTTTTTGTTCATTTTGTCCCATTTCACGAAAAACGCTAAGGGAGAGGAGAAATGAGGCGAAATTACATTTTCAGTGGATGAAGACACTTTTTCCATTTTCGATCGTGGCAACCCCCATTGCTTACGAAATGCAAAATATCGAGCAACCGAGTACACCAAAATTTAAGTCGTCCTCTAAACGTTTCTTTATTAAGTTTTTGTTCATTTTGTCTTATTTCACGAAAAACGCTAAGGGAGGGGAGAAATGAGGCGAAATTGCATTTTCAGTGGATGAAGAGACTTTTTCCGTTTTCGATCGTGGCATCCCCATTGCTTACGATATGCTAAATATCGGGCAACCGAGTACACCAAAATTTAAGTCGTCCTCTAAACGTTTTTTGGTTTTTTGTTCATTTTGTCCCATTTCACGAAAAACGCTAAGGGAGAGGAGAAATGAGGCGAAATTACATTTTCAGTGGATGAAGAGACTTTTTCCATTTTCGATCGTGGCAGCCCCCATTGCTTACGAAATGCAAAATATTGAGCAACCGAGTACACCAAAATTTAAGTCATCCTCTAAACGTTTTTTGGTTGAGTTTTTTGTTCATTTTGTCCCATTTCACGAAAAACGCTAAGGGAGAGGAGAAATGAGGCGAAATTACATTTTCAGTGGATGAAGACACTTTTTCCATTTTCGATCGTGGCAACCCCCATTGCTTACGAAATGCAAAATATCGAGCAACCGAGTACACCAAAATTTAAGTCGTCCTCTAAACGTTTTTTTATTAAGTTTTTGTTCGTTTTGTCCTATTTCACGAAAAACGCTAAAGGAGGGGAGAAATGAGGCGAAATTGCATTTTCAGTGGATGAAGAGACTTTTTCCGTTTTCGATCGTGGCATCCCCATTGCTTACGATATGCTAAATATCGGGCAACCGAGTACACCAAAATTTAAGTCGTCCTCTAAACGTTTTTTGGTTTTTTGTTCATTTTATCCCATTTCACGAAAAACGCTAAGGGAGAGGAGAAATGAGGCGAAATTACATTTTCAGTGGATGAAGAGACTTTTTCCATTTTCGATCGTGGCAGCCCCCATTGCTTACGAAATGCAAAATATTGAGCAACCGAGTACACCAAAATTTAAGTCATCCTCTAAACGTTTTTTGGTTGAGTTTTTTGTTCATTTTGTCCCATTTCACGAAAAACGCTAAGGGAGAGGAGAAATGAGGCGAAATTACATTTTCAGTGGATGAAGACACTTTTTCCATTTTCGATCGTGGCAACCCCCATTGCTTACGAAATGCAAAATATCGAGCAACCGAGTACACCAAAATTTAAGTCGTCCTCTAAACGTTTCTTTATTAAGTTTTTGTTCATTTTGTCCTATTTCACGAAAAACGCTATGGGAGGGGAGAAATGAGGCGAAATTGCATTTTCAGTGGATGAAGAGACTTTTTCCGTTTTCGATCGTGGCATCCCCATTGCTTACGATATGCTAAATATCGGGCAACCGAGTACACCAAAATTTAAGTCGTCCTCTAAACCTTTTTTGGTTTTTTGTTCATTTTGTCCCATTTCACGAAAAACGCTAAGGGAGAGGAGAAATGAGGCGAAATTACATTTTCAGTGGATAAAGAGACTTTTTCCATTTTCGATCGTGGCAACCCCCATTGCTTACGAAATGCAAAATATCGAGCAACCGAGTACACCAAAATTTAAGTCGTCCTCTAAACGTTTCTTTATTAAGTTCTTGTTCATTTTGTCCTATTTCACGAAAAACGCTAAGGGAGGGGAGAAATGAGGCGAAATTGCATTTTCAGTGGATGAAGAGACTTTTTCCGTTTTCGATCGTGGCATCCCCATTGCTTACGATATGCTAAATATCGGGCAACCGAGTACACCAAAATTTAAGTCGTCCTCTAAACGTTTTTTGGTTTTTTGTTCATTTTGTCCCATTTCACGAAAAACGCTAAGGGAGAGGAGAAATGAGGCGAAATTACATTTTCAGTGGATGAAGACACTTTTTCCATTTTCGATCTTGGCAACCCCCATTGCTTACGAAATGCAAAATATCGAGCAACCGAGTACACCAAAATTTAAGTCATCCTCTAAACGTTTTTTGGTTGAGTTTTTTGTTCATTTTGTCCCATTTCACGAAAAACGCTAAGGGAGAGGTGAAATGAGGCGAAATTGCATTTTCAGTGAATGAAGACACTTTTTCCATTTTCGATCGTGGCAGCACCCATTGCTTACGAAATGCAAAATATCGGGCAACCGAGTACACCAAAATTTAAGTCATCCTCTAAACGTTCTTCGGGTTAAGTTTTTTGTTCATTTTGCCCAATTTGACGAAAAACGCTAAGGGAGAGGAGAAATGAGGTGAAATTGCATTTTCAGTGAATGAAGACACTTTTTCCGTTTTCGATCGTGGCAGCCCCATTGCTTACGATATGCTAAATATCGGGCAACCGAGTACACCAAAATTTAAGTCATCCTCTAAACGTTTTTTTGTTGAGATTTTTGTTCATTTTGTCCCATTTCACGAAAAACGCTAAGGGAGAGGAGAAATGAGGCGAAATTACATTTTCAGTGGATGAAGAGACTTTTTCCATTTTCGATCGTGGCAGCCCCCATTGCTTACGAAATGCAAAATATTGAGCAACCGAGTACACCAAAATTTAAGTCATCCTCTAAACGTTTTTTGGTTGAGTTTTTTGTTCATTTTGTCCCATTTCACGAAAAACGCTAAGGGAGAGGAGAAATGAGGCGAAATTACATTTTCAGTGGATGAAGACACTTTTTCCATTTTCGATCGTGGCAACCCCCATTGCTTACGAAATGCAAAATATCGAGCAACCGAGTACACCAAAATTTAAGTCGTCCTCTAATCGTTTCTTTATTAAGTTTTTGTTAATTTTGTCTTATTTCACGAAAAACGCTAAGGGAGGGGAGAAATGAGGCGAAATTGCATTTTCAGTGGATGAAGAGACTTTTTCCGTTTTCGATCGTGGCATCCCCATTGCTTACGATATGCTAAATATCGGGCAACCGAGTACACCAAAATTTAAGTCGTCCTCTAAACGTTTTTTGGTTTTTTGTTCTTTTTGTCCCATTTCACGAAAAACGCTAAGGGAGAGGAGAAATGAGGCGAAATTACATTTTCAGTGGATGATGAGACTTTTTCCATTTTCGATCGTGGCAGCCCCCATTGCTTACGAAATGCAAAATATTGAGCAACCGAGTACACCAAAATTTAAGTCATCCTCTAAACGTTTTTTGGTTGAGTTTTTTGTTCATTTTGTCCCATATCACGAAAAACGCTAAGGGAGAGGAGAAATGAGGCGAAATTACATTTTCAGTGGATGAAGACACTTTTTCCATTTTCGATCGTGGCAACCCCCATTGCTTACGAAATGCAAAATATCGAGCAACCGAGTACACCAAAATTTAAGTCGTCCTCTAAACGTTTCTTTATTAAGTTTTTGTTCATTTTGTCCTATTTCACGAAAAACTCTAAGGGAGGGGAGAAATGAGGCGAAATTGCATTTTCAGTGGATGAAGAGACTTTTTCCGTTTTCGATCGTGGCATCCCCATTGCTTACGATATGCTAAATATCGGGCAACCGAGTACACCAAAATTTAAGTCGTCCTCTAAACGTTTTTTGGTTTTTTGTTCATTTTGTCCCATTTCACGAAAAACGCTAAGGGAGAGGAGAAATGAGGCGAAATTACATTTTCAGTGGATGAAGACACTTTTTCCATTTTCGATCGTGGCAACCCCCATTGCTTACGAAATGCAAAATATCGAGCAACCGAGTACACCAAAATTTAAGTCATCCTCTAAACGTTTTTTGGTTGAGTTTTTTGTTCATTTTGTCCCATTTCACGAAAAACGCTAAGGGAGAGGTGAAATGAGGCGAAATTGCATTTTCAGTGAATGAAGACACTTTTTCCATTTTCGATCGTGGCAGCACCCATTGCTTACGAAATGCAAAATATCGGGCAACCGAGTACACCAAAATCTAAATCAACCTCCAAACGTTTTCTGGTTGAGTTTTTTGTTCATTTTGTCCCATTTCACGAAAAACGGCAAGGGAGAGGAGAAATGAGGTGAAATTGCATTTTCAGTGAAGACACTTTTTCCATCTTCGATCGTGGCAGCCCCCATTGCTTACGATATGCTAAATATCGGGCAACCGAGTACACCAAAATTTAAGTCATCCTCTAAAGGTTTCTTGGTTGAGTTTTTTGTTCATTTTGTCCCATTTCACGAAAAACGCTAAGGGAGAGGAGAAATGAGGCGAAACTGCATTTTCAGTGGATAAAGAGACATTTTCCATTTTATATCCAGCAACCGAGTACACCAAAATTTAAGTCATCCTCTAAACGTTTTTTGGTTAAGATTTTTGTTCATTTTGTCCCATTTCACGACAAACGTTAAGGGAGGGGAGAAATGAGGCGAAATTGCATTTTCAGTGGATGAAGACACTTTTTCCATTTTCGATCGTGGCAGCCCCCATTGCTTACGAAATGCTAAATATCGGGCAACCGAGTACAAAAAAATTTAAGTCGTCCTCTAAACGTTTTTTGGTTAAGTTTTTTGTTCATTTTGTCCCATTTCACAAAAAACGCTAAGGGAGGGGAGAAATGAGGCGAAATTGCATTTTCAGTGGATGAAGACACTTTTTCCATTTTCGATCGTGGCAGCCCCCATTGCTTACGAAATGCTAAATATCGAGCAACCGAGTACACCAAAATTTAAGTCGTCCTCTGAACTTTTTTTGGTTAAGTTTTTTGTTCATTTTGTCCCATTTCACGAAAAACGCTAAGGGAGAGGAGAAATGAGGTGAAATTGCATTTTCAGTGAATGAAGACACTTTTTCCGTTTTCGATCGTGGCAGCCCCATTGCTTACGATATGCTAAATATCGGGCAACCGAGTACACCAAAATTTAAGTCATCCTCTAAACGTTTTTTAGTTGAGATTTTTGTTCATTTTGTCCCATTTCACGAAAAACGCTAAGGGAGGGGAGAAATGAGGCGAAATTGCATTTTCAGTGGATGAAGAGACTTTTTCCATTTTCGATCGTGGCAGTCCCCATTGCTTACGATATGCTAAATATCGGGCAACCGAGTACACCAAAATTTAAGTCGTCCTCTAAACGTTTTTTAGTTGAGATTTTTGTTCATTTTGTCCCATTTCACGAAAAACGCTAAGGGAGGGGAGAAATGAGGCGAAATTGCATTTTCAGTGGATGAAGACACTTTTTCCATTTTCGATCGTGGCAGCCCCCATTGCTTACGAAATGCTAAATATCGAGCAACCGAGTACACCAAAATTTAAGTCGTCCTCTGAACTTTTTTTGGTTAAGTTTTTTGTTCATTTTGCCCAATTTGACGAAAAACGCTAAGGGAGAGGAGAAATGAGGTGAAATTGCATTTTCAGTGAATGAAGACACTTTTTCCGTTTTCGATCGTGGCAGCCCCATTGCTTACGATATGCTAAATATCGGGCAACCGAGTACACCAAAATTTAAGTCATCCTCTAAACGTTTTTTAGTTGAGATTTTTGTTCATTTTGTCCCATTTCACGAAAAACGCTAAGGGAGGGGAGAAATGAGGCGAAATTGCATTTTCAGTGGATGAAGAGACTTTTTCCATTTTCGATCGTGGCAGTCCCCATTGCTTACGATATGCTAAATATCGGGCAACCGAGTACACCAAAATTTAAGTCGTCCTCTAAACGTTTCTTTATTAAGTTCTTGTTCATTTTGTCCTATTTCACGAAAAACGCTAAGGGAGGGGAGAAATGAGGCGAAATTACATTTTCAGTGGATGAAGACACTTTTTCCATTTTCGATCGTGGCAACCCCCATTGCTTACGAAATGCAAAATATCGAGCAACCGAGTACACCAAAATTTAAGTCGTCCTCTAAACGTTTCTTTATTAAGTTCTTGTTCATTTTGTCCTATTTCACGAAAAACGCTAAGGGAGGGGAGAAATGAGGCGAAATTGCATTTTCAGTGGATGAAGAGACTTTTTCCGTTTTCGATCGTGGCATCCCCATTGCTTACGATATGCTAAATATCGGGCAACCGAGTACACCAAAATTTAAGTCGTCCTCTAAACGTTTTTTGGTTTTTTGTTCATTTTGTCCCATTTCACGAAAAACGCTAAGGGAGAGGAGAAATGAGGCGAAATTACATTTTCAGTGGATGAAGAGACTTTTTCCATTTTCGATCGTGGCAGCCCCCATTGCTTACGAAATGCAAAATATTGAGCAACCGAGTACACCAAAATTTAAGTCATCCTCTAAACGTTTTTTGGTTGAGTTTTTTGTTCATTTTGTCCCATTTCACGAAGAACGCTAAGGGAGAGGAGAAATGAGGCGAAATTACATTTTCAGTGGATGAAGACACTTTTTCCATTTTCGATCTTGGCAACCCCCATTGCTTACGAAATGCAAAATATCGAGCAACCGAGTACACCAAAATTTAAGTCATCCTCTAAACGTTTTTTGGTTGAGTTTTTTGTTCATTTTGTCCCATTTCACGAAAAACGCTAAGGGAGAGGTGAAATGAGGCGAAATTGCATTTTCAGTGAATGAAGACACTTTTTCCATTTTCGATCGTGGCAGCACCCATTGCTTACGAAATGCAAAATATCGGGCAACCGAGTACACCAAAATTTAAGTCATCCTCTAAACGTTTTTTGGTTGAGTTTTTTGTTCATTTTGTCCCATTTCACGAAAAACGCTAAGGGAGAGGTGAAATGAGGCGAAATTGCATTTTCAGTGAATGAAGACACTTTTTCCATTTTCGATCGTGGCAGCCCCCATTGCTTACGAAATGCAAAATATCGAGCAACCGAGTACACCAAAATTTCAGTCATCCTCTAAACGTTCTTTAGGTTAAGTTTTTTGTTCATTTTGTCCCATTTCACAAAAAACGCTAAGGGAGAGGAGAAATGAGGCGAAATTACATTTTCAGTGGATGAAGACACTTTTTCCATTTTCGATCGTGGCAACCCCCATTGCTTACGAAATGCAACATATCGAGCAACCGAGTACACCAACATTTCAGTCATCCTCTAAACGTTTTTTGGTTGAGTTTTTTGTTCATTTTGTCCCATTTCACGAAAAACGCTAAGGGAGAGGTGAAATGAGGCGAAATTGCATTTTCAGTGAATAAAGACACTTTTTCCATTTTCGATCGTGGCAGCACCCATTGCTTACGAAATGCAAAATATCGGGCAACCGAGTACACCAAAATTTAAGTCATCCTCTAAACGTTTTTTGGTTGAGTTTTTTGTTCATTTTGTCCCATTTCACGAAAAACGCTAAGGGAGAGGTGAAATGAGGCGAAATTGCATTTTCAGTGAATGAAGACACTTTTTCCATTTTCGATCGTGGCAGCCCCCATTGCTTACGAAATGCAAAATATCGAGCAACCGAGTACACCAAAATTTCAGTCATCCTCTAAACGTTCTTTGGGTTAAGTTTTTTGTTCATTTTGTCCCATTTCACAAAAAAACGCTAAGGGAGAGGAGAAATGAGGTGAAATTGCATTTTCAGTGGATGAAGACACTTTTTCCATTTTCGATCGTGGCAGCCCCCAATGCTTACGAAATGCTAAATATCGAGCAACCGAGTACACCAAAATCTAAAACATCCTCTAAACGTTTATTGGTTAAGTTTTTTGATCATTTTTGTCCTATTTCACGAAAAACGCTAAGGGAGAGGTGAAATGAGGCGAAATTGCATTTTCAGTGAATGAAGACACTATTTCCATTTTCGATCGTGGCAGCCCCCATTGCTTACGAAATGCTAAAATCGAGCAACCGAGTACACCAAAATCTAAAACATCCTCTAAACGTTTATTGGTTAAGTTTTTTGATCATTTTGTCCTATTTCACGAAAAACGCTAAGGGAGAGGTGGCGAAATTGCATTTTCAGTGAATGAAGACACTATTTCCATTTTCGATCGTGGCAGCCCCCATTGCTTACGAAATGCTAAATATCGAGCAACCGAGTACACCAAAATTTAAGTCATTTTTGTTCATTTTGTCCCATTTCACGAAAAACGCTAAGGGAGAGGTGAAATGAGGCGAAATTGCATTTTCAGTGAATGAAGAGACTTTTTCCATTTTCGATCGTGGCAGCCCCCATTGCTTACGAAATGCTAAATATCGAGCAACCGAGTACACCAAAATCTAAAACATCCTCTAAACGTTTATTGGTTAAGTTTTTGATCATTTTGTCCTATTTCACGAAAAACGCTAAGGGAGAGGTGAAATGAGGCGAAATTGCATTTTCAGTGAATGAAGACACTATTTCCATTTTCGATCGTGGCAGCCCCCATTGCTTACGAAATGCTAAATATCGAGCAACCGAGTACACCAAAATCTAAATCATCCTCCAAACGTTTTCTGGTTGAGTTTTTTGTTCATTTTGTCCCATTTCACGAAAAACGGTAAGGGAGAGGAGAAATGAGGTGAAATTGCATTTTCAGTGGATGAAGACACTTTTTCCATTTTCGATCGTGGCAGCCCCCATTGCTTACGATATGCTAAATATCGGGCAACCGAGTACACCAAAATTTAAGTCATCCTCTAAAGGTTTTTTGGTTGAGTTTTTTGTTCATTTTGTCCCATTTCACGAAAAACGCTAAGGGAGAGGAGAAATGAGGCGAAATTGCATTTTCAGTGGATGAAGACACTTTTTCCATTTTCGATCGTGGCAGCCCCCAATGCTTACGAAATGCTAAATATCGAGCAACCGAGTACACCAAAATTTAAGTCATCCTCTAAACGTTTTTTGGTTGAGTTTTTTGTTCATTTTGTCCCATTTCACGAAAAACGCTAAGGGAGAGGTGAAATGAGGCGAAATTGCATTTTCAGTGAATGAAGACACTTTTTCCATTTTCGATCGTGGCAGCCCCCATTGCTTACGAAATGCAAAATATCGAGCAACCGAGTACACCAAAATTTAAGTCGTCCTCTAAACGTTTCTTTATTAAGTTCTTGTTCATTTTGTCCCATTTCACGAAAAACGCTAAGGGAGAGGAGAAATGAGGCGAAATTACATTTTCAGTGGATGAAGACACTTTTTCCATTTTCGATCGTGGCAACCCCCATTGCTTACGAAATGCAAAATATTGAGCAACCGAGTACACCAAAATTTAAGTCATCCTCTAAACGTTTTTTGGTTGAGTTTTTTGTTCATTTTGTCCCATTTCACGAAAAACGCTAAGGGAGAGGAGAAATGAGGCGAAATTACATTTTCAGTGGATGAAGACACTTTTTCCATTTTCGATCTTGGCAACCCCCATTGCTTACGAAATGCAAAATATCGAGCAACCGAGTACACCAAAATTTAAGTCATCCTCTAAACGTTTTTTGGTTGAGTTTTTTGTTCATTTTGTCCCATTTCACGAAAAACGCTAAGGGAGAGGTGAAATGAGGCGAAATTGCATTTTCAGTGAATGAAGACACTTTTTCCATTTTCGATCGTGGCAGCACCCATTGCTTACGAAATGCAAAATATCGGGCAACCGAGTACACCAAAATTTAAGTCATCCTCTAAACGTTTTTTGGTTGAGTTTTTTGTTCATTTTGTCCCATTTCACGAAAACGCTAAGGGAGAGGTGAAATGAGGCGAAATTGCATTTTCAGTGAATGAAGACACTTTTTCCATTTTCGATCGTGGCAGCCCCCATTGCTTACGAAATGCAAAATATCGAGCAACCGAGTACACCAAAATTTCAGTCATCCTCTAAACGTTCTTTGGGTTAAGTTTTTTGTTCATTTTGTCCCATTTCACAAAAAACGCTAAGGGAGAGGAGAAATGAGGCGAAATTACATTTTCAGTGGATGAAGACACTTTTTCCATTTTCGATCGTGGCAACCCCCATTGCTTACGAAATGCAAAATATCGAGCAACCGAGTACACCAAAATTTCAGTCATCCTCTAAACGTTTTTTGGTTGAGTTTTTTGTTCATTTTGTCCCATTTCACGAAAAACGCTAAGGGAGAGGTGAAATGAGGCGAAATTGCATTTTCAGTGAATGAAGACACTTTTTCCATTTTCGATCGTGGCAGCACCCATTGCTTACGAAATGCAAAATATCGGGCAACCGAGTACACCAAAATTTAAGTCATCCTCTAAACGTTTTTTGGTTGAGTTTTTTGTTCATTTTGTCCCATTTCACGAAAAACGCTAAGGGAGAGGTGAAATGAGGCGAAATTGCATTTTCAGTGAATGAAGACACTTTTTCCATTTTCGATCGTGGCAGCCCCCATTGCTTACGAAATGCAAAATATCGAGCAACCGAGTACACCAAAATTTCAGTCATCCTCTAAACGTTTTTTGGTTGAGTTTTTTGTTCATTTTGTCCCATTTCACAAAAAACGCTAAGGGAGAGGAGAAATGAGGTGAAATTGCATTTTCAGTGGATGAAGAGACTTTTTCCATTTTCGATCGTGGCAGCCCCCATTGCTTACGAAATGCTAAATATCGAGCAACCGAGTACACCAAAATCTAAAACATCCTCTAAACGTTTATTGGTTAAGTTTTTTGATCATTTTGTCCTATTTCACGAAAAACGCTAAGGGAGAGGTGAAATGAGGCGAAATTGCATTTTCAGTGAATGAAGACACTATTTCCATTTTCGATCGTGGCAGCCCCCATTGCTTACGAAATGCTAAATATCGAGCAACCGAGTACACCAAAATCTAAATCATCCTCCAAACGTTTTCTGGTTGAGTTTTTTGTTCATTTTGTCCCATTTCACGAAAAACGGTAAGGGAGAGGAGAAATGAGGTGAAATTGCATTTTCAGTGGATGAAGACACTTTTTCCATTTTCGATCGTGGCAGCCCCCTTTGCTTACGATATGCTAAATATCGGGCAACCGAGTACACCAAAATTTAAGTCATCCTCTAAAGGTTTTTTGGTTGAGTTTTTTGTTCATTTTGTCCCATTTCACGAAAAACGCTAAGGGAGAGGAGAAATGAGGCGAAATTGCATTTTCAGTGGATGAAGACACTTTTTCCATTTTCGATCGTGGCAGCCCCCAATGCTTACGAAATGCTAAATATCGAGCAACCGAGTACACCAAAATTTAAGTCATTTTTGTTCATTTTGTCCCATTTCACGAAAAACGCTAAGGGAGGGGAGAAATGAGGCGAAATTGCATTTTCAGTGGATGAAGACACTTTTTCCATTTTCGATCGTGGCAGCCCCCATTGCTTACGAAATGCTAAATATCGAGCAACCGAGTACACCAAAATTTAAGTCGTCCTCTGAACTTTTTTTGGTTATGTTTTTTGTTCATTTTGTCCCATTTCACAAAAAACGCTAAGGGAGAGGAGAAATGAGGCGAAATTGCATTTTCAGTGGATGAAGAGACTTTTTCCATTTTCGATCGTGGCAGCCCCCATTGCTTACGAAATGCTAAATATCGAGCAACCGAGTACACCAAAATTTAAGTCGTCCTCTAAACGTTTTTTTGTTAAGTTTTTTGTTCATTTTGTCCCATTTCACAAAAAACGCTAAGGGAGAGGAGAAATGAGGCGAAATTGCATTTTCAGTGGATGAAGAGACTTTTTCCATTTTCGATCGTGGCAGCCCCCATTGCTTACGATATGCTAAATATCGGGCAACCGAGTACACCAAAATTTAAGTCGTCCTCTAAACGTTTTTTTGGTTAAGTTTTTTGTTCATTTTGTCCCATTTCACAAAAAACGCTAAGGGAGAGGAGAAATGAGGCGAAATTGCATTTTCAGTGGATGAAGAGACTTTTTCCATTTTCGATCGTGGCAGCCCCCATTGCTTACGATATGCTAAATATCGGGCAACCGAGTACACCAAAATTTAAGTCGTCCTCTAAACGTTTTTTTGTTAAGTTTTTTGTTCATTTTGTCCCATTTCACGAAAAACGGTAAGGGAGAGGAGAAATGAGGTGAAATTGCATTTTCAGTGGATGAAGACACTTTTTCCATTTTCGATCGTGGCAGCCCCCAATGCTTACGAAATGCTAAATATCGAGCAACCGAGTACACCAAAAATTCAGTCATCCTCTAAACGTTTTTTGGTTAAGTTTTTTGTTCATTTTGTCAAATTTCACAAAAAACGCTAAGGGAGAGGAGAAATGAGGCGAAATTGCATTTTCAGTGGATGAAGACACTTTTTCCATTTTCGATCGTGGCAGCCCCAAATGCTTACGAAATGCTAAATATCGAGCAACCGAGTACACCAAAATTTAAGTCGTCCTCTGAACTTTTTTTGGTTAAGTTTTTTGTTCATTTTGTCCCATTTCACAAAAAACGCTAAGGGAGAGGAGAAATGAGGCGAAATTGCATTTTCAGTGGATGAAGAGACTTTTTCCATTTTCGATCGTGGCATCCCCCATTGCTTACGATATGCTAAATATCGGGCAACCGAGTACACCAAAAATTCAGTCATCCTCTAATCGTTTTTTGGTTAAGTTTTTTGTTCATTTTGTCCCATTTCACAAAAAACGCTAAGGGAGAGGAGAAATGAGGCGTAATTGCATTTTCAGTGGATGAAGGGACTTTTTCCATTTTCGATCGTGGCAGCCCCCATTGCTTACGAAATGCTAAATATCGAGCAACCGAGTACACCAAAATTTAAGTCGTCCTCTAAACGTTTTTTTGTTAAGTTTTTTGTTCATTTTGTCCCATTTCACAAAAAACGCTAAGGGAGAGGAGAAATGAGGCGAAATTGCATTTTCAGTGGATGAAGAGACTTTTTCCATTTTCGATCGTGGCAGCCCCCATTGCTTACGATATGCTAAATATCGGGCAACCGAGTACACCAAAATTTAAGTCGTCCTCTAAACGTTTTTTTGGTTAAGTTTTTTGTTCATTTTGTCCCATTTCACAAAAAACGCTAAGGGAGAGGAGAAATGAGGCGAAATTGCATTTTCAGTGGATGAAGAGACTTTTTCCATTTTCGATCGTGGCAGCCCCCATTGCTTACGATATGCTAAATATCGGGCAACCGAGTACACCAAAATTTAAGTCGTCCTCTAAACGTTTTTTTGTTAAGTTTTTTGTTCATTTTGTCCCATTTCACGAAAAACGGTAAGGGAGAGGAGAAATGAGGTGAAATTGCATTTTCAGTGGATGAAGACACTTTTTCCATTTTCGATCGTGGCAGCCCCCAATGCTTACGAAATGCTAAATATCGAGCAACCGAGTACACCAAAAATTCAGTCATCCTCTAAACGTTTTTTGGTTAAGTTTTTTGTTCATTTTGTCAAATTTCACAAAAAACGCTAAGGGAGAGGAGAAATGAGGCGAAATTGCATTTTCAGTGGATGAAGACACTTTTTCCATTTTCGATCGTGGCAGCCCCAAATGCTTACGAAATGCTAAATATCGAGCAACCGAGTACACCAAAATTTAAGTCGTCCTCTGAACTTTTTTTGGTTAAGTTTTTTGTTCATTTTGTCCCATTTCACAAAAAACGCTAAGGGAGAGGAGAAATGAGGCGAAATTGCATTTTCAGTGGATGAAGAGACTTTTTCCATTTTCGATCGTGGCATCCCCCATTGCTTACGATATGCTAAATATCGGGCAACCGAGTACACCAAAAATTCAGTCATCCTCTAATCGTTTTTTGGTTAAGTTTTTTGTTCATTTTGTCCCATTTCACAAAAAACGCTAAGGGAGAGGAGAAATGAGGCGTAATTGCATTTTCAGTGGATGAAGGGACTTTTTCC
Organism: Xylota segnis; assembly: GCA_963583995.1. Lineage (NCBI taxonomy): Eukaryota > Metazoa > Arthropoda > Insecta > Diptera > Syrphidae > Xylota > Xylota segnis. Next base: position 42,911,027 of record OY757237.1, read on the forward strand.
ATTTTCGATCGTGGCAGCCCCCATTGCTTACGAAATGCTTAATATCGGGCAACCGAGTACACCAAAATCTAAATCATCCTCTAAACGTTTTTCGGATAAGTTTTTTGTTCATTGTGTCCCATTTCACGAAAAACGCTAAGGGAGGGGACAAATGAGGCGAAATTGCATTTTCAGTGGATGAAGAGACTTTTTCCATTTTCGATCGTGGCAGCCCCCATTGCTTACGAAATGCTAAATATCGAGCAACCGAGTACACCAAAATTTAAGTCGTCCTCTAAACGTTTTTTTGTTAAGTTTTTTGTTCATTTTGTCCCATTTCACAAAAAACGCTAAGGGAGAGGAGAAATGAGGCGAAATTGCATTTTCAGTGGATGAAGAGACTTTTTCCATTTTCGATCGTGGCAGCCCCCATTGCTTACGATATGCTAAATATCGGGCAACCGAGTACACCAAAATTTAAGTCGTCCTCTAAACGTTTTTTTGGTTAAGTTTTTTGTTCATTTTGTCCCATTTCACAAAAAACGCTAAGGGAGAGGAGAAATGAGGCGAAATTGCATTTTCAGTGGATGAAGAGACTTTTTCCATTTTCGATCGTGGCAGCCCCCATTGCTTACGATATGCTAAATATCGGGCAACCGAGTACACCAAAATTTAAGTCGTCCTCTAAACGTTTTTTTGTTAAGTTTTTTGTTCATTTTGTCCCATTTCACGAAAAACGGTAAGGGAGAGGAGAAATGAGGTGAAATTGCATTTTCAGTGGATGAAGACACTTTTTCCATTTTCGATCGTGGCAGCCCCCAATGCTTACGAAATGCTAAATATCGAGCAACCGAGTACACCAAAAATTCAGTCATCCTCTAAACGTTTTTTGGTTAAGTTTTTTGTTCATTTTGTCAAATTTCACAAAAAACGCTAAGGGAGAGGAGAAATGAGGCGAAATTGCATTTTCAGTGGATGAAGACACTTTTTCCATTTTCGATCGTGGCAGCCCCAAATGCTTACGAAATGCTAAATATCGAGCAACCGAGTACACCAAAATTTAAGTCGTCCTCTGAACTTTTTTTGGTTAAGTTTTTTGTTCATTTTGTCCCATTTCACAAAAAACGCTAAGGGAGAGGAGAAATGAGGCGAAATTGCATTTTCAGTGGATGAAGAGACTTTTTCCATTTTCGATCGTGGCATCCCCCATTGCTTACGATATGCTAAATATCGGGCAACCGAGTACACCAAAAATTCAGTCATCCTCTAATCGTTTTTTGGTTAAGTTTTTTGTTCATTTTGTCCCATTTCACAAAAAACGCTAAGGGAGAGGAGAAATGAGGCGTAATTGCATTTTCAGTGGATGAAGGGACTTTTTCCATTTTCGATCGTGGCAGCCCCCATTGCTTACGAAATGCTTAATATCGGGCAACCGAGTACACCAAAATCTAAATCATCCTCTAAACGTTTTTCGGATAAGTTTTTTGTTCATTGTGTCCCATTTCACGAAAAACGCTAAGGGAGGGGACAAATGAGGCGAAATTGCATTTTCAGTGGATGAAGAGACTTTTTCCATTTTCGATCATGGCAGCCCCCATTGCTTACGAGCCCCCATTGCCCTCCTCTACACGTTTTTTGGTTAAGTTTTTGTTCATTTTGCCCAATTTCAGGAAAAATGCTAATCGAGAGGAGAAATGAGGCGAAATTGCATTTTCAGTGGATGAAGAGACTTTTTCCATTTTCGATCGTGGCAGCCCCCATTGCTTACGAAATGCTAAATATCGAGCAACCGAGTACACCAAAATTTAAGTCGTCCTCTAAACGTTTTTTTGTTAAGTTTTTTGTTCATTTTGTCCCATTTCACAAAAAACGCTAAGGGAGAGGAGAAATGAGGCGAAATTGCATTTTCAGTGGATGAAGAGACTTTTTCCATTTTCGATCGTGGCAGCCCCCATTGCTTACGATATGCTAAATATCGGGCAACCGAGTACACCAAAATTTAAGTCGTCCTCTAAACGTTTTTTTGGTTAAGTTTTTTGTTCATTTTGTCCCATTTCACAAAAAACGCTAAGGGAGAGGAGAAATGAGGCGAAATTGCATTTTCAGTGGATGAAGAGACTTTTTCCATTTTCGATCGTGGCAGCCCCCATTGCTTACGATATGCTAAATATCGGGCAACCGAGTACACCAAAATTTAAGTCGTCCTCTAAACGTTTTTTTGTTAAGTTTTTTGTTCATTTTGTCCCATTTCACGAAAAACGGTAAGGGAGAGGAGAAATGAGGTGAAATTGCATTTTCAGTGGATGAAGACACTTTTTCCATTTTCGATCGTGGCAGCCCCCATTGCTTACGATATGCTAAATATCGGGCAACCGAGTACACCAAAATTTAAGTCATCCTCTAAAGGTTTTTTGGTTGAGTTTTTTGTTCATTTTGTCCCATTTCACGAAAAACGCTAAGGGAGAGGAGAAATGAGGCGAAATTGCATTTTCAGTGGATGAAGACACTTTTTCCATTTTCGATCGTGGCAGCCCCCATTGCTTACGAAATGCTAAATATCGAGCAACCGAGTACACCAAAATTTAAGTCGTCCTCTGAACTTTTTTTGGTTATGTTTTTTGTTCATTTTGTCCCATTTCACAAAAAACGCTAAGGGAGAGGAGAAATGAGGCGAAATTGCATTTTCAGTGGATGAAGAGACTTTTTCCATTTTCGATCGTGGCAGCCCCCATTGCTTACGATATGCTAAATATCGGGCAACCGAGTACACCAAAATTTAAGTCATTCTCTAAAGGTTTTTTGGTTGAGTTTTTTGTTCATTTTGTCCCATTTCACGAAAAACGCTAAGGGAGAGGAGAAATGAGGCGAAATTGCATTTTCAGTGGATGAAGACACTTTTTCCATTTTCGATCGTGGCAGCCCCCAATGCTTACGAAATGCTAAATATCGAGCAACCGAGTACACCAAAATCTAAATCATCCTCTAAACGTTTTTTGGTTAAGTTTTTTGTTCATTTTGTCAAATTTCACAAAAAACGCTAAGGGAGAGGAGAAATGAGGCGAAATTGCATTTTCAGTGGATGAAGACACTTTTTCCATTTTCGATCGTGGCAGCCCCAAATGCTTACGAAATGCTAAATATCGAGCAACCGAGTACACCAAAATTTAAGTCGTCCTCTGAACTTTTTTTGGTTAAGTTTTTTGTTCATTTTGTCCCATTTCACAAAAAACGCTAAGGGAGAGGAGAAATGAGGCGAAATTGCATTTTCAGTGGATGAAGAGACTTTTTCCATTTTCGACCGTGGCATCCCCCATTGCTTACGATATGCTAAATATCGGGCAACCGAGTACACCAAAAATTCAGTCATCCTCTAAACGTTTTTTGGTTGAGTTTTTTGTTCATTTTGTCCCATTTCACGAAAAAAGCTAAGGGAGAGGAGAAATGAGGCGAAATTGCATTTTCAGTGGATGAAGACACTTTTTCCATTTTCGATCGTGGCAGCCCCCATTGCTTACGAAATGCTAAATATCGAGCAACCGAGTACACCAAATTCTAAAACATCCTCTAAACGTTTATTGGTTAAGTTTTTTGATCATTTTGTCCTATTTCACGAAAAACGCTAAGGGAGAGGAGAAATGAGGCGAAATTGCATTTTCAGTGGATGAAGACACTTTTTCCATTTTCGATCGTGGCAGCCCCCATTGCTTACGAAATGCTAAATATCGAGCAACCGAGTACACCAAATTCTAAAACATCCTCTAAACGTTTATTGGTTAAGTTTTTTGATCATTTTGTCCTATTTCACGAAAAACGCTAAGGGAGAGGAGAAATGAGGCGAAATTGCATTTTCAGTGGATGAAGACACTTTTTCCATTTTCGATCGTGGCAGCCCCCATTGCTTACGAAATGCTAAATATCGAGCAACCGAGTACACCAAAATCTAAATCATCCTCTAAACGTTTTTCGGATAAGTTTTTTGTTCATTGTGTCCCATTTCACGAAAAACGCTAAGGGAGGGGACAAATGAGGCGAAATTGCATTTTCAGTGGATGAAGAGACTTTTTCCATTTTCGATCATGGCAGCCCCCATTGCTTACGAGCCCCCATTGCCCTCCTCTACACGTTTTTTGGTTAAGTTTTTGTTCATTTTGCCCAATTTCAGGAAAAATGCTAATCGAGAGGAGAAATGAGGCGAAATTGCATTTTCAGTGGATGAAGAGACTTTTTCCATTTTCGATCGTGGCAGCCCCCATTGCTTACGAAATGCAAAATATCGAGCAACCGAGTACACCAAATTTTAGTCATCCTCTAAACGTTCTTTGGGTTAAGTTTTTTGTTCATTTTGCCCAATTTGACGAAAAACGCTAAGGGAGAGGAGAAATGAGGTGAAATTGCATTTTCAGTGAATGAAGAGACTTTTTTCATTTTCGATCGGGTTAGCCCCCATTGCTTACGAAATGCTAAATATCGAGCAACCGAGTACACCAAAATTTAAGTTGTCCTCTAAACGTTTTTTTGTTGAGTTTTTTGTTCATTTTGTCCCATTTCACGAAAAACGCTAAGGGAGAGGAGAAATAAGGCGAAATTACATTTTCAGTGGATGAAGACACTTTTTCCATTTTCGATCGTTTCAGCCCCCATTGCTTACGAAATGCTAAATATCGAGCAACCGAGTACACCAAAATCTAAATCATCCTCTAAACGTTTTTCGGTTAAGTTTTTTGTTCATTTTGTCCCATTTCACGAAAAACGCTAAGGGAGAGGAGAAATGAGGCGAAATTACATTTTCAGTGGATGAAGACACTTTTTCCATTTTCGATCGTGGCAGCCCCCATTGCTTACGAAATGCTAAATATCGAGCAACCGAGTACACCAAAATCTAAATCATCCTCTAAACGTTTTTCGGTTAAGTTTTTTGTTCATTTTGTCCCATTTCACGAAAAACGCTAAGGGAGAGGAGAAATGAGGCGAAATTACATTTTCAGTGGATGAAGACACTTTTTCCATTTTCGATCGTGGCAGCCCCCATTGCTTACGAAATGCTAAATATCGAGCAACCGAGTACACCAAAATCTAAATCATCCTCTAAACGTTTTTCGGTTAAGTTTTTTGTTCATTTTGTCCCATTTCACGAAAAACGCTAAGGGAGAGGAGAAATAAGGCGAAATTACATTTTCAGTGGATGAAGACACTTTTTCCATTTTCGATCGTTTCAGCCCCCATTGCTTACGAAATGCTAAATATCGAGCAACCGAGTACACCAAAATCTAAATCATCCTCTAAACGTTTTTCGGTTAAGTTTTTTGTTCATTTTGTCCCATTTCACGAAAAACGCTAAGGGAGAGGAGAAATGAGGCGAAATTACATTTTCAGTGGATGAAGACACTTTTTCCATTTTCGATCGTGGCAGCCCCCATTGCTTACGAAATGCAAAATATCGAGCAACCGAGTACACCAAAATTTCAGTCATCCTCTAAACGTTCTTTGGGTTAAGTTTTTTGTTCATTTTGCCCAACTTGACGAAAAACGCTAAGGGAGAGGAGAAATGAGGTGAAATTACATTTTCAGTGGATGAAGACACTTTTTCCATTTTCGATCGTGGCAGCCCCCATTGCTTACGATATGCTAAATATCGGGCAACCGAGTACACCAAAATTTAAGTCATCCTCTAAAGGTTTTTTGGTTGAGTTTTTTGTTCATTTTGTCCCATTTCACGAAAAACGCTAAGGGAGAGGAGAAATGAGGCGAAATTGCATTTTCAGTGGATGAAGAGACTTTTTCCATTTTCGATCGTGGCAGCCCCCATTGCTTACGATATGCTAAATATCGGGCAACCGAGTACACCAAAATTTAAGTCATCCTCTAAACGTTTTTTGGTTGAGTTTTTTGTTAATTTTGTCCCATTTCACGAAAAACGCTAAGGGAGAGGAGAAATGAGGCGAAATTGCATTTTCAGTGGATGAAGACCTTTTTTCCATTTTCGATCGTGGCAGCCCCCAATGCTTACGAAATGTTAAATATCGAGCAACCGAGTACACCAAAATCTAAATCATCATCTTGTTTGTTGTTGACGCTAAGGTCGATGTTGTGTGCCCCTTTTCCCTCAGTCGAATCAGAGTCGGAAAACCTTTAAGTTTTTTTCACGGCCCCTCCTCTCGCGAGCGTCTGACAAACATCTGAGAGTAGAACTGTCCTGAGACAAATTGTCTCAAATAACAAATTGCCCCTCGTACCAGCCATTAAACAGTAGGCTCCTTCCATTCGTGTAAAGAAAAACACGCACAACTTGAATGGTTGTGAGAAGCTAGGCCCTGGGTCCCATCGACGTGTATATATATATATGCTGTTGACAGCATATACTTCGTTTTGCCCTAGTTTTCAGCTTAGCCCATTTTGGCTGCTTCCGTTTCAATACTTGTGAACGCTCCAGTGACAGCCCGCTGAGTTCTGTCAATAATATCAATATCGTCGGCGTATGCTAGTAGTTGCAAGGACTTTTGAAATATTCTGTCTCTGGTTGTGAATTTCGGACAGTTCTTTCAAGTACGATTTTGAAAAAAGCACATGCCAGATCGCGTCACCTTGTCTATATACATTTTTGACATCAAAGGCCTCCGTGCGATCGTTACCGATCTTCATGAAGCAAGGCCCGCCTTTATTAAAACCACAAATCAATCAAAACCTCCATCTTACCACTCACCTTTAAGCAAGAAAATAAAAAACCACTCACCGAACACTGCAACCCCCATTTCAGCCGGCTGAATCTGTTTTAATTCCCCCAATTGGAAAAAAATGCTCACAACTAGTTCTCGTGTGACATTTGAATGGAAATGGATGTCAAAATGCATCTATTTGCATATAATTTCGTTCCCTTTTAATTCTCAGTCGGGAAAAAGTCCATTAAATCGTTTCATGCCCCGAAAATTACATATTTTTCATTCCATTTTAATTTATTCCGGCTAGTGTTAAGTGTAAATGTGTAATAATTTATTTTCTAGTGCAAATTACAAACAAATCGATTGTATAACACAAAAGAAACAAGAAATCCACAAGCAAATGAAAAAAAATTACTTTTTTCTCCAACTATAAGTACAAGAAACTCATTACAAAAAAAAAAAAGTACTCATTTTTTTTTTCTATGTTTGCTCCCCCCGTTCGTTTCATATTTCGTTTCTCTCGTTTTCTTCTTGTTCCACGATATATAGAGTATAATCATTAAAAATTCTATTGTTGTACAAGTACATTGGTTTGGTCGTCGTCGTCGTCGTCGACAAACCACCACTACGCCACCACTCTCTTTTGGCTAATTGACAAGAAAAGGAGGAAAATTACGTTTTTTTTTTTTTATATTTTTTAAGTGTTTTCCATTTATTGTGTGTATTATTTCACATTCGATAAGAAAAACAAAAAAAAAATAAAACTCGTTTGGACGTGTGCACGGAAAAGTCAACTACTCTCGTAGTATAGCAAGGCAGCAGTGGCAGCGTTTTGGATTTGGATCCGTGTTACTATTTGGTGTGGTTTTTTCGATTGCAAGAGGCAGGGATTCCCAAGCAAATGAAGAAAAATGGATGAAAATATCCAATTGTGTCGAATTTGCATATCAAATTCGGATTGTGCGACCATGATTCCGATTTTCGGCGAAGATCTACTTTGGAAGAAAATCACAACGTTGGCCGATGTTAAGGTATGTCTCGTCGTATCTGGGTTTGTATGTATTATTCTGGGTTTTCCTTTCTTATCTTTCGTGTCTCACCCACCGTTTCGTTAGTTTTCGTCGTCGTTCGTATGTTTACAGTTATGAGAAATGAATATTACTACCCACTGGTGTTTGATATGAAACACACAATTATGTATGTGGCATGTTTGTGAGAATAAAATAAAATTTTTGTTCGACTTTCAGATCGAAAAGGGCGATACTCTGCCGCAACAGGTGTGTATGGCGTGCGCAAAGTCGGCGATCAGTGCGTGTATGTTTAAAAAGAAATGCGAGGATGCGGACAACTTTTTTCGGCATCATCTGCAGATGATGCGAAAGATGGAACATCGTGGCGACGTTATTACAATTTCGGAGAGTTCGGATAATGAGCCAAATGAGGACATGGCTTCAGCCGAGAGATGCAATAGTTCTGGCGAAATAGAGAATCCGATGCTGATGAACGGCAACAGTTGCAGCGGTGCATTGGATCAGATGGAGAATAAAAATTTTGATTTGCACTCAATTCGGTTGATGATGAACAACTACATGCTGGACCAACAGGCGAAGGAGGCTGATGCGATGGCTGCCGTAAATGGCATCGGATGTGGCGGCGGGGGACTTGCGCCGTCCTGTGACATGTCTATGGATGATGAACATTTGCCGCTGATACCGGAGATTGAGCTCATCACACCGCACGACGATGGCAACGAACGACAAGATGGAAATGGGCAGGCTCATGGCTTTCAGTGTAATATATGCTATCAGTTGTTCGACATGAAGCAGTTACTCAAGGATCACATGCAGAGTTGTCATGGCCGATCGGCGCCCGTCTACGAGTGTATGAACTGCAAGAAGACGTACTTGTACAAACGTTTTCTAGAGAAGCACGTCCGGCGTGGACGTTGTGTTAAGAAGAGAAGGAATCAAACGTAAGTTAAATAGATGACTTGTTTGAGTAATTTTTGTTACTTTTGAAATTTCTGTTAAAACAGATAATTTTTTGCATTCTTTGAAGAATTGTGTATGTTTGTAGCAAGCGTAGCATCCCCCTTTGGCAGAAGACTTCCTGTGTAGATGTCGAAAACGGCCTTAAAATGTGAAATCCTTTTAACCCGCGAACTTAACCTCCCAAATACACTGCTAGCATTTAAGTTAATCCAATAATTTGTCTATTTCACAACGTTTCAATGACGCATATAAAGAATGTGCAAAAATTTCAACAAAACTTGTATGAAAGCAAATGAAGTTGTGCAAAATGGTTTCCGGTTATTCCTGCATGGGGATTCCATCAGCGATTTCTGTAGAAATTGTAGGGATTAGGATTAGAATGATACTGTAATCTAATTCCTGGTTAGGTCCCTAGCTGCACAGAAGCCTTAATTCTAGTTAGTAGAATTTATTTCGAGGTCGAGGATCCTCCGAAGTGTTGTTTAGTACTGTTAAGAGGAATAATAAATCGTCGTAATAAGCAATCAGTGATCATATAGCAGAACCTTCTACAAAAATAGGAAATTTTGCCAGGAAAAGTCAAAACATTTCAAGACTCGTATCATTGGAGATATGGCACTCAATGTAGTATACCACAGACTCGTGGGCATAAATCAATTTAAGGGAGACTTATGAAAAACTACCATCCTCTTTTCTATGGAGCCCTTGAAAAGTGGGCGTGGTCCTATTGCTTTTATTGAATTAATAGGATAGCCTCGAACGTTTAAAATCGATTTTTGATAAATAAATAAGCTAAAGGTGAGCGTGGCAAAGGACAATGTATGGACGAGTTATAGAGAATGCCTAATTCTTATTTGGTCTTATAGATTGTTTTCCATTTCACGTACAAAAGATTTGAAAAATGGTCGTGGCAGTGTGCGGATTCCAACATTTTTTACACTTGTACTACTTTTCTTTCGCGGAACTGAGGATGGACATGGATGGACGGATGTACAAATATATGTACTTTATAGGATCTATCTCGATTATTTCTCCATGTTACAAGGTAGATAGGTAGGTTTAAGAGGTGACTGCAACCAAAGGGATGCAGTCTCACTCGGATCTCGACGGATCCATTGTGTTCTCCGATCTAGATACCTGAAAATACCTGAAACAAGAATTAGTCCATTGCATGTGCAGCCCTTCTTATCCAACACGGTTTCGTTATGAATTTTAAGGTCGTTTAAGGTGGGATGTTAGCTAGTTCGTTGAGGTCGTTGAAAGATACTTTCCGAGGGCTAAGAATTTAGTTCTGCTGAGGCTTGGACTTTTCGAGAGGAATTGCGTTATATCTTTCTCTATCTCTGTATAGGTTTGTGCTGCTGATTCCCATTTTTTTAAAGTAGGCCGCTATTGGGTTGTGAGGATACAAATGAGGGTCAGCTGTCGTCTATTGAGTGATACGGGTTCTCTGGTCCCACCTAGCCAATAGGCTATGTTGTGGAAGTGAGGAGGCTAATAGGCGCTTAGACCGAGTGATATGTTGACAAGTCGTTTGATTCCGACCTGCCTCTGGCTAGCTTACCGACCCTTTCATTTCCTTCGAAGCCTGAGGGCTACATTGCTATTGACGTAGATGTCTACTATATGTGTTTGTTATTGTTTAGAGTCGATAAACTCAAGCAAGTCCAGTGATACCATATATTACCTCTTGGATCACATTTGTGTGGTTGTGCAGTAGAGTCGGGACAATTAGTGGTTCTTCTGTGTATATTTCTTAACCAGTACCTTCGTCCGTTTTTGACCCGTCCGAGAAGATTGATATGCAGGCGGAGTTGATGACCTTTCCATTTGTCCTGCCTTCTATGGAGGGAAACTTTCAACTGAGTTTGAGGTTTAAGTCTGAACAGGGAGGACGCATTCATTCTTGACCATTTGTTGACGGTAGAGCCCGAGCATAGTTTCGAGGACAACAGTTGGTGCTCTGGTAGTTCCTACACACGCCAGACGTTAGATTCTTGTGAGGGTGCTCAGGTTTCTGGCTTTGCAGTAGCAGACCTCCAGACCAGGCAGCCGTACGCAAGAAGATGAGGCAACATTTCATGTCTCATAATTTGCCTACCTATGATACTTCCTGATTCCGATCACTGATTTGGGGCGGGGTGGCTCAATCATTACAATGTAGTCCAATTAAGCAAGAGTTTTGAAGTTTGATTCGCAGACAACACCAACGTTTTTTCTTGGTCCAGTGTTATCTTTTTTTTGACTATAACACAAGTCCAAGCTTTCAAGTGAAACCAATATTGTTCCTAACATCCTAAGAGAAAAAAAATCCTCCATCTTCTTTGTTGTCTTTGTTCGCAATTAAATTTTCTTTATATTTTCTTTTATTGAAATTCCAAAACGCAGTATTGCGGCTTTTCTGCAACGTCAAACATTCGAAAATGCAAACAAAAGCATTGTTCCAAAGCGTCACGTTTCAAAAGGCATCATGAATAAATCAGCTCTCCAAACAGTGCAACATTAACTTCTGTGTGTTTCTGTTCTGTGATTGATTGACTAATGGAAGTTTTTGTTCAGTTTAATGGAATTATTGACATGCAGTGTTCTAAAACTTCAAAAATAACCCGTTTTCATGATAAATTTTAGATTGGTTTTAACTGACTTGTTATCTAGCTCGCTAAGGTCATTAAAAGACACTTTGTGGAGGGATAAGCATCTAGTTCTCTTGCGGTTTGAGTGTTCACAGATTAAATGTGTTTTCCTCAACGTATGTCCTCGCTGCAATCTCTCCATATGTCTGCAGTGTTGATTCCTAAAGTTGTTTGCAAATGTATAAATAATTCCTGCGACGGATCCCTTACGAGAGCCAGGGTCTACATATGTAGCTCCTCACAATCATTCGCACTGTGCGTGATGTATCGCTCAGACTAATGGAAGAGACCTTCTGTTTGATGCAATGTCCGAAGGTATATTTGCGCGAAAGGAAGGACCGTGCAAGGTAAGAACAGGTTACTTTTATCTCCATCGGCATTTAAAATAAAAAAGGACGATTCAACATTGGTTGCTCATGAATTTCTTTAGCAAGCCCTGCAAATGATTTCGTATAATTCCAAACATTTACCCTGGGCTAGTTCGTCCATTTTCGTGGGACATTTAATAAATAAAAAAATGCCTTGATCAACGTGTTAATCACCTTTCTAGTACCGATGTAGTTACTTGACCCCTACCTTTAGAGTTCCCAATTTCGGAGCAAAATATTGTTGGCGTTAAGTGTTTTGGTTTTTCTACACCCGACTGTAGTTCACTGACGACTGCAAATATGTAAATGCAAATGTACATAAACACAGATCATACGTATGATATGTTTGTTAATGAAAGAAATTAAATATTTACATAAACAATAGCTTTTGGTTCTGAGAGAATAAATAAGTTCTTATGTCACTCAGCGAATCACACACAGAATATAAGAATAATCAAGATACTGAATGTTTGAATTTAGGAAATGACTAATGAAAATGATAGGTGAATAGTACGATACTTCATCAAAGATTTTCCAGAATATTAGATTGTTTCTTTAGTTCCTGTAACCCTTCGTGGAACATGGAGAGTCAACAGAACGCATGTGCAGAACATGTGTCTGTGGGTTGGTGCAACGTGTTTCAGCTCTCTTCAACGCGTTGAAGCGTTGCGAATACCAATTATCTATAGCGACGTCTAAAAGAGCAAATTATTTTTTAGCAGATTTGTAGAAATATTATGGAGAAACGGAGAGCAGTACCCCGAGTTGCGATATCAGCCATATTTTCGTTTACATTGTATCTTCGTCATCTAACTAAAGTCGCTTTTTATTTATTCTAGCCGTCCGATGCAATGCACAGACTGTCACGTTCTTTTTCCAACTGGACATCATCTAGGATGGCACAAGAGAACCGGTTGTCCATCTCGTGCCGCAAAAGTGTAAGTTCTTGGATAACACCTTATACGATTGCTAGACCTAATACATTCTTATGCTTTTCTTTTCAGGCCCTTACAACAGTTATTCAAACAAAATATCGTCCAATACAATAACTTCCCGAAACCTGTAATTCCACCTCGAAAACCAGACAATGCCTTTTACATTCACAACAGGAGGTAAAACACGAATATAAACCAAACCCCTTTAACGTATACGTATATAGCAAAGAATTGCATTTTATTTTGTAGAATATTTGTCAACAATTCCAAACGAAAAGGACGAACTCGAATAAAGTTAGACGCAACAAAAATTGCTTTGGCTAAACAATTGATTCTAAAAGAGGCTACTACTACTCAAATCGCTCAAGAGCTTAGCATATCACGTACTTTCGCCTGGCGTCTACGTAAAAACTTGGTCAATGGCGTCAGTTTACATGAACGTTTTGTTGATCAATCGGGAGAGGATATACAACAACCAGATTTGGAGCAAACTGGTCCATTAGCAGAGACATCCCAAGCCGCAGTCGAACAAATGAACATGAGTATCAAAACTGAACAAATTGAAAATGATGAAGAGGAAAATACTCACTGTGCTGGAGAAAACAATGAAATCAAACAGGAGCAGCAAGATGAAGAGGATGAAGATGATGACGACGATGACGATGATGATGATGATGACGACGACGATGATGATGATGACGACGATGATGACGATGACGATGACGATGATGACGATGATGATGAAGAAGAGGAAGGTACAAACAAGAGCAGTAGTGAACAAAATAACCCACAAACCAATGTTCAAGCTATAAATCATGAATTAAACTATGAAAGTGGTTACACCAATGGTGGACGCAACCATATGCAACAAATCGAACTGACTAATTACCAGAACAATATTAATAATATGAATAGTGGAATGCAACAGTCGGGTATGGGCATGGCGGCAAAAAATCAACAAATGCACAATGAAAATGCAGAATCGTCTGATGATGAAGATGACGATGACGATGATGACGACGACGACGACGACGATGATGATGATGACGACGACGATGACGACGACGACGAACAAGAAGAAAGAGCAGGTGGTGCCGCTGTTGAACAGAATGATGATCCGATGCAAAGATTTAAGCAACATTTGCTTCAAACACTACCAGCGGTGTTCCAAATTCCACAGTAAGTTTTTTTTTTCACAAACAATACTCATGCACTTCCAGTTATGATTGGTTTTAATGGTTTAATTTCCATTGTTCTAGAACAAGTTTTCAACTACCAGTAAATTTATCCATCAAACCTGTTCCACCTACCAAAACAGAGCAACCGTAAGTATTCAAGATTCCGGAAAGTTTACGACGACTAACTCCTGAAATCCCCTTCTAATAGCCCAGCAAAGAAGCCTCGCAAACCGAATGTCTTCATCGATGACGAAAAATATGAAACAGCAAAGGTTCTTGTATCACAAAATTCTTCCACAATGGAAATTGCTAGACAATTGAACGTATCACAGATGACTGCCTGGAAATTGCGTGACGCCATTGTTAAAGGTATACCACTCTCATATCGTAGCAAACGTGAAGTGCGCCCCAAAGTGGAACAACAACAGCATTCAGCGATAGCAGCAACAACTACAACAATGGTAACAAGCACTCCAAAAGCCAGCATGCCACGCAGGCGACTCAAAGCCGCCGAACGAGAGCAACGCGATAAAGAAATCACACGTGAAATACTCGAAATGATCAAAGAAGACAGTAACATACAGTATTGGAAAGTGTCGGCCCGTCTCGCCGAAAAGGGCTACTCAATATCGCCATCGTCGGTTTGTCAAAAACTGAAGGCTTTGGGAATACACCGTCGCTGGAAGCCGGGCGATAAGCCTCCTATGCTCGATATGGAAAATTTAAAGGCTGGCGGAGGATTAGGGGGAGGAACTTCAACAGACAGTTTCGAGTTTAACAATGAACAGCAGTTCGAATTGGGCGGCGCACACTTTCTAAGTGCCTTTACGCATTAGAACAGATGCATACTCCCGAGTATCATCGTCTCTTTGCGTATTTTCTTGGTTTGGTTATATTTTTTTTCTGTTTTGTACTCTTTCCAGATGTGGGCTTGTAAACAATTTTTAATTTTTTTTTTTTTTTTTTTTATTTTTAATCGTCAGAGGTATTTAAGTTTTGTTTGTTCTTAGTAGGTTCGTATTGGTATTTACACACCCACCCCACCCAAAACAAACTGATTATTTGCAGTTGCATAGCTATGGAAAAGGAACTGCTATCCTTTTATGATGGTTATGTTTTCGTTATTAAAAAGTATTTTAGTTTATAGGAAGAAAGACATTCACATACACATATATATTTACATTAACAGTGTTTTTTTAAATTCATTTTCATATGCATAAGCTGTATGTCCTGTTAGAAGTTAGTTATACAATTAAGAACTGAATGCAAACCCTACTCTTTGGAAGGGAAGAAGAACCATAAGTCTTTCGTGATGGAAGCTTTTTTGTTATGTAATTTTCATCCATCAGAAACTGACGACACAATCGCGGACAACTACTTCAAAATGACTAAATAACACCACGCATCTCCGACAATACGAACTACGATTTATTCTGATATAAAAGGGAAGGATTAGATGGAAGCTATATTTCTTTCAATCTGGTATAAGTCAGTAGGTTTTTCGGCCTTGTGCTGTCTACTCTTTAGCATCCTTTGTGGTTCCACGGATTAAATTAACCTCAGTTTGGTTTGCGTTGTATTGGCGTTTCTGTTCATCTTCTAAGATATCAATTGTGGGCGTTTTTGTCATTGCGATGCATTATTTATGGATCGAGAGAGTTGAAATGAGATGATCAATTCCGTTTGTCCGTTTGGCCTTATAGTCGATTGCAGCCTAAACAATTTGTTGGATTTGGTTCAAAGAGCGAGCACTGTAGAGCGAGTTCGCTTGTATCAGAGGAAAAATTGGCACGCGTTCCCTTCTCTGACTTTACTTCCAGATT
The DNA here is from genome assembly GCA_963583995.1 of Xylota segnis. Lineage (NCBI taxonomy): Eukaryota > Metazoa > Arthropoda > Insecta > Diptera > Syrphidae > Xylota > Xylota segnis. The sequence goes on from OY757237.1 coordinate 42,926,590, forward strand.
TTGGTCGTGAGAAGTTAGGCCCTCGGTCCTAACCTTTGGACCTTTTGGCCAAATATTTGTATTTTTGTACCTGTAGATCAAGTATTCTTTCGTCGATTGGAACCAACCCGGCTGGATCGGTAAACTTCATAACTGGGATCTGTGGAGCACACCTCAAGACAAAAACGGAATTTTTTTGTTCGTACTTCACACCCGCATCAATAAAAAACCGATTTTCTCGAAAACAGCTATCACATGACATATATTTTACGTTTTCCGAAGTAAAATTGCCTGATTCCCGATTATTTCTTCCACAATTGGGCTTAAAGCTATAGTCTCTGAAGGTTAGTGCAAAGTAATGGCATAAGCTTTTTTCAAAATTTTTATTAGAAATCGAAAAATTTGCTCAAATAAAATTGATTGGCCTTGAAGTTCTCTGCAATTCACCTCAGCACCATTATGAATTCCACGCCCACTTTTTTAGGGCTCATTTGTAAAGAGAATATGACTTGAATTTCAATCCTCAAAAGATTGTAAACTTTATTTTTGAATGTACACTGAGTTACAAAGAAAGAGGCACACCTTGAAATTTTGCGATAATTTCAAATAAGTTCCAAAAAAAAACGTTTTTAATACTATTTTGTTTATTAACATAAAAATTAACAATTCATGTTAGAAAACATTTCAAGCGATGGCGGAACCGAACTGGAAGTAGCCAGCCGAATAGGCAAAGCAAAATCTGCGTTTGGGATGCTATCCAAAGTTTGGCGTAGCAATGCGATTAGCTCAACCACCAAGCTACGACTGTTCCGTTCCAACGTTGAATCCGTGCTGCTATATGGATGTGGTGCCTGGAGGGTGACCGCCACTATCACGAGGAAGCTGCAAACGTTCGTCAATAGGTGCCTACGATATATCTTTAGAATTTTCTGACCAAACCGTATCTCTAGCGAACAACTCTATTAGAGAACGGGCCATAAACCTATAGGCACAACAATACGACGACGCAAGTGGCAGTGGATTGGACATACTCTCCGAAAGGGTGACATGTCCATAGCTAACCACGCGATGCAATGGAACCCTCTTACACAGGATGGCAGAATACGCGGCGGTCCTAAGAGTATGTGGCGCAGAACAGTGGAGAAGGAAACACGGCAATCGTCGGCATTGTCGAGGCTCTAGGACCCACAAGGCGATACAGGCCTTTGTAAGTAATATCTGGGCTTATCGCAGGCCAAGCCAAGAGGTCGATTTCTACTTGTAAATATTCGGTAACGCACCTGGCAACGTGTGGTCTAGCATTGTCATTCATCAGAAGGAAGTTTTCTTCAATAAATGGTGCGAATGAAACCACATATTCCTCCAGAATTTTGGTGATATAATACCTATAGTTCACCGACCTTTCCACGATGTACAGCTCGGTTTTTCAGTGCATGGAAATTCTTGCCCACACCATGACGGAACCTCCCCAGAAATGTTTTCCTCTGGGCAACTGTCGCCGAAGAGTATCTCCCGCCTGAACGTCTCCAAACTCTGCTACGTCCATCTGGTGAGCGCAGACAAAACCTGGACTCATCAGTGAGAAGAACTCTACTCCAGTCGGCCTCAGCATATTATCAAAATGATAACAACACATCAAACAGTTTGATTGCGCCATTTTTTTGGAACTCAGTGTATTTAGAAATTCCTTCTCTTCTCAACATTAAATAATAAAGCAACGAGTTCAACAATGCAACGATTTGGCACTGCTGCTCAAGTTAAAAGTTCAACAGAAACTCAAAGCCAAGTAACCTGCGCAGCAATATTTGTGTATGGCATCGCCAACAAAGCACCGCATAGTTTGCGATGCTGCGTGACTCATGTCCATATTCTACCACTGAGGACCTCTGTTTCACTACCAGTCTTATACAACACGAATAAGAGTCTGACTGTAGTGAAACAGAAGTTATATAAAGGTATCTTTCCTTTTCCCCTTATGAATCTGTAGAGTCGATTTAACACACAGTTCCTTAAGAAGAACACGAAAAAGTGTAACAAAAAACTAGTAAGCCACGTCAGTCTTTAGTTCTTCTTCCTGCCTCTACTCATGTAACGATAAAACAAACAAACAACTAAGTATACCACACGTATTACAAAATAAACACACGTATTATATTAGTTTAATTCTAAAACTATTATTTTAAAATTAGTAAAAACAAAACAAAAAAAAAGAAACAGAAACAAATGAAGGCTAAAAAATATATACATATATACTAACTAATATTACTAACACACTCATGCAATACACTCCATTTTGTAGACGAAAGAAGAAAGATATACCTATATATATACTCTGAAAGTTATATTTAAAGAAAAAACAAACAAAAAATTATTATAGTTATATAAAAGTATTCAATATATCGACACACATTCTATTTTCAAAGAAACAAAAGGGAAAAATTCAAACCTCTAGCTTTAAGCCACTGCAATCACAGCAACAATATGAAGACAAAAAAAAAAACGTACATTCATATATAATTTAATTTTTTTTTCTTGTTTTTCTTATAATGTTTAGAAAACTCTTCGTTTTTTTTTTTTTTATAAACATACATAAGTTTTGTGTTGTGTTGAACATCAACAACGTTTTACTACAAGTAATGGGAGACACAGAAACTGAGAAAAAGAAAAGACATTTTTATTTTAGTTTTAGTTTTATTTTGTTTAAATTATATATTTATGTTTAAAACATTTCCATTTGCTAACATTCTATGTATTGTGTTAGTGTTTTTATTATTTTATTATTATTATTTTTTTTTAGATAATTATTTTCAGTATATGCGTAACTATATGTATTAATGTGTAATGAAATTCTATGTTATATTCTATTTGGCGATGATTTTTGGATGTTCGCTACAATAGTGCAAATTGAATGAGAAATTAGAAAAAAAAAAACATACGAAATAAATTGTTTAGAATTTTACAAAATTTATTGATTGTTTTTTAATTTAAAAGTTTAAAGTTCTCGTTTGACCAAAAATTGAGGTAAAAAATCCTACATTATCCTAAAGGTTGTAAAAATTGTTGCCTATTGTGCCTTATCCTCCATGGCTACGCTCGTTCACAATGATGCTCCAGCTGTGAGTTCTTTAGACAAGGCCAATGTGCATGCACCCCGTTTTGCTGCAAACTCCGCACTCCCAGATGCGGACTCAATGCTCTGAGATAAATCCACTCTCGCACTCGTATAGTAGCAAGAGTACTTAAATATCTCAACATGAACAATTCCACTGGTCCAGATGGAAACTCACCCATAATTCTGAAAAGGTGTTCTTCCACGCTGGCAAAAGCACTGCGTAAACTTTGTCATTTGTCCAATTTTTCTAGACTATTTCAGAATGGATGGAAAACAGCACTTGTCCAGCCCGTGTCTAAAAAAGGCGAATTTTCTTTATCCTCCAACTACGGGCCCAATGCACTTACGTTCCTTCTTTCCCAGGTCATGTAAACGCTGATAAACTGTCAGCTTATGAAATATCTTGAATTACGAAAACACTTCAAGGACCGACAGTATGGTTTTCGTAGCAAAAGGTCCACTGGTGATTTGATGGTATATCTCACTGAAAAGTGGAACAACTCTCTGAGTATTTAATAGAGTTTGCCATCAAGCTCTTTTGTTGGAATCGATGAATCTCGATTTTGTTTTACAAACAGTGCATTCCGCCACTTCCACAGTTCTCTCGCAACACCCTTACCTTGTTAGGTGAGTCATACATCTCCCATGACTTGACCGCATAAGGCACTTCAACACACTGCAGTTAGCTACAAGTAAGTCAAAACTATTTGGTCAAAATCCTGGGAAAGGAACCGCGAATCCTTTATAACACATCACCACTTAACAGGCAATTGGATCTCTAAACATCGAATGGGTTACTACGACGACCTCTACAGAATACCCATTGATCACCACCACAATTCAAGAGGGAATGCAGAAAGCAGATTCAAGGTTGAGAAGTTCTACAATGTTACCCAAGCTTCTAAACAAACTTCCTGTTCATCTAGTTTTCAAAAGTCAATCAGAAAAAACTAATTACAAAGCACTTTATAAATAAATAATTACAATGTGAATATAACTATCAGTTGGCGCGAAAGGTCGATGGGATCCAGTGGCTAGATTCTCACAACCATTCGTGTGTATATATTTTTGAAGAGGAGGTCAAGTAAAAGGAGGACGTGGTGCGACGTAACCCACAGCGATTCTCAGCACAAGTCAAGAAGGATCTTGCAAGAATGAGCCAGGCAGGCCTATTGTATGAAATCAGAGCATTTCATATCATGACATCAGTTCCGGTACTCTTTTCGGAGATATTCTCCAAAAAGGATGATGTTCAGCCTCTCATAGAGGCAACTTGCGAAGCATTGCATTTATTTTGCACCATTGTCTTCGGAATTTAAGTTCTCTCGAAATTTTAAATCCCTCTTTAGTCTTCCTCGAGAGTTCTGGCATACATTTGCTTATGACAGACTCACTCTTCTACCAGCTTGAGAATTCTATTGTATTTCTGTGCAAAGAAATGGATTGTGACGAAGATTGTTGGAACTGTCCTCTTTTGTTCTAGAATCAGTATCCAACGGCAAACTACTGTTTGTTTGTTTGTTTCGCCAACAGTAGAGTTCTATAGATATGGAAGGAAACCTTCAAATTCGTTTTCAAACCATTCATACATAAATTTAATCGAGTATGTCATATGAACTTACAACTTATGTAAATGGAATTCAATTCAATTTTATTACAGGTAACAAATAATCTTATAAAATATCAAACACCGACCAACACTGCCTGTTTATCCGTTTAATTAAGTTCATTTTTCATCATTTTTTCTTGACTCTCTGTCCAAGCTTTGGCAATCATTTGCTTCGTTTGGGCATCTCCATTCTGGAACATTCGCTTCATAAGATTCACAATAGCATCGTCTCCCTTCATGTCGTCCTTCATATCGGCATCCTGTTTGTCTTTCAAACGTTTCTCAATCGCAGTCAAGTGCGACCAAGAGGTGCCCTCCTCTTTTTTCTTCATGTAAATAGCTACCATGCCGTTTTTTATTTTACGATAACTCTTCACCACATCGATCGGATGCAATAAGTTGTTTATTGTTAGGCCATAGTCTTTGTTGTTCAGATTTTTCACGTGGAAAACCATTGATTTGTCCGTGAACGTAACACTGACACAGTTCTCGGTGAGGTTTTGGACACCGTCCAATGTGACAAACATTTTCACAAACTTATCGCTTTGATCCCAAGCATATTCATTCAGTTCGACAAGGTATCTAGAAAATAACAAAACATCGTAATAAATAGGGTCATGTGGTATTTTTAAAACAAGTGATTCAGTACCTTTTCGATGATGGCCCCTCGTTGGGCATGGTCCTACTGCAACTTGCTTTAGCATTTTTCTCCGCCTCAGCTTTGGCTTTAATTTCAATGTTAATAATCTCGGTTTCTATTTTATGTTTCTCTACAATGAGAACATTTTTAATGCGCTGCCTGGTCGATTGGGCCAATAATGCTGTGATATCGTCAACATCACGCCTCAACTGTGTTGGAAGTTTACCCCAATCCAATTAGTTAGTCATGTAATGAGTAATTGCAATTGCCAACCTACCTCTTCGATAGACATAATGATAGGGAATTTGATTTCTAGTTGGAACAAACGAAATTTTAACAAAATCAATGCTATTTCGCGAAATGCAACTGCTTCTGCCGCTTCTTTTATTATAAAACTCACATATCACAGTGACTGCAAAAACTTCAACTGTCAATTGATTTCTCGAAAGATTTTCTACCAGTTATGCCAAATACCATGGAAAAATAGGACAGGGTTAGAGTTCATATATAAAGGGATTCGGCAAACCTATTCTCGAATAAATGCAGAAACCAATCAAAGTTAAATACATATGTATATGTAACCGTAGCAGTAACTAACTGTGTTTAAAAGAACACAAGAACACTATGAAACTGTGTATTGGCAAATGAAAAAAAGGCTGAGGATGTTAGACTTTAGGAGCGGTGTTTTCTTACCTGATTTGTCTTGTGCATATTTTAAAGAAGGAGAAAAGGATCAAAACCCTGCATGTGCCAGTTTAACTCTAACTAAAATGGTCTATATATACCCTATATGTAGTTTATTGGACAATCCTTACATTCCCCTGACCGTTGTTCCTGGATTATGCTTCAAATAACTTTATTTGTTGTGTCCGCTTGTCGTTAGCATGAAAATGCGGGCAGACTGGGTCATCTACGTACTTATATTTGGAGATGTACTGCGAAAGCATGCTTGCCCCAACCGAAATTGTGTCATGGAATAATTCACCTCTCCTTGTCCTTTGCTGGTTCACTGCTCGATGTAAGAGATCAGTGTGTATATCCACTTACTTTACACCTACACTACCGACACTACACCTACTCCTTTGTTCTGGCTCCGTCCTCACACGCACGTACTTTGGCTCCAACCAAATACTATTCGTGTGGAGTGCTCGAATAGTTTAGACATCCAATGTGAATCCTATTTCCATTATCGATATTACAATGTAAGAATCTTGCTGGGTGTTCTTTTTTGGTTCACTTATTGGCCGAACATGCATCCAATTCCAAGAAATATTTTTGGGTCGTTTTTGTTCCTTTATTAGGGCTGTCGTATTTAACGCATTCGAATCTACATATGTTGGCAAATGTACACAACGTTAAAGCAGGTTGTAATGTCGCTTTGCTCTAAGAACAAATGCATAGATAATAGTTACCCTTACTCCGCGTGGCGTTCTACTAAAACGTCGATTGTCGTTCTTTAAGACCTTTTAAACGACACAAAACGTTTTCGCTTAAGTAAGCGAACTAACTTGCTGTTAGAATTTCCTCTCCATATCTATCAGAAAAATGCAGAAAGCCAAGTGGTTCTATACAAACAATTTCATGCTTTTTTAAAACTAATAAACCATTACCCAGCAATCTCCTGCGAATCCTTCTTGAACTTACTTCTTTTTGAGTGTGTTCCCCTCTTTTTAGAGCAAATGCTTTTCTTTTTGTTTTGTTTTCTTATTTATGACACCAGTCCCAACAGTTCTCCCAGGTTTTCAAAATTTCTTTGAGACCTACATTCTTGCTACATCATACTAAACTTGGCCTGCGTTATCCTACTTGAGAATAACCGCAAGGATAATGGAAACATTTAATAACTTTCATACAACAAAACTATTTCCTGAAACGAATAAGGAAACTGACTTTAACAACAGCTACCTCATTAAATAGTTATACTTCCAGCAGTAAAACTTCACATCACAACTAGATTCCTATTAAACCCCTCATCTAACATGCCAACTCTGCAGAAACGCCATTAAATCGTTGGTTATAAATAGTAAATAGTAAATGGCATTAACCTTCGTAATAAAATTGCGCGTAGGTCGGTCAGTTACATTGAACTTGAATTGCGCCCTTCCTCCGTAGTTGTCCATGTAATAAGAAAAAAATAATTGCAATGATAATGTAATTAATTCTCCTTTTAGGGTGACTTTCGACATAGACCATCAATAGGTCTTCAATTGACTATAGCTTTATTGATACATTGCGTGTACCATTCAAATTAGATGAAAGCTTCAAGGACACCCATTCCCATGAGCACACAATTATTTATTTTTAGAATAACACAACAAAAGAAGTCATAAAACCTTTTATTGTAAAATTTCAGTGTAAACTACTCGAAAAATAATTCAATAACGAAATGCATCCGATGTGAGTACACTTTTTACTTAGACCAACTAAGTAAGCATGTGATTACGTTTGCTTTAAATTTAATTTCTACTCGATAACACTTGTTTTATGATGAACACAGTTGCAATTCCAATTACTACGGCACCAACAGCAATACCGATTTCCCTTGAAGAAGAATAATTTATTTTTAAGACTTTTCATTTTTTACTCTGAATTTTATTTTCATTTATAAAACTTTTAAACAAAATTAAAAATTAAAACTTAAACAAGCAATTATTATAGAGAACTCTCCAAACACCGATAGATATAGACGAACATCTAAAGCATAGTTATGTCGCATTTTGTACAAAGAATTATCATGAAATGCAATTAACAAAACAAAACAAAAAAAAATAAAAATAAATAAAGATTCCACTATCACGACAATGTGCAACATTGTTTCTCAATCTCTGATCTGTGAAGTAGTTAAAATCAAAGAAAAACCAAAATTAAAACGGATTAATATGACTTGGCCGAGAAAAGAAATCCAAGTGCTTCACCAAAACACGTTATATAGTGCAAACAAAGCCAATTCGGTATGAAGTCTTGTTAACTTACGATTGTTGAATATCGATGTATTATTTAAGCTTATTGTATGACGTTTGTTTATAGAAGGATTAGTATTAGTATTAACTATAAGTAAATTGTTATTTATTTAGTAAAATTTCCAACATCCAGTTTTGGTGCTTGTTGTTAATGTATTGCTATAGAAAAATTTAGTAATGATGGTGAACAAAGAATGCTGTGGGGAAAAATTCACGAAAAATTAAACAAGTCAGGTATGGACCCCGATGATTGAGTTGTTCCACCAAGAAATATCAGAAGATACACCCGCTAAATGTCGCTTATTCATAAGATCGATCAAAACATAAACATTTCCACAGTAAAACAAGCCTCGGAAAAGACTATTGAATTTCAGTGTGATATTAACCAACTCTTCACATCAACTTTAAGGTTGCAATAGCATTCATCGTATAGAACCCATAAGGAGGTAGTTGGAGTTCAAAACACTTTGTTTGTTTTTCTTATCATTTAGATATTTGTATTGTTTATTTCCAGCAAACTCCTTCACTGTACTGGGCGAGTTAATGCGTTGGACTTTGGAGCAAGGGGTTCGAGGTTTGTATCCCAGTCGGAACACGTAAAAGGTTTTTCACGGCCCCACCTCTCGCGAGCGTCTGACAAACATCCGATAGTACAACTGTCCTGAAAAAGCTTCTCAAATAACAAATTGCCTTTCCGACAGTAGGCCCCTTCCATTCGTGTAAAGAATATAACACGCACAACCCGAATGGTTGTGAGAAGCTAGTCCCGGGGTCCCATCGACCTCTTGGGTCAAGCATTTATTTTTACTTCACTGCAAAACATTACTTGTGCCAGTAGTCCAACAATTAAGTTCGTAAAATAAAGGTTTAAACTCGTAGTCTTGGTTTCCGAACAACTTATACGTTGGAATGAGACTGTAAGTGCGTCTTGTCTAGTATAAGTTCTAGACAAGGTACATAACATTGTCCAGCAACCAGTGATACTGAACATTCGCTATTGATATTCACATTATGCCTCGAATAAGAAGTGAAAACATGTTAACGACCTTGGCAACTGTACTTGGCAAAAATAAGATTCTGGAATATGAACCCTTTCCTGGAGTCGCCAACCGAAGGACCTTGAAATAATAGACACCTCTAACTCGAGCAAAAGTACATGCGACATGAGAACTGGGTTAAATGCAATAAGATGTGAAGCTGAGTTCCAGTGAAGCCAGTGAAACGCTTATGCTTATTAGAAATGAAAACCATCGCAAAAGACAAAAGTAGAAGTTGTCCAACGTTTAAATGCGATACGGACTGCAGGTGAGTGATACCAGTATAAGCACCGCAACACTCAATATGGTTGCGATTGTAGCACTGAAAAGCAACAAGGTGGCAGGGAGTTTGGGAGAATGGAATCCGTGTCAAACTTTTTTAGTAACGTAATGAAGCACAAAAACAGGAGACTAGCTGCCTGCAGTAGGTGAGTTAGTAGCCAAAATAATGCTGGCCCGAATAAAAAACCGTTTCGAAGGCACGATCAACGAGAAACAAGTAGGTTATATCTCTATCCTCCTGTGTGGGCCACATCAAGTGCAGACAAATCTTGTCAAAGGAATTTAAGATCGAACGGCCGCTTTCTCGGAGTGTGAGATTTACTACACCAGATTTGTTGAGGATTATGTTTCTATCTAACCAACATGGCTCTCTTGATTTCCCTCGTCCATATGTAAGTTAGACCCATTCTTCTACACCATTTGAAAACGTGTGTAATATGGCTTCACTCAAATAAATAATAAAATATAAATACATGGTTCCAAAGGAAGTACATAACTTGGCCTCTTTTTCTGCAGGTTATCTGCAAAAGTCAATGAAATTCAAAACCACATGAACTGACTAAATTAGAAGCATTTAGCGACAAAAAATAAATAAATAAATGATCACTGTTTATAGCACATAAACAAAATAAGTCGTCGATTCTTCCTGGAAATTAGGTTCGATACTTAAAAAATAAAATTATTACAAAAGAACGCACATGATATGAATAACAAATTGAAAATCCCCCAATGACGCAACTACTACATAATAGGAAAATAGTTAGTTAACAAAAATAATTATGTACATATGTAGATAAGAATTTGTATCAATTTCAAGCCATAGGAAGCGCAACAAGTTTTGAATCTTACCTGGTTGGTAATTTTTTCTTTCGATCTGAACTGGCCAGTTCTCCCACATAGTACTTTACCATCATTTCTCTGTTATTCAAGGAAATGAAACACAATATGTAAAATTTATTTTATTAATATCAATTGCAAACGAGTTGATTGAATCATTTGGAAAAGAAAAGGAATGAAGGGAGGAGTGCACTCACCTTGCTTCGCTACTGTGACCGACGTTAATAAAATCTTTTGTTGCATCTCTACCAGCTGAATCGTCAAGAGTATCTTCTCCACCGGGATGCTAGTTACAATAAATTATTATACATATGTAGTTAAATCCATATAAAGAGGTCAATGTACTTCTGTATTACCTCGGAACGAAATTTTGTCAAATCATACACTTTATCCTCGATAACCACCCACAAATCCGTTGGCGTATTATGCTGCTTCACCTCAGCTAATGTATATTCCTTACCGGACATGTTTTGCTCCAATTTTTATAAAGGGTTTACGCAGTAACACTTAAGACAACACCTCCTAACCCGAAAAATGAGTAATGATACATGAAAAAAAAGAAGAACCAACTTGTCTGGACAAAATAATCAGCTCAGCCAACGAAAGTTGTTACTTTGACAATTGGAAATATGTACTTGTCCACTGGAAATGGTAAGAAAAAGTGAGAAAGCTTTTGTGGAATGTAATGGATACAAATTTTTCAAAAAACCGAGAAACAATATTTGTTTTTGGGTTGCTGTTTGGTGGAATAGTTGTTTAACGCGACGCTATTACATTGCTGTTTGGCACTTTTTCCACACTCCTATTTTTCCACACTCTTTTCTTTTATCATTTTACAACTTAAATTTCAATCCAATCCATTTGTAATAGATCTGCAAAATTTCAAGGACCTACGTAAATACATTGTGAGTTTATGAATGGAAATCGATTGTTCCTCGCTTGATTGCCTGAACTTATAAATTTGCATGGATGGTCAAATCAGCTGTTTAAAATGACAGACCGGCAAAAGCTGTTTTTGTGATGATTCCATTTTTCTTGCACAAGTTTTAAAAGTGTTGAGTGATATTGTATTAAAAATTGAAATAAAATGCTTTACGGGCTTCAATTAACAACAAGTATTATTAACAGAGTCACACTTTGCAGCAGGCACAGTTTGCTGGCGTACAAACCTTTCAGTCGAAGTTTTCTGACATCACCCAGCAAAAGTTATTTACTGAAACGAAATCCTCTAACCTTAACTCAGCAGATAACCAAAGAAAGGAGCCTTCAGCAAGTCAGAAAATTCGCCCAAGATAATGGAGTCAATAAGGGCAATAAATTGGTGGGCGCATGGCTGTTGGGATGCAGTGCAATGGTATTTGGTGCAGTCGTTCTTGGAGGAGTAACCCGTTTAACTGAATCCGGCCTGTCGATGGTTACTTGGAAACTCCTTGGCGAACAGAGGCCCCGTTCAGAACAGGAATGGGTGGAGGAGTTCGAGCGATATAAACAGTTTCCTGAGTTCAAATTAAAGAACTCAAACATGACCCTTGACGAATTCAAGTTCATTTACTTCATGGAGTATTCGCATCGGATGTGGGGACGGGCGATTGGTGGTTTCTTCGCCTTGCCAGCCATTTACTTCTGGACAAGGGGATACTTTACAAAACCAATGAAAATTCGTGTCCTAGTATATGCCGCGCTAATAGGAGCACAAGGTCTAATGGGCTGGTATATGGTAAAATCGGGTCTGGAGGATCGTTTTCAGGATGTCAACGATGTACCGAGAGTATCACAGTATCGATTGGCTGCGCATTTATCATTTGCTTTTGTGCTGTACACACTGTTTCTGCATTCGTCTTTTGCGCACTTGTTACCAGCGGAAAGTTTGGCTGTCGTCTCGCGTGGAGCCATTAAATTTCGAAGACTTGCCCACGCCACGAAGGGTATGATATTTCTTACTGCCCTTTCGGGTGCATTTGTAGCGGGCCTAGATGCGGGGCTTGTTTATAACTCATTTCCAAAGATGGCTGATAAATGGATACCAGACGACATCATGGCATTCACACCAAAGCTATCAAACCTTACGGAAAATCCAACCACTGTTCAGTTTGATCACAGATTACTGGGCATAACAACATTATCATTGATTTCTGGATTGTGGATACTCTCGCGAAGAAGGAGTTTACCAAAACGAGCTTATTGGGCGGCTAATGCCATTGCAGCAATGGGTTGGACTCAAGTTGCTTTGGGAATTACAACCCTCCTCACGTATGTTCCGGTCTCTATGGCTGCCGCACATCAGTCGGGTTCATTGATATTACTTTCACTTGCTATTTGGCTGCAACATGAGTTGAAACTTGTAAAATATATTCCAAAATAAAGTTTATAAATGTATTACTTTGTCTTTTGATGTTTGATTGGTCCGGGCGAAGTGCCTGGAGATGGGTATGTAGCTTACGATAATGAAGAAGTCGGCTCTCTAAACCAGTGTAGAGGTTTCGTAGGTAAATAAAACCTGGAGAGGATTCCTTTGAGATGATCGTTGATTGTTGGCAATCGCAAGAATCCCTTTTGGTCTCTCTAAGGTGACTATGATCAGCGAGATCGTCACATTTTTGCTATCGTTATTGCGTAACAGCGCCGTGACCATAGAGAATTCCACTCCCAATCGAATTTAGGATGACAGGAAATCGAGAGGAGAACGTTATGAGTTCTGTTGTCTACTGTAAAGAAGCTCTGAGGATTTAAATCGCAGCTTTTTTTATATATTCGATCAGAAAAGAGGTGTTTAGGCAATCCACACCTGACAGAAAATTGGAAATAAAAGAAACCGCCACTAGTTGGTTAAGCTGACCATATAAATCTATATCCTCTCGTCGGTAAAGAGTAAATCCTATCCAATTATCCCTTTTGGGCTCTCTAGGATGATCAGTGTGATTATCACATTCTTGCGGGATAGTTTTACAGAGAGCTAAGAAAGTGTGATCAACTTTGACTATCAACTATCATCATAGAGGATTCCAGTCCAGATGTCTGTGCCTTTAATTCGGTTCATGTTCTACACTCCTTTGGCTATTTAATTGCTTTTCTAAGATTAAATGGAACGGATTTAAAGAACCTTATAATAAGCCTGCTTAGATTTAGGCTTATACGATCCATATGATCGGAATGGTGCCCTGTACTAAGTTAATCCAAAGTCACACTCTGGTTATTTGCTCAAGTTCTTCACTACTTCTTTCCAGACAAGTGCTTACCTGCGATTAAAATGGACGGCTATTTAACCATCCTACTGACCTCAACAGTTAAGTTCCACTGAAATAGAAGACCCACTTATACTGCAGAAGCAGTGGGACTCGCCGCTTTCAAATCAAAACAAAATAATTTAATTTAATCGAATTATGAACATTTATTGAATTTTAAATAACAAAAAAGGAATTAAGAAATTTAATCAGAACTTGTAAAAGCATCTAGGTACAAAATAAAAATGAAGATGCATTATTCGAAAAATACTATGTGTATGAGAAGATCGATTTTGAATTTAATCAGTGGAAATAATTTAGAATGCTCCTCCGCGAAGACGCAACACCAAGTGAAGAGTGGACTCCTTCTGGATGTTATAGTCAGACAAGGTACGGCCATCTTCCAACTGCTTTCCGGCGAATATCAAACGCTGTTGGTCTGGAGGGATACCTTCCTTATCTTGGATTTTTGCCTTGACATTTTCAATAGTGTCCGATGGTTCGACCTCCAAGGTGATGGTCTTTCCAGTCAATGTCTTGACGAAGATTTGCATACCACCACGAAGACGGAGGACCAAATGGAGGGTAGACTCCTTCTGGATGTTGTAATCAGACAAGGTACGTCCGTCCTCGAGTTGCTTTCCGGCAAAGATCAAACGCTGTTGGTCTGGGGGGATACCTTCCTTATCCTGGATCTTGGCCTTGACGTTCTCAATGGTGTCGGATGGCTCGACCTCCAAGGTGATGGTTTTTCCAGTCAAAGTCTTGACGAAGATCTGCATACCTCCACGAAGACGGAGGACCAAATGGAGGGTAGACTCCTTCTGGATGTTGTAGTCGGACAAGGTACGACCATCTTCAAGCTGCTTGCCTGCGAAGATCAAACGCTGTTGGTCTGGTGGGATACCTTCCTTATCCTGGATCTTGGCCTTGACGTTCTCAATGGTGTCGGATGGCTCGACCTCCAAGGTGATGGTCTTTCCAGTCAAAGTCTTGACGAAGATTTGCATACCACCACGGAGACGGAGTACCAAATGGAGGGTTGACTCCTTCTGGATGTTGTAGTCGGACAAGGTACGACCATCTTCAAGCTGCTTGCCAGCGAAGATCAAACGCTGTTGATCTGGTGGGATACCTTCCTTATCCTGGATCTTGGCCTTGACGTTCTCAATGGTGTCGGATGGCTCGACCTCCAAGGTGATGGTCTTTCCAGTCAAAGTCTTGACGAAGATCTGCATACCTCCACGAAGACGGAGGACCAAATGGAGGGTAGACTCCTTCTGGATGTTGTAGTCGGACAAGGTACGACCATCTTCAAGCTGCTTGCCTGCGAAGATCAAACGCTGTTGGTCTGGTGGGATACCTTCCTTATCCTGGATCTTGGCCTTGACGTTCTCAATGGTGTCGGATGGCTCGACCTCCAAGGTGATGGTCTTTCCAGTCAAAGTCTTGACGAAGATCTGCATACCACCACGAAGACGGAGGACCAAATGGAGGGTAGACTCCTTCTGGATGTTGTAATCAGACAAGGTACGTCCGTCCTCGAGCTGCTTTCCTGCAAAGATCAAACGCTGTTGGTCTGGGGGGATACCTTCCTTATCCTGGATCTTGGCCTTGACGTTCTCAATGGTGTCGGATGGCTCGACCTCCAAGGTGATGGTCTTGCCGGTCAAAGTCTTGACGAAGATCTGCATACCACCACGGAGACGGAGTACCAAATGGAGGGTTGACTCCTTCTGGATGTTGTAATCAGACAAGGTACGTCCGTCCTCGAGCTGCTTTCCTGCGAAGATCAAACGCTGTTGGTCTGGAGGGATACCTTCCTTATCCTGGATCTTGGCCTTGACGTTCTCAATGGTATCGGATGGCTCGACCTCCAAGGTGATGGTCTTTCCAGTCAAAGTCTTGACGAAGATCTGCATACCACCACGAAGACGGAGGACCAAATGGAGGGTAGACTCCTTCTGGATGTTGTAATCAGACAAGGTACGTCCGTCCTCGAGCTGCTTTCCTGCGAAGATCAAACGCTGTTGGTCTGGGGGGATACCTTCCTTATCCTGGATCTTGGCCTTGACGTTCTCAATGGTGTCGGATGGCTCGACCTCCAAGGTGATGGTCTTGCCGGTCAAAGTCTTGACGAAGATCTGCATACCACCACGAAGACGGAGGACCAAGTGAAGAGTTGATTCCTTCTGGATGTTGTAGTCGGACAAGGTACGACCATCTTCAAGCTGCTTGCCAGCGAAGATCAAACGCTGTTGGTCTGGTGGGATACCTTCCTTATCCTGGATCTTGGCCTTGACGTTCTCAATGGTATCGGATGGCTCGACCTCCAAGGTGATGGTCTTTCCAGTCAAAGTCTTGACGAAGATCTGCATACCACCACGAAGACGGAGGACCAAATGGAGGGTAGACTCCTTCTGGATGTTGTAATCAGACAAGGTACGTCCGTCCTCGAGCTGCTTTCCTGCGAAGATCAAACGCTGTTGGTCTGGGGGGATACCTTCCTTATCCTGGATCTTGGCCTTGACGTTCTCAATGGTATCGGATGGCTCGACCTCCAAGGTGATGGTCTTTCCAGTCAAAGTCTTGACGAAGATCTGCATACCACCACGAAGACGGAGGACCAAATGGAGGGTAGACTCCTTCTGGATGTTGTAATCAGACAAGGTACGTCCGTCCTCGAGCTGCTTTCCGGCGAAGATCAAACGCTGTTGGTCTGGGGGGATACCTTCCTTATCCTGGATCTTGGCCTTGACGTTCTCAATGGTGTCGGATGGCTCGACCTCCAAGGTGATGGTCTTTCCAGTCAAAGTCTTGACGAAGATCTGCATACCACCACGGAGACGGAGGACCAAATGGAGGGTAGACTCCTTTTGAATGTTGTAGTCGGACAAAGTACGTCCATCCTCAA
The DNA here is from genome assembly GCA_963583995.1 of Xylota segnis. Taxonomy (NCBI): domain Eukaryota; kingdom Metazoa; phylum Arthropoda; class Insecta; order Diptera; family Syrphidae; genus Xylota; species Xylota segnis. The sequence goes on from OY757237.1 coordinate 42,943,181, forward strand.
GTTGCTTGCCGGCGAAGATCAAACGCTGCTGATCTGGAGGAATGCCTTCCTTGTCTTGAATTTTAGCCTTAACATTTTCAATTGTGTCGGATGGCTCGACCTCTAATGTGATGGTTTTGCCAGTCAAAGTTTTAACAAATATCTGCATACCACCACGTAGACGCAACACCAAATGCAGGGTAGACTCTTTCTGAATGTTATAATCGGACAATGTGCGTCCGTCTTCCAATTGTTTACCAGCAAAAATCAAACGTTGCTGATCTGGAGGAATGCCTTCCTTGTCTTGGATCTTAGCCTTAACATTTTCAATAGTATCAGAAGGCTCAACCTCTAGAGTAATGGTTTTGCCAGTTAAAGTCTTAACAAAAATCTGCATACCGCCACGGAGACGTAACACCAAATGCAAAGTCGATTCCTTTTGAATATTATAATCGGACAATGTACGTCCGTCTTCTAATTGTTTTCCAGCGAAGATTAAACGTTGTTGATCTGGAGGAATACCCTCCTTGTCTTGGATCTTGGCCTTGACATTCTCAATAGTGTCAGAAGGCTCAACTTCTAGGGTGATGGTCTTGCCAGTCAAAGTCTTCACGAAGATCTGCATTGTAGGATTTTCTAAAATCAAAATACAATATCGTTAGTATGCAGGAATACATATATTGAATATTTGTTTTCAAAGTGAGAGCTATTCGAGTAAAGTTCTACGTGGATGACGCCGCCTATAACTGTGAGATTAATTTGCAAACCAATTAGTAATCAATTAGAAATTCATTTGCACGAAGTAGCTTGGTCGCTCACAACTCATTAGGTATGAAACTACTGCTTGGCTGCCCAGCCATCATTGAAGGAACCACATCAGGTATTTGTAGTCAATATTAATTATTAGTTAAAATCATCCACCGGTTTCGCACCAGTTAGTACAGTACCCACACCTACTTTCTACGACCATAGATTGCATTTGTGAAAAACACAACTGTTTTGCTTGAATAATTAAATCAAGGAACATTGAAAACGAAATACGAAATAAAAATCAAATAATTTTATGGTGAAATAGTCACGTAATAGATGAAATATTCCACAAAACGGTGAGTAGTCATCAAATGTACTTGGTAAGGCGAGCTAGAGAGAACGTTTTCAATTCTCTCTGTCTGGTGTTCTTGTGATTGTGAACAGTCAGCTTGAGTGTGCTGCTCTCCCAGTCATCTAAAGTTTAGGTTTCCTGGATTCACCTCCCTTTAAGTATACGGCCAATGACTACTCAGAGAAGTGCATAATGTGTTTGCATATGGAAGGTCAGGAGGATCACATGCATTTATAATTGATATATACGTACGTCTGCGCTAAAGAGCTACTTGAAATCTCAGTATCGTAAAAGTTGTGAAGAGTCCTATCACTCAACTGTCCAAGGAGAACGAAGTCATAAGCTATGCCTCTGCGTATGTGCATATATAAGAGTATGCATTACAAGTCTGAGGAATACTGAAAGACGTACTGACCAGATTATTTGATAGCCAACGTTAGTATGTTAACGCTCCGTTATTTTAACAGCAATAATGTAATATAACTTTAAATGTAAATAATTTGTTATAGACTCCCGTACATTTAGTGTGCAGTCGAAGACGGAGAAACTTATACTGCTCGACCCAGATAGTTATGAACATCAGCTAAATAGTTGAGGACTCGAATGGATACGTAGTATTAGATAACAACTTGACTAGAAATTCGAAAACGAATAAAGTATTGCAGTTGCTATCAAATTCGCTGATGCAATAGTCCCACCATTTCGTTTTTCTTTGTGTGAAGTGCTTTCGGAAGCCATTTTGTAATTTTGTAAAGTGATGCATGAACCATGAAAAAGTTCAAAATACACGTAGCCATTACATTTCCTTTGTTTAAATACCAAGTTCACAGTACAAGCTTCACACTACGCAATTTGCTTAGCAAAACTATTGAATCAAATCGAACAAAACCTGGGAAAACCAGTCGATATCTCCATTAACCATGAGATGAAACCAAAGTATACAGAAATTAGTAAACTTTTCAGAGATAACAAAAACCCGATGATTCATCCAGCCACTTTGATTTTTTTTCGTCTCTTCCCCCAGCAAATGCATTTCACAATTTCTAAAGAACCACTTAACTTTTTTTCTCACAACTCAACGAAATTTCACAAAGAAAAAAATAAAAATATTTAAATTAAATAATTGTTAACTCACCTTGACCCTTTTTGCAATAACAAATAAATTTATAATTCGATTCTTTTTTTCTCTATTTACTTTCTAGACTTTTATTTCAACGATCGCTTTAATAATTGATTTTTTTTTTTTATTTTTTCCTCTTTCCACTGAGTATATATAAATATTTAATATTCACTTGTTCTTTAACCACAATTCGTCTGCTTTCAACAACTTTCTGAGTAATTTTGAAGCAAACTGGTCGGCCACAGTTGTATTTATAGGCTGTACGCACACATGAGAGAAAACTTCCAAAATGAATTATTTTATATTGGAAGGAGTATACGTATTTGACGCACACAACGAATTTAGTATATAAGAAATGTAGTTCTCTCTTTCTGGTTTTGTACATGAAGGATTTTACCATTCGTTCTTTGTTGTGAAAACGAAATTAATTGACGATTTTAATTGGTTTTTGTTTTGATTCATGCAAAGGATTATTGGCTGTGCATGGTAGATACAAAATTTTGTAGTTCAACTTAGGTTTTCTGTATGAAATTAGTTGTTGCGTATTTATCGAGAAATTGTCATACACCTCATGCTGTCTCTTTCGGATTTGCTAGGGAAATTTGCCTGTGTTCATAGACTGAGTTATGTGGGTATTATTGATTCAACATTTATTTTTACAAAACTGGGGATTTTCGGTTATCATTGTCTCGAGGTTATAATTTGAAAGATCTTGGATCGATTACGAACAATCTGCAAAGTGCAATAATGAAAATTGCTAGGGAGCAAATCCTTAGGTCGATTGCTTCGTTTAGATATGCTGAGTTGATCCTATTGGCACAATTTGTTAAGGTGAGGCCACAGTAGTTAGAAAGCTCACCGGATTCCTAATACTATCCTTGCCTAAGTTAAGAATTTCCTTGTAGGTATCGTTTGGATATTTTCCACTGATTCAGACGAAGTTTGTCTTCCTGATCTTTAATCAGCACAGTGGCGGTAGCCCAGTTGACAGTTCTACAGAGTTCAGGACTTATAAACGCAGGTTCTAGATATTTCATTTCTAGATACGTTGTCTACAATTCCTTCATAAGCTGGGACCCATCCGTGTACCATTATATTGTGTCTGGCAAGAGATTGCAGTGCATCGTAGCAGCATTTAACCACTTAGTCCACTTAGTAGGACGACGATATGAATTCTAGTTCCCTTGATACATTTACTAAGGTTTAACCAGCGAAAATAGTGGCACATATTGGAGTTGGGTTCAAAGACACCTCTTTGTACAAATTAGATCTGATAGCGTATTCTCCCGAAACAACAAATTTTAAAAAGTGGGCGCATTTGATAGCTTTTGTGTTCGTTTACTTTTTTTGTGATTTTACTTCTTTCTGAGAAAATTTTACCCACACTCCGTGAAATTTGATGCAGAGAGTACGTGAACATATCTATTGTCGATAACTCAAAGAAAATTCGAGTATGGTACAGGTATTGTATCACGCTTTATCGGGGATAATCAAATAAGTTAGACTTAGTTAAGCCTATATGTAATTACTTCCAGTTGCATGTATATAACATGCAAATTGCTTAGCCTCGATTCGATCTCAGCGAACTAGCTAACAAGCCACTTAAGACCACCTTAAAATTCATAACAAAAATGGTATCGTTCAGAAGGGCCGCTCCTCCTATGGGCTACCCAGGGGTACACAATGGATTGATAGAGATCAGAGGGAGATTGTACTCAACGTTTCATAAGGGCTTGCATTTACAAAAAGCGCTTAGAAATACATACACACCTATGTAGGTTTGCACTCGGTTTTGTCTCCTTATTTGATACTAAGTCCTACTCTTGGCTGGGCAGATACTGAAACACGCATACATATTATCTGCATAGGCCTGCAGACCGATCAGATCTCTCTAGTATTTTCTTGTATACAGCTATTATCAATGATTTGGCTTATTATAGTCTTGAAAGGCCATGTTAACTACTGAAAATAGCAAGGCACATATCTTAAAACGAGTACGTGATAATTTGTCGGTTCAATGAATGCGGGGAATACCACGAAATAGGAAAACATGAACTCGTCATTGTCATTCAACCTTACCGCAGAATTAAAAAAATTATTGACCTCCGATTGTGTCGTCTCCACGCATTATGTCATTGAAAAACTTGACAAAATAAATGAAATGTATTTGCATTTGCCAGTCGCTATTTTTAAACAAAGGATAATGGTTTCACCTCCTCAATTCAATAAAAGAACAAAGGAACTTTGGACACATCTACGTACATACATGTGTTCCATAAAAAAAAATCCCTTTTATTGGGAACAATTTGACAAAGACAAAGGGTATTTAAATATACCTACTCAAGTGATACACTACCCATAATGGAAAGACTGGAATTTCCATATGTAAACATCTCGGATGACCTACACCTGCTATATTCATGGAACTTTCTAGTTTATTTTCCAAATTTTTCGTAGAACTATAAGAAATTGAGAAAAATCAATAAACATACCGTTTTTTTTTCTTCTATTTATCTCTATTTATCCACGCAGCTGCCGTATGCTTTTTTATATATCTATGTAGAAATGAAGATGATAAACAAAAACGATTTTCTTTAAAAATGTTCTCACTAAATTAATTTATTAAAAAAACATTTTGGAATTCATTATGAAACAAAAACAAATGACAGGAGGAATCATGTATTTGATTAAAATGAATTTGTTTGTAAATAAAGTAAATTTATGTACATAGAAGAAGGTACATAGGAAAGTAACATATGACTTGTTGAAGTTATATAGTTTTATGGAGATAAGCTATCGCAATTAAGTAGATTCTAGATAGTTCTGGATTTTTAGCATGAAATGCAAGAACGTAATTAGGCTAATCTTTACTATAAGCGTGTCACAGCGGGTGTCGTAAGCGTTATCTATGTAAAGTGCATGTACCATACACATATGTACATACATATGTGTGTATGAACATAAGTAGATAACAGATCGAATCTTAAATAATTAAATACTGTACATATGTACATATATACAGTTTTTCAATTGTAAATAAATGTAAATTATGTACCTAGCAGTATACAGCCGGGGTTGAACGTAGGTTGACTGAACTTGACTCCACTGAGTCGAAAATATGGTTACCTACCTAAATACAGTACTGTGCAAAGTATAAGCAACCATTTCTTATATAGGGTGACCAGATAAAAGCGATGGGAAAAATTCATTCATGCCATTGTGTTTGGAATAGCACATCGTAGCCGTAGCTTCGCTGACAGTGCCTCGAGCGGTCATAAATGAATTAACTCAATTTTTTGCCATGTTTTTAGTCATATTACAAAAACCAAGGACTTGAAAACTTTAGTCTTGGATGAAAGCTTTCTAATTACAGAGTTATTTAAAAAAATATTTTTCTCAGAAGCTCATATATACAAAAAGATCAAACGATCATTGAAATTGGCTGGGCAAATTATAAGCAACTGACAAAGTCTTTACAATACAATCGGGTCCTTGGTACAAGCTGCTGGAAAACAAAAGTTTAGTCCCCCAGTTTTTCTTCAGTTTAGTTCGGCATAATCGAACATAATAATACCTTTGCTACTATAACTAGAAAACTGTGCCAATGAACCTTAACTGGTCGAACACAATGGAAAATCGCTGCAGCAGATAAGGTCGCTGTAGTACAAATTGTCAAAAAAGTCGTTCACTAAAGTAGTAACGCATGTCCACTGATAACCTATTACAGTCTGTGCGCATGTCCACAATGAGCAGCGCAGCAACGGCCCGTACATTTTTCCGTCGACTGCTCTGTCATTTCCTTTTTCTTTTTGTTTTGATTTAAAATGTCAATAAGTAGTGCAGCACGTTCGAAAGTATAAGTTGGCTCAACTGGTGCTGCAGCTACTTTTCGTACTTCAGCTTCAACAACACATTGTACTCGCACCATTGAGTTTGTGTATATTCTATTTTTCACAACTCGTACTGCTGCAACTACACCGTTGTGTTCAATTGAAAATTGTCGATCATTTCAATAGCAAAATGTGCCAATATCTTATCAATAAAGTCTAAAATTTATGAATCTAACATTTCACGACTAAAACGAATGTACAGAGAAACGAAAATAGTAGATAATCGATATTTATGAATCTCGTTCTATCAGGTCAAAAGAGATTATTAAACCGTTAAATCTTACTGTGTAGTTCAAGCAATAAAAGTGAGTTAAAAAGCTTCAGGCCAAGAAAGAAACCATTGCTAACAAAAACGCGCCTTAGAAAATGCTTCTGTCATTAAATAAATTTCATTGTTTTACACAATTTGTAGTTGTCATCTAATGTAATGCAAATTTATTGAATTTAGAAGAAGTGGAAGTGGAAAACTGTACTTTTCTAAATTAAACTTTTGTATTCAGATGAGATCTGTACTGTCTGCCGAAGCAAAGGTCAATGGGTCAATCCATATTTTTGTAAGGTAACAGCAAATCATGGGATGGGTAATAGTATCATGATTTGGCCTGACTCCTTATCTTAAATTAGAAGGAAGTATGAATACTTACTTAACGGGCTCCCGACCCGTGAAGAATCCCTGCTTGAGACACGGTAGCCTTCCAGTCTGTTCGATCCCGGGCACGCTGCTTCCCGTTGTCCAGACCAAGCACTCTGGCATTTGCGCTTGGTCTTTAAAACGGAGGTTCGGTCTTCCTTGTCGTCTCGAACTTGGGGGCTGTGAGTCGAAGATCCTCTTTGCTGGAGCATTATTGTCCATTAGCTCGATGTGGCCGACGTATTTTGGCAATTTGGAGATAAGAGTTTTAGGAATTATGAATAGCTATATGATCCAATTCGTGGTATGGGAAATGATAGTACTCCTATGATGGGTTTATGGCAATCGGGACTAAAAATCAGAGATATTACTCGAAATATTGAAAAGTTGATGGGTTTCTGTTAGTTAATCAGTTTTTAAGTCTGTTCTCTTTTTTCTTTTAATTAAACTGGAAGAGTTTCTTAAAGTTGCTTATATTTTGCACACTACTGTAGGTCAAGGAGTCGAAGTGGCGAATTGGTCGTTGTGTAGGGTTCCTTTGTTTTGTAGACTTAAAAACGAGTTTCATTTTTTTGTGTTCGTTATTGAATGTATTTTTATGCCTTTTCATCTGTCATTTCAGCTTTGTACGTGCATGTATACTTATGTACATATGTTTGAATTAATTTAGGGTGTTCAGCTCAACTATCCAAGTTGAAATCTCAACTTTGTTTCGACTCAACCTTTCCTATTCCTGAATGAATACGGCGTATCTGTAGTGCGTTGTATGTTTGTATAGGACGTATGTATATGCAAATATACATATATACACATACATATGTACTGTATACTTTCAGAAGGCATTGCGGTAGCACATTGTGAACTTCAAATAAACTTTTACGAGAAAGTTAAACATGGCCGTCAATAATGATTGTGTGGTCGATATTGTGGTTTTATTTGCTAAGTGAAGGTTACTTGAGGTTGAACCTTGACCCCCTGAATTAGTAAACCGATGCACTAATCATGGTCAGAGCTATGAACATTTAGAAAATCAGTGATGATTTCAGCATTGTATGTTCTGGTACTTATGAATGCCACTTTTTAGTAAATTCTTTATTTGGCTGCCAACCCAAGTAAAGAACACAGAAGTTAGGGGTCAACAGTGGAAAACCAAGCAATACATCTGACAAGTTCATCACCTGTTTCGATGTCAATAATGCATGGATTTATGGAGGACTTCTACACGCTTCCAAACCAGTGTAGACTCAGAATTATAGGACTTAAGAGTTTTTGTCTGATAACACATTTATTCATGTTCCTCTGTCTGATCTGATAATGCAATCCCAAGTGTTGTCGCCTAAATTGGATCCCATCCCTAAAATATATAGCATTTCTTCTTACGAACTACGAATCAAACAAAATATCGTGGTTCAGGAAAACCTGGATAGGATCGTGATTTTTGCGGAAGCCTTGTAGATAATTGACCTGGTTGTCATATCTGTCATAACTCGTATAAAAAGTGATCTCGAAAAACCACTTAAAATGTCAATTACGACCTACTAAATTTTAAAATGCACGTATAATCACTGAAACCTGACATAGAACAGCCTTTGTACTATTGTATTCTCACAACAAGAAACATACTCTTGGTGTAGTCAATGGCACGATTAAAACAGAATAAAATATCCGATAATGGGGTTACAGAGGTTGCAAACCGCCCCCAATCGTACGTTCAACCCTCATTGTTGTCTTTTGAAATTTCATGCGGCTTCCGCATAAAGTAATGTGTAAAGTGTCCCTGACCTCCAGGAGAAGGATACCATTTGTAAGTATGTTTTCGTAAAGACAAAACTGATTATGTCTCTGTTATACGTAAGTTGAATCAAAATTTCACTTTGTTGTTCCACACGATAGAAAGTCTTCCTTTATAATTAGTTAAATGGAATTAAAAATATCACGTTGTGACGACATGTGTTCAAAGTTTTTATTGACGCTTGTGCGGCTTTTTGCGAGCAAATTACAAATGTCTATGGCGTTCTTGGTCTAATTTTAGAGTTCATATACAATGTGCGATCTACATACGAGTAAAATATGAGAAGAAATAATTACGAGTAAACGATGGAAGCGTTTTGTTGTTGATGATGTAGAACTGCGTCAAAACTAGACTTCTGCTTTTGTTTAAATTAGTCCAAAGAACAACAACCGAAGTGATTTACATTATACGTTATATTTATTTATATCAGACTCATTTACGTTTTCCCAGATACCATTAAAATAATTAGGAATAATGCAATAAACGTACATACTTATTTCCAACATACATCCGTGGATGAACCAGCAGAGGAGATCACTTGCAATTGGCTTGAAATAAGACAATGTTCAAGATCCAGAAAAGATGCAAAAGTGTAGGTAAAAACGAGTAAATTAAACACAATGGCATGCAAAGATAAGTCGCACAGAGTCCCAAATGCGAATAAGTAGCCGTTATCGATCGTGATAAGTTTAGCACGGAAAGGTAAACAATAAATTCGAAAGTCTTATCAAAGGTGGAAAAATTCATTCAGACGGAATAGATAAATATTTTTGTTTGTGCCTGCTGGGAAATCATATTTGGGGCGCAATACAGGCGAATGGAGAGCATTCACATGTTACTTGTGTCTTTAACTTTGCTGTTTGCAGTACAATGACTTTGCCGAGCTAGAATGTTTTTTGCTGTGACATTGCTGGATGCATTTGGTGGTGTTCTGACAAATACATGATATCTGCGAAGCAGTATCAATCGTGAAACAGTCAGTCACTTGGCAAATAGTGGTGACTGAAGCTTGGACGACTTTGCTACGATTCACTGGGCAAAAGGAGGGGTGAGTAATTAAGTCGAAATCGTACTTGGATAGCATCTTCTCCGATTTTTCGATATTAGTTTATCTCTTCTCTCTACATGGTATGGAATTTCTCAGTCTTATGTAATGCTAAGCTACAATAGACAGTCGCTCAGTTACAATATATGTATAACTGTGTATTCAAGCATTGGCAAGGACTGTCGACACTTAAATCATAAAAAAGTACAAATATACGGAACGGCCTAGCTTATCACAGTCATTCGCGATGACCACAATTTTTTCATGACAGTCGTATTCTCTTTTGAAACGGTCACGGTATCGGAAAAATGAACCTTGAGCACCTAATCATTTACCCCGCGTAAGACTTAGATCATCCAAGTGGTAAATTAAGGCCCATAATGCCTATATGATAAAGAAAAGGACTGCAGATCATCATCTAACGGTATAATTTGAGGTTGATGAGGACGTTAACAACATATCTCTCAAGTTGAAATGGCTCGTAGCTAGTTATATTTAGTTTCGCATGCTACATTAAAATAAAAATCCCTAAATGAACATTTTTATTAAAAAATTTTAATTTCTGATAAAAAAAAAAGAATTATTAACAGTTTGAGAGTCCCAAATTCTATTTTCTGCTTTCCAGCATTTCCAATTAAACGTACAGTCGCTGCCAGCTTCACTAATGTTATTCGTTTAGCTTCCTCTGCCAGCTGTCAAATATTTTTTCCGAGTTTAACTGAATTTATAAAGAAATAAACAAATAATTTGCATCACCGAACAAATAAAAATGTCTTTTAAACGTAAAGCTGAAGATGATATCGAAATCATAGCAAACAAAAAACACACCCTTGATTCAGATGAGGAAGACAGTGACGTAGATCAAGAGTAAGCTCTGAAACCTCATCCAAAAAAACATTTCCACAATTAACACATTTATTTCAATTTTTAGAGATGTAATGAACGAAAGTGATATTGAAGGCGAAGAGGACGGTGTAGCTGGAGTAGAAGATGAAGTTAAAATCACTCCCTTCAATATGAAGGAGGAACTAGAGGAGGGCTACTTCGACAAATCTGGCCACTACCACTGGAAGAAAGAGAATCAAATTCAGGACAATTGGCTGGACAACATTGATTGGTTGAAAGTGAGAAAAGAATGTAAATTCACCAAAAGTTACAATTGCTTTTGTATTTTCAGGTAAAATCCAAAAAAGAAGCATCAAGCTCCAAGGCAAATGAAGACTCGAAACTGGAAGTATTCAACAGCAAAGAGGTGTATGCCAAGATTATTGAAATGATGGAGCCCGGTGAAACAATCAAAAAGACACTTCAGCGGTTTGGTAAGAAAACCATGAAGTTGTCTTCAGTGGAGCGACTGAGGAGGAAGAAAAATGGAATCGTTGACGAGGCCTCAGAGAATATCACCAAACTAACTGAGCTCGCCAATGAGATTCTAACAAACACGGGAAACATGGATGTCTACGATGAGACTTATGAGAAAATCACGCGTAAAATTGGCTCTACAGCGAGTACAAGTAAAGCAAGTGAGCCACTGGATATGTACGCGGACGATTTTGACGTTAAGGAGAAGACTCAGAAGGCTGAAGAGGATCCTGAGCCAGAGACGGAAGAAGTCACTTGGGAGTATAAATGGAAAGAGAGTGATACTGAAATTCACGGCCCTTTCACCACGCAGCAAATGCAGATATGGGTGGACGAGGATTACTTTAAGAAACCTGTTTTGGTCCGGAAGGTCGGAACCAACGAAGCATTTTATTCTAGCAGTAGAATCGATTTTGAATTGTACCTTTAGAGTTTAAGAAAAGAACATGCAGTTGCGTTTGTTTATATCCGACAAAACGTCTTTCATTTATTTGGTACAGTCTACAGTCCGGGGTGGACCTGGAAATCAACCAAGAAACCTCTCAGTTGCTTGAGGTCCTCTTCCACTTGTAGTTCACCTATTTCGTAGTCTTCTGCGTTGTCTCTCCGGGTTAAAATCGAATACTCTTCGTCCTCGTGTCCTATTATCTTAGGTGGCTGATGCGTACTTCCCTGACAAGGTTCATGTCGCTTTACAGAACGTAGAGTTCGCTGTTAAATCTCCTCCAAAGCCCATCAACGCAAATGGGCCTCACAATCATTCGAAGAATTTTGCATTCAAACACGTCTCCTCTAACGACCATGCTTCTGCGCCAGAAAGCAGAACTGGAATGATGGAGGACGACAATACAGAGTCTCCTTGGTGTTTCTTGACAAGAACTTGCTACTCAATTGCCTTCTTAGACCAAAGAAACAGCATTTTAACCGTCTGCGGAAGTTGTTTCCCTATATTCACAACACCGACTCTGACTCAACTACGAGGTTTCCATCCTTCCTCCATACATTGCTCCCAGGGCAGCACCTCTTTATTTCCTCGATCATGCATTTCTTCGTAGAAGCCAATGTTCCTCAGTTCTATTTTCTTTGTAAAGCTTACGAGCCCGTTTAAAACTTTTATGCAGCGCCTCTGTCGCTTGCCGGCACTCTTTACCAAACCAGAGGTTTCGTGGAGGTGGTCGAGTGAAATCCAGCACATCATTGACGGCGTTCCAATGCTACTGGGTTTCAGTTGAGGACTTCTCGAGAGATTGAGGGATATGCAAAAGAAAAGGGGGTTTGCGCATTTCTTTTACCCCAAATCTCCAGACAGCATTACTCTGTTCTTGTGGGGTTTCAGATATGCGTAGACTTTTCCATAAAGAAGTAAGGGAAGCTTCTCAGACACAATCGCTTATGTAAGGGTGTTGAGATTCTTGGCCGTGTTCTTTTACCTCAAATAATCTCAAGAAGATGGCGGAGCATTTTACCAATTTACTTGAAGAGATTTCAGGTCCGTTAGTACAACGAAGTTGCGTCCAAATGGTCCAGTGAAATTGAAAATCAATGAATTTTTAAAATTTCTTTTATTCATTTCCACAACACGTGAGAATTTTAATTTATTAAACTCCTAACACAATAAAATTTGAATAAAAAACATAAAACAATCTAACACACATGGTGCGTCATTCACAATCCTTTAGTGTGCATTTAAACAGGACAAATAAAGAAACGCCAATTCAAGTGCACGTTAGCAGTTAAATTCGTTTACATAAAAAGGCATATAGTGGATCATATACACAGTAAAATAAAATATAAAGCAGCACCGTGACGGGGGTTCACTCTCCTATTCACTCTTCAACAATGTAATATTGATTGTAGTTGATTAAATGAATAAATTCTCCGATTTCTTCCTGATATCCATGCCGAACGATTTTCTTTCCCAAGTATATCGTGTATTTGATGAACTTCTCGAAAGCCACCTCATCAGCAACGAGTTTTTCATACCGCGAGTGGGTGTAGTGTTCGTCACCGGGACGTAGTTTCCACTCACGAGACTTAAGATTTCTATGGATAAACAAAAAATAGGTAACACGAAAGTTCCAAACCCCAAAGCGCTGAATTACTCACCCATAGAACCGCAACGAAATTTTAAAAATATTCTCAATCGTATTGTAGAACTCCACACTACGTCGATTTAGCATACAAAGAAATAGAATCCTCTTCACATACGTGGTGTGCTTGCGATAGATGTCTTCAATTGTTGTCGCATTCATTAAGTCGTCCTTAAATGTTTTCCAAGACGCCTGTAGCGCATTAGACGTGATATGATTCTTCAGCGCATGCACAAAGTGATAGAATTTGTGACGGATTTGCTGAACGTGTATGTACTGCGGTGATTGGAGCATTTTTTTACCAATCTTCTTAACGATTTCTTTGAGCATTTGATAGGATTCTTCGAGTACCCAACTGATGCGTCGGACTTTTATGAGATATTTGAATATGTTGGCATATTGATCCAGTGTCTCTGGATTGAGTATTAAATTCAGTGGCCAATCGATGCGGTAGCTTAGAGTTAAATTCGATAACACCTCTGGTGAATGGAGATCAAATTTTTCAGGTACATCGGATACAATGAATGAAAGATTTTCGGCATTTTTATCGTTTCCTGAAAGAGAAAAAAATAATTGTAGTAATGGAATCCAGTAACAATGAAGGAATACATAACAAAAATATTCTGCTCTGTACGAGAGCTTCTTCAACCAAGAGTTGGATAAATTGGGTCAGGAAATTTGAAGGAAAAGATGATAAAAGTTTTAAAAGAATTTAACAACAGCAAAATGGTAGCCCTGGCTATTTAATATATGAATTTCCTATCCTTATGAAGTGAGAAGACATATAAATACATACTTGTCGGAGTTTTCAAAGGTCTGCATGGACTTACACCAAGCGGGGTACAACCCTACCAATCTCATCGGATAAGATAAAGCTCAATACCGTAGATTCTCTAAACAGATCTGCCCCAAGCTTGATCAGGAGCAGGCCTACTGTCTGACAAGACAGAATATTGCGCTCATAGGAATTGTAGGGCACTGGATTATCGGTGGGCATAGGCGTCCTCCCAAATGTCTGCTGTAGAAGCTGCATGCACCAGGAAGAGGAAGAAACCATTCTCCATCCCCTTTGTACGTGCCAGGCTCTCTCTGCTCGAAGAAGATTGCATTTAGGTGCTCACTTCTTTGATTATCTAGGTAAACTGCCTAACGTCAACATAAACGACTTGCAGCGCTTTATATTCGGCTCTCGTCGGATCCAATACCAGTGGTAGGGCGGATTATCAGTTGAAACAGTCTCGACCTAGTTATATGATTACCAACATGCAACCAACTACATAAAATGCCAACAAAACTCACCCATAATGCTCGACCCCAGGGCAGTGTCCAAAATCGAATGCAACATTTGATAATTCAGCAACTTCGCCGGCGTTGCACCGCTCTCCAGCCGACCTATTATCCCGTCACATATTATCGACCCAAATTCACCATCCATTAGGAAGAAATAATTCCTCAAACTCTTAAAGTGCCCCAATATGTCGAGGTCCTCTAAGTACACCCGCATCACTTCACTATTCATGATGTCCAGGTGGGCGCTCATCGGCAGAAGGATCGATTTCTGCAAGAATTCTGTCAATGTTATCACACTTAAACTGTTGAGATTCCTTTGCTTCTGCATTAGGTCCTTGACCTGTTCGGTTGTGGGTGCATTTGTGTTGCCATAATTCAAGCGAAAGTGCGGGCTAACTGGTTGGCACTTGAAATTGGATTTTACAAGCTCTGCACAACGATCGTATGGAGCTCGAACCGCGGGTAGTTCATTGATAGTTGATAACTGTTTGTCGGATGCGGTATCATGCAAAGAATGCTGGCTATCTTGTGTGAATGTGAATCCTTGACGTGCGAGGATACCTGCAGTATTCAAACCATCTTCGGGTGTTTCAACTACTTGAGCTGTTGGCGGCTCTTCGACAATAGTCGGCGTACTCAGTTGCACCTTTACAGACGTCACATTGGCATTTTCTTTATCTTCATCGTCTCTTGCTTCAATGGCTGCAATCTCACTCTCTTTCCCGATAATTGTTGGAATGTTGTCCGATGTCGTAGACATAGGCGTAAGTTGTGGATGTGTCGCTACACCGGTGAGTATATTGAATTCACTTTCCAACACCTTTCTTCTGTTTCTCGATCTCTCAGTGTTGAGATCCAAGTTCAAATGCAGTCGGTTTGCCAGTGGGTCTTTGTTAAACTCTGCAAAGGTGTCGGTTTGCATCATTTTATTGCGATTTTTCTGCAAATCTGTTAGTTCCGTTGGTGTGGAGTCTATTGGATTTGAATTAACATCAGCAGTGTGCATACTTCTTATTCCGAATTCCTCATTCATTACTTTCATTCTATTCCTTTGTACATCTGTCAGCGGTTTTGGGGGTTTGAGTGCTACCACCTCTCGCACGGCTGTTTCATGCATACATTCGTCCATACCGCTACCGCCAAGCATCTTAATGCGATTCTGTTCCACATCAGAGATAACAACCGCTGGGATTTCATTGCAATTGAAATAGTCCGATTCGCTCATTTTAAACTCAGCTTCATTGTCGTTACGAGCTGGAACAGATTGCATGATTTTGTGAAGTTCTGGTTCGTTTTTAGCAAAATTTTCAGCGAAATCAGCTGTTACACACTCAGCATACACTGATTCAGCATCATCATCTCCGCAACACGACTCAAAGTCTGTACCAGTGGTGCTTACCGGAGTATCGGGTGCACTCTTCGAAGTCTGATTGTTGTTAACGCCCAAATGAAGACGCTGTGGCTTTTTTCCCAGCTGTTCATCCAACATATCGTTGAGCTCCTGGTAGTATTCGATTCTCTTCTGGAGGTTTATGTTGTCACAAAACAATCGATGATCTTCCATATTTCGAGCGTCTTTTAACAATTTCAGCTCCATTTCAATATTGGCCCGACGTTCAGCTATTTTCCTATTTTTCACATCCTGCAGTTGTAACGTGAGCTCTTCGTGACGTTTCTTTTTTCGCTCAGCATAAGCCGCTGCTATTGCTTCCTGTTCCTGAGTCCATTGCTCCATGTTCGCTCTGCTTTTCTCGCTTGCCATTGTGCGGAAATTCTTTTTATTCTCCCATTGCTTCTGAAAAACATCTCGAATGGTAACGGCTTTGCCACAAATTTCCCTTGCACGCTCAGAATACTTTCTGCATGATTCTTCTAATTTTTTCACTTCCTCGAATGACAGACACACCGACATGGATGGATAATCCAAATCGAATAATGGATGATTGGGTTTGAATGCCTTCAAGAGCATAGTATATTTGCCGCATTGGAGAACTTGATCTTCGTAGCCTTGAAAGAACCCAGGCACAGAGTCTTTGCGTACAAAATAAGCCTTGTCGTAGAAATATTTTGTGTTTTGACGATAATGGTCCACGAAACATATGAACAGTTCATTCGATGCATCATCTAGGACGCCATAGAATAGCCATTTTTGAAGATACTTAAAATAGACGTGACAACAACGGCGTAGAATGAATACCAACAGCATGATGAAATCCCTTTCGGTGACTCGCATTATTTCTCTGTAAAGATAGCCGAGGAATTGTGAACCCATTGGTGGTTTCACAGTGACATCAACTGCAAAAGAGGGTGTAATGGCATTATTTTGAAACGAACCAGTTGTGGACTACCAACCGTTGGGATGAATGGCCAGTGTGAAGGACAAATTGGAAATTTGTTTCATCATTTTCTTCATTCGTTTATAGAATTCTAAAAGATTTTCATTTTGAACTGAGAACACAAACTGCCGGAATGTCACTAGGTATTCATCGACCGCACTGCAAAGCGCCTGAAATGAATAAATGAAAGGCCGGTCAGTATCAGCAGAAGCAACAAAAACAGTAACACTAGTCACAACTGCGGAAATAGTTGAAAGCGCAGCTGGGATCCTAAACTTTGTAAAGATCTTCACAGGCATTTAAACGGCTGTCTATTCACCATTTCGGTTTTAAATAGAAGTGGAGCACCATGCAGACAATAGAGATAGTCTGTCATTAATTGGTTTATCTTACCTTGAATATGAATCCTTCAAACATAAGTTTGTAGTTTCTCTTCATGATCATAATCTGCAGTCGTTTATAACATGTTCCGCATTCAATGAAATCCGTTACATAGTTCTCTATGGTCGCCGGCAAAATACCACTAACCGTGATGTTTTTAATCATTTGGAATACAATGTGGTCGTCGTGTACAAAAGAGTCCGATTGAATACCAACTGTTGAAAGTATTACATGAAATCTTTAACCTCAGGGCTTATATTGTGTCCAAACCTGTTAATGACTTCAGATCACGAAAAAATCGTTCTTGGGGAACAATTTTCGCAACAAATTCCCTTCCCATGGATTCCTCGTGAATAGCTTGTAGATGTAAGGCGAGATTTGCTTCTCCGATGTGTGGTTTCTGCAGAGAGATCCCAATGCAATCGAGATTTTCCCAATTCCATGAAAAAATTTTCTTCTCCTCAACTGGTTTAGGAGGTTCAGGGGTACTTGATGCTGGAATCTCTTGGATAAAAACTGATTTTGGCTGTAACAGTGGGGATATACAGTTTACAGATACACAAAGTGATATGTATACTTACAGCTTGAGTTACACTGTTAGGTGGAGCTCTAAAAAGCCGAAAAGCGGCTACGTTAATGCGCAATGAATCCCCCCACACTCTGGCAGCCAGTCCGGTGAAAGAGTTCTCAGGAGCTGTAATCGCCTTGCTAGCAAACTTATTATCAATGTCCACCAGCTTCTGCTTTGATTCTCCGTCAAAGATTATACGCGGTAAATACGGATTCTGAGAATCCTTAATCGAATGCACACCCTTGAAGAACCGCGGTGGTGAACAGAGATTATTTTCTATATGCTCCGGGTAGTGGTGATTATCCTTATAGTTGGCATATAAGGTGAATGGTCCCGGCACAAGAAGTGGTGTCTTCGTTTGAATCTATAAAACAAAATTAACCAAACAAACACACAAGTAACCACGGCAACGAACCTGTCTCTCAGGCATCTCTGTATCTGGGGTGTTGTTTTCCAAAAGCAACAGGAATTGGAGAATATTTTGCCCATTTTCATCATTAAAATGTGGCTCTTCCGACACATAATCCAAATGCTCTTCGAATTTAGATAACTTTTTCAATTCATTTGCATTACCACTTGCGCAAATTTTTGCCGAAAAATATCGAATATTTAATTCTCGAAATGAATCAAAATTTTCAATTGATTCAGTTGAATACTTTTTCGATTTTTTCAATAAAATTTCAAAACACTTCGATTTAAGTTTACGCACAGATGTTGCACTAATACGACTAGAATTGGTTTTTTCTTTGAGTAGGTTCTCACATAATTCGTTTATCAGATAGTATACACTATCTGAAGTGCGTTCGTGCATATTTAACTCGATTCTTTTTTAGTAATTTATTAAATAATTAACGAAAACAAATGTGTTTGAGCCGATTTCTCACATTTTTATGTATTTCCCGAATCTGCGTCGGTTATTTTTTTTTTTGTTTTCTTGTTGTCATAAGTTTTGCGGGTTCCGAAAATTCGGAATGTCAAGGTAACAGCTGTTACAGTGCGATGGTTGAAATGCTGAATGTTGCCAAATCAAATTTTGGTATTTTTTTTATTTTTTTTTTTATAATTCTCCCTGGTGGATGTGGTTTTAAGGGATTTATGAGCTTTCAGGTAGATGCTACTGATCCGTGCGGTGGGCGCCGTGGCTCAGTGGTTAGTGCGTTGGACCATGGAGCAAAGGGTTCGAGATCGAATCCCAGTCGGGCAACACCTAAAACGTTTATCACGGCCCCACCTCTCGCGAGCGTCTGACAAACATCCGAAACAGCTGTCTCGAGAAAGCTTCTCAAATAACAAATTGCCCTCCGGACAAGACATTGAACAGTAGGCCCCTTCCATTCGTGTAAAGAATATAACACGCACAACACGAATAGTTGTGAGCAGCTAGGCCTTGGGTCCCATCGACCTGTTGCGCCAAGTATTTATTTTTTTTTTTTTACTGATCCGTGCTTGGTACTTGATATGGTTCGATCAGAAAGAAAGACGTGCTGTACATACTTGCTTATTTAGGCGGCAGTACAGCACGCAATATACCTCTGTAGTTAGATAGATCATTAGCTACCTGAAGTTTTGAAAATAAATTGTTTAAGGACCTTATTCACTTGAGCATATCAGCGAAAGGAAGATTCGAACACTCCGGCCTGGAGCATTCATGTCCATCCCCTTTACATGTTCATACTAACTTATTCGTGATATTGGTACTCTTCTGAAGAGGTATGTGTATGTCATATCTATCATATATCTCTTTCTCCACTCAACATCTGTGGATGGATAAGTCAAACCAAAATTACAAATTATTTTCCTCTCTTTGTTACTTTCCGGCAACTCGTATGGAATTTCCCAAGCCAGGGAGGAAACAAGTTAGGTGAGTTACTTGCTTACTAGAACTCGCGCTAGGAACCACTGAGTGAATGCCCTGTGAGAGACTGTATATTGCAGTATTCTGTTGGAAGGAAATATCCCAACTTGATGAAGTTTAAAATTTTATCTCATCAATCTTAACTATACCTGTAGTGCTTCGTAGATTTTGTCAGAAATAAGCTAAACCTTATCTTTGTCCCACGTTGTTGTTAACAGACCAACTCAAGGTTTCCTTCTA
Source organism: Xylota segnis (assembly GCA_963583995.1). Lineage (NCBI taxonomy): Eukaryota > Metazoa > Arthropoda > Insecta > Diptera > Syrphidae > Xylota > Xylota segnis. Next base: position 42,962,865 of record OY757237.1, read on the forward strand.
TCAAAATCTGGATGCACATACAGATGTAGGTGAATCGGAAAAGAGAAGGTTGCGTTAAGTATGCAGTCGTAGTCCGTAAGATAGAGCATTTTTAGGGTCTCAATCCATTCGCTTTGTGTTTGTTATATTTTTCACACGATTGTTGTAGTCTTCTGAGCGAGGGGTTCGTGGATCGATTCCGAGACTGCCTAAACAATTTTTTTCCGCCCCCACCTCGCGCGAGTGTCTACCAAACATCCATATGTGCAACTAACATGAGAAAACTTATGATATCTCAAATTTACCTTCGGACACGGCATTAAACAGTGCACCGTCCCTCGTGTATAACACGCATAACACGAATGGTTAAGACAAGCCATTTGCTTCGTCATTTACAAAACATTAGTCCTTGAATATTCCCAAACCATATATCCCTCTATTCAATGTGTTATTTTGAAATTCTAAACTATCATATTATCAATCTATCTTATCCGAATTCGGAGTGCTTTTAAATCGCAAATTTAAGGTCGATTTGAAGCTGAGTTTGCAAAAAAGCACTTTTTACCATTGCACTGATCTTAACCTTGTTTACTTGTGCAAATAGTGCGCAAAGAAAAATTGCTTTATAAACCAATGGCGACTAGAATATTCTTGTCATTGTTTATCGTGCAGTTCTTCAAATATGAAACATATCACAGAACTATTACTCGTACTTTTAAGTGTGTTTTTTAACTTAAACCATGCCTATGTCGAGGTAAGAATCATTGCTTTTGTCTACATGATCCTATAATAACAATGCTACCCTTTATGTAGGTACCAACAGACATGCTCTATCCCTGCCAAACGGGGGGATATTACAACCCACTAGTTGATCAACCATACATTTCGGATCTTCGGATAAAGCGCCAGCAAGTCAGTCTAGGAGATAGAATTAAAAATCTCAATAGAAACTGTGCTGCTAACTTGGACATTCCCGAAGGTAAGTCTTTGAAGTATTTGATGTACTCCACACTGTATGTATGAATCTTATGAGTAGAAGAAATCCCAGACGATTTAATGAATCTCGAGAACCCACCACAAAAGTTGAAGTGTCTGCTGGCATGTATCTTGCAACGTTTGCAATTGGTATGTTATTTTCTGAGATACTGAGATCACTTTAAATTTGATTTCTCTAAGCAGATGACCAGGAAGAATCGGGTGTCTATCAGGGGTATGGCGGCTTTAGCTGATGAAATTGGTAATAACAATCCATTGGTCACGTCAATAGCAGTTGCACTTGCCCAACAGTTTAACGAACGTTTGGCTACGATGAATATAACAGACCCATGTGAAGCTGGTTATGTCATAAATCACTTTATAGCGAGCGAGATGAAAGCGAGGAAAATGAACATTCCGTACTAATAAGTTAATCTATTAGTTAAGCTGAAGCATTTATTTAGTTTTTATAATTTAGTACAACATTTTCTTATTATTGTTTTTAATTTACTTTATAAAGAAATATAAAGTGTTAATAAAATATTAAAGAAAAGGTACATCACATAACAGTCTGCTATACCTATGTTTTTATAAGGAAAGACATCGGCATTAGATGCGTTTGGAACAGGCTACGCTGAATTCGAAGACGGAAAGAAAGACTATATTAAGTCTATCGTTGATTTTTTAACCGTCGATATAAAAATGGATCCAGAAACATGGTATCTGGAAGTTTTGTAAAAATGTATCCTGCCATTTTAAAATCTAAACTTAGAGTAGCTATTGTTTAAATGCAGAATTAAGGCGTGGTGACATTTTTATTGGATTAGTGGGATGACATTAGGTCTGTTCGCGTACTTTCTGAACCAAGATTCGTAGATTGTGAAATTTCAAGTAGTTAGAGTAAAATCATCTCAGAGAGAGGTAAAATCATAAAAAAGTAAACGAACGGAAAAGCTTTTTAAACGTCAAATGCAAATGTATACAAATACACAAATAAAAAAAAAATTCGTACAGATATCTGACAGATTTGACAGATTTCTTAAATCAGTGTAAAGAAATATCCTGCACTAAAAATCGTTGCATGGGGAGATTTCTTACTCTCCCGTGAGCCTTTTTTTCAACGAACCTACAAAACGTTTACATACTAGAACAAGTTTTCCTGAATTTTCGTAGTTTTTTGTAAAAATTCGTTGTTTTGGGAGAGTACCCGAACAGACCTGATGTCGTGGGGTATCAGATGAAGCAGAAGGTGAAGTGCTTTAAGATATGTCATTCGCAAACGAAACTAAATGATCCCTGGACTTTCCTTAGATTAGTGTGGCTTATTGTTTTATCTCAGGCAGTTTATCAGACCCTATAACCGAGTCATAGAATCAATGAGCTATTAGTGTTACAAAGCTCATTTATTATCGATAGCCCTTTTGGAGCTTAGCAGCGCTACTGTAGCTTTTATGATATTTTCTTAAATGTTGAGTCTCCAGCTTAGCTTTCAACATAATATTTAGCTTTCTTTAAACTGATGTCCTTTAGGGATAAAGGGTTTATCAGTATCACTACCACATCACTTTAGTTTTGCTACGTCAGCATTTTCTTTCGATACACCCTGTAAATTAATTGATTTTTAAGGTTAGCCGGCATTAAGTCAAAAACAGCTGGATCGGGTGACAGATAAATATTGAATTTCTTTTGTTTGGTGCGACTACGGCGATTTTAAACAAAGTCACTTGTTCTTGCAAAATTCGTTATACATAAACTTTAGTATTAACTTATAAAACTACAAATATGTCAACCGAAAAAAGTAAACCAAAAGGAGACTTGGGTCTTTTAGAGGAGGATGACGAATTCGAGGAGTTCCCAGCAGAAGGTAAGTACCCTTATGGAACTTTAAGACTTGCAAATAGTATGCTCATCAAAAACTACTTTCAGATTTCAACATAGCGGAAGAAGACGATAGTGCTGTTAATGTTTGGGAAGATAACTGGGATGATGATAATATCGAAGATGATTTCAATCAGCAGCTAAAAGCCCATCTGGAGAAACAAATGGAGATGTAAAGCCTGTATAGCATCTGGTTTTCTTTCTCGTAATGCACTCTCCTTTTTGATAAAGTATTCGTAATTAATTCCACACACTCAGCAATTGTATGAATATATTCATTTTGCAGTAGAATAAAGGATGCAATAAAGTAGTAATTGCCAAATAAGTGAGTACTTCTGTATTTCTCTTTCAAATGCGCGGATTAAATTGTCAGGGGTATAGGGTATAGTGTAAAATCTGTGGATGTCCTTAAGTTCACCCAGCAGATGTTAAGATGTGTGCTACTGTATCCCTAGCAACTTTAATGAACCAGAGTAATACGTAAACAGAAGGGGATCGGCTAGTGTGGGTATCACAGGAGGTTTTGCCCTACAGATCAAATAATTGGGTACATGTAGCGTTGTCCAGGTCAGAGTATCTGAGTTCTGGATTGCTAGATCCTTGTTGAACAAATCTTTCTACACTCAATCACAATGTTGCTATTTTTTCAGACAGCCAAGTGCTATGAAAGCCATTGATGAGGTCACTTTATCCTCAAAACTGGTAGAGCAATGTGCTGTTCGAAATTAATACTCAAGTGAACTATTTTACTCGGTTGAGTAATGAGGTATTGAGTCGGCGTTCAACGCCTCATTAGCAGGAAGAGTCGATATTCCGTCTACCGTTTAACACTCTTATAGTAAATGTGAACTCTATACTCACTACCAAATCGCTGGGACTTTGGGTTGCAAAACAACTGGATTCCTAAGACGAAGGACCAAAATCTTGCTCTACAAAACGTTAAGCCCGTAAGTTCTTCTATATGGCGCTCAGTGCTGGGTCCTAGCTAAATAAAAATTCATGACAAAAAAAGTCAACAGGAATGATTCCGAGAAGCTTTGTTTACGGCTTTCTTAAACATACAGTTCGGTGTTTAAGACATCCATCTACATTTTTTTTTTGAGAGTCACCACCGGTTGAAAAAACAAAATTCTTATATGCAGTAGGAACGTACAAATTTATTATAAGGAACAGACAAAATTTTCTATAAACATAAATTGTATTAACACCCAGCGAGTTTTTATTTGGATCTCCAATTGCACTTTTCTTAAAAATCAACCGATGTGATACCACGCTTAGCAGCTTCAGCAACTGCACATAGTCCATACTGTTCGGCAGCCTCACAACTATAGAGTCAAGATGAATTATTTTTTTTTCTAAATGTTTTGTCTAACTTACTGATCATCCGAAACAGGAATGTTCTTGCAGGTTTCAGTAATCTCCTCTGCAGCTTGCATTTTCACTGGATCTCCACGTGTGTGAAATTCAGCAATTTTCATTGCAGTTTCTTTAACAAATTTACCATTGGAGTTCATCTACAAAAGTATTTTCCATAAATTTTAATGATTCAAGTGGGAATAAAGTACCCTTCTCTTACGATATCAAACTTTTTCATAAGGCATGCTCGCATGCATTTAGATTCCTTACTGTTGGCTGGTTCGTGCAAAATTACCGCTTCAACGTCACCTGTAATCATGAATGTTGGGTAAATTATTTAACCATGAACTATCAGCGCACAACTTACCATCCGTAGCACCACTTTCTGTCTTACATCCCTGAGCCAGTGCTCTAAAGGCTTGGCGACCTTCTTCTTTCGACAGACCAGCCTGTTGATTATTATTTTATAAAAAAAATTGTTCGAAACTATTCCAAATAATCACGGACGAACCTTAACGGCAACGGTCAGGGTGCTCAAGAGAAATATGATGTAGAACTTCATGTTAATTAGAAATGTCTTTGGATTTGGATTGTATCCGAGTACCTTTGTCTGATTCAAAACTGCTTAAGTAACTGATGTGTCGCTTTTCGATCGGCTCTTCTTTTATATATTAATCCAACATTCAAATAGTGGCCAAAGTTTGATAGTCCAAGAGGTTGAGTTACTTTGCACTTGCTTAGGTGAAGTGGAAAATTGTAGGTTTAAAGAGGACACCAATAACTATTTTAGTCACGGCATTGTTGAACGAACTTCGAATATATTTTGATTGACCTTGTTGATACTCTATTGCACGAGGAAAAACCACCTTATACAATTAAAAATCAGATACAAATCACCTTACCGCAAGTTGATGTACTACTTTTAAGATTTAGGCAGTAACTATGGAGGTATTACGTTTTTGCGGAATCAAAACCACAAAAACTCGAATGTTTTTTAAAGCTTCTTACGATAATGGTTGCCTTATATTGAACATCTCATTAAATACAATGACCGGTGGTTTTTTCCCTAAAAAAAAAAAAAAAAAACAGAAACATTTATAAATTATTGTGAGTGCATTGGAGCGTGTACCTAACGTCTTCAATAAAGTTGAATATACAAGCTAATAATGTACACACATTAGAAAATCATTAAAGACTGGATTTGTGCATGGCTTTGTTGCTGTTAACAGCCGAGTTTAGAGATATAGAGAAGCAATTTGAAGACAGGAAAACAATCAAGTCGAAGCAATTCTTTGCTGTACGGGACGAGTTGATTCAACATCATCGCTAAATCGATTAACGTAAAGACTTTTCAATTTTAATATTTGCAATAATTAGTCCCGAACGAGGGGTTCACGGTTCTTATCTCAAAAACATTTCTAGAGTTTCCTGCCATATAACATGCGTAGCATGAATAGTTGTGCGAAGCTAGCCTGTTCAACTCAGTATTTCCTTTTTTATTGTTTTTTTTTTAAAATGCATAAAATTTAAGTCAAGACCCTCATAAAATGAATGGCATCACTTGCGACAGTTAGTGCCCTATACTGTCGAGTAGTAGAAATATGCTAAAAAGTCGAATAAGTGCTCCCTTCTCCGAAGTTTCGGTGGTTATAAATGCAGGCCAAGTCAGCTGAGGAGCAGTCTCTAGTCGTCAACAATCAGAACACACATTTGGACGGACACCATTTGGCAAGACCGTTTAATGCCATATCAGTAAAAAAGGGACCACATTAGAACTACCTCGTGGGATGAAACATCTTCCGTCATCTTAAACAAAAAAGTTATTTTTTCCCACAAATCTTAATTAATAAGACGGCTGCTAAAATACGAGTACAAACTAGGCAACCTGGTCGGACACTTGCACATACCTACATATGTACGTACTTCTAAGAAGGTGTTTCCGACTATATTTGACTGAGTTTGTCCGTATCCATTAAACATTTCATTTCACATAAACACCTGAGCTGAAATTTCAGTTTTCCTCCAACTTTCATAGAAAACCATCAATAACGTACATGAGTTAGATTTGTAGCTAATTTATTGTAATTCTGACTAAAAGGCGGCGATGTTTATGGATCTTTCTGTTTCGATTGTGGTGCTGAATTTCTTTCGCACTGATCTTTTCATTGTTAAGCACTACACCAACGACTACTCTAGTGGCCAAGGATTCAATGTGAGTGGGTGCTGTAATTGCATGCATAAAATGCTTCAAAACACTTGGGCCAGCCTAAATAGGGAGATCTTGTCAATAAATATGGTCTGCTAAACCTTTTAAGAAAGGGATTTTTATCCGGCAGGGTGTACAGGCAATGGAGGATACCACTTGAGTGACCTAATTTTAAAACTCATTGATTTGAAGCTGCATTTTGTGCACTAAGTAGGGATAAACCTTGGAATATTGCCTAGATTGTTTTTTTTAGTTTCCAAGTTTCCGTCATGTGGGTGCCGTGGCTGCGTCGTTAGTGCGTTGGACTATGGAGCAAGGGGTTAGAGCTAGAGGTGTTCCCAGCCGGAACACCTAAAAAGTTTTTCACGGCCCCATCTCTCACGAGCGTCTGACAAACATCCGAGAGTACAACTGTCCTGAGAACGCTTCTCGAATAACAAACTACCCTTCGAACACGGCACTGAACAGTAGGCCCCTTCCATTCGTGTAAAGAATATAACGCGCACAACACAAATGGTTGTGAGAAGATAGGCCTTGGGTCCCATCGACCTGTTGCGCCATTTATTTTTTTTATTCCAAATTCTAGTCATAAATAATATGTTTTTCATATTTTTTTGGATTTATTAAAAGTATTTTGTGATTTATGTGTATTTTTAAAAATGTTCCCGCACCCACATATTTATAGCATGTCTTCAATATGTGCTTCCCAATGGGCGTTTTTATCGGTCAAGACCACAGCTACAGCTATAGTGGTATTAAATTTAGAACGAAATCATGATTTTTTTTTTTTTATTTGGGTATTCCTATGCAGATCTGCCAGTCAATGGCACCTGTTGCACTCTTGATTTCGAGATGTCTAATGCGTTTTAATATTTTTCGAATGTGGAGTAGGTTACATGTTCATGTGTATGTCATACAAAAGTGAGTATTACTCAGGCATGAGTTTGAGTGGCGATGCTCCCAGCAAGTAGATGGCAGCATTTTGAAATCATGTTTATTTTTGTTGGTGTTTTTCAAGGTAAAGTTCTTAAGCGCTTTCTGCCCTGGGGAGGTCAAAAGTAGTGTAAACATTTCTTCACTGCTTATTTCTTAAAAAACGTTTCTGAAATGTTTCACATATATCATATATCTGCTGGCGAGCATGTTACCTTGCCGGGCATTCACAGAGAATGTGCTCAGGTGATTCGTCGTCTTCTGAGCAGAACCTACATTCTACATATATCTGGGCATAGATTAAGTTTGTTGAGGTGGTATTTCAGGCCACAGTGACCTGTTAGAAAACTCACCAGTTTTTTAATACTGCCTTTGTCTAAACTAAGAATTTCCTTGTAGACATAAGGCTTAAGGACTGACGTAACCCCGGAAAATTTTTCCAATGAGTTAGACGAAGTTTATGTTCCCATGCCACAGTTGACACCACAGTACGGTTCAGGCCCAATGAACGCAGATTCCGAGCCACCCTTGGCTAGTTCATATGCGGATTCGTTCCCCACAATTCCCCTGATGACCTGGAACCCATCCGAGATATTTGACTTCACTGGAATAAGCTATTGATTGACCAATCTTCTGTGAGTAAAAGGCACTAGAATGGTTTTGCTAGGATCCCACAAAACTTTTTTCGTTTCAGAGAGTTTTATTAACTGGATAACATCCTCGCCAATACTTGAGAATCAAAAAGTTTTCCGGTCGAAATGGGAAACACAGAAACATTGCTTAAACATTTCAGAAGTGTTTCGCAAAGCGTCTAGATTTAAATTAACTTTTTGAAACATTTCATTAACATTTCAGAAATGTTAGAATTAGATTTTCATATATTGGCCGAAACGTCAGGAGATCATCAAAGGTTTTCTCTACGTTCATAGTTCTTAAACAGTCTTTGCGACAAAGAAGTCCAAGGCTCCTGCCAATTCCAAAGTTAATACCGGCTTCATAAACCTGGCTACTCTTTAGCGAATTGAATCTATTAGAATTCTAAAAGGTATTCGAAGAAGAAATCAGCTTGACCTGCAAGTCATCCTTTTCTAGCCTCCATCCCAAGTTCCTCATTTCAGAAATCATCAATGTCGTCTTTTCTTTTGGTAGCTTTCAGCCAATTTTTCGTGCAATCTTTCGATCTGTGAATTGTGACCATTGTTCCAGGCATTTACAAATTTAAACAGAAACCAACAATTGCACGATATATCTCTTAATAATATTTTTATTTCAATATCATTTCTTAAATACGTTTAATAAAGTAGCAATAATAATAGTAGTATTAATATTTATTTTACTTAATTTATTTATTTATTCTTCATTCTTAAAAAATATTATTTTTTTTTTGTTTCTTTTAAATTTATTTGCATTTGATGTTTTATTTTTATTTTTGTTTGTCTAAAATTAAATCTCGAAGTAAAAAAAAAATAATAAATTCTAGTAAATTAGATGTGGAACAGAATGATCAAAAGTTAAACGCTACACTAAGGAAAAACAGAAAAAAGAGAAACAGAGAAGGAGTGGAATATGACGTTGATAACAACATATGAGAAGTAAGATACTATTTTCAAGGAAATATAAACTTATATCAGAATTCTTATTAATCAATCTACAGAATAGGAAAAGAAATACATTATGTTGGACATTAAGAAATGTTTTTGAAAAGAAACACTGGATTCCTCTTGTTATAAATAAAAAAATTTCAGCTGTATCGCGCGCATTGGTGTTTTAATTTCTTTTTCTCAGTTTTGCACTTAAAACAACTTTCATAGAGAGACGACGAGAGTTGAGGACAAATGCATGGCAGTAGTCGTATGGGTTACTGTACTGTGTGATGCCAAAATATTGATTTTGTAGAGTTTTTAAGTGCAAAAGTATGAATAAAGGAACTGCGATGGTTTTCTTCATTTCAAAAGAACTGGCGTCGGGCGTTGAAAAAGTTTGTTCTGGTTTTTTACAAGAAGTAGTCTGCCTGCGGCTTTTTTGATGGTATGCCTCGACTCTCTTGTGGTGCCGCCTCGAATATGATAAAATCTCTCTGCAGGAATTCATTCAGTTCTAGAATAGCTGCTACGTTTCCACACCTACAAGAGAATGAAAAATAAATTAAAAATCAAATACAAAATAAGGTTGTAGGACATATTTATTGAAAAATCGCAATAAATCTGGTCTTTTGGTAGCAGGAAGCTAATAAAAACTGAGCTCTAACCATCCTTTCATAGTTTCTCCTGAAACTATTGGTTGTGCAAATCAGTTCCTCTACACTTGGTAGCTTCTTAAGGAAAAAACGAAATGCAGCAGAATGATCACAGATCTTTATTTGAATATGCGTAACGTTAGTAGCATCTTCCTCTTCACAATCGTCATCAAAAAATAGACCTAAACATAGTCTACCGACTGCTACTAGTAGTAAAACAATTACCGACTAACTTATGAATTGAAATGTAAGTTTTCATTTTTGATTTCCGTACTGGAACTTGGGTGCGTTAGCTCAACTGAAAATGTTCCATGATAGTTTGTTTGCTTTATGTAGAAGACAAGACAACTAAGTTGAGTTGTAACTCATAATAAGAGCGTAGAACTGACCGTCCAAGGCAATCTTATTGTTGCACTCCATTTCTAGCATGACAAGGCCTCTGTGATACATCATAACAGAGATACATCACTGAATGTCCTAACAATGTTTTAAATGTTAAGGATGGACAGTTTCCTTCAGAAGGAACGAGGTCCAGAGATGTTTTGAGATTGCAACAAACGTGAAATATTGAAAAATTGAATTCCACTTACCTATAGCAATAGTTGGGTGCAGACCATACCGTCAATACAGTCTCATTGAAATGCCATTTAAATCCCTCCATGACCAGCTGATGTGCTCGACATATCATATCAATGTCATTTGTCCGATTAAATTGCGACACTACATCGGATCCAAATAAATAACCAGCGCCACGTGGTGATACACCCCAACCCGTTTGATCCTCTGGATCGCTCCATAATAAATCGCACATTGGACCATCATGTGGTACCTCCTGTTTACGATCAATCGTACGAATTTGATCTAAATACTGAATTGAAGGACTAAGGCCCCCGTGGACACAAAAGATCTTTCCATCAATTATCGCCGACAGGCTTAAATAGTCAAAAATCTCTGTACAGTATCGCCAAACGGCTGTGGATCCATACTTGCGTAAACATTCATCGTAGAATCCATATACCTGGGTAATTTGTCGAGATTCATGATTACCCCGAATCAGTGTGATTCGATCGGGATAGCGTACTTTTAATGCCAATAACAGGAGAAACGTTTCCACACTGTAATAGCCACGATCGACAAAATCTCCCATAAAAAGATAATTTGTTTCGGGTACATCGCCGCCCACTTTGAAGAGTTCTTTGAGATCATAGAACTGACCGTGAATATCACCGCATACAGTTACGGGAGAATCAACACGCTGTACGTTGCCTTCTTCGACGAGGATTTCCCGAGCCTTGGCACAAAGTGCTTTCACTTCGTTTTCTTTGATGATTTCGCATCGTTTGAGTTGTTCGATTTGTCGATCTAAATCGCTATAGTCTGTCATATTGTTGTTTGTACTTATGTGGGTGTGTTATGCGGATGTTTTGGAAATTGTGTATGGTTGGGTGGGATGGTTGGTTTGTTTCTTGTTAACTTGTTGAGAAAATCCAATTATTGAAAGGGAGCCGCAAAGAAGTCCGCTACGTCGGTGTGCCACTTGCACCAGGCTTCGACTTGATTGCTCTCACGTTCGTGTGATTATCTGAAAAGAAAGAAATATTTTAAGTATACGGATTGAAAGTCCAACTAAACCAGTATATACAATTGATTGAAATTGTGAGTTGGGGAATCGCTCTCTTGTTGCCGTTGTCTGGTATCTGCTGACTGTCCAAAAACTCCGTTTGGGTCAGTTAGTGTAACGTCCATTATACGTAACCATGTGCTGCTTGCTTTACCTTCTCATTGCTGGTGACTGATAGGTTCCATTGGTATAACCTTTACAAACGTCTATAGCTGAAATTACAAGTAGGCCACAAACAGACCTATCGACTAACCCTTAAGGTGAAGGTTATTTCTTGCCTACATACATACCTACACTACGTACCTATAGGATTATCTTATATTAGAAATGGTTTTACGTTTTATGTTTGCTTCCAAGCCAATCTACTTTTCGGTTAAGTTTGAGTTAAGAAGGAGATGCAATGGTGCGATGCGGAAGAGTCATTTGCTGGCCACCATCCCTACAACTAAAATTTTCTCTACATACTTACACTATCGGTTCTATTATAAAGAATCAAACCGCTAAGGGGACAATCCATTTACCAAACGAAGAAAACCAAATGGAATCTGTGAGCCAAACTTTTCTAAACTATTAAACATCCTATTCAACTTCTCGGGTTGATTAAATATTTACATCTCTAAAGACTGATGCAACTTTCTAAAATACTCAAGTCTCGGAAGCAGGAAAATCTTCATAACCTTGCGAGGAATGGCTAGCATACTCATAAGCTAAAGGAGAAAACAAATAACGAACTTTCCTTCTAAACGGAATATGATTGATGTGATTTAACTCACATATTCATAAAACACTCCAAAACAGTGCGATTACCAAATAAGTAGCGTATCGGTAAAAGATAACGTAGGAAGGTTACAATGCCCTTTAGACTGAAGTTAGACAAAACATACATTGTTAGTCGATAAAAGGTGAATGTTATTTGGCAATCTTCCGTCTATTTTTAGCCACAAAACATCAACACAAATAATGCAATTTTATAGATTTATTACAATCTACTAACAAATAAATATTGGTTTATCAGAGTTGATTAAATTTGAGATACGATTGCTCACCTCTATATACAGATACAATTATGTACTACAAGTGTGTCTAGCGCGTAGAAGAAGCTATGTCAACAAATGTTATCAAAAGAAATGAGGGGTTGTTGCAAAGATATCGTAAGTCCACAATATAAATTTTAAATGGTAATAAATCAGAAGATAACATGATAAGAAAACAATTAACTGTGAGCTTTTGAAAGAAAAAATACACCGGATACGAATACTTCTTGCAGTTCTGATATATAATTTAGAAAGTTTTCAATTAAATATGCGAGGGCAGGCAGACTTCTTTGAAAACATGAGGAAACAATGTTAGTATTTCCTTCAGCGACTCAGATTTACTAAAACTCTTGTCGTTTCGCCGAAGTATTGAGCCCTCTAGCTCCTGACAACAATTGTTAGTCAAGATTAGTGAATCTCATGTCGCGCCATAAGTTCTCTGGAGTATTAAGGTCATAACATCAGGGGTGTCTTCCTTCCCCTGCCAGTTTCCTAATGGAGGAGGCCATCCTACTTAAAGCCTCATGTCAGGGGTTTGTTAATTTCTGTTAAATGTTAGCGTAAGTCGGAACTGGGGAAAGAAGGTAGGATAGGTAGGACAGATCTGCAGTGCAGTGATGTTGGTAGGTTTTAGATACTATACTCCACGTATAATGGGGAATTTTTTGCATACAGCTCTCAATTCGTAGTGCTTTATTAGAGCATGCATGTGGGCAGAGACCTTAGGATAGAGATACGGGTTGTGTTCTGAAGCAAGTTTTAACAACATTGCGACCATGGCCTCCAAACGTTTTATTCTATTTCGATGGATATATACATATGTCTCCAACGGTAAAGGGGAACCAAATCGCAGAACCATACAAATTTTCAAGACGCCTTTCACTGGCTGTACCTAAACGAAGCAAATCTCTGTACAAACAAAATGTGACAAAAAAGCGGATAGGTGACAAAAAAGAAACCTGGCATAAGAGAGCTAGACTTTAGTATAAAAGTATTCATATCTACATAGCCCTATGCACCAAGAACCACCATTCCTGTACAAGATAAAAGAAATTAAGAACCAAAATAAAACAAAACCGACACTTTAGACAGAAAAAAAATAAAGTTTTTCAATTTCTTTTTGTTTTTATAATTCTCAAGAACTTCAATTTTTTATTATTTTATATATATATATCAATTCTTCTCGGAGTATTTACATGCACATAACATAAATGAATTGAACACACTTTCAAGTGTATTTAATACAAATCATTTAAATCACTTATCAACATTTCGTGTTTTATGTTTTTACTTTAACAACTAATCAATATTATTTCGCCGATAGGGAAGACAAAAACGACCAAGTGGGTAGAAAATATAGAAACCAACCGTTTCCCTCTTCAAAAGGAAGCTAACAAACAAATAATAAAAATGCCAAGTTGGTAATAAGTGTAATTAGAAAAGGACATGGATGATATTTCAAGGCTCTTCACCGGGTGAAAAGGTGAAATTTCAAATGCGATCTTGTTTTTCTTATTTTTTTAAATAAAAAACGAACGGCGAACCCTTACGCTTGGTTAAGTTTTGTCTCCCTAGAACGGACGATATGAAAAAATAAATGTTTCTTTTTAGTTCCCGTTTTTTATTGCTTCTGCACTTGGGTATCTCTTTATTTATTTACTTTTGTTTTAGCTTCTATATATATATGTATATGTATAACATTTTCTTTGTTTATCTATTATAGCAAAGCAATTGTTTAAATTGTTTTTATTTATTTTTCATTACTATAAGATTTTTTTTTTTTGTTAATAATTATGAATTCTTTGACAAATTGTGTGTGACATCAGTGATGTATAAATCTATTTCGTTTTTTTTTTCTTTTGGTGCGTTCTTTTATTTATATTTTACTTTATTTTATTTTGTCTTATTTTTGACGAATTTTACATTTCATTATTGAAATCGCTCATTGATTTTTCTTAAGGCTACGGATGACACATTGTGAGAAGCGTGAGAAGTGAAGCGACAAAACGTGGGCTAGAGGAGCTGCATCAGGAAATGAAATGATGATGAAGGAATTAAGTCACAAGCGTTAGAATCCGTAAACAAAACTACTTAGGAAGCCAATTGGATAAATACTTATAAAACAAACGAATGTAAAAAAAAAAATAAAAAATAAACTGCGCTTTAAACTTTGAAGTGATTTGATAGATTCTGTGAGAAGTACTGTACTGGTTCTCAGGATATGTAAGAAAAGAATGTAATGGCTATAGCAGGGCAGGAAGCAGTTAAAGTTAGCTCAAAACGAAGATGTTTGATTCAGTAGTACGGTAAGTAAATAAGTGGACCATTCGATGTTAAGAATTTCAGCTACATTAAGCCGGTGTTTTTGTTAGATGTGCAGTGCATCATGGACGAATCGTAAGCAGTGGAAGTGAATGGCATAAGGCATTTATTTACATATACATTTGTCTCGTCGAAACTACGTAGAAATTGATTCTATTTCGTTCAACGAGTCCTTTAAATGAAATTCGGATAAAAATTACATTCAATGTGGATGATTTCATGAACAAATCTATGTTCCTACTCTCTGGATCGAGTTAATTCGAAATTAGTGGCACTCTCACTCACTTATAAGTAACAACTTCATGCATTTTCACAACTCTAGGATTACTTGGGCGTCAGAACTGTGACCTCGTTTATGTATACGTACTCGTTTCGAAATGGAGTTCTTTTGTGAACCTAACTCTCTTTTCATTTTATCTTTTGCTTAGGAAATTACAAAATTCAAATTCAAATACAATTTACAATACAAAAGTAAGATGAGTATTTTGAATGAAGTTTTCACCCCTCTAATCATTCGGCCCCACCACGTGGAGATCAAAATAGAACAGATGATAACAAGCAATACTTAAAATAAACAATAACAATGATAACAAAGGTGATAACCGGTATGTAAAGGCATCTCTAAGACTGTTTGTTTCATTTTGTTTATATTACAAAAAGAAAAAAGAAAGAAAGTACGTAAAAAGAAACATGTGCTCATTCTCACAGACAGGTATTGCATAATACCAGTTTGAAAATGCTTGAATAAATAATAACTAAAGGTTTCCGGTTTAATTTGGAAATATGATAAATGTGCCTTATTATTCTAAGTTGTAAGAAAAAATATGTACTTCGCCTCGCAGGGGATTTACTTCTGTCTGCCCATTTGTTTTATTAAAAGTTGTCGTTGTGTAACGTATTAGCAAACATCACTCCCATTGATCATTACCGTAAATAAATTTAATGGATTCATAGTTACTAATTTAGCGCTAAGATTTAAATGAGCTTTTCGTGAAATGGACTGTGGTTTTTATTACTTTTGTTGTTGCTTACTTGTACAGATTAACCATGAAGTGTCTGCCTCTCTGCTATTAAGAGGTAAAATATCGTATCATTAGAGGTACTTCAGCTACTTCAGAATATGTCGTTGAGGTGGATTGTTTAATATCAAATTGGAGAATACTTTGTAATAAGTGAATATACTGTACTGCCTACCATTGACAATTGGGAAGCAATGATTTGCCTATGCGCACTAAATTACCATCAGCAAAAGGAAGGAACTGCCATTGGCGCCTACATATATAGAATAATAAGTGGCTAAGATGTAATGTATGCAATCATGACCAGGGAGGTGTTGTGTAAGCAAGCGTCTCATCAACATCCGAAGCGTTCACTTCGAAAAAGTATGATTTTCGGCGTGCCCTTCCAATTATCGAGGAGGAAAAATGGAGGAAAAAAAAGACACAATATTGGGTGGAGAATACATATCTTTGTACATGAAGCAGAATATATTGTACGAATTCAACTGCGGTGGTGACCTAGTGAGGAAAAAAACCTCATTCGGGGTTGAATGTTGCTATACCCAACAGAGATGTCCAGAAGTTAAAGTGTAGTTAAGTGTAGTATTCGGTCATCTATTTAAAGGAAGGATTCATCTTGTAATAAAGAAAGAAAGGTAAATGCCATTTGTGTCTAAATTTAAGTGATGGTAATGCTTCCTTGCTGGAAGACGCAATACTGGATACATGTATCACCATCGACTGCACTCAGGATGGAATAGGTTTACCTAAGTGGAAGTTGCCAAACGCAGTCTGTAAAAGAGGTAGATAAGAGGAGGTATATTGAACACAAAAAGAAGTTGACGAAAATCTAAGTTTAGTCTTGTTAATTATTTTATATAATTATATTAAAGATTCACGCATCAAGACTGTAAAATGCAATTTCTGGATATACTAAAGGATCACATAGGTTTCGATTCCATAATTTGTTTCACAGCAATAACTGGGTCACATATTCCACGACTGATTCATGCTAAACTATTGTAGCAACTGAAATGACTCACTAACGGCAAAAAAAAAATATGTAGGTCACTAGGCAATGAAAGGACGAACATGGCAGGAGATTATGAATAGTCACATAGGTGGGGCAAATGTTTTAAATTGATTTATTTGTACTTAAATACCGGCAACATATGTGACACCATACTAAGAGCGAATTAAAAGGAATGCAAGCAAAGCACAGGCAGTTAAGTATCGGAATATGTTTAACAGCAAAAATCAGGCAGTATCTAGCGGAATATTAGAAGAATCTTGTGTTGTAACTTTAATTCTAATTGGAATTATGCAATTTTGCTATGCAAAGGATGCAGATATGGTGTCAGTTATGGTGGCCTTCTCGGTTCGTGGATGGATTCATGTATGACTCTTCTATGATCTGTATATAGTGAAGCTTTAAATGCATTACTTACTTGTTTATATCGGTTTTACATATTGCATAGATGCTGGTTGTGAGAAATAAAAGCTATTTGCTACTCAAGTTTATCACAAGAAGAGGTGGTGCAATCCTAGATTCAACTTAATCATTCATTGAGGCAGTGTCATGTTTAACTTAGTTAGAAAAGAAAAGAAGTACTTTGGGGCCTGAGATCTCTTACAAACTTTACTTCTATATAGTTCTGCAAATGAACAAAAAAAAAGTGAGGAGTTATTACGTAAAGATGCCGTTCCGCCTATTTTCCACCTCTTTTCCTTTGCAGTTATCCCATTATACACACCTAACTTTGGTACAATAACATGACCAACAATAGGTCGTAAAAATAATGAACCTTTTCTTTACTGCTGTACACTGTAATAAAAAAAAACAAAACGTTGTTGATACACAGCTCTCATGTGTGAAATCTAACAATAGGTGTAGTCAAGTCAGTTATCACTTTTCGCAGGTTTTATCGCCTTACTCTGACGACAGATTAAGTAACTAATTTCGAATACAAGTTGGAAAGATTTGTTAAATGAAACAGCTAACATCAGTGGGATCTAAAGCAAACAATGCAGTTTGCATTTCATCTCTTGGGCAGTTACGAGTTTTTGCCATTGTGTACACCAATACTGAATAATTCTATTTTTTGTCCACTCTTAGACTGTGTCCTCATCTTATGAACCTTTTTCTCATTCTGAAAATAATTTTGTATGATCAATTTTGAAACGACTAACCTTTGGAAAACGACGCAGTGATGTACATATGTAGCTTACTTACGAGTATACCTCTTTCAAATGGAATTAGATCTATAGAGCTGACCTAGAATTGTAGATAGTATGATGCAGAACCTCCTCAAGGAACCAAGTTTAGACAAAGAAACAAATCATTCACTGATCCAGGGTTCAAGAAAAACCTTTAACCTACGTTTGCTCTGCTACTAGGGATTTAAGTGTTTTATAAGCAGACTGCCTGCATTTAATGGTGATTTTTTTTTCGGGTGCGATTCACTCATTAGAGAACTATGAAGCATCACTCTGATTGAACTGATTCATGGGCTACATATGCTCAACCAACATCCATACAAATACAAACATTCAAGATGTTATCAACAGTAAGAGGCTTAACGTAGTATTACCTGGGGTTGTTACAAAATATGGTCTCGATTCAGTAGCAATTACGGACATTTCTTTGAGTATCCTACAGTGGAGAGGAAAAATTCATTTCTAAGGCAAAATTCCCACAAAAAACGGAAATGCCTTTCCTCTTTCATTGTTTAGCTTTTCTCCCTACAAACGGGGAAATTATTAATGCACATATTAATAATGTTAATGCCAGAGATTGTTAGCTGCTGGTATCAGCCACATCAAAGCCACAAACACAGGTTTCAATATCACGCATGCTTCTCCCACAGCTACCAGCGGGA
Source organism: Xylota segnis (assembly GCA_963583995.1). Lineage (NCBI taxonomy): Eukaryota > Metazoa > Arthropoda > Insecta > Diptera > Syrphidae > Xylota > Xylota segnis. Next base: position 42,981,282 of record OY757237.1, read on the forward strand.
AGGTACTCTTTTGAATGTCATTACCTTGTCCGCTAACCAACCAAACCGGTGTAAAACACCTTCCGACTGATTTATTAAATATGACAAGACGTAGCAAATGTATAATCAAAATATATTTACGACCAGATCTGTCTTCAAATACAAGTAAAAAACTGCTCCAAATGCACGTTTTCTCTCGCCATTCTAACTCAACGCACACCGTAGTTGATCATCGATAATATATGAAGAAACCAACCATTAGCGGGCTTAGACCAGATAACGAATGTTAAACAGAAAGACAAACCGTCCAAGAAATGCACGTAGTCACTTATGTAAATGTAAATATTATCATTTTGTGTGAAAAGAGAATATGCAAATCAGTAAACCAAACAAAGCGCGCGCATCTATCATCAAAGAAACACACAACATCTTAAAATATTCTAGCCATCCATTGTTAGAAACAATAAAAACAAGTAAAAAACTTAACTCAAAACACAACTTCATTAGTTATTTAAATCAATTTTTAATGCACTTTGGATATATATATCACGTGCTTGTCACAAAGCCTCGCTTCGCTTCTAGCACCACTATGGCCCATAGCCTTACAAATCTACAAGATGATTGATGTACTGTAATGCGGGATGGTTTTATAAATGTCAATGATGAGCGAAATGTATAACATAGAATGAAGAACCTTTAACGGTTTAATAAAGTAAGAAATAAATACAAAAAAAAAATAAAACAAACTTCAGTAGTACACATACATACACTAAGACTAGACTGAAAAAATAAAACTGTTTCTCTCTCTCTCTCTCTCTCTGTTTCTCTGCAGCATCACAAATCCGACACTGTGCGGGGTTATTTAAAAATGAAAAATCAATAATTTTCTAATTCATTCGCCTGTTTATGTGTTAATTTTCGTATTTTTTTTTTCTTCTTTTTGTTTACACTTAACAAGCAACAAGACAAAAACTAAATAAAAAAAAAATATACATACAAAACAATTTTCGTTTTCTTATTTTTTTTGTTTTTCGCTTTTTTTAAGTCACATTGTCAAAAACATTCTCTCAGTTATTTTCTTTAAAGCAAATCATAAAATAAGGAGAATGTCATCGTTGCGTTGGCAATATCTGTAATTGGCTTAAGAATAAAAAATATATTTTTTTTTTGTATATTTTCTATTTGAGCTTGCAAGCGCGAGCTATAAAGAAGCAACAAATGGCCTAGTTTGTACCGATAATTTAGTCCGCGATTTATACATATGTACATACGACGAACGATATAGACCCAAATATGCTGGTATACTAATAAATTTAATTTTTCTCCTATTGGCCCCCCCATCCCTTGGTGCGGACACTGCACCACCTGTTTTGAGGTCATCATTTGGTTGGCTGGTGTGTAGTAAATATGTTATAAGAAAAAAAAAAATGTAAAAAATAAATCCATGCACACATCGGAATGAGTGTAGAAAACTACGGAACACATTGTTGAAAGCAGCACCATGTAGGACAACAAAATAAGATACTAAGCATTTGCTTGGTTCTAATCGGTGAGTGTGTGTGTTAACAGAAACTACTTAGACTAAATTTAGGCACTTGTCACGGACTGAATTATCGATGCTCACTGATAGGAATACGGGTAAGGGCGGATAAAATAATAATAAACACCACCGGATGACAGATAATGCCGACGCAACGACGCTGTGTATAGTATATTTGTCAGTTCGGCAAAATTATAACATTAAAAATATATAAAGTGTGTTATATGTACACGATATGATCGAACTTAAAATTAAACATAGGTAAGTGCAAATTAACTATAGCCAACCGCCCTTGCGACCGAACAATAACGAGCTAATAGAACCGACAAAGGACTGTGCTGCACTCTGGGGCTCAGGCGTTGCCTTTTTCTGCTCCGAGGGGTGTGGTTCGACCATTCCGAGGTCGGAACGGATATTTCGAGCACCACCGCCAGCGCCACCGATTGTACCTAAATCAGATCGTTGTAGAGCCGTACCGTTTTTGAGGTTACGTCGTGATTTTTGGCGTTGCATCTGCTTAACACGACTGTCGGTAGGTGGTGATGTGTTGATAGGTTTAGTCGCTGCTGGTCCTGGACTCTTCTCTTTTTGGGTGTCCCTTGTTGGTTTCGTTTCAGCTTTAGTATCACCAATAACGCCTGTCTTACTTCTAATAGGATTGCTGCCAGCATAAGCCCCTTTGTGCATATCACTGATAATGCTATCTGCTGCATTACTTGTGGATGGGAAGTTCCTCAAACTTGTTAATTGGGCCATCGGACTGCCTGAACTACGACTTGCTATACCTCTTGCCAGATGCGGCATTTCACTTGGTTGAGTCGCAATTATATTTTCTAAACCTATACTCTCCAGTTTCTCGATTAGTTTAAGTGAACGTAGAGCTCGCTTTTCCAATCTAGACAGCATGATTCGTTGCTGTTGTTGTTGCGTTTGGCTGGGTCGTTCAAGGTCGCCTTTGAATCTTCTCTTAAGCAAATCAGCACCGCTTGAGAATAATCCGAAACGACGTTCCTCTGGGGATAAGGATCGTTCTGGTGAGCCCACTGGACTGTTGCATGGTGTAACTGTTGGTGAAAAGTTGGGTCCAGCCGGTGTGTTCAGTGCACTTGGTGTTACAGCTCTGATGCCACGCTCGTTCAGCACTGAAGCTAGGCTCATATTTAGCGAAAATGTTGAACATGAATTCCTTCGTGATCTTCCACATTCTGGGGTAGCTGGACAACTTGGCTGCCTGGAAGTCGATGCCGAAGCCATTCGTGATGATATTTGTGACTGGGACAAAAATGATAGATCGTTGAGGACTCCATCGTCTGGGTGCATCACGACGCTGGTGGTGTATGTGTAAATGCTACCGCCGGGTGTTTCAAACTGTTTACCAGGAAGATCATCGATATCCTCTTCTACGTCCGAGAGTGAGTATAGTACGCCGAGATCCTCAAGACCCCGACCGCCGCGTATTGTCACACCGGGTCGTTCTTCCAGTAATCCACTGAAGGTTGGAGTGGCCAGTCTGGACCAATGATGCAGCGTTTGCGATCCCTCGATTGGCTTCACGATTTGCAATTTATCCGGAAGACGCCACTGTCGATTGGAGAAGGACAAATTTGATGATGATCCAGTGGACATAATGCTGTCCGGTGTTCTAATACCCAATGGCATTCGAGTCGAGGGATTTTCGTCGTAATTGTAAGTTCCAGGTGGGGCATGCGATAACATAGCACGACGCGCCAACACTTCGGCAGGAGTAAGACGTTTAAGTGCAGCCTCTAGATCCTTAGCACCTGGTGCCCCTGGCACACCTGATGGTTGAGTTGGATATCCCTCGTCGCCAGACTGATCGGATGACATGCTCTCCATCATCGATGACGCACTGTCGTAGTTCGAAAATGGGTGTGTATTGTACCCTGCATAACCGCCCGCAGGGTTTGTATATCCAATAGATGATCCTATGAACGGCATGGCTGATATTCTCGGTCCTGATGAGGAACTCACTGACAAAGCACCTCCTCCCAACGATGACATGCCATTGGCATCTGTGTAGTGACCGCTTTTCGTAGCGCAACGTACGGTTTCAAATACTTTCTCGTAAGGTGGTATCATACCGCCACCTGGTTTAGGAATAAGGCTACCGCTGCGATGATCACCGACGATACCGGAATCGATGCTGTTTTCAGAGTATAAAGACGTATCCATAAGTTCTGACTGCAATGAGTCCGGATTGGGACTAATGCCCGGCAGGCCGGCCAAAAATGAACTACGGCCATGTGAGTGCAGTTTCTTTTGATGTTTGCGTAGCTGTTGTTGTGCCTCTTCGAGCAAGGTTATCACTTCTTGGTATCGTTTTTTGAATTCTATCAGCTCCAGTGCCAAAAGGTTTTGATTTTCTTTGGTTATATCCAGCAATGACAACTGTTCGCTATTCTCATGTGCCATACGATGCATGTGAATTTCTGCTTCTGCTAATCTAGCCGTCAGACTGGCTATTTGTTCCCGCTGCAGTCGATTCTCTTCTCGGTACTTCTCCAATTCCAGACTGAGGTTCTCATATTGACTATTTGTTGAGTTTAACTGCATGGTTATGTCCTCCATTAGTTTTCGTTCTCGGGCCTCTACCTCGTCTGTTTCCTCGGCAAGTTGACTTACTTCGAGTTTTAGCGACGTATTTTGTTCCTGTAGCGTGTAGATTTTCTCTTGAAGCATGTCAAGCGAGACATACGATTGAGAGCTATTTGCTGGATCATTTCCAGTATCATCATCCGTTAGAATTGAAATTAATTCGTTTTTCTTTTGTAGTTCATGTAATAATTGTGCCCGATGTTCGGTTGTTAATTTAAGGTCGTTTTCTAGCTCGGCGACACGACTTTCTAGGAGATTATTTTGTGTGAGGAGCTCTTTGCCAATCTGTACAGTTAGCTCCAGATCCTTTTCTTTCTCTTCGAGCAGACGTGTTACGGCTTCGATGTCATCGTACGATCGGGTCATTTGGCTAACTCGTTTTCCGCATAGAAGAAAATAATTTAAGGTTTCCCGAGTTTGATCCTTCGTCAAGCCCAAGCCCTCAACGGGTAATTTTAGTGCAGGTGCGGGTATAAACCAGTCTTCGTTTGAATATCCTGTAAAATCAGTTAGCACATCGGATCGTACTTTATATTTAGGAATTTTTTCTTCCAAGAGGGAAAATATTTCGACTTCAGGGAGGTTGTCACTGTTGCAAATATCAGTTATGCATCCCACGTCAGCTAAAGACTTTTCGGGTATTATTTCTTGGTATTTTTGGAGACGTATGTTGGACGATAAATTTGGTAAATGTTTATCTAGAGTAGCCAGTGCCAAGGGACTTAAAGGGGGCCTCGCCCTACTACTTGTTGAAGCGCCATGAAGCATCTCTGCACAACGATTAGAGAAGAAAGAAAAGTATTCCACTTAGCGAGATCGGACGAATTGTTTTTAAATGTTTTTTTTTTTTGTTATTAAAATTAGTTTTTTTTTTTTTTGCTTTTTATCGAATGCAAATAATCCATTGGTGATAAATTATTTGTAATCGAGAAAAATTGTATTCTAGATTTAATGTGTAAATGTATTTATTTAATAAGACAATTAAATAAAAGGAAGAAAGTGCAATATTGTGCGTGAAGTACACGCTCCTCGGAACATGAAGGCAAAATGATTGTTGTGGTTGTGGAGCCACCAACCAAGCCTTGAGAGTGAGTGAGACTGGAAAATTTTTGCTAAAACTACAATGGCCAACTCTATGTACTAATGGATGAGGCAGACAAGTTTGCAATTGCCATCGCCATCCAAGAGAAGAGTGCACAATAACCTCGAAATAGGAGGAAATTAAATTAACTATAAAATTCACCAACACCAGCCCCAGTTAGAGGACAAGGAGGGTTTCTACTAAAGAAAACCTAATAGCAAATATCAATCTGTAACACGATACCCAATAATAATACGAACAAACCACACCTGAATGTCCATAAGGCAACCTGGCAGTCTCCTGATTAACAAATCGCCACGCCAACCAAATTGATCTAAACACGATCAACAAAAATACACTGCTCCAGTGCGTTTTGGATGACCGAACGTTCCGAGAAGCGATCAACGATTCAGTTATCCAGTGATGAAAAGAGCAGAAAAAAAAAACTTAATTTTCTTTTTTTGTTTGTTTGTAAAGGGTTAACATGGAAAGGATTATTGAAATTGCAAGAGACTGCTATACACAGCATGTGTGACTGTTGATTGTTATTGGACCTGATTGTCTGTAGTACAACCAGAACTGCTGCAAGTGCTGATTTACCAGTGGTAACAGTCGCCCACAATGCTAAATGCAAATAAGCAAATTAAGCCAAAGTAAAGCATATAAAGCAGCAACTAAACTCAAACAAATATGTAGTATATGCGACTGTTCTCTCAAAAATCATATGAGCACAGTGGCAAAAAAATTATAACAAAAGAAAGAAACTAGAAATACGTGATTAAAATACCTATCGTGGTTTACTAGTATAACTTGCAGTAGGTTAAATGGTGTGTTCTGTGCTCGTAACAAGGTATCGCTGGCCGGACAATCTCTTAAAGGCATCAGAGCATCGAAGGAAACGCGAGATTGTGACTAAACTAGAGACTTGACTGCTTAAGTCAGAAATTTTTTACTTTCCCATCGGCCACAGCTTGCAGATTCATGCAAGAAACTGTTAAGAACTTATTGTGCTTACATATGTCTCACTACAGTTTGTGGTAGACTTAATGAATGCATCACTCACAATCTATTAAAAGCCATTCTTCCGTCTATAGGGACGATTTTGTGAATTTAGGATAACCTACGTAAGTCTCAATTTGTAGGTTTTCCAACTCTTTTAATTTATTTTCAAGTTTCGTCAGACCTGAGTCATTAGCCTATTCTACTCGTGTGGTGGATAATAAAAGTATGTACCTTGCTTCTGCATCTATAGCGACAGTAAATCATGGAAGAAAATTCGAACGCGTGAAAGCGTGACATTCTTAAAGGAACTCCTCTAACATAATTGTGCCAAACCAAGGAGCAATTATCGGAAGCGATTGACCAATGTCTCTCAGGGACTATTTGCATTTGCAAACCTATCGACACTAAATGTGTTTTTAAACAAAAGTCAGTTCATTCCACTTTCACCGCAATACAGCGTAATTTTTTGCTGGTCTGCTCGTCACAAAATCTTTGATAACAATTCCAATTGAAGTTCTGGCCAACACTTGTGTTGTTGGAGTTTTATGTTCTGATCACACAGCAGAATCCAGCAACTGAACCTGTGTCAATGCACAAGCAAATAACTGATAATGTCTGTAACACGAGCCTTCAATCCATTAGAACAATAGTTCAGACAATAGACTCTAATGAGAAGTTGTATCTATAGGTAGAGCTGGAAGAATAGGTTTCGCACCTGTTTTTTTTAAAGTTTTTCGAAGCGAATGACTTAGTCTGTCTTCCAACTAAAAAAAAAAAACATTTAACTATCAGTAGTTAATTTTTATCTCAAACATTACATAACTACCAAGGAGCTCTTAAGAGCAGAGCGAATACACTTGATTTTTCAAATGTTCAAGTCATACAACTTATAAGTGCCTCTTCATGGAGAATTACCAAAGGGTGTATGACGAAAGCACTCTTAATAGACTCTGTTTGAACATAAAAGAAGCACATACTTGGCTGATGATGTTGATTCAACTAAAACTTATACATATCTACGAAATTTAGTAAACATCTTCGGATGTCTGCATCTGGGCAGAGTCACATTTGCACATTGTCACACAAGGGGAGTTTGTTCACCAGGATTCCTCATAGAGTTGAGCACCGGAACAGTACAATAAAAAAGGATAGTCTCTTGCAACATCCTATCCTTAACATTCCAAAGAAATTAACTTGAAACAGTCTGGGGCTGTTTGAACTTTACTGCTTACACACAACGAGAGGTTATCGTTCCGACAAAATTTTAACAAGTAATTAGCAAGCAGTTTCTCTGTTTGTACATTAAAAAGCAAAGTTTTCTTAAGAAGATCCAAACAGAAATATTGTTCCGCGTGTAATATCACTCAGAGTAGGTATGCCAACAGTTACTACAGTTGAACTGAACGTAACAGCTTGTTTCAACCCTATAGACGAGCATTTTAAAGGACTTGAAAAACACCCAAAAATCTCGCTGAAGGTAGGTGGCAAATTGTGAAATAGAATTCAAGAAAACACCATCGAATGCGCAAAGCAAAACTGAACAGATAGATGGCTCGGGGGAAAGGTCAACCCAGGATAATAAGTAATCCATCTAAACAAAGCCTTTCACATGCACTATCCATAGCTATTGGTTTAATTGATAAGATTAGTCCATGTTTACCTTCGAATTTATAGAGAGTGCTCTATCTTTTATGTACATATGTACGTAAGATTTATTAATCGTATAAATTTTACATCCCTGCGAGTGTTGAGTGTAGAGACTACCGAATTACGTATCGGCAAGCGAGTTGGTTGTCTCATAAAACCGAAGCGAGAAGATTATGCATGAATTATAGTTTTATGTACATGTGAATGGTTTTAAAGTCATCCAGACTGAATTTTCTCCTGCTTACAAGGGTACACACAACCGTTCACTCAATTTTTTCTGGTTTTCTTGAGTAGTTTGCCAACTTCGAAGACATTTTTTTTTGTTTTTGCTAAAATGACCTCGGAATTCGTGTGTGACAGACGGAATGGCAAACACTGAGGGAGGGGAAAAAAAACGTAATAAAATGTGTAAGGAGTAACGAGAGCAGAATTTTTAATGCAACGGTGAAAGACCAGACATAGGGCTTAAGAGTTCTACTACTTACGTTAGCACACAATTGTATATTAAACGGCACCGACCAACTGGTTAGCTGCAATTAAACTTTGTCCAGGGCGTGTAGAGAACCACATGAAAAGGTGCTAGACGGACACCGACCGGTAGGTAATACATAATACGTGCGGTGGTGGAAAAGCCCATATATCATGGCTTACGTGCGATGCCAGGGCTCGCGCATAAACAAAATACTTAAGAATATCGTCTCGAAGCTTGCTAAAAGCACAACACGATGATTCTTGTAAGACAAAGAAACCCCTAGTCACTTTCTTCCATAGAAATAAATGCCCGTTCTAATCGCGAAATATACACAAAAGCTCAATCAAGTCAGATGGTTCGCACTGGCTGCGAAAAATCGATGCACCAATACAGCCAGCCGCACACATTATGGCGAACTCGACGGCGAGTGCGAGTGCCAGTGCTTGGTGTAATCGCAAACCACCCCCTTTGCCTTCTGTGTACACTTTGGCGACTGTAACTGCAGCACAATCACCCAACCCAATGGAAAGAAATCTCAACCCTTACATTGCATTACTTACATTACAGATAAAACATAACACAACCAACAACAAACTACGCAATTAATTGCTCTTTTTCTTAGTTTTTTATTTACCAACACGATTTTTTTTTTATTAGTGTTACTTAATCACCAAATAAATTTACTTCATTTCCTATAAATAAATCAACTAGCTTCCACTTTACTCTCATGGATGTGTCACGATTACTGAGAGCTGTCAGTTTTTCACTGTCACATGATTCACTTTTGTGTATTTCTTTCGTACTGTGTGTGTTCGGAAATATGAACGTTGACCACACCAGATGACAGTTGGGTACGTATAGGGTGTGTCAGTTTTAATGATTCCAAGAAAATAAAATGGAATTGAAGAGGAGAATAACCAAAGAAAAGAAACGTCGAAAGACTGGTTGGTTGGTTCTATTTTGAAGTGAATTTGTACTTTGCCTTTCGAATTATGGAAATAACTCTTGCACACTCAACACACTGTGGCGGAAGTGGGAACAGACTTGAAGAGAGCCATCTATGTGTGAAAACAGAATAAACTGCCAGAAGTTACTCATGTTTTATAGTTTTAGAACACTGTTGACTTATGCGGGGTTCGTTCACTATCAAAGAGTTGATGGTAATTTTTTTTTGACTATTTACCTTTGAGACACGGGCACGATTATCAATTATTTTTGTTTGCATTGTTTGAATTTGAGTGTTCTTAAAATAAACAACTTGAAACGATAGATAATAAAGGCTTGGCTGTGTCTTACGTGCATGCACCTATGTGGTGCTCGTTTGCAGGTGATTCAATTTGGATGACGATGCGAGAAAAACTAATTCTGACCGCATTGTCGCCAATATATTTACGATTTTGTTGTCGAACCAAATCAGGCATAAAAGTTTCAGCTTAATCGGTACCTTGGTTCGAAACAAACTATTCAAAATCAGTTCCAACTGTGACACCACAAAACTTAAACTTAATTAAACTCCCTAATCAAACAGATTAACAGGATTTACGACTTGCATAACTCAAATTTGAAAGCTAAATAACGCCGAGAGTCGCCAAATTTTAGTTCTCTTTATAAAAAGGAGATTCGACTCTTACAATCCAAAGTTTTTAAGCAACAGTTCAGGAGTAAAGTCTAATAGAAGAGTGCACGTACATACCAAGTCTCACCTAAGTGCGAGTCTTTCATTCGTTTAGAAACAATCTGGATTTGACAAATTCATCGTTAAGCTGTCAAGGAGTTGCAGAAGATAGGGTGATTGTCAGCTTTTGACTCGGTTAAACTGTTGGAAATGGAAAGAGTTGGTGGAACCATAGCTCAGATTTTATATTTTCAATGATATTGGTTTGCCGGTGCCCTAATCAGACGAAAAATTGGTACCCAAACAGGACATTTTCAACGTGTGCTCTCTCAATCATAAATAGACATTTCTTCGAAAAAATACTGAAGTTAATCGCTTTTCAAAAGGCGTTTCTGTTTAAGATGCCATTTTAAAGGTCTAGTATGCAGAAGACTGACAAGTGGTCTTAAGAAAACGATTGGACATGATTCTACTGCGAACGAAATCAAGAGTTCGAATTACCACTTTGATATGATGCAGAATTCTTTTCGTATTCGGACTACTTGATGCCTATAAGTGCTCAGACACTGAGCAAAAAGTCTTTTCTTGGAAGAGCGCCTGACGTGACAAACATACTGTGACTCATATTTAATCCAACAAAACCAGAGTTGATTTGATAAGTCGATGCCGGTGGTATATTTCAAGAGTGCATCATACTAATTAATTTGGCAAGGTGACACGTTTAAAATTAACTACGACGACACATTTAAAAATGTGGCACAGTAGCCTGCCTGCTTAATGGCGAAGTTCATTAGATCTTTCATTGTTTGGTGCTAATCTCTACACTTCCCCAACTAACAACAGTACCAAAAGTCCACAGCTAAATATACAAATGTTTGTATGTAATCGCTAAGTATCAAATCAATCAGAAATATGAAAAACCCAAGTACAAGCTCAACTCGGGTCCTTATAAACCAGTTAGCGGCTATGATGTTAGCCATTGGCTTTTGACTTACGCCTCCCATGATTTATGCTTGTGCAGTAAGCACGTAGCACACGTCCCGCCAAAGAATGGTATTTTGGGAAACAACGTAGAACATCATTTGTAATTCAAAACCGGATTTAGAACCGCTCGGTGTTAATAAGTAAACAATAGTTTTTTTTTTTTTTTTGTTGATAGGTGGGACTTGGCGTAGCAAGTATTGTTAATTAATATTAATTATTGAACTCGGCGATTTCACAAATTAACGGAAAGTTTGCAACAATATAACCAAAAACAAAATGTCAAAGACAATGAAATTTATAATGAAATCATTTTTTTCCACATAGCCGACAAGCTGTCTGCACTAATCAGTAACACTCTACAGCCATAAGTAGCCATAAACATTTCTTTAGGTGACTCTGCGGTCAAGAAATATGAATATTTCCTCAATCTCACTCAGTACAACAGCGTTTTGTTTAAATTTAAAGAATCATAAACACATCACTATGCATAAAATATTCATCACTTTTGCTTACAAATATTTGGAAACTATGATAAACTATTGACATACATTCCATTGAAAGGGGCAAATTTAAATAACTTGGCAAATTTGAAGCGAGCCGGCACTGGGTATGATTAGTTCTAACACTTCTATCAGATCTGAATGACAATGAAACTCTATTCGACAGACGTTTATTACTTCCATACTGAGCGTGGTGCTTGACTGGAACTTCGAAAAATGGAAGTCGATGAAGTCTCTGTCAGTGAAGTCAGCTGTTTCAAAAAAAATATCGACATTATCGACTCACGAAAAGGTACTATAAACTTGTACGGCCTAATCTACGAGCATGTATTAGTGGGTAACATTCACAACAATCTGTTGTGTCAGGGTTAACAAGTATGTATTCGCATTTAGTTTGACATACTTCACGCAACGATGACGTAATCAACGAAATTATTATCAATTTTGAAGGAACACGGTGACCAGTGGTTATCGATTTAAGTTTACTGTAAGTGAATCGTTCGTTTGAAGTAAAGCGTGCACAATTGAAGTTTGCGCGGTGTGCCACAAAATTTGCATTTCAATAGGCGAGTGAAATTTGAGTTTAAGTGTTGGCGGAATGTGATTTTGAATAATTTTGTCGAGTTAATGTAATATTCATGACATTTACGACTCATTTTTCAAATAAAAAATATTGAGATTTTTAGACAAACCTTTGTCAAGCAAATACTCGTACAGAAATGGTTTAACAGTATGCAGCAAGGAGATGCATAGTTACAATACAAATGTTTCTTCAATATAATTTCAGGAATACGAAATACCAACTTTGGGATTTACTGACGTATGGAAGGAATCAACGACAGATTCAGTAAAATAAGAAACTTTAACGCACTTTTTCACTCACTTCAATTCTTTCAGACTGATTGAGGTTTTACCAATGCTTCGAACCCGTGAATTTCAATGATGAGAATATTTAATCCAACATATTGCCGGCTCAACAATTTTACATACTACTGGAGGAAGACACTGGATTCCTTACAACCAACAAACCACAGAAATTTTTTCAAAGCAGATCTTGCCACGACAGGCCAATCGTGCCATGGAAGTATGATTTGAAGAATTAGAGATAACTTACGACTAATAGGACAGACCTTTCCTACTAGTTAGTCGTGGGCGATTGACCCAAACATAAAAGAATCTAAATTGCAAACGAATTGTAAGCAACTATTTTTCTGCTAACGCGAAGATCAAAATTGCCATCTATCGAGAAACATATGCCATACTCTTTAAGAGTAAGGGTCTATGCAATTCAAAATCGACCGGAATATCTTCTAGAGTGCCCCAACCATGCAACATAAACTCCGATTGAAAGGCAGGAATTGAAAGCATGACAAACTCTGCATTAAAATTTTAATAGTTAATGGAATCCAAGAACAAGCTAAAACATCTTTTCAATCAACAGGACACCCTTATTTCATGATCAGTACAGAATTAGCAGTCACGGGCATCAAAGACTGGATAAAATGAAATGAAATCAAGAACTACCAAATCAAACTGGAAAGAGAGGAGAGCGAGTAAAGCAGAATTGAGAGTGATGTTGGTGCTGACAACATGGGACATTCGTCTTAATAAGTACGACTCCAGATCTAGGGTAATTGTAGGGAAAAAAATTTAGGCAACTGCGAGACGTGACCATAAAATTCGGGGTCCAAGTGGATACTGGAACTCATGTACCCAGAGAATTTCGAAACATCATTGAGTTCCTAAGAAAATGAAAGATTTTGCAGAAGTGAGCAGCACGTACACCCAAAATCGAAACTCACTTTCCATTACCAACCATTCATTGTGAAGGATATTTGAACTATTGATCAGGCAGTGTTGGGGGCAGAAACATGTTGTGACAGATTGCCAGGACAAGCAACAAGTCATAAAAGAACAATATAACAACCAACATGAAACAACAGTCAACCCTATCGCCTATAATCAATGAAAGAGTAGATGAACTTAATGAGGGACAGGCGTTGGATAGTTCTCATATTTTTCCTATTGCCAGGGTAAAACCAATAGACGCTGGATTTGCTTAGATACAAAATAACAATTAAAACTCTATTGCCGATCTACTTTTTGATAAGATTGAGCTGTGACGCACGCCTCCTCTTTGTCATTATTAATTACTCGGCATTGCGGCATTGATATTTAGTGCACCTTTGGTGCCTTTACCGACAGAAGAGTTAGGACTCTGGAAAATATCTAAATTAGAGGTAGCATATGACACATGACACATGCATGTAGTTTCGGTCGGACACGATGGGTTCGCTCCGAAGGTTATTCTTTTCGTTAAATAGAACATAAAATAAGTTACTGTCTGTAGCACTAAGGCCGTTTCATTCAGTTTGATTTCGAAAGAACTATTTAAAGTAAACCTAACAAAACATTGCAGAAAACAACATGACTTTAGACAATGATATACAACGTTCGACTGTATATAATCTACGTATATTCGCTTATCATCAGTGAGTTAAGTGAAATTACTATTGCTGTGTCTTTTAACGAAAACCGATAGAGTATCATTATTTGGGTGTCATGAAAGCATAAATTACGCGACTGGATTTAAGCTTCTTGCATTATATTGTCAAGATGGCAAGTTTCTGGAATTAACTTGTATCAGCGAGCAAAAAACAAATAGAACAGCCGTGGTTAATCAATTATTTATAGAAGTGAATTACTTAAAAGAAGAAATAAGGCCTTGTCGCTCTACAAACCAAAGGCCATACAAACGAATTAGTATTAAGTGCGCTAAAAGAACTCTTCGATGCATTCATAAACAGCGACTATCAAGTGAAATGCATAATTCAATTTAAAGAGACCATTTAACATATCATTACAGCTGCGTGTTTAAATTTGCAGTATAACTGGCTCTCTAATTGTTTACAATTGCACATCGACAAGCATATTTTCTAACGAACCGGAATCTAATATTCACAAATGTGCCGCTTCGAATAGCTTAACACAACACATTGTTAGATGTTAATTAAGACTAGAATTTACAATTATTGCAGCCACGTCCCCAAGATGAATTTTGTGTTACTTTTCGGAACGTCACTCGGGTCACGTTTAATCGCACATATTGGGCAAAGTATTCAATTGAAATCGCTGACCAGCATCAAGTGGTGCTTTAATAAGAACACACGCAGCAAGAGCTGCTGGAAACTAAAAACTATTTATTCTCTTCGATGCATTACACAAATCCATAACATAAGACACACGATATCTCTGGCTCCACTCTCTAAAGTTATTCAGAAAGTTTATATAAAACTCGAGATCTAACAAATTCGTACCACAAACATTATACTGGTACATATACTTACTTATTTCGATGGCGCTACAGTCCGGATAGAACTAGGCGTAGACAATCAAGTTTCCACTTTCTTGTTTCAAATTGAAATGTTGATGCTTCTTTTGCTGGCAATAGATACAGTTGTGTGTACTCCTAGTGATTCAGTTGTAGTTTCTTGATTATTGTCGTTTTATTCCTCGGGCGATTTATGAATTAATTTGTATAACTTTTACGATGCGTCAGAGTTGTAATATGACTTTGAGCGAAGGGAAATTCTATAATGATTTCTCAAAGCAGGCAACACAGTCCTATCAATAAAGGGACAATCAATATTTTTGGTGATATTAAGTGTTCCTTTTTGATAGAATATGTAATCTGCTCCAGCATTGCACTTGTAAAATTCACAAATAAAATTGAGGAAACGAAAGACAATTCAAAATCGAAAACATTACACGAAATAATAAATCGAGAACATTGCAGTTCCCGTCGATGAGACAACGAAAAAGAGTTCACAGACGAAGCTAATCAAGTACTTACGCTACCACACAGCATAAGGCAACGAAATAGTATGTGAAAGTGTAAAAAACGAACGAAAATAATATTTTACAAGTATAAGTATAACCGAACTGGAACCCTTCGATGAGAGATTCCTTTCTATACTTGAATTCACTCGCAAAGTTCCACAAATTGTTACTGGTATCCCATCGGACTAACTCACGACTACTGTACCAGTTGCAGAGCCAAAGGAAAACTAAAATCTGATCGACATCTTAGAATGTATTATTCTGGCCAAGTTTTTCAGTCTTCTAAATACAAAAGGAATAACAACATTTGTGCTTCGTAGCCAATAATTCAGGCAACATGCTAATTCTAATTGATTTGGACATTAAAAGTCAACCTACTTCGCATGGACGAAATCGCATTATTATTTCCAAGCTAATGGGCGAACGATGAACGTGTGCATAAATCCAACACGAAGTATCTTTTGTTGACACGATAGTCAGTAACATTATGGGTCTAAGATGTCGGCAAAAGGTCCTGACAAAAAGGGCAGGTCTCTACAGCAGTGTTGGTTTTAGCTGCATCCCAATTAAGTGTTGGCATCATTCATACTAGCGTCAGATTATCTGGACCCTTGTAGTAGGATTTCTTACCAAGAAACTGGCATCCAGGTATGTATTGACGGTGTAACTTCTCTATTAAGAGAGAAATACCGAAATGCAAGTAGAATGTGCAGCCGTAGACTCCTGTGATGCGATGCTCCGGGCTAAGAGAGTAACAATACTGCTGCCTCTGTTATTTAGCTCCTCGACAAGACCTACGCGACGAAATGTCCAAAATATGACGTCAAAATCATTTAAGTCAATTTAAATGACAAAGTTGGAGGAGCGTGCATATTCGATAGGAGAGTGTGGGAGCATAGTCTACTCCACACCATGCTTAACAACAAACATTGCAGCAGCTCGGAATGTGCTTACATAAAGCAAACAATCCCTTATCTCAACATTCCCACGGGTATATGGCGCTGTACCGATCAGATTGGGATCAATGCGAGGCACGTTTTCAGTATTCTGAACGTTTAAACCTTCTCAGTACCCAATATCGCTTTGGATTGCTGCATATTCCAAGCGCCACAACAAAGAACATTCAACATTGAAAGGTTATCGGGCAGAATCTTAGGTGCATAGATTGTAGAAGGCTTTGGAACGTGGTTTGGTATCGAAGAACAAATTAAGCTGAAGGTTGCATTCACGAAGTAAAAGCTCTTTGCTTCTATAAAGCTAGTCTATGTTTTATAGACTCCTTTTCAGTTAGACTCAGATGAGAAGCAGGAAGATAGAGAGATGCTCGCTACTTATTTCTTCGATAATCCGCAAACCATACCCTAATTCGGTTCC
The DNA here is from genome assembly GCA_963583995.1 of Xylota segnis. Classification (NCBI taxonomy): domain Eukaryota; kingdom Metazoa; phylum Arthropoda; class Insecta; order Diptera; family Syrphidae; genus Xylota; species Xylota segnis. Next base: position 42,997,932 of record OY757237.1, read on the forward strand.
AGCAAAATGATTTAACTGAACTAATAACACGTTTCGCAAAGAGTTACAGACTAAACCTGAAGATCAAGCAAACATCACCACTGCAGACAAAGATATTTCGAAGTGTAGTCAACGAACTTGCTGTAGTCAGTCAATTTCCAGCGTCAGATATGCTCTAGAAAAACAATAAAATTAGTGTGAAAACCAAGCTGCTGTTGCTTAAACCCAATTTACCTATTGATGTTCTGTGAGCGCGTGTATGCTCCTTCAAAGAGGTAGTGCATTTGGAAACCAATTACCACAGCCAATCGTGAGGTGAGGAGCAAACAGTTTCTCTTAAAATTTTTCAAACCTAAATGGATCTCAAACAAAAGAGCATTACGTACACATGTATGAATAGTCATAGTACCACAACGAAAGTGTTAACGAGTTGGTCACAACCAATTGACAATTTCATAGGAAAAGAAGCACAGTACCTACCTTGGAGTGGAATACAATTACTTTGAAATGGGATAACAAAGGGATCATGAACTCTAGGTATGAATCGGTGAAAGCAGATTATGCACTTTTAACTTCATTTGTTGAGAACAACATTTACAGTTTAACTACTTTACGTGTTGACAATAATTTACCAAGAATTCGCATTAACGGCGCTTGGTTTGACTTACAACCTTCTCGAGTTCGTAAATTATTCTAATTAGGTATAACTGATGATATTTCAGTTCCACATTGGAAATTATTTGTAAAACTTGGTGGGAGTGTCACGAGATTCTTTAGTAAAAAACGTACATATGTACGTATGTACATGATTGATTTTTTTTTTTTAGCACCATACGAGTATAACCCCAGCGTACGTGACTTAAGGCACGAGAGATTCGAGAAAGTGACGATCGATCAACGCAAAAATAACAATCCAGTGTGGCATTTATTTATAGACTCACTGAGTATAGTGTGTTGCCGTTGATCCTTTCCTGAAACCGTTAATATGTACAGAGTAAGTAAGTAAGAGAGTACAAAAGTAAGTATCCTTTAATTAGCAAAACTTATAACAAAACTTTTTTAATTCACTCGCACTGGCAAAATAACATTAACAACATCTTTTAACAGACAGACGTTCACCTGAAACTAACTTGTGAGTGAAGGTTTTGTTTACCACGAAAGACACAAAAAGAGAAGATGATGAAGAAAAAAATATACTTTTGACCTAGCAATTCTCTTGGAAGCATGTTTCGAACAAATTGCAGACAAAAGTACGAACAGCTCAAACCAAGATCGTTTGATCTCGTTAGCAGAAGTTGTCTGTATCTCTCGCAAATGGTGGGTTTGGTACGTACGTTTGGTAAGAACATGGAAATTAGTCAAGTTGTTTGCCTATTTAAACAGAGGGTGATGCGCTAGGCTTAGTGGTAAGAAGTCAATTGCGTGAAGGGATTCTGTAGAAGCGAAGAGTGAACCATAGCAAAGTCATACCAGAGATAGTTTGATCTAGAGAAGACCATCTTCTTTTCCTATTCATGATTCTATTGTTTCTGCCTGGGGTGCAACAAGTTTAGTAATATAGTACAGTGTATCAAGACCAAGTCTGTATAACGAGCCTCTTCTAGCAGCGAACACTGTCGACCGCAGTTTGTTCCTGATAGTGTCTCACAGTTTTTGGCATTACTTGAATAGTTAAACCGATATCGCCTAAGCGATTGTCGTCGCACGTGATCAGGGCACTGGATGTGTTTGCTTAATTTGACCGCCCATTCAAACAGGACTATTATACAAATGATTTGGATAAGAACGAAATCAGTTGCGAAACGTACGTTTAGATCGAGCAGATACTTACAAAGTTCTGTGGCTGCTTTACTGTCAGGATCAGTCAAAAATGCTGGCCGAACCCACAACTTCTTGTTAGACCTCAGGCAATAGCGCGGGAGTAGCTGGTTTAGTAATGAAACGCTTATAGAATTAGCTCTCATCAAATTCGCGTCAAACATTTGCCAACGGCCCAGAACAGATATACCACTCTTCTGTCCACTTTCTACCCACAAACGTCACACATTGTTGGATGCATATCAGTAAAAGCTATCAGCCTTGAACTTAGCCTCATTGTCAAGTTACTCATTTTAGAGAGCAGCAGAAGATCAAGGTCAGTCGTGCAAGCAATCTATTATGAAATGAATGACAACTGATCAGTGTGACTGACGAAGCCCATTACAATGATGGTGAAAAGTTTTCCCAATAGGAATCAGCAAGCAGTTAAGAGTTCCTTGCATTTTATAATTGATATACAGTCCTTCAAGTACTACGTTTTATTTTGAAACAGTGCAACGCTTGACGCCAACATAAGAAAAGTTTAGTATGTTTCGCACGGTTGGAAGGGGAAATTACGAAAGTCTCTGCTGAGTTTCAGTCGAAGAACTACTGATCTCCATTTAGACAATAACCATTGGCTTCAAAGGGTCTCTAACAGGGTAAATTATTGGGTCACTGCGATGTCCTACAATTAAGCAAATGAGAGCAGATAGAGATAGGTCAGTCCATTAAAAAAAAACCAAATCTCTTAACTCAGTCTCGAACTAATGCATTTATGTACTCGTAGTGCCTTTTCCAAGAATCACATCATAAAATTAAAACCTTTAGGGCCTGATAAGGCCGACAATGCAATGTGTACATAGACATAGAAAAAGCGATTACTGCTACAGTTTACCCAGCTCTCTGTTATGACTGTTCTGTCTACACGTCTGGTTTATTCACTCACAGTCAAGTTATACCGAAATAAACAGATACAACTTACGAAATTCCACGAACGCTCTCTTACGTTTACAGCTTGACTCTTGATATGTACATACATACATACGCACACATTTATTTCGTTTTCCGGTTAATTGTAGGTTTTCCTTATGTGTCAGGAAGTTCTTGAAATAATTGCCCACTCATCATCTCATTGGAACGGCGAGAAGCAGCAACTCGTTACATGACATCAATCAATAGATTCGTTTCGTCTTTCAAATCAAGTTGCCTTCTGTAAAGTGCAGACATCCCGCGATCTTGCAGGTATGCCTCGATTCAACACGGTCACTGACTGTTTGACCTTCAGGAGAACCAAGTGAAAGGGTGTTCCCCCACCCACTTCGCTTCCCCGACATTGTCAAGGCCACTGCTTATGTCACTCTATTCCGCAGCAATTTCACCAGTAACATCGAATAGGAAACCAATAAAAGCGCGATAACCATACGTTGTCTAATACCGTCGCGATAAACTTTAACCAAGTTCATTTCCCCGACAGAGAGATAAAAACGAAGCCAACTGTATCGTATCGAGATGTGCTATGTGACAAACTGCAGCTACGCGAATTTCGGCGTCAAACACAAGATAGCACATCATGCTTGGAGGAGCCAGTACACTTTCAACACTCACACAATAGTTTTAAAACACGGAAAACCCAGGACGACATAGGAAAACTCTTACCGTTTCGGAGAACCATCATCTCATCGGATAAATTCGCGTTTAACTGGGTTCTAACAAAAAATTAACATGTGAGACGCCCTCCTACTATTCACAACCAAAATTGTATAACCTTTGATTTACTTTTCTGTTTTGTTTGATAGAAATGAAATGACCGTGTTAATTGACTGTGTGGCAATAGCTAAATAAAGTTCTCTTCCATTAGTATGAGATCACTTGTGGAAACTTTCGCGCTTCAGTGAGCGACCGAGCGAAAACAGCTCCAGTGTTTTATCATTTTCTGATAAATTAGACGGCTATCAGTGGATGATAAGGTTTCACGTGCTATCGCTTAACTGCGTCAGGGAATATTCGATTGCTGCCAATATATATTTTTGTTTTTTTTTTTTGCTTTATCTTGTAGAGACATTGGAAACTGTGTGCACATGACGCCTGCCGAAAGCCAAATAATCGATTGAAGATGCACTAAATCAATGGATTTGCACTCAATAGGAAAGGAAAAGGGGTCGTGTAGCATCAGCAAAGTGAGTAGAAACAAAAACAAAAATTCAAATCAGAAATATGTACATACACGTCTTGCAGAGATGAAAGGAGTAAAAAAAAAATAGAGTTTCACCATTCACTTGCATCACTGCACACTGGAAATGTATACACACCGATGGTAGCATCTTACAAACTGACCTACTTAAACGACCGTTCCCGTGCCCAGAAGACGCAGGACGCTGCAGTTGAATGACACCTTGCACACTGAGAGCACCCTTGAGTTTGGAGAATGTTAGGTTAAGTCCGACGCGTTGATTGACCCAAGACTCTTCAAAAGCCGCACACAACCCCTTCTCTATTCCACGGATCGTTGCCACTTGAATCATGAATGAATCATACCACTCTTCTCAGAGTTTCACAACTCCACAGAGAATATTTGCAACTCCAACGCATACACTACACACCACGATGCAAAAAAAAAGAGAAAAACAACAAAAAAAAAAAAACTCACGCTCCTCGGACAATTAACACCACGCCGCCGCCGGAAGCTTTCGGGAGTTTTGTGTGAAAATGCAAAACGTTTTTTGGCGCTTCTTACGGCACAAAGAATACAACCAGAGCAACAAATTTCAGAAATTATTAATAAAACAAATAAAAATAAAGCCTTACGTGACCAACGACACCTCCTCCGATCCCCCTGCTCTGTGACAATACCAGCGCGAGGGACCGACCATCATCATTCAGACAACACAGCAGCAGTAGCAGCAGCACCAGCAAACAACAACAACAACGACGGGGAAAAGGAAGCCACGGAAGGGTTTAAGGTTCTTTCTTTTTTTCTTTTTTGCTTTTATTTCTTTTCTCAAAGACAAAGGGTCTTGAGAATGAGATCAATGGTTTTTTTTTGTTCTCTATTTTGTTCTTACAACTATGTACTCTTTTATTTTCTTTTCTTGCTTCTTTACATCACTGCACCACTGAATCATTAGTGAAATTTTTTATTCCCATTTGCTTTTTTTTTTTTTTTTTCGTTTGACATTTTCCATCGAAAGGTTTTCCCCAATATAATACAAGAAAATAAGAAACGTTCAACGCGTAACGTTCTAATTACATCACACTTACCTTTGTAATAAATAAACAAATGTTGTGGTCAGTCGAATTAATTGTGAAGAAAAAAAAAAGGTTTTAGTGAAACTTTTTTAAAAAACGGTGCAACAGAGCACCCGAATTCGTACGTAATTTTGTTTGCGACTGTTTAGAATGAAAATTAAAATGTCGATAGACATCGTAATGATGAAGTTTGCTTTGTAGCGGCCATTTTAGAATAAAAAAAAAAAAAATGCGTCGAATTGTTGCGAATCCAATGGCGTGCTGTTATTGGTATAGCGGGAATGTTATCGATAACATGTGGAATTAGAGATGTGACACAAGCTATTGGAATTGGTGTCAAATGAAAATATGTAATAGCAAGACTCTACTTTTCGGTGTGAAATTGACTGGCTGTCTGCCACCATCGTCTAGCGCCTAAACTGTTGTCTTATGAGTGAGTTTATTTATACTTTACTGCGACGTGAATATTAGGCATATTTCTGTTCTTTTAGCGATGAGGGGCACGTAAAGTTTTCACATTTAGTAGACTTTGATGTGGATTTCCACGGAACATGAACATGGTAAGGTCATTTAAAGCGCACTGACACTTAAAAAAGACGAGAAGCTGGTACAAGGTCGAATTTGTTTTCGAAAGAACAACACTGACTTTTAAGAGGTAAAACAGATGATATATCTGTCAGTCATGGAGGAATTGCCTCTGCTCATTAAGTCAGAAACACTCACACTTAGGTAGTTGAAATTTTTGCCAGTTATGGGGGAACTGTCTTTGCTAATTAAGTCAGAAATACTGGCTCTTAGGAGGTAAAGTAGATCATATCTCTGTCAGTCAGAGAAGAACTGTCCCTGCTATTTAAGAGCAGAAATCATTGATTTCTGATTAACCTTGTGACTCGAGTTTCTTTAAATAAATTCCTGAACAAGTAAGAAAAACAATAAACTTTTCCAAAGCATTTTTTAAGATCAAACCAAACCTCCCATGTTCGCAACTGATACGCAGAAAGGCAGAAGGCATGGTAAACACAATGGACAGACTCTATCTCGACTATCAATAGCAAATATGTACAGACGTGTATATGTTTATTTTAAACTTACGTGTGTTTGGATAAATAATTCTTGAAAAAAACTTAAATTTATAAGAAATATCATTCTACAACCAATCCAGTACAGAAGAAGCTTCATAGCAAGAATATTGGTTTGTTTATTCCAGGAAATAGAACCAGATTATTTAACAGTTATATTCCTTTACAGATACATACGTCATTTTTCACAACGCAAAGTACAAGACTGAAATGAGATCATTTCGTTTTATTGCAAAGAAGAAATATTGAGAAATAAATATGCCCACGCCTGTCTATAAATATATTCTACAGCGACGCAATCGAATGTTTGTTTTTTCTGTACCCTATTGTTCATAATATAAGGAATTGATTGGGATAGACCCAATGAAGAGAAGGTGGACCAGAAGTTAAAGAGAAAATCTCAAGGTAACAAGACTCATACAAAAGCCTGGAAGCATAAGAACGGGCCTTGTATATGAATCGGATGGGTTATCAGACGAACTATTTAAAGGAGATGAACAAAATTTGGCAGAGAGCATACATCAACTGGTCAGACGAATGAAGGGAATTGTGTACCATTTGCCCAATGGTTTCTCATACCTCAAAGGATTAGTTTCTCAACATCACATGCAAGATGCTAACTGCCTTAATATGTTAAAGTGTGAAACCCTTTGTTCGAAATCTAGTTAGTCAGTACGATTTCAGTCCAGGTAGTCCACAATTGAACTTCATACTTCGGGTGATCGTGAAAACAACTCAAGAAGTCCAAATCATAGAGGCGAGATATATAGTTTTCGTACAACGAAAGCGCTGTCCTATCATCAGATGCCGGTTACCAAACATTTAGGGCTAACCAAGGGCAAAACCATATGTACATATATTGCCAACAAATAGGGACATACAACATCGACAAAACATCACAATAAACGGTAGTATACAACCATGAAGTAGTAGGGCCTTTTGTCTGCCTTGAACCTGCAACAACACTTCAGTAGAAGTAGACGAAGAATAGCTTTGACGATCACTGTTCACTGCCTCTATCCCGACTAAAAAGATTCTTCATCAACCCTGTCACCCTAAATTATTCGTTTCGATTGCGTTGACTGCTCAATAGTCACTTGGTATGATTAGGAGATGCAGATCGATTGGACACCAGTGATTTGCCCACAGAGTCTTCCAATCTAACCCTAGGGGAAGATATAGTAGAGAAAGAACCCGCCTTATATGGTGCACACAGAGAGAGAGGGGCATCTCGGGACTTGGCTGAGGACTTATGGGATTAGGTGGCTACGTTTCACTTGTCGTCAAACATTTTTCACGTCTCTCCTCAGCGAAATTCATCAAAAACTACAGACTGAAACATATCCTCTCCTTTTACTTACATACTTATTCAACTGGTTTATGACCCGTTAAGAGCTGCACATGACAGCTTTAAACTCCCTTCGATCTCGGGCACGCTGCGTCCAGTTATCCTGACCAAGCGCTCTGGCCTGTACAAAAGCTTGATCCATAAAACGGAGGTTCGCTCTTCCTTGTCGTCTGAACCTGGGGCCTGTGGTTCGATGTTCCTCTTTGCTGGAGTATTATTGTTCATTCGCTCGATGTGGCCGACGTATTTTGGACTACATGCACATCTTGGTACAAGTCATAGAGTTCGCGGTTATATCTTCTCCTTCATTCGCCCTTCTCGCATACGGTACCGAAAATTCGGCCGAAAATTCTCTCTGCTTATCGTCCAGCCAAGGACTGCACGTAGCAAAACTGGCTGAATCAATGCTTTGTAGAGCATGCATTTCGTCTTCCGAGTTAGAAGTTTTGAACCCAATTGTGTCGACAAACCGAAGTAGCAGGGGATTTTCTAGGGTAAGTCTTCGCCGAATCTCCACTAGGGTATCATTCGTGTAGTTGATATTTACTCAGAGGTATGTAAACTCCTTAACTACCTCAAAGTTACTATTGCTAACAGTGACATTTTGTCCTTCTTCTTTGTGTGTTGACAACAGACACTTGGTTTTGTCCTTATTCACTTCAAGGCCAACCTGTTTTGACTATTCTTCAAAGGACATGTGTACATGTATCGATGGGCATTCTCTTTGATCTCTTCACAACTTGGAACACAGAAATCCCAGGAACATTTCTCGTTTCAGATGAAGATTAGGGTAGTTGGAAGCAGAAAGTCTAAGGGGCCAACCATAATAGTCGAATAGGTTCGGAGGTAGTCGTACGAAACTGTACGAATACAACCAAATTGTATTGTATACCCATAATAGCTTCTTGCTTCGTTTCGTTGAGTTTTCGTTCGTTGACTTTCGATGTCAACAGCTGTGTATTTTGTATTTTGAACTTCATAAACAACACAGAAAAGACAAGTAAAACGACTTGACTCTCACACTCGCCTCTGACAATCCTCTCAGTTCACATACTCCTATTATGGGCAACAGAAAGAAAACGCAGAATTTTGATATTAGCTTCTGATTGCTTCCGACTATGATGGTTAACTCTCTAGCATACCCTAGCCTAGAATCTAAAGCATTGTCGTTTACTTATCGTACTTTTAAATCAAAAATAGTCCATCGGACTCGGCATTAAACAGTAGGCGCGAACCTTTCAAGTGAGTGTCAAGTCAGAAAATGTATATTTTGTTTACATGCAGTTGACAGACTCGATATTGGCGTCGATTCTGACACTCAAATGGCGATTCGCTTTCTTTTCTTTTAAATTTTACCTCTCTTTAAACTCTCCTCTACGCCTTTTTGAGATTTTTTCCTAATTTGTTCACTATTACGCACCTTAGATTAATTTTGACAGCCCTTTCAATGTTTCCTTAGTCCTTTCTAGCAGTACCACACCGCCAGCAAGTGCACATCTCTACATTCCAGCACTTCATCAGCAAATCCAATCCCAGACCACAACCAACCACTCCACACAATTCCTCTAATGCGCAAAAGCACAACAAAGTTATGCGTGTGCAATCGCACCTCAAACAACACCGCCAGCCATCCCAGCAGCCAGAACGAGACGACCCTATCCCCCTAACGACTATCATTATACGGCCCATATATCGAAAGCAACAACAAAACCATTAGAAGCATGACGTCAGACAGTGTTATTTTGATTGCCCCGAAATCCGAATACACTAGCACAACCAACAGAATGAACTGTGAGTGTTGTTTGACAAGAGGTGCGGTGCCATAGCGGTCGTGAGCGAAAAAGAAAAAAAATATAAATTTTAGAATCTAACAATCCATAAAGGGTAAACATTTGAAAATCCAAGAAAAAGGTGCGTCCCAAGAGCAAATTGTATTCTGCCGCAGAATCGCCCGAATTCTGGAACGTTTTAGGCCAACGAAAAGCAAAAGAATTTCCATTCCCACACCCTCAGACGGTCGAACACGAGATATTCGAATTAGAATAGCTAGCCCGTCGTCGGTGACCTTCTGTCAGTGTCCGATTGGCGCGAGTGCGACTCATCCTTAGTGAGTGTGCAGCTATCCTCTCGGTGGTTATCAGTCAGTTTTTCTCGTGCTAGTTCCAATCACAGGGAATCCCCAGCGGTTGTCGAGTAGAATTGAAAAAATCTTTTTGTCGTACTTGACTTCGTCCCCCCCCTTCCACGACTGGTATTGCGAAAGGTTCTTGTGGGGAATTCCATTTGAATCACAGCTTCCCTCTTTGCTTGTCAACAAGGTGATCTTTTCAAAGAGAGAGTGCATCCATAACTGGAAATAATTTAAAAAAAAAATAAAGAAAAAAAGGGAATTGTGTGTTCTTAATCAGAAAGTGCGGGTGTGTAACCATTAGCGTGCTTTTAGGCGCTAAGGTAAATTCCATTCGTTTGCGTTTTCGTTGTGAGATTTTAGTATTTTGATGTTTTCTGTTTGCCTTTGCGATCATTAGTTGATTCTGTCATCATCCCAGCTAATTGTTTAAACAAATTCATTAGTTTAAATCGTGTTTTAAAGTTTTTTTTTTGTTTTTTTGTGCATATTTTTAGGTGCAAGTGTCCAGGAAAAAAAAAGTGTGTTGTTTTTTTGTGCAATTTTGTGTGTGTTTTATCGAAACCAGAGCCAAGGATACCTATCTGCCAATCGAAATTCAATTAATCATCACCAAGCGGAAGCAGAGCAACAAGGATGGGCAACATTCATACAACCGGGCCGAATGAGGCGCTTATTGTTTCAGGTGAGTTTGAAGGTTTCTCAGTGAGTCTACTATTCTTGTGCCGGTGTTTCGTCCTTATTCCCTGAAAAAGAGTTACAAACAGTTCTTTGTTGGTAAGGTACACGTACAATCCAGTGTGTACCAAAAAAAAGAAAAGAGGAACAAAAAAAAAAAAAACAAGAAAATCGATAAAATGCCAAAAAATGTGTTTCCCCTCGCCATGTGCTTGTGTGCGTGTGTGTCTGTGCGCTGGAGAGTCCCTTTGCTTCCTTGTTTCGATTCTCTATAAATGTTGCCGAGGGCTAGGAAACTGTACACGAGGAGGGTTGCAATCAGAAAGGGGTTTCCACTTTCCACCCAAACACTTGCCAAGGGATGGGAGATTGCCATTGCCGAAGCTGGTAAGTGGTGACAGGGGAAATAACTGCTTTTGCCGGTCTTTTTTTTTTTTTTGTTTTTTTTTTTGTTCCATGTCCTCCTTCTATGTCCCCCTGCTGGGTGTTTATTCGTTGGCAAATGTTTTGGCAGCCAAAAGGGTTCTGTTTTTAAAAACAGTTTTTTGTTTCCTTTTTTTGGACACCGGAAGTCCTAATTGTTTGTAATGACTGTGGTAATGTTCGTTTTGAAGGATTACGGTGATTTGTCAAGTTATTGGCTTGCAGTCATCGGAAGTTAGTGGAGTTGAGTACAGATTTCTATGGAGTTGATAGAGTCAGGTGGTACCATTCTCAGAAAAACTTGGATTCAAAGGCTTCGACGATCGTAGGAATTTGGGTTCAAGGAGACTTCTACTGTCAGAAGGAATCTCTTGAACGCATAGTGGATTTCGGTTAGCAGGTATCATGAGATTGCATGTAGAGAAATCCAGAAGCATTTAGATTCCGATTCGTTCCATTGTACTTCCAGAGGTATATTCCTTTTTTTGCTGGAGAGGCGCTGTATAGTTCAGGTCACAAGTAAACACACTATCTAGCCACCATCCATACAAATAAAAAGGACAAGTCGTACGTAGGTCACCTTGTTTCGATGGCATCGTTCCAGTGGAAGATCATATAACTCTTGCAAATGGCCCCAAATGTCAGTTTCGTTTCGTTTGACATTAGTGAAGGAAATGGATGAGGAATACACGTTGATAAGCTAAGGAATGCCTAGGCCTGGTGACGTACTCTCCCAAAACAATGAATTTTCATGAAATTCTATGAAAATTCACGAAATTCTGTGCGGATACACAAAACTTTCTTAGTTTTTTTTTCAAAGGGAGCGGTGACGAGAGAGTAAGAAATTTCCCCAAGCAACGAATTTTAGTGCAGAAAATTTCTTTGCTCTGATTTATGAAATCTGTCAAATGTGACAGATTCCTTGACATTCAAAAATTGGGCGAATTTCGTAGTTTTCGAGTTTGTTTACATTTTTGTGATTTCAGCTCTCTCTGAGGGAATTTTACCCCCACTCCTTGACATTTCAGAAACTGTGTACGGATTTTCTCTTCAAGATCGCAGAATATTTTATCTGACTATTCTTTCACGAAATAATTCGTCAATGATTTCGGCGCAGACTGGTTTATCACTCAGACTTTTACATGCTCGCCTTGCGAAGACCGGAACAACATGTGACAGAAGAGGTACCGGAAGGCCTCGTAGTACTTATTCCGACGAGAATATCACTGCTGTGGATGTGACGCCATGGGTAACATGATTACTGTGACTGGTGATCGATACAAAATCATGAACTGGGACTGAAAGACATTTGATTTCAGCAGTATGTGCGGTAATGGTCGCTAAATGGATCGTTTTGGCGATTTGGACTGGTCGCCAAAATAGCCTGACCTGACCGCTTTTGATTCCTTTCTTTGGGATTTTTTGAAGTCAAAGGTCTTCGAGAACAAGGCACAAACTCTGGAAGCTCTCAAATAGAATATGCAACAAGAGTGACATAGCTTATTGCATGAGGTTCAGCCAAAACTATTGAAAATGCTGTAAAAGAGCCCAAATGGCCAACAACAATGACGGCGACCACTTAACTGATATCTTCTTCCATAAGTAAGTAGAGTCTTCGAATCAAACCCGGAGGGACAACGCAGTAGAGGAAGACCTCGACTTGGTGGCGCGCACAGGTAGAAGAGGACCTCAACCGACTTGAAGTGCGTAACTGGAGGCTTGTTGGTTGAGGCACAGGTTCACCTCGAACTGTAGCGCCACCTAAGTGAGTAAGTCCATCGTTCTAGGCCACGTATACATATGTACGTACGCATATGCTGAGGGCGACCGTACTTTCATTACTGGACTCTTTAGACCGATTCGCTGCAAGTAGTTCAGATGTTCTTAGGCGAAAATGATTTTGACTGAAAATATCAGTGGTCCGAGCAGGCAGCCTTGTCCCATTTCAAGTATTTTTGGTGCATACTTGCGGGCAACACTTTTCTCAATGAAATTCTTCCCTCCTTCCTTCGATACTACTGTTTACGATTCGTTATGACGATGACGGGTATACTTCCACATATGCACATGCACCCTCCTGTCAATACGTATGTCAAGCAACAATAAAATGGCCGCGCTAATTGTAAATTTTATATGTTGACTCATTAGCTGATTGCCACGTTCGCTGATTAATCCAAACGAACTCGCCGCAGCTAGAAAAATCGTGACGACTTCGTATCCAATATACGTATACTAGATACAATCAGCAACAATGTCGTACTATCAGCAAATTACATTCATTTTAATTAAATCCTATTTCAAGTGCTACGCTCCGATTTACCCTAATCGGATACTTATCGATAGCAAATATTTGCAAATCGTAGAAAACTCGAAAACAATACAACTTCGTCACTAAAAGGTCGTCGCTATCGTGTCGTTACCTGTGCCGCCTATTGACATAAATACCGTGGAGGTGGGTACAGTATTCACTCGTGATAAGAGTTAACATTCATAATTCGTCTAAAAATAGAAGCAATAAACTGAAAATTTTATTCGATTCGAATAAACTGACACAAGCATGTACTCTATTGGAGCATATGTATGGATGTACATATATGCTCCCATTAATTGGGCATAAAACATCTGGAAAAAAACACCATCGGATCGGAATAGTTCGCTTCTAGATTCGAAGGTCAGTTTGAATATGTAAAACCGTACGCATAGGGTGGGCCAAGCATATATTTAGCTACTCAATCAAATGCGATGACCTCACTGTGTACACTCTGTTCTTAAGTGGAGATTACACTTTGTTCGTCCGGACATTTCCCAGATCGCAGATAAACCAGGAGTCCGTATTTACTTGAGTTCCATTAATAATTATTACTGAATGTAGGAATGTATTGCACTTTCAACAATAGCCTATCAAGTTAACAATCTAATATCCCCTGTTCGCTATAGCAGTTGTTTGAAAATAAAATAAATACAAAAAGAGAAGCCCGATAATTTTTCTAATTGTTTTTGTCATCAAGCCGTAGCTAATGTACGACGAGTAAAAGCGAAATTAAGTTTTTATTTGCAATGATTTGCATGTAGAATTTATTTTACGGTGTTTGACATCCGTTGGAACAAGTGCTGTCACATGGTTCGAGTCGAAATTCCCTCTTTTTTATCCGAAAATGTCCCTGGTTTATTCAAAATTTCCCTTTTTAAAAGTGTTCGAAGGAAATTTGTAAAGCAGTGTACGTGGATTTATTTATTTGCTTAAACAAATGAAATGGAACGAAGGATGCATGTACAGTGCTCCCCTAGCTGGCTTGAGAGCTTGGAGACTTAGGCTATGTTCACGGTCAAGCGAGTTTGCGTCGCGTACTCCGATGGCTTTTCGAGTAATTTCTTGCTACTAGCGTGTGCTTTGACATTGTTTTGACAGTTGTTCTCATCGCTCCCAGTCGCTTGAAGGTGCTTGTAGTCACTCAATTCGAGTTTTGCCATATCGCTACGCCATGATCCACTCTATCATAAGTCCATGTAATTGGTAACTGGTAGCAAATCGCGTGACCGTGAACACAGCCTTAAGAGGGGAAGTACTCGCTTACGTGAAGGAAAAGGTTTAAAGTCCAGAATGTGTGGTTGTGGTCACTGCTAACCATTTTTTTGGTAGAATGTTTAAATCCGTATTACCTCGAGAACCTATAATGCAAAGACCGTGGATTAAGCTTCATGTCTGGAATAATGAATTTCAGGAGGTAGGTCAGTTCAATTTGATTGTTAGTCCTCGAACTTGAGCAGAACATAGCAGATGGTGGACGGATTCAAGTAGTTTTTGGTCTTGTGAGAGCCACTTTCCCTAGTCTCCCATAGGCTTGAGTAGTTCTTGAACGAAGTGGACTAGTTCCCTCCCAATGCATTTGAATTTAGTTCATTTAGTTCAGTATATCAACAAGCTGAGGTATATTCCGCCTGGATGAAGTTCAATAAGAACTCGAATCCTGAGCAGTGATCTAGACTGAACTAAAAGAACGAACTAAGTCAGCAAACAGATTTGTACTTAACTGGGCGTTCTCTAAACTGAACTGAAATGCACATGCCTTGTCTCCTCCTGTTGCTGGATTTCCCGACTTTTTGGTCAGCAATGGACTTGAAAATATGGACTTCGAAAACTATGTGACACTAGGGGTCTAAGTACTGAAGACTCCTTTATTCTTGACGATCCTGTTCACTTGCAATCAAAGCCCTGTGCAAAGTGCCGGTGACCAGAGTTTGCCACTGAACCATTGTAAAGATCAACCAGAATATCGAAATGTGTTCATCAGGTCACTCTGTCTACCTGTAGTTGAATGCATTTTCTTTTCAAATTTCCAACGTCTTTAGACATTCATTGGATTGAAGAAAGGGTGTCCTCTCTCTTTACCTCTCTCGATTGAACAATGGCCATCTAAACAGATTCTAAAGCATTCCTCACTTAAGCACTCGATTAATCCTTGAAGCATACCCGTTCCAATATTTTCAGCAGAAAGTCGGACATTCTGATTGGTCTGTCGTTTTTGCCAAATGATATGTCCTTCCTGCAATGCGTTTGGAATGTATGCAATCCCAGGACAGTTTCGTAATTTTGGAGCAACAACAGGTGGCCCACGAAGCAAACCGTGCAAATGATCACATTGACCAAGGTTATCTGACGCCGTTCTTGGCATGAAGCACAAAGTAAAACTGTGGTAAATCTTTGGTGTCAGTATCAGGTATTGCTTAGACGGATGCATCACTTCAGATTTCATTAAACGTCATCAGATAAGAAATGCTTCTGTACCACGCCCTGTCACTCCTTCCAACGATACCTAGAGTTTTTTTTTTAATGTTTGGCGTTGGTTGAAGGACCATTAGGTTAGATTAGGTCACAGAGGGGTGTGTGATGGATAAGGACTAATTACGGTCATGGACTAAAAATAATGACAACCAAACCTGGCCAAATGGAGCTCTTATTGAAGTGGAGAAGGTTGGATACCTGATAATCTGTTACTTCTGTTGTGCTCTCGAAGAACTTGGATCCTGCAAAGCAGATATTCGATTGGATCTAACTTTTCCTCCACCTGCCCAGCTTCTGTATAAATTGTTCGACTCTTCCGTCCATTTATAGAGCCGCATCCTGCCATCTAGTACCAGAGGCCTATTTGGCTTAGCTTTGTTTAATTGCCATCATAACGTATGAGATGACAAGAGTTGTTATCCCCTTGTCTCTTTAAAATTCAAGCATAAGTTTCAAGTCAAGTTTCTGTCTTTGAAGATTTGAAATGGTTTCTTTGAAGTTTTTGTCCCAAAACCAAACTGTTCCGATCTTTGACGCAAATCCGCCATTTGCTGTCAAATTTCCACTTGTCACAACATGAAGTTGGATGTTGTTGCAACTCTCACTTGTCATTCAGCGAAATTAATAATATGTTAGCAAAGTGGTTAATGTTTTATTTAAACTGTTTCGAAGTTCGGTGGAAAGTCCTCGCCAATAAGAATAAACTTGAGAAGTCATTAGTGTATGCCACGACCCAGGATTGTTTACTTGTTTTGTGTTTGAGGTGTGTCCAGGTTTATCCTTTTGTTTCGATTTGAAGAACTTTCCGCTCTTACTCCATTGGGTAGGATAATGTGTGGTAGCTTCCAAACGATTTTCCTACTCTGGGAGTGGTCCAACAAAAAGTTAGCAGGCGTGCATTCGTTTAGGGTTCATTGATTCCATTCAAACATTATCCCCGACCTAGGCAATGTCACACTTGACAAGAAGATTCTTATTCCGATGGTTCACAGATCTTTGTTTTCATTTCTCACATAAAACGCTTAAGTGGTATCTGAAAAGAAAAAAACTGAAAAAACAAACTCGAATTTGACAAGTACGAGTACGAGTACCCGAAAAGCACCAAAAGTAAAGAACCTTGAACGTAACTTTGGTCAGTTAATCTATTTTTATCGGTGACTATTGTTTTCTAACTCACGTGCCTTCGATAACGGTTATTTACCTGAAGTATAAGATAATTATACTTATCACGTACTTACGATCCAGGTACTCGAGTGCGACGTTTGTTTTCTTTTCACAGCGCGAGATGCTATCGAAACGGAAAGTGAAGTTCGTTTCGCTGACACATCACAATAAAAGGCTTGTACGGGGGGTTTTGGCCTGTGAATGAGATAAGTGAGTTGTAATGAATCTGTGGTATTGGATTGATGTGAACTCCAATCAGGTACTTCATGTTGGTCATACTGCTTACAGCTGTTTCTGTCAGCGGGTTGTTTTTGTGGCATTGTGGTCTTAAGCCTCATTTTCCAATACCAGGTACTTTCAAGGTCTAGAGTTAACTTAGTTATGTAGCCTTCTTTATACAAGGTGAATGCCGGCATCTCAAATAGAAAATTCCGTTTTTGATGAATGGAAAATGATTAGCTATGGTGAGTCCTTCTACCAGGTACCACTTCAAGATCTTGTTTAAGGTGGTATTCCTTCGGAATCGGGCAACAATGATCCCAATTTCAAGAGTTTTTTAAGGTCTATGGTCCCCTCTAAGGTTTATAACTCGAATCGGTCCAACTAGTTCACTTTGTGAGTAAAATGCATACAACACATCTCTAAGTTTGTAAAGATTGGTGGCATCAATCACATGGAACAGACCTGGACATACATACATATATACGACAAGTAGATGTTGTCGGCTCAAAAGTATTCGTTTGAACATTTAGGGATACCGCAGCTAAGCCAGTTCAGACCGTAACTATTTTTAGAAATCAGTTCTTTGAACAGGTTTTGCTTATGCCGGCGGATCCATAGTGTTTATGGTGTTTATGGTGGTAGAGTATATTTTTGGATTCTCCCGAGTATGACACCTTGTCTTATCGTCTATTGCTCTTCCCTAATGAAACATTATTTCGTAACGCTGCTAGTTGTTGTGTCGTCTTTGGCCGTTGAACCGATCATACTAAAGCACTTTGTTCAGTCCTTGCAGACATCGTATGAATATGACCGAAAGTTGTTCAGTTCCTTGTCGTAATAACACTTTAGGATCGAAAGGTTTAGTTAAGGTTTCCACCTTAACATCATGATTCTTCGATGACACTGTTCGCTGCACTAACGACTTCATAGATGGCGTTGTTCTCCTTCTGGGATCCATATTAACGACCTGGGATACTGCCATGAGTCATTCTTTTGTCACCCAATGGATGTAGGAACCTTTTCACACAGGACTGATGGACTGCATTCTTTTTGACATTTACGTGTTCTGATAGTACTGTCTGAATACTTCCGAGGACTTTTTGAGTTGGAAGGAGTTGTTCAACAACAAATTCTTTTTACAATGAAATGAATGCTTTTCACTTCGTGAATTTTTCAGTTTTTCTTACATTTTTTTCATCCTATTGTCGAGTGACAGCCATTGACATTTCCAAACGTCAAAAAAAGTTCAAAAATCTAAAAATCCAGCTGTCAACATGTCACCTCTGTTTCCCCCTCGCCTGTAAACTGTCTGTCAGTTCTATGTGAACAGGGTCTAAGGCATAATTCATGACGTACCCTGTATCTGAGTAAAGGGAGCTCCCTGGGGGTTCTTATAGAAGTTCTTGTAGTACTGTACTTTCTCCAAGAAGAATCCTATGATTCCCGTCTACGAGGATTTATCCGTGCCATGTACGTATGTATGTATTATCCTTGTCTCTCTGAATGCTTCTCAGACTTTACTACAAAAATACAAATATTTGGCCCAACAGGTCCATGGGACCCAGCCGTCTTAGTTTCTCATAACCATTCGTGGTGTGCGTGATATATTCTTTACACGGCCCACTGCTCACTATCGTTCTCCTGGACGTTACTCAGACGCTTGCAAGGGATGGGGGTGTGAAAAACTTTTTTAAGTGATGTCTGGGGTTCGAACCACTAGCCTTTCGCTCCGCAGTTCAACGTACTAGCCACGGTAACCACTCTCAGCGCTACTATCTGCCTGATTATATCTTTTCAGCTCTGTGACTTGGGTAATAAAATAGGACATGTTCTCGAACCCATAGAACATCTATCATTTTCCGAACTCTTGGACTTGGTTTTACCATCATTTTAGTAAAAAAATTTCCCTTGAAGGTCTTGGGGGCTTTAGAATGGTGATCAACGCTGTTCTTTTGGTATCTGGAATCGCTTTTTCACTGCTCGTTGCATTCTCTTAAAGATCTACGTATTGGAGTCGGAAGAAGGATTTCGCCTCACATTGTGTTCTAAAGCAAAGGCCCTAGCACGGAACCCTGAGGAACGCTTTCACCCATATTTTCTGTACACATTCTGGCACTCATTTGCGATGGGGTTCAAATACTTACCAACGTGTTCTGGTTATTTTGAAGACTATGTCCGAATAGATAGTCACATAGTCGGTCTCCAGGCTATATCGTGAGCAATGGGATCATATCCGACGAATAGAACCCTCGACTTGTTGGCAAGATACTGGCTTATGTCTGCAAGAATTCTGGCTATTTCTTGCGCCATTCATTCTGGCCATTCATTTCAATTCCATTACAGCATGCAACACGCTTTCGAATCCTTCTTCAAATATTGATTTTCTCAGCCTCACAGTGCATTGTATCTATCAAACTTCGTGTTCCTATAATTTTGCAACAACAACAATTTGGATGCTCACACACGTATTCCGTCTGGAACGGTGCCTGACGCCAACATAATGGAGAAAACAAATTTAATGGATAACGCTCCATCAAAAGGATCTCTCCTTACGCAGGGCCATACACATACAATCGTCGTCGTCTTTAAGCCGACAACCCAGCACGATACACACACAAATTGAATGAGTTCATCATCCCCTGTGTAGTCTCGTTTGGCTAAGGATGCAATAGGCCGCCTTCTGCTGCATATCATATCCCAAAATAGTAAAGCACACTCCACCCAGGGATGAGTCAGTTCGGGCGTCCCCTCGTGAAACTCATCACAAATGTAAATATCCACCATAAGAGGCAATTTCGGAAGAAACAAACTGAATCCCGAGCCGTCAATTGGGGGATGATTTGAGAAATTCTATTTAAAGACCAGAGTCTGTGCGGCCACATCAACAACCCCTCGAAGAACGTCATCGATTTTTTTTCGCGTTCTTGTTTGTCAATAACGAAAGACTCACCCGCAGGACGACAACATGGACATGGATAGACAAAACCCACAAGGGATGCAAAGCCTTTACGTAACTGGGTGTGTGGTGTCTGTGTGCTTGGAAAATCGACTAATTTCCACACAAAAAGTGAAGGGTTGGCTGCTGCGATGTGGTAACGAGGATGACGAATGGAATCGCCTGATGAAAGAGTGTCCTTCCTGTCCACCAGCCGAGATTATGGACTTCGATTGTAAGGTTTTTTTTTAATGTTTAATCGGAATTCAGCAGCACAAGGCCATGGGACGTATTTGGAGAGCTGGTTATGGACACGAAGTAATAATTATGATTCGTCACCCGAGGCTCAGTGCTTGCTTGCAACGAGGGCGGTCGCGGACACGTGTTTTGGCATCATGGGAGGTGAAAAACAGCTCAAATTATAGTCCATTGTAGTTGCCACGGTTACAGAGCTTTTTACTCCTGCAAGGGTGTGTCGTTGTTTTTTTGTTTTTCGATTCGATACACTCGCCGTGTTGTGGAAACGGCTTAAATTATTCAAAATTCACAGTCTCCTGCATTACGGTCCGCAGGAATATCCAAAAGTCTGTGGAGTGTGTTGCTGGACTGAAGTGGGGTTTCCACCGTAAAAGTGGTTTGAAGGAGAATTTTTCCTTAACACAATTTGTCGTAGTCGAACGGGGACAGGATTCGCTGTCCCGTCCTTCAGGACTTTGGCAACAGACACTTGTCGTCTGCAGGAAGACAAGTATTTTTATGCGCCATTTTCTTTGTATTCAGCAGACTGCGTCTGCATTAACCCAACCAACGTCGTTCGTCAGCGAAAACGAACTAATGTCCCTGTTTGGGTGGACTGGCATTTTTATAAAATTAAGTTACATTGTCCACGAACTATGAAGGATGAACGCAGGACTATACAGTCCTTGCAACCCAATTAAGATGTTCCGCAACCTTTCAGATAACAATTATCTCGGATTGCCAATGGATCCCTGATCCTTGCGAACCCCTGCCGTGGGTAGAAGAAAATAATAAGGTTCGACCTCCCTGAACCACTCCCATATTCTAATAAATTTCAAGACAGATCGCTCAGGTCTTCAAATTGCTATTCGCAGAGGGTTGTGATCCTAGTTATACACAGGCTTGGGCATACGGATAGGAAGTGACATATGGTCTCTGCTACATCCGTGTCGTCACGGCCTGAACAGAGTGTCTAGTGTAGTTGTGCTTCGTTGGACATTATCATGTTTTGTCCAGGGAATACTGGAGACACGACAAGATGAGAGTAGCCACCATCTTTCATTAGCTAGTCTCGCGAGGGATTGCTCTATATTCGATTTAGCAAGAGAAGGTGCTGTCCACGCCCCTTGTTTTGCTAAATCCCGTCCGCTCGTTCATTTCGCTGAATGCCGCTGTGTCCTTGAATCCAAAGAAGTGTAAAATAGTGGTTTGGTTTCAAGGCATCGTTTCAGAAGTTCCGATTTAACGACTGTCGGTGAGATAGACTTCATAGTGGCTTGACTGTCGATCATCAGTCTTGAGTGGAATCTTGTGGACTATTGGACAAATTCAGAAAACAAGAAGGTGAACCAAATGATACGAGTTTATTCTTACCGTCTGTTCGAACTGACACTCAGACCAGAAGATGTGCTTTGACATCACCATGGATCTTTCTATCTATTTAGTCTAAGGAACTGAACCAACCGAAGCGTATAACATCCAAGGACGCCAGTTCATGATGTCATGGAAAAATAGGGCCTGTAAATGGCATAAAGGGTAAAAAATGGCTCTCTTTTGACCCTAGAACTTCAGTCTTTTGGCGTGTTGCCCTGTCAGGCAGTGTAATTTCTGATCGCTTTAGTGTATCCAACCCTGCACTCGTGTCTGATCCAGCTTAGACAGCTTAATGTAAGACACGTCAAGCCATTTTCCCATCTGCAGTTGTTCCTACTGCAAGCGTTCAGGTTAGGTAGATGCTTACATATAGCGAGGGACGTACCCAATACTGGTCAGTCAAAAATTTGTTGGCGTACTTTTCAGTCTCGCAGCATAGAGGTGGCCCGTTTCAAGAGCCGGTCACCGCACTATCATGTCATACACACGGCAGTATAGGCATGATAATGAGCACGTACTGCGAGCCTGTGTTGTCAAGATTGCATACCCGAACATCGACACTATAGAGGAGTAGATAGCGTATGTATGTATCTACTTTTTGCATCTTAAGCTTTGGGCTAAAAGTGTGAAATTTCATGTCTGAACGTATGACAAGGAATAACAGTCCGAACACGTCTTCAAAACTTCATCTTTGCACATTATATCCAAAAAAATTAGAAAGACCAGATATTTAGATTTTCAAATTGTTTTTCGCCTCAAGATTGTAGGTAGTCACGCCCATCTTTTGAGGGCGTTTTCATTACAAAACTGGTTTCGTTGAACCCTTGTTTGTTAGTTCCTCATACGTTTGAAGTTATCGTCATAATTCAATGAAAAGACACATGCAGTACGGGCACGCCCACTTTACAGAGGCTGCATAAGTGATAGGGCGGATAGGGTATTATACGATCGGTTTTAGACTTATTGTAGCTTTTTTGTATGTTCTTCTCATATCTTCACTCAGACAATCCTTGACTAGAAATTGGACAGTGGATGCTGATGAGGCTTCCTGTGTTATCCTACGCAATGCCTTTTGGCCTTTCGGAGTTTATTCACATCTTGTGAATCTTCTCGTTCATTCGTCCTCCTCGCTTATGGGACTGAAAACTGGACAAAGGAGAAGAAAGTATAAAAGAAACTAAAAGCCAAACTAACTACATTTTAAGGCCTTCCTTCCACAGACGCTGTGTCTACCGGTGCACAGTAAATAAAGAAAAGGAAAGAAATTGTCAACCAACGAGAAAGCGTATTACGTCAGTTGAACTCACTAAACTGTCTGTGCGATTAAATCGTGGCCTATTTGTTTGTATCGAAGCTAGTACTTGAAATTTCAAAGCCAAGCACGCCTAAATGATGCTCTGTGCATATGCCATTAGTTATTTGCATTTATTTGGTAACCCATCAAGTTATAACGATGGCTATTACCAGATATTACATACTTACGTTCGTGCTGTTTAGTTCGAGTTAGTGGCCCTCACTGTATTAGGCATTGGATTGGTGTAACCATTATTCTGGGTTAGAAAAAGTTAGGATACCAGTTGGAGGTGTCCATCTGTTCTCCCTATTTTCAGCCCGAAGTCAGAAAAAAATCTACGTTTTCGGTTCTTTTTGAACTGGTGAGACAAATACGTACATCGATAGGATGACGAACTGTCACTAATAGTGAAATTCTTTCCCTTTCTCACGGTGTTGGACTTCAAATTCTCTCTTCTGAGGTTTTCAGGATCCTGGAAATATTTACATACGTGATATGATTTTGGTTTTTCTGACACATCTCTATGGCGATGAAGGGAAATTTACATCACATGGGAATTTATTTCACCTCTAGAGGGAAATATATTCACTTTCCTTTTCTGGAGTTATTTCTCGGAGTAAATGAGACAAAATTGATGTTTCTTGCTTCGCTTTGACAACGTACCGTCTGTTGAGATAAGACCCCGGCTTAGGGACTTTGACTAAAGGCAATACTCTAGAATAGACCCTGTATTTGTCTGTATCCCAGTTCTCGTCTTGAGAGAGCCATCTTCCATATCTCTGTTGTTTGTTGATGGTTGGTCATGCAGGGTTGTTTCAACAGGAGTTAGGTAGGAGCGAATGTTTAAACCGATTAACCTTTCAAATGTCTTGAGCAGTGAAGAGGTGGGGAGCTCTGGTCTTTGGGTCTCGTTTCACCCGCCTGGGGTACGAAAATGAATTGAATTTGTATCATCACGGGAGATATACGAAGAATTAGGGACTGGATGCTTTAAAATGGGAAAAGGAGTCGGTTGCCAAGTCTTTGTTTCTTTGCCCACGTTGTATAATTTGCTGGCAATGCTGTGCAAGGTTGAACGCTCGATTGACTACCATTCGGGTTTGGGCTTCTTTTTGCCTCTGATACTAGATTAGGACACTCACTAGAGCGGGTTAGGTTAGATTTGAATGCGAAACTACAGAAAGTATAGTCACACTTAGAACGAATAGGCCCAATGTGATACCATAGAATGTAGTATCCTCAATCAGCCCGTTGAACCCACAGAAGTTTGTTATAATACGCTGGAGGCTGTCGAAGAACTGTCCTCGAGTCGAGAGAGTTTCGCAGATGCAAAGAAGTTGACGAATAGTATCTTCATGCAGCTTTTGAAATCTTTTATCGGGAGATCAAACCTAAGGGCATGCGGAAAAGTGTCACCTACCGTTCACGAAGGATCTCTTTAGCCTTACTAGACTATTGGAGCACTTGTGATCCAGCGTAGGATACATCTGTTCCGTGATGCAGTTCGAACATCTACTTTGCTTTGAGTTTGAGAATTTCCTTCTCCGGTACAATCAACGTAGTTGTGCCTGGGGAATGTCCCTATAGTCTGGCACTATAGTCTAGTTCCGCCATCTAGTTAAGAGATTGGCTGCAATTACGAGCTCCTTTGGAACTGAAGGTGACCGTACCCAGGGATTTAATCGCGGCTTGACTATCAGTTAAGATGGTGGTAATCCTTTCGAATATCGGCATCATTTCTGCCTGGAATTCGCTTCAGTAATTTGGAGGGCGGGTGTACATAGATCTTGGAAGAGACAAGTCCTACTACACCTGTTTCCGAAGGAAGGCATATATTTTTCGAAATTCGAAAACGAATGGCCGCATTTGTTGCCACTTGCTTGCAATAGACATCGATCAGAACCGTGTGGAACACGATATCCAAATCCACACTAATGCGGACGCATACAGTATGGCACAGTCCACCAGACATAGAGCTTTTTTTTTTTTTACAGAAAAACCGTGTTCAAAGCTCTCTACACACAGTCTTGAACCACCAGCGTTGAAAAACAGATAAAAAGTGAATTTATGGCTCTGCCTAAGCGTTCTGAGAGAATCCAATGGAGGAAGAAGTGTGTTTACAAAGCAGGGCACTGTGTCGTCCCTCTATTCCCAGTGTTCTCACAGGCACAGCTTAATCCGTCCAAAGTAATTTATTGGTAAGATTCCACATTCAACCCGCATTGCGTTGACACATTTCTTTTCCATGTACTATCGGGTACAGGACGATAGTGGATATCCCTGCGCCTGGCTGCACGTATTCTGTGCACGGCGTGTGATTGCAGAAACCAAACCGTCCCTTGCTGCACTTACTCACATGCGGTGTCATGGAATTAAATCTCTATGTGCGCTCACACCATGGATGGCAAGTCACAAGTGTGCCAAATGCATACGAGCACATAGCCTCTAGGGAAGGTTTGGCCTGACCGGTTTTCCTTTGACGCCATCAACTGTGTTACTACACTTATATGGGACACGGGTAGGGGTTGGTTCTCTCTCTGGTTCTCCTCTGTTTTCGTTTTTCCTTTTAATTTCATCATCAAGCTAGTCCTTCCGCTTTCTTTTTTTCTTCCCCTTGCAGCTAAGCAGTGGGAAATCTGATTTCTCCTTAATCGAGTCGAGTGCAATGACCGCTTTTCACTTAGGCGCCCTCTGCTAGGGGTTGGGGTGGGCTGGGAAAATGCCTCGTCATGCAATGACGTAAGAGAAAAAGGGGATGATGATGAAATTGCGGCTGAACGAGATGGAATTACGGAATTAAAATCTGAAAATAAAAATGCATGACTTAGCGACTTTTGATGAAAGGGGGTTGAAGAGGAAAATCCTTTTCGGGTAGTTTTTGCCTCTGAGTGCGCACGGAAAGTGGTGGCAGTTTGTTCAGGTGGAAGTATGTAGTGTGAATGGCTTTACAACAACAAAAAAAAAATTAGGGCTTCAAGCGAAAAATCGATGCAAGTGTTAATTAGGTTGATTCGTGTGTTGGCTGTGTCCTCAGGTAACGACTTAATTTTTCGTCGAAATCGTGAGGCGGCAATGGTGCATGACGACTGGGACTACATTTGGTTAATTAAATCAACTTTGTGGGGCTCGGAGGGTTGTCTCATTGGCGAGAGCCAATCAATGAAGTGGGTTCTCGTCATCGCTTTGCATGTTGAAAGGCTGTTGCAATTGCAGCCCCAATAGAGTGCTTGGCTTGCCATGGCAGACAGTTAGAAGCCTGGAAGTAGATATTTAGATGAAAAGGTTAGGAGTTGCTATAATCACACAGAGAAATGTTTTTCGCTTGTATCGATCCCATTAGATACATATTTGGTGGACAATAGCCAGACGGTATTATTGTGGAAAATGGCAACACTGGACAGGACTATGAATATTCTGTTTCTCGATCTACAGGAATGTCGTGCTTTGGGTTCTATCGGTGTCTTCCATTTTACCAAGGCATCAGGTTCTATTACTTACCTCCTGGAGTGCATTGCCGCAAAGGAGACTCTGCCTATAGTCCACTTCCTTACACGTCCAAGAGAGCACACAAGTCTGGGTAATAAGTTGTGTTGAGCCTGCCATTAAGAAGTTTCTGCCCTGAAAGTGGTTAAACATTTGCCCATACTGACCGAAGACTTACTCCTAGAAGATCTGGCAAACAACCCTCAGGGCATTTCCGAGCTATTAGCCTGCCTACCATTCTAAGAGAAGGCTAATTCCACACTCCCTGTGGTGACATACGTAAAGTCATTTACTTTGTCTGTCGATGGGTTGTTTGATATTTCAGTTCCAGGAGAACTCCAGGAATGGAAAACATTCGATCTGGGATGCTGCGTGAGTCAGAGGATATCGTTATTCTCCGGCTGCCTTAAGCTGGATTATGTTCCGAAAACATGGCGATAGATGCGTGCAATATTCATTTCCAAAGCCGGGAAAGCAAGTGAAAGGATTTCAGACCAATTAGTCTATCGTCCTTTCTGCTGAAGACACTGGAACGTCTACTAGCTGTATACATAGGAAAGACAATGACATTCGTGGTAAGTTGGAAGGTACAGCTTTCCACCGAATTGTGTCAACCATATTCGGATCCCATTATCCTGGGCGCATTCCTAGACATTGAGTTCAACAATATGAGCGCCGAGTTGTTGCAATTGGATTGCACTGATTGTCGGGGATGTAAAGTCCCAAGTCGTGCTCCTTTTTCTCTAATATGGCTTCTCATGGTTGAGGAGAGCTGATGATGTGGTCTTCTTGGAATCAAGAAGTCCCAAGTGAAAGGTTCATTCTCGGATTACAACGAGTGTATGGCTGGGCTGGCCCCTAAGGGCTGCGAGTCAAGCTGTTGTAAATAGGGGTACTGATCTTCACAGGGAAAATATCGATATGAAGAGATTAGAGGAGTTAAACTCAGAGTCTCCAGATAATAAGGTGACCCTCTGCCGGGTATAATGGAATGGCTTTCCCCTCTGTTGCAATCGCAATATGCTTTTTAAAGAAAAAAATTAGAAAGTGAAGCCACTGATCGAACTGATCTACGTTGGACTTACCTAGACACATGTGCATTGGGCAGGGCGCTATGGCCGGCCTTAACACGATCGCCACAATACACGGGTCCTCTTTGGCATAATTGCTGGGTACTGTGCCATTGATATTCATACGGAGTGCCTGTAGTAGAAGTTGCAGCAATAAAATCTGTCCGACACCTGCTGTGTGAGTGTCCTATCCTATCTACTAGAAGAATGAAAACTTTCAGTAGTTACTTCCTCAAGGATTTCGAGGACGTGTGGGTAATATTGAGCTGATGGACCTGGTGCAACTAATATCACTATCTAGGAGGTTCTAATGGAGCGCATTCCCAGCATTTTCTGGTTTAAATAACTGGCCACAATGAACCCAAATCTGCTGTTTTGAGTGAGCATGGACCCAAACCATAGGATTACCTCAACGTACGAGTAATTAGTCTCCTTCACGAGGGAGTAGAGCGGTTTAGCCACTTCTGTGTCCTAAAAACTACGTACTCGTATACGTCTTCAAATTTTAGTTATATTATAGCCACGCCCACTTTGTGGAGGCGTTTACATGAGAAACCAATGATGAGATATTTTACATGCAACATCCTTGTATTTATAGTTCGATTTGGTTTGGTTAAAGTGACTGTCAGCATAGAATAGGACATTTAAACCAGTAGTATCTCCATTGTGCTACCACCTGGATCGAAGGCGAAAGTTTCTTTCTACCCACTTAAACCAGTTTGAACTTCTAATGAAGACTCCCTTAAGTCCTTCAAAAAGATGACTCCTAAGTAAAGCTTCCTACTGCGGCAGAGAGTTTGGGAGAAACAAAGAATGTGGGCGATGGTTGTTTCCTCCTCTTCTTCATCCATGTAGCCTTTGAAAAACCATTCGTAAACAGGATCAGCCTTGGAAAAAGCTTGCTTATAAGACAGTGTGCCATGATGGCATCTATTGTAGATAACGCCTGTGCAGTCTGTTGAGAGAGATCAAATTCTTAGAGCGAGGTTATCGTTGTAAATGATTTGAAAAAATGCAGAATGCCACGCCCACTTCAAGAGGGATTGTAGCTTTTCTGTACGTTTTGATTGCACGATATATTGTACGTCATCGCATGCATCGATAATGCCACCACTGCGGGTTTTGTAAGGTAAGGCAAGGTTTAATTGACACCATTAACCCGAATAGTCATAAGCTGGTCTGACAAGGTCCTTAAATCCATCATCCTTATTATGCTGCTATACGTGAGTCCCGTGGCTGTGTAGTTAAGTTTCAAGCTTGTTTTGTTTTTCTCTCAAAACTGAGCCAATATTTGGGTAACATACCCTACCAAGACCATCCTGAACTACACAAACTGTGCAGCATTACCACATAGCATGTGTCTGCGTGATGTCATTTAGCTTGGTATAGCTAATACCGTTATCATTCAATACCTATTTTTTGACAATTAAACAAAAAACTTGTTTAAGAAGATCATTTTTTATAAATTTTTTTTACACCGTTAATTGTTTTGTTAGGTAAAATACGTGCATACGAGTTATTTTGTTCATAACAACTTTTGAAATAATTCCCACAACACTTAACCAGATCAACCTGATTGCACTTTGCGGCGAAAGACTGTAAAACAAAATTATTTCTCCCATAAAATGCAAAATAACAATTCATTGTCTGGCTTAAAGGATCTACAAATGGCAATTGATAAACTGGAGTGAAGGAACGTTTTAAGTGCATGTACATCGAGTTAAAATCGTATTTAATGGCGCAGAAGGTTAACCGACCTGTGTTTATAGCCAAATTAAGTACAGGAGCAATTGTTATGCAATTCCATGCTTTCATTGATGATTTGGAAGGTTTGGTGAACTTTTTGGGGTTTTTTTTTGTTGTTTTTGGTTTTTTACTAGGAAGGAGTCAGAAAAAAGCCACACCCTGTAGTTAGTAGTCATCGCTCCATACAATTACTCGTATCTTTGTAGAGAGAGACTTAGAAATTGCTGACGGCTGACCTATTGAATGTCAGTACTGTGTGGCTTACGGAATCGCGAGATGTCAAAAAACTAGACTGACACCGAATGTCTCGGATCAATGGCGTGCCTCCTTGATCTGTCCTTCAATCAATTACCTCCAAGCCAAGGATCGAACTCATTTCCTTACCTAAGACGTGAACGTGTGAAGTTAGTGTCAGTTCTCACATGTATCGATTGTCTCTCTGTGACTTGACGCTAAGCGTCAGCAGCGTTTTAATTTTTTACTAAGGTGGTGCTACAGTCCGGGGTGGACTTGGCTTTTAACCAACAATGCAGTCCTTGGCCGGCCGCCTTGAGCTACAGACTTCAAGTTGGTTGTCCCTCAGGGTCGGAATCACTCTACATGCCCTGGCCATCTTAGACGCCAGATGCGTACAATTCCGTACAATTCTGACGCTGGCCTTGCTACTCGATAGGCTCCTTAGAGGAAAGAAACACCCATTGGCAAGAGTTTATAGTGGAGCCGAAGTAGGCAAAGTCCCTAACTACCTCCAAGAGTAAAAAAAAACTCAATTAGAGTCATTTTGACATAATTTGTGACATAAGGCCCAACATACCAAGTAATGTGACCCAGATCTAGCCGAATTCGTTGAAATGCATCTTCACTGACCCTCTCTCTATCTCAAGCTACTTCATGTGGGGCTTTGATATTATTGAGTAGTCGCTGAGGTAAGACATTGGCGAATGGTTTTATTGTCGCAGTGAAAACGGTTGCCAATATTATATAGTGGCGTACCCAGTACACAACCCTGCGGTAACCCTTATTTGTATGACTTTGTCTACAGAGAATATCTTGGTGGTTTGCTTCCTTAAGTCAGATATTTTTTCTGTTGGATGTACCTTTGTTGTTACGTAAGACACTAGTCTTAAATTTACCGGTCACATGAAGGCTTCTAAAAGCACAGGCCACAAGGGGGCGCTCTTTAAAACGAGCTAGATTACCTCCCTTAGTTCAATTTTCTCGATGAACTGAGTTCCTAAGTGATCTCTTCTCTTTCATAAGATGGTGTGCTGTTGTGTCGTTAAAGAGTCTATAGAACCTCTCCTGACCATCGGCTTAAATGTCGAGTTGAGTCCAGTCTCCAAGGTTTTAGTGTTCAGGCATAGGTGGTCAGCAGTTATCTACTTGTCAGTCACGGTTTGCTTTGTATGATCCTAGTTCGTAGAATGCTTTTGGTTGAAAAGTTTCTGAGACCCTTGCTATCTAAGAATAGTCCATTTCCTAACAATTTACAGGATTCACTATCACCATAGCTCACATAGTTCTTCATTATTTTATATAACGATGTGTCTCCAGGATAACCACTTCTCGGGTCCAAATAACTTTCTATAGGCATTGAGAGAACTGTTGGGAATTTATTAAGACCCTTTGGTATGGATCAGATTCCAGGTATGAAAGACTGTGTTCTTCGAAGTCTCCTTAGTTCTTTTGTAACATTCCAGTGATACACTGCATGCATATGGTGATGGTGAGAGGTGGTCATCCTTTTTGTGGTCGAAAGTTCTTAAACAACAGCGAATCCACAGAAGCCTATCTCGATGCTTTGCGCTGTCGCCAGCGGTATATTTTGTACTAGTCCTGACTCTGAAACTGGTTTTATTCGGGGACTGAATTCTAGAAGTCTAGTCTTGTTCACCGACGAATGAAATCTGGAGTTAGAGCTGGCGTCAACACCAAGGTATCGATACCTATCCGTGTCCCACTGAAGAGTCTGGCTTTGAGATCTGATGTAGAGCTTGGCTTTAAAAAGTGATAAAGGTTACTAAAACACATCTCTGATAGAAAGGCAGAGCTGACAGAACTAGGGTCCAACTTTAGGGACTCAATAATGCTGCTAATACTCTTGCTATACGTTACAAGCTAACAGATGAGCTGCACAAAGCTGGCTCAGAATCTAAGCTCAGAACAGAAACTGCCGTCAAAGCTCTGATTAATGACTAGAAAGACACATTTCGTGTATTCCACTTGGAAGTTGTCCCACTGGCATGCGTTTCTTTGTCGTTTCTGTCTTTGGTGCTCCTCCCTGTTTAAGCATCTTCCCTACTAATCTGTCTTGGGTTAGGTTCCTATTCAGTTTCTTCACTAGTCCTTCATAATATCGTGTACAATGGAGCTTGACCTATTGTGCATCCGTGAGCGTTGAATAAAAGGCGTTGTCATCATGTCCAAACCTGTAGAGGTAGGCTCTAAGGCATGTTTACCCAGATGCTTATCTGATCTGATTGATCCAACCCATATTGAGGATCAACCTCTGCATCGACCTGCCTTTAAGCTACCATTTCCTCTGCCATTCTTACAGACTTGTCATTGGTGGTACTTCGGTAGGAAAGTTTTGCATTCCTTGTTAAGATAATTCTTTACTTTAGCCTTGCCCCGCGGATATCGCATAAGTTCCTTGGTTGCAGTTCCTAGACAGCGTGTCAAAGCACTAGAACTGCATTTCAATCAATAACCTTGCTTGTTACCTGAACTAACCATTCTCCCAGTGACAGTGACAGTTCACAGAGGTCAAGCAAACTCTAGAATGCAAGTAGGTGCCTTGAAAGCAGTCCACAAGTTGTACTAAAGTTCTTGTGAACGTTCAAGCAATTACCCTCCTATTCCTACCTTTTCCGGTATCAGCAACAAGCTCCCATTAGCACCTCTTAACCCAAACAACCCCCTGAGTTCTGAACAAAAATGTAATTGCCTCCAATTCACCAAAATACGATTGTCACCTCTGGGCTCAAAGTAATAATTATTACCTCGCTCGCACAGGCCCGAACCAATGTTAAACGTTCGCTAACAAGTCAATTAAACGCCCGATATGGCTTTTTCTTTATCCTCGTTAACGGTTCGCTCATCTGTGCGTGTGTGTTTTATGGTTGTTCAGTTTTGCATGCGATACACATTAACGGCACCAGATCTAGCTGGAGGCATAGGCTTCTAAAAATAAGCTCCTTACCATGCAGATGCGACTCGATAATGATCTTTGAACGCAATTACGTAGCGCACCACACCTTTCCATGATACGGATGCCTACTTGTCATCGGAAATGTATACCTGACCTGCGACAACTACAATAACTAGAAACGTATAGTTTTAAGTGTCAAACGCACCAACACATCTATGCATCTAGACGAATCGTAAAATGGTTAAGAAATTGGTTATTCGCCGAAGTTATTGTACAGTTAAACCCGATGACAGGTGACAGGTATGCGCATATATTTGTGGACTATTTTCTAGTTTGTTGTCTTCCACTAGGGTTTTTTTTTTATTTTGGGTTTGCTTGGCTTTCGTAATAATATTCTGCCAGGGTTCATTGCCATGACTGTATGACGTGATGGCTAATAAAACGAAATGTCATACACTTGGAGAAAATATTTGGTCAATTGGGAGAAGGGTTTTAATTACGCTAATGATTCGTTGATTCGTTCAGATAGGGTCTTGGCTTAGGTACTATTTTTTGTAGGGTAAGGTTGGAGTTGTCGGTTATAATGACGTTTTGACGTTTGATGATAAATTGTGTTTAGATTTGCAAGAAGTCATTAAATTGTTTGCGTTACGCAGCGGCATGAGTGATGTACAAACATTTATCCGAATGCTATTACACACCAATCAACTGTTAGGCATTCATGGTGGTGTCTAACTAATTTTGATGAATTTTTCTGCATACTGTACGCGTTATTACGTCATAAAGGGCTACAGATACGGGTGCATGTAACATTGCTTCAGGGCGTGTACTTTATTCCATAAAATGTTCATTTACTTACTTTTGCCTGCTCACCTTGGATAGAGTCAAAGAGTTATGGGATTTCACGGCGCTAAAAGTCAAGAGTAATTGTCGAAGCTGTCTTCATTCCTTGACCAGGGAGCGTTGTCTACACTTTGGATGTGGACAAGGGCGCCCGTGACTTTGTTACATTTAATTTTCTGTTGAACTTTGCACGAGAAATTAAAAGAGCTGTCAGATGAATGCTTTCTTACTGCTCGAACTGTCAAAGTGACGTGTCAGATGAAGTTGAAAAGAAGGTGTTCGTGAAGTGGAGTTTTTAGTTTTTTGTGTAAAATGGGCGAAACTGAATAAAAATTAAAAACAAAAGAACGCAAATCGGATGATTAAGACTTTGGGAAACTCAGTTGCCCCCTGTTCAGCATTTGAAAGGAAGTAAGGCGTTTCTTGATCAAGAATAGACAAACTGGTATACTGGAATGGTGTGCTGCGACAACTCTCTAGCTAAGAATGCACTCAGACTTTTTAGTAGTACCGAGGTGGAAAAATCTCCCTACCTGCACCATTTCAAGACAGATCTGAGCTGGACTTCATGTGAAACGTAGTGCGGAGTTGATTCTATTGAATCGATCGCAGATGACCCTAGTTATCGGTGTTCTCACTGGACACTGTCTAATAACCCAACCAGTCAAAGGACTTGGCTTCTGTTCACACGAGTTCTGGAGAAGCTGTCAGGATAGAAAAGAGGAGGAAGAAACCTTTCTCCACCTCCTAAGCATTTGTAGACGAACTGTCTTGGCACGAAACTTCTTCGCTCCAGTTGGTGTAATTGGTTCTGGGTGGTCAAACGGTGCGATCCACGGTCTCTAGACAGGAGGTCCCTATCGTCATCAAATTTCTCAATATAACCGGAGATCCGATTTCAGTTGAGGGGAGAGTCTGTGTCGAGGAAAGCTCAAAAATTGTTTCAGTGTATTTTTTGAGTGTGCAGATCTATCCTAGTTTTTCGGTGATAGATACAATACCCTCTTCTCTACGACTAGAGTTCGTTTCAACTGTCTTCTTGTATCGTCTTCAAAAGTCCTTTGATACGGCTTTCAAATATTGAAATTCATTTTTATGAGCGCTGATGTGGGACTTAGGCTCGCCCTTCTTTCCTGAGCCTCTTTGCAGATGAAATGGCTCCTCGTCAGCATAAAGATTCCTGGTTTTATTTCATCTAGCTAATTG
The DNA here is from genome assembly GCA_963583995.1 of Xylota segnis. NCBI lineage: Eukaryota > Metazoa > Arthropoda > Insecta > Diptera > Syrphidae > Xylota > Xylota segnis. Next base: position 43,032,121 of record OY757237.1, read on the forward strand.
CTTTGAAGCGCCTAGTTCATGTGTGCGTCTATTAAATGAACCCAGACTCCAGCATACCATCTTAGAAGTGATTTCGTAGGATCGAAAGATGGTTAGAAACACTATGTTTGCGAGCATACCTGACACATACACGTATCGTGATTTATGTTAAGAGTATTCCTAGCATCTCAAGGCCATTTGCTGTCTGCTACCGTTTCCAAGAAAAGGGAATTAATAAACATCTTGCTTTGTACTCCATTTCTGGCTAAGCAATTAAATGCGTGAGGTATTTTGATAGCATTTTGGGTTTAATTTGAGATAAGCCGCGCAATGGCATGTTAATTGTTTCTATTTCAAGACATTTTCGCAGAAGCGATAACATTTGGCCGACGATTCGCAAGTGGTTAGGTAAATGTGGACCATCTCTCCTTATAGAGAGATTTTTACTAAAGATAGATAGGTAGATATGGATATACGCTTTGCTGTGAAGCTGACACTGAGTTTGTGTTACTAAATGAGGATTTCAATCTTGTCTTACAATTCAATGGCCAAAACTATTGTTCTTGATGACTTCAGTGTTTTTAGTTTTAAATTATCACGGTTTTAGCTCTTGGAAGCGTCTGACTTCAAGACCTCTATAACACGTATAACAGAAATGGTTGAGAGAATCTGGGCTCTGAGTCCTGTACGGACCTGTCTCCATAACTATTTGTATTTTTATTGAAGCTTGACTACAATTTTCCTATAAAATTGATGTTGAATGTCGGACTTTACTCGCTGAGTAACAGGATCGTCAATTGTTAAGACACTTGTTGCTTAACGAAGCAAAGGATTCAGCCATTGCTTCCAAGAATTGCTGCTAAGAATTGAAGTTTAAGACGTTGGCTCCAACAAACATGAAGTTCTAGATTAAATACGTTTTCTCCAGTTCTTCTCGTCTTTTCTTGTTATAGTCATTCGAACTCCACGCTGGAGTGCCTCAGGGATCTATTCTCTCACCGATTCTATTTATACAATCGGAAAAAAGATGTGTGCGTGTACTATTAGTTTTGCTGGAGTAGCTATTTTAAAATGTGTCCACTTCGCTTTCGTTACCAGTAACTTTCTTTGATAAGGCCACGCCCATTTTTACTTAAACATGCGCCAAATGATTTGAACTTTGTTCAAGGCTCACTCTTAAGGTGACAGAGTCTAGAGGATCGCAGTTGTCCTAAAGTTTGTTTCAAACTAATGTCCAATATGCTTGGTTACCTCCTATATGCCAAGTCTTTCTTCAAATTTTGTTGACAAGTTGCGCTGTTTTTTCTTACGTGTTTGTAGTTGGTGATCAAATAGTTAAGTAAACTTCCATACGATCATGTCTTCCCTGCCAAATTTAAGGGACGATGTTATTACTCTCAAGCTTATTAGCTTCCAGCTAACATTCAGTAAAGAAGAGTGTTACATTGCCTTGATCGGTAACATCCTTTACAGATATAACATTACACTTCTTCCTGAAGTGATCTACAGTGATCTAGGAGGTGGCGGGAGTATTGTGAAACCTTGAAGTAATCTCTTCGACTGATTTTATAAAAAACTATAGCTCTGAGACACTCCTTTTTATTTTAACTAATTGGTGCTTCTTCCTTGAGATTCCCAAAAAAATGTTGCCATGATTTTGTCAGCCGACATTAAGAAGTGTGACCCACTTCATAAGACTTAGATTTGTTGATAACTTTTAGTCGACATTTGCTTCGGAAATTTTAAGCTTTAGGACAAGTAATTGTTTCGAACTGAAGATATTGATCAAACTTGTCATTAATATGAGAAAGAAGTCAAAAATGTTGGTCCGTCAATTCTGTCTGTTTGTCCGCGAATCCGACTGCAGCCTATTTTGAACAAAATTTACGTTAAATATGGGTTTAATCGAACACGGCTCTAACAATTTGCGAATTAATATCGAACTAAGTTTTGAAACTGCCATGACCGCTTTCTAAAAAACTAAATTTTTCTCAAAAAGTTGTAGTGCTTGAAATTCTTTATTATTCACTTGAGGGCCATATATGACCACGCCCACTTCTGAGAACTCCCAGATAGGACCAGTGTAATGCTACCAATCCAACCTCAGAATGCCACGCCCACATGAAGACGATTTAAGACTTGAAGACTAAAATTTCGAGTCGCGAAACTCAATATTTGACATTTTTGAAACGATCACCGATTTTACGAGTCTCTAAGGCGTAGCAACATCCCCATAGGAGATCACTTTGAATTCTGGCATTTCTACTAAAGGGTGACCAAATAGCAATGATTGTTTTCCAATTATTATGTTTCAGCAGCTGTCAAAGTTGCCAATGACATCCAGCTGTCAAAATATTCAATGAAGTTTGCCATTCTATTATGCATGCATTTATTGAAAAAAACTACCGATATTCCGGTTCAGTTGTAAATACGAAACGTGAATTTCTTTGTGAACTTGGTCGTCATCATGGGATCAGTCTGTAGGCAATACGTCGCACCATGGAAAAGTTTGTGCGTGAGTACACTCTTTTGGACCTCAAGCCACCAACCAGACAGAGATTGGTGCAAAATGAAGAAAGCATTGCCGGACATTTGAAGAATATCATTGTAATTCGAAAAAAATGCTATGCTGCCACGCCCACATCATATGGAAAGAAAGACCCGATCCAGACAGATTAAATAATCTTCTGGAAGTTTTTCAGTTGCAAGATATATTAAAATGTGTCTGTACAGGCTGTGCAAAGCAAAAGATATTAATGTGAACCTCGTGACCTTTTAAAGCAAAACTTATGAATGGATTAGTTAGATACTTGTTTTGCCACCCCTGTAGTTGAGTAGGATTTTTCTCAATTTGCAGGACGTTATTAATGATGAATATACTTATGCCTGTATCTTTCAATAAACATGCAAACATACCTCTCCCGAAGGATAGTATGGGCACGGGGCGATGCTATGATATTTGTTTACACACTTGCTCCGGATGTGTACATGCAAATAAGCCTTCGCATTATGTATCTTGTATCGATTCGGATGCAAATCTAACGAATAGATACACGCATTTAATTAACACGCACAGAAATTCAATCAATCCGGCTGTACATATTGACTTCGCAAATATAATGCGCATTTGGTTGAGGCAATACAACTAATTGAGAATAAAAGATATTATTGTATCTACATATTGCTTGCATCAGATCATCACAATTATGTTTTGTTTTTGTTTATTTTAATAACCCAAACCGGAAAGTGAAATATCCAAACAAAATAAACTATGGAGTGCAAAGATACCGTCATAAATTTAAACAATACAGTAACTGTATAAATTTTTACTGACAAATTCCCATCTATGGATTTGTATCTGTATTTCAATTTTACTTAAACGAGTAAGAACCGATTCCACGATGACATGTCGACGTTAGACATTATTTTTGCAGAAAAATTAAGTCATACTCGTATCCAAATGACAAAGGACACATGAGATGCAATTAGTGTCCGTGAAAACTGGAATAATAGACACTTACGTCTCATAATTACTACACAGAGTACGTAAAATTTTTATTATTGCGGATTAGTGGGCAAAGATTTGTCGTGAAATTTGTTGGTTTGTATACTTTTTTGTGTGCGATTTCATTGAGGGTCGTCGGACGTTTATGGCTAATGTTTTTGGTACAAAGATACCACAAAACATAGTTGCTGTCACACTTAACCCTTTCGCACTTTGACATTGAAGCAACTTTTAAAAAGAAATTAATTTTTATGTATAAAACGAGCTTTTGAGTTGATGCCAACCCTGCATACATTCTATGGTGGAACTACATCGCATAGGTTAAAGAACTCACATGAGAGCGCCATCTTCTTGCATGAATTCGTAGCATAAAAGCTCGGATCACAACCGATTTTTTAAAGACGCGGTATAACCGGATCAGCGGTCCCGGGATTTTAAACTCCATTATGGACATGCGCAACTCTGGCTGTCGAGTATTGTCATACGCCGCTTTAAAGTCAATAGAAAACTGGTGGGCTTTGAGCTGAATTTTGTTAGTTTTTTCAAAAATTTATCTTACTTATCAAACAAATTTGGTCTCTCATCGATTTGTCGGACTGGAAGTTACACTAGTATCTGCGACGAACTTGCTGCTTTTCGAACAAATTCTTTACTCAAAACTATAAAAATAAAACCGATTGCCATCGTTGAAACAGATCTATCGTTTCGGTACTTAATTTCAAAATCAGAATCTACTACGTTTGTCCAAAAAGAATGCAGACATGTTTCAATCTGTCTGGAACGGATCTTATACCTTTTCCGTCTTTAATGCGTCAGTGTCAGTCCTAATAAAGAAGATGATGAGTACTCCTTATACTTACGATGTTATCTGAAAATTTTATCAGAATTGTTTGTTTTTGGGTCACAATTCTCCCAAAAGTGGGCGTAACTCCATGCAAAAATAGGTGAATTTATCGTCCTTAACAAGTTTATAGATTTCTATTTAAAATATTGAAAAAGTGACCCTGACTGTGTGACAAATGCCAAGACTTGACTTTCATCCGGAAGAAGCCTTAAAAAACTTAAAAAAGCAAACAATTATCGCAGCTCTTAAACCATGAAAGCCCAAACAGCATTCCATGAAGTTGGTACAAGGTCAGTCGTAACTTCCCTTCTGTTCAACCCATATATCATGGTAGGTAGGCTACAGCCAACAAAAATTAGCTTAAGCAGACAATCTAGCCCTGGCCATATAGTTGGTTAAGGGGTCTCTTATATATTTTGAAATTTGGACAAGCCAAGTCCAACTGAATGTAGAATTCCTTGTAGAGATATTTCTTTCGACACAAGAGCCTTGAAAACTTCGATATAATGTAGGCCTTTAAACAGCATTTTCAAGACTTCCACTAGAACCCGGAATTGACTTAAAAGAGTTACAACTAGAAGTGCAACATAAACTTATCTAACCTCACTCTTTCGACGTGCTTACGAGTTTGTAGCCACAAACGACTTGTTTAGCTTTCTCTGTAAAATCTTTGACATATTTTGAATTTTTGAAGTTCTTGTTCTGATTGCTTGCATCTTTCGATTCAATACACATTTTGGTATAGTTGTTCTCTGATCGCGATTTTGCTGATAGACAGGGGTTCTGACACCACCAACACTCTAAGCTGGCTGTAATTTCCTATCATGGCAGAGTCCTGAGCCTTGAATCTGCACTGAGACTCATAACATCTATTGTGTTGATCCAGCGATTGACTAGAAGCTAGGTTCAGGCTCAATATTCTAAAATTTTGGTTCTCATGTTAGGTGGGGTAAACCTTCTTATTTGTCAAGAACTTCGACAGGCTATCTTTCAACTATATCCTATCAAGATGGGCATCTTAGACACCCCTCAGGTTTTTTGCAAACTATTGCCTTAAACAGTCAGGGGAGAAGTAGAAGTGCATTTACCGTTTAATAAGATGAGGCATAGCTTTAGAGTCTACTCTACACTTTTGCCCCAATGTTTTGTGGCATAAGTTCTTGGCCACTAATTCGAAAAGAAACCCGTATCTACTGATGAAATTCTTGACTTTGTGCCTCCAATTTCATCCAAAAACCAGTCATCACATAACTTATAGTTTTCTTTATAACCAATGTTCCAGTTCAAGGTTTCAAGTGCACTCAGGGTTTTAATCGTGGAATTCGTTGCGGAAGTATTTGCAACAGAAACGCAATTTAGGTTTTGTAAGGGAATTGTGAAAGTTTTCGCGAAACTTTTTACACAAGTTGTCTCTGCAATAAGTCAGTTGCTCAAGGACAAGTTACCGCACTGCAGATATTCAGAAATCAAACGCGAATGCAAGGATAATCTTTCTGAAGTTAGATGAACTATATTTGGTACTCTTTGCCATACTCAGAGTCTTGATGGAAGTTTGGCATTGGGTTTTAGTTTTTGTTTATATTTCCAACCATGATGTGTTTATCTTCACTGGCACGCCTACTTCAATAAGGAATGCACAGAGATCTGTTCCCCAAAATCACTAAAAATCGCTGCTTCTGCGCAATGATTGAGCTATTGGTTCAAGTCCCAGCTATACGTAATTGGCTACACAATTATATTACATCCCTGCAACTCTACCTAGAGCAAGCACAAGGATTCTCGTATTCAAGAAATAGTGATCCTTGTGCTAAAATTCCAACAGTTCGGAAACACCATCCACATATTTAGTACATAGCTGTGTGCAGCTAAGTTCCAAACCACACAATTTAATCTATTTTCTTTGCATAATCTAAAGCGCAAGTCAAACATGATCCACTCGCGTTCTATCTCAACAAAACCTATCTTCTTTCCATGAAACGGCTTACATTTGTAATGGAATATCTACTCCGGGCATTACTGGTTTCACTGATTTAGCTCTAATCACTGTATAAGCCAAGCTATGGAGACCTTCCAAGGGACTCTCTCGCTACTCCTACTGAAGGCTATTAGGATCACCAACCGCATATGGTCAGATAGTACTCCGTGTTGGATTGTAAATGGCCCAGTTGCCTGGGTTTGCCTTCTTCTCTGGCTCTACAGATGGAAAAGAAAAATACCCGTTTCTCCACCTTCTTTCTATCAAAGCCGTCGAAAACCAGGTCAAGAAACCTATTTTTTAAAAACTTTATCCACCTGACAAACTTGATATCACCCGTCAAATCCTACCAAGTTGATTGTTCTGAAAAATCCTCATCATGTCACAAAGCCTTAGTCGATAGGAATGCATGTCACGGGTACACCATTGTGGTGAGTATCGTTCCAAGTCTACAACCATTTTTGGTTGCAGCCCCAACTAAAGTCGTTTAGTGAGCCAAAGACTAAATCGTATCAACTGAAGACCACTTCCGACTAATTATAGCCCGTTTTATGGACCCAGTTTAGCACCAAAAAACTCGTAACGTCCAGCGACTCACTGCAATCCAAAGTTCTGTGTCACCACGCTGCAAAGAACTGGAATAGATAAATCAGTAAACCAAATCGAATCTCCACTAAATTCCACTTTTTATTAAAAAAAAAAAACTTAAACCTATTCGTTGTACAAAAAATTTACATAAATATCAGCTTAACACTAAAAAACAGATCCGCCGAACCACTTGACCATTACCCTCCCCATTCGCCCCTAATCATATCGGCGGCCTTCTCGCCGATCATGAACGATGCGGCATTCGTGTGCGCCGTTGGTGGGAATGGAATGATGCTGGTGTCGACCACCCTCAGCTTCCTGATGCCGTACACCTTCAGTTGGGGATCAACCACCGCAGTTGGGTCCGTAGCAGGACCCATTTTGCACGTAGCCACCTGGTGATGTAGGGTGTATGACATGACCCTGATGGAGCACCTCCAGTAGTCATCAGATCCGAATTCCAGTTGCTCACAGCCGGGTACCTTTGTCTTATGCAGTCTTGTTCCGATTTTCTGCATGGTGGGTGTCTCTGAGATCCTTATGGCCGCCTTGATGCCCTCGAGGATGAACTCGATGTCCTCCTCCACCTTAAAGTACTTGGGGTCGATGGTGGGCCAGTTTTCTGGATTGCGGTCCTCTAGCCACACGCGCCCTATTGATTTCGGGTGGAAGTGCATCACCAGCACTGAGTAGTGTTCCTGATTCTCCAGAGGCTTGTAGACTGTGTCGTAGATGTCGTCACGGAAATTCGCTCCTTGCTTGAGAGCCGTTCCAACGTCGGAGGCAAGGCTACCAGCGACCATGATCAGCTCGACATCGGGGAAGTCGCTTGGTTCCTGTGAGTTTGGTGTTTTGAGGAAGGTCAGGGATTCCACGCCGCCGATGCTGGACATTCTTGTCGAAGGACTTCCCAGCAAGAATTGCGTTATCTGTGCCGGCGAGATCCTGTTCACGAATAGCGTGGCTCCAGTGGCGTTTGTAAGAAAAGTCGGACCAAAGTGGCACATATGGTCGAAGAGCATCTGACCAACTGGAAGGTTTTGTATCTGCGGCACTCCAATTCCTCGAAGGTTGTCAGTCGGGCCAATGCCGGAGAGCATGAGTAGCTGGGGGGAGTTGAAGGCCCCAGCGGATAGAATCACTTCCTTCCTAGCCAGGATGCGGTACACCTTGTTTCGGTGAATGAAATCCACTCCATAGGCTGACTTCGTTTCGGGATCGATTAGCACCTTCATCACCTTGGCGAAGGTTAGGATGTGCAGGTTCTTCCTTCGAAGAATCGGCTCTATGTACGATCTAGCTGCACTATGCCTGCGTCCACGGAGAGTTGTCGCCTGGACGTACGACACACCCAACTGCGACTCGCCGTTGTAGTCGGTGTACTTATGACCCGCCTCCTGAGCTCCTCGTACAAACGCATGCACCATGTCGGATCGAAATGCTACATCCTCCACACTGAGCGGACCGCTACTGTTGTGATAGGGCGAGTTCTCCAGGCCCCTTAAATTGGCACTCTCCGAGCGTCGAAAGTAGGGCAGCACCTCGTCGTAGGACCAGCCAACATTTCCCGCCTCAGCCCAGCGATCGAAATCTCGCCGATTGCCGCGGTTGTAGATCATAAAGTTGATGGAACTCGTGCCGCCCAAAACCTTCCCCCTCGGCAGGAAGCACTCGTTGTTGTACATCCCGAAGCAGGAGCGCTTCTGAGGCGTCGACTTGTAGTTCCAATTCGAGTGGGTGCCTTGCAGGAAAGCCGCCAACACCGGCACGTAATGAGCGATATTCTCGGTTCCTCCGGCCTCCAGCAGGTACACCGTCCAGTTGGGATTCTCCGACAGTCGGTTCGCCAACACACATCCTGCTGGCCCGGCCCCGACTATGATGAAGTCGAAGGCTGCATTTTTCGGTGGCACTGCAAAGCAAACACAAAACCATACATTTCACCAGTCGGTGTTACGCACTCCCTCTCCTCTACTTACAATGCGCGGTGAGCGTTTGCTCCAAATAATTGTGTAATCCTATTTGTATAACACTTTCGAGTGGGTTCCGCTGAGCTGCCGCAAATCCCAAATCGCTGGACACTATCAGTGCCAGCAGAGTCCAAATGAGCGGACATTTCACTAAGGTCTGCATTGCTATGCCTTTCTCTTGGGTTGCTGCTGCTGCTGCTGCTGCTGGTGCTTCCGTCTGACACTGAACCTACTAACTGACTAACTGAGTCTGAGCAAATAATGGGAGCTTGGAGGGACAACATCAAACCTAATGTGATTGTGTGATTGCTAATGTCACTGTCAAGTCTACACAGTCTACACATGTGTGACTGGGGGGCAGCAACACCTCGAGAGACAGGAATTCTTGTCTCGTTTGGGCTGTCTTTCAGCTCAGCTGGATGATCTTTAATGTGATAGCCATCGTCGCTGCCGTCACCGTCGCCGCCACCGCTTAGAGGATGGCCATTCCATGTTTCCAAGTTTTAATTAGGCGTGCGAGCTGAGTCAGGTGTGTGAGGTGGTTTGTGGAGCAGTTTGGCCTGGGGCGTCGCGTCGGGTCGGCGATGATGATGATTTTCTTGTTGTGTACCTTTCAACGGTTGCCAAGTTCAGTAGGTGAAGTACACGGTCAAAAATTTTGTTTCTCTGTTCGTACGTTGTTGGTAAGTCGGCAGTGGAATGCGATACGAAATTGATCGTGTTTTTTGCTGGCTTAATGGCTTAGCTTTATTCTTGAATTGTATTGAGATACAACGAGTAGTTTACGTACGGTTTAGTTACAGCTATGACCAAAATAATAGGAACACTTATTACTTTTCGATACCATTAAACGTAGCTCCGATTTTACTCAAGTATATAAAGCAAGGATGGTATCAGAATCATGGTAAATGTGTTCACAACATATTCCAAGTTTTACCACTTGCTCAATTCAAAGCAAATTGTGTCCAGTGAGTTATATTGCTTCATACTGCTTAATTACCTGGCCAAAAAAATAGGAACACCCAGACATAATAAGGAAAAACACATGTATATTAAACTTTTTGGAATTTATTTGTTAATATTATTAAGGTAATATTATTATGTTAATATTATTTGCTTAATATTTTGTTGCCAAGCCTTTGTTTTTAAGAACAGATTCCACTCGGCGACTCATGGAGTTTGCTAGTTGCTGCCATTTGTCGGAAGTTATTGTATACCAAACTTCATGAATAACTCTCCAAATATCCGCTTTGTTAGAAGGGTGCCGTTTGCCTACTTCAATCTTTAGGTCGTTTCAGAGATTCTCAATCGGATTTAGATCCGGAGATTGAGAAGGCCACTGCGAAACATCGACATTGTTTTGCTCAAACCACAGTTTTGTCAGTTTTGCCGAGTGTTTGGGGTCGTTATCTTGTTAGAAACGCCATTTCAGGGGCATATTTTCTTCGGCCCACGGCAGCATGACATTCTGCAATATATCCACGTAGGTTTCCTTGGTCATTATGCCTTCGATAAGATATACAGGACCAACGCCCCACCAAGAAAAGCAACCCCAAATCATAACACTACCACCTCCATGGTTCACAGTGGGCTTCGTGTATCGGGGATTGTAAGCTTCACCTTTTGGGCGACAAACAAACTGTTTACCGTCCATTCCAAACAGATTTCTTTTAGTCTCGTCGCTCCATAATACATTCCTCCACTGCTTTGTTGCCTGGAGGGGATCGTGGGACATGTGGTAGAGTTTAGCAGAGTCAATGCGCTTCTGTACATGTATTTTTTTTTAAAGTGGTACTTTCCTTGGAGCTCGGGCGTACAGCTTTGTATCCACCAAGACTCGGCGAATTGTCCGGGCACTCACTTCTATTGATGTCTCGTGTTTTAAATCTTTGGAGGACATAAAGGAGTTCGCCTGGGCTTTCCTGACCAATCTTTTTTTTATCTTTAGTGGACATTTTAGTCAGACGTCCTCGTGTTTCGAGAAGTATTTTAGCTTGCAAAGCATTGACTCCCATTGTGGAAGAGCACTTTATTACTTTTGCAATGTTTCCGATGGATTCACCCTGATTGCGTAGTACCACAATGCTTGCACGTTGAGTTTCAGTGCAGTGTTTTTTCTTGCCCATGTTATTTTTTGTTAGAAAAATTTATATCTAAACAAAATAATACTAAAATATCAGGACACTGTTTAGCAAACACAGCTTACCAAAATATTATTTATTACCAACTCAAAAAACGGTTTTCTCGAAATTTAATTAAAGTGTTCCTATTTTTTTGTCCAGGCAGATCAGTAGCTCTTAACAAAATAATTGCAACTGATCTCATACTTCTTTGTTTTTGACAAATGTGCGTACAAAGAATTGTTGCACATATAAAGAACCATTAGTTTGACTACATTGTTTTTGTTACATTCGAACGAAGGAGTCGCTACGCACGATATCATTGGAATGTAGTAAGTGTTCCTATTATTTTGGCCATAGCTGTATGTATTAGGCTCCACTGTTTATTAAAGTTATTGCTGCGCTAAACCAAGATTATGCAGATGCCTTAGTGATAATAGTAAGGGGATGCAGTTTTATTGGGGAAGTGTGAATCACCCTTAAGAAAGTTATAGTAGATGCCATGCAGACGGCCTAAAAGTTAAGCCATTCACCGAGGGGAGAAGTCTTAACGTCCAAACGATATCTCAAAAGTAATGGCATATGTCGGGGTAATTCTAGACCACAAACTCAATTGGAAACCTCATCCAGGCAGAAGCATGTAAAAGGTGACTAAAATCTGCTGGATCTGCTCTAGAGTTTTGGGGAAAACGGGGAATTGAGACCAAAGAAAATGGTTGAATAACTCTACTACCACTCTGCCTTTCAAAAGACTAAGACTGGTTCTTCTAGAACTCCGACCCCTACCTCAACAAAGCCATCAAACTCATATTATGAAAATCTTGGAGGGAATTTTGTTTCCATCCTCTTTGGCAGGATATACCTGCACTGCGCTGGGTTAAACCTTAGAAAAGGTATCAAGGGCACTGGGATTTTTGTTGAATTTTTATGTAACCACACTGAAGCGCTGTCGTGCAAATTAGTGGACTCTATATCGGCTAAATGCTGCTACAATCTTTACAGGGTGAGGCAGGTAGCTAGGGATGTACTAGCTAGGGCTCAGAATCAGCATTTTTAGGATCTCAACCCCACAGTGTTAAATAATGAATTGGTAACACAAACTACATTTGTCCAACTGACAATCAAAATTGGGTTGCTCAAGCCTTATTCTTGGACAAGGATAATACTAGGAAGCTGGTGAGCTTCCTCACAGGTCACTGTGGCCTGAGGTATGACCAATCACTTGTGCATATTCTCTGTGAATGCCCAGTTCTATCTGACTATCAGACTATCTGCACACAGTGAATTCACATGAGTCTCAGTGCATACAACTTCTCAGATCCGGCGCCCGGCTTTCATTTATTGGGTCCGAATCCTTGTGTGGTGTGGGAATAAAACGAGATGCTCCCTCCGACAGACACCCTAACTAATCGTTACTATCAATCGGATAAGTCCCATCTATGTCTTGACTGCAATGCAACCGCCGAACAGAATTTATGTGAATGTCCCCTCATTCCTCGGACTGGGTTGACAAAGGCTTTACTTCGCCCTTGATGTCACCATGATGTCACTCTTCAGCTCGAACAATCCTAACCTAGTCGACAGAAGCACACAATCCCTTTAAGAAGCGAATAGTACATCATGTCTTTAAGGTCGCCGTGCTTCTTGGTCCGTCGCCCCTTAACCTTAAAAAGAAGGTTTAGTCGTCTCACAAGATTCGGGATTAAGTGTTCGTGGAACGATGACGCCGCTCTTCATTCTTTTTCGGGAATGCGTGTACCTCACTTTGTGCAGACTCTATAAGTATACATCCAAGGTCCTCGTTCTTAATGTAGAAAGGTGCATTCTCAAAACCTTGAACCGGTTCAATGATCTGAACGTTGCTTGGTACAATCCCAGAGCAGTGTTGTCGGCAAAGTAGTAATCGTTTTTAATTTGAATGACTGTACAGAAGAAAAAATATTGGCCCCATATGACTACCTTGGGGTACACCACCTTTTAAGTATCTGTCTGAAAGGTGCCATTTGGGTGGACTAATCCTTCATGCCAAAGTAGAGGAAAGTCAAATTGTTGGTTTGGAGTGATGTATTGTTTCTCTACAGTGGTATCAGTCTTCCAAGAACCCGGATAATATAGTCAACAAAGCCATGGCTTTACTTTATTGTGTTTAGCGTAGCCACGAACCATGACATTATGTTGACATTATGTTGACATTTGAAATTTGACATTCGTTCTTCTTATAGTTTTGAGAAGGAATTGAGTGTTTGTGTCGCCAAGGTTCTTGATAAATTGTTCAAGATCTGGTGTTGTTAATCTTTCAAGACTTGGAAACTTCTGAAGTTGTGAACATTCTTACCGTTGAGTTATGTCTTATGTCCATTGATGTCCCCCAGCGTATCAGGTCTCCGAAAGATTTTAGTAAGAGAAATTTATGCTCCACACTGCATGTCACTCGAGCTGACAGAATAAGAAGGATGGGTTCGATTTAAGAGATTGGTGGGTCTGGGCCTGATTCTTTGCCTTGTCGAGACAGAATAAGTGCCACTTGCTTCATTTTTCGCTGACCCTTAGGTAAGAGCCAACTGAAGTGCACCGATTCTGGAGCTCATGCAGGTGGATAGCTTTCCCAATGATAATCCATCATCTTCGGCCTCTGATTTGTGCCTTTCTATAAGCATGATTTTGGATTTCATGCTTACCACAGACCTTTGGATTCGGGTTGCAGTCAAGACATTTTTAGCCTTTAGTTCGACGTACCAACAATCCTTTAACAACAAATCAATGCCGTTCACTTAGCCAGTCAAATGGAAAAATAATTGATTCGAAACTATTTACTGAAACAGTGTTGGAGAGAGTTGGAACGGGTTGCAGAACTTAGAAAACAGTGACACGCAGGTGTTGACCCCGGGGGGCTACCCTAACCGGTCAGTGAGTTTTCTCTTCCTGAAACATACTTATTATTACAAATGTCAGTGTCATTTGGTGGTTCCATGACATGCATCTGTCAAACTTGAAGTGAAACCAAATCTATATAACCGATGGCCATCTGCAATTTGTTCATCTGTTTGATGCCGAAGTACTTTCTGTCTAAAAGTCACAAAATCAAAGGAAAAAAAACTAATCCACTTACAAACCATATCCTCACGGACTCCAGTCACCTGCGCAATCACCCTAAAGTTAATGGAAATGTCAACAAGAGTACCTCTGTCCCAACAAGGGGCCTACTGTTTAATGCCGTGTCCGAAGGGCAATTTGTTATTTGAGAAGCTTCCTCAGGACAGTTGTACTCTCGGATGTTTGTCAGACGCTCGCGAGAGGTGGGGCCGTAAAAAACTTTTAGGTGTTCCGACCGGGACTCGAACCTGAACCCCTTGCTCCATAGTCCAACGGCACTAACCACTGAACCACGGCGCCCACATCCTGAATTTAGTAAAATAATATTTTTCCTAAAAAGCCTAAATGTTAATATTTAAACACAAAACACAATTTTTGAACAACTTGCTAACTTATTGTCTTCTTCCTCTCATTTCAGGTATGCACTGACGATATGTAGAGGTCGCTACGAGCTTAAACGAGTTAACAACAATTTATTGGTTCAGTATCATGTCTAAAATGAATTCCGATTAAGTGAATAATATTAAAAGCATTTACTACAGAATCAGAACTAGGCAACTGCAGACCTCTTCATACTCATAATCCCTGGACTAGTGCTACTTGAACGAGAGCACATGCAGGTCTGGTCCTCCTTGTCCTCCAGTTGACGTGTTCTCTTTGTGAAACTTGTGTCTAATCTGCTGGCACTTTCGGTTAGGATTGGTTCTTTCGCACTTTGTCTTGCGAATATACTCTCAGATGTTTGTCAGATGTTCGCGACGGTTGGTACTGTCAAGAAAGGTACTGAGTTCTTCAAAACTTGAATGGGCTCCAATAGGCAAGGACAATCGTCTCAACCATCATCAGAAGACTTAATTTATGGAAAAAGTAGATACCTTCTCTATCTCTGTCAGGTATGACAGATACAGACAAATGGCATAGGACCTCAGAAATTAAGGCCACAAACCCCCAATCACATCCACTACATCCACCCAAAGTTCCTGTGGACAGTGGTTATAGTATTGATTTTTCCAGCAGAGAAAAACTAAGGACAAAATAGCTGCGACCTAGATTCTGTTCATCCCTGAAAACTTTATTTATAATTTCACCATTATTTCCCGCCCTCCCTCGCTGCCTATGTGCCCGAGTACATAGAGTACGTATACGCCCAAGTATATGGCCGTTTTTATTGTGAACTCGATTTGACGTCATACCTCCTCTATTCATTCAAATTTTTATTCAATTTGATTCTTCCACTGCAATGAATAGACGACGACGACATGTCCTTTCCATTCCACTCTGTGAAAACGAATGAAAGGATAGCCGTACACACATATTCACAAAAGGAGACGCTTTTCCTGCAGTCTTTTCCATGTCACTGCATTTTAAGGTTTTCTAGACCGAATCTGGACA
This sequence comes from Xylota segnis, assembly GCA_963583995.1. Taxonomy (NCBI): domain Eukaryota; kingdom Metazoa; phylum Arthropoda; class Insecta; order Diptera; family Syrphidae; genus Xylota; species Xylota segnis. Next base: position 43,047,587 of record OY757237.1, read on the forward strand.
TCGGCCCTCAGGGAGTCCTTGCCAGGATTTCCCCCCAATAAATTTATAAAATCTTTTTCTGCAGGGGGTGTTTCGCTTCTCAAAACAAAAAAAAAAGAAGAGAACTACTTGATAAGTGGATGTTTTTCCTGTTCGTCCTGTCGTAGACGGCATAATGCCTTTGTACTTGGTCAAGCACCTTAACAGACAACGCAAGGAGACAGCACAGGACAACGTAAAAGAAACACAAAATATACGATTCAAGGATTCTAGAGGAATAATTTTGTCGGAAAGAAAGGGTTTCTTTTTGTTTTTCTGGTTCTGGCTTCAAAGACAAGTGTCAGATGTAAAATTTGTATCTAACACCATACTTCACGTGTGTGTGAGGCGACATATCCTTGAGTAAACGACACAATTATGTGTGTTCGGCGTATAATGGCATTATGTTGTTATATGATGCTGCTGATGGCGTCATTAGGGCGCAAAGGACCTCCCTCCCTACCCAGCGAGGGTGTGTACTTAATGTAAAATGAAATTAGAGCAGATTGTGAGTAGATAAAGCAAGAATGCTCAAGTGTGACGTCAGACAGATGCTATGCGGTTTATGTGGCAATAAATATAGATACAACGCTTTATTTAATTTATTTGTGTAATGTGCCGGAACACGGAGATAGACTAGTCATCAGGAGAGTTATGGGTTTGTGGGATTTAATTATGTTCTACGTCTTGGACTTATATGTGTCTACAGTGGTGGTCGCTTATAACGACTTCGCTTTGTTCCACCAATCGGTTATAACGTCGACTTTCCTTTCGGTGCTATTCCGTCAGATATAGCTTATTTCGTCGGGGCCTTCACTGACCTTATAAGCGGCTTCCACTGTATTTGTAATCAGGGAACTTAGCTCTAAGTTGGCACAAAAAAAAAGTTTTGAAATATAATAGACATACAGCTGTCGTATCCTGAGCAAGATTTGGACTCGCTTTGCCGTCGTGGTGTACGAAGTACGATTTTGGTCAGTACACACCGTGTATCGCGTTCATGAATACGACTTCCTTTCGATCAGCACACCGAGAATCATCATTGGGTGGGCCTGGCCAACTTGCCTACCATTTGAGTTGGATAAGGTACCCATGGCGAAATCTTTAGCGTCAGAGCAACACATTGACATAGGATGCATCAACTTGCCTCCCATGTCCAAAATTGACTGCGGGTTTTGGTCTATGACGGCAGAAAGGGTCATCTGCGATGATCTGAGGTGTTCCATTGGGCCTGCCAGCTCCTTTGATGGGTCTTTTGTCTAGATTCTCACTCTTGTTTGATCTACATCTCGATAGGTATTCGTAGTTTCGGCATTATGCGCACTGTGGTCCCAGAGGTTGCATCGCATTATATTCAGAGACAATACACTTTGTCTTCTCTTTGCCAGACGTCCGGTGTCCATATCTGAGGTTGGTTGGTCTTCTGCGTGGTGTTTTAAACAGTACTATCGTTGTACTTTATTTTCGACACTAAAACCACAGAAACGTCTGTGGAACTCTTGCTCAATTTTGCTGTTTCAAGACTAACAGCTCTTAGTTGTGGTCACAGAGCTGACTTCTGTGGCTGTCAGGAGTTATCGACTGTTACTTGGATCTCTATTGTTAGACGTTGGAGGTTGGGGCTCATATTTCCGTCTCGCATCTATCATGACTCCTTGGTATTGTTTGGATCCAGTTTAGTGGCCGGCATCTGGGAAAACGATGGTTTCTGTCCTTTCTGGTTGTTATGTCTACCGCCTGCAGAGGTGATCCAACGTCGACATGTTCTATCATACTTTTTCCATCAATTTGACAAATTTCAGAGTCTTGGACCTGTTATTGGTAATCGTAGTACCTTCAAACATTATCTTTCACAAAAGTAGTCCCAGTGTGTACATTTTTCTTCTGATAACGTCCACACGGGTCGTATTGTGTGAGATGTGGAACCGTTTTGTTGAAACCACATGTCTTCCACATCCATATCTTCGATTTGAGGCCAACACAATTGGTTAGCATTTGGGTATAGCAAAGAGAATTGACGTTGACGGTTACACTTTCCTCATTTTCGAAGGAGTATGAACCAAAGGCACCATCAGACCAAATTTTGTGGATGCAATAGTTTGTCAACAGTTACAGGTGGATTTTGTTGCGTAACGTACTCACAAAGAGGAAAAATTAAGGTAACGACGTATGTTTTACGCTTTGGGTGGTCAGCTGGCTTCAATTCTTGAGTTAGTTGAACTTTTTAAAGGTGTGGATGCAAAGCCGAATGCTTCAAGACAAGCCCAAATGCTTTGCTCGTCGTGAAATAGATAGATTTCGGTCTTCTTCAACACTTTCACTAACGACAGCCTAATTTTCTGTAGACCGTGGATTTCGATGATGGGTAGCCCTTAAGATATTTGTAGCAGAGCCAGTCTTTTCGAATTTTTTTTAAAGACTTGTCTACAGTATGTTCAGATGCGAAGAAGAACGTACCTACCATAGAAGTTTTCATAATTTTAATACGTTCAGCGATAGTATTGACTGACAGTTCGATTTGACGTATTTGATTGAAACAAGGACGATTGGATGACCATGTCCCAAGCGTGTGGTCAAGGGGTATGCCTACACTCTTAATGTCAAAACATATAGTATGTGGTAGGAAAATGTGATGGAAACAGGAGATACCGATGCACATTGGTTTTGAATGTTTGTGGAATGTCTAACGATAGGCTTGGGAGTAAGCGATTGACCATTCGAGGGGTGATGACAACTGTTGAGAACTGAGACATAATGCATTTGATTATTTGAGTGAACAGTAGGGCTTAAGTCTGTTGGGAGATTATGATGTTCATGTTTCCTTAGTTTGGCTTTCATGGAGGACACATTCTACCAAATCCAGTTACTGGTCCGTATATACCCAGAGATTTTGTCTTGACGCTGATGCAGTGAATGTAAGTTTACTGAAGAAAAACAAAGTTTCCGATGAGTAATTTCCTGATCTACTCGCTTTTCGTGGGGCATTTCCCCTCGAATTCTTTGCTATTTCCTATCATGGTTTGACGAAGTGAAAAACTAGCTCCGTGCAACTTACCTGTTGTCATGCGCGTCTGCTCAAGTACTGTGTAATGTTTGAGGAATAATTATCTTTCCGCTGTACTTTCCACCTTCCTCTGTCCACTGATAACCTTCATACTATGTTTATCGTAAAAAGATAGTTTTTGTTTGTTTTTTGGTTATGGCTGCCTGTTTTACGAATATGATGACTCCGCCCGATGTAATCGTGTTTCCCCATTATTCACTCGATCACAGGCGGACAAGTTGGATGGATGAATGCGTTCTTAGATAGTACATCACCTTTCTCAATAGCGAATCTATAGAGTCTATTGCATGGCTTCCAGTTGTATCTAGACTCAGGTGTTTGTGGTCCTTAATGTTGAAGCTGATGTCAAATTAAAAGATGGTCCTTAATTGGTTTCAATGTCGTAGTAAGCCGCCTTTTGACTTGACTAAGCTTTACTTGACTGAGCTCGAGGAAAGACGAAGAATTTGGTTTTGGCTGGGTTAAGCTTTAGTGCCAGTGCCACTAATCCAGTGTTTGTTTTCTGGAAGTCCACCAAGAAGAAGTTACAAGGATCCTCCAGTAATCACAAGCAAAAATAGTACTGGTCTTCGTATGCAACCTTGTGGGATCCTCCTTCGAATCACAAAATTTGCCGACACTTATCCCTGTGGGCCCTTCAGACTCCACAAATTCCTAAGTTTGCTTTTATAACAGCAATGTGTTCGGAATGGATTCCTGCTTTCTGATACTCTCCTGAGCTTAGGAACGTCCTTGGATTGTCTAAGCCACTGAATATTTTCCCTGTGGACAACCCAAATGAGTGGTTTCAGTCATTAATCAGCCAATCACAGGCACAGTGTGGGTCTGGTCTTGTGAACGAACGTCTTTGCTTCTGGTTAAAGATTGTAAGCCCACTCTGAGCGCTGCCCCATCTTTTCTGCCTCGTCCGACTCGTTCCCTTAAGAGTTCGTTGTTGTGTCAAAATAAGCCAGCTTAGATCCGCGTTCCATTTTCAAGACTATTAGGACACAGTCTGAGATTTCTGACTCCAATAATCCTCCAAATGAGCATCATAATACCCCACAAGATCCCTGTCTGTTCAAGAACTATCGATCACTAGATTCCGACAGAACTGGGTCGTACTTTTCCTATACAGAGTCACAGTTTGGGATTAGGATCTGACGTGCAGGCACCTCCTGGCTCTTGTAGTATGCTCCGTGACGGACTTGACATATCACTTCAAGCTCAGTCTTGTGTCTAAGGTAGCTCTGAAATATTTTACTTCTCTGATGCCTTTCATGGTGATTAGTTCAAGATCAGATTGATTGGGAATGACTTGGCCTAATCGTGTAGATTGATCAGAATATTGTCGATAACTTAAGGAGAAAGGACTCTTTCTTTGCTGTCAGCAAGGCCACCGACTGCATTTGGTGATCACTGACTTCTGGTCAGCTGTGTTTCTATCCGCTGTTAGGCCTGTAAAAGCTTTCAGTAGGGCTCTTCCTTGTTTAGTGTTTAAAGTCGACTTAGTTTTCATTAAATATTCTGTTCCAGAGCTCTGGACTTCTAATCCATGTTATGACGGCTGGCAGCACTTAAGATCGAAACCAGGCATCAGGTCTGTTCGTTCTTTCCTAAAATAGTCACAATGTCTTCAAGTGTTATCAACTTTTACGTGCAAAGGTGGTAGCCCAGCTCCTTGTGGCTTTCCTCGGTATGCAGTGTAGTCTGTCGTTGGAATCCTGTTGACAGATATACTTTCAGTCACACCGCAGCGTAGTATTCCATTAAGCGAGTACAAGCAAAGGACCAAGACCTCAGCCCTGCTGCAGACCATTGTATAGTTTAGATGGAAGCTTCAATGGAAAAGGGATGCATCAAGCCACACTTTGAGTTCTCCCCCAATGTACACATTTAATGACGGTCTGATCTGTTATTCGATTTATCCTTCGAGCAATTGCTGATTCTTTTCCAAAGAACACGTCAATATCTCCACCACGGACTACAGTAAAACAAAGCAACATGTCAAGCAAATCAAATCCATTCACAGGGGCTCCCGCTTATACTCCAGCCAAACCCTAAACCACCTAACCCTCTGTCAATATCCACCCCAGACGTCCTAGACTAGAGTCGCCCCCAGGCTGTTTTGTTCAATTTGCAAAACAATCAAAAATAATTGAATGCATCTCAGTGTAAACCGCTTGGCAGCGAAATATATATTAATTAGAAGGCCTTTCATAAAATTTCACTTGGCCCGTTGTGGCCCACTCGCATCGCATCCCCCAGGGTTGCTGTAATTTCCTACATTTCTCTCGAATTTCCTCCCCACAACGGCCACCCCAACTCGTTGGCAATTCAAAGAACAAAAGACGCAACCCATGAATCCCTGATCAAATGCATTTATCCAGTTCACTGTGGCATACAGCGTTCGTTAAAAAATAACATCAAGGGTGGTCTCTCAGTCCTCGCCGACAAAATGGCAAAAACCCCGCCATCTTGCATCATAATCGAATGCCAAATGCATTTGGCAAAAGGGGTCCGCCAGACCACCAAAACAAATGTGGCAAATGTTGACAGTTTTAGCGGTTCCACTTGGCTCTCTCTCTCTCTCTCTCTGCCCCTGCTCGAGCGCGTCGTTCAAGGATCCATTCAGTTGGAAAATATTTACCCTCTGCGCTGTGTACACCACGCGAGGGTGGGTGCAGTTGGGTATAATTAGCTTGACTGACCTAACACGAGTTACCACGTGAGACGATGATTATTTCCTTTGACAACAGTGTAAGCGAGGTTGCCAGGGGATGACGTGTCTTATCGATTTTTCCAGCATTAATCATCTCCGGGGGAGAAAAAAATGGACTGAGTACGGGTTCCTCCTTTCCCATGACCAAACTCGTATGGATGCGATAATCTGATTCCGATAGGGCGGAATGCAAATACTGTGTGCTGCAAGGGTGGGCATTATTTACGCCGATACGGCAGGACCAAATGGGAGGTAAAGTGAATAAGTATAGCACGAGCCTCGTGGGGGAGAGAGTATCTTGTTCAAGGTTTTTCGGTGTACTATGTGTATACAGCCCGATAAGCTCCTTGCTACTGGGAGGAATTATGAAATAATTCTTAATTTGTTTTATTCATTAAGGATCGTTGAACATGGAATGGAGGTACTCGTATACTGTCTCACATTTCTGGTGAGGCTTGGGGATTTATCCAGCTATGGTCGGCATGGGTTTGCTGTGAGTTTTGAGCGGTCATCCAACATTGCTCTGTTTGTCAGGAAGTCGAACATACCCCATCGAAGGGCAGCTGACTTCAGAGTTGTCTCGATTTTTCCCTTCAACTGTCTGCGCACACTTCGATTGCTCAATTTTCAAACCGCCAACAGCAAAGTTTGAGTGCCTCTGTGAAGTTACTTTCTCTCCATACAAAATCGTGGCATACATTTAGGTGCGACATGAAATTGTTAAAACATTTGCATTTCGTGTGTCTACTTGACTTTAATTCATTTTTAAGGACTCACTGTGTACCCATCGTGATAACATCAATCAAATGGCGCCGGAAATTTTTAAGGAAGCACCATCCACCATCAATTTCCAATAAAAAAAAACATTATTTACGTGTCGTTGCCTTCGTAAGTGTGATGCGGAGTGTCATTACTTGATATCTGACACCCCTTCGCATTTGGGAAAAGGAAGCTTTAAAACGATAAAGTGCGACGGTTTTAAGTGTACACAGGCTATAATGGAGACATCAAATTGGATTACATGGCGCTAAATTAAGTTTTGAGTTGAAGGAGTGATGATAGAGTGGCGGTTTTAATTGGGAAGTTACTGTCATCGGATCCGAGATGTTAAGTATAACATCGTCGGCGTAACGTGATGGTGGATACTGTTCTTGAGTCCTTTGCCAGGAAGGCGAAAAAACAACCTCAAACAAGACACATACGGAGATACCAAACACCTTGAAGTTGCACTTGACAAAACGCTTACTAGGAACACGCGTCTGAGTAAGGTTACACCAGAAACCGAGGACAGCAGAAACTAAAGACAATTTTTTGTTCATACAGCGTCACATTCAAAGGACTTTTCGAGGCTTTTATAGGTAACCTCCACGTGCTGGGGTATTTAGCCTCAGTCTCCAAAGTTCGACTAAATAAGTGAAAAAGTTCATCAAAAGACATCAGTCGTTCAAAACGAAGGTGTGTGTAGACCCTTAAGGGGTTAGCGGCTTACTTACTTACTTACTTAAGTGGCGCTTACTACGAAGCGTCTCCAGTTAGCCCGGTACCTAGCTAACTGCTTTAAGTTGCACGCTTCAAGTCGAAAGAGATACCCTATTACTTGAACGAGGTCCTTCTTTACTAAGTTCGGGTTCAATTCGAACGTTCAGTGGGCCGGGCCGAAGCTCAAGATGCGTTTACCATCTTAACCGACTAATGTGCAGTTTTGTTTGGATTCAATCTCCTCCTCCAAAGCCTCCCAACCCACACGGAACCGAATATCTTATGAAGGATGGGTCTCCCGAAACCATAAAGGAGGCCATAAAGGAGGATCGCAGTAGGGCCTTACTACTCAATTGCATTTTCAGCCAATGAAACAGTGATCTGCTGAGGTGTAGATGTCAGAATTTGAGGGGATAGCTAAGGTAGACAAAGTCCCTCCTGCCATATGAGTGTGTTCTGCAAGGACCGTTGACTCCACTTGGCGCGGAAGTCCAAGGAAAAGTCTAAACGGAGAACAGTACAAAAGACCTCATAGTTCCAATGTAAACTCAGGGCCCTAGTATAGAGCAGTATGGGACCTCATCAGCAATGAACACGAAGGGATTTCTCTACATAAAGGCGGAGAAGTGGATTATTTTTCTGCACTCTGCACTGGGTGTCGTTCTCATCAGGTACCCACCTAAAGCTTATGTTACACAAGTTAGTCTTTGAGGTTTATTGGGCCGGGATTGTGGAACCATTTCTTTTTGCCTCCATAGTGAGTTCTTGTAAGAACTCTTTTGCTTCTGACTTCTGAGGTCTTCTAACGCCTACAACCTTTGAGGTTAATCTTTAGCTATGTATTTGACGTTGAACTGCTCATTCCTGTTGTGACGAGCTCAGCAGCCTTGCATCTTGTTAGGGTCTTTTCCAGCTGTGAGTTCATTCCTCTTCTTCGTCTCGCCGAGTTTTTTTTGAGCTCTGTCAGACATCGTAGCTAGTTGCGATAGCTACAGATCTTTTTCAGTAGAAACTTATTTACTAGTTTTATCTCCTGGAGTTCAGGATGGCCTCCTTACAACAGGCCATAGAATCCCTGTGTGATAGCTCAAACCAACCCATCGCATCTGAGTATAGACTTCGTAGGTTTCCCCTATCCGTCACCTAGCAAACTCCGGGTGGCTTTAGAAGCTCATGTTTTATTCCAAAAAGATATTTTGATAAATAGGTAGGTAGGTTGGTACTGTAGGGTCTAGGCACCATAGTGGGCCCATAGCAATCCATACACAAACTTAAGCTCAAACCATCATTCGCATGCTTTCAATGTCCCTATGTTGGTTTGTAGACCCAACTTCCTCTAAATAGTCAGAGAAATACTTTCCAAGCTGCTTGAGTCTAATCCGAGCAGATGTGTGATGTCCTCCGAGACGTGAAGGTAACTGCAATACCTACACGTATCCGTATTTGATAATCGAGGCTAGGGGTGTCTTCTTGGAAGGCAACGGCTAGAGACAAACTCTAACCTCTAACTGTGTTGCTTTGTGGAAGCTCTGATCCTCTTTTGGACAACTCGTCGTTCCTTTCGTTTCCCTCGGCATACCCAGCATAATCCGACACGGTTCTGCGTCCATAATGTCCTGACTGTTGTGCGGGAATCCTTGACTATTTCAGATTTAAAATGAAAATCATTGATTCTGGCAGTCTGACTACGAGTGTAGTTAGCGATATTGTCGTCAGATGTTGATCCTATCTCTAGCAATGCCGCAGCCTTGACCGTAGTTAGACCCTTTGCTTATAATACACTGCATGTATCCGGAAGTCTAAGGGAAACTTGTCGCACTGAGTTCGGTTCGGGTATATTAAACTGCAATCTAGTTTTGTAGATAGACAGCCATCATATCCCAATCCTCCCTTTCACGGTATATTTTGCTAAGAATATCCATACTTTTCCAGAAAAGCGTAACTACTTATCCTGATATCAGCTTCGATTCACTTTGGTCTTTTTATATAGACAACAGCTTCTGTTGTGACATCTTTGACCGAAAGTTCAAAAAATCCAGCAAAATCTACTTGTGTTGTCTGAGCGCTGATACCAGCTCTTGAAAGTGTGAGGCAGGGATTCGTCCAATCTACATGGCAGGCCAGCCGCTCAAAGAAACAAACGCAACTTGTCCATGTGCTTATCAGCTTGAAGTTCGCAACGGAATGTATACCTGATGCGTGTTAGGAGTGACTTAGACCTTGTTGAAGCAAGGCTTACCTTGGGAAGAGGCCACCACATACCAGCGACTTCCAGTTGTTCGAACTAGATCTCGCAGTACATTCTATACATGGTAAGGACATAGCTTGTAAATTCCGGCGATGATCTAGCGAAGCAATTGAGTTTCCCCGTGAAAGATCACTTGGAGGATCGATCCACCTGATCGTGCATACCCACCGAGATCGCATACCTGTCTCTTGGTTTGTTTTTCTAGTCAAGCTCCAGCTCTAGGTAGACTCACCCATCGTTCCATATAAATCCAATAAAGCGCCAAACAAATATCTACCATGAATCACACGATCGAAGCGATCTTGAGATCTTAATGTGCGCTACTTCACCTTACTCTGGTGAAGTAGAAGAAGCCAAGATCACTCCGAAAGCAATTAACTTCCTAACGACTTTTTGCCCACTGCCTTCAATGAAACAAAATCAAATAACAATGAAGGTAGCCAACACAACGGTTTATGTATAAAATTTTATTCGTATCGCATAAATCTAAATCTAAAATCTTACAGCACTAGTTTCAGTACAATTTCATTTTCAAAAAATGATAAAAAACAACCTCAAGGTACCTCAAAATATTCTATTTACATGTATTTCCTATCACACTCACGCGTACGGCCACCACTCACATCTCATGGTATGAAGCCGTGATCTTGCTTGATCATGTCGGCCGCCTTCTCGGCGATCATGAAGACGGGCCCATTGGGATGTCCGGCAACAATTTCAGGCATAATTCCAGCATCGGCCACACGAAGTTTACCGATTCCGTAGACCTTTAGGCGAGGATCGACGACAGCGGCACGATCGGTTTTGGGTCCCATCTTCGTTGTGCCGGAGTAGTGGTAGATGGTGAATGTGAAGTGCTGGACGTAGCACTGCCAGTACTCGTAGGACTTGTAGGGGAATTGTGAGCAAGTGGGGATTTTTCGGTTCCACAGTCGGCCGTTGATCTCCTTCATGCCGGGACGATCCATCAGGCTGATTGCTTTGAGGAGCCCTCTCACGGATATGTCCAAGTCATAGGGATGCTGGAAGTAGTTGGCGTAGATGAGTGGGTATTTCGTTGGATCACTGTTCTTGAGCATGATCCTTCCGCGGGATTTTGGCCGCAGCAACATGGGGAAGATCATGAATGCGTTGAGATTTTTCTCCTCGATCTCGCGGAAGAGTGAGTCGTAGATGGATGGTTTTAGACCAAAAGCTCGGGAAATGGCTGGATTGGCTGACATAGAGCCGCCGACCAAGAAGAGTTCCATGTCTGGCCAGCCGTCTTCGACGTCGGGGTTGTCGAGTTCCCAGAAGGCGATCGCTTCACAGCCACCTGGGGAGCCATAGGGGCCGGAGTGTTGAATGAATTCGTTGAGGAGTAGCGGATCGGCAAAGTCCTCGAAGTGAAGGGACGTGGCATTGGTGGTGAATGTCACAGCTGGGGCGGTGTGATCTTGCAGGTTGTAGCCGACGGCAAGATCAGCGATCGGTTTGATTCCAACTTCACGTAAATGCTTGGCGGGTCCTATTCCCGACAACATGAGCAGCTGTGGCGTGTTGATCGCTCCGGCAGTCAAGATCACTTCCTTTCGCGCCAAGATCTTATGGTATTGTCCGTCGGTTTTCACCACTACACCGTAGGCTTCCTTGGTGTCAGGCTTGATGAGAATTTTCGTGACTAGAGCGCGTTTCTTCACGTGCAGGTTTGGTCGTTTGCCCTTGATGGGGTAGAGATAGGCCCTGTTAGAGCTCCACCTGGTGGCATTCCTGGTGGTTGTGTGCAGATACGAGACTCCGACCTGAATTCTTCCATTGTAGTCGCGGTATTTGAGACCATCTTCCTGAGCGGCTTTCACAAAGGCACTTGCAATCTTTGACTTCCAGTCGATGTAGGACACTTTCACGGGGCCATCGCGTCCAACATAGTCCTCCTCAGCGTCGGGCACACTGCTACCTTCGTATTTCTTAAAGTACGGCAGCACTTCCTTGAAACTCCATCCCTCGTTGCCCAGTGCAGACCAACGATCGTAGTCCCGTCGATTACCCCGCGTGTACATCATATAATTCAAAACACTCGACCCACCCATCACCTTGCCTCTTGGCCAATTGCAACGATTGTGGTTCATCGCCAGGCACGCACGATCACTCGGCTGGGTACGATATTTCCAATTCATCTCGCCAAGTTGCAGGAAATGCGCTACGATCGGTACATCCATGACAAGACTCTCAGGTCCGCCGGCTTCCAATAGGAGCACCTTCCACTTTGGATTCTCGGACAAACGTGCAGCCACAGTGCATCCGGCAGTCCCAGCACCAACCACAATGAAATCGTATTCCCCATCCATGGGTTTGTTGTCCAAATTCTCCAAACGGTTGTCCGCATCTCCTCGCCGAAGGAACTCCAGGGTCGAAGCGATAACATTCTGCGACTGGATTGCGGCAGCACTTACAGCGACGATCGCTATGATCAGTTTCACTTTGGTGCTCGTTAGCATATCTTATTTTTGGTAAATTTTATTCTCGAAACTACTCTGCAGATACTCAAGATCAGGTGAAGATCATATTCTACGATCGCGACAAATCTTTGATATTAGCTCCGGTAACCGCTCGATCGATCTTCACGTAACAGTTACAATACAGCGAATGAATATCGCTTGTCATTTGAGGCGAACTTAATATTGAATTTTTCCACTCCAAACGCTGCTTAGAGCTTTTCGTCTTCTCTTCTCTCGCTGTTCGTCACACGTCTCTCCCTCTCGGTTGTTCTTATGTTTGCGGGTTTTGTATCTTTTGTGTGTCGTGTGTCCTTAGCAAACGTTATACACGTTTGGCGGCAAAAAAATAAAATGTAATCCAAACCTGTATCTTGTCAGATATAACGTGCGCGTCCGTGTATCTGACACACATGTGTCGTAGCAGCGGCTATGTATCTGGAAAGTGAATTTCAAAGTCAATGTCATTGCTGCTTGAGATTCATCTTTCTTTTCTTTTTGTCTGCTCATTCCGTTTGATATTGAGGAAGCGGAGTCTTTTTTTTGTTGTTTTGCTTTTGATTCGATTTCTTTCATGGCTGGAGGTTAGCGATGATAATTAGCCATCAGTTGCGTGCCTGATGGCATGGCTATGATTCTGTAAAAGATACAAAATTCTGTAAAAGTCCCAAGTCAAACGGCATACATTGCTCGGGCCAAATGCAGCCGAGTGCTTAGCCTTGACTTGCTTCTCTGTCTGTGTGGATAGAGTATCTGTCGTAGAATATCTCTTGGCATAGAGTTGAAGTTTTTCGGTTTGTAGAATGTGCTAATGGCCATTTTCGATAGTTGTTTCTGTGTGTCTTGGTAAGTTGTCTTCGGGGCTCTATTGAATGTTTGTGGTTGGTTGTCACAAATAGTGGTTAAGTAAGCTTTAAGTTTGATTGCCTATTTCTGTTTTTTTTTTTCCTTTTTATTACTGCTGCTGCGGTGTGTAAATAAACAATTTATAAAGGTGACTAAAGTCGATAGATACTGACATGACTGGCAAGAAATGTTGAACCAAAAACAAAAAAGAGCTTCGCGTTGGTTTGAATTGTGTCTAATTAAAATCTCACATCTTTTGGATTACAGTATCCGGCTTGGAATCGCTTCTTGCGGAGAATATATAGTTTGACATCTCTGGTTATAGTTGGGCAAAGCGTTGACCGTGACGAGGATATTGCCATCGCTACACACTTCTTAGTGCTTCCTGTGTGCTTTTGGTTTCTTCCAATGCAAAAATCCACAAAAGGTTCACAAATAGGAAACGTAAACACTGCAAAGTGCCATAAAAATCGACAAGAGAAGACACCAATCTTGTTGATTAGATTAAGTGGGCCCTAATGGGCAGTTTATGTTCTTCGAACAATCAGGAGATTTGAATATGAGTTTGCATTATGCATCATACAACTTGTTTATGGTATTCAAGACGGTACCGGTTGACCTTTCAAGGCATTAAAATGTCTTTGGGCGTCGTAAAGGTAATGGGATTATAAACCCGATGATGGTCCATTAGAGATGACACCTGCGGGGTTACGTTGGATTCGTTACATCGTTGTATTGTCAAGGTTTCTTCCGCAATCCATTGGTAATGGGCACTGGCTGAAATTATCCCTATCTGTGGCATTTTGTAATCAAATGTGGTCCAAGATCTCTGTGTTTCCCTAATCCTAGTTTTTGAATATGGAAACGTCTTAAAATTCGTTCTACAAGAGTAAAGAAGACGATGTAACGAAATTCGGTAGGAGCTTGTAACATTCGTAACACAGAAAGTTACTGATGAAACCTGTTCATTCATGTATCATCGTCTAAGGCATATCCTTCACTCCTAGGTACACCGGAGAGAGAAGTGTCCTCCATTTCGATAAGAATCAGGAGTAGGAGGAAGTGCCTTTTTCAACGATTATAGTATAAATATCACCATTAGTCTTCCCAGTTATTGTAGCTTTTTTCAGGCGAAGATCATGGTGATCGTGGCCGAATAGTCAAGTCGTGATCAAATCTTTGGAGTTTTCAACATTCAACTCAAAAACTGCCCTAAATTGTCGCCTGTCTCATAGCGAGATGGCTAACCAACTTAACATTCATTTTATTTGAGTGCTGAATGCAGGCAGGGTACATCTTTATCGATTTTAGCGGATAAGGCAAATTTTGACATGCCTTCTGCTACAGATTATCTACTGTTGACCTTTAATGACGTGAATTCAATTAATCCTAGAAGGGCAGGCAGAACTACTCATACATGCCTCATCTTCAGACAGATCTGGCCAAACAGGATCAGAAATGCTGCAACTGTCTTATCAGGCTCATAGGAATCATAGTAGGTTTCATCAGGGTTTACTGGTGAACTTTACTGGGTCTCTTTGCTAATAATTTCTATAAAAGGTGCCTCCTCCTTCGTGGTTGCCAAGCTCTCCTTACTCGCACAAGATTGCGTTTAGATCGGTAGCCAAGATCAGTAGCCTCCAGCGCTTTATATAAAAGAGTCCTGTCGGGTCCAAGAGGATTCCAGATAAAAATCATCAATAGAACTCGACTGGTGTAAGTGTGATTGCGAATACAGTCTCCGCGGCAACCTACCCATCTATCTTCACCCTTTGTTCGATCTAAATGCAATAAATGGCATTCGTTTGCTAAATAAATCACAGATTTCGATTTTTCAATTAAATTAGTGTTACATCACGTTACAATGGCCAATTTGCTTTCCAGTCAAATGCGAGGAAAGGTTCTCAAACCGACAGAGCTATTAAGAAACCCCTGAAGGGGCCTGAATGTACGAAAACGCGCAGGTAGGACCAGGATTCCAGACCTATGCATCGGTTAGAGATTCTGTGGGAAATGTCTTTTCATATTCAATTGCTGTGTCGTCGTTTCGACTCCTTCAGTCGGAGTAAAACTCGACCTCTGACACATACTTCGTTGAGAATTGAAAAGGAAGGCACATTTTTCTTTCCAGTATCTAGGGGTAACGTGTTTGGTTGATGTTTAGCTCTTGTTAGCTCACATATTAGATCTCGTTTTGGACCTCTGTTTTTTATATCAATATTATTAATATTTTTGCAGTATGCACTACGAATCTTTTAGGTTTGGACGGTATTATCCATTATTGGCAGACCTATGTACCAAGTGTCGTCAAAGTGTTAACTTTTCTATGCGATTCTATCGATCTTATTGTGCAATCTATAAAGGGTTTTAGATGCCTTTACTAGATGGTTAATTCAGTCTTTGTGTTGTTCCACCAGTATATCGAGGTCTGATGACTGAAAAAGCATTTTTCCAATCGGTAAGACGCTAACAAAGAAAGCTGGTTCACCTAAGACTACTTATTTTCAGAGATTTTTTTTTGTCTGCCTCTCTTATCTTAAATAGGCACCTCAGTCTTCATATTTCCAAGCGAGATTTCTTAGTCTGATATTTAAGTTCTACTTACGTTTTGGAGTTATTCCAGGTTCAAGCTTTAACCCAGTTTGGCTTGAATACCTGTAGATATAGCTATTTACACATGGCATCTGTTTACGATGCTTCCGATGTAACCTTAAGCTTCACACTACGCCTCTGGCTCAACAAATTTCAAAACGATTGTGCAGCCGTTTTTTACTTCAAATCGAAAAAAATATAACGGGCTTACGTTTAGGTATTCGAATTGTGTAGACACCTACTTTGTGAGGGCGTTAACACTTGACGTTCGAAAGTATCACTGTAGTTCACTTAAAAAACACAATACGGCCACGCCCACTGTATAAGGGTTGTACAACAAAGAAGGAAGGGGTTTTATACCATTCACTCCATCTGTACTTTTTGTAGTCGTTGCACTCGTTTAATTCGTTTAACTCGTTTAATACATGACTTACTTATGCAACGGGCTTCCGACCAGTGAAGCGTCTTTCCTTGACAGTCTTCCTTTTTCTTTGATCCTGGAGGCGTTGCTTTCAGTTGTTTAGCCCAAGCTCCTTAGCATCCGCGATACCTTCATCTTTGTAACGAAGGTTTGTTTTACCTTGTCCACTCTAACCTGGGGACTGGGACTCGAAGATCGATCCCGACTGATCGATGGTGTTGGACAGATATGTTGGCGGTAGTGCCTTCTGTATGTATCTGTTGTAGCACTAGATTGAAGAAAGATCGGAGGAGATGTCTTCAAATTGCACAGCATCGGTATCGGCTTGTACAGCACGATGAATGCTAACATATGTGACTTTGAAGTCGATGAAGAGATGGTGAGTCTTCACTAGAAATTCGTTGATCTCTTCCGGGATTTGTCTAATCCGTTGAAAATTTGGTCAACCGTTGATCTGCCGGCCCGGAAAGACACATCGATACGTGGCGATTCTGCTATACTTACAGAAAGGCTTCCTCCAGTACAGCTCAATAGTTCTTACAAAACATAGGATTGACTTTCTTGAAAACGAGGCATATAGAGCTGATAGTCTAGTCATCATCATTGCACTGACTCTATCCGATTACACAGCCTAAGCCATAAGGCCTAGTTGCAATCCGGCCATGGACCATGTGCAGGTATTCAGACTCAGTTCAGTTGGCATAATTCAGCGGACTGCTCAAAGCAACGATGTCTCACGACTTCGTCTGTGAGGTTTTCGTTACGAGTATAGAAGTAGAGTTGAGTAAGGAACCAACTGCAACAACTTTCTTCAAACTCCTATGTTTCCTTTACAAAACACGTAATTCAAATCCTCCTTCACACCCAATTCAAGGAATTACATGCACTTATTCGACGTTCTTTTCAAAATCCGGTGATTGATCGTTATTCGTGACGCAAACACCAAACAGATACAAATCACGCGATCGATTAAAAGTATGAAACCAATCACTCCTCCGGTCAAACGAACACATCTCAGATGGAATAACTTCAAGGCCATGGAAAGGAATTCAGTAAATAACCGAACAAAGAGTCCTTTGTTGCAGTTGCAGTAGACCAGAACAAGAATCGCATGTCGCTCGTTCTTAGTCCACACCTTCGCTCCGAAACATGATAGCATGCACTGATTTGAAGATTACCAGTTATAACTCGATCTTATTGTCATTCACTTCCTGAGACAACTTTGAATATTGAACCAGTTAGCCCGATACGATTGTGAGTAGTTGTCTCACAAACTGCCATCTCAATGGCAAAACTAGTTTTCGAAAGAACACCTCCATCGCATCCGCTGAAGCATATACACAAATCCGTCCGTCCGTCCTGTGACAACGGCAACGTATGTATAAAAGGGATTTCCCCATTCGAAACAGTGCTGGTCACAGATTGTCTCTAGCATATGCTAATTCCCCAAAAGGGTAAATCCCGCTCAGATCAGGTTTGGCTACAATCGCAGATCTCTGGCTAGAATTGCCAAACCAAGAATAGAATCCATATAAGCGTCATCTACATCTAGATACATCGCGTATCACAGCACGTAGTTGAGTCCAAGTCACTGAAGGTGTATCTACCGGCGATTTCGCAAACAAAATCCAACAACAAGTGGAAGAGCTGTAGTTCCCGTGCCGTTGCCATCGCCAAGGACAAGCCAAAGACCTACACAAGCCATCCGTGGCCAGAATTGGCTGCACACACATTGGCTTAAATGTAATTACCTGTTGCAGCTCTCCACCACACGAGTGGATTTGGTCGTTTCGTTTGGCATTTTACAATGTACGCCACCGTGGGGTTAATACCCCTTGTTAGGCGCGCGCTGGAGCTTTCCGTCGTACTATAGTGCGCGCGGGCTCCAGAACGAGAACGACAGCCATTTTCCGTGGAAAATATATTTACTACAGCAACAGTTATTAAAAATAAAAAGCCCCACACACTGCGTGTTCTATGGACCGAAGAGCTTTCGGCATAAATTTGCCGCCGAGGCCCCCAAAAGAAGACTGATTGTATCTGTTCGGTGTTTATCTACCCCACTGGGGGGGTACTACCGAAGTTGGAAGCGGTTGTTTTTGACCGATATTTCGTGATTATGTCGAATTTTTGTTTGTTTCATCGCCTGGCCTGGCTGCATGGCGGCTGGGGGGGGCCCCCAACCAGTCTCTCCCCTCGACGAAGAACTTTTCGCGTGCGACGCGTTCGTTTTCGGCTGAATTAATTCGCTTTAGAAGGAAAAATTAATTAGAATAACAAATTTATGATGCAATATGTGTTGTGGATCGGCATTGAGATAAGGCGTTTGATTAGTTGGCTTTTGGGACTTTGGTGGCCGTTTGGGGAGAAGGTTGCCTCGCAGGCAGGAAGTGGTTTTTTTGTTTTGTTTTGTTTAACATCGGTGCAGGGAGACAGCACATTTGTGTTTCTCTATTTAAGAACAGAGCCATTGCTGTGACACAGATTTAGTTGTGCTAGAGCTTAGTGCTAGAATCGGTGTTTTCACTTGAACTGTGGTTTCCTTTTTTGTTGGTCCTTAATTACAATGTGGGTGTACCTCTGGTCAGCAGAATTTTGTAAATTCAAATACTCCATCCGGTGTTTTCAAAAAAAATCCATTACTTTCGCCACAATCGGGTTCTTGTATGTGCAATCTTGACTCGATACTCGAACAGAACTAGTGAAACAGGAAGAGAAATGGAAGCCTTGAGCGGAGTAATGAGCTCTTCCATTGCCAACAACCTGAAGATCTTTCGAGACCCAGAGCCGATACCACTTTCAGATGTCAGTACTTCATCTGCTATTGACAGAAAGATTTGGACAACACGATGTTCGACTTTAAGTTACTTGTCTGGCAAGACCTTTAAGCATAAAAGTTTCGTATAAGTGCATACCTAAGTGTTTATATCTTTCCTACATACAGTGAGCACCGTGGTTCAGTACTTAGTGCGTTGGTCTATGGAGGGAGAGTAAAAGTTTTTTCACGGCCCAACCTCCCGCGAGTGTCTGACAAACATCGGGGTTGTATTTTAACTTCCACCAAGACATGGTTTAAAAGAAGCCCAAAGCTAGCAGTTAAATATCTCTATGAGGTAGAAGTCCTTCTTAAGCCCATTTCAAAGTACACTTGTCCTGAAAAAAACCCTAAACCCTCACCCAATTTAGGTAAATTGAATGTGGTACTCTTCACTTACAAGCGAGGAATTACAAATCTCAGATAAGGCGGAGTAATTGGACTTCCTATTGGGAAAGATAACCCGTCAGAAAGAAGGGATCTATAACCGTCAATAGTGCAGTGAAATCTTTGGATAAAATCGGGCCTAAGACAGCCGTCATCCAATGAACGTACACAGTTGTTGTGAGCGCCATTCTACTTGGTGGCTTGCAGCAGGTAAAGTCTCATAGCTTAGTCAACTGACCTAGATCCAAAGATTGGCATTACATTTCTTTCATTATCGTCGGTCGATATAACAGTGGCACTCGTGATGGACAAGACTGGACTAAGTGCGTATACTCTGGACGGTATACCTTCCTACCTTCCGTAGTCCTAAAAAACGGGGTGAACTCGTTGGCTTCACGTCTTCCTAAAAAGAAGATCAGCAACCACAAACCTGGTCCAATTCGTATCTGGCACCCTCTGCGCATTGGAGAGTGGCCAAATCTTTGGTTAGGTTTAGGTTTATTGGGTTTTTTTTTTTTTTTTTTGGTTGCGCCAACGGATGTGTAATCTTCTAAAGATACCAGTAACCCGGGCTACTGGCATGCACGATTCGCAAACCTGAATACTCGATGCCAGGAATACGCCTACGTACTAACCCACACCCTACACACTTCAACCACTCTCCCCGCGGAACTACCTTTAAGTATTACTTCGCGGGGCTGGTTAGCACTTTATGCTCTTCTTGACCTGTTCGACGTTTCTTGTTCTGAGGGGGCTTCCATTTGGGTTTGGTTGCTCTGCCTGAGCCTTTCCAGCCGCCGAAGTTCCTTTATGATCACCGCTGCTGTTTGTTTCACAGTATTCCATACTGCGTTCGATGTCAACATATGGTTTACGATGTTCTCCGGAGTTGGTATTTCTCCAATTATTCCCTCAAGACCTCTGCGTTCCAAGCGAAAATGTGGGCACTGAAAGAGCACATGCTCTGCATCCTCTCTGGCCTCTCCACAGTTTGAGCAGTTTGGAGATTCATCAAGCCCAAACCTGTTTAGATAAGCTCTGAAGCAGCCGTGTCCGGTTAAGAACTGGGTGAGATAAAAATCCACTTCTCCGTGATGCCGGTCCATCCATTTATCTATATCAGGCATAAGTCGATGGGTCCATCTTCCCTTCGTTGACTGATTCCATCTTTCCTGCCATGTTCTCATGCTTCGCTGTCTTTCTGCCAGCTTAATATCTTTGACTGGAGCAAGGGGTTCCTGGATTTTGGCGTCATAGGTCCTCTGTAGCTCAATAGCCAAGATATCCACTGGTAGCATTCCCGCAATAACACATATAGCGTCGTCGGACACCGTCCGAAAAGCGCAACACACTCTCAGCGCGCACAGTCCATTGACGGAATTAACTCTTCTTGAGTGGAACTTAATTCTCACTGCCTTTGCCCATATTGGTGCCGCATACATTATTATTGACTGCGCCACTCTTGACAAAATTAGTCTCCTTGGTTGTCTGGGTCCTCCAAGGTTTGTCATAATTCTGGATAAGGCAGTACACACCCGAGCAGCTTTGTCGCACGTTATTTCAAGGTGTTCCTTGTAAGCTAGCCTAGCGCCCATCATCACACCTAGGTATCTGATCACCGGTTTTGACGTTATATTTTGGTTGCCTACCCTGATGGTGATTGCTTCTCTTTTCTTGCGGCTGCTTACTAGTACTGCTTCCGTTTTATGTTCAGCGAGTTCTAAACCGACTGCTGCCATCCACCGTCTCACTTTTCGGATACATTCGTTTCCAATGTCCTCTATTTCTTCCAGGTGTTTTGCTGTCACTACGATTGCGATGTCATCGGCAAAGCCTATGATGTTTGCCTCGTTGGGGATTTCAAGCCTCAGCACTTTATCATACATAAGGTTCCACAAGATAGGACCTAGTACCGATCCTTGTGGTACTCCGCCAGATATGTGGTACTGTTTTACCCCATCGTCGGTATCGTAAAACAGGTACCGTTTCTCGAAATAATTTAATATTATTTTGATGAGGAACCCTGGCACCATCATTTCTCTAAGTGAGCACAAAATATGTCCCCAATTTGCAGAATTGAACGCATTTTTGACGTCTAGTGTTATTACAGCACCGTATTTCTTTGCGCCTCCTCTCCATCTTCTGCCCTGGATAGCATCTTCCAAGATTGTGGTTAACCTCCGTATAGCATCGATTGTAGAACGGGCTTGTCTAAATCCATACTGTTCGTTTGAAAGTCCCCCGGCTTCATGTATTGCCACCTCCAGTCGTTTGCATATAATTTTTTCTAATATTTTACCCATTGTGTCTAACAGGCATATAGGACGGTATGACGAGGGCTCATCTGGCGGTTTTTTCCCTTTGGGCAGCAGCACCAGACGTTGTTTCTTCCACTGGTCTGGAAAGACCCCTTCGGTTAGACACTTATTATATATTTCCAGAAATGGTTCCGTATTTGTTTTTATGGCTAACTTAAGGGCCTTGTTGGGTATCCCATCCAATCCAGGTGACTTATTGTCATCGAACCGCTTGCACACTTCCAAAAGTTCCGTTTGCGTGACGGTTGTGATTTCATGTAAATCCTGGGGTGCTGCTATACGCTCTGCAGTTCTCTGCGGTGGAAATAAGCCCGACACTATTTTTTGCATTAGCAAAGGGCATGAGGGCGAGGGTGC
Source organism: Xylota segnis (assembly GCA_963583995.1). Classification (NCBI taxonomy): domain Eukaryota; kingdom Metazoa; phylum Arthropoda; class Insecta; order Diptera; family Syrphidae; genus Xylota; species Xylota segnis. Next base: position 43,069,307 of record OY757237.1, read on the forward strand.
CCTAGTGGTGCCCTTGAGTTTTGCCATGACTGCCTTATAGGCTGTACCCCAGGGATTTACATCTGCTTGCTGACAGAGTTCTTTAAAGTTGTCACTTTTGCTTCTCCGGATTGCTAATTTCAGGTCTCTACGCCTATCTTTGTATTGCACCTGTAGGTTCTGGTGGGAGGGCAAGCCTCTGGATCGCTGGAACAGTCTTCTCGCTTTATGGCACTTGCTGCGTTGCTCTGCTATCTCTTGGTTCCACCAATATACTGGTGGCCGGCGATTTGTTGACGTTTTCCGGATCATAGATGCATCGCATGCTCTCATTACTTGTTTCGTAATCTCAGCTGCCATAGCATTTGCTGTTCCTGGCCTTATTGTAGATTCTCTAAAGGTGAAAGTAAAAGAATCTTCGTCTAGTGTGCCTATTTTCCACCCCATTCGTTGTGCCTTCTTTGGCGGGAGTTCCCGGTTGGATCTTTTCTGGTCTATTTCAAACTAGGTTTATTGGGTGGATCAAATCTTGCGTTCAAGGTCCTCAATGTGAAGTCCTTTTTAGATCCTCTATATCTGATCGCTTTAAGGCTCCTGCAGGATTCCCTAAAGGTAGTCATCTTGGTCCCCTTATTTTTGTTTTGTCAATAACGATGTTGATTGGATTATTAAATGTTCCCGGCTATCAGTTTATGCGGGCGATATGAATATTTTCTCACACAGCTCCACACCTACTCCCGTGCACTTTAAAGTGATTTGAAAAGTTTTTCAAAAACTTTCTAGAGTTGAATGTCAACAAATGACAAGACCGAGACCGTTCCCACTGTCACCTTTCTGTGTCTACCGCCGACACATCTCAGAAACTGCATGCGGAAGCTCCAATTTTCGGCAATTGTATTGAGGATTTGAAGTCGTATCTCACTTTCGGGATTCGTTAGTGACCCACGACTTCAAACCACGCCGCGGACTCAGAGGTGTCAAATACCACGATCAGGCCAGGCAGGAGGTTCGTGTTTCCTTTAAGCACTGCATGGGCTGTATCGAGCGTCATTGACGAGGACAGTTTGATTTGCTTCAGCTGCCAAACTCAGTCAAACTTCTACAGAAACTGCATGCATTCCCAAAGTCTACATCTATAGACGATTTGGGTTGACGGAGCTTACTTTGTCAGAACTAGTAGTTTGAGCCTTTCGTTCTCGGTTCTAGATCGGTTTTTAGAAATCGAATGGTGAAGATTTTATATGAAACCAATTAAGTTGTACTTGTTATGTAGGCGGGGCCTTTACACTTCTAGACGAGCAGAAGACTTAACCAACAAACCTCTCTAGTCAGCCCTGTTCGGCCTTTAGTTCTAAACTCCAACTCAGTTTCAGTTCTCTTATACGTGTGTGTATCACCTAAGTAGATGTCTTCCTCTCCAAAGATCTAAAGACTCATCCGGTCTGCATATCCTAGGCATAACGAACGACTGCTGTTGGTATAGTTCGTAAAGTTCGTTTACTTTTCCTTTAAAGTCCGTTAACGAAAGTCGTACTGTATGTCTTATTTCTAAGTCCTATCTTAATGTGGCGCATATGTCTACACGAGGTTGTTGAACTTTTAGGATAGGTTAACGTCATTAGTAGAACAGAAAACGTTCTCTATCGTAACTTTGGATAGACGGACGAGTTTCAAAGAGATGCAGGAAAACAGGAAAAAACTTTTTAAAGTTCGAAAATATTTTGATAAGAAAAAACCACGTTTTTGACGCACGGTATGGCAGATCAATTCTTTAACCCAAGTTGAGGAAACTAGAACCTTAAAACCTTCGTAACTAGTTTGGAGAGTAAACTAGGTTTCATTAATCAGCCATACACTCGTCTGACCACATCTTAGAAATGAGTAGGTGTAAGCTCTCTAAGAACTCGGCCATTAAACCTTCAGGTCCAGCAGTCTTGTTGGATCTAACCTGGGATTGCAATTCTTATTCCGTGTTGGTCAGACAGACGAACATTGCAAGTATCATCGTCTAGGCTGACTGGTATGCCGTTGGTCTTCGTCAGCGACAGTCTGTCGAAGTAGGTTTTCTATATCCCCAGCACCGACTGTGACTTTTCTAAAAGCCTCCTTTCTTCATCGTTTTTTATGAGTTGTGACACATTCTTTTGACCTTTTTGTAAAACTTCCCTTCAAATTCTAGGTTTTAACGCCTTCCTTAGAAAGGTGGTCAAAGGTATACAAATTCCCTTGGCCTGACCAACTATCACGTCAAAAGTTCTCTCATTTTCTCAAGCCGTGTAGTCGACTTGTCTGCTTTAGATATTTCGAAAACACGTTAAACTTGGTTTATCTGTTCGTCTTTTGTGTCGCAGACAACCTCTGGCCATTAGGGTAGAAGTGTGTCAAGAATGACACATCCGCGCGTGGCATAACGAATGAAAGCTTTTAGTTTTCTCACTCACAGCCGAACCGTCACGTATTCGAAACGAAAACAACTTTGCTCAGACTGTGTCTAGAAATGAATCAAGATCACCTAGTTTTCAGTGGATTCTGTAGGTCTGATCCCACATTGTCAAAAGTTAATCCATTCAAGGGTGTTGCAAGTATGCTAATAAAACCACATTACAATGCTGCACGTATCCAACCAGCAACCACCTACCATGAGTCAATCGATACAAATAACAGATACAACTTGATTACAAGTCGTTAATCAAATTAACAACACAACCATCTTAGCGGCTGGGGTCTTCCGCATCTGCGGCTAACGGGCTGCCTAATCATTTCCTCAAAGCAAGACAAAACTTAATTTCATTAATTCCATCATCCATATGCTGGATGTATCTGTCGGCTGTAAATAACTTTCAATGAACTTCGAATGGTTGGGATCCGCGGTAATCAAATGCGATGGGCGGTCTAATTTGCATCGGAATCGGCTTCACCTTGCCAAATGTTGTTATATACGGTTTTCGATGTGTCAGCGCATCTATAAGGTGAGCAATGATCAGATATTTTGTATCTATGCACTTAATGAGATGGTTTACTGTCCAAATGTAGGTGTCGATGGCTATGGACACGTGTGGGGTATATGGTGTAGGCTATGTTGAATGGCCTACTTTCTGAGAAAAGCATCGATTCTGCTGAATCATTGCCAGAAGTGACCTTGTCACAGAGAGCCTATCATTCGCAGAAACACTCGAGAGATCTATTGCCGCATTCCACTGAGATCGCTTCCTTGATTCTCAGAAATCAAGACATCACAGTCAATTGCGCAAAATTTGGCCATCTGGCACGCAGCTCCATCCATCTACTCAAACAACAGATACTTCACGACATGCACTCAACAATAATTCCCTTGTTGTACCCCGGAATTAAGCCCACCACCTGAGGGGCGGCGAACAAAACAACATAAATGCAGACTTTCAAGGCCGACTTGTAAAAATCTAAAAACGTTTCGTTTTCAATCAACAACCGGTCAAATATACAGTTCCACTGTATGAGTAATTACCAAGTCAGTGGAACCTCGTTGACTTCAACCCGTCTGCCGCTAATTAAATTACAACATCGATGGCCATCCGAAGAAGGGCCATCCGATGGAATGCCCTAATCCAAAACCCGAATTCTGAATTTTCAAAGTCGATCATCATTCTGAGAAAAAACCAAAACGATAAACAAATACATTCACCAACTTAAAACAACGAGAGACAACTGACTATGCCAAGGTGCCGTCAGTCAAAAAGTCATAAATTTACTGCCGCTGTGGGGTGTTCTATGCTTGGCTGGGTACATTGTCAGAGACATGACTAGATCTAAGCTAGATACTTGATGACACTGAACACACAATGGGATACTGTGCGCAGATATGTTTTAATAACTTAATTACGAAAATACTTCCATCATGGCTTCCCGAGAACGGTGGATCAATGACCGAAAGGTTGCGACTTGAGTACGTGTTTGGTGGATAGAACAACAAAACAAAAAATTTAATTGGAATCTATGCGCAATTTTGCACTAATTGAGGCAACATTTTGGCTTTTAATTTGATGGTCCCTGCAAATAGTCATTCAACTGAAATGAAACGCGAGAATGAATCGTTTAGAGGTTACTTGACTTTAGACCGAATCGGTGAGTTTTGACAGTTCCGACTGTGTGAGTGTTGTTGGTGTGAATTAGTGGCTATTAGTGCTGTCAATATTATATGATACTCGCCTAGTCAAGCATGACATGGCGTTTTTAGTAAACGAGTTGTGATGACCACCTTCCGAGTACATGTTACTTATTTCAGGTTTTCGACGGCAGAGAGCTGAGCGAATGGTTGATGTCATTCCTAGGTACCCAAGCCAACACTTGAGCTCTGATGTAATTGTCCCTTAGACGGATGGAATTATTAAATTCAAGTTTTCGAACTTTGCTTTCGTTTCACCGATTTTACTGTCCAGAATCTGGTTACTGGCTGAAATCTTGATTCATAGGAATAGAAAGGTATTTACTGATTCGATCTGGCGATGTTGGAGAAAACAAATCTGTATGCCACTGCTTTCAGAAAAGAGCATTGGTGAAAGTGAGCAACCTTGAGGTATGTAAAGGGTTTTTCAATAGGGACATAACAATTTTGTATTTTAATTCAAATGCATCCTTGACTTTGACTTATGATCTGTCAATGTCAAAACGTCAGTCAAGGTCTACATTTTTATCATACTGAAGTTCACGAACGAGGAACCTTTGAGAATTATGAAAAATTTCTATCAAAATTCTGAGTCGGTGGTCGTACCTTTAAGAGCGCTTACTCTACTTGTTCCACCAGACAGGCCATTCGTGCCTGTAGTGGACAGATTCGGGTCAACATATTCCCTGGGAAAAGCACGCAACTAGACACCAAGTCTAGTTCAAACGATTTTTGCAGAAGTTGTCAGGATGAGGAGGATCACTGATCTTCAATGATCTTGGTGATCTTGTTAACATTGACGATCGGGGTCTACTATGCTTTATTAGAAGCTTAACTTGGTTCCATGAGTCGGTATGCAGGTGTCACAGCGGACCTATTATTGTGTGGTGGCGATAAATCTAACCTAATCTCGTCGTGGTAGGGAAGTTACTCCAAAGCACAGCCCCCAACCTGGAGGACCAGTTTCATGGCATATTCCCAGGAAGGGGGGGAGGGTTTCTCGGAGTCAGTAACCCACTAAGCGGGTATGAGGGCTGCCGTTGGCCAATTAAAGGCTCATCTGCCAACGACCTTCCAAAGGAGGTGGTTGCCCAATCTTCAGTCGAGTAAGAGTTGATAGTGAGAGGCTACTACCCTTTGGGTACCACATCTTCAAACGCAGGAACCTCTTAGGTGTGGTGGTCCTCAAGATGAGGAGATACCAAATCCAGTATCTTTTGACGATTTTTACTTTCTGTCTACATGCTACTACGCACCAAATGACCATAGATACTTACAACTAGGAGGGGTTTGAGATTATTTGCAAAACCTCTTTCATTTCTACCCGCTAAGCGCCACCCAGATGCATGGAATACCTTCACATCTTTATTCATAGTACGTAGAAGTAGCTGCCAATTAAAACTCAAGTCAGCCGCTAAAAATAACACTTTCGAGTAAACTTCACTTCAGTACTTCGAGTAAATATTTCCTTTCCCACTTATGACGCTTTGAATCGCTTCGCAAATGTTTACTTATCTCATTCTTACGGCCATCCAAGTGCTAAATGGTATAAATATTTGCATCCGATCGATGATTACTCGATAATTTAATTCAGTAATGAGTGAAAGATACAGATAATCGTATGCACTAAGTATAAATCACAGCAACTAACTTAAACAAAGTAATCTCCATCGATAGTGATTATTTTCTGCATACTTATTAGCCGCTCCTCTGGTCAAGCTGTGTTCTTGGTTCTCGGTTCTCGGTTGTAAGGGAAAATTACCCAGATTGATGGATACTTAGCCAGGAATAGGAATCTAACCGCAAATTATATTCTCGTTGCGTGTTGTATCATCAAAACGTGACACGATGGTGCCTGGAATTAGAGAAACCCATCACGAATGACACTTGTCAAGATGGATGTCTTGAGGACAATCGGAATGTGAGGACAAGGTACATTAATTGATGATGTTGAACCAATAATTAGATGCAGTGCATCGGTATTTAAAAAAAAAACTTGTAAATGAGATCCAATTTGACGTGACTGCCCATTAAAGTTGGTTACGTATGTGAGGTTAGGGCAATTACCAGTTATGACATCTAACAAACAAACTCTATACTGCGCAGTCATTGTAGTTTAATTGGCCTTAATTTGGATATGCAAGATGTGATTTGCAACTACTAAACCTTAAGGCAAGTCCCTGTACTCTGGTCACACTACCTATACAGATGTGTGTCATGATATTTCATAGAGGGTGACCAGACAGCAATGATAGTTTTTCCAATTGTTATATTTCAGCAACTGTCAAAGTTACCAATGACATCTAGCTGTCAAAATATTCAGTGACGTTTGCTATTTCATCGTCCAAGCTGTGGCTCGAAATTTGGGGACTGGGTCATCTCCCGGCGAGCGTTCATCAATTGGCCGCCGCGATCATGCGAATGGACACCACTCGATTATTTTCTCTGGGGCAACGTCAAGTCTACGCTAACAAGCCAATTCCTTTGGACGAGCTCGAGGCCAACATTCGAGACGCTATTGCCGGAATAACGCCGCACATATTGGACCTAGTCATCAAAAATTGAACCGACTGCTTGAAGCACTGCCAACCAAGCTATTGCTGTGATATGCCATTGCACACATATTGGCATGGATGCAGCTTCAATATAAAGCCAGAATCAATTCTATATCTCACATCGTTGTTGGTTTTTCCTATCGTTCCTATCTGGCCACCCTACATAGCACCTAAATCTGCCTCTGTTTAAGAATGGACACCATATCCGGCTAACAAAATGGAACCAAAACTAGGAAATGTCAATGATCCACGCCATCGACTAAGGCCACCGCCACATTGGCTTAGTTATCAAAACAATGGCATCATTCATCATTTGATTTAATTCAATTAAAACCTCTGTTTAAACATAGAAATTCCCAAAGGTTTCACGAGATCCAACTTCGCCAAACACCTCCGATTCGTGATGTGAAGCCAGAACCTCTTCTTGCTAAAACTTTGACTAATCGATAATTATCACAAGTGTGGAGGACATCGGTGGAATAACCAAACTTTGGTTAATTAATGCAAATTTTTTGTTGATAGGCATTCGCGCAGCCCCCTAATTGGCTAGTACACGAGTAGTGTTTGGCTTGGGGTCTGTTCTTCGTTCTATGTCACATGGTTCGTCAGGGAGACCTTGTGGGCTAAATTATGTATTGAGGATGGCGGTATCAAGGTTCCTGCTATGAAGGTAGTTCTTTGATCTTGGCAGTGATAGAGCTGCCTGGAGCTACTATTGCTGGCTATTCAGACCAGTAAATCGTAGAGGAATGTTGAGTCCATGTACTCCCTAAAAGCCGCTGGTTAATTATCAATCGCCGGAGTACGGGGTGGACTTGGGTCTGAACTAACGAGCGTCTTCTGTAAGAGCAGTCCTTAGGTAATTGGCTTTGAATGCGTTTTCCACGTCGATTGAGGTTTTCTTTCACTTATGGACATCCCTCCTCCTCGAAAGCCCATCAACGGAAACGGAATCTGGAAATATCAACCGAAGACTTTAACAAAAGGCAAAGGATATCTTCATCTGTCCCAAGATCATGTACATGGATCTGCACCATGGAGCAGAACTGGGATAATGAGGATTAAACAAGGAGTCTGTTCCTGGACAAGGTCTGGCTTGTCAATTGGCTCAATTGTCCTGTTAAACCAAATAAACAGCGATTGGCATGTGTAACTCTTCAGTTGATTTCGGATGTGATGAAGGGATCAAAGTTAAGAGCGGACCCGAGCTACACAAAGTCTTGATTTGAGTTTAAATATCATTATCCTCAATCTGGTCGGATGGCCGAAAGTCTTGGTTTTCAACGTCCAGGTTGAGTGATGCGTCTAACATTCTGGAAAAAAGTCTTAGTATCGACTGTGACTCAACTACACATTCGTCTCTATAGGTCCTGTTCGAATCTTGCTGCCCTGACTCTTACCATTTGGTAAAACTTCTGAGCGTTGTTCCTGGAGTAGTAAATCTCTATTTCTTCGACCCCGTGCTACTCGTGGTCTTCCTCTTTCCCTTAGTTGCAGAGCTCTTAAACCGATCTCGTTCTTCTGTGCAGCACCGCTTCGTAGGTGCATTGTTTCGCAGCATGTGCTTGTCGGTAATTGGCATCAAACCAGGGACTTCGTGAGTGAGATCCAGTTCATCACTTGATCGTTTCTGATGGAAGCTGAGTGCATAAGACTTCTCTGAAGGTTGAGCGATACACGATCGTCCAAGATTCTGCCAGTCTATCCCAATCGCAGTCATTCAATATTGACTCTCTTCAGAGTATTTCTCAGTTGTTATGCAGACTGAGATATTCGTAGATATATGTACCTTGGCTGCAACTAGGTGCGAGTCTATATTGGACGCTAGGAAGGTTCGAAGATTCAGAATACTGAAGGGATGCCTTGTGTCGATCGTAGCCAGCCTGAATTCCTCGACCAGATAAGATATATGAGCAAAACGAGACCAGGAACAACGACCATTAGATTACCCCACTTGTCTACCTGACGTGAAAGTCGGTCAGTCGATTAGAAGGTCAGAAAGCAATGGACATTCAGGGCCCTTGTATTGCATAATATAGGGATCATCGGTCTTTACCATACAGGTTCCCAAAACGAACTCAACTGGGGGTGGTTTATGTAAGCAGGGACGAACTTAAATACTTACCCACCTACCAACAACCAGTTCTTATAAAGGGCTCCCAAGCCTAAAAGGCTTGCTTAAGATGCAAACGTATCCTCCATGTAAGTCTACTCTGACAATCTGAATTGAGGATGGTTTCCTGGACTTAGCATCCTTTGATTCTCCACCAAGATGCTTTGATGAAACTTCGATTTAGTCCGAGGTATCTGAACTCAAGATGTGCCGAATCGTCTTTATTTGTTGATACCCGTTTGCCCTAAAAGTCTGCCCCACACTTCCCTTGCCCTATATTCTGTATTCCTCACCAGCTAGAGACTTAAGCTAACAGAAGCTCTTTACGAAGTTAGCCAATGTTTGTGGACCCGGATGACTGATTTATGTTTTGTGATGCTGATGCTACAGAGTTTCACAGGCATTTGATACCTACCTCGGCTAAACCTCCAAGCTACCAGTACACTGTGATCAAGCTACTAGATGGCAAAGCCACGTTTGTCTGTAGTTACTCTTTCATGGGAGTTCTAGTTTCCATAGATCAAGTTCGCTGCTTAAATGGCTTTCCATTTCAGTAGAAACGGCTCACACTAGTGTGGAGTGGTTACAATGTAGGTCCTTTATACTTCGTGTGTCTTGAGCATATAGTGGTCTCTGGAACATGGTCGTACCGAGAAGTCCCTAGCCATACCTACAATTTTTTTCGATAACACTTTTGTCTCTTCCTAGATGTCCATATCCTAATCATCTGAATTGCTAGACTACCCATCCCATATATGTGGGTTGTGCCCATGAAGATATTTGATCTCTGCTTTGGGCTTCATAGTTCTCCTAGGTGTAGGGGTTTCTTGGCATCAATTCGTGAAGGTCTTTTCAGAGGCTGCTATGGTAGAACTATAACTACAGAAATTAGTTCGGGTCTTGGTATAGAACAGGAATCAAATGGCTAGAGCTGTGCTTGCTTCTAGTCTCTTCAATTTGCTCGAAACAGATAGTCTAACCATCTGGGCGAAGTTATTGCGATATTAGGTGTCAGGTCATGTCATGCTTCTCTAGAATTGAAAATCTAGCTTGACGTGCGTACGTGGTATTATTTCAAGCTCTAGCACATCATAGTAGAAAGAGACCTGGTGCAAGCATAGAACCCTGAGGCACTCCAGCATTCATCGTGAAAAATACTCAAAGATATGCTCTGACTTGAGTGGTTTTCTCCGGTAGGATATTTTGCACTCCTGCGCATAGAAGTTGTGGTGTTTCTTAGAAGGTTGCTGGGCTATTAGGGAGTCTTCTCTAGAAATGAGAAGTATTTCGTCAAACAGGGTGTCCCCTCATTCACCGATCAAAGAGTAAGGAAGACACGGAACCATAACAAAATAATCAGTTTGTGTTTTATTTCTAATACTCTTTCATTTGTATTTACATAAATTATCTACCGCATTACATTGCATCCTTACACAAGGCTTTACCGCTATTTAAAAATAAATAAAAAGAAAAATATTTTTTAAAAACTAATCAACAACTAATGACTTTTTACGAGGCTTAAACTCCATTCAAACTTATCATTCATTCCATTGAGTAACCCTTTCACCAGCGCATGGCACGTCTTCTAGTCGAGCCTCGTCGGCTATCTCTTGGTCTCGGCGTTTTTGTACTCCGGGTTGTGGAGCCAATCCTCCTTGATTAGGTCGGCACCCTTCTCACCGATCATGATGACGGGGGCATTGGTGTTGCCACTGCTTATGGTTGGCATGATACTGGCGTCGACCACGCGCAGCCCTCTGACGCCGTAGACCCTTAAACGTGGATCGACAACAGCCTCTGGATCCCAGGCGGGACCCATTTTTGTCGTCCCGCAGGGGTGGTAGATGGTCATCGAAATCGTGCGTATATGGCATTCTAGATACTCGTCGGAGAGATACTTGAACTGCTTGCAGTTGGGCAGGGGTATTTGGTGAATCCGGGAACCGAACTGCTTGAAGACCTTTGCTTCGGCTACTCTTATGGCGATCTTGGCGCCCTCGACGAGGGTTTGCACGTCGAACTGATCGTCGAAGTAGTTGGCATTGATGAGGGGATAGTGGAAGGGATTGCTGGTGCGCAGGCGAACCCAACCCCGGGAACGTGGGCGTAGCAGGAGGGGCATTATGGTCCATGTGTCCTTGTTGGCTATGGGTTGGTAGACTTCTTTGTAGAGGGACTCCTTCAGTCCGAGGACTTTTTTCACTCGTGCTCCGTTGTCTGAGTTCACCGATGCTGGAGCCATGTGGAACTGGATGTCGGGCCAGTCGATGGAGCGGTTTGAGTAGATGGTGTGGACAAAGGCGAGGCCTTCGACACCACCCAGGGTGGTCATTGGACCACGTTCGCGCAGAACGTATTGGAAGGTTACCGAGGTGGGGTTGAAGCGGTCCTGCACGATCGCCACGGGCTTGTCGACTAAAAATGACATGCCGCCCATGCCGACGTGGTCTTGCATGTTCTCGCCAACTGGGAGGTCCTTGAGCACTGGGATTCCGACATCTTCGAGATGTTCCTTGGGGCCGATTCCAGACAGCATCAGGATTTGAGGGGTGTTGATGGCGCCGGCAGATAGGATTATGTCCTTCCGCACCTTGATTCGATAGATTTTGCCATTTTTGACAAACTCCACGGTGGAGGCCCGCATGGTCTCGGGGTCGATGTGGATCTTGGTCACATGGGAATTCATGGAGAGATGGAAGTTTTTCCTCAGTCTTATCGGGCGAAGGAAGGCCTTGGCTGTACTGCACCTACTACCTCGTCGAATGGTGCCCTGGGCGATCATGAAACCGGTCTGCTTCTCTCCGTTTATGTCACGATTTTCATAGCCAAGCTCGGTACCGGCTTCGACAAATGCCGCAACCAGGGGTGAGTGCCACGGCGACTCCTGAATAGTCAATAGTCCTCCCTTTCCGTGGTACGGGTTATTGGCCAGATACGGATTCCGGTTGTCTTCAGATTTCTTGAAGTAGTGCAGCACATTATCGAAACCCCAGCCGGGATTTCCCAGTGCTTCCCAGTGATCGTAGTCGTGACGGTTGCCCCGCACATAGAGCATGTAGTTCAAGACACTTGAACCGCCCAGAACCTTTCCTCGTGGCCAATTGCAGCGATTGTTCTTCATACCCAGGCAGGCCTTCTGACTCGGCTCGGTCTTGTACTGCCAGTCGAGCTTGCTCAGCTGCAGATACGCGGCCAGAGACGGTACGTCGGATATTTCATTCTCGTCTGGACCAGCTTCCAGTAGGAGGACCTTCCAGGATGAAATCTCTGTCAGCCGATTGGCAACAACAGCTCCCGCCGAGCCGGCTCCAATCACTATGAAGTCGTATTCCATATATAGGCGGGCCTGATCCAGCGGCCGTGACTCCGGATCGACGCGATCGTAGCGATAGTAGGTGATGGCCGCCAGCATCAGTGGGATCAGCCAGAGGCCCGTGGTGACCACTCCGAAGGTGGACTTTATCACAGTGGTTATGAACAGTAGGTTTAGGACCATTTTTCCGCTTTGCCTAGTGCAAGTTGTCAACGTTTAGAGATTTAACGTGGTTTAGTGAATTTTTGTGATCTGTGGGCTCTTGGGGGTTCGACGAAGACGCATTATAAGCCGATCGTGCAATCAATGTGCATTGCTCGATCGGTCCGGTTCAGTGAGTGCTGCCAACCGTACTGGATCTGAAACGAGAAAATTCATTTGTTTACTTGTTTGTCTAATTGTTGATCAATTTAAATTAATTTTCTTGTTTTTTTCTTCTCTTTTCAGGTAATTGGATCTTTGCAAGTACCTAAGGGGTCCAGAGTACTGGCGGTAATTACGTATGATTAGTGCAGCAACCACAATTGTTAAAAGTATCTTTAGCCATAGGACAGGTTTTGTTAATTATTTTCGTGATTCCTTGTTAGAATTTCGCGCTGTATTGGGTCTGGGTTTTGGGTTTTTTTTTTCTTTATAGAAACTCGTGAACAACATTAAAGAATTTGCGGTCAATGCGAAGGGCACCACCATTACCTTCGAGTAATATTCCATTTCCACTGCCAAATGGTTTATTTACAAAAAAAAAACAAAAAATTTACAAAACTAGGTAAATAAATGGAAGAGAAGTGCGTGAGAAATTCTACCTCTTAGCTTTGAAAATTAATGACTGAAGCTGAAGTAGATAATTTCACGTTTCGCCGGAAAATTTACGTCAGACAATTCTGAGAAATTTTAATTTGAAATATTCCACGTATGTGTAGTACAGTGGGGGTCTAAAGTTTCAGTTTATTTGGAGCAGATGCTGTTCACATGAACATGCGTTTGGCATCACTTTTGATTTTGGGTACATGTCCAGGATTTATCGCCATTCGAGCCGACCATCTTGGTTTTCCGTTGACAGTAATAGAATGCATAGTTACAAGTGAGCCCTGCGGCATGCTTGAGTTATATGGTATAGCTTGGTACCTATTTGTGCTCTGCGAAGATGTAGAATGCGTCATATTTTGCTCCTGCTTAGCTAGAGTGGAACACTACAATGCAGGTCCATTGTACGATCACCAAGAAAGCCGAAAACGGTTTGGGGAGGCTATCGATACTGACTTCGACCTCTCCACGTATTCAGTGGAATGTAGGAAAACAGAGGCTTTCTGGCTTACTGAGTTTTGAGGTCATGTCCTCGTCCTGCACGCATACAATCAGCTTGGGTCCCTTAATCAAGACTACGAAAATTTGACTATAGGCCTTTCCTGGCTCAGATATTAGGTGAAGTCATGTTTGAACAGAGTTTGGACTTCAGCCCAGGTTTTGAAATTCATTGCATCCGATGGTATATCTATAAGATCAGGGCCGTAGGCTAAGTGTTGGGCAAGATCAATTAAATTCGCCATCCAAGATGGAAGTGAAATACTCAGTTTGTCACTAATCTTGGGGCGTCGTAAATTACTCCTAAATATTTGGCTTCAGATCTGCTGGGTATGATATGACACCCTTTAGAGCAGATCGGATCGAGATAGTACTCCTTTTTGTTAAGAGAACAACTTGAGTTTTTAGAATAAAGCTGTTTTTAGCGGTCATCGGATTACGCTTCTCTGAGAGGGTGCAGAGCAACATAGCAAACAGGAAGTCAAAGGGAAGACAGGCTTGGGTAGGATAGGATAGCATTACTGAAAATTAAAAAAAAAAAAAACCGAATTCACTAAGTCACCAATGTATTCAGTCCTGTGGTCTTTGAGAGGTTCTTAATGTCAGAGTTAGCGCTACTGTGTCTTCCATTAGTGAAGCCCTTTTATGAGTTCGACTTGTGGCTTTTTGCTTTCGTGCCCCTTTGACCAAAGGAGAGCTTAAGTGTCAGCATAAACTCGCTATATTTTCTTAGGACTGTCAGTTAGGACAAAGAAAAAAGTTTCTTGGTTTAAAAATGAACACCTTCTTTTCCAATCATCTTTTCAGAGAAACTCTGTTTCGAGATTTCGACTGAGATCAAAGTCAGTTGACGGTCTTGGGAATAAAGCGACCAATAAAGACTCCGCATATCATACGGATGAAGCTAATTTGGTGCAGATTTAGCTCGAGGAGAGGCAAACACTGACTATTGTAAGTCGATATCCTCTGTCCATCTTGAAACAGTCAGTATTAGGCTCGTTTCTTTGAAGAAGGGGCTGAAACAGTACTTAGGTCCCAAAGGAGACCGATAAATGAGGAATTCTTGGACTGGACATCAGTCCTCAGCAAGGAAGCAATTGTTCTTATAATGTCCTATGAGACCTCCTACTGTGCGAAGTGTTCCGTCCTCATGCGTTGCCACTTGTGTTTTAGGTCGAATTAGAATATCTTTTTGACTATTTTGTCCAAAGAGTTTCACTTCTTCCAAATCTAATTGTCCTTTACTCTGACACTTCCTTCTGTTTACTCCATTTGCTGTTCGTTTTACTATTTCTCACAACGAAAAGTAAATATTTAAGCTGATGGATTACTTTTGGGATACACCGTACCTATCCCTAGAGTCACAGATTTAAGACCATCAAAGTGTTTACCACGCGTGTTGTCTATTAGCTACAGAGTACTTAAACTAAGTAGATAGCTACAAACTACCCACAGGAGAGTTGCGAAATGAAAGCGAAACCATTGACACCAAACGGGCATAGAATCGACTCGAACTATCATTACAAGACACGCGTTTCCATAGAACAAAGTTTTGATGATGAAAGTAACCTTGAGAGCGTTATGCAAAAAGAGGAATTCGACAAATGCCTGTGACTTCATGGCTTCCTGAATCATGGTGTCCCTAAAATGGAACATATACTCGTCTTTACGTAGTTAAAGCCAAAGGTAATAATTTGTACAATATGCGTGGTCATTGAACCTGGGAATTTCGTTGACAATATACGCACACAAGTGTCACAAACTGTAGGGCACGTAGTGGCGTTGGAACAGAAAATCACGTATCACCACTCGGTTGCTGTTTCCATTCCCAGTCAGCGTACTGCCTTCCTAATCTAAGAAGCAAAAAGAATGACGTCGCCAGACCAAAATCTTGAAAATTTATCAAATTTGTGATGATGGTGTTGGGTGACTGTCCTCGCTGAGGAGGGACTGAAAGAAGATCCATTGTGATACCACTTTGGAAAAATCAGATTACCAGCACCACAGGCAGGACAATTATTTTCGGTGTGAAGCAGTCCTAAAGAGATATAACTCGATGAACCAGTTTGACCCGGACAAACTCAATGCAGATAGGCCAGAGCACGGATTGGTACCTCTGCACACCAACCTTATGGTTAGAAACCGCCATGGGTCAGTATGAATAAGCGTGCCTTTAAGGGTTTCCTTCAATTCCGAAGGTAGTTGTCACCTTTCAAGTTAAGATGTGGAGCGGACATACCTTCTATTTGCACTTTATTTGAATACTGAACCTTTTTTGATCTATTTCTGTCGAAGAATATCCCAAAGTTGGCTGACTCTATTGACAATATGTATCTCCTGTCAGAGACGTCTAATTCTATGGCATGAGGTTACCATCAACATTTTACAAATCAAATACTCGTCTTGCTACTAACTTCACATCTGTTTAGCTAGAGTCTACACCATGAGCCCATTCGGTCATACAAAGTCCTGTCATATTCGAAACCAATTTTTTTTAGTCATGATCTCCGGTGGATGCCATGGGTCAAGTGGTTAGAGCGTTAGACTACGAAGCGACAACACCTAAAAGATTTTTCAAGGTTAACCTCTCTCGAATGTCTGACAAACATGCGAGAGTATAACTGACGTGAAAGAGATTGTCAAAAACAAGACAAGGTCCTTCATGTTCGAATTTCTATGAGAAGCTCTGTCACGTCAAATACTTTTTTTTTTTTTTCCGATTACAACCCGAGCGTGCCTAAGGTAAATGAGCTGATGGAGTTTGCCAATGGCTCATTAAGACCAACTAAGACGTCATTAAGAAGCTTATACCAGTCTTCGATGGCTAAGCTGAACCGCTTAGATGCGTGTGATTGAGTCTCAGGAGATCTTTCAGCTCAATATCTCCTTGATCATCCAGGTTCGGAAGAAATCAAGTTCTCAGAGCGTTTTTGCATCAGAATGTTGAACAATCACAAAATAAGTGACAAATAGATTGGAGTAATCCTAGCCCTGTTTCATGATTGCCTATCACACAATGTCCTGTCACAACATCAACAGCTGTCCGAATGTCCCTGCGACTAAATTTCATGAAATCTGTAGATCCCTGCAGAGTTTTCCACCTGGTTCTCTGGTTTTAGAATTGAATTGACATCGAGTTGACACTTGGTTGACATCTACTTGACATCTACGTGACATCCAGTTGACATTTACAACAAATGGCGTTCGATCTGCTTTGTTGTTCTTTTGTGAATCTGGCCCATCCCACAAGCAATATTGTGGAATAAGTTATGTTAAGCAGTTTATTGGCACTATTCTTGTATAAATTAAACATTCAACAGAATCGGGATACACAAAGTATACATAAATTATGGCGCATGAATAAAATTGGCTATAAAACTAGTCATTCCATTAAACTGGTATAGTTCCCCATTATAACTTACACCACTAATGGTGAACACCTTAAGAATAAAGTCATTAAAATTTAATGTTCAACTTGGAGTGGTGAACGCGATACAATGTTACTGATCTGTGATCATTACTGAACACACCCAAATTGCTAAGCCGCCGATGGAGATTAAAAAAAGTATCTAAAAGTTGTTGTTCTACAATAGAAGGCCGACGTGGCAGCAGAAGGATGTATTTGGCATCATTAACCCACATTCAGAACCATAGCCCCACAAATCTCCAGTTCAAAAGTCACGATCAGGGACAGCACCGATCCAACACTGATCTTCACATCTTTCATTTATCAGCAACGCGACTGTGACTTCCTCTTCCGTTTGGCTATGAACAAATGCAAGGCCAATCAGCCAAACCATATAGCCAGCATTATAGACAACATCTCGAGCGCGTTTTATCACCACAGACCGGGCAAAGAATTACCCTCTACTTCCGCTGTTGCATTGGCATTGACATTGGCCGAAACCCAAACAATTTGGGTGAGCAAAGTCTTTTTTTCTGTTTGTTTTTGTTTTTGTTTTTGGTTGGATAAATAAATTATTCATAAGTACAGACGATGGTATTGTAGCGTTTTATTGGCTAAAAGCTTCTATCAGGGATTTTCGCATGTCATATCGGGCTACGTGACGTTTAGTTAGTGTGACATCATGGGGACCGAGTGGTGTTTTGAAGGCTGCAGCTGGCCACCCTAGGCGGTTCATTTTTATTGCGTCTTACCGGTAATTATAATGGTCGAGGAGTGATGGAAGACAATGAGAGAATTTGGGTCATCGGATCACGGAAATGAACGGATTTCTCTCTCAGCCTGACATTGGATGAAGTTTTGGGGTATTTCGATTAAAAGGTTAACAAACCTTATACGGTGAGGCTTGCAGGCTTGCATGCAAGTGTGATAGGTAATTGGCTTAGTTACGGTGAGGTGAACTCTTTCCTTGCTCCCCAATGGAGATTAGACGAGTTCAAGTTTAAATTTATGCGGCTAACCTATTTGTTTTAATTGCTTTTGGTTGCAAGATCGCGTGGTTTTTTCTTATACAAAGTGTTACATGCTCATGACGTACATCGATTATTGGCTAGAGTGTATCTCAGTCTGTGATTACTACATCAAGCCTCACATTGAGTATGCAAATGGCTTTGATGCACTGCATTGGAACGGGAGTGTTGTTAACGTAGGCAATGGCTCTTAGCCTCACTTGAATACAAGTAGCTGCATTAAAAAAGTAAATAGACTTGCGGTCTACAGGCATTTTTATCGAGGAACTGAGTTACTTTTTTTGTCGCAATAATTGTAAGCGGTTTTATGTATATTTACTGCCTGCGTACTGTGATGACAGCATGCGTCAGGTAGTCAGAAGATCATGTTTTTGCTTTCAATACAGCTTTTTCAAGGCTGTCAGATGCATGTATTATGTTAGATTAGATTCTACAGCGTTGCCTGAAGCAACTTTCTCTTCTTTTATTGAAATGATCAGAGCAATTGATTTTTTTAATCGATAACGCCATGTCTAGGTCAGAAAAGCCTTGATACTTGTGATGGCTTGACATTGTTTTAAAGAACAGAACGTTTTTGTTCCAGAATTAGTTCCATATGGTCGAAGATTTTACTGTCATCCATGACAAGCAAAACTGTGATGATACAACCAGCGACATTGATTGTCAAAATGAATATGATAGGACCAAGGTGACTACCTTGAGGGACGCCATGTTCAATTCAAACGTTACTTCACTGAGAGACTCCAGTCTTTTTGCATGGACTGTTGGGTTAGGTAGAGAAGATTTAAAGATACTACTGGTGATGAACCTCGATTGGAAGTCGAATCTTTGAGTTTGAAAGGTTGATTCCGTTTAAAAAGCTTTGCTGAACCTACTACTACGTGTGGTCTCACTAATGCGCACAGCACTTGACTTTTGTTCAGTGTTAGAGTTCAGTGAAGGAAACATATCTACGACCTTTTTATTGTCCATCAGATTGTGTAAGAGTTGATCGAGAGTGTCACGATGGTATCAACCGAAACTAAGGAGGCTCAGGCATGTGTCAACTTAACAACTGACAAAGTTTTCAAATACATAGGTCTCCAGCGATTTCAGGATCGTCTGAGACATTATATTGAAGAGTTAGCAAATTGTATAACCGTGCGAGGCCTTTTTATAAAAAAACCTGACTAGAAGCAGAGTAAAGAGCAGTAGGATTAGTCGCTTAAGACATACAATAATCGAGGTCTATTTAGAAATCTGTTGGCCTAACCTCCTGGTAGTGCCACTTAGTTGAAAAGAGACCTCCATCTACTGTCTTGTAATAGGTGGTGTTTGTTGTGCCGAAAGACTGAAATTTTTTGAGACTGAACACCATCGTCGCAAGGCTCCCGAACTTTGCGAAAAACAAGGAAATGCCAAGATGGACAGGTGATCAGGGATTACGATCTAACAGTCTACACCGACGACACGGTTCAAAAATGGACAGTGTAGTTGCTTCGTGTGTATTTTTCCCGAATACCTAAACATCTCCAAACCTTATCGATTTCCGGATGATGTCGCTGTGTTCCATCAGAATTATTCCCTATCCGTGAATCCTGCCTTCAATTCAAGTCACAGACAGGTATATTTTCATTGATAGTCCAGCAGTTATCAAAGCCATTGCGTCGGTAACCACATCATCCAAACTAGTACTGGTATGCCGAAAAAAGCTGCCCTCGCTAGATGGTCAATTCATGGTAACCTTAGTCTGGACTCTAGAGGAACGGGCCATGTGAGACACAGGCCTGCACTGCTCACTTGAGGAATAACTTCACCCCCCACTTGGCTCTAGATTCTCTTCACCAAAACACATTAACATCCAGGTAACATGAGACATCAAAATGGATTCGTTCTAGTTCTAACCTTCTCTCTTTCCTTTTAAAAAAGAATTTTGGGACTTTTTTTTGGGTCTTCCCAGTGAAAATCAAATTTGGCGACCCTCTGCGCGAGTTTCTAGTGTCAACTCCCGTTCAGTGTTAGGTTTTTAAATTTTCAAATTAAACAAAAGTAACAAAGAATTTGTCTTTGAAATCCAAGGAATGGCTAGTTTAAGATGGTTGTGATGGTGATTAAGTAGATATAGGCCTACGATCTCCTAGCTCCTAGCCACTGCGCACCACTATGTCAGTTTCGTGACGAAATTCTAGGTACCTGTTTCCTTTAAAATACAAAAAGACTCTTAAATAAGTAGGAAATCATAGAGTCTATCTGCGTACATCAATTGAGGAATAATTGTTTATATTTTCGTTTATATTTCAGTCAAACAGGTATTTACTACTTTTGATCCTGAAAACGAGAAGCCTAATGTTACTATTCACTTCAAAATGTTTGTTGCTTTTTCAAAGGAATGTAGAGTACGCCGTCTTAGATGAAGCTTGACCGCTTTATACCACTCGAATGCTCTTGTACGCGATATTACAGAGTCCAAGCAGGCTTTATCCAACATTTCCAATGCATCTGCACAAAAAATTCCGTTCGCGACGCAACATTTTAAGCAAATTCTTTGCTCAATACTTTTTTCCATAGTAAAAATCGGCGATAGCACTTGAGGTTAACTGATGTTTTTGTACAAACAAGTCGATCGCGCTCAAACCCAGCGTCAAATAGATGACAGATCTACCAACATAGGAAAACATTAACTGGGATCGCTTGTATGTCTCGGTCGCGCTCATATTTTGACTGAAGGTATGCCCAAAACAGAACCAGATCATTTGAGTCAGGCGCCCATGCCCCTCGATGCGATCATGCATTCATTTGATTGCAAAGCTACCCAAGACTCCAATCCAATCCTCCATCCGAAAGTATGCAACCAATATTCACCTGTAGATCAACTTCGAAGTTAAATTGCAAAACTTCGAAACAAAATATGTTGCCTACTTCTTGGCCCGAACCCATTTTCGAACATAACTTTGAATCTCCGAAAGTATCGTTATTTTTACCTGCCACGCGGCTGTCAAAGTCAAACACTTTAACGATTTGTCTCCTCTGATGTAACATTCACGCACAAAACCATTTCACCCACCGCCCTTTCTCAAAGCCAAACCTAGTCACACTCAATTGGCTTTCATTATGTTATTACTACAATGGAACCGAGTATGTGCGTATCTGTGCGTAGTATCTGTGAGGAGAACAGTGTGACAAACTCACAAGCAAACTCACTTAAATAAATGAAACGGAAACCCAACTCTCTTGTTCATCAGATTGAATGACGCATCCGTACGACACAGGGGCTTCATTCTCAGGCGTATACGTAACCAATTTTTATTTTTATTTTTCTTATTGTCTCTGTGTTTGACATTCTTATTTATAATACAACTCTGTACTGGGTTAGCATTTATCATTTTTTCCACGCACACAGCGGCGGCAGAGCGCCCGTCCAAGTCCACAGGGACTCCCAATCCACTCAGCGAAATTTCATATGGACAAGCAGTAAAGAAAGACAACAAGCCGTAGGCCAAGTTAATGACCCAGCAGGGGGTAAAAAAAAGATGAAGATTCGCGTAGAAGGAAAGAAAAACAAACTTTAACTGGAAAAAAGCACAAAAAGTCAGCGTAGGTCGACGTGACGATGGTGGCTGCATAGAGATTGCAAGGAATTTTCCTTGCATTTGCGCGCGGAAAACCGCGATGTGCGTCTGCTTGAAGACCAGTTTACCAGCTATGCATCTACCGGCTTCTGAAATAGTTAACTGGTTTCGCCAAGAGATGGTAGGAATGCGATTTAGTTTCCTCTGATGGAGTGCTTGAATTAACCTACTTTTTGTTTTAATTTCTTCTTCTCTGTTGTTGCTCGGAGTAGGGAGATTCTTTTCTTGTTTTTTTTTTTTTTTTGTTTTCTGTGGAAAACATGGAGGGTTTGAGGGGGTTTTCCATCTTAAGAACAACCAAAGGACTACAATCAACTGCAGGAGAAGGTATAATAGCAGAAGAATAACGTCGGAAAAAAGGGGGGGTAGAATCAACCCATAGTGAGGCAAAAGTGGGCCTTGGGGCGAGCTTTTATTTTTAAAACGAGCCATGGTAGTACGACGTGCAAGGGAGGGTGAAGTTTTTTGACCTTTTTAAGTGAATGGAAATAGAATTAATGACATGGAATTATTAACGCGTAGATGGTGGATCAAATGAGGCTTTTAATCAGTGGAGGGATTTTTGAATTTTCAATTAGTGGCTACGAGCCCAAACCACGTCTTTCTAGGTGTGGTCGACGCCTTATTGGGTTCGATATTCCACTTACTTGGTGCGAACTAGTTCCAAAAGAATCTTTCTTGCGTTGGAGTCCATTATACATTCCATTCTAGTATATGAGTTCAATGGAGTTGGTTAGATACATTCATACGCACGAAGCCAACCAAGGTTACTTGTACCATGTAGGTAGCTCCATTCGTCTTGCCTTGGACAACTGAATGACAGATTTGTATGACGTTTTTAGCCTGCGAAGTACAATTCCATCTGAGAACGCATTTGTATTCAATACGCCATCGCAAGTGAACGATATGTTGTAACCAAACATGCGACTACATATATCAGCTAGGAAGCCATTTCACCAGCAAGACGAATGGCTTTTACTTTGCATCCACATCACATGGGAAAGGAGGCATAGTTAGTGCAAAAGATTGGATAACCAATTATCGGATATGGTTACCTCCAAGGAGACACTTTCTCCGTAGCCTTAAGAAGCCCTGTCGTTGCTATGTCTAGGCATTCGTTTTGTGGTCTAAAGTACCACAAAGCCATATACCTTGGGAGACAAGTAAATCTCGAAGTCACCTTTGAATTGTGCAACTTTTTGAAGACTTGTTTCCAACTTTAAGTCCATAAAATCAAGAGATTAGTCTTGGGTTCTATGCTATTCCCACATGGTCTGATGGAAATGTCGCATCATAAAGGGCTTGTACTTAGGCCTAGGCATGGGTAGAAAAAGCATGATACTGTGGACATTATCTCAAGCTTTAGAGATGAATTAAGTCAAGATTCTTAGTCAAAAATGGTGTAACCAGGGCTTAAACATAGTCTAGTGTGAGAAGTAACAAACACGACCGTTTGAACTCCCTTTCTTCAGAAACTAAGTAAGGCAGCGGTAAGTACGACTCAACTCTCGATGTCAAGCAAGCACCTCGGGTCAAGTCTGTGCTTCGTTTAATATCTTTCGGCTTTAAGAGGGGCTTAGAGTGCGTTAATCAAGATTTCTTGGCCAAGAAAAATATCTCTCAGTTGTAAACATTACTACTCAAGTGGAGTGCCACAAGGGTGTACTCTTTCACCATACCTGTTTTTTGGTCTTAATCAGTAAAGTTCTTAGTGTAGAAAGACTGGAGAATAGTAAGGATACCCCAACTATAAGAATCCTGTCTTTTCATGTTAACTAATGTTCTTGTCCTTACGCGTTCGAAACCCTTGTAAAGAAAGTTTGAACCTTGAAGGACTCCCACTTGTCAGACATTCAAACCTTGACTTGAAAAGAGGATCCTTAGCACCCCAATTGTAGCGGCGGCTCCTATGGAACCAGGAACTAAGCCGGATTTGGATATCTCAAACATTTTGTAGAAAACGGCACTCTCTTGATAAACAAAACCAGGACACAGCTCTATTCAATAGAAAATCAGTATTGCTTTACCTTAGATCTTCCATCTTCCATCTCCCATTCTCTATGTACATCTTGAGACTGTCTTTGGGCTCAGATGAACTTTGCTAAGCTGGCACTTTTAAGAAGGAGTCACCAGTGAAAATTAGTGAACCAGTTCTTGTCTTGGCTAAGAATTTCCTTTGTCTGCATTGCATAAGACCCGGGGCGCTATCCAATTGAGCTAGCCAAAGTAGCCCCAGTTTGGTAGTAGCTCAGGAAGATTCTAAAAGTGCTGACACTGAAGAACTCGTAATAGTTCATCCACCAAATTTGGATCCTGGTGACCAGAAACGCAACCAAGTTTCACCTTGTTGTGTTTAAGACTGAGTTGAGCGTTAGAGCGCTGTTGGACTATCTGAAAAGACATGTGTTCTAGGCTTCCATGATCTCAGTGGGACTGACATTTCGTTACAACTCTAGATTCCATCTCCGATTCGTCAGTAATCAGACTAGGGCCCTCATCACTTAACATTTAAGACGATCTTCGTCTAAACGATACCAACAAACCCTATCGTCTGTACGTTGTAAATCGTCGATTCTCATCGATATTCTTTGACAGTTTTTAGCGTAACTTGAAGAAAAAGTTGATTCGTCAAAACGATATCGTCAGCCCGACATTTTTAAATGTTACGTCAAGCAAAACTATCTCAAAACGATGTGGTTAGAGGGCCAAGACTTCTAGGTCCGGTTCCGGTCTTTGCGGCCAAAAATTTCTAAGATATGAGTAGTTCACATCATTTCTTGGTTACGTCGTTTGTACTAGTATTCTAGTCGCAGTTTTGTGGCAAGATTTCGAGGTATGAGAGCTCGTTGACAATGCTGACGTAGGCTAGGCACGCACAACTTGTATCTATAATACCAAAATGGGCGTGTCAGTAGCTTTTGTCAAAGCATCATAATGTGAAGGTTATGTTCAAACAATTGCCAGATCTTATGATATGGTTAGGACTACCAATGAATCTTTGTGCCAAATGGCTGACACTGTTTGTCTGTCTGTATTGTAAGAAAATAATTGACAGATCGCCATTTGGCAATGAAACTGTATCTTTGCATCATTACCAGACAATTGTCAGACGTTTAGGGCATTGGCGTACTCACTGGAAAGTGTCAGATGAGGAGAGCTTGCTTTGTCATCTAGCAATTCAATTATTGTGAGATGAGAGATACCATTTGTTTTGCAAGGTTTGTAGGTATAGTTTCTCTGTAAAATTTGCACTCATTCAAACTTTCAAATTCACGAAATACAAAAGTTCTGTTTAAAGACTGACAAAGTCTGAGAATGTCATTAGGTCTTACAATCGCCTGAACATCGTTTAAGATTCCAGTTTTTGCTGTACAGCCACATACTTTCACCCAAGTTATTGGTTATAGCTTCTGAAGAAGCAATCACTTCCGGTAGTACCTGTGAAATGAACTGGTTCAAGCAAAAATGTTGAAAATACACTGTCTCCACGAGAAGTTTTAAATAGCTATAACTAATCTGGGCTGAGTTTTCTGCCAGACAAAGCAGTCTCCTATGTATAAATTTGAATTTAATTTTCTGATCAGTTCCGATTTCTGCTGGCATCTGGTCACTCTACCAATCTCGTATGGATTTGGTTCAACAATATTTACTTTGAGATGTGCATACTTGTTGAAAATATGTTTCTTTTAAGACTTTGCCAAGGATTTACCAAAATTAGATTGGTAAGGTACCAGAGCACACTACTCTTTTCGATTGGATTGTAGCATAGGCTGTCGTATACCTAATTTCATTTCATTTGCATACTTTGCTTTCGATCAGCGATGAGATCAGGTTTGTAATAAATTAGTTGTTCATTATTGACGGATTATTTATGAGTTCAAATTTATTATACGCTCTTGGACAACCGTAGTGGTGTGGTGACAAATGTAGCAAAACACTATACGTAGCATAAAATGTTAGTAAATGTAATTTATTGTTTTATTTTCTACTTTTTTTGTGTTAAAGTTTTAGTAATATGAGACAAATGAAAATGGAAACAAAATAAAGTTTGTCTATCGAACGTCTGACAAACATATGAGGGTATAATTGCAATGCCTTTGGTCGTCTTCTTCAATCGCTTTCTTTCGGCTTTACATATGAATTTCTAACTGTCTAAGAGGCGGATATCTCTTTACCAGATCTCTCTGGAGATGGTCACTTATAGAGAATAGCTCTTAGAGCCGCGCTAGAGATTCTTATACCACATACCGTCAATATACGATTACTTGTGGCAGGGGTTTTACTAAGTGAAAGACGGGTTACAGTCAAACGTTCACTTTTGTTTCAAATTTGCTTTCTGTTCCTCTAATTTTTTCGAAGTTGTCTCCTGAAGCACAGTCAAGATCTTCTCTCAGCTGTACCTAGCAAGCGGAGTAATGTTTTTCTGCCTAAGATTTGAAGGAGTCAACATAAACTGTCCGGTTTTACTCGTCTTACGGCGCAGTGTGGTAATGTCTCTAAACCAACATTTTGTCCAGTCTTGGTAAAAACTTTGCTAAGAAACAACAGGAATGGAAGCCAGAACCAGAATATATAGCTTGGATTGGGTTAAGAGAGGCCACAGAGAGGCCAGATTCAGGATGTGCGAGTCTGGTTCGGTGGCGTATACGTGACCCTTTTTCATACATTTTTCGGTTAAAAAATTTTCTGTTTCCAGTACGCGCACTGAGGCGTCAGTTCAGCTCGTTTGTGCCCATGATCCACAGAAGCAGAATATCTCACTTGGATTGCGTTAAGAGAGGGCAGATTCAGGATGTGCGAGTCTGGTTCGGTGGCGTATACGTGACCCTTTTTCATACATTTTTCGGTTAAAAAATTTTCTGTTTCCAGTACTTGCACTGAGGCGTCAGTTAAGCTAATTTGTGCTTATGATGCGCAGAAACAGAATACCTCACTTGGATTGCGTTAAGAGAGGGCAGATTCAGGATGTGCGAGTCTGGTTCGGTGGCGTATACGTGACCCTTTTTCATACATTTTTCGGTTAGAAAATTTTCTGTTTCCAGTACTTGCACTGAGGCGTCAGTTAAGCTAATTTGTGCTTATGATGCACAGAAACAGGATACCTCACTTGGATTGCGTTAAGAGAGGCTAGAGAGAGCCCAGATTCAGGATGTTCGAGTCTGGTTCGGTGGCGTATACGTGACCCTTTTTCATACATTTTTCGGTTGAAAAATTTTCTGTTTCCAGTACTTGCACTGAGGCGTCAGTGCAGCTCGTTTGTGCTCATGATGCACAGAGGCAGAATATCTGGCTTGGATTGCGTTAAGAGAGGGCAGATTCAGGATGTGCAAAGGCTAATACGAGTACCGACTCTAAAGAGCTCTCAGACCTAGCATAGGTGAATGCTGAACTGCTTCGTCGTCTTCGTCGGCAATACAAGTTTAAAGCGTCTTACTTCAGTAGCTGGTCATGAAATGTATTCATACCGTGAGTGTAGTCAAAAAGTAGAAAGCACAAACCCTTCAAAAACAGTTGACCAAAAGTCCAAGAAGCTGTTAATCGGATGTTGACTCTCGAAAAAAATGAAAATAAATTAGTTTCGCCAAACAAAACTTTCTTTCTTGCCGATCGTAGACCTTACGGGATCTGCAATTACAGCCCAAAGTTCAAGTAACCGCCAACGATTACCCAACTCCGCATATAATAGCCAATTTTTTTCCGTTCATTATCCATAACTGAAACCCAACGTGCCGTTTGTACTTCCAAAAAATCTCTTCAACCAGCAGAAAATTACAAACAAATTATCGGTTACCTTGTCCATGCCGAGATCTATCACCTTCAACTGAAGTGGGTTCAAATCGATTTGAGATACACAGATACACTCATTACACCGGTAACACTGCAATTGTTTTCGGTTAAATCAAATTCAACACAAAAAACAAAAAAAAAAACTACACAAAGTGGTAATAATAAAGTAAATTATACACCCGGGGAGGTCAGATGCAGTCACCTCTGAAGGTTGGTTATTGACACTTTGGCATAGAAACGAAGACACACTGCCTACGTGATGCAGACTCCGTATGACATTGAATTGAGACCTAGATAGCCGTGATGGATTTTGTATCTCAAGAGATCAGTCAAACACCTAAATAGCTTTGTGTATGCAAATTTGCAAACCGTTCCGCATTAGTAAAACCAATCGCTTTCTTTACTTTGCGTTTGTCTCTCTGTTGACTTATTTAGCATTTTGTCTGTCGGTATTAAAAAAGTTATTAAAACCCCGCGTCTACTGTGGGACTGTTCCGTCTGTGACGTAATCTGTCTTTCCGTACCACTATCCATCCGCAAGTGGATCATTAAAATGATTGATGGATCGATTTGATCTTTTTCTTCGACAGCAAATCAATAATAAGATGTCAAATTAAATTCGCAGAGATACATATAGATTTTTGTAGTTTTATGTATGCTTTTGTTAGGTGATGACAATTCCAAAGAAGTATCTGTGTATCTGATGGTAAAAATGTTTTGCAGACTCAACCACAAAAGATCTGGTGTCAATGTAGTAAAAATCTGGGATCTGACAGTGGCCAAACTAATGAAAACCTATTGACCCCAAGCCCCAGGAAGCCAAGATTACTGCTCAGTTGTATGCCTAAGCAGAGGAGATCAAGTGTCAACTGTCAGTCAAACACGAGTCGCATGGGAAACACTGTGAAGAGTTTGCATAGATGGGGGCAACCGTCAAGCTGGTTGAACAACTATGGATTTACTTCAAAAGTCCGACAGTTCCAACACTACTTTCATCCAATTGGATCAGAAAAATTAGGAATTCATTTCAGGAAGATACGAAAGATTGACAGAATACTGTCTAGAGATGAGCTGTGATGAGATAGGTAGCCACTGTAACTGGTGAGCTAGAATGTGTCAGACATCGTTATTAAAAAGCTGCACGACACTGACAGCAATGAGGAGCGCCATATTGGAAAAGAAAGTGTCAAAAGCTGACAGGAACTTCAGACAACTTCACTCTTTTATTTGGATGGTTTCACAGACAATGCGAAGAGGGTGTTCTAAAGAAATAAATCGTAGGTTATCTTAAGTTTTGCAATAGAGACATAACAATTTTGTATATTAATGCAAATGCACCGTTAAATTCTTTTTATGATCTGTCAATGTCAAAACGTCAGTTAAGATTTACGTTTTTACTATGGTGAAGCTCATGAACGAGCAACGTTTTGTTAGATTATTAGAAAGTACTTTCGAAATTCTGGGACGGAGGTCACACCTTTAAAAGCGCTTACTCCAATTTTCGGTCGTAATTATCGTCCCGGACAGTCAATTCCCTGCTGTACACAGGAAATTTTCATAAAGATCTTGGCCTAAACCCGTATAAGATGAAATTGACTCAAGAAATGAAGGCTCTTGCTCGTTTGAAGAGCTGAAACTTCTCCAATAGGGCTCCGCAAAAGTTTGAAGAAAATCTTGACTCTGACCGAAAAATCATCGTCAGCGATCTTAGAAGACTGTTTTTGGCCAGAATTCGATGGAGTTGACATCAGTGTAATGTGGTTTCAACAAGATGGTGCCACATGCCACATAGCTGGTGGAACAATTGTTCTATTGAAGGGGAAGTTCGGTAATTGTGTAATCTCAAGAAATGGTCCGGTGAAGGGCCACCTTGCTCATGCTATGGGCTACGTCCAGTCGTTAATTTTAGCCTACAAGCCAACAACGTTAAAGAACCTAAGGAACTATATCGAACACGAAGATGCTAATGGTTTGGCTGGAGGAGTGGTGAAAAAATTGGCTGCAAGGAATCGATCGCGACTGATGTGCGCCATAGCTCTAGACGATGCGGAGCTATCAGATCTGAGTCAGTTTTACAATAGTTGGCATAGCTTCTCCGTCGTTAGATGGAATGCTAACGATCGATTTTTCGGGATTCCAAGGCGAAAATGGTGAGAAGAGAAAATATGATGAATTTTGTAATTTAGTGGTTTGAAACTCAGGTGTATTTCATGGGTGGTGTCCTCACTAAACGCGGAAAAGTTGTGATTTGTACCAATCAGGTTTTACTTGTATTTTATCTGAGTATGCTTATCCCAGCCCTATGTGAGGCGAGGGAAGATTATGCACACTCCTATGGAAAGGTTCTCATGTCTACTGACAGTATATCTTCTCATAACAAGCGTACTTCGAAGTGTGATTGATCGGATCGACAGTTGATTCAATACCACGATCGATCTGAGTATGCCATCAGACCAGTTTTATTGCGTATTGAAACTTAGATTTTTTGATTCGGTCCTTCAAGTTGCTTGGTTTGAATTCAACAAGCTGATTAGAAACAGCGTTCGACTTGACACACCAAATCAGGAACAATCCCTCTTAGTTCGATCTAGGAAACCCTTACTG
Source organism: Xylota segnis (assembly GCA_963583995.1). Taxonomy (NCBI): domain Eukaryota; kingdom Metazoa; phylum Arthropoda; class Insecta; order Diptera; family Syrphidae; genus Xylota; species Xylota segnis. The sequence continues at coordinate 43,099,143 of OY757237.1, forward strand.
CGAACAAGACTTTAGGTAGCTCACCAATAGGTTTAGTCCTTACAGCGGGAGCAATACGACAAAAAACCATATCTTAACGATGGATTCTAAGTTAATACCAATAAACTTGAACGATGCAAATGTCTTTCAACGGAGATGAACTTTATTTCAGTTTGTTGGGGATTTAAGCAGGTAGTGTCTGCCAACATTCCTTCCCTTCGACATGGTCAAGCCTTAAACTAGACTGTATACATTCAAGTGGAATGGAAATCTGTCAAAAAACTTCTGCTTGTACTTATGCCAGAATCTGATATCTGAATCTGAGAGGCGATTTATCATTGATCAACACTATCTGCATGTGAGATAAACAAATAAAATGGCAGTCATATGCAAATGACAAATAGTTTAGTTTAGTGTGTACACCAACCCTGTATTAGTATGATCAGCTGGTATCGAAGTTTCAAACCACTGTCCGAGAAAAGGTGGATAAATGAATTCGTATAGGTAGTTGTCGCGTCAAACTTTGTTAAGAATCTTTTGATTTACCATCTCGTAGATACTATGATGTGTATCCTTCACACACTACCAATCTAATGTATCTTCCACTTTCCATACACTTTTGGGAGCAAATTCACGTCACATCTTTTCACCTCGAATGAAAATGAATCACCTGCTCGTACAACCACAACCTAAGTAGATCAATATATCGCTCTTTATGGACCATATCCATTCATTTCAAGTTTAATCACTCTCAACCGAGGCCCACCAAAAGTCACCATCACAAAACATTAAATAATCAACAAGAAAATACCTAAAATAAAAAAAATAAATAAAAATAAAGTCTTGCAACAGTAATTCGGTAACAACCTAAAGGCGAAGTAGGTCATCTTAAGCTCACCGACCAAAACAAACGAAGGCCCGAACAAAAAGAAATGTCACAGCAATTTGGCGCCATCGAAATGTATCTCAGTATCTTAAGCACGTCAATCTGATTACTACTACGATACTCCGTCTCACGGATGCGTATTTGCTTAAGACAATGACAGATTGTAGCCAATAACTCGTAGAAGATACTTTCCTACTCGTCTATCTATGTTGCATAATCCAATCACTTGGAATCATAATCCACGCATATTTCCTTTTTTTTTCGAGACAACTATGTGTGCTGTGTGCTTGCGTGCTCGACTCGACTCTCGACTGAAATTACATACACGTTCTTGGGTCTTTTTTTATTGCATAAAAAAAAGGTAACAATTGTTACCGCGTTACGTACTCGAGAAGGAAAACCAAAACACGTGAAAAAAATATCGCAACATTGCAGTCAGCCGCACGGTAGATACATGCAACTGAGTGCAAAACCACACCAATTGGCTCACATTTTTGAATCCACTCGAGATGCAGATGGAAGTGACATGTCAGAGATCTTTTTGGCAAAGGGGTCATTACAGCGGGCAGCATCGAACAGCAACCGGCTTGCTGACCTACTTCAAGCCAAACCTGACGCTAGACATATCAATGAACTTTCAGTTGAGACAATTTAACAACTTTTACTTGTTAATGCGGCGACCTTTCGCGTTAACAGAAAGACGTTTTAACACGCACACACGCACGAAGTCGTGCTTTTGACGTCCGGTGTTAACTCGGGCGTTTGTGGGGCAATCGGGGCAGTAATCGTTACAACATAATTAATGAGCTGCCATTGCCGTGTACAAGGTCAAACGCTGGGCTCATTGGTGTAGGCTTGCAGATGCATTTAGTTGTGGATTTTTGTTTTTGTTTTTGTTTTTGGGAATAGGGCATAGTTCAAGAGCTTCTTCAGAAAGTGAGGTTTCATTTGGTAGCCCCTGTCGGAAATGGTACCAAGGACGAGAGTAATAATTATCCACTCACCGACGTTACTGTGTAGAGGAGTATCTTTGCGTTTTAAAAGTTTGATGTACAACATATCAAGGCTACTAATACTCTCCTGAGTAACAGGCTTCTCTTGCTGCACACAGAGTGCACCTGGTACACACTCAGTAACGAGTGGTCCAAAAGGCAGAGATCTCATCTCATCTTCTCAGTGGCCTAGGTATGACGAGGATTTCGTTGAGGCAATTAGTTAAGGGAACAGCTGGACACCCGTCCCTGAAAAGTTTGACGATGCTCCTTAAAAACCCGGCCAATTTCCCCACTAAATGTTTTGAACTTCCGCTTCAAATTATGAAGACTTCTTGTAGATCCTCAGCTTCCTAGAGAATTCCAAAACATTCAGAGAATTGAAAGGAAAAAGTTTCAACTTGAAGATCTCAAAAGGGAACACCATCGGTTCGGACCCCCAGAGAATTTGACATAAAACCGGAGACCATCAGTGTTCTGGGGGAAACTAACTTTCAATCTGTCTGTGTTCCAAAACTTGTCGTAGCTGTTGTATTGCATCAACTGTGCTATAAGTTGATAGTTCGAAACTACTTCACGTGGTTAGAGTCTACAGTAGATACTCCTCCCGAGACACTTGTGTGATTACAAGAAGTTTATGGCCTTGTTTCGGCAAGAGTAGGGCTGACAGAATTATGCAAAAGTATAGAAAATCCCTTTCTACCCTGATAGGAGTAATCACGGGTCGTAAACGGAGGAAGGCATATGTCTTGGATTTGAAGATGAGGATACAAGCCACTAGACCTAGAGCAATTACCCAGCAGGACACTTAATGACATCTTGAACTTCATTAAATCTTTTGGATGGTTTTGTAGTTCCTAGGAACCATATTTGTAGAACTAGAGTTAACCAATGAGCAAGGGATATCTCTGCGTGCCGTTGTGGATTTTTCCACAGACGTAGCCTTACCCTAGAGTCTAGTTAACCTTGCTCTAACAGGTTATAAATCTGACGCTACTAACTCTGAAGATTGTATTAGCTCTTCCACTGAACATTGCGACCTTGGTGTACACTATAACTGACTATTACCTCGTCAAGAGTTTTAAACTCTTTCTTCATCCAGTCAAGATCGACTAAAGAAGTCTATAAGCCTCACTATCCAGATTCGTAAATGAAGCTAACTATATGGGCCAAGTTTGGGAGTTGATGGCAGCACAAGGCTATAATAAAGTTTCGGCTTGTGCGTCTGTTGTTTGGTAAAGCCGCCTCTTGCATAAGTATAAGACTGTTTTCTGGTCGGCTTTGGATTGCGGCTTAACCTCTCGCGAGCGTCTGACAAACATTCGAGAGTGTAACTGCCATGAAAAGGTTTCTCAAATAATAAATTGCAGTCAACCGTGGGTGCCTCCCATTCGTGATCATAACTCATACTCAATCATAACTTTCTATGCGCTCAAGATTAGCTTCGGTCTGAGGTTGGACGGGATAGTTGTTGAATTTCCAAGGATAGCTACAAAAGTCTTAGAGACGTCCCTTGTACGATTAGATGCATACCTTGTCTATCTTAACTTCTCTGTTGAAATTAGGGTCTTGGAAGCTTCCTTGTGTATTTGTGCAAAGCCACTTTGCGGGAGGGTCTGGCAGCTTTCTTGTCAACAATTTGAGATTTGTGTTGAAGAACTGTGTACTTCTTTTTGGTATCAGTGTAGTATTGGAATTCTAGTTTTCCTTTGGGTATGCGGAGCTTCTACAGTCTTAAAAAACTGCCTGGATGTAGTTTTGGTCGAATGAATGGATATTACTGGCTTTGTCGTTTCATACAGTTCTAACTATGATCGACCAATACCGAATGTGTGCCCAATTAAGCCATAGATACATGCAGAAACATGGAAGATATGTCTATGGGTCTATGGGACATCTTTTATATAGTGACTTAGAATTTGTTTATATTACGAAGACAGTCTGCAGAAAAACGTGTCAAGTTCTGGTTCAAGTACTCGTAAACTACTATCTATGCTGGACTCCTATGTGCTGAATAAAGGCACTAGTTTGTAGCCACATTCCACACCACAACCTAAGTAAGACTGACCTATTTTACCCAAGAAAATAGAATACAAATCCTCAGTCCAATTATGCAAACATACAAGACACCACCAGTTCAGATAGACATCCGCAAAACAACAAATTGATTGATACAATCGTCTACCTTTTAACGATCACTCAAACACTACTGTTTCAGACAAAAAAAAAAACATGGAAATAGGTTATAGCAATACAACTATCAAGTTACGAAAGACAATAAAAATCGTTAATAAAACCAATCTGGCCAACATGTGATTTTATTTGAATAATTTAAAGCAAACTACGTCACTGAACGCAAAGATGATGCCTGGATAGAGAAAAAGCCAATTCGCATTGTCATGCCTCGCAGTTTATTGACATTTTGGAATCTCTCCAATTTTCGAGGTATTACCACAAGCGGAGTCTGCCAAAACAAAAATCCATTCATCTTCTTATATCATTTGTACATTTTTTGAGAGCAGGACAAAGCAATCTAGGTTATTGGAAAACAGGGAGGGCGTTGTTCTAGACAAGCTCAGATTTTAGAGCTAAAGCCAGGCTTAGAAATGAAAGAAATGCGATCTAGGTTATTGGAAAACTGGGAGGATGTTGTTCTAGACAAGCTCAGATTTTAGAGCTAAAGCCAGGCTTAGAAATGAAAGAAATGCGATCTAGGTTATTGGAAAACTGGGAGGACGTTGTTCTAGACAAGCTCAGATTTTAGAGCTAAAGCCAGGCTTAGAAATGAAAGAAATGCGATCTTGGTTATTGGAAAACTGGGAGGACGTTGTTCTAGACAAGCTCAGATTTTAGAGCTAAAGCCAGGCTTAGAAATGAAAGAAATGCCAAGCTTAAGAAAGGGTTTATCTAAATCGGTATCTGGCCCGTGATTCTTGGAAAGGTATGACCTATTGCTTACTAGAAACTTCTATCAGAAGCAAATTATTTTTCAAAATAAAGTCCTGAGTCCAGAGTTGTTTTGGACGGCTTTGTCATTACAGCCTCTAACCTAGTGTCTTGTGCAACTGTGTTCAGGATGCATTTGTTGCCTGAAAATAGTAAATCTCTACTCATTGTGTTTCTAGGGCGGCTAGGAGGCAAAAGTCACATAAGAATGATGTGGTGTAGGCCTTCATTAGGTTGAGTTGGCTTGAGATGGGTGGTTATCCCCGCTCACCAGGGACACACTCAGACTAAACGAAGATCCTTTGTGATACCACTATGGGAAATCTGTATGGAGAATCTCCACGTGGAATAGGAGGCAGGGCTTCGGTGTGAACCCTCGTCTCTAAGTTTCTACAGAAATCGTTGAAGGGAGCCTACCATACAGTGCCTCAGGTAGGGCGCCAATTATTTTTCTCAAATCTGTCCTATTGACAAGTCTTCTGGTTTTCCTACAATCCACCAATTCTGATCGAGCTGTTGGCGATTCCAAGGATTTTATCGCACTTTAACCATTTATGCAGACGCTGTACTTGAAACACACTACGGTGGTCCGGCAGTCGTCGAATAAACGAATAAACTCCTGCACCTCTTCCAGACGATGTCTTGGATCCATGTGTATAGATTTCTGTCGCAGATTCCTTTATAATTTCAAGCGATTCCCAAGCAGTTGGTCGTAACCCTGACGTTTAAGTCCAGATAGGGGACAATATTGTTCGAATTGCTAGGAATAGTGTTTTAGCCGTTTGGGATGCTTGGGTGGTGCTGCTTTAGCCGCAATCAGCCTCCCAAAGATATCGATGGGAAGGAGATGGAGTACAGTTTCTAGTGCAGCTGTAGGAGTGGTACTAAGGGCGCCCGTTGCACAGACGCAGGATAGCCTTTGAACCTTCTCGACTGTTGCAAAGTTGCTTTTCTTGTCCAGTCCCGTCCAGCAGACTAGATCTCCGAACATAAGGATAGGTCTGACGACCATGTATATCCAGTGAAGAATTAGGGGCTGGAAAGGCTTCCAATTCTTGTGGAATCTAAGGAATACACTTTGCTGGCAGACCTAGTTTTGAGACCTTATGACAACAGAATGGTCAGTCTCATCGTAGAGAGTTTCCAATTCCATTACCGAAGTGGCTTTACTGAAAGAAGAAGCAAAGAGGTTTCATAGGTACTTTGCCGATTCGGTCAAACAATGTCCGATATTCCAAATGTTGAACTAGATACTTATGGCGAAGCAATGTGTTATACTGTTGTACGATTTTGAAAATATCGATGATTTTCTGGGTGAAACTGGCAACCAGCACATTTATGAGAGAACAAGTCTGTGTTCGTAGCCATCTAACGAAAGAGGGACAGCTTCATTGTCAAGCATGCAAAACAAGGGAATCTACTAACTTAAGGTAGAATAGGCTGAGGCACTAACCACGAAGTGTACTGGCCATTGGAGAAGAGTGGAACTGAGCTGAAATTCTTGGCCAGAAACATGTGGGGCTTCAGCGTTGGCTTCTGGCAAAATGCTTGCAAAACTCGAACCTGTTCGTTCTTAACTGAATCTTGAGCATATACATATCTTCTCTCATGATGAGGATGTCCTAACGAGGTATGTTGTCCAAGAGTATGATCTAAGGGAATTCATTATCCATAGCGAATGACAGCAAGGACTTTTTCCGTTCTTTCAGTATACGAAATTGAAAGTGTGAGATTCCAAAGTATCCCAAGCGCCCTTGTTAACCGTAGGGTACTGTATACAATCATGGCTATTGATTTGAGGCATCGGATGCCTTGTAGAGCAACATAGACCAGTCCCCTTACAAGGGTATTGAAGCGAGCGTCCGATTTACTGAATTCAAAATGGGGATTTCCATGGAATCTGTCCCGAATCTGAAGGCACTTTTGTCGACTGCCTTATTACTCTACGATGTCGTAGATATACGACCTTCAATGATATTTTGAAAAGTCCTTGATCCGTAATGTGGACTGTGAACATATATTTCGCAAAAGCCAGGAATATGGCATACTCTCTTTCGAATATCGTATGGACCAGCGCTACGCCAAAAGTATCTGGTAAGACGCAATTTATTTCAGCGAAATCGTCACGAATCTAACACCTACAATCGAAACAGCATTGAACTCAATTTCGCATACGAAATGCAATTAAAACACTATACTCGCTCGCCAAAGGCCGTATTGCATCAATCTTTTGCGCAGATATGACCATAAGTGGCCACCAATCGGCTGTCATCCGCAATTGCGGAATTACGCATTTGTTTTCTTTTACCCAACCCGTCCGTCAACTGCCATGTGCGCTATGCGATACTGGTCATCAAACGCATTTTCACCACACATACACCTACTGGGTGACCCACAAACTAATCCCCAACTAGTTTTTCCACTTTAAGTCAAATAGAATTTCCTTGCTGTCCAAATGTAGGCTGAACAAGGTACACAGACTTTGACAGACTTACGTTTGTATGTACAGCGATCTGGATGAGGATTCCTTTAAGCCGTGGTGAGGGGGACTCCTTTGAGATATATAGATGCTGATGCTGTTCACTAAGTAGCAACAACTACCACCACACGAACTACAAAGAAAAGATATTTTCACTTTTTTTTTTTTTTTTTTTGATATTCTTCTCTGGAACTCACTGAATTTGAATTGAAAATCACTTCTTCTCACACAGCGGTGTTTTGGTTTTTTACCTTTCAATATTTTCTAAAATGCAAATTTATCCAAAAGATACACAATCTACTATGCGAACACCTCGCAGATACACGGAGATCTTTGTACCTTGCTGATCTGTTCAGACGAATTCAGTCCACCGCCGCGACGGGTTCGATTCAAACTGAACTGAATGGGCCAAGATGATGAGGTTGCATGCAGCCAAAATGTAAAACCACTTACCACACATACACTGATAGAGGCTAGGCTTAAGCTGAGTATCTCTTAGCCATCGATGTGCTATGCGAGGTATTTGTGTGGCGTCATAGATACGCGACTGTGTCGAATGGTAAACATTGGCTGAGATACATTTCTATCAGCAACCAGCGGTTTGCGCAAATTCACACTCTTGATAGTTTTTTCCATGTCGTCATGGGTTCCAAGTGCGATTTTTCGCATTCGGACTCGGCCTAGACATGTGGGGGGCTTCGGGACCTAGGGCTGGGTTTGGCGGTGTTAATTAGTTGGCTTCATAGCTGTCCCATGGAGTTATGTGTGTGCTTTTTTTGGGAAAGAACTCGTGCGATTTTTCACGTACAAGATGCACTCAATGTGTGGTGAGCAAATAGGAGACGATGGATCGGTTGGTAATCGTTATTTATGAAATTTCATTAGTTGCTGTTGCTGTTGCTGTTGCTGTTGCGGTTGGGCTTGCATTTATTGGTGGCCGCTGCTGGTTTGTTTATTGTTTTGACATATTGTTACGTGAAGTTTAGCGGAAACTTTGTCAGTTGTTACGTATGCGAGCGAGGTCGGTTATAGTATCTTTTGGTAGAAATATCGCACTTGGCGATTGTGATGGGTATCTGTAGGTACCTCTGAGTATCCTTGATCGTTTGTCATGGCATTGTTTGCTTGAAAGATACATAATCTCTCCTTTATGTGGATTTGCATTACGTTTTACTCGAGAAAATTCGCACCTCAAGGTGTTCAGCAAAAGATATTCATATTTATTTGTGCGATGTCTTCTCAGAAACAAATCAACTTACAAGTTGGTTACACAAACAAGGAAATCAAACACAATTTTGTTTTTTTGTTTTCGCTGGGGTCACCCTTCACTGTGGCATGTGGCAGTTACTTAACATCTCACATCTTGTATCTATTCTTTCACTTGAGTGCCTTTTTTTTTGTATCTTCGTTACACTCGCTGGTAAAATGACTTATGGTGTTTACGACATGGATTTTTTTACGCCTAGTTGACTTTTGCACATTTACCTCGGAGTAATTAACTTTGTGGCACACACTGGAGATTCGTTTTGGCAAAAGGACCGAAAAGTTTAGTGCAGCTGAGTGAGTTGGGTTTTCGTTTTTAATGTTTATTTTATTTTGTTTTTATTTTAGCGGAGCAGTGAACCTTTCGAGGGGTTTTTTGTGGGTTTGTTTGCCTGGGAGTTGTTTTGAAGTTTTTTTTGTGCTGTTGAAGCTGTAGATACTTCGGATTATGGTAACCGGATGACTTGTGTCATCTTTTTAGTTATTTGTTTTGCTCTTGTAAGCCGGGCATCGTTCAGATCACTTGCAACACTTTCCTTCTTCTTTGGATTTTCGAAACAATACGCAACTGGTGCGAAGGAAGTCAAAGGCTCGCAAGCGCTGGAGATGCTCTTCATACAAACCTTGAAATGCACGAAGAACTGAGGCAGTAGTGCGATCTTCTGCCTTAGTGCCTTAGAGCGTTTGTCAACAGTTCGGTTAGATTCGCATTCTACTGATGCATCTTGCCTCTGTTTCTCTTCGTAAAGCAACCTCTTTAGCTTTCGGCTAGCCTGCTAAAGGTGAGGTAAAGCTATAGTATGTCCGGCTGTAAGAAAGCAATATGAAAGAAATGGGGTCTACAGCCACATATTACTTTAAGTATCCCCCATCAGGCCTACACTAAAATATGGCAGTAGTGTCTGGTGGGCAACTTTGTAGCTCCTCCGAGTACAAGGGTCGGCTTGCCTTTGCTTCAGTCAAGCACTAAGAGTCCCGATAGGACCCTGACAGTGGCTCTGGGTATGCTGTTTCATTTACTGCCTTTGGACAACTACAGCAAACAAGTGGCAGACTGTGTAGCTAGCTACTCATTTCAAGGCTCCATCTCAGTGGTCATATCTTAGGACAGTATCTCAAAATTTTCCCGAAGGAATCGACTTCGTTCTTCCCCAACTGATGTTCTATAAGAATTTGATTAACGCATCTCCCCAGGACTCGATCGCGAGGATGACTTGTGGGCTTCAAAACAAGGGCTCCGTAGCTTTTTGTACGGATGTATCAAAAACAGATTCTGGAGCAGGAGGAGGCGTAAACATAAATATCTCCTTTCGCTTTCCCAATCCAATCACTGTAGCTTCATCCAAGCAGTGATCATGGGGACTAAGGAGCCGTGTCGTAGCTGAAGCATAGTTAGTTACCGATAGTTAAGCCACGATTAAATCCTTGGAATCTTTGACATTCAACGCAAAAACTGTCCTAAATGTCAGGATCAACATTCTGTCAATTCAAGACTCTCCTCATTTGGGTGCCGAAACCCTGTAACATTCCAGGGAACTGTAAGATCGACCAACTTGTCAGGCAGTGTATAGGGAGACCAGATAAGAACGATAGGGAAAAAAAGTTAAATAAAACCACAACGGTGTGAGATATAAAGTTGATTGTGGCTTGATTTTGAAGCTACATTCATGCCATTATTTGTGGAATAGCACATCATTTAAATGGCTGCTTCGGCTTCGCTGGCAGAGCTTCAAACAGTCGGTCCAATTTTTGATGTCTCGGTCCAACATGAGCGGTGTTATTCTGGCAGTAGTGTGTTGAATGTTCGCCTCGAGCTTGTCGATAGCGGTTGGCTTGTTAGCGTAGACTGAGGACGTCGAGTAATGTCCAGTCGCACGATCGTGGCCGCCAATTGATGAATGCTCGCCGTGAGTTGCCAAATTTCTACTTCTCAACTTACTTACTTGTGTTCTAGCTGCAGCTTGATAGCGCATCTAGCCGTCGTCTTCCTAATGAAGACTTGCAGTGAAGCAAGTCGTCGGGCGGGTACGCATGGTACCTTAAATGCCGAGGAAGGCTTCTAAAACTGAGTTACCATTGTCAGTTGAAGAACTTTCGAGCACCAAACGAAGGGCCTCACAATCATTGCATCATTTTTGGATTTGGACTCCAAGTTCTGTCGTAAAGGGGTCTACTGGCGCACATGCTTTGATGGTGATGGATCCTAGTTTGAGCAGTCTTCTTCTTGTAAGAGACACTAGAAGGGTCTGGGTAGTCCTTCTTTGGAACAACTTGTAGGAATGTACCTTGCATGGCAAATATCAGCAACTCATCAGAGGACAACCAATGACGATGTAGCCTGGTCTCTGTAGATCGACGAGCACATGCTTGGTGTACTCCTATCGTTTGAAGAATCCTAGAAATTTCACAGGATTCTTGGTGCAGATTGGCCTCGTCGAAACAACTGAGAGCTGGAGTGCACTTATAGGGAATTGCTGGGGTAGATAATGAGGCACAGAACGGCTAAACATTTCTACTAATTTAAGGACAAACTATACACAGTGAACAACATTGCAATGATTTCTGTCTCTGGTTTCTAAATTTTCCAATTTTCCTCAGCAAGGTCAGACTTGTGTGACCGAAAACTTTCTCATGCTCTCTGGAGTTGGTGTATCTTTGTGTCCAAAATTGTGGCTAGAGGGAGAATATGTGCTCCACATCTTCCAGAATATCGTTGGGTGATATATAGATGTCTTATGGGCAACTGCCTCCAGCCACTATCAGAATCTAATGGCTTCCTTCTTTAGTTTTTCAGTACTTTCAAGATATCTAGCCAAAGGAATTTCATTTTAAATAGTTTTCTCAGGAATTCTCTGACAAGACGAACTCTCCTGTGCTTCAAGCCATATGACGAAGTAATAGTACTTAATGCCACACCAATTGTTACCCGATACCACTCCCTCTCTAATGAGATTACCCTGCGGTTTCCTGCCACTGGCTTAATCAACAAAAGCCAACAAAACTTATACCAGTTGAATGGCTTCCAAGACATCAGTCACTTCGTTCCATGTCCCCAGTACGAGCGAGTTTTATTAAAACTACACTCACAGCCCTCCTGTCGGCTATTATCTTACAAAATCTCAATTTGAATAGCACACCTACGAGACAATGGACTTCCTTATAACTTCCTTTCTGCCGCGCCTTGTGCAGAAAGTCAGAAGGAAGTGCTGTGGTGGGGCTCCTTCACTCTAACAAGATGCACACCGATGGCAAAGTATAAAACGATCATTATGTCTCACCTACGAGACCTCACTCCGTCAAGGGAAATGGGATTTGGTTTCTTTTTACTTTTTTTTTTTTTTTTAACCACCACCTCTGCTGGGTAATCCATTTAATTTTATGGCACAATGCATCATTTCCACTGCAGGTTAACTGCAGTTTAATCACAAAGTTAATCGGTTTCCATCATACTCGAGAGGCTATTGTGGCACGGAGCCTTTCGGATGACGATGTTGTGGTTGCAATCGCAACAAAGGCGGACTTGTAGTATTTTTCTTTCAAAGGTATCTACGAATGCTTCCGACGTATTGTGAGTACTCTGGCTTTGAATGGACAGAGAGTATGTAGAGTGGAGTGTTATTCTTTAGTTGTTTGTATATCGGATGTACGTATGTTGCTATTCCTGAGGGGACGCCATTCGTGTGATGGCAATCAGGAAGAAGAAGATCTCGAATCTTGAGGATTTTATGTCTCCCTGGAGTGCACTTGTATTTCAATAGAACGCATTTCTAGTCAGATGCCGTCAGGTACGAGGTGACGTCTGTCGAAAATTCAACATATTGGGAGTCGGATATCGATACAACAATATAGATACGTCTGACCACACTATTCGTCGTTTGGTGTCGAGTTTTGTTGAGCAAGGCACACTGGGAGATTCGTCGACATGCCAAGACGGCTTAGTTCTACAAGAATTGTTCCTTTTGCACCAGCGGACATCAGAGTTACCCCAGATGTGATGTAGAGCGGAACATCTCCCCTCTTCTGTTCTGTTTGGAAGTTCTATCCTGGATAGTGTATGCAGCACTATACCTCTGATGGTGTGGTGATCATTAGTTGAATCTCAGAGAGTTATGTAGGACTCACCATCAAGTGCTAATGATTCGATGCTTAGCAGAGTAAGTTCAAAGCTCCAACAAGTATCTACGCTGTTAGTACGCACGGTGGTCCTGAAAATATTTATTGCCCCTCAACACTCAAATAAATAACTTCCCTGTGCAATTAGTCATTAAATGCTTTATCGCTGTAAACAACTGAACTTTTGCCAATATCACGTACGCCAAATTGCCAAACGATACGTCCGATACCTGTCATAAAACAGAGTACCCGCAGCTCCACAAAGAGTACCCCACCCGCCAAAGACCTGAAGAAAGAAAAAAAAAAATCAAAAAAATCAATAAAAAGCAAGTATCGCGGCAATATCGCTTACACCGGCCATTTATTTGAAAATTTCTATTCAACACACTCGCGCCAAAATCATTTGTGAAATGTATCTAATCGGCGTATCTCTTCCACAAAAAAAAAAAAAAAAATCCGCACACACACCTCGAAGTGGAACTGAAATCCATCAACAATGGTACGCCAATCCGCAGCTCAGAGTATTTTTTTTTTTTTGCCATTTGGACCGAAAAAAAGCCAAAATTTGCTTCCAGTCATTCCATCTGACGTAACCTCCGCCAAAAGAGTCTGGTTACTGGTGGTGCATCAGTGTGTTGGTGCCATTAATAGCCATCTCGCGTCTGGTTCGCCTGGTTATGCAACGAATTTTGTTTTTTTTTTTTTTTTTTTGTTTAGGGCGGCCAGATAGACCGGTAGTACGAGGTGTGGACTATGTGTCAGCCAAAGAAGTAGGTCATCTGGATCTTTAGCGGTTCAAGCCTCCCTTCCGCATTTGGATTAAATTTCAGTGAAAGAGGTGACACTGCCAACAGTTGACTAGCATTCAAATGGCCGATAATGCAGCAGCAATGGGCCACTTCCCAGATTGCCAAACGGACAAACAACGTCCGAAATTGAAAGTAGCGATTATCTAGCGGTATCCGTATCTTTTGGGTAACCTAATGGCTGAAATTAGAAATTCGTTGAGTGACTCTTAAGTGGCCCGTATCTATGGTCAATAAAGGTCGGTTTGGGACCATTTGGTTGTACACTTGTTCAAACACGGACATTGCAACATGTTGGTTGGAAATATATCCGCACGTTGATTGACCAGATGCACGCAGATGGTGGCTTAGTGGCTTACCTTGCTTGAGGCGCGCGGTGTTTTTCTTGTTAATTTTGCTGCGTAATCGAGTACGATTACGTGTTGAAACTGACCATCTGATGGTTGTTATACTGGATCGGCTGTGGATGCGCGCCGGATTTCAATGTCATTTGTTTCGTTAGCTTTTGACCCTTTCGAGGAGTGATGCAATTGTTGAGAAGGCCGTAACGTGTGCTTAGGAAAAGATGAGGTATCTATGCAGATGATTTGTAAAAGGGCAAGGTTAAAGATTGAAGAAGTCGAGCACTAAATGATTGGTAAGAGGAGTGTTTTACGACATGCCAAGCCTATAATGGTTAAACTGGGTCTTGGATTGGTTTACACAGAGATTTAGATAAAAGTTAAGCATTTTGCAAAGATATAGGCAAAAACGTAAGTAGGTTTGATTGTGTGTTATGGTAAAGCATGGTAGGTCACGTAGACCAGCGAGTCACTTATACACCATGTAAAGGCTGTACAGATCTTTCATTTAAAACTGATTTAAGTCTTCCAAATCCACAAAGAGTTCTCTGACAAAGCCTCATCTTTATATACTTACACGTCTCTGCAACTGCCGCATCTTTTCTAGAGAATTTCTCCAATGAGTTGTAACTCATGACTCAATACTCAGTGAGTAAGCTAGGCCCATGCCTAATCACTATATTCCTACTGCCACACACAACTTCCTCGACGGTTTCAAGAAACTCTGGGGTTTGAATTGAATTGAACTGTGAAGGCGATACATTAGCGCGCCTTAAATTTTTTTGTGTATCCTACAACCAGCCCTATCTTACTTACTTACTTAGGTGGCGCTACAGTCCGGGGTGGACCTGGGCCTCAACCAACAAGCCTCTCCAGTTAGCGCGGTCTTTGGCTAATTGCCTCCAGGTACGCATTCCACTTGTGCCCGCCACCTAAGGCGAGGTCCTCCTCTACTGCGTTGTCCCTCCGGGATGGATTCGAAGACTCTTCGGGCCGGATCGTTGACGTCCATCCGCTCTACATGACCTAGCCATCTTAGACGGCTAATGCGTACTTTTCTGACTAGGTCGATGTCGCTGTACAGCTCGTAGAGTTCGCTGTTAAATCTCCTTCTCCATAGCCCGTCAACGCAAATGGGACCGAAAATCATCCGAAGGATTTTGCATTCGAAACGACCAAGGATATCTTCATCCATCTTGGTTAACGTCCATGCTTCTGCGCCATAGAGCAGGACTGGGATGATGAGGGTCTTATATAGAGTTTCCTTGGTGCTTCTTGACAAGGCCTTACTACTCAATTGCCTTCTTAGGCCAAACAAAACGGCGATTGGTAAGAGCGATTCTTCGTTTGATCTCTGAGGTGATATTGTTGTCAGAGTTTATAGCGGACCCGAGGTATACATAGTCCTTAACTACCTTAAAGGTAGCCAGCCTATCGCAGACTATATTTTAGGCCACCAACCTTGATTGAGTTACTACTTGAGTGGTTTTTTATGGGACAGAGCTGGACAAGGGCATAGGAGGTGGAGAATGATTTCTTCCTCATCCCTTCAGCTTCTGAAGAAGTCATTTGAAAAGAAAGTGTTGAATGAGAACACCGATATTGTGGTTGATTACTTCAATGGAACCAACTCCACACTATGTTCCAGATCAAACCTAAATCAAATTTGTCTTGAAATGTTGCAGGAAGGGAGAGATTTGCCCATCTACAGGTGGTAGGTACTACTAAAAGCGTGCAGTTTTAGCAAGAGATTGCATGTAGCGACGTCTGACGAACTCCTTACTTTGCTCGTCACATTGCCTTCAATATCTCTGTCGTCCTGCACACATCATAAATGAATGTTAAACCGCTCAGATATCTCCAAAAGATACAACCAGCATCAGCAGCTTAAAGCTGTGAACTAAAAGACCACGATTCCAGGAATTCGATTGCCGCTTATATTTATACTATATATTCCTGACAGATATTGTATTACATTTCACCCAGATCAAAGCTTTCCTGCTATCCCAGATCATCCTGAAAAACGTTACAATACTCTGGGAGGATGCCAACAATGAAAACCATGTCGTTTACGCCAACTATTATAGTTTTCATAAATATTTACATTTTTTCTTCTGGTTTTAGCCGATCCTGATATATTTCTTACAGTCGTACTCTATGTAGTCGGACATGAAGTTCCACAGTAGAGTGCCTAATACATAGCCTTGGGGAATGCCATCTGTAATACCCTTGAATCTCCGTTGCAACTAATGTTTGCAATAGTCTGTCACCGGTGCACAATGCAAAAGAGGTTTTCCCTGCTTGTGTATTCGATTTCATGTCTTTTTCCTCCTCGTTTCGCCGCCTTTCATGCATAGATGGCGTTGTTAGTGGAACGATACCTTTGGTATCTTAATTCGATAGGAGTGAAGCTACTTTCGTTCAAAGATTATTTCAAACAAGTATTCGCTCGTATGTTTGTCGGAGGTTCATGCAACTGTGAAGATGGCGTCAGGTCTCAGGATTGCCGGGGATTGCACTCAAAATGGTGAATTATGTTTCAGTGTTGTCCCTTCGAGTTGCCAATAAAAAGAACTATAGTTGTCGGACATGCTTTTAGCCAGATTCACATTCTACACATATAAACCATTAAAACCCAAATCCTGAGATCTTAAAAATAGTTCAGTGTAATTCGTCTCCTACGGCATAGAAGATATCTCTCTTAGTGAATGAATCTACTCCTACTGATCACTGCTACTATGATCACGTACTGTGGATACTAGTAGATCCAAATTTGGGCCCAAAAACCTTGACCAGAATAATGGTTTGTGTACTCAGTAAATGTCTCCTCTCCTTGTTCAGTTAATCTGTCCTTAAGGGTTAACCAACTGAACTTCTGATATATTTTATCAATCCCCCTTTCGGGAGAACCCTAGTAAGTGCACAAACCTTAAGGACATACAAATTAGCGATCAGTTTCAGTAGATACACCAACCTATTTCCCGCCAATCTTATTCAATCTTCAGGTCATTCGAAAACCCACTTTCCCAACACATCCATTGCAGACGTAATAAAAAATCTATGGCAATGCCAAATACGAATCAACTAATAATTACCAAATGAAGAGGTAACCCCAAATAAAAAAAAAAAGAGTTACGCTACGTTTTTTGAAGGCCAAGATGAGCTGCTAACAGAAGGTGATAATTGGCTGTGATAAGTGTTATGCCAGATGGATTGGGATACTGTGATACACATTGCGGGTAGTTGAATAGTTTTTGAAATACTCCAAGGTCAGGAATTATGCAGGTACTGCTGGAACTTGTTTCGAATGCTGGCAATGTTTGTAAACGATTTCAACAACAATTTTACGATTCATAATCAAATTAGCGAGTTTACATGGACATATCGGTGTTGGGACATTCTAAAAGGCTTTTTTTACTACCTATTCGTATATTTTGAGTGTACTGTTCCATTTGGCTGCTATTGTGTTGTGAAGCAATTTGTTTGATACCTGATTGCACGAGAATTGGCACAGCAACCTTCTTTTTCTTTTAAAACCGATGATGGCCAAAGAAGAACGTTATAGATACAGAGTAGGTACACAGCAGTAGTTAGCCCCAAAATCGTATGACATCACTGCAAGATGTTCCTTAAGTATTCTGTCATAACTTGTTATTCATTACTCATTACATTACCAACTCTTGTCTTGTAGATACATAGATACACTCTAAGACGGCTTCGCATAGCATCACTGTAGCTGTTTTTTAAGTGTTCTATCAGTACTCATTACTCATTAGATTACCTATTCACTTACTCGTGTCTACCTTCTTGCAAAAGACCTAAGTATATACCATTTCAATTCCACTGCTATACAGAACTCAAGGTTCGTAAGATACTAACGTTGAGGTTCTTTAAGTATTCAGTCATCATTCATTACTCTTTCCATTACCTGCTCATTGTATGCCTTACTCCTGTCTGTCTTGCTATTAAAAGTGTGGGTAACTAGATCTTGACATTCGACTTTGTATAGTATCACTGCAACTGTTCTTTAAGTGTTCATTACTCATTACTCATTACTCATTACTTCTTACATTACCTACTCAGTTACTCAAGTTTGCCTTCTTTCAAAATACCTAAGTAGATACCACTTCAATTCCACTGCTATACCCAACAGTGGGTGTGGACTCTAATGACATTAATGCAGATTTTCTGTAAGTACTCAGTTACCATTCATTACTCTTTACATTACTGACTACAACTTACTCAAAGCTGTCTTTCGTTTAAAGACCTCAGTAGATGTCATTTCTCGGTTCCACTGGTCTGAACGTTGAGTGACCATGGTAACACATTCAATCGCAAGACACAAAATTGACTTTCTATCATGCGGTAATCAATTACTGGTATATCACGTGAGTTTGACACCAATTACCTTTGCCCTTTCTCCGTTCCACCTTGGTCGGCGGCAAAGAAAGGAAAAAAAAAAAAATTGTTTGCAATTTTCTGCGACAATAAAAAATGTACTTCCTCAATCGAGTTCGACTCCTTACACCGCCATCTGCAACGTTTTCGTATGCACACTTGCCTGCAACGTCCGCCTACAATAGATGTCAGTACGTGCATCTTACCAACGCAAATATCCATCGAAATCATTGTTGATGTGTAACACAAAAAAAAAAAAAAACATATTCCCATCCAGCCGCGCACTCTCAGCTTTTGACATTTAGACCAATTTCCGATTTCTGTCTCTTGGATCGATCCGGCACGATCCGCTTAAATGCTGATTAATCTCTATCGGTCTCTATCGGACCAAAAAAAAAGTAGACTTCCTTGACAATTCAGGCGACGCCAACGACATTTGAACGTTGCCACCACAGTGGTGGTTCATAGCAAATCAGCGATACACGAGACTGCACTTCATCGGCAAGCTCCCCTTACGAGTCTCGAGTTCGGTTTCCTTCAGCCTTCAGCCACTAAGTGCCAACTTTAGTACCTTGGAGTTGTCGTGAGGAGTTCTTTTTCGTTTCTTTTGTGTTTTAACCAGCTGCCTGGGAGTTAACAAGCCTTGACAATGCATTGTCAGTGTCTCTTGTTGTAAGGAAAGAATTGCGTGGTAAAGTGCAAAGTGTGGTAAAATTTATGGCGTCGACGGTGTGCAGTTGCAGACCGCATGAAGACATTAATTCCAACAATGGCGACAGATTGACATGTAATTCGTTCGGATTGTTGGTATAAATTGTAATAGATTGTAAGTCACCGCATTGTAGACCTGTCAAATCTATTACTCAATAACGTCACGAACTTCAACGTGCCCTATTAAAATATGCATGCAACACCATGCAACTGATGCAACTTTTTCATATCTATTCTGTCAAGCGTCAATAATTTTGAATTATAAACTGGAAGAGGGTTTTCCCAAATTATGTCATCAACTGTCAGAGTGTATGCCAATCGAATTTCCTCATTTTTCTCAAGCCATACCAAGTCACATACATAAATCTGATATCAGATTGCTTCCCCCATTGGCGCTAACAGATGTTTAATAGCTTTTTCTGCTTTTTGTTAATAGCTTATTAAATACTCGTGATTAATAGATGATAAGTCTCATCACTCAAAGTAAATTAATGAAGCAGTCGTTTGGTAAAAAAATATAAAAATAACGAGAAAGGCAAGACGATTTTGAATTTGTATTTCTCATGAACAAGTGGATGCCCATACCTCGACATAAAAGACATCCTAATGAATGCCCTTTACCTCTCGTTCGGATAAATATTCAGTCGCAGTTTTTGAAGGGTTGTGTCAGTATCAGATGTCATCGAGGTTCAAGTACTCACATTTTATTTCATTTGAATGAGTATGTCGTTTGAAGTATCAACTGATTACCGTAAACTCAGCATGGAAGGGGTTTTTGCATTATTTCAGTAAACTTCATCTAAGGGAGAACGGAAGTCCTCATAAACGACCTGGAAGTGACTCTCTCCCTTAGGCTTAACCATAACCATAAAGGAATTGGTTTCTTGCTCAGATACGTCAAGTTTTCATGTACTTTTGCTGACTTTCTAAAGAAGCGAATCCACTTGCTTTTTCGTACGAATATCTGACGTTTGATTTTAAAAGTCATTTAGTGGTGCCTAGATGTCATTTTCAGACATTCATATGTCACAAATGACGCAACTGACAGATAAAACGAACTGACACTTACAATCGCTTTTGATAAAATGACAATCCACTCCGTTTACTGACGTTTACTGACGGCTAAAGGAAATTTGATGAGAATTTTGACATTAGCTACAATTTGCTTTCGATTATCATGGATGGATGGAAAAGCTTTCGTAGTTGTACTTTCGAATGTTTGTCAAACGCTCATGAGAGGTGAGAGCGTGAAAGAAATTCGAGGAATTCACGGCTTGGTAACGAAGTTTTATTTTTTGGCTTCGAGAGAATAGCGTTAAGTACACTTTTCTGTGCGACTACGTAAAGTGTCTGGTTCATGCTGGAAAACTAGAATATAAGCAACTCTGGTTCGTCAAAATGAAACTTAGATAGTAGGCTTGAGGCAAGAATCTATTGGGAGATTGAATCCGAGTTTTCCACGTAAGCTGTGGCAAAGGAGCTTTAGAGGTTTCAGGTTCTTTTGGAGTTTACAAACTATTGGAGCTAGCTGACAGCTTCACTTGTCTGAGATTTTATGTCGAAATTCTTGAAAACCGAGAAAGTTGCTGTTTATCACTTTCGCCAATAACTTAGGAATCCATTAGTCCATGACAAGATGAACTTCTCGGGACACGACTTGTTTGCAAGGGATGGCATCGCTGGGAATGGAAATGGTATACATAGGAGTTCCACTTTTCTTTCAGTCAGAGGATGATCGTGTTGTCCTATAACTCCTAGTCCAAGTTTTTCAAATTACCGAACATTTTTATGCTCGAAATGACTGCCTGTCGAGAAGGTGATATAGTATATGTAGTTCAAGGTGTCCAGTCCTAAGCAAATCGGTCAACGGTCTATAAGTTGACGATACCTAAGGGTTACTGGTGATCGTTAGTAGGCAGGTCAGCAATAAAGGAAATCATCTGAAGGACGAAAGTGTCCCCTTAGAACGGAAATAAGTTGCTTACCTTCTTTTCTGCCTCGGGGCAGCAGGAATGCCGCTGATCTCTTACAGATGTATCATCTGCTTGCATTCTGGAGCCTACAACATGTCATCTGTTCTGCTTGTATATCATAGGTTTCGCGAAATGTAGAGTCTGGGGTTGTACGCGATCTATGTAGATCTAGTCGATCCTTTCAGTTAAATGCTTAAGAAGAGTTGTCCAACCAGATTTAAATGGTGGAGTTGGCAGCAAGTCACCATACCACTGAAGCCACAAGTGAACCTATTGCGATTTCCTTCAAATCAGAGCTCCCTTATGATACCTGCATTGGTGATAAGTCTAAGCAGATTTTTAGGTGAGCTAGCAAATCCATATATACTCTTCCTCAAGGTAGGATCTATCTAGGTGGCGATGACGTATTCCGATTAAAAATAAATACTTGGCGCAACAGGTCGATGGGACCCAAGGCCTAGCTTGTGCGTGTTATATTCTTTACACGAATGGATGGGGCCTACTGTTCAATGCCGTGTCCGAAGGGCAATTTATTTTTTGAGAAGCTTTCTCGAGACAGTTATACTCTCGGATGTTTGTCAGACGCTCGCGAGAGGTGGGGCCGTGAAAAACTTTTAGGTGTTCCCCGACTATGATTCGAACTTCGAAACCCTTGCTCCATAGTCCAACGCACTAACCACTGAGCCACGGCGCCCACCGTATTCCGATTACAATGACAGTAAATTTGTTCTGCTGATCCTTCTCGTTGCTCATTCTGCAAGTGCTATCCGGGATGATACCCATAGTCATGAGGTTTTTTTTTGCTTGACAGTGTTCAGTAAGGAATCCTGTGACTATCCAACTTCTGTTTAGACCTGGTGAGGGAGATGTTTGTCATGAACACTATGACTTGTCTCCCACTTCTAGTATTCGCCTCACAATGGTGAGCTTTGTTTTCAGCCAGATACTAATCCAACATTCTATTTAAGCAATCCACAGAATAGTCTAGCCATCATGAAAGGCGATGCAGATGCTATTCAAGCCAGTAAGTCCGCCGACTCATTACCTAAATGTCTACTGTGTCCTGGCACCCGAATGAGATCAACTCTGTTCGAGGTGCCTAGTGATGTAAGCAGTTGAAGGGAGTCCCATACCAGTTGTGATGTTGTAGTCTAACCAACTTGTTAAAGGCATGTTGGTCGAGTCCTACCTTCAAACCAACGTAGCCTCTGTTGATGAATTGACATGGGCTTCAGTTATTACTTGTTTCCTCCTGAATGGTGTAATGGTGTTCTTCCTGTTGTTGAATAGTTGCCAGTGTTCGCCGAATTTACCTCTCAAAGTACCTTATCCCAGAATATCTCATGACACAAACATCGCCTCACACTTGACAACCATTTATCTTTGCAAAACACGGACAAACAATATTTCAATCAAAACTCTTACATCATAACTACATATGTGCTAACCCATTTCCCGTTTCTTTCTTCTCTTGCAGGTATGTCATGAAGTCATCATCTCCGTTTAGGCCACAATCGGCGAGGTGTAAAAGCTTAAGGCATACGTGACTAATGAGGTCTCGTATAAACTCCAATAACCTCTGTCCCCGATTAAAAAAAAAAAACTTCCTGCCTCCCAATCGTGAACCAGTCTTCACACATTAACTTTCCCGCCATAATCTAACCCTCCTGGCACACATTCCCCACAGCGACACACAAAACCAAAGATGACATCAATTTGTGCTGTCTGTCACAACGGCAACGCCCGGAACATACCCAATGAAGCTGATTTACACAAATGGCTCTGTGTGTAGGTATACACCCTTTTAGATAATTACCATAAGTCAAGGTGGCCGCAAGAGTCACCACAATCGGGAGTGCTTCCCCGTCCATCATCATCACCACCAGCGTCGCCACAATACGTTCAAGTATCTACGTCCACGACCGGCCATCCGAACAGACAACAAAGCCACAAAAGGAGGCAAACAAAAATTAATAATCTTATCTAACACTTTCACTGGTCAGTGCGCGTCCATCGGAATGCCCACCACAAAGCCAGCGCTTTTAGTACCCAAACTCGGTGAGCAAATCATAACTCCAGCTACGGGATTTCATAATAAATTCAATTAAACATGCAGCGCATCACTTGATTGGCTTGATTGGCGGTCTGCGCTCCCGCTCCCGCTACTGACTAGTGACTAATTAATTGCAAGAGTTTCTAGGCCCGATTTATTATTTGTGTCAGTTCTTCTTCGGGCCGATATGTGACGTTCTTATGTCATCGATCCGTTCGCGTATGCCTGCGAGTGCGGATGTCTGGGGGTCGATAAAAATTTCGAGCGAGATTTATGGGAACTACGAGCGAATAAAATGTGGACAATGGCCTGCGAGTGAATTGTTAATAAACCAAAGCAACTGTAACAGAATGCGATACTTAAATGGGATTACGTCATAAAGTGCAGAGATTTACAGATACTTTTGCTGCGTCTGGGTGCGAGCGTACTCGGGGACAGTCACGGTGGAAGTCCATAAAATAAATTGTTAACTTTTGTTGACTGGTAATGAGCGGGCACACACAACGGATTTCCTTTAACCAATCGTTTGTTGGTGAAGGTTACTTATTGTATCTTTTGGTTTTTATTTGAGTATCTATGGAGTGAGATTGATTGTATACTTTTAGGCCGGCTGTGGAGGTTTACCATGGGGTAGTATGCAATGGAAAATGCCAAGTTGGTATCCGTAATCGGGTGATCTGTACGAGTTTGGGACAGTGGATCGCAAAAAAAGCTGGTCGTTGTGGGCTTTGTTTGGCTCACCTTTAAATGGCCTACAATAGGGTTCGGGTAGTTGAACAGCTGACCTCCTTGTCCTTTTTTGTTCCTCGATATATTTATGTACAAGGTGACCAGATAAGAAAGATATGAAAGAAAACTTAAATAAAACAACAAAGGTGTGAGATATAAAATTGATTCTGGCTTTATTTTGAAGCTACGTTCATGCCATTAAATGAAGGATAGCATAATCGTTTAAATGGCCGCCTCGCCTTCGCTGAAAGTTCTTTAAGCGGTCGGTTAAATTTTTGATGATTCGGTGTTCCATTAATTTCCGCACGTTTGGCAAGCGTTAAGCGATACATAATGAAATGGCAAACCTCACTGAATATTTTCAGACCTGGATGTCCTTGGTAACTTTGACAGCTCCTGAAGCATAACCATTAGGATGAGTATCATTGCTATTTGGTCACCCTATAGTTTGATACGATAAGCTTCTTCCTTCAGAGGATATTGAGTGCATGACTAGGCAACCATTGAAAATTCTCATCAGAAAAACCCTCTTTCACGACATATTTGTTTCTTGTGATACACTGTCGCCTCGTTATCTGTCGAAATGGTTGTGACTGCTGAGGTCAGAAGTACTGACATCAAAATGTTGACTCAGCTGATCGCTTTTCTGCAGAGACCTACGTATATAAAACAATTCTCATAATGCCCTACCAGCTAAGGCTTGTACTACACTATGGACTTGACGTGTATTAAGAAGATCTTCAAAAAAGGCGTGGATTTTACCTTTGCTTACAGTCAAGCAAGCTACACTTAAAAACTTGTCCATACGTTGTGACTTTTAAGTTCCTGATTGGCGTAAGATGTTTCTGTTTATTCCTTTGGAATTCTGATGATTTGAGCTACTATGTGACTCACGAGGATCTGTAGGTCCAATATTTGGTAAAAGATCAGCCATCTGCGATCATTGATCTGCCTTTCTGGTTTCTGGTTCTGGAATGGTTTCTGGGCTGAAATGAACTGAAGTGATTGGCTGGTGATGCTTGGTTTGGTGTAGATCGGTAGAACAGTGATTTTTGCTTGGTGTCCTTCCAAATGCAGTTTATAGTGGTGATCTTGGGTCCTTCTACCTACACTATGTAGTCCGGGTATTGTTAGTTGATCGATACGCAGGAACAGCTTTAACCACAGACGGGTCTATATAAAATCAATTGTATCCATTGAACTGAACTTCACTGCTGTCTTATGACGCAGTAGAAAGTGGTACCTAGGGTAGAAGCGCTAAGCTCTACTTCGCAGCTGAACCCACTTGATGCTGGTCACTGTAGTGCTGGTAACTGGTTCTTTGGGGCTGTAAATACGCTATCGATTGCGTCGAGCCCAAAAACACTGAAGAACTAGTCCTGGAATCATCAATTATTTGCTGAGTAGTCGTTTGAAGTCAAAGAGAACTTGCTTTCCATTCAGCGATCTCAACTTGTAAAAACGAGTTTCTCCAAGTGAACCGTCATATCCTCGTCGTTCCTATTTCTTTAGCGATATCGAATTTATACTTATCTCGGTCCGAAGAAATCCACTGTTGTTGTCGAAAAAATGGAACTCAACCAGCTCAGATTTCCTGCGGTTAAGGGCATAGGACTCAAGGGGTTCTTCTTATCTGCAAGAAGAGCACGTAGCGTCCACAGTAAGCTTGCATTTTCTGGGGCAGTAGGTTTAACATAATATTGAATACCATTGGACCGAAAGCTGAACTCTGAGGTACACCAACTTTGGCTTCTAACAGTTAGTTCAGAGATACACCTAACTTAGTAAATATCACGGTTCATAGATATTCATATGCCTTCTGGATCAAATGGAGTTAGTTGGTGTACAAATCCTTTTGCGCGAAAGCTCATATGTAGCTCGAGATCAAACAACTTTTTATATAGCAATTGGATTGCAACATCCAGCCACAAGGCAACTTTCCTAGCATCGTCGTCACTCAAGTTTTTTTCAAACCTTACCCCAAACGGCTTTAACTAAATACTTTTTCCTCTGATAGTGCTCTCCACTGTTTTAGCATACAACTTGAAGTAGTTTATCACTCTCAAGACATCACTTTGTATACTTTCAAGTGCGAATTGAATAATGAGCGAATCACAGCTTCTTTGAGCTCCAAGTGGATACAACGATACTCAACAGCCATAGACTGTTTCCATGGCTCTGTTGTCATAACGCAGTCAATGGCAATCATGGAAAGAAAATATGCGAACACCTACAAAGTACCATTCACGAAGTCCTTTCACCAAAATGGGGGGAGTCCCACAGTTGCTCTTAAAATGAGTTATGTTCATGGGACGTAATATACATATATACCTAGGCCGAGGTTGTTTTCTACTGCCTTGTCTATCTGGGTTGGTCTCTACATGGTCTAACTATATGGACCAGTGCGCAGTATCTTGACTAGGTGTAGTATGTAGTGCAGTGTAATTTGGAAACTCCCCCCACTTTGGATCTAAAATTTGCCAAATAACCTTCGCCTATGCAGAATGATCTTGATGATCTGGACTCCCTTCTTCTTAAAAAAAGTAGGTACAATCCAAGGTACTTCACATCCAAGAACTTCAAAATTGGAGGAATTACCAATAAGAAACTGCGGTATGTGTAGCTCCAGTCATTCTGCAGAAAGGTCCACAGAAAGGTTAGCCAGTAACTCCGCAGAAGCATCAGTACTTTTGTGATATCAACACTCAAGAGGTTCCAATTTCTGTTGCAACCAAGGCTTACAAATCCCGACCTGCGCCACAAATAGTCCTAAAACTATGAAATTGGTTAAAAATATAGGGCCACGCCCACTTTCTTATTAAATAAATATTCCTTCAGTTGTAGTTTTTGGTTACAACATAGCACTGAGTCTCTATTTCACTATTTCCGACCAATAAATGTTACTGCTTGATGGGTACATAGTTGTAAGCCCGGCTTAAAAAATGTACCAACCTGAAGCCCTGATAATATCCGATTTAGGTTTCGTTATGGAATAAGACGTGCTTTCTATTATTTGTGGCAAGTTGCTTCCTCAATCCTAAGCCGGCCTTCAAAGCCTGACTTGAACTGGACTGTATCGCTGTGTAACACCAACCATGGTTTGACCTAAAACTCCCAAAATCAGACGGATTTGGAGTCCACAACTGTACACAGATACTTACCTCATTCGTCTCAAAAAAAATCTCCTTCTTAGGAGACTTACACTCAGGAATAGACGTTCCCTGCTAAACGAGATGACCGTCTTAGAAAGAAATGACTGCGAAAAGCTTTACCAAGAGATACGTAGTTTTTATGGTCCAAATGGGGAAGTATCTCTGCCTCTCCTTGGACGAGTGATTTCCCAAGAATACCTACCCGCCGATTGTAGTCTTCTCCGTTTAACTCAACCGTTTTACATGGAATCACTTCAAAAAGAAACTACCATTTATACATATAGGCATGTATCTGCAAGATACTTTCGTTCGGATAGAAATTTTCGATGAAAACGAAAGTACTCATTAGCGCTTTTACCTTATTTTCGTATCTGATTAGCACGTGTGCCACTAGGTTGGCTGTGTGATTGCCATTATCTTCGAACTTTAGCCATGCTAGCTGAGTTAGATCATTTTAATGATTTCTAATAGAAATTACGTTGCTATTGTTACTTAGATGTATTCTACTCATTAGCGTGGATGGCTTGGTTACACCTCAAGTGTTGCGCAATCTTCGGTGTTAGGTTGTAAGTGTCAGAAAAGCAGCGCAAGTAATGGGAATACATCCTAAATGTGTGACAGCCAGGAAATGTTCAGTTAGTTAGGTGTTGGTAACACCAGTCGACGGTGTCTGGTGTCTTGTGGTGACAGTTGTGAAGATTAATGGGCTGGCTAACGACTGGAGGTTGTAAGTTAACTAACTGGTGTGAGGCGTCAAAACTGTGTGGGTCGTCAGAATAGTAGGAGATTGTGAACATTTCAATTAAGTAGTTGGTTTGTGTTGAAGCCCACTTCTTCAGGTTTCCGGCTTGGCTATGTCTGAAGACGAAGAATTTACTTGATGCACTCCATCGTTGTGGCCATCTTGCCAGGCTGTCTGTTCTCTCTTCGTTGCCGATTAATACAGGTTCATGGTTCCTGGTTTCTAGTTTTATGTTTTTTTTTTCGATTCTTCAGTTGAGAGTATCTCAATCGTAAAAGTGATTGCTTGCGTCTTCGTGTTAGTACTGGTGACTACCACTTCGGTTCTATGTTCTGATAGCTAGCCCTAAGCCCACTGATTGCAGCCAGCCTTAAACTATCTCGATTGCGTCATTACCTGATTCAACGAGCTTCGTGACCACAACTCTCATTCCCCATTCTTCTGGTAAAAACTGGTTTAGTATCTCATTCCAAATAAGTGGACCAAACACTAACCCCTGTGGTACCCCTAGGACCCATCATTTATGCTATATATCGGGATCCATTGTCTGACGTACTATCTGTCTGATGTGCATAAGTAGATGAGGGCTTCCAGTAAGTGATTCCAGCTTTCAGAGTTAAATGGACTTCGGATGTTAAGAGTGAGTGTGCTGTACTGTACAGCCGTTTCTTCATTACCATCCGGTACGCCATCACCCATTGTTCACGCTGGCTATTCAAGAGATTCTTCATGCTGAAGTTGCCTAAAGCTGATCCTACCGCTGGATCATTATTATAGCGTTCTTCAGAGCACATCCTTGAACTTATACGACTCTTCGTCAAATGTTCCCCAAATTTTCAAGAATTAAGAAGCTGCTACATAGCAAGGTTTAGGATGGAACACCATTTTTACTAAACGTGTTCTACCTCCACCTACTGACAACTACTTACTACATCGGGAGTACAAAAGGCATCCAAAAGGGTATTTCCTCTTCTTTTCGTCCCTTGACTACCACACTCAACAGCCCACACGTTAGCTATTAGAATGGGTGTCCGTCAAGAAATTTTTCGAACTTGTCGATTGGAACAAACTCTGACAGAGAAAACGTGCCATTTACGTTTATTTTCTGAAATAGACTCCAGGTACCAGCTTTGCCTGTTGAATCAGAAGTGCATTCATTTCCTCTAAGATACCTCAGTATACCTACGTCTATTCCTAACTCAAATGCGGTCTGTGAAAGTCGGACTTGAGGACTTGACTTGACAATGATTTAGGTTTAGCTGCCTCGAGTTTTGATAGGGATTCTCTACTCCTTGTGGTGATGTTACTTTCAGCAGGTCCTGGTAACGTATGCAGCTAGATTTTAGCAATAAATTTCGTTTTACCCTTTTGGTGATAATTGTGAACATTGTTCCTTGTGACGTTGGTCACTGGTTACTATCTTGGGACCATTGTGGCAAATTGCTAAAGTAAAAGTCTCAGGAGATGTTCCACTCCAGAACTGTATAAAGAAGTTCTTTAGTTCTCATTCGGTTGCGGGCTAGAAGTAAGGTAATCTGAGGATTCCTTGCAACAGGAAAGTTCCGCAAAAGGTAGGCGGTTTCTTCTTCGTCTCGTCAATCATTAGTCCGAGATGTATCGCATATAGAACCATTAAAACAGTGCTCGGTAGTGACACCAGAGACAGTCCGTACGTTACTCCTAAACTTAAGCAGAGAAAGCGTTCAGCTGTTGTCACGGGCCGACCATAGGCTCCCAGTGGCTCTTAGTGTGTGCATCGAAATGGGTTCAGGAACTGTTGTCTTTTCTATGCCCTCAACAAACGCGATGAATCTTTCCACAAAGGACTGATGCAGCATCGATCCTTTCCTTTCAAGTTCATTTTCTCTAACGCCCAGTACAAGCTAGATTCGTATTGTTCCAAGTCATTTCATAGCGCCCTCAGGACTACATGATTGTGAAATTTAACAGCAAAAACCCTCCGAGTCTGAGTTTTGTAGTTTGTGGAATCTAATCTCGGTTTAAAGACCCTGAAGTCCTTATATAGTCTGGAAGAGTGATTGATCCCTGGGGCTTCAGAGCTTCTGTACCGACTTTCGTTTTGAAACTACAACCAACCATGTCTGCCAGAAAATCTTTTAAAAAACTTCGTAGCCTAGTGATATAGTCAGTTTTAGTCTGCCTGCTTCCACCTTCCTATCGACCCAAGACGGAACCATGCCAGTAAGGATTTGATGACCAGAATCTTGATGTCTTCACCGTTAGTGTAAATTTCGATGATGTCGAGCGGAATAAGCCAAAGCATGGGTTCCCTTGTCACTGAAGGTATCGGTCTCATGGATCCGAAAATCCCGATGGTTTGTAGATTTTGGCCAAACCCGAAAGATGGTATTCCGTCTCAAGTGGTGTCCACTAGGGTTTATAGCCATGGATTAGATTAGTAGATCACCCTTGGTGTTGGCTGCTAAGCAGGTTCGGAGATGCCTTCTTGGGTGCATCGTATTGTGATCATTTTGGGCCATGTTCCATTGATTGGACCATTCCTTAGACCTTTCACTGTCTTGTCCATGGACTACAGAATCAACGAAACTCCGTGCTGTTACCTTGCAGTCTGCTTTCCATCAAACAAATGTTGGGGTTCCGCAAGGCTCTGGTTTCGGTCTCATTCTTTTTCTATATTTCGCATGCTTCCTCCTCTCCTCTCTGTCATGGTTATCTGCCTTTATGTCCGCGTAATAGACTACCCCGTACACAAGAGTGTCGTGGTATAAGCCGACGCGACTATCTCAGAAAAGAACGCTGAACGCCAGCCTTAGAAACCCTAGTTTTCGTGTCCATTCTTTCTATTTCAGGCTTAAACCTTCCAAAGCGAAAGACACAAACGTTCTTCAAGTAATTTATTTATGTAAAAATAAATACAGCTTACATTATAGCCTTATGGTATGTACAAGATCATGATTCTTATTGCAAGGAAACCTTATCTCCAGTCCTAGAACAGTGTTCGATAAGCAAAAACAAACAGATAACCCTAAACTAAGTTACAAAAGGACACAAAATCTTATTACAGTATCTACAAATAGTTCCTGACTAGCCAACAGTATTACTGATTCCCTATCGAAGCTTAACCTAACCCTTGAACAACCTTACGCCCCAATCCTCCTTTATCATGTCCGAAGCCTTCTCGCCGATCATTATCACTGGCGCATTTGGATTTCCATTGACAATGGTTGGCATAATACTTGCGTCGACTACTCGCAGGCCTTGAACCCCGTAGACCCGGAGTCTGGGATCGACCACTGCTGTGGTGTCCCAACTTGGTCCCATCTTGCACGTACCCGCCGGGTGGTAGATGGTGAATGTGAACTGTTTTATGCAACACGCCCAGTACTCGTCGGACATGAACTCGAAATGCCTGCAACCGGGCAGAGGTATGTGGTGGGGTCTGGAACCGAATCTCTGGAAGGCCTGCGTGCCAGAGACGTTGACGGCGATTTTGATTCCCTCGACTAGGACGTCGATGTCCTCTTGATGGGCGAAGTAGTTGGGAATGAGTTTGGGTTGTTGGAGGGGGTTCTTGCTATTCAGGCGGACCCAGCCGGTACTTTTGGGACGCAGCAGGAGGGGGAGAATCGTCCAGGTCTCGGCGTTTAGGAGAGGCTTGTAGACTGTGTTGAAGAATCCATCGCGAAGGTTGAGGATTTTTCGAATTTGGTCTCCTCCGTCGGAGTTTATGGAGCTGGGGGCGAAGTGGAACTGCATGTCAGGCCAGTCGACTGCTGGGTCTTGGTACTTGGTGTTGACGAAGGCGACGCCTTCTACGCCAGAGAATGTCATAGGGCCGCGTTCCCGAAGAATGTATTCCATAGACACGGGTATGTTTTGGAAGCGATCTCGGGTAACCGTCACGGGGGCGTTCACCACGAATGTCAGTCCACCCAGGCCAACGTGATCCTGGAGATTATTACCAACCGGAAGGTCAGCTATCACGGGGATATCGAGATCTTCCAGGTGATCGGCTGGACCTATGCCAGATATCATCAGTAGTTGCGGGGTGTTCAGAGACCCGGCGGACGATATGACCTCCCGTCTCACGAACACCACGTTTTTCTGTCCGTTTTTGAGGAACTCCACTCCGACCGCGCGCTTGTCCTTGTTGATGAGAATTTTTGTCGCCTGGGAATGGAGCAGCACGTCTAGGTTTTTCCTCGTCCGGACGGGTCGGATGAATGCTTTTGCCGTGCTGCATCGGGATCCTCGTCGAATGGTGGACTGGGTGAGCATGAATCCGGTCTGCTTTTCTCCGTTTATGTCCCTCACTTCGTAGCCCATTTCCATGCCGGCCTGAAGGAACGCAATCGACAGGGGAGTCCTCCAAGGCGCCTCCTGCACGGTGAGATAGCCGCCGGTGTCGTGGTAAGCTGTTTTTGCCAGGTAAGGGTTTCGAACGTCCTCCGACTTGAGGAAGTACTTCAGGACGTCTTCGTATCCCCAACCGGGATTGCCCAGCGATTCCCAGTTGTTGTAGTCATTCTTACTGCCCCTCACGTAGACCATTGCGTTGAGGACACTCGATCCGCCCAGAACTTTACCTCTCGGCCAGAAACACCGATCGCCCTTCATCGCCTGACAGTACTGCCTGTTGACCGACGGCGTTGTTTGGTATTTCCAGTCCAACTCCGACAGCTGCAGGTACCCTGCCAAGGCTGGTACATCCGAGATTTCTGTCTCATCGCCGCCTGCCTCGATTAGCAGAACGGTCCAGTTTTTTACTTCGGATAGACGATTTGCGACCACGGCTCCGGCCGATCCCCCACCAATCACAATAAAGTCGTATTGGCGCCTTATCTGTCAAAAGAGAGAGAGAGAGATGTGGTTGTACTTTCTGTACCAAAAAAAGAAAGAACTGTACTCACTGCTTCCGCTTCCGTCACCCGGGTTTCGGGATCCACGTTCTGGTAACGATAAAAGTTTATACCAATCGCTAGAATCGGAATCATTCCGAGCAGCGAGGTCATTGCGCCAAATGCCATTTTTCAGTAATTGTCAAATCCAAATCTCGTCCTTTTTAGTGCTGCCCGAGCGCTTCTTCTCGGCCAAAATCTTCGGCGTATAGTTGCGAATGCCTGGCCTGGCGGGCTTGAAGTGCTCCTTGGCCTTTTCGTCTTCCTCGACGATGTCCAAGTAGGACTTGATGTACAGATGATGGTTTAGATAGTTCTTTTGCTTGTCCAGGGATTTGTTGGACAACTTTCCGGAGGATGATGTCGAGGCTGTTGATAGCGCCGATGATGTTATCGACGCTGATGAGCGCCCCGACGACGAGCAATAGTAGGACGAATAGTAGACACCGCTTCCGGTGCTCGAGGATTGTACCGACGATTGGGGTGACACTTGGTCGTAGAGGTGAATTGGTTTGATTTTACCCGATGTTGTCGATGTGGTTTGGTAGCCAGACGAACTATCTGTGGACGAACTGTGCGTACTGAGGGTCTTGCAGACCTTTTGCTTTTGAAAATTTTGCTTGCAGCTTTTTGAGTTGAGAATTTTTGTGCAGTGTTGTCGTTGATTTTGTTGCGATATCTCCTGTCCCATATTTTTTATGAAAAATGTTGGTGCAGGAATCTGAAAAGAGAGAATGGAGGCTGGATGAGTTTAGGTTGAAAGATTTATTTTTTGTTTTTGAAAAAAGCTAGAGGTCCCATTAGTGGTGCAGCACTCGTATATAGAGCAGCAGGCACTACAATGAACCGAATCAACGAGCATTCGATAAGGACTTCAAAGCTATCTTTGAAAAGGAGTGACCCTTCCTTCCGAATGTAGGCTGGTTTGACTTAATTCTAAGTAGGAGGTGCCACTGTTTCATAGATGGACTTGGCAGAATCGGTAGCTACACAGATTGGTATGCAGATGATCTCACTAAAGACACGTTTACGATATGCCAGTGAACCAAGAAGAGAAAGGATCTGGATTGGACCTGGTAACCCTTTGTGGAACATAAGCTACAAGTCAAAAGGAAAGAGGTATTCCTTAGCCAATATCGTCGGAAGGAAGACTGCTGGAATCTGCAGCAATTTGATCAAAGCTAGTAAGAGCCTGCAAACAGAGTCTAAAATTCCCATGAAGTCACTCATAAAGGGTTTTTCAATAAGGACATAACAATTTTGTACTTAAATGAAACACAGAATAAGTCAGATTTTGAACTGAGATTCGTTCCAGATATATGGCAGATATCTTAAATTGAAGTTTGGGACTCGATTTCGTTTCTATGATCACGGCGAGCATCTTTGCTGCCATCGATTCTTTGGGATAAATTATCCAGCACTCATCCACAAATGCCGGCCCGTACATTGGCAATTTCGCGAACTTTCTTGGCTTGTTGGCAAAAACCAACTACTTAACGTGAACCCAAAAAAAGCAAAATCGCATAAGCCAGATGGCCATTGGATCGAACCATTTCTGAAGATCACACGACTACCGAACTTTCCTTTTAATAGATCAATCGTTTGAGCAGCTGTGTGACATGTGGCACCATTTGTTGGAACCACCTGTCAGTGATGTCAAGTTCATCGAATTCTGACCAAAAATAGGTTCCGCGCTTCAAATGATCACGAGGATTCAGTTCTGGAGTTAATTTGATCTTTGCTGGGTGCAGCCGAAGATCTTTACGCAAAATTCGCCACAATGTGGACTGAGAGATTCCCAGTTCCCTTGAACGGTGTGGAATCGACTGATGTGGCTAATTTTGTATTGGGGCACCTACGACTGGAATATTTTCGGTATTTCGATTCAATAGGGAATATGTTGACTGGAATTGATGCAGAGACGATTACGGTCCACAAGGAGTAATCGCTCTTAAAGCTGCGACCATCGATTCAGAATTTCGATAGTAATTTCTAATAATTCCCAAAAGTTGCTCGTTCATGAACTTCATCATAATAAAAATGTAAATCTTGACTGACGTTTTGACATTGACAGATCATAAATGAAGTTTAGGAGTGGTTTTGCATTAGAATACGAAATTGTTATGTCCCTATTGAATTAGCACAAGCAAACCTGAAGAGACTGCTCTAAGTAACTCCGGGACCATTAATCCTAAAAAAATCGAATCTAGTACAATAGTGACGGAGGAAGAGGAACTCTAATCCGCAGTTGTTTCGACTGATTGACATCAATCCCCAAGCAGTGCCTGCTGTACTCAAGGTTGTGCAAAAAGTTCGTGAGACTGGTATGTACGGTACGCGCAGATACGAGAATGTGACTGTGGTAGCCGAGAGACTCAATTCACGAACATCAACTCGCCATCGATCTCAACAGCTCAACATTTCACGCACTAGCCTGAGGAGAATTCTGCTTACAAGGTCCAATTGACTCAGCAATCGAAGGCGCACACCCATCTGCTTCCTTATCGCTTCGGAGGTTAGGCCTTAGAGCAGCCTGAATTGGACAACGATTTTGGGCCAAAAATCATTTTTTCTGACGAGGCGCGTTTTCATCTCGGCGGCTCGGCGTTAACAAACAAAATTGCCGCCTCTGGGGCTCGGAATACCCGCAGAGAGTGATAGTTTGTGTGCGGAATGTGGAGTGGTGGCATCATTGGACTATTTTTCTTCGAAAATGAGGATGGGAACATCGGTTCGGTCAATGGTAGGCGTTACAGAGCCATGTTAA
Organism: Xylota segnis; assembly: GCA_963583995.1. Lineage (NCBI taxonomy): Eukaryota > Metazoa > Arthropoda > Insecta > Diptera > Syrphidae > Xylota > Xylota segnis. The sequence goes on from OY757237.1 coordinate 43,134,353, forward strand.
CCGACTTTTTTTTTTTACTGAAATTAAAGACATGAATTTGGACGAACTTTAGTTCATGCAGGATGGCGCGCCATGCCACAATCGATCTTTTGCGCACCAAATTCCCAAGTCATGTTATCAGTCATCTTGGCGATGTCAATTCGCTGCCTCGGAGCTGCGACCTGACCCTTTTTTTTGTGGGGAACCGTGAAAGACCGATGTCAACAATCCGGAAACGATTCATCATCCAAGCAATCCGTGAGCTACAGTCCGAAACCATCAACAACGTCTTGGAAAAGTGGAGTGACAGAAGCCGAGGCTCCATAAAACCCATAATACATGGACTAAATTTAATTTTGTTCACTTTATTGCATTTCTAAAAAGAAACTTGTGTTTGACCCATCCTGTACATCTTCTTTAAATTTCATATTTTTTTGTGTATCTAGAGGTTGATGACTCAGTATAATCGCTTTAATCTTGGCTCGTGGAATGTCTCCAACACTTCACCATCTCCAGATGGGAGTTTGTCACTCTGCGCCACTGTATCTTTTTCGCAAATAACAAATACTATCTCAGTCTCCCATCAATCCAGATTAATGCATATTAATTAGCATCCCAATGCCCGAAGGCAATCTGCAAATCTAAAGATATCACCGACAGCACGGCCATTAGATTTCCAAATAAGCCCGTTAAATTGCCAAAAAAAAAAAGAAAAAAATCCGTTTAATACGACCCTCTTTGCCTTAATTTGCCATCAGAATAAAGTTATTGTCAAAAATACCCATTAACTGCTGTTAATCTGTTACACCGAATAGCTAATGCGCCTCGAGCGAGAAACCACAATAATTTCTTCTTGCGAAATGTTCAACTTAATTTTATTTATAAATTCCTTGCAATGCGATTAATCTCATAATTTGATGAAGAATTATGACATCCGACAAATGCATAAACACACGACAAACTTATGAATGGAAGCCGAAAAGAAGTGAAAAACCAATAACACCGAGCCATCGAATGGAAAACGAAAGAGTTGAGCAACGAACTGGCAGCGTGTTTGTTGATTTTTACTTGTTTTTTTTTTTTTCGACACTCAATCTTCTTTTGAAAAGCCTGTTGCGGTTATTGAGGACAAACTCTTGAAATTGAATTTGATGAATCAGCAGCCATCATAACTGCCATTGCGTAATGTGTACGAAGGAATAGATCGACCAGCTTTGGGTGAGTGCTCAAGTTCAATGCCAACGTCGTGATCGATCATAATGCCACCACTCCTCCGGTGCTCATTGAGAAAACGAAAATCAAATGATTGACTGACAACTGTATATAGTTGTTCAATGTGCGTGATAATTATAATTTCAACAACAAATCGACAAGTCCAAAGGCTAATGAATGTTATATGCAATATCGGTACCTCAAGACAGCGCGCGTGTATCCATATAAAACGATGAAGCCAATGAAATCGATTTTTTTTTTATCTATCTGCAGTAGCAGTAACAAATGTATCTCAGTAGTTTTCTTCTGCCATTGCAAGCGCATGCTGTCGGTCATTGCCATTGCTTTGTTTTTTAACGAAGTACTCGGGGGAAAACCGCAACAGAAAAACTGGAGAAGGGAAGTCTGTTGTGTGTTGTAAACTTTAGAAGATCTTTCCCGATTAAATTAGTAAGGAAAATTTGTTTGCTTTCATTGGAATGAATCAGCGAGACGCCGATCTGAATCTGGACAAATGAGTTTTTCTGTAAAAAAAAAAAAATAAAAATTATGCAATTCGTGCAGTAATTGCTTGTTAGGGGCATCATGACTGTTAAGTGAAACGCACCGATCTGTACTGGGATGTGAGAAATTTATTGTTAGCACGCTTAACACGATATCTGGGCGGATGGACAATTCATGCGGACCTAACACGAACTGCAGGCGCCAAATGAATTTTAATTATGATTCATTGTTTGCATGCAGCAGTGAAAAACGAAACAATTTGTATCTTCTGGTTTCGTTGGGTTGGAAGTTTCCAAGCGGAAGAGCATTGGCGGTTTCTTTTTGGTTTTGCTCGAATTTTTGCGTAATATGTGTGCGTAGTGGTGGCTATTTATTGGGTTTATGCAAGGAAAACAGACGGAAACGAGTTGTTACATACTCTATGGAGTTGGGTTACCGGGTGCTTCAAGAGAGCACCTCTTTGCCTCTTTGTTGTATGCTCCTGGATTTTGCACCCTGAGAGCTGCCAATATACGAGAGGAAGTACGAGGCACAGTATACGATATGAATCATGAAGCCCAAGCGTTAGCCTGCCATAGTCTACACTTTGTCGGTAAATTACAAATGACTTTCCCCACGAATAAGACACATGTACGCCCTCACCTAATGACGAAGAGCCAAACCCCCATAATCTCCGTGGCGGCAATGGTAACACCTTTAGTAATCATCACCAATTATTCAATTGTGACTCAACCAAGTTAAGATATTACGTCTAACATGTTAATACCGGCAAAAAGGTGTATTTACTGCAGAGAGAGACTACATTTCGTGTCGTAATAGCATTTGCATGCAAGACTTTCGGCGCAGGTAATGCCCGTTTGGGTATTTTCCTTCCTTGCCATCGAAATCCTATCTTAGAAAGCTAGAGTGCAAGCCTACCATGCATGGTCTTGTGGACAAACTGGCAGTTAGTTGAACTTTTGATCCTGAATGAGTAGGCAGTTTATTAGTGGTAACTTCGTATTCAGTCCATTTGCTGGCAGTGTTGTCATGTGTCAATGACTTTGACTCTATTGAAGGTTAGTCAGTGTCAGCGAGACACTAGAGGTACAGTAAATGGTTTTAAGAAAATGAAAGTCTTTGTCTGCGGTTGGCTATGGGAAATTGTTGTTGCTGGCAAACGACAGGTACGTTGCCATATTCCTTCTGCTGAAAAAGTATTGCCGAAACAAAGGAAGAAGCTTGTTCGTGGCTATCTCCAAAAGTTCAGGAAAATATTTTCCTGTTGCTGACTATGAGGTTAGTCTCCAACCTTATATTGGTTGGAGTGGATGATTGGATCCTGAAAGTTAGTCCATTAGTTAGTCCGCGAGTGATATCCTCCTGACATCAAATGAAGATTGGTTCCAATGCGTTGATCAGGAATAGGATATCGATGGTTATGACCGAAAAACTCTATTCTACCCAGTCAACCGTGACCATGTATGTTCCTGGTGAGGAGCATCTGGCATATCCCATCGATAAGCATTTTTTCTGTTTTTAGAGACTGAAAGGTTCCCTGTACTTGAACTGTCTCTATTTTCTGTTACAACGGATGGCTCTCACGTTAGTCTGAGCTGCTTTGGGTTCTTCTTTTCACCGGAATTCTGTTCTCGTTGGAGTCTACCTACATGTACCTGTCTTGGGTCATCGTTATGGCCTAACAGTCCAAGCGAATAGATGGTCTAATGGTCATACTCATAAGTCTGTAACTTTTGCCTCCCGTTAATGAGTACTGCTTCTGTGTCTTACTCAGGAAGCCTCAAGTACTGGGTTGGTTTCCTTACTCCGAAATCTAATCAAGTTCTTCCTAAAGTAGTGGAGTCACTAGATCGCATGGTAACACCCACCGTGGGCAGAAGCTTAAACTAGGTTCAAGAGTGCATTGTATTTTATGTTGTAAACTGTAGGTCCTAGTATAAACTCCTGTGGAATGCCACTGAATATTGCGATACGACTTTAATGAATCAAACTTGTAACAGGATGCGGCTTCCTGATCCTACAGGGGACTTCCTGATCTTACAGGGTTCACAGTATCAACTTTTAAGCGGACTCTAGGGAACTTTTTTATTAGCTGTCTCAAGTCAGTTGTTCTGATTTCAAAGCAGGCAAGTGGATTATACAGATGTCTAGTTCTTGCGCCTCCAAAATGTGAATGTCGAACCGGGAGTTAACCAGAGGACGTCCCATGGTAAAGGTCTGCTTGTTGGGAGAGGTTGCTTAGGGCTGCATAGATGTAATGTATGTTGAAGCCTTGGTAACGATACTGCATCTTTTCTCAAGCTTTTGTGTATATTGCCAAATTTCGCCTTTCAAAATGGCACTAAGCTTGAGGAAATCTGGTCTCTGGTCTCTGGTCGGCTTCTACGCATGATCACTAGCAGAGAGCAGTGGGATGGTAGGAGTGTCTGCAAAAAGTATGTCGGTACAGGAGCTGGTATCTTCTGTGAGTCTCGAAGCAGGAATCGGTTTCTACTAGTAAAGGCTGTGTGCTGGGTTTTTGAAATGACCGTACTGCTAGATAGGAAAATATTTTTGAGAAACTATGCCTGAGCAACCATGGATGTTGATAGCCAAGGACCTTTGGAAATCTTTAATTTTTACTATGTAGGTACCTGGTTTGGGCATTTAGGAATGTTTCCATGGGCTACACCATTCGGAGAATATGAAACAAGGACTCAGAATCTAAGAATCTAAGCACTAAGAATCTTTGCTCTTCTCTTGAAGTGCTTTGCTCCATTTTTGGAAAACAAACTAAAAGTATTACCAACACTGTTTGCACATAACCAACTATATTAACATTTTTATCTTTTTACCCAAATCTGTTTGTTTTTCTATTTTCAAACGGAAGTCACATGAATCGTTATGCAATTTCCCATTTCCCAGCCATAAGACTTGTTCAGCAAGCAAGTGGGAGATCAGTCTTCAGGTCGAATAGTCAATAAATCAAGCCTCTTATCCAACCAGGTTGCGTTGACTTTTATTGGTTTGGGCTCGGAAATACCACTGGAAACAGGTTGCATGGAGCAAATACCAATATTCATCTGCAGACGATGGGGGGATGCATAAATTGAAAATAATCAATTTCTCTGAAAGTGGAATTGGAAGCGTAATGTACTTGTGTTGTCCCGAATAATGGCCAGGCGCGTGGTAGGGGAGTTTGTAATGATTATGACTGTTCCTAGTAGCAGTAGGAGCGGAATAGGTACTTGCACTCATTGTTCGCGCAATGGACTTTAGAAACTGATCCCAAAAAGGGGACAATGATGAACTAGTGTACAATTTTAGCTAAGGGCTTAACACAACCAAGTTAATAGATGCTGTAACTCATGCATGCCCTACATTCCACGGAATACTTTAGGAGCGATGAACACCAATGCATGGTCAAACCCAACAACCAGTCCAGTGAAAGTCTTGATGGGGGTCTGACTGTTTGAGATTATTCCCATGTACGTGCCCAGGTTTTGGCAAGAAGCGAATGGGTCTAGCAATACTTATTTGTCTGCTCTATAGTAGTTTCTCTAAATTTACCGGGTGTTGCACGCATCTGTTGTCCTCACCGTTTCTCTAATGATATCATGGTCATATCTGGACCAGACACTAGGTCAGGACACAATCATCTAAAAAGTGCCAGTGACGCAGAATCCCTTTAAGGAGAGGTCACAGAAACAAAGAAAAAGTTAGAGAGATCTGTGGTTATTCCCAGAAGTTGTGGACAATGTCATCTAGGCACAGTCGAGGTCCTTGAAGGAGCAAGTGAAACACGTGCAAATTAAATACCATTATGGTGGTTAGACATGAGTTTATTGCAATAATTGCTTACGTACAAGTTTTTGCACAGTAATTTCAAATAATCATGACCGTGATGATGCACCAAGAGGTGCAGGGCCTCGAAAAATGGGCGTGACTGCCTGTTTGAGGATAAATATTTTGTTGTATGGATTTTTTTTTTCAATTTCAAGTAAATTAGTGAACTTATGAGAAAGTGGGCGTGGCAGTGAGCGGCTAAGTGGTTCAACAACTTAGTCTCTACCTATCGTACTTATTGGGAGACTATGAGCTCTGGTTCACAAGTTTAAAGAACATTAACAGACGTACACTGAATTTTTTTAAGTATTGTCACTCAATCGTGCCAAACAGTAGGTCTTTGAGATTCCACCCTGCGTTCACTGATGTTTGTATCTTGGAGGCCTGCAAAACCTAGTAACCGTGAGTACAGCTCTTTCTTAAAGTTGATTTTATCCAAAATTTACTGAATCTACCCGGGGCTCCCCATTCCCACCATGTGGATACTATGGTGTACCTAGTTGTGTAGAGCTCCGACAGTTTGGAGCTACTACCAATTTTTCTATCCTGAATCCTAATGTGCCAAGAAGATCTAGACAAAGATACGCATACACCGCAATACTCGTATTTTAAAATGAGAAATAGGTCCCTTTAGTGATATTTACGACGAAACAGTGAACCGAAACACTTGAATTGTATGACACAAGGATTTCACTAAAATTTGGGAAAAACTCCCGAAGACTTCTTGGGTTGAAATTAGACTCTGATCGCTGATCGAATAGAATTTTGAAAATTTCCTTCTTTTTCGTGAAAAAAGTGTCTTTTTTAACGTGAATTCCATTTTTAGCTGGGGATTAGGAACTCTAACCATTAGTGTCACGGCGGCGCTCACCTGTACCTAACTAACATAATTTTTCAGAAAAAAAGACGAAATTTGCTTTTCTTTAAAGTGAAATAGGCTTATAGGGGAACCATGGTAGACTCCAAAGAATTATGTCTTGCCCACGGAGTTCTGGACACACCGTCATGGAAAATTATTCAAAACTCAACAACAGCTCTTTCTAATGTCAAAAATATGGACGCACTGGGGACACCAAATGTCAACCTTACTCTCATAGTTTTTATTTAAAGTTTAAAAGTTGATACTACCCACCACAGCTAAATTTAACAAAAACCTCCATGCCCCCATAACCAGTCAGTTTGTCATCAGTATTTTCAAATATTTTAATTTCGAAAAACCAATTGGTTTTTGTCCAAACTACGTATATGTTCGAATCTGAGTTCGACATATTGGTCAGAGGTAAGAGGCCATTTAAGAAAATGTCCTTAGAAATCGTTAGAAAATGCAATGAACTCGTCACATGGAACAGGACACTAGGACACTGAAAACTATTGTTGGAACCAAAAAAAAAATGGTGGAGGCACTGTTCTATAAACTGCATGTGTAAGGTCATCTTGTAGTTTGTTCAAAACTTTCGAATTTCACGAAAAACTTATCCTATGGCACTAGAAAGCACTATTTTGGTTTTTCTAGATGAAAATTCCGTCAAATTGATTCGAAAACTCTTAACTTTGGGTTGAATAGTCCCAGCATATACCACAAGCTGCTCAAAATCGTATATATCATATATATACATATATCACTTTCACTGCACCATATTTGTCATAAAAATTTGTATAACCTCTGAATTCCTTGCATCCGATGTGAGTGGATTCATAGTTGTCCACTTTTTTTTTTGTTGAAAAAACACTTTAAATCGACATCAACTAGTGTTGAGATAACCGAAATCCACAAAATCGTTTGGTAGGATACATTTCGCCGTCGCACAAACGCACTGCAGTGCACGTATTCGCGGACTGAATGGCTTCGGTCCTCCAACCAAATGCTTAAGCATAGCCAAGCCAAAGTGAGGAAATTTTTTTTTTTATAAATTAAATCAAATTGCAAATTATGTATTATCGTTTGAATTTTGCAAATAAAACGTAAACCAACATCGTAATTATTTAATTATTCTTTATCTATTCCACTCAGCATGCATTATTCACTGTCGCCTTGCATAATACCTGTATCTATACTGCGACAGAAGTCAAAAAACCTGCAACAAAATAGATAGAAATAACCAAAACACAACTCAATTCGAGTTTCTCCATCGGCGATCATGAATATAGATGTTGGATAGATATTTAGATACTTTTTGTTTTAATTTACGCTATTACCATTGTTTTGTTAATGTCGCTCGTTGATTTTATTTTATTTTGGTGTCTTTTCTTCTCCTCCTTTAGTCTCCTCTCCTCTTCTCTCCGTTTCGTTGACAGATGATGGAAAATAAAATTTCTTTTGATTTATTAAGTGAGAGTATCAAATTTATGATGGTTCGTATGCCACACATCGCGTCGAGGTACTCGTATGTAAAGTGTCGATCCGTTTGTGGTGTTTTTTTTCTTCTTTTGGACTGTTTTCGGAGGTAACACGGTGAAATTGAAACGTGATTTCTGGGTTTATTACCTTTTTGTTCGGTGTGAAATGATCCAGTAAGTTTACCATGGGCTAAGGCTATAAATTCGCAGAGCGGATTATGTTGTCATTTTGTGTTGAGGTCAGTCACGTTTAAGGCGGGGAGATGTGTTTTTTTTTATGGCAGACAGTGTGTTGGATATCATGTTAATTGAAATTGTATTATTGTAAATTTGATATGTTATTTATGTTTTTGTGAATCACAAGGCTTTGATTGACCCAAGTGGTGGAGGGGTTTGGTTAATTGCTTGGAAGTGAGACATTTCCCTCGTCATTCCCCGCACGTAATGTCTGGAATGCAATAAAACACAAAGTCTGCCAAGTGGAGCCCATCCTTTCAGTGAAATTTCAGTCTTTTATAGGAGGGTAGTACTGTATCGGTTCACGCCTTGTTCTAGCTGCTGAATGAGTAAACATTCTTTGAACTCACCCATCCTCAAAACTTATACATGTATCTCATCAACCATTTAAGAAAAGACAGGGATAAAATCCAATGAAAAAGTTACATGTGAAAGTTCTTCCACCGGCAAGATGCACTAAGTAGTGGGGTCCCACAAGGTTGAATATTTACACCACTGCTATTTGGCGGTCTTCTATTACTTCAGCTAATATAGTTCATTCTTTGAGCCAATTATTGACTGCCACAAGTATGTTTGTCAGGCCATAGATACATACATTGCATTCCAATTTAAATGCAAAGTTATCCCTTAAAACAGTTTCTAAACTCGAAACGAGACAGATGGTTGAAAATGCTCTTCAAAATCTTACAATAGCTCTGAGACCATTCGATAGTTTCAAATCGCCTGGTTCCAATGGAGTGAACTTTTCCTTACTTTGGCGCTACAATTCGGTGTCAATCTGTGCCTACATTAACAAGCTTCTTCAGTTAGCCAAGTGCTTAGTTAACTGCCTCCACTTCTACTTTTGCGCTGAAAGTAGGCAGCCCTGTTTTTGGAGTAAAAGCCTCTCTTACTGTTTGCAGGATTGTCGATCTCGCAATATTGTGTTCGAAGTTCGGTGCAACTGGTTTTAGCAAGACTGGGTCCTATTTCATCGATTTCAAGGCAGCATATGACAGCTCTAATCTTGGTATCCCCGTCAAAGCAGGATGACGATGAAGAGCTCTTCCTCCTCCATCGAGGTCGGTAATGAACTCACCGAGACAAGGAGACCCACTATCATGCGATTTTTTCAACATCGTACTTGAAAGAATTGTACTCGATAAGGGTTTTTCAACAGAGACGTAACAATTTTGTATTTTAATGCAAAAGCATCTATAAACTTTATTTTATGATTTGTCAATGTCAGAATGTCAAACTAGGTTTACATTTTGTTATGGTGAAGTTTGCGGATGAGTAACGATTGGAAATCATTGGAAACCGCTACCGAAACTTAAAGTTGGTGGTTGCAATTTCAAGAGCGCTTGCTCTAATTTGCCGCCATATTAATTGGACTGTGCGTGTTATTATGAATAAATTCGAGTAAAGATGTTCGTTGCCAACAACGGTAGAGAAGCTCAAGAACAATAAAGATAGCGAAATTGTCAACGTTTCGGACAATATGTGTGGAAGAGTGGTGCAAGATTGGCTCCATAGAATCGATCTATGCAAACCTGCTCGCGGTGGTGATATGAACGAAATCGAATTCCGTACTTAAATTCAACATGTGTACTACAACTTGAAATAAGTTTTAGCCAGAAATCTCAATTATTCTGTGTTTTTTTTAAGTGCAAAATTGTTATGTCCTTATTGAAAAATCCCTTATATGAATGCCGTCTGCACTACACTTCAAAGAACGACCTGTTTCGATGCTCTGCTGGGTCATTGGCTGTTTATTGTCTGAAATTGTTTTTGGATTATCGACCCTGGACTTTTTCTAGTCTTGTGCGATACGATGGACCATAATCTGCTGTGATGACAATCTGCATTTTTTGTGTGGACTTAGGACTGACTTTGAAATTGACTTTCTGAGATTGAAATCAGTGTGTACGTTTAGGTACAAGAACTCTCTGAAGTTGGTCGCATTTATGAAATCTGTAGCTTTTACCAGCATTTCAGGTTATACCGGTGAGATTGTTAGACATTTTTCAGAACCTGAACGTATTTTGTTTCGTGTTTTCGTTAAAGACATCACGTTTTCGTGTGTTGAACACTATAGCCTGTCAACAGACAGTAAAAGAGTATCTACTAAGCTAAAACTTAATCCACGTGCCGTGATTTCTAGCGTACATGGTATCCGGTTGCCAGAATCAATAAATAACCGAAAGTCCCTCCCTATGACAGCATATTTGTTCACTTCGCGGTTGCATCGCCAAAATGTTTCTCCTTCATTTCCATAAGATTTCTACAAAGAAAAGAAATTTCACTATCTGCCAACTTCTCGCAGATACTCCGATTGGCAATATTTATGGATACCAACCGAGACAGAACTTCCTGCTTTCAAATCGTTTCGTACTGATTAACAGCAGTACGCGCTACAGATACACATTCCGACCTAAATTTCCGAACACTAATCTGCAATCTTAGCCCACTTACCCATTCGATATCTGATTTCAAGAAAACCCTTTCCCAACACCGAGACAACATCTTTCAAAAGCCCATCGAAAATTTCACAACTCATCATCACCCAGAGATGGTAGTGGGCAACTCTAATTCAATGTCAAAACTAAATCACTAATTAATTCATCACATAACCGTTCGCTCACGCAACGTGTATCTTGAGGCAGCGCAGTTAAATACCCCGATTTGCTCTCAATTCAAATCGAATACAATAAACTTTATATAACTTCGTGTATTGAAGTTGTTTTTTCGGTTCGCATATCGGTGGAGTCAGTGGAGAAGAAGATGCACACTGTTGGATGCCACGGGTTCGTCGGTCGCTTTCCGCATACTCAACAGCATCTCATCACCTTCATTGTTTTGTGTTCCACTGGTTTCGCCCTGGTTATCAACGGATGAATAATCGAATTGGGCAATAGATACACGCTTCCCAGATATCGGTCTGTTTTGTGAACTGTTTTGTTCGGGTATAGTGGCTGGTGTCTCCACATTTGAATTTCGATGGAAGCCATGCGTTTATAATTGGTGGAGCGTTATGCAACATTTGGAATGGAAGCCCAGGTCTGCTGACGTCTTCTACGAAAACGTAAAACTGATTTGCATACGGTTACACATGTTCAGAAGTGGCACGCATTAACAAGTCTGATGATGGATTGGCTAGGCGGCTTGGATGGATTCCAATTACTGCGGCGAAAGTATTCAATTTGTTTAATCAGTTTTATGGGCTACTCAAGACGGAGTAAACAAGTTATTTGTCATGAGTTTGAGGTTGGAGATACAGGCAAGCGAATGTACTGGTATCCTTTATGGTCTTAACCCACTTATTCTACTGGGCTCTTGGAGTTAGTCTTGCAGACGAGATTGCTAGACAGAATGTAATCAGCATTAAGTCAAGAACGGACAACGGGAACGAAAGCCGAAAACATTCAGAGAATTGACTGTATTCGAGGTGCCCCCTTGGGACTAGAAATTCTTGTTGGTTGTTCACCTCATGCAAATCTTTATTAGGAAGGCAGCTACCACATGTGGTGAGCTAGGAGCAAATCAATTTTCTGGGACATTTGGGAATACCTGGGAGTATTATTGCGAATACTGGGTCTAATAGTGTTTGCTCCTAGACCCTAGTAGTCTGTTGTCATTCACCGACATCTCATGATTAGAGGTAACGAATTTAACGGGTGTCGAGTCACATGGATACACCAGGAGGGTCACATCTAAGCTCCTCGCAGGGCCTTGCTGAGGCCACATCTAACCTCCTCGCAGGGTCTTTCTAATGCCAATATGGTGCTTAGCAGGGAAGTATACATCGAATCCAACCGGTGGCTAGCAGTGGCTATGGCCTCTACGACGTTCGTGTGCTACAGCCAAGTCGATATCATAAACTTAGTCGTAGGGACATTCATACAGCTGTGGGTGTCGAGACTAGGAAAACCCCACTTGCTATGTGTTTGCCCAGAATTAGGCACGAAAAGGAATTAACCACACTCAGGGGATCTATTTCCTTTCGGAACTGAGAGACCTAGGAGATATTGAGTTGAATAAATTCCTGAGATTTAGAAACGCATCTAGGTGGTTCTCAGAGGTTTTATTGTTGGTCACAACCGACTCTTAGTGTGTCTAAGTGAGCCATTGACAATTTTCGACAATAACGGCTCACATTTACGGACAAGAACTCCTTGAAGTAAGCAACTACAGAACAGTTTCGCTGTGCAGCTTCAGGTCGTTAAAGCCCCCAGGTATTTCCTACTGTTTTGCGGAACTTCGTAGTCCATAAGGACAGTTTTAGGGAGATCCTCATACGGCCGATTGTCTATTGTAGATCGGTGCCAGGGCACAGAGCGGCTGCACGCTATTAGCTAGACCAACCAGAGTTAGCAACGTGGATGGACATATCATTTCTCAAAACAGGTTGAGCCTAACCTTGATCTTTGAAGAATTAGCTTGGTGATCGGTGTCTTCTTACCGCGGTGGAGATGCTCAGTACAGTCCCATGATTCGAGAGGACGATTGCAATAGGGTCACCCATGACAGTAGTCAACCTGATTCCAGAGAAGGTGTGAACGTTTAGCAAACGATGGATGCCGATTCGGTGGCCAACTTCTGTTTCGGAGTCTGCCACCATAATCACGTCTCGGGAACAGACGACGTTGCTGAAGACGGTCGTCCTACGGGTAATAAGAAGCAGAACCCCAGTGCCATAGCTTATGAACAACAGCGATCTACTAAGTTCGTTCTTGAAAGTTTCCTGAAGAAAGGAGAGGTTAATTGGGACAAGGATGACCGTAAGTCCACCAGTTAGGCGATAACCCTTCTCGACGACAAGAGTAGCCAACCTGTTTAAGGATGGCACTCTTGGAAAGGCTCGGCGAGTCAGTCCTATCCTAACTTATTGGGGTACTACTCTAGCGATCGCTATCTGATAAAGGAAAGCCCCGTCAACCAGTTCTGAAGCCAGAATGGATCCGGGCTTCAGAGGAAACCCTATTTCTAAGCCCTTCAATGAGTTCGCCGAGAATCATCTGGTCTTTGGCCATCATTGGCCAGTGTAACGGGGAGGGACGGATCACCGCGGAGAATTGGAGGCTGTCTCTTCGGGCATCCTCTCTCACTGCCTCGTTAACCCCACGTCAGCCCCGCCTACTTTTAAGGCATCAGACTGGCACCAAACTATTGATCTACAGCGACGAGAATTCAGTTGACTATATCCGGTTGGCAATCTCGAAAGTAGGTGTTGTATGCCCTGGCGCCAAGCTCAAGGCTGTACATAAAGCAGAAGTCAGAGTTCTGGTACCTCTCGTTCCTAGTGAACCTAGGGACAGATTCGGATCAGTATTTATCAGTATTTGAAATAAAGAACTTTAAGGTTCGGATACGTCCGGCTAATGAGATTTTTCTTACCAATACACAGCAACAATTCGGTTCGCCTTAACCCAGACTTAAATAAGAATTAAGAGCAGCTTTCAGCTAAATGTCTAGAGTCTAAACTAACCTATTGTTTCTGTTTGTATCTTTTCAGGTATGTACCCAGCTTTGATGTGCCATTAATCCACCAAGCGTAAGTCGTTTTTGTGTCTAAAATGCCTCACGAATCTCTCCAAACATACATCGAAAGACCAAAACCCATAAGTTAGCCTTCACATGTCATGGCCAACATAATTTGCATTTCCGTCCAAAGCATAGGTTGCTCTCGAATCCGATAGTCTTATTCAAATATCCGAAGCCAACATAGGTTTTCCCTTTCAATTACTGAGCAGCGTAACACCTCCTTCCACTTGAATTCATGGCTTTCCCACTCTCACAAGCCTTCGCAATTTTTCACCGAGCCAACAAAAGGCACTATTGCTGAACATTTTATCATTGCAGGAGCGCAGATACATCGCATAGAGACGAAAGGGGAAAAAGTTTGCTGCTATATGCATGTCGACTGCACTTAAACGATCGAGCATTGCATGCATCTGAGCTCTGAGCCAGTGAAAGTGGTAACCATCCAAGAAGTTACCTAATCTAAATTGTCTTGGTACAATCCAGCATTCGTTTGCAAAACGAAAAACGCAAAAAATATGTTGCATTTGTCCGCAATCCGATTAAATGCAATAAAAGCAAATTTCGAAAGTTAAGATCATTTCGCCATGTGAAGACCTTGAATGTTTCTTTTTTGAAAAATGCAATTGTTTGGCTGGGTTTTCGAGTGACATTGAGTGGTACATGGTAATGTTGGTAAATTTTGGGTTTGAATGGGAGATACTGCAATTAATTTAATTGAATTAACAATTTGTTAAGTTGTTTGTCTCAAGAAGAGATGTCAAGGCTTGCAGGGTGATAATTGTTAAACCAATGAATGGAGATTGTATCTGTGGAGGCCTTCGTTCAACATTGGATATCTTTCATCTGTTTTTCGAGCTCTAGATTCAAATAGGTTATCCATTGTATTGATCTGGATTCTGTGCGCCGATAGTATCAACCTTATGTCACTACCTTCCCATTTCAAGACTCTGCGATGTTCTCACTTTGTACAATGAAGTCGATGACTACACAGATCACACTGCTTCCAACTCGGGGTATGTCTCTTCAATGATGACGAATGCCATTTACAAAATCCGGGGAAAGTGGCCTAAAACATAAAATTCCCGCCAATATATCATGGCACGCACCTACAAAACGTGATATAATCCCTAAGCCAATTAAATTCTCGTTGTACCCTTTCACGTTTCTTAGTCGCGTGTAACTGCTGAGTTTGATTTATGAATTATTCTGCGAAAGTGAATGTATCTACACAGCCTGAGGTTACGTGTTGCATCGAGTAATATGAAAATCTGGACTCGCAAATTGTTTAGGCTAGCCATGTCTATTAGGAGCGCTTAACCATATGTGCTTTGGGAGTATCTTGTGAAATAATTTTGGTCCGAGGTACTGCAGCAGGAGATCCTCTAGGTACAGTGTTACTCTTATGTCGTGGTCTCATTGATGGACTATGCTTTGGATGTCCTTTACGAATTTGTATTACATTTTGAAGGCAATTTAGGTATTCCTGGCAGCTTTGGAATAGAAAATGCTCGTTCTAAAGTATAATCGTATCTATATGCTCTTGTCCCTGTTAGTTTTAGGTACAATTTGGTCAGAACACTCGTAAAAGTTAGTTTGTCTATCCCGCCAAACCAGTGGTCATTTGATACAAGTCCACGATTCTGTGGGAGAACATCGTCAACATAGTCCATGTTGTAACGATTCGTTGAATTTGCCAACAGAGCATTCTGTTTTACCATTTTAAACACAATCCGTCCAGAACGACTCGTTTTAAACCGTATGTAGCCCTTATAAAGTGGGCGTGGCCGAATTCCGTTTATTTATTGAATTTCTACGATAACTTCAAACGTATACTGATGTTACATGGAAAACGTCATTAAAAAGGTTTTGTTTTTATGAAAACGCCCCCAAAAAATGGGCGTGGTCAAGACTGATGTATGAACGAATTGGAGAGAATTCAAATATCTAATTATTTTGTGTTAATAAAATTTTTCGATTTCACGCAAATAATGAAGTAACTGGGCGTGGCAGTGAAGGGATTTAAAAAAAACTATACTTCTACTGCTTCTCTCTCTCGGAAGTCCAGATCTCCAATTTCATCTTCTTAGCACAAAGTTGAAGCCCTAAATCTGGTGACATATGTTACAAACCACGAGCATGTATCAAACTTAATATGCCCTTGGGATAGGCTATAGGAAGCAGTGGTGCTAGTGTGCAACCTTGCCGAACGCCGCTTTGAAATTCAAGTGCTTCTCTCAATCGGCCCGTATGCAGCACTTGACACGTGCGGATAGTTACCAATTTGTTGGAAATGGTGATACATCATGGTTCATGCTTTCCTGATTTTCAGAAATTTTTCTCCACTTAGCTTCAGCTTGCACAGGCAACCTGAAGTCAAATATTTACAAAACTAAAGTAGCACAGTTGTTTCCTTTCAGTGTAAATCCAGTGAACAAGTTTGCATAAAGCTATAACCATTCAGAACGTCGATTGGAAGAGGTAACTGGTTGGAAGTCCGAGGAACTATTATTACTACATTCCCCATATTGGCCAAAACGATTCCTCCTCCCATATTAAGGTCACCTTTAGTTGCAGGAACTCACAAAGAGTTTCCTTCTCTTCCATGAAAAAGTGTTACTCTGTCTCCACTTTCTCCTCCGTAGAGTTATGTCTATAGGTTCTTGGCTCGTTATCCGACAAAGTTGGTCGTTCCAGATGCGATTTAGCCAAAGAATCCTCAAGATGAATTCTACAAATCTATTTATGAAGACTTGGAGCTTTGGAACATAACATTGCTTCTCCAGAGTTGGGATAGCATTGTGAACGCAGCTTTAGCTTTTCCGATTCTGATAAGAACAATAGTGGCGACAGTATGTACCCCTGACGTACTCCACTTTGGACTTCAAAATCTTTTGATATCCTACCATTATTTCAAGCGTGACATTTACCATACTTGTATCTGCAACCAAGTCCCTTCTGAATTCTGGCGCAGCAAGCCTTTGGTCCAATAATGCGTATCTACTGCCATGTAGGCCTTTCTTGTCCATAATGACATCCCTATAAGCCAGTGAAGACAAGGTGGAAGCTTCGTTTTCCATGATTCTGATGTAGTTCACCAGATCATCGTACATCGTACTTTCGTTGTCCTTAGTTATAGCGATTTCCTTAGTCATTCTATCGATGTCATTCATATACTTCGTAGTCCTATGTGCATACCCATCCCATAGTCAAGAATGTAGTACGGCATCCACATAAAAGAATCGCCATCTGGCCATTTGCTAAACTGTGTTACTCATCACGGGACAGGCATTGTTAATACCCCCAACCCTAGAAAGTTTGAGTGATACTCTAAGTCCACCCCATGCTCTGTTTTCTTCTTCTTTCTGTCCTAATTACGATTAAAAATAACAACATCACCAGACTAGTTATATGAGATTTTCACACAAAGCCCCTCGGGTGCAACTCTTTCCTTTTAACCGATGAGATACTTTGTATCTAAACATAAGTGACAAACTCGTTCCTAGTTTTTCCACTGCGCTGTGCAGTAATTGAAGGTCAGAGGCTTCGAGCAACCTGACACTTTGTGTTTGATGAATGAGCGATGACTTTCGCTGTAGCCAATCTAATTAGGTGCTATAGAGAGCTTTGAAGGATGTGTGTATGCTTGTGTTGTGAGTGATGTTATAACGTGCACTACTGGGTAACACAGTACTTCATAAGGTCACCTAGACCAACAGCTATAAGGCATACCACAGGGTAGCCATTTAGACACCTAACTACTACCTTTAGATACTTCAAAGATCTTGAGAATCGAATTTTCAACAGGGTGCGCCATCTGTTATGTCGGCATGTAAATATTGAATAACTTTGGCATTTATCAACCGATTGACTTGAGTAGATATGTTTTTGAAACGTCAATTCAGTACAATTTTAACTATAAACATTGAAAATAGTCATTCAGTTGTGTTAACTCAACGTGCATACATAGTAAGCACCGTCGCACAACACCAGTCGCCGCTTGGTGTCGAATTTTGTTGAGCACAGGACAGTGGGAGATCGTTGACATGCCGTTCATCAACGTCGAAGACGTTCCAATGAACTGGTTGAAGCTGTAAGAGAGAGTGTTGCCCAGAACCCACATGTGCCGTATCGGTACCGCGCACAGCATTTTGGGGTCTGTGGAACCACCTAGCGGTGCATTTTCAGGATGTTTGGCATTTGTTTCCGTAAAAAGTGCAACTGAGTCACAAAATATTGCTGACAGACCGTCCTTGTCGGTCATACGGCCAAACAGTCCCTCGAACGATTAACGCTGAACTTGATTTGTGGAAGAAAATTTGATGACCAACGAGGCTTAATCGGTGCATTTGGGGAACGGAGAATCCACACGAGATCCATGAAACACCATGGCATGACTAATAAGTGACTGTTTGGGCCGAAACCATCTTTGGGCCATTTTTGTTCAGAGAAGGCGAAACTGCCGATGGAAATCGGTATCAGTGGATGTGGGCTCATTATGTCTGCCCACAAGTGTGCACAAGGTCTAGACGGTCACTGCAGTTTCTCTAACGAACATTTCCTGGACGTGCACTGTCAAGACTGCCCATCCAGATCTCCAGATTTGACCGCTCCTGACTCCTTTTTGTGGGGTTTTTTGAAAAGCAAAGTGTACGCCAGCAAACCTCAGATCATTGACAAGCTCAAGGCACATATTTGTGCCGAAATCATCGCTATACCGCCCGAGATGCTCGTAAAAGTATTGGAAAGCTCCGCAAAAAGGGCACATCTTGCTTTGGCCAATAGAGGCGCCCACTTGATTGACCTTATATTCAAAAACTAGTCCAAATGAATTGTAAAGAACCAAAATTAATGAAAATACCTCACACATGACAATCGGTTGTTCTTTTAAAAAGTTATTCAGTGTGCACATACCGCCATAAAAGATGGCACACCCTGTACAACATCTGTACTTGACCCGTATTCCGTCTACAGATACATTACACGAAATACCATCGAAAGTGCATCTTCAAATGAAAAACAATTTACTTTCGAACGATTATGCGCCCAAGATGGGTTCGTCCAAGACAAATTGTGTCACTTTTCCTTGATTTTTCCCTTGTCACTGTCGCTCCACCAGACACGGAGATGAAATCCGATAAAAGGTAAAACTTGTTGCCGCTGCATGCACAGACAAGATAGTTTCCACTTCAATCTGGTTTAAAGTGAATGCTCTTGAGGAAATACCAAGCCCCTGAATCCGACTACAAGTCCTTAGTTCAATGGGAGAGGGAACAGGGGACAACAATAACAAGAACTCACCTTGGATTGTGTGCGTGCAATTCAATTGCCTCTGTGCCTTGAAGAAATCCTTGGACTCAATTGGTTATCCTAAGTATTCTCCAAATGATGTACGGTATTTGGAAATTCATTTTTGAAAATTTTTTTCAACTTTAACTCAAATCAACTCGCGGGCATTTTTTTTTTGAATTTATTTTCAATGGAATTTCTTGAGATACTTTTCTTTATCTGTTGCACAACTTTATTTGGATTTTTTTTTGCTTTTTTTTTTTTAAATTAATTTTTGAAATTCACTTTCAACCGATTCACTCCGATCCACATTGTATCTAGTACTAAACTTTCGATTCGGACCTCTTTCGATGAACCACCTCGCGGTGGCCAAACTTCATGGCAGAAACGAAGACAAAAAAAAAAAATCAACAAAACTTTGGTAATACCACTGTACTGGCTACGGTTGGTGTGGAGTATCTGTTGGGACAACCTTTCTTCGAAGATACGATACGAAGTGCGAGTACGTGTGTTGAAAGAAGAAAAGAAAAGAAAAAAAGCTTTCTTTGGTTTCTTTTGCTTGGCCTCCTCGACAGTGTGTTACCACTCTTTGGTGTGCAGACGGTCTGCAAAGCACATGATCATTACAGTGATGATGATGATGATGGTGGTGATGATGTGAGGTTACAACATGCTGTACAGCTGATTGGAACTGAGGAAACGAGATTGACTAGTCGAGGCAGAAGAATAGATCTCTTGTGGGAGGGCAGTTCGGACAGGAAAACTGATTATCTGTTCGGGAGGGCGTTCGGCAGCTTAAGTACTCAAAGGTGAGTTCGGTTTTGAATACCTCGTCGCAGATACATTTGAGAGCAAAACAATAAATGTATCTATTGACAGACGGGTATCTACACGTATGCTACTGTTGGAATGGGTGCGAGTAGACATGCTGGTCGGCACGTTGGGCGAGTGTAGCGCTTGTGAAATACGTGTCGAATTTGATGACTGTGATTAGATTTTCATTTTTTTATTTGGATTTGTTATGAAGTCTGCATTTACTGTGTGATATGCGAATTAGGTGTAACCTTGGAAAGGTGTGGAAATTATCTTGTTTTGAATAATTTCACCAAGTGGGTTGGATGGCGGTTTTGGGCATCGCATGGGGCGTTTGGAAATTGCTTCACGTATCCGTAGGTACATACATGATTTGGGCAATGTAATGCGTTATGTAATGTGGTTCGATATTAGTTTCTTGAGATGAGGTTCTTCTTGAGCTGCGGATTGTTCACTGGATATGCACGAGAGTCGCCAGATGTATCCTATTGTAGGGCAGCCTGAGAACTGCTCCTACAGCTGCACTAGAAACTATGCTCAATTTCCTTCCCATCGATTCCTTTGAGAGGCTGATGGGGGCTTAAACAGCATTAAGGCTTAGAAAATCCTTCCAACTGGTTTGTGGAGGTATGGGCTAAGAAGGCATAGTAAACTATTCTAGGATTCTTAGCAGAAGTGCTTGGTTATAGTGTGAAATTATAAACGCATCTGCGAGAGCAATCTATACAGATGGATCCAAGACAGCGTCTGGGACAGGTGCGGGAGTTTACTCCTGTGCACTTGATTTTTCCATCACCACACTTCTGCCGGACCAATGTAGTGTATATCAAGCACAGTTTCTATATAAATGGTTATGCAGCGATAACACACTTACAATCGCAAATAATTCGATCCAAGTTGTATGTGAATCTCTTAAAACGGTCGCTGTTAGATGCCCTGTGTCGTGCCCTGGGTTCCAGACCACAAGGGATATTCCAGACAATTGCAAAGCAGACGAGCTATTATAGCTAAGAAGAGTGGAGACCGGAAACTCCGACAATTAGATACCGCAGCCATTAGAATGGCAAATAATAGGTGGAACATCTCTCTCCTCCAACAAATCTGGCCAGAGCTGGATTGTAGGAAAACTAGTAGACTTGTCAATAGGACAGACCTTAGAAAGATAATTGGCGCCCTCACTGGGGCACTGTATGGTAGGCAGACCCGAGAAGAGAAGTAGCTGTCGTGCCCTTTCGGTTTTGAGAAAGAAAACCCTAGGCGAGTACTTTTTTGCAGATCTTATCGATGTAGCCAGACTAGACTTAATGCCTACTCGACGATCCAAACGTCTACGGCATGGGGCTTACACCGAAACCGTGCCTCGTATCCCACAATTTTTTTTCCATAGTGGTATCACAATGGACCTCCCCTGGTCTTTGCGGAGCGAGAATAGTCACCCAACCCAACTAAAGATCTAGAAAAAGTATCGATCAAGGATTTTGCTTGCAGGGAAAGTGCTAAGAGGCTGAAGAGGTCACCAAACATAGGTAGATTAGACATTACTTTGTGAGGGATTGATGGACACCAGTTGGTAGTTGATGGTCCCTCCTCATTAAGGCGTATCTCACCATTCTTAGACACCTAGTTCGTCTTGCAATTTCTCAGTCTGGAACTCAGTGACAGGATTACTTGCATCTGACAGCTATTCACTGCATTCGGTATGGTTTTGGGTTGACCAAACCAGACATGAGCATTGCGTTGACGGAAGTATGCGTTGTACATTGCAGCCAGATCAGAGGGGGTAAAGTATTTCTTGCGTCGTTCGAGGAATCCCAAACATTTTGCAACGTTCTTAGCGTCGAACAGATGGTCATTCCAAGGCTTTCCGAGGATGGTCGAGTTTCGTCGATTTCTGCGACGCAAGTGTCATTTATTGAGAAAGGCAGAAGCTTAAGGTTAAACTTGAGCAAAAGCAGACAGAATTGCGCCTTAGAAGCATTAAATTCTGCTCTCTTGTTTCTTCTCCACTTAATGTCGGAATTTAATGTCCTTAACATATGTATGCTGGCGCTCCAGTACTACGGCCAAAAAGCAAGGACGTGTGTCTGTGAACGAATAAGCTGAGTGTACTGTCGTCAAGGAAGGAGTGTTTTGGATCAGAAGTAGCAGACAAGAGGTTATTTGTAAAAATAAGAAAGAGAGTCGGAGACAATAGAGAACCTTGGGGGACACCAGCTTATATAGTGGATGGCAAACTTGAAATCGCCTAAAACAACTTGTAATGAAAGTTTCGAAAGGAACGCATTTTGGACAAGAGAGCTTGATGCCAAACTCTGTCAAACGCCTTCCATCTTGCATCGAGCCCAAACATCTTGCATCTTTCAGAATGATGCAGAGAGTGGTTTCACTTTTCGGTGAGAAGTACCATACTGTCGGTCACTATTAGCGTTTCTATGACTTTGGAAAGGACGAGCGTAGGTGGTATGGGGCTGGACAAATACTATTCTCCCATCTACTTGAAAAGCGTCCACAGAGGGATTAGATGGGAACGTCTATCCTGTGATTTTGCCAGCTTGGATCGTTTCCAAATCAGGAATTATGGGTGAGATACCATCTCGACCAGCGAATTCGTTTATGTTGACATACGGACATACATAGCCTGCTCATCCCGAATGACGTACGTAAGTCCCTAATGAACAAAAGTTGGTACCACGATGGTCATCGTTTCCAAATCCCACAAACATCTCAGGTCAAGAAATGTGTGAACGTGCCACAAAGACTACATATTAAACCGGTCGTCCTCCCACGTTAAGGACTTACACCCCATTAAAGCCATCTGCAACAGCCACACACAGTTCACTAACCGAATTCATTCCATTTTCGTTGAGATTTATGTCAGCAGTGGCACATGCCACCCCGAGTGGCATAATATTCTCTTCTCTTTCAAATTGCGATAACAATATAAGAATAAAATTGCAAATAATGCACAAGCACATGTCCTACGCTACATACGAGTATCTACGTTTAGGTATCTAGTGGTGGTGGCTACCACTTAAGCACGTTGTTCTGAAACATAACACATCACCCTGCCTCCCCATTGTTGTCGGTCGACTTTGTTTTCGTTTGTCCCTCATGTTTCTTTCATTTCTCCGTCCATTCTTAATGGAAATTCATTGTTGAACAAAAAGTCGAAACAAAAAAGAAAAAAAAAAACCGAAGAAGACGGGAAAACCGCTCACAAATAGTAGAAGATACTAAGTGAGTGGGTGTTCTCGGGGGTGGTAGCAGCATGCCAGTGTAAATAGAAATGACAGTGCGCGCGGGAATATTGAGGGAAATGTGGGAAATATTCTCGTGGGGGAGGGGAAGTTTTCTCCTCTCGATGGAATCGTTCTCACTTTTTTTGTTTTTTTTTTTTTTTGTTTGTGATGCATCAAGTGTCGTCGTCGGTGTATTGTGTTTTCTTAGACGACACCTTTCACGCGATACCGAGGGTGGCATCTATTATTGGAAACTATTAATTGAAAACATACACTCTTACCCTTCCTCCCCCTGTGGTGATAATTTTTCTTTTTGAACTAAAGAACTAGAACGACAGCCGATAACAATGAGAGAGTGTGGGTGGGGAAATGATTGAACCAGTTGGTTGTCTTAACCAGAAGTTGTGGAAGTTCTGTGGCAAGAAGTGTCTAATAGATGGCAGATGTGAAGAGCTTTCAGGATGTTAAAGGTTCTTTGATGGAAACTGTATCATGGGCATTAGAGTAGATTGTGGATAGTCGAATGTGTCAGATCGAATCATTTCGAAGTCGAATCGTACACTGATGCTTGAATGTAGGAGACTAAACTGTATGTAGACTTAGGCTGTAAGAATTTGATTGAATTAGTCACCGCCAATATTTTGTACTCTCTACCTTTCCGATTGAGTCAGTTACCTTACTTAGCCACTTCAGGCACAGCAAATCTTACAATCCACTTGAGATAGATATAGGTTTCCCGGTCATTCTTCCGGTCTACCAAATATGTGGTACTTCAATGGACGTTTTCTTGGCCTAAGTGTATCTTAATTCTCGCTACGATACCCATCTTATCTAACCCTAATCCTTTCGAAATTCTTAGCAGCTATAAAACTTGTTGGTAGAATCAAGCCATTCCTAAAAATATTCGAGACAAACGTTAAGTAAGTCGGCTAAGATGGTTCCAGGAGTAGAAGGGAGACCCACCCACATTGCTTAACGGCAGCACAGTGGGCCTTCTCTAATCTAAGTGCATCCTCATCGAGGACCGACTAAACCAACCAACCAACCAAGTCGGGTACCACCGTCGGACATGGACTTAAAGGTTTAAGGTTCTTAATTGCATATTCATGCATTACCCACTGCTTGTACTACAATCATCGATTGAATAAGAGAAGTAGAATGAATAGTACTCAGCCAAACACGTACCCCTGTGGCAGTATTCAAAAGTCATATATAAATTCCTTCAAGGATCGTTTCGTACAGTAGAAGCTTTCTCTTATATCCTTATCACCTCGAGTGATTTAAGGACTCGCCTTTAGTATTTAAGTATTCCCTGACTGTAATCTTCCAAAGTTAATAGGAGCTACTTTTACCCTCCCAAATAGTGCCAACTACCTACTCCTAAAGCTTGACTTTAATCCTAGTCGAACGTGCCAGAAAATCGCTAGCTGCCCCTATAAACTTCACTGGAAGCCAAACACTATGCACTGGTTATACACCTCGGTAGTAACACCGATGCTCCGATACTTGAAAAAGAGTATCACTTGGCACACAAGTCACTGCAATTAGTAACGTGCTCTAGTCCAATAGCTTATGCAACCAGAGGTGGAGAGGTGGGTTTCACTTTAGTAGTGGATCAGTCAAAACCGAAACATATCCTCCATGCAGCAGCTTGACAGGAGGCTCAACTGCTTCTAACATCAACAATTTAGCAAAAAATCCTTTCTCCCACCCAAATAAGTTATTTTTTCTGGAATTTGCAGGGCTTTCGGAAAAGGCCTGAAACTTACTTCTGTCGCAGGTAGCATTTTCCAGAACCCCAGAGTGATATGGGACTTGGACGACATAAATAGCGCCTTGAGATGCAATCCAAAGAGTTTTTGCATTCTTGGGATAATTCGAATTGGATAAGACCTCAAGCAGTCTGGTTATCGCTACAGTTAAAGGTATGCCGGTCGCTCCACTTATTCTTATTCTCTATATGAATAGTCAACGATGACTAGGATATCACATGGGTCTCTCCAAAATCAGAGGGAAGCTTGTGAAATCTGGTGTTGTCGGTAGTGAATTTTCAAATACAGCCCGATTCAGGCTCAGATTTTGGCCATTTTGGATGAGATAGCTGAAGGATGCCGCTTCTTAGACGACAGAATACTTAAATGGCACTGTCCATGACAACAGAACATCTAGAGCATCATCCAGCGTATTCGGCAAAGCTTCCATGCACCCAGGATAGGCCCTTCCTTAAAGTTTTCACTGATTAACCGACCGACGGTTAAACAAGAAACAGTTTTATCGTCCCATGAGTCCGATGCATCACCAACTCTTGTTATGCTTTGCCTTATTTTTGTTGATTCATTGGAGATCGAGATAATCGTATCCTCCAGCTCTAGACAACCCCACATCTTATGATACCAACAATCGAAAGTTCCCTCCATTATAAGGATTTCAGACTACCGGCTTCCCTGCCAACAGAAAGAGCCTTCAACAACATAAAATTTGACTCTATAATACCAAGATTAAGACCAGGTAGAATAGGTGCTCAAGACGAGACCCATTGGCTCAGAACTTGGAGATAACCAAGCACTTGATGAACCCCGCATGAAAGGGTCATATTTCCCCTTCTATGGGTACTCTTCACAAGCGACTCTGCAATGAAACTACACCACAGTGGGGTGTAGCCGAACAATCTTGTCATCGTGACGACAGACAAGTTCCTGTCTACTATCACCAAACTGCTCCTAGTACCCTTCGAATGATTTTCCACTCTACATAGTTTCAATGGTAGAGGGCACTGACAATCCACAGTGGGTTTTCAAGACCCGCCAAGCCAGTTTTTAAAAACCATTCCCAACCTTCCATCGCACTCTGAGATTAGAAGGAGTTTTCACAGACTTGTCTAGCTCTTCTCGTGGTTCTCAGATAGTTTTTCGTGGATTGCTGCTCTTCTGCAAAGTAGTGGAGATTATCATATGTATCTACTATCTCACAGGGACATTTAGTCAGAACTTTTCAAAACATCTCCTTTCGAGTTATCGCGAGAAAAGGTTGTCTGAAAATTTTATGGAAAAAAAAGGTTACGCATACGCCACCGAGCCAGATACTGACATCCTGAATCTACCTCCACCTGGCTCAATTCAAGTGAGATACTCTGTTTTCTGTGTAGGAACCTTCTGTGAAAAAGTTATTCTCTATGCCTATTGGCCTAAAACGAATCCTTGCAGATGATTTTTCCCATAATGGCTCATTCTATGGCTGGGAATCGGTTGCACTTAAGTGTTTTCGTTTTATTTTTGTTACCTGTCGACCGGTTTTCATCTCCAACCGACTGTTTGTCCTCCAGGCCTCCATGGTCAGCGTGGTTATACACTTTCGCGATGATCGCCACTTAATGTTCCTATTGAGGTCTATGACCGAAGTTTATTTTTAGATCGTGCTTGGGTTCAGATTTATGGCTGGGAACCACTCTTCATCGCAGACTGCATTCCATGTCCCAGTAAACCGGCTGTCGGGGGAAAGGTACGCCGCCGATTTGCATCCAAAGACTGTACCAAAGGACTCGAAAGCAATACCCAATCGGAACACCCTGTACAACTATCAATTAGAGTCGACAGTAAAATAGAAAAACACAAACTCTATCTTCAAGTTCAATCGCAATCAGTGAATGAAAATGAAAAGTTACGCCCAGGCACAAAGGCACAAAGGCCGCCAATGTTGATGGTGAAAAAGTAATGAGTTATCGATTTTTTGGCTTTTAGCATGCGCTACAGGTGTAATTATTAGGAGGGTCTGGTAAAAAGGGTGCCATTGGAGGTATAGGTCTGTGATGACTGGCAAGTTTAACCCTTCATGTTAAATATCGATTGAGCTGGTGGTGGCGTTGTTTTCCTATTTAAAGGTCAGCGTTTTCTATCAGAGGTTGGAAGTTATGGGCAGGAGGTTGGCATTGACGTTTAACTTGTTCTGGTTTTGGTTAGCATCGGTCGAAATGAGTTCAAGTCGATGGCTTATGTGAGAAGTCATAGGAATATCTCTTCAGATATGTGGTGATACCATGTGGTAACGTGCATTGACCTACATATAGTCAGAGACCCTTCGAAACCTTTCCTCATTCGAGTTTAAAAAGGACATGAAGCACGAGATCCATGGAATTGACGGATTGGGACTAAACTCTAGATTTTGTTACTGATTCCTGGGCAATGTTCTAAGAAAATCTGTCAGCCTTGTCTAAGTCACAAGGAGAAGCTGATCCTTGGATGTCATACCAAGTACTCAGCCATACAACATGAATATGAAATCTTAAAATAGTGGAGGCCGACTTTCATCGTTAGATTAACCGAAACCGAATCACGGAGAAACAAGAAGCTTTCTGGTCTCCACAGTCCACTGATAGTTCCATGTCGACAAGACCATACAAATTTTAGAGATTGATGTTGAAGATGTTGTCTTTCTTTGTAGTCGCCTTACGTACTTATCTAGTTAGCGCTATGAATGGAGTGAACTTGAGCCTCAACCAACAAGTATCTCCAGTAAGCCCGGTTCTTAGTTTTCATTGTCTTCATTTGCGCATTCTAAGTCGATTGAGGTCTCCCTTCGACTGGCTTGTCCCTACGGGTTCGATTCGAAGACTCAGCTGGTCGTAGCGCTGGTGTCCATTCGCTGTAGATGCCCTATCCATTTAGACGACTAAGTCAATGTCGTTATACAGGTCGTTTCGTTGGTTGTTGAAGCTCTTCCTACAAAGCCCGTCAAGGCTCTTGCAACGATAAAGTCCCTCCTCAGCTCCATGGAGTAGGAATTGGATGTTAAAGACGTAAAGTGTCTCCCTACTTGTTCGGGATATAACCTTACTACTGTCTTCTCAGCCCAAAGAAACAACGATGTGCTGAGGTATTGTTGTCGGAATTGGTAGCAAAGCCAAGGTAGGCAAAGGGGTTTACTGCCTCAAAGGCATAGCTGTCTATTGTGACGTTCTGTCCAAATTGTCTATGTGCTGTGTCCCTTCTGGTTGACATTTTGACCCATTTCGATAGAATCCATTGCAGGATAGAACAAGTGCAATGTAAAGCCCCGCTTTCTGATTCTCAAAACTATGTGGCACTAGGCTGACACTCGCAGATATAGGCAAATGTTTGAGTCTCAGCCTGAAACTATAATCGCGGATTCCATACTCTAGGCATCAGTTATTGGGACAAGCTCTGGCTGGTGTTCCGGCTAATTTTGGGAAAAAGGCATAAAAAGGCTTTCAAAACAAAATATCAGACAACCAGTTCCTTGCAAAAGTCTTGTGACTTAGATAGGTTTTGGGTAATGTTTGAGTGGCACAAGGAGTCCTGCGTTAGAGCCCTAACAGCAGGCCTACCTAAAATTGTATAGCTAACACTGCAGAGTATGTGAAGGAAGGAAACAAGGCAAAGTTTTCCATCGAACTTAGACTTCAAAACTTTTAGAAAGCCGGGGATGGGGTATTGGGTGTACATACCACATAAGACGTGGTCTTTGAAACTGAAGCAAGTCCACTGGATGTGCAGTAGAGAGCTTGTATGGTGGTCTTTGGTAGATGAAAATGCGCCCTATCACTGCTATTGAACATCCAACGTATGGCTTTCCTAGGAGTTACAGGATCCCATATTAGTACCCCCACCGCAGCTACCGAAACAATGTTGAACCTACTGCCTATAGAACTGGAAATAAAAGGATCTGCCGGATTAGCTGCTTGTAGAATCAGGACTTTCTGACATTTCGGCCACAACAGGACACGTAAGGCATTCGGGGAAGTATCTTAGAAGTTGCAGTTCGTTAGAAGTACATGGCGCAGTGATTCTCACCCAACTCTACATCCACTAACCAATCCACCCTTCATTACGTCCTCCTCTTGGCTCGTTCTACCCTACAGTCACTCTATGTTTCGTGGATAGTTCACGTGCTGCTTCTGCGATTGCTAGAACTCCCACTTGGAGCACACTGCCGTGGCTTGTCAGTCGAATTGGACGAGCTACTTTGGGTTCAGATGAGTGTATACCAGATCCCATTTTTTTGTCAGCTTTGGACGTGTTCGTGTAAAAGACTCTACTGTCTATCAACTCACAAACAAAGGTTCTTTTAACCCTAAAGTCGTGGGATAGGATATAGATTTTCACTGGGTTTGCTGAAGTTCGGACCGACTCTTGGCCTCTTTAGACCTAAGATTTTCCAGTTTGAGATGAATTTAAACTCCTCTGACCTTTGACACTGAAACTTGTGAATCTACAGATACTACGACTCCATAAAATCGTGTATCCTCTCAACATGATGAAGGAAATCATGAGGAACTCCCATCAAGTCGATACTAATTGATAATTTCATGATTTTCAATCGAATCAATAAATTTCAGCTCCGAGATAGTGAAAAACCCACTCCGATGGTTATCGCTGTAAACGGCGATCGTTACAGATGACCACGCCATTATGTTTATTTCTTTTTAGCCATTTTAGTGTCACATCTCTGCCGACTCTTGCAAGTGAATCTGTCCGTCCACCCGATGGTAGTCGGGGGAACACAAACCTGAACCTCAAGTTCAAAAATTGAATTAAAAGTCTGCAACCAATGAAATGGAAAGTAACCATTCCGGTTGTTTGGGATCTCCGCTTGTCGGCGCACACCATGGCCGTGGTAGTAAAATGCAAGAAGTTAGATCGAGTCTGTGCATAATCAATGCCGTTCGTGGGCTCCGGCGGTCGTTGGTGGCAAGGAAGAGAGTATGCGATCTGGATAAGTCCTGGGGTCAATAGAAGATGTCTATCGGGGGAGAGTTATTGGTTTTGTGATCTCCTAGTGGTCAGGCGATTGTGGGAAATTCATAGAGACTTACAGCGGCCTTGTACAATAAAACAAGTAGCAGTAGAAAGTCGGCAATAAAGCTCACTGTTGGTGCTGGCCAATTGCCATTATGGACTGTTTTATTGGTTTCTGTTTATTGTCATCGAAAGGACGTTTTTCCAGTTTGCAATCTGTGTTTCATAATTTCTGCGATTACATAGTAATTTTACTTCAAATTGGTTAATCTACGTAATTGCAATCCTAGACATGATCGGTAACTTTGCGTCGATCTATCACGTACACCAACCTTCTGATCGTCAGTCACAAACACCCGAATAGAGGGAGATTGGCATACCATAAGTCTTCCAGGTAATCGAAGAAATGACTGCTAACAGAACAGGCTACGATCAGCTTTGATCTGTCTTTGTGCCTTATACAGGACCTGGTTAAGTTTGCTGTTTGGATGATGGTTGTGACTTGACAAATATTGGAATCAAGCCTGTACAAGCCTCACAGAATCATAGTTCCTTAGTTTATACTGGAGAAGTGGCCTTACAATTGTGATTTAGAGGGACTAAATGACCTTTAAAATGAAAAGCTTTACTTACTATTCAAGGCAAAGATCATTGGTCCCATTTGACTGCCTTGAGGAACACCTGGAGTGGTTTTAATGTAGTTACGACACTGAAGATCGCATACAAGAACGAAATGGAATACCTCTTGGAAATCCTAGGAGCGGATATGCTTATCATGTTGTGTTCCCCCTAGGTAGACTGTGGATGGAGAGTTGGGTGGGGTTCACTGCTCTGAGGAACGTCCTGTACTTCTACATTCATTGAAATGCTGTAGAGTTCTGAATCTACGAACAGTCAGTTTCGTGGATCTTTCATCTCTCATCGTACGGCGAGTATGTTCAAGAATGTGTCCGTGGCTGCTGTTGGGTTACAGAATTGGGATGCTAGATGCTTGATATTAACGGCGACCCTATAAAATCTGCTAGCTTAGGATAGGCTGACGATGCAAATGTGAATGTAATGGACTTGCTTCGGTTTCAAACGCCACATCAAAAGAACTACAGTCTAACAGAAGTAGTTCGATGAAAAACTTTGTCGAGAGCCTTGCTTCCTTCCCATTCTCTGCAGTGTTAGGCCTCTTGTTGTGGGTCTAATGTAAGACTCCGTGTTGTATTCAAACATTTCCCATGATCTGTCGTTAGACTTTTGTAAGGAATTAGTGGTCTGATAGTTTGTTTTGAAAGCCTTTTTTCTACAAAACTTAGCCGGAGAACCTAGTGCCACAAAGTTTTGAGAGTCAAAACGCGAGACTTTAAATTGTCCTTGCTCTATTCTGGATGGTTGATACCATTTTCGAAGGATTACTCGCGGGAACGATAGCAGTCAAAACGGGTTACACCGTAAACTAGGGCAGAACCAAGTTCAGACGATTGTCGGTTCTACAAATGTCAGTTCTTCAAATGTCCTGGCAATTGCTGCAAAAGGCCTGACAATGACAATCTACTTTGGACTATCAAATGGTCAGTTCACAGAGTTTTCTAAATTTGTCCCAATATCTGACAATTTGACAGATGGCTGATCTGAAAAGCGTTTGACAATGGTCTGACAATGCTTTGGTTACAAAATTCTCAGACAAAATTTTGTAGTTCAAATGATTGTCAGATATTTGAGAGATCTATTCCGATTGGAGTCTAAATAGGAAGACTTTCAGAAGAATGAAGAAGCGCATTAAAACAGGACCAAGAATCAGCACATCACTGCTAAACACATCTGGAGAATCAAACATTTGAATGGTAAGGAGCCGAAGTCAAAAATGAGTGAGATAATGTCAAGACATCAAGACGCATCTTCAGAAATCGTGGACATGTTGCCAGTTAAACTTAGATTTCCGTAGGGCAATGGATTCAGCAACGAAAGATACTGGAGTAGGGTCGCGAAAGGTCCTAAATAGCCTAAATGTAGGCAATGCTTACAGAGGTAGAAAATCCGTCGAATTGCGCTAGGAATTACGAAAATTTGGAACCGGTCGAGACGGAACTAGGTCCTTGTGTAAAACGGTTTGTCCAGACCACTAAGGAGCAAAAAGGATCTGCAGCCACTCATACATCCAATTGAATAAATTTTCCACTCTTGTATGACGAATCCTTTGAAAGGGAAACATGCCCACAACCATTCACACAAAAATAACATTAATTCCGCCATGATAACATCAAGCAAATCCTTTTAGAATTTCGTCCTGTTCACCCCGACAAACACCCAAGCTCGCCACCCTGTGCTAACTAATGGATTCGTGACTCGAATTTCATGCAACTAATTCCATTCGAAACGCAAAACTTTGCCAAAACACTTTTCATCGCTTTGCATGACCAAGTGCTACGCCAGGACACTACACCAGAGCCCACAGTGTCTGTTGAATGTGGGTTCTCTCCCCTCTCACGGGTGGGTGGTCAATTAAATTGCCAGGTAAAAACTTTCTCTCTCCTTTGATTGGCTCGACAATGCCGTTCCGAGGAATTTCACAGCAATTGGTCATAAAGTGCCCTCCTCTCTCCGTGATGAGAAAAATCAATGAACTTATTTATAAAACCGGAAAAGTTATGAAAAAAAGAAAGAAAAACCCCGAGGAAGGGTTGTGTAGATACATATGGTCATCGGCGGCGTGGGTGCGCGCTGCAGAATACCGCTGAAAGTGCAATCGCAGTTCCGCTGGATGTACTGGCATACTAATGTGTTTTGCTTTACGGCCGTGCCGGTGTACACTGTGGCGATAAACAACACAAATCAAGCTCATTGAAACAATACCTACTTCAATAAATAATTCATATCGTACGGAATGATGATTCGAATTTTATTGCGGGTACGGCTAGCTAAACAACTACATCAGGGGGAAACGGCAACATGCTACTGCGGGCTTATGATGTTTTCATTCGTAAACAACATTTATGGATTGTGAAGGCTAAATAAATAATCCATTGGTTTACGTAGAAACAGACTCTAAGCTTCAAGAGATATTGCCTCACTAATGACCTCTGATGATCTGGCAGAGCCTAGCAGGCAAATCCTGGGGATATAGTCCGACCATCCTCAGATGGATGAACATATATTGCTATTGTGAGACCAATGATCACATAT
Organism: Xylota segnis; assembly: GCA_963583995.1. Classification (NCBI taxonomy): domain Eukaryota; kingdom Metazoa; phylum Arthropoda; class Insecta; order Diptera; family Syrphidae; genus Xylota; species Xylota segnis. The sequence goes on from OY757237.1 coordinate 43,167,231, forward strand.
GGAGCAGTTCCACGGACAGAAAGAACCAATCTGGTCACCACGATGGAGCCACTCAACAAGGTGGAAAGATTGACATGCCTGACACCTCTACTACTAGAACTGACACCTCTGCACATTATGATTGAGGGATGTGCAAGTAAAACTAGTTTAGGAATGTCCAACGAAGGAATAGGAATAGCACTACTCACAGCAGTACAACTGGCCTTTCGTAGGGACGATATTATTATAATGTTCAGCTTCCAAAGGAATGTTGTTACCACACGCAGCGCAAAAAAGGATTGGAACGATGAGTCTGGAATCTGCAGACTGAGACTGTTTAGACAGCTCTGGATGAAGTGGTAAGACCGATTGGAAATGCACTTTACATGCCTTCCTGGATATCGAAGGAGCCTTTAGCAATGTGAAATGCAGAAACCTCTAGAACTACCTTTCTAGCTGGGGTATGTAGGCATTGAAACCATACTTATCGTTGCTTGTTTGCTACCGCCCCTAGCTCTTGTAAAATTCAAAATAGAGCAAGCCTTCGTGAGACTATCTAATGAAAGATGAAGCGCACAACGATGAGGCCACAACCTCATGGGACTCTCCTTATTCGAATGCAACTAGATGACCTCTACAGAGGCAACACGGGTGTAGAAGAGTGCCGTCTCACTCCTAACCTATGGAGAGCTGGGAAAACGACTGTCGGTGAATACCACTTCAAAGATCGGAAGACCTGTCAGGAAAGCCACTATTAACCATTCTGAAACCATGAGGTGGTTCTGGGAGGCCGTGTAACTATTCCAAATCTAAAAACCAATATTTGTCTTGGTTTTCACTTGAACCCACGATGGGGGATCACATAAGTGATCTGAGTGTTGGCTTCAGTGGTACACTGATGGGTGAAGAACTGACAAAGAAACCGGTGCAGGTCCTAGGCTCAAACACTCTAAATCCATGAGTACCAACATTTTTCAGGATAAAATCTATGCGATAGATATGTAGATGCGTCCAAATTAATGTTCATAGATACCATGCCAACTGCGACATAACTATGTTTTCAGATAGCCAAGCAACTAATATGGCACATTGCCTCCTTCGTCATTAAGACTAAACTTGTCTGGAAAGGGCTGCAGAAACCTAGGTTTCTCTTACCTACAAGGTGACCTTCTGTTGGATACCTGGCCATGTAACGATTGAGGCTAAGAAAATGGGCGACTACCTATCAAGAAGTGGAACATCAGCAACCATTTTAACCATTCTGCAGAGTAGGGGATCCTTCCCCTAAAGAACTCACGAAACTGGAGAGGGCGCTCAACAACTTGTGGGGTCTTGTGAGGCACTGAACGACAAAGCAATGCAATACTTGGACAAGAATTACTTAGTTATCAGATGTGGCTAGAGGCGTCATCCTCATCAGTACTCTAGCACCAGTGTGTGAGGTATGTGCTTGGACCTCTGATAAAGGCACATAGCTCTCCAAGGCGCTAGTATGAGGGGACAATAGATCAAAAGGTCGCAGTGCAACATCCTCAAATTATAATAATATTTCAAGCCAACTTTGACTTTCCTTTCTTTAGCCGTCCACGATAGACTATCCTATAGTTGCCAAAATGCGACTCCATTCATTTCTGAACCAGCTACATACTTAGACACAACCCAACCTAACACCTATTTTCGCATTTTTCCTTTTAAGACATCGAACAGTGTAATAGGGCCTAAAGGTAACCAGATCACAACCCGATAGCTAAAAAGCATTCCGAGTCTAAACTACCAGTTTTAGGGTTGGGTGATCTCGAACAGCTAGTGCTTTCAAAGTTCTATGAATTTCGCAAAGAAAGGGCAGCACAATGGGTCCGGAAGTGCGGCCATACACAGTGCATAAGCATAAACTACAGGTCGAGGCGTCTTTCAATCTAGTTTTAGTTATCAATAGGAACTGAGCTCACCTCTCCCATATAGCTCCTCAAGCCGTATTGAGGAAGTCATCCAGTTCTGAGGAACTCCTGAGTAGTACTCAGTATAACCCTGTTACTTAGTCAACGACTAGTTTCCATCGCTGCGTTTGGCTTCACTGTTGAATTGTTGTAACCGCGGTGAATGGTACTAATCGGTTGGAGTCCGTACTACCCGCGATGATCGTACAAAAGTAATGATTTTATTGCCTGCTTTTAGGCTGATGAGAAATAGTTACATGGGCGGCAAGATATTACATATATTTCGGCCCAGAACGTTGATTTCTGTTTTGTGACAGACATCAGAGGAACGAGTGATCTGGTAAACAATTATCTTCTCTTCGAGACAGAGTTCGAGGCGCCTTACATTATCTTCTTGCGATGTTAGGAGGTTTCAAAGCCTCATCTTGCATTTTCTCACTCTTGTCAAGTATTTCTTCTAGACGAAGGTCTTTAAATATACTTGGAAGTGTGTGGTTGTTTCTCCGTTTCCATAAGGTTAGTTCCAATATAAGACTGATCCCGATCATCGTCACTTTCCTCACACCAATGTTCTGGTAACCCAGGTGACCAGACTTGATCGCTTGTCATCTAGTTGGTTTCACCAGTTTCTGTTCCCAAATCCGACCCGGAAAACTTGTCGTACAATAGAGTCATATTTGCCTATCTGTTCTGTCCTACTGGGACCACATGCCACCCACATCAAAGTCTTCAGTCTTACAACTAGCTATCGTTTTGCCACAAGGTAGAGAATTCACAGTCAGTTCAAAGGGGATCTGGAACGGTGCTGGTATTTTGGAATGGGAATATGAGATACCAATGTCCAAAGTATGCTCTTTTCTCAAAGTGTCGGTGCACTGTACGGAGTAATAGATCCTCAGCCAGACTACAAGTTGTTCTGGGAGATCATTTCAAACCTGTCTTGAAATGATTTGTTCTAAGTTATACCTAGTTGTTAGGGCTAGTGCTAATTCATTTATACATAGCTTGAGCTAGTAGAAGCTTTTGTGTTTAAGACATCTGGACGATTCTCTTGGAGAAGGGACAACATCGGGGGAACAAAACGGCCTCCTAAATAACATCAACAAGGATAGTTAGAACATCCTCTTATCTGAATACAGATTTCTTGCATAACAAGAAACTTAGCCAATATTAGTTACAAAGATGTTCATATGAAGTAGTGGTCCCAAATCTCAACCCTGTGGCATCCCTTCTTTTCTCGTTTAGTCATCTGTACGATTGTATCTATCTCTTAGGGGTGTCAAGGCATCTATCCTAGATTTAAACCTTTGTTTTCGGTTCTTAGAAATATTATTAATTTGCCTGTTTCAGCCATGCCTTGAACGTCTCAAATTTGTAGGAACTTGCTGACTCTCTAGAAGCTTTTCTGAGACAGGATTTACCTTCTTCTCTTTACTTTACATTACTATCCAAAGACTACCCTGTTTAAGGTCTATCTAAGTCGTTTTAGACATTACAATTCTGAAAAATCTTTTCTAGTTCGCAGCGCACTGAGAAATCTGTAGGATAGGCAAGACCACGTACACTAGTATGCGACTGTCCAACGTGGATCTGTCCAGCCCTAAGAAGAATACTCTAACTGAGGGCTACTATGTTGAAGTGCATCTTAGCCAGTCTACATTGGCCCAACCTAGGAGGCAAGGGAGACCTACATATACTCAACCCATTTCATTTTTCAAGACCGGAATCCAACCTATTCCCTAATCCTCACTGCCGAGGGTATTGCTGGGATACCACCCTTTAATACATTTGAGAGTAAATTTCCCTAAGCAGCTTGAAGAGAACTCAAGTCGTTCAAGACCACGTCTACTCCCTGCTACTCCTCTACCCGTATAAAGGTTACCTTCACCTTGGGGTATCCATCTGGAGTCCTGCCGAATAAGAAATAGAGGAAGGTGTTGCCTTGTAAAGAATGACATTTATTTGTGTGTGAAGGACATGTTAAATTACAAGAGGAGTCTAGGACCATTCCTTGATCAAGAACGCCGCCAGTCTCTCGCCCAGCATTACCGATGTATCAGTCGACATTATCGTCGTTGGAAGCACACTCCTGCCGACTACTCTCAAACCAGTGGTGCCGTACACCTTCAATGTGAGATCCACCACAGCTCGAGGATCAGTACTGATTCCCATTTTCGTGGTGCCACCAGTTGCGTACAAAGTCGTCACCATGTACTTGATGTAACAACGCCAGTAGTTCGGACTCTTGAATATGTACTGATCGCATTCAGGAATGTCCAGCTTAAGTATCGTCGCCTTGCCCTTCTTGTAGGCCTGTGTCTGTTCCAATTCCATTTGGAATTTAATTGCCTGCAAGAACTTCTCCACATCGCTTTCGTCCTCCAAATAGTCGGCGAACACCTTCACCTTGTCCAGATAGTTAGCACTCTGGAGCTCTATATGTCCCACGGATTGCGGGTTCTGCAGGACAAGGTAGCTGAGGAGCACATTTGCATCCTTGTTCGCGTCGATCAGCGACTGGGCGATGTTCGCCGCAAGCCCTATGGAATCGGTCCATTGCTTGATAGCTCCATCGTTCCGCTGGGCGAATAAGTGGTATATATTCACGTCAGGGTAGCGGCAGTTCTTGTAGGCGCAACTGGGCTCGCCGTTGATGAATCCGTACAGCGAGATAAGGTTGGTTGTGGACAGGGGGCCGTATTTCTCTAGGAAGTAGTAGAGCGTATCGATCTGACTCTCGGTGGCGGTCTTTGATTTTGCTGTTGATTTCTGGTGCTGGAATGGGACGTAAACGCCGAGATGGTCTTGGAGATTCTGACCGACTCCGGGTAGGTTTTTTACGACCGGTATTCCGAGAGCACTGAGTTGAGCTTGAGGACCGATGCCAGACAGCATGAGTAGCTTGGCACTACCGATCGCGCCGGCGGCTACGATCACTTCATTGTTAACTCCGACGGTTATCTCCTCGGTATCGTCGTACACAAAGGTGACACTATCGACAAAGTTGTCTTCGTTGAAGTTGATCTTCGTGGCTTCGGCTTTCTTGATGACGTGAATGTTCGGACGTGACTTCACCACCGAGAGGTAGGTCTTTCCTGCGCCCATTCGCTGGCCATTCTCCAAATGGCCCTGTATGTAGCCGTATCCAACTCTGTTGTTGCTGTTAACTTTTTGGGATATCCTGCGGATACCGAGCTCTTCACCGCCCCCCAAGATCATTTCTGCTACATTGCACGTGTCGTAGAGGTCAATGTCGTTGGCCACTAGTCGTCCGTTGGGATTGGACGCTGGACTGTGATAACGTTCAGCCAAATCATAGTACTTTGTCACATTCTGCCAACTCCAGTTGGGCAGGTCCCAATCATCGAATTTGGGCTTATTTCCTCGGAAACTCGAGACGTGGTCAATAGAAGATGCTCCACCCATCACCTTGGCTATCGGCCAGTAGCACGTTCCGGTTGCTGTGCCCAAACACGCCGCTGGATTCGGCTCGGTTTCGTACCCATACGTGTATGGTCCTTTCTGAAGATTTAGGAACAGAGCAGGTATCTGAAAAGATGGACAAACTTGTAGACAGTGAAGGGAGAGTGCTTGTAGTGTCACCAACTTCGGATTCCGATGGTGGATCGTCGCCAGCCTCAATAAGAAGAACTCTATAATTCGGGTTCTCCGACAATCGACTCGCTACAACCGATCCCGCGCTTCCTGCACCAACTATCACGAAGTCGTAGGGATCCAAGCCCTCAGCGACAGCTGTTGGACCGTGATCCTCCGGCCATACTGACGGTGTGGTCAGGGCACATTGCATCCCGATCAGGGTTTGCAGAAGTGTAGTCACCATAGTGCTCACCGGTCCGCCCTGAATGGGGGACGTGCAAAGCTGCAGCGTTGCTGATGACATCTTCAAAGTCGTCCGGTTGCGTCCACAGATTAACTGAATGCGTCCTAAGCCGCGAGTGGGTCTTAAATAGAAGACCATAAATCTTCTGGTGCGGTGGTAAAGAAATAATTATTCAGGCGTAACCCATTTTCGCGGCCAGAATGATACGTTTTTGCATAAGCAGCCCACTTTCTCCGCGGAGTACAACAACAGCGCCCTCAATCTAGATACAGAATCTTTACTGCTCACTAATTTATTAAATTATTCAAAATATAAAGTCAGTTGATTGAGTTTGATTGCGATTATGTGGTCATCTAGAATACAATCACCAGTCAATGCAAATCAGAATCTTTCGAGACCGCTGTCGAGATTTGTAGTAAAAAATGGTTGGTTCTTGGAAATGTTACACATTTCAGTCTGGTTAGTGGGATCCCAACTGGTGAAGAGTCTCTGCTTGAGACACTATCTTCAATCTCGAACACACTGTCACGCACTGTCTAGGCTAAACGCTCTGGCATCTGCGATAGCTTAATCCTGAAAACGGAGCTGCGGTCTTTGCAGTGCCACATCACCTTCTATGATTGCTATAAGCATTCTTTTCTGTCCAACAATTGGAGGGTTTCTAATCCAGCTTGGGCAAGATCTGTCTGGACATGAGTCACGTATTGCCGTCTGCCCCATAGCGAAAGCTCATTTGCCATGCAATTCTCTGGAATGTCACGGTGTCCCGGCTTCCAAATGAGGCGATAATTTAGAGCAGTTTTTGAAGGAAGGAAGGAAATACTTGTGTATTCTGTGGAAAAGACACCTTCTTCTACTCCTGGCACTGTTTTTGATTTATCCGTATGGAAGTCATCCCCTAATCGAGACTTGAATAGATTACGAGGAAGCACGTAGTCTATGTCTTCCAGGAAGAATTCAAGATTGTTAACTATAGAGGATTGTCCTGTCGTAAGACTAGACTACTGAGTTGTAGCCTTCAAACGAGTAGCTGCAGAGCTTGCCACTTGTATTGGCTGATACACCGCCTTTATATGACCTCATTCAACATCCCTCTAACAGTCACAGCAGGGTCATTTCAAAGAGAGTCTTCTCCCACGACTCCATCAGATGGGCCATCTTCCCATCTAGAACATGCACTCATACAGCGTGGAATAGACACTCTCATCGAATCCTTAGTGCCTATCTTCAGATCCAGCTATGAACTCACCTACATTCCATTAGACTGAACGAAGGCTAATGAAGTGTTCACATCTAAAGCTGGAAGTAGATCTCCCGCAGTTACTGGGATAATCCTGGTGTCTCACGTCTGTTTGGTACACTGACGGTTCTAAAATGTCGAATGTGGTAGGAGTTGGAATTTTCAGTCCCAGCTAAAAACTGTCTGCTTCGGATGGTCACATTACCTCAAACTCTGTGCCTAAGAGTTTTTTTTTTTAAGAAACCTCCGAAGAAATATTTTATCGGACAGCCAAGCAGCTCTACAAGCTCTAAGCTGGTCTGGAGCTGTACATGACAATATTAGTCTGGACATATAGGCATCCCTGGCAATTAGGCTGCTGACGAACTTGCCAGATCCGGTGCCCAATCTCCGTATATCGTCCCTAAACCCTTCTCCAGTCTACCTATCAGCCAGATAAAGATAGACCCAAACCAGTGGGAACAAAGTAAAAAGCCCTGGCTTAAGACGTACCAAGAAACTCATTCATTTCTAGCAAAGATCGCACATAACGCCAAGATCCTCACGGACTTCCTATCTAGTCACTGCTCTTTCAACTATCTATGTACTTGGTATCACCCAGGGCACGTGTCGACCATGCCTCGAGGACACTGAAAGCGTCGAACATACTTAATGTGAATGTCCCGCCATAGCTCGGACTAGCCTCAAACACTTTCACAAAGGCTTTACCTCGTTTTCTGATATGACCTCCTCCTCAGTAGGCAAAGTCACTCAACTCTTGTAAGGCGATAGCACAACAGATCTCTAGAAGACCGCGGTGCTTCTTGAGGCTGCCATGACCCTATCACCATCACTAAGTGCCAACTTACCATCGCATTCCTTTTCCACATTTTCACCAATTATTTCTCAAACTAACTTCATTTTGTTTTTTCCTTTTCTTTCAGGTAAGTCATCCTGCGGACTTGAATCCGAATCGAATGGGACGGTGCTCCGTGATCAGAGTATACGTCAGTTACTTCCGGAATCAATGAAACAAACGTGGCTAACAAGTTGTAAAATTTTATTTTTTCTTATAAGACAAAGCCGCCTAAATTAAAAAAAAAAAACAGGAAAACAACATCAGCGTTCGTCCGCTCATAAATTAACTTACAGACTGAGTATTCACAAATAAAATATATATCTTCACGTCGCACAAGGTTTAACAGAGCTTAGTATATAGTATATGGTAACCTTCCATCGTATCTACAACCAACAAATCATTTAAAACAAAACAATAAATACATAACAAGGAGCTAAGAGAATTAACTAGTTTAAACCGGAGCCCTGGATCTGGGCTACGTTCCGTATCGCCTCTGTGGCAGGTCGTACTGCTCAATGGGAGCAGTAACATTGCCAGCATCTAAGGATCGCTTCTTCCTCACGTAGGAGTCTTGGAGCCAAAGCTCCTTGATCAGATCGGCACCCTTTTCTGCAATCATAACCACGGGTGCGTGGATATTACCATTCGTGATGGTCGGCATAATACTAGCATCGATGACACGCAGACCTGGGATTCCGTAGACTCTCAAGTCGGGATCGACAACAGCTTGCGGATCTGAGGGTAGACCCATTTTGGCGGTGCCCGACATGTGGTAGATGGTCATGGTGTACTGACGAATGGCACAGTTCCAGTACTCGTCAGTGAAGTGAGGTAGATGCTTACAGTTGGGCAGCTTTTTGCTCCAAAAGCGTGCTCCGAAGCGTTTCATTGATTGCGTCTCTCCCACGGCAATCGCGGTTTTGACTCCCTCTCGGAGGACGTTCACATCATCCGGATGGGTAAGGTAGTTGTGGTATAGGAGGGGATAGCGAAGGGGATTCTTCGATGCTAGTTTGATGTGACCCCTGCTCTTGGGGCGCAATAACATAGGGAAGATTCCGAAGACGTCCTTGTTTGTGACCTCGCCGTAGACCTCATTGTAGAACTCGTCGGTGAGACCGTGGGCCGTTTTGACTTGTGTGCCGCCATCAGACATGACCGACGCGCTGGTCATCATGAAGTTTATATCTGGCCAGTCGTCGGATGAGTTGGCGTATTTGGTGTTTATAAACGCCACTGCCTCCAGCCCTACGCTGGATGTGAGGGGACCGTCTTCTGTTATGGCATACCGTAGGGCGGTGTTGACATTCACCATTCTTTTCATAACAATCGAGATGGGTTGATCGATGAGGAAGGCTATTCCTCCCACGGCAATGTGGTCTTGAAGGTTCTGGCCAACACCAGGGAGATGCTGAACCACCGGTAAACCAACTCGAGTCAGTTCGTCTGCATGTCCTATGCCAGACAGCATCATGATGTGTGGCGATCCGATAGCTCCGGCGGCGAGAATCACCTCGCGCATGGCATAGACGTTCTGCAATTGACCGTTTCTGATGAATTGAACTCCAGTGGCACGCTTTGTCTTTGGGTCGGTCAAGACTTTGGTAACATGGGAGAATAGAGCGACATGCAGATTTTTCCTCAGTCTCGCAGGTCGTAGGAAAGACTTGGCCGTGGAAGCTCGGGAGCCACGTCTCATGTTAAACTGATAGAAAGCAAATCCTGTTTGCTGTGCACCATTCACATCCAAAATATCATAGCCCATCTCTTCGCCGGCTTGTAGAAAAGCCGGGCCGATTGGCGTATTGTACGGAGAATCCTGCACTGTCCACAGGCCACCTACAAGAAAGTCACTCGTGAATATCAATCATTTCTGAAGAAATATTTCAACAACTCACCCGTTCCGTGATATCGTGTGTTTTTAGCCAAATACGGATTTCGCTGATCCTCTGACTTTCTAAAGTACGGCAGGATGTCTTCATATCCCCAACCTGAGTTGCCCTGTTCTGCCCACTGATCAAAATCACGGCGATTGCCACGAATGTAGAGCATGGTGTTTAGCACTGAACTTCCGCCAATCACCTTGCCGCGTGTCCAGCAACAACGCTTGTCCTTCATGGCTTGACAGGCTGTAGCTTGGGGCTGGGTTCTGAAATGATGTAAATTTTGTATTTTATTGAGTTACTTGCTGATTCGTTTGAAATAAGTGATAAAGGCGAGGAGATGGAAAGTTGAATGTTTATGCAAATCAAAAGAGTTGAACTGAAAACTGCTGTTTTGCCATTGCTTACCTCGAGATTAATCAGTTGGTTACTCTTTGAGTATATATCTGTGAACATGATTTATATTTGCACACAACATATGATATAAGGTAAGGAAACTGTTGATAATGTTACGACAATGTTTGTTACATGCGTGGTAACCACATTGCATGAGGATTGCGCACATTACCATCGATGGTCGGGAAAGAAGTATGAATTGGTGTTTTGTTTGGTAGGAAGCCGCAGGTTTTTTCGACGAAACGCTTCTCAAATATTGCCTATATTAGTCAAAATGTGTGGTACTTATGGAAGGAAGGTTTGTCAATGAATGCGGAAGAGGGAATCCATTCTTTGTTACTCTTGTCTGGTTCTGAAACGTAACTAAATACTTGATATACCTTGTAGCAGTAGTATCTCACCGAGTAGCAAGGGATGGAACTCTGTATACTACTCACGAAGAAAGGTATTATTAACTCGTCTTCCTTGGGTTCTCAATGAAGCATCTCTCCAGGTTTCTTTCGGTAAGTTTAAGCCTTCATTTATACTTTGCTCTCTGGAGCGCTGGTGTCGCATCTCGCAGGGCTTAGTAACTCGCAGGGCTAAGTTCGTGAAAATTTACCATCTCGGCAGGAGGTCATGATTATGCCGCTCCAAAGAAACCGATCTTTGTTCTATCCTTCGATCGCAAAAACAAAAATTTCACAAACTTTGTGTCTCTGAGAGGGTCAGTGTCTGTAACCTCTGTCCGTGACTGGCTGCCCACATGAACAAGTTCTCTTCACCTTCTGCTGAGCTAAGCTCTCGAAAAATTATAAACTATAGCCATTAAGCTCGATAGACTTTAGAAAAATGTCTTTTATTCCTATCACAGGGTCACCAAAGAAATGTAGGCAACACCAGTTGACTAGTGGGCTCTTAACACACTCCTTTTGCATCGATGGGGAAGCTGGAACAGTACTGATGTAGATTAACCAAAAACATGTTATGGACAAATGCAGTCTCCTGATGTTTTCAGTCTGTCAAGAGTCTTACAAACTACGGACAGTAGGGATGTGGTATTTGAAGGAGAGTACCCACTATCGAGGAACTTTACTCAATGTCGTTCCATTTCCTACTCAACTTAACTCTTTCGTCGGCGTACAGTGTAAACTGTCATTGGATCATATCCATTGTAGGACTCGAATCATTGTTTTTCGTTTTGTCGGTCAGAAGAAAGACATCATTCTTTTGCCATAATGATATTTTTTTTTAAGGATCCTTAGTGCCTTTAGCGACTTTTCCGCTTCCAAAATCACTAACCATGTCCGACCTTTATTTGTTTATCTTGTAAAAAACGCGTAGAAATAGTTGACACACTCTGCACATTTGTAATCGACAGTAAATCATGCTCCATTTCTCTCAATTGGCATACTTCTATAAATTAATAAATCTTTTCGAAGGTTATTCTTGTAAACAAAGTCGATGAACTCACGCTAGTCGTTCACTTTAAATTTTTCGTAACATCTTCCACATTGTGCTGCCCGGCGTTGAGGTTGCACATTCATAAACTTCATGTTTGAATGAGCTGTAGCTGCGTGAATTGTAGTTTTCGATTGCAGTTGTCCAGATGTGTAAGAAACAAAAGCAAAGAGATTCGATTCGTCGTTATTGGACTAATCCAAGACCTTGTTAGGATTTTCATAACACCTGCTGACAGCAATAGTGATTTCCTCAACGAACTTGATTTAAGGCCTAAACAAATGCAAATATGCGTCATGGAGTCAAACAAGAAGACAAACAATGAAGAGACGCATGTGTAATGCTCTCTTAAATTCGAATGTGCCATAACCCAATGCAAGTATGGTATGGAAAGTGGCTGACAGCTTTGTATGTATTTATTGCTCAAACCAAGTGGTCTGATAAAAATCGCGTATTTCTCTTGGAGAACACTATATAGCTGCCTATTCACTCTTGGAATGATTGTCTCTCTGTTTTCTATCAATTATTTGAGTATATTTAGTGATTTGTATCCATTGTCCTTCTGAAACCATCGAAAGATTAAACAACACCATGTGGAAACAAAAGAGTTGACTTGCGAACTTCCCCGAAATACGCACACCCAAATCTCAAAAGTCAATAACTTCGTTATATTTCTTTAATTGCACAATAAAAATTTATCTAAACCCATATCTGACCAATAAACTTGAAGTCTCCACCTAAATGAATTCATTAAACCGTTTGGTTATCAATTAACTTCGCTCATTATCTCAAAAGCGTTTCCACCGCGCGATGGCCGTCTAATCTCTCAAAATTAGGTAGTCGTGTAGCTGACTTAATTTATAATCTCTCTTGATCTATTATGACATGCTAATGACTTCCGACACGAACCCAAAAAAAGACGACAGAAGAAAACGTGGTGAAGAAAAAAAATGTCAACTATGCCAACCATTTGTCATCTCGGACCGGAGGCGGTGGCGATTTTTTGAAAAATAGAAAATAAATTCATAGCTAAATGTTTTTTCTTTCTCTCTATTTTGGCAAGGTCGCCACTTGACATAATTTACATTAAAATTCACAAAAGGTTTGAGTTTCCCCCCGGGCGTAATAGACGTACGAGAGTACACAGCCGCACAGTGTCTATGCAAGGTGTGTCGTACGGTTACAACATCGGGTAATATTTTCACCAATTTGTTTGCTGGAACTATTTGTATCTGCATAGGTTTGTTGTTTTATCTGTACAAGCAATTATCGCCTTTAAATTATCCAGTTACTGTGATGATTATGGCATAATTTAATAAATAATTAAATTGTTTGCTTTAGTGTACAACAATGACGGAGGCTTTGATTGATAGGTGATGCAATTTGCTATTGTCACTGAACTCGATCGCTGTTCAGTCTTGAACTGGGTGATGTACGGTTATGTGCCCGACAAGAGGAGCAATTGTAAAGGTGAACGCGGTGATGGGGAATTGCGAAAAGGTGTGTATAGAGCAGCATAGATTGCTGTTGTTGCAATGGAGTTTTGTTTTTGCACACATTTTCCCGGTTTTCCATTTCATGGCTCATTTGCTTTTGGGGTCTTGAGGTTAGTTGTCTTCATTTAAAATGACCTTGCAAGTACGGTGACTAATTACAAATCAAGTATCGTTGGAGGAAGGACTTAGTTTTGTTACGCAAAGTTGGTATGGTATTTACCATCTTCGACTTTCTGTTAGTCGAAGGTATGTCAATGCGATGTGTCCTCTTAGCCGTTTGCATCTGTTTGCTGATTGCGCAGACTATCAGTAAGGTTGACTGCACTTTTATAGGTTTACTGACAGTAATTTGTTACTTTAAGGCGAGTTCCATGCATCTGCAAGGAAAGTGTTGAATTTTATTGAATGCAAACTGTGTTGAGCCCATCAGAGGCAGGTACGAAGTGTTGTGTGAAAGTTTATGGCCTCAAGTGCGGCGATTGATTTCAGAAAAACAAATATTGGGGACCCAAGCATCCTCATGGTATGTGAAGTTGTCATATCTTATGCTCATGTTCTTGGTATTTGGTTGCGCTGTGCTACTGACCTATTTCTCAATCAAGCCTTTTATTATTGGAAACCACGGTTAGAGACTATAAGATACTCCAGTAGCAGTACACCAGCTTTTTCATTTCTTGCCATCCAACTGTTTTGAAGTGGAAATGAACGCTTAAACATAGTCCATCGCTTACCTCAATGTAGTCGCAAAGGATCATGTTTTAGATGGTTCGCTTGAGTGTGAAGACACCTCAAGCAACTTGGTGTGTGACGCTGGAGGTACAGCCTTCGTCAAATAATCGAATGCAAGCAACTGAGGTTCTTCATAGTCGTCATTTCTCAGAGAACCATCTGAGAACTATCCACTTTGGTTCTTTGGACAGTGCTGCACATTAACTCCCATCTGTGACGTGAATGGCCAGAGGATAGGTTGGGATCCAAACACTGTCAAGTTGGAGCAATCTATAATCTTGATATGTTACATCTTTGCCAAGAAGACTTGTCTGACAGTTTTGTTGGATTTTTGCGGACGAAAAGCATCTTCAACTTCTTCTACTTTTTCTTGGCGCGACTGTTCTCAGGGTGAAGAGGGCTCCAATCTTCGTGTCAATTATCTTTGACAACAGAATTATCGTACATAGAGATCCATAGCCTCGAAGGTGGAGAGGTGACATCGTTTCGGTACTCTGTGTTACGAGTTATGCCACATTCCATGCTCCTGCATGTTTACGTGTCTACCGTTTAATTGTATATTCCACCGCCGTTGCCATTCTATTTTAGCAGCTGGTCTGCCTGGCACTTTTCTCTGGCTATTCTCGTGTACGAACATATAGCTGCTGGCGGTGCCCATATAAAGGCTTTTTACTCTGGAATTTGGGCTACTATCACAATCGGGATATCATTGGCGTATAGTCCTCTTGGTCTCCGGAAACGGAGCTGTTGGTCGTACATACTGTTCCACAGGGCAGGACCTAGAGCTGATAAGGGAAATTTTATATCTTTTTGGCCCTTCATCTGTATCGTAGTAGAGGGTTCTGTCTTTAAAAAAAATTGTGCGGGTAGTTCGGTACTCAAAAATGCCTCAGCGGTATGCTGGGTGTGTGGACGTCATATTTTTGACGTCGAGTGTCAATACAGCGCAGTACTGCTTGTTTTCCTCCTCTCGATAGAAAACCTTGAGGAATGCCGCTTGTAACCTCGTATTGTTTAGTTCCATCGTTGGGAGTGAGTGCTTTGAAATACCTTTTTCCCATTCGTGGTTTTGAATGCGTTCTTGACGTCCATTGTTACCATGACGCGGTACTATCTACGTCACAAGATAGAAGATGCGTGTAGTCCATGTCGACGTATTGATCGATTCTGTGGGACAAGTATGTGGAGGTACACGCCAAAAGGGCCAACAAGCACCACTGTTTGGTAAATGATGCTCCAGCCATAGGTTGCGTCATACAAGCGTGTGAAACATACCTCTTTTGTCGTTTATGGCCACCGGTGTTTAGCACTTAACTGCCCAACTGAAACATTTGTATCTGTACACCTTCCAACCGCAGTTCAGAAGCACCAGAATCCCATTTGTGGCCCATTGTACCCTAATAGGCCTTTATTTGTTTACACTTCATCCCGTAGTCACTTCATTCGAGTGGAGTTACCGACATTCACTTGGTTAACACACCTGTAACACCAACAATCAGAGAAGTATGACAAAGCACGCTACGTACCTGCCTCCGGGGAATCAGCCAAATTACCTAATTTCATTCATTACGCTTTAAACAATGTCAAGTGGGCTCTCTAAGCCCCACGAGAGTGTGGAAGCGTTTGCCTACGCAATTAGAAATTGAAAAAAAGTTATGCAACACCATCGGGAGGGTTAATTTGTTTACATTTCGTTCTCCAGAGCATGTGGGGAACTTGTGCAACGTGATGGCTTGGAAAAGAAGTCCATTCTCTTTTCTAATGGTACAGGCTTGCTTCGGATTCTGCGAACTGGAATGCCTACCAGTTGACCTACATTCGAGAGGACCAACACATAAAAAGCATGACCCACATCCTGTGATTCCAGCGAAAGTGCAAGAGCTCAACACACACACACACACACCGAGCCAGCCAGTCCACGGGATTAGGAAATAGTACCCGAGTGTGCGCGCACTCTTTGAATGATTCCTTTGCGGTTGCTCGCACTTGAGTTGGACTTGTTGGACCACAAATCGACTTTGTTGCTCCGTCGACTGTATATACATACTTTCACGGATGGGGATTTCTTGTGTGTTCGTGTTAAACTCTTCCAAGTTTGAGGAACACGTACACGTACGAGTGTGCCAGGCTGCAAGCATCAAGTGTATCTGCAAAACGGATTCGGTATCTTTCGTACTTTTTTCTGCACTTTTCCTGGCCGACTTGCTTGTTATGCAAGTAGTGGTTGGTATTGAACAAAAACGTGGTGTGGTACAAAAAAAAACAGCTAAGGAATTCCTGGTTGGGCAAGACCAGCCGCAAAACTGGTAATATTCCGCTGGTATATGGAGATAATCGTTATCAGTGGTGAAGCTGTGGTGATGACTTGGCCGCATGGACTTGTTAATTTGGTTTTTATGTTTCTGCATAACGTGTGCGGTAGTTATTAACAGTAATGTCAGGATTTTCTTCTTTTTTTTTTAAATCATTTTAAATGTTTTTCCACAGAAGATAGGTGTTTCTTTGTGATGGAAGGATTGGAGCAGTGTTTCAGGGTCTTTCTTTCCAAGTTTTTGTCCTGCGGGTGAAGAGAACGTAATTCACGGAAGATAAGCTTCGGTTTGATGTCTAGGCTGGGCTTTGGATACTCCCTAAGCCTATGCCTCACTCTTACTATGGTTTGTTTTCAAAAGAAACTCGTTAAGGGATAGATACCAGTTCACAGTACTTTCCTAAGACTCTACATCTAAGTACACGTAAGAACCTAGACGAACGGTAACAAGCGGAGAGCCTGAGATACATGCAACGCCACCTCTCTTCTTGCGAGCTCATCAACATTCTGCCAACTTGGCTTAAAATAGAATCAGATACTCCCTACCTATTCATTGAACTTTCCGATGGCAGTTTTTGCTCGGTAGCTTGTGAATTCCACTGTAATCCGTCTCTACGAAACCACCAACAGCAGATCATTGGCTGATTTTGAACCCATTCGTGAAATCTCGACTGCAGCCTTGTCTAGTCTCATATCCTGACTGATGGAACACCTCTTGATATTTTATGAATCTCCGGATAGCACTGGCTAAGTCAGAACGATCCCAATCAAGATGTCATTAATTGGTTTACTCTTGTCAAAACAAAGTCATAAACTTCTTGTAATCACCCAAGTGTCTAGGGAGGACCCTGAAGATTCCGAACCTCTTCCAGTTCATTGGCTCTCTCACTTCCTGGTATATTTTCGTGTGCAGGACCCCAACAGAAGGGAACTTTGTACTGTGTTCTAAGGACCTTAAGCTCTTCACAACGAAAGATGATACCTTCCTGTGGTATTGCTTTCAACGGAGTGTCACGAGCTGCAAGGACCTTCGCTTGGAAAATACTACAATGGTTCGGAAGGCGAACTGTTTTAGATATGTCCAGCGGTTCAGAAAATATGCCTGAACCTACGCCTATGTATATCCATCTTCGACACATCTGTAAAGACAGAGATGGTACGTGTACTGGTAGGCTGACCGCCTTGCCATTCTTCCCCGCTCGAGAACGTGCTAGTGAACGATCTCTTAAAGTCTAGGTACGGAACGCGATAGTCCGTGGTATGAACCTTTCCCAGATAACTCTCCAGGATCATGGAATGACTCGCTGAATTGTGTTTCCAACTATCTGACTGACTTTTCTCTCAAAAGTTTTTAGTATGAAGGAGGTAATGCTGACTGTTCCTTAGCGGTGGTATGACTTGTTTTTCCAGCCTTGGGATAATGTTTTCATATAAGACTACTGGTAAATAGTTCCTTGAGTTCCTTCGTATCTCTTGTCTCAAACTCACTTCCTGAAAAATCTTGGCTCGAAGAAAATGGCTTCAACGGCGTTCCACTAAGTCATATTCGTGAATTCATTCTAAGTACAATGAAGTTTAGACAAACTGTCCAATCCTCCCAGAAGTTATCCATGCATACTCTGCTTCATCTCATCTAGCTTATCATTCCAGAGTCGCTGGTCAGACAGTTGGTGACGGGATTGAATTATTGAGCTGCTTAGCATTAAATCTTAGTTTTCATAGATTTACGATGCACGACGACGCCTCAATGTCTGCCTAAATTTATGTAGACATGTATTCAGAAAAATACCCCATTGACCCCTGTCAGCTTAAACCAATAACTGACAGCGCAAACATTCAGATACCCACCTACCATCAGCCATGAATAAATTATGCCTTGGAATGTACCATTACGATAATACCTCCTCGCTAATAAGTTAACTTTTTTTCACTTTCTTAATTACATAAACATCAAATTTCCAAAAGCATGTACTTGCAATCAATCCGAAAAGGTTTAATTAATAATTTTGCCATTAACTCGCACTCCATCCACTCACGAAACTGCGCTCAGATCCAATTATGTTACCTCAATCCATCAACCTCGTCTCAACGGTTAAGTATTCCATTCAAGTGTGAATCCGAAGATGTGCATCGGATCAAATATTATTTTGTGTTTCGGGAAAATACGATTTGTCTTGTGATGCAATCCCGCTACATCGACAGAGCAAGCATTTTTAGCGATTTTAAACAAAAGAGCTGACTCACGAACTGGGTGTTTGATTTATAATCCCTCTTTAGCCTATATGGCTGCAATTCGATTCAAACTGACTTCGTATTTCATAATATGTCATTCAATGGTCGCTGAAACTTTCTCCTATGTAAAAAGAATGATTCCTACCACATACGGCAGGGCTTGTGGCCTATGGTGCCAATAACTGCCGCCAAATCGTTATGCAAATGAAACGAATTTCTTTTTCGCAGAATGTTTGGTAGAGTCTCACATCAAAGCTAATAGAATGTAGGCCTAATAGAATGTCACCTCTGCTGGGTAGAAAGAAACTGGTTCTACCGGTTAATTTCGCATCCGACCACAAGAAATACGATCTGGTTTCGGTGGAACCGTGACTAAGCGATGTGCAATTTCTGCAACCGATTTGGTCGTGGACACATGACCAGCAGTTCCGGCGCTTGTATGCAGCTGAGTGTGGACATTTCCTGTGCAATGACATTCTTGCTTAACAGTCAAGGCAAATGTTATAGTTTTGAACAGTTTTACTGGTAGAGACTTACAAGTTCTTTACTGAGATTGAAGCAAGTAACGAGGAGGTCCGCGGGATATAAAAGATGCAATCTATCTGTAAAGCGCATTGCGAAAGAGGGTCTGTAACAACTTGGAGCAGGACTTTCACAATTAATGGAGGTCTCATTCTGTGTCTTTTTTATTTTTGTAAGTTTGTGTAGTTACACTTAATCGGGTTCAATCCACTGAGTAGGACACCAAGGTATTGAGATGAATTCAAATACCCCAATGCTACCACTAGTAGAAGTTGAGGAAGGTGACGAGATAAACCCTTATGTGGTCGTCAGAACTGAGAGTTTGCGTCGATAACATTGCCAAAAACTTATTTGGTATCATTGCTACCATCGAGGTTGAATTCAAAGAGGGCAACCAGCCTCAAAGAGTTCTTTCAGGATTTCAGTACGAGAGCAGTGATCTCAGTGTGATGTTTAGGAATAACCCTTAAACCACTCAAGAGTCTAGTGTTGGTCTCTTCATAGAGGATGTCTATGATGTCTGAATGTGCTAGACAAAGCTCTGAGGAGAGGATTTAGAAATTCCTCAGTTTAGGTGACACAATAGTCTGTCAGTTTCGTGTGAAGGACGATGATACTTTAGATCAACTTCTCTGTGATCGTTTTGCCTTTGCTAGTATCAGGTACCAGATTTGTGGGGCTTACCTTGCATTGGAGTGCCTACTGGGTTCTCTATGTAAGAGTTAGCCTAGACCGAGTCAGACTGAATAGCTGGCATTTTAATTGACAGGCATTTGAAGGGATTTTTTCAAGACTCACCAGAATCCAGACGATGAAAACCTTTGAATATCCAATATTACACTATGACACTCAAAACTGCTTGTAAAATTGGTCACGGGTCCGTTTTCGGGAGAACGCCCACCTTTCCAATAGAGTCCTGATAGAATTGAATGATAGATTGATCCCTGCCTTGTACATTGTCATCTGCCAAAGGACCACAAGAAGACCGATCTGAGAAGCAATGTAAAGGACAAGAGCTGGTGAAAAGTCATCTAACTTAGGAACTACCTATCAAATCCAAGCTTGTGAAGTGCTGTCGTGAATATCTTAAGGTCCTTGGAACACAGCAAACAGTTCCCCAGAGCTCCTTGGACACCACAATATGCCAACAAGTTAGAAGTAGAAGTAGAACTGTGTCATCACAAAAAGTTGATGGTCTTGTTCTGAGAAGGACCGACATAATGATGCAAAAGGATAGGAAATCCCTTGCTACACTCATAGGAGTAATCACAGAGCACGACACACTGCGGTACCACGATTAAATAATGATGATCTCTGTAAGGGATGCTGTGATGAGGATGTCTAAGCGGATACCACTCGCTTCCTTCTGTGTCTCCCCATCTAAGATTCAAATTTCTCGAGCGACACTTCTTCCGTGAGCCAGAAGAATTATCCAGCAGACCAGTCAATACCATCTTAAACTTCATCAACGCTACTGGATGGGCAAGGGATATCTCTCCTCTATTGGTTTCGCAATGAGTGTATATTAGGTAGAGTGAAGTCACCGGTAAGAGTGGTATATCAACCCAAAGGATATAATTGGATCATGTCCATGCAGCCATTGTCTACATCGAATATGCAGACATCCATGTCTGGGGTAAAGCCGCGTTAAGTGTATAACTGGCTATGTGCCAGCCCTCGAGCTATAGTACAAATCGAGACTTATTGTTTTATCACCTTAAAGGCGTTCGATCGACGCCAGCAACCTAGTGGATGGATGGAAAACCCAGTAGAGCACTAGGAGTGACGAGTGAAACAACAACCTACTGGCATCTTGGGACCATCCATGTGTTTTCTTTACCCAAAGCACTTTTTATGAGAAACTCCTTCATTCCTCGAATATAATGTGATATATCCTGACCCAGAAGACATAAAGGAAAATTATACCAACTATGCTCTATCAACTGACAAAATCCATCCTAGTACATCGAATAATATTTGAAATCTAGCGTCTGT
This sequence comes from Xylota segnis, assembly GCA_963583995.1. NCBI lineage: Eukaryota > Metazoa > Arthropoda > Insecta > Diptera > Syrphidae > Xylota > Xylota segnis. The sequence continues at coordinate 43,188,070 of OY757237.1, forward strand.
TACCTCTTTCCCATCATCATTCGCAAATGTGTCCTAACTTCGCTTTCTAACACAAATTTCTGTTGGAACTCTCGCCAGCTGACTGGGTCCATGAAACCACAGCTGTGCAGATTTTTCTTGCCTTTCCTGCAACCTGACATTTAGCTGACATTTTGAGTTTTTCTTATGTCCAGCAGCTGATCGTTGAAGGTCATAAGATAGACAATTGATTTACAAGCAGTAACTTGGGTCTTAAAACATACTCAAGACATATTTCCGAGAAATTCAAGAGAATCAAACCATTCCCAGCACATTCACATTCACAACAAACACAGAACCCACCCGCCACTCACCTATATTTCCAGTCCATCTTGCTCTTGTGCAGATACAGTGAGAGCAGCGGAACATCAGATATCTCAGTTTCATGTCCACCCGCTTCGAGCAGCAAGATCTTCCAATGCGCCACCTCCGACAGCCTGGACGCCAACACCGTCCCAGCCGACCCGCCGCCGATGATTATAAAGTCATACGCCTTATCCACATTAACCACGTTAAAAGGACGATTTTCCGGATCAAACAGGTCGTAATTATAGTACGCAATCGCCGCAATCAAAAATGGCAAAATAGTCAGTTTCCCAATCCCAATCACCGCGGTGGCAGTCTTAATAGCAGCCGCCACAGCTAAGCTTATTTTCGTAGCTCCAGCAGCTAATCCTACAGTGGCCGCAGCCTTTGACGCTGCACTCGCCTTGAAGAGCACACCGCCAAAAGCTGGTACCAATTTGAGGGCCGCTCCGAATATCGGCACCAGAACCATGGTTTCGACTTAAAAAACAAAATTCAATTCAATATTTGGACCGAAACACACTTTTATTACAAAAATTTATTTTTCACTGCACTTCTTCGAATTGCTTGATTTTCTTTAACATAATTTCACTTGCAATCAGTGGGTAACTTGGCGTAGATACTTTCTTTCTTTCGCAAACACAGATACTCCGAGTTGGTACAACAGTCGTGCAGTGTGCGCACTTAGCACGTACACACGTCCGATCGGTAGAGTTTGGTTGCAACCATCACCGCCACTATCGCTCGATTGAATGCGCGAACAACGAATTTCATTCGAAATGGCCAAAACATTTAGGTCTACCTGGCTGCGACGTCTTACATCGAGTGTTGACGACTGCGCGATGGTACGAGTACAAGATCCGCTTCGATTACAAGTCGGCGTGTATCTGAGAGCGCAATTGTGGCCGTCGAGTGCTGCTTGGAACAAAAATCGAAACCAAAACCGAAATTACCAGTCGCAAGTTTAAGTGGCGTAAAGGAGGCTTAAATGTGAGGCATAACCACCACCAGTGCTGTTGGTGAGATACAAACATCTACACGTGTGCTTGTGATAAATGATTGATGACGTCTTAAGCCGACTAAGAGTTCCATGGCTGTGACGTCGTCGGCGGTTTGAGTTATGCAACCAACTTGAGCCAAAAAGAATGTCAAATTGGTTTAAGAGAATGGAAATTGGTTTCTCTTTCCACCTTGGCAGCAGTCTCTTACGAATGAAGTGTAGCTGCAGAAACACAATTACGATGGGCCTACTGTAAAGGGCGCTTCTGCATTGGAGTCTCTGTTCTACCTGATCTTCTAAGCATTCGGCGACTTTAATTGGTGTTACGACCATGGGAATGCATGACACTTGCAGTGAAAGTGTAGCGTGTATAGCCTTCAATCTAATGATGGTCTTGTGGTGACTTTTTCTTGATTCCTGGATTTTATTGCGTGAACAGGTGAAAGGTTTTACTATTATGTCCCATGGAGCTAATTAATATATTTCTCGAGAGAAACGCGGTAGTAAGTTGTATTAGAAGCAAGCAGCAATATGGTGTACCTGGGTGTACCATGGAAAAAGTCTGTAACTCCAATCCAAATGCAATATCGCCTCATATCTCCTCTTCCTTAGCGTTTTGGGTCACACGGACGAAATTTAACAAAAAACTTAACCCAAAAACCCAAATCGCATGATTTAGACTTTGGTGAGCTCATTTGGCCGCTAGGACGCATTTGGGAAGAAGGTTGGTATACCTGGGTCAAAAGTGAAAAAAACCTCTGGTTGCACTTCAAGTGCAATATCGCCTCATATCTCCTCTCCCTTAGCGTTTTGGGTCAAACGGACGAAATTTAACAAAAAACTTAACCAAAAAACCCAAATCGCATGATTTAGGCTTTGGTGCGCTCATTTGGCCGCTAGGACGCATTTGGGAAGAAGGTTGGTATACCTGGGTCAAGAGTGAAAAAACCTCTGGTTGCACTTGAAGTGGAATATCGCCTCATATCTCCTCTTCCTTAGCGTTTTGGGTCAAACGGATGAAAGTTAATAAAAAACTTAACCAGAAAACCCAAATCGCATGATTTAGACTTTGGTGAGCTCAGTTGGCCGCTAGGACGCATTTGGGAAGAAGGTTGGTATACCTGGGTCAAGAGTGACAAAACCTCTGGTTGCACTTCAAGTGCAATATCGCCTCATATCTCCTCTCCCTTAGCGTTTTGGGTCAAACGGACGAAATTTAACAAAAAACTTAACCAAAAAACCCAAATCGCATGATTTAGGCTTTGGTGCGCTCATTTGGCCGCTAGGACGCATTTGGGAAGAAGGTTGGTATACCTGGGTCAAGAGTGAAAAAAACCTCTGGTTGCACTTGAAGTGGAATATCGCCTCATATATCCTCTCCCTTAGCGTTTTGGGTCAAACGGAGAAGTTAACAAAAAACTTAACCAAAAAACCCAAATCGCATGATTTAGGCTTTGGTGCGCTCATTTGGCCGCTAGGACGCATTTGGGAAGAAGGTTGGTATACCTGGGTCAAGAGTGAAAAAAACCTCTGGTTGCACTTGAAGTGGAATATCGCCTCATATCTCCTCTTCCTTAGCGTTTTGGGTCACACGGACGAAATTTAACAAAAAACTTAACCAAAAAACCCAAATCGCATGATTTAGGCTTTGGTGCGCTCATTTGGCCGCTAGGACGCATTTGGGAAGAAGGTTGGTATACCTGGGTCAAGAGTGAAAAAAACCTCTGGTTGCACTTGAAGTGGAATATCGCCTCATATCTCCTCTTCCTTAGCGTTTTGGGTCACACGGACGAAATTTAACAAAAAACTTAACCAAAAAACCCAAATCGCATGATTTAGGCTTTGGTGCGCTCATTTGGCCGCTAGGACGCATTTGGGAAGAAGGTTGGTATACCTGGGTCAAGAGTGAAAAAAACCTCTGGTTGCACTTGAAGTGGAATATCGCCTCATATATCCTCTCCCTTAGCGTTTTGGGTCAAACGGAGAAGTTAACAAAAAACTTAACCAAAAAACCCAAATCGCATGATTTAGGCTTTGGTGCGCTCATTTGGCCGCTAGGACGCATTTGGGAAGAAGGTTGGTATACCTGGGTCAAGAGTGACAAAACCTCTGGTTGCACTTCAAGTGCAATATCGCCTCCTATCTCCTCTTCCTTAGCGTTTTGGGTCACACGGACGAAATTTAACAAAAAACTTAACCAAAAAACCCAAATCGCATGATTTAGAGTTTGGTGCACTCAGTTGGCCGCTAGGACGCATTTGGGAAGAAGTTGGGTGTACCTGGCTGAAGAGTGAAAAAAACCTCTGGTTGCACTTGAAGTGCAATATCGCCTCATATCTCCTCTCCCATAGCGTTTTGGGTCACACGGACGAAATTTAGCAAAAAACTTTACTAAAAAACCCAAATCGCATGATTTAGACTTTGGTGCACCCAGTTGGCCGCTAGGACGCATTTGGGAAGAAGCTGGGAATGCCTGGGTCAAAAGTGAAAAAACCTCTGGTTGCGCTTCGAGTGCAATATCGCCTCATATCTCCTCTCTCTTAGCGTTTTGGGTCACACGGACGAAATTTAGCAAAAAACTTAACCAAAAAACCCAAATCGCATGATTTATACTTTGGTGCACTCAGTTGGCCGCTAGGACGCATTTGGGAAGAAGCTGGGAATACCTGGGTCAAAAGTGAAAAAACCTCTGGTTGCGCTTCGAGTGCAATATCGCCTCATATCTCCTCTCTCTTAGCGTTTTGGGTCACACGGACGAAATTTAGCAAAAAACTTAACCAAAAAACCCAAATCGCATGATTTAGACTTTGGTGCACTCAGTTGGCCGCTAGGACGCATTTGGGAAGAAGCTGGGAATACCTGGGTCAAAAGTGAAATAACCTCTGGTTGCGCTTCGAGTGCAATATCGCCTCATATCTCCTCTCTCTTAGCGTTTTGGGTCACACGGACGAAATTTAGCAAAAAACTTAACCAAAAAACCCAAATCGCATGATTTAGACTTTGGTGCACTCAGTTGGCCGCTAGGACGCATTTGGGAAGAAGCTGGGAATACCTGGGTCAAAAGTGAAAAAACCTCTGGTTGCGCTTCGAGTGCAATATCGCCTCATATCTCCTCTCTCTTAGCGTTTTGGGTCACACGGACGAAATTTAGCAAAAAACTTAACCAAAAAACCCAAATCGCATGATTTAGACTTTGGTGCACTCAGTTGGCCGCTAGGACGCATTTGGGAAGAAGCTGTGTATACCTGGGTCAAGAGTGAACAAACCTCTGGTTGCACTTCGAGTGCATTATCGATTCATATCTGGTTATGGCATGAAACTTACTTGCTTTTGTTTATATTATCGCGCACTCTACTTGCTTCGGTGCTTAGGGGAGATTTCTTTACGCTTTCTAGGTGAAACCTAACTTCTCTCTTCTGTTCTGTCAACAAGATACTAACCTCGTTCTACCCTTGTCTTACTCTGCAGCATTATATTCGAAAAGGTTTCCCATTGGAGAAAAGTTGTCTAAAAACAACAACAAACTACACTTTCCCAATATCTATACTATACTATACTCTCTAAGTTTATTGAGCAAGCGTTCCACCAAAGGGTGTAGCATTACCCAGCCCTCGGCCACACACCCACTGATATGCGATACATGGTTACATGTGTCTCAGATATTCCCCCACCCATGTGCGCTCATGTAATTTCATATCTTTTATCCATAAACGTCAAACATTGCATCAGATCGTATGTGAACGCGTTTACGAACGTCGGGCAATTTTCGGCAGTTTAAACTTTGGCTTTCTTTATCTATTGTTCGCCCATTGTCAACGCAATGAGTATCTGTGTATCTGTTCGGCATTATTTTATCTCATTACTTCATCTGGTTGAACGCGGTTAGCAATTAAAAGTGAAAGATACAAAGGAAACTGAAGAAAGAGCAAAAAGAATTAACTTTGGCCTACAAAGTATGACGTGATTCGCTTTGGCTCTGTGACATAAGAAAATGTCAAGAGGACTCATTAATCATTTTGACAAGTAGGACTGGGGTGGTTCGGCCCGTCTAAACAGATGTTTGTTGGTTTTTAGGTTTTGTTTAAATGGCTTTTGATTTTAATTGCTACTTGGGTTTGGTTTGGTTTGTTTGGACCATAAATTGGTGGTGGAACATAGGTCCTTATTGGTTTTTGTTAGATTGATACGATGGAAGGATAACTGAGAGGACACATATGTACATAGGTTAGAGCAGCTATTAAGGACCCACAGACAACAATGACCAGGGAGTAACCCTAGCGTTATTCTTGTTTAAACTGGACCTAATGAGAATAATTGTTTTGCCCATGTAGGGGGTTTTATGCCAATAATGCGCATCACATTGTGGGAGCAGTGCACCTTTCTTGAGCAGTAAGTAGGCCTACCTTTTCGCCTCTGTATCCAGGTATTAAACATCATTCATGATACTCTGACCATTGTATGACAATTCCTTGACAGACCCTTTAGGGCAGACTGTCGTCAAGACTGTTTCAAGTAATCTCGCAGCTTTGGTTACAGACTTTACCTCTGAATGCACTGCATGTGTCCGGAAGTACCCTTACTATCTAGGAATACTGCAAATTCATTTTGGAAAGGGACTAACTCTCTTTGTTTATCTTTCTTGTGTATTTAGTAACTGCCACTGCTTTAGCCCATATTGGCGTTTTGACAGACCTAGTCCCCTTTGTTGTCTAGGTCCTCCAATGTTAGTCTGGATCTGGATAAGGCAGGACTCACGGTTCTTTCCAGATGTTCCTTGTAAGCGAGTCTAGCATCGATCATCACATCTAGGTATCTGATAGCCGAGTTTGAGGTTATATCAAGATCAGATCACCTAACCTGATGGTGATTGTTTCTTTTTTTGGACTGCTTCTGTTTTAGAAACGAATGGACTCAACGTGAGATCCTGTACAACGAATCGCTGTCAATTTTTACGGATGGATACAAAACTGAGGACGGAGTGGGAGCCGGAGTCTTCTCAGAGGACTTAGGCATCCACCTCTCCTTCAACCTCCCAAACTATTGCTGCGTCTTTCAAGCCGAAATCTATGCCATCCGTCAAGCAGCTGACTGGCTGACGGCTAATGCAATATCAGCATCGGATATTGTCATATACATCGACAGTCAAGCAGCTATCAAATCTCTCGCATTCAGCACTATGAGATCAAAGGCAGTAAGTGAAAGGCTGCCGCGTATCTCTTCACGAGATACCTGGACAGTACAACCTCACTCTTTGCTGGGTACCAGGTCACTGTAATATTTCGGGAAATTGCGAAGCTGACGCATTGGCTAGAAGAGGTTCCTCTGGTCTAGATAGCATATACGCCACCGACATCGAGGCGCCTATGTCGTATGATAAATACCTAATCAACGCCGACGCAGTAAGGGTGGCCAACCATCGCTATGGCCAATCTTAAGCGAAAATAGGACCACGGGTCTCCTAAAACACACGAGAGGAGCCCTCTCTATTATAGTTAATACTCTACCCGGCCACTGTGCTTTAGGAAGACATGCTCAAAGACTGGGCAACCCCTACAATGACTTTTGCAGAAGCTGTAGGGATGAGGAAGAAGAGGAGACCATCACTTGCCAACATCAGAAAGGCCACGCTAGGTAAATAAATACCTCTTCACCGATCTCAATGATCCGAACACTGCCTGCACGGCTAAAATTGGCTCTTTCATAAAATGGAGCGGATGGTTCCATAAGTAAGAGGGTGACCCACCCACCTTACTAAACGGCAACACAATGGACATTCTCTGGTCTAAGTGCATCCTCATCGAGGGCCGGTTTAAACCAACCAACCAACCAATATGTTTTCCAGGTGTTTTACTGCCACAACGATTGCTATATCTTCACCAAACCCATGATTTTATCTCATTTGGGATTCCTAGAAGATGGGTCCTAACACCCATCCTTGTGGAACTCCGCCAGATATTTAGCTTTGTCGTACTCCATCATCGGTGTCGTAGAACATGCAGTTTTAGAGTCCAGGCTTTTTTTTTTACTCTGAATCGAGGATAGCGGCATTCCCTGTTTCCCTGGCATACCACTTGCTATGCCGCAAGAAACGTTCGGAAGGTACTGGTAGTGGAAACGCAAGCTGTTCTCTGAATCTTTCTTGTAAGTGAGAGGTAGCTAGCTTTACTTTGTACTATTCACCACGCTAGGATTCCATACATGTGTATTGGCCTTTCCAGGGCTGTTATCATGCGACCTACTGATAGCTATAGCAATGTCATCTCTGAAAGCTGTAACTTTGTATTCTTTCTCTCTTACGGCGAGCTAAGGAGTCACAGTTGTGGTGATAGTACCCCTCCTTGTGGTATGTCGTTCAGAATTGATCTCTGGTGACATTGGTCCTCAATTTCCTGAAAACATTGACTATGGCCTCGGGTCCTATGTTGTCTTTCATTTGGGGATTCATCATCATTTTAGGATCATCTTCCTCTTCCTGTAGATAGTGTCCTCACAACTTCAAATCGAACTGCTTCGAGTCGACTAATCTCCATGGTTATACAAGTCAAGAGAAATTCATCGAATTATAAAACTACACATCCGTCGCCGGTGTTATGAGACAAGTAAGCCCTGAAAGTAGTCTCCGTTTGTCACAACTTGGGCACTTAAACTGAATTTCTTGCAACAGAGCCAGCGATGAAAGTACTGTCTAATTCCAAACTCGTTAGTAAATCATTCGAGATATCTCGCCCACCGTTTAACAACTTAAAATTTTGAAATTTCCTTTTAATTGTTCCACACACACTGCAATTGCCTATTACGAGTGCTCGTATGTGCGAACCAGAAAAGCCGGTAAAAGGCTCGGATGTACGTGCGAATTTTAACGTCTACGAGAAGTGTGCGCGCGCACTTTGTCGAAACAAGGTCGACTGTCTGAAGCGTGAAAATGTTAGATTTCCAGTAAAGGTTTTTATCTGGTTTCCTTGTGGTAAGTCACAGCAGTAATTACTTCTTGAGAAACGTATTGTTTTTACGTCACGAAGTTGCATTTCCAAATCCACTGGCAGAGCGAACTAGTGACTATCAGTCAGGGTAGACGCATGTAGTATATGCGTATCTTTTCTTTTGAAATGAAGTATCTAACTCGCGTTTAATTGTAAGCCGTGCAGATGAATTGATAGGAATCTAGATGGGAATAGATTGCACCATGGGTAGGTTATGTCAGAAGGGTTTCATGGGATCAAAGTGTGGATTTGTCAGAACGGTGGAGGTAATAAGATACTTTCATGCTTCATTGAGTTGGGATTAGAGAGTTTGATAAACAATCTGGAAAGCAATCATAGTACTCTTGGGGCTGGGAAGGTGTCATAATAAGTTTTGGAGTATGTAAGGGTACTGCGGAAAGTGCACGTCCCTAAGACTTGTCAAATGAGTTCGCTGAAGTTTGTGGCAAAGAAATCGGTACGAGGAATCGAAATAAGTGCTTCTGCATGACCTGATGAAGAGTGACCAGATAGCAATGATACTTTTTCCAATCATTATGTTCCAGCAACTGTCAAAGCTACCAATGACTTCCAGCTGTCAAAATATTCAGAAAGGTTTGCCATTTCATCCTGCATCATTGCACGCTTGACAAACGTTCAGAAATTATTAAAAAATATCGAAACTCAGGCTTACGTGAATTTCATGGTGAATTTGTTGTACCGTGGAAAAGTTTGAGCGTAACTACACACTTTTGGACCTTAAGCCTCCAACCAGACAGATATTGGTGCAAAATGAAGAAAACATAGGCGTCGTACCGGGTAGTATCGAACAAGATCCAGAAATATAGACTCGGCGCCGATCAGCTGAATTGGGCATCGCCAGAGAGTCAATTCGGCTAATTTTGCGGTTGGATTCGGGCCTACATCCGATCCGTGCATGCTGAAAGCCTGGGCCACTAGTATCGTTAGAAGATTACCACCTATGTAACCAGTATACATCCATAAACAGTCCAGGAGCTCGCCTATAGATTCATTGGCGTTGTCTCCTATGTCCTCTGTGGGTGAAAGAGCGTACTAGATAGCTACAACGCATATCTAGGGACTCCCTAGTTCTAAGAAGGCTTGTCGCTTTTAGCCATTGTTCATTGTCGTCGCAACTAGGATGCACATACACCTCTACTCCTACCTCTACAGTGTCACCATTGTTACTCAGAAATTCAACTCTCTCCAATGACTTGGCAAAACCTAGAGTAGCATTGGGCAACCGAGTCAACAGTTATTGCATGTTTCTGTCAAAAAAGCCATACCCAACCTGTTAACCAGTTCAACAAAAAGCACAATCAAAGCCATGCCTCTCCTGATTAAACACTCCCGTCCAACGCATAAGCCCGTGAGGTGATATTAAAAAAAAAAAATTATCATTACCGCTCATTGTAACGAGCGGAACTAAATTTCTCACCTACTAACCCCGAACAATATGGCTTGCATCATGTACTCTCGATGATATAAGACCGGCTAACACGGGTGAGCAGCATAGACCACGCTCATCATCGCGCGCATTAGACCACTCGCTCACCTATTTACTTCAATCAATAACTGATTTTCACTTTCTTCTTTCTTTTTTCCGTCTATTTGCAGGTGAGTTTGGTCATAACCGCCACAACAAGGTAATCGATATCACACCGCGCGCACTGTCGAAGGTACGTACAAGTTGACTTTGGAGTTAGAGGGACGCGAATTATTGGATATTGCCAAGTCATCGGGGGGTCAGCGGGTGAAATGTATCGCAGGCTGGAGAAATCCGTCTAAACGCAAATATTAGCCCAGCGTACTAAATAGATACGCGTCGAGTGCACGGCCGTTGCCATTACCAAATTCGAAATTTGGAGTTATTTCGTCTATTTTGGGCGACGATCGACGGCCAGTAAGGGTGAAAGTCCGTGGCCGCCCAAATGTACATCGATACACATGACACGCGTTAGGCTTTAATGTTGTAACCAATTATGGTAACGTGTTGTTGGCATACGAAATTTGACGTTTACTCTCTTTCGTTGGTGCGGTTCGTACGATTTGTCTTAATCAGGGATTTGGGTCTATTTGCATGGCTGTTGCATGGCTCAAGGCATTTCGGTATCTGGTCGAAGAGGTAACACGAATTCGGCGCGAATAAGAGGTTTACGGTTAACCGGATTGGGTTGTCTGATTTGGGTAATTTTTGGCAAAAGACTGATCAAGGTTTGTGTTTTTTTTTTCCATTTTCCCGGATCGCGAATTTACAAAATTAGAGGTTGTCTCATGGTAAATTGACACTAAGCCGAGCGTACGTGGCAAGGCCTTGTATTCGCCTTTGTGGAAAGCAATTGTTGTTTAGACTGTCCCACCAGAGATGCATGGTGGAACTGTCCTTAGATTACTGATAGTTAAAGGCTTCCTAAGTTCACTCCTTCTCCAGGTTCTAGGTATACATTTCCAGGGAGGATTCTGCTTAGACAATGCTGTGACCCAAATGCAGACTAGATTCCAAGCTAAGACCCTGTGGTATCTATGTAAGAAGACGGGTGACTGCATATGCTACTAGCACTCGGATCACCAACGGAACCTTTGTGAACCCCTTTCGTGGAATACCCTAAAAATATGAGGAAAATTACTTCTAGCTTTAGGGTATCTGAATGGTCTAACCAACTCGAAGTTGTAACAAAATGCAGGATGAAAAATGGCGACCTTCCTGACAGGTCAGACAAGTCTTTAAAGTGATATTCACCGGCGACCGGTGTCTTAGTCCTGCTCAGGCTTGATCGTTCATACAAAAGTGAAATATACTCTCTTTTCAGTTCTCAGTCTTCTGTGTCTAGTCGTGTTCTTCTTCGGTGGCCTGTCGGGATGTGGTAGCAAGTAAACCCTGAGGTAAATCAGTAAAAAGAACTCGTTGGTGGCTTCAATAATCTTGGACCCTAAGGATGAGTAACTTTACTCCCGATGTTGTACCTGGTAATCCCTCTTTACTAAAACTGGATGGGAGAAGGTAGCTGTTCTCATAAGCAATGTTACTGACTAAATATCTTTGGGGAATCAAGGCCTGATATCAGCTAAGTTAGGTCCCGATGGCCGTTTACTTTAAACTCCATCGTTGCAAACCATAGTTTTATGGAAATATTGATTGAAGAGTCCGCATTTTAACCTTTCCGAAGGCTTTTTCGTTTTCGTCTGGGACTCTCAAAATTTCAAGACTTTCTAGGCTCTCTCTCCACATCTAACATGTAGTCCTCAACAATCAAGGTATAGCACATCCAGACGGTTTTAAAATTAAGGACTGTGACTGAACCTTCAGATGTGACAAGATCCTTCTTTCCCCTGTACTTGGACATCAATGTATCGAAGGCAACCATATGGAGATCAAATTGCAAGACAAGAATCTCAAACTCCTTTTTGGCCTTCTTGACACTGCCTACCACCCACTTGAGATAAGAGCTCGCGATATCACTACAAAAGGAAGCTAAAAAGTAAAGAAAGATTGTGCTGTGCCTTTGGTCCAAAACTTTGACTCATGCAAAGCATCATCGGAATACAATGGTCAGCACAGCAGCTGGGAAAGAGTTGGGGGGAACTAAGACATGCCCTTGAATCCACAAGGAGATGCTGGACGTAAGTATCTGTCATCTGTCAAAGAGTTTCTACTTTAAAACAGAGATGGCGTACTAGTTTCCCATCAGAAACTACAGCTAAAGAGTGAAGAAACTTTTTCCCTCGAGAACGGGTGGTAAATCACTTCCCAATAGCCTCCGCAGCTCCATGCATACCATGTCCTTGAAGGTACAACAATCCCCGCCGTTTTTCCCAGGATTTGAAATTTTACTCACCAAACAGTTTGAGAGCCACAACTAATGCTGATGGTGCATAACCTGGCTGAAAGCGAAACCTACTTTAGCAACTGCAACAACCACGCAAAAGCTTTTCGAATGCAAGTGTCGCTGAACAAACCACGCCAACACGTGTGTGTCTACACAAATATTTTCTTTTCAATTCCCTCTCCCCGCTGTTCGTTGCATAAATTTGTTTACGTCGCATTCGTAGGAGGGTCAAGGTCAATCTATTTACGGAAGAGAGGAACAGTATCGCTGAAAATTGATAATAAATATTCATTGCCGTCATTTCAATTCGCCTTAACGGAGTCTTATTGCGTTTTGCTGTCACCATCGCAAGGCCTATTCCTTCTTTGGTTCATTCCAATGGAATACCATTGACAACGCAGGGCCATAGGGCAGTGTCAAGTAAGAGCGGTACCACTGGGTTCCAATTAGGGACCCAAAAGATACTCAAATTAAATGAAAACAAGCCTCGAAGAGTATAAAAATTTATTTAATTCCATTCGCTACAACTCATCCTTGGTCGTCCAGTCCTCCTTAATCATATCGGCTGCCTTCTCACCGATCATAATGATAGCCGCGTTGGTGTTTGCCGCCACGATATCGGGCATAGCACTTGCATCGGCCACGCGCACACCTTTCACTCCACGCACTCTCAGTCGCCAGTCTACGACTGCAGTTTTATCGGTTTCCGGGCCCATCTTAGCCGTACTCACAGGGTGATACACAGTCTTTGTCATGTAGGACGCATAGCATTTCCAGTACTCGTCCGACTTGTAGGGCAGTCCATTGCAGCGTGGCAGGTCAAGCTTATGCAGCTCGGCTTCGCGTTGTTTAAAGGCCTTCGTGTCGGCTAGCTTTGAGTAGATATTCAAAGCCCTTACGTAAGTTTGTAGATCCTCCTCGGCACTGTTGTAGTTCGGTTGAATCTTCGGTGCATCTAGGTAGTTGCCGCTTGCCAGGCTCACCGTGCCCATGGACTTGGGCTTGAGAAGAAGCAGGTAGATGATGTAAGTGTTTGTGTGCTCATTCGCCTCGAGTATGGACTTGGCCACGCCTTCATTGAAGCCAGTAGCCTTGACATAGTGCTTAAGTTCGGGGCTGTTCATAAGACTGAAGAACTGAGTCGTCTGAATGTCGGGATAGGGGCCATGTAGGCTTGATGTGTTTATGAAACCCGTGAAGGAAGTTGCTTGATGATGCATCAAACTGCTGTAACGGCCCATGAGTAGATTGTACATCGAATCGATGAGATCTTCCTCGCTTGGTGGTCGAGCTATGGATTTGTCAATTTTGAAAATCAAAGGGAGACTTGCGTGATCCTTTAAGTTGCTTCCAACTGGTGCGTCGGCGAGCACTGGAATTCCGTGCGTCTTTAGCTGACTCTTTGGACCCACGCCAGAGAGCATCAGAATTTGAGGCGTTCCAATGGCTCCAGCAGACATAACCACCTCCTTGCGAACGTTTACTGTGTACTCCTTGGTTCCTTGATGCATGAACGTCACTCCAGTTACCCGCTTTTGGTTGTCGAAGTTCAACTTCTTTACATGAGCGTGCTTTATGACGTGCAAGTTACTTCGATCCTTGAAGGGATTTATATGCGAGTCGACAGTCATAATGCGACGACCCTTGTCTGTGGTCCCCAGGACGTCCACATAACCAATGAAATTGTCTTCGTTAAAGTCCGGAATTGTGGGATATCCCATTTCTTCCACAGCCGCGCGAACTGTTGAGCGGAACTCATTGTCGCTGAGGAAATTGTTCAGACCCATCGGGCCGCCCTTGCCGTGATCGCCTCGCTTGAAACCAGTTCGTGGGGAACGTAAGTCCTCAGACTTTCGGAAATACTTCATTACGTCATCATATCCCCAGGTGGGGTTACCCCAGGCAGCCCAATCATCAAAGTCCTTCCGCGTGCCGCGAGCATAGATCATCGCATTCAAACCGTTCGTACCGCCCAACATCTTGCCTCGGGGCCAGTGACAGCGTTCGCCCTTCATGGCCATGCATGCCTTGCCATTCGGCTCGGTTTGATATTGCCAATCCCATGCCGAGTGTTGGGTTGTTATGTGCCAACCGACAATCTGAAATGAGAGAGTGGTAGAGGTTAGGTGGTATTTTCAAATGTAGATCCCGTCCTGATCCATCTCTAATTCGATGTAGAGGAAGCTTCAGCTGGGATCTAGTCCGATTTACCCTATGCAGGAAAATTAAGCTAATATGAAGGACTCATGGAATTGTTGTATACCTTGAAGGTACAAAGGGGAGTGTCACCTGTACGTTTTTTTGTGAATAGTGACGGTTTTGCGCAGCCTTCACGGAAAAGTAAGAAAGGGCATGTCTGTGGACCTATTTTTCGACAAGGTAACCTATAAACACGATAGCATACCTGGCCCTAAAATCTATGACTAGGCATCGATTCACATCGTTGGTCTTAAACCTCTGAATATACCTAGCGTCTGCAAGGAGAGAAAATCAAGCTAGTCTGAATGATACGAATTTTTGAAGGTCAGCTCAATATCTTCTGAGTCTCCCAACCCCTGGGTGGAACGATACTTTAAACTATTCAACACATTCCTCACTATCCATGGAACCTCGTTGTCTTCTATCCCAATCTATTAATGAAGTAGTGATCAGTCAGGAGCCAAAGAAAGAATCCTTCTAAATGATTCCAGTGACAGCAGTTTTGCAGTTGATCCTGTGTTTTGTTGCCTGGAATATTCATATACCCTGGTACCCAGCATAGGGTCATCGTAGTGCCTGTACTTATAATTCTACAGTACTGCTGTTTTGGAAAGCCTAGCAAAGATTGATCAACTAGATATTGACCTATAACTTCAAGGTTCTGTCCCTTAGCAGACCTCGAAGGTAATAATTCAAGAGGATAAGCTCGTCGTTCTTTTGAGGGTTTGCAAGCGATTTCTTGACTCTTTAGTGGAGTCCTTCGGATGGACTTTACCTAATCACCATGTATAGCCACGCCTACTTTTTGAGGGTGTTTTTTACAAAATAACAAAGAAAAAAACCTTTCCCTGTGAGTATCAGAATGGAATTATAAGGATAATTACGTTCAGAATGCCACACCCACTTCCTTAGGCCTCATGTGTAATAAGACTTGAATTTCAAAGCTTGTTTAGATCGTAAACGTTGGCATTTAAGTGTAAGTAGTGTAGTTTATTTAATTTAAATTAGCATAGCAAGAAATATGGCACCAGTTATTGACTTGATCGATGCGAATTCACAAAAGCAAAATAGGAACTCAACCAGTTTGTATGATGCATGTCACGTGTAGCTACTCTTAGCTTAACAAATGCTAATTAGACAAGTTGATAAATTTGTCTGGCGTAGGTTTAATTCAGTACGAAGATATGACTCTTTACTTAGCTGACGTGTTAAGGAAATATAACCTCGTTTGTCATTCCAACTCTCAATGAAATGAAAAGATCAATCGGGTGACAGAGGAACGAAATCAACATTCAGGAGATAGTTCATCAAATCTTCACCAAATTGCTGTCGATCTGAAGCCTAGCATACATGACGTGGACCTTTCTAAGGGACACTACGACCAATTATTTCTTAAAGAGGCAAACAGATGATAATTGTTTAACTGCTGCGAATCTAAACTGCTGCAGATCTAAAATTAAGCCTGGTACAAGAAATCCTACTTTCAATCTGCAGAGTAGCAATTGCTATAAAAATCTCACTCAGTCTGAGATCCTAGATCCTTCATTTATTTAAATTTGCACAACTGATACACGTTTTAAAGCTGACTTACGCTTCTGATATTATTCGAAACGATAGGTGATCCCTAGAAATGGAATACTTAAAC
Organism: Xylota segnis; assembly: GCA_963583995.1. Lineage (NCBI taxonomy): Eukaryota > Metazoa > Arthropoda > Insecta > Diptera > Syrphidae > Xylota > Xylota segnis. The sequence continues at coordinate 43,204,045 of OY757237.1, forward strand.
GTCGAGTCCTCCAGATAGCCAGGGAACCAGGGAGCGCTCAATTTATGCTGGAGCTGCTGTCAAACAAGTCAGTCTTATAACAAGGAAACGTCTATCACTCTACCAAACGTTATATCACAAATCCCCTGTCAGCAGCTATCCCTACAAAATAACTATTTCAGTGCTTTAGTTTGTTCAGCAACAATCATGTTTTAAATCGAATTACACAACCAATTTTTAAGTTCAGGTTCGTAACTCTGGTAGTTGGAACTTTCATCCATCTTTGGATTGTGACCGAAATAAGCGGGGACATTAAATGGGGAAATAAAAACAAAATTTTCCCTTTTTTGTTAGAAATCCCTTCCGATCACAAATCAATTGTGAAGGGAAGGCCATCTGTTGGTTTCTTTTGGAATCTAATATTAGTTTGACACTGACAGCTCTTCTTAAATAAAAAATTGACAGAAACTCACACAAAATGGATCGATTTACGCTTGAACAACGTTGGGAAATATGGCAAACTTTTGTACTTCTCAAGTGGATGCTGAGTTGCCGAAAAAGAGTGAATTTTGAGAACAAATTTGAGTTGAAATGATACATCAACTGCGGCTATTGTACGCAAGGTTGTCATAAAAGCTCGTGAGACTGTTTTGATGATTGATAATCGAACATATTCCCGTGTTCGTCCTCACAGGTCAGTCACAAGTAAAGCTATTCGTGTGAAATAGGTGCCAAAACGATCGAATTTTCCCTGTGTTGTTGAATTCCTTAACATTTACCTTAAAAACGCGAAACTCCAATTCCTTTCCACTGATTTCAGTTTACTTCGAGATTGTCTGTCGTAGCCTCTCATTTCAGAGTCAAAGTACTTTTTGCTTGAAATTTTTTGGTTATGTTCACGAAACTTTTCGAAAGGTTTGGTAATTTTTTTATCAACTGACACAAGGCATCCAAACTGTCACATCCCACCCACAACGCTCGTTAGACAGAAACACGCACGTAACCTTCAAACTTAAACTAACTGACGAACTGAAAATGCACGGAAAAAACTCTTAAACAAGACAGAAGGCTTCTGACGGGAAGATTTTCGTTAAAACGGCCATTTCCTTTAAGGATTATGGATATCAAGTTATGTGTAGATGTTTCACCAAATAATCGAATACGTGTGCAGTTTCTTTTAGGTCACACTGTGTATGCTATAAAAATAGACACAAAACCAATGAACGGCATACATACCTGCGACTCAATTGGGGGATCTCCACCAGCTTCCAGCAGTAGTACTTTCCAGTCGGGATTCTCACTCAAACGGCCCGCGACCACAGCTCCAGCTGACCCAGCTCCAACCACAACGAAGTCATATGTATCCAAGCCTTTACAAAGAAACAGTCAGTAGAATCCCACGTTAAGTTTCACTTGAATCAGCTCACCTTTCGTCTCCAAGTACATTCCGTAATCCATTGGCCACATAGACGGCTCCGATATGGAGCAATAGGACGTGATCAGCGTGTGGAACAACAGGGACATCAGTTTATTGCCAGGTCCTGCAGACCGTGCTGCACATTCAGCTGGGAGGAACTCCATATTCCGTCAAAAGTAGCAACTGCACTGACTGATTAGTCGCGCGAAACTATCCCAACTACCCCATCGAACCAGTCCTAGTTGGCATGCAAATTGCACTTCTAGTCTTTGCTGTCACCCTTTTGATGTCGCAATCCCTCTGCTGGGGTGTGAGTGCGAGTAGGAAAGCAATTAATCGCTTCGAACGCGTTGTGCACACATGCTGTACATAGATTGGAAACTAAAATTTATTAACAGTGAGCGGGAGACGTGTCTGTTGTTTGTTTATTTTCTGATAGGAACGGACCGGGGCAGGTTGGGCAGAATCTTATGTGACCAGGCGAGGCGCGATCAGTTGTTTACTCGAAGAAAATGCAAATAATCTTTCGATTAGGAATGTACCTACACTGGGTGTAGGATTTGTTGTTTGTTAGAATACGTAATCAGGTTGTTTTTATAGCCGGCTTATTCGAGCTATCATTGTTGCTGTCTGCCTTGGGCGCAGATACAGATCGTTAGAAGTCTAAAGTAGGCAGATACTCACTTAGTGAGCTGATACTGTTGATTGTGCACCTTATAACCCATAATCCGTTTGACAGCTGCGGAATGTTTTTCGTTGATAAGTGAATTCACTGCATGATGGTTACATAATCTTTAGAACTAAGGAGCTAGAGTCGAGAGTTCATCACTCTGAACTTTGATAGATTGATTGATTTGTAAACTTACTTAGGCACGATTGTAGTTCATGATGGTTATGTCTAGTTTCATAGTAAGAAATAGAAAGTCAACTGATGAGCAAGGTGCTCAGTCTTATTCTCTCGGAAAGTAACAGAATAACCCCACAAATCTTCATTAGGAAGACGGCTGCCATGTGGGACACCTGAAATGCTTGACTTAATCCAACAGAGAGACATGTTCTGCACTATCCCTGGTCAGGGAATACTGTTTAGACCGTGTAAACTGGCCTAATAGTGTTCCGGCACTAGACCGTAGGGGTCTAATCTGGTTCCTTTTCCGGATCAAAAATGGACCCTCGAGTGGGTGCTGGTGTCTTTGAACCCAACACCAAAGTCTTGATACCTTTGGAAATGTGTCCCACAGTTTTCCAGGCTGAACTCCAAGCCACTGAGATTTGGGCTAGGTTGGACCTTAGTAAGGGTATCAAGGGCGCTAGGATCTATGTATTTTTTCACGACGCATTACAATATCTTTCTAAGCAAAACAGTGTGGTACTCGGATGGGTTCCAGGTCATCAGGGGATTGAAGGCAATGAATCTGCACAAAAACTAGCTAGGACTGCTTCAGGATCCGCTTTCATTGGCCCTGAACCTTACTGTGGTGACAACTGGGCTGCCGGCTCAGCGCTGATTAACGAATGGAAACACAAAATTCGTCTAACCCACTGGGAAAACGTCCCGGGTAGCCTTATTCCTACAAGGAAATTCTTAGTTTGGACAAAGATAGCATTAAACTCAATCTGTCCCCAGACATAAAATGTAGGTTCTGCTCCGAAGATGACGAACCATCTGAGCACATTCTCTGTGAATGCCCGGCCTTTTCGACTAAGGACGTGCTTTCCATTATTAAGGAAATTGTACGACTCTTAGAGTAAAATGCACCCTAAGACCCAATAGATCTGTTTAGGCCGCAGTATCAGCCATATAGGCTAGGGTCTAAGGAACAATAAAACAAAACTGTGTCAACGAACTTTCCCCCAAACCAAGTTCGTTGAAAATATTGTGTACAAGTCAATGTTCTTCCACTGCAAATCTTTATTTTCTTCTTCTCAACACAGTTCCCTCAAAGGTAGGCCCTGTCTGACAGGCATTGCGTGCATTAAAGACGAAGACAACCAGGAGGTTTAGTACATTCAATATGTTCCCTAGAGTTTCAAGTTTCAGGAAAGAACTTATTCGATTAACTTGGTTTGACGGATTGGGGGACAGACTCCGTGCAGTTTTGGTATTCCTCTACAGCTGGTAACCCACATAAACTTGGAATAAAACAACTGCCTTAAAGCACTCAAACCTTTATTCTATTTCGTTATCGCCAATTATGACAGTGATCATCCCATTCTTCCCTAACAAAGTCTGCAGCTCGCTCTCCAATCATTATGGTCGGAGCATTCGTGTTGCCACTCACAATATCTGGCATTATACTGGCATCGGCGACCCGCAGTCCTGTGATTCCCTTCACGCGCAAGCGCCAGTCCACCACCGCATCTGGATCCGTATCTGGTCCCATTTTCACGGTACCTGACATGTGATATATCGTCGTGATCAAGTACTTCATGTAGCACTTCCAGTACTCGGTGCTCTTGAACACAAACTGATTACATTCAGGCAAATCCAACTGTACGAGCTCTGCTCCTTGCTCACGGTACGCTGCGGTGTCCTCCAGCTTGGTCTGGAACCGAATCGCCCGCAGGAGCGTGTCTATGTCTTCCGATTTGTCTAAGTAGTTGGCGAACATTTTCGCAGGATCCTTTGGGTCGGCACTGCGCAATCGTAGAGTTCCAATCGACTTCGGTCGAAGGAGAACAGCATGGACCACCAAGAGATGTTCCTTGACATTTATGGCCTGCAGACCCTTGACTATGCTGTCGGACAGGCGGTTGGCTTTATACCAAATGCCCAAGTTTTCGGTGCCGCTTTGGGCGAAAATGTGATGATATATGATGTCCGGGTAAGGACTGGCAGAGGTTTCGTCAGTGTTGACGAATCCAGTTACGGCACCAGTTGCAAGACTGCTCAATGGTCCACTCTGGTTGGTGAGATAGGTGTAAGTGGCGTCAAGTTGGTCCTTTACTGTAGATCGCTTCAATGTACTATTGGTCAGCTTGAAGAACAGTGGCAGGGACATGTGATCCTGAAGGTTGTCGCCAACTCTTAGATTCTTCACGAGTGGAATGCCGAGTTTTTGTAGGTGATTTTGCGGTCCAACTCCCGAGAGCATAAGAACCTTCGGGGAATCCAACGCCCCTGCGGAGAGAACAACCTCTTTGGAGACGTAAACAGTCATCTTATGCTTGTCCATGTAAGTGAAAGTAACTCCCGTCGCTTGTTTTGTCCTCGCGTCGATGTTGATCTTTGTCACTACTGCATGCTTGATCACGTCAAGGTTCGGTCTATCCTTGGCCTTTGCTAGATAACCCTTCCCTGTGGTTGTACGCCGGCCATTTTTGATGGTCCCCGGTAGTGCGGTGTACCCTATATCAGCACCTTCTTCGACAGCATCAAGTCGAGGGACTCCCAGCTCTTCAGCTGCGGAAAAAACCATTTCCCGCATCTCGGGATCGAATACTTCGAACTCATTTATGGTGACTCCACCCCTAGAATCCGAAGAGTTGTTCTGTCCCAGTTGAATGGATTTTTCGAAGAATGGATACACATCACGCCATGACCAATGGGGATTACCCTTACGCTCCCAACTATCATAATCTTCTCGATTACCCCGAACATACAACATTCCGTTGATGGCTCCAGATCCACCGATCATTTTGCCCCTTGGCCAGTAGCAGACCTGGTTTTTGTATCCCAAACAGCTCTTACCATCCGCTTCGGTGTAATAGTTAAAGTTGAACTCACTGTGCTGCAGCGTGAAGAATATCGCCGGGATCTGCAAAGAACGTTATACTCTGAGTGTTGGGATTCTGATAGGCTTTACGCAAGGCTTACCTCTGATTCGAAGGGCGGATCGCCTCCTGCTTCTAATACTAGCACCTTCCAATCGGGGTTCTCACTCAATCGACTAGCAACGACAGATCCAGCGCTTCCAGCACCAATAACCACGAAATCGTATGTACCCAAGCCGTTTGCCAATGCAGTTGGTCCATAGTCCTTGGGCCATAGGTCCGGTGGTGAAATTGCACATTGGGCTACTAAGAGTGTTTGTAGCAGTGCTCCCACCATATTGTTCCCGAAGCCTATACTCTGCTGCGGGCATTGTGAGGCGAAGTCTGTTCCAGAAGGCATAACTTATAGAATGTTGGTTCCTGGTACGTATCAAGATCAGATCTGAAAAGATATGAGGCCACCAAATGGCTTTATAAAGGAATTTACCCTAACCTTAGGGCTGCCCTTTTCATATCAAAGAGAGAATACGACCACATGATTCTTAGAAAGCAAGAATCATACTGGTTTTCATGGAGCCAGGGTAGCTGTGCAATATGCAAAAACCAGGTAGCAGTTCAAAATCCACAACAGGTCGGACATGACCCAGGGGCATTCAGGAAGGGAAAGTTTTTTAATGGAGGTCGTGCTTACGTGTAGTACTTAGGAGAAGGTTGGAGAATATTCTTAATGAACATACAAAGGAGTTCCTTTTTTCTATATTGAAACACACTCCTTGTGAGCACCTAGACAAGACTGGTTCAAACCTTGCAACTGATCGTTTGGGTAGTACAAGTGAAAAACTTTTCTAAAACAAAAAAAAAAAAAAACAGAACAGCTGATATTGTGAACCCTACTTTATCTTCAATTCACCCATACATTGTGCACTACTACGCCCACTTTTTGGGGGCGGTTTGTTCTAAAAAAAATGTTGCTTCTAACATCTGCTTCTGCTGACATCTGTATATTGTTTGCATAGAATCTTCTGATTATCTGTGAGCGTAAGGACTGAACTGTGCTATAGCTTTTCAATGAAAATTCAATATAGGATTGCTTTTGGATGTAACCTTTTGAGGGCGTGGTCGTTAAGTAGGATTTATGTACTTTTGTTCAACTGAAAGAAATGTTTCGTCGTGGTCACTGTAAAACAATATTTTTTGGTTAAAACACGGTTTGACTGGATTTTGAAATTTTCTTCCGTCAACGTAAAGAGATTGTGGACAGATTTGACCAATGTGCGACTTAACTAGTTCACTTATATCTTTTAACTGAAAAATATAATTTAAACAAACAAAACCGTATTCAAACAGTCAGTTGCGTCTGACACAAAACACCAAACTAACCGAATGGCAGTTAAAGAGTTTTTTGTTTTGAAATGATGCACCAAACCTCCAAGGGTTCGAATTCAACTGAATGTTTTGGATATCGTAGATGTATCTTAAGAGGAGCAATATGGAGATAATTGAGTTTCTTTTTTGTTGCAGTTGGTGTTGTTTGCAGTGCTGCCGTTTTGGAATTCATGCCCATTTAGGAGGCAAACAAAATTTAATGTGACGTCCTTTCTAATTGTTTTTTACTTGCACCTATCCCTTAAAACCAAGTATTGGTTGCTTGGAAAATGTTGAACTCCAGGTTTATTCAAACTTGACATTACTATGATGGAGAACTTCAAACAAGTGGTCCACCAAGTCTGTCTGTCTGTACGCTCCACTGCAGTCGTAATTTTTATAAAAACACAAAAACTTGTTAACAGTAGAGCATGCAGAATGCCACGCCTACTCTACTGGGAAGAGCAAGACTACCATTAAGGTCCTAGTATGTACGACCCAGTCGTGCAATGTATTTTTATTATAAATGTGACATCTGAATATTTTTGTTGAACTCGCAGAAATCCTTTTTTGAATTTTTGCTCGTATTTGTCCTATTCTGCTGATGAGGAACCTGTCATATTAAAACAAAATTTCTTCGGGTACCTATGTACAGCAAACAAGTCACATTTTGATTCATGGAAAACGAACAGAACTAACACGAACGGGCTGTGAAATGTCAAACTTGTCAAAGCAAACTTCAGAATATAGATAAACTTTAACCATGCCGTCAATAGTTATGTTTTGTGTAAAGGAAATACTTGTACTTATTAAAAACTTAATTCTTTTTAAGAAACAAGAAACTCATGAGTAAATCAATAAAATAATAAAGTGCCAGTAGTCTCATGAGAGGATACCAGAAGCGGCAGCACTAATTAAGTATCTGTGAAATGAAGTTATCGCATGGCATGGCTTGGTTTATTGTTGTAGATACAATGTACAAATATAAATACTGTTGCGAAAAGGCAGATGAACTCGTGACGATGAAGAAAAAAAGTAAACAAACCGAAGCTCACACATGTCTCAGAAAGAAACACCTGCGCGAGTTGACGTTTCGTAAGTTCTGTTCGTGAGGGGAACTTTATTTTACGGAGAGGACTTCACCAATCGTTGGTATGAGCTTAATTACTCCATCATTTGACGTACGGATTCCAGAACTACTTATACAACGATTGAAAGTGATCCATGAAGCGATAGGTTTCGAGTTCTTGCGATCAGTCGTGATGACGTTTATCGAACTTTAAGCCAACTGTAGCTAAGAAGTTAAACAAGTCTAATAAATAACTCTCGTTTAAATATCTCAGCTCGTAGGAACGAAACCAGCTGTGTTATTCAGTTTCTTGACTGTTTTCGGAAGTTTTCTTCACTTTACTTAAGGCGGTAGTTGAGCCAAAGTTGATGATCACACTTTGTTAGCTCGCCGTTAAGTGAAAGTGACAGCTACATATCTGTCACACAAAGACGATCGCAAACAAGCAATGATTGGGATCGTCAACAGTCAACTGTCACTTCAGAGCATTCTACTCCAGCTTGTGCTACAATTTGATATTTCGAATACATATATGTATGTATGTAAGTCTAGGTTAGTTAGTACAAAAAACTGGTGTTCTAGATGCATGCGTCGTGGTACTGTTCGCATAGCACTGACTCCCTGGATTTTTTTTGACGTTCGCGTGTTCAGATTGATAGTCCTGTCTGAACACTTCCCGATTGATCTTGTTTAGTTACCGTTCATGAATCAGTAAAAATCTGTCTAAGTAATGGTGGGGGAAACTTAAGAAATGGCTTGCAAAGGTTTGTCGTAAACTTCTAGAGAAAACTCAGAAGCTCAACATCGATACCCATCGCCTTTTCATCGATTTTAAGACTGCATATGCCAAGTTTTATAGAAACAAACGTTACAAGGTCACATCTAGTTTTGGTGTGTCTTTCAAAGTCCTCCTACTGTTGATAATGGAGATGGACGCGGTCTTGGAACGCGGTCTCAAGATCGGTATCGATCTCACTAAGACCTTTTTTGTCAAAAAAGATGTAACAAGACGCACTGTCATGTGACTTTTTTTTGACATTGACAGAACTGTCAAAATATCACAACAAGACGCAACAAGATGCAGCATTGCTGATTTTGACATAACTTCACAGTAAGTGCGAGTATAACTTTCAGTTAGTAAGAGACTTTGTGTACCTTAGCTCTGCTGTCAATTCTGACAGTAAATCGAGGCATAACTCTTCGGAGATTCTATATAAGACCTTGATCTCCCTGTCCTACTTTATGGCATGGACTCTATCGAAACCTTCGGTCACGTTTGGGTTGACCGGCCTTGGCGGAGGAGCGTGACCGACTTAGTCAAAACACAGCCCATTAGTTGTTTCCGATGGCTACGACATGTAGAACTAATAGACACCAACGTTCTATCCCACAGTCTTCGAATCAGTTGGAATTTTATTCGAGTGCTAAGTTGATGCATAGACTGACATACGCAATGCTACGGAATGTCATGCCCAAGTCGCTGATCATATTTTAGAACTCAAACTTAAGCCCAAGCCTTCCTTGTCCTTAATGTAAAAATCTTTCAACAGCAGAGGTCCTAGACAGTCGCGAATCATTACGTAGAAGCGGAAGCAGGAGTTCTTAGTCAGAATCTAAGATGTCGAAGCTTACTTCTTTACAAAATGCGTTTGGCTATCCTTCCAGGTATTGAGCACTTCAGCACTCCTAACAGTCACAGGGGGGATACCATACCTGAAATGTAGCCACTACTCTGTCAAAGCAGTATGGTTCAAATTCAAAGCCGTCGTGAAAGCACGGGGTTCCTATTCGAGATCAAGAATACTATGTGACTTTTCTGACCAAACAATTCAATTTTGAATAAAACAACCGCCTTAACCCACTCAAACCTTTATTCTATCTAATCTTCACAATTCACAGTGCTCCTTCGTGTCACCCCATTCTTCCCTAATAAAGTCGGCAGCTCGCTCTCCAATCATTATGGTCGGAGCATTCGTGTTGCCACTCACAATATCTGGCATTATACTGGCATCGGCGACCCGCAGTCCTGTGATTCCCTTCACGCGCAAGCGCCAGTCCACCACCGCATCTGGATCCGTATCTGGTCCCATTTTCACGGTACCTGACATGTGGTACATCGTCGTGATCAAGTACTTCATGTAGCACTTCCAGTACTCAGTGCTCTTGAAGACAAACTGATCACATTCAGGCAAATCCAATTGTACGAGCTCTGCTCCTTGCTCACGGTACGCCGCGGTGTCCTCCAGCTTGGTTTGGAACCGAATCGCCCGCAGAAGCGTGTCTATGTCTTCCGATTTGTCTAAGTAGTTGGCGAACATTTTCGCAGGGTCCTTTGGGTCGGCACTGCGCAGTCGTAGAGTTCCAATTGACTTCGGTCGAAGGAGAACAGCATGGACCACCAAGAGATGTTCCTTGTCATTTATGGCCTGCAGACCCTTGGCTATCCTGTCGGACAACCGGATGGCATTGTACCAAATGGCTAAGTTTCCAGTGCCACTTTGGGAGAAAATGTGATGATATATGATGTCCGGATAAGGACTGGTGGAGGTTTCGTCAGTGTTGACGAAACCTGTCACGGCAGCAGTTCCATGACTACCCAAAGGTCCACTCTGGTTGGTGAGATAGGTGTAAGTAGCGTCAAGTTGGTCTTTTACTGTAGATCGCTTCAATGTACTATTGGTCAGCTTGAAGAACAGTGGCAGGGACATGTGATCTTGAAGATTGTCGCCAACTCTTAGATTCTTTACGAGTGGAATGCCGAGTTTTTGTAGGTGATTTTGCGGTCCAACACCCGAGAGCATGAGAACTTTTGGGGAATCCAACGCCCCTGCGGAGAGAACAACCTCTTTGGAGACGTCAACTGTCATCTCATACTTGTCCATGTAATTGAAGGTAACTCCCGTCGCCTGTTGGGTCCTCGCGTCGATGTTGATCTTTGTCACTACTGCATGCTTGATGACGTGAAGGTTCGGTCTATCCTTGGCCTTTGCTAGATAACCCTTCCCTGTGGTTGTGCGACGACCATTTTTGACGGTCCCCGGTAGAGCGGTGTACCCTATATCAGCACCTTCTTCGATAGCGTCAAGTCGAGGGACTCCCAGCTCTTCAGCTGCGGAAAAAACCATTTCCCGCATCTCGGGATCGAATACTTCGAACTCATTTATGGTGACTCCACCCCTAGAATCCGAAGAGTTGTTCTGTCCCAGTTGAATGGATTTCTCGAAGAATGGATACACATCACGCCATGACCAATGAGGATTACCCTTACGCTCCCAACTATCATAGTCTTCTCGATTGCCCCGAACATACAACATTCCGTTGATGGCTCCAGATCCACCGATCATTTTACCTCTTGGCCAGTAGCAGACTCCGTTTTCATATGCCAGGGAGCTCTTACCATCCGCTTCGGTGTAATAGTTAAAGTTGAACTCACTGTGCTGCAGAGTGAAGAATATCGCCGGGATCTGCAAAGAACGTTATACTCTGAGTGTTGGGATTCTGATAGGCTTTACGCAAGGCTTACCTCTGATTCGAAGGGCGGATCGCCTCCTGCTTCTAGGACTAGCACCTTCCAATCGGGGTTCTCACTCAATCGACTAGCAACGACAGATCCAGCGCTTCCAGCACCAATAACCACGAAATCGTATGTACCCAAGCCGTTTTCCAATGCAGTTGGTCCATAGTCCTTGGGCCATAGGTCCGGCGGTGAAATTGCACATTGGGCTACTAAGAGGGTTTGTAGCAGTGCTGCCACCATATTATTCCCGAAACCTATACTCTGCTGCGGGCATTGTGAAGCGAAGTCTGTTGCAGCAGACATAGTTTATGGGAAGTTGCTGTCTAAAAGATCTGAAAAGATAAAAAGAAGTAGGACATCAGGACTTTTGTCTTAACATCGAGAAGAGTAGAGGAAGGCACCATGCCTTTCAAAAAACGGACATACAAACGTTTTCCTGACTTCTTTACTCCGACAGAACGAAACAAAATGAGAGCTAGTTAGGTGCTCCTTACTATATCTGACGTTCTATTGGGATCACATGGAGGATCACGATGCTGTGACTATAGGCCCCAACAGAAAGGATGGATTTACCTCTCAAAACCATGTAGCAGAGCAAAACCTACACCTGACTCAATAGATCAGCCATGGACCTCGTTTAATAAAAACAACACTAGTTCAGGTCTTAACTGAGTTTATTTCACACCGACATACGAATGTATCTACAACTCTGTATGCCCACCAATCTGTTCCCACTCCTTGCTAGCAAACTCCGCCGCCCTCTCTCCAATCATGATAGTGGCTGCATTCGTATTCGCACTGACAACGTCAGGCATTATGCTTGCGTCAGCAACTCGCAGTCCTTTCACGCCCTTCACACGTAATCGCCAGTCGACAACCGCACTAGGATCTGTGTCTGGTCCCATCTTGGCAGTACCTGTCACGTGGTAGATAGTCGTGCCCATGTGCCTTACATAGCACTTCCAGTACTCGTCGCTCTTAAAAAGATACTTGTCGCATGCCGGCAAATCGATATGCACAATCTGGCTACCTTGCTCCCGGAACGCTGCTGTGTCCTCGAGCTTCATTTGGAACTTAATGCCCCGCACAAGGGTGTCTATATCGTCTGGGTGATCCAAATAGTTGGCAAACATCTTCGCGGGATCCTTTGGATCTGTGCTTCGCAAACGCAATTTTCCAACCGACTTCGGTCGCAGAAGGACCACCAAAACAATGAGGACATGATTTTTCTCATATATGCTGCGGATACTCTGTGCCGCGTTGTCAGACACCTGAAGAGCGTTAAGCCACAGGTCCATGTCGGAAGTGCCACGTTGCATGAACACGTTGTGGTGTATGATGTCGGGGAATGGACTGTTGGAGCTTTCATCGGAATTAATGAATCCCGATACGCACGTGGTTCCATGACTGGCCAAAGGTCCAGATTGTTGGGTGAGGTACGTGTAAACGGCGTCTAGTTGATCCTTGAACGTGGCTGGCTTCACTTTGCTTTCGTTTATTTTGAGAAGCACCGGGACCAGCATGTGATCCTGGAGATTATCACCGACTTGTAGATTCTTTAGGACGGGAATTCCCAGACTCTCGAGGTGATCTTTCGGACCGATTCCCGAGAGCATGAGGACTTTTGGTGTATCTAGACTTCCAGCAGAGAGGACGACTTCGTTTGCTACTTTGACTGTCAGTTCGTGTTTGTCCTTGTAGCGGAAGGTAACTCCTGTGACTTGATGTGCGCTTTTGTCGAGATTTATCTTGGTTGCCACTGCATGCTTGATCACGTGGAGATTGGGTCTATTCTTGGCTTTGGCTAGGTAACCCTTTCCGGTGCTGCCTCGACGTCCGTTTGTCACCGTACCCGGTACGGCAGTGTATCCTATATCGGCTCCTTCTTTGATAGCCTCCAGTCTGGGAAGTCCGAGCTCTTCAGCTCCAGCGAATATCATTTCTCGAATCTCGGGAAAGTGCACGTCGAATGGATTGAGAGTGACACCACCCTTCGTTTCGGACTTACCGGTCTGAAGAGATTTTTCGAAAACCGGCAGAACATCATGCCACGCCCAGTTTGGATTGCCCTTCTTCTCCCAATTGTCGAAGTCTTGGCTTATACCCCTCACATACAACATGGCGTTGATGGCTCCACTACCACCGATCATCTTTCCCCTCGGCCAGTAGCACACTTGATTCTTGAAGCCGAGGCAACTTTTGCCATCCGGCTCGGTGTAGTAGTTCCAGTTGTACTCCTCGGAATGTTGTACACTGTAGAACACGGCAGGTATCTGAAAGGAGTTCACATGTCATGGAGCTCAGAGCATGGAGGCCTTGCTTACCTCAGTCTCTATAGGCGGGTCACCGCCTGCTTCCAACACCAGGACCTTCCAATTCGGATTCTCACTTAGCCGACTGGCCACCACTGATCCAGCTGTACCAGCTCCGATAACCACGAAGTCATAGGTGTCCAGTCCCTTTTTCAAATAAGTCGATCCATAGTCCTTGGGCCACAGGTCTGGTGGTGATATTGCACATTGGGCCGCCAATAGCGTTTGGAGGAGCGTCGACACCAAGGTATTGCCTATTCCAACACTCTGCGGTGTGCATTGCGCTGAATACTCTGTTGTGGCCGCCATATCTGCGTCCACGACTGTACGATAACTAAGTTAAGCGCACTGCGGCTATATACTATATATACTAGATGCTGTTTGTATAGCCCTTGTGCTGGTAAAAAGTAGGTACTTGACGATTAGAAACTTGCTTATCAATGTCGTATTGTTTGATAGCCATTCGATAACTTTTCGGACTGATAGTGCAATTGGATTATTGTTTATGGTTTTCTATTGATGCACACCAACCGCCACTTATTTGCGTAACTGGTAATCCTTTCCGCTGGCCATCTTACAAATATGTATGTCACCAACTACGTGCTGGAGTTGGGGCTTTGCGGGCGTGACTTAGCGATTTATTTACAAGTTGCCGACAAGGCACTAATTTTTTTAAAAAAACACTACTGTCACACTGTTTTCAGTTATGGCACACCAAACGTCACACTTCTTGTCTGGATCAACCGCACGATGAACTTATTGTTGCAGCAAAACCAGCACGATAAGGAGACTTCCCGAGAGGACCTTTGCTGCTGCTCCTTACAGACTAGTCCAAGCCTCTTGTTGAGGATCAGTAATCAAGGAGATTTGACTGTAAGTTCCAATCCAGCCTCCCTGGGCTCAGTGAATGCGACAAGGAAGCCACTTACACATCTACGCAAATGACCCTAAGACCGAAATTTCGTTCTGAGGTCAGCCGTCATAGGGGCTTCAGTGGGCAGGCAATTCCTCACACCGTGGAAAAGTTTCAGCGTGATTACCCTTTTTTGGACCCTAAGCCACCAACCAGACAGAGATATACCCGGATTGTGGGTATCAAGAAGTGTGGGCTACACACTGCCCTTTTTTCACAGATTTTTTGGTTGAAAAAGTTTCTGTCTCCTACTAGCACTTCGAGGTACCAGCTAAGCTAGTTTGCGCCTCGAATACACAAAAACAGAATATCTGGCTTGGGATGTGCGATTGGAAGATATACCCAGATTGTGGGTATCAAGAAGTGTGGGCTATACACTGCCCTTTTTTTTCATACATTTTTTGGTTGAAAAATTTTCTGTCTCCTACTTGCACTTCGAGGCAGCAGCTAAGCTAGTTTCTGCCTCGAATATACAGAAACAGAATATCTGGCTTGGGATGTGCGATTGGAGGATATACCCAGATTGTGGGTATCAAGAAGTGTGGGCTATACACTGCCCTTTTTTTTCATACATTTTTTGGTTGAAAAATTTTCTGTCTCCTACTTGCACTTCGAGGCAGCAGCTAAGCTAGTTTGTGCCTCGAATACACAGAAACAGAATATCTGGCTTGGGATGTGCGATTGGAAGATATACCCAGATTGTGGGTATCAAGAAGTGTGGGCTATACACTGCCCTTTTTTTTCATACATTTTTTGGTTGAAAAATTTTCTGTCTCCTACTTGCACTTCGAGGCAGCAGCTAAGCTAGTTTGTGCCTCGAATACACAGAAACAGAATATCTGGCTTGGGATGTGCGATTGGAAGATATACCCAGATTGTGGGTATCAAGAAGTGTGGGCTATACACTGCCCTTTTTTTTCATACATTTTTTGGTTGAAAAATTTTCTGTCTCCTACTTGCACTTCGAGGCAGCAGCTAAGCTAGTTTCTGCCTCGAATATACAGAAACAGAATATCTGGCTTGGGATGTGCGATTGGAGGATATACCCAGATTGTGGGTATCAAGAAGTGTGGGCTATACACTGCCCTTTTTTTTCATACATTTTTTGGTTGAAAAATTTTCTGTCTCCTACTTGCACTTCGAGGCAGCAGCTAAGCTAGTTTGTGCCTCGAATACACAGAAACAGAATATCTGGCTTGGGATGTGCGATTGGAAGATATACCCAGATTGTGGGTATCAAGAAGTGTGGGCTATACACTGCCCTTTTTTTTCATACATTTTTTGGTTGAAAAATTTTCTGTCTCCTACTTGCACTTCGAGGCAGCAGCTAAGCTAGTTTGTGCCTCGAATACACAGAAACAGAATATCTGGCTTGGGATGTGCGATTGGAAGATATACCCAGATTGTGGGTATCAAGAAGTGTGGGCTATACACTGCCCTTTTTTTTCATACATTTTTTGGTTGAAAAATTTTCTGTCTCCTACTTGCACTTCGAGGCAGCAGCTAAGCTAGTTTCTGCCTCGAATATACAGAAACAGAATATCTGGCTTGGGATGTGCGATTGGAGGATATACCCAGATTGTGGGTATCAAGAAGTGTGGGCTATACACTGCCCTTTTTTTTCATACATTTTTTGGTTGAAAAATTTTCTGTCTCCTACCTTCATTCCGAGGCAGCAGCTAAGCTAGTTTGTGCCTCGAATACACAGAAACAGAATATCTGGCTTGGGATGTGCGATTGGAAGATATACCCAGATTGTGGGTGTCAAGAAGTGTGGGCTATACACTGCCCTTTTTTTTCATACATTTTTTGGTTGAAAAATTTTCTGTCTCCTACTTGCACTTTGAGGCAGCAGCTAAGCTAGTTTCTGCCCCGAATACACAGAAACAGAGTATCTGGCTTGGGATGTGCGATTGGAAGATATACCCAGATTGTGGGTATCAAGAAGTGTGGGCTATACACTGCCCTTTTTTTTCATACATTTTTTGGTTGAAAAATTTTCTGTCTCCTACTTGCACTTCGAGGCAGCAGCTAAGCTAGTTTCTGCCTCGAATATACAGAAACAGAATATCTGGCTTGGGATGTGCGATTGGAGGATATACCCAGATTGTGGGTATCAAGAAGTGTGGGCTATACACTGCCCTTTTTTTTCATACATTTTTTGGTTGAAAAATTTTCTGTCTCCTACTTGCACTTCGAGGCAGCAGCTAAGCTAGTTTCTGCCTCGAATATACAGAAACAGAATATCTGGCTTGGGATGTGCGATTGGAGGATATACCCAGATTGTGGGTATCAAGAAGTGTGGGCTATACACTGCCCTTTTTTTTCATACATTTTTTGGTTGAAAAATTTTCTGTCTCCTACCTTCATTCCGAGGCAGCAGCTAAGCTAGTTTGTGCCTCGAATACACAGAAACAGAATATCTGGCTTGAGAAGTGCGATTGGAGGATATACCCAGATTGTGGGTATCAAGAAGTGTGGGCTATACACTGCCCTTTTTTTTCATACATTTTTTGGTTGAAAAATTTTCTGTCTCCTACTTGCACTTCGAGGCAGCAGCTAAGCTAGTTTCTGCCTCGAATATACAGAAACAGAATATCTGGCTTGGGATGTGCGATTGGAGGATATACCCAGATTGTGGGTATCAAGAAGTGTGGGCTATACACTGCCCTTTTTTTTCATACATTTTTTGGTTGAAAAATTTTCTGTCTCCTACTTGCACTTCGAGGCAGCAGCTAAGCTAGTTTCTGCCTCGAATATACAGAAACAGAATATCTGGCTTGGGATGTGCGATTGGAGGATATACCCAGATTGTGGGTATCAAGAAGTGTGGGCTATACACTGCCCTTTTTTTCATAAATTTTTTGGTTGAAAAATTTTTAGTCTCCTACTAGCACTTCGAGGCAGCAGCTAAGCTAGTTTCTGCCTCGAATATACAGAAACAGAATATCTGGCTTGGGATGTGCGATTGGAGGATATACCCAGATTGTGGGTATCAAGAAGTGTGGGCTATACACTGCCCTTTTTTTTCATACATTTTTTGGTTGAAAAATTTTCTGTCTCCTACTTGCACTTTGAGGCAGCAGCTAAGCTAGTTTCTGCCCCGAATACACAGAAACAGAGTATCTGGCTTGGGATGTGCGATTGGAAGATATACCCAGATTGTGGGTATCAAGAAGTGTGGGCTATACACTGCCCTTTTTTTTCATACATTTTTTGGTTGAAAAATTTTCTGTCTCCTACTTGCACTTCGAGGCAGCAGCTAAGCTAGTTTCTGCCTCGAATATACAGAAACAGAATATCTGGCTTGGGATGTGCGATTGGAGGATATACCCAGATTGTGGGTATCAAGAAGTGTGGGCTATACACTGCCCTTTTTTTTCATACATTTTTTGGTTGAAAAATTTTCTGTCTCCTACTTGCACTTCGAGGCAGCAGCTAAGCTAGTTTCTGCCTCGAATATACAGAAACAGAATATCTGGCTTGGGATGTGCGATTGGAGGATATACCCAGATTGTGGGTATCAAGAAGTGTGGGCTATACACTGCCCTTTTTTTTCATACATTTTTTGGTTGAAAAATTTTCTGTCTCCTACTTGCACTTCGAGGCAGCAGCTAAGCTAGTTTCTGCCTCGAATATACAGAAACAGAATATCTGGCTTGGGATGTGCGATTGGAGGATATACCCAGATTGTGGGTATCAAGAAGTGTGGGCTATACACTGCCCTTTTTTTTCATACATTTTTTGGTTGAAAAATTTTCTGTCTCCTACTTGCACTTCGAGGCAGCAGCTAAGCTAGTTTCTGCCTCGAATATACAGAAACAGAATATCTGGCTTGGGATGTGCGATTGGAGGATATACCCAGATTGTGGGTATCAAGAAGTGTGGGCTATACACTGCCCTTTTTTTCATAAATTTTTTGGTTGAAAAATTTTTAGTCTCCTACTAGCACTTCGAGGCACCAGCTAAGCTAGTTTCTGCCTCGAATACACAGAAACAGAATATCTGGCTTGGGATGTGCGATTGGAAGATATACCCAGATTGTGGGTGTCAAGAAGTGTGGGCTATACACTGCCCTTTTTTTTCATACATTTTTTGGTTGAAAAATTTTCTGTCTCCTACTTGCACTTCGAGGCAGCAGCTAAGCTAGTTTCTGCCTCGAATATACAGAAACAGAATATCTGGCTTGGGATGTGCGATTGGAGGATATACCCAGATTGTGGGTATCAAGAAGTGTGGGCTATACACTGCCCTTTTTTTTCATACATTTTTTGGTTGAAAAATTTTCTGTCTCCTACTTGCACTTCGAGGCAGCAGCTAAGCTAGTTTCTGCCTCGAATATACAGAAACAGAATATCTGGCTTGGGATGTGCGATTGGAGGATATACCCAGATTGTGGGTATCAAGAAGTGTGGGCTATACACTGCCCTTTTTTTTCATACATTTTTTGGTTGAAAAATTTTCTGTCTCCTACCTTCATTCCGAGGCAGCAGCTAAGCTAGTTTGTGCCTCGAATACACAGAAACAGAATATCTGGCTTGAGAAGTGCGATTGGAGGATATACCCAGATTGTGGGTATCAAGAAGTGTGGGCTATACACTGCCCTTTTTTTTCATACATTTTTTGGTTGAAAAATTTTCTGTCTCCTACTTGCACTTCGAGGCAGCAGCTAAGCTAGTTTCTGCCTCGAATATACAGAAACAGAATATCTGGCTTGGGATGTGCGATTGGAGGATATACCCAGATTGTGGGTATCAAGAAGTGTGGGCTATACACTGCCCTTTTTTTCATAAATTTTTTGGTTGAAAAATTTTCAGTCTCCTACTAGCACTTCGAGGCACCAGCTAAGCTAGTTTCTGCCTCGAATATACAGAAACAGAATATCTGGCTTGGGATGTGCGATTGGAGGATATACCCAGATTGTGGGTATCAAGAAGTGTGGGCTATACACTGCCCTTTTTTTCATAAATTTTTTGGTTGAAAAATTTACAGTCTCCTACTAGCACTTCGAGGCACCAGCTAAGCTAGTTTCTGCCTCGAATATACAGAAACAGAATATCTGGCTTGGGATGTGCGATTGGAGGATATACCCAGATTGTGGGTATCAAGAAGTGTGGGCTATACACTGCCCTTTTTTTCATAAATTTTTTGGTTGAAAAATTTTCAGTCTCCTACTAGCACTTCGAGGCACCAGCTAAGCTAGTTTCTGCCTCGAATATACAGAAACAGAATATCTGGCTTGGGATGTGCGATTGGAGGATATACCCAGATTGTGGGTATCAAGAAGTGTGGGCTATACACTGCCCTTTTTTTTCATAAATTTTTTGGTTGAAAAATTTTCAGTCTCCTACTAGCACTTCGAGGCACCAGCTAAGCTAGTTTCTGCCTCGAATATACAGAAACAGAATATCTGGCTTGGGATGTGCGATTGGAGGATATACCCAGATTGTGGGTATCAAGAAGTGTGGGCTATACACTGCCCTTTTTTTCATAAATTTTTTGGTTGAAAAATTTTTAGTCTCCTACTAGCACTTCGAGGCACCAGCTAAGCTAGTTTCTGCCTCGAATACACAGAAACAGAATATCTGGCTTGGGATGTGCGATTGGAAGATATACCCAGATTGTGGGTGTCAAGAAGTGTGGGCTATACACTGCCCTTTTTTTTCATACATTTTTTGGTTGAAAAATTTTCTGTCTCCTACTTGCACTTCGAGGCAGCAGCTAAGCTAGTTTCTGCCTCGAATATACAGAAACAGAATATCTGGCTTGGGATGTGCGATTGGAGGATATACCCAGATTGTGGGTATCAAGAAGTGTGGGCTATACACTGCCCTTTTTTTTCATACATTTTTTGGTTGAAAAATTTTCTGTCTCCTACTTGCACTTCGAGGCAGCAGCTAAGCTAGTTTCTGCCTCGAATATACAGAAACAGAATATCTGGCTTGGGATGTGCGATTGGAGGATATACCCAGATTGTGGGTATCAAGAAGTGTGGGCTATACACTGCCCTTTTTTTTCATACATTTTTTGGTTGAAAAATTTTCTGTCTCCTACCTTCATTCCGAGGCAGCAGCTAAGCTAGTTTGTGCCTCGAATACACAGAAACAGAATATCTGGCTTGAGAAGTGCGATTGGAGGATATACCCAGATTGTGGGTATCAAGAAGTGTGGGCTATACACTGCCCTTTTTTTTCATACATTTTTTGGTTGAAAAATTTTCTGTCTCCTACTTGCACTTCGAGGCAGCAGCTAAGCTAGTTTCTGCCTCGAATATACAGAAACAGAATATCTGGCTTGGGATGTGCGATTGGAGGATATACCCAGATTGTGGGTATCAAGAAGTGTGGGCTATACACTGCCCTTTTTTTCATAAATTTTTTGGTTGAAAAATTTTCAGTCTCCTACTAGCACTTCGAGGCACCAGCTAAGCTAGTTTCTGCCTCGAATATACAGAAACAGAATATCTGGCTTGGGATGTGCGATTGGAGGATATACCCAGATTGTGGGTATCAAGAAGTGTGGGCTATACACTGCCCTTTTTTTCATAAATTTTTTGGTTGAAAAATTTACAGTCTCCTACTAGCACTTCGAGGCACCAGCTAAGCTAGTTTCTGCCTCGAATATACAGAAACAGAATATCTGGCTTGGGATGTGCGATTGGAGGATATACCCAGATTGTGGGTATCAAGAAGTGTGGGCTATACACTGCCCTTTTTTTCATAAATTTTTTGGTTGAAAAATTTTCAGTCTCCTACTAGCACTTCGAGGCACCAGCTAAGCTAGTTTCTGCCTCGAATATACAGAAACAGAATATCTGGCTTGGGATGTGCGATTGGAGGATATACCCAGATTGTGGGTATCAAGAAGTGTGGGCTATACACTGCCCTTTTTTTTCATAAATTTTTTGGTTGAAAAATTTTCAGTCTCCTACTAGCACTTCGAGGCACCAGCTAAGCTAGTTTCTGCCTCGAATATACAGAAACAGAATATCTGGCTTGGGATGTGCGATTGGAGGATATACCCAGATTGTGGGTATCAAGAAGTGTGGGCTATACACTGCCCTTTTTTTCATAAATTTTTTGGTTGAAAAATTTTTAGTCTCCTACTAGCACTTCGAGGCACCAGCTAAGCTAGTTTCTGCCTCGAATACACAGAAACAGAATATCTGGCTTGGGATGTGCGATTGGAAGATATACCCAGATTGTGGGTGTCAAGAAGTGTGGGCTATACACTGCCCTTTTTTTTCATACATTTTTTGGTTGAAAAATTTTCTGTCTCCTACTTGCACTTCGAGGCAGCAGCTAAGCTAGTTTCTGCCTCGAATATACAGAAACAGAATATCTGGCTTGGGATGTGCGATTGGAGGATATACCCAGATTGTGGGTATCAAGAAGTGTGGGCTATACACTGCCCTTTTTTTTCATACATTTTTTGGTTGAAAAATTTTTAGTCTCCTACTTGCACTTCGAGGCAGCAGCTAAGCTAGTTTCTGCCCCGAATACACAGAAACAGAGTATCTGGCTTGGGATGTGCGATTGGAAGATATACCCAGATTGTGGGTATCAAGAAGTGTGGGCTATACACTGCCCTTTTTTTTCATACATTTTTTGGTTGAAAAATTTTCTGTCTCCTACCTTCATTCCGAGGCAGCAGCTAAGCTAGTTTGTGCCTCGAATACACAGAAACAGAATATCTGGCTTGAGAAGTGCGATTGGAGGATATACCCAGATTGTGGGTATCAAGAAGTGTGGGCTATACACTGCCCTTTTTTTTCATACATTTTTTGGTTGAAAAATTTTCTGTCTCCTACTTGCACTTCGAGGCAGCAGCTAAGCTAGTTTCTGCCTCGAATATACAGAAACAGAATATCTGGCTTGGGATGTGCGATTGGAGGATATACCCAGATTGTGGGTATCAAGAAGTGTGGGCTATACACTGCCCTTTTTTTTCATACATTTTTTGGTTGAAAAATTTTCTGTCTCCTACTTGCACTTCGAGGCAGCAGCTAAGCTAGTTTCTGCCTCGAATATACAGAAACAGAATATCTGGCTTGGGATGTGCGATTGGAGGATATACCCAGATTGTGGGTATCAAGAAGTGTGGGCTATACACTGCCCTTTTTTTTCATACATTTTTTGGTTGAAAAATTTTCTGTCTCCTACTTGCACTTTGAGGCAGCAGCTAAGCTAGTTTCTGCCCCGAATACACAGAAACAGAGTATCTGGCTTGGGATGTGCGATTGGAAGATATACCCAGATTGTGGGTATCAAGAAGTGTGGGCTATACACTGCCCTTTTTTTTCATACATTTTTTGGTTGAAAAATTTTCTGTCTCCTACTTGCACTTTGAGGCAGCAGCTAAGCTAGTTTCTGCCCCGAATACACAGAAACAGAGTATCTGGCTTGGGATGTGCGATTGGAGGATATACCCAGATTGTGGGTATCAAGAAGTGTGGGCTATACACTGCCCTTTTTTTTCATAAATTTTTTGGTTGAAAAATTTTCAGTCTCCTACTAGCACTTCGAGGCACCAGCTAAGCTAGTTTCTGCCTCGAATATACAGAAACAGAATATCTGGCTTGGGATGTGCGATTGGAGGATATACCCAGATTGTGGGTATCAAGAAGTGTGGGCTATACACTGCCCTTTTTTTCATAAATTTTTTGGTTGAAAAATTTTTAGTCTCCTACTAGCACTTCGAGGCACCAGCTAAGCTAGTTTCTGCCTCGAATACACAGAAACAGAATATCTGGCTTGGGATGTGCGATTGGAAGATATACCCAGATTGTGGGTGTCAAGAAGTGTGGGCTATACACTGCCCTTTTTTTTCATACATTTTTTGGTTGAAAAATTTTCTGTCTCCTACTTGCACTTCGAGGCAGCAGCTAAGCTAGTTTCTGCCTCGAATATACAGAAACAGAATATCTGGCTTGGGATGTGCGATTGGAGGATATACCCAGATTGTGGGTATCAAGAAGTGTGGGCTATACACTGCCCTTTTTTTTCATACATTTTTTGGTTGAAAAATTTTCTGTCTCCTACTTGCACTTCGAGGCAGCAGCTAAGCTAGTTTCTGCCTCGAATATACAGAAACAGAATATCTGGCTTGGGATGTGCGATTGGAGGATATACCCAGATTGTGGGTATCAAGAAGTGTGGGCTATACACTGCCCTTTTTTTCATAAATTTTTTGGTTGAAAAATTTTTAGTCTCCTACTAGCACTTCGAGGCAGCAGCTAAGCTAGTTTCTGCCTCGAATATACAGAAACAGAATATCTGGCTTGGGATGTGCGATTGGAGGATATACCCAGATTGTGGGTATCAAGAAGTGTGGGCTATACACTGCCCTTTTTTTTCATACATTTTTTGGTTGAAAAATTTTCTGTCTCCTACTTGCACTTTGAGGCAGCAGCTAAGCTAGTTTCTGCCCCGAATACACAGAAACAGAGTATCTGGCTTGGGATGTGCGATTGGAAGATATACCCAGATTGTGGGTATCAAGAAGTGTGGGCTATACACTGCCCTTTTTTTTCATACATTTTTTGGTTGAAAAATTTTCTGTCTCCTACCTTCATTCCGAGGCAGCAGCTAAGCTAGTTTGTGCCTCGAATACACAGAAACAGAATATCTGGCTTGAGAAGTGCGATTGGAGGATATACCCAGATTGTGGGTATCAAGAAGTGTGGGCTATACACTGCCCTTTTTTTTCATACATTTTTTGGTTGAAAAATTTTCTGTCTCCTACTTGCACTTCGAGGCAGCAGCTAAGCTAGTTTCTGCCTCGAATATACAGAAACAGAATATCTGGCTTGGGATGTGCGATTGGAGGATATACCCAGATTGTGGGTATCAAGAAGTGTGGGCTATACACTGCCCTTTTTTTTCATACATTTTTTGGTTGAAAAATTTTCTGTCTCCTACTTGCACTTCGAGGCAGCAGCTAAGCTAGTTTCTGCCTCGAATATACAGAAACAGAATATCTGGCTTGGGATGTGCGATTGGAGGATATACCCAGATTGTGGGTATCAAGAAGTGTGGGCTATACACTGCCCTTTTTTTTCATACATTTTTTGGTTGAAAAATTTTCTGTCTCCTACTTGCACTTTGAGGCAGCAGCTAAGCTAGTTTCTGCCCCGAATACACAGAAACAGAGTATCTGGCTTGGGATGTGCGATTGGAAGATATACCCAGATTGTGGGTATCAAGAAGTGTGGGCTATACACTGCCCTTTTTTTTCATACATTTTTTGGTTGAAAAATTTTCTGTCTCCTACTTGCACTTTGAGGCAGCAGCTAAGCTAGTTTCTGCCCCGAATACACAGAAACAGAGTATCTGGCTTGGGATGTGCGATTGGAGGATATACCCAGATTGTGGGTATCAAGAAGTGTGGGCTATACACTGCCCTTTTTTTTCATACATTTTTTGGTTGAAAAATTTTCTGTCTCCTACTTGCACTTCGAGGCAGCAGCTAAGCTAGTTTCTGCCTCGAATATACAGAAACAGAATATCTGGCTTGGGATGTGCGATTGGAGGATATACCCAGATTGTGGGTATCAAGAAGTGTGGGCTATACACTGCCCTTTTTTTTCATACATTTTTTGGTTGAAAAATTTTCTGTCTCCTACTTGCACTTCGAGGCAGCAGCTAAGCTAGTTTCTGCCTCGAATATACAGAAACAGAATATCTGGCTTGGGATGTGCGATTGGAGGATATACCCAGATTGTGGGTATCAAGAAGTGTGGGCTATACACTGCCCTTTTTTTTCATACATTTTTTGGTTGAAAAATTTTCTGTCTCCTACTTGCACTTCGAGGCAGCAGCTAAGCTAGTTTCTGCCTCGAATATACAGAAACAGAATATCTGGCTTGGGATGTGCGATTGGAGGATATACCCAGATTGTGGGTATCAAGAAGTGTGGGCTATACACTGCCCTTTTTTTTCATACATTTTTTGGTTGAAAAATTTTCTGTCTCCTACCTTCATTCCGAGGCAGCAGCTAAGCTAGTTTGTGCCTCGAATACACAGAAACAGAATATCTGGCTTGAGAAGTGCGATTGGAGGATATACCCAGATTGTGGGTATCAAGAAGTGTGGGCTATACACTGCCCTTTTTTTTCATACATTTTTTGGTTGAAAAATTTTCTGTCTCCTACTTGCACTTCGAGGCAGCAGCTAAGCTAGTTTGCGCCTCGAATACACAGAAACAGAATATCTGGCTTGGGATGTGCGATTGGAAGATATACCCAGATTGTGGGTATCAAGAAGTGTGGGCTATACACTGCCCTTTTTTTTCATACATTTTTTGGTTGAAAAATTTTCTGTCTCCTACTTGCACTTCGAGGCACCAGCTACGCTAGTTTCTGCCTCGAATATACAGAAACAGAATATCTGGCTTGGGATGTGCGATTGGAGGATATACCCAGATTGTGGGTATCAAGAAGTGTGGGCTATACACTGCCCTTTTTTTCATAAATTTTTTGGTTGAAAAATTTACAGTCTCCTACTAGCACTTCGAGGCACCAGCTAAGCTAGTTTCTGCCTCGAATATACAGAAACAGAATATCTGGCTTGGGATGTGCGATTGGAGGATATACCCAGATTGTGGGTATCAAGAAGTGTGGGCTATACACTGCCCTTTTTTTTCATACATTTTTTGGTTGAAAAATTTTCTGTCTCCTACTTGCACTTCGAGGCAGCAGCTAAGCTAGTTTCTGCCTCGAATATACAGAAACAGAATATCTGGCTTGGGATGTGCGATTGGAGGATATACCCAGATTGTGGGTATCAAGAAGTGTGGGCTATACACTGCCCTTTTTTTCATAAATTTTTTGGTTGAAAAATTTTCAGTCTCCTACTAGCACTTCGAGGCACCAGCTACGCTAGTTTCTGCCTCGAATATACAGAAACAGAATATCTGGCTTGGGATGTGCGATTGGAGGATATACCCAGATTGTGGGTATCAAGAAGTGTGGGCTATACACTGCCCTTTTTTTCATAAATTTTTTGGTTGAAAAATTTACAGTCTCCTACTAGCACTTCGAGGCACCAGCTAAGCTAGTTTCTGCCTCGAATATACAGAAACAGAATATCTGGCTTGGGATGTGCGATTGGAGGATATACCCAGATTGTGGGTATCAAGAAGTGTGGGCTATACACTGCCCTTTTTTTCATAAATTTTTTGGTTGAAAAATTTTTAGTCTCCTACTAGCACTTCGAGGCACCAGCTAAGCTAGTTTCTGCCTCGAATACACAGAAACAGAATATCTGGCTTGGGATGTGCGATTGGAGGATATACCCAGATTGTGGGTATCAAGAAGTGTGGGCTATACACTGCCCTTTTTTTTCATACATTTTTTGGTTGAAACATTTTCTGTCTCCTACTTGCACTTCGAGGCAGCAGCTAAGCTAGTTTCTGCCTCGAATATACAGAAACAGAATATCTGGCTTGGGATGTGCGATTGGAGGATATACCCAGATTGTGGGTATCAAGAAGTGTGGGCTATACACTGCCCTTTTTTTCATAAATTTTTTGGTTGAAAAATTTTCAGTCTCCTACTAGCACTTCGAGGCACCAGCTACGCTAGTTTCTGCCTCGAATATACAGAAACAGAATATCTGGCTTGGGATGTGCGATTGGAGGATATACCCAGATTGTGGGTATCAAGAAGTGTGGGCTATACACTGCCCTTTTTTTCATAAATTTTTTGGTTGAAAAATTTACAGTCTCCTACTAGCACTTCGAGGCACCAGCTAAGCTAGTTTCTGCCTCGAATATACAGAAACAGAATATCTGGCTTGGGATGTGCGATTGGAGGATATACCCAGATTGTGGGTATCAAGAAGTGTGGGCTATACACTGCCCTTTTTTTCATAAATTTTTTGGTTGAAAAATTTTTAGTCTCCTACTAGCACTTCGAGGCACCAGCTAAGCTAGTTTCTGCCTCGAATACACAGAAACAGAATATCTGGCTTGGGATGTGCGATTGGAGGATATACCCAGATTGTGGGTATCAAGAAGTGTGGGCTATACACTGCCCTTTTTTTTCATACATTTTTTGGTTGAAAAATTTTCTGTCTCCTACTTGCACTTCGAGGCAGCAGCTAAGCTAGTTTCTGCCTCGAATATACAGAAACAGAATATCTGGCTTGGGATGTGCGATTGGAGGATATACCCAGATTGTGGGTATCAAGAAGTGTGGGCTATACACTGCCCTTTTTTTCATAAATTTTTTGGTTGAAAAATTTTCAGTCTCCTACTAGCACTTCGAGGCACCAGCTAAGCTAGTTTCTGCCTCGAATACACAGAAACAGAATATCTGGCTTGGGATGTGCGATTGGAGGATATGCCCAAATTGTGGGTATCAAGAAGTGTGGGCTATACACTGCCCTTTTTTTCATACATTTTTTGGTTGAAAAATTTTCTATAAGTCACTCAAACACCTTATCTGGCCACGCCCACTTTTTAAGGGTGTTTTTATAAAAACAAAACATTGTGTAAACTCCTACAATGCTATGACTATTATTCCATTGAAACGCTGAATGCCACGCCTACTTGACTGGGAAGAGCAGGACTTGGATATTAATCCTGATAAAACATTACACTTATAGCATTACGGGGCAAGTACTTTATTTTTTAAATTTTTATAGAAACACCCAGCTGGCCACCTAACACGTATACAATGTCAATCTATTCGTATCACTAAAAACGCACAAAAAGTATCTTTATCGAAAAGTACGAGTTCTCTCGAGATTATATTGTACTGAACATTGACCTCTGGAGTAGTGAACACTCGTATCCACCGAGGAAGGTGAATGAACATTAAGATTCTTTCTCTTGATAGCTTCGTCACGAAAGAGAACAGCTGATCACTGGTAACCAGACCAGACTTTCAAAAGATTCCGGTTGTACCACAGAACTTTAACCGTTTAACCCAAATTCGGTTGTCTTGTGTTCTTTTCAAGAGGCTGGTCATTTCCTGTTTTGGTTTACACGCACCAACTACTCACATCGAGTGTATCTGTACTATCGTATCATGGATTTCAATTCAGGAAAACAATTTAACCAAACAAATAAATAAAATTGTATGTCATTCTCACCGAAAATAAAATAAAATCACTACCAGTGGTTAAGTTAAACAGTCAGTTGCGTCTGACTTAAGACACCAAACTAACCAAATGGTTTTGAGGAGTTTTCCGAAGTGATGCACCAAACTCCCTAGGGTTCGGATTCGACTAAATGTGTTGTATAGCACACATGTGCGTGTCTTGTGAGCAGAGAAATGGAGATAAACAAGTTTTTGTTCTTTGCTTTGTTTTTTGTATCATTCTTAACCGGATTTAGGAAATTTAGTTATCACTTGTCACGGATTGCTTTATTGTTGTAGATACAAATGAACATAAATTGTATATTCTTGTAAGACCTTGAACTTAGTACAAATATTGTATTATTTTTTTTTTAAATTAAGTTTAACACATTAGTATGTCAGTTAAGTCGAGTTTAATTAAGGTTAAGGTCGAGTTTATTCGTCTACCATGTCAAGCGCATAGTTAATATGATTATTAACTGAATGTAGATCTTTGGTAAAACAAAAACACTGAAAGCGTATTCGAGTGGCATTGCTGGGTCAGTTCTTGCCGATTCGTACGCATTTGTATCGGCTTATATGACGGCGAAACCCCCGTCAGTCAATCTTATTCAATTTCCGACCATGTACCCATAAAAAGTCAGATTGGTGTTGTGACATCTGGTTTTACCTTCACGTGTTCCTGGATAATTTTGTAGTTTTTTTCTACAGTGATAATCGGCATAGTCTATGATGTTCTCGGTATCCCGTCATACATTATATTGCACAGAACTGGCCCGAAAACTGACCCTTAAGGAACTCCTTCTGGTTTGGTTGCTCCCACTGAAGTAGCTCCCTATTATTCTGGGAAAATAGTTAGGTTTACTTATGTTGCGTAACGCTCTAACTGTGCAGCTCCAGTTAAATGCTTTTAAGACGTTGCCACTATCCTTGTGGTGCTTCGCCTCTTTCAACAGAGACTATAGCTCTATTCTTGTGCGTATCAGAAAGGGTTTTTCAATAAAGACATAACAATTTCGCACTTAAATAAAACACAGAATAATTCAGATATCGGAATGAAATTCATTCAAGGTGCAGTACACATGTTAAATTTAAGTATGGAATTCGATTTTGTTCATATGGCTACCGCGAGTACATATGCAGCTATCGATTGCTTGGATGCAATTTCCCACCGCTCTTCCACACCTATCGGTTGGAACGTTGGCAGTTTTGCATTTGATATTGTTTCTGAACTTCTCTAACGTTGTAGGATTAAACCTACGACTTAATATAGCACCATAAAAGGAGGGAGGTTTCTCAATTGTTTAACTAGCAATGTTGCGTGTGGCACCATCTTGTTGGAACCACACGTCAAAAATAGTCTTTCTACATGGCGATCATTTTCATTGACGAAGAAATACGGTTTAATCATACTTCAGGCATAAAATTTACCTTCTTTTTTGATGCTCTTTAGAGGCTTTTAAAGCACATCTGGGTTATACTGTCCAATATTGCTTATTGACAAAGCCATACACGCAAACATGAGGTTCATTGCGGAAGATGATTTATTGGTCACACTCAGGATTTTCTTCAAACTCTTTTGCAGAGCTCAGCACTTCAAATGATTTAAAGGCTTCAGTTCTTGAGTTAATTTGATTTTGTATGGATAGAGACCAAGATCTTTTGCCAGAATTTGCCACAGTGTGGATGTAGGTGCGTGGAATCTACCGATTTGACTCATATTGAACTGAAGCACTCATGATTGTGTATTTTCGTTACCTTGACCAGTGCATTACGTCACTGCCACAGGAACATTCAATACGGAATATGTTGACTCAAATTTATTCACTATAGCACGGACAGTCTGCCTGGAAGGACGATTTTTGTGACAGAAAATTGGACTAAGCGCTCTTAAACTTGCGACCACATAGTCAGAATTTTTGCAGTAATTTTTAATAACTTCCAAACGTTGCTCGTTCGTGAACTTTACCATGATAAAAATGTAAACCGTAACTAACGTTTTCACATTGACAGATCATAAAAATGGTTTAAGGGTGCGCTTGTATTCAAATTCAAAATTGTTATGTCCCTATTGAAAACCCCTCTCGAGCACTTTCACCAATGTATCTATCAACCATGCACAGTGGTCTGTATGTCAATGGTTACACAGGTGGGTCTCTACCGTTTGGTATTTGTGATATAAAATAAAATGTTGTGAATCTGTGGTATCACTTTTATGGCTCTTTTTTTTAGCACAAAGTTTAATTCGTTTTTTACTGTTTATTACTGTCGCGTGTATGTAATTTTCGACCTCAGTGGTTCATCGCAAATGAAGAAATGATGTTCTAGCGCTGCATCTCTAGCGTAATCACCTTCCATTTTTTCGTAGTTGTTACCTCATCTAGATCGTGGCACTCTATGGTCACATAGATGATATCCTTCTTTGAAGACTGTTCGATGGATGGTTCACTGACAAGAGGGCGAGCATTTTCAGAAGATGTATCTAAGTAATTGAAGCAATAACGTTAGTTACAATGCTTCTGGTTGTTAGCTATCTATTCAGCATTTATTTGAGTTGAGTGTGGCGTATTGGAAAGCGTTTCATGTTGTTTTCGAAACGATCGCAGCTAATACGTGCATAGAATTATTTCGGCCAGCTTTATACAGCACAGCTTCTTGACTCACATAATGTTGTCATTATTTTTTTAATTGTCTTGTTTTTGTATTTATAATGCGATTGGGAGTTAAATAATTAGCGAAGCATTTTAACTAGAATACACAGTTTTTCTAGTATGCTAATGTCGTCTGTAAGCACATACTGATTGTTGTTCCTTAGATGTGCTGACTTTTTCGTGACGCATTTGAAGTATATGTCGTTTATATCTTTTTAAAGAAGTAATGGATCTAAAGCACTAACATTTAGTACACAATGAAAACGATACTTAGCATCAATAGGGCGTGCAATTGGCCAATAGTCAAATCCAGATTTACTCCAAATTTACTTGACATACAACCCAACCTCCATACGTCAGTGGATAGTGCGTCAGACTGCTAAGCAATATCTTGGAGATTCAATTCATAGATCTCTCACCCCTCTCTGACGTGTCCCATATATCTTCAGACTCGGCACTAAAAAGTAGGTTCCTTCTAGTATGCTTGTGAGGAGCTTGGTCCGGACTAACCACGTACGAAACACCTACGGAATGAAAAGCTTTCTGATGACAATTGTACTCTCCGATGTTTGTCAGACGCTCGCAAGAGGTGGGGCCATGAAAAGCTTTTAGGTGTTCCGACTGAGATTCGAAACTTGAACCCTTTGCTCCATAGTCCAACGCACTAACCACAGAGCCACGGTGCCTACTAAAACGTTGAAAACGGACAGTCTCAGACTACTTGCTTGTTTTACTCTCTCGCGAGTGCTCTCTTTTACAAAAAAACTATGAAACTTTACTCTACTATTCCTACTATACTACTTCCACCTTAAAACTCAATGTTAACAATTTTGTTTTTGTTTACTTTCAGGTATGTTCGAGTTATTTACCAGACTAAGCCGAGTTCTGTCATTGTGACGCAGTGTAGGAGTAAGTATACAAATATGATCGACAGGAAAGGTACTAGGTTGGTGGGTTAGACCGACACTCTTCCATCCTCATCCATACAGCTTCTGCAGAAGTCCTGTCTTTCTATAGCACAGTGACCGGTTAGGGTATTAACTATCTTGGAGAGAGGTTTCTCTCGTGTTTGTCCTGTTTAAAGCCATGCATCCTTGTATACAAAAGCCAGGCTCCGAGCCTAGATTGGATTGTAGTCGAATCTTCACGGATAGCTTACTAGTCAAGTGTCCGGTGCTAGTGTCTTCGTGGAGTAAGACACTTCTAGACTTCGCTAAGCACACATCTCTCAAGAGAGTTTCAATAGGAGATCTTTGCTATTCTAATGGCTACCGACTATGAATACCTGGAGGTGGAGATGGCTCAACCCTTCAACCCGTTCCAAAATAGTTCGAGAATACAAGAACTCCTTGAACTCAATCGCAAGGCTAAACGCTTTCACTTTTACCTGGGTCGCAGGTCCCACTGGAATCACTGGATCACACTGGAATGGCAGAACATGAGAGCTCCAAAGAGATTGCTAGGCATGCCTCAGACTTCTCAAGATCTGAACCTACATTGGGTCTTCCCGTTTCATCATTCAGTGCTTCCATTAACGATTGAGTATCTTACGAACACAATTGTGTAATCCTTCCGATCATTCCATTGTCCTGCTTTGGCCCGGTGGCAGATCTTCGGTGCTGATATGGTACGTGCTGATGCTATAAGCTCCTCAGCGCTGAAGTGCATTCCCTGAAAGAACTCATTTAAGTAAAATTTCCTTCGTAGTAGAACAATGGACCAATTGGGTCTGTGTGGTCCAGTGGTGCGATTCCTGAATCTTAAATTCGATTGCTTTACAAGACATGTGCGGATACTATCAAGGAAGGAAGATAGAAGTATCTTTGTTTCTTGAGCGAATGCACTATGTGGCTCAGTGGTTATCGCGTTGGACTATTAGGCAACTAAGAGCCGCATCTCTCCCGAACATCTGACCAACATGCGAGGGTAAAACGGTCATAAAAGAGTTTCTTAAAACAAAAATTGCCCGTAGGACATGGCATTGAACATTTACTGTGGGAAGCTAGGTTCTATTGACCTGCAGTGCATATATTTTCTGTTTAAGTAGTGCCTTCCACAGCACATACAAGCCACTATGTCAGAGATTTCAGTGTAATCGCCGCACAGAACAGAAACGTGACATTTTTATTAATTTGCTCCACCTCCGGGTTGTGCAACACCGACGATACAAATTGCCTACTCGATTGCGATATCCAGACGAGCCTAGTTTGTTTATAACTCTGTCTCTAGTATATATGTGTTTACTTACCTTGTGTCTACCTTTGGGAGTGAGTCTTTTATTTTATGATTTTGTCAATATAATCTCTTTGCCATAGTATGGTGCGGATGATGGCCTAGGACAACAAGTCATTTTTGTTACTCCACAGACCACGAAGCAGCCTCTAGGCCTGATAACACTTTATCGGTTGCTGCACTCAGCCCACAAGGAAATGATAACCAGGAATCTACTTATCTATTGTAGATTTACAACGCCAATTTCATTAAACTGTGCAATCGGAAGAGATAACTCCTGCTGTGTATACATCTGGATTAGTTGCAAGAGCAGCATGACGATTCAGTTTACTTTATCTATTCGTGTCGTCCGCCAGAACTTGCCCTTAAGGCACTATATATTCAGAGGAAAACAAATAGTCGTACAACTAGAAGATACTTTTATTGTTTAAAGACTACCCCCTCCAATGTGTCTTGATAAAGTCCGCCGCTCTCTCTGCAATCATCACCGTCGTAGCATATGTATTTGCACTGACTATCTCCGGCATGACACTCGCATCGGCGACTCGTAAGCCAGTCACGCCTTTCACTTGCAGATGTCCATCTAGGACAGCACTTTCATCTGTATCTGGACCCATTTTGGTGGTCCCCACCACATGGTAACTGCTCATGGTGAAGTGTCTTATATAACAAGTCCAGTACCCGTGACTCTCATACCGAAACGCTCTGCATTCTGGCAACGATGGCCGCACAAACTCAACGTCCTCCCTCCGAAATGATTTGGTTTTCTGCATTTGCAGATGGAGCCGCATCCCTCGTATCAGAGTCTCAATATCCTCGGGACTGTCAAGGTAGTTTACGAAAACCCTTGGATCATCCTTATAGTCCCCGCTGTGAAGGCTTACATTGCCCCGTGACCTTGGTTGCAAGAGAACGACAAACGTCACCAACATGTTGGTTCGATTGATGATATCTCGCATTAACTTGGCTAGTACCTCTGGTAGATTGAAGGTTCCTATCACGGTATCGTAGGCCAGCGCTTGCTTTTGCAGAAACAGGTGATAGAATTGTATGTCAGTATAGGAGCTCCCTTTTGAGTCGACAAAGGCCCCCAACGAGAGGTGGCCAATTCCAGCTAAAAGTCCCGATCTGGTACTTACGTAAGAGTAAAGCTCCTTTAGCTTGCCTAAAACTGAGTCCGCTTTAGCGAAGGATTCTTGCATTTTATAGACCAGAGGTACTATGACGTGATCGTGTAGGTTATAGCCTACGGAAAGATCCTGTACAAGTGGGATTCCATGGGAAGTCAAGTGGTCCTTTGGCCCGATTCCCGAGAGCACTAGAATTTTCGGTGACGCGATAGCACCTGCTGAAAGAATAACCTCCTTCGTGGGAGTGACTGTCATGACATGACTTCCTTTGTAGACAAAGTCTACTGCTACCACTTGCTTGGTGGATTTGTCAAAGTTGATCCTGGTCACTTCTGCATTCTTTATTACATGCAGGTTGGGCCTTTCTTTAGCTTTGGCTAGGTAAGTCTTTCCCGAGCTCATTCGAACTCCATTCTTTACGGTTCCCAGCACTGGGCCATAACCCACATTTGAGTCTTCGATGAAGCTCTTGACCTTTCGCATGCCCATCTGGCGTGCAGCACCGAAGACGATTTTTTCTACTTCGTCGTTGAAACTTGGGAAGTAGTTCAACTCTGTGTGGCCCGTATTAGCCCTTAGTTCCGTGGTTGTCTCTGCTTTTTGAAAATATGGCTGAACATCGTCCCATCCCCAATTGGTGTTGCCCAGTTCCTTCCACCTATCAAAGTCTCCCCGGTGACCACGTACGTAGATCATTGCGTTGATCCCACCGCTGCCTCCAATCATTTTTCCTTGCGGGAAATAGCAGGTTTGGTTCGTCCTGGCGAGGCAGCTTTTGCCATTCGATTGGACATAATTTTCGTAGCTATACTTAGAGTGATGTAGGAGGAATAGAAGAGCTGGAATCTGGAAAGACAGAACGAGTATTAGGAAGAGATTAAACAATTGTTTAGAGAACGTTACGCCTTGCTCTACTAAAGGCTTAGGTCACGAAAGAATAGCCTGATTACCGAAGGTGAGTCAAGAAACCCAGAAAAATCCGAGTGTGGCTGAAGCGATGAGAAAGCGCCAAGGAATGCCAAGAAGCCTGTTCCTTTGAAAGAGCGGAATCGTTGGTACTGTGTGGAAAGCAGATATCGAAGGCTTATTCATAGATTTCTAATAGACGAGGATGAACCCACTAATAGCACCAAGAGTGTTTGACGACTTTCTTGCATAGTTAGCCTTGTCCAGCTGCGACAGTGCAGTGTCTCTCGGATCTCAACGGATCCATTGTGTTCAACGGTGTGGGATACCTAAGGCAATTGGTCCACCATGGTTGGAGCAGCCCTCCTGTGGTTTAAGACATAAGAAGACTGGTGGGCCTTAGGATCGAGTAGTCTGCTTGCAGATCATTTGATTATGAGCATTTTCATCGCCTATTACATTTCCGTGGAGGCCCATATGTTTCCGAATCCAGTTAAAGGTATTTGGGCTTCTTTAGCTCAAGGTTTCGAGTAAGACCCACAGATGTTTTTACCTCTCTTGACCAGATCTTGGTTTGATTATGATCGAAGTGATCTATCGATGGCAGTGTTCATCCAGTGGTTGGTCTACCAACTCGATCTGCCGGGCGAGTGGTTCTTCTACTATAACTACGCTAAGCTACAGCGTATCCTTAGAATCACTTCTATAAACTGACTCCCTAATAGGCATCCTAAGAGTATCTCAAGTAGAATCGCTGCGCTTTGGAGGATATCTCCAGAGGTATTGACTACAGAACTACTGCTAAGCTTCGCCTTTAGGACTCCCAGAAAGGCAAACCTAAGTATTACATGGTTAGGAGTAGAATCATTCCTGCCAAACCCTACCACAATTGGCTTCTATATGTCAACCTGTCTGAGTTATAAGTCCACAAAAGTAAGGCCAAAAGTCCACGCGACATTTTTGTGAACAATAGTCGATAGACTATTGTGGTCTTATGGCTCTCTAAGGTTGGTCATAAGTGGGTCAAAAAAAGCGACTACAACTCCTGGAGCCGATACAGATAAAAAATCGAGACTGCAGATGTAAATAATCCACTGCCTAGTCATCGCCACCCCAATCAAAACTTAGGCATCAGTCATATGCTTGCAACTATCTTAACATGACCATACCTTCTACATCTTTCAAGACATCTTTGACGTCTCAAACCACGTCTTGTCGTATAATCAGCAATTCTCTGCATCCTAGATTCTAAGTGGTTCACCGCCAGTTTAAGACTGAGAAAAGATTTTCGCTTCCAAGCAACACATTTTCTGGACAATTTGGATGAAGAGTTCTAGCTTTCTGTCAGAGAATCTATCCAAAGTAACCCTCGCAGATCACACAAAAACATTCTATCGAATAGACAATCAGTCTTGAAAGTTCTGAAGTTCTTCGATATAAGCTGGTTTGGAACTGTTCTCAGTATGAAATAGAACTAGTCACTTCGGAAATAAAGCCTGGGACAAAATCAACTGAGTATCTATGCAATTACCACACTTTAGACCAAATTATATAAATACCTCTGACTGAATAGGCGGATCTCCTCCTGCCTCCAGAACCAAAACTTTCCAATTTGGATTTTCACTAAGACGGCTTGCCACCACAGACCCTGCTGTACCAGCACCAATCACAACAAA
Source organism: Xylota segnis (assembly GCA_963583995.1). Taxonomy (NCBI): domain Eukaryota; kingdom Metazoa; phylum Arthropoda; class Insecta; order Diptera; family Syrphidae; genus Xylota; species Xylota segnis. The sequence goes on from OY757237.1 coordinate 43,241,009, forward strand.
ATCATAGTCCTGCAGTCCGTACTCCACAGCTGTTGGTCCATAGTCCTCAGGCCAGATGTTATTCGGAAATAGCCATATATAGTGGCGATGTACCAACTTGGCTAGCACTAGTAGAACACTGATAGCAACAATGTGGCTAATCCTAAGTTTGAATAAATGCATCACTTTGAGGTTAATTTAGATAAAGTGTAGGACCACGAGTTTCACGGAGAAGTGTCAGCCTAGGACCTGAGACCGAGTGTCTTAACAAAACGAAAAAATATATTCTAAGCGGTAGTACGTATAAAATTTAAGTCATTTCTAGCTGACCCCACACAAGTGACCTGTAACTAAAGTAAGCACTTAACAGATGGGAATGCAATGATTATTTGTTTTCAACCTTCCGAATCGCTGTAGAATGCATAAAATCACTGCCATTTCGCAGATCCAAATAGCCTGGTTAAACAGCAATCCACGACCAGACATCTGCGGATACCACATAGAGTTGAAGAGTGGCCATCAAACTAAGTAACTTCGCAAAGGCTTATCCTATAAACACAAAGATACAATTGTGAGACGAGCACTGCTTTTAGTGGTCAAATAAACAGCATATTCGATTGTTTATTGCATTTCCAGCTCTTGCCTGAGTTAAGAAGTTTTACTAGTTCAACAGCCTAAACGATTAACTTGTCCATATAAAAATCACTGACCTATGGCATTCCCACTCACTGTACAGAGATGGTGTATCTAGAAACACTTTGAGTGCGGATGAACTCAAATTTGGTTGTTTATCTGAATGATTATGGTTTTTAATTGAGTTGAGTGCAGTTGCACTTTGAAGAAATCTAGAAAGTACTGGGAACAACGCGTTAACACTTCACAACAATTATTCGCTCATACGAAATAATTAAGAAACATGATCAGTTATCTGTATATAGCTGTCATTCGATAGCTTGTTTACAAGAGACGAGCCATTAAACAAGAGAGCTTGGAGGGTATAGCTGCCAACTGGCTATGGAGCGCGGAATCTTAATCGAGCCATGTTCCTCGCCATTGAGTTTTCCATAAGCGACAGCCAATACAGCTCTACCCAACTCCTTCACACGATTCTGGTACTCGGATTCATAGTATACACAATGTAGCGAAATAGTTAGGGAGGTAGGTTTGGTAGGTGAGTGTCTGGGAGTCAAAAGTAGACTAATTTCCCTCTTTAGATGAAATAAATTCCCGTGAAATTATTTCCCTGCACTGGGCACACCTTTCAAATAAAAACCATTGCTTTAGCGCTTCGTCAATAGATTCTTAACTGATTCATTGTATTCCTCGGTGCTAGTCCTACAGTGTGTCTTCTGTTGCATCCTTGTATTCGCAGCATCTACATAATTCTGTAGTGCTGACTCTCCTTCTTTTAAGATGCTCCGCCATTGAGTTGTAGCCTGTGAGGATGCCCAAAAGAGCGTCAGCTATTCTCTAATGTCTTTAGTACTTTTCTTGTCGTATTGGGCCCTAAGTGTTCTAGCGACCCAGCAAGAGGTGAAATTGCATCACTTTGGGTCGCCCATCTTATGAAAATCTTACAAAAAATCCGTTTAACTATGAACCTTTCCTAGCTAGCTCATTGCCCATTTCATATCCGTGGAGGCCCATATATCCCGGAATGGAGCAGAGAGTTATGCTGTGTTTCGAGCTTAGTGTTTTGGAGGAACCGACTTGCTTGGCTGGGAAGCTTTATATACCGGAACTTCAAAAGAAGATTAATTTCCCGTGAACTCATTTCCCTGCACCGTTCGAATCGAAATTACAATCTGAGGCTCTAATGATCAGATTTACACTGTCGGGACGAAATAGACTATCAGAGGAGCGAAAATATTAACCCCTCATATACGGACTCCTACACTGTTTGATCTTTTGCGCAAGACTCGCTCTATCACTATCTAAGTCTTGCTTTCAATCCATTTTCGATAAGTACTCCCACTTTTCTGGGCTTTTGATTTTCAAAACGTACAGGCGACGAAATTGTTCTTCAACTGGGGCCTAATGGAGACCACCAGATTTGAGACGGCCAATCACAAACCACTCAATATGACGTCGGTGTACCTGCCAGTCCTTACCACCACTTACCGAGTGCCTAGTGGATTTGGATCTGACATTCTCAGGTGGTGCTACAGTTCGGGGTGAAGCTGGGCTTCCACCGAGAAGCCTTTCCAGTTAGAGCTCGATTCTTAGCTAATTGCCTCCAGTTGCGCACTCCGAGTCGGTAGAGGTCCTCTTCTACTTGTTCGTACCACATAAGACGAGATCTTGCTCTACTGCGCTGTCTCTCCGGGTTTGATTCGAAGATTCTACGGGTCGGAGTATCCGCTCTACATCTCCTAGCCATTTCAAACGATTAATGCGCATTTTTTGACCAAGGCGATGTCGATGTACAGATCGTATAGTGCGTCGTTGAATCTCCTCCTCCAAAAGCCGTCAACCTAAACAAGGAGTCGTTTTTACGAACGGACTGAGAATATCTTCATCCGCTTTAGACAAAATCCAAGCTTCAGCGTCATAAAGTAGGACCGGGATGATCAAGGTTTTATGTAGAATCTCCTTAGTTCTACCATCTAACCAGTTTGGCAGGGAAGCTAAACTAGAGATGAAGGAATTGCATTGCCGACCACCCTAGACAGGATACAACCGTCCAACTATCTTATTTGACTCAAAAGATTACTCATTTGCGGCCCTACTTCTCCAACCTTGACAAATTGGGTAACGCAAACATCGATAGCCTCCAGTGCTTTATCCTTTATCCTCCTGCTGATTCTCAGGGTCACTCTGGGATACCTTGACTCTTGTGGTAAAACAATAGGTTTCATTGCTCTAAATATGGCTGTATATAGCACAACTTGCCACGTTAACCACAACACACATGTGTTCTAGAAGTCAGACGAAAGCTAAGCTGAGTTCATTAGAATGATATATGTACATCCTGAGAAATCTATCCGAGAAGTCAACGCTTCCACTGCTTGCTGCTTCAAATCTATGAGCACTACAACAACTCATCAGAGGCAGGCCTAGACTTCAACTGTGGGCTTCTAAACGGTTTCGCATCAACTTGTAGAAGGTCATCTCGATTTTTCTCTTCTTTACAATTTCTAGACATTTAAAACCAATGAGCATCAGTACCTCCTTTCTTTGGATAACGCCTGCATCTAAGCATGTTCACAAGGTCTGCAAAAATCATTTTCCCACCAGCAATCTGGAACGACCCAATACCCTTCCACGAAACCAACTTTGTTCCAATTTTGGTAAAGACTTCAATAGATTAGCCAAATGGTTGTCAGAAAATTAGGTAACCCTGCACCGTGACAAAGTGTGGCCCAGTAACGTCACACTGAATTGCATAATCACCACAAACATTCCGACTGCCGTAGTGTAAACAAATGGCCAAAACTGATGACACTAACAGTTCCGCCGGCGCATTGAACCCGACTTACTGCATTGCAAGCCACCGTCAGCTAATAAATAAAAACTTGCAATGCTCCACTCAATCAACGCCGAGCTGCAATTAGTTTTGTTTTAGTCGTGCTCGGGTTTGGAATATCAAAAATGGTTAGCCTGGATGGTATGATGACCGTAATGCGGATGGCTCTGACCGCCGCTCCCAGTCTGACTATTATGATCCTGCTTCGCGAAAGTATCATGCAGCATCGTCCGGATATTCTCGATATAGACAACCGCGTCCGCGCGATAGATATCGATGAGGTACGCGAGTTCTACGATTTCGTGATTGTCGGAGGCGGGTCGGCAGGATGTGTTCTGGCTTCCAGGCTCTCAGAGAACCCTTCGTTTAGTGTGCTGCTGCTGGAAGCCGGTCCAGATGAGCCACTTTTATCTGATATACCGCAACTGTATCCGATATTTCAACGTGGTCCATTCGACTGGGCATTCACAACCGAGCCGTCAGATCGGTACTGCTTGGCTATGATGAATCAACGCTGCCGCTGGCCGAGAGGCCGTGTGCTTGGCGGTTCGAGTGTTCTCAATGCGATGATGTACATTCGGGGCAATCGGCGGGACTATGACCAATGGGCGAGTCTGGGAAATCCCGGTTGGAACTACGACAACGTTTTGCATTACTTCAAGAAAATGGAGGACATTCAGGACCCCAAGCTCCGGGGAAGTCCCTACCACGGCGTCGGAGGACCTATCACTGTCGAACACTATCGTTTCCAGTCGCCCTTGGTGGATGTCTTCATGCATGCTGCCACAGAGATGAATTTGGTCAATCCCTACGGCGATTTCAATGGACGAAGCCAGACAGGTTTTGCGCGGCCCCACGGAACCTTACGAAACGGACTGAGATGCAGTGCCAACAAGGCCTACCTCAGACCAGTCTGGCATCGAACCAATTTGCATATCTTGATGAACGCATTTGTCCATAGGATCAACATAAATCCCCACACAAGGGTCGCGGAGAGTGTGACATTCGAGTACAACGACAACGGTCAAGAGAGGACAGTCCATGCGACGAGAGAGGTGATATTGTCGGCCGGAGCTATCCAAAGCCCTCAGTTGCTGATGCTCTCAGGCGTTGGTCCAGCTGAACATCTGGAGGAGTACGACATTGATGTGATTTACAATTCACGTGGAGTTGGTTCGAATCTTCAGGATCATGTCGCTGCCACAGGAGCCAACTACCTGATTGACAACAAAGTGACAGGGCACGCTCTCTCCTTCATCATTCCCCAGCTGATGACATCGAAGAACGTCGAAACGTTTATCGAAAAGCAAAACGGATTCTTCTATGCCTCGCCAATTTGTGAGGTCATGGGCTACATCAACACCAAGTACCAGAATCCTCGCGAGGACTGGCCCGACATTCAGATGTTCCTCGGTTCGTATGGCTACACCGCCGATGGAGGGCTGGTCGGACGCTTGGGTTCTGGCGTGAGTATGGAGAACTACGCGGATGTCTTCGAACCAATACTGTACGAAGACTCGTACATGATAACCCCCTTGCTTATGAGACCAAAGAGTCGTGGACGTCTGTTCCTCCAGTCGGATAAGGCACGGGTTCATCCCAAAATCTTCGCAAACTATTTTGACCACCCCGAGGATTTGGCCAGAATTGTAAGTGCTTTGACCATTCGCTTCTCACTGGGTGTACATTTCTTGACTTTCCACAGGTGGAGGCAGCGAAGTTCATCCATCGCCTCTCGCATACTCGGATAATGCGCCATTTGAACGCCACGCTGAACAGGTATTCTTGGCGGAATTGTCCCGACCAGGAGTACTTGAGCGACGAGTTCTGGGCCTGCATGGCAAGGCACTATTCGCAGACGATCTACCATCCAGTGGGTACGTGCAAAATGGGTCCTCGGAATGATCCCTATGCAGTTGTCGATCCCAGACTGAGAGTGTACGGAGTGAAGGGGCTAAGGGTCGTCGATGCTAGTATCATGCCGAGGATTGTATCGGGGAACACTAATGCGCCCACGTTGATGATTGCAGAGAAGGCAGCCGATATGATCAAGGAGGAGCATTTGCACTATCGGAGTAGGCATTAGATTTGTATGTTTAGTATATTTTTGTTTTACAAATAAGATGCGTGTTCTCTAGTGTACTCGTACCCTGTTTGCATTTTTATTTTGGCGGAGGTAGAGGCTCGTGGTTCTTAAGGTACAAATTTCAGTTGCCTTCCTGAACTAAAGAAGCTTCAATTTATATGGGAAAACAGCCCTGAAGTACGTGTAAACAAAGGACTTAGACGATTCAAGATAGTATCTCTCCGAGATGTCATTGTCTTGTCAGTGGCGGTACTATCCACGAGCATTGAACTTGTCGTCAGACACTTCCAACCAAATAGACCACCAATCTGCAATGATGACGGAGTTGTCTTGTGCAGTGGCGAAGTCAGGCATATGGCACTTTACATGCGGCTTCCGAAAACAAGTGGATGGAATATTCATATGAAGAGAGTTAGAGCACATGGTTGCTCATAGATACCTTGAGTTGAACCAAACACCGGAAACAACTTAAAGTTCGCAATGCAGAGAACTAAAAGAAAATTTAAGATCCCAACGCGGAACCAGTAGACCGCACGCCTGAAGACCTTCTACGTGATCCACCCAACTGCCAAAATTTTGTTAGAAGGTCTTATGGTTCTGGGTATCTTCTTCTTTTGTATTCGTAGTGTGAACAAAGAAAATATGTGGTACGACCTGTAAAGGACATTTGACAATATGTAGCGACATGTCTTTGCTGGATTGGTAAAAGAATTTGCGGTGTCCCACAGGGTTGAATACCGTGACCAATACTATTTTCGTGTGCTTACCGGTGGGATTAATACTGTCGATGAGCTTTGCTCAAACCCATAACTCGTTAAAGTCACACAGTCTGATAGGTTCTTTATAGTCACCATCGCATAAAGTATTTCTCTTAAGTTGGAACTCATTCAAAAGAGTATCTCACTATGACAATGTCTGACCGGTTACGTCGAGCTGAGAAAGTCGAGCCCGACTGCACACTGAACTTCAAAAATACAGAAAGGTGTCCAGGAAACTTCAGATAGGAATATCAGCCTTTACTACGAAATTCTATGAATAGCTGTCAGGGATACAGGAGGCTCATGACGCCATGTGACACAGGTTCGCTTGTCAAAGAAAAGAGCTCCCAAATGAAGTCGTCTTTTATGGCACAAAGTTGTCCAAGTGTATAGGAGGTGGCGAAGGGTTTCTTTGTTCTCCTCATCCCTACAGCTTCTGCAAAAGTAACGTGAGCAGAGGCTGATCTGTGATCGCTTCAATTTAACTAACTCCGCGTTTCAGATCAATCTTAGACTAGGTCTGGCCTGACATGTTTCAAGATGGGAGATTTTCCGATCTACAGTTCCGATCACCCAGAATCAAGCCCTCAAACGAACTTCGTGTAGTTACTTACCTACAAGCCATTCCTGAAATCAGATCTCAAAGATTCAAGCTCTACTTTGTTTTGTATCTTTATAAGTATCTTCCCTATATAATACGAATCTGTATCTATACATAATAATCTCTCTTAAATGCTGACCTAAACTAGTACTTAATTCTAAAACAGGCACTCGTTTTAGGAATACTCCTTTCGTGTTATAAACTTCCCCAATAAATTCAGACATCGGGGCGTACACATTCAATTTCCTTACTTCCTACTCGCGTCTATGCATTATCCTTCGTGCAGTTTCCTTCCACTCAATCAGTAGAGAGCAAATAAATCCTTTAGTTCATTCGTTGGTCTAAACAACGGAATTTTTAATCCAGAATTCCTTTATCATATCGGAGCCCTTCTCGGCGATCATGATAACCGGAGCGTTGGTGTTCGCACTAACTAGTTTTGGCATTATACTGGCATCGATTACGCGCAGACCCCGGATTCCGTAGACCCTCAACTGGGGATCCACCACTGCGTCGGGATCCCAGTAAGGACCCATTTTGCAGGTCCCCACCGGGTGGTAAATAGTCACCGTGTAATGACGAATCATGCATTCCCAGTACTCGTCTGTGAATATCTGTATGTGCAGGCAACCGGGCCATTTGATGGCCGATATCCGGGAGCCAAACCTCTGCATGGCTTTGGTTCGTGACAGAGCTACGGCGATCTTGACTCCTTCCACCAGTGTTTTTGTGTCGAATTCATCGGATAGGTAGTTCGGGTAGATGTAGGGGTAGTCGAACGGATTCCCGCTTCGTAGTTTTATCGAACCAGTACTGCGTGGTCGCAACAACATCGGAATGATACTCCATGCGTCCTGGTTGTTGATCTTTTCAAATACCGCCCTGTAGAAGCTATCTGTAAGGCCGTGTGCTTTTCGCAGTTGTGAACCTCCGTCAGAGTTCGTCGATCCTGAGACGAAGTGGAACTCAATATCGGGCCAATCGTGGGTCTTATTCGCGTATTTCGTGTTCACAAAGGCTAGTCCTTCGACTCCACCGAGGATGGTTAGGGGACCTTGTCCAAAAACTGCGTACTGGAGCACCGTAGACATCGAATGGAAGCGACTTTCCACAATGGACACCGGTTGGTTGACTAAAAAGGTTAGTCCACCCAATCCGATGTGATCCTGCATGTTTTCGCCGACAGTAAGCTCCTTAATCACCGGAATGCGATGCTTTGCCAACTCCTTCCTCTTGCCAATACCGGAAAGCATCAAAATCTGCGGCGAGTTTATCGATCCTCCCGATAAGATCACCTCCTTGCTGGCTCGAACATGGTAGATCTTCCGATCGCGTACGAACTCCACGCCAAAGGCGATTTTGGTCACAGGATCGATCATAATCCGAGTGACGTGAGAGAACATTGAAATATGTAAGTTCGGTCGTAGTTTCGCGGGCCTTAGAAAGGCCTTGGCCGTACTGCAACGGCTTCCACGCCGGGTCGTCCCCTGTGCGATCATAAAACCGGCCTGCTTTTCGCCATTCAAATCCCGGTTTTCGTAGCCCATTTCAACGCCAGCCTCTACAAAGGATGCCGCCAATGGTGTATGGAAGGGTGCCTCCCCAACAGTCAAATATCCTCCACTCGAGTGATACGGAGTGCTGGCCAAGTACGGATTCGTATTGTCCTCCGACTTCTTAAAGTAGTACAGAGCGTCGCGGTACCCCCAACCGGGATTACCCATTGCCTCCCAGTTGTCGTAGTCGATTTTGCTGCCTCGCAAGTAGAGCATGTAATTAAGGACACTCGAGCCACCCAGCACCTTTCCTCGGGGCCAATTGCAGCGACCATTGTTCATTGCTGTAAGAGAGAATGTAGTATAAAAGTCTGTTTCAGTCTTAGTACCTAACAAGGACTCACCCAAACAAGCAATCCCCGACGGTTCCGTCTTATACTTCCAATCCATCTTACTCAACTGCAGGTAGCCAGCCATCAAGGGTACATCGGAGATTTCCGTCTCGTCACCGCCAGCTTCGATCAAAAGGACATTCCAGTTCTCCACTTCTGTCAGTCTATTGGCTATCACTGCTCCTGCGGAGCCAGCTCCTATTATTATAAAATCGTAGTGATCCAGGATTTCGTCGGAGGGAACTATTTTCGACTCCGGATCCATTATTTCTTCATACTGAAAGTATGCAATCGCTGCCACCAACATGGGCACGAACCAACCAACGCTGGTTGCTGCACTTACAGCGCCGCCTATGGCACTTGCTGCGCCCACTATTGCGCTACTCATTGTTTGAGCTTGATATGGGCGTCGAATGAACTTTGTCTGTGGATGGTGTGGAGTGTGAGAGAGCTTTCTCTATTCGGTGGTTGGCTTCGCTTATTCTGTGCCGGAAACTATTATTGTGTGGATGGTATTTCGACCTGTCAACATGTTGATAGGTGGATTCTGAAATGAAATGGAAATTTCAGAGATTTTACTTTTGTTTCAGATATATTAAGCATTAGCGTCTCTACAGTATAGCTTGATCTCAGACGTCCCGCGAAGTCTTAAGTAAGAAGCTAGTAGTGGCAGCGATCTAATCATACTCATGGCAGCTAGCTTTTTTGTGTCATTTACGGGCGAATATGTTGAAGACAGGTCGACTAATTTGCCAAAAGTGGAAAACCTCAGGGCTGTATTAATGCACCTCTACTATGAGTTATGATCACGAATGACCTTAAATTAGTCGGAAATGGATGGCATGGCGTCAATTTGTTTCCTAATTCCGCAAAGAAAATGCCTTAACCTTCCTCCACAATTGTGTGTAAACCAAGATATTCCTTGAGGAAGGAAAGTCAGGGAAGAACTTCTACGTTTCCAGACCAGGGAGTCGGTTTGAGTCCACATAATGAGATAATTTGTTAGAAGTTGTGTTCATGAAAATGGATAGTGCGTAGCTTTGGAGGAGCCGACGAGGAGATTATTCAAACGAAGTTCATTCTTAACTGAATGACTCTTGACTCTTGGCTTGAAGATCAGAATTCCCAATCTAGACAGTTCTTTCGAACAACTTCACACAGATCAGCAATGAAATAGCTGCGAATGTCAAATCTATGAGGCGATTCGATGTTTGGGCTTCCGATTATACAGTGGTTCTCATTCGTATTGTCTAGAAGAGTCTTCCAAAAGTGACCCAAAAGTGGATGTACACAGGCGTCTAAGCACAGACAGGTCTTTAGGCACCACATGCGTTTTCTACGATCAGCTCTTTCAGATGCTCTAATAGTGCTCCTGGATCTTCTATCTCTGGATCTAAATATGCATTTAAAGCATATCGACCACGGGCTTCGAGAAGCTAGATGGTGAACTGTAAGACCCGAAAAACTTGTCGTTAGATCGTACTACACACGAATACAATGACATTGAAGACAACATTGCTCTCAAGCCAGGGTTCCAGGGCACAACATTATCGACGAGAACGAACTCCCTGACGAACTGGGTAAAGTAGGCTCACTTACATAATCAATATACGAGTACATTAGGCTCAGAGGAGTTAAATCAAAAATCGCTTGAAAAGCCAGCTATCAAACTACAAGAAAGCAATAACAGAAATAGTGCAAAAGTAGGAATCTAGTAGTTCTATCTGAGTCTAGCCTGTGATTATCTAGGCTCGCTGAGGAAAATGCAATCAGAAAAATACAGTTTGCTGGAGTCTACCCGATTCTAGGAAATCATTAAGCCTCCTACAGACAGATGCCTCCTATACCCTGTCTCCAGATCACATTTCAATAGTATGGCTGCATATTCTTTACATGCTCTCCCAACTGTTAAATCCCAAGCGGATGTAGTGCTTCAAATGCATCTTGATCACCGTGAGCACGTTTTGCAGGCATCAATTCTTTTGGCACAATTTTATACCACTCTTCTACACTTATGTATCGCCTGGTACATGGGCAATTTTGCGTTCAATATTGTCCCTGAGCTCCTTTGACATTGTTAGCTTGTTGGCATAAACCAACGACTTAACGTAATCCCATACAAAGAAAACCAAGGGCATTAGATTGCATGGGCGAGGTGGCCATTCGATAGGACCAATTCTCGAGAACACGCCGAAAATCCCCTTCAATAGGTTAATTGTATGATCAGCTATGTAGCATGTGGCACCATCTTGTCGGAACCACATGTCACTGACGTCAAGTCCAGTCAATTCTATCTAACGATAGCGAACTCAATGGTTCGTAACACCGCAATCATTTCCATCGACGAGAGAGTCTCTTGCTGACCATGATTTTTCGATAAAATTCAGGATTTTCTTCAAACTTTTGCAGAGGGCAATGCAGAGCTTCATCAAGAAGTTTCAGTTCTTGATTTCATTTGAGCTTGTAACGCAAAAGGTGGACTCAGAGATTCGCAATTCCTGTGAACGCCGTGAAATTGTTATGTCTCCTGAAAGATGGTATGAATTTCGACCTAAACCGTGGTTAGGCTATGTACAAATGGTAACGTTTGGTTTTTAATATTAAGCCCATACACCCCAGGATCCATTTTTGATCTAAGGGTGTACGTACGTCGTATTTTGGGATCTAATTCTTAGTCTTTTCTTAAATCATTATGATCTCCGGAATCGTAAAGCGTATATCTGGCTCAGAAAAGTCAGGCTCATCCTGGATTTTGGCATGCTTCGGTGCTTGAATAATTCTATTCTTAACATGGACTGTTCAGTTCACATTTTCCCCAGGATCTTGTTTTGTAAGACATTCTCTACGCAGAAACTACGATCACCATCATCTGCATGAAGCTATGTACCCCGGCTTGGTTGCTCAGTAGGTCGTCCAGAACAAACGACTATGACGGTATGATGTGAATGACTACAAGGAATGATGAGAGGATGACGCCTTGTTGCAGTCAAAAAGATGCCTTCCTACCCTATCTGTCTTGTCATAAACTCGTACATAGATGGTGTTGACGAATTCAGTATCAAACTTTGTTATGAAGTCACGCAGATATTGTCTTCTCCTAGCTGGTGAGGTCTTAATGAGCCAAAAGATGCATAATGGGTAAATGATTATATAAAGCACAAAGGAAACCCTAAAATTAGTCCAAAGTTGGCAAAGTTAACCCACATTCTCCGAACAGCCAATCGCACTACCAGCATAACATTTACTAATTCCCAAGTTGTTCGTACTAGTTACAGGCCAACGATGTCGTAACAAATTTTGGCTTCCAAAACCAAAAAAAAAAACTACTATCGTCGAAGCATATAAAATAGCCAAGCGTTACATGTCATCCTGCGAGACTGCTCTCATTGTCAATGAGACTTCCGTCAGAGCATTGGCTAACACTCCAGCATAGCAATTGCTATTCCATTCAGAGAAAAACCAAAAAAATAAAAAATTGTCAGTGAATCTTTTATGCCTCTGACTGACCACTCTTTCTTTATTCATTTTTTTTTGGTTTGCTGCTCTGGCTTAATTCCAACGACAGTAGGACAAGAAAACCGAAAAAAAATTATATCAGACAAAATTTCTTTTTGATTGTCATTCACCACCACTCGTGGTGATTGATTAATTGCGAAACTCGGTGAATTTTGTTATTCACCTTAGCGCTGGTGAAGTACAGGGTGAGCGACAAAACGTACGACCTTATCCCAAACTGGGTACACCTGGGAGTTACAAGTAATTCTAGGTCCTATCCGAGATTTGTAAGCCGAAATAGGATCCAATTTTTGAATGACCCCTACCGACAGTTTACCTCTACAGATCAGCTTAGGACACTCAAAGTAGGACAACATGTTCAACTGTCAGTTAACATGAAGTAAACTCCCACTCTTCCTCTTTTGTCGACAGTAAATCACGTGCACTGTAAATTGTGTCATTAGAGTCATGACAAAAAGTCGTTACATGGAAACGCAATTATTCTTTCACCTTGACTAGGTTTGTGTCCGCTTTTAAACCTCAAAAAGAGGCGCATCTAACGATACTAACTAATAGCTGGTTGGTTTGAGGGTTAACATCACAATTTATGGAAATTATTTCTCCATTCTTGACAGAAGTTTTGCAAATTTAAAACATTAAACAGCATGAACTTGTAAATGGGATTAGTAACTCAAATAAATTATAGATAATCCGCAGATGGCGTACAAGGACATAAACTGAAGTCAATTGTGCTTGAATAATTGGCAATTAAATCTGGTTCTACCACTACGCTTGTGGGATAGTAGCATACGTGAAATCCTGAATCCAAATCGCCAACATAGCTTCCATTGATATGAACTTAACCCGGTTCTGTGGTTTGGTTTCTTTGAATCGAAGTCAATAGAACCAAAAGATTGTCGGACTTTCAAAAAGTCAAGATTTTAGCAAAGAGCTCAGCGCATGCAGTCCAATCGTTGAAGAACACATAAGAACTTCATGGTGCATGGTGATTCTTATACTCCATACGAACTTCTAATGTCCTTAGACAATAGGTGCAAGGAAAAACAGAAATTTAGGGTCACGTAATCGAACAGGAAGGGTAGGGTTAAAGAATATGTAATTACTACACAAGCTTTCTAGCCAGATTGGATGAAGCCCACTCAAATTTAAAAAGGCATCCTTATCATACTAAGCGAGGTAAAGGAAGCTATTGCTACATTTATTTATCCTGAAATTATTATACTTTTGGCGAAAAAATCAAAAACTATTGCAATCCCCAAACCAAGAAAACCAAGGTACGCCAAGTGCCAAGTACCAACGAAAACCGAATCATCTGTCAACGATGATCAAGTTACCACCAAGTAGCTGGTGTAATAAATTTTTCAAAAATGGGTTCAAAAACAAAGCTTTAGACAGGTCCAGTATTTGTCGACTTCGAAATCGCATTTTATATTTTGCAGATCGAGTAAGGCCCAACACTTAGAGTCACAACGGGGGCCATAAGTGTCAGTCCTAAGATCTCAGACATAGTATGCAGGTCACACGACATAATCTGTTGATTTAGACCACTTTTACGGCAGAATTTCGATCGAAAATAAAGTCCAACACCTAGCTTAACCAAACTTCGATCTAGCTCTAGCAGTGGCATTTCAGAGTAAACACCGAGCTAAGCCTCATCTTTAGCACTGTCCAAATTTGGCACACAAGCTTAACACAAGGAACCATTAGTTTGAAGAATTTGAATCTAGCCCTTGAGGGAATTACGGCCATAAGGCTATTTTAATCGACTAGCTAAAGATCGCTCACTCTAAGAGAGTTGATATGATAAGTATGATTTGGAATGATAAGTATACGCCCTGAATCCTGAGCGAAATTGCATCACCATCACTCATGGTTGGTGGTTGGTTCAAGTAGCTACTACCACGGAACACTTGCGCACTTAGACCAGTAGCAGGTCCATTGTGATACCATGTGGTGAAAGATTCTCTCAAACCTTACGCTAATAAAGCGTAGGAGACTTGTAATGTATGTATATTTATCAGATCGTGAAACAAGAAGACTCCTAAGTGAAGTTTCCTTCTGCAGGAGGGATCAGTGCAGAAATAAAGATGGTGGGGAACGGTTTCTTCCTTTTCTACATCCATGCAGCTTCTGCAAGGCCCAGCCTTGTGGCATGGCTTTCTATAAGTGTCTCGCAAAGACACCTATTGTAATGCTTATGTGCAGTCTGTTAAGAAAGATCAAATTCTTAGAGTTATCAGTCAGTTTTGGCCAGATTTGATTTGTCCACTTGTCCACCTAAGATTTGTGCTCTCCATAGCATCTATTAGTTAAAGTTTTAGTTTAGTTTTAGTTTATGTTGGTAATCCTAAGTACCCTGCCCGGCACCAAACAAAGGTGAATGTTGAACTGCTCAGCCACAATCGGCAGTTCAGAGCTACTACAGAATTATAATAAAGGTCGATTCCAAGGATTCGATAGCTGCATGGCTGTCCGAAAATCACGTTTTCCTTAAGCCAAAATAAGACTTCTTTCATCGTCATCTGACAGAAGGAGAGCTAAGGATTAAGTGTTTGGTTTTTGAACCATCAGCTTGGAAGTGATCTGGAAATAATAGTGACGTTGACGTTCTTAACAAAGCTTGGATATCTAGTGGTATTGTCTGTGTTTTCCATAGGGATTTTGAGTTTTTTTTCCAGAATGGAGGGGACCCAACATTTCGTTCATGACCAGAATAGGCTAGCTTCGAGGGGAACTGATGCACTTGCTACCATTTGCTTGCTAAATATTTTTTTTGAAATGGTGTTGGATTGGTTGATCTTCCTGTGCATAAGGTTTATGATATCTTTTGTCGAGCTGGTTGAACAAAGTTAAGTCTGTCTCTTGCGTTCATAACTCGCATAATACCGACACAGACAAATCTGCTTTCTAGTAAAATGGACTGAAGGGTGTTTGATCATCACATACCAGACAGAAGGGTTAGCTAACATGACAATGATTTTAGAGAAGTTGTCCAAAAAGCATATATGTGTCAGAAGGGAGATTTTTTGACAGCCCTATCCTCCAGCACATGTTTTTTTTCCTTCCAATATCGATAATCTGAACAGAAATGTCACAATTGTCATCATCTGTCATTTTGTAGACGCCATTCAAAGTTGACAAGCGGAGATTTGTTCAACGACAAATTTGATAAATTACTACTAACTGTCATGGTCTGTCTGTATGACAAGACTCGAGCTTGCGTGCTATCTACAAAATGCAAAAAAAAATTATTATTTTTCTGTGTTCCCCTCAGGGGGTTATTACCCTTAAGGCGACTTGTGTCTAGCAGTGAGGCTGACGTAGGTCGGAAATGAATAGGCAGATAGGATAGATTTTTGCGGTTTAGTGGTTTTTGACACTCAGGTGACATTCGGTTTCAGTTTTAGTTCCATGGATGGATGGTCTCTCTGCATTCATCAAAGTTTCCAGTATTTTCTCGAGTGTACACGAGGCTACTCTAGATGCGCGTGATTCTGGGGCGTGACACTTAATTTTAATTTTCCAATTATTGGATGGCTATGACTGGGGTTTAAATGCACAACATAGATACAGCGAACAGACCAGTTGCTACAAACCAAACCAAAATAATGATAATTGCATTGGTTATGCCACATTCAGCTTCGACTTACTCGCAATACCCGTTTAGGGTTTAGTCTTATTCGCACTATTGTTCAAACTTTCTCAATCTTGACACTTGAACTCACAACAAAAAAGTTAAAACCAAAAAAAAAAAACAATAATAGGTACCAAAACCAAAGCGGATAAGTTGCATACAAAGGAACAACAAAAAATTAGCAATAGACCTACGATACGTTTCACTTTCTTTTTCTTGTTTACCCGTGATGCACTTGGCCTATTCACGACTTGAATATCTCACGACCATAAAAGTACCATACCAGCAAACAAGAGGTAACAAAAAGGAAGCGAAAGTGATTCGAGATAGATATTTGTCGTTTTCATTTGTCGTGTCACAACAATCAGATACTTTTGGTTTAATTTGTTCTTAATTACTTGGTTAGCCGCCTCCACCGCTGGGCAAACAAGTTTTTCGTTAAAAATTCTTAATTAAATCACACCTGCCTCACTGTCAAAACATCGTTAAAATCCACTCACACACAGTGGGGCCTAATTATCACCTAAAAGTGAAATTTTGTTTATTCCTCCCAACAGATACCTACAAACCGTGGGTTACATAAAGTGCAATGTAAATGTCTTCTAATTCTAGACTGAGATTTCATAATAGCCAACTTGCACTAGTGCTAAGTGGATTGTGTTGAAAACTGAAATACAGATTAAACTTGGCAACACTGTTTTGACCCGATTTCCGGATTTGAGAACACATTCACGCTTGAGTACGTCACGGCAGACCGTTGTTTGTCACAGTTTTGTGCGTTGGTCATGAATACATGGATATAATAATAACCGTTATAACATATGTGGTAAGAATTTCATTTCATTCATTTACACATCCAAGAGAACCAAATTTAGTAACGACACTGACACCACCAACACGAATGTGGGACACGACACTTTCAAACAACGCTCCTTCTTGCCGCTTCGCATTCTCGTTCTTATTTGTTTTAATTTTTTTTTTTTCTTTTTTTATCGCCAATTCTACGGGAGATACTTCTTCGATACTAGGTATACGTTCGAGATACCTTACACGATAGAAGAAAATACAAAAAAAAAAAAAACGCTCATTACCACTGCATATTGCTCTGCGAATTTCACACACGGATTTATGGAATTTTGTATCTTTTTCGCTTCCGAAAGTATCTTTGTCGTGCAATTCGGATGTAATTAGAGAAATTTGGTTTTCGGCTTTGTGGTACACTAGTACTGGGATGGAGTTTCTTTTCGAATGACGACTGCAATTGAACTGATCGCCGCGATGGACAGTGGTAAATGTTAAATATATTCAAAGAAGTTGATGATGGTAGAGCAGAATATCAGAGAGAAAGAGAGAGAAGGAAAGAGCTTTCTTCTTTAACTCAATTCGTTGCTGTACTGTGGGTTTTGTTTTTTCTTTTTTTTCTTTTGTTATTCCCCCAACTCCATCTACATTGAGGTGTGCATCTCGGGTTCCAGAGAGAGGTTTTTCTTGTATCTGTTCGCCGGTTGTTGGTTGATGGAAATTCAATTTTCTTGTCGTTGTTTGGAGTTTTACGACACCCTGGACGATGTCGTAATTTATTGGATTAAAATGTTTTAGATACACAAGCAGGTATGCATAGTTGAATATTCCTGTTCTATTTCTTTCCATTGGACAGTGGCAGCGCATGATGGATTCTTCGAGGTTAATTGGTGTTATTCAACCGCTGGAACTATGTGGGACTTGTGTCGTGTTCTCCAGTGAAAAGAAGTGAAGTTTGGTTTAATTGCGAAGATCAAGGTCATGGAAACTTCATTTGCAATTGAAATCGCTGGAATTTTTACAGAATTAAGTGGAACACATTAAGGCTATTGAGGTATCTCACCGAATGCCTTCTACCAGGGTTTCATCATAGATCTACTAATGTCTGCAACACGCGAAAAGTCTAGAGATCTGAGTAGAGTGGGTGCAGGGGCACTTCCGGGAGTTTTGTCGTTTAACGTCTGGAATGTGTCGTGTACTTGAAACTTACTTTCACTGAACTTGATAAAGAATGTAGTCAAGTTTTTAGTGATAGTCTCAATATCCAGGTGCTTATGTATATGAGTGAGTCTCCTAGAGAATCTTCATACTAGATAGAAATGTCAAAAATGTTCCAAACCCAGTTGGAATACAATATTATCTGTGAATGAAGTTAAATCTTCGATCAGTCTGCCAGAAAATCTCCAGAATTTCATAGCACTGTAGTCGAGTTTTGAAGTGAAAATTCGCTTTATTTTGGTTGAGGTGGTTGATGTAACAAAATTCATAACATTTGGAGACCTTACAGGAAATACAAATAGGTAAGGCATACCCATCACTACCTGACTAGGAATGCTGGGAAGAATAAATACTAAACAAGTGGGGTGCAGGCGGCTCTGTTAACTGGCGCACGACGCAGTCAATTTAGAGAAGTCGTTGTAACTTCACGAGTGGCCTCATTTAGAGCCAATTAACAGGTTTTATTTACTAAATAAACATGAAGGTTCAATATGGGTGCTGTAAACGTGTAAACGTCAAAATTTCAGTTCAAGTTTAGTATTACATCGTCCAACAAACGCCAGAGAGACAAACGCACCGAGACTGATCAGCTGTGTTCGAGTGTTTCCGGCCAGTCTATTGCTCACTAATGAAAGGCAAAGGTAGAGGGAACATCAGAAAGAGGAGCTCAGCAATGTCAGTGACAGTTTTCTGACCATTTTGACCATTCCATCACAAGGAGGACTTCAGCTCCATGTGTTTCGTTTTTGCGTTGCATTTCGTTGTCAAACCTGTTCGAGTTGGCTTTGTATAATTGGTCCCAGTGTACCATGCTACTTCATTTCAAGCATCGGCGATTTTCATCCTTGACCACGTTGTCTGGGGTTACAGTTAAATGCCTAATTTTGCTTGCCATATTGATGATCCCCAAGGCCTTGTCCATAGTCGGCCCATTGGTACATAGCTGAGAGCTAACCCGATGGAACTCTAGATACTGCTTAGGCACCATGACTTAGTAGTGATTGCGTCGCAATGCTAAGCAAACGAATCGAAATACTTAAGCCAGAGACTCCCACACAATTTGTATTCACTGTCCTAACTCTTCTAAATACCTCACAAAAAGTAAGAGTATAAGGGCAAGTCCCTTACCGTCTTTGGATGGTTTAGCTGTTTGATTTTAAAAGTCATTGCCTAGTCTCCTTACTTGGTGCATGGTACATAGTGGCATTTTTTTTATAAAGCTTAGGTCCTTTAAGACAATTCCACCAATAAAAAATGCACATGAAACCAATAGGACGCGTTATATAAGAAAATTAAAGAAGTGAGTACCGCAAGAGGCAATGTTGGTACCAGTTCTCTTCAGTTTTAGGGACCTTCATTTGCTCGTTTAACAAAAATCAATGTACAAACTGAACAACATAACGAAAGCAATTTGGCAGTAATCTGAACCTCATTAGGCATAGTTCCAGACTGTAAGTAACGTAACTACATTCAAGAGAGTGTCACCTGACTGCAAGTCCAAACTTGTGTTATGCAAACTATTTGAACGTAAACTGGTAGATTGAAACTAATATCCCATCACACACTTTTTAAAGTCTGAACCAAAAACTTCAGGGCTAGTTGAACTGGTACGAATTGAAATGGACAAAGTTTTAACATGAACTTCTGCTAGCCCAATTCTTTATCAAATCGGGATGTTACGTCTGGCATTTTATATATGCCTGACAGCAAACAATTCACCGCCAAATTTTATTGCAACATTTATAGCAAGGATTCGCCCTCTTTCCATACCATACCACTGCAACTTTCAAATTAAATGACAGCTTAGGTACATTTGACATAAAAACCTTGTGTTGTGACCCTAAATGAATTTAGCACATCAACGGACATCGATATTTCAATCTCTGATATAAAACTTATATTTGGTTTGACAACAGTTGGTAATGCGAATACTCTAAAGACCTTAGCTTGAATTCGTAAAATTCCTTGCGAACCTATTAAGGACGCAGTACAGCGGTGAAGAGAAACTGCTAAGTATCTGTAGACCTCAAAACTGTCGTACAATTACCCTAAATTTTTCTCTAAACTATTTAAACTTTCCTGAAACTCATTTACAATCTTAATTGCTTCCAATTCAAGTAATTATATCCATTAGACGGTCATTGGCATTGAAAATAACCGCCGCAATTCACTCGCAAGTATACCACGCTTCATAAATCAATAATTGCTTCGCAGTCAATAGCTTCTGAGTGTTACAATTATTTTCTCCTCTACCATGGCCTCATGAAAAGAAGCAAAATATCAAATTCACATTTCTATAAAAGCCCTCATTGCGTCAGAAAATTTGGTATACTCGTCATATCTTCAAGCATTGTTCAAAAAAAAAAAAAAATACTCTCTCCTCAACGCACTTCCGACGAGATTGAGGTTAAGATACTACTAAGTACCTACTAACTTCTTAAAAGTGTGTGACACCTGTCACAATGACACGCTGCTGCATACCCACCCAATTGTCAAAAAGGTTCTTTACAAAATGGTGGTGACATTACGATAATGTGCGTGGCTTTGATGTTGATGGCAGATGTTGAACCACCTGTACAGCGTCACGTACTTCTTCTTCTTCTACGTTTCTTTTCTTTTTCTATTAATGATTACAACAATAATGCTCCATTGTTTGCGATATTTTCTCTTTTCTGCGAATTTATTGCTATTGAAAAAGTTCAGCGTACAACAAATGACTAGGTGTGAGACAAGAAAAAAGAGCTTTCGCTGAGAGCAACTTGTAATTATGAGAGTTTTCCCTTTGGTACGCTCGACAGAAAACCAGTTGTATGGGACAAAAGCTTCTATCAGTCAAGATCAATGTCACTGTCATACATAGTGTCATGTTGGCCATTTATCAATGTGCTTTTGAGCGGAGATTTTTATGCCACCTGTGATGTTAATTGATGGTTTGCGCTCAGTTGTGGCAAAGTCGTCCGTACAATTGACAGATAGTCGATGACATTTAATTTTCAAATCTGTCGGAAATGCATAAATAGCTTTATTTTTTTTTTCTTTTCAGGTGGCTGTTGTGGATCCACAAAGAAACGCACCATTGTCGGTGGATGGGCATGGGCATGGTGGCTTGTCACAGATGTCCAACGTCTATCACTCGAAGTAATGACCCTTAACCCAATGTGTGAGGGTGTCGAAACCGCACAGGGTGTACCCTTGACTGTCACTGGTGTAGCACAGTGTAAAATCATGAAGGTATATTCTTTTAAAAAAATATCAAAACTTGTATTTTAATTTTCTTTATAGATTTTTTTTTTTCTTAATAATTGCATTTTAGTATATAATTTGCATAGGAAATCAAGGAAATCATCAATCAAATTTTTAAATTAAATAGTAACAAGCACATCCTTTAGTACAAGTTCGAGAAAATATCACAAAAAGAATAAAAAAAGCGGATTGTTGATTTTTTTAATTCCAATTTTAGGTAGATTTGACTTACAACAGGATGGCATGATTTAAAAATTACTAAATTTTCAAAATATGTATACTTAAGGCATGGATTTTATTAATATTAAATAGTTTTATATTTTTTTTGTTGTATCTTATTTAGAATGCACAGGGTGGCGTTTATGTTTTTGTCGCAGATTTGTTTATAATTTATAAATATGCTTGTAGCAATATGTATCGGTAAAATGCACTGTCCCACCATGAGTTTGTTGAAACTGCATCTGAAATATTTTAGCGTAATAGTGTTTATTTTTAAATGATTGGTGTTTATAGTGCAAATTCGTTCATATGCCAACCATAACTTTCAAACCCCTTCCACTATTCAAAAGGCAAGTCTCAATCAGCCTCTGAAGCCATCAAGACTTCAGACAAGCACCATAATTCATACTACACAGAACCAATGAAATCCAGATCTTTGTATGTCTGCAAATAAATATAAGAAATTGTCAGGCTTGTCAATCAAGCCCGAAGACCTGCAACCTGATGCGACAAGCGAAGACAGAACAAGAACTGAAAGAATAGCTACCGTCATACATCTGTGGAAAGGCCCATGTTTGGAACAAGGGCTTCCGATCTTGAAATGTTTTTTGGATTGTTCAAATACATACATAAATCCGACATAAAAGATGACGCACTCTAGAAAGGAAACAGACTATCTGGCTTGAGATGTGCGATTGGAAGATATACCCAGATTGTGTGTATCAAGAAGTGTGGGCTATACACTGCCCTTTTTTTCATTCATATTTTGGTTGAAAAATTTTCTGTCTCCTACCTCCATTCCGAGGCAGCGGCCAAGCTAGTTTGTGCCTCGAATACACAGAAACAGAGTATCCTGGCTTGAGATATGCGATTGGAGGATATACCCAGATTGTGGGTATCAAGAAGTGTGGGCTATACACTGCCCTTTTTTTCATACATTTTTTGTTTGAAATATTTTCTGTCTCCTACTAGCACTTCGAGGCAGCAGCTAAGCTAGTTTGTGCCTCGAATACACAGAAACAGAGTATCCTGGCTTGAGATATGCGATTGGAGGATATACCCAGATTGTGGGTATCAAGAAGTGTGGGCTATACACTGCCCTTTTTTTCATACATTTTTTGTTTGAAATATTTTCTGTCTCCTACTAGCACTTCGAGGCAGCAGCTAAGCTAGTTTGCGCCTCGAATACACAGAAACAGAGTATCTGGCTAGAGATATGCGATCGGAGGATATACCCTTGTGGGTATCAAGAAGTGTGGGCTATACACTGCCCTTTTTTTCATTCATTTTTTGGTTGAAACATTTTCTGTCTCCTACCTCCATTCCGAGGCAGCAGCTAAGCTAGTTTGTGCCTCGAATACACAGAAACAGAGTATCCTGGCTTGAGATATGCGATTGGAGGATATACCAAGAATGTGGGTATCAAGAAGTGTGGGCTATACACTACCCTTTTTTTCATTCATTTTTTGGTTGAAAAATTTTCTGTCTCCTTCTCCATTCCGAGGCAGCGGCCAAGCTAGTTTGTGCCTCGAATACACAGAAACAGAGTATCCTGGCTTGAGATATGCGATTGGAGGATATACCAAGAATGTGGGTATCAAGAAGTGTGGGCTATACACTACCCTTCTTTTCATTCATTTTTTGGTTGAAAAATTTTCTGTCTCCTACCTCCATTCCGAGGCAGCGGCCAAGCTAGTTTGTGCCTCGAATACACAGAAACAGAGTATCCTGGCTTGAGATATGCGATTGGAGGATATACCCAGATTGTGGGTATCAAGAAGTGTGGGCTATACACTGCCCTTTTTTTCATACATTTTTTGTTTGAAATATTTTCTGTCTCCTACTAGCACTTCGAGGCAGCAGCTAAGCTAGTTTGCGCCTCGAATACACAGAAACAGAGTATCTGGCTAGAGATATGCGATCGGAGGATATACCCTTGTGGGTATCAAGAAGTGTGGGCTATACACTGCCCTTTTTTTCATTCATTTTTTGGTTGAAACATTTTCTGTCTCCTACCTCCATTCCGAGGCAGCAGCTAAGCTAGTTTGTGCCTCGAATACACAGAAACAGAGTATCCTGGCTTGAGATATGCGATTGGAGGATATACCAAGAATGTGGGTATCAAGAAGTGTGGGCTATACACTACCCTTTTTTTCATTCATTTTTTGGTTGAAAAATTTTCTGTCTCCTTCTCCATTCCGAGGCAGCGGCCAAGCTAGTTTGTGCCTCGAATACACAGAAACAGAGTATCCTGGCTTGAGATATGCGATTGGAGGATATACCAAGAATGTGGGTATCAAGAAGTGTGGGCTATACACTACCCTTTTTTTCATTCATTTTTTGGTTGAAAAATTTTCTGTCTCCTACTTCCATTCCGAGGCAGCGGCCAAGCTAGTTTGTGCCTCGAATACACAGAAACAGAGTATCCTGGCTTGAGATATGCGATTGGAGGATATACCCAGATTGTGGGTATCAAGAAGTGTGGGCTATACACTGCCCTTTTTTTCATACATTTTTTGTTTGAAATATTTTCTGTCTCCTACTAGCACTTCGAGGCAGCAGCTAAGCTAGTTTGCGCCTCGAATACACAGAAACAGAGTATCTGGCTAGAGATATGCGATCGGAGGATATACCCTTGTGGGTATCAAGAAGTGTGGGCTATACACTGCCCTTTTTTTCATTCATTTTTTGGTTGAAATATTTTCTGTCTCCTACTAGCACTTCGAGGCAGCAGCTAAGCTAGTTTGTGCCTCGAATACACAGAAACAGAGTATCCTGGCTTGAGATATGCGATTGGAGGATATACCCAGATTGTGGGTATCAAGAAGTGTGGGCTATACACTGCCCTTTTTTTCATACATTTTTTGTTTGAAATATTTTCTGTCTCCTACTAGCACTTCGAGGCAGCAGCTAAGCTAGTTTGCGCCTCGAATACACAGAAACAGAGTATCTGGCTAGAGATATGCGATCGGAGGATATACCCTTGTGGGTATCAAGAAGTGTGGGCTATACACTGCCCTTTTTTTCATTCATTTTTTGGTTGAAAAATTTTCTGTCTCCTACTTCCATTCCGAGGCAGCGGCTAAGCTAGTTTGCGCCTCGAATACACAGAAACATGTATAGTGATGAACACCTGCGACTACAATCCCCCAAAGTTCAGACCAACTAGTCACTCAAGTAAATCGCCTGTCATCGCTTTATACTTCTATGCGTTGAAGATTATCCTCTGGCTTTTCGGCTTAAAATCTGTAAACGCCAAGAGAATGGAGGACTTCGAATGCGTTCAGAAGGTCTATGGTCTACTTTGCAAGCCCCCTTAGGTGAATGATGCCTTTTAAAACAATTTCCTAGAAATCTAAGAACCACGCCCTATAACTCCACCCATTCATGAACAATTCATAGTTTGGTCTACCACCTTACTCCTTTACCTAAGCACCCTCACGCTGTGAGTATCATCCAAAATAATTATTTAATAAAAAAACAAAAAACCATTTAGTATATCAAAGATTTAACGCCACCCTGTGCTTCTAAAATCTAACATTTGTTTACCGATTATTAATATTTTTTCTCTTAATTTATTTATGTTATTGAAAAAAACTAACCCAATCCATCAGTAGGTTAAACAAAATGTAAGTTTATTAAAAATAATTTAATTTTATTTTAGAAAATTTATTTTTCTCTTATTTTCTATTTTCTGTGAGGTTTTTTAGTAGTGCACGTTACAAGGAAGTTCCTTATTTTGTTTTCTGTCGCACTGCAGTTTCTTGCTTTATTTTTCTTTATGTTCTGTTGTTACTATATCGTGTGCATGCAAAATTTTGTTATACAACGAATTTATTTAATTTTTGTTAAAGTTACATATCATTGAATTTTGTTCTCTCAAAAAAAAAAAAAAACACTTCACATTGATCCTCCAATTTTTTTTCGTTTCGTTTCAAAATAATAAACGTTTATGGCTGTATATAACAAAATATGCTTTTCGCAAATACTGTTGTTTGTTAAATTAATTTTTTTTCTAAAAAAAAAATACATATAAGCAGTGATGCGTATTTTTTTAAACACTTTTTCTATGAAAAAAAAAATAAATCTTTTGTTATTTTTACGAAATTATTTGCTGAAAAAGATATGAAAAGTTTAAAAGCAACAAAACCTTTGGGGTATTTATAAACAGCAATCATCATCCTTTGGTAACAGATTAAGAAACTGGAAATTAAATTTTTGTATATTATGGAAATAAAAAATTAGAGGATCAATCGCTATATTGAAATAAACAATACAAAACTACAACCTACACGATAACGAGAAAAATAAAAAAAGTCACTGAATGTTTTATTCTTTGTAAATGTTTTATATGTTTTCATTTTTTTTTTTTAAAAAGAACTTGGCAACGAAATTCTTGCGAGTTTGATGTTGAACCATCACATTCAGACAGTTGGAATGGCTTAGGATAATTTTATTGGTAGTGAGTAACAATTAACTAGCACAATCCTACTATTTTTTAAACTTCATCATCAGTGGGAGGATAACCTTTCAGTGTTTCTCTTAATAATTAAATCGTTAGATAATACAGGCCCTAATGCACAGCCTAATAGTACTCCAGTTTGAAATACATACAAAATCCCTTACATGATCGTTAATGGTCCCTGAAGTTGCAGTACATGCAGTCTTCAAAAATAAATAACCAGGACAAAGCACACGAGATATAGTATCTAAAGTATATTTCTGTTAAAACTGGGCTTTCAGCCAGGAACTCCAGTTAGTTGTTTCTACCTTTGATCACCTATTACCTTATGGATTTTATGAATACCTCGGGTGCGAAACTTTTTAGGGACATGTAACGCTCAATGCTGGCATTGCATCTCATCCCTCTTGATGCAAAGGCTGCTTGTCAAGCGAGTTATAATGATCGGTCTCTAGTCAACCATGTGTTTATATCCATGATATACCCAAGTTTTGACAACAAAAAAAAAACAAAATTCTTTTCCCATCTCCGATGTATGTTTCGGTTCGTGGTCCTGTCAAAGAGTCCGCAAGTCGACTGGTAGTAGATACATATACCTAACTACGAATGGATCTTACAATTCTAAACTCGTTTCTTCTATTATATATTGGTTGACACCTACTTATCCTTCTGGTTCATCAGATTGGCCTTAGAAGTCATTTTTTCTGCAAATATCTGAGATCTGTCCATGGAACTCTTATAATATGAGCATGTGCCGGCTAGGCTTGTTTCCATAGTTTGACATATTTGCATGTAGAAGGACTCGTCAATAGTCCTGAATCAGAATCACTAACTCGTTTCCTAGGGTAAAATAAAATGATCGTCGATGTTTGTAGTGACTTCATATGTCAGAGGGAGATTTATAGTAAAAATTATGTGCCATGTGGTCTTGATAGAGCATTGTTTGTTAGAAGACTCACTTGGTATGTCCTATTTTCCAATGATTTGAAAATTAAAGAGAAAAATATCAAATAGAAGTATTTCGACAAAGATCTAAGAATCCTATCTGGTCTTGAAATGTCCAGTTTAAGCAGCTTGAAGAACTAGCTCTCCACAGTCAATAACATTCGTTAAAGTCCCATCTATTGTAGGATCAGACTAGTACCACAACCCAGCCTAGCTTTATTGTTCCTTCGTTCAAAGCCTTATTTTTGAAAAACTTGTCTTAAAATGGAGGCTGAGTCTCTCTTTGTTGAACAATATTTTGTAGCCACCTCTGATAGTCATACGGATACCTTTTTAATCGCATGCAACATACACAGGAGTAAGATCCTCTCAAATATACGTTGGAATAAGTCACTCTATAGTCTTTGGATTGTTGATGCTTTCCCGTTCACGAAAACAGGGGACAGGCACTCCTACATATTTTAGTGCAATAGCGTCAAACACCTAGCTTCTACTAGTGTGTCGGCGTCTGCAACGCTCACGTCCCCAGTCGACTCAAGTTCATCGACCCAAAAGAGGTAATAAGTTCCACCACAAAAGCGATTTTTTGCTCTGAATGCCAGTTTCTGACGTGCCTTGTACCTGCTTTGCCTCTTAGCTACTTAATGTATTTGGCGTAAGATCTTCTCTGTTGACTACGATTTGGACCTATGATTACCAACAGGCCAGCAGCATTCGCAGTCAAATCCTGTGGCGGTGAATCTAATTATGTTTCTGATAAATCCTTTTTCAAATTTCTATTCTGCTTCAGGTACAAAATGCCATTTAGAACGATTTTTTAGCCACATTTCGAGAGGTTTCTCCTTTAAACGTATTGAGCGTTCGCAGAACAATATGAACCAGGTACACCCAGGCTGGATAAATCAACAAAATGTCTACCGTATGTCTACGTTGGGCCTTAAGTTATAAGAATGCATTGTAATGCACAAAAGCTTTCTTTGCTCCTTTCGGTCTATACCAGGATTTTTGTTATCTCCTCATACCTCGATTTTTATGGAAACTTGTAGGGACTTTTTGGGACTAAACAATTCGGTTCTTTCTAAATTTGAATCTATAGCAAAGAACCCGGCCCTGACCCTTGTGATATGCCCGATGGTTAAGTACTCCTTGACACTGGTGTCGATTATGTTTTTAAGCCTAACATCAGCCTCAGTCACATTAAAGATGAGATACGTACCACGTGTCAGTGGTTACGTTGCCACTTCTTAGGTCAAGTCTCGGTCAGAAACAGTCAATAGTTTTCAGTCTGGTTCGATATTATACTTTAATATGTTCCAGTGTCCGAACTAAGTGCAAAAATTTGCTGCAACATGTCCGTGTCTAGTTCAGACACCTTCCATTGAGTAGTGCAACCTTATAACGCCAGAGTTTCAAACCACTTTCGCTATGTCTAATGTTTCTTTTTTAGAATCACCTTCCTATCCCATTCTGCAATTGTAACTGACATCAGGTTCGTTCACTTTAACAACTCGAAACGTTCCATTTAGTTTTTATGGACTTGTCGTCCTTTCTTGAGACACTGGTTCACTCAGGTATGACTTCGTCCAAAGATAGCATTGGGTATTAGTTCTAACCTTGTAATCGTCTCTTTAAGTTAAGATAAAAACTTAGAAATTTGGTCACTATAAGCACAGGGGTATTAGCTTTCAGCAACTGTTAAAGGAATAAAATGAATTCAGTTCCTCAGATATGAATAAAATCATTTTGTTTTCATTTGGACATCGAATGGTAAAATATCATTTCTTGTCATTGCTCTGTTCATCGATCCTGTCACTAACTTTAAGTTTATTTATCAGCCAAGTTATAGAACTAATGCGAAGCACCCTGTACTAACTATATAAACAATCGAAGTTTTATACAACTAATTTAATTATTTTTTAAACGATAGAGTAAATAAAATCATCAGTGACGTAAAATATTGTTTAGTTTTCTATCCTAACTCTTTTTTTGTTTGTGTTTTCTATATTTTTTTTATTTTAATTATTAATTTTTTATTTCTTTCATATTCAACTACAAATTTTATTTCGTCAACAACTTGTCCATGTCCGAGTGATTGACATCATGAAAGTTCACAGATATTCTTCCACACTTTCTATAAAATATTTCTTTTCTAAAGGTATGTTTATATTATTGTTTTTTATGTTTTTATTTTTTTTTTCTTTTTTATGTTTTTGTGTAGCTTTTTTTGTTGTTATACCTATAGAGAGTGAAATGTTTTATATATTTTACTGTACTTCAACGGGTGCTATTGGTTTGTAAAGATTTTTTTTTTGTTAATATTGTGCAACTGAGAAGTCGTTATAGATTTTATTTTATTTGTTTTCTTAATGAGAAGTTTAGTGCACCATAAGTAAGAGTTTCAACTTGGCCAACAAAATTCGTCCCATGTTTCCTCTGTACAAAGCCTTTATTATTTCTTAACCCTTAGTGCATAGGAAACAGAAAATAGGAGATGAATGCGTTTGCTTACTTATATGGAACCCGCAATAGATGTAGGCAGAGGCGTTTTTTGGAAAAGTTTTGCTTTAAATAAAAGTAGCAGTGAAACCAAATGACTGACATAAACGATTTAACACACATCTCCAGCAGTTCAAATCGAGTTTCCGAAGTATAGGAGCACGTAACTCTTTGCCTTTTTTTGATCACGAAAACTCCTTTATCTAGAAACATTAAAACCCAATAAAAGAGATCCAACACATAGCTACCATCATTCTTTGGATTACTTTAGAAGATTTTCTTACGTCCGTATGCATGTGTTAGAAAAAAAAAAACTTATTTTCAAACTTTGAAAACTCTTCCGTTAAAGTTGAAACTTTAACTAGTTTGACAGAAAAGTAATGGCCATCCCTGGTTTGTGGGTACTTGTTCACAAATGCTGTCAGAATTTATGACTATGATTAGTAAAATCTTGAAAGATGAATGAGGTATGGAAATGGTCTTGAAGTGAGGTCAAAATTTAAGTCGTACTCCTAATTTCGAAATAATGAGCCGAAAGTATGTAGCTTCTCCAGAATGAAGAGCTTACCATCTTCCTTATATTTATCTGTTGACAATCCTGCGAAATAGCCTTTATGGCTTCGGTAGATAAAGAGACCTCAACTACGTTCAAGAGATCGAAATTTTTAATAAAACCAATACTTCGTCCTGATCCGCGCAAAATCAAAATAAAACTTAGAAGAACTCTAAAACTATGTCGACTTTAAGGAATTGACAATTTTTGCACTAGTTCGTGGTTTCAAGCATTCAAGGATTGAAAAAGAAGTGAGGACCGTGTATATGCTGAGGACTTCAAGGGTTTTCACTTTGTGTTATGGACTTCAAGAAATTCCTCCATTTAAGTGGACGGCGTATGGATGCCTTGTGACGTTGATCACTGTTCACACCATTTACTCTAACGAATAGACGACTGATTTAGAATCATTTGGGTAGGGATATGGGCGCTTTGGCTCAGTGGTTAGTGCGTTGGACTATGGAGCAAGGGGTTCGAGGTTCGAATCCCAGTCGGAACACCTACAAAGTTTTTGATGGCCCCACCTCTCGCGAACGTCTGACAAACATCTGAGAATACAACTGTCCTGAGAAAGCTTCTCAAATAACAAATTGCCCTTCGGACACGGCATTAAACAGTAGGTCCCTTCCATTCGAGTTAAGAATATAACCCGAATGGTTGTGAGAAGCTGTCCTTGAGTCCTCCAGCTCGAGTTATCCAGAGAAAGCGTTTTCCTCCTGTCATAGGCCGGTCTTTTTCTTCTAGCCGTTGCACGTATACCAATGGCCTTGTTGTCAATAGACTCTTTTAAGAGGAACTTTCGCAAAAAAATGTACATATGCCAGCATAATGTCACCATATGAACTCTAGAACTAAATCTAATTCATGAAGAGCCTCGCTCCTCCCTTGCCCTCATTATGTTTACACAGTAATTGCCTTTCCGGTGATATTTCTTTAGAAGATGGTTTTCGGCTGGAGTCTTTATTTCTTCAAAAGAAGTGGTCAATCCCTGGTAAAACCTAGCCGGCATCCATTTTGGAATCATCAATCAATTATGACAGCTCGTACTCATTACTGGGCTGGTAATCAAATGCATCAGGAAAAGTAATAGTGAACCCAATGATAAGCTGTAGCACCAGAATTTTACAGTCAACCTGCCCATTTGTAAGTTTCTATCCACAAAAGACGAAAGTATGATCCTACTGCTGCTGAGCAGAATAATATTTTCTTCGATCCTCCATTATAATGGCTAAAATACTGTTTCACGATGTAGCCTTTTTGCAATTGGAACTTTCTTGTTCTATGTTGCTGTCACTACAGTCTGAGAAAAAGGTGTTCATAAGAGATTTCCCAGTAGAATGTGTCCATCACCTATCTATCCTCTTGAAAAGAGATGAACCATTATTTCCTTTGGACAGAAATTGACCTTGCGTTTCTGCTGTCTATTGGCATGTTGAGCAATTCAGAAATTGTCTCAATCCCTCCATGATTTACTTATCTTAACAACAAGTACGCTAAAGAAATCATTCCAGAACTGATCCTTTCACCCTATCCTCAGTCGACTTTTTTTTGACTCGAAATAGGCTAGGGGTCCACCATGGTTTGTGAACAAATGGTCTAACACTTTCTGGCTTAAATTGGCCTCTAGTTTTTATCACCGTATTACTAGTAGTATAGGTAGATACCAAGTGTGTTACTTGATTGTCGTTCGGCAGCAAACCGGATACAGTTTCCAAACTTAAGTGCATAATCCAATGTGGGTTTTGGTGAGTCTAGCCCGTATACCATTTTTAGCGGACATCTTGCTTAAAAATTGTATCATGCTCATCTAATGGGACGTTCCTGTGCTCACCGAGATTGCTTGGAATACTGATATGTGTTGTGTCCTAATTTGACCTTTAAGACCAAATTTAATGCACTGCATCGGTTCAGCCTCTCTATGCATTGAGGAACTCGGACTAAGTTTAGGACATATCATTGACGAATATGTAGATAATATAGTTGCCATTGGAAGCCTAACCCTTTTTTCACTCGTATGCCGACTCCTAAGCTATTTCGATCTTTTAAATAATATTGATCGACAGAACTCCAGGCATAGATTAAGCCAAGTTACAAGACCTGTCTGCAATTAGATTCAGACAAAATAAGAAGGGAGTTTTGTCAGCATGTGCATATATTTTAGTCAAAGCAAGGTTTCCCTAACCTCCATAAGCCCCATTACAGTATCCTGGGAGCTAAAGGAAGATATTCAGTTTAACCTTTGGAATTTGTCTATCTGGACTCTAGACTCATGGAAGGTGATACAGCGTTTGCCTAAAGTTTTGATCAAAACACAGATAGACACAGAAGGTCGTAGGCGATGTAGGATGAAATTGATCTAGGATCGAGCTTGGTAGACAGATCAGTGTAATGAACCTACTTAAAGGTTATCTTATGTCTTTTGTCCCATCTGATGAGGTTTATGACTGTTTTAGCACAGAGAGTCTGGTTTTCACGAGTGGTGTGGTGCTTGCTGCTTAAACTATCGGTAAAGCTGAAACTGGTACCGTTTATAGCACAAACGTCTTTCATAAGACCTCTTTACGATCAGTTCAGTTTCTCAAAATATCATAGCCGTAGTGAAGTCTTCTTTTGTTTCTCTGACACCTAAGGTCCTGTTGTGCTCGGCAACAGAGAAATAGAATAGAGTGACAGATTTAAGTGTGAATCTGTCATAGTCACGGAATACACCACCAAAAGACAGCAACATCTTCCGTTTACTATCGGAAGTAAGTCCTTAAAACTCCTTTTGTCTTACACTCACATGAATCGAAAGAAGCTTCTGAATCCTTTAACAAAACCAACTCGTACATAGTACCAAACTCCCCGAAATCCCCAACATGGGTTGTGTAAATACATATAAGTGCATCCAATCCCTTCCTAAGTTTCCTGCCCGAAATTCATGGCCAAGTTTATAGCATCTTTAGTTTAACCTTGTTAATTCTATTTGCAGCGCATTTTGAAGTGCTTTATTGTGTGCGTGTGTGTTTCTTCCCTTTTATCGTTCGTTTCTTCTTTAATACTTCCAACAACAACATAATGTCTTATGTCTCAATACATATGCAACTCTCATCAAAAAAAAAAACAAAAACTCCGTGATAGAGCAAAAATTAAACACAAAAACACAAAAAAAAAAAAAAACACGAATTTGACACAGGACCAACAGGATGTTGATTTCTGACCCCTTGCTTTGTTTTTTCCATTCTTTTCTCTCTTTTTATAGATGATGAACGTGTATTATTTTCACCATCAGGCTGACGAATTACTGGGCACCGCTAGTGAGCAGTTCCTGGGTAAAACTGTCAAGGAAATCAAACAGACGATCTTGCAAACATTGGAAGGACATTTGCGGGCTATTCTTGGTAAGTGAATCAAATGAATACTTTTTTCTGCCATCGCAGCGGGGATTTACTTTTAAGCCGCCGCCGCTTCTATAACCGGAAGCCGACCGACATTCTGTGTATCCTGTGTATCCTCTGTCAACGCACACATTGACTGTCATTCATGAAAGAAATCAATTCATTTATCAAAGCTATTTGCTGAGGAGGTTGGGAGGGGGGGGGGGGACAGGCCCTACGCTGAGATGGATGGACTATAGTTGACAATGTCGATTGATTTGTTTTTTTTTTTTTTAATATCCTACCGAATGTCCTTGGGCGCGTTTGACGGTGGCCTCGTGAAAAGAATAATCGATATCCATTCTCTTCCTTCCGCTCGTTCACATAAATTTCAATTAAGGATAATCGTAATGGTAATCCAAAGGTGCCTTCAAGGAATTATCTACATTGGGTTGTGTATCGTATAAGCTTTTGCAGGAGGAATTACAGTCACACATAAGTATGTATATCGCAGGGACAGAGGGGCCAACCCATTATATACTTCAAGAGTCGTTGCTCGCTTGATGACGGTCAAGTGATTGCGTGCTTCCTCCGATGGGGTTTTGTTTTTGTCATTCGTTGAAGGACATTCTTTCTTGCTGTTGCGACTATAGGTTTTGATGGTTCCAACGTGTATTTATTTTATTTTTAGCTGACTATTAATATTGACATTGAACTGGTGAAGGCAATGTCGTTGACAGTGGGGGCATGCGGCGCTAATTACGTAAGGATTTTTTGTTTTGTTTTGGAAAATAACTACTCCGGGCACGTGGTACCTAGTTGTTGGAGGCAGAACTTATTTTAATTTGTTTAGCCCTGAAATACGAACACCCATTTGCGGAATTAAATGTTCCATTACACGTGGTTAATTGATTTCTTGCACGAATGTGAAGTGAAAACTAAGTGAAGCCGAACATTCCGACATAAGCTGCAAATGGTAATTATTTGTTTTCATGTTGGCAGGCATTAGCAGGATGTGTATTTCTGTAACAGAACCGGAAGCAGTTGCTGATTCAAAAATCTCTAAAAGGAAAATATACTCCGTTCAGTTCAGAGATTACCAGGACAACTTTCCGAACTAATTTCTGCCATACCGCCGCTGTCCGTTGATTCAACAGCTTTATAAGAAACACTAAAATGTTTGTGGTAAGAGCTCTTTCTGTCGCTATTTACAAGAACTATGAAGAATCTCCAATCTTCCTCTTCTTAGGTCTCATAACCTCGATTTCTAGAAATATATTGCAACTATCCCAAAATATGGGCGCCGTGGCTCAGTGGTTAGTGCGTTGGACTAGGGAGCAAGGAGTTCAGGTTCGAATCCCAGTCGGAACACCTAAAAATTTTTCACGGGCCCACCTCTCGCGAGCGTCTGACAAACATCCGAGAGTACAACTGTCCTGCGAAAGCTTCTCAAAATAACAAATTGCCCTTCGGACACGGCATTAAACAGTAGGCCCCTTCCATTCGTGTAAAGAATAAAACACGTACAACACGATTGGTTGTGAGAAGCTAGGCCTTGGGTTCCATCGACCTGTTGCGCCAAGTATTTATTTTTTTTTGTCCCAAAATGTGTCCTAACTGTTGACGTCTTTGACTATTAACTCAGGTGTACGAAGGTCGACCGAGACCCGCTGATTATGGTTATGGTGTTCCATTGCAATGCCTGACAAATGAGGAAGATGTTGGCTCTTTTAAAAGTTCGAGTCGAATCACTGCCATTTCCATTTTGAACTGTTACGTTTATAAGATCTTGACCCACTCACGTTTAGGCGAAGTTATCCACATTTAGACTTGTGTGAACTAGTTCAGAAAAAGAGCTCTAACTACAGATCTGCACAGATATGATAGGATGTTTAACCATAACACAGTCATTGTATTGGGTTATATGAAGGGACAAATGCTTGTGGCCGAATCATTGAATCGAATTTTACAATGCTAACTTGTGAGGATGAGATCCAATATCATCAGTGTAGTCAAGGAGTTTAAATTTAGTTGGTGGAGTCCATTAAGTTCCTTCAGTTCTTGGAGCACACCACTTATCAAAATAATATCAGTGAAAAGATACAACCTTGTCGTGAGCCATTTTTGATTCAAAATTCCTCTGACAGCTTTCAAAACTTGAGATTTTTTTGATGATAGTAAACACCCCTACTGTGTAAAGTAAGTTCTAACATATTCTGTTACCATTTTGGAACGTCTTTTCGAAATCAATGAGCAGCAAGTGAAACAGTGATCGGTATTCGATGCTAGTCTACTTCAGCTTCTCAGCGTCGGTGTCTTCTAGGGCTGGTGGGCGATTCAAAGTTCGGAGTTTGCCAATGACAAAGATCTAAACATGCTTCTTAAACAAAAATTCCCCACCTACCTAGACTCATTTCATTTTTATGGCGAATGTGATCACATTTGCTTAAACGATCTATTAAGGAGAGGTGGTATTCCCTAATGGCGCACACCACAACTGATTCCATTCGTAAACCACTTAAAGACTTCATGAATATATTTACATCTTCCGTACTCAGATATTGTTTTGAGTCGGTATAGTGCTAGTATACATAACTTAACACCTCTCTTCCTCTCAATAAATTAGTAATTTCGGTTCTGACATCCTTCCAATCCTAATTAGTACTTCTATTTCATTCCCTTCTGTTATTTGCATCCAAACCACATATTTGACTTCGACAGACAGTAGAGCAAATATCCTGCCAAATGCGAAACCCAACACTTTCAATACAAAACCAATCAATCTTATAGATCTGATGACGTTTTCCCAAATCGAATCTAAATACCACAAACGGAAATAACTCATCATTAACCTAATTAATTGGGAAAATCTCTAATGACTCTTCGGTGTGTAGTCTTCGGATCCTTTGTTTGCAATAATGTGTGTATATCCTGGGATTGCGCGGCAGAAAAACGCGTCGTTGTTGTGTAGTTGTGGAACTAGTTTACCATTGGTTTTCATTTTCCCAATGGAAGTAACTTGTAATCGATTAATTTGTATTATTCATTGAAACTGATACTTCCCCGATGACCTACAAAAAAGGCGTGAAGGGACTCATTAAATTGTATCGTCCTTGACCTCGTTGTTTTTGCAAGCTATAGCTCAGTGAACTCCAGCTGTATTTGTCTTGTAAAAGACTAATTGGTGTCCTTTAAGGACACATTTTCAAGTTGGATATATCTTTGTTGTTGCTTTAGTTTCAGAACCTCGGTTAACATTGCGTTGTATCAGGTACATGGTGCAATGATACCGCCACTCCATAAACTGCACCAAACAGTCAATCTTTGTGGAACACTTGTTGGATTATGTTCGCTCCAATAATGGAAATTCTGCTTGTTGAGCCAAAAATGGGCCTCGTCCGAGAAGATGGGTTTTTGGTTAAATCCGTATCCCCGGCCAACGTTTCCAGCGCTCAATCAGCGAACTCACGGCATGGTCTATGGTCGTTCGGCTTCAATTCTTGGCGTCAGCACAATCTTATATGAATCTCGGTCCAAACCAACCGCAAAATAAGCCGGGTTGACTCTCTGGCGATATCCGATTCAGCTGATCGGTGCCGAATCGACATTTCTGGGTCTTCTTTGATACAGTTTGCTAAAGCGGCTATTTTTTCTTCGCCCCAATCTCTGTCTAGTCGGTGTCTTAAGGTCTAAAATAGCTTACTCACGCTCAAACTTTTCCACGGTGACACGAATTGCCTCCACACTGGTGACAACCGACTTCACAACGAAATTCACGCTGCGTATTTACACAACTGAGCCGAAATTTTGAAAATATTTTTTTAATAATTTTCACACATTCGGCAAGCGTGAAACGATGCATGATGAAATGGCAAACCTCACTGAATAGGTTGACAGCTGGGTATCAGTGGTAGCTTTGACAGGTACTGAAACATAGCAATTGGAAAAGGTATTATTGCTATCTGGTCACCTTATACAAGTGGTACTCAGGTCCATGTGCTCCGTTGTAAACCATTACTTGGCGTTAAAACACCTTTAGGTTCATAGTATACTGATGGGCCTTTGTGCATCTAATACTTTCCAGGATAACGTCATTGAAATGTCAAAAGTTGCACAATGTGTCCATTGTTTCATCCATTTCTCATTTAAAAGTTATTTTGAACTTTGAGTAACAAAGAAGCTAAGTGACAGACAAGCCTAAATGACTCGTACTTTGAAGCCACTTAAGGCAGTACAATACAGTAAAGAGTACGTTCTTAGGAAGCACTAAAGACAACGCCTATTATCACGACGAATTAATCTGGATCCAGCTTAAGTAAGGTCTTTTTTTTATGTTTTTATTGGTAGCTTCATTGAAGTGCCATCGTTAAGCGGCATTCATTTGATGATGATTGTCTTTTTCTTTTTCATTGGGAACCCGTTTCATGGCAGCCTTTACGTAATCATTTATTTTTTTACTTTATTAACGCGACAATTCCAACTGTCGTCATAGAATCAGAATGATATAAATCTTCTTGGTTCCTCCCCAAGCCCCTTATCAATTATTGGAATTCACTCAAAACGCAGTTAATGAACACGACGAGCATTTATGGCATTCAGGTCTTCGCGTATCTATTCAATCCATCTAGACGCTCGAACATTTTGTGATACAAATTAAATGGACGTCGGTTTTATTAGTTTCATTACACTTTTATATTCCATCCCAATCACAATGTCAAATCGATTACAGCCGGGTGGCTGGTGAGAAGATTACATCAATCTCGTTCGTCGCTGGCCCATACTACACACACAGATACTACCTTTTATAGTAATTGTCTTGGAAATTACATCGCATAGTAGCGAGGCGGAAAGACCAGCTAGTTTATGGAATTTATTAGTTTACAATGCCCAAGTTTGCCACTGTGGATTCGAGTCTGCGATAACCTTGAAAACTATCTCGGAGTGTACGAGTATAGATAATTTTATTTCCGCGTTCGCTATTACAACGAAAGTGTGTTCAACCAAAACTCAAAATTCGTTACATAGTTAGGTTTCTTTGAACTTTTGAAGTGTAGGCGAATGGCCTTATGAAACTTATTTACGCACTATGGAACTCTTTGTCCAGGTTGGGCATCTTACGACTGAATAAAGCTTGTAATGGCGATCTATTCTTTTATTTGTGTTTACAAATGAAAAAGGAACAATTGCGTAGCAAACCTTTTCTAACTGAGAACGCAAATTGGTTTTGTTTGGCGTCTAAACAGAATTCCATCGAGTAATGTAATAGAAGTTTAAAAATAACCATGAACCACCATGAGGGATTTTACAGAAAAATTGGGATACAGAGCTGCAGTTGGAAAAAATTAAACTAGCAACGTTAAACCGAAAAGAAATATAAGTACATCGAACTGGCTTGACCGCCTTCTTATATAATAAAGGGTGACCAGATAGCAATGAATGTTTTTGCAATTGTCAAAGTTACCAATGACATTCAGCTGTCAAAATATTTAGTACGGCTTGCCATTCCATCATGCATCGTTTCACGCTTGCCGAACGTGCGAAAGTTATTAAAAAAAAATTTTCGAAATTCCAGCTCCGTTGTAAATACCCAACTTGAATTTTGTCGCACCGTGAAAAAGTTTGAGCGTGAATACACTCTTTTAGACCTTTGGACACCAACCAGATAGAGATTGGTGCGAAATGAAGAAAACATACTCGCTGTAGCGGCCAGTACCGAAAAAGACCCAGAAAAAACGATTCGGGGCCGATCAACTGTATTTGGCCTCGCCAGATTCTGGCTTATTTTGTGGTTGGTTTGAGTCGAGATTGTGCTAACGCCAAGGATTGAAGCCGAACGGCCATAGACAACGCCGTGAGTTCGTTAATGGGGCGCTGGATCTAAATTTTGGCCAAAAAATCCTATTTTTTGACGAGGCCCATTTTTGACTCACCGGCTATGTCAACAAATAGGATCGTCGTAATTGGAACGAACGCAATTCACAAGT
Source organism: Xylota segnis (assembly GCA_963583995.1). NCBI lineage: Eukaryota > Metazoa > Arthropoda > Insecta > Diptera > Syrphidae > Xylota > Xylota segnis. The sequence continues at coordinate 43,280,214 of OY757237.1, forward strand.
GTTCCACCAAGCATCGATGCTTGATTGACTGTTTGGTGCGCTTAATGGCATGAAGGCATAATCGGACCTTATTTCTTTGGAAAAGCGGAAGGAGACACTGTTACCGTTAATGGTCTCAATTTTAACTGAGTTTCAGTGGCCAGAGCTCGACCACATCAATATATCCGACCTGTGGATAGATTTTTGAAAATACGTCTGCTAGTTCCTCTTTGAATCATATGCTTTGAGCTACGATTTGTCGCCGTTGGACTTTTTTATAGACTGCCATTAAAAATCGGCGCTAAAAGAACAATCTAGAGACGATTCAGACACTTCAGAATATTGATCAAGCTATTCGTGAAATAGGGGGCGAAACCATCGAAAATGTATTGAAAATTTTGATTGCTCTAATGGCTCCCAGTTTTCAGTTTTTTTCGTCCTTTGTCAACAGAATTAAGCTTCCTTCTAACTAGGGCTCCAATTTTGTAAAACATAAAACTGTCATGCAAAATATTTCATGAAGAATCTAGCCAAGGGAGACAGATTCTTACACTTATTATCTCAAAGTTATGGCTATTGACGGTGATATTCTGTACAATTCTAGAGTTCGTCCATATTGTGTATCTGTGAAAGAAGAAATAACCCACTAGCTTGCAATACTCTACTCGATGACGTGGTACTGTGAGTGATGGTTCAATTATAGTCTGAAGAAGAATATTATGAAGACAGTACTGTCCTCTCCCAACCAACAAGATCTAGTTCGGATGTTTAAAACTACTTCATCCACACCTAATGGAGACATTAATTTATTATCAGAATAACGAGAGTTTTAAAAAAAGTAAAACTTTTGTTTTTTGTTTTAAAAATTCGCTTACTATCTAATTTTTCAAAATATAAGTCAAGAACCAAAGGACTTCATTTTCTATAAATGAATTGTGTACCTCGATATGTAGAGAGAGAGTGCATTTTAAAGGTAAATTTCGAAATATGCAAATCGAGTTGCAGTGTCTATCTACAAAAATCATTGTTTACAATCGAATTTGTGAAAATGTAAACAAAAATATACTGACATTCGACAAATATTGAACCGCATAATGATAGGAATCGACAAATGTGTATTTATTTAAATATTTCGCAGTTCCTGGTGCTAACAACAGTAGAGATAGATAGTAGATTCGCAGAGTAAATTATTACCTTTAAAAGCAAATCGATAATGTCCTTTGTTTATTAACTCAGGGAGTACGTAGCCTCCTGGACAAGATAAACACTTTTTAATTTTTTAAGGGATTTCCCGAATCCAAAAATTTTCTGATAACATAAACAAAATTAAATATTCTCTCATTTGTGGTCATTTGTTGTAATCACCGATTTTTTCGTTCCCATTTAGTTGAGAATTAAAAAATTAAAATTGCAACCATTTGGTTACATATACTGAGGAATTATTTTCTAAATACGTTCCTATAAAATTATTCTATTTACTTACAACAAATTGCTCTCTTTTTTATGAATAAATATTGACATATTAAAGATTTAAAACACAATCATGTCTTCAGATAGTTAAAGACAATATCAATTGCTTTTATTGGCTATATCTACTTATTCGTTAAATCTCTAGTCCATCTGAGATATTTCATTTCCCAGTAATTTATTCCTGAACCTATCAAAGTAAAGAGGAAGCCTAGGGCTACGTTGAAGCGAACTCGAGGAATAAGTATTTTTTTTCAGATATTTCAATTATCCTTATACTTCAGTTCAATACCCATGGGACATTTATGTGAGTTTCTGTATAAATGATAGACAAGACCGAGGTGTTTTTCTATCCATCGAATAGAAGTATACGAAGTGCAATAAGGACTATGAGCTGTATTTAATGAAAAGGCATAAGAAGCAAACGAAAGTTTCACAATTTTTCACTCTTAGTTCAGAATATGTATTCATATTTCCTTTTTTCAGAAATATTAACGAAATATGGTGAAGGTTTTCCAACCGAAGAAAATTGAGCAACGAAAGTGGGACATTATGGCATAGTACTAGGAGTAGTTTATCAAAAGTATTTGTGGAACAGATGGAGTTTTTTCATTTTGTACCAGTTTAACCTACATTTGTAAATGATGCACCTAAGTGATTTAGCCCTGTCCGTCTAACAGATGATATTAGTTATAGAAACAGTCCAGAAAATAGACAGGATTACATATAAATCCTTTCTTTCTTGACGAAAACAGCAAAAACCAGCGACATATCAGCGACACTGAAACGATTCTAGGCGGCAGAATCAAGCAAGAAGTCTTGAGCTTTTCACACTTGAGTGCGCATCTTTTGAAAATTTCCGTCACCACAGTGCAACCATGCCCCCACAGAAAGCAGTTTCCGGATAGAATGTATGGACAATGGCCTAAATGCGTACACAGTGGGATATGACAGCCTAGTGATCATGAAAGATCAGCAAAAGTGATCATATTGTAAGCCATTAAGACACAGCTCCAGTATTTGAAATGTCTCTATCACTCGAGCAGACAACATCGTTCCCGATCTCTACCTTATTGGAAGCAAGGTTTCAGTTGCATCAGAAACCCCTTGTCTGACAAAGAATGGCGACGGGCACCAAGTTGAAGTAAGGGCAGCAATATTCAACTAAAATTAAAGATGGCTGCTAAACCACCCGCCCTTTCTATCCAGCTATTCAAAGTAATTGGACGCGACTTGGTCGAGAGCACACTCATTCATTTGCAAGATTTGGGCAAACGAGCATATATCTGAGAAAGAAGTTTCAGTCATATTGTGTTAATGTCTAAACCCCTTCGTCAACAATCTGATCGGATTCTTTCAATGAGTTTTCTGGCCAAAATCGATCAAATTTTCACACATCGTCTAATTTCGAGTTCAAATCGATATTCACTATATTTGTATCGATTTTAAGGCCACATATGAAGGTATTCCAAAAGACAATCTGTACAGAGTCATGTCTAGTCTTACCATGCCTGTCAAACTCTTCTGCATGTGCTCAATGGTATACAAAGGTCGGTAATGACTGAAATGGTTGGATCCTCGTGATTTTACGAACTGTGCGTCTGTTTTAGAAATACAAAATTTTATAAAATATACATTGTTTTGTTCCCTCTAATGCCACGCCTACTTTTCTTTAAGTAAATCAAGTTCTGTTCTACAGATTTGTTAGAAATCAAATCAAATGTTCGATTTTAAAAACAAGAAACTCAGTACCCATTCCTTTTTAAAGAAGGAACGGCAACCTTGAATATTAAGTAAACACAATTGCAATGCCACGCCCACTGATTTAGGACAGAATATGGAATAAGGTTGCAGATTCTCCTACATGCTTTAAAAATTAGAGAATGTCGTTAAAATAGCTCACCAAGCAGCCTGGTCTTTCATTGTAAAAATGCTTACCTCTTAGGATCCCTTCAAACTCCACAAAGTTCAATCTGAAAGGGGTAAGTTGAATACTATTCATCATCTACTCCCCCACGGAATGTGGTCCCAGCTGTTGGTTGTTGGAACTATCTATCACCATGTCTTGCAACTAATATCGCACATAAGTGACAATATTAAGTTTTCCATGCCCCAGTCGATAACGTTAAATGTCGTTGGCCATGGTAAACACTCTCAGCCAACCCAATCTATGGAAAAACAAAAGCTTCCACCCTCTCCCATCCCTTCAATGTCTTCGGAAGAATGTACTAAATCCAAGAACGTGCTTTGAAATCAGCTGGCAACCACTGAACACTTGTACGCATGCAAGTAACGTAGGGTGGGTTCGTTAGGTGGACGCTACTTAGCTTTTCAAGTTTTTTCTCACACTGTTAGATAATTGTTGTTAGTATTGTAGAAACAGTGTACCCGTGCGGTGTGGTTCTGAGCGTTCTTGTTTGTGGATTGTTTGTCGTGTGTTCGTTACAGTGTATTCCAATTAAATTGACTGGCATAATTGGTTGGGACTGTTTTTCGTGTTTTTTTTTTTTTGTTTTAAATTAAATAAATAAAATAATTAGTGTAGGTGTTGGCATCAGCGTTGAGAAAGTGTTAATTAATCCAGTTGCAGGTTCAGTGTTTGAATAGTTGTGTCACGTTTTAGAGAGTATGGAGACTTGGACTTAATCGTAATGAGTCGAGATGCTGAAAGGGTTGAAAAATTTCTGATTACTCGAATGGAACGTGACATGTAATAATAGTGATCAGGAAGTATGTACCTACTGAGCATACAAGCTACTCGTCATATAGTGTGAGAACTAAACTGACAACTAATTATTCTGACTGTCTGTCTCTATCTGCCACTAAAGTTCAAATTCTCCAAGTATGTACTAAATAGTTTAGTTATTCCGGATCAGAACTTGGGAATGCACTTTCATAGGAAATATTATTCGGATGATTTGTCGTTGAGTATGTAATTACTTTTTGTGAAATGAAATTGGATAGTGATATGCAAGCTGCAATACTTTTAAATAAAGCATACATCTGGACAATAACAAGCAGCCGATCGCAGAACTTTCGCTAGCATTCTGTTGCAACGATCTTTAGTGTATCTCTTTACTTGTAAACTGAACGTACATGTAGAGAGTATTACATTAGTAATTGTTTTTTGTGTAAAATATATGCATATTCATGCAAGTTTTTTGTCAGTGTCGATTGAAATATGCTAACAGCCTTAGTGCTTGCTTCTTAAACACGGTCTGCCTAGTCAAGGGTTCGATTGAATCAGTCACCCTCAGCACTTCATACTTTTTCGGTCCACCCGACATTAGGGGTGATTGAGTCAGCCATTCAGGTACAACAGATCTCCCAACCCTTGAGATAGGTATAGGTTTCCCGAATAACCGGCGATTCTTTTGATATACTAAACATGTGGGCAGGATAGCCACCTTACCTAACCTACCTGCGGTTTCTTTGACGTATCAACTGACTGTTTGATGCTGGCAATGTAGTCCCAATCAATGGAGATTGCTACACACTGCCAACTGACTATTTTAGTCATAAATTAGAAGAGTATGACTTGGACTATAATGTGGTTTCAACAAGACAGTGCCACATGCCACACAGCTGGTCAAACAATCGAAATGTTGAACCCCAGTCTATTGACCTCTCTGTTCATGTGATTTAACTTCATCAAGTTCGTGTTTTTTATCAATAAACCCGAAACCTAAAAGGACCTCAGGACCAGCATCTAACGCAAAACTGCCGGAATAGGGGTTTATTCATTCCTGCTGGCATTTCGGTGGAGGAATTAAATTATGTTCCAATAAATTTTTTGAGAAATGTCTGTCAACTCAACACAGCCGAGTACAAAGGTTGCCTTGTCTTTGCACTCAGCGTCTGTTCTTAATAATCTTGAATTCTACCCACAAGACAAGTTCTGTTCGATGTGACCGCAAAACGAGAATAGCAGCAGGTGCCTTCTCCACTGATCTAAACAAATCCTGGCGATCATGTTGTCGGTCACATTTGCAGACTTTTATTTTTTTTAAGAAAACATTATTTAAGTTTCAAAATCATTTATCAGTTGAAGTGTTGAATGTTAAAAAAATTTCCATTTTTCTATTAAAACCGCAGTAGAACCCAATTTTAGGGAAATTTTTTTGACAGTCGATGAATGTCGAGAAAGCTCTTCTGTGGTGCTCACAGGTCCTGTTTACACTATCAGCTTTTGAGCAAAGTCAGAACTATTACACTGGAAATGATTCGAGGTCATTGACCTCTTCACAAGCGGCGTAGACAGTGGTGCCCCCTAAGAACGACAGTCAGTTGTTTAAAGTCTTTTCTACTGAAATCCATCGAAAATATCGCTGATTTCTTACAAAACGTTCAACAGTATTCTTTTACTCTGCCAGTGGAAATCCCAATAGTCAATGGACGCGAGAAGCTCCTAAAGTATTTTTCTCTGAATCTTGCCTAGCAATCACATTAAAGATGATACTTCCCACGATTCTAGCATAACCGGGGACCTGTTAGTCACAATCAGGATATCTTCAGTTTACTAATCTAAAACAGAAGCATGCTTACCTAACAGACCGTGAAGTGTAGTGCTGTCGATCACCTCAAAGACTACAGCACTGGATCCTTGACCAATTTTCCAGTCGAAGTTCGACTGTTCTTGCATAATTGCTTATCCATAAAATAAGGGACCTATGGAAAGTGTCGCGAAAGGTCATCAAAACGTTGCTTCAACATAGTCCATGACTAAGGGGAAAAAATCGTGCAGACCGTCTAAGCCAAATCCAAGGATACTTGCTCGTACGGCCAACCTCCACCAAACAACCGAAGCAATTCTCATGAGCCTTACACTATCAGAAAACTAAGAGCGCCTTAGATTTCCTCGACTTGACATGCTATGCGGTAGGAGTCTGAACTATTAAATTGAGGGCTGATACCTAATCGTATAGCTTCTTTAGAAATCGTGCGAGTGTACGCCAAGCTTTTGTCTATTAGACAATGCTTCTATTAAGAATTGCTCTTGTAATGCACAACCAAGCTATTCTTAACTATAGATATAGGAAGTCTTCAGTCCGCTTATAAGCAATCCAAGTTTCTCTGACTACGACGATGCCTTTTCTATCTTTGTAGAGAAAGAAGAAGGTGTATTGCTTTTTTCGTGCCAAGAGTCGAATCTCGAGGATGGAGCGCCAAGATTTCCCTAAATATGCATATCTCTTACCTTTTAAAAGCCGACTGATACTGATACATAGCCAATTAAACTTTCAGTCACCCATCTATAAACTTCTTTTTGCTCTTCATGCACGGTAAAGAATTCAGGGGATTATCAAGTAAGTCTTCGGTCTACTTGGGAGTGGATCTCTTACAATTTTATCAAGCTTTGTACCTACAGTGTGTTTTTAAATATCGTGTAACCTCTAATAGGCAGATACCTTTAACTCCACATGTCCCTGATTCCATCCACTGTCGAGGGAATTAGGACGTAGTTCAGGATTTCCCCCTTTCCTAATATTAGGAACTTTTTGTTACCTCTATCTAATCCATCATCTACAAGGTGACAGTCCAGATTCTAAAAACTCTGATTTGTAGACAAAAGTTGTAATTCCTTAACTCTCCCATGTAACTGCCAACAAAGCCCTAATTACGGTCACTCTCACTTGAATGGCTACATCCACATCCTTCATCCTTTACGTTTTCCTTGTCATCTTGGGTAATAATTCAATTTTACTTACTTTGACAACCTCCAAGTTTATGAATCACACCATCTCACTGCCATTAACAAGGGTTGCTCTTTATTCTAATTTGTTTTTCCAAATATTTGCACGGTAATTGAATTTTTACACCCCATCTGATGGAATTTAAATACATTCGCTCACAATTCACAGCTTGTTCAAAATATGCTGAATCCAAGGAACCCCATAGATGTCACCCTAATCGAATTAATTATTTCCTAAATTCTGTGTTAAGTGTAATTTATTTACTCATAAATTAGAGAAAGGAAATATTTTCCCCCAAAATATTCAAATAAGGGGGTTTCCTTCGTACTGCTTACGTTCAACTGTTTTCTTTTTCCCTTCCGTTTTATCGCTCACCGGTTTCACCTAAGTTATTACCAACCGGAAGGAGGGGGAAAAAATATGGTAAAACGAGAACAAGTGTGCATGGCGTGTAATCATTTTTTTGGACTTTTTGATTTATTGCTTGTGTCCTTTTTAAAGAAGAAGATTTTGAAGGAATTTAATTAAAAAAAAAAAGACGTGGATGATGAAGCTGCTGGCAGAGATTCGTTTCTAGATGAAAATCCTTCAAAGGAGACGATTTTATTAGTTGAAAGCTCATTTCGGGGAGTGAGTTGTATGTACCGTGTCAGAAGGAAATCCTGTTTAAATTGCCGGTGTGTACACTACATGCATCATTTAGCTTGGCTAACATATGAATGTAAACAAATGTTACAGTACGTGAGGTAAAGGAGTATCGACTCGAAGGAGAAAAAGGTTTTCAGATCAAAAGATATCTATTAGAAGAAGTAAGCAAAAATGTAGTCTGTTTCGTCGTCCCCAACTCTATGGCATCCTTGCCCTCATGACCAAATATAGAAAAAGTCATTTAGTCTGAGTATAGGTGAGTGAACTCACTTCATTACAGACTTCTGCACATTTGAAAACCTTTCTTAGCCCCAGACATCATCTAATTTGACTGATGACTTGACTTGGTTAACTATTTTTCACTCAATTTGTTCAAGAAAATAGATCCCACCATTGCCATAGCCCGAAGGGAAGGATGAAAACAAAAACTGATACAGACAAACTGCCTTCCGTAAGACCATCCTTTTTTTCGTAATTTAAGAACTCCACACTCCACTCAAGGATGCTTAAACACAATCAAGTCGATTGTTCACTCTTGCATAGAACAATCGTTTTTTATTTGGGTTCATGTTGGAATGCAAGCAATTTATTACTGAAAACAAAGGTTTACTTTCGAAGGGTAGTTTTAAAACATTTCATTTTGCTTTAAAGCTTTTTCATTATGGTTTTTGAAGAGTTTCAACAAAAGGAGAAGGATAAAACGTGCTACAAGAATTAAATGGATTTCAGTTGTTTCGTGTTGGAGGTCAAAATGACTTCTTAACATTTTTAGAAGGGCTTTACAGAAACAAAAATACAGCGAGTATGTTATTTATATAAAACACTGTCCTTGGCAATAATTTGCAGTGTCGTTTCGAAGTTAGTCCTTCCAAACACTATTCATTAAACTGTAAGCAAATCGCAATTATTGCCAGAACAACCTAGTTGCTAGTTTGCTAAACTTAGTTGTGCGTTGGAGGACCTATTCACCTTTTGAAGCACACTTTTGTGTACGCATGAATGGAATGAAATGAAATTTACATCATTCTAAGGATCAGTGCCACGACCAGAACAAAAAAAAAAAAACGCAAGTTGGCAAAACTTGGCAGACCGCTTGCTGAGCTCAACTACAAACAGTCAACAACGTGTCAGGAATGGCTTAAGATGTGGTACATACCAATAACGTGGATGGAAGCAAACATGGCATTTATGCTTCGAATACTCCTCGATGTATGCATGTTTACATAGAAAATTGAAAAAAAAACTATTATGGATGTGAATAGAAGGAGTCTTTATTGCTTTTTATTAACAATATGTTCATTGAAAAAGTCCTTGGCACTCTGGAAGTTGAAACAAGCCATTACTGACTGCGACTGGTTGTAACAAGGTGTTTCTCTGAAGGAATATTAGTTCCATATTCAGTTTTAGGAAGAGAATTCATGACTAATGGACCACCCAGTTTGGATCCATGTCTTAGTAGGAGCACTGCTCATGCTTAAAAAACATACAGAAAAGCTACAGCCCGTCTGAAACGGATGCCCTATTCTTCTTCCTTTGTATCAGCCCTAACAAAAAGGCCGTTGCATACTCGATACTCTGTTGAATTACTACAATAACTTCAAACGTTAGAGCATGTTACATTCAAAATATCATCAAAATCGGTTTTTTTTTTATGAATACGCCCTCAAAAAGTGGGCGGGCTATGTGTGATGTATGGGTGAATTGTAGACAACTGTCTACATATGTATGTATGTATTTGGTTTTAATAGCAATTTTCGATTTCATAAAAATCAGGGAAGTTATGGATAAGTAGGGGAATTTTACAATTTTGTACGCTTTGCTTCGGCCAAAAAGGGATGACATCGGGGACAGAAGGAGACATGTCTCATTCGTTTTTAGGTATTGATGCTGATGCTTTTCTAATTACGTTTCAAAAAATCCCAAAGAAAGAAATCAAGCGATCTTTAAGGCCAGCATAAATCGCTGAAACAAGACATTAGGCGACGCGAAAAGCCAGCCTTTAAATCGTCCATTGTAGCGGGAGCTGCTTTTGCGGTTGCACCGTCAGATTGGAATCACATGGACATATGTATTTGTATCGCTCACCAGTCACAGTAACCCCCAAAGAATGGGAACGGGCACTAAGAAGCACTCTTGAAGAAATATTTAAGAGTTTTGAAGGAAATTAAATTGCTGACGGTGAACGCCGTGACTTAATGCTTTGAACAACGAAGTAAGGGGTTTCAGGTTTAATCCCTAGATAACACCTAAAATTTCTTTCAAGCTACGCGAGCGTTTTACAAACATGCAGGATTACAGCTGTCATGAGAAAAGTTCTCAAATAACAAATTGTCCTTCGGATACGGCATTAAACGAATGGTTGTGAAAAGCTAGGCTCTAGGTCCTATGGTACTTGCTGACGAAATGGGTAAAAGGGGTATTTAGAGCATAAAACATTTAAGAAACTTTGATAGGTGGTAGATTAAGTTAGGTTCAAAAGGCTGTTAGGTTTACCCAGCGTACTTATGTCCGTTGCGAGACCTTCGGGATCAGATGATTCTCCATTTCTGCTCGTAGAACTAGTTGGACCTTCTAACGAATTGTAGTATAGTTCTAATACCAGGGTTAATTTTTTTAAACCCGGGCGTGTATGAAGACGTACATACATATGTATGTGCTCTACCCGGATCCAATGGGTAGTAGAAAGTTCCCAAAAAAAGTTTCTTTTTTCGAGAGAAAACAATGCGAGTATAAAGAAGGATGTTTCAGTTTCAGTTTTCCCCTTCATTTTATCCCTTCCAGTTCTGCAAAAATCCCTTAACTGCCTAAGCCTAGCTATAGTTGGGTACTTTCTTATTGACAAAGTGCAGTCCAATCCAGCTGTGGCCAAACCTCTTTCATTACTAGACACGTAAACAAGTTAAAGCGATTTTTATTTTTCACTGTAAATAAATAATAAATTTCCGTATTCCATTTACAAATACATAAACTAGTTCTTTCCGCCAGTAAGTCTGCAGTACGTCCTCCTTTTTATTTTAATGATATTGAAGAAGGAACCAAATACGACAGTGATTTTTCTCCTCCTGACATAATTAGATTTAAGAGAAACTATTCAAGGAGGGCAATGCTGTTGACAACTTGTCACGAAGACTTTTTTTTGAAAAGTGAAATCCATTCAGCCCAACCCTGAAGAGCTGCAATGAACTGTCAATGACATTTTCCCATTTCCGCTTCCGCCCCTCGATACAAGCGAAACACTTATCTGACACTTTGTTGGAAGCTCCACTCATGATATGCAGTACATTGTACCGGAGGAAATCGAACCCATATCAAGTGTCTAAATGTCACTTGTACAGGCAAATGATATGTTCGTATCTATGGGGTGTGCAGTCGGTGGAATGCTATAAAATTATGAACCTGCAACCAAACTGAACAAAGGTACCAAATATGTACATATGTAGTGGATTTCTTAAAGTAATGATACAACTTCGTTACTCAAACGGTTACCCCACCAATGGATCCTTGAAACCTAATTCTAATTCTCCATCCTAATGTTATCTTTTTGAATCTAGCTATATACTATGTACAAGGTATGTACAGCTTGTGGTTGCTAGCTAAACAATCCTTGTAAGTTCAAAATAATGCAAATACTGCTGGAAACAAGGAAAACTGAATCAAAACCCCATTAAAGCGGTATCTGCTTTCCATATCATTACATTTTGACTAAGGGGTGTGTAAAAGGAATGAGGGTGTGATTTGACATTTTCTCAAATTGAATACGTGAAGGTTGTTGAGCTTTTTTTTTTCTTCTTTTTCTCCTGTGGATTTAGGGGGTGTAGTGTGAATTTCCATGAATGACTTGGTGAGTTCAAGGATTTTGTCTTTTAGCGAAATGTTATGTAAAGGGACGTAGGTATTTGTTTTCGTTCTTTTGTTTATTATTTTCCAAAGGACACAGGCAGGGGTTGGGTAACGTATAGCACATGTCATTGCGCAATATGTCCCCCAGTTGATATCGATGATATATCGCGGATTGTTTACTTATTGACGTCGTTTCATCGTTTGGCATTGTCAGTTACATTGGCTTCGATAGATTTATGGATTGGTCTCGTGCAACTGAAGGCGGGAAGTTCCAATATTGTATGATTGGTGTAGGTATTCTCTTGAAGATGATAGGAGGTATATTGTTTTATTCGACCTATGGTTGCGTTATATCTTTTTAAAACATTGAATGTGTTGATTAGCATTAATGTAATACGTATATGCAATACATGCATTCGAATTTTTAGACATTTTTAGTAGATTTTACATCTGCAGGTAGCGTCTTTATAGTCCTTCTGATTACGCTAAACCTAATAGATCCTTAGAAGGGATTACACCACTAATAAGTTCCAAATCGAATTGCCTCAACATTCTGATCTTTCATTTTTGGCTAATTTATGAATGACTTGCTAATGTAGGCTTTAAATCCAAGTCGTGCATTCAGCATAAATATCATACAATTTCCTATCCTTTCACTTGAATCTGTAGAATTCTATATCCAGATGAAGATTCTTGATTTGAGGAAGGATTCCTTTGTGGGATCATGAATAGAAAAATATTTCTCGTTTTCTACCCAATGAGTCAATAACAATATTACATTCCGAATCCATCATTCCCAAAACTGAAACTCTGATCTTCAGTGTGAAGATCATTTTCGTTGTTGTAACTGTTGACAGTTTAAAACATACAGAAAGCTACATTCCAGAGTATGTATGTATAATGATAATCTCGAAAGTATAAACGTGCATACATTGATGATCCCTGCAATAGAATTTCCAGTAAAACCTCAGATCCTAGTCCTAAATGTAGTATCATGTAGCTATACATCGTTGTAATTTTGTCTGGTGACAAACACTATGATTGAGATTTCCCCACCAGAACCACGCCCACACCGAGTTTGGAACCTATACTCAACCTGAATCCTCTTGATCTAATCATATGAGAATCTGCCACAAACAGCGCTCCGCGACTTAGTCTAACTTCCAGGATTCCAGTATGTTTTCCGGTTGATTTCAAGTTTTCGCCCTACTTTTTGATTCTCAAAATGTTTAATACGAACATTTTCTAGGTTTTATTAGATCATTCGTTATTTTCTTTTGCAATAAATAAGGAAGGCATAAAAATCAATTATTAGGATCTACAGTATCCTTATAGAAATTACTCTCAGACAAACTTTGGGAAGACTGTTGTAACACAAGAGACTCCCGGGAAATAAAAAAGCTGATGAGTTGTCAAGGAAAAGATGATCACTCGAACTTAACCAGGCAAATGTTAGTGTAAAGGCCTGTAGTTTTAAGCAAATGATAGGGAGCAACTTATTTTTGAACAGCAAATGAAGGATGGAAAGTGCTCGACTCGATGATAGCATAGTAGTACTATCGCAGTACTAGGTAGTTTCAGGTCAATAACTGGTCGGACAACAGCAATTTAAGCATCAATCAAACAAACCAATGTGAAGTTGGTTCGATCCATTATATTTTACCTGCAATCATTGCTCGATATCCATTCTTTTTCAAAAGAAGGATGTTTACCTTACACTAGGTTTAATCAATCAAAGTTTAATCAATATTTTTTATTGACACTTAATTCATATCACTCAATTTCCTTTCTTACATGAGTGCATGTTCCTTTTGGGATGAATTTCCTTTTTATTGTGCTCTATGCCAATGATTCCGTTAAGAAATTTTGAGAAACTCCCAAAACGATTTATCATCATCACACACTAAAGCTCACTCAGATAACTTACCTCGCATGTCATATCAATAATTCAAAGGCAGAGTGAGACTGCAATTAAGTTTTTTATACTTAGTCATAACATTCCCTTTGGGTACATACGTATGTATATAAAAAGGGACTTGCAAGCCTATAAATCTGATTTTCCTTTGGCTAAAAGCTATTGAGATTCAAGAGCGCAAGATTGCTTTAAGGATGGTTGCTCCTTTTGTCAGAGGTGTGACATGCACGTAAGCGTACTGCGGAAAACTGCGTTTATGGTATTTTGTTGATAAAATTAGATTCACGCTTACTAGGACGGAATATGTAGGCACACTTATATCACATAGAAGGCGCTTTATACAATGAGCCCTGGCCTTGCTTTCATTTGTATCCTTGTCGATGAAATTTTAGAATTGCAGATCAGAGCCAAGCGAATGTGGCATGGAAAACATCGACTGTCTGCAAGGTGGCATTATGTTGGCGCATTGGCGTTCAACTCTCACACTTTCAAGAGTAACTACACTAAGTACTCGCATCATCCTTACATCTTCAAATGCCACCGTGCAGATGACTCTAGACATGATTGATGAGTCTACACCTGACTAGGAATGGTTTCCTGGCAATCCTCATAAAACTAAAGCTTAAAGGTACCACTGTTCTAATCTCTAACGAAGGTTAAGCCATAAATTTAAAAATGATATTGGACAAATGGGAATCATTTTTTGTTCTGGAACTGTAAGCGTTTTTTTAGTCAGACATGTTTCTTATTGACGAATAAAATCCTCTGGATATACATACAAAGCTTTGATGAGACCAATCCTTGCTTACATAGACTAACGTCTTCATCAATCTGCCTGTACAGAAGCTAGTACGAGTACCCCTGGTGCTGACTTAGATGCCAGGATTATGTTTAGTTAAAGTCCTTATTTCGCGAGTTCTAGATTCTAGATTCGACTAAAGTCTCACCCCAACATGAACTATTGTCAAATTTTGACATATGGATCCAAAACCATTTAAGAATCAACAAGAGACTTCGCTAGTCCAGTGTATACCTTTCATTCTTCTCTATGTTGTCCCCATGGCCAAGACCTGCATTGTAAACTCGATCCAAAATAATTCGAGAATGAAAGAACTCTCTGGATTCTGTATTGCTTAGTCTGCGACTACAATCTAATATCATTGCTTTTTAGGATGCTGTCCAATCAGTCAAAATTGAAATGACTACGATACGCTAAACAGTGATAATGATAGTCTTGGACTTCCACATACTGTATCAACACATAAGGACCAAATATCACTCGAAGAATATTTTACCTTTTATAAGACCAGGACTAGGAAGACTGAGCTTATTTCCGACCTTAACAGAGCAACAGATGTTTGTCATTGTCGGCCTGGTTAGGTGTAGGTACACAATGGCCGCGTTCCGATTTCTAGGCACTATGTAGTCAAACGTTTCTGATTGGTGTAGAGACTCAAATTTGACTGAAAAGTAAGGCTGATACAATAAGAGGATATGATTATTTGATCAATTTGCGCGGTGTTTTCGTTAAAATATTATATTAAAACAACCGTCCAAGGTTGTAAGAAAGGCAGACATTTTTAGAAAAAGTTAAGGGAACTTGATTTTAGTATCGGCTATTTTTTTCAATTAAGCCTTCTTTACAGGTTCCAATTTCATATAAATATATTTATCAGTAAGATCCCTTGACAAACACAGTACACACTTTGTCTAAGTCTTTGTCTCAGTCAGTTTGCCGTTCCATTTGTTAGGCCTTACCTGCAAATGTAGTGCCTAGAAATCGGAACGCGCCCAATGTCATAAAAGACTTTGAAATCAATAGATAAGGACCAACGTTAGGTAAATTGTCAAGGTTGCGAGAGATGTCATATGTATGTAAGGCTCACATATAAGAAAGCCTTTCAATACCATAAATCCTGTCAGCACAGAACTTCTTCATTTCTTTCAACTAAAAGCAAAGCCCCTGTTAAACGAATAAAACCATCAATTCGACTTTTATTTGAATTTCATTCCATATATGCAATTTATATGAAGATGTTGTGAAATAACAACTCCGTTTTATAGTAAACAATATAATTTTGTTTAAGGACTTACAAACCCCAAACACACGTACCCCGGTGTATACAAAGTAATTCAACCCCTTCAAGCTTTTCTTAGACTTAACTTGTTTTATAATGTGTGCCATTATTTGCAATAACGAGGGAATCCCCCTTATCATAAAACATTTCAAAATGTTCATCTTCAACCGTAGGTGGTTGGCGGTACTTAATTTCGCCCAACTTCAACCACAAACCATTTCATTTCCATTCCCATTTTCAGGGTAACGTTCCGCTTGTATTCTCTTTGGCGCTGCTATTGTTCTGGCGTGTGTTCCGCAGCTTTTACCACGAGATAGTCGGAACAGGATATGCCATAGAAAGGGAAACAAAGTAGAGTAGTGTTCTCATGATGGCGGTGGTGTTTGCTTTAAGGGTTCCTAAGAAGTTCTGCATTGTATATGGAATTGCATGGAACTCAAACTTAAGTATATGTCACCCGCACAACCCACATCAACAGGAACTGCTGCGAACAGCTGCTTTGTGTGTTATAATTAAATCGAGATATTTAATGGATCATAATTAAAAATGGCAAATTGTGCTCCCAATGAAACAGGAAAAACACTTTAAGTTGTGGTAGTAACCGCAATCTACTTAACGCGTTTTAATTTTAATTTTTAAAAATGGTTTCTGGCACATATTCAGGCTGCAATGCATGCTTGATGAGCTACTGTTTTGAGGAGGTGGACATTCGGAAGCAGTGTACCGCTACTGCATCGAATTCGTGTGGCCTTGACTTTTTAGGTATTTCAGTTTTATGCTCACAAAGCCAGAAACAATACCCAATTTCTAAGTCGAGATCCAACGTGAAAGTGATTTCGAGAATCTGATGTAAAGAGGATGGTTTGGTTTAGTGGAAGTGACTGACAGCATAGAACACCATTGGCATCATTAAGCATTATGTTTCTACGTGGGTCATAGGTGAAAGTTTCTCTCTACCTGCTCATACAAATCTTAGGTAGAACACCCTTCACTGTCTCAGATTCTTGGTTGACCTACATAATTCTGTAGCTCTCTAGGCATTCCTGGTTTTCTTGTTTAGTCTTCTGATCGAGTGGAATTTGGACCTTTCCAAACGTCTACAAGATTTTAGACTTAGAAAGCAATGTTCTTAGCAATAAGTTCAGAGCTGCAATTGTTTGGTACTGCTCTACTTCGTACTATCTTGGTAGTCCTCTTGCATGTTACTCTTAGGATTTTATACCTAGTGCTCTGGTACCCATTAAATTTGGTCTTTCTTTTCATCCCGAAGCTAGAGGATGGATTTGGAAAAACCTCGTTTCTGGAATAACTGATCGAATGCACAGTCTACATTTTGCTTCATGGAATAAATCTTGGACCAGACAAGGGAATTTTAAAGCAACTAGAGGGCAAAAAGAACTATCGCTTACCACTAGTTTGCCATACTATAGCTAGTCTGTAGGCATTGATCATTAAGTTGTGGTGATGGTTTAATTTGAGACCTTCTTTATGGGAACATTTTGGTAATAAGGTGAACTCACACCATAGGGATCCTATTAAAAGTCTTCTCGCCTTAAGGTGATGCACGATCCTGGCTTTCCTGACAGGTCGCCCAGGTCTTTAAATTGATATTCACCGAAGGCCGTTTCAGAGGAAGTGAAACGTACACTCTATTGTCGCCACAGCTTCTGCGAGGTTATCAGTTTCGACTCGCATTCGACTACGATGGGCTGCCATAAGGTTTTGGCTGGTGATAAACCCCGTAAAAAGTGCTAAGTTCGGTCTGCTAAGCGCTAGGTTTTGTCTGGTTTTGGCGAAATCATATTTTGTCTAGAGTTTTTTGGACACACAACCAGATAGGCGTCCGTTCCATCTCTCGTTAGCTAGTCTCACAAAGGTTCTCTCATTGTTGTGTTTAACAAGAACTAGGGGCGGTGTTGACCTTTGTCTGGTTCTGTTCGGATCCCTTTGCTAATTCGTCCGGGAGTTGGTTCCCTTGACCCAAAGGAGTGGTTTGAGTGCTGTGATTTTTTTTGCCATGAGTGCTGTGAATTTTGATTTGATAGCCTTCATTGCGCCTTTGCTGTCAATATAGATGCCGATCATCTTTCTGGAGTGTAGTTTCGTGGATACTTACTCCTTGTCAGTTTTTGATCCACCTACAAAAATCGAGATATTCTTCGGGATTGTGAGACAGACAGGCAGCAAAGTTAAGAGCAGGAATAAAACATCACAGTTTCGTATTATGAATAAGTTTCTTTGTGTACTTTTTGAATTGTTACTTGACGGTGCTGGTTTTTCAAATTCTTTTCAACTGCTGAAGGCAAACTCCATAGCAGTGAATGAAGTGAAACGAGGAAACCCCCCAAGTTGTTACTTTTAATCAATGTCGCCCATGTATGCATGTATCTTAGTCGATAAGATTCCATAATCCTTGAACTTCATAAGTTAATCTCTTATCTTTCACACGCCATGCCCAGCCAAATATTGACGTCATCTCCCCCGTTTATAACTTTTGTGTTTTATGTCGTTGCGTAGTTAAATAATCTTTGAGACATTTATCGCAAACACTTGGATTGCGATCGCTATCTTATCTGGGCCTTACATGGTAAAAAGAAAAAGATACCTACTCGACTAAATAAACAAGAACTAATACTTAAGCGGTTGTTCTTTTTGCGGAACACTTCAGGTTAGTAGGTTTTACCACATATTTTAGTTGAAGTTGCTCTGGATTAGTTAATAGCTCTTGTGGATTTCGTTAATTGAGTACTAAGTGAAATTTTGAATTGCAATCGACAGTGTCTTGATCGAAATTTAATTGTCAACTTCAGAATTGGTTTCCGGTTTGTTAGGCAAAGCTATGTCGGTCGTATGGATGGGAGCGTTTAAAGTGTCCATGATTATTGGAATCACATACTTTGTGGTCAAAAGGTAATGGTTTAGAGACTTATATATAAGCTGTGGATGTGTTCTTTTATAAGCTGGTTAATAAACTGTTTGTTTTTTTGTGGTTTATAGGAACTCTTACAGTCGAAGAAGTATACAAAGATCGCGACCAATTTGCTGCCTTAGTGCGAGAAGTAGCCGCACCTGATGTCGGTCGTATGGGCATTGAAATTCTCTCCTTCACGATCAAGGATGTCTACGATGATGTACAGTACTTGGCATCACTGGGTAAAGCACAAACGGCCAGTGTTAAGCGTGATGCCGATGCTGGAGTTGCAGAAGCAAATCGTGATGCTGGCATTCGTGAGGCCGAGTGTGAGAAAAGTGCCATGGACGTTAAATACTCCACAGATACGAAAATCGAAGATAATGCTCGAATGTATAAGCTGCAAAAAGCTCATTTCGATCAAGAAATTAACACAGCGGTAAGTTATTGAAATCTTTTTACTTGTAAAAGCCTCGAGGACTGATTTGGTATTCTGTTTTTGCAGAAAGCTGAATCTCAACTCGCCTATGAATTGCAAGCTGCGAAAATTCGGCAAAGAATTCGTAACGAAGAAATTCAAATTGATGTTGTCGAACGTAGAAAACAAATCGAAATCGAATCTCAAGAAGTACAGCGTAAGGAACGTGAGCTGATTTCTACGGTTAGGCTGCCAGCCGAGGCAGAGAGTTATCGTGTGCAAACCATTGCACAGGGTAAGAGGTAAGTTACAATTTGTTTATCTGGCTTAGGATTGATTTTTTAATGAAAACTTACTTGTGGTGATTTTCAGAGAACAAACTATTGAATGTGCTCGTGCTGATGCTGAGAGAATCCGTAAAATTGGTCAGGCTGAAGCCGGTGCTATCGAGGCGGTTGGTAAGGCCGATGCCGAAAGGATGAAGATGAAGGCTGCGGTCTACAAGCAATACGGAGATGCTGCCATTATGAATATTGTACTTGAATCGCTGCCTAAGGTATGTCGAGTTTTAATTCTTTCATCTTGGAAAAATATTTGTAGACTTGACGATGTTTCTCAAGTTAAGTTGATCTTCTTCACCTATTTTAAAACAATAAATGAGTATAATGTCAGCTGCTTCTGGTGCTATTCCATTTCCTGCAAATCATTCCGAAGACTCCTAATGAAACTACATATTGCCATCGAATTCTCTTTCGAACACAATGCTCCCTAGTAACGTTATTCCCCATGCCATGAAGCGTGTGACTGCGTGCTCTGAACCTTTATACTCAGTTGGATATTCCAAGCAAGATGGTGAGCTGTCATATCCAAATCGCTGGAGATACAAACTTGCGGTAGCCGCCTTCACGAGACAGGAACTGCGTAAGGTGGAAGTTTCAGAACCTATGCTTTCAACATATCCATTCTTGTTGTATTCTGCCTTTTAGTGGCGACTTAGCTGTTACCGCTGCGCTTGATTTTATGATTTCGTCGTGTTAGTTCAAGTCTCTTCTATTACAAATTTTGAATATCTCGTCTACGACGATGTCGATGGAAACTATTTCAACTACATTCAAGATCACCCCGTCTGAATGTTGACGAGACTCCTCATTTGATCTCATTTCTCTTAAGTGCCGCTCCCAGACCATGGCAGCTTAAATGAGAACTGACGTGATAATTCTTCACTTTGGAATCCTTTTAGCGTATTCAGATGTACTGAAATTAGGCAAATGTTCGAGTGACCTTCCTCTAATTGTGATGTTGTTTTGGTTTATTTATATCATTACTTCAAGGTGTTTGACTACTTCTCTGGACATGATGGTGTGATGACCAGCCTTTGAATTGTCGAGTTCAATGGTTTCCTGTTTGCTTATAAGAACAGCTTGATCAGGTAGTTCTAGTTGGTTTTTCCCGGTAATCGACGACAATGTCTTTAACAAATCCAATTATATGTAGGGTTAATCGTAGTACTCCGTTGAATATAAGCAATCCATAACGTTGACATGATTTGTTCCATCTATCACAGGGCGCTGTATTCTATCTGAATTTCTTCCAAAAATTAGTTAGTTAGAGGCCCTTAATTGTAATCGTTATTTAAATGTCCTTAAACGAAAAGGAATTACTGATACCTTTAAAAGCAGATCTAGCAAGATACTCTGTAAACCAATGCAATAAAGCCACGGATCAAGTCCGCTTACCTGGCGATCTGTAAGTAACTAATCAGAACAAAATTTGGATATCTTGGTTTGTACTTGTTAACGTAATATGCACCAATGACTACAGCATGTGTAACATCGCTGGTGTTTGGGCTCCTTTATACAAAAAATTGGAAATTAAATTCATATGGTACATCCAACTTTTCGATTATTTGTCTCCAATACAATAGCAATTGAGTAGGGCTATGCGAGGCCTATTTTTTCTGAGTGATTCAGGACACAACAACAACATTTATTAAAAACAGTGCGAAGCAGGTCCAATCATGCATGTTATACTGGACAGACGAAATGCGGTGTTGGTGACTTAAAAATCAAACTCGAGCTAAGTTTCAGTAGTCTACGTTTGTGGAGTTTTACTCACTTCGATCAGCTATGTACATATAAATTCGAGACAGAAAACTTTGTTAATCCTTAGGCATTGTGAAAGCAAAAAGCTGCTGTCAAGAGTTTAAGTAGCAATCTAATGGAGGAATGGATATGGTTTCCGACTAGATACCACATCGATATGGCCATCAGACGACACTGATCTTACTTAAGGATAGTTGACGTAGAACATAATAAAACACCTTGCCTCGTATACACATTTTAAAATATGGTTTGATGCAGATCACAGCCTTTTGATTCAATATCGGCTTAGAGAAAGAAAAAAACATCTGAAAACGCATCTTGTTCATCGACATAGGCGACGGACAATATTCAAACAACGATATTACTAAAACTATTCTTACTATCATATTATTAACTGATTTTTTTTTTACAGATCGCTGCCGAAATAGCTGCTCCATTGGCCAAGACCGAAGAAATTGTCTTATTAGGTGGCAACGATAATATAACCAATGATGTAGCCCGTTTAGTTGGACAACTACCACCAACTATTAATGCATTAACCGGTGTCGACCTATCAAAGGTACTATCTAAAATTCCCGGTGCGAAAGCGTGAAGTTTACAGGATCCTGTAGAAAATAATAGTGCCGCCGACTTATCGATGTCAATGATGATGAATATGTAGTAGCCGAAACTCGTAAGTGTAAAATCGAATGGAGTTAGAAAATGAACAAAAAAGTAAAATACTTAAGCAAAAGAGCAAAAAAATAAAATAAAAAATAAAAAATAAAAAATAAAAAAAAACAAATGCTGAAAACAATCCTTTCAAAAACAATATTTTTGCAAACAAATATATATACACAATATATATACAAATATTAAGCGTAACATACATGTATAACAGTTTCAAAAAGCCGTCAGTTTACTTTAAAAAACAAAAGTGTATATTCAAATTTTCTATACCGTAAGTTTATATTTTTTTTGTCGCTAATTCTTCCTTAAAACAAAATACAAATAGTATTTAATTATTTTAAATAGGTGCAGCGCGTGGTGCGAAATTATATACATCTGCTCTCATTGATAAATCGATAAAATATGGTCACACTGTCTACCTGATACTGAATTTTGTTGAAATTTTTTTTTTTTCTATATCTACTTACTTATGATTTTAATATCTTAAGCACGATTACTAATGTATCTCTTGGGAAAGTTAACCAAAGACAGCTATCACAGTCGTACAACCTTTTTAACCATTTTCAGTTGCAAATAATAGATTATTCTGTTTTATTTCATAATAAAGACATTTTTTGAACAAATAAAGACACTTTACAGTATCCCGTCCCGTCGAATCTCACTTCGCACCACCCTGCATTTTATAATAAAATATAATTCAATTATTTTGCACAAATAGATTTTGTTGTGAAAATATATACATATTTCTGTTTTCTTAAGGTAAAAAAAAAAAAACAAAAACTCCAACTTCATAAATGTTTACTCGTACATAGATAAAACTGTTTCCTTTTTTTTAAAGAAAGAAATAAATAAATGTATAACTCATCGCTGATAAACAATCTAAAGAAATGCATTTATTTAAATTATAAACAAACCAATATATACAATTTAAAGTTTTGAACGAGAATTAATAAAAAAAAAAATAATAAATTAAAATTAAATAAATATATTTCGACCAATGTATGTAAATTGTGCCACCATTTTGGTTCAAACATTTTTAGTAGTGCAAATTTAGTAAAAAAAAAAAGTAAATTCTTAAAAAAATGCGTTTTTCTCCCTTGTTTTGCAAAAAATAGTGTTTTTTATTCTTTCTTAGCTATGTATTCATAAATATTTGTCTGCCAATAACTCAATAAAAAAGCACATTTTTGTACTTTGTTTATTTTCTCTTAGTAAATGTTTTAATATTTTTTTTTTATTAAGTTAATTTTGTTACATTTTGTATAAAAAAATATTCATCAATCGAAGCTGAGATGTCAGTTGTTATTATTTTGCTTCTATTTTTTCAAATGTTATTCAACAAAAATATTTTCTTGATATTAACAATATAAACAATTTTAATGTAATAAATGTTTTCTTATTTGTATTCAAAAACCAAAAACGTAAATATTAAAGCAAAAGAATATAAAAAAAATAAAACAAAAAGTGTACTAAAATATATTTTGTAATGTATAAAGGAAAAAAAAATTATAAAAGAAAAAAACAGAACATAAATAAAATTATTGTGTAATGTCAAGAGAGTTTGTGTTTTACTTGTTAGTTGTTCATCGACAGGTTCTTTTTCAGCGTCGATAATACGAATATTATGAGCGAAAGGAATTCTGCACAAGTTAGAAGTGCAAATTCTATAAACCGGATGTTGGCAGCTACATTTCAGAGTAAGTGTAGGAGTGGGCTCCTGCATCGGACTAGTGAGCGAGCCTTTCGAGATTCGATTCCCAGATTACACCAAAAACTTTTTCCAATTGTCTAACAAAAATCCGAGAGTATAACTACCATCAAAAGATCCTGAAGTAAAAAAAAACTGCCTTTGGGACATGCCGTACAGGGCACATGCGCAGAATCAATGATTAGTCCTTGGACCTCGAACGCAACTGTCGCACCAAATATTTGCACTGATGGACATTATATTGAGCTCCAGGCACGTATTCCACCGGTGTATGTGGTGAAGAGATCCGATATTTAAACTCAGTATCACGTGATGAACTTCGAAATACATAGTGTAAGGTGTAATAAGCGTACCCATATCAAAGATCTTGATCCAAAGTTTGTTATGTCCAGCGAACAACAACGTGCTGATTTCTGATGAAGAGGAACTCAGTATAGAGTTTTCGACGAGCAACAAATTTCTCAATATGTTCGGATTCTCCACGAAAACTCATCATTGGCAGCTCAAGTTCTTTCAAGAGACACCAAACATCGACCGAACAGCTTAATCCTTTTATTTGAATAATATCGAAGAAGTGGTTGTAGAATGCATTTACCAGCAAGAAAAAAAACGCTGTCTAAGGGAGTCATTTGTTAGCTTGTCTTCGACCGTCTATAGCAAAATGAATTCTTATTAATTTTTTTATTCATCGTACAATATACCAAATCACCACCAGCACTAAAAGTGGTAATAAAACCTTTATACTAACAGTTTGTTTTTAGAACTTCTCGTTAAACAACTGCAGTTTTTTCTCCAAACTCAAGACCTTCCATTCGGGCAATACTGGGACAGTAGGAAGGTGATGCATGATTTTGAAATCCAACAAGAGTGTATGTTCCCACCAGTACTTAACAACTTCAAATGGAAACAACCGAGAAATCATCCTAAATCACACAGGATAGCAGACTTACGTCTATATCATGACTCAGTGGGTCTGATCTTAATAACAACGATCTCGGTTGATTGTGGAACTGAATGAAATCGGGAAATTACTACTAGTCTCGGAATATTTTCAAATTTAGGGAAAACAGCATATTCAGAATAGAAATTAAGACACCGTAAGACAATACTGCATAATGTTTAGTCTCTGCTTCTTTTTGGGTACAGTACCTGAAAGATGTCCACCACGGTGACTCACAAGTTGTAAGCTGAACTTTATTGCACAAATCCGACCAAGATGGTCCTCATGAATGACTATAGATTTATTACTTACTTACTTAGTTGATGCTATAGAGTAAATCAAGATGTTAACAACAAGTTTTATTTTCAACATAACATCTTTTTGTCTTGTTACAGTTGATAACACACCCAAAGATTCGTTGAACGTTATACCACAATACTAAAGATTTTGAACATTACAATTTTAATAAATTTAAAAAGATTCCCAATCTTTTAAAAACAAGTTCACACAATAGCTGGTATGGTAAAGCTCCGTGTCAAATTCTCTGAAGAATTCAATGCAACATGTCTGAGAAACCGACATAGTTCATAAGTTCATCCTCTTTACCAAGTTATCTTCCACATCTTTAGCCTGTAAGGCTATTAGCTTCAGCTGGTTGAATGAATCATTGTTCCTTACAGCGATATTTTAGTTTTTATCCAATCCAAAGCCTAAAGCGCCCTACACACGATCAATGTTACTTTTCAATATTATTTGAAATAGTCATCATTTAAGTTACATTGATCTTTTGTGTGCTCTTCAATGTTCTTGATTTGATTTTCGTTAAATTGTATTGTCAATATATTGATCATTTGTTGGCTGAATCAATGTTACGTATCAATGTTTTCATTTGTGAAATAATAATCGCAGCAAAATGTCTGATTTTCGACAATGTACCCGGGAAGTGACTCTTTGTACGAATACAATGCAGTGTTTTAAGTGTTTGAAGTATATAAAGACCGATCTAATGAAAATAAAGACAGATTTAACTAGACCACAAATAGATTTGTGTCTAATTTTTGGCAGACTTCTTTGCTATTCGTGCCCTGCCCTAGGATTACAATTTTCCTTTGGCAGTTACATAGGTAGATTCTCACACCTCGCACCTTTACGTTACTATAGAGGATAATGATTGAGCGGAGATTTTTGTTGAAAATTTGAGGTTTTCAAAACTTCTAAACTAAAAAACGTAGAGTTGATGACAATCGGTCAGATGGTTTAATACACCCCCTCATCGCAGTATTTTCTTTCAAATCAGGAGTGTAACCTGCAATTAAATGAATACATTTTTATCCATTCTAAGAAAATTTCTATAGTCTTCATCAAAATAAGATAATTCTCTCAACACGAACTCTTCGTGAAATTTCCATTTCAGCTTTATTTATCCAAGCTTTAGATTTTTTCCATTTAATATTATTGCAAGAGATACAAATTATTGTCTATTCTCGCTGACATACATACATATATTATGTAATTTATACAAAAATATTCTCAATGTTCATTGATACGTGTGGTGGCGATTTTCAATCAATGTTACTTCACTAAAAACACGTCAATAATACTTAATAAGTAACATTAACCGTGTGTAGGGCGCTTGAAATCTCCCAGCTATTTGTATCAGTGCAGTCTTCACCTTTTAATTTTGTATAGGGTTCGTTGGTTGCATATCCTATTTAATGATGCAACCCATTTATGTGCACAAACCAGACAACCAATTAACTTCTTTTTAATTTAAAATTAATATTTATTCATTTTGTTAAATTTATTACATCATGTTAGTTATTTTGCTTGCATTCTAAAAAGTTTTTTTTTTTATCAATTAGTTTATCTTCAAAAATGTTGTTTTTATCTTACGTGTACTTATTTCTTTTTTGTTTTGTCACATTATACTTATTATTTTTTTTTTTTGTGTTTAATTTTTACATAGAAAATTTGTCATTACTTGTATTCTGTAGTCCTGTAAAATATTCTTATACTTTCCGTATAGGTATAGATAAATACATTATATTTATATTTTTTTATGCATTTTTTCTCATTTTATATATTTTTTTTGTAACCTTTTTTGTATTGTTTTGCAATTAACTACTAAAAAATTGCTATAAGTTGTGTTTTCCCTTTTTTTTTTTTAATTTATATTCTTTAAACATATTGTTAATCAAAAGTAAATGTAGGAAAAATAAAGAAAAAAAGAAAAACAATCAAACTACGAATTTAATATACATACATATATTGTTTGTTAATTTTTGTTTATATTTTATTTAGTAGCACCAAATGTATACATGCTTTTAGATACATATTTCAAAACGGTGTAAAAATTGCATTTAAAAATTGAAAATTAAAAATGTAAATGTTTCTCAAAAATCTACATTTTCACTGTAAGAAAATAAAACATAAAATTATTGTAGATTAGTTTTATTTTATTTTATAAATTTTTAAGCTCAATAAATTTCATCTATTTTCCTTGTTGTTTAAATTTGTATTATGAAGTTGTGTTCGTATAAGTCAGCCTTAGCGTTGTCTTTTTTTTTCAATGAAACAAATGAATAGTAGGTATGTTTATGAAATAAATAAAAATTAATAAATAACTAAATTCTAGATTGGGCAAATAATATTGATCGATTCTGTGTGTGTTAACTGCAAGAAGCCACATTTATTCAG
This sequence comes from Xylota segnis, assembly GCA_963583995.1. Lineage (NCBI taxonomy): Eukaryota > Metazoa > Arthropoda > Insecta > Diptera > Syrphidae > Xylota > Xylota segnis. Next base: position 43,307,279 of record OY757237.1, read on the forward strand.
TCTGTTAGGAGTTTTATTTTTTTTTTTTTTTTGATGAAGGGTTTGGTCCTTGGTGTTAAGATGGCAAAACATTGATGAGAAAAATGTGAAAGTACTTCGAGTCTCATAAAAAATGTAAAAATATTTATTTAGTTTCTATCTATACATGTAGACAGAAATAAACTAAGAGGACGTTTCAGGCAAATGATTATCCCTTATTCAAATAGGGTACATTAATTTGTGTCTAAGTCCACCTTAAGCCTGTGCTTATGTTGGGTAGCATACCACTTGCAAAGTTTATTTACAAAATCAGTTAACACGTACTGAACTAAATGCCAATAATAATTAAATGTTTTACATTCTGTAGAGATTAAAATATCGTGAGTTTAAGTGATGACTAAAATTCGGATGTAATGTTAGCGCTGAATGACTAGAGGGAAATATGAATCGGGTGTAGTGATATAGTACATTTGTATATAAGCCCCTAAAAGGTGCCTGTTTCTTCATGAAAATATGTTGAGTCCACCAACTTCCCTGGTTTGTCACTAAAACTACACCTAGCCTCTTATGTCCGCGAGAGTAATACCAGACATCAATAAATGTATACTCAGCTTCGCCTTATTTGACAGATTTTTTAGGGTTTAAGTCGGAATTAAGAGTTCGCATAGTAAACAGTGGTAACTTAATGGCATAACGATGTAAAATGAGAGACTATTTACCATTCATTTTAGAGAAAGCTAACTGCACTGGAAATTTAAACACTTAGGTAGGTAATCTAGTGTAATCTTAATTCTGCACTGATTTCTAAAATTTCCAGGTCAAGCTTCAAACTACATGCAGAACAAGTCTACAGTTTCTTTTGACAAGATTTCCAGTGGGCTGTTTGAATTTGAATTGAAATTAGGTTTCGTTTTAAGTCGATGTTATAACAATATGGCGATCATAGACAAACTTATAGAAAAGTCAAGTTGTATCCTGTTCTAGTCTATGATCCCCAAATATGCAAAAAATGCTATCATTTGAATTGCTTTAGTCACCCAGGCTGTTTGAGGAACCCAGTCGTTTTAGTTAGTTGCGGTCTTACGTATAAGATGACAGTCCCTTTACCGCACATCCGTAGCCCATATCGATATTACTTTGACTATTGCTGGTGGTATGAGATACATAGGTGTACATAACCCTAGAGAGCACTGAAATGAGCAGAGGGACCGAGTAAAGCTAGTAAAAATGTGTAACTTGTCAGTACAGTAGACATAAGGAAACAGTCCTATGAATATTTAAATGAATTAGTGAGCAGATATGCATCAGAAACGACTCTAAATACTACTTAAAAAGCAGAAGATATACTTTTTCTTCCGAATAATTTCCGAATAAAAGCAATAGTCATACAAAAACCCCGTGGAAACCATGGTAATGAATATACGAAACACAAAAACGGAAAAGTAAATGCTAAACCCCATTTAGACAGAAAAAAATTAATTTATAGAGAGAAAAAATTGATTAGCTACAGAAAAAATTGAAAGGGGAAATAAATACAAATGTTCCTTGATTAGTTCAAATGGTTTTCGATTCCTTTACTGTCTAAAAAATCTTCGGAGTACTTTTTCGCTTTGAAGTAAAAGCTGTTCAATGTACAAAAAGACTCCAATTACCTACTTTAAGTGACTTATGTTTAAGTTTTGTTTAAGTAATTTACATATATATCTCCAGCTTTAATTAGGTAAAAAAAAATAAAGGAAAAGGGAGACTTGTAAGAGCGTTTCTTTTGTAGCAAAAGTTTCTTTTGTAAAAATGTGAACAACATTGCAACATTCTACAAGAAAAATTGCAAATAAGATTTGTATTACTTTTTCCCAACAGAAACAACACTCCCTGACGAAACAAAATATGTATGTACACATGTACATCTAATAACAAATTTAAATTTTCTACCATTTTCAGCCCTATTACGGGATCCAATCGAAATGAAATTTTCTCCAATTTGTTAAAAATCGGAAATCGACTGCCTGCGATACAGTTGGCAGATGAAATAATTTTTTTCTTTAAAGTTCTCCTATAGACGTTGAAAATATCTGCACGAAAATAGATGCCAGTTCCGATCGGAATTATTACGATTTGCAACTTTTTCGAAAGCGAAAAACCTGTTAACACGAGGTCTTGTACAAATACTCTGATTTTCAGTAGTTTTTGTATATACGCCAGATTCAGTAAACTATAAAAAGGTAGCAAATATTCCAGACTTCGTATACGAAGTCATTCCAATTTTGACTCTTTAGACAACTGAACACATTTTGGATTTATTAAAAAAAAAAAAAAGCAACAGTTTCCAAATACAGGTCATAATCCTTCATGGTATATATATCTAAGAAAGTTAGACAAACTAAAACCCAGCTGCTGGGATATACTTTTTTCTGAGAAAGCAGGTAGTTTACACGTTTAATCTCGTTCTTCTGGAAAGGCTCCGAAAGATGTCTGTTAAATACTTTCAAAAAGACTTCAACCAATGCACAGAAATCATCCAAGAAAGCAGGAGCAAAACAACTGATAGGTGGCGAAAGCGGCACCGCTTTTAAACAAAATTTCATAACCAGATTTAAAGGAAGGTATTGAAGAGATACCGACGATTTTTGTAGAAACACGTGTACGTACATTAATCTCTTTTTGTTACAAAAAAAAACGCCATTCTCGTCCGAATTCTTTAAACTATTCATCTTTCAAAATTGCTCTCATTGGACTCCTATTGTTTATTCGATCATTAGCTCCCAGTAAAACAATATTTTGTGAACGGTTAGGACTTAAAACACTCGCCTGTAGTTGGTTTGCAAACGACATGAAAGGACGACTAAAGTGCTGCAATTCTCCCCAAAAAAAAATCTGGGAAAAGTCACCCCCATCCTCTGCTATTTTACATATTAAAAACAAAAATAAAACAAACTGAATAAATGTGGCTTCTTGCTATCGAAATTCACCATACGAATACATAAGCAAATAGATTATGTATACATTTTACTGCAAAACAAATGAAAACAACAGCAAAGCAACACGTTCCAACACGAAAAAACAAAAAAAACAAAAGATCTACAACAAACAATAACAAGAACAGCTAAACAAAACTATTTCATGCGCGAAACCAAAAACGAACGCAGAAAAAGAATAAAATAAACGTATATGTAATTTTTCTCTGTGTTTTATTATTTTTTTAAGATTTTTATTTATTGGTATTTTTCTATGAAAAACAATCATTTACACGTGTAAAATTAAAAAAAAAAAAATTAAGAAAAAAATAATTAATTAATTATAATAGAATAGACGCTAAGACCAGCAGTAAACACAATACAACTCCTGATACATTTGTTGTTATACAGAATATTTGATTTATTTTTTTTTTTGTTTCTTTTGTTTTGTTTTATGCTTTTCAAATATATTTTCTTGGTTTTTTTTTACGTTTTTCTACTTCAAAATTAGATTTAAAATGTGAATAGGAAAATATTATAGATATATTTATGTATATATATGCTACTATTATTATTATACGGGCGCTGATAATAAATTCAGAACAATTATTTAATAAATAAAAGATGAGAGATCTCCCACGGGTGTTATTAAATTGGTTGTTAAATAGTTTTCAATTAAAAATAAACGAAAAAAAAAAAATTATAATAATTATAATAATAATGATAAGCAAAAACGAAAAAGCTGCCGACAACAAAGAAAAACCTATTTGCGTATGCTTTGTGTATGTTGTGTATTATTTTGTATTATATCGTGGCGTGTTATATTCACTTTTGTCCTTAATAAGATCGTCAGCTTAGGTAATTTAAATTTATTTATTTATTTACTTGTTTCTTGTGTTTTGTTTTTTTTTTTTTTTTGTTTTGTTCTACTCCTTTACAAATATTATTACTAGATATATTTGCATATAAATATATCAAAGTGTAAGTGTATGTAATTAATATTTTAAAAAGTTGATTTTTGTTTTTTTTTTAATTTTTTACAGAGTAATATACGCATATATATTTATTTATATATTATTAGTAATTGTTTTGTTTTATATTGGTATTCAATATCCACTTAATATTTAATTTTAAATACAAATATCTTTATTTTAATTTTTGTTTTTATTTAAAAAAAAAAAAAAAAGAAAAGAAAAGAAACTAGCTCTGCTTTTTATGAAATCGTTTCTGTACTTTCTTATTATTTTCCTTCTCTTTCGCATGTATTTTAATAGATAGATTTTGTTTTCTCTTTTTGTATTCTCGTTTGTGAAATAATTCGCGCATTGGTTTTTTCTCTATTCTCATACAATTTACTCGCTTGCTCAGCTCTGGGCTGTGAAATGATTATTACTTTCTGTTTTTTTTTCTTTTTTTAATAAATTGTAGTAATTTATGTTTTCTGTTTTTTTTTTATTATTATTTTAAGAGCTTAAATAGTCTACATCTACAGCATCCTTGCCTAGTTCTTTGAGTTTCTCCTCGCGTGGCTTGGCATTGCCAAATATCAGAGCTGCTTGTTTTGTCTCCGCTAGAGCGTTAATGGGACCTGGTATGGTTCGGGGTTTTAAATTAAGTCGAGGTCTTTCACTGTCATCTGTTGAATGAATGAAACATAATATTTACTTGGGTTAATAGAATTTTTGGTTAAAGTACGAAGTTTTGATTAGTTGTGGCATTGTGCTTCTGTAAGAGTGAGTTTTTTTAGTTTACAACTCTTTCATTGAATTGTAGTCTTTGTTTATTCTGAGTTTTTGAGGAGAAGTGCAATTTAAAAGACTACTGGGCGTGTAAAACTGTCCCATAACATGTTTGTTATGTTGCGTAAGAAGTAGTCTTTAACTATACTTTGGACGAGATATAGATGGCGTTTTAGGGGTATAAAATGGGACGAGAAAGCATCCAAGCTTACCAAGATAAACTTGACTTGACTTCACGCCGATGATAGAAGAGGGGAAATTCGGAAAAAAAGTATTTCACCACAATGAACTGCCAATTACAGCACAAATAATTTGTATGCGATTACACTGTTTGCGAAATTTGCATATATTTCTTGGTGCCACTGACTACCAGACGTTTTCCTTTTTAGTACTCTTGACAGGAGTGTAAGTTCTACCAAGAACAATGTATGATAGTTTGACCAAAAGGTTAACAAGAAAATGTGAATACAACAAGACCTAAATAAATATAAACGTGAGGACTACAAAAATAAGACTAGCCGATGAACTCCGCAGGTATGAAACAATTCCTATCGATTCTACCGGATAAGGGATAGCTCAATATGCATCTCTCTGCAGTGACATGGGTACATTGATTATTTCATCAGAATGAGGAATCTTAAAGGTATGGCAACCGTGAAAACTCCCCCTACTACGGTAGCATGTATGGACATGATTTGAAAATTAAAAAGTTAAAGGCCAGCACCTCAAACCGATGCAAGTTGGAATTATCGGACGACCTGTGCTAGACCGATAGTGATCGTAGAACAGATGATTGGCGAATATGTGTCGTCCTCTATGCGGTGCCCATGGCTAAGCTTAGTTTTACTAACAGAAATCGAATGGGGTCGGTATGACAATCTCTAGAAAATTTAAGAGAAATCCAAAACTTTCTAGCAGCTATCTTGACTTTAAACGTCGAATAAGATATGCATTTCTTCTAGTTTGGAACCAACAGTTTATAATCTGATCTTCTGAAACAGTGTAGACAGTTTCGGGATCGTCTTTCTTTTGTACACTTTCTTGTATATATTTAAAAAATAGAGTACTGATTGCCCCTGTTTAAATCAAGCTACCTTACTACTACTCTTACTCCTCTACATTATGCAATTACGTACTGCAAGGCCCAACAATCGAAATTTACCATACTTCCATCCGATTTATACTAAACTTACCTAACGATCCCACAGACGATGGAGGTCTATCGTTTGAGGGATTTTGATTATAACGATCACGATCACGATCACCGCCTGCACCGCCGCGTGGTCGACTAAAGTTGTTATAGCGATCACCGCCGTCTCGACTGCTACCACCAAAACTTCCTTCTCTATTGTTACGATCGTGATTGCGATCGAAATTACGGTCATCGCTGAAGTTGCCATATCGGCCACGATTCGCAGGACGATCTATAAGAAAAATGTAAGCAATCCAAATATTCATTAATTATTCAAGAATAAAGAAAATACAATGGCATTTAATTACCATTATATCCTCTATTCATTCCACCACCACCACCGCCGACACGATTCCTATCATTGTGCCCGTAATTATCATTGTACGCACCTCTGTTATCGTTGCGGTTACCGCCACCACTGCCGCCACTACCACCACCACCACCACCACCACCACCACCGCGATTAAATTGCTGGTGATTACCACCACCCTGTCGTGGTGGTCCTCTTTTTTGGAAACCGCCTCCTCTGTAAAAGAAAATAAGATTAACATCAATTTCACTTCACTGAAATCAAATTCAAGTGGAAATTGTAATTCAATCAACACAAAAAAAAAAAAAACAAACACACGATCTGATACATATTCTTGATTATCTTGTTGTTTCATTGTCTTCATACTCCACTCAAAGTTGTTAGCAAGAAAAGTATCAGAAATAACGAAGTCTGAACATTTCCACACTATATTTCCGAAAGACAGAAGTCCTGAAAGATCTAAGAAGAATGGAAACAACTCTAAGAAATAATTTGTACTCGTCAAGACCAAGAAGATTCAAATTCCTAATGTCCAACCAACTCATCAAAACATCACGATTATGTTTTTATTTAAACGAGTGTTCCGTTGACAAAAGAGTTTCTCAAATGACGACATAGAGGATGATTATCGGATAAATCACGATTGAATCAGTTAAAGGATAGAAGAAACAATTCAAACTCGGATACTTAAAACAAAGCTTCTACTTTTCCCATCCTTTACTAGTCCTTATCCATAAGTGCTTACAAAGCCATTGTTAACTAAATACCAAACCATCATTCCAATAACACATTTATTTCTTATCAGCTGCGATATATGAATATTGGATGGAAATTTGGAACAACCCAGTGTCACTCTTGATGCCGTATCAGCTTTTAAGTCATAGTCTCAGACTCCACATGATTTCTTTTTGTAGCGTAAGCTCATTTTTGAGCGAGGGGTTCTTAAATGAATATTTTTATGCTCACAACGCGTCTTCAAACTTTGAGAAACGATTAACAGCATCACTATCGAATGAGTCAAAAACTGATTAAGTAAACATTTCAAAATACATATTCTTCCAGGCTTTGGGGCGCTGAGAGATTAGATGTTTATGCTGATGCAGAAAATGTGACCATTTTCAATCTTTGCTCGTATCGCAACACAGTAATATGTACACAAACTGTGGGTTTGGCTACACTTTATCAAATCAGACATGTAATCCACACAATGAGATGTGATTGTTTCCATACATGTGGTTAGAGCAAAGCGAAAACGGTTTGGCTTTATCGATGGCAGAATTTTTTTATGCAATGTTATATCCAACTTAAGACTGCTGAAGTTGCGGAGCTAAAAATATTTTACAGAGCATGCCTGTGAAGTGCCTAGTAAGAAAACGAATTAAAATTCTTAAAGTTATTCGATGCTCGTAGTCGGTGGCAATTGTAACATCTATCCTACAAAAAATCAGACGAGACGAAATGAGTTTATTTTAAACACACACTGGCTCTTAGACTATTGCCTGAAACACGGAATTCCAATCTATGTACAAGCTGTAACAAGCAGATAATAAGCTATACTGAGATTACCCGCAAGATGAACAAATGGTTGATCTTTCTTACTGATAGCTCCGCTAGTTAAACCCAAAAAAAGAATGGTATTGTCAAGCGCTGGCTATTCCTCAGTATTTTATTACTTACTTCTCTTGGTATTACAGAAACTGAAAAGAGAAAGTGCTGAAAACGGAAATGACTAGAGTTTTGGAATACCTGATCGCTTAAGTGATACCCCAGGGGTAAATGCATTTAGAATGTTTTTATTGAACCGAAATTTTCTACTGAAAACATACCTCTGCACATAAACCCTAATTTTGTAATTACTGAAAAATTTGAATATAAATATGTGAACGTACATTTTTACAGAAAGTTTTTATAGATGACTGCAACTACGACTGCGACGAAGAAAAGTATGATTATCAATAAACTTACTGCAGGTGGGCTTAGTGTTTGTGGGTAAATGACCACACCCTCTTCCTAAAAAAAAAGAAAATTTATCCAAGAACTAAAAGTTCCGACATCTCATTGTATTTCCGGTCAACGATATGCCCACATACATGTACTTTTTATGGCCAAGAGTATAGAAATTCGGATTAAATTTTACTTATTCTGTTTTCAGTATGACATTTCTATTCTCTGAAAATGAGGCGAAACTACACTTGGTTCACGTTCTTCTTCAAAAAGAAGCTTTATGTCAGCACATTACTATGTAAAATTTTACTTTCCCATTACCTTAAGAAATGTAAAGACCCAAACATATTCATAGGTACACCTCCGCCGAAGGCTTATTCAGCAAATCCGTAAAACCTTTAAACTTACAAACAATTAACAAAAAGGATTTTTCCTTAACTATGCCCCATTTTGTTTGTCAAATGCTTAAAACAGCTTATGTTTGGGTTAAAGTACAATCGCTTCGCTTAAATGAAGAACAAACAATTCAAATGGGATCCACATTGCACGAGTGAATGCCCTGAACCCAATTTTCCATGATTTCTTCGCTGTTTTTCTGATTAGAAATAGACCATATACTTGACATAGCTCCAAAGACCAACGACTGCAACCATCAAATAGACACAACGAGGCCTCCAATTGATTTTATTTATTTCTGGAATAACATGGTCATCGAACTTCGCCATCAATAACTCGATTGTATGCCCAGCTGCGCGGTTTTTTGAAACTGCATATGCTTCAAGTGATCCTCCTTCAATTTATCTGAAAATTAGCCAACTCTGTCCGACACGATCTCCATTGACTGGACTTTGTTACCAGTATCATTGAATAAGGACGATAACCTAAACAATAACCCCTCGAGCATAAAATTCACTTGAAATTTTTATGGCTGTAAGGACGATTCGTAAATGATTTCGGATTACGGACTCGCCCTAATCCTACTGCACTTATGACTCAGAAGACTCAAACTCGACTTGTTAAATCCTTTGTAATAGAAAATCGTTAGCAAATCGGTGAGGATAACACTTCCAAAAGTTATATAAAGAATCTTATAATCTTCTCTTTCTCGTTCTCTAAAGTCTCTGTTTTGTATTCCAATTGAATGCAAACAAGTTTCAGTTCACCTCAACATTTGTGTTTGTTCCAATTCGTTTCCGGCGACTGTACTAACCTCATAAGAGAAATAGACTGTAAAAAAAATACCTAGCCAAGGGTTTTAAACTCCTTTTTAAGCATTTTTCAAAGGCAAGACCTTTGAAATGAGACTACTTATCTGAGTGAACTTTGTTACCATCACCTGAAGTGTATGTAAAGTTGCTGTGACCACAACAATAACGTGAAATCACGCAGTCTGTAGTTCGGTCGATATATTAATCAAAAAAAATTCAAATAAGTCGATTGTGCCTGTATATATGTATGCAATGAACTTCCGGAAGTAGCCCGAGTCCAATAGGGAAACTACAACATCATTCGAAATTCTTTCAATGTAACCCAACTAAACACACGCGGTACTCCTTATCCCAAACAAGTTTTTACCTCAAGCTTAACAAATTTCATTCATAAATCCAACAGTTTCTTGCAAAATACAATATATGTAGTTCAAGTGGCAACAAAACGCTTACCGGTCATTTTTCCTCTGTTCAGCAATATCAATCCTGAGCGGGGCCGAAATATCATCCAACTTGATCCTACCGTCGCGTTCTAGCGCCTTTTCCAAATCCTCCAGTGTCTCGAACTCCACATAGCAGAATCCCTTGAACTGATCTGTCTCGCGATCCTTAACCAAACGGACATTCTTCACATCAAAGTCTTGGAATATCTTCATGACATCACCCTGCACCAGACCTTGGGGTAAATTGCCAACATAAGCAATGAATGGAGGTTCCGTTGGAAGTTGTTTCCTTGGACGGTCGCCTCCATATCCTCCTCTGTGAATTCAAAAAATTAAGTAGATATATACAAAATTGCTTAGCAATTTTTAAGCCTGTTATATAAACAAATTAATTGCCAACTAATTATGAATTCTACACTGCCACATAAGTCGATAGCAGCACTCGAAACAACTCTAGCCATATCAATTTTCAACGCGAAACGCTGAGTGCCAGCTAAATCAGCGATATATTTCAATTCGAGTGTAAATACAGGAAAAATAAAAAAAAAAAAAATTGTTTCTCTATTTGGATTTTATACTTTTTTTTCGTTGATTTTTAGAGCGCAAAGCACAAATCGCCTTCGAGGGAGAGCAAGAACACATTTTTCACTCGCCGCCCCAGTGCTAAAAAAAATTGCATTGCCCGGGAAATTTCCAATGTCTGAGGCGGGCTTTGGTAAAATTTTCACACAAATTCGATTCATACACAAATGTGGCACGAATTGAAGGGCTTTTTTACACAATTTAATTTTATTAACATTAGTATTTAATTAATATTTACCTAGCGTGATCAAAACCACCTCTTCCAGCCATGTTTTATTTTTTCAAAATGGTATAAAATCTTCTTCACAGCACCAAGTTCGGCGAAGTGCTTGATTGCAGCTTGGGGCTGTCTCTTTTTCTTTTAACTGGCTAATACCTTTGTTAGAGCAGTGCGTCCGTTTAGGTGGATGAGTTATTTTCTGATTTTTTCTATCCCCCTCTTTTGCGGCGAATTCTCAGCTGGCGAATGGGATAAAAATGGCGATGGGTTTTTGTGATGCGATAGGTGATTATTTCTCTTTCTTACACAAGAATCGAGTCGAACTGTCGATGCACTTGAAAGAGATGGCTGGTGTGATGCGTGTGTGTGCTAATGGGAAGACCGGCCGAGCAATGAATGAAAATAAATGCAAAAGCACGTTGCGGGCAAGTTGTCGCTGTCGATGGGTTTTTAAGATGCACTGACGCTAAGCTCTGTCCTTGATTTATTGAATTAATGAAAGTGACATGAGGCTTAAAGAGATTTGCTGATTTTTCTCCGTAATTTTGTACTTTATTGAAATTTTAGATTTGTTTGGTTTGGTACTAAAAAGTGCCTTGGCGAGAATTACCGCGCATAATCGCGGCTAGTGTCAATCACTTAGACGAGTTGAGTTGTACCAATTGGGGTTGTCTTGTTGCACAGGGTTAACTAGAAATTTTCAAGTACAATATATTTTTTTTTTTTTGGTTTTTTTGTTGAAATTTAACTTCCTTTATTTCCTTCGGTATTTTTTTTTTATTTTTCAATTTGATTAGAAAATTTGATGAAAAAAAAAACGAAAGAAAAACTGAGTCAAAAACAGGGATGGCACAGGTGTGACATCAGTGGCATTTCACAAAGACGAATGTTGGATCCTAGCAAATAAGGTGAATGGTCACATTAACTTTGGTCTGCTGTGAGTTTTCTTTTGAGTTTGGTCTATGATCTGTCGTGTGTTTTGCAATGTCCGACATCAACTTTTGGCCTAAAGCAGATACTGAAGCTGTCATTCTTGGAATGGAGCTAAATTTGCTTTTAAGTTTAGAGCGGACTTCTTCGGTAGTGTTGTGCGGATATTCATTTATGGGTGATGCTGTTAAGTATTCAGCCGGGTGATTGCTTACGAACTTTTGACCGCATTTGGTTTTCAACGAAGAATTGTGCAGTCTGTTGTGGGAGTTGCAGAACATCGCCATATTTTGCCACTCTTTTTTCATTTCTCCAGACATTCTCCAAAGGGACTCCTGGAACGCAGTAATATTTGCCTTTGACTGCTCTTGTGAGTTACGAAAAAATGGTGAATTGTAGCCTGTCAAGCGACTAATCCCATTAGTTATTATTTCCAAAAACAAATTGATCTAGACTTGTTAAATGTTTCAGCTTTCTATTACCGCCCTCTAAATCCGATGCATTGGGTACCGAAGCCCAATAAAGTTCAATTCAGTAAGGCATCGTAAAATGATGCACGCGGTGTTTTGTTTCAAAGTACACCATTTTTCAGATGGGTACCCTGCCTTATCGTCATTTCAGACTACGAATCATTATTGAACATAGCCCACTTTCCGAAAACACATCCGCATTCAAAAACGTGAATCATCCCTGTAGAACTTCAAAACTAATGCCATTTTGACAGTAACTGTCAATCTCCTTTTCGTTAGACCAACCCGCAAAAGTGTACACGTTTTTGCGACTTTCTGTGTTAATTTCATCAGAAAAATTGCTAAAAATCCACACTAACCCAAAAAGAATAGCCGCAAAATGGTCCTGACTAGTCGTTTTTACAAAGAGAAGTATCCCGAAATCGAGGATGTAGTCATGGTGAACGTGCGGTCCATCGCCGAAATGGGTGCATACGTTCATCTGCTGGAGTACAACAATATCGAGGGTATGATTCTGCTCTCGGAGTTGTCTCGTCGTCGTATTCGGTCAATAAACAAACTTATCCGGGTTGGTAAGACAGAACCTGTTGTGGTAATTCGTGTTGACAAAGAGAAGGGTTACATAGACTTGTCCAAGCGACGTGTCTCCGCTGAGGATGTCGACAAGTGTACCGAGCGCTTTGCCAAGGCTAAAGCGGTGAATTCCATTCTAAGGCATGTTGCCGATATTCTGGAGTACAACTCGAATGATAAATTTGAAGAATTGTATCAGAAAACAGCGTGGTATTTCGAGGAGAAATACAATAACAAGGCGGCTGCCTATGATATTTTCAAACAATCGGTACAAGATCCTTCTATTCTGGATGAGTGCGGTCTGGACGCAAGTACCAAGGAAGTTCTGTTGCAAAACATTCAACGGAAGCTAACATCGCAGGCAGTTAAAATTCGGGCTGATATCGAGTGCTCTTGTTATGGGTACGAGGGAATCGATGCTGTGAAAGCAGCTCTCAAGTCCGGACTGGATGTGTCGACGGAAGAGATGCCAATTCGTATTAATCTCATTGCTCCGCCATTGTACGTGATGACTACGTCGACGACAGAGAAAACCGAAGGTCTAAAGGCGCTGGAAGTGGCAATTGAAAATATTCGCAAGAATATTACCTATAACGAGGGCGAACTTAAGGTGATTATGCAGCCGAAAGTGGTCACCGCTATGGATGAAGCCGATTTGCAGCGACGCATGGAGCGTGCCGAGGCAGAGAACACTGAAGTGGACGGTGATGAGGACGAGGAAGGCGACCAAGAGGGAATGCGCTTCGATGTCGGTGACAATGGGGACGACGACGGCGCGAACGACGATGACGATGAAAAAGATGAAAAAGATGAAAAAGATGATTAGAGCCTCCATGCTGGGTTTTTGTATTTACATTTCAATCAAATGCTTTTCCCTAATTTAGTTGAAAATGATTCAGAGTATATGCAGGCAAAATAAAGCTGAACGAATCAGAATTTTAAATAATTTTGTAAATTTGTGTTTGTCTTGGAGCCTTGAGGTTCTGATTTTTGGTAGTTTTCTTCACCTGTTCGCAATGGATGGTAAGGTGAACACATGAACATCTTAAGGTTGGAATTTACTTGTTTGATGTCTCGGAGGGTCTGACGAATGTGTTTAATTTTAAGTTTGCATTGCAACAAGGGCTAAAGTGTATATGTACATTCTTACGACGGACATGAACATACCTTGAAGTAAATGAGGACAGAACCAAGTACCTGTTGTCAACAAACAAAGAAGCATCGATCCACCGTCTAGAAGAAATGGCCACTACCTACCTCGGAGTAAATATCGACTCCACGCACGACACCCTAGTGAAGATTCGGCGAAGACTTACCCTAGGAAACCGCTTCTACTTCGAATTATGGACCCGAGTGTTAGGCGATAAACAGGAAAGCAGAACAGACCTTGGGCACTTTCGAAAGAAAAATTCTTTATCGAATTTTTCGGTCCCGTATGTGAGGAGGGCGAATGGAGAAGAAGATATAGCCCCGAACTCGATGCGCTGTACCAAAATATGGATGTAGTCCAAAAAGCGAAAATACGTCGACTACACTGGCTCGGCCACACATAAGAGGATCTTCGAATCACAGCCCCAGGTTCGAGATGACAAGGAAGACCGAACCTCCGTTTTAAGGACCACGCTATCGTGGATGCCAGAGCGCTTGGTTTAGACAACTGGAAGCAGCATGCCCGGGATCGAAGGGAATGGAATGCTGCCGTGTATGTTAAGCCAGATACCCTTACAGGTCGGGACCCCGTGAAATAAGTAAGTAAGTAAGTAAGTATTGAAGACACAGTTGGATAAGGAGTGCCTTGGCAAAGGCATCAAGGCGGGATGCTCGTGAAACTGTATAACCTAAATTAATCCATAAGCTGACCCTCTGGTGGGTGGCAAAATGAAAAAGCCGTTGAAATATCCAGAAATGGGTCGGATATCCACCACTCAAAGTCTGTTGTTGATGCCAATATCCCACTTAATACATTACACGGGAATAGGCACAGTCTTTTCAAGAACTAATAAACGCTGGTAACATACATACATCTACCTCCCACCAGACAAGGTAAGGATTAAGGGCGTAATAAACGAGATTATCATCAACTGTCTACCAAATATAAGCAAGAACACAGCTACCTAGCAATAATTAAACGCCTGCGTATGTTTTGCCTTCTTGCTCCACACAATATTATCCATGGCCTACGGTGCTGGCCATCCATTATTAGAAGATTTAACCTCTAACTTAAATGTTAACTAGTTTGATTTGAGTCTCTCCATCCTCTATTACACAAACCGCTGCAAATAATTTGAATTTGTTTAATACACCAGGCAAACAGAAAATTGCAGAAAACAGCAAGCAACAGAACTTCAAAACTGTGTCGCTGTTGTTTGTGCTGTAACTTCTTTATTCGTTGACAGATTTTGACGATTTAGGCCTCAAAGTAAAAGTTATTTCAAAGATTAATACGCCATAAACCTAGATCTTAATACTGGATGAAAATTTATTGATTTGGTTTACTAAAACTTCACACTCTGACAAAATATTTCGACGTTCATGTCAAAGGGAGATCTCCAATCCTTCCCAGCAATAAAACCTTCGGGAACCAACCTAATACTCACCTTAATCCAATCGCTCCTACTTTCACAAACTAATAAAAATCCAACAAAAAATAAACAAATTACAATGTTTTGTTTCTTTATTCATAATCTATTTACTACACAAAAAAAAGAAGAAAATAAAATATATTGCCTAGTCAGAATCATCGTCGGAACTGTTTTCATCTTCGTTCGGTGAACCATCTGACATAACGACATCCTCCGCCGTACTGGTCTCAAAGTTGAATCCACCGTTCAGACCCGCAGAGAACGCCTTCATGCGTTCTTCTTTCTTCAGCTTCTTGTCCTTTTTGAACGATGTTGTCGTTTCGGAGGTTTTGCGTTTCTTGCCATTTTGCTGGGCTTTGCTAGATGCTACTGCTTCGTCCTCCTCCTCCTCCTCTTCAGACACATGACCATTTTCCTTGCCATTTTGCTGTTGTATCGTATTCTTTAGGGGCTTCACTCCGTATGCATTACAGAATCTATGGTAGCTTTGTGCTGAATCCAATTTCACTTTGCTGCGGATCTCTTGAACTTGTTCTGTACAAGTGCTTAGTATGCTATTGGCGATGGAGAATTTCGTATGACAACGTTGGGCGGTGAAGAACAACTCGAGCAATGTAATGAATTCCTTAACAGATATCGTTGTGGCTCTTGACATCTCTTCAAGGTGCTGGGTGAGAATGGGTTCAATGATTTTAAAGTTTTTCTTTGCTAGTTTCTCGTTTTGTTTGATTAGTTCGTGATTTTTGTAGACTAAGGTTAGTAGTTCAACAACTTGAATGCGTCTGAAGGTGCGAGTGGACTCGGAAATACCTTTCTCTGTTAAGGTACTTGCGAGGCCCCATACCCCTTGCCAGCGTAGCTTGAAAATATCACTGAGTAGCGTGATGTTTACAGCGGGGTTGCGTGATTTAATAAAGTCCTCCAGGTAGTCTGTTAAAAGGGTGAAAACTTGATCATTGGCTCCGCCTTCGCTCATCAGTTTCGCATTGGCGATGAGGAACATGCAACACTTGTTTTTCAATCGATTCTGGACGTCAAAAGCAATGGAGCGTGATTTTTTGTCGATTATCATTCGGATGAAGTCCACGAGGTTTGTTTCGGTGACATCTTGAACGGACCCGAACTGTCGCAGAGCAGTCAATTTATTCAGTGTCTTCTCGACCTTCGTCTGCAGCGGTTTTAGTTCGTCATCGGTGCAGAACTCTAGCATGTTGAAGAGCGCCAACATGACCTCAATGGTTATTAGAAGGGTCGGCTCATGCTGAATGTATATTTCTATCAGGTCCAGTACACGAATGCGGAAGTGCATCACAGTTGTCATTTGCACACGATGACTTTTGGACTTTTTATTTTGGCTATCTCCCCCGCCAGAATTTTTCAACGCTCTAAACGCAGCAGCTAGTGCGTCGTCCAGTTTTTTACCTTCCTCTTCGGTCATGTCGTTCAGGTCGATTGAGTCTTGATCGTCATCTTTTGGGATTGCCGAGCCAAGCGCAATTGATACCGCATTTCGAAGCTTATCTGAGGCTGTAACCTCCTCGTCTTCGTCTTCGATTTCTTCATCTTCATCATCTTCGGATGCACTTTCACCTGTTTCATCTTCATCCTCATCGTCAGACGGACTTTCTTTCTGTTGTGTTTCTTCCTCTTCTTCACCTTCTTCCTCCTCGCCGTCGTCTTCTTCTTTACCGCTCAATGGATTCTGTCCGTCCTTCATGTCCAGCATTGACAGAATCTGGTGCATGGCTGTCAAATTAAGACTGTCACACAAGTGAGGGAACACTGTGTTCACAATGTTCCTCAGCGCACTAGCATTCTGCGACAACAAGTGCAAGAACAAATCAATCACCACTTCAATCCATTCCGGCTCGGGATCTGAATTTCCACTGGCCTTCTTCTGGCCTTTGGTTCTCGCCATACACTTCTCTAAATCCAAAATTGCGGTCTCTGCCATTTCGGGTTCACGGAACAGCTGCAGGCCCATGTGCAATAGGAGAATGTGAAACACCAGCTGCAGCTTCTTCTCATTACCGTGGGCTTTCTTTGTTTTTTGTATCTCTGAGTACATGTCATTCCATGCCTTCAGGACTTTTTCATCCATTTTTTGACGAACATATTTAGCTGCGTTCTTTTTCTGTAGGTACCCATTGCAAGTCTCTACCAATGAGAGTAGTACAGATTTCTCCTGCTTCAGAGCCGGCACTTTGGACTGTAAACTTCCATAGAAAATATTTTTCATGTGCGTTCCGAATTCCTTTTGCAGTTGGCCAGCCTCACTGCGTTGGCAAATCTCTCCAGAATTGTTAACATTGAATAGTCCAATGGCCATGAAAAACTGCAATTGTTCTCCACGCCAAACGAATGAGTTCTGTACCGACTTATGGGATAAGAGATGTTGAAGCATGTATGCAGCATTCTGTCGCTCGAAATTTAGCCATACATCGGATTTGTTTTCAGCATTCTTGGTCAGACGATCGAGGAAGATATCTTTGTAGGTCTTAAAGATCTCCTGGACTCCCTTTTCTCCTAGGAATCCAATCAACTGATGCACAATTCGATGTGTGGTGAATTTTTCTATGTTAAACGTTCCTGGATAGAGAATCAACTTGCGTATAACTTCTATGCGATCGTCATCCGCTGCCTTGGAACAGCACGATGACAGATTCTCAAAGAATTCATCGTAAAAAGCTTTTAGTGTCTCATCCTTTTTGGTTTTGGCATTCTTGATTCCCGCAACTATCATCTTTACGAAGTTCGGTGTCAGCAATCTAGACACTGGAGTCTTTTCTATATCCAAGTTGGCCAACACATCCGCGGAGATCTTGAGCGATATGATTTCTTGCAACTTATTTGGACTCTCTAGACTTGGTTCGACGTGATTTTCCCAAAAATCACCAAGTCCACTGCAGGTGGCTAGGTAAACCCCAAAGACTTCCAATGCTGGATGTGTCAATAAATCCGAATTGGTGTTGCCCCAAAAGAGTCGCAGCAGATGCGGCTGACTCTCTGCGTTGAGCAATTGAGAACCACCCAGGTGGGACTTAAGAAACTTTGCACTTACAACTGAGGGAAATTTACTTTGAGCTGCAATCAGACAATGTACGGTTTGGATTGTTTGCTTTGTCCAAGGTTTGATGAGTTCTTTGTGCAGAAGTGGCCAAAGGGATTCCTCGAATTGATCGTCCGTGAGCTGGAATGATTTAAAAATGCAATACCCTGTGTGTTGTATGTAATTTAAATTTACCTTTTCAAACATTTCAATAATGAACGAGTAAGCCAAGGAACAGTGGTATGTTCTGTGTCGTGTTGCTTGTATGAGAATATTAGAGATCTGTTCTAAGCTCTCACTATTTGCCTGGGCAAGCTTGCCGGAACGTAAAACTGCTGCACAAACAAGGATCTTTCCAACCACAGCATCTGCATCCTCCTAGAAATTTAAAACAAATTAATATTTTGAAGGATCTGGGAAATTCCGAAGCGGACTATCAACAAATGTAAGGGTTCACTCAATAATAGATGCAAATGTTCACTGTAATGAAACTCCCTATAGCATAACCTAAACAACGACGTTTTGAACTCTTAGCCATTTAAGAAATAGTACGTCTGCAGAAGCTATCGTGACTTAGAAACGTGAAAGTACATTTTACTTCTTTAGTCGAGTGGAATAGCAGTTGTTGCATGAAAAGCTGTAGGTTCTCCTGCCATGTTGCTTTGCGATGCAATGCATGTGTACTCCTAACATGAAGGAAGAATTTCTCAATGTTTCAGTCGTCTACGAGTAAAAAGTTTGAAGAAACTGGGTCGCTTATAGATCGGGGTCATCTCGGCCGATCAATAAAAAACATTGCTGCAGAGAATGTATGTGTTTAGGATTCGATCAAAGTTTTTATACAAACTTAAAACTTCGTGGGAGAGCACACTTGCCGCTTTTATTCGTCATCAGTGCCGTATTTACAACAGTACCTACATTGGCATTCAAACTACCTGACGTTTATCGCTGTGCAAGACTTCACACTGCACATTATAGGTTGCCCAAATAATAGTTATGAGTTTCCCATAACACCAAACCAGATTAAGTCTCTGTTTATATTGTCGAAGGCCTTTACATGACGCATTTCTCTAGATTGATTCGTTAAGTGAATTTCAAGTAAACGTCTTCTTGTTCAGCAACGACCGACAGTGGTCCATTCTGGTCTGCACTTCGTAGCAACTCTACGAACTCCATTAAAGTAAGTGCACAGAACTACTAACACAGACATTTTATTGAATTCAATTCAAATTCCAGCGACTCACCGGAGCTCTAAGCCTTGAAAAGTGACCTGAAGTTGTCAATTACATTTCTGCCACCTCTTGCCCACAAGGAGGCATACTTCTTGTACTGTGTACTTATGCCTACCACATGTTACGACAAAAGCCGTCTACAGTACGAGTGATATCAATGTCAAGGTGAATATGGGACCACCACACGAATGCATGACGTCAGGACAATGAGGCGAATAGTTACCCATTGGACAATGGGGCTCAAGGATGACCGACAATTGAAACAGTTGTAAGCCTATTTCTATAACCAATAAAAATAAAATGCTATTGCATGCCATTGAGTAACATTGTTCCTAGTAATTCCCTCATTGCTTTCTAATACAGATTTACGATGTTGTGTTCCCCATAAATCATCGGTAGGGGCTCAATAAGTTTTTTATTAGCGTGTCTTCAACTTCCCCGCACACAAAATTAACCGATCCTGACCACACTCATAAACCCTTTCCTCTAAACGACCCCAGACTAGATGTACATATGTATATAGTAAAAACCCTCCTTAAGTCTGAACCATTGAGACTGGTACGAGTGATTACCTCTAATGGAATGGCATTGACCTCAAACATAAACTAGTCCCACTTCTAATCATTTCCATATTAGCATAGTTTCACTTCGCTAATCGCGAAAATTTGTATTTATTTATTCATGAGAAACCACCCCAAACAAGTAGCAGCAACTCTTTGCCTTGAGTTTGGAATTCCTTCCGTCTATCCATCGGGTAGACACGGACATGGTTTTCTGTTTGTTTATTGAGATTCCACCAAACATTCCAATCGATTAAGCATGTTTATAGCAGGCTTCTGTTGGAGGGCTGATGGCAAAAATAGATCAAGTTCCAATAAGTTATATCGATAATTCAAATGTTGCCCCGGCTACCAGGCTTCGAAGGGAGGGGGTTTGTTATTTTGCAAAAGCTCATTGCAAATATGAACACAAAATAGGTGAATATGGGACTTTTTTCCTTTTGAAAAAACCAAACTGTGTCACATTTTCATTTCGGTTGTCGAAGGTGCGTGAAACGTTGTGACACAGCCTAGAATTAGTGTGGTCAGGATAACAAGGTGGAAGCTCGCAGTTAATTCTTAGAAAAGACATACAAAAAAGGAAGACGTAAGTACTTGCTTGTGTACCTTAACCAGTGTTAAGTCAGTTTTACTTTATTTTTTTTAATTTTAAAGAAAATGCCACACCATTGTCTTTTAACGTCCTGTTCGAGCCATTACAAGTGCGTCCACGACATTCACATTTGCTACCACAAATACAAGTACTGCAGTCATGTGTGCTGTAGTTGCAGTTGTTATCACCGCCATAGATGCTGTTACTGTTGGTGAAGAACAACACCGATGGACCGTACATTGTGTTCGATTTAGAGAATAAAATTTCCCCCAAAAAATATCCTTATGTTATATAAATAGAAAAAAAAAAATCGAAGTAATCGAGCAGCACAACACGCATTCCTCTCGTTGGAGTGTTACGACCTCTCACATAAATTCACAGTCTATGTCTTTTTGGAGCATACATCATCAGACCATCGTAAATTATAGTACAAAGCACCATTAACCGTGTGTCATTCTTCTTTGCGACGAATAAAGTGTGAATCGATATCAACACAAGGCACAAACATAACAACAAGATAATAACCCAGGCATACAAACACCCAATTGAATCAATATCTGCTTCCAAGAGTTTTTGACGCAGGAAAACTCGACCAGAAGGAGAGCTATGATCGATCATCTTCAAGCTTTGGGCCATTTGTACCAGTTTTGCCATTTGTTTAAAGGATCCTCTTTAGATTCGTTTGCGAGGCACAATTATACTCTTGCACCGTTCGGAACCGGAATTATGCCACTCTTGCTAAATAACCATTGTTCGTTGTTAGTTGAAATGTTGTTGTTCTTTGTTAAGTAGCTCGCTTGGGCGTAGCTTTTTTTTTCTGTTGTACACACTAAAATATAAATAAATTATAAACAAATACTAGAAAGGTAGTTTTGAATATAATTTTCAATCGATTATGTAGCCACTTGGACTTCAGAAGAGACGAGTCTTTCGGGAAATTAGTAAGAGTAACGCAAACAATTTGAAATTAAATGATAAGTCTCACCGGATCCGTAATCACAGCAACAATCAACGGTTTCAGATTTCCGTGCGAAGTTCTCCATTATTTCCTTTACAAGCTTTTCCACAGTCTTTACAACATGAGATTGTTTTTTTTTCGTCAAATGTTCTTATAACCAAACGGTATTGGGCCGCTGCTTGATATTTATATCGTTGGCAGCAGCTAGTTTTACATGACCTCAATACATTATAGTGATACTACTGCAGCCGAATTCATGCGTAGATCTACTGACGAAAACAGGTTGGTTTATGAGGTTAGTCTCTGATACAAACTGATTTTTATTGTTTTTCATGCATCTTATACCGGAGATCACAATGAATCCGTTGAGTTCTGAGTTAGGCAGGCCTATTGTCCCGACAAGACGGAGGACTGCTGTACAGCGCTATTCGCTTACGTCAAACCGGGATGTGGACAAGTTACTACATCAGGGACAGCACCATCAGGAGGAGGTCTAACGTGGATGTGTTCCCCAATTACCTTCTCCTTGATCAGACGTCAACCTCAATCCAAGTTTCCATCCAGACTAATCAACCCCGCATATTGAAATTCACAGTCGGGTCAAAAACGGACGGACGAAAAGATTCGCTTTGGAAAATTTTAAGAGGAAACTCCACTTCTCCAGTTAATAAAACTAGTTAAACACACGAGTAGGTTCCAAGCGGTATATATGGTATCACCGAGGCCTGCAGGAGTTTATCCACCCTGAACAATAACAAGCACTTATACATCGATAGCCAAGCATCCAACAAAGCAGCATCAACACCCATCAAAGCAGCATCACTTCCGTCACAACTAACTCGAAACTGATCAACAGGAATTCAATTCTCTTAACTCAAGACATAGCATCAAACTATGTAAGACTCCACGCACATGGCCTTGCAAGGAAATGAGATGCCCATAAGCTAGCAAGAACAGGCTCTGAAACAGCTGATATCCCAACAGATCACTCGGTCCAACCGCCTATTAACCGCCCTACTTCCAAAATCCCCTCGGACTTCCTCAACACGGATGAAGTGCACTCTTCTCATAAAAATAAAAAATATAAAAGGACCGGAGTACTCCTATCAATAACCACAGCTGACCCTTCTCATTGGTATCCTCACAGAGCACAACCCAATATCGGCCCATCTCAGAAATTTGGAAATCAGCAGCACAGACCTATGCAGAGACTGCGACAAGACACAACGCACTTCCTCTCTCTGCCCAGCCTCAGCAGCACCAGGTATGTACATAACGTCACCTAAAACTTCAAACGAAAACGGACTGCTTTAGGAGGACCGCTCCTTCCATGGACTAATTCTAGTTCTCTATTTTCAGGGACCACACACCGGGAAACACAATAGATCTTGCGAGATCCGAGTGAGTCTGTACTCTTTTGTTGTAGTCACGCATTTAATCAGACCGTGCAGTGTACTTTGTATTGAATACTATGAGCTCCGGTAAATACAATATATATAGAAGCGCATTTAAAGACTGAACCAGGCCTAAAGAGACAGTGGCGTGCAGAATAGGAAGTAGTGAGAAGTGTGATCTGTATTCGCCTCATCTATCCTTGAGGTTTATGTAAAGAAAGGAGAATCGGCCATCTACATAATGTTTCTACGATGTAGGGACATGCAGACTATCTTGTCTACCACCTAAGAGCCCTCGCTTGGCAGTTGTGATAGGTACGCTTAGATGTAAGGCCATGTTTTGGCTTGAAAGTTCCTGTAAAGTTAGAACATACCTTATTCGAAATAGTAGCTCCAACATTTAGCTCCTTTTGAGTAGATTCTAAGATTTGCTCTATTGTCACATCGTCGACGGTGGTTGTCTGTAGAAAGGCTACCAATGTGGTAAAGAATCCAGTGCGAGAAGCCGACGTGGACGCGCCTGTACCTCGCACCAATCGCTTCAAACAGTACACAAGCTCTTTCTGGCGCTAAAAGTAAGAAATTATTTAAACAAAATCCTCATCACTTGGCTCTATCAACTTACCTTCTCCTTTTCCTGTGTCCTAGCCAAATACTGCAACAGTTGAATCCCGGCATTGATACGAACGTGCTCAGCATCGTTCGTCAGATCTTTAAAGTATTGAAAGATTGAACCATCAACACTTTTCACTGGCTTCACTGAAGCTATCTCTTCAGCAGGAGCACTTTCTTTTTGCGTCTTTTCCTTTTTTACTTTCATATTTTAATAAATATTTAAATTGATAGGGAACGGAAAAACATAAGACAACGCGAATCGAGAGCACATGCGGGTTTTAAGTGACATTTGATTGTCAAAATTGATGACAGCTAAATTGAGGGATATGTTCGGTGACTACTAAAATTACATTCACCCTCATGAAGACCAAAGGCGAATGTTCGCAAATATCTAGGTGCCCTCCTCTTCAACGGAGAAGAAATGATTAAGGTTTGAAAAAGCTTAAGCTTTCTTCTTCTTAAGCTGCAACAAATTGTGAGAGTCGAATTATTCCGCGAACGGAAGAAATAATTTCGATTTTCCGACACAGTCGGTTGTTTTTCTCTCGTCATTAAGTTGGTTTTAGTCATAAACATTGTGACAAACTTGGTCTAAGGCCTAGTATTTTGTTCGAGCTAAATGTTAGCTCTCAAACTACCAAAATTACATAATTTGACATAACAAGCTCCTGTAAGTTCATTTGATATCACCTGTACTGTGACCTTATCCGTTTTCGACAGCTGTCACTGTCATCAAACTGACACACTGCCGAAAGTCCGTCGACGCGCTAAAATTTCTCGCCAAATTTTTCTATGAATTTACTAATATAACTATTTACCTAAAGTTTGTTAGTTTAATAAAACCATAAGCCGTCGGTGAACAGTAAATTTCCAACCAAAATGGTACTTTGGACACGACTTCAACGTTTGTCAGCAATTGGAGCTGGTGCTGGGGCAGGTCTGGCCACATATTTCTATCATAAACTCAGCGAAAGCGAGAACATGGTGCAGAATTCTTGGACAACCGTCGATCATGAGAAAATAAATCCCTGCGCTATGTGGCAAAGAAACTGGGATTGTCGGGATCCAAAGAGCTTGGTGCGTCCGCCAAAGAACGGTTCACCGACGGAGCAGAATCGTTACAATGAAGCCGTCGAGGCATTACGTCCAAAAGCAACACGCCATATCATTCTGGTCCGACATGGAGAGTATCTAGACTTGGGGGATAAAGACGATACACATAGACTGACGGCTAGGGGTCGAAATCAAGCAAAATTAAGTGGGAAGCGTTTAAAGGAGTTGAACATCGTTTGGGATGATGTCGTTGCATCGACCATGATTCGTGCACAAGAAACAGCAAATATTATCCTGCAGGAGATCGACTTTGATAAGAAAAAGAAGAAAGATTGTCAGTACATCTGCGAGGGAGCGCCGATTCCACCGCAGCCACCTGTTGGCCATTGGAAGCCTGAGCTGTCGGTCTGCAATTTTTTTTGTGTGTGTTAAGTTTGCAAACAAATTACTCAAGTTTTTTTCTTTATATTTGTAGCAGTTCCTGCGCGACGGTGCCAGAATTGAGGCGGCATTTCGAAAGTACTTCTACCGCGCGGATGTGAGTCAAGAGAAAGACTCGTACACTTTGATTGTGGGCCATGGGAATGTTATTCGTTATTTCGTTTGCAGAGCTCTGCAATTTCCTGCCGAAGCATGGTTGCGAATCAGCATTAACCATGCCTCCATTACATGGCTGTCGATTGGGCCATCGGGTCGTGTGGTGATCAAGACACTGGGCGATTCTGGCCACATCCCAGCCGAAATCTTAACGTATAAAATCCCGAGAGATACTAAGAATTTTGTCTAAAAGTGATTTGTTTCTGTAAACTTAAGAATTTAGCCTGTACGTACTCACATCGAATCGGGCTTAGCTGTTGTAGTTCTACACACCACGGAAATCGTACCGGATTCGATTTGCATTTACGAAAAGACGTATTTGTGGTTGCAATTCGGGGGCGGTACCAAATGCCATATCATTTGTTGGTGTGACTTCGGTTGTGAAAAGCAGCCAAGCCGGATTCGATATGTGTTGGGCGATCTATTTCCTTTCACCAATGTATTTAGTATTAGGTCCTCTAAAAATTTTATATGTTTTTAACGTGCACCTGGTTGTTGATTTCACTGTAATAAAACGGTTTAGCCATAAAATAATTGACTTTATTAAGTTATTGCAGCCTTATTAGTTGGACCAGTAGCTGTGGTCTTTGCCAACGGAAGCTACATTACTGGCTCTCTTCACGAGTTAGTGTTAGTACCACATCGCTCCAAATTCAAGTCGAAGTAAGTGTTAGGATCTTGAAGTGATTCCAGCGTTTTCAAGTCGAAGTTAGTCGGGAAGTCGTTAAGTGGTTGGATGGCGATTAATAATCCATCGAAGGTGGACATCATCATATGCATATGTACTACATCGACAGTTAGTTTGCTTAACAAGTGAATTGTAATTCGTAAAACACTGTGGGATGAAATTTCTATCGAACAGTTTGGGTGAATGAACCTTATTTTGTGTTACCAGTGTGTATTTACTACTATTCCCAGTGGTTGGAGTCTAAGGTGATTTAAGTGAAGGCACCTGTTTTGTGGAACCGGAAATTCCGGTAGTGCGACCAGGAACGCTGGTATTGATTCTCTCATACGGATATCCTGTGAAGAGTATTCTGCAGTTGAACAGTTTAATCAGGTGCAATTTATTTTCGTTCGAGGTTTTGCTTCAATAATGATGAGAAGCAGATTGGGCATCACCAGACGGACCTTACAGCGAATTTTAATGGAAGAGTTAAATATGTTGCAGTTAATGCCTCCTTACCGTCAGTCGCGTGTGAATTACTGTCAAGCCATCCCCAATCTCAACAACGAAGAGGGCGATTTTGTGTCGAAAATTATCATCAGCGACGAGGCGCATTTCCACTTAAACGGTTACGTCAATAAGCAAAATCTTCATTTCTTACTTACTTAGGTGGCGCTACAGTTCTTCCTTTCTGAGGCACTGAAAATCCACGTGTGGTGCGGCGTTCACGCGGGAGAAGTGATTGGGCCGTATTTTTTTGGGGACGTCATCGGCAATACGGTCACTGTTACTGGCGAACACTACATGATAAACGACTTCTTACTGCCAGAATTGGATGAGCAGGGCTTGGTGAACATGTCGTTTCAACAAGACGCTGCAACCGCACACACAGCACGATCCACAATGGATACTGTGAAGGAAGCGTTTTCTGGTCACGTAATTTCCCGTTTAGGCGATTTGGCATGGGCAGCAAGATCGAGAAATTTAACCACCCCAGATGTCTTTCTTGGGGGCTACTTGAAGTCGCGGGTCACTAATTGGGAAAAAATGTTGGGCCATCAGCTTCCAATACTAGTGGGACATCAGATATATACTAGCAAAGGGCTACCGTGGTTTTCCCAAAGCCGAGTAAGCCGAGTAAATAGCACGCTGGAACCAGCCTTAGATTTGTTAAGAGCCCCATCGCTACCAAACTCCAATAAAGGCCTGCTAGCAATCTATCTAACAGGTAAGAAATATTCACGGATTTCCGAAATCTCAGCTCGAAACAAAGGCCTCTTAGGCCCGAGGTGATTTTATTCTTACTCGGATCTGACGGAGTTTCAACATTAATCACTTTTCATGTCAAGGAGAAGCATCAATTTGGCCATTGCAACACTGCCAGACTGCTCTGGCCAAGTTTAAACGAAAATAGGACCACAGGACTCCTAAAACACACGAGAGGAGCCCTCTCCATGATAGTTAATACCCTAACTGGTCACTGTGCTATAGGAAGGCTGGGCATCCCCTACAATGACTTTTGCAGAAGGTGTAGGGCCGAAGAGGAAGAGGAGACCATCAGTCACCTCCTATGCACATGGCCAGCACTTGCCAACATTAGAAAGGCTACGCTAGGTAAATACCTTTTCAACGATCTCAATGATTTAAATACCGCCACGGCTAATATTAGCTTCTTCACAAAAAGGAGCGTATGGTTCCAAGAGTAAGATGGTGACCCACCTACCTTACTTAATGGCAGCACAATCGACCTTTTCTGGTCTAAGTGTATCCTTATCGACGGCCGGTCTAACCAACCAACCAACCAACTACACTAGCTGCACGCACAAGAACATGACCCTCTCAATCAATTACAATCCAACTGAAGACAATTATCTAAAGGACGTTAGCAACTGGCGGAACCTCTTTACTTATGTCAGGTTCAAGTTGTGTATTCCATCCATCTCTTAGCACACTGGAAACAAGGACAGCTCGAATTTAAGTTTACTCAGGTTGGTGTAGTGTACCCAACGCCATAGCAATCCATTTGGCAAATATAGTGGGCGCAGTGGCTCAGTGGTTAGTGCGTTGGACTATTGAATCCCACTCGGAACACCTAAAAAGTTTTTCACGGCACCACCTCTCGCGAGCGTCTGACAAACATCCGAGAATACGTACAACTGTCCTGAGAAAGCTTCTCAAATAACAAACTGCCCTTGGGACACGGCATTAAACAGTAGGCCCCTTTCATTCGTGTAAAGAATATAACACGCGCAAGACAAATGGTTGTGAGAAGCTAGGACCTGGCTCCCATCGACCTGTTGCACCAAGTATTTACTTATTTAAATATGGAATTGATATCACATAACACACCAAACAGAGAGAGTCTGACAAACATCCGAGAGTATAAACAGAAGAACCCTTCAATCCCGTGAAGAATAGAACAGACCCAACACGAAAGGTGGTGAAAATTTTGGCCCTGAGTGCCGTACGAACCTGTCGCTTAAAAGTTTCTGTCACTAAGTAGTCTTAGTTATTAATTTTAAATGAAACAAATGCATGTAAATTTAAGTTTAGTTTGTTTTAAATTTTATTTTACTTTTCAAAAAAATTGCTTTAAATGTTTCCCTTTGCGCAGTTTCCCGTAAAGTTTCACAAATGTTTTATAGTTTTACATTTAATATTTTATTTAGCAAATAGAATTTAATTATACAATAATAAGATTTTTAAAAAAAGATAGATAACAGAAAAAAGAGTCGGTAGTTGGTAATTTTAAATTACAAGTGTTTTTCTTTTTGATATGTTTTAGTTGATGATTTAATTTAATTAAATTCAATTTTAATTGATTGAGAAACACGTTAAGTTTTTTGTTATTTTCTTTTAATTTAAAGTTATCGATATAGTTATTTATTTATTTATTAATTTATCTAAGATTGAGAGTAAAATTTACAATGTGTTTTGGGACAAAAATTTTGATTTAAATTTGTTTGAAGCATAAAATGTGAATGTTAAATATAATTTATTTATTACGATATATATATATATACTATAAGTATGTGTAGGTATATTTTGAATGATCTTATAGCTGTGATATTTTGAAAACTTACATAAAAATTTGCGTAAAATTTGATTTAAAGTAGATTTGTTTCAGAGGTATGTTTATAGATTATTTAATTACACTCAAATGTTTTTGTTTGTTTTGTTTTGTTTTTTTTTGATTTTATTTACTTAATTGTTTATCTATTCTTGACTGTTTGATGAGATAGTCGATTTGGGTGTTTGCGATGGCGATGTGCTCTCGTCTTCGTCCTCGCAGTCCTGGGACTCTTCGGGCTCTCCAAGGGCGCGTACAAATTCGTAGAAGTCAATTCGACCGTCACCATCTACATCGACTTCTTTGATCATGTCCTCAACTGTGAATGGGGTGTGGTGGGAATCAAATTGAAAAGTAAAGTAAAACACAGGACAGCAAAAAAAAAAAAAAAACTTACTTTCGTCCTCGCCCATGCTTTCGCCCAGACATTGTAAGACCGCCCTCAAGTCAGACGCCGTGATGTAGCCCCGATTGTGTTTGTCGAATATACGAAATGCATCTCGAAGTTCACGTTCCTCTTGTTCCGATGGGTTTATGCCGGATTTCTCTTCGTCTACCATTTTCGAAAGGATTTCCACAAACTCATCGAAACTAACGTTACCATCGCCTGGAAAGATGCAGTTTTATTGGATGAGAAAAGTTTGTATTTTATTTTCAACGCTGCGGTTTGCATTGCATTGTAAAACCGTGTGAGCATTCGAAAGGGCTACGATGACAAAAAGGATTCGGAAGGACAGGCGGCAAAAAAGTGCTTGTAATTACAGATTATGTGGGAAAAACGGCAATGCGGGTGACTAGACCATGAAAACACCATAAAAGGACGAAGAATGTTTTTCCGTTGCCACAACTATGAATGCGGGAAGTCCTTTGGCATGGGGATTAAATGTCATGAAATTATCTTCTATTGTTTGGTGTGGCTTTGAGGGTGCAAGTTTTTTTTTGTTTTTTTTATTTACTAAAGAGTAAGAGTGCAGCTGTAGTCAAACAATTACGTTTTGTTTTAGGGAGGACTATTTGGTAAAAATCGCTTTTAAATAAGGATCCTTGATCTATTTTCAGTTGCAGAGAAAATTAGCGACTAAAAGGCCCACAGACGTCATTGAATCAATGTGCGTTACCTCCTGAAAGTTCCCGGGGCTAATAGTCATGGAGGAGGTGTATCCTTAGAAAGTCACGTCACGTGGGGGTTTGAGTGGTTGTTTCCTTACGAAGAACAAAGGTGTCTCACAAATCAAAGTGGCGAGGGACCTCTAATGTAACAAAAGAACTTGCAACTTAGAATCGTTTAGTAAATGCAGGATTGTCGTTAGTTTAGCTTGTTGGTTGTTGTGCCTTCATTGTGCATTATGTTGTGACTCCTTTATGGATTTGATATGGTCTGAGTAGGCTGTCTGAATGTAGACCATATGTACTTGGCTCGAAGGACCTTGAAAGTTCCAACTCGTAGAATCAGATAGACCTTACAGCGAGCCCAAAAGATGGCATTGCAATAGAGTGTTCGAAACATTTACATAAATATTCATAATTTTTACCAAGTTGACTGACATACCTATATATACGTGTTTTTGAAAAATGAAAAGAGTAACACACTCTGGTAACTGTGATCGCTGATCGCTGCAAAATGTGTGTTAGCTCCAGGAAATGTGGACAAAAATTAGAAAGTGTAAGACTTCGAGCTGTTGGAGGCAGGATTTGGACATCAGTGTTTAAAAAAGAGTCCGCAGACACGCCCACTATAAAAAAATCACTTTTTTAGAACTATTTTACTAGAAATCAAAAAAATGTTTGTAACACAGAAAGTACCCGTCTTTAAAATTCGTGCGTACATTCCCTAAAGCCACACCCACTTTCATGGGCGTTTTTTTTTTTTTTTAAACAAAAAGTGATATTTTGGCTTTCCAAGGCTATGTAGGGCAGTGGGTCAGTTTTACATTGAAAATCTCATTAAAATCTTTCTTCGCGTGTACTAAACTATGACAATCACGCCTCTTTTAAAACGTGTCCTAATAGGAAAACCTCACAAAGAAGGATAGACTCTGAATGCCAGTGCCAAACTCTCAATCTCTTCAGAGTTGGCAAGTAACTTGGCTATACTCTGTTCCCATAAGGCTAGGTGCAAACCATCGAATAAAGCGCCAGTATAGCCTCGTCTATTACCATGACTCATGCAGTATATGACTGGAGGGTCATACTCAAGCTATCTGGTTAAGTGAAAGATTAAATGTGTACACTTTCGTCTTAGTGAAAATACCTTTAGATTTTATTAGTGCTCCCGATCTGGTTAGTTAACTCCTTATGAGAACTACTGGATTCATCAAGTGACTTTCGAATCCTTTCACTAAAAACTGTAGAGGCACTTTGGGAGAAACAACTTCTTTAGTGGATTTTGTTTCGATCGGCTTAAGCTTGCAATCTTTATCTCCATTCATTCGTCTTAAGCGGGCGACACTTTCATAGTCTTCATCAGCCACCTGGTAATCTGTAGGATACTGGTAAATATATGCACTAGCCAGTGCCCTCATTATGTAGAACACACTTTTCCTGCCAATGCCCAAACCTACGAGAAAACATTTTTAACTAACTCTACGATTTAGCTAACGTGACCCCTAAAACTACCTGAAAATTCATTACAGAAACGGGTTGGTTCAGAAGAGCAGCTCCCTCCAAGGAGCTGGTATCCGACACTGGGGAATGCAATGGATCCTCCGAGATCCGAATGAGCAGCAGTCACTCCCTTAACCTAAATTAACCCCAAAAACTGCCAATGACTATCGACGAAGCAAACTACAGATGACAGCGTTCGTTGGTATCCTTTAGACGACGATCGTCTTAAAAAGTACATCCTTAACCTTCTCATTTTCAGTTTAGAAGGCGTTTTGTCAAACTTGGAGAGCTCTTTCATAAACCGCATCGAGTTAGTTTTCCTAAAGATTCATACTCTCCTGCAAAGTAATAGCCTTGCATCCAAGGTTATAGCTTCTTCATCTGAAAAGGAGGACAGCATCCTCCATTTAGTAATTGACTTCAAGTCGATGAACTCGTTTCTCTCTACTCTTAGGACTTGTCTCTGCTCTTGAGTGTAGTCTAAGTATCATTTTCCGTGAGCCACAGTACCTAATGAATTCGAGAACTGCCCTCGGTTTTGAAGGGATTATCGAATCATAAGGAAAGTAGGGAGACGTAACGATGAGCTTCTTCTAGAACTCATTGAACTGTAATGACCT
Organism: Xylota segnis; assembly: GCA_963583995.1. Classification (NCBI taxonomy): domain Eukaryota; kingdom Metazoa; phylum Arthropoda; class Insecta; order Diptera; family Syrphidae; genus Xylota; species Xylota segnis. Next base: position 43,339,416 of record OY757237.1, read on the forward strand.
ACTGCGACTAACTAGATGCACTAGTCAAGCCACTTTTTCCATTTGTGGAGTACGCTGGTCGATGCATCCAAAATCCTTGCGCCAGCAATAGTTACCAACTCTATTAAACGAATCCTTGTCTAAGAACACAGTTAAGAGGAGGGAACTTCAGTCACCTTTAACGACAAGTGTTCCCACCTCGGAAGTATTCTAATAGCTCCTACCCTAGGGGTACTAAATGTTTTGGTCTGACTAACCACGGCAGGATTTAATAAACCACTTTTAACAGTCATGTAAAGAATAGCCAATAAAAAAAACTTTTCCTTACACACTTGCAGCGAAACCTGTTGCCACATGTGAAGCCCCGAAACGATTTCGTACCAAAAATTGTTTGCTAAATATTTCCTCCAACGATAAAATAAAAGTTAATCGACGCTGAACCGTCAGGGTGCATATGGCTCAAGTGCGATTTTATTACAATCGTAAAGTCCTTTAAATTACTTGGTTTTAGTGCACAAGTAACACATTCGCCCCATCCATGGCAAGGACGAAAGACAATGCCATTTGTTGCATGGCACATGCAAAGGTGGCAGTAGTTTCCTTTAGTTCCCACAAGTCATCTTTACGAGTAGAGAGTTATTGGTTTTCTACCTAATGGCTAGAACTCAGGACTATCATTGGATAAACAAAAACTACTTTATCCTGGAAGTAAACCGTTTCCATTTGCTTCATATTGTTTTCGGTTAAGTTTGTAAGTTGTCCTTTATGACCGAATTTGGGATTGAAATCCTGTGGAATAGTGTTTTCCAACAAACAATTGTTGTGGCGATGTTTGCATGACTTTAGATTGTCGTTGTATGTTAACTACTTTCGAACTTAGTGAGCCAAAGAAGGTCGCGTTGGTATGTATCTGTATACTTAACCAGTAATATTGAATATGTTCCATCCATAATGACAATGTGAGTAGCTAGGTAGAAGGGGTGGTTGCAGACGCAGTCAGGGCTTGGACCACCAGTGGAAGCATTGTAAACTATGTCGTGGATGACCTAACACGAAGACAAAAGTTGGTTTGTAGCTTCGAGATACCTAATCGGTCTTCCTGAAGCACTCTGATATTGTAATTCATTTCAGGATGAATAATGGTGGCTTTCCTAACAGCTCGCCCAGATCTTCGAAGTGGCGTAGCCTCGGCAGAGGTCATAAGTTTCAAGTCGTATTCTCTTCGATGGAAACCTAGGACGTTGTGGATGGTAATACATCCCGTGAAGAACGCCAGGTTGGGTCTGTTAAGCACTGATATTTAGATCGCGCTGTACATCTTTGGTTAGGTAGTCTTGCGAAGGCTTGCTCTATACTGGATAGCTGGGGGTGATAGAACAGACGATCATCAGAAAGATTGTCAGGACCTTTTTCTTGGTAAATCGTCCCCCCGTTTGTTTGCCTGAGTGCTCCTTTATCCTGGAGCTCAAGGAAGTGAAAAGTCATGGTTTAATATGAGCTCTTCACGGCATCGTTTCACAAGTATGGATTTGATGAATGCGATTGCGATGGCCTTCATAGCGGCTTGACTGTCGAAGTATATTTTAACCATCTTTCTAGAGTATAGTTTCGACAATAGCTCTCGTGCCTCTTGTGCGATTGCTAATCCTTCTCCCTAGAACACACCGCTAAAGTTGCTAAAGATGGCTCTTCTTTCTTTCATACCAATCTTAGAATAGACTTAGCTGAGCTAAAATTTAAACCCGGCTATTTAAGGTGATGAGTTCGTACTTACGAGAAGAGTTGTCTGTAAGGTTGTCACTATTCGAGGCTTCTGTGAACAATAAATAGAAAATAAATATCTAGCGCAGGTTGCTCATGTGGTTCCAAGGATTAGTATTCCATAAGTTCTTGCATTGTGTGTGATAGACAGGAACCATAACCATTTGATGAGGTTCAACTGAGCAAGCGTTTAGAGTTTAGATTCCCAAAGATTTTTCGCGGTCTCACTTCCAATCAGCAAGAAAAGCTTCTTAAAATAAAAATTTCTTCAGGACACAGAATTGAACAAAAGCCCCTCTTCCATTCCTGTGAAGAATATAGAATCCACAACACAAATGCCTATGAGAAACTAAGCCAGCGTCCTGTACGAACCTGTCGCCCCAATTAAAGGCCTACGGTCTAGTCACTAGTCATCAGGTCGACGCTATCCCTGAAGATTCATCTAAACTTTTCATATATTAGTTCTACTCTCAGATACTTGTCAGATGTTTGGGACAAATTTTGTGATGTTTTGCTATTAAGTGCAAAGGGTAGGGGGTCTGTCTCTTCCACGCGGAAAATGACGAGCATATTCCACTAATTATGTCAAGGCCCTCAGATTAGGTTTTAGTGTGTTGAGTTTCCGAGCGATGGCGGTCATGATTTAAGGCTATTTTGGTAATATTAGACTTATCAGAACGGATAGCCAGCACGACACGATGCGACACCCAAAATCGGCTTAGACTAATCGATTTTATTGCTGGGTAAGTCATGGTACGACGTGCTCAATTCCCAAGTCTGAACATCCAGAAGGCAACTCGAAAAATACTACTGCAGTCTATTGAATGTTTAAAAGTTCCAAGGAAGGATTGATTCAGACTCCTGCTTTGTTCCAGCAAAGGTATGGACGTGTATATTTAGAAACCATCACTGTGACGAAGTTCAATGTCAGACAGTCAAACGTAGAGGCAATCTGGATAACAATAACCAGCAGACGGAAATGATCTTGAGCATGGGTGACCTTAAATCGCAACTAGCCGGACTCCGAGAAGTGCTATGAGCAGATTTGGTCAAGATTGATTTGGAAGGGAACGTGTGTAACGGGATGAACTGTTTGGGGTCGGGTCTTTTTGAGACGAATGTTGTATATTCGATGGCAAATTTAGTCTTAGGATCCTTTGGTCTATATGAGTGATGTTCATCCTCCCATCCATCGCGTTTCCCAGCAGCAACGCTGAATGACTATTATTAACCTCTTACCACTAAAATGATTACCAAATAAGACCTAATTGTTTAATTACACTCAGCCCCTCGGAACATTAATCTAAACTATTTCCATTTGCCTACATGCTCCTGACAAACAAACCCCCCACCTAGATTAAAACCACACACATCCTGTGGCATCACTTAAACGCTTGTTAGTCATCACTAACTCACCAACCGACCAATGGCAGAATTATCCTTGTTAGCCCCCTGGCGATACCATAACAATCAATTAATCAAATTTAAGGACGCTATTCGCTTTCTAATGGCCCACGCACCCTGTCCACTTTGCGTACACAAACTCAAACTCAAGCTCAACCTCCTAATTGTGGTTTCTCTCCAGTGAACATGACCACGAAAAGAAAGTGACAAAACAAGTGTTGTGTATCCCAGCAGTAAATATCATATAATTGCCATGAAACAGATTTAATAAGCAACACAAAGTGCTTCCGAGAGGATACAGGATTCAGTTGCAAAAGTCCTGTTCGCCTCATTTTATGAGTGGGAGAAATTTCTAATTAAAATTCTCCACAAATATTTCAATTTCGAGAAACTTAAAACGTTATCCTGCGGATTTGCCGAATAATTTAGTACTTCCTACCAAAGCACACACACACACATATATCAATAGCTGAGGAGAACTGAGAAATAAACGAAGGATAAAATTCACTCAATGTATCCAATTTCTATTCGCCTGATATTGATAGCCCTCCGGTTTGAAATTAAATTGCAGAGTTATTTTTAATTGCTTCATCGAATGGTCGAATGCAAACAGGACATTGGGACATAATTGTAGGAATATTTGTCAATCAGAATTCGATTTTAACACTCTCACAGGATAAATTAGTTCTAGAGGGAGAATTGAATGATTTTACCGTCAACATCGATTTCCTGCAGCATTTCCTTTAGCTCTTCCATTCGGGCGAATTGTCCCAAGGATCTCATGACAGTGCCAAGTTCCTCCTTAGTTATGCATCCATCACCATCCTTGTCGAATAAACGAAATGCCTCTCGGAATTCTAAATGGACATTCGGAAAGAGGAAATCAAATTGGTATTCGATTGAAAGTCAGCCTATGTACTCGTGTTCCCAAAAGAAAAAAAGGATATCAATATGCTTTGCCACATGTTGACATCCTTTTTAGGAACTCCATTAGTCTGATAGGCATTTTACTGTGACATAAGATATGGTGGTAGTTGAATTTACCTCTCATTCTGGCCCGTGATAGGTATGGTCTGCCATTCGCACTGTTTGCCGAGTCCTCGTCGCCTTCGGTGAGCTTCTTTGGCTTTTTTCGTGACGGCTTGCTGCTGAAGAATATTTCGTCTGTGGTTGGTGTTGCACTTCCTGGCTGATTTGGTGAATCGGCATAGTTGGCTGTTTCCTCAGCTGATGTCGTTGATAGTCTACCCATGTCCTTGTCATCGAAATGATGGCACTCTGGGCAATAGGTAAACGGAACATCTTTGTAGGGGTCCTCCTCAGACTCCTGGTCTTCGGCGTGTTGGTGAACGCAAGCATTCTCTTCGCAGTCACATTCTTCTTCCTCTTCGTCATCCTCGTCGTCATCATCATCATCATCGTCATCTGCTGCACCCTCCGCATCATCATCGTCATCACTGTCAAGAGCCTGTTGCTTGGCAGCGTGTGGATCCTTTTGTTTGCTTGTGTCCTTTTTGTTGTTAAGTAAACTGTGGCTACAACAGGGCTTTTCTTCTCCACGAACTATCGGTTCGGATGCACGGTATGGTGTCGGGGGCCTTGTTCCTTGTTCACATTTCTCCGATGTAACTGCTTCCGATGAGCACGACACCGTGGGGGAGGATGATTGTGGCTGTTGTTTCTCCACTGGGCATTTCGGATAGCCATCGTAGGGTTCTGATGTTGTCGGTGATGCTGGTAATGCTGGTGATGGAGTGACGTTTGTGCTTCTTGTCTGGAAAGAACATAATGAATTACATGATGAGATTTATGCAAATTCACGGAGATTGCGGCGACTTACCATTAATTGACGGACTTCCTTGGCAAACGATGAAGAAGAAGTGAAAAAATTATTCACAGCTGAGAGGATTTTCTTCTTTCCTTCCAACGTGGCGGTGGTGTTAATTGAATTTTGTCTGGTAATTGTGTTCGATTAGTGTAATATGAAGGTGTGGGCTTAATTTGAGGACTCGATGTTACGTTTGCGATGTCATGTGAATGATTTATCTGAAATGGAAATAGAAAAATGAAAGATTAGTAAATCTGGATGTGGATATGGATAAGAGAAGTTTTCAGTGGTTGAACGTGTTAATTACCGGATGGGATCAACGGACAGTAAAGGTGTTCGAAAGTTTTACCCGAGCTTAAGCCGAAGTTTAACCAGTAGTCTGCAAGGATACAGAGGAAGCCTAGTAGTACGGTTGATGATAAGGGTAATGTCCTTTCAAAAAGATGGAACACCTTTCCACCTTTTCCACAGCCAAAGGTTTAATGAACGGTGGATTGGTAGAATTAGCCCTGACCCTTGACCACCCAGATCTCCTTATCTAACACTCATGGATTTTTTTTGTCTGTGGTACCATGTCTTTTCGGAAAGAACAAGCCTCTGTCTGGTCACTGGACAAACCACGACGAAACGAAATTCAAGCTTAATAAAAAGGACTCAGCGGGGATTATAGCAGACGATGATCTCTTGGCAGTCTACCGAAGAAGAGTGGGACTCTACAGAGGCTGGAGGTCTCGTTAATTATCCGAAATACTTAAACGGGTTCAAAAGTGTATTAAAATCGAAAGAAGGCACTGGATTGTTCTAAAAAGGTAATTTTTAGGAAATCCAAACAAATTTCTAAGAAGAATTCAGTACACTTGATGATTTCCTTTGGCCTAAAAAGGCAATTGAGTCCTTGCTACTCAATTGCCTTTTTAGGCCAAAGAAACTGAGATTGGCTAGAGTAATTCCTCGTTTGATCTCTGAAGTCATGTTGTTGTCAGAGTTTATGTCGTGGTCGATGTAGACGAAGTCCCTAACCACTTCAAAGCTACAGCCGTCTATTGTGACGTTCTGTCGGATTCGTTGATGCTGTGTGTCACTTGTTGTTGACAGCTAAAATTTGGTATTGCCCTCATTCTGCTACAATACTTGCAAAGCTGTGTCCTGGAGATGATATCAATGTCATCAAAGTATGAAAGTAAATGTACGGACTTCTGGCTCGACGAAGGGAACAAATTTTAAATAACACAGCAACGGTGTGAGATATAAAATTGATTCTGACTTTATTTTAAAGGCTACATTTATGCCATTACGTGTGAAGAAGCACATCATTCAAATGGCCGCCTCAACTTCACTGGCAGTGCTTCAAGCGATTGGTCCAATATGAGCGGCGTCATTCCGGCAATAGCGTCTCTAATGTTGGTTTCGAGCTCGTCCAACGTGCTTGACTTGTTAGTATAGACTAGGGACTTGACGTAGGCCCATCGCGTCAGCCAACTGCTGTACGCTCGTCGTAAGATGACCCAGTCGCCAAATTTTTTCTTCACAACTTCGAGCGTTGCGTCGCTTGTGTGGCATGTAGCGCCGTTTTGTTGGAACCACAGCTCGGATATGTCGATGTTGTCGAGCCCTGGGCAATGAAAGTCTTTTAACATCGCTCTATACCTGAGACCATTGACTGTAATGGTATCTCCTTCCTCATTTCGATGGAAATAAGATCAGATGATCCCGCCATGCCATAAGCCGTACCAAACAGTCCATGATTGTGAATGCACTGATGCTTCATCGAACACTTGTGGATTGTGTTCATTCGACAAAGGCTGATTCTGCTTGGCCAATAGCCGCTGAGCCAAAAATAGGGCCTCGTCCGAGAATATGACTTTTTGGCCAAAATCTGGATCTATGGCCAAAACTTCCAGAGTATAATCAGCGAACTCACGACATGGTATATGGTCGTTTGGCTTTAATTCTATTCAATACAACAATCTTATACGACAATACAACAATCAAATCCAATCGTAAAGCCGAATTGAATTTCTGACGATGCCCAATTTAGCTGATAGCTGCCGAATTGACGTTACTGGGTCTTCTTCGATTCTGGCCGTTACGGCGGCTATGTTTTCGTCATTTTTAGTTAAGTTTCGTTTGTTGAATTCCACTTATTTGACCCAAAAAGCAAAGGAAGAGGAGATGTGTGAAGATATTGCATTTGAGGTGGACCAATCAACTTTGACCATCCTTCATTGCGGTCCCCCCCATTGCTTATGGGTTGGATCGAGGGCCTTTTCCACCTTTGACCGTGGTACTCCGCATTGATTTTCGAAGACCAGATAGCGGCAAACTGAGTACGCCAAAGTCTAAATCATCCGATTTGCATTTTTTAAGGTCCATGAGAGTGTACTCATGCTCAAACTTTTCCACGCTGGAAAGAATTGCCTGCACTTCCCCGCGTTTTGTAAAAAGCAAATAATGCACGATAAAATGGAAAATGTTACTAAATGTTTTGACAGCTGAAAATCATTGATAACTTTGATAACTGCTGCAACATAATAATTGCAAAAAGTATCATTACTATCTGGTCACCCTATACTTGGGTAAAAAGCTTCGTTACTTTAAAGGACATTCATTGACTCACACAGCGTATGCAGGTACTCATGGTAAATGAGATGTAATCAAGGCCGGTCCTGCTTTATGAGTGCCCATGCATTCGAATCATACTTTTCGTATGAACGATCATCAGACATAGACTCTGAAGCTCGTTAAGTTAGAGAAACCCTTCTTTTGGTGGAGCTAGTTTCCTTGCACGTTAAGGACTCATCTGGGATAAATTTTACCTGATGTTAGTATTATTTTAAGTGGGTACACATACATATCATTTCAAACTGACAGACTTCATCAGAAACAAGTAATGAGCGACAGAATTCTGAAGACTAATGGGATTTAGGGACAAATCTATTTATGGAACATTGGGGACTAGATACCTCAAAAATTATTCTCCTGTGAATAATAGTATTATTCGTCGCCAAGAGAGTTATGTTAACAGATTATACTAAACTGATGAATGGCAATCAATTCACATGAAATAACAAATCATTCCCGTTCGTTAAATTCCTTATATCCTGCACCTGTCAGATATTCACATCTTATTTGTTTATTTCTGATGGAAGGACTCATCTCCTTTGAGCTGATGATATAACCGACATCAAAAGCCATCAATCATTTTGATTATTATATTGGTTCCATCAATTGAGGACCAATTATGTATTGTCCTGCGATTCGCCTAGTTGAAATCATCTATGTCTCGGGTGAACGAATGTGAATAAGACTAATGAATTGACCCATCGATTGCCATCTTTATCAAACAGGCAATCAAAACACATGCAAATTACTGCCAATTTAATCCTGATTTGAGTATTTTCAACTGAAATCAATAGGTGTCCTGATAATAGAGGTATCTGTCCTGCCAACGAGTGGTGTGTGTAGTAATCACTTGACCATATATTTGCATAGAGGACGGTTGACATGTTTTATTCAAAGCCAATAAGTGGAAACTAGAAAACTATGTTTATTAGGGAAATTAGAATGTTTGCCTCAATTGTGGTGTCATGAAATGCAATGCGGTATCAATAAAGTGTAGTTTCAATGGGAATGTTGATTATTTGCTCGATTTCATGTACCAGTTTGTTTGGATGGGTTTGCAGTTAATTCTGTCAAGGACATCAACGACCCAGTATCACTCTATCGGAAGCTTTACTTCTGTGAGCTAAGAAGGCAATATATCAGCGGAACTCTGTCAGATCTCGACAAGGTACGCTGAGAGGTTGAAATTCTTCGAAAGAGTAAGTCTTTTCTGATTTCGCATGGAAAAGACACAATCTATACATCTGACAGTTACTGTGCCATAGATACAACGAGGTGATGTCATCAGACAGGCCTGTCAACCTGTCTGACGGAACCTGGGAGGAACCCAGATAAATGAAAGCAGATGTCCAAATAATGGGTCTTGTGGATGCGTACTTTAGCGTACTAGTTCTTATTTTGCGAGGCAGAGTCAGCACATGTTGATAGGGTGGATCCGTCCGACTGACATTTCTGAAATTCGCTCACTACCACGCCTACTTTTCGTAATATCATTATTTTACTTCAAATTGAAGGAAATCATTAGGATAAATTGTTAATGTATTTGTGTTATGGTTCTCTTAGGGAATCCGTCTAGAATCTCTCAAGGAAGCATTTTATTCTCGCTGGGTTCTAATCATTCAGAATTCTGAAATTCTTCAGTAAAAAACACTGGAGGACACTTAAAAATGGCACAACTGATCGCTCAGATCGTGCAAGATAACTGGTCATTGTACTGGACAAGAGGTTAGCTTGGAAGCTTAACATACAAGAAAGAGTCCGCAAGGCTTGTTTGGTGCTTGGTCACTTTATCTGCAAGAGAATAGTGCGGAAAAAATGAAGTCTAAAAGCGATGATATATTGCCTCCCTTACATATGAGGATCACGTATGTTGGAAAGTAACTACGCTACACTTGACATGGTCAGTCAGTTACTCAACTGGACATGGTTCTGTGCCTTTAACCGCTTGCTCTAATGTTGAATTCTTCAAGTCTAATAGCATGCGGACTTGCTATATTTTTAGAGAATCACATGTAGACATTCCTGAGAAAGGAAGGAAACAATATTGCACTGTATAAGGACGGTACCGATGAGAGCACGAGTTCAGGTATATAGTCTAGTGACACAGACCTGCAAGTTGCCCTGAAACTTTTGGACATATGCCGTGTGTACCAAGCATGGGATTTGACAAAAATATCGCTATTTTAAGGCGCTGTGTTTAAGGCTTTAGAATCCAATATCATTAAATCTTAAATAGTCAGGATTTAGCGCACTTAACTCATGGCTATATGTACGCAGAACCGTGTCAGAACTGACTAGGAATGGATCAGAACTTTCACAAAGCAAGATGCTAGGAGATTTATTATTAAGAAGTTTATCTATATGGCTGGCCCAACCTATGAAGGCGGCTAAAGCCTTGTGACCTATGTTAAATCGGAGAATATTTGAAGATTTTGGGAACCGGTTAAGTCCTTTTGAGGAGGAATGCCATGAGATTAGGATTATCAAAACCGGATATATGCAGATACTGCAGTGACCTTCACTTCTCAGAGGACACTACAAATATACTCTGTGAATGCCAGGGTATAGCTCATAGTAGACTTAAATACCTGGGAAAGGATTTCTTTGAAAATTTAGAAGAAATTGGGGCTGCAAGCCAAATTAATGAATTAGTAAAATTTTGCAGGGATTTCAAATGCATGTAGTAATAGACCGCTCAAGCGTTTTCAAACTTACTTACTTACCTACCATTATGTATTTATGTTGCATTGTCCGTATTCACGCCCTCTTTTTGGGGGCGTTTCCATAACAAAACCGATTTTGATGATATTTTGCATGTGACATCACCACTTTAGCAGAGCTGATAGGGTATATTAGGATATGTCAAGGTAGCGGATGGATTGTACTATATTCCTATGCTTCCTATGTATTTTGTAAATATTTTGCTGCACACAAGTATTCCGATTATGTTTCGGGAGATAATACAAGTGGTTGCCTGATATTGGGTGGAGAATTTTGTACATACTTACTTTCATGTATCATACTTAACGTCAGTCGCCTTAAGCGCATTGTTGTGCACAAATATTGACTGCCCTTCTCACAGACACAGTCAAGGAATTCAAGAAAAAAGTAAGGAATTCAAAAAAAGAACGATAATCTTGAAACCAAAAATAAACTTAAGCACCGACCCTTTAAATTTTTTCTAACGAAATAAATTTAATGAGCAATACAGTTTGGTAACTTTCCAGCTTAAGGATTGACAGAAGTCAGCAAGGCATAAGTCCTCAAATGATGTCGTCCCTAGAACTGACATTTCATTATTCGAAGAAGAATGATGTCTGCTGCTTACCTGAACGAAAAAAACCAAGTAGAACACCTGACTTTGCCTCTATTGTGTCCCAGACTTTCGCAAAAGAACAAGTTTTTCCTCGGAATGATAACACTGTATCATAATTTTCCACTCTAAGGAGGACGACAAAAAAAAGCAAAAAACGAACAGCAGCACAACAAAACGAAAGATAACAATAACATGCTTAAAACAGAAAAAAAAAATAAAAGAAAAGTAAAAAAAAAGAATCCGGTAAAATCGTGATACATGGCTCAGGAAAATGTTCTGTCATTATGCTCACTAAGGAGAACCGTAAGGACGGAGATCCTTTTACTCCCAAATGTATCTAAGCAAAGTAAAATGCTCCACATTCGTGTTAAGGTTGGAAGGAACTTGAAAGAGGAGGGAATGCAAAAAAAAAGGAAAAACCACCCATATGCTGGAGGGTTTGGCAAATTCCCATCACGAAGGTAATAGGTTGCTGGCATTACAGGTGGGTGATTCTTTCGCGGTAGCGAATAGGCAATCTTCATTTGTGATTCTACATATAACCTTCAAGATATATCCCCAGATGGCTTCGAACCAAATCTTGTACCTATACTGGAATTAAACTCACATTGTTCGTTTCGATAATAGAATTGTCAAGAAGTATTGTGGCGCAGAAGAAAGATTGAGGGTCGTGCTACCTATGGCACGAACAGATTGGAATACCCGAGGTGTTTGTAAGATATGCAGATACCATGTTGAATTCATAAGTATTTTGTATTGTATTTTATTTTTACTTATAAGTCTGAGTTTATATGTACTTTGGTTCAAGGACATGAGTTCTACTGGGTTGGGAATTGACCACCTTGGATGGTGTCTGCAGGAGTTTCAGTCTGTTGAATTCATTCGGATGAAGTTGATCGAAATCTCTTAACAATAAAGTATTAATGTTTAGCTAAAAGAAGGAGAGTTTTATTTTAGAAATGTATGAAAGAAACGGAGTTCCACAGGAGTCGATCTTTGCTCCACTACTTTTCAACTAGTGCATATCCGATTTGGGTAGTAAAGGGACACACATATTTTAAATTTTAATATAAACGCAGTCTTAATCTTTTTTGATCTGTAAATGCCAGGACGTCAGTCAAGGTTTACGTTTGAAGTTATTGAAAATGAAATGAAATTCTGAGTCAGTGGTCGGAACTTAAAGAGCGCTTACTCGTAATAATCGTCCACCAACTTCGAGTAAACATATTCACTGTTGGTCTTGTGTCAGTGAGTTATTGTACTGGTTACAGTCCCAAAAAAAATCGCAGTCACGTCGAGTCGAGTTCACAGTAATGGGCAGTCTCTAAGAGCAGATTCTTGCAAAACTTGCGTAAAGAACTTGGCCTACTGAAGCCTTTGGATCATTTGAAGCACCGGAGCTTATCCGATTGGAATCTGCAAAAGTTTGCAGAAAGGCTTGAATTTGATCGAAAAATCATATTTAGCGATGAAGCTCACTTTTGGCTTAATGGCTTTGTCAATAAACAAACCCACATGTGGCTCAAGACACTTCACTGGATCCACAAAAAGTGATCGTCTGATTGGATTGTATTTTTTCATCGATCAAAATGATCGCCATGCTAAGGTCAATGGAGATCGGTATCGTGCCATGTTGCAAGACTATTTTTGGCCAGATGTACTTGATATCAGGGATTCTAACAAGATGGTGCCACATGCCACACAGCTGGTCAAACAATTAATCTATTGGAGGAGTTCGGTAATCGTCTAATCTCGAGAAATGGCTCGATCGAATGGCCACCTCGCTCAATAAATGGTGAACGCCTTTGGATTTATTTTGATGTGCCTGCGGGATATGTCAAGAAAAGTGGGGGAAAATTGGCTCCAAGGAATCGATTGTTGCAAACGTGCTGGGGGTGGTCATATGAACGAGATCGAATTTTATACTTAAATGTAATACGTTTACTATATCTGGAATATATTTCAGTTCGATATTTAAATTTTTCTGCATTTTATTTATATACAAAGTTGTTTGGCCTTATTGGAAAAACTTTTAGTTCGGTTTGATAATATTAGTCAGAAGCCAAATACTTTCGTGTCTAATAATGATCACTGTGTCCGGATACTTCCTAAATGACCTGGACTCGAGTAAAAGCAACTGCACTTGTCTACTTGGATATTAGTTCCTTACCATATGTCATAAATGATGTGGTAAGTAGCAGGTGGACAAGCTTAGTAATCTGAGGATTAACCCCAAACTGTTCGCTCACAAAGTTCTTAAAGACCAAATGCTATTAGTCCACTGAATGCTTCGAAGAATTTGGCTCGAATCGTCTGCATAAGCTTGCAAAAAGTTTAAGAATTATATATTGCAAAACGACTCCTCCTTGTGGCGTACAACTCGTTGTCACTTTCGATTCAGTTTGTGCCTTTAACGTAAGCGAGTTGCGGTTCATTTAGGTTTTTGTGAATTGATTTATCCTCTGAACGATTAGACTGACTTTTATTTCAAAAACTGATGAAGATAATATCTCACTCATTAAAATTTTCTAATTAATAGAGTTAGGTACATACATATATGCAGACGATTGTCAGATCTACAAATATTGTCAGGTCTGCGAATGAAAAATTTTTGCAAACAATCTGACAATCGTCTGAACTACCAATTTTTAATTGACAATTGTCAGGCATCTGTCATGCCCTTGACAGATGTTTAGAATATTTGCAGACTTATTAAGCCTATACACACAGGACTGAAGGACTGGATTTTTGCTGACATTCGTGTGTGTTCAGATTGGTAGTCCCGTCTGTCCATTTTTGTGGTGATTCGTCTTCATCTTCGCTGAATTCCAATGCGAATGCAGTCAAGATCGTCACCACTGTCTACTTTTGTTCCATTTTGATTAAAATTTTGTACTTTTTTGGATTTTTTATTCATTTTTGCTCGAAATAAAAAAGTTCTGTCAAATAGTATGAATCCGACAACGTAGGAGCACAAAATTTTCATGAACAGACGTTTTCTACTAACCGTGTGAACTGACAATTTTTGACTTAAGTAAAACAATTGTCAGTCATTGACAGACAATTGACAGACCAACCATCTGACAATAAATTGTCAGGATGTGGGACATAATCTAACAACCGTGTGAACTTACAATTGGCCATTGGCAATTAATTTGTCATGACAGCTCATTTGCACCAATTGGCAGGATATTTGCAGACCTGATTAGAATATTCAAACAGTCGTATGAGCATTGTTAGGTCAATGCTTTCGTTTGAAAAGCATGGGAACGTCATATGGAGTCAGCAACAAGGTACTTCCCCTTGGAAGAAGTCTGTTTCTTGAAATGAAATTCATGCCTTTCCTTTGAACTTTCACAAGAAAATTGTTTTTCTACTGTCGCACAGCATTCAATTATCACGTTTCTACGATAGTAATAAAGTTTACAAAATATTTTTCCTTCTAAATAGTTAAAACTTTTCCAAAACTAAAATTTCACGCTCGAATTATTTGCACTCTGAGGGTAAACTGCATAATTTGTTCAACATTATGGTGGCACACGTTAAAAGGTCGTCGTTAAGCAATTGTTTATACGAGTTCACATTCGTGCTTTGAAATAGCAAAGTGCACTTTCAAAATTATAATATTTTTGTGTAGCAGGCTGAGTTCAGTGTTAGTCCTTTAGCTCATTTTTTTCCAAATTGTAAAGTTTCTCCATGTGCACTTACTCGTAGTGCACCGTTTATAGAGTGTAGGTTGTTAATAGTCTCCTGACTTTTATGAGTCCTTCAGGGCCATGATTTTTGTGTTCTCTTAAATAAGGTTAGCGACAGTGTCATTGAACTTAATTGGCTTTGAAGGACTTTGGCCAATTTGCTGGAACTTGGGTTATGAGCAGTGGGTTTTCTATGTCAATCTGTGTTACAATTCAAGAAACGGCCAATGGTGCAACTATTGGCTTGGTAACTGAATCATTCTTTAGTCAAATGATGGTGATTCCTGATGGTTTGGAGAGTAAATGGTTAAGAGACTTCGTACACAACATCACTGTCTTGACACACAATTAGCGCGAATGCACATATGGCAGTCATGTCATTTTTTAAAAGAATGTTACGACCTTAAAGTGTCCCAAGGACCAACTCCGACTGTGCTACTCGTAGAGCCTATCTGTAACAAGTACTTTTGCCTATACATCCATACTGCTTCTGTGACATGTCATCGACTCTATACGGTCTTTTCTATGAAGAAAGGGTATCTGTCCTGCAAATATCCACTGCATGCACTCTCCCAAAAGAATTCTATCTATCTATCCGTTATTGTGGATATCCTCTGTTGTGATGGCTTTATGACTGGATAGTGTCTTCATGAACAGAAAGTGGCTTTATTGAACCCCACTGACAGCATCCTTGTCATCATACAGAGAATAATTTTATGGTACAATGCAATGAATATTCTCCATTAAATAATCAACTAGTAAAATTAAAGTCTTTCTACTTAACACACCAAAGAATTTCACATAACATCACAGCAGGTGAAAGTTTTTAACCAGAACTGCCACAAGTTGGGTTCACCACATTCCGGCACAGCACAGCTGCAGACATCACACAATCAATTCTCGTATCGGAACCACCATTTCATTTCCGTTTGTCTGTTCATTGGACTCTATAGATTTCAGTTCCGCTTTGGGAGCACAACAGGTGGTCATTGCGAGATACCCTTTTTCATTTTCCGGCCATGACCACAAAAAACTTCCGACAGAAAGAGAGGAATTGGGCCAACTGTTTCTGCCATCTTTGCACTAGGTCGTTCATTTTCAGGTCTTCAAGGATTTTTACTGGATTTTTGAATCCCAACCCCCAACTGTGAATGAAATGAATTGTTCTATTTTTGCACAACAGATTGAAAGGGTTACTCATTGGGGGCCAATGAGCCATTTAAGGGGGGTAGCTTGAATGTAGAATGGTGAATGTTACTGAAAAGACAAAACGAAGCTGGTGTGGATTTTGGAAATTATTGTATTATGGATGCTTGGAAAGCGGTACTGTGGAATGTACTTAAGTAAATCAATAATAATATTGAGTAATGCGGTATCGATCAGGCTCAGGTTCACCCCCGACTGTAGTGCCACCTAAGTAATGCGGTATCGATTAAATCCATGGGACATTTGGTGCTCATTATTTAAAAAGTAAGTACATTTCATCAAAGACTGACTCTAGCCAGGCTCTAGGCTTGAACTGAGCTTAAGTCGAAGTTTCTGTGAATCATGAGCACAAACGAGCCCAGCTGCTGCTTCACAATGTCTAGGAAAATCAAAACAAATTTGCCCTGAAAAATGTATGAAAAAATAAGTTAGACATACGCCACCGACCCAGGTACTGACATCCTGAATCTACCTTCACCTGACTCAGTTCAAGTCAGATATTCTGAATCTGTGCATCATGAGCACAAAACGAGCCTAGCTGCTGCCTCGCTAGGGTATGAAAAATAAGTTACGCATACGCCACCGAACCAGGTACTAACGTCCTGAATCTACCTATCCTGAATATTTCCCCCATATTAGCTGGACGTAGTTGTTTCAAACTTCACATTTGGAGTGTGGCACATTTCGGGGTGACATCGGAATTGTCATCCTAACCTCAGAATTAAAAGTTATTTACTTAAAGCCGATTTCAATAAAAATGGATTTTCTCAAAAACGACTCCAAGCTTCTCGAAGAAGTACTCTCCTAGGATCTGCTTTCTTGATGAGGATAATCTAGAGCAGCTCCTTAAAGAGCGAAATGGTGATTCCTTCTCTTTCTTATCTAAGAAGGGACTACAGAATTTGTTGGCCTAATTTCAATCCTAACGCACAGCTACCTGCCAATAGTCCGACTAGAGTACCTATGAGGAGTCAGCGGATAAGTAGTAAACCTATTCGCCTGCGTCTGCTCAACTGTGGTCATATCTCCTTGGGTAGATGAAACCCCCTTTTGGCGGTCGAGAACTCCTTTGTGGTACCATATCTGGCCAGTTCGTCGTCCTTTAATTTTTGTTGGACATCTGAGTTGGAACATAAAGTGAGATTACGGATGATCGATATCTCATGCAGAGATGCACAAGTAGCTCACTAAGCTTGGCAGAAATAATTTGGCTATATAGTACGGCCCGAGGGCCCGCAGTACTATGTCTTCGTTTAAGTGTGATCTTTCAGTCTTTTCGTATTGTAATTGATTTGGCCCGTGCGATGTTGGGTTTAATGCAGATCTGCAACCACCTTCATGAACGGAAACCGCATTTACGTTACTCCACGCAATGGGAATGTACTTTTGTTCATAACAACATTACGACTAAGGAAACGATGATTTGATTCAATTCGTATAATGATAAGCCAGATACCACCATCAGGAAGTTTTATACGGTCTTATGGAGTCCTGCTTGACTCAGGCAAGTGCTGTCTCTGTGATTGATTTTCAGTGTATTTATTGGGAGAATCTTTAGACATTAAAAGTGTCATCGGTTTTCTTTAAGTCAACCAATGCCATTGCAATGGTCGTTTACATATGAAAAGAGGTCTCAATGTAGATCTAGTGGATTCCCTCTTGTTAATGCTTGTATGTTCATGTTCAGTTTTTTACTTTAAATAGTAATGTGGCACTTAAGTTATAAACTAGTCTGCAATATTCCATTATTTGACCTCTCTTAGAAGTTATAGATTTTTTTTGGCTGAATCCCAGACAGACAGGCAAATAACTTGCCCGTGGCTTCATAACAGACGGTCTACCCCTACCCAGCAATATATTCACAACCACAATAAAGCTTACAAAACTTGAGATACTACCACCAAAACATGGACATCCTACCATACAAGGGTTTGGCTCAATCCCTGTTGAAAAAAAAAATCACTCATACGCCACCGAATTCCAGTGAAATTCCAATTTAATTTCGAGGGAAAAAATTGTCGATTTTTTGTTTGTATACGAGGGACTAGCTCACATATTGTACTAATGAATGTTTATTACGTGACCAGGCGCAAAGTACCACCGTAAGGCATATCCAAAAGTAATTTCGCCAGGATATGTCCTGCGAATTGTTTGCTTTTGGAGTAAAAAAAAACTAAATACGTGTGACATGTGGGCGACGTTGTTTGTGCTTGAGGTGTTGACAGTAAACAATTTAAAAAATAGGAATTCTGTTTGTTGAAAATGTTTACTTACAGCGAATTAGGATTTATAGTCCTAGTTATATAGAACATTCATTTGGAGGAGTTGATTGGAGAAACCCAATTCCATGCCACTTTAATTCGACTATCGGAAGCTTCTGCGATGAAGACAGCCATAACTATTCAACTACGAGCCATTTTAATCCGTTTCACTACGGCTGAATCGATTTTTATGGATCCTGTATAGGTTCAATAGGATCTCACATCCTCTTCACAATTGCTACAACATCCTGGAATATAGGATAACATTGCCTAGAGCAATCATTTTGGATTCAATTTTTATTTTGAATTTGCGACAAATGTTGGTACTTTTACTTGAAACTACATGTAGGTATATTAAGTCTAGTTCGACAGTACTGCGGTCAAAAGGCATGTCCTTTACACATTTGGTTGCGACTCTTTCTTCTCCCCGAACTCATTTAATCCTACGAACTTACACTCCATATGCTTCAGAGCTTTCGTATATGTCTTTATGGAGACCTGAAGGTAAACACATTTGCAGGACCGAAAAATCAGCAGTTAACCCCTTAATCAAAATTTCTTGAAAACGTTTTGATAAATGGTTTGCCATTGTGGTAATTGGGATCACACGATTTCAACCCAAAAATATTCAGGGACTTCCAACATATTCAACTATTGTTACATCAAGATAAATCGAAATAACCCCAATTTTTGGTAGACAGATCCACAGTAAAGAAAGGATTCATTGCTATCCCAAATGTCCGCTTATACGCTTTTACTACAAACTATTGAATCCAGCTATTGTGTACAAAATTTGTCCTTGGCAGGTTTAACTGAAGACGGTATTGTACTCCATTACTCCTTTCATGATTGTCTGTGTGGGAGAATATCATAGCATTACTTCTACAGGAAGCTGGAGTCCTAACTCTAACTCTATCTAATCTTTTTGAGTGTAGCTTGTCACTCGAATACTTAGCAGCTTCATGATATCTTCTATATCATCCAGCGCATTACTTGGACAGGAAATTTTCTTAGAACCTAGCTCTTTGAATTTGGCTTCCTTTGGTTGAAATTTATACCTTGGTTGTCAGACTTATTTTGAAATACTCAACAGTGGATAAAGACTTAAAAGGGAAGGGAAGGGAAATTTGGAACCAGTACAGAACCAGTATGTGGAATTTGAATGCAGAAGAACCTTAAACTCTGCGGTTGATATGGAAGATAATTTGGGCTTGCAAATCCTTACATCTATGAAACAAAGCACCAACGTCTTCCAACAATTTAGTGAATATCAGCTTTCACATAGCTTTTCGCCACAATGCAATAAGTTCAGGGATGCCCCGGGATGACATACTTCCCAAGTATTGTATTCAATGGAACCATTTCATTGTTATTCCTCGAATGGTTGCAAAAAGTTCACATTTTGTCCACCGATACTTGATCTAATGCTATATATAGACAGAAACGATAAAATAACAGCTGGCTTTGGGGGCAATAAAACTAATTTCAAAATTAGTAAAGAAAGTCTTGTCTAAAACACAATCGGTTTCAGTTTAAACAAGCCACATGGGCAAATTGATAACTGAGCTTGAATCCGTTTGTGAATATCAAGCAAAAGTCCCAAGCAACCTCCAATGTCATCTGGAGAAATACTTCCAAACGAATATGTTTCAAGTACACAGATTGTGTCTAGAAAGTAAGCAGACTTCCCTTACATGACTTCAGACAATGTGAAGTTGATACAATTGCCTGACCACGTCTTGGGCAATTTAAGGAGCTTTTTATCATTTGATATGCTGGGTGCATTAAAGACCAGTAATTGACGCGATATTGCACAAGGAAGTGAAAGCATCTTATTCTAATTTTAGGTGGACAAGAACAATTTCCTGTAAAACTATGTCAGTAGGACTCCAGTCCATCTTTGCTATTACTCACAACTTTACCAAAACTTTTCTACAAAATTGACAAGACCAAGAGGAATGTACATATATATGTAACCACTGGGGTAAGGTGGTACTCAGGTGTTCAGCAGAACGAGGGTATACTCTCGACCCAGAAATTTAAAGACGAAGACATAAGAAGTAGAGGGATCCTACTTACCGAAGGATAGGGAAAGTTGTATCTCCAGCAGCTGCTGAAAGTAGTGTCAGATAGGACAAGGCAAGAACCAGCTTCTACAAAGAAACATTCCCTCCCATAATAGTATTTACAAAGTTGGCGAAGCAATGAAGAAGATGAGATCAAATCAGAGAGGATGAAACCATGTTCAATGACTAGAATGGAACCGATTTTAGAAAAGAAGATGCACTATTATGTGATGAGTCTTGAAGTTAATACGGCTGCTGCTGCTGAGCGCCTAGGATAAAACATCAATAAGTAGGTAGATAACTAGATCTGCGAGGTAGGCTAGGAGTATATAAAAAACCTTTGCTACTAGGGTCTGGGAGAACAAATGCGGTTAACATTTTTTTTATAATCCAGCTAAGACGACCTTCGAATTCTAGCATTCAGATAAGACGACAAGGAAGTCAGAACTTCTGGTGAAAAGACCAAGTAACCTTAGATCATACCTAAAATTTCTTTCACGACTCCACCTGTCCCGAGCGTCTGACAAACATCCGAGAGTACAACTGTCATGAGAAAATTATATTTCCCTTCGGACACGGCATTAAACAGTAGAGCCCTTCCATTCTTGTAAAGAATGTAACGCGCACTATACGAATGGTGGGCCCTGAGTCCTATGAACCTGATGCGTGAAAATTTGTATTTTTTGATCTAAAAAACTAAAACTATTGTGCACGTGATTGACAAGGATATGAGACTATATTGCCTCATACCCATGAACTACGTTAGTACGTCAGAAAGTAAAATTGCTAGGATTTGTGCTATTATCAATGCAAAGCAACGTTTAAAAGGATTGAAAACCTGTATTCAAAGTGAGTTCAGTGAGTTCTGCCGAAATTAAACTATTTTTTTCATATTTGATTTTACCAATTTTAAGAACAAGCAAACTGCTTGGAAACTGCTATTCGTTCTCTTTGTACATACACTAGGTGATGTTTGGGTATCACAAGTTGGAACTTTAGTTCAGAGTTGATGTCTATTATGAAATCGCGCCGAGATCTACTGGAACTCTATCCAATTCATGTGCATGAAAAGGGCTTCAATGGGCTCATCCACTAAGTCATCCTCCATTTACACACACCGTGTACAGATGTTGTCACTGTCTCAAGGACATGTGTGAAAATTGATATTTCTTACCTCAACTTATGTTGAATCAGATAGATGCAACTGACATCGATTAAATTGAACTTTGACGGGTTGCCACCCAGCCTATTTACGTCATTTCGAGTTATTGCTATGATGAGGGGTACTAGGACGGATTATCTACCTATATGAACAATCTTGTACTCTATTAGTTTAATCTTCGTAGAGCCAGTATAAAAAACAGTGTACCGAGGGATTATTTTTTGTTTTATAAATCACTAATACTTCTTTCCAAATTACTTATGAAACCCACTACTGTTTTGAGTACAATCACATTAAGGACTCCTTCTTAAGATCAGATTTGCCATACATATATCATTAAACTAATAAAATCAGAATTCTTCAAAGAAATCGGTTACCAAATATTCAACAAGTGATCAATAATACCATAAATCTTAGCAAACTGTCATCTGAAATTATGTCCAATATCAAAGAAAAGAAAAACTGACATTGATGTGATTTAGAAAATCCGCATGAAGGAGCAAATATGGTTCCAAGGAATGGACATACAATTGAATATCTGTATAGGTACTCTGTAGGGAAGGGATGAATGAATAAATGGATTGATGGATTGGATATAAATTGTCGTTTTCTTGACAATTAGGGAAGATTGCATTCCACAGTTCTATAGAAATATTGTAAATGAAATAAACAATTCCTGGCCATATGACAGCATTCCTACATATTTCGTACTGAAAGTCCTGACAAAGCTGTAGATAATGGCAGATATCGATTAGACATTAGAATACATTCGAGTATACCTGGGTTCATGCAAATAATCGCTTTGAGAATGAGGACTTTCAGTGAAATATTTATCATTGAAAATTTATTTATCAAATGATTTGATGTAGTTTATTATCTATGGTAAGAGTAGGTGGTCTGCAATCCCTATAGTGAGACACTCAAAATGAAGTAATTTGTTCAAATATGTTTCTCCCTTTATTGACCTGATTTTTGTATCGTCTGACCCACTTCTCATAAAGTATGTGTGTAGTGTAGACCGGCACTATGGTCAAAGGATAATGATTGGAACAAAAGCTGTTTTTTTCATCAATTTCATGGTGAATCACAACAAGATTTATGGGAATTTCTTAGGTTAGTCTTTGTAGGAAATATTGAAAGTGCATTTAGGATGTTTCGGTAAGTGTATCTTTAGTCGAATTCCTTTTTTTACCTTTTCATTAACAGTGAAGCAATGCTTCATGGGGAACAGTGTCTTACTGTTCGTGAAGTGACATTTTGTTTACTATTAGGAAAGAACTAGAACACATCGGTAATAGCAAATGCATTGCCAGCTCTGTAAGTAGATAGCTCATTTGATGATTTGAATTTTTTACTGTGGGTCCTCTTCAAGAAGATATACCAGTAGGGGTATCATCCTGCCCCCCTTCTTTGGAATTTGGTGGCTCATAATCCATTGATAGTCCTGGAGGCAATCGCCTGTACCCATGATTCCATTACAGCTACTTATGATAGGCTTTGTCTCAAAAGCCTTTGACCCATATGTATGTCCATATTTCTCGAGTATATACATACCTGTTCCCGTACCCTCGCTGGTTTTAGGACCATCAGTGGACTTTCGATCAAATCCTCCCGGTTAGAGTACAGGACTTTATATGGTCAATGGATATCAAGAGTACCAAGAAAGGATGTAAGTCCTACATAGCAGAATCTCATTTCCCCTGATTGTAATTTGATTTGTAGATCCAGTTGTAGAAGATACATGACTGCCCCGAGTGTACGAGTGGATGTAGTGTGTAAAGCACCAGTAATGGCATTGCAAACTGTTCTCTGCACTCTGATCACCAAACAAGATTCCCACATGAAATTTGAGTCTAGGCACCATTATGTATAGCCAATGTAACATTGCTTGTTTCGGATCCCTGTTTTTATCTCTTGTCCTTACGAACTCTTCTCTTTAAGAAAAGCTCCATTTAAACTAGTTTAGACAGCTAAAAGAGTGCTAAGTCTAGTAAGGAGTACCAATTCAGTTTTTCCGGGTTGACAAGAAGTCTACACAATTCAGCCAATTATCTGGCTTATTCAGGATTAATTGCTTCATTCCACTTAAAGTGTTTAGGGATTTACACTGATTCACCACCTCTGTTCCTGCGCAGAGAATGGGAGAGATCAACCCCCCCTGGTGATAGAAAGGGATATTCCTCATAACGGGCATATTATAAAGCCTTTCCAGGACACATTTGATTCGCAAATCCGATTTGCTTTCTATTGTTCGAATCTTCTCTTTAGTTTTACATATTTGATCCTAAAAAATAGGGAAGAGGAGATTTCCTGATAACCCGCTGTGTAGCTAATTGTGTTTTTCGTTGTAACATTTGTTTCTTATATGAATGTCGAGAGGTTTTTTCAGTGTCTTGAGGAGAAATGACAAGAGACTAAGTCTGTAGTCTTTCGCTGGAAGATGGCCTGGTCTACCTGCTTTAAGTATGAATATCACTCGGACTTCCCACTATGCTGTAGGTACGTAGCCTAGCCTTACACATTATATACAAATTTTCTTGATTCAGTTAACACCCCTAGCAGAATATCGCCAGGACCAAGCGAATTGAAGGGCTCAAAGGACATAAAGTCCATCTACGTTTTCTACATCTACTTATGTACCATAGTCCCTTTTTTACGATAGGAACGTGTCCAACACAAGCTAGTTCGTGAAAAAATGGAAGTAAGCAAAGTTGATGAACTTTCCCCAGAACTACTGAGTCGGTGAAACGTCGGATAAAACTTTCCGGATAGTAAATGCTCGAATATGAGTGATGCCATATGCACAACGTGCACTGACCCCAATGATTTGTTCTCCAATATGAAGGGTAAAGGCGATTCGAAAGGGTTTCCATCACAGACGGAAGCATGTACCACAGCTTGCATTGCAAAGTGGAAGTATCAATGGAGCACCGTGTCCTTGACCAAAACACTTAAATATTCCCCCAGTGTACATATTATAACCACACACACAAAACATTAAAAAGTAAATTTAGCTACGTGTTTCGTCCCCAGCACAACTGTTAAGCCATCGAATTAAATTCCATTTAAACGCACATCGTAAACATAAAATCGTATGCCCCCTGCAATTCCAATTCAATTTCAGACATTTTACGACTCAAGGAAAATGTTGTGTCCTTTGATATTCCTGACTTTTGTCAATAAAATAAAAATTACAACCATCACAACAGCTGCAGGAATCACCAAACGTCACAGCCACAAGGACATGTGAACAAAAAAGAATACAAAAAAAAAACAACACTGTCTCCTGTGTAAACATTGACAACCTGAAAATCAAAGTAACCTTAAAGTGGTTTAAGATATGTGTGACAAAAAAAAACCGTTAGCAGCTGCACAATTACCTTAAACTCGCTGAACCGTCAGGACTCTGCTCTTTACAGTCCGGGCAATCTGATTTAAAAAGCAAACTTTGTTTGGTTACCCATTCCCGTGTTTTGGTTTTCCGAATGCAAGCAAAGCACGGCAGATGAAAATCCGACGGCCATGTGTTACATACACACGACCGGTGTTTAAAGTGTGTACATTTGAACAGTTGGCACTGTAGCGGTATTTCAGGGATGTTAATCTGACGTGTTTTACGTCGAGGGTTTTTTTTACCTAAGAATCCACAGTTGCACCATATGGATGCGGTTCGCCAAGTATCTGAGAATTTGTCATGAGTGTGATAGGATCTGTGTAGCTTCTTGTACAAACGTTTAGGTGTATTATCTGACAACCAACTGCTTTCCAGGATCTGGTATTCAGTGTTCAGGTTTCAAATGTTTGTGAAGCCAAATCACCTAATTGGACCCCTACGCATCTTCTAAATTAGCAGCTGATTCTCAGATAGTTGTTCTATGAACGTTGTCTCATATACATACATGTACATGTCCTTATGAATGCCATATAAGGATGGGTAATTGAATCTGAAATAATTATCTATTTCATTATCTCTGTTGTTAGTACAAACATTCGTCCTTTTATATAGTAGTTTTTGTTCCTCCATCATCTCTATGACTTTAAACAAAAAGTCCCACTCAGGAAGGACGATAATGAAAAAAATAGAAAACCTATTTCACCGGACTACCAAATGGTCTCACTCTCCGGTAGTTTGGTAGCACTACAATCGTCAGCCTAGGACAAAGTTGAAGGATTCATAGCAAAGCTTATAACGTACAACGTCCAGGGTTCATATGACTTAGTTAAACAGTTCAAGGTTACATGAGTTAATTGAGAGGAATACAAGCACCGAATCATCTGCAAAGCGGGGCAAAAGTCATGTCATAATGTGAGTCTGACATACTTTCTGAAAATGGCTTCAAATGTCATTTTGCTTTGACATTTATTTTGTTGACATCAAACGGAGCCCAATAACAAAATGATAGTCAATTCACATTATGACATTACTTTCGCTGCACCCTCTGTGACATATGGTTAAACGAAATGATATTGCAATTAATCACCATCAGCTTTGAGCCTTGAGAAAGGATATCTCGTCCTTGCGCCATGGTTTTAAATTGTTTTCCAATGAGTGCGCCGAACGAAACCAGCACGGACATTCAACTATGAGTAATACTCGCCCATCTATTTAAGACCCTTAACATCCCAGTTTTGCTGTACGATATAGGAACATAATAGCGACATGGGTCAGAGCTAAGAATTACCAGAAAGTCGTGTGCAGATTTATTTAAATATATTTAGGTTTTCATTTAGATAAAGGGGGAAGCTGTATTTGCAGCTAGCACTCGAACCTCAATGGTGACTTTACTGACAGGTTGGCCAGGTCTCCGAAATGATATTCCTCCGGGGCCATGTTCCTAGATCTGGACATAGTTGGCCATCAACTTACAATCCAAAATATCTCGGCTTGTACAAAATTTAGAGGGTTATACTGTTGAGTCTCAAGGGTCCAATTTGTGGAATCATTCTCCTGTTAGTGAAGAGGACCACATTTATTTTCAGGGGGTTAACGTTTAGTTTAAAACTGTCAGTCCATCTATGTAGGGTACTGACCCCTGGTTGAAGTACTTCGATGGTGGTAGGTGTGGACTTCTCAGTCGTCATCCGCATAAGGGACAACAGTTTTTCACTCGCAACCAGTATACTATGGATAGACGGACTAGTGAATGTACTTAACAGTCACCCAGTTCTGATTTGATGTGTCTCCTGTTGAGAAGTCATTCCACCCAGTTTCGACCTTCTATGTTTTGTCGATTCACTGTTGTCTTTATACAACAGAACACCTGACACAGGCATAAAGTGTCCTCTTTTCTGAGTCTTGTCTACTAAATCGTCCTTTGGTTCTGAGCATATTTGATTATTAGCACTAAAATATCCGAAAAACATGCATTTTCTATTAAATGAATATCTGATTTTGTTATTTTGATGTTCTTTCATACAGTGTAGGCATTTTCAATGTATGTCATATATTCTTCCATAATAGATTACTCTCGTTAGGCTGACTAAATGCCCTCCTTCCATACTCCATTCACCAGTGTATATCTCTTAATTTTTAATTTTTGAAAAATAATTGCCAATCACAATGTTTTCCAATGAAATCTAATTGACTCTGTTGGTTCCAGGCATTCCTAACCCAAATAATCTCAACAGCGATTGGTCTCCATTACTATCAACTATAACTCAAAATGTTGACAAAATTTATAATCATCCGACCACAAACTCTATGAGATTGTGTTCCACCCAAACGTATACCATAAATGTTAAATGCTGTAATAAAATGGTGTCTGCCCCTCACATTCGGATACACATATTCAAAAGAATGTATTTAATGACACCATGCATACTGGGGCTGATTTGTATGAAATTCAAAATGTACAGAGAAGCATGTAATAGCCTAGAGTCATCCTCCGATGTATCGTATCTCGGATAAGTGCTGTGTTTGAAAAGATAGCCCTCGAAATTTTGTGGAGCACGAATCGTTTATTTCTGAAATGGAACAGAGGGTGATGGTATTGTCCTCAATGCCCTGTTATCCATGTGATGGATGATGAATCCTTTTTTTTCCACTTTTTGTGTTTTGTAATATTTTGGTCGATTTACGATATGATTTCCGGATGAGGAGAAACGAGAATAGCCACAAATTTTTATGACGTGTTAGTACATTTTCTAGTTTATCCTTGCAACCATTTTTCCGGAGTTTAAACGAGGTCTAATATTAGGTCACAAATTATCAAAGTTATTGTATACAATACAGTGAACAAAATGTAGACTTTCTTAGGTAAGTACATACTCTTACACTTAGATAGGTAGAATCTTATTTTCTAGCCTTGGCATGGGGGAAAAAATCTAACATTTCACAAAATTTCCCGAAAAGTAGTCATCCGACCTTTGAAGTATCATCTTCCTGATGAATTCACGTTGGTTCTTGCTGCAATTAACACCAAAGCCAGTATTGTAAGCCTGGCAGCATCTTTAAAAACTATCTTTTGGTTTTGTTGGGAAAAATTATATATCCGGCCTCCTATTAACAGAGAATTTTGAAAATACCTAAGCTGTTATTCTACTTTTCTGATTGAAAAGGGTCTAATAAGACCTTAGCGATTTGTACTCTGAATTTTAGAAGGAAAGTCCTTAGACAGGTTGACAACTAGCAAAAATCCTAGGCTCCTATAATGCAAATAGCACTCACATCCAGGAATAGATACTGTAACAGGTACCACAGAATATGGCTTAGTTGGATGCTACTATATCGTGGGAGACAATTATGAGAAGTTCAAATCGATCCTCTCATCTTGTCACCAATTATAACACCGCATGTCACAGCGTTTAAAAACGAGATATCTCTGCTTGTGACATCCCTGGTAGGTAGAACAGGGTGGCCACATGTGCAGCCAACACTCGGATCACTGGTGGATCCATTGTGAGGCCCTGTCGGGGGTTTACCTGAAAACAAGTTCAACGTTTCTTATTAGGTTTGGGGTAGCTACATGGTCTCCCTGAACCACCCTTAAGTTGTTATAAAACTGAATGATTCATGGTACCTTTCCTGACAAGTCCCCCAGGTCTTCAAATTGATATTCACCTAGGGCGGTTTTTCTAGTTCTGCAAGGGCTTGGCCATTTGCAGAAGAAGTGAAACACTGTACTGCACACGTGTCGCCACAGCTTCAGCAGAGGTCATCAGTTTCTACTGGCATTCGACTATGGTGGGTCGCCATGAAGTTGTGGCCGGTGATGTTATTGTGGTTATGTCCTCGTGAGGATAAGTGCCAGGATCTTTTTGGTTTTGGCGGCATCATACTTACTAAGAGTTTCCTGCAAACACATCAAAATGGGAGTAGCTTGCTTCTGATAACAACGAATTGTAGGTCTTACTGCAGTTCATAGAGTTTCCAATCAAATCTTTTCCTCGATTTGTCCTCCTCTTTGTCTTGGTCGAATCTCTCACTTTAAGTGATTTACGTAAACTACCTTGAAGTTGTCGATCCTCTAGTGGATTGACTTAGGAAAAAGAGTTCCGCCTTTTTTAGCATTAAATTGGAGGATTTACGGGCATTATGGAATGGAACTTGAAATAGAGGCGATGAAGATTGTAATGGGTTTCCGTAAAGTCCATGAATGGATGGAGTGGTTAAACTTGAACGTGTTCTGTAACCATATTGGTATGTCTCTGTAAATTGCTGAGAGGTTTATAAGGTACTCTGGGCAAGGTTCCTTTATTAATGATCTGATTTTTCATTCTCTACGATACTGAGAGTAGTACGTCTCATCGATTGACAGTGAGACCTCTTGAAATTCCGAAAAAAAAAATGTTTATCACCAGATTGCTCGGTATCCTTATGCTAGTAGAGGACATCTTCTGTCTAAGTAGGACTTTCTTATCTCCAGTCAAGTTTTATATACTCATAGCATACAGGCTATGGTAGCTTTGGATACCTCATTGATGATGTGACGCTGAACCCTCTGGTAATTGGCGTCTGAGGTGGGTGATGGCACAGTAAACTTTCTTACTGAATCTTGAGAGACACAGAAAAGAATTTTGTCTCAATGCAGGTAATGATGTTAGTTCTTCTCGATAGCAGCTTTAAATTCTTCTAAACGAGGAGTCTGACATTTAAGGCTAATCCTGTAAAATGTAGCCTTGATAGACATCACAATTCTACTCCGCATTTGTAGCCGGGTTTCCTCGTCTTCCTCAAATAAAATTTGATGTCTCTGAATGGCTTCCACTTAATACGAATGAGCACAACTCATGTCTTTTCACCCTCCTAGGCCTCTTAATTTGATAGTAGCATTGTAACGACGTAACAATTAACCAGCAAGGACGAATTTATCTACTCAATGATATGTATTAAATCTAGTATTTCGGCTGTCTGCACCCTATTACGATTCAAATAGAAAATGTTAATGGGTTTATCCAGATACAATATCTTTTATTTACGTCAAAATTACTTACAGCCACACAGAATCCATATAATTGCAAACTAATGATATGCGATACATAGAACAGGTTGCTCTACAAATTCATAAATAAATTACTCCTCTTTCATCACTTATTTATATATACGCTCCTTTGACGTAGTTACTGTGTGATACTACTCCTTGAACTAACCAAAGGACTTGTCGTAGGCCGTAGGAACATATTACGAAGCCTATGCATAATTCAGCATCCATGAGAATAGGGAAATACATTTTCATGAAGCCGATACATTGTGCGAACAAACACTACAGAATGATGTACTTTTAGCAGCGTTATTCAATACACTGCTGGCTTAAGCGGGAACTTTTACTTCCTTTTAGGAACCATAGTGCGCGGATATGTAAAGTAATTTTTATGATCCTGGACCGCAGAAGCAGATAAATCCTCATAATTTCTATGTGAGTGTCTATAAATTTTACTTTGGAAAATGGTTTCAAGTAATCGCAGCAGAGTGTGTGATAATATGGCGTGGAAGGATGTACTTTAAACAAGTTTGAAATATTTATTACAGTTGGTAAGGAGCACGTGGGGAACTCGCGCATTATCGCCTTGAAAGGGCGACTATGAATACAATATATCAGGATGGCGTGGATATATTGTCCTTTGAAAGGTTTAGTACATGCCAATAAATTTTATGAATTGAATTGCGCAGTGTTCGTAAAGTTTTAATAGAAACTGCTACAGTGGAAACAAAATCATGGGCCTGAGGATGAAAGATGGATATCTGCATATCATTTGATAAGTTTGTCATATTTGACGAACGACTGACGCATTAGGAACGCTCAGTAAACTAATCAACATTTTTTTCTGATTTGTGGAGGTGTGGTCAGTGGCTAGTGCGTTGGACTATGGAGGTTCGAGGTTCGAATCCCAGCCGGAACACCTAAAAAGTTGTTCACGGCTCCACCACTCGCAAGCGTCTGACAAACATCCGAGAGTACAACTTAAGTTGACCAAGGGAATAGGTTCTTGACCTCGTTGGATAGTGAAGAGTTGTTCGACATTTAAGGTACTGCTCGCTAATGATCCACAAGGTGTTCGTGTGGTCGATACGTTAGTAGCTAGATTGGAAACCTGCTTATTCAATTCCAGAGTAACTTCAAAAACGTTCTTTATTCACTTTAAACTTTTGGCAACAACAAATCCGTCTCCAGTTCTCTCACTCCTTGATACTTTCTTTCTCATGACGTTTGATGTTCCAATTTTCATGAAACAAGACTCCACTTTCCAGGCTATCCATATGAGCTCAATACTACATACTTCACAGGTTCTTCTTTTTGTCAGAATTCTTTTGGAAAGCCTGTCGATAGCAAAGACATCGTTTAATCCAACTGCCACTGGATCTCTTTGGCTACACACACACTGGCTAAGAGTCTGTGACCTATGACACTATGTCATGGGATCTCACTCCGAGCCTCTAGAGATACATATGTACCTCTTCGTCCGTCCCTTGGTACAGAGTTTTTAATTCCTCTTGACGAGCACGTTTCCTTATGGAAAATGCGCTACCTTTACCAATGTAAAGCAGGCCACTCACAGGGAATGTGCTCAGATGATTCGTCATCTTCGCAGCTACCACTGCAGAAGCACCACAGATGAAAAACCAACTGAATCTGTTCATCATCTACTGTTTGACCATCCGGTCCTCAGAAGAGAATGACTGGATTTTGCATTTCCATTTTTCCATTCCTAATTACCAGAAACATAACTATTATTCCAACGAATCTTCTTCCGGTCACTCCACAGCAAAAAAAGCTTCCAAATTTTGAATTTAATTAACTTTTTCTTCCGAAAATTTTATTGATTTCAACACAAAAACATTTGAATGGAATTTTCGGGTGAACTAAGCACCGCAAATACAAAAGCTAATTTCAGTCATTTTGTAGATGTCCTTCCGGTTTGCTGGCAGCAGAATTCCAAATTATGGCCCGAAACGGAAAAGGTGGTACAGACTTTTGCAGCCAATCATTTTATTGTAGTGAAACTTTGATTATCAACTGAGGTTAGCCGCAAAATTGTGGTTTCATCGTACATACCAGAAGTTCGGTGCATCCACACCAAAATAATGACACGAAAACACCATTAGGGAGCCACATACAGAGTTGCTTTTTAGCCAACATGCTTGTGAATAACGTGACATGCTGAAATGTCCCAGAACTGATTGGAATGATACTATATGTTGTCCTGAAAGCCTGGACTCTTGTTTTAGGTGAGAAGATGGGCGTATGGTGGTTGACCTTTAAACGGAAATGAAGTGAAGTTCCTGTGAGTATGCTGTGCTTAAAGCAATGCATTTGCATCGTGTTTTTTACCTGATTGTGGTGGAACAATGAATTTTGAAGGAAACCAAATATTTAGGGAGAAATCTGGAATATTTTCACATCTTATAACAAAGTAATCGTTGAACAGATAAGTGAAAGGACAGAGCTAATAGAATTTGTTAAGAGAAGTTCAGATGGGACCCTATTATATAATACTTTGACAGCTATGCACTCAAATTCCCATTAGTGTTAAACTCTAAGGAGCTCTATGAACAACTCGAAGCGGAACTCATCGCAACAATTACTACTGACCTACCATACTGAACAACTGCCTTCTGGATTATAAACCTTGCATTGGGCCAAGGAACAAAAGAAAAAAAGTCGCGAATCTTAAACATTTTCTTAGAGAAGAGAGTTAAAATAGTGAATTTGAAGTTATTTGAGCTGAATATGATCCTTCATTTCCTACTCCTAGAGCTGTTCATTTAAGGATCTGTCATAAAAGGGGTCTAATGTCCCCGAAATGAAACATGCGAGGTTCTTGAGCACTATTAACACTATTGGTCAGTGGAGAACTTGAGACTACTCACCCCGTTTCGGATTACATGATGTTCTGGCCATGACTAGGACACACCATCGTAGTGTACATCGATAAAACCATCTTCGGGCGATGTCTCACTTGTTACTGTAAGCGTTGAAGGCTACGCAAGTAGGTGGTTACATGGTTGAAACGCAGGGACTAGGGAACCTAGTGATCTGCAGTTGCTAAATGGGTATAATATTGAAATAGTTATTGGATAAGCAGAGCGTCCACCTTCAAGTCAACGAAGAACAATCCAACGTCTCAGTATAGAAGAGGTTGGGACAGTTACCAAAATTTGAAGAGCAACAAGGCTATCGGCTCTGATGTATTACTAGCGGAGGTTATCCTTTTGCTAAGGTTAATCCACCAAATCCACCAATGGCATATCTCTACTAAATGTCGCGTTTAAGATCCTTTTCAACTTAATGTGTGAATATCTGAAGCCGTTTCATTTGAAGTCCTTCCTGGTGGGGTATTTGGGACTTCAGACAAAATCTTTAGAGTTAGAAAGAAATCTTAGAATATGAGACTCCGGGACTCACTACTACTTTATCAACTTTAAAGCGACATATGATCCTTCTCGTCATCTGGAGCTCTAGAAGGTGATAGTTGAATTCGGAATTCCAGCTTAATTAATTAAGATCAGTCGCAAAATGCTGGTGAATACACGATGTAGTATTTAATTTGGACGCAGCTCTTCTTAACTTTCCATGTCTCGAGCATAGGGAAAGTTTTTAGGAGGAAGGCGTCATCATTAAGTTATCCGTCAAGTATCATGGCATACGCAGACCATCTAAACTTCATCAGATAAAATGTTTCCTGTCAACAAACCATCTATCAATAGTCCACCATCATGGGCCAAATGTCACTGTTGATAGCAAACAACTTTGAGGAAGTTGAAGGGTTCATCTACTTCCTCCCCAGTATCCCTGATTCTTTGTGTAGTAGTATCACTCTTTGTGTGGTATTAGACAACATGTTGCTCTTAAAATTTCCGGAAAAATTCGAAGTCATAACCACCCACTCGAACATATTCAAATATTCATACGGATACACTTAAAATGATTGAAAGGCTTTCCTTCTTGGAAGATTTCCCCATAGCTTTTCCTCAAAGAAAAATATAATGTACTCAATGCAAACCACACGTCCTTTCATGACTACCAATCCACCTGTGCACCGCATTACCAGCACATAAAACCCCTCCGAGTTACATCCAGGTTTGCAAATCACCATGTGCATGTGTGCTGTTAGAACATTAGCAGAACTTTAAGAGGTAAATAATATTCAAAGCACTCATTACAGCTCTCGTCTGTAATTCCATAGAACATATCCTTGGACTTGTGCGTGTCGAGATGCTACTCCCATTAATTCGCTCCCATTAATCTTGGAAAAGCACAATTAACCGGGCTTATTTCTTTCCTCACCACATGTGCTCCGTACAGCCCTCGTGCAATTTTAATTGGAATCCTCCGACTTGTGGCATCCAGCATTCGTGTTCATTTGGAAAATCGACAAAAAGCGAATTCGAAATATAAATAATTTTAGAAAATCCCCACCTCCAGCCCCACCCCGGGTTCGATGATAGAACGTGCTTAATTTTGGATTTCGAAAAACCACCGACATAAGCATCCTTTATTACTGTCGTACCATGGAAAACACCTGTTTATCTGTGGCAAACAGACAGCAACAGTGAGTTCAATTTAATTAAAATGTTTTCGATAAAATGTAAAATGGTTTCGGGACATGTACTAAATTTACATATCCTCGCAGTGTTACGGTTAATTTACTTAACATTTTGTACGAATATCGGCATAATCCGTAGACGGAGTAATTATCGGATTCTTTAATTTTTAATTTCGTTCCATCCAGCTAGATTAATGAATGGATGTCATCAGCTTAATCAGGTTATCATCTAGTGGGAGCTGCAAACAGGATGGAAAAAAAAACGAAAAACGGAGCATGTATCTAGTTGAGTGTAAACAATACGTATGTAGATACATTTCAGTGAAATCAGGAGATGTTTTGAGTTGGAATGGGTTGTGGTTATAAAATTATTCAGAACTTGATTAAATTTTCACCTCGATGTTGATTTGGATTATTGAGCGGAATGTGTATGCAAATGAAATTTGCCCACGGATTGTTGAAGACGCCATGGAAGAAGTTGGTTCCGTATCTCTGGGAGAATTATAAATAATTTGGCAAATAGACTTTTGAATTCTCCCAGGGCTAGAATATTTAAAATTCTTAAGCAAATTGTTATGATAGGTAAGTATATGTAAGGACATGAGATACTTTTCGCTTTTCACACAATGTGTGGGCTTTTATTTGGAATGTGGAAGACTTAGACTTTTAGACTAGTGGGTGACATTAGCCATCGTATCTCTTAGCTTATCAACGCAACCGAGGTTTACTAGTCAAGCCAAACAGGGAAGTACAATGGACAGGATACATCTGCTCACAGTTGAACAGGGATCAGACTCGAAGGTACTGAATAATACTACTGAATAGATACTGGTCTGATGGCCTGCTGCTGCAAAAGCCAGAAACGTGAGCACCCTCAGAAGAGTTCAACTTCTGGCGTGTATATGAACAAATACTCATACTGCTGCCCTTGAAACCATGTTCGGGGTCTTAAAATTTTTACGAAAGAAATAGAGGCAAAGAGCACCCTTCGCTAACGACAAAACTGTGATGTGGAGAGGCAACCACCTCGGACAAAGTACCACCAGCAGGTGATCTAACATCGTTTTCAAATTGGTTAACTTTTAACCAAAAAATCGTTTTAGAACAAAGCAGGGTGAAAAATTTTTTGTTCCCAATCTGCATTTCGAGGCAGCAGCTAAGCTAGTTTATGCTTTAAATGGACAGAAACAGAAGAGCTGGCTCGAGATGTGTATTTGGAGAATATAGCGAGATGGTGGGTATCTGGGTCTGTGGGGCTATACATAGCCTTTTTTTTGTCATACATTTTTAGGTTGAAAAATGTTCAGTTCCCAATCCGCATTTCGAGGCAGCACCTAAGCTAGTTTATGCCTTAAATGTACAGCAACAGAAGAGCTGGCTCGAGATGTGTATTTGGAGAATATAGCGAGATGGTGGGTATCTGGGTCTGTGGGGCTATACATATCCTTTTTTTGGTCATACATTTTTAGGTTGAAAAATGTTCAGTTCCCAATCTGCATTTCGAGGCAGCAGCTAACCTAGTTTATGCCTTAAATGTACAGAAACAGAAGAGCTGGCTCGAGATGTGTGATTGGATGATATAACGATATGGTGGGTATCTGGTTCTGTGTGCTATACACAGCCTTTTTTTCATACATTTTTAGGTTGAAAAATGTTCAGTTCCCAATCTGCATTTCGAGGCAGCAGCTAAGCTAGTTTATGCCTTGAATGTACAGAAACAGAAGAGCTGGCTCGAGATATGTGATTGGAAAATATAGCCAGATGGTTGGTATCTGGTTCTGTGGGCTATACATAGCCTTTTTTTCATACATTTTTAGGTTGAAAAATTTTCAGTTTCCAATCTGCATTTCGAGGTAGCAGCTAAGCTAGTTTATCCCTTAAATGTACAGAAACAGAAGAGCTGGCTCGAGATGTGTGATTGGAGAATATAGGGAGATGGTGGGTATCTGGTTCTGTGGGCTATACATAGCCTTTTTTTTCATACATTTTTAGGTTGAAAAATTTTCAGTTGCTAATCCGCATTTTGAGGCAGCAGCTAAGCTAGTTTATGCCTTAAATGTACAGAAACAGAAGAGCTGGCTCGAGATGTGTATTTGAAGAATATAGGGAGATATTGGGTATCTGGGTCTGTGGGCTATACATAGACCTTTTTTTTTCATACATTTTTAGGTTGAAAAATTTTCAGTTCCAAATCCGCATTTCGAGGCAGCAGCTAAGCTAGTTTATGCCTTAAATGTACAGAAACAGAAGAGCTGGCTCGAGATGTGTGATTGGAGAATATAGCCAGATGGTGGGTATCTGGTTCTGTGGGCTATACATAGCCTTTTTTTCATACATTTTTAGGTTGAAAAATTTTCAGTTCCCAATCTGCATTCCGAGGCAGCAGCTAAGCTAGTTTATGCCTCAAATGTACAGAAACAGAAGAGCTGGCTCGAGATGTGTGATTGGAGAATATAGCCAGATGGTGGGTATCTGGTTCTGTGGGCTATAGATAGCTTTTTTTTCATACATTTTTGGGTTGAAAAATTTTCAGTTCCCAATCTGCATTCCGAGGCAGCAGCTAAGCTAGTTTACGCCTTAAATGTACAGAAACAGAAGAGCTGGCTCGAGATGTGTGATTGGAGAATATAGCCAGATGGTGGGTATCTGGTTCTGTGGGCTATACATAGCCTTTTTTTTCACACATTTTTAGGTTGAAAAATGTTCAGTTCCCAATCTGCATTTCGAGGCAGCAGCTAAGCTACTTTATGCCTTAAATGTACAGAAACAGAAGAGCTGGCTCGAGACGTGTGATTGGAGAATATAGCCAGATGGTGGGTATCTGGTTCTGTGGGCTATACATAGCCTTTTTTTTCACACATTTTTAGGTTGAAAAATGTTCAGTTCCCAATCTGCATTTCGAGGCAGCAGCTAAGCTACTTTATGCCTTAAATGCACAGAAACAGAAGAGCTGGCTCGAGACGTGTGATTGGAGAATATAGCCAGATGGTGGGTATCTGGTTCTGTGGGCTATACATAGCCTTTTTTTCATACATTTTTAGATTGAAAAATTTTCATTTCCCAATCCGCATTTCGAGGCAGCACCTAAGCTAGTTTATGCTTTAAATGTACAGCAACAGAAGAGCTGGCTCGAGATGTGTATTTGGAGAATATAGCGAGATGGTGGGTATCTTTGTCTGTGGGGCTATACATAGCCTTTTTTCATACATATTTTGGTTGAAAAAGTTTCAGTTCCCAATCCGCATTTCGAGCCAGCAGCTAAGCTAGTTTATGCCTTAAATGTACAGAAACAGCAGAGCTGGCTCGAGATGTGTATTTGGAGAATATAGGGAGATGGTGGGTATCTGGTTCTGTAAGCTATACATAGCCTTTTTTTCATACATTTTTGATTGAAAAATTTTCAGTTCCCAATCCGCATTTCGAGGCAGCACCTAAGCTAGTTTATGCCTTAAATGTACAGCAACAGAAGAGCTGGCTCGAGATGTGTATTTGGAGAATATAGCGAGATGGTGGGTATCTTTGTCTGTGGGGCTATACATAGCCTTTTTTTTGTCATACATTTTTAGGTTGAAAAATGTTCAGTTCCCAATCCGCATTTCGAGGCAGCACCTAAGCTAGTTTATGCCTTAAATGTACAGCAACAGAAGAGCTGGCTCGAGATGTGTATTTGGAGAATATAGCGAGATGGTGGGTATCTTTGTCTGTGGGGCTATACATAGCCTTTTTTTCATACATATTTTGGTTGAAAAATTTTCAGTTCCCAATCCGCATTTCGAGGCAGCACCTAAGCTAGTTTATGCCTTAAATGTACAGCAACAGAAGAGCTGGCTCGAGATGTGTATTTGGAGAATATAGGGAGATGGTGGGTATCTGGTTCTGTAAGCTATACATAGCCTTTTTTTCATACATTTTTAGATTGAAAAATTTTCAGTTCCCAATCCGCATTTCGAGGCAGCAGCTAAGCTAGTTTATGCCTTAAATGTACAGAAACAGAAGAGCTGGCTCGGGATGTGTATTTGGAGAATATAGCGAGATGGTGGGTATCTTTGTCTGTGGGGCTATACATAGCCTTTTTTTTGTCATACATTTTTAGGTTGAAAAATGTTCAGTTCCCAATCCGCATTTCGAGGCAGCACCTAAGCTAGTTTATGCCTTAAATGTACAGCAACAGAAGAGCTGGCTCGAGATGTGTATTTGAAGAATATAGCGAGATATTGGGTATCTGGGTCTGTGGGCTATACATAGACCTTTTTTTTTCATACATTTTTAGGTTGAAACATTTTCAGTTCCCAATCCGCATTTCGAGGCAGCAGCTAAGCTAGTTTATGCCTTAAAAGTACAGCAACAGAAGAGCTGGCTCGGGATGTGTATTTGGAGAATATGGCGAGATGGTGGGTATCTGGGTCTGTGGGCTATACATAGCTTTTTTTTCATACATTTTTAGGTTGAAAAATTTTCAGTTGCCAATCCGCATTTCGAGGCAGCAGCTAAGCTAGTTTATGCCTTAAATGTACAGAAACAGAAGAGCTGGCTCGAGATGTGTATTTGAAGAATATAGCGAGATATTGGGTATCTGGGTCTGTGGGCTATACATAGACCTTTTTTTTTCATACATTTTTAGGTTGAAAAATTTTCAGTTCCCAATCCGCATTTCGAGGCAGCAGCTAAGCTAGTTTATGCCTTAAAAGTACAGAAACAGAAGAGCTGGCTCGGGATGTGTATTTGGAGAATATAGCGAGATGGTGGGTATCTGGGTCTGTGGGCTATACATAGCCTTTTTTTTGTCATACATTTTTAGGTTGAAAAATGTTCAGTTCCCAATCTGCATTTCGAGGCAGCAGCTAAGCTAGTTTATGCTTTAAATGTACAGAAACAGAAGAGCTGGCTCGAGACGTGTGATTGGATGATATAACGATATGGTGGGTATCTGGTTCTGTGGGCTATACATAGCCTTTTTTTTTCATACATTTTTAGGTTGAAGAATTTTCAGTTCCAAATCCGCATTTCGAGGCAGCAGCTAAGCTAGTTTATGCCTTAAATGTACAGAAACAGAAGAGCTGGCTCGAGATGTGTGATTGGAGAATATAGCCAGATGGTGGGTATCTGGTTCTGTGGGCTATACATAGCCTTTTTTTTTCATACATTTTTAGGTTGAAAAATTTTCAGTTGCCAATCCGCATTTCGAGGCAGCAGCTAAGCTAGTTTATGCCTTAAATGTACAGAAACAGAAGAGCTGGCTCGAGACGTGTGATTGGATGATATAACGATATGGTGGGTATCTGGTTCTGTGGGCTATACATAGCCTTTTTTTTTCATACATTTCTAGGTTAAAAAATTTTCAGTTCCAAATCCGCATTTCGATGCAGCAGCTAAGCTAGTTTATGCCTTAAATGTACAGAAACAGAAGAGCTGGCTCGAGATGTGTGATTGGAGAATATAGCCAGATGGTGGGTATCTGGTTCTGTGGGCTATACATAGCCTTTTTTTTCATACATTTTTAGGTTGAAAAATTTTCAGTTGCCAATCCGCATTTCGAGGCAGCAGCTAAGGTAGTTTATGCCTTAAATGTACAGAAACAGAAGAGCTGGCTCGAGATGTGTATTTGAAGAATATAGCGAGATATTGGGTATCTGGGTCTGTGGGCTATATATAGACCTTTTTTTTTCATACATTTTTAGGTTGAAAAATTTTCAGTTCCCAATCCGCATTTCGAGGCAGCAGCTAAGATAGTTTATGCCTTAAATGTACAGAAACAGAAGAGCTGGCTCGGGATGTGTATTTGGAGAATATAGCGAGATATTGGGTATCTGGGTCTGTGGGCTATACATAGCCTTTTTTTTGTCATACATTTTTAGGTTGAAAAATGTTCAGTTCCCAATCTGCATTTCGAGGCAGCAGCTAAGCTAGTTTATGCTTTAAATGTACAGAAACAGAAGAGCTGGCTCGAGACGTGTGATTGGATGATATAACGATATGGTGGGTATCTGGGTCTGTGGGCTATACATAGCCTTTTTTTTGTCATACATTTTTAGGTTGAAAAATTTTCAGTTCCCAATCCGCATTTCGAGGCAGCACCTAAGCTAGTTTATGCCTTAAATGTACAGCAACAGAAGAGCTGGCTCGAGATGTGTATTTGGAGAATATAGCGAGATGGTGGGTATCTTTGTCTGTGGGGCTATACATAGCCTTTTTTTTGTCATACATTTTTAGGTTGAAAAATGTTCAGTTCCCAATCCGCATTTCGAGGCAGCACCTAAGCTAGTTTATGCCTTAAATGTACAGCAACAGAAGAGCTGGCTCGAGATGTGTATTTGGAGAATATATCGAGATGGTGGGTATCTTTGTCTGTGGGGCTATACATAGCCTTTTTTTCATACATATTTTGGTTGAAAAATTTTCAGTTCCCAATCCGCATTTCGAGGCAGCACCTAAGCTAGTTTATGCCTTAAATGTACAGCAACAGAAGAGCTGGCTCGAGATGTGTATTTGGAGAATATAGGGAGATGGTGGGTATCTGGTTCTGTAAGCTATACATAGCCTTTTTTTCATACATTTTTAGATTGAAAAATTTTCAGTTCCCAATCCGCATTTCGAGGCAGCAGCTAAGCTAGTTTATGCCTTAAATGTACAGAAACAGAAGAGCTGGCTCGGGATGTGTATTTGGAGAATATAGCGAGATGGTGGGTATCTTTGTCTGTGGGGCTATACATAGCCTTTTTTTTGTCATACATTTTTAGGTTGAAAAATGTTCAGTTCCCAATCCGCATTTCGAGGCAGCACCTAAGCTAGTTTATGCCTTAAATGTACAGCAACAGAAGAGCTGGCTCGAGATGTGTATTTGAAGAATATAGCGAGATATTGGGTATCTGGGTCTGTGGGCTATACATAGACCTTTTTTTTTCATACATTTTTAGGTTGAAACATTTTCAGTTCCCAATCCGCATTTCGAGGCAGCAGCTAAGCTAGTTTATGCCTTAAAAGTACAGCAACAGAAGAGCTGGCTCGGGATGTGTATTTGGAGAATATGGCGAGATGGTGGGTATCTGGGTCTGTGGGCTATACATAGCTTTTTTTTCATACATTTTTAGGTTGAAAAATTTTCAGTTGCCAATCCGCATTTCGAGGCAGCAGCTAAGCTAGTTTATGCCTTAAATGTACAGAAACAGAAGAGCTGGCTCGAGATGTGTATTTGAAGAATATAGCGAGATATTGGGTATCTGGGTCTGTGGGCTATACATAGACCTTTTTTTTTCATACATTTTTAGGTTGAAAAATTTTCAGTTCCCAATCCGCATTTCGAGGCAGCAGCTAAGCTAGTTTATGCCTTAAAAGTACAGAAACAGAAGAGCTGGCTCGGGATGTGTATTTGGAGAATATAGCGAGATGGTGGGTATCTGGGTCTGTGGGCTATACATAGCCTTTTTTTTGTCATACATTTTTAGGTTGAAAAATGTTCAGTTCCCAATCTGCATTTCGAGGCAGCAGCTAAGCTAGTTTATGCTTTAAATGTACAGAAACAGAAGAGCTGGCTCGAGACGTGTGATTGGATGATATAACGATATGGTGGGTATCTGGTTCTGTGGGCTATACATAGCCTTTTTTTTTCATACATTTTTAGGTTGAAGAATTTTCAGTTCCAAATCCGCATTTCGAGGCAGCAGCTAAGCTAGTTTATGCCTTAAATGTACAGAAACAGAAGAGCTGGCTCGAGATGTGTGATTGGAGAATATAGCCAGATGGTGGGTATCTGGTTCTGTGGGCTATACATAGCCTTTTTTTTTCATACATTTTTAGGTTGAAAAATTTTCAGTTGCCAATCCGCATTTCGAGGCAGCAGCTAAGCTAGTTTATGCCTTAAATGTACAGAAACAGAAGAGCTGGCTCGAGACGTGTGATTGGATGATATAACGATATGGTGGGTATCTGGTTCTGTGGGCTATACATAGCCTTTTTTTTTCATACATTTCTAGGTTAAAAAATTTTCAGTTCCAAATCCGCATTTCGATGCAGCAGCTAAGCTAGTTTATGCCTTAAATGTACAGAAACAGAAGAGCTGGCTCGAGATGTGTGATTGGAGAATATAGCCAGATGGTGGGTATCTGGTTCTGTGGGCTATACATAGCCTTTTTTTTCATACATTTTTAGGTTGAAAAATTTTCAGTTGCCAATCCGCATTTCGAGGCAGCAGCTAAGGTAGTTTATGCCTTAAATGTACAGAAACAGAAGAGCTGGCTCGAGATGTGTATTTGAAGAATATAGCGAGATATTGGGTATCTGGGTCTGTGGGCTATATATAGACCTTTTTTTTTCATACATTTTTAGGTTGAAAAATTTTCAGTTCCCAATCCGCATTTCGAGGCAGCAGCTAAGATAGTTTATGCCTTAAATGTACAGAAACAGAAGAGCTGGCTCGGGATGTGTATTTGGAGAATATAGCGAGATATTGGGTATCTGGGTCTGTGGGCTATACATAGCCTTTTTTTTGTCATACATTTTTAGGTTGAAAAATGTTCAGTTCCCAATCTGCATTTCGAGGCAGCAGCTAAGCTAGTTTATGCTTTAAATGTACAGAAACAGAAGAGCTGGCTCGAGACGTGTGATTGGATGATATAACGATATGGTGGGTATCTGGTTCTGTGGGCTATACATAGCCTTTTTTTTTCATACATTTCTAGGTTAAAAAATTTTCAGTTCCAAATCCGCATTTCGAGGCAGCAGCTAAGCTAGTTTATGCTTTAAATGTACAGAAACAGAAGAGCTGGCTCGAGATGTGTGATTGGAGAATATAGCCAGATGGTGGGTATCTGGTTCTGTGGGCTATACATAGCCTTTTTTT
This sequence comes from Xylota segnis, assembly GCA_963583995.1. Lineage (NCBI taxonomy): Eukaryota > Metazoa > Arthropoda > Insecta > Diptera > Syrphidae > Xylota > Xylota segnis. The sequence goes on from OY757237.1 coordinate 43,382,536, forward strand.
TCATACATTTTTAGGTTGAAAAATTTTCAGTTGCCAATCCGCATTTCGAGGCAGCAGCTAAGGTAGTTTATGCCTTAAATGTACAGAAACAGAAGAGCTGGCTCGAGATGTGTATTTGAAGAATATAGCGAGATGGTGGGTATCTGGTTCTGTGGGCTATACATAGCCTTTTTTTTGTCATACATTTTTAGGTTGAAACATTTTCAGTTCCCAATCTGAATTTCGAGGCAGCACCTAAGCTAGTTTATGCCTTAAATGTACAGCAACAGAAGAGCTGGCTCGAGATGTGTATTTGGAGAATATAGCGAGATGGTGGGTATCTGGGTCTGTGGGCTATACATAGCCTTTTTTTTGTCATACATTTTTAGGTTGAAAAATGTTCAGTTCCCAATCTGCATTTCGAGGCAGCAGCTAAGCTAGTTTATGCTTTAAATGCACAGAAACTGAAGAACTGGCTCGAAGTGTGTGATTGGATGATATAACGATATGTTTTGTATCTGGTTCTGTGGGCTATACATAGCCCTTTGTTAGGTTGAACAACTTTCTGTTCCCAATCTGCATTTTGATAAATAAAGAAGAAAAAAAAACGCAAAACAAATTGAATTCTCAGTTACAAAAACAAAACAAGACGAATTGCTTAATAGCAACCGCAATCATTTTGTAAGAAATTTTTTAACATTGCTAGCAAAGTGTACATAAAAATTGAAAACAACGAATTTTTTACGGAAATCTACGAAAAGTCAGTTTCGTTCTTTTTCGTAAAAGATAGCGTTCATGAGAATGAAAAAAATTTCCCCATGCAACAAATTTAAGAGAAGGAAATTTCTTTGCACTGATTTACGAAAGTTGTCAAATCTGTCAGACCCCCTGTACGTAATTTTTTTCTGTTTGTGTATTTGCAATCATTTGCTTTTGACGTCAAAAGTGGACGAATTTCGTAGCTTTCTCGTTCGTTTACTTTTTTTTGTGATTTTATCAATCTCTGAGAGAATTTTACCTCCACTCCTTGAAATTTCATAATCTACAAATTTTGGTGCTGTAAGTACGCGAACAGACCCAATCCTGTGTGAGCAGGGTCTTTGAGTTCTGACTCTCATGACATCTGTCACAAAATCTTCTGACATATACGGCCATTTGCACAAATTAAGTCCGTTTCACAGTAGAAACGTTGTATGAATCCACGAAGGATTTCTATTAGGAACTACACAAACTTTTCTGAAACAATTCCAAGGCCAATTCAAATTTAAAACTCTTCAAGTCTTTTCAGTTTGTTGACTCTCGGAGGCTTCTTCTACCTGCTATATGAGTATGGTAAATGCACGTATTTACAAACGACACCGTGGTGTAACGCTTTATATCATTTTCTAAAAGAAACCAAAAAAGAAAAAGTGATCAATTTATATTAAGATTCAAAGCTGTATCTTCTATTCCTTAGACTGACTTTTAATATTAAAATTATTGTCAGCGCGCAACATGAACGGTTATGATGATAATGAGATGGCAAATGCAAATGTTTCGTAGAAGTGAAACTTTTTCCATTAAAACATTTTAATTCAGTTCCTCCTTATGTGGTACATACTATACAAAAGTTTTGTATCTTTGTTTTCTTTCACTACAGCGCATTTGATTTGAAATGGAGCTGCAGTGGGGGAACTATTATGCATTAGTTTATTCATATCTGAACATGTTGTTAAATAAGACCCAATTAAAGTGCGATTCGCGTTGAATAGATACTTACATAAGTATGTGGGTACCTTGGGGTTAGTAGGTATGCTAGCAATGCTAAGGAACACTGTGGGGTATTCGTAAGGTGAATTACATTAGATGTGCACCCGGATTCTGGCAGAGTATGTTCTATAAATTATTTTGTTTTAAAAGAAGTCGTTTAGAAGATGTATGAATGTATGTAAGTTTGTTCTTGAAGGCTCTAATCATCAAAGTACCATAGGGTTTGGTTGGCATTACTTTTCCGATATTGTATTACTTATGTCAGGACGAGTTGAAAGTAGCTGGGAGACTCACAGAAAAAATGACGGTGAACGCAATAACGCAACACACTCTTCTAACTTTGTATCCCAATGCTCTGGAAGTAGGGTCATCCAACAAGAGGTTTTAAATTAATAAGTAAATGCAATATTTTTATAAAAAGTGGTCTCGACTCTACCGACAAGAACTGATTCCTTTGATGAATTTTTTTTAACCAAATAACAGCTCTGACACTTTGTTTTAGTGTATGGATCATTGAAGGATTCTTTATCTTGAACATAGTGTCAAACGAAAAAGTCAAATGGTGTCAATATTTTGATAAATAACACTTCTAAGAGATTTGGAAGCAATTTTGTTTGCTGACTGGGTGACAGTATATTTAGTTGTTTAGTTTTGCCATGCGAATGCAAGTTGGAGTCCCCGACATTCAAAAATACGATATTTCCATAGTTTCTGTAGTTTTTTATTACTATTTTGAGTGAGCATTTATCTATATGCGAAACCTCTTAGTTTTTGCTTATTAAACGTCATCACAACGATACTTGAATGTTGACAGTTCAACAATGACGTGAAAATAAAAATGACATCTCTTGTTAGTGACCTCTACAGACTGGTAATTTAACTCTCCTGGATACCTAAACTCTTTGAAATCACGACAGACATACGATGTACCGAAAGTTAATCTGCTTTCTTTATCGGTTCCGCCAAGTTAAGGTCAAGTATAACATACTCAGTAGGACTCGTTTCAATGAAGTCTTCGAAATTGTCTCCGAGGCCACTTCATAGTTCTTCTCAAAAGAAAAGCTATTCGTTTCTCATTAGAGTTCATTATGTGGATTAAGTCCTATCTCTAGATTCTCTGTATCTGATCCTAATGACTATGATTTATGAATCCTCTGATAGTCTAAGTGTTAGCAAATGACATAAACCATCTCATAAAATTTTCATATATTTTCATCTGTGCCAACGACAAGGAAATATTCAGACATATTGTAATTCCCGCTGACTGTCATTCACGTCAAGATAATACAAATAACTTTAACATGATTTCCTTGAGCTCTAGGTATATGAAAACATGTCATCCAACATACATACACCCACCAGCCTACTCCTCCAATTCTTCGATCGTACTTCATCGTTGGTGAGCTTGTCCCATGTTTCTCTGCTGCGTGATTTGAGTGTAATCTTATCCATCTTATCCATCGAATCTCGTAAAACGCTGGTCTAAGGACTTTTCAAAGTCCTAGATCACAAATCCCTCCACATTTTGTGACATGATGTCTATGCTCTCTACTCGGATTCATTCGTTCTCTAGAGCAGCTTTCTAAACATAGCTTACATGCAAAACCTAGCTTATATACTCCTCATCCATCAGCTACTAACAGAAAAGATTGACTGTCTCTCGCTACTTTAACACGATCCCAGATTAAGCCACTCTTTCGGCTTAATCGTCACGGTTATAAAGACTTGTTTTAGCACAGCAGGCATGCACTTAGAGATTCCATTCCATTCTCTGACTTATAGGCAAATACATTGAATTTAGTATGACCCCCAAGAAAAAAGTCAAGAGACATCAAATTGCACAGACGAGGTCTATACCTTAGATAACGCAGTTATCGAACTTCGACCTCAGTAACTCGTTTTTATTGGCCACTGGGTGGTATGTGGTTCCTTTTTGTTGAAACCACATTCACACGCATGCTCGAAGTTATCTTTCAGTTTGTCCCAAAAAATAGTTAGTCCACATGGTTTGGGATCGATCTCCATTGGTTGTGACTGTGTAGTCAGCATCGGGGAAGTAGATTTATGGGTCAATGATCCCTTCGGCGATCCAAGCAAGTCTTAAGCTCCTGACTTGCCAAAATGTGACAAATTTGCTTATGGCTTTGCTCCACGGTTAGACAAGAAAACCTACTGGAAAATGGTTTATCTCAATTAAAGCACCCTTTTTACGTAGTCATCTAGGAACCACAAGCAAGACTTGAATAACCGTTTAACATGAACTAAGTTTTCAAGTAACAGACAGAGGAATCTCCCACTCCACATACAAACAGCAATGCATTACCACCTTAAAGAAATATTAACTGTCAAACTGAATGACAGCCATGACCCTTAAAACCATATCAAAGCAAACAGTCAGTACACAGAGAAACCAAAAGGAAGAATGCGACAAAATCCCTGACGTAAGTCAGTAAGTTCATCCTGTGGATTACAAGACTCTTAAGTACAACATGACACCCTTGTTCTATTCCTGTCACTCGTCTCCAATTTTTAAATCAGGCTAACAAATCACATAAATTGAGTCCGTAAAAGTGAAATTCGTTGAAAAACGTTTTCCCACGTTGAATCAAATTTCTTCTGTTTGTTGATTTCCATGGTATTTCAGGATTTTTTTTGTTTTGTTGTTCCTACCAAATAACACTCAGAAAGGAGCATCTTTCTTCTATACAGGCGTATATACAAGTAAATGTGAACGTCTTCCGTTAAAATGCTTTCACTAGTTTGAACAGAGGACGATGGAAAACATAGAAATATTGTTCACCAAATATGGGTATAATGGATAAATTGTGTAAACTTTGCTTTCCACCTTCGTTTTGCTGTTCGTTTAAAGGTGCACCGAAAAGTTGTGTCCTTATGGGTGAGTAGACACACATATCATAGTTAGTTAGTTGATCAAAGAAGTTATAGTTTATGGGAAACAGGAAATAAATAAAGAAACAGGAAAGTGAACAACTTAGGTGTATAGATACATAAATGAAGTAGAGACTCTAAGAATGGGTTACATATTTTCTAGTACCATTGAACGCCGGACAATCAGCCAGGATCAGAAAACTGTTGACAACAGTCCACCTTACAGCTCATCAGGATGTACGTCAATAAAATGTTGAGTTCTCAAGACCTACCTTCTGAAATCGATGAAGGTATTTTCGAAGTCCCAACTAGAAAGTGGTTGTTTTCTGGACGCAGGATACAGACACAGTGTGGGTGCCTAGTATAATATTGTTTACCATATGTAGGGACTTATGGATCCTTAATCCGATGCTCCAAATCAACTTTTTATTCTAGTTTCGCCTTCAAGAAAGGAAGAGTTGCCGTTTTCATCAAGAAATTTCTTCTGGTGAAAGGATTCGTTAATCCGAGAAGAGAGATCGTTTCACAGAAAACATGAAAGGTCAATTCGAGTAGAGTGCGTCTATTGTTCAGAAAGGAAAGGTACTCAAAGGAAGCAAAGTCCTAAAGAAAAGTCAACTAAAAAGTGTCCTTTTCTTCATTATTGATTCTGAATCCAAGAGAGCCAAGAGGTCACAACGTAAACCTAAAAAAATCTATTTAGATTCCTAAACTTTTTAATGATGCTCAGGGAAACATCTTATCCTCTAAGTTCTCGACCAGGGTGTTAAGATCAGAGTTGAGAAATGGTAACTTAGATTACCTGTCCAATGACATTGCCATTATTCTTTACAGATGGTGCTTGGTATTCTAGAAAAGCAAGACTCGCAGTCCACAGTAATGAGACTTTACCGTACTACTTCATGTCTGCTGGTCTTGGTTTCAAAGTTATTTCACCGGAAACCAACTTGGTAGTCATCCTGAATCTTACAATTCCAGTTTGATCTAGAGTCAGAGCCCGGATCATCCGAAAGATGTTTTACGTCTTATATAGGTTTGAAGTCCTGAGGAGTCAAGTGATACTCGAATATACACTCACTTGCTGTTTGTATGAAAGAATCCAATTTGTGGTATATGCATATAACTAGGAGATCGGAGCTATTCTTGAAGAATCACGTGGAATCATCCATTGAAATAAGGGAAGCAAATATCATTTAGATAGAGACTGCTAATGATAATGCTTCAATTTCTTTAGAGCTACACTATTCCGAACCAGACTCTGCTTTTTCAATACTCCACATAAAGGAAGGGGAATAGTAGATGTGTCTCTTACCCAACACCAGTGAAAATTGAACAATTTCTTTTCCTTCAAACCAAGTTCAGTGATATTCTCAGAGGAAACAGCAATTCCCAGAAAGCAGAAAAAATATCGAATCACATATACATGGACATCCAGAAAGCCATCAAAAGTATCATTGCCATCACAACTAACTCAAAACTGGCCAAAAGGTGCAAACAGGAATTCAAATCCCTCAGCTCGAACCACAGTATCACGCTCTGGTTGAATCTGGGACACATGGCTCTCACAAGAGTGGAATGACCGACTACCAATATATCAGATGTGATCTCAATGCTCATTAGGCTTTTCCCATCCAAATTTACATTCAGAACATGGCTAATGCAAGGTGGAGTATACCCACCTCATGCGGCGTATCTAGAAAACTTTGTACCCAATAAAAGCACAAGAGAACTCCTATCACTAGACCTATTAGAGACCACAACTGAACGGCCGCCCACCTTAGAAGAATGAAATTCAGCACCATAGACCTATCCAGAGACTGTGGCAAATATCCTACCCTCAGCAGAACTCGATACTTAATCCTGGAATCGGTGGTGTTATACCAGAGGAGATATATCAAAGCCATTGCTGTGCTCTATCTATAGCTTTATGTTTTCAAACCAAGCTTCATCTTCTTCCTGCCGATATCCTTGAAAAACTGGACTAACAAGAAAGCCTGGCAGTTAGGAACTTGTTTAAAATAGTCAGCATTGATCTACTTTCAATCTGAACGATGAAATTTCTTCGTCTAGACAATTCTGGCCTGACCTGAATATAAATAAGGCGTCCTCAGAGGCCTCTATTTGACGATGATGTCTGCAGCTGTCCTGCGCTGTCTGGACTAAGAGGTCAAGTATTTGTTCACGACCCAAAATTGGATTAGGTCTAAAAGTGTACCCTTCCTTTCCATTGTTATCTTCACATCAAGAGGAGGTTACGAGAACCGGCCACTATTTCTATTGATTTCACTCGTCTAATTGTCCTGCTGAGTCTTAGTCCCAACTTGGAAAAACCGAGTCCCAGAGTAGACTATTCTGAGAAAAACTCTGATGACGTACTGACTATCCCTCGAATATAGCATTTCCTTCCTTTCAACAGAAAAATCTGTCATGTACAACGGGCCCTTTCAACCCTTACGTTCAAGGCGTTGCTAATTTGAAAAACTTAAGAGCAATTCTCAAAAATCAACTTAACAACTTTGAGTAATGGAGGCCCTGAGTTGATTTTAATTACTTAACCCCCACATGATGAACTCGGAGTTCATAAGTCCTTGGGGTTAACCGAAACGACACACTTTTACACGAGGGGAGTTCATGCAAAGATGAAGTTTCAAAAACAGTTACGACGAAAGTTTTTCATTTTTTTTTTTGAGAGTGTAAGTCGAGTGTTCTAAGTGGTAGCTTATTTATAATCGCGTTTGAGTGGGTTAAGTGCTGGAAATATGTTACTTTGTACATCAGCGTAAGGATGTATCGCCATTTATAAAGTTCGAAAACTTCTTATTATCTTCAGCGTTAAATCACTGTTTAAATGGCCAATTTTCCAAAAGAAGAACATCCAAGGATACGGTACGGACACATCTCGTATGACGACGGAACTTTAAGTGGTAAAGGATTGATAGGATGTCGAATAAATTGATGATTCCGCGTACAGTTTTCGAAAGTCATTGCAACTCTTTGAAAGTATCCAAGGGCTGTGCTATGAAAGGATCGAAGTGACTTGCAAAAGAATTTCAAAGTATGATTAGCATATTTTTGCTTGAGTTGAATAAATTTTTTCATATTTGCATGTCGACAGGCGTCATGTCATGTGGCAGCATTTGATTTCGTTTAGGTACGACATGTTGGGGAATCCCTGGCATCGTGTGACACTTTATAAGTTTTCGTTTTATGAATAATTTACTTTTATTTTTGATCCAAATTTAATAAGTAGTCCTAGAGTTCCTATTCTTCCTACTTATGCCTGAGAACATCCATATTCACTTGGAGCTCCAGTAAGGCACGCAACAGGCTTTGGAAAATTGTTCATATAAATACAACTTTCTGAGAGTAACTCAATTGAGATTCAAGCGCCAGGAGTGGTAGCAACTTTCTTGCAATAATTGTTGTCTAAATTGTACCTATGTAGTTGTTTTTCGTACGTCATTTGTCAATAACAACAATAAACAAATTTTTACCAGTTTTGTGTGCGTCTGTCGAACAAGTACCTAGGTACATCCTTTATATGGAGTTCTATGTTGCCTTTTGATTTGCATAGGAGTTCAGTGAAGGGAGCAGTTTTCATGTGAAGGATCCAGACTTCGTAACCCAAAAGCCAAGAAAATGCAAATATATTTTCAAAAACCAGTAGGTGGTGTTCTGGATTTCATTTTTATTTCTTTGCAAATATTTTAAAAGTAAGACATTAGACGAACTGAAATTTAAGGCGCTAGACATTGGAATTGTAGGCTCGTAATCGACAATTTGATATACACGCACTTAAGTACAGAATTAAGTACGCAAATTCTACGAAGTGACGCTTGACCATAGAACTAGCAACGTCCTTGACGGTAAAATGACATGAAAACAGATCGGCTGTCGAAATAAGTAACCAAACTAGGTCTGCTAGCCATCAGGACTGTTTCTGGTTCCTGAACTTGGGAGACCAATTTTAGAGGCAATGCTCAATACCAGCTATTATAGTTTGGTGGCGGAGTTTATAAGGCAAACGGCAATAACTAGCTTTTCATATTTTGCCACCTAAACCAACTTGTGTTCCACATCTAATGGGCTGGTATGTCTGTCCAATCTAGGCTTAGGGGAACGAGCAAAGTTATTATATGAAATATGACATGAAGTGGAGCTGGGTTCATGGAGAATCTTCCTACTAATCCGGATAAAGAAAATGGCAAACCGGATGTCAAGTACCATCGAAAAAATGTAAGATATTCTTTCGAAATCGAGAGAGGAGTTGCGATCAAGAGCGAAGTCCTGGTCATAAGGGAAATTAAATGGACGGAAGAGATAAGTATAGGTCAACGACACGACAAATGAATATGAAAAGGACAAAGGCCAAGAACTAAGCGCGCCCTGGCCCTTTTGCAAGATTAATGTCAGCGAGGTTTCATGTTCAAATCTCCAACATCATTACTATCTAGTTCTACAAAAACGGCTGTAGTCATCTTATAAGAGGTGGTGGTGTAGTGGCTAATGTGTATGCTTGTGATACAAAGTGTACAGGTTCGAGTTTGGCCGGAGAACAGAAACGAAGCTGCCAAACCAAATAAAATAAATGAATAAAATCTAAGTTTTTCGAAAAGGTTAGCTGCTTAGAAATACAATTAATCAAACCAGAATTTGTAAAAAAAAAATTCTCATTTTAACTTGATATACAGTGGAGTTTCGGGGGCGGATACGTACCATAATATTTACGTATGAGGTCAATCTTCGAGGTCATATTGGCAAACCATTAGGTTTTATTCACCAGGACCTTATTTTCACACAAGACCTGGGATAAAACACGTGGGAGTCCTCCGAAATCAAACAGAAATCTAATTTAGTAGAAACGAGGGAACATACTGGAGAAGCCTAACGATTACATCGCGAAGCAGTTCTTCGAATACAGGAAGAGTCTTTAGAAGCAAAAGAATGCAAATGCAAGACTTTGGGAAACTCAGTTGCCCGGTATTTCGCTTTTGGAAGGAAGTGAGGTATATCTCGATCAAGAATGTAGCTTTCTAGAAAACACTGAATCCAATGCAAATCCTGAATATCGTGCTTAGCAACAATTACAGAAGACATGAATAAAATGGTGAAGGATTTAGCTGAAAGGTGGCTCATGACAGGTTGCATGAACGCAGGCAAAACAAAGTTGATGGGTCTAGGGGAATACGTCGATGATTAGATTTATTTAGGCCAACTAAGCTAGAAAATGAAGAAGAGAAAGGACAACACTGAAGAGTTTTAAACAGATGGAAGGAGTTTTGGAAATATAAGACTGATTTCATTCGAAACGCAGCTCAAATTCAAAAAAAATATAAACATAGCTCACAGAAACTGGAAGTAATATAGAAGGCAGTGGAAAGAGCTGTTTTGAAGCATCGATCCACCATCTAGGGCAAAAGGTCACTGTTACTTCGGTTTTGCAAAACAAATGGTTTCAAAACTCCTTTATCAGAAAACGAAACCTATGCTCTACAAAACATTGATCCTGCCAGTTCTACTATGTATATGGAGCCGAGTGCTGGATGATAAGCAAGAATTCGCCGAATTTTTGGTCCCGTATGTGAGGACGAATGGAGGAAAAGATATAACCGCGAACTCCATGAGCTGTACCAAGATGTGGATGTAGTCCAGAAAGCAAAAATACGTCGACTACATTGCCTCGGCCAGATCGAGCGAATGGACTATAATGATCCAGCAAAGAGGATCTTCGAATCACAGCCCCAGGTTTGAGACGACTAGGTAGATCGAGCCTATATTTTAAGGATGAAGCTATCGCGGATGCTAGAGCGCTTGGTCTGGACAATTGAAAACAGAATGCCCGGGATCGAAGGAAATGGAAGGCTGCCGTGTCGCAGACTCTTCACGGGTTAGGAGTCCGTTAAGAAGAAGAAGTTATTACTCAGAACAATGTTGGCCAATGCTCTAAGTCCTTTAAGGATGTTTCAATGTTTGCAGAATACATATATATGTTAGCATGAATACATATCTATATATTGATGTATATATATGTATACATGTATGTAGGAGTAGGCTTTAAGAATCCTCGAAACTGATTTAAGCTTCAGCATGTATTGAAAATCATTTATTCGACAAAGGGATGTGTACAACTTTGTGTCATAATTTCCAATACCCAAGCGAAGCAGTTCATAAAACTTTTCAATTAAACGTTATATTCCGCACGTGAATGTGTATTATTTTTTACTTATTAAAAATATATATTACGATGGTCCCTTTTATTTTGGGCACGGGTGGGGGAATATTTTTTGCCAGAGTACTTCAAATAAATATTGATATTGACGAAAAAGTAATTCGGTAACAACCCTCACCATCGGTGAGGAATTTGTTTTTTTTTAATGTCCCTAATTATAATATCTGGATACAGCTTCTCTATTTTATTTAAAAATATGACTCAATAAATAAAATTGCCTCGGAAATGGGTCCTACATGCTTTTCATCGAACCGAAGTACGGATGACCAGTAATTACGTAGAGTTACAAGGATGTTTCTTCAAATAATTGGTCCCATAATGTGCCATAAATACCTAAAACAGAGGAAACCCTTGTATCGGGAGTGGGTCGGGATGGAAGGCCATATTTTTTGGAGGAATTTTATTAATTACTTCGAGACTATTTTGGGAGGACGGTTCCAAAAGGACTGTCCCTACCCTGACATACAAAACAACTCAAAGGAATATTATTACATGTAGTCATATTTTTTTTTTAAATTAAATCGTGTTGATATTTTTGTTTTTGTTTTTAAAATTATGTTAAAAGTTGTTAGGGAGCATTCGGTAATCAAAAATTATACAAAACCTTCCAGGATCGCGTTAAATTCCCTGAAACCTTTGCGTGCTAACCACAAGTGGATTTGCCACCAACATAATGGTCCTCTTTGAAATTTAAATGCAAGGAAAGGAAAGATTGAATCAGTATTTGGTTGCTGTTTTACTTTGTACAATGCGGATCATCTCCATTTGTGGTCTGCGAGTTACATTTCACAGGATTTTCAATTGCGGCCCTGTTCTGCTTTGAGTTGAACAAGTTTACTGCATATGCTCTTAACTCATGTTTCTGGATATGATTACGGGATACATTCACAAGGAACTCAATTTAACTGTTCGCATGTCCTTGCTGTTGAAGTTGGTAAAGAAATCCAACTCGATACACTGGTATGGGAATAAAGTGCTTACATCAGCCACGCATCAGGGAAATATGTGCAACGGATTTTTGTAGTAAAGATGCTCTAATCATTTTTCTTTAAATCAAAGAAAAATCATTTAAATATATTCAAAATCTATAGCCAACAGAGAAAAAAACGCGGGAGATCAAGGAACCCCGTTTTTAGCTTCTGACAAGTATTTGTATTATATTCTTTCAACGAATGAAAAGGTCCTACTGTATAATGGCGTCTACGAAGGTTAAGTTTTATATTGGAAAAGCTTTTTCATTGAAGTTATACTCTCAAATGTTTGTCAGACGTTCACGAGAGGACGTCAGACGCATCGATCCTCGAATCGCTCAGTTCGTTGTCAAACTGCATGTAACATGCTTAAACTTTTAAAGTTATAGTCGTTTCATAGAAATATGCAGTATGCTACACCTTCTTTAGTGGAACTGACATAAGGTAAGGTGATTTGTTATTAAACTATCCGTTCCAGACAAATTTTAGCTTTTTTGGTATGTTTCTGGTTTATTGTTTTGCAGTTTGGTCATTACATAGCTTAATCAGGTACTTCGAAGTCATCTTTCCCAAAGAGTGACTTTGTAACCAACTGAGAGTCAGTCTTGAAGGAACGTAAATATGTATAGAACCGGGGTTGCAAGCAAGAAAGACAGAATCATCAAAAACTCCAAATTGAATTTTGGGGAAGAAATACTTGCCTAAGTAAGAAGACTTCCTTAAAAAATCAAGCCATGAGAAACTCAAGGCTAAGAAAGCGCAGCTGTTTATCTAGAGTCAAACAAGTCAGAAAACCTTTAATAATGACGAGGCGCTTGGTATAAGGCCATAAGGCTCATAAATGAAAATTTAAACAGCGATTCCCTATCAACTGAAGCTAAATGTTAGCTTTTTAAGAAAACTGGAAATAAAAAGCTGGAATTATAATCCACGCATATTTTAAAAAAAATATTTTATTAACAACTCAAGAGCCTTTCCTGAAAAAGAAAAAGGCTAACGAAAGAGAATCCTTTAGAAATCTTTCAACAAATTTACCTTGAAATTTGGAACATGTACTATGTGTACTGTAGATACAATCGGACAGTGTTGAGATTAGTGATGTAGGAGTACATAATCGATATTCGCGACAATCTATCACCGCATTTTAAATTCATTTCAACCACAAAGAATAGAACATTTTAATATGTAGGCCATGACGGTCACCCAAAAAGATTAAATTTCTTTAATTTTTGCTCTTAAACTTTCGTGCTGACATGCGTTTAAGAAAAAAAAAAATATGGTCCCTAATATTGGTAAATTTTGCTTTAAACAGTTCCTACCGAATCTTTAGGATTTTTCTGAAATTGGCACTTTAATTTATGTATGTATATAAATTAGAAAAAGCTAAAGAAAAAGGATCGATGGACCTCGAGCTCATGGATGTACTAGAAGTCGATTTCGAAATTCTTGAGATTCTGGAAGTATTTGTTTCGCGCTTGATTTAACAAGGAAAGGAGTATTTTCGTAAATTTAAAATACTGTCTTATAGAACGTTTCACCTATCCAAAGACATGACTCTCTTTATTTCAAAAAAGGGTTGAGGTATTATTAGAGGTTCGGTATTATTAGAATGTACGCATCAGTATCGCCTCCTGTTTATAAGAAATGGCCTATAATATATAATACAATCCAGCTGCGAATTATTGTTTAGGAATTGGTATATATTTTCATATTCTTAAGTTAAGTCGTTAACACCAATAGTCTCCAATCACTTTTATATGGATTATAATCTTGCTCTATATATTCTGTGGGCTACGATAAGCTTACTAGAAATCTGATGGAATTAATCATAACAAGATTTGTTGGAATCCTTAAGTGAACAATTTTTGAGAATGTTCCAAATCATTAATAAATTTAGAAAGGTTGATATTAGAAGAATGGAAAATGAATAGAAGCAATGAAAAGTGGTCTTGTGATGACTCTCGTGATCGATTTTATTCATAACTTTCGAGTTTCAAATCTAAATAGGTAAATCTGTTTAAATTTTAATTTTCATATTTTGAATACACAAAATATTTCTGCAATAGTGACCCAGAATGTAATGTTTCAGAAGAGAATGTTTACTATAGTCAAAACCGCCAATGAGAGCCCTATTCTCCCAGATCTCTACGGACTTCCATAACAAGGTGAAAGCTAGGTGGTGCACATTCTCGTCCTGCCGTAATTCGAGGCTTTTTTGGGCCCAATACAACGAGAAAAGGACCAGAAAGCTTCTGTCTCTCAATAGAACCCAGCTAATCCTTGTCCTTGTCCTCCTTACAGGCTACAACCCAATGGCGACCCACCTCAGAAGAATGGATTTCAATGGCTCAGACCTTAGAAGACGCTGCGGTGACACTGAGGTGGCAAATGTCCAAGTCTCAGCAGAACCAGACAACAAACCGTAAAACATTTTTCGATCTGTTCTACAAACTAGCTAAGATGCCCCCTAAAACCACCTTAAAATGCATAACGAAAACAGGTTGATTCAGGAGGGCCGCACCTGACATGGACTAATGAGTCAATTTTCTGTTTTCTTTATATTCTTTCAAATATCCCACACAGGGGATCCGTTGAGATCCGAAAGAGACTGCTCTCTCCTGATAGTTTTGCAGTTACTCCCTTAACCTAACCTAACCTAACTATTGTAGCCAAAGGGGAATATTTTCAAATCTATACTCATTACAAGCATTACAGTTTTCAATCAAACGAAATATGTTTGTGTATCTTATTATCTATGTATAAGTATTTAAAATAAAAACTTTGAAAAATCTCCTAATCGATACACTAGCAGTACAGTAAATTATTTCATGTAAACAAAATAAAAATAAAAAAATTAAATTAACTTTTGATTCATAAAATTCAACTTGTCAAATATGAGTATTATTCGAGAGTTTAATTACCTGTTTAATGATAATTTTTCATATAAAAAAAACTATATCTTCACACATAAAAAAAAATAATTGTGACGACTTGATATATGTAATTTGCAGAACTGAGAGAAAAAAATTAAAAGTAATTTAACTACATCCTGACAATATTTGATTTCACGATACCAATAAAAAATGTGAAGGCTATCATTGGTGGGCTGAAATGTTTGTTAGGAATCACTCAAAGAACAATAGTTAAATGCAATGATAAGTCTAAGTATTAGAGTCAAAAGTTCTACCAGTCTTGTAGCCAAGGACTGGTTCCAGTATATGAACACCCGTCTAAAAAATGTGTCAGGGAGTCATGTTTTCAATGAATCATATCTGCGTTCTAGCTAATCCAAATTTACTAAATGAAAGCCGATAATGCAAAGCTAGATTAGAAAATCATTCGTTTCATCTTGCAACTATTTCAGTACATGGAAACAGGGGAGTGAAAGCAAAAAGTGTCAGAGAGTCTTGCGCCCGAATTCAAAGAGTTTAGCATTCTCGAACTATTTTAAAACGGGTTCCAGAATTGACCTTTATCTAACGATAGTCGGGGTTAGGTCACAAATACTCCATATTTCCCTTTTACCTTTTTTTATGTGGACCAGAAAACAGAGGAATGTAGTGAAGACATACATATGTATGTTACCTGATTCCACAAAGACACCCGAATTTAAAGTGTTCCCTTGACATATGTACATCGCCAAGCTCAGGACATTCAGGCCTTCGAAATGCAATACAGAACTTTTTTTCTAAAATAGAATTAACTTAAATAAGGTTATGGTATGTAAATGACTTCACAATTCTGGATGCGGATCGGTAACATTAAACCCTTCTAACTTTCTTTGGTTTCATTATGTCTTCATGGAGAACAAATCACTATTTTTTGTTTAAATTTATTTCAATTTAACTATAATTGTAAATATTATGTTAAAGACTGTTGTCAACGTTTGAGGGCCTCTTCCCATTTTTGTTTCTCATTTTTATACAATTTTTAAAATCCATTATATAAATATAATAATTTAGATTCTGAAGATATACATTCTAGGTAAATTGTCATACAAGAAAAATAGTTAGATGAGCTCATTATAATGAAAGGCACCCTAAATTAAAAAAAAAAAAAAATACTAATGCACCCGAATTTCTTATAAGAAAATCAAAAGCCCCGAAGTAATTAGAGAATATTAAATATATGCATAACTAACTCTTAAATTTTATGAGGATACTATTTCACTGTCGGATTTAATCTTAAAAATCAGCAAATGCGTATAATAAATTATTACTTCCAAGAATAGCTTGAGCAAAATATAAAAGGATTTTTAAATGATTCACCAGAAGTGGTGGAAAGTCCTTAATTATCCCGCGCCACCAGAGACCGAAGCCTATTACACCAAAAGATCTCCTCCAGTCCATAGGACGAAATATGAACCAGATTATTACGATAGAGGTTTTCAACGAAGCAACAGAGTACAAGATAAATGCTTTGAGTCCCCAAGGAATTGTTCTTTCAAAAACCAAAAAAAAAAAATAAAAGAACCAAACACGCGATTCCCTTTTGTTTTCCTGTAAAATATCGCTCAGGGAAGCAATTCCGGAGAAACGAAGATAAATTGTTTTTAATCATAGATGCATTTCCCCAAAATTGGATTCCCCAAAAAAAGATTGTATCTTTTCACATGCTCGTAGAACTTTAGAGGACCCTGCCAGATAAAAGGATATTCGAATCATTTATCACTTACAAATCTTCCTGGTAGTTTCTGGGTTCTCAGAATCCGTTTGTCGCTGGCTTATAGTTCTTCAAATTAATCTTTCATATCATGCTATGTGTAGCGTCCCACATGCGTTAAGTGGTTGTATCCTTTTGGGTAGCTTATGTCTGGGGATAGTTCTAAATCGTTGATCACAACACTGATAATGATGTTATCATCGCACATTTAAATGTAAAAGGACTAAGAACTCGCAAAACCCGCACAGGATGGAAAATATCCTTTTTTTTTTGTTAAGTGCCTCCTTATGTACACTTAATTAGCACCTTCACAAGCAACACTTAAGAAATTACATGCACCAATCAACAGACACTCTGCGCCAGGGACCATTACTCAACACGTGTTAACCGTTCGAATGGATTTGCTGAAGGATACTTCGCGATGGTGGAATCTCGGTTCCGCGTGGTGACAGGATTTCGTCGGTGGACGAGTGTGTGAGGCGGTCTGATACGAGTATCTTCGTCGTCTGAAGGATACGAAGGGATGCTGTGTACTGACAGATATTTCGCAACGAGGATTGTTATTATTCGAAGGAAGATTGTTCTTTTGGGGTTCGGGGGATGAATGGTGGTACAGCTGGTTAGGGGCTGGGTATAGCTAGTTGGGGAATTCAATGTAGGAGTTTCGTAGATTTTGTTTGGGGAACATTTTGGAGACTGCGTAGATGGAGAAATGCGGAGAAACTGGTTGAATGTGGTTGATGCGAATTGAAGTGCTTTGAATGGGGTGAATATTTCGAATTGGCAAATGCACCAGAATAAAACGGACGAAGTGGACTAGTTGGCTACATCATGTCCAGCATTGTTTGCAATCCACTCTTCACTATCTTGAATCTTAGAATTTCTTCCTACACTGATGTATGGTAGAGCAAACAACCACCTGCAGTAGATGGGGGATTCTGAGAACTAAGGGACAATCTTAAGTAGTTATGAAGCAGTTAGTGCTGTACAAGTTCTACAAAGTTCAAGGTCTATAAATTCAAATCGGTTCGTCAGAGACGGTGCGGCATCGTTCATGTAGGTATCTGAATATTGAATAACTTTAAAGAAAGCAACCGTTTTGCATGCGTAATGTATTTTTATTTAAGTTGGTCCTTTATAATTTGTTTGTACTCTTTCGAGCTTTTAGGGCAGTATAGCAATGATTTCGGCCATAATGTTGCCTTGAGCTCGTCAACTGTCTGACGTTTTCTGGCATACACTTTGTTTTTCAAAAAAACAAAACAAAACAAAGGCCGGAGGGGTCATATCTGGAGATCTGGCTGGTCGGTATTTTTTGACATATTTGTTGAAACCAGTAGCTGTCCAGACCCTTTTCACACATTTGCTGAGAGACATAATGAGCCAACATCTACCGATATCGACTCCAATCGACTATCTCGGCTGATGGTTCTGGCTCAAATGCCGCTGGTTACTTTTTGGTCATGCAAATGGTGTATCATGGATCTTGTGTAGATTTTCTGTTCAACAAGTTGGGAATGGTCCTTGTCGTTCATCGAAACAAGCTTCCAAAAATCAGGTTCAGTGTCAACCATCCGAGTGACTATTTGGTCGTATTCCAAGCGACGTGGAGGATCTGTGTGCAATATTCTACGTGGTTCTTTTGGAATATGGCTAACTAGGTGGTCATGATTGACTATTGGGACCTGACAGCATTCCAAATACATTACGGAAGGACTATTGAAAGTCCAAGACAGTTTTGTATGAAAAGACGAATGAAGAGGCGTATAAACTGATACACAAGGACCTCGTAGAGCCTTTTTCCTATCCGACTGAGGACTGGAGATCATATCGCTGTCATTGTTACTATCGGTGAGAATGAATAAGATAAGTTTGGCAATGGGTTACAATAATTTTAATAGTTGGAGCAGGTGAAACATTTAGGATAGATTAGTGCAGTAGTGACGAATATTCTTCTCATTGATATCCTAGCAGAAGGACTATGATGCACAAGTATGTGACGGTAGCAGAATACATCGTCTAATACCGTCTATCCAGGAAATCCACTTGGTTCTTAATGGGGCGTGAATTCTTTTGACTAAAGACATCGACGCACGGAATACAGAGCAAATGATGAAGAAGCGATTTTCAATCTCCGAAAGTCAATGGAGTGAGGAAAATTACGGGGAGAGAATCGTTGGACAAATGCCTAGAAGTCATGAAACATGGGATGCAACGATGTAGTGTACAACAAGCGCGATGAAGGAGTTGCACATAACATAAAAATAGATGAGACGAGATTTTTTTACAGATTTTAAATTCAATTTAGAATTTCTAAACAATCATTTCCAAGGATATCAAGGATATCACATGTAAAGAAGGCTTTGATCAGATCCTTCAAAAAAAAAGTTGGCAATTCAGCTGTGGCACAAATAATTTCGTTGGATTCAGGGTACTTACTCAGAGTATGCCAGAATAAACATTGGGAAAGACGGATCCTGGGAACTTTATTCTGGGAGGTATATTCGGTCTTCCACCCTTACTTATTTACTTAAATGGTGCTAGAGTTCCGGGTGGACCAAGGCCTGAATGAAAAAGCCTCTGGACGTAAATGTAACTTGGTAACTCCTGATTGCAATATATTGTGATATATTTTACGAAAGGTGTACATTTGTAATTAGGATTCGGTGAAGCGTCCAATACTCGCAACGTATCTGCGGACTAGTTTCTAAAAAGATGTGTGTACAAGATTTGCTTCAGTTGCTTCCTGTCAGCTCTATTCGTTAGATGCTGCCTGATGCCGCAATAACATTCTGCCACATAACTGCCTCTAGTTGGTTGAGGTTCCCATTTGTGTCCATCACCTGCGAATAAGACGAGGTCTTCACTTCGAATAAGATGAGGCCGAACCATTAAGCCCATGAGGGGCAACATTAGCCATTATTCCAACACCCTGGCTTAGTATTGGAGATCCCTATAAACTTGGAACTCAAATCGGGTTTTAGCTGAGCAGAAGCTTGAAAATATAATATATTTCATAGCACCAAACAAAAAGGCCTTCAGGTATTTAACAAAGGGTTATAGTTTCCCTCTTACTGAGGGATAAGAACTCTTTTCTATTTTGTGAATGATAGCCTTAGGAAGTAAGTACTACGTCCTCGTAGAGTGGATTTGGCTACTAGCTGGTGTGAACTGCAAAAATGAAGCTTAGGATTAGTTGAGCTGAAAGGGAGTTGATATCAGAAGGCGTGGTAAAGTGGTTTAGCTTAGTCCGAGGAAAGACAGGGCATTCAAATAAAATAAACAATCTTTCAATAAGGACATAACAATTTTGAGTTTAGATGAAACGTAGAATAATTAAAGTATCTAGCTAAAATGTATTCCAGAAGTAGTACACATGCCAAATTTAGGTATGAAATTCGATGTAGGTCGTTGCAATGTCTTTCTGGTACAAGAACCTTAAATTGTTAATATTTGATTCGATTCGATTCACAGTTTGTCTGGTGGGGCGATTATTAGTATTTTTTTTATAGGTTCCAAACGTTATTTATTCTTTTACTCAACCAGGACAAAAACGTAAATCTTAATTGACGTTTTGACATTGACAGATCATAGAAAAAGTTTAAGAGTGCCTTTGTATTAAACTACAAAATTGTTATGTCCCTATTGAAAGAATACTGTCCACACGTGGGGACATGAACTTAGTCTAGACAACTTTCTGAAAAAAACCGATATTTAGGGCCAAATTGTACTCCATGGATACACTTGTCCGGCATAATGCTATGGATTTTTATAAATTGACTTTGTCTAGTTACTTAAGAAGTTTCTTAGCTCTCTCTAGTAAACCATAGGTCCCACGAACGACGTTCTGATTTCATTTGTTTCCAAAACCTAGTTTAATATTCATAACATGTTTTCAAAATTTACTTGAATCCTGCACCAATTTTTTAAAAAAAGGACAATCAGTGCAAGCAACCAACGCAACTACCCTAATTGCTTAATTAACTTACGAAGAATTTAATAAGCCAAATGGATAACCCCAGAGGCGATGAACTGTGACTACACCACCAATCGGGACAAAAAAAAAAACCTATAATGAAACTTTATCCATTCCTAAAACGTGTGCAAAGTTTTCGAATTTTCAATGAATTTTCCAATTAAAATTCTTTACATCCGAAACATGATACTCGAAATTTTGAGAGTATTGCTTTGGAGTGGCTAAGGAAAGGATCGACTTCTTCTAGACGCGTTGATGTACACATATGTGAGTAGACTTTAGGATGGTATCTGATGTATAGGACTATGGAGGGACTATCACTGGGAGTCCTTCTTTTATTCAAATGGGGGGAATAATCCTGTACACTATGTAGTAGTATCTTCGCCGATACAATAGTGTCAGATCTCGAATAGATATCCTGACACTCTCCAGATTCATCAAACATATGATTACACAAAATACACCCAGCTGGTCCGGACCAGACTTCCACAATTTATAGTGATTGAGAGGCCCTCTGATCCCACATGCGAGCACTTGAGTCACCGAATTCTCCATCATGACCAAAAATTACTCGTAAATCTATTAGAATGTCATGCTCCTGTCCACATGAGTTTAAATTCCAACAAAGAGGTAAGCAGATTTAATGGTCCAAGTGATGAGCTAGAACTCGTTCAAACACTCATGACTGGTCCATAATGCATGCAACTCACATCATGTATTCATAGCTGGAGTGCTCAGGAAGGAATAAAGCACATCATATGCTTAATACTGTATCTACGACTGGTGTAGGTACAGTGTTGACACCAGAAGTGATCAATCATGAGTGTCATCAGCAAGGAGTTTATATTAAATCGTGCCATTGAGCTTGTTGAAGTTCATTGGAATCTTTCAATTGGAATGGATGACATGAAATGGATTACATCGAGTACAAGGTTTGAACAAGTAAACAATTTACACAATTCGTAACCAGGAGGATTGTATCTTTAACCAGTCGTATGAGGTTTGTGGATACTGTTCTGTGAGGTATGAAGGCTGTGGTTCAGAAGGATGATAGACGAAGGCTCCAATGGGGTGGAATTGGAAATTTGAGGTCCTAATGGCATAAATGAAGGAAATCGTATTCGAATTTCTTTCCAAGGAAATTCCTTGATATTGAGGGCGCATTCCACTGACTACGATTCAATACCAAGTGGTATCTTGAATGTCGAATCATTACTTCCTCCTGCGGAGCAGTGTCTGTGTCAGTGAACGCAGTTAAAGGTTGCCCTTTCTCTTCTAGCAGATCTATACAGATCAGGCTACATCGCCATTGGTTATGCGGATGACTTGCTCAGGGATTAACACAGGCTGACCATTTCCAGCGTCCTACAAGGTGCTTTGCTAGAATAGTGTACTAGCGAGGGACTATCCTAGCAAACCCACTCTAGTGTCTTTTACTCAAAGAAAACTGGTCAATCTCGGACCCATCATCATAAAAAGCCCCACATTATCAGTGAAATCAAATATCTCGGCTTCATTCTTGACAAACAGTTTGACTCGCCCTTGTGCCGTCCACATAGCCCAGAAGACGCCTTTATGGCAGAACTTGGAGCCATAAAGCAAAATGATATATTGGATGTGCGATCATCGTATGGTGGGTGGCTAAAAGTTCTTGAACGGACAACGGACAAAATCTTCATTAGGAAGACAGCTACTAAATGCGCTGACAAGCTTCAACTAGAATACAAGTATAACACAGGTGACCGTGTGGGACCGCTGAAAGTTCTTGACTCAATCCATTAAAATGACATGTTCTGCACTATCCCCGACATTATGGTCGGGGAATACTGTTTCGTTAGGTTATGTGAGGTTAAAATGTTAGACCGTGCAGACTGGTCTAATGGTATTCCGGCACTGGACCCCTGGGATCTCGTCTGGTTTACTGACGGATCATAAATTGACTCTGGAGTGTGTGCTAGTGTCCTTGGACCTTACACCAAAGTCTCACGTTAAACCTTAGTAAGGGTATCAAGGGCGCTAGGAACTATATCTTCTCCGATAGTCAGGCAGCACTTAGAGCACTGTCGTCCAATTTAGTGGACTCCATATCAGTTAAATGCTGTTACGATTCACTACAACCTCTTACTAGACACAACTCGGAATTGTAGGTAATGAATCTGGAGATTTACTATCTAGGCCTGGCTTAGGATCTGCGTTCATAGGACCTGGTTCATAGGATATTGTGTCAACTGAACTGTTTAATGAATGGGAATACAACCTTTGTCAAGGCCACTGGGAAAATGTACCGGGGTTACGACACTCTAAAAGGTTAATCAAGCCTTACTCCTACAAGAAAATTCTTAGCTTAAACAAGGATAGTATTAGGACGCTGGTGAGCTTTCTACCAGGTCTCTCTGGAATGCAGTATCACCTCAATCTGTGCCCAGACATAGAATGTAGGTTCTCCTCGGAAGATGCCAAAATATCTGAGCATATTCTCTGTGAATGTCCAGCTCTGCAATGGTTGAGTTGGAACATTTGTAACATGCACGCCAGCAGATATTAAATACTCTGCGGCTGCGAATGTGCATACCTAACATACAATAGATCTTTTTAGGCAGCAGTATCGGCCATATGGGCCAGTTTCCAAAAGAAAAAAAGAAGGAAATCGTATATAGTCGGGGAGCTGATCCAGGTGTGATTAGAATAGTTTCACATGACAACAACACCAACGAGAAGGTACAAAAACCTCCACAATAGACACATAAGTAGCCACATCTTCTGACCATGCAAAGTCCTTTAATGTAAGGACGTGATAGATTCGTTCCATACCCAGTAGAGATATAAACCAAAAACTTTATTGTGAACCAGGCTATTGCACTATTGGCTCAAGGTGTGATATATTCATTCCACCCTCCAGCTGTATAACTACCGTAAAATACAGAGAGAGGATCTACGTGCGCACTCCTTAAAACTAGACAGCAGGAAGAACTCCAGGACACACGCCAACAAAAAACAGAAAAACAAAAGAAAACACAAGATGTCCCTGAGAGCAAAAGTTGTAAATGTTCCTGGACAGGTACACAATGCTGCTTATTACAAAACACCAGCGGAAGTGTATTTTCCCTATTTCAGGTCACAACAGCAAAAAAAAAAAAAGAAGGAAAAACAGAAAATCTCCCTCAAGGATGAGAGAGAGAATACTTTGACGTAAGGACTTGGCTTTCGAATTAAATTGTAGAAGACAATGTTTGTACGAGTAGTTTAAGTAGTTATCTTGCCTAATTTATGATGGTATTTGATAAGGTTGCTGGTTCCCGTCAGGATTATAACTTTGAGACCGCAAAATCCAGATGTGGGCTACCAACATCTGTCGTTCTGTTTTGTTAAATTTATGTTGTGATTAAAACTTTCTCGAAGGAGTTGCTGGTACTAGGGAAATAGTTTCTGTTCGCCACTGGGTTTATTGGCATTGAACAGTATAAAAATTTGTTCATTGCTAATTGAAGACAAAAAAATAGTTGCTGCTGTTTCGTTTAAACTTGGCTGACAGCTTGGAAAATGTGCTGGGATTTATGGAATGGGTTTTGATAGGACTGTCAGGGACTTGTGGACTGAAACTTGGCTTCTGTGTATCTTTTCGAAAAGAGTATAAGAAAGATTGATCCTTTTCCTTGTCAGGAGTTGTTTGAGAGACACACCTCAAGGGCGGTAATTAGAATTTAGATGTGGCATCTTCGATCAGTCTAATGGCTCAGATGCGAATAGAATTGAGTGGAGATGCATAGAGTTTAAAGGCCGATTTCCAAATGACAGCTTGGTCCTTGTATAGGAGGAGAAGCAAGCAAAAACTTTAAATAAAACAACAATGTTTTGAGATATAAAATTGTTTCATGCCATTGTATGTAAAATAGCACCTCATTCAAAGGGCCGTCTTGGCTTTGGTGGCAGACCTTCAAGCAAACGGTCCCATTTGTGATGACTCGATCCAGTATGTGCGGCAATAGCAACTCAAATGTTGGCCTCGAACTCGTTCAGGTTACCGTGTTAACGTAGACTAAGGACATGACGTAGCTCCAGAGAAAATAATCGAGTTGCGTCAAGTCGCATGATCGCAGCGATTGATGAAGGCTCGCCGTGAGATGATCCAGTCACCAAATTTCTCCTTCAGAGCTTCGAACTTTGTGTTGCTTTTGTGGCATGTAGCGTCGTCTTATTAGAAATGCAGCTTGGATATATCGATGTTGTCGAGCTCTGGCCACATAAACTCGGCTAACATTTCGCTCTGTACCTGAGACCACTGACTGTAATGTTGCGTCCTTCCTCATTTCAAAAGAATTAAGGTCCGATAATGCCGCCGTGCATAAACCGCACCAAACAGTCAATCTTTGTGGATACATCGGTGCTTGGTCAAAACTCGTAGATTGTGTTCGCTGTAATATTGGCAATTCTACTTGTTGACATAGTCGCTGAGCCAAAAATGGGCCTCGTCCGAGAAGATGAATTTTTGGCCAAAACCCTGATTTTCCATTTCCTTACATTTCCAGCGCTCAATGGTCGTCCGGTTTTAATTCGGCAAAGTAATCCGGGTTGACTCTCTGGCGATGCACAATTCTGCGTCGAGTCGACATTTCTGGGTCTTTTCGATACTGGCCATTACGGCGGCTATGTTTTTTTCATATTCTTCAATCCCCATCTGGTTGGTGGCTCAAGATTTAAAGGATTGTACTCATGCTCAAATTTTTCCACCATGCGACGAATTGCCTGCACACTGAAGCCATGATGACGACCGACTTCACGACGAAATTTACGTCGCATGTATGCGATCCGTCCACTACAACTAAGCCGGCATTTCGACAATATTTTTCAATTATTATCGTAAGTTTGGTAAACGTGAAAGATGCACAATGAAATGGCAAATCTTGCTAAATAACTTGACAGCTAGATGTCATTAGTGGTCTTGACAGTTGCTGAAAAATAACAATTGAAAAAGGTGTCATTGCTATATGGTCACCCTTTAGCTTAGTTCCGTGGATACCGATTTTGGGATATTGGATGTGTGAGGACAGTGAGATTTGCAGAGAAGACATTCCAAGTAATTTCTTGATTTTCACTATCCAGAGATTATCAACAGAACATTTATCTACGCTAGCCTGTCGTAAGCTTATTCGAAGGAATCTATTTTGACTTTTGGGGAGCTGTGTGGCTTACTTGGTACGTGGGGCTGAGGAGTTGCACAGTCATCATTTTCTTAGTTCCTAGACAGCGGTATAGAAAGGTATGAGAACGTCCAACGTTGCAATTTTAGCCATTGACCTTAGTTTAAGAACCTGACTTATCTGCTTGGAAAAAAGAGGTATGCTGGCCCATCGAGTATTGAAGCCTTGTTTAATCAGTTCCATTTGGTAGTCGCTCAAGGGTTACCAATAATTCAACCTTTTTTCCACAGAAAAGCTGTCTGCCTCTATCCAAACTTGGCATTAGTGCCCGATTTAGTAAATTTCTGGAATCCTTTCTAGCTTAGCTATAGGAAACAGACAGTCTCTATGTGTTCTCTGTAGAATTAGGTAGGTCAGTTCGAAAAATCTTGCTAGGACATTTGTCCAAGTTTGGGAAGAACTTTGATATTGATATTTGAGTTAGTTTTTTGGATGTCCTTCCTCTCTTGTTAGAAGTGAAATCTTCGCCGTATGGCATATACCACTTAGCACAAATGTCCTGATCCCTACTACTTTAGGAACACTAAGCGAATACTCTGTTGAATACTATTGTCGAAGACTCACTCGGAGTTAAAATTGGGTGGAATGCTATTTTGCTATGCGCTGTATAATATCTGCGCCCTTAGTCCACTGGTAATGATTCTATCAAAGATAAAGTTTTACTTTTAACCAGAACACTGGTTTCAATTACGGCCCTCAACATGTTCTCGCTCACATTACGAAATATTACACAAAACAATATAAAACGTGATGTTTCGTACAATATTTAACACAACCTGGTACAATTCCAAAAATATCATAAAATAAACACCACAACAGTATACAAAAAATATTTCTAAATATTTTAAGGTAAAAGGAATGCTATTTGAATATGAATGCAGAAGTTCCAAACCAATAGTGTCAACTGAAAGAGAAATAAATGACTTCAGGAGAACACATTGGTATTCCAAAAGGTTTCCAAATTTATGTACAACTTTGCATAGGAATTGAGTTCTCATTGGAAATACAAATAAGGACATAAAGCGTAGGAAACTATAATTTGAAAACTAAAGATTGTTTTGAGTCAAAGACTTTACGGTCATTGGCTGTCCGACGTTTTAGCATCGCATTACCTGTGGACGTGCAGTAAACATTTGTGTTTCCATTCAGTTTTATAGGGATACCTTCTGCGGATTGTGTATTTCAGATGGAATTTTCAGGAATTACATTGAACTGATGGAACTGCTAGATTCGATTTTTACAAACACACCAAAGGTCTATACTTTTACATGCGACAATGTCTAGTTGCTGTTTTGAATTCAGTGGAATAAGATGAATCAATTAACATAAACAAAAATAGCGCATAACTCAATTAAGTTGTCACATAATTGAGCCAAATTTGACAGAATAGACGAACATAAGAAAATTATGGAAAAAATGTTACGTATACGCCACCGAGTTTCGAAAAGCAGTATAAAGGGTATACATTTTTAGACTCCTTTTCGAAGAACTTAGTCGAGAAACCTCTTTAAGGACAAATACAGGATACAAATAAGAGAAAACATTACATTCTTTAAATGGGTGCCATCCAGTGGACCAGAAAAGTAGAAAAAAGCATCCGCATTACCTTCAAGAAGTCGATCGAAGTTTAAAAGGACAATCAATCACTTTAAGTTCATCGTCCACAAAATAAATAGACAAAAACGTCTCAAGTCTGGAAAGGAGTACATTAACAAATCTCCAGCCTTTTGACACTAAATTGTATTCTCAACTCAGTGGAAATATAGCGTTTCACAGTCAGAAAGGACGTCACAGGGTTCGAAAGTCACAGGATCACAGGAAAGTAATGATCCTAGGTAAAAAGCGTTGGCTCTCCACATACTGCAAATGCCTCCACAGAGAACTTGTGCGATGAGTAAGACAGCAAGATCCGAGTTCATTAAATAACCAAAGCTCAGTTTAAGAAAGCCTTACTATTAGAGTGGAGAAATGTAAGACGTGCGTTTAAATAAGGTCATTACGTTCAAAAGATACTTGAGTAAACATTAAGCTTACTAACTTAGGTGGCGTTACAGTCCGGGGTGGACTTGGCCCTCAACCAGTAAGCCCCTCCTGTTAGCGCAGTCTTTGGCTAATTGGCTGAGGTCCTCTTCCATTTGTAAGCGCCACCTACCTTGTCCTTCCAGGTTGAAACATTTTTCAGGCCTTAGAGTTGGCACTCATTGACTCTACATGTTCTAGCCATCTTACTCGACTAATGCATACTTTTCTGTTCAAGTCGATGTTACAGCTCAAGTCTAATTATTAGATGTCAACACCATTTTTGAGTCTGAAGGAGATCACAGAATGAAACTGGCAATGTAATGTTACTGGGGGAGGATTATGCTCACATGCACACTCTATGTAAGAAGTTAGCCACTAATCTACTGATAAAAACGATATTACTCATGAGAAACCCTTCGAACCAGAATTTCAGTTATCGACAGGTGAACTAAACCAGACAATCTTGTGTTTAGATGCTTAATGTTTTTAAGACTGTCCGGCTCTGAAAGGAAGCGGCTCCGAAGAACGACTTTTCTTTTGGTGGCTGGAACATACCCTTAGCAAGTGGAGAATGGATTATATTTTCTCTTCGGCCCTCCAGTTTCTACAGAAGTAGAAGGCTTTCACATATAGCAATCCGAACATACCTATGACTCAGTTTTATGAGATTTGCAAATTGCTTTTTGTCATAAGCGGAGTTCCAGCCGAGCTAATTGGTTATCGAATTGATGTGATGATGCGTTAATGAGTATGAAGGCCAATTTATAGGCCAATTTATCTTGATTTATTAAGTCGCACATGAAGCAAGTTGCAAACTCCGGCTATAACGATTCGGTTATAGTACATGCAGATGTCATACAGTCTTTTCATTCAAATTTTTACGAGCTTATAACTTGTCCTTTTACCCATTTTACACTTTAATGGGTGATTGACTGTCAACAGAGATTCTGATTCTCTTACCAGAAATATTTCTCTCGATAATCATGTCCGTAGCTGCTTTTTTCCAGTGACTTCAGCGTAAAAAAGGATGCGTTCATCCCGAAGTCCGAAGGACCGATTTCTATTTCGAAACTACATCCATTTTGGATCCTTCGGTATAGATTCCTAGCTCATTATCGGTACAGTATACACCTTTATTCTACTCCTCCCTGATAGAGAATATCCGACTAGGACAGTGTTAGTCAAGACTAGCCTAAATTTCAAGACAACGAAGAGAGAATTCATGGGAAAAAAAAAATTAAAAAAGTACGTATACGCCACCGAATTTCGAAAAGCAGTACAAGTATACATATTTTTACGATTCCTCCACTTTTCAAGAAGGTTTTTATTATTACTAGATATCAAGAAAATGCGAAGAACAAATACAGGGTTCCAGACCGGCCATCGGTGAGGAAGCACTTAGACCAGAGACGGTTCATTGTACTTTTGATGTGTAAAGTGGGTGGATCATCCTTTTACTCTGGAAACCATCTACACCTTTGTATGAAATAGCCAATCTTAGCCATGCTGTGCTGAAACCATTAAGATCATTGAATAGGTTAACCACCTAGTGTTACCTTTCTTATGTTGGCAAGTGCACGCCATACGCACAGTAACCGGTTAGGATATTAACTATCTTGGAGAGGGTTCCTCTCTTATCTTGAGTCCGATGGACCTGTTTTCGTTTAGAATCGGCCATCCCTGGTTGGCCTCCCTTACCGTGCCAGGTCGTACCAGCTAAGACTGAGTACCTCATTAAGAAATACGCGGCAGTCTTTCACTGACCTAGATCTGCAAGATACAAGAGATTCGATGGTTGTGTACGACAATATCCGATGCTGATACTGCATTATCTGCCAGCCAATCAGCTGCTAGACGAAGGGCATTGACTTCGGCTTGAAAAACGCTGTAATAGTACGGGGGGGTTAAAGGAGAGATAGATGGTCCAGGTCTTCTGTGAAGACTCCTGCGCCGACTCCGTGCTTGATTTCCAACTCATATGTAGAAATTGAAAGCAATTTGTTGTACAGAACATCACGTTGAGTAATGCTAGCCAAAAAAATATGTAATGCGTGTCTCTAAGATCTGACTATAGGCGGCTAAAATGTCATGAACCATTTCTTTCCAACTACATATATCCTTCGTGTGATTTTAAGCAAGCTCTGATCCTAAGCGATGTGCTAATAAAAGGTTCTCTGTCAGAGGTAATTGAAAAAAAATACAACAGGCTTCACACTATTGCGACACTGAAAGGGTTCTGTTCTGATCTGCGATGTATGTTCAAATAGCGGCATTGATGACTAGCAGAAAGGATATTCAACTCAAAATAGAAGAAAAGAAATCAAATCAATGTACCCCCTCCCGCTTAATAAATAACTTAGTGCTCTGCAATGAAAAAATCATTCATTTCAGCACGTCATTCCCACAACATCCACAATTCCTGTGAATTTTCTCATGAAATGCTTGCCGATGGAAAACATTACACTGACTCGACTTTTATCCGCACATCACGGTTGATATTATTTGCCAGACATTCCGGAGTGAAATGTCATCACGTCAAGCAGCACCAGGAGTTGTAGCGTAGTATGTGCCATGAGTCGTCGTCTGGTAGGTAACTGACGGTGAAAGTGCGATTTATTTATTTTTCCAGTTCAAGGGAGTCCCAACGAAATGATTTTTAATTCATATCTGATTTACATCAAAGTATTTCATTTATTGACTGAGTGAACTCCATCAGAGTCGGATACGATTGTCGGAACCGCAAAAGTTGAACACTCTGCAATTTTATTCATGAAAAATTCCTGAAACCTTGTGACAGCCAGATAATTCTTATTGCCGCTTGCAGATGCATCTGTATTCATGAAATGAGAATGCATTCCAGAAATATGCATCCGAATTATATAACATTAGACAATTTGTCTATTTGGGGTCGTTGCAGGCGAACTGGTGTGTAACTTGTGAAAGTGTTGAGCGTTAAATTGAATTTTCGTTTCCATGTTCTTCGAAAATATTGAAATGCTAATGTATGCAGATAAAATTCATCCACGAAAGTTGTAAGGTCTTGTGTGTATGAATTGCACTGAAACAGGAAAAGAAAAATATATTCGAGAAGAGAAGCCAATTCGGTACTTCACGTGGTTATTAGTTTATGCAGAGTTGGCTGCATTGATTGAAAACTAGTTCGGAATTTCCAAAATTTGGTGAAGCCTTGCAGAATGTGAGATGAAGGCAGTATCCGTCTTATCAGCAGTCAGGTGGATGTGATCATGAAAGCCGCTCACTAGTAAAAAAATTGACACGTGTCAGACGCTGTCAACCCCACCAAGGTTGAAATATACCGCAAACTGTCACATGCTTGACAGTTTTGCCAAATATAGGAACAAAGTTTTTGAAGACTTTGCTCGAAGAGGTGGAAGATGCTGTGACCATGTTACTGATATGTATATCAATAGCGCCACAAAGTCATAATAGGCCCGGTGAGCTGCATATTCCTTTCCTACCTTACATATGTAGGTGACGCTATAGATCCGGGTAAACCTTGGCCTCCTTTAACAAGCTCGTTCAGTTAGACCTCATGGAACGCACTTCAAGTCGATTGACATCCCCTTCTTGACATGACCTAGCCATCGGAAACGACTGTTGCCAATTCATATAGTTCGTCGTTGAATCTTCTCCTCCAAAACCCGTTCTGCTCTAGATAGAGTCCAAGGTTCCTTATTTTTTTCGAGATAGGGCTCTACTACTCAATTGCTTTCTAAGGCAAAAGAACCACCGATTGGCTAGAGTAACTCTTCTGAATTCATGTCGTCAGAGTTTACAGCGGAGTGAGGTAGACAAGGTTCCTAACTACTGTCATTTGTGACGTTCTATCCAATTTGCCGGTGTTGTGTGTTTCTTCTTGGTACATAGTTTTGCTTTGGTTTATTACTTAATCCATTTAGGCAGCTTCCGATTCAAGACTAGCGTCCGCACCAGTGAAAGCCTTCTATGGCTTACCAACAATGTCAACATCGCTGGCATACGCTACTAGTTGTACAGGCTTCCGGTGGTAACTTGTGAGTTCTACAATCCTTTGATTGTTTAAGACGTCTAAGGTCTCGATGAGTTAGTTACCGATCTTGATAGAGCAGCGATCGTTATCCATCGTCATCCTCCATAGGCGAAAGACTTTGGCAGGGATGCCAATTGAACAACCGAATGGTCTTTGACCAACCTAGTCCATGAAATTAAATGTGGATTATGGACCAAATTGGAACCAGGTTAGAACGTAAAGATCATGAATTTTGACTAAGAACCAGTCAATGTGTTCACCATACATAACTCCGACTGATCAAGGGCTAATGATCGTTATATCCTATTTTTCATTAAAATGCCGCACCAGGATCTAGCCCACATAAGTACAAACAACATCTTATAATGGAATTCTAGTTTATACCGACAGTTGAACTGCGAAGTCTGTGTACTAATGGTTAGTCTAGAATACCTCCTCATCCAAAAATTGGTTAAGAAGTACATTGCTGATGCCATAGTCGTGCAACATTTCAAAATCCTTCAAAATCCTTAAGCTATACGTTGGATTAATCTATTTGAATCGTTTCTAGAAGCTTAAAGGACACTCCTGAACTCGTTTTTTATACTTCCTTAGTATTCTGCGCTTGCAAAACCATCCTTCAGAAGAATATCCTTCAAAATCTCAACCTACAGGTACAATATTAGAATTTTTGCTTCTACTGTGCGATGAATGTAATAGAAATACAAGGACATCTAGGTAGGTATGTGCAGAACGCAAGTAATTGGTTTGAGAAGGATTAAAGGCCTCAGGAGTGTGTGTTTGCATTTGAAAGTGGTATTCCGTTAAATGGAATAATAATAAAAAGAGAATAATAGCCTTTTTGCATTTCTTTACTACCAACGTGAAAATAACGCCCAGGAAGGGAATAGAACTTAAAACTGAATAGGGTTCCGTCGGTGGGGGAGTTCAGCTGCATGCATTACTGTATGGTTCCACACAATTGCAGGATGACTTTGCTTTATTTACTTACTACATACGTGCTTTGCTTCTCATCCTGCGTAAGCTTAAGAAACGTACTTGTAAGGATGTGAAAATTGTGTACACCTTCATGGAATCCTGAACTTGGTTCCTTTTTAACGAACTTCATTCTTACTCCACAAGCATTATCCGAGATTTGGAGCAAAGTATTCTGACCAGGTAAGGATTTTATTCATTCGTATCTCTGAGTCTAATGACTCACCTCCTAATGCCGAGTATTGACTATTTGGCAGAAAGGCAAGGCAACCACCAGCACCTCTTCCTCAATATCTTGAAAAATACAAGTACAGTGCAAAGAACTGCTTTTTCGATTCGATCTTCAGTTCAAAATCTAGAGCAGGTGGTGATAATTGTTTCCTTTTTTAATATGACTGCCCTTTCGACCTCTTTCTCGAACTTAGCATTGTAGGACAGGAGGTCGAGAAAGTGCAGAGTTTTTCGAACTTG
The DNA here is from genome assembly GCA_963583995.1 of Xylota segnis. Taxonomy (NCBI): domain Eukaryota; kingdom Metazoa; phylum Arthropoda; class Insecta; order Diptera; family Syrphidae; genus Xylota; species Xylota segnis. The sequence goes on from OY757237.1 coordinate 43,415,687, forward strand.
GAAAGCCCCATCACGACTGAGGGCGTCACTGAATTCGATTTAGTATCACAATCAGGAAAGCGAAAGATGCTTCGGAAACGTTTTTTAAAATGTGGAAAAGGAACGTTTACAGCTCTAAACGTCAGCACTGCTGTATAGATGAAGTCTTATGCCGTTTGGAGGCTTTTATTAGAAGCTAAAGTCATTCATTCAGAGATGTGCGTTTGAAAGTATTTGGAGCTCTATTCAAGAACAGAGAATGCCAATCGACTTCACTAAAAAAAAGAAGGATTGCTCTCACCTTGAGAAACCTTTGGGGAAACACGCCAAACATGCAATGAAATCCGCTTAGATGGCTAGGAAGAAGAGCTGATCACCCAAGGAAGAAATGGCGGAAAACAGTCGAGGATACTTGGAAAGAGTTGGAGAGAGCTCGTTGCAGGGCTGAACCAGCCCTATATTTTATTTTATCTGCAAATTCAATTCCCTATTCACTAGAGTCCCTACCAAGTTCTACTCTATTATGATCCTAGCAGCACTTAACTGGCAGTAAGTCCTGCGAGTTTTACGATAGTGGTTTCATGGTTGTCTCCCTATCAGAGAGAGGTTAATCTGCAGAACGTGTATCTCCTAGAAACTGATTCCAGTATTTAAGTTGTCATTGTCAGTTCAATGAGTTTCACGAATCGAGACCTGAGATTGATTTGAACATAATGGCACCTCTCAGAACAATACGAGCTCTTTTGGGCATGACATGCTTTCAAGGCAAAGCTAAATGGCATACAATTCCAATTCGTTATAAATGGAGAAGGTCTACTCCAAAAAAAATAAAAATTTCCTATATTTTACTTTAATTCCACGGCTTTCAATCATTTCTGGTGCCTGTAAGGCTTTAAATTTTACTTAAACGTTTAATAAAAAATTATTCAGTGTTGCTGGAGAATTTCAAAATCACTTGCGAACTTGAGCTTCGTTTTTTTCTCGTTCACTGCCACCACACAGCATTGTTTTGGTTCGCTCAAACTCAGTAAGCAGTGTCAAGTGAATCTGTCGATAATACGTCGTACTACATGTTCGGATACATGTATCCGATATCTGTGACAGATAACATCTGTCCATCACCGACCAAGTGACATTCAAATGAGAAATTCCATTGTAATGGCATTTTTCAACTGACCAACGACAGATTTTATTCCCGAAATTGGACACCACCTTCAAACAGGGACAGGGACTACATTTGCATAAAGTCAAAACTAAAAAAAAAAAAAAAACAAGAAAAGCCAACACAATGACTTATAACCAAAAAAGTCCTCGCACTACAGTCAGGGTAAAATAATTTACATCAGTAATCACCCAAAACTGGAAGAAGAGGAATGCTAAGTGTACAGGAACAGGAATAGGGAATGAGAAAAACCACAAAGGTTTCATTGCCTTCTGATTTGACCATTACAAAGCACATAATTAGAAGCTGGGGAATTGTCCAAACTGCCCATAAGCCCGAGGGTGAAATTCCCTTTCTAGGTACGAGTATGTATGCAAATCCTACGCCTTGTTCCTTGTTCTTTCTCCAGGACGACGACGATGACGACGATGACGACAATTCACTGCATTGTTCTGCTCGCTCAGTTGGAAAATGATGAAAGTTACAGAACAAAGGACTATTTTGCAGAGGGATGCCAATGAATAATAAATGCCAGCAATGACTGTCCGATTAAAGCTGGGTCCTTTCAGGAATGTTTTCGTTGAGGAGAGGTACATAAATTCTTATCACAAACTATATTCGATGTTAAGGATTTGATTTCAGTTGAAATGAGGTAAAAGTGTTCACTTTTATTGGAAAGGATGGACTGTTCAATGTCCTTCTTGTTGGGTACTCTTTTTTTTAAGAAATTATTGTAGATATCTCGACAAGCTGACCCTAGAGACATTAATTTTGAGTCTCAAGACCGAAAGTACATATGTACCTCGAGAATTAAATGGGGTCTAATGTATCCGCTTGGTGGAGAGCTTTGTGAAGATCTGTCATCTAACTCAACTCACGCGGGTACAATAATCGGCATGCCTCTGGATCTGTGGAGCCCTAAAACTCACTCCGACAGCAGCTCTAGACACGTTGTTTCACCTGCCACCCTTAAAGATCTATGACAAATAAGTAGTAGGCACTTATTTGAAGGCCAGTCCCCTATTCTAACCAACTTGAATTCCTTCCGCAGGACACCGATTATGTGATTCCAAAAGTACTTTGATTCATGTATCCTCTCACGACTAGGCTTGCGGGACGACCCGTGGTTACAAAACAACGCGGGGTCTGCATCCTTCTATACGTATGAATGGACAGTGTCAAGAGTAGCATCAGCAATCAGTATACCATCTCCCAGGCGAAGATCAGGGCGATCAAGGAGGCCCTGTGGTGGCTAGAGCATAATGTTATATCTAATCGGGTAATCACCATTCATACGGATAGTCAAGTCGAGGAACGTTTACATCATTTGGTCCCCAGAGCATCACGACATTCCAAGGAATTGAAGGGCTACTTGAGCTAAAGGTCGTAGACTCAACTAGTCTTTGATGGACAATTGGAACGACATGTATCATCTCCAGACTGAGATCAAAAAAGGACTAACTGCCTGATGAGACAGAAAAGGACGCTCATAGCACTTGTAAAGGGTAATAGGACACTAGATTATCTGTAGACATGCTACTAGGCTAAGCATCCTTGCGTATGATTTCTACAGAAGCTGGTTGGATGAAAAAGGGTTACAAACCACTCTTCACTTATTTGCACATACCACTTCTTTGATAATCTAGCAGCCTCAACTGCTTTATGTTATTCTCTTATTGATTTCAAGGGTAGTTTTCAAGTGAAATTTCTAAGATAAATGGAAACACACTGGACCTTAAATTATCTAAGTGATGTCACTGGTACGGCCTGGCACGGTAACTCAACCTAACCTAACCTTTCTCACTTTACACACTTCACACTCTCCCTGAGAAACAATGGGAGTCATTCACTTAGTGGAGTCCTTTCTTCTTATTGTCTGCCGAAACCCCGACTAGTCGCAAAGGATAAGTTGTTGAAACAATTCCAATCTAAGTTTGGGTGCCAAAAATAAATTGATTGGTCCATTTCCGGGTCACACCGAGCACGGGATACTCCCAGCCATTCGGATACTTTTCAAACATCTATTAAGTATTACTCCTAGTAATAATCTGGTAGACAAAAACCCATAAAATCCTGGTTTATTGATTTGGAAGCACTCGCACGTTCGTTGGCAGCACCAGACAGAACTATCATTACGTACTTTTTACGAGGATAATTTAATCAGAAAGTACCAGTTCTGTAATAATAATTATTACTTGAAGGACCTCATGGAAGTGGGGTTACTTTGCGTTTATTAATAAAATAGATTGAATAATGTACACTACGTGAGCATATACATGCGATCGTTACAGCTTCATAAGAAACTTTATGACGCCAATCTGGCGAGCATGGGACATATTAATGGTGTTGTCATAAAAATTGCTTGAAATGAAGTCCTTCGGAATTTAATACTAAAGGAAATAGGATACCAATTGACGTGACCCATATCCAGTTCATTTGTTGTTTTACCACAAAGGGATGCCAGCTATTTGTATATCTCCATAACTAGCAATCCAAGTAGATATGCAAAGTAATCGAAGAGCTATCCTGGGGATCATCATTTAATCTTTGAAGGTACTTGCCTCCTACCCCCGATGAGGCGATAGCTCATGTGGACTACATAGAGTCCAATGTGCTTAGTTATTAAGAAATCCGTAGGACTTTGTTTGGCTCAGTATTTCCTAACTCTGGAACTACCAAGAGCAATAATTTCATAAGGGCAGAGGCATAGCAGGTGGTCATTTCTCCCAAATCATTGTACGGAAGGATATCCGGGTTGCCTGGTACACAATACCTTGATAGAATGCATAGATCAATTCAAATGTCCTTGTGGTTTCGTAGTTTGACTGGTAGACTGGTAGACTGGAAACAATAATGTAGGCTATAGCCCATCAATCTAATGGACCTCAGCTTTTAATAAAAAAGTGTCCTTTGTATCCCGAAACTCTATGTTCCAAAATATCCCACCAGACCGCACCAGCTCTTAGTTAGAGTCTAGTTCCCACGTTGCCATAGTATACGCTTAGTAAAGTAAGAACAAATATCGTTTGCAGGGGTGCCCTTGGTACTGAGTTTATGGACCCAATCTGGGCATACAAATCTTAGACCAGGATTCTGAAACATAGCTTAGTTTAGGACACCATCCCTTGAGCTATAGAACAACAGGTTCCCCTTTTCCCTATGCATAGTGTATCTGATCAATAATTGGTACTGGTTCTTGTTTCTTCACAGCCAGGAAGGTGACATTTCAGAAGTATTGTCAGAGTACTGTCTCAAGAGTCTGTCCAGCTATCTTCACAGTTCTTGATAGAAAACATCTTTAGCGGAGTCATGGCAATATCCTTTCTCAGAAGGAAAGCTTCTGTGGTGCAATCTATAGAGCAACTGAATCAGCCTGAAGACTTTTTCAAATCTTACTTCGTTTTTGAATAGCTTATCGTTCTTTCTATTAGTTGACCATTCAATACCTAACTCTTCAGTTAGGTTCTAGCAATTCCTTGAGGTATGGAAACGTTCTTCTGTTTTTGCATTCCATACCAGTAGTTCAGATTACTTTCCAGATCACATAGCATCTTAGCGATCTCATAAGTAGAGGTGCCAGTCTCCGTGGGACAAGGTTCAAGGGATTTCCTAAATTTGTTCGCTTACGCGGGTTTCGGTAAGTCCTGCTGTCAGGCGTATTACACGAATACCCAGCTATTTTATGATACATACAAGTTCTAGCTTTACATTCGTAGGCCTTTATATCAGTCCTGGATTAGGACCAGTTTTGTATATCAGATTTGTCTTAGCCATGACCGTCTTCGCTGCAGCTTTACTCGCCCTATCAGCAAATTTTCTTATAGCTTACCTTGGCATTCTTCAGCCATTCGAGTTTCTCCTTTCTCTTTGATGGGTTAACACATTTTCAAGGGCTAGTTGCCTTCTCCAACGAATGATGTTTCGTATGATGGTCTCCTCGTTCCCTGTGAATCTGGCCGCCAAATGCCTTTTTTTCAAGAACGAGCTGCAGATGTACAGCTTCCTTTGACTGCTGTTCCATGTCCTTGCTCTTCTTCTGTTTTATTTTGTAGTGTTTCGTATGGGTCGCCAAGCAAATTATCCTTCAACTCCCTTGTGATATCCTTGTCCAATACTAAGGCTTCAGTTCTTTCGTTTCTTCTTGCCAAGCTACCGCTGTGGTCAATGGCATCTACCTCTGACTCAAGACACCTTCTACCTTCTTCCTGTTTTCTGAATTAATTTCTGAAAGGCATATGCTTTCCACGAGTAGGGTCAGAAATGAGCGTCCTCTCCTACAGAGCCACCAAATATCAGAGTAAGGCTGGCTGATCATAGGTATCGTCTTTAAACATTTGAGGGTCCATGAGGTTTACTTTTCCCAAACTTTTCAGCCTTGGTAATGACTTGTAACCCAGCCTTCACTGAAACCTGATCCAAGTGGATGCACGCTTGATGGGGTTACCTGGCATAACCTACTTAACCTCCGGCGCCCGAGTGTCCACCGCTCTGAGTAAATTTCACCCATTATTGGATCTGGACCAGCAAAAGGTTGACGCAAGGAGTTTCTGATCGAACTGAAATAATAATAATATCATATGCGCTCCATTAAAATGTTGGGCGTTGGGTGAAAGGGAATCCTTACAGGTACGGTGCCCCCCACACATATTCAAAACTTCAATGATGTGAATCAACATGCCGTGGAAAATCCATCCTTTTACATAGTAATAGGATCCAAGAATAATCCCATCTGTTATTCACTTGGTTTACAAAATCGACGGGTGTAACTGAAGAAGGGTTGAAAGAAAACCAATAAAGACATAATACAGGTTTGCTTACAGCTCGTACATATTGCTGTCCTTGCAATTGTGTCACAGCAATCATTGTGAACCAGTAAACCTTCCCCTATTCAATATATACATATGTATGTATCTTTCAATGCACAAATCGATTCGACCAACACAATGTGTTCGAAATTCTTTGAACAGATTGGTTTTCAAGCAGTTTCCTCAACCGTAGGAAAAGAAAATGAAATGTTGCTTCCTTTCAGTTGCCAAATTAAGTGCACAACAAGGATTTCTGGGTCCATATTTATAAGTCCCTCAAGTAAGGACGGAAGAAACGTTGCGTTAAGTAAACATTGACTGATTTGCTACAAAGAAAATACAAACGGAAAAAGGGAAACGTATTTCCAACACACACGTGTGTGCTGTGAGTTTACAGGAAGCGAGCAAGGATTTCACTTAGAATGGCATCTCCCAGGTGAGGAAATAGGCATTTGATATAGTGCTTAAGGTTGTGTGGTTGTTATTTGGAAGGATACACACTTTGTCTGGTTGTGAATTGAAACTTTTGTGGGGATACAGGTGGTAAGAAGATGAAAGCTTTGTGAGGAGTTTAAAGATGTCTTTAGAGGAATTGGTCAAGTGACTTCGGGGTAACGAAATGTAATAACCAATGAGTTAACCAGTGTCTTAGGTGATGAAATCTGTTCATTTCGCAGTTGAATAAGCAAACGGTAGGCGATTCGACATGGTGTGCCGCAACTATCCCAGCTAGGAATGATATTGTTTATATTTTAGAAAATCGAGTTGGTAACAAAATTTCGTGCGAAGATAATACCCGGACTATGTCGAGAAACTTATGCGGCACAGAACTTAGTTCTCAATAAGTATCCTTACGAGTACTAATACATACATCAATTCGGGGAAACCTAACTCAAGTGGGAAAGAGATAGTGGTCGACAATAATGGACCTCAACACGGAAATGCTGGGAGAAGATAAATCCAAATACTTGGCCCTCCAACATGGCAAGCTGAAGGTGGATCCGGTGGTTCAACCTTGGCGTACTGGAAATCTGATATTGGAAAACAAGGATGGGGTAGCAGCAATCAAAAATTTACATGAAAAGCACAGGATCACGGCATTAGCTAGAACTAGTAAAATCTGTCAATTATGGACTTATGTGGCATCCATCAGGACATACATAAGTACTCATAAAAAGTGTGTTTCACCTAGCCCGTGTACAAAGTCACATGCCTGCCAAAATTGTATGACGATCCTTAAGAAAAGCAAAGTAGGGAGTTCCTTGAAGTAATTGTGTGTGATTGCCTTCCCAAAAATCATGGAACGGGTGATGTGGGTCAAAAGTTCGTTACTTAGTTCTGGATCTTACTCTGGACTCTCACAGAATCATGGAAGGATTTGCATCTTGTTGGGGCAGTTTTGATGTATTTGTTCTACATGAGATGCATTTGATGCCAGTTATCCTTGCAGTACTTTACACAACTCAGTGGATGTAATGGCAAATAGATGGATTGCTGGTGTTTAATGGAAGAGAAAAAACTGGCAGCTGTAGTGAGTTTACTTTGGCATCAACTGTTGGTGAATCTGTCAGTGATATTTACAGAGTTAAAAGGATTTGCTGAACATCATTCATAAACTTGTTGTAGGTAATAATATCTGGTCTGATCATATACCAATTACACATGCATTGGACATTGAATCTTGGGATGAAAAAAAATGAGTAAGATAAATCGATTTCCTTATTGAATCAGAGAATCCTGGAAACTGACAATACTTGGAGCAAAAAGTAATTGAGCAGTCTATTAGTGCAGTAAACACCGGATATATTATACAAACATCTTAAGGAACAGATGACTAAAATTCCCAAAATATACAGTTTAGAGAAATATTTGTATCAAGGAAACAGACAAACATTGGCAGTTCATAGCAACAGAATATGAAAGTGTCATTTCGCACCATTGTTTGACTGCCAACTACCAACTGTCATTGCGTTGACTTTTGATAAGTAAAGCAATAAAAATAAAGTGCACGACTGGGTCGTACGTACTTGCACCGTAATGCTATAAGTGTATAATTTTATCAGGATTAAAGTCCAAGTCTTGCGCTTTCCAGTAAAGTAGGCGTGGCATTCCGCGTTTCAATGGAATAATAGTCATAACATTGTAGGAGTTTACTCAATGTCTTGTTTTTAAAAAACACCTTTAAAAAGTGGGCGTGGCCAGATAAGGTGTTTGAGTGAATTATAGAAAATTTTAAAGTCTATTACTTTGCTTAAATAATTTTTTCTCAATTTCTAGTAAAAATTTAGAAAAATTTTTTTTTATAAAAGTGGGCGTGGCAATTCTAAAATTTGGTACGCCATTTTGTTCCCTTTGTCTTATAACCTAGAAATATTAAGTTTTAACCCAATCGCAGTACAAATACCCGAGAAACAACTGATTTTCAATATTACCGTTATTCGAATTTTTCGTGAAAAACGTGGTATGCCACCTCATAGCATATGCCCAAACTAACCCACACATCAAATTTTATCGAAATCGTTAGAGCCGTTTTCGAGAAAATCCATTTTAACTGAAATCGGCCTTAAGTAAACTACCCTTAATTTTGAGGTTAGAATGAAAATTCAAATTTCTCCTCTAGGGAATATCCCACAGACCCTATATATGAAGTTTGAAGTAAATCGGCCCAGCCGTTTAGGCTGTAGTCGAATATACAGACAGACAGACAGACTGACAGACTGACAGACAGACAGACAGACAGACAGACAGACAGACAGACAGACAGACAGACAGACAGACAGACAGACGGCATTGGCGGACCTACTTTTTTGGACTTCTCCATTATAGTAATGTCAAGTTTGATTAAAATCTCGAGTTCCAAATTTTGCACGAATACAATACTTGCCCTATAGGTATAGGTGCAAGTAAAAACTACAATCCATCTGGAATGGGTCCTATGATACCCTATCCTCCATCCCTCTTAGAAGAGGCGTGGCTGTACTACATTATTTTATTGAACTACAACGAAAACTTCGGACAGGGATCACGAATAAAAGTTCGAAAATCAATTTTATAAACCCCGAAGACAAAAGTCTCAAAAGGAACAAAGTCTAGAAAATACAAAAATTCGAGATCTCAAAACAAATTTGTTCAGATCTTTCCATTTGACTGTAAACTCTTCTAATATTTGGAGAACTTGAAGTTTTGAAATGTAAGCACACTACATGTACAGAGTTAGAATTTGACCGCGTTTGTCCATATTCGTCAACTAAAACCGACTTTCTGTGTTCATAGCTCGACAACATCGATATATCCGAGCTATGGTTCCAACAAGATGGCGCTACATGCCATATAATTTGGCAACTGTGTGATCTCACGGGGAGAGTTCATAAATGAATGCTAACAAGCTAACTCTTTTTGACAGCTCGAGGTGGAGAAACTATTTCCGTAATGACGGCGCATATAATATACCGACCGCTTGAAGCACTGCCAGTGAAGCCGAGGCACCCATTTGTATAATGGGCTATTCCATACATAATGCCATGAATGTAGCTTTAAAATAAAGCCAGAATCAGATTTATATTTTTCTTTTCCTGTCGCTCTTATCTGGTCACCCTATAGACGAATTTAGTTACTGGATCTACTACTTTATAAATTGTGCGGATATTTGTTGGAATATTGATTATCCACCGCACAGACGACATTAGTCACTACTACCACATCCTTTAAAATTGTTTTTAAGGGCTAATCACGAAAATGAAATGAAAGAACCCAATTAAGAGCACTTTATCAGCCTCCTCCGGTAAATAAAACATTTCAATACAAATGTTTTCTTCTTTTTAAGGATAAATACGAACACGAATTGTTGAATAGCACCACTGTGACAACACTCATTTATCTCAAGAGCCAGTTGTAAATCAACTTGACTGAAGGACTCCAGTGACAAAGGCAAAGTCACAAACAGAATAAAGTGTGTGTATCTCAGGACGAGAACAAATTCTAAATTGAAAAAATGTCGTTTGAGATAAAGAGAATCATTGCAGACAGCAACATTATTATGTTTCATTGTTTGTCAAATGGAAACTAAGATATATGAAAGCAGTCACAGAACTCTCAAGACCTATTTTTGGGAACAAGTCAATCCTTGAAATGGTACGAGTACATGAGAGAAAGTATTGTGGGCGTTGAATGAGAAATGTCCTGGGCTTAGTACGACAAAAATACAATAGAAGTCGGCACTGGTCATAACTATAACAAACGTGCGACTTCAAGATTTAAAATTTTACTCCAACCAATGTACACCAGAGTCCTAGGATAGTATCGATTGGCAAGGATTATGCGAAACAACAACGGTCGACATTTATGTATATAAGAGGAGTTCAGCGACGTGTCCTTAAAGAGCTGCACTTACTTATGCATCAACAAGCTTTCGCAGTTAATGTCAGACATTAGTCTACCATTTAGACGTCAAATAAACTAACATGCCATAAAGATATCACTGTCTACTTGGCAGGTTCCTTCATCCTAGACGAAGCGACTTTTGGTATCCAAGATCTTTCTGAAAATAGATTTGGTTAGGTCAAGTTGGGTGTCTGTCCCCTCACCAGCAAAGATCCTATTCTTTTGTTAAGTTGCACCATAGTCTGTTGGTGACCTTGCTCAATCGTTAGCCAGATGCCTTCAGTTGGTTGATGTTCATTGCCACTTGAGCGTACCACCTAAGACTAGCCCTCTTCTACTGCTTTGTTCTTTAGAGTTGAATTTGCAGATTCTACTGGTAGGAGCACCGATACATGTCCAAGCAATCTTACCCAGCTTTACATTAGTTCGGGTAAGGAACATGGAACCGGATCCTTTTAAGATGATAGGCCTTGGGACTCGATGTGTTTGCATCAAAGTACACCCAGCAGAAAACATTTTCTATAAAAGGGAAGGGGCGCTGAAAATGTATCCTTTTGGTCAGAAGAACAATAGATATTCCTCAAATGCTGCTCCCACCCACAACATATTTCATATTCATACCAGGTACATTCATCCTGAGACTAATTACCACTACAAGACCCACCCAATCCAATCCCACAAAGGAACAGTAAGAAAACAAAATGCTATTAATCGATTTCATTACAACAAAGATTGTTGCGGAGTTCCACACATTAGCAGCTCGTTATACCCTTTGGCAGGATACCATTTATTTTATCCGCTCATCGAAGCGTATCATTACTTTTCCATTCTTACGTTGATGGTGGATCATTATCCTTGGAGCTTGATGTTTAGAAGGAGGAGTAGGATTATTTTGGCCGACATTCAGTTTGACACGTTGTCTATCTATTTGGTTGTCGAAGCACCAAGGGAATAGATTACACAAACTGTTTGTGTGGATGATGTGCATCTCAAATCAACTTTTTTTCCTTTCACGGTAATCCCAGGGGACATTTGGTTTGCCTTTAAGGAGGCGGGATGTTGAAGCGAAGGCTATAATTAAAACAGCTTAAGTATATCTGGTGGTGGAGGCATTAGGACATCGTCGAGTTATTTGATTGACCTGTGACTTTTGATGAAGTAATTTCATTAATGCAGGCCAGTTGGTGTAACTACTTTGCTCGGAATGGATTAATTAAGGAATTTAAGACTTGTTTGTTCTTTCCGAGAATAAGTTGGATGAACGATGGTATTGGCAATATATCTGATAACATTTAAATTTTGGCCAACTTTGCTTGCAGACAGTGCATGCCAAGTCAGTTTGCGTTCGGTTCCATATACCAAGTTGGGGATCCTCTTCTAAACTAGCAGTAGCCTTAACCAGCGAAAAGCGGTTTGAAACTTCCTTTGGAGTTTCTGCGAATACATTCTTCTCACAAAAAATCGGTTCTGATATTTTATTGATATACCACAGGGTGCTATTCTAGGTCCACTCCTATATGCTATAGCTACTGACTTTCGAAAGACAGATCATCTAGACAAACATTCCCTAGGTTAGGTTAGGTATGTGGGTAGGCGACTAGATAATATCACGTCGCCACACTCAGGTCAATACAGACCCATTGTGATACCCAAAGGGGAGAAAGTCCCTTGCCCATTGGTAAACCCTAGTACTGATTTGTATCTTGTGGATCACCAAACCATCTTGTTGATTTGATGAACCTAAACATTTCATTTATTGGTCTGTTTGCTAATTCTTCAAGGTCACGGAAAAAGTGTCGCCCTAAAAATTTGAATCAAAGGTGGATAAGCCAAGGGCAGTGACAGAGAAAGTGGGTTGTATCCTCATTGGCTTCCTCGTCTCCACATACCCGACATAAATCTTCATCCGTGATTCTTAGCTTTCTCATGTGGTACCGAAGAGAGTTATGCCCCGTAATAATTCCTATGAGGACAGGAAGGGACTTCCTATCCTTTAGCATACTACTCTTATCAAAGCAAGGCAATATGCTTTTGGTGATGACACTGGTGTCCAGGCCTCACTTCTGGCCTCACTCCTGGCCAAGATCCATGCCTTTTGCTTCAATGTGCAAGGCGGGATGAACACCGAGGTGTCTACCTGTTGCGACGTAGATTCAGAGCCTCTTCTTGCCAGTTCGTCTGCCTTCTCATTGCCTGGAATACCTTCGTGTCCAGGGACCCAGCAAAGTGTAACCTTGTGCTGTGTTCCAAGAACCCTGAGTTCTTTGCGACAGCACTTCGCAAGCTTTGATTTTATTTCGTTTGAAGTAATCGCTTTTATTGCCTCCTGGCTGTCGATGAAAAAGGTGATACCTTTCGGTGGTATTGCCTTCATCGCAGTCTCACGGGCAGCTATTGCCACTGCCAGGACCTCCGCTGGGAAAACACTGCTATGGTTCGGGAGGCGGACTGATCTAGATATCCCCAGCGGTTCAGAAAAAATACCAGATCCTACGCCTACATCAATCCTAGATCCATCTGTATAGATAGAGATGGAACATGTGTTGGCAGCCTGACCATCCTTCCATTCTTCCCTGCTTGGGAACGAGCTAGTAAATGGTCTATGAAAATCTAGAAACGGAGTGAGGTAATCTGTAGTATAGACTTTTCCTAGATATATCTCCAGGATCATGGACTGACTTATTCTTAGGGCACTTATAGCTGCCGAGGTTTTAACAAAAATGTTCAGCCGTAGAAGATTGAGGATAGCCTCTAGTCCTGCAGTAGGTGTTGTTCTCATGGCACTTGTGGTGCCAATGCAGGCCAATCTCTGGATCCTCGTGAGGGCAGCTAAGTTGGTGGACTTGCTGGCGGACGGCCACCATACAAGACAACCATACGTCAGAATAGGTCTTACTATCGCCGTATACATCCATAGAATAATTTTAGGTTATGGACCCCAGGTCTTTCCAAATATTCTACTACAAGTATAGAAGGCTATAGTTGCTTTCTTAATTCTTTCATTGCTATTAGGTCTCCAGTTCATTTTTTTTATCAAGAACGAGTCTTAGGTATCTAGCGCTATCCGAGATTTTAAGGGGAGTACCCCCAATAGACGGTAATGTGAACTCAGGAATTTTCCTTCTATTGGTGAATAATACCAGCTCGGTCTTATAAGGATTGACCGCTAGTCCACATTTCTCAGCCCAGGTGACTAGGATCTTAAGGAACATCCCCTAAATAGTCAGTCTCACTATAATTTGGTGATTCAACTGTTGACGACCCCTTAACCGGGGACAGGACCGAAGAGGAAATACAACCATGAGCTGTACAAGATATACAGTGACATCGATTTAGTCAGACGACTTCAAATGCAACGACTAAGATGGCTGGTTCATGTAGAGCGGATAGATAATAATGTTCCGGCCCAGAGAGTTTTCAATACCACTACCCCGAAGGGACGGCGCAGTAGACGAAGTGGCACGCACAAGGGGAAAGTCACCTAAACCTACTTGGTGTCGCAAACTGGAGGCAGTTGGATTAGGATCGAGCTGCCTGGAGAGGCTTGTTGATTGAGGCCCAGATACACCCCAAACTGTAGGGTCTTCACTGGAGAGGGTTAGTTGTTAATGACTATTTCCCAACATCTGTTGCTCCTCCTTTCTTTAAAACGATTCTATCCAAAAAGTGTTCATCACAGATGCCATGTAAACACCATCCTCTACCCTCATGAGTGCTTATTCCATTTCAATTACCCCTCCAGTATCTGCTCTTTAAACTCCTCACAGTCATTCTGCACAGTTCACTGGAAAAAGAAAACATTCCCTTTACAAGAACCCAATTAATGTCAAAAACAGCATCGCTATAATTTCAATTTGATTGACATTCATTCTTACGATATAGAAAGTTCGTAAGGCAATTAAAATTGTGCAGACACCCTCGCGTAATAAATTCACTCAAACATGTCACAAAGCAAACTACACACAACCCTTGATGTGATATCTAGTGGAACACATGTCAAAAACTGATCAAAAACTATGTCTAACTCCCACAAAAGGACCCAAAAGTTTCCCGTCAGTACCTGCTATATGCCAATCTTTATCTATATCTATAGCTTATGAAACAATTGAGTACTTGGTGCGATCCTTAAAGCAGGCATAACTCACTAGACCACTTCAAGGATCTTGTCCTTCTCAAAGCTTAAGTTTTATAATTGAAAAAGTTTCAACCTCTATAAAGGACTTGCATTTGGTTTCCCATCAGCTCGCAGTTCGCTGAATCCGGGGAATAATAAATCCCAGTAATTGCATCATTGGACTTCTCGATCTCTTAAATGCCAGTAAAACATTCCAGGCTCTCTGCAAACTCTAACAGATGCAATGAAGTGCATACAAAGGGGGGCAATTTCTTTTTACCCAGAACAAGTTTCAAAGGCCTGGCACATACCATGGCCTAAAGAGCCACAGCACAGATTGGGAGCAGCATCAATACCATCAATGGGAAAGCAAATACGAACACTAGCCGTAGGTTAAGTGGAAATTCACTAAATCACATCATTGAGACGGCAAACAACACAAGGACCACCCTTGGCTCCAAGGAAGGAGTGTTGAATCAACGTTAGCTCCTGTGTGTGCTTTGATGTCACCATTTGGTTGCTAACAGGCGCACCAAAAATAAACAAATATGCCAAGTGTAATGTGGGCTGGGGAATTATACTTTCGTAATGAAATTTCTGGAAATTCTGTTTTATTTTTGAAAGATTCATGCAAATTTATACAAACGACTTTCTGAGGAATCAAGCAGTTGAACTTAATGCAAATGAGCCAGGGAACGGAGTGTGTACTCGTATAAGTTGAGATGGAAAACGTGAAGCTGTTACTTGTAGCAATTAATAGGCAGGTACCCACGAGTTACGTAATATTACTTCACATGGCTTGGAATCCATTATGCAATACGACAAGTACAAGAAAAGTGCTTTAAGAAGGGACACATCTTCCTACAAAAACTGTCCAAAAAAATAAGATATGTGCACACTCTAGGAGGGTACTTGTCTTGCCCTACAAACTAGTCCGATAAAAAGGGGATACCAGTTGGCAATCCCCGAATTCCACTAGAGCTCTGCCTGCTTACATATCGCAAATAAAAGTAACAAAGTGGGAATTTAATTCTGGGACTTAAAGAGACTGGAATTCATTTTTTTTTTCAGTACCGTCTGGAGGGGAAGATGCCATACATGGTATTCCTGAAAGTAACCAAATGCCAATGACTGGCCTCCGTACATTTCCTCAATCAGACTTTCCTTGTCAAGTGTTTCAGAGTGGGTAGTGGTCGCTTTCCTGGCAGCTTGCCCGGGTCTCCAAAGGGGTATTCGCCGAGGACCGTTTTCCTAGTTCTGCACAGGTTTGGACATTTGTATAGGAAGTGAGAAGTGCTCTCTTCTACATCCGTATCGTCATAGCCTCGGCAGAGGTTATCAGTGTTTGATTGTAATCTTCTTCGATGGGCCACCAGGACGTTGTGCCCAAGTTGGGTCTGTTAAGCTTTAAGTTTTGCTTGGTTTTGACATTATCATGATTTGTTCAAAGTTGTTTCTGGAGCCACAAGAGCTAAGGCCGGTAAAATAGAGGTAACGACCATTATCAGGTCCTGTCCGGTCTTTCTAAATCGCCCTGCAACTCGAGGAAGTGTTAACTCGTGGTTGTGGCTTGACTGTCGATGCATACGTCGATCATATACATATCTTGAGTGCATTTACGTAGATAGTTCTCGATCCGTTTATGCAATTGTAAGTACCTTCACTAGGAACACGCTACCGTAGTTTTGGGTTTAAATGAGTACATCAGTTTCGTCCGTCAGTTTTTGAGCCATCTGTGAAAATCGGGATACTATGTATACGGGTTGTTGGTCCTGGCGTTTATCGAATCATCTTTTGAGGGAAAGATTGTTTCAACGTTTAACCTGAAGTCGCAGAATATTTATGTATAATCTGATGTAGAATCCTAGTGTGTCTAGCGTTAATTCTTTGTGGTGCTGTAAACTTTCGATCAGTGTTACCACCTCAAGGCTGGCTAACTCAGAAGATTAGTTTTTCGAATAGGCCTACTGGTCTGGGGACATATGTATCTCTAAAACCTAGTTTGGAGATCTTTTATCGGATAGATTTCTATTCCTAAATCTCAATTCCTTCCTAAATGGGGCTAGAATCTTTTTATAATGCCATCATCCAGCATTATTAAATAATTTTCAGATTTTTCACTTGAGCGGCTTGAGCTGCTTGAGCGGCTTGAAATGTCTTTTCCACGAGTTCCACCAAACTCGACTGGTTTTTTTCTTCATCTGAAACGGTGATTTTCCCTTATTTTCATTTTCAACCCTTAAAGGCTCTTGGTTATGTGTCAGCCTAAGGTGATGAATCCGTAGCTTATTTCATGATCACAGAAAACTATATTGCATGAGACTCCTAGTGGTTGCGATATTTTTCAGGCGCGTAGTCCCACTTGGAACCTCTTGTTCAGTTGGAGCAATGGCTAGCTATAGAGGACATCACACGCTGAGACCATCTCTCAGAAGCTTATTGCAACTGCTCCTGATAGCTCTGGGATGTTTGTTTTAGCATCATCGCACTGAGCACCAATCACTATTAGGTCTGACCTGGGTGATGCGACGAGGGTATCCTCATCCACCGTGAAGATCATATTGATGGAATAAATGGATTTCTCATGGAAAGGGATATTGGTTAATTGAAATTTTGGATCACGACCATATGCCCTTATTGAAAATGTTGAGAAGTTCAGACTGTGCTGCAAAAGACGGAAGTTATAGCCATCTAAAGCAAGAGCTTCATGTCCCGGGAAAGAGGGACTGCGAGTAGGACCACCTCGGCTAGGAACTATTTCTTCACCATGTACGAAGAAAATGTGAGCATTGTTCCCTAAAGTTGGATGGATTCTTCGTTGACTTATATTCTCGTTTTCCAAGATCTTCTGAGGCATATCCTTGATAAATATCGGATATAACCTCTCTGCAATACAATGAAACCGGAGAAGACATACTCCGTTTGATATCAGGTTCTAAAAGTAAGGAGGACAGATGGAGGCATGACCGTGAACTCTTTGAGTACTATGAGTACGGTGTAGAATGTTAAATGTTCTATTTCTGGTGTGATTTCGAACTGAACTTTTGTGTCTCTATTCTACGAAAACCAAGCCTACTCCACAGGCAGTTGTGATGCAAATGGATGTCCATTTCGGTAACACGTTCGTTTCATTATTCACAAATGAAATGTTTAACATGTAATTGCAGAACTAACTCATCAATGTATCGCCAATCAACTATTGTATTGGAATTACCCCTTGAATAGCCAAGTAGAACGTGAACTGCATGAGAGTATGTTTCCCATTGTCCTGCCACTGAAGACTTCTTCACTCTGAATAGGATGCGATAATTTAATATCTGAATCGGTTTTCCAGAATATTTAATTAGACAAACACCAAACTATTTCAATTACAATTGAATTACTTATACATGCAGGATTTAATTGAGTTAGCGGTTTGGGTTTATGGTGAAGAAGTTCCTCAATTGCTAACAACCTGGCCAGGAATTCATTGCCTAATCAAACACTTAAAAGCAAATAGCCCTCCTACGGCAGCTTTTGTAGTTTGCCAACTTAATTTTCTATTTGCTCGAAACAACAAGTATCGCCCCATGATGCCTTTCTGCGATTCCAGTCATGATGGCCGAATAGGCCAGAGAATTCGGTTGAACCAAGGGGGCATGTCAGGTGACTATGGCAGCTTGAAATATATGAAATGCATTTATTTTGTGGCCCGCCTGGTATCGCAAATGAAACACTCCCTTGCGGTCATCGTGAATGATTTGTGTGAAGGATCAGCATGCTGTGAGAATCCTGATTGGACACCTGTTGTTATTTTTGGCAAAAGGTGGGTGTAGTGATGTGGTTATACCGACGGGGGGTTTGTTATGAATTTTCCTTCAATGGGTTGTTAAACATGCCCTGTATCTACAAGTATGGCAAAAACATATCCTTTTTGAAACGCATTGTGAAAACGCCAATTTTTTAATTTTCACACTGACTGAGTGAAAATATGGCCAGGAATTTGTTTACAGGATGTTAATAGCTTGAATGTATACTGAACTGCAGGACCTATATCACGTAGTCGATGATATATGAGAGAATGAAAGAGGGATTTCTGTACATCCTGCAGCGATAGTGTATGGATACTTAGTGCATTTATATGAAAATAAATTCTGACTACGGTATGTCCAAGGAAGTACTTTATGTCGGAAGTGGAAATGGTTGTTAACAGCCATAGTTCGCTGATTCCTTTTTTCTTGCTGAACACTTTTTCTATCGTAGGCTTCCAGGTCTTACCTATGTCACCTGTCCACCTACTTCCTTTTCTGGGCATTGTCTGTCCTGAACGTTCAATTAGAATATGTGACCTAATCTTGATTTTGTCTTCACTGTGCGAGCAGTGTTTGTATTTGTAGAGGGACTCCTGCCACCCTATCACCTAGTGCAGATCCTTGTGTCCTTTGCTAATCAACTCTTTTATGTTGGAGATCGACGTGTATGTTCATCTTCCTATAATTGATGTTCCAACTGTATCATTACTCTGCGGGTATTGCTTCACTAGTGGTAGGAGTCTTTCTGATTAAGCGCCGCGTTGCGATGTAGACTCTTTTTCTTTTTGGTGGATGGTGGAAGTTACCACGGTTCCAACAGTGCAACATACTTTTAGAAATGTGTCTCCTTTAGGACTTTACATTAGTTACTGGAATTAATTTTCCTCACTTGAGTACGTCATGTGCTTTTAACTTACACCTGTGGTACAACATCACTTCAGGATTCGATTCATTATAGCTTTCGTGATTTACTCTTTTACTTTAATGTACTTCCATCTTGTGGTCTCCCAGATCCAGGGCTGAGTTCTTTAGCCTTTCATCTCAGATCATATGACTTCATTTTCAAGATTCTTGGGAAGATGTCATGAGATTCCCATTAGACATTGTGATGGCATTTGAAATCGCCTTCGGTGTAAATGTGCAGAGGATATACCGACGGCTTTATGGCCTTAGTTGCTCAGGTATTCTGTTGTCCTTCGAAATAGGCACAAGTTGTTGGCTTGTATAATCGAAATTTGTCTTCCACCACTTCACTTTCTTCAGAATGAGGTTTGGGATGCCAAATGGTATTATTTTCATCCTTATCGTTGTTGTAACTACTAGAAGTTCCTCGATCTTAAGTGGAGTACTCGCTAGACTATGTGTGCTTCGTTTGCCATCCCAGGTATAGACTCCCAATTCAAAGTGCATGTTCTTTTGCTTCAGTTCGCTTGTAGAAGGGTTCCTTTATACTACTTCAAGTAGTTTGAATGAACTAGAACCGTCAACTCCAAAGTGGCAGATCCTCTTTTGTCATCTGGAGAGAGGAATGAGTACCTAGAGTACCTAAGTGGCAACAGCATTTCTAGCTACATCCAGTCAATTTTATCGAATAAGTTCAGTTCAGAAACTCCCTTAGCACTCTTTTGGGTTAGTGGTTAGTTTTCAGACTCAAATTGGTTCAGAGAGGTTAACCAGTTCATTATTTCAATGACATCATGGAATCCCAAATTAAGGTAACAAAACCATTGTACACTGTACTCCTACTTATACCATCTAAGCATTGCATTCTGGGAAACATAAAGTTCTCTTTTTTTAATGACAGATACCATTGACGCCTGCCTTAAAAATAGGAGTCGAAGCATTTGTGTGGTGTTTATAACGTTCCACCGGTGTATGGTATCTCTTGGGAAGCAAATTATAGTCCAAATCTTATGAATTCATTAACGCAAACATCTGTTTAATAAGCCCATAACATATTACAAGTTTACCACATTAGTATACGAGCACTTACCGCAGACCATTTTGAATCATAAATTACCCTCTTTGAGTCCTGAGAACATAAACAAAACTATCACATAAGCCTTTAAACAGTGACATCTGTATAGTGTGTACTTGGGTGCTTAAGTTTCCCTCATAAATCCTGCATGTCCTTTCATATGTTTTCTCCATTTATTCACACGAATTAGTCACTCCAAGGTGTTGAAAACCGCAATAGACTGTTGACTCCTGTCTTTGTGTACTTATTTGGTTCAGAATCGGTGTAGGTACTGAAAAACATCGACTTTAAGACTGAAATTCATTTCATTCATTTCGTGGTTTCAAGTTGGTAGCGCTGGCATTTGACACCTGCCAAACTCAGCTGTCATTTAAAGTGTCATAATATATAGTACACCGTATGAATTAGCCTATCCATGGTACGTACATTTGGCCAGAATATGTGGCATTTCAGCTAAAACGTTGGAAAACATCTTCAGCTTCAATATTCAAATTATTATATAGTCTGTGCATAAAAAGTCAAAATAGTTACGATATGGTTCTAAGTAATATGGCTCTACTCAAGAGCAACCTCGTGTTAAAGTGATTTAATTAAAAATGGAGTGACGATGGCCGAATTATTCAGGACTTTATTCAATTTTTACTTTCATGTTTTTTTTTGGGAAGTATGAAACACAAATTATGCAAATAAAATTCATTTGCATAGACTTGGAGAACTCGTGAGTGAGAGAATAATAAATGCATAAGAAATTTGTACGTAGACTTGTAAGATGGATAAAAAATCCCAAGTGGAAGATACACACATACATGTGAACTCTAGATTTCTAAGTACTCAAGTTCAAGGAGGAATCGTGGGGATTGAGTGCAGCACTCATTTTACCTCCACCTTACAGATGTTGTTGAAGTTTAAGGATGAGATGCTTAACATTCTGCGTTCATTGAGATACATTTACAGTGAAATTTGTCCTTGAATCTGGGGAAGAGATAATGAACTTGAAATCAATTTAACTTTTAAACGTTGACATCTTCTAACTATGACGTGAAAGTAACTTACTAATGAAAATCTAATATCTCCTCTCCCTCAGCTTTTTGGGTCAAATGGACGAAATTGAATAAAAGATTGGAAGTAGAAGAGCGCAAATCGGATGTCTTAGACTTTGGTGACCTCAGTTGCCCGCTGTTTAGGATGTGGAAGGAGGTGGGATATGCCTCGATCAAGAATGGAGAAAGTCTCGAGATCCAATGAAAATCCAATGTCGTCTCATATCTCCTCTCCCTCAGCTTTTTGGGTCAAATGGGCGAAACTGAATAAACGATTAGAAGCCAAAGAACGCAAATCGGATGTCTTAGACTTTGGTGACCTCAGTTGCCCGCTGTTTAGGATGTGGAAGGAGGTGGGATATGTCTCGATCAGAAATGGAAAAAATCTCGAGATCCAATGAAAATCCAATGTCGCCACTTATCTCCTTCCCCTCAGCTTTTTGGGTCAAATGGGCGAAACTGAATAAACGATTAGAAGCCAAAGAACGCAAATCGGATGACTTAGACTTTGGTGATCTCATTTGCCCTCTGTTTAGGATGTGGAAGGAGGTGGGATATGCCTCGATCAAGAATGGAGAAAGTCTCGAGATCCAATGAAAATCCAATGTCGCCACTTATCTCCTTCCCCTCAGCTTTTTTGGTCAAATGGAGGTTTAGGTAGCACCATTCCTCATTTGCCCGCTGTTTAGGATGTGGAAGAAGGTGGGATATATCTCGATCAAGATCCTCGAAATCCAATGAAAATCCAATGTCGTCTCATATCTCCTCTCCCTCAGCTTTTTGGGTCAAATGGGCGAAACTGAATAAACGATTAGAAGCCAAAGAACGCAAATCGGATGACTTAGACTTTGGTGATCTCATTTGCCCTCTGTTTAGGATGTGGAAGGAAGTGGGATATGTCTCGATCAGGAATGGAAAAAATCTCGAGATCCAATGAAAATCCAATGTCGCCACTTATCTCCTTCCCCTCAGCTTTTTTGGTCAAATGGAGGTTTAGGTAGCACCATTCTTTATTCAAAAAAATAGCCTGAATTGCAATTATAAGAATTTTGCCCTCTGAATCAGTACTCCTGTCCAAAGTTAAGTTATTTCTATAAATTAGGACAAAGCTCACACACCCCAACGCCTCGGAATCGTAAATGGAAAATTGTGTATCCTCCTAATGCTAATTAGATGGTTCATGACATTCGGCACAAATACAACTCCCGTGGAAATTGCTTTGTGACACAAAAATCGATGGAGTCTACGAAGCATAGACAGGTGGTTTCGTCTGCTTTGTTACTGCTCTACCTGTTCCCGAACACCGACTGAAATGAATAAATTTGAATTCAGGATTCCATCCATTCACATGGTACTGTGGAATTTAATTTGTCTTCTAACCAAGTGAAAATATTACTCTAATCAAATTGCGTGCCTGTATGTTTTAAAATAAGGAAACGTGAAATATTCTTTTGATTAAAAAAAATAAGAAATCACACACTCATACAGGACTTTCATTCGCAGATACATAAAAGGAAAAAATAAAGCGAAACAATGAAATTAAATTGAAAAAGTTCTAGACTCGACAGAAAATGTGCATTTGCCGACCTTACAGTGCTCGTGCCCACATTCCATGACAAAAGGTATTTCCTTCGTCCTTGCCGTGCACCTTGGAGATTATTTAAACAAGAAATATCTGTCGGATGAATTCATTCCCTCCGAGCAGTGGATTACTTTTTGTATCATTTTGGACGGAAAGGGTTTCGGTGAGAGTTGTAATATTCTCGGGGATAAGGACATTCTTTTTGCTGATTTTTGAACGATAGGAAAATGCACTTGAAGGAGTCTGACTTTTCTCACGTAAAAGTGGCACAAGGCGTTACTTGGATGAAGTGAGTAATAACTTCGGCAAAAAGCAGGCAGATATTTAAGAATACACTTAAAGGCGCAGGATCTTAGGGCAAATCCACACTTTTAAGTTGATAAATCTTTATTGATAAACTTCAGGTTAGCCTGTCTGTTAGAGGACACAGATATACATATTTCGAACAGAAGAAGAAGGTGTGTTGTGATACCATGACTTTACTTGTACTTCTTGTACACAACGACTAATTGAACCCGTCGGGGTGGCTGCGTACCCTCCTTTCTTTACATTTTGTCCTTGGAGCTTCCGGAGAACAATTCAGTAAATTAGTGGCTTGTCAAGTTCTGTGGAGTAAGGACACCGAGTGTGAGGGTGATTAGATAACGTGTATCGACCGATTTTCCGTCCTTTGGATGGTTTCGCTATTATCATTCAAATTTCGCAAATATTTACGTACATGCTTGTTATTTTGGAAAAATCCAATCAGCAGTATCCTTCCTAATTAGCTAGTAGGTCTGGGTGGGTCCTCCAACTGCAAAAATGGATAAATGGCAATATAATGTCCTTTGCTTTGCTGAGAATGAAGATGCTAATTTCACTGACATTTCATTTCAAACAGTACACAGTTGCCTTGATAGGCATAGTGTCCCTCTTAAATACTCTGGGAAGCAGAATGGAGAGAGAGGTCAAGGTGGTATTTATACCCAAGGGTGGGACTTCAGGCCAATCACCCTTACCTCCTTGATTCTGAAAACTTTTGAGTGGCTAGTCGACATTCATATTTGCAGTCAACTTCGCCCCGGGGATATGTCTACCGCTTAAAATGAATATACTGAAGGAAAAGTGTGCCAACGGCCCTGCTTTGTGTAGTTAGCTCAATCGAGATATCCTTAAAAGATAAAAACATTGGAAATTTAAGGTGCTTTTAACAATCTCAGAAGGGACGCGGTATACAGAGCACTGCTACCGCGGACCATCTTTGTTCAAGCCTCGGTTCCTAAGAATAAGCCAGTCAGATAGTTGGAAACATAATACAAAGAGTCACTCCATGTTCCTAGAAAATGATCTAGGAAAAGTTTATACCACGGATTAGCCGGACTTCAAGAGACTCTTCACAAGCTCATTCCTGAGAAGAGACGAATGGACAAAAATGTTGCCCTACTAGTATAGGTACTGTCTCTGTCCTGACAGATGGATCAAAGATGGAAATGGCGGTAGGCTCAGGCATATTTTCTGAGCCGCTGGGTATATCCAGATCAGTCCGTGCTAATCCTTTTCTTCCCAATTCAACAAGTTTTACACTTCTCGGCACACCTTTACGTCCGTGTAACCAACAGAGTCTTGCATTGTACTGTGCGCCGTAGCTTTTCGCTTTTATTGTCATTTGACTGTCAAGGAAATGGTAGTCTCACCATATGACAGTGACGTTTAGCAACTCTTGTCATCTGTACTAGTTACTACAAAAACTTCGCAGTAGAAACCGGTGTCATTCTTCTCTCCTAGTAGAGCAAGTAATCAGTGGTCTTGTGGTGTATATTCGTTCATTTTTGTAGAATCCGCTGTTCCACTTTGGCTTAGTCGAAGGGCACCAGGCTTAGGGATAGATATTTCCCCCAACCCCATTGTAAGGATGTCATTCTTTGAATCTTGGTCATAGTTTTAAGTTTGGTGGTCAAACGATATACAAATCATTTGGCAACACACCAAATTACTTCATGTCAGTATCGGTCTTACTACAGACTACGAATACCGATTAGCACTAGGACCCAAAATTTGTGGAATATCATGTTGCAGTTTTTTTTTGTCCTTTCCTTGATGTTAAGGTTCTAGTTTAGTGTCAAATGCATAATGATTCTCTGATGCTTGTTAAAGTTGGACACTTTTTAGCAAAAACCTCTCGTCTGATGCCTTTTTCAATTTCGGTATTGTCCTTTTATTGGTAGAAAGGATCAGTTCTCTCTTCTGTGAATAAACCGAAAGGGATCAAGTTTTGGTCCAGAACGATGTGCCCTGAATCTGACTAAATCAAATTTTATCTTAATTAAGAAGAACCACAGGGACCCAGAAAAGGGGCGATTGAATGGAATATTAAGGAGTTGCTCTTTATACCCATTTTGTAATGATGTTTGGACAGTAAGTTCTACTAGAACTTAAGGCATCTCTTACATCCGGAAAGCACATAGTAATAGTAATAGGCGCTGAACCATGGCGTCAACTATAAACGATGGGTCATCTAGTGGTTTCTTTTTAAATCGTAGGTTGTTTTGACACTGACAGCGGTTTTCCGCTCGAAATCTTGACAGAAAGTCGCGAAACGAAATGAGTCCTTTTTCGGTTGAACAACTTTGGAAAATATTAAAATTTATTTCCAAAATGAGTGCTGTGTAGCCCAAACAGTGCGTTATTTGAAAAGAAGTTTTGACCGAAATGAAGCACCCACCGCGACTGCTCTACGCAAGCTTGTGCAAAAAGTTCTTGATGCTGGTATGCTAGTGGACAACACCCATGGTCCCCGTGGTCATAAGGTGTATAAGACTGAATTCACGAACATCAGCTCGCCATCGATCTCAATAGATCAACATTTCAAGCACTAGCCTGACTAAAATTCTACACCAAGATCTCGGATTACTCGCTTACAAGGTCCAATTTACTTAGCAATTAAAGCAGCTTGAATTGAACAGCGATTTTGGGTGAAAAAGCATCATCTGATTTCACCAAATCTTGAGATGTGGCTCTTTTGTTGTTTCTACATCAAGTTCTACTTCAAGTTCTACTAAAGCTAAAGGCGTCCTTCATATCCAGAAAAGTAGTGCCTACAATACCTTGTAATACAAAAATAATTTAGTATTAACAACTGAAAAATACAAATTTATGGCACCTGGCCGCTTTTTTCGTTTTCTCGGTGAGAAGATGTTTAATTGCTGAAAAATAATTGTATGTCCTTCACATAGTTTTCAGGCGAAAAAAAAAAATTGAAATAAAATGATTTAATGGTTTTAATTTAACCTCATTCCTATGCAAACAGGTAAACATCAATATTTATATGCCATTCCAACTCAATAGCTTGTACCTGAATAAAATTTAAAATTGTATTTCAGTTACTACCAGCAATAAAACCAAACATCGCCCACAAAATTTTTAGCACAATCACCCGAGTAATGTATCACTGCGTCCACAAACCGGAAGAGGGTTTTGCTTTTTTTTCGTTTCCTTCCAACATTTACAACTCGACAGGAAATCGACCGAAACTGCAAACACCCTCAAAAGCTATAAAACAATATAACAATAAAATAATAAAAAAAAAAAAAATGAAATAGAACCCTTTAAGCCAATTGGCGTTTTGGTTTCCATACTTTATGCATTGAAACGTTACCACTGAACAATCATTCGGACAGGACCGTACGTAGTTTCGGATTGGGGTTATTCAGAACTGCAATTGGAATTGTATTTACATACGAGTTGTGCATTTGTTTCTAACTTATTTGTTATGAGTGTTGGGAATACGTCCTTTTGTTTCCGGTTGATGTAACAATTGTGCAAATGTGTTTTGCAATGTTGATCTTAAAGAGGTACACAACCAAGAACCATTTGACTTATTATTTGAACCAAGATTCATACTATGGTGGAAATGTACACGACCTCATGTTACCAGTGAGTATGAGTGTTTTATTGGTTGTTTCCAGAGTATTAGATTCCCAAACCATTTGCAAGACATCACTTTCAGATTGTTCTCTGAGCCTCGGTAGTACTGGACAGCCTGTTATTAACTCTGCAACTACGACAAAATGGTTCATGAACCATACAACCTAGACGGTAACAGCCAAAACTTCCATCCACCTGACCAAAATGAAGTGAGGATAGCAATATCCAAACTTGAATCTAACAAGGCTGATGGACCTGGCGGCTTACTAGCCAAACTGTTGAAAGCTGCTGGAAATGACCTGGTAGAGAGCATACACCAAACAATTTTTAAGATTTGGCTTAATGAATGGGATTTCAGTGCCGTTTGCCGGGTTCGCAAGAAGGAGACCCGCTCAACTGCACAGAGGTATTACAAAGGTATCAGCCATCATGTATGATCGTCTGAAACCCTTCGTCAATAACCTGATTGGTCCCTATCAAGCTGGTTTCAGATCAGGAAATCAACAATCGATACTTAGGCAAATCTTGGAGAAAAGCCAAGAAGTCCAAGTCGATACCCACCATCTGTTTATCGATTTCAAGGCCACATATGACAGGATCTATAGAGTCGAGCTATACATGGCCATGTCTAGTTTTTGCATCCCTGTCAAACTTGTCAGATTGTACAGAATAACGATGGAGAATTCCCGCTGCTCGATCAAGGTCGGTTACGATCTCACCGGGACCTTTTTTGTCGAAAAGGATTTCGACAAGGTGATCCACTGACATGTGATTTCTTTAACATCATACTTGAAAGAATTGTGCGAAACTCATAAACCAACACCAGAGGCACAATCTTTCAAAAGTCTGAGCAACTACTAGCGTGCGCCGACGACTTTGATATTATTGACAGCGGGCTGCCATTGGAGCGTTCACTAGTTTAGTGATTTTTAAGTGCAAAACATCAAAAAGGAAGGACACACAACATCGGTGAATTGGACTGAACGTCACAATCAACAGCTATAACTTTGAAGTAGTAAGCGACTTTATGTACCTTGGCTCTGCAATCAATTCTGAAAGCAACACCTCAGCAGAAATAAAACGAAGAATAACTTTTGCCAATCGCTGTTTCTTTGGGCTGAGAAGGCCATTAAGTAGTAGAGACCTCTCCCAATGAACTAAGAAAACTCTATATAAGACCTTGATCATCCCAGTCCTGCTTTATGGCGCTGAAGCGTGGACTCTGTCTAAAGCTAATGAAGAAATTCTAAGTAAGTAGGTAACTACGATAGAAAGTACGATAGAAAGCCACTACCTTCTACTTATGGCTAAAATTCTAGCGAAATTTATAGCTCATTTGGTTTCAGTTTGTTGTAACTAGGTCATGTCTCTCTCAATACTGTACTACTTCTGACCGAGAACCGATAGTAAAGTTAATAGCTTTCTTAGTACAACTCAGCTGGCCACTGAGTTCTTAAAAGTTTTGTATGCCTGAGCTCAGACGAGAGTGATTTTTAATTAGACTCTTGGGTTGGCTTAGTTATTTCTGCCATTGCTCTACCAGTTTCGAGGATTTATTAGCAGAATCTATGATTTGGAAAGGATGTTGGCTATCAGAGAAAATTACAAGTTTACGTCTGTTAGGAACGTTTGATTCTTCGAGTCTTTTTGTTGGTGTGTTACCTACAACATACTTAACTGTTTGACTAAGTGTTCATCTGTTTATTGGTCCAAGATTTAGGAGTCCTAGCCTTGGAATTTTCAAACCTTCTTCTTTCTTACTGACAAGACTTCTCGAGATTGACGGGCACAGGCTTGCTCAAAGGATGCACCCTCTATCGAAAGTGAATGCGACATGAAAAACCCTGTGAGACTGAGCCTCAAAATTTATTTGCTAAGATTCAATGCACCCTCAACAGGAAGGTATATTCTGTGGGGATAGAGGGAGGCTTTGTTAAGAAAGGGAGACCGTTTATCTGGGTATATAGCGATAGTCTGACTTTAACCCATTCCAACATATTTTGACTCATCTCTGGGTTTCATGCATGCTCCCTGTATCTACTAAAGTGAATGTTAGCGGTGTATATAACTCCATCCAATATGCGTATTTGTGTATTCATTTCAAAAAGGTAAGTATCTTTCTGTTGTTAAACAAAAAGCGATGACAAAGCAGATATGTTGATAAAATAGTTTTGATGTGCGCCTCCTTTTTCGTGTCTATATCTATTTATGCCATGATGTTGGATTATGTCCTGTTTTTTCCAGTGAAACACGATACAATGTCATTGTTGAAAGGAAAATTCGTTAAGGTTTTCTGAAGCAAGAAGTCGTCTCGTTAGTTGAATGTATCAAAGCGAAGTCCTTTTTTGCATATACATACCTACCTTAATTTGCAGTCATCTTCTTTTGTATAATTTTTTGTGTGTAATCTATTGATGACCTTGGTGTTCTAGAGTAGATAGAGAGAGTAAACCACAGAATGGAGCTTTTGAAATGATGTTAGTTATACTGTACTATCGTTGGTTAGAATTAAAATATAATGAATCCATCTGATGAGCAACAGCTCCAACCCTAAAGTTAATCTTCGATCTATCTGTGAACCAGATCAAACCTCTAGTCTCCATGGTCCAATATATCTAATTCAAGTGTTTGAGGCACTGGATTGATTTTGCAAGTAAACATAGTAAAGCACTTTGGATGAGACTAAAAATGGTGATTCTGTGATTATTACTAATCTGCTGATCTCTATAACTAAAACGGGAAAATGACTCCTCATTGGGAACAAGCTTTAACAGACATTAGCATTTCTCCGGAGAAAGAATTAATGTTTCGACTTTCAAGGATGACTCTTATTCATTGGTAGCTTTGCTACTAAATATCCTTACTATTGAGCCACAGACAGTCAATGTTATGTAAGGCAGACAGAGCTATTTCCTTGGACATATCTTGTGAAGAATAATAAAGAACACCTTTCCCGGTTGAAATGAGTGGCAATATATATATCACACCGCCATGTAAGGAGGATTATGTGTACTGTCCGACAAACCATGCAATGTAACTTGCTAAGATAACAAGACGCATAATAATGGAAAAGGATTCACAGTAACTAAGAACGATCTAGATGGTGTTGCTACACATCACTGAAGGCATACTTGAAGCCATGAACCCAATAAGATGGCACAGGATCTCAGAAAAAGGAGCTAAGCGTCAACTGCCTTGATTAGATACAGCTCTGCAAGTCATTCTATCTACTGGTGATAGTAAGTGCAGAAGAAAATTACTTCCTCAAGAGATCTCATAACTACTTTGACTCGCCCGAGTTTCTCCCTCCACCATATTGGAGCATTCATCATCTGCTTTGCAATTGTCCGTTCGTCACTGATTTAAGAATAAAGGGTCTTCCTTCCAGCATTTCCTCTAGGACGACATCTGGAAATTTCACCTCATCTGGGAACCCGGTTTGTTTGTGAACTTTTTCTCTGTAAAACTGTTAAATGTAAACTCATTACGCCTTCCTATAATTTTTGGAAAATCACCGTGGCCATGATTTGACATCAGAAATCCACTCTAGCGACTCTCTTACTCTAATTTCCATTGAATCCCAATTTTCTGCTTCCTAATTACCATAAAATCAATTCAACTTCAACAATAAAACACCTTCGTCATCATGACCAAGAATGCATGACCTCAGCAGGATTATCACTGGAACTAGGACAAGGAGGATTCTCCTTTAATCATAAATACATCTATTTAATCAAATTGTTCTTTTGTTCTCAACTGTTTGTAGGGCGTATACGTAACAAATTATATTTTCCCTCCACCCACACCAAACCGACGGGACAGGACAACTGTTTAACAAATTTAATCACTCTAACTCTACTTTACCGAGCTGTTAAACCCTAATGAGTTCGGATTAAGCTACAATCAGATAAATTAAATCGCATTTTGTTTGGAAAGTTTTTTTTTTTTACTTTTCGTTCAAAGAAACAAACGTTTTCCTGCACAAGGCGTTAAATCTCTGTACCAGGCAAACGTCCCTGTTTAGACGGCAAAAAGTTTTTTTTTTCGGTCCTTCCCTGATTCCTCTTTTGGGTAATCCACTGTAATCACCACGCTTTGCTCGTTTCCTAAATTAACTGGGAATGTGGAGTTCAAAACCTGTTAGTCGCTGTCATCCTCATACTTTTAGGAAAAAAAAAAGATGAAACAAAAAGTACTTAAAGAAGGGCGGTGCTGGGCCAAAAAAAAAAGTATCTACATTAAGGAAATGGAACTTATTTGGTTATTTATTCTTGAGTTCTAAATTATTGTCCGTGGGCATAGGCCATGACAGAATGAATTATAAATTTTAACGCTGTACGGCTAGATGGCTTTGGGAGTTCGAGCGCGTATTGATGGCAAATTTCGTCGTGTCATCGTGGCTGAAATATATTGGAAGAAGTTAGGAAGACTATCACAAGATTAAAGAAAGTATTTGCATGCTTGAAACTTAGATAGATAGGTCAAGGAGCAAGATGATGTTGCTGGAATGGACTTAGATTATGTAGTGAGTTGTAGAGATTAAGACTGTTCGTTACTACTGATAGTCAACTTGAATTGGCCAAGTCGAAGCCGAAGATTTTGATAATGTCGAACTTATTTCAGATCGCTTAACGCACTACGCCATTAGTGGGTCAAGAATACTCTGTCATTTGTAAGGAAATGGTTTGGTTTACGAGTGAAGTAAAGGAAGTCGGTAATTAGTAATGGAAACAGGAGCGAAAAAAGGACTGAGTCCAGGGACACTGTATCATCCAACAAGAGGAGGCATTTTAAATCGATGGAAAAGTTTAAGATTTTTATAAAAAGGGCTGAGATTTTTAATATAATCCAAAGAACATACTCTGAAGTGAATAATTCAATACAATGTCTGTCAATTGTAGGTCTTAACCATGAAATAGACATCCTTTAGTTGAAAATTTTTATCATGGTATTTAGGAATAATAGCTCATTGATGGAGAATTGGGATACATTTTATGTTTAACGTAGCTTCATAGAAAAATGTCGAATGATGTTAAATATCCAAGAAATTTTTCACGTAATAGAACCATTGTTTCACCAAGTGTAGCATGTGGCCCCGACCTGCTGAAAATACACGTCAACTATTCACTAAAACGCGTGCATAGAGATCATTTCGGAACAAATCTGTCCCAGTGACACCGTCAGTCTAACTATCATACGAAACTGTCACTCATAGTGGATAGAGAGGTTGCTCGTTTATTTCTCTTGGATCGTGGGTATAGACCTTGGCCGTACTCAGACAAATGGGATTGACGCTGAAGACAATTGTGCTGAAGATTATAAGCATTTAGGACAAAACTTGTATCCAAAACGTGGTGGAAAGTGGTTCCGATAGGGCCGATTCCCGTGGTCGTCGCAAAATGAACACGTCTGGGTTTTGAGCCTCACTTTCAGATACACCGGCAATATTCTCAGTTGAGGTTGCCTGACGAATTCGAGTACTACCTGTCCAAGACTGTCAAATTTATTGACATAATTGACGATAGCTGTTCGAGAAGGCGCCGTGCCTCAATTGGATAGAACATTGGATGGAGCGAGCAGTTGGATGTTTGATCCCAGGCTAAAAGTTTTTTTCCGGTCCAACCTCCCGCAAGTGCCTAACAAACATCCGAGAGTACAACTGTAATGAAAAAGCTTCTCCAAAAACGAATTGCTCTAAGGACACGGAATAAAATAGTAGGCCCTTCCAATCGTGTAAAGAATTTACGGAATTTCCACTATTTCAACACCTTGTGCAAGTGTGTATGTGTGTGTGTGTAAAAACATCTGAGTTTTTACCTTTTAAAACTACTGGAAATGATACTTAAATACTGAGAGTCTCACAACCCTTTGTTGGATGAGATTTGACAAGAACATCTTTTGAAAGCTGGATGAGGCCTACCATCTGATGGGTTTTTGAACCATTTCTTTGATTTAAAGAAGGTTTTTGGCTCCTATCATACAATTAAGGCTTTACTTGCCCGCAGTAACCTTATTCACGGTTTCGAATATGATCCCTCCAACTAGTGCTTCTACGAGCTCAAATTTCACCACAGCTGTCAGGCTTGTGTCAGAGTTTCAGACGGCAGATGTCTCTGACAGAAAACACTTTTCTCGAATAAAAACTCGGGTCCATGATATGTTGACTATATGTTGTGGGAAAGTCTTTTTATGACAAGCGCCATCTCTAGATGAAAAAGGTATGTATAACCAGATAGTTGATCATGTTGTGGAAGTCCAAAAATCCATATTAGGATTACAACTACTTTGGGAGTGCAATAGTAATACCTTTCAGCACTTATTGAGTCTTACTTACTTACTTACTTACTTAGATGGCAACTGTTGGCTAGGATTCCCTTCTACTTGTGAGTGCTACCTACATAGACTGGAATAGATTCAAAGACCCTTCTTTTGTGTCCATCTATTCAACGTCTTCTTGACTAGGTCCATGTTACTCCTCCAAAGGAGGATCTTTCTCTCGATGTGACCGAGAATATCCTTACTTCCCTTAAGACAGCTTTAGGCCTGTAAATCAGGAGTGAGTTGATCTACTACTTGCTAGACTTCTCAGTCTAAAGGAACATCGATTGGCAAGAGTTACCCCTCGTTCTTCGACAGAGGAAGTATCGAAGTTCTACATACATACATTCTGCGAATAAGTTCAACACAATCCATCAGAATTAAGGAAACTGTCCACTTAAGGTTAGGTCTCTGTTACCATTTATCTGAGCTACTAATATATATAAACAATAATTTCATACTTTAGCAGTGAGTTGAAAAAAAATTCTCCATGCTTTCAAATATTGCCTTCATAAACCCTTTCAAAACTGACCTTTCTTTGGAAACGATTTGACAGTTTTCCATTCTGCTGAACATGGAACTGACGACCTATGCATGCTAATCAGCTGAAGGGACAATTTCTATTCAAGATACCTATGGTGTCGATATTAAGTATGTGGAGTGGACCGAATAAATATTCGAAGGAAGGTACATGATTGTCCAATAAGAAAAGGACAAATTGTAGAATTCGGAACAAATTGGGGTTTTCTACATAAATTACCTGTTGGAAAAGAAATTACGGTTGACGAACGGAATTATCCAGGATTGACAAACGACATTGCTTCGATTGATTTAGGAATTTGGGACATTTCCGGTTTGTTTGCTTTTCTGTATGTGATTGCCGGGCGTGGAGGTGATATAAATTCAATTTCTGTCTTGTAGAATGGTTTTAGAATAAATCAGTAAAAAATGTACTTTTTGGAATCAATGTGAGTTGTAGGGAAATACTCTTGAATAAAGGGTGTTTTTATAGAGGCGGAGAACTTTAAAGTGAAATCATATAAAGAAAAATGTTTTCAGTATCCACGAATCTGGCTTATCGTGATAGACAATATTATGGCATTAACATGTGAATACGATTTTGGGCATATGGCCAACGCGGCTGGCGTATATTTAACGTAATCTACAAGTCCAAATTGTACACACTCTTCGCAGTAAATCAGACTCTATTCCACCAATAACGCTTTGAATGTTAACTAAAAATAAATAAATACTTGGCACAACAAGTCGGTGGGATCCAAGGCCTAACTTCTCACAACCATTCGTGTTGTGCGTGTTATATTCTTTACACGAATGGAAGGGGCCTACTGTTTAATGCCATGTCCGAAGGGCAATTTGTTATTTTGAGAAGCTTTCTCAGGACAGTTGTACCCTCGGACGTTTGTCAGACGCTCGCGACAGGTAGGGCCGTGAAAACTTTTTAGGTGTTCCTCGACTGGGATTCGAACCTCGAACTCCTTGCTCCATAATCCAACCCACTAACTACTGAGCCACGGCGCCCACTTTGAATGTTGACTGCTAAGTACTAAATTGTTTCTAGTTCAATACTCGAATCCCCTGAACGAAGGGGGATTCCATTGCCAAACTTCCTCCTTCACCAG
This sequence comes from Xylota segnis, assembly GCA_963583995.1. Taxonomy (NCBI): domain Eukaryota; kingdom Metazoa; phylum Arthropoda; class Insecta; order Diptera; family Syrphidae; genus Xylota; species Xylota segnis. Next base: position 43,450,379 of record OY757237.1, read on the forward strand.
ATCAAATGTGAGACATGTGGCACCATCTTGTTGGAACCACATATCACTGATGTCAAGTCCATATAATTTCGACTAAAAAAGAAAGATTCCACTTCCTTTCATTAAACTATGTAAGCTTAAAGTATTGCTAATAGAAATAAGGACTAAACATATGTTTACTGAACAAGTACCTGTTTTAGAATATACTAGCAACACCCACCGCGTGCTGTTGCGCCTAACATTTTTGAGATTTGTTAGTAATTGAGCTAAATGCACTGAAACTTACGTGGAGCAACAGACTTATCTCACTCAAAATGCAGTCGTTGGCAAATTGCTATTTCGATTTTGACCGAGCTTCCCAGACCCATTCTATTGCGGTTAAAGAAGAATCGACAGGATTATGCAAAGGGATACGGATAGGGATGTCAAAAGGAACGGAAGAAGATCTATGTCGTAGATGTAAAGATTAGGAAGTCATTGAGCAGCGAATATCCTTCGATTAGAATCAGGTGAAAGAAAAAAAAAAAACCATGACAGAGGTGTTTAGACATTTTAAAGGATTCTAGATAAAAAAAACGACACCCAACCAATGAAACACAGATGCTCTGAAGCCAGGGTAACATGTTACAACATCGTTTGTGGAAAAGTTTCAGCCGAAGGATCAATGGAGATCAATAGTTTCAAAAAGATTGACCTAATCTGCGACAGCGTTAGATGAGAGATGAATAAGACGAGCCCATCGTTAATACTAAGAGGTGAACGTTGCATGGAGGGACAAATTGTCCAAAGACTACTCATGGCACAATGTGTATGGTGACATCATCCAAAAGCCGCTGATAGTTCTCGGTTGGTATGCATTTTCATAGGCTCCTCAGTTTCGGGATCCACGGAGAAGATTATTGTTGCTGGCGCTCTTGTGTCTTGTAGTCAAGTTTTTTGACTTTGAGGGTTTATCAACTTTGGATATCCGAACATTTAGGTATGGAGTTTAACATTCTGTTTAGTACAACATGAACTGACTGACTTGGATTCATTTATTCAAAGGAGTAATCTGATCAGTCTAACAGTGGGACCGTAATCTAAAGCTGTGTCGAATATGAGCATATAGCAGTCAACCTAAGCAGTAACATTTCTTCTAGAAGTAGTAGGTTTGTAGGGTTTTACGTCTCGAGAGAATTTTCATTAAGACCCCAAATTTAATGGTACTCTCGATTTTCCTGAAAATGGCTTAGATGGTGAAAGAAATCATTTTTCTAAGGCAATGAGTTCTGTGAATCCAATTTTTGCAGATTTATCCAGTTTGCCTGATGAAAGCCAGCACAATTTGCTGAAGGTAGGAAAAACATAAACCAAATGTTTGCTTTAAACCCTATTTTCATTAAAATTGTTAATTTCATCCATAATTTGCATACTACTTCAGCGTTATGTGAAAAATTACATCTAAAATGTAAATTCCTTCCGATAGCTAGCAGTAGCGTGTCTAATAGACAAAAAGGATTATTAAATGAATGCAGAGGTGATAAATATATGAAAATGTAATTGTACTCATTGGAAAGCAACCCGATAGTAAATTCTGTGAAATGCTACTGAATTAATTGGGCTTTAGTGGCAATAATTTGGGGCGAATTCGTATAGACAGATTAATATTTGTGGTAACATTGGGCTAAGCTTTCGTTTTTTTTTTATTTAATATCTAAATTACTAGTTTTGGTAAACTATACCAAAAAACTGATGACTTATTCAGTAGTTCTATGTAACAACTAAATGAGGCTTATATTTTAGATCGCCTAAAATAGAATATTGAAGTGTTTTCTTTATATTATAATTTTATCTCAATACAATGAGGGGTAATACTAATTTGAAAGTAAGTAACAAATACGGAAAATATTTTGAAATCGTTTTGACGCTATCGGTATTGCTAGTGACGTTTGGGTACTACTAATACGTCAAAAAAAAAAAAAATCCGGGGAAGTGTTCAGACAGAAGTATCAATCTGAATATGCGAGTGTCAAGAAAATTCAGTCCGTTAATTCTGTCTGAACAGACTCAATATGACGGAGATAATGGAGTTCTGTTCGATTTCGTCAAGCTTTCGTTCAGTCAGTTTCGAAAGTCTCAACGAAATGGATATTTTGTATGAAAATTTGACAGCTGGCAAAAAATGAAATAGAAAAAGCATTAGCCTAATGAAGTTTGCTCCAGTTCAGTATGGGTAACTAATATAAGTTACTGGGTTTTGACGTAAGGCTAATCTCATTGAAGATCTTAACTATGCAGACAGAAAGAACTACGACGTCCAATTCGTCCAATTTATTCTCTCACGAAAAGTGCCAACCTCCATTTTCTTTGGCTATTATTGTTGGGCGTTTAATCAGAAATCATTAAACGGAGAATATTAAGCATATTTGCCGGCATTTTTTAACTCACAGGAACAGGGTTTGAACTGACCCCTGAATTGCATGATTTTGATAACAGATGACAGCCGATGACAGTCGATGAAAGCAGATGAAAGATTCTGGAAAGTTATTATCTTTTTTAACGCAATGATTTCTGAACTTAATCAACAAGTCAAGCTCAAGGCTTATAATATGAATATAAGATTGTAAAACAGTTCAAATAATAATTGGACAATTTTCAAACAGTAGTCTGAGGCATAAATTCAAGAAAAGGATTTTTAAAAGTTTTTCGAATGCGAATATTTCGTGCATATACTTGAAACGAAGCTCTAATTTTATTCAACATATTCTAAATACCCTTCTCGTAACCAAAAGTTGGTTGCTTTTCTACATGCATTGATTTAAAATAGTATATACCGCATTGGATGATTTTGTTAATAAAGGTTGACTCTTGCTAATGTTTTCGAACCTTACGGCTGATATTTGAAAATATTGTTGATTGGAACATTGTTGGAGCATTAGTTCGATGTATCCGCTTTGGCCTTCTGGAATACATTTATACCTTAGGGTTGAATCTTATCTTTCATTAGTGTTCCTTGCAATGGGACCGAATATTAGACGTCGGAGCTATGATGTCAGGATCATTATAATATGATAATAGCGGCTTGGTAGGATAATTCTTAGCTGGATTTCCACCAAGATGTCGAAGGTGGAACTCATATTTACACCAAGGTAGATAAAATCCTGAACTATCTCGAAGTATTAACTTTTTATAGTGACGTTCTGTCCTTAGAGATGGAGGATCTAAAGTTTAATTGCTTGTCGACGACAAATTTATCTTCCTTGTCGTTGGACTCATGTAGGTATCTCCGCCCCTTTGTTGTACTTAAGCTTTGTAATGTCTGCCCAAACCTAATTCAAAATTGGTAAGAAGTACTACTTTCTACATTAACCGTTCCTTATGCGTCAGTGACTTTTTTTCCATTTTTCGAAGAGCCACTATTGTCACACATGTACTCATCATCAAACCACAATTTTGTTCGTGAAGCTTTGTAGGTAATTATGTATTTCGGCTAACTCCCTGGCATCTGCTTCCATATGATGAGCTTAGGTACTCTATGTTAAATTTGGTCTTTATGGCGGACCAAGATATATTCTTGTTTACCAGAAGGTGATCCAACTCCATTTTGTTTCTCTAAAGGTGCACAAAATAAACAAAGCATACATACATTCCAAGTGTAGACTCTTAAAACCCTCATTACATCTTAGCTTCAATTATTTGGTAAAGAAGTCCAAAGTCCTTAAATTGATCTTTTGGTTTAACAAAGGATTTATTTTTCAACAGTGCACCCTGCTGTATGTATCTGAGAAATTCATTCATAGACACAAAATCGAAGAGAGGTTGCGTCTGCCCATCTAAACTAAAGTTAAACTGCACTATGTTTCCGGGGGGTCAGACTCACATTATTATTTTAGATCACCATTGTGCTAATGAAATTCTATTGATCCCGGCCATTTCATAGTTCATATATGCTTAAAGCTGAAATAACATTCAAAGGACTTAATTTTTAATTTCAGCAGTAAACCCAGTTAAACGTAATATCACAGACAGGATGCACGTCCTCGAAGATTCAATAATGTCTGAAATACCCATTACCGTCATTACCCCCAGAGAGGCAAATCAATCGATATGTACGTAGTCCTGTGAAAGGCCATCACCCAGAGTCTACAGTCGAACTGTGAACTTTGTCCTCGTAATCCTGCCCGAAGCAACGGAAGGGTCGTTACAAGTTATGACCAATGAATCGTGTTGTGGTGTAAGTGAAGCACGTTTTCTTCGGCATCAAAAGGAACACAATTTTTTCGTCGGAGTAATGGGGACATCGGAAAGAGAGCAAAACCATCACAGCCCGGATTAAAGGGACAACGTCAGTTGAGAACCAGCATCTCGCTGAAGCGAAAAGAAAAAGATAAACCTAACCAAATCATCTCACCGGTGGATGGGCATAAATTCATCACGTAGCAAGTCTGTCAGAATATTTCCAATTGAAAAGTATTCGTGATAAAACTGTGATTTTCTCAAAAAGGATATTGATGATGGATAGGCGAATCATAGGTGTCTTCTCAGGAAATGTTCTTATTACACACCAGGCTGCACTCTATCCACAACGTCGTTGTGGAGACAGGACATTTGTGATGACAAAACCCATCAGGAATCGCTCACGAATGCGGATGTAGAAACGAATCGACGTCAGTCATTCGTCACGATGTCTGGAGAAAATGACGGTCTATCAATCAAAATTATTTCCCAAAATAACCGTCAGGAGTAAGTGCGTCAATACACCTCCCCCAAGACCATTAGCTCCATTAATTATTTTAAATGGAACAATTAAAATTGACTAAACAATTTCCTTACCTCTAGGATCCCAAACATCCTGTTTGGGTGGGGAATGTTGTTCGACTTAATGAAATGATTTTCCTTTTCCCGTTGCGCTGGGCATGTTGAATAATTTGGCAGGCCTTAGGACGTCACGTTTTGTTTTAAAATGAGCTGTAGTCTCAGGGAAAGTTAATAGCCAATTCCAGTCAATTTAAAGGCCATGTCGGAGCAGAAGTCGATATTCGGGAGGCTTACTCCTTTCCAAATTGTTTTCCTTGGATCTGTGTTTTATGTGTGGGTATAAATTTAATGTTACGAGCATAAGACGAAGAACTTAGTAGACGGTAATCCACCGAGTAATTAAACCCAAATCAACCCGAATGTCGTCTCTCAATTAATTCGACGAAATAATTGCATTTCGATACGGTGATGAACAATGAATCGATGACTTACTACGTAGCTTAGAAGTCTGCGAGTTTTTTAAAGTTGAATTGTGATATTCTATCCTAAGGGCACATATGTAAGTTTTGATATATATTGTAGTTCCATCAGATATTTCGCTTCTGTGAAACAGAACATTCTGCTAGAATTGGGCTAAGAAAAAACACTTTCAGGATGTGCGTAGCTGGTCCTGTGGGCTATAGGTAACCCATTTATTCACACATTTTTGGACTGAAAATTTTTCTGCCTCCAATACCCATACAGAGGAGCTATTTCAGCTCGTTTGTGCTTATAATGCACAGAAACAGAATATTCCACTAGAATTGGGCTAAGAAAAGTAACTTTCAGGATGTGCGTAGCTGGTCCTGTGGGCTATAGGTAACTCATTTATTCACACATTTTTGGACTGAAAATTGTTCTGCTTCCAATACCCATACAGAGGAGCTATTTCAGCTCGTTTGTGCTTATAATTCACAGAAACAGAATATTCCACTAGAATTGGGTTAAGAAAAGTAACTTTCAGGATGTGCGTAGCTGGTCCTGTGGCGTATGTGTAACCCATTTATTCACACATTTTTGGACTGAAAATTTTTCTGCCTCCAATACCTATACAGAGGAGCTATTTCAGCTCGTTTGTGCTTATAATGCACAGAAACAGAATATTCCACTAGAATTGGGCTAAGAAAAGCAACTTTCAGGATGTTCGTAGCCGGTCCTGTGGGCTGTAGGTAACCCATTTATTCACACATTTTTGGACTGAAAAATGTTCTGCTTCCATTACCCATACAGAGGAGCTATTTCAGCTCGTTTGTGCTTATAATGCACAGAAACAGAATATTCCACTAGAATTGGGCTAAGAAAAGCAACTTTCAGGATGTTCGTAGCCGGTCCTGTGGGCTGTAGGTAACCCATTTATTCACACATTTTTGGACTGAAAAATGTTCTGCTTCCATTACCCATACAGAGGAGCTATTTCAGCTCGTTTGTGCTTATAATGCACAGAAACAGAATATTAAACTAGAATTGGGTTAGGAAAAGTAACTTTCAGGATGTGCGCTGCTGGTCCTGTGGCGTATGTGTAACCCATTTATTCACACATTTTTGGACTGAAAAATGTTCTGCTTCCAATACCCATACAGAGGAGCTAATTCAGCTCGTTTGTGCTTATAATGCACAGAAACAGAATATTCGACTAGAATTGGGTTAGGAAAAGTAACTTTCAGGATGTGAGTAGGTGGTCCTGTGGGCTATAGGTAACCCATTTATTCACACATTTTTGACTGAAAAATTTTCTGCTTCCAATGCCCATACAGAGGAGCTATTTCAGCTCGTTTGTGCTTATAATGCACAGAAACAGAATATTCGACTAGAATTGGGTTAGGAAAAGTAACTTTCAGGATGTGCGTAGGTGGTCCTGTGGGCTATAGGTAACCCATTTATTCACACATTTTTGACTGAAAAATTTTCTGCTTCCAATACCCATACAGAGGAGCTATTTCAGCTCGTTTGTGCTTATAATGCACAGAAACAGAATATTCCACTAGAATTGGGCTAAGAAAAGTAACTTTCAGGATGTGCGTAGCTGGTCCTGTGGGCTATAGGTAACTCATTTATTCACACATTTTTGGACTGAAAATTGTTCTGCTTCCAATACCCATACAGAGGAGCTATTTCAGCTCGTTTGTGCTTATAATTCACAGAAACAGAATATTCCACTAGAATTGGGTTAAGAAAAGTAACTTTCAGGATGTGCGTAGCTGGTCCTGTGGCGTATGTGTAACCCATTTATTCACACATTTTTGGACTGAAAATTTTTCTGCCTCCAATACCCATACAGAGGAGCTATTTCAGCTCGTTTGTGCTTATAATGCACAGAAACAGAATATTCCACTAGAATTGGGTTAAGAAAAGTAACTTTCAGGATGTGCGTAGCTGGTCCTGTGGCGTATGTGTAACCCATTTATTCACACATTTTTGGACTGAAAATTTTTCTGCCTCCAATACCCATACAGAGGAGCTATTTCAGCTCGTTTGTGCTTATAATGCACAGAAACAGAATATTACACTAGAATTGGGTTAAGAAAAGTAACTTTCAGGATGTGCGTAGCTGGTCCTGTGGCGTATGTGTAACCCATTTATTCACACATTTTTGGACTGAAAATTTTTCTGCCTCCAATACCCATACAGAGGAGCTATTTCAGCTCGTTTGTGCTTATAATGCACAGAAACAGAATATTCCACTAGAATTGGGCTAAGAAAAGTAACTTTCAGGATGTGCGTAGCTGGTCCTGTGGGCTATAGGTAACCCATTTATTCACACATTTTTGGACTGAAAATTTTTCTGCTTCCAATACCCATACAGAGGAGCTGTTTCAGGTCGTTTGTGCTTATAATGCACAGAAACAGAATATTCCACTAGAATTGGGTTAAGAAAAGTAACTTTCAGGATGTGCGTAGCTGGTCCTGTGGGCTATAGCTAAAACATTTATTCACACATTTTTGGACTGAAAATTTTTCTGCCTCCAATACCCATACAGAGGAGCTATTTCAGCTCGTTTGTGCTTATAATGCACAGAAACAGAATATTCCACTAGAATTGGGCTAAGAAAAGTAACTTTCAGGATGTGCGTAGCTGGTCCTGTGGGCTATAGGTAACGCATTTATTCACACATTTTTGGACTGAAAAATTTTCTGCTTCCAATACCCATACAGAGGAGCTGTTTCAGGTCGTTTGTGCTTATAATGCACAGAAACAGAATATTCCACTAGAATTGGGTTAAGAAAAGTAACTTTCAGGATGTGCGTAGCTGGTCCTGTGGCGTATGTGTAACCCATTTATTCACACATTTTTGGACTGAAAATTTTTCTGCTTCCAATACCCATACAGAGGAGCTGTTTCAGGTCGTTTGTGCTTATAATGCACAGAAACAGAATATTCCACTAGAATTGGGCTAAGAAAAGTAACTTTCAGGATGTGCGTAGCTGGTCCTGTGGGCTATAGGTAACCCATTTATTCACACATTTTTGGACTGAAAATTTTTCTGCCTCCAATACCCATACAGAGGAGCTATTTCAGCTCGTTTGTGCTTATAATGCACAGAAACAGAATATTCCACTAGAATTGGGCTAAGAAAAGTAACTTTCAGGATGTGCGTAGCTGGTCCTGTGGGCTATAGGTAACGCATTTATTCACACATTTTTGGACTGAAAAATTTTCTGCTTCCAATACCCATACAGAGGAGCTGTTTCAGGTCGTTTGTGCTTATAATGCACAGAAACAGAATATTCCACTAGAATTGGGTTAAGAAAAGTAACTTTCAGGATGTGCGTAGCTGGTCCTGTGGGCTATAGGTAAAACATTTATTCACACATTTTTGGACTGAAAAATTTTCTGCTTCCAATACCCATACAGAGGAGCTATTTCAGCTCGTTTGTGCTTATAATGCACAGAAACAGAATATTCCACTAGAATTGGGCTAAGAAAAGTAACTTTCAGGATGTGCGTAGCTGGTCCTGTGGGCTATAGGTAACGCATTCATTCACACATTTTTGGACTGAAAAATTTTCTGCTTCCAATACCCATACAGAGGAGCTATTTCAGCTCGTTTGTGCTTATAATTCACAGAAACAGAATATTCCACTAGAATTGGGTTAAGAAAAGTAACTTTCAGGATGTGCGTAGCTGGTCCTGTGGCGTATGTGTAACCCATTTATTCACACATTTTTGGACTGAAAAATTTTCTGCTTCCAATACCCATACAGAGGAGCTATTTCAGCTCGTTTGTGCTTATAATGCACAGAAACAGAATATTCCACTAGAATTGGGCTAAGAAAAGTAACTTTCAGGATGTGCGTAGCTGGTCCTGTGGGCTGTAGGTAACCCATTTATTCACACATTTTTGGACTGAAAAATTTTCTGCTTCCAATACCCATACAGAGGAGCTATTTCAACTCGATTGTGCTTATAATGCACAGAAACAGAATATTCCACTTAAATTGGGCTAAGAAAAGTAACTTTCAGGATGTGCGTAGCTGGTCCTGTGGGCTGTAGGTAACCCATTTATTCACACATTTTTGGACTGAAAAATTTTCTGCTTCCAATACCCATACAGAGGAGCTATTTCAGCTCGTTTGTGCTTATAATTCACAGAAACAGAATATTCCACTAGAATTGGGTTAAGAAAAGTAACTTTCAGGATGTGCGTAGCTGGTCCTGTGGCGTATGTGTAACCCATTTATTCACACATTTTTGGACTGAAAATTTTTCTGCCTCCAATACCCATACAGAGGAGCTATTTCAACTCGATTGTGCTTATAATGCACAGAAACAGAATATTCCACTTAAATTGGGCTAAGAAAAGTAACTTTCAGGATGTGCGTAGCTGGTCCTGTGGGCTGTAGGTAACCCATTTATTCACACATTTTTGGACTGAAAAATTTTCTGCTTCCAATACCTACACAGAGGAGCTATTTCAACTCGATTGTGCTTATAATGCACAGAAACAGAATATTCCACTTAAATTGGGCTAAGAAAAGTAACTTTCAGGATGTGCGTAGCTGGTCCTGTGGGCTATAGGTAACCCATTTATTCACACATTTTTGGACTGAAAAATTTTCTGCTTCCAATACCCATACAGAGGAGCTATTTCAGCTCGTTTGTGCTTATAATGCACAGAAACAGAATATTCCACTAGAATTGGGCTAAGAAAAGTAACTTTCAGGATGTGCGTAGCTGGTCCTGTGGGCTGTAGGTAACCCATTTATTCACACATTTTTGGACTGAAAAATTTTCTGCTTCCAATACCCATACAGAGGAGGTATTTCAGCTCGTTTGTGCTTATAATTCACAGAAACAGAATATTCCACTAGAATTGGGTTAAGAAAAGTAACTTTCAGGATGTGCGTAGCTGGTCCTGTGGCGTATGTGTAACCCATTTATTCACACATTTTTGGACTGAAAATTTTTCTGCCTCCAATACCCATACAGAGGAGCTATTTCAGCTCGTTTGTGCTTATAATTCACAGAAACAGAATACTCCACTAGAATTGGGTTAAGAAAAGTAACTTTCAGGATGTGCGTAGCTGGTCCTGTGGCGTATGTGTAACCCATTTATTCACACATTTTTGGACTGAAAATTTTTCTGCCTCCAATACCCATACAGAGGAGCTATTTCAGCTCGTTTGTGCTTATAATGCACAGAAACAGAATATTCCACTAGAATTGGGCTAAGAAAAGTAACTTTCAGGATGTGCGTAGCTGGTCCTGTGGGCTGTAGGTAACCCATTTATTCACACATTTTTGGACTGAAAAATTTTCTGCTTCCAATACCCATACAGAGGAGCTATTTCAGCTCGTTTGTGCTTATAATTCACAGAAACAGAATATTCCACTAGAATTGGGTTAAGAAAAGTAACTTTCAGGATGTGCGTAGCTGGTCCTGTGGCGTATGTGTAACCCATTTATTCACACATTTTTGGACTGAAAATTTTTCTGCCTCCAATACCCATACAGAGGAGCTATTTCAGCTCGTTTGTGCTTATAATTCACAGAAACAGAATACTCCACTAGAATTGGGTTAAGAAAAGTAACTTTCAGGATGTGCGTAGCTGGTCCTGTGGCGTATGTGTAACCCATTTATTCACACATTTTTGGACTGAAAATTTTTCTGCCTCCAATACCCATACAGAGGAGCTATTTCAGCTCGTTTGTGCTTATAATGCACAGAAACAGAATATTCCACTAGAATTGGGCTAAGAAAAGTAACTTTCAGGATGTGCGTAGCTGGTCCTGTGGGCTGTAGGTAACCCATTTATTCACACATTTTTGGACTGAAAAATTTTCTGCTTCCAATACCCATACAGAGGAGCTATTTCAACTCGATTGTGCTTATAATGCACAGAAACAGAATATTCCACTTAAATTGGGCTAAGAAAAGTAACTTTCAGGATGTGCGTAGCTGGTCCTGTGGGCTGTAGGTAACCCATTTATTCACACATTTTTGGACTGAAAAATTTTCTGCTTCCAATACCCATACAGAGGAGCTATTTCAACTCGATTGTGCTTATAATGCACAGAAACAGAATATTCCACTTAAATTGGGCTAAGAAAAGTAACTTTCAGGATGTGCGTAGCTGGTCCTATGGGCTATAGGTAAAACATTTATTCACACATTTTTGGACTGAAAAATTTTCTGCTTCCAATACCCATACAGAGGAGCTATTTCAACTCGATTGTGCTTATAATGCACAGAAACAGAATATTCCACTTAAATTGGGCTAAGAAAAGTAACTTTCAGGATGTGCGTAGCTGGTCCTGTGGGCTGTAGGTAACCCATTTATTCACACATTTTTGGACTGAAAAATGTTCTGCTTCCAATACCCATACAGAGGAGCTATTTCAGCTCGGTTGTGCTTATAATGCACAGAAACAGAATATTCCACTAGAATTGGGCTAAGAAAAGTAACTTTCAGGATGTGCGTAGCTGGTCCTGTGGCGTATGTGTAACCCATTTATTCACACATTTTTGGACTGAAAAATGTTCTGCTTCCAATACCCATACAGAGGAGCTATTTCAGCTCGTTTGTGCTTATAATGCACAGAAACAGAATATTCCACTAGAATTGGGCTAAGAAAAGTAACTTTCAGGATGTGCGTAGCTGGTCCTGTGGCGTATGTGTAACCCATTTATTCACACATTTTTGGACTGAAAAATTTTCTGCTTCCAATACCCATACAGAGGAGCTATTTCAACTCGATTGTGCTTATAATGCACAGAAACAGAATATTCCACTTAAATTGGGCTAAGAAAAGTAACTTTCAGGATGTGCGTAGCTGGTCCTGTGGGCTGTAGGTAACCCATTTATTCACACATTTTTGGACTGAAAAATTTTCTGCTTCCAATACCCATACAGAGGAGCTATTTCAACTCGATTGTGCTTATAATGCACAGAAACAGAATATTCCACTTAAATTGGGCTAAGAAAAGTAACTTTCAGGATGTGCGTAGCTGGTCCTGTGGGCTGTAGGTAACCCATTTATTCACACATTTTTGGACTGAAAAATTTTCTGCTTCCAATACCCATACAGAGGAGCTATTTCAACTCGTTTGTGCTTATAATGCACAGAAACAGAATATTCCACTAGAATCGGGCTAAGAAAAGTAACTTTCAGGATGTGCGTAGCTGGTCCTGTGGGCTATAGGTAACCCATTTATTCACACATTTTTGGACTGAAAAATGTTCTGCTTCCAATACCCATACAGAGGAGCTATTTCAGCTCGGTTGTGCTTATAATGCACAGAAACAGAATATTCCACTAGAATTGGGCTAAGAAAAGTAACTTTCAGGATGTGCGTAGCTGGTCCTGTGGCGTATGTGTAACCCATTTATTCACACATTTTTGGACTGTAAAAATTTTCTGCTTCCATTACCCATACAGAGGAGCTATTTCAGCTCGTTTGTGCTTATAATGCACAGAAACAGAATATTCCACTAGAATTGGGCTAAGAAAAGTAACTTTCAGGATGTGCGTAGCTGGTCCTGTGGCGTATGTGTAACCCATTTATTCACACATTTTTGGACTGAAAAATGTTCTGCTTCCAATACCCATACAGAGGAGCTATTTCAGCTCGTTTGTGCTTATAATGCACAGAAACAGAATATTCCACTAGAATTGGGCTAAGAAAAGTAACTTTCAGGATGTGCGTAGCTGGTCCTGTGGCGTATGTGTAACCCATTTATTCACACATTTTTGGACTGAAAAATTTTCTGCTTCCAATACCCATACAGAGGAGCTGTTTCAGGTCGTTTGTGCTTATAATGCACAGAAACAGAATATTCCACTAGAATTGGGTTAAGAAAAGTAACTTTCAGGATGTGCGTAGCTGGTCCTGTGGGCTATAGGTAAAACATTTATTCACACATTTTTGGACTGAAAAATTTTCTGCTTCCAATACCCATACAGAGGAGCTATTTCAGCTCGTTTGTGCTTATAATGCACAGAAACAGAATATTCCACTAGAATTGGGCTAAGAAAAGTAACTTTCAGGATGTGCGTATCTGGTCCTGTGGGCTATAGGTAACGCATTTATTCACACATTTTTGGACTGAAAAATTTTCTGCTTCCAATACCCATACAGAGGAGCTGTTTCAGGTCGTTTGTGCTTATAATGCACAGAAACAGAATATTCCACTAGAATTGGGTTAAGAAAAGTAACTTTCAGGATGTGCATAGCTGGTCCTGTGGGCTATAGGTAAAACATTTATTCACACATTTTTATACTGAAAATTATTCTGCCTCCAATACCCATACAGAGGAGCTATTTCAGCTCGTTTGTGCTTATAATGCACAGAAACAGAATATTCCACTAGAATTGGGCTAAGAAAAGTAACTTTCAGGATGTGCGTAGCTGGTCCTGTGGGCTATAGGTAACGCATTCATTCACACATTTTTGGACTGAAAAATTTTCTGCTTCCAATACCCATACAGAGGAGCTATTTCAGCTCGTTTGTGCTTATAATGCACAGAAACAGAATATTCCACTAGAATTGGGCTAAGAAAAGTAACTTTCAGGATGTGCGTAGCTGGTCCTGTGGCGTATGTGTAACCCATTTATTCACACATTTTTGGACTGAAAAATTTTCTGCTTCCATTACCCATACAGAGGAGCTATTTCAGCTCGTTTGTGCTTATAATGCACAGAAACAGAATATTCCACTAGAATTGGGCTAAGAAAAGTAACTTTCAGGATGTGCGTAGCTGGTCCTGTGGCGTATGTGTAACCCATTTATTCACACATTTTTGGACTGAAAAATTTTCTGCTTCCATTACCCATACAGAGGAGCTATTTCAGCTCGTTTGTGCTTATAATGCACAGAAACAGAATATTCCACTAGAATTGGGCTAAGAAAAGTAACTTTCAGGATGTGCGTAGCTGGTCCTGTGGGCTATAGGTAACCCATTTATTCACACATTTTTGGACTGAAAATTTTTCTGCTTCCAATACCCATACAGAGGAGCTATTTCAGCTCGCTTGTGCTTATAATGCACAGAAACAGAATATTCCACTAGAATTGGGCTAAGAAAAGTAACTTTCAGGATGTGCGTAGCTTGTCCTGTGGGCTATAGGTAACCCATTTATTCACACATTTTTGGACTGAAAATTTTTCTGCTTCCAATACCCATACAGAGGAGCTATTTCAGCTCGTTTGTGCTTATAATGCACAGAAACAGAATATTTCACTAGAATTGGGTTAAGAAAAGTAACTTTCAGGATGTGCGTAGCTGGTCCTGTGGAGTATGTGTAACCCATTTATTCACACATTTTTGGTCTGAAAAATTTTCTGCTTCCAATACCCATACAGAGGAGCTATTTCAGCTCTTTTGTGCTTATAATGCACAGAAACAGAATATTCCACTAGAATTGGGCTAAGAAAAGTAACTTTCAGGATGTGCGTAGCTGGTCCTGTGGGCTATAGGTAAAACATTTATTCACACATTTTTGGACTGAAAATTTTTCTGCCTCCAATACCCATACAGAGGAGCTATTTCAGCTCGTTTGTGCTTATAATGCACAGAAACAGAATATTCCACTAGAATTGGGTTAAGAAAAGTAACTTTCAGGATGTGCGTAGCTGGTCCTGTGGAGTATGTGTAACCCATTTATTCACACATTTTTGGTCTGAAAAATTTTCTGCTTCCAATACCCATACAGAGGAGCTATTTCAGCTCTTTTGTGCTTATAATGCACAGAAACAGAATATTCCACTAGAATTGGGCTAAGAAAAGTAACTTTCAGGATGTGCGTAGCTGGTCCTGGGCTATAGGTAAAACATTTATTCACACATTTTTGGACTGAAAATTTTTCTGCTTCCAATACCCATACAGAGGAGCTATTTCAGCTCGTTTGCGCTTATTATGCACAGAAACAGAATATTCCACTAGAATTGGGCTAAGAAAAGTAACTTTCAGGATGTGCGTAGCTGGTCCTGTGGCGTATGTGTAACCCATTTATTCACACATTTTTGGACTGAAAAATGTTCTGCTTCCAATACCTATAGAGTGGAGCTATTTTATCTCGTTTGTGCTTATAATGCAGAGAAACAGAATATTCCACTAGAATTGGGCTAAGAAAAGTAACTTTCAGGATGTGCGTAGCTGGTCCTGTGGCGTATGTGTAACCCATTTATTCACACATTTTTGGACTGAAAACTGTTCTGCTTCCAATACCCATACAGAGAAGCTATTTCAGCTCGTTTGTGCTTATAATGCACAGAAACAGAATATTCCACTAGAATTGGGCTAAGAAAAGTAACTTTCAGGATGTGCGTAGCTGGTCCTGTGGGCTATAGGTAACCCATTTATTCACACATTTTTGGACTGAAAAATTTTCTGCTTCCAATACCCGTACAGAGGAGCTATTTCAGCTCGTTTGTGATTATAATGCACAGAAACAGAATATTCCACTAGAATTGGGCTAAGAAAAGTAACTTTCAGGATGTGCGTAGCTGGTCCTGTGGCGTATGTGTAACACATTTATTCACACATTTTTGGACTGAAAACTGTTCTGCTTCCAATACCCATACAGAGAAGCTATTTCAGCTCGTTTGTGCTTATAATGCACAGAAACAGAATATTCCACTAGAATTGGGCTAAGAAAAGTAACTTTCAGGATGTGCGTAGCTGGTCCTGTGGGCTATAGGTAACCCATTTATTCACACATTTTTGGACTGAAAAATTTTCTGCTTCCAATACCCGTACAGAGGAGCTATTTCAGCTCGTTTGTGATTATAATGCACAGAAACAGAATATTCCACTAGAATTGGGCTAAGAAAAGTAACTTTCAGGATGTGCGTAGCTGGTCCTGTGGCGTATGTGTAACCCATTTATTCACACATTTTTGGACTGAAAATTTTTCTGCCTCCAATACCCATACAGAGGAGCTATTTCAGCTCGTTTGTGCTTATAATGCACAGAAACAGAATATTCCACTAGAATTGGGCTAAGAAAAGTAACTTTCAGGATGTGCGTAGCTGGTCCTGTGGGCTATAGGTAACCCATTTATTCACACATTTTTGGACTGAAAAATTTTCTGCTTCCAATACCCATACAGAGGAGCTATTTCAGGTCGTTTGTGCTTATAATGCACAGAAACAGAATATTCCACTAGAATTGGGCTAAGAAAAGTAACTTTCAGGATGTGCGTAGCTGGTCCTGTGGGCTATAGGTAACGCATTTATTCACACATTTTTGGACTGAAAAATTTTCTGCTTCCAATACCCATACATAGGAGCTATTTCAGCTCGGTTGTGCTTATAATGCACAGAAACAGAATATTCCACTAGAATTGGGCTAAGAAAAGTAACTTTCAGGATGTGCGTAGCTGGTCCTGTGGCGTATGTGTAACACATTTATTCACACATTTTTGGACTGAAAACTGTTCTGCTTCCAATACCCATACAGAGAAGCTATTTCAGCTCGTTTGTGCTTATAATGCAGAGAAACAGAATATTCCACTAGAATTGGGCTAAGAAAAGTAACTTTCAGGATGTGCGTAGCTGGTCCTGTGGCGTATGTGTAACCCATTTATTCACACATTTTTGGACTGAAAACTGTTCTGCTTCCAATACCCATACAGAGAAGCTATTTCAGCTCGTTTGTGCTTATAATGCACAGAAACAGAATATTCCACTAGAATTGGGCTAAGAAAAGTAACTTTCAGGATGTGCGTAGCTGGTCCTGTGGAGTATGTGTAACCCATCTAATCACACATTTTTGGTCTGAAAAATTTTCTGCTTCCAATACCCATACAGAGGAGCTATTTCAGCTCTTTTGTGCTTATAATGCACAGAAACAGAATATTCCACTAGAATTGGGCTAAGAAAAGTAACTTTCAGGATGTGCGTAGCTGGTCCTGGGCTATAGGTAAAACATTTATTCACACATTTTTGGACTGAAAATTTTTCTGCTTCCAATACCCATACAGAGGAGCTATTTCAGCTCGTTTGCGCTTATTATGCACAGAAACAGAATATTCCACTAGAATTGGGCTAAGAAAAGTAACTTTCAGGATGTGCGTAGCTGGTCCTGTGGCGTATGTGTAACCCATTTATTCACACATTTTTGGACTGAAAAATGTTCTGCTTCCAATACCTATAGAGAGGAGCTATTTTATCTCGTTTGTGCTTATAATGCACAGAAACAGAATATTCCACTAGAATTGGGCTAAGAAAAGTAACTTTCAGGATGTGCGTAGCTGGTCCTGTGGCGTATGTGTAACCCATTTATTCACACATTTTTGGACTGAAAAATGTTCTGCTTCCAATACCTATAGAGAGGAGCTATTTTATCTCGTTTGTGCTTATAATGCACAGAAACAGAATATTCCACTAGAATTGGGCTAAGAGAAGTAACTTTCAGGATGTGCGTAGCTGGTCCTGTGGCGTATGTGTAACACATTTATTCACACATTTTTGGACTGAAAACTGTTCTGCTTCCAATACCCATACAGAGGAGCTATTTCAGCTCGGTTGTGCTTATAATGCACAGAAACAGAATATTCCACTAGAATTGGGCTAAGAAAAGTAACTTTCAGGATGTGCGTAGCTGGTCCTGTGGCGTATGTGTAACCCATTTATTCACACATTTTTGGACTGAAAAATTTTCTGCTTCCATTACCCATACAGAGGAGCTATTTCAGCTCGTTTGTGCTTATAATGCACAGAAACAGAATATTCCACTAGAATTGGGCTAAGAAAAGTAACTTTCAGGATGTGCGTAGCTGGTCCTGTGGCGTATGTGTAACCCATTTATTCACACATTTTTGGACTGAAAAATGTTCTGCTTCCAATACCCATACAGAGGAGCTATTTCAGCTCGTTTGTGCTTATAATGCACAGAAACAGAATATTCCACTAGAATTGGGCTAAGAAAAGTAACTTTCAGGATGTGCGTAGCTGGTCCTGTGGCGTATGTGTAACCCATTTATTCACACATTTTTGGACTGAAAAATTTTCTGCTTCCATTACCCATACAGAGGAGCTATTTCAGTTCGTTTGTGCTTATAATGCACAGAAACAGAATATTCCACTAGAATTGGGCTAAGAAAAGTAACTTTCAGGATGTGCGTAGCTGGTCCTGTGGGCTATAGGTAACCCATTTATTCACACATTTTTGGACTGAAAATTTTTCTGCTTCCAATACCCATACAGAGGAGCTATTTCAGCTCGTTTGTGCTTATAATGCACAGAAACAGAATATTCCACTAGAATTGGGCTAAGAAAAGTAACTTTCAGGATGTGCGTAGCTGGTCCTGTGGCGTATGTGTAACCCATTTATTCACACATTTTTGGACTGAAAAATGTTCTGCGTCCAATACCCATACAGAGGAGCTATTTCAGCTCGTTTGTGCTTATAATGCACAGAAACAGAATATTCCACTAGAATTGGGCTAAGAAAAGTAACTTTCAGGATGTGCGTAGCTGGTCCTGTGGCGTATGTGTAACCCATTTATTCACACATTTTTGGACTGAAAAATTTTCTGCTTCCATTACCCATACAGAGGAGCTATTTCAGCTCGTTTGTGCTTATAATGCACAGAAACAGAATATTCCACTAGAATTGGGCTAAGAAAAGTAACTTTCAGGATGTGCGTAGCTGGTCCTGTGGCGTATGTGTAACCCATTTATTCACACATTTTTGGACTGAAAAATGTTCTGCTTCCAATACCCATACAGAGGAGCTATTTCAGCTCGTTTGTGCTTATAATGCACAGAAACAGAATATTCCACTAGAATTGGGCTAAGAAAAGTAACTTTCAGGATGTGCGTAGCTGGTCCTGTGGCGTATGTGTAACCCATTTATTCACACATTTTTGGACTGAAAAATTTTCTGCTTCCATTACCCATACAGAGGAGCTATTTCAGCTCGTTTGTGCTTATAATGCACAGAAACAGAATATTCCACTAGAATTGGGCTAAGAAAAGTAACTTTCAGGATGTGCGTAGCTGGTCCTGTGGGCTATAGGTAACCCATTTATTCACACATTTTTGGACTGAAAATTTTTCTGCTTCCAATACCCATACAGAGGAGCTATTTCAGCTCGTTTGTGCTTATAATGCACAGAAACAGAATATTCCACTAGAATTGGGCTAAGAAAAGTTACTTTCAGGATGTGCGTAGCTGGTCCTGTGGCGTATGTGTAACCCATTTATTCACACATTTTTGGACTGAAAAATTTTCTGCTTCCATTACCCATACAGAGGAGCTATTTCAGCTCGTTTGTGCTTATAATGCACAGAAACAGAATATTCCACTAGAATTGGGCTAAGAAAAGTAACTTTCAGGATGTGCGTAGCTGGTCCTGTGGCGTATGTGTAACCCATTTATTCACACATTTTTGGACTGAAAAATGTTCTGCTTCCAATACCCATACAGAGGAGCTATTTCAGCTCGTTTGTGCTTATAATGCACAGAAACAGAATATTCCACTAGAATTGGGCTAAGAAAAGTAACTTTCAGGATGTGCGTAGCTGGTCCTGTGGCGTATGTGTAACCCATTTATTCACACATATTTGGACTGAAAAATGTTCTGCTTCCAATACCTATACAGAGGAGCTATTTCATCTCGTTTGTGCTTATAATGCACAGAAACAGAATATTCCACTAGAATTGGGCTAAGAAAAGTAACTTTCAGGATGTGCGTAGCTGGTCCTGTGGCGTATGTGTAACCCATTTATTCACACATTTTTGGACTGAAAAATGTTCTGCTTCCAATACCCATACAGAGGAGCTATTTCAGCTCGTTTGTGCTTATAATGCACAGAAACAGAATATTCCACTAGAATTGGGCTAAGAAAAGTAACTTTCAGGATGTGCGTAGCTGGTCCTGTGGCGTATGTGTAACCCATTTATTCACACATTTTTGGACTGAAAAATTTTCTGCTTCCATTACCCATACAGAGGAGCTATTTCAGCTCGTTTGTGCTTATAATGCACAGAAACAGAATATTCCACTAGAATTGGGCTAAGAAAAGTAACTTTCAGGATGTGCGTAGCTGGTCCTGTGGCGTATGTGTAACCCATTTATTCACACATTTTTGGACTGAAAAATGTTCTGCTTCCAATACCCATACAGAGGAGCTATTTCAGCTCGTTTGTGCTTATAATGCACAGAAACAGAATATTCCACTAGAATTGGGCTAAGAAAAGTAACTTTCAGGATGTGCGTAGCTGGTCCTGTGGCGTATGTGTAACCCATTTATTCACACATTTTTGGACTGAAAAATTTTCTGCTTCCATTACCCATACAGAGGAGCTATTTCAGCTCGTTTGTGCTTATAATGCACAGAAACAGAATATTCCACTAGAATTGGGCTAAGTAAAGTAACTTTCAGGATGTGCGTAGCTGGTCCTGTGGGCTATAGGTAACCCATTTATTCACACATTTTTGGACTGAAAATTTTTCTGCTTCCAATACCCATACAGAGGAGCTGTTTCAGCACGTTTGTGCTTATAATGCACAGAAACAGAATATTCCACTAGAATTGGGCTAAGAATAGTAACTTTCAGGATGTGCGTAGCTGGTCCTGTGGGCTATAGGTAACCCATTTATTCACACATTTTTGGACTGAAAAATGTTCTGCTTCCAATACCTATAGAGAGGAGCTATTTTATCTCGTTTGTGCTTATAATGCACAGAAACAGAATATTCCACTAGAATTGGGCTAAGAAAAGTAACTTTCAGGATGTGCGTAGCTGGTCCTGTGGGCTATAGGTAAAACATTTATTCACACATTTTTGGACTGAAAATTTTTCTGCTTCCAATACCCATACGGAAGAGCTATTTCAGCTCGTTTGTGCTTATAATGCACAGAAACAGAATATTCCACTAGAATTGGGCTAAGAAAAGTAACTTTCAGGATGTGCGTAGCTGGTCCTGTGGAGTATGTGTAACCCATCTATTCACACATTTTTGGTCTGAAAAATTTTCTGCTTCCAATACCCATACAGAGGAGCTATTTCAGCTCTTTTGTGCTTATAATGCACAGAAACAGAATATTCCACTAGAATTGGGCTAAGAAAAGTAACTTTCAGGATGTGCGTAGCTGGTCCTGGGCTATAGGTAAAACATTTATTCACACATTTTTGGACTGAAAATTTTCTGCTTCCAATACCCATACAGAGGAGCTATTTCAGCTCGTTTGCGCTTATTATGCACAGAAACAGAATATTCCACTAGAATTGGGCTAAGAAAAGTAACTTTCAGGATGTGCGTAGCTGGTCCTGTGGCGTATGTGTAACCCATTTATTCACACATTTTTGGACTGAAAAATGTTCTGCTTCCAATACCTATAGAGAGGAGCTATTTTATCTCGTTTGTGCTTATAATGCACAGAAACAGAATATTCCACTAGAATTGGGCTAAGAAAAGTAACTTTCAGGATGTGCGTAGCTGGTCCTGTGGCGTATGTGTAACCCATTTATTCACACATTTTTGGACTGAAAAATGTTCTGCTTCCAATACCTATAGAGAGGAGCTATTTTATCTCGTTTGTGCTTATAATGCACAGAAACAGAATATTCCACTAGAATTGGGCTAAGAGAAGTAACTTTCAGGATTTGCGTAGCTGGTCCTGTGGCGTATGTGTAACACATTTATTCACACATTTTTGGACTGAAAACTGTTCTGCTTCCAATACCCATACAGAGGAGCTATTTCAGCTCGGTTGTGCTTATAATGCACAGAAACAGAATATTCCACTAGAATTGGGCTAAGAAAAGTAACTTTCAGGATGTGCGTAGCTGGTCCTGTGGAGTATGTGTAACCCATCTATTCACACATTTTTGGTCTGAAAAATTTTCTGCTTCCAATACCCATACAGAGGAGCTATTTCAGCTCGGTTGTGCTTATAATGCACAAAAACAGAATATTCCACTAGAATTGGGCTAAGAATAGTAACTTTCAGGATGTGCGTAACTGGTCCTGTGGGCTATAGGTAACCCATTTATTCACACATTTTTGGACTGAAAAATTTTCTGCTTCCAATACCCATACAGAGGAGCTATTTCAGCTCGTTTGTGCTTATAATGCACAGAAACAGAATATTCCACTAGAATTGGGCTAAGAAAAGTAACTTTCAGGATGTGCGTAGCTGGTCCTGTGGGCTATAGGTAACCCATTTATTCACACATTTTTGGACTGAAAAATTTTCTGCTTCCAATACCCATACAGAGGAGCTATTTCAGCTCGTTTGTGCTTATAATGCACAGAAACAGAATATTCCACTAGAATTGGGCTAAGAAAAGTAACTTTCAGGATGTGCGTAGCTGGTCCTGTGGGCTATAGGTAACCCATTTATTCACACATTTTTGGACTGAAAATTTTTCTGCTTCCAATACCCATACAGAGGAGCTGTTTCAGCTCGTTTGTGCTTATAATGCACAGAAACAGAATATTCCACTAGAATTGGGCTAAGAATAGTAACTTTCAGGATGTGCGTAGCTGGTCCTGTGGGCTATAGGTAACCCATTTATTCACACATTTTTGGACTGAAAATTTTTCTGCTTCCAATACCCATACAGAGGAGCTGTTTCAGCTCGTTTGTGCTTATAATGCACAGAAACAAAATATTCCACTAGAATTGGGATAAGAAAAGTAACTTTCAGGATGTGCGTAGCTGGTCCTGTGGCGTATGTGTAACCCATTTATTCACACATTTTTGGACTGAAAAATTTTCTGCTTCCAATACCCATACAGAGGAGTTATTTCAGCTCGTTTGTGCTTATAATGCACAGAAACAAAATATTCCACTAGAATTGGGATAAGAAAAGTAACTTTCAGGATGTGCGTAGCTGGTCCTGTGGCGTATGTGTAACCCATTTATTCACACATATTTGGACTGAAAAATGTTCTGCTTCCAATACCTATACAGAGGAGCTATTTCATCTCGTTTGTGCTTATAATGCACAGAAACAGAATATTCCACTAGAATTGGGCTAAGAAAAGTAACTTTCAGGATGTGCGTAGCTGGTCCTGTGGGCTATAGGTAACCCATTTATTCACACATTTTTGGACTGAAAATTTTTCTGCTTCCAATACCCATACAGAGGAGCTGTTTCAGCTCGTTTGTGCTTATAATGCACAGAAACAGAATATTCCACTAGAATTGGGCTAAGAAAAGTAACTTTCAGGATGTGCGTAGCTGGTCCTGTGGGCTATAGGTAACCCATTTATTCACACATTTTTGGACTGAAAATTTTTCTGCTTCCAATACCCATACAGAGGAGCTGTTTCAGCTCGTTTGTGCTTATAATGCACAGAAACAGAATATTCCACTAGAATTGGGCTAAGAAAAGTAACTTTCAGGATGTGCGTAGCTGGTCCTGTGGCGTATGTGTAACCCATTTATTCACACATTTTTGGACTGAAAAATTTTCTGCTTCCAATACCCATACAGAGGAGTTATTTCAGCTCGTTTGTGCTTATAATGCACAGAAACAAAATATTCCACTAGAATTGGGATAAGAAAAGTAACTTTCAGGATGTGCGTAGCTGGTCCTGTGGCGTATGTGTAACCCATTTATTCACACATATTTGGACTGAAAAATGTTCTGCTTCCAATACCTATACAGAGGAGCTATTTCATCTCGTTTGTGCTTATAATGCACAGAAACAGAATATTCCACTAGAATTGGGCTAAGAAAAGTAACTTTCAGGATGTGCGTAGCTGGTCCTGTGGCGTATGTGTAACACATTTATTCACACATTTTTGGACTGAAAACTGTTCTGCTTCCAATACCCATACAGAGGAGCTATTTCAGCTCGGTTGTGCTTATAATGCACAGAAACAGAATATTCCACTAGAATTGGGCTAAGAAAAGTAACTTTCAGGATGTGCGTAGCTGGTCCTGTGGCGTATGTGTAACACATTTATTCACACATTTTTGGACTGAAAACTGTTCTGCTTCCAATACCCATACAGAGGAGCTATTTCAGCTCGGTTGTGCTTATAATGCACAGAAACAGAATATTCCACTAGAATTGGGCTAAGAAAAGTAACTTTCAGGATGTGCGTAGCTGGTCCTGTGTGCTATAGGTAACCCATTTATTCACACATTTTTGGACTGAAAAATGTTCTGCTTCCAATACCTATAGAGAGGAGCTATTTTATCTCGTTTGTGCTTATAATGCACAGAAACAGAATATTCCACTAGAATTGGGCTAAGAAAAGTAACTTTCAGGATGTGCGTAGCTGGTCCTGTGGCGTATGTGTAACACATTTATTCACACATTTTTGGACTGAAAACTGTTCTGCTTCCAATACCCATACAGAGGAGCTATTTCAGCTCGGTTGTGCTTATAATGCACAGAAACAGAATATTCCACTAGAATTGGGCTAAGAAAAGTAACTTTCAGGATGTGCGTAGCTGGTCCTGTGGGCTATAGGTAAATCATTTATTCACACATTTTTGGACTGAAAATTTTTCTGCTTCCAATACCCATACAGAGGAGCTATTTCAGCTCGTTTGTGCTTATAATGCACAGAAACAGAATATTCCACTAGAATTGGGCTAAGAAAAGTAACTTTCAGGATGTGCGTAGCTGGTCCTGTGGGCTATAGGTAACCCATTTATTCACACATTTTTGGACTGAAAAATTTTCTGCTTCCAATACCCATACAGAGGAGCTATTTCAGCTCGTTTGTGCTTATAATGCACAGAAACAGAATATTCCACTAGAATTGGGCTAAGAAAAGTAACTTTCAGGATGTGCGTAGCTGGTCCTGTGGCGTATGTGTAACCCATTTATTCACACATTTTTGGACTGAAAATTTTTCTGCTTCCAATACCCATACAGAGGAGTTATTTCAGCTCGTTTGTGCTTATAATGCACAGAAACAGAATATTCCACTAGAATTGGGATAAGAAAAGTAACTTTCAGGATGTGCGTAGCTGGTCCTGTGGCGTATGTGTAACCCATTTATTCACACATATTTGGACTGAAAAATGTTCTGCTTCCAATACCTATACAGAGGAGCTATTTCATCTCGTTTGTGCTTATAATGCACAGAAACAGAATATTCCACAAGAATCGGGCTAAGAAAAGTAACTTTCAGGATGTGCTTAGCTGGTCCCGTGGGCTATAGGTAACCCATTTATTCACACATTTTTGGACTGAAAATTTTTCTGCTTCCAATACCCATACAGAGGAGCTATTTCAGCTCGTTTGTGCTTATAATGCACAGAAACAGAATATTCCACTAGAATTGGGCTAAGAAAAGTAACTTTCAGGATGTGCGTAGCTGGTCCTGTGGGCTATAGGTAACCCATTTATTCACACATTTTTGGACTGAAAATTTTTCTGCTTCCAATACCCATACAGAGGAGCTGTTTCAGCTCGTTTGTGCTTATAATGCACAGAAACAGAATATTCCACTAGAATTGGGCTAAGAATAGTAACTTTCAGGATGTGCGTAGCTGGTCCTGTGGAGTATGTGTAACCCATTTATTCACACATTTTTGGACTGAAAATTTTTCTGCTTCCAATACCCATACAGAGGAGCTATTTCAGCTCGTTTGTGCTTATAATGCACAGAAACAGAATATTCCACTAGAATTGGGCTAAGAAAAGTAACTTTCAGGATGTGCGTAGCTGGTCCTGTGGGCTATAGGTAACCCATTTATTCACACATTTTTGGACTGAAAATTTTTCTGCTTCCAATACCCATACAGAGGAGCTGTTTCAGCTCGTTTGTGCTTATAATGCACAGAAACAGAATATTCCACTAGAATTGGGCTAAGAATAGTAACTTTCAGGATGTGCGTAGCTGGTCCTGTGGGCTATAGGTAACCCATTTATTCACACATTTTTGGACTGAAAAATGTTCTGCTTCCAATACCTATACAGAGGAGCTATTTCATCTCGTTTATGCTTATAATGCACAGAAACAGAATATTCCACTAGAATTGGGCTAAGAAAAGTAACTTTCAGGATGTGCGTAGCTGGTCCTGTGGGCTATAGGTAACCCATTTATTCACACATTTTTGGACTGAAAAATTTTCTGCTTCCAATACCCATACAGAGGAGTTATTTCAGCTCGTTCGTGCTTATAATGCACAGAAACAAAATATTCCACTAGAATTGGGATAAGAAAAGTAACTTTCAGGATGTGCGTAGCTGGTCCTGTGGCGTATGTGTAACCCATTTATTATTCACACATATTTGGACTGAAAAATGTTCTGCTTCCAATACCTATACAGAGGAGCTATTTCATCTCGTTTGTGCTTATAATGCACAGAAACAGAATATTCCACTAGAATTGGGCTAAGAAAAGTAACTTTCAGTATGTGCGTAGCTGGTCCTGTGGGCTATAGGTAACCCATTTATTCACACATTTTTGGACTGAAAAATTTTCTGCTTCCAATACCCATACAGAGGAGCTATTTCAGCTCGTTTGTGCTTATATTGCACAGAAACAGAATATTCCACTAGAATTGGGCTAAGAAAAGTAACTTTCAGGATGTGCGTAGCTGGTCCTGTGGCGTATGTGTAACCCATTTATTCACACATATTTGGACTGAAAAATGTTCTGCTTCCAATACCTATACAGAGGAGCTATTTCATCTCGTTTGTGCTTATAATGCACAGAAACAGAATATTCCACTAGAATTGGGCTAAGAAAAGTAACTTTCAGGATGTGCGTAGCTGGTCCTGTGGCGTATGTGTAACCCATTTATTCACACATTTTTGGACTGAAAAATTTTCTGCTTCCAATACCCATACAGAGGAGCTATTTCAGCTCGTTTGTGCTTATAATGCACAGAAACAGAATATTCCACTAGAATTGGGCTAAGAAAAGTAACTTTCAGGATGTGCGTAGCTGGTCCTGTGGCGTATGTGTAACCCATTTATTCACACATTTTTGGACTGAAAAATGTTCTGCTTCCAATACCTATACAGAGGAGCTATTTCATCTCGTTTGTGCTTATAATGCACAGAAACAGAATATTCCACTAGAATTGGGCTAAGAAAAGTAACTTTCAGGATGTGCGTAGCTGGTCCTGTGGCGTATGTGTAACCCATTTATTCACACATTTTTGGACTGAAAATTTTTCTGCTTCCAATACCCATACAGAGGAGTTATTTCAGCTCGTTTGTGCTTATATTGCACAGAAACAGAATATTCCACAAGAATCGGTCTAAGAAAAGTAACTTTCAGGATGTGCTTAGCTGGTCCCGTGGGCTATAGGTAACCCATTTATTCACACATTTTTGGACTGAAAAATGTTCTGCTTCCAATACCTATACAGAGGAGCTATTTCATCTCGTTTGTGCTTATAATGCACAGAAACAGAATATTCCACTAGAATTGGGCTAAGAAAAGTAACTTTCAGGATGTGCGTAGCTGGTCCTGTGGCGTATGTGTAACCCATTTATTCACACATTTTTGGACTGAAAAATTTTCTGCTTCCAATACCCATACAGAGGAGCTATTTCAGCTCGTTTGTGCTTATAATGCACAGAAACAGAATATTCCACTAGAATTGGGCTAAGAAAAGTAACTTTCAGGATGTGCGTAGCTGGTCCTGTGGCGTATGTGTAACCCATTTATTCACACATTTTTGGACTGAAAAATGTTCTGCTTCCAATACCTATACAGAGGAGCTATTTCATCTCGTTTGTGCTTATAATGCACAGAAACAGAATATTCCACTAGAATTGGGCTAAGAAAAGTAACTTTCAGGATGTGCGTAGCTGGTCCTGTGGCGTATGTGTAACCCATTTATTCACACATTTTTGGACTGAAAACTGTTCTGCTTCCAATACCCATACAGAGGAGCTATTTCAGCTCGTTTGTGCTTATAATGCACAGAAACAGAATATTCCACTAGAATTGGGCTAAGGAAAGCAACTTTCAGGATGTTCGTAGCCGGTCCTGTGGGCTGTAGGTAACCCATTTATTCACACATTTTTGGACTGAACATTTTTCTGCTTCCAATACCCATACAGAGGAGCTATTTCAGCTCGTTTGTGCTTATAATGCACAGAAACAGAATATTCCACTAGAATTGGGCTAAGAAAAGTAACTTTCAGGATGTGCGTAGCTGGTCCTGTGGCGTATGTGTAACCCATTTATTCACACATTTTTGATCTGAAAAATTTTCTGCTTCCAATACCCATACAGAGGAGCTATTTCAGCTCGTTTGTGCTTATAATGCACAGAAACAGAATATTCCACTAGAATTGGGCTAAGGAAAGCAACTTTCAGGATGTTCGTAGCCGGTCCTGTGGGCTGTAGGTAACCCATTTATTCACACATTTTTGGACTGAAAATTTTTCTGCTTCCAATACCCATACAGAGGAGCTATTTCAGCTCATTTGTGCTTATAATGCACAGAAACAGAATATTCCACTAGAATTGGGCTAAGAAAAGTAACTTTCAGGATGTGCGTAGCTGGTCCTGTGGCGTATGTGTAACCCATTTATTCACACATTTTTGGTCTGAAAAATTTTCTGCTTCCAATACCCATACAGAGGAGCTATTTCAGCTCGTTTGTGCTTATAATGCACAGAAACAGAATATTCCACTAGAATTGGGCTAAGGAAAGCAACTTTCAGGATGTTCGTAGCCGGTCCTGTTAGCTGTAGGTAACCCATTTATTCACACATTTTTGGACTGAAAATTTTTCTGCTTCCAATATCCATACAGAGGAGCTATTTCAGCTCATTTGTGCTTATAATGCACAGAAACAGAATATTCCACTAGAATTGGGCTAAGAAAAGTAACTTTCAGGATGTGCGTAGCTGGTCCTGTGGCGTATGTGTAACCCATTTATTCACACATTTTTGGTCTGAAAAATTTTCTGCTTCCAATACCCATACAGAGGAGCTATTTCAGCTCGTTTGTGCTTATAATGCACAGAAAAAGAATATTCCACTAGAATTGGGCTAAGGAAAGCAACTTTCAGGATGTTCGTAGCCGGTCCTGTGGGCTGTAGGTAACCCATTTATTCACACATTTTTGGACTGAAAATTTTTCTGCTTCCAATACCCATACAGAGGAGCTATTTCAGCTCGTTTGTGCTTATAATGCACAGAAACAGAATATTCCACTAGAATTGGGCTAAGAAAAGTAACTTTCAGGATGTGCGTAGCTGGTCCTGTGGAGTATGTGTAACCCATTTATTCACACATTTGTGGACTGAAAAATTTTCTGCTTCCAATACCCATACAGAGGAGCTTTTTCAGGTCGTTTGTGCTTATAATACACAGAAACAGAATATTCCACTAGAATTGGGCTAGGAAAAGTAACTTTCAGGATGTGCGTAGCTGGTCCTGTGGGCTATAGGTAACGCATTTATTCACACATTTTTGGACTGAAAAATTTTCTGCTTCCAATACCCATACAGATGAGCTTTTTCAGGTCGTTTGTGCTTATAATACACAGAAACAGAATATTCTACTAGAATTGGGCTAGGAAAAGTAACTTTCAGGATGTGCGTAGCTGGTCCTGTGGCGTATGTGTAACCCATCTATTCACACATTTTTGGACTGAAAATTTTTCTGCTTCCAATACCCATACAGAGGAGCTATTTCAGCTCGTTTGTGCTTATAATGCACAGAAACAGAATATTCCACTAGAATTGGGCTAAGGAAAGCAACTTTCAGGATGTTCGTAGCCGGTCCTGTTAGCTGTAGGTAACCCATTTATTCACACATTTTTGGACTGAAAATTTTTCTGCTTCCAATATCCATACAGAGGAGCTATTTCAGCTCATTTGTGCTTATAATGCACAGAAACAGAATATTCCACTAGAATTGGGCTAAGAAAAGTAACTTTCAGGATGTGCGTAGCTGGTCCTGTGGCGTATGTGTAACCCATTTATTCACACATTTTTGGTCTGAAAAATTTTCTGCTTCCAATACCCATACAGAGGAGCTATTTCAGCTCGTTTGTGCTTATAATGCACAGAAAAAGAATATTCCACTAGAATTGGGCTAAGGAAAGCAACTTTCAGGATGTTCGTAGCCGGTCCTGTGGGCTGTAGGTAACCCATTTATTCACACATTTTTGGACTGAAAATTTTTCTGCTTCCAATACCCATACAGAGGAGCTATTTCAGCTCGTTTGTGCTTATAATGCACAGAAACAGAATATTCCACTAGAATTGGGCTAAGAAAAGTAACTTTCAGGATGTGCGTAGCTGGTCCTGTGGAGTATGTGTAACCCATTTATTCACACATTTTTGGACTGAAAAATTTTCTGCTTCCAATACCCATACAGAGGAGCTTTTTCAGGTCGTTTGTGCTTATAATACACAGAAACAGAATATTCCACTAGAATTGGGCTAGGAAAAGTAACTTTCAGGATGTGCGTAGCTGGTCCTGTGGGCTATAGGTAACGCATTTATTCACACATTTTTGGACTGAAAAATTTTCTGCTTCCAATACCCATACAGATGAGCTTTTTCAGGTCGTTTGTGCTTATAATACATAGAAACAGAATATTCTACTAGAATTGGGCTAGGAAAAGTAACTTTCAGGATGTGCGTAGCTGGTCCTGTGGAGTATGTGTAACCCATTTATTCACACATTTTTGGACTGAAAAATTTTCTGCTTCCAATACCCATACAGAGGAGCTATTTCAGCTCGTTTGTGCTTATAATGCACAGAAACAGAATATTCCACTAGAATTGGGCTAAGAAAAGTAACTTTCAGGATGTGCGTAGCTGGTCCTGTGGCGTATGTGTAACCCATTTATTCACACATTTTTGGACTGAAAAATTTTCTGCTTCCAATACCCATACAGAGGAGCTATTTCAGCTCTTTTGTGCTTATAATGCACAGAAACAGAATATTCCACTAGAATTGGGCTAAGAAAAGTAACTTTCAGGATGTGCGTAGCTGGTCCTGTGGGCTATAGGTAACGCATTTATTCACACATTTTTGGACTGAAAAATTTTCTGCTTCCAATACCCATACAGAGGAGCTATTTCAGCTCGGTTGTGCTTATAATGCACAGAAACAGAATATTCCACTAGAATTGGGCTAAGAAAAGTAACTTTCAGGATGTGCGTAGCTGGTCCTGTGGCGTATGTGTAACCCATTTATTCACACATTTTTGGACTGAAAAATTTTCTGCTTCCAATACCCATACAGAGGAGCTATTTCAGCTCGTTTGTGCTTATAATGCACAGAAACAGAATATTCCACTAGAATTGGGCTAAGAAAAGTAACTTTCAGGATGTGCGTAGCTGGTCCTGTGGCGTATGTGTAACCCATTTATTCACACATTTTTGGACTGAAAAATTTTCTGCTTCCAATACCCATACAGAGGAGCTATTTCAGCTCGTTTGTGCTTATAATGCACAGAAACAGAATATTCCACTAGAATTGGGCTAAGAAAAGTAACTTTCAGGATGTGCGTAGCTGGTCCTGTGGCGTATGTGTAACCCATTTATTCACACATTTTTGGACTGAAAAATTTTCTGCTTCCAATACCCATACAGAGGAGCTATTTCAGCTCTTTTGTGCTTATAATGCACAGAAACAGAATATTCCACTAGAATTGGGCTAAGAAAAGTAACTTTCAGGATGTGCGTAGCTGGTCCTGTGGGCTATAGGTAACGCATTTATTCACACATTTTTGGACTGAAAAATTTTCTGCTTCCAATACCCATTCAGAGGAGCTTTTTCAGGTCGTTTGTGCTTATAATACACAGAAACAGAATATTCCACTAGAATTGGGCTAGGAAAAGTAACTTTCAGGATGTGCGTAGCTGGTCCTGTGGGCTATAGGTAACCCATTTATTCACACATTTTTGGACTGAAAAATTTTCTGCTTCCAATACCCATACAGAGGAGCTATTTCAGCTCATTTGTGCTTATAATGCACAGAAACAGAATATTCCACTAGAATTGGGCTAAGAAAAGTAACTTTCAGGGTGTGCGTAGCTGGTCCTGTGGGCTATAGGTAACTCATTTATTCACACATTTTTGGACTGAAAATTTTTCTGCTTCCAATACCCATACAGAGGACCTATTTCAGCTCATTTGTGCTTATAATGCACAGAAACAGAATATTCCACTAGAATTGGGCTAAGAAAAGTAACTTTCAGGATGTGCGTAGCTGGTCCTGTGGGCTATAGGTAACGCATTTATTCACACATTTTTGGACTGAAAAATTTTCTGCTTCCAATACCCATACAGAGGAGCTTTTTCAGGTCGTTTGTGCTTATAATACACAGAAACAGAATATTCCACTAGAATTGGGCTAGGAAAAGTAACTTTCAGGATGTGCGTAGCTGGTCCTGTGGGCTATAGGTAACCCATTTATTCACACATTTTTGGACTGAAAATTTTTCTGCTTCCAATACCCATACAGAGGAGCTATTTCAGCTCATTTGTGCTTATAATGCACAGAAACAGAATATTCCACTAGAATTGGGCTAAGAAAAGTAACTTTCAGGATGTGCGTAGCTGGTCCTGTGGGCTATAGGTAACGCATTTATTCACACATTTTTGGACTGAAAAATTTTCTGCTTCCAATACCCATACAGAGGACCTATTTCAGCTCATTTGTGCTTATAATGCACAGAAACAGAATATTCCACTAGAATTGGGCTAAGAAAAGTAACTTTCAGGATGTGCGTAGCTGGTCCTGTGGGCTATAGGTAACGCATTTATTCACACATTTTTGGACTGAAAAATTTTCTGCTTCCAATACCCATACAGAGGAGCTATTTCAGCTCGGTTGTGCTTATAATGCACAGAAACAGAATATTCCACTAGAATTGGGCTAAGAAAAGTAACTTTCAGGATGTGCGTAGCTGGTCCTGTGGCGTATGTGTAACCCATTTATTCACACATTTTTGGACTGAAAAATTTTCTGCTTCCAATACCCATACAGAGGAGCTATTTCAGCTCGTTTGTGCTTATAATGCAAAGAAACAGAATATTCCACTAGAATTGGGCTAAGAAAAGTAACTTTCAGGATGTGCGTAGCTGGTCCTGTGGCGTATGTGTAACCCATTTATTCACACATTTTTGGACTGAAAAATTTTCTGCTTCCAATACCCATACAGAGGAGCTATTTCAGCTCGTTTGTGCTTATAATGCACAGAAACAGAATATTCCACTAGAATTGGGCTAAGAAAAGTAACTTTCAGGATGTGCGTAGCTGGTCCTGTGGGCTATAGGTAACGCATTTATTCACACATTTTTGGACTGAAAAATTTTCTGCTTCCAATACCCATACAGAGGAGCTTTTTCAGGTCGTTTGTGCTTATAATACACAGAAACAGAATATTCCACTAGAATTGGGCTAGGAAAAGTAACTTTCAGGATGTGCGTAGCTGGTCCTGTGGGCTATAGGTAACCCATTTATTCACACATTTTTGGACTGAAAAATTTTCTGCTTCCAATACCCATACAGAGGAGCTATTTCAGCTCATTTGTGCTTATAATGCACAGAAACAGAATATTCCACTAGAATTGGGCTAAGAAAAGTAACTTTCAGGGTGTGCGTAGCTGGTCCTGTGGGCTATAGGTAACTCATTTATTCACACATTTTTGGACTGAAAATTTTTCTGCTTCCAATACCCATACAGAGGAGCTATTTCAGCTCATTTGTGCTTATAATGCACAGAAACAGAATATTCCACTAGAATTGGGCTAAGAAAAGTAACTTTCAGGATGTGCGTAGCTGGTCCTGTGGGCTATAGGTAACCCATTTATTCACACATTTTTGGACTGAAAATTTTTTTGCTTCCAATACACATACAGAGGAGCTATTTCAGCTCATTTGTGCTTATAATGCACAGAAACAGAATATTCCACTAGAATTGGGCTAAGAAAAGTAACTTTCAGGATGTGCGTAGCTGGTCCTGTGGGCTATAGGTAACCCATTTATTCACACATTTTTGGACTGAAAATTTTTCTGCTTCCAATACCCATACAGAGGAGCTATTTCAGCTCATTTGTGCTTATAATGCACAGAAACAGAATATTCCACTAGAATTGGGCTAGGAAAAGTAACTTTCAGGATGTGCGTAGCTGGTCCTGTGGGCTATAGGTAACCCATTTATTCACACATTTTTGGACTGAAAAATTTTCTGCTTCCAATACCCATACAGAGGAGCTATTTCAGCTCATTTGTGCTTATAATGCACAGAAACAGAATATTCCACTAGAATTGGGCTAAGAAAAGTAACTTTCAGGGTGTGCGTAGCTGGTCCTGTGGGCTATAGGTAACTCATTTATTCACACATTTTTGGACTGAAAATTTTTCTGCTTCCAATACCCATACAGAGGACCTATTTCAGCTCATTTGTGCTTATAATGCACAGAAACAGAATATTCCACTAGAATTGGGCTAAGAAAAGTAACTTTCAGGATGTGCGTAGCTGGTCCTGTGGGCTATAGGTAACTCATTTATTCACACATTTTTGGACTGAAAATTTTTCTGCTTCCAATACCCATACAGAGGACCTATTTCAGCTCATTTGTGCTTATAATGCACAGAAACAGAATATTCCACTAGAATTGGGCTAAGAAAAGTAACTTTCAGGATGTGCGTAGCTGGTCCTGTGGGCTATAGGTAACGCATTTATTCACACATTTTTGGACTGAAAAATTTTCTGCTTCCAATACCCATACAGAGGAGCTATTTCAGCTCGTTTGTGCTTATAATGCACAGAAACAGAATATTCCACTAGAATATTCTGAAAAGTAACTTTCAGGATGTGCGTAGCTGGTCCTGTGGCGTATGTGTAACCCATTTATTCACACATTTTTGGACTGAAAAATTTTCTGCTTCCAATACCCATACAGAGGAGCTATTTCAGCTCGTTTGTGCTTATAATGCACAGAAACAGAATATTCCACTAGAATTGGGCTAAGAAAAGTAACTTTCAGGATGTGCGTAGCTGGTCCTGTGGCGTATGTGTAACCCATTTATTCACACATTTTTGGACTGAAAAATTTTCTGCTTCCAATACCCATACAGAGGAGCTATTTCAGCTCTTTTGTGCTTATAATGCACAGAAACAGAATATTCCACTAGAATTGGGCTAAGAAAAGTAACTTTCAGGATGTGCGTAGCTGGTCCTGTGGGCTATAGGTAACGCATTTATTCACACATTTTTGGACTGAAAAATTTTCTGCTTCCAATACCCATACAGAGGAGCTATTTCAGCTCGGTTGTGCTTATAATGCACAGAAACAGAATATTCCACTAGAATTGGGCTAAGAAAAGTAACTTTCAGGATGTGCGTAGCTGGTCCTGTGGCGTATGTGTAACCCATTTATTCACACATTTTTGGACTGAAAAATTTTCTGCTTCCAATACCCATACAGAGGAGCTATTTCAGCTCGTTTGTGCTTATAATGCACAGAAACAGAATATTCCACTAGAATTGGGCTCAGAAAAGTAACTTTCAGGATGTGCGTAGCTGGTCCTGTGGCGTATGTGTAACCCATTTATTCACACATTTTTGGACTGAAAAATTTTCTGCTTCCAATACCCATACAGAGGAGCTATTTCAGCTCGTTTGTGCTTATAATGCACAGAAACAGAATATTCCACTAGAATTGGGCTAAGAAAAGTAACTTTCAGGATGTGCGTAGCTGGTCCTGTGGCGTATGTGTAACCCATTTATTCACACATTTTTGGACTGAAAAATTTTCTGCTTCCAATACCCATACAGAGGAGCTATTTCAGCTCTTTTGTGCTTATAATGCACAGAAACAGAATATTCCACTAGAATTGGGCTAAGAAAAGTAACTTTCAGGATGTGCGTAGCTGGTCCTGTGGGCTATAGGTAACGCATTTATTCACACATTTTTGGACTGAAAAATTTTCTGCTTCCAATACCCATACAGAGGAGCTTTTTCAGCTCGTTTGTGCTTATAATGCACAGAAACAGAATATTCCACTAGAATTGGGCTAAGAAAAGTAACTTTCAGGATGTGCGTAGCTGGTCCTGTGGCGTATGTGTAACCCATTTATTCACACATTTTTGGACTGAAAAATTTTCTGCTTCCAATACCCATACAGAGGAGCTATTTCAGCTCGTTTGTGCTTATAATGCACAGAAACAGAATATTCCACTAGAATTGGGCTAAGAAAAGTAACTTTCAGGATGTGCGTAGCTGGTCCTGTGGCGTATGTGTAACCCATTTATTCACACATTTTTGGACTGAAAAATTTTCTGCTTCCAATACCCATACAGAGGAGCTATTTCAGCTCTTTTGTGCTTATAATGCACAGAAACAGAATATTCCACTAGAATTGGGCTAAGAAAAGTAACTTTCAGGATGTGCGTAGCTGGTCCTGTGGGCTATAGGTAACGCATTTATTCACACATTTTTGGACTGAAAAATTTTCTGCTTCCAATACCCATACAGAGGAGCTATTTCAGCTCGGTTGTGCTTATAATGCACAGAAACAGAATATTCCACTAGAATTGGGCTAAGAAAAGTAACTTTCAGGATGTGCGTAGCTGGTCCTGTGGCGTATGTGTAACCCATTTATTCACACATTTTTGGACTGAAAAATTTTCTGCTTCCAATACCCATACAGAGGAGCTATTTCAGCTCGTTTGTGCTTATAATGCACAGAAACAGAATATTCCACTAGAATTGGGCTCAGAAAAGTAACTTTCAGGATGTGCGTAGCTG
This sequence comes from Xylota segnis, assembly GCA_963583995.1. NCBI lineage: Eukaryota > Metazoa > Arthropoda > Insecta > Diptera > Syrphidae > Xylota > Xylota segnis. The sequence goes on from OY757237.1 coordinate 43,487,254, forward strand.
GTCCTGTGGCGTATGTGTAACCCATTTATTCACACATTTTTGGACTGAAAAATTTTCTGCTTCCAATACCCATACAGAGGAGCTATTTCAGCTCGTTTGTGCTTATAATGCACAGAAACAGAATATTCCACTAGAATTGGGCTAAGAAAAGTAACTTTCAGGATGTGCGTAGCTGGTCCTGTGGCGTATGTGTAACCCATTTATTCACACATTTTTGGACTGAAAAATTTTCTGCTTCCAATACCCATACAGAGGAGCTATTTCAGCTCGTTTGTGCTTATAATGCACAGAAACAGAATATTCCACTAGAATTGGGCTAAGAAAAGTAACTTTCAGGATGTGCGTAGCTGGTCCTGTGGGCTATAGGTAACGCATTTATTCACACATTTTTGGACTGAAAAATTTTCTGCTTCCAATACCCATACAGAGGAGCTTTTTCAGGTCGTTTGTGCTTATAATACACAGAAACAGAATATTCCACTAGAATTGGGCTAGGAAAAGTAACTTTCAGGATGTGCGTAGCTGGTCCTGTGGGCTATAGGTAACCCATTTATTCACACATTTTTGGACTGAAAAATTTTCTGCTTCCAATACCCATACAGAGGAGCTATTTCAGCTCATTTGTGCTTATAATGCACAGAAACAGAATATTCCACTAGAATTGGGCTAAGAAAAGTAACTTTCAGGATGTGCGTAGCTGGTCCTGTGGGCTATAGGTAACTCATTTATTCACACATTTTTGGACTGAAAATTTTTCTGCTTCCAATACCCATACAGAGGACCTATTTCAGCTCATTTGTGCTTATAATGCACAGAAACAGAATATTCCACTAGAATTGGGCTAAGAAAAGTAACTTTCAGGATGTGCGTAGCTGGTCCTGTGGGCTATAGGTAACGCATTTATTCACACATTTTTGGACTGAAAAATTTTCTGCTTCCAATACCCATACAGAGGAGCTTTTTCAGGTCGTTTGTGCTTATAATACACAGAAACAGAATATTCCACTAGAATTGGGCTAGGAAAAGTAACTTTCAGGATGTGCGTAGCTGGTCCTGTGGGCTATAGGTAACCCATTTATTCACACATTTTTGGACTGAAAATTTTTTTGCTTCCAATACCCATACAGAGGAGCTATTTCAGCTCATTTGTGCTTATAATGCACAGAAACAGAATATTCCACTAGAATTGGGCTAAGAAAAGTAACTTTCAGGATGTGCGTAGCTGGTCCTGTGGGCTATAGGTAACCCATTTATTCACACATTTTTGGACTGAAAATTTTTTTGCTTCCAATACCCATACAGAGGAGCTATTTCAGCTCATTTGTGCTTATAATGCACAGAAACAGAATATTCCACTAGAATTGGGCTAAGAAAAGTAACTTTCAGGATGTGCGTAGCTGGTCCTGTGGGCTATAGGTAACCCATTTATTCACACATTTTTGGACTGAAAATTTTTCTGCTTCCAATACCCATACAGAGGAGCTATTTCAGCTCATTTGTGCTTATAATACACAGAAACAGAATATTCCACTAGAATTGGGCTAGGAAAAGTAACTTTCAGGATGTGCGTAGCTGGTCCTGTGGGCTATAGGTAACCCATTTATTCACACATTTTTGGACTGAAAATTTTTCTGCTTCCAATACCCATACAGAGGAGCTATTTCAGCTCATTTGTGCTTATAATGCACAGAAACAGAATATTCCACTAGAATTGGGCTAAGAAAAGTAACTTTCAGGATGTGCGTAGCTGGTCCTGTGGGCTATAGGTAACGCATTTATTCACACATTTTTGGACTGAAAATTTTTCTGCCTCCAATACCCATACAGAGGAGCTATTTCAGCTCGTTTGTGCTTACAATGCACAGAAACAGAATATTCCACTAGAATTGGGCTAAGAAAAGTAACTTTCAGGATGTGCGTAGCTGGTCCTGTGGGCTATAGGTAACCCATTTATTCACACATTTTTGGACTGAAAATTTTTCTGCTTCCAATACAAATACAGAGGAGCTATTTCAGCTCGTTTGTGCTTATAACGCACAGAAACAGAATATTCCATTAGAATTGGGCTAAGAAAAGTAACTTTCAGGATGTGCGTAGCTGGTCCTGTGGGCTATAGGTAACGCATTTATTCACACATTTTTGGACTGAAAAATTTTCTGCTTCCAATACCCATACAGAGGAGCTTTTTCAGGTCGTTTGTGCTTATAATACACAGAAACAGAATATTCCACTAGAATTGGGCTAGGAAAAGTAACTTTCAGGATGTGCGTAGCTGGTCCTGTGGGCTATAGGTAACCCATTTATTCACACATTTTTGGACTGAAAAATTTTCTGCTTCCAATACCCATACAGAGGAGCTATTTCAGCTCATTTGTGCTTATAATGCACAGAAACAGAATATTCCACTAGAATTGGGCTAAGAAAAGTAACTTTCAGGATGTGCGTAGCTGGTCCTGTGGGCTATAGGTAACTCATTTATTCACACATTTTTGGACTGAAAATTTTTCTGCTTCCAATACCCATACAGAGGACCTATTTCAGCTCATTTGTGCTTATAATGCACAGAAACAGAATATTCCACTAGAATTGGGCTAAGAAAAGTAACTTTCAGGATGTGCGTAGCTGGTCCTGTGGGCTATAGGTAACGCATTTATTCACACATTTTTGGACTGAAAAATTTTCTGCTTCCAATACCCATACAGAGGAGCTTTTTCAGGTCGTTTGTGCTTATAATACACAGAAACAGAATATTCCACTAGAATTGGGCTAGGAAAAGTAACTTTCAGGATGTGCGTAGCTGGTCCTGTGGGCTATAGGTAACCCATTTATTCACACATTTTTGGACTGAAAATTTTTTTGCTTCCAATACCCATACAGAGGAGCTATTTCAGCTCATTTGTGCTTATAATGCACAGAAACAGAATATTCCACTAGAATTGGGCTAAGAAAAGTAACTTTCAGGATGTGCGTAGCTGGTCCTGTGGGCTATAGGTAACCCATTTATTCACACATTTTTGGACTGAAAATTTTTTTGCTTCCAATACCCATACAGAGGAGCTATTTCAGCTCATTTGTGCTTATAATGCACAGAAACAGAATATTCCACTAGAATTGGGCTAAGAAAAGTAACTTTCAGGATGTGCGTAGCTGGTCCTGTGGGCTATAGGTAACCCATTTATTCACACATTTTTGGACTGAAAATTTTTCTGCTTCCAATACCCATACAGAGGAGCTATTTCAGCTCATTTGTGCTTATAATACACAGAAACAGAATATTCCACTAGAATTGGGCTAGGAAAAGTAACTTTCAGGATGTGCGTAGCTGGTCCTGTGGGCTATAGGTAACCCATTTATTCACACATTTTTGGACTGAAAATTTTTCTGCTTCCAATACCCATACAGAGGAGCTATTTCAGCTCATTTGTGCTTATAATGCACAGAAACAGAATATTCCACTAGAATTGGGCTAAGAAAAGTAACTTTCAGGATGTGCGTAGCTGGTCCTGTGGGCTATAGGTAACCCATTTATTCACACATTTTTGGACTGAAAAATTTTCTGCTTCCAATACCCATACAGAGGAGCTATTTCAGCTCGTTTGTGCTTATAATGCACAGAAACAGAATATTCCATTAGAATTGGGCTAAGAAAAGTAACTTTCAGGATGTGCGTAGCTGGTCCTGTGGGCTATAGGTAACGCATTTATTCACACATTTTTGGACTGAAAATTTTTCTGCCTCCAATACCCATACAGAGGAGCTATTTCAGCTCGTTTGTGCTTACAATGCACAGAAACAGAATATTCCACTAGAATTGGGCTAAGAAAAGTAACTTTCAGGATGTGCGTAGCTGGTCCTGTGGGCTATAGGTAACCCATTTATTCACACATTTTTGGACTGAAAATTTTTCTGCTTCCAATACAAATACAGAGGAGCTATTTCAGCTCGTTTGTGCTTATAACGCACAGAAACAGAATATTCCATTAGAATTGGGCTAAGAAAAGTAACTTTCAGGATGTGCGTAGCTGGTCCTGTGGGCTATAGGTAACCCATTTATTCACACATTTTTAGACTGAAAAATTTTCTGCTTCCAATACCCATACAGAGGAGCTATTTCAGGTCGTTTGTGCTTATAATACACAGAAACAGAATATTCCACTAGAATTGGGCTAAGAAAAGTAACTTTCAGGATGTGCGTAGCTGGTCCTGTGGGCTATAGGTAACCCATTTATTCACACATTTTTGGACTGAAAAATGTTCTGCTTCCAATACCCATACATAGGAGCTATTTCAGCTCGGTTGTGCTTATAATGCACAGAAACAGAATATTCCACTAGAATTGGGCTAAGAAAAGTAACTTTCAGGATGTGCGTAGCTGGTCCTGTGGGCTATAGGTAACCCATTTATTCACACATTTTTGGACTGAAAAATGTTCTGCTTCCAATACCCATACATAGGAGCTATTTCAGCTCGGTTGTGCTTATAATGCACAGAAACAGAATATTCCACTAGAATTGGGCTAAGAAAAGTAACTTTCAGGATGTGCGTAGCTGGTCCTGTGGGCTATAGGTAACGCATTTATTCACACATTTTTGGACTGAAAATTTTTCTGCTTCCAATACCCATACAGAGGAGCTATTTCAGCTCGTTTGTGCTTATAATGCACAGAAACAGAATATTCCATTAGAATTGGGCTAAGAAAAGTAACTTTCAGGATGTGCGTAGCTGGTCCTGTGGGCTATAGGTAACGCATTTATTCACACATTTTTGGACTCAAAATTTTTCTGCCTCCAATACCCATACAGAGGAGCTATTTCAGCTCGTTTGTGCTTACAATGCACAGAAACAGAATATTCCACTAGAATTGGGCTAAGAAAAGTAACTTTCAGGATGTGCGTAGCTGGTCCTGTGGGCTATAGGTAACCCATTTATTCACACATTTTTGGACTGAAAATTTTTCTGCTTCCAATACAAATACAGAGGAGCTATTTCAGCTCGTTTGTGCTTATAATGCACAGAAACAGAATATTCCACTAGAATTGGGCTAAGAAAAGTAACTTTCAGGATGTGGGTAGCTGGTCCTGTGGGCTATAGGTAACCCATTTATTCACACATTTTTGGACTGAAAATTTTTCTGCTTCCAATACCCATACAGAGGAGCTATTTCAGCTCGGTTGTGCTTATAATGCACAGAAACAGAATATTCCACTAGAATTGGGCTAAGAAAAGTAACTTTCAGGATGTGCGTAGCTGGTCCTGTGGCGTATGTGTAACCCATTTATTCACACATTTTTGGACTGAAAAATTTTCTGCTTCCAATACCCATACAGAGGAGCTTTTTCAGGTCGTTTGTGCTTATAATACACAGAAACAGAATATTCCACTAGAATTGGGCTAGGAAAAGTAACTTTCAGGATGTGCGTAGCTGGTCCTGTGGGCTATAGGTAACGCATTTATTCACACATTTTTGGACTGAAAAATTTTCTGCTTCCAATACCCATACAGAGGAGCTTTTTCAGGTCGTTTGTGCTTATAATACACAGAAACAGAATATTCTACTAGAATTGGGCTAGGAAAAGTAACTTTCAGGATGTGCGTAGCTGGTCCTGTGGGCTATAGGTAACGCATTTATTCACACATTTTTGGACTGAAAAATTTTCTGCTTCCAATACCCATACAGAGGAGCTTTTTCAGGTCGTTTGTGCTTATAATACACAGAAACAGAATATTCCACTAGAATTGGGCTAGGAAAAGTAACTTTCAGGATGTGCGTAGCTGGTCCTGTGGGCTATAGGTAACCCATTTATTCACACATTTTTGGACTGAAAAATTTTCTGCTTCCAATACCCATACAGAGGAGCTATTTCAGCTCATTTGTGCTTATAATGCACAGAAACAGAATATTCCACTAGAATTGGGCTAAGAAAAGTAACTTTCAGGGTGTGCGTAGCTGGTCCTGTGGGCTATAGGTAACTCATTTATTCACACATTTTTGGACTGAAAATTTTTCTGCTTCCAATACCCATACAGAGGAGCTATTTCAGCTCATTTGTGCTTATAATGCACAGAAACAGAATATTCCACTAGAATTGGGCTAAGAAAAGTAACTTTCAGGATGTGCGTAGCTGGTCCTGTGGGCTATAGGTAACGCATTTATTCACACATTTTTGGACTGAAAAATTTTCTGCTTCCAATACCCATACAGAGGAGCTATTTCAGCTCGTTTGTGCTTATAATGCACAGAAACAGAATATTCCACTAGAATTGGGCTAAGAAAAGTAACTTTCAGGATGTGCGTAGCTGGTCCTGTGGGCTATAGGTAACCCATTTATTCACACATTTTTGGACTGAAAAATGTTCTGCTTCCAATACCCATACAGAGGAGCTATTTCAGCTCGGTTGTGCTTATAATGCACAGAAACAGAATATTCCACTAGAATTGGGCTAAGAAAAGTAACTTTCAGGATGTGCGTAGCTGGTCCTGTATCGTATGTGTAACCCATTTATTCACACATTTTTGGACTGAAAAATGTTCTGCTTCCAATACCCATACAGAGGAGCTATTTCAGCTCGTTTGTGCTTATAATGCACAGAAACAGAATATTCCACTAGAATTGGGCTAAGAAAAGTAACTTTCAGGATGTGCGTAGCTGGTCCTGTGGCGTATGTGTAACCCATTTATTCACACATTTTTGGACTGAAAAATTTTCTGCTTCCAATACCCATACAGAGGAGCTATTTCAGCTCGTTTGTGCTTATAATGCACAGAAACAGAATATTCCACTAGAATTGGGCTAAGGAAAGCAACTTTCAGGATGTTCGTAGCCGGTCCTGTGGGCTGTAGGTAACCCATTTATTCACACATTTTTGGACTGAAAATTTTTCTGCTTCCAATACCCATACAGAGGAGCTATTTCAGCTCATTTGTGCTTATAATGCACAGAAACAGAATATTCCACTAGAATTGGGCTAAGAAAAGTAAATTTCAGGATGTGCGTAGCTGGTCCTGTGGGCTATAGGTAACGCATTTATTCACACATTTTTGGACTGAAAAATTTTCTGCTTCCAATACCCATACAGAGGAGCTTTTTCAGGTCGTTTGTGCTTATAATATACAGAAACAGAATATTCCACTAGAATTGGGCTAGGAAAAGTAACTTTCAGGATGTGCGTAGCTGGTCCTGTGGGCTATAGGTAACCCATTTATTCACACATTTTTGGACTGAAAATTTTTCTGCTTCCAATACCCATACAGAGGAGCTATTTCAGCTCATTTGTGCTTATAATGCACAGAAACAGAATATTCCACTAGAATTGGGCTAAGAAAAGTAACTTTCAGGATGTGCGTAGCTGGTCCTGTGGGCTATAGGTAACGCATTTATTCACACATTTTTGGACTGAAAATTTTTCTGCTTCCAATACCCATACAGAGGAGCTATTTCAGCTCGTTTGTGCTTATAATGCACAGAAACAGAATATTCCACTAGAATTGGGCTAAGGAAAGCAACTTTCAGGATGTTCGTAGCCGGTCCTGTGGGCTGTAGGTAACCCATTTATTCACACATTTTTGGACTGAAAATTTTTCTGCTTCCAATACCCATACAGAGGAGCTATTTCAGCTCATTTGTGCTTATAATGCACAGAAACAGAATATTCCACTAGAATTGGGCTAAGAAAAGTAAATTTCAGGATGTGCGTAGCTGGTCCTGTGGGCTATAGGTAACGCATTTATTCACACATTTTTGGACTGAAAAATTTTCTGCTTCCAATACCCATACAGAGGAGCTTTTTCAGGTCGTTTGTGCTTATAATACACAGAAACAGAATATTCCACTAGAATTGGGCTAGGAAAAGTAACTTTCAGGATGTGCGTAGCTGGTCCTGTGGGCTATAGGTAACCCATTTATTCACACATTTTTGGACTGAAAATTTTTCTGCTTCCAATACCCATACAGAGGAGCTATTTCAGCTCATTTGTGCTTATAATGCACAGAAACAGAATATTCCACTAGAATTGGGCTAAGAAAAGTAACTTTCAGGATGTGCGTAGCTGGTCCTGTGGGCTATAGGTAACGCATTTATTCACACATTTTTGGACTGAAAAATTTTCTGCTTCCAATACCCATACAGAGGAGCTATTTCAGCTCGGTTGTGCTTATAATGCACAGAAACAGAATATTCCACTAGAATTGGGCTAAGAAAAGTAACTTTCAGGATATGCGTAGCTGGTCCTGTGGCGTATGTGTAACCCATTTATTCACACATTTTTGGACTGAAAAATTTTCTGCTTCCAATACCCATACAGAGGAGCTATTTCAGCTCGTTTGTGCTTATAATGCACAGAAACAGAATATTCCACTAGAATTGGGCTAAGAAAAGTAACTTTCAGGATGTGCGTAGCTGGTCCTGTGGCGTATGTGTAACCCATTTATTCACACATTTTTGGACTGAAAAATTTTCTGCTTCCAATACCCATACAGAGGAGCTTTTTCAGGTCGTTTGTGCTTATAATACACAGAAACAGATATTCCACTAGAATTGGGCTAGGAAAAGTAACTTTCAGGATGTGCGTAGCTGGTCCTGTGGGCTATAGGTAACGCATTTATTCACACATTTTTGGACTGAAAAATTTTCTGCTTCCAATACCCATACAGAGGAGCTATTTCAGCTCATTTGTGCTTATAATGCACAGAAACAGAATATTCCACTAGAATTGGGCTAAGAAAAGTAACTTTCAGGGTGTGCGTAGCTGGTCCTGTGGGCTATAGGTAACGCATTTATTCACGCTGAAAAATTTTCTGCTTCCAATACCCATACAGAGGAGCTTTTTCAGGTCGTTTGTGCTTATAATACACAGAAACAGAATATTCCACTAGAATTGGGCTAGGAAAAGTAACTTTCATAATGTGCGTAGCTGGTCCTGTGGGCTATAGGTATCCCATTTATTCACACATTTTTGGACTGAAAATTTTTCTGCTTCCAATACCCATACAGAGGAGCTATTTCAGCTCATTTGTGCTTATAATGCACAGAAACAGAATATTCCACTAGAATTGGGCTAAGAAAAGTAACTTTCAGGATGTGCGTAGCTGGTCCTGTGGGCTATAGGTAACGCATTTATTCACACATTTTTGGACTGAAAAATTTTCTGCTTCCAATACCCATACAGAGGAGCTTTTTCAGGTCGTTTGTGCTTATAATACACAGAAACAGAATATTCCACTAGAATTGGGCTAGGAAAAGTAACTTTCAGGATGTGCGTAGCTGGTCCTGTGGGCTATAGGTAACCCATTTATTCACACATTTTTGGACTGAAAAATTTTCTGCTTCCAATACCCATACAGAGGAGCTATTTCAGCTCATTTGTGCTTATAATGCACAGAAACAGAATATTCCACTAGAATTGGGCTAAGAAAAGTAACTTTCAGGGTGTGCGTAGCTGGTCCTGTGGGCTATAGGTAACGCATTTATTCACACATTTTTGGACTGAAAAATTTTCTGCTTCCAATACCCATACAGAGGAGCTTTTTCAGGTCGTTTGTGCTTATAATACACAGAAACAGAATATTCCACTAGAATTGGGCTAGGAAAAGTAACTTTCAGGATGTGCGTAGCTGGTCCTGTGGGCTATAGGTAACGCATTTATTCACACATTTTTGGACTGAAAAATTTTCTGCTTCCAATACCCATACAGAGGAGCTTTTTCAGGTCGTTTGTGCTTATAATACACAGAAACAGAATATTCCACTAGAATTGGGCTAGGAAAAGTAACTTTCAGGATGTGCGTAGCTGGTCCTGTGGGCTATAGGTAACCCATTTATTCACACATTTTTGGACTGAAAATTTTTCTGCCTCCAATACCCATACAGAGGAGCTTTTTCAGGTCGTTTGTGCTTATAATACACAGAAACAGAATATTCCACTAGAATTGGGCTAGGAAAAGTAACTTTCAGGATGTGCGTAGCTGGTCCTGTGGGCTATAGGTAACGCATTTATTCACACATTTTTGGACTGAAAAATTTTCTGCTTCCAATACCCATACAGAGGAGCTTTTTCAGGTCGTTTGTGCTTATAATACACAGAAACAGAATATTCCACTAGAATTGGGCTAGGAAAAGTAACTTTCAGGATGTGCGTAGCTGGTCCTGTGGGCTATAGGTAACGCATTTATTCACACATTTTTGGACTGAAAAATTTTCTGCTTCCAATACCCATACAGAGGAGCTTTTTCAGGTCGTTTGTGCTTATAATACACAGAAACAGAATATTAAACTAGAATTGGGCTAGGAAAAGTAACTTTCAGGATGTGCGTAGCTGGTCCTGTGGGCTATAGGTAACATATTTATTCACACATTTTTGGACTGAAAATTTTTCTGCTTCCAATACCCATACAGAGGAGCTATTTCAGCTCATTTGTGCTTATAATGCACAGAAACAGAATATTCCACTAGAATTGGGCTAAGAAAAGTAACTTTCAGGATGTGCGTAGCTGGTCCTGTGGGCTATAGGTAACGCATTTATTCACACATTTTTGGACTGAAAAATTTTCTGCTTCCAATACCCATACAGAGGAGCTATTTCAGCTCGTTTGTGCTTATAATGCACAGAAACAGAATATTCCATTAGAATTGGGCTAAGAAAAGTAACTTTCAGGATGTGCGTAGCTGGTCCTGTGGGCTATAGGTAACGCATTTATTCACACATTTTTGGACTGAAAATTTTTCTGCCTCCAATACCCATACAGAGGAGCTATTTCAGCTCGTTTGTGCTTATAATGCACAGAAACAGAATATTCCACTAGAATTGGGCTAAGAAAAGTAACTTTCAGGATGTGCGTAGCTGGTCCTGTGGGCTATAGGTAACCCATTTATTCACACATTTTTGGACTGAAAATTTTTCTGCTTCCAATACAAATACAGAGGAGCTATTTCAGCTCGTTTGTGCTTATAATGCACAGAAACAGAATATTCCATTAGAATTGGGCTAAGAAAAGTAACTTTCAGGATGTGCGTAGCTGGTCCTGTGGGCTATAGGTAACCCATTTATTCACACATTTTTAGACTGAAAAATTTTCTGCTTCCAATACCCATACAGAGGAGCTATTTCAGGTCGTTTGTGCTTGTAATACACAGAAACAGAATATTCCACTAGAATTGGGCTAAGAAAAGTAACTTTCAGGATGTGCGTAGCTGGTCCTGTGGGCTATAGGTAACCCATTTATTCACACATTTTTGGACTGAAAAATTTTCTGCTTCCAATACAAATACAGAGGAGCTATTTCAGCTCGTTTGTGCTTATAATGCACAGAAACAGAATATTCCACTAGAATTGGGCTAAGAAAAGTAACTTTCAGGATGTGCGTAGCTGGTCCTGTGGGCTATAATTAACCCATTTATTCACACATTTTTGGACTGAAAATTTTTCTGCTTCCAATACAAATACAGAGGAGCTATTTCAGCTCGTTTGTGCTTATAATGCACAGAAACAGAATATTCCACTAGAATTGGGCTAAGAAAAGTAACTTTCAGGATGTGCGTAGCTGGTCCTGTGGGCTATAGGTAACGCATTTATTCACACATTTTTGGACTGAAAATTTTTCTGCCTCCAATACCCATACAGAGGAGCTATTTCAGCTCGTTTGTGCTTATAATGCACGGAAACAGAATATTCCACTAGAATTGGGCTAAGAAAAGTAACTTTCAGGATGTGCGTAGCTGGTCCTGTGGCGTATGTGTAACCCATTTATTCACACATTTTTGGACTGAAAAATTTTCTGCTTCCAATACCCATACAGAGGAGCTATTTCAGCTCGTTTGTGCTTATAATGCACAGAAACAGAATATTCCACTAGAATTGGGCTAAGAAAAGTAACTTTCAGGATGTGCGTAGCTGGTCCTGTGGCGTATGTGTAACCCATTTATTCACACATTTTTGGACTGAAAATTTTTCTGCTTCCAATACCCATACAGAGGAGCTATTTCAGCTCTTTTGTGCTTATAATGCACAGAAACAGAATTGGGCTAAGAAAAGTAACTTTCAGGATGTGCGTTAGCTGGTCCTGTGGGCTATAGGTAACGCATTTATTCACACATTTTTGGACTGAAAAATTTTCTGCTTCCAATACCCATACAGAGGAGCTATTTCAGCTCGTTTGTGCTTATAATGCACAGAAACAGAATATTCCACTAGAATTGGGTTAAGAAAAGTAACTTTCAGGATGTGCGTAGCTGGTCCTGTGGGCTATAGTTAAAACATTTATTCACACATTTTTGGACTGAAAATTTTTCTGCTTCCAATACCCATACAGAGGAGCTATTTCAGCTCGTTTGTGCTCATTATGCACAGAAACAGAATATTCCACTAGAATTGGGTTAAGAAAAGTAACTTTCAGGATGTGCGTAGCTGGTCCTGTGGCGTATGTGTAACCCATTTATTCACACATTTTTGGACTTAAAATTTTTCTGCCTCCAATACCCATACAGAGGAGCTATTTCAGCTCGTTTGTGCTTATAATGCACAGAAACAGAATATTCCACTAGAATTGGGCTAAGAAAAGTAACTTTCAGGATGTGCGTAGCTGGTCCTGTGGCGTATGTGTAACCCATTTATTCACACATTTTTGGACTGAAAATTTTTCTGCCTCCAATACCCATACAGAGGAGCTATTTCAGCTCGTTTGTGCTTATAATGCACAGAAACAGAATATTCCACTAGAATTGGGTTAAGAAAGGTAACTTTCAGGATGTGCGTAGCTGGTCCTGTGGCGTATGTGTAACCCATTTATTCACACATTTTTGGACTGAAAAATTTTCTGCCTCCAATAACCATACAGAGGAGCTATTTCAGCTCGTTTGTGCTTATAATGCACAGAAACAGAATATTCCACTAGAATTGGGTTAAGAAAAGTAACTTTCAGGATGTGCGTAGCTGGTCCTGTGGGCTATAGGTGACCCATTTATTCACACATTTTTGGACTGAAAATTTTTCTGCTTCCAATACCCATACAGAGGACCTATTTCAGCTCGTTTGTGCTTATAATGCACAGAAACAGAATATTCCACTAGAATTGGGCTAAGAAAAGTAACTTTCAGGATGTGCGTAGCTGGTCCTGTGGGCTATAGGTAACCCATTTATTCACACATTTTTGGACTGAAAAATGTTCTGCTTCCAATACCCATACAGAGGAGCTATTTCAGCTCGGTTGTGCTTATAATGCACAGAAACAGAATATTCCACTAGAATTGGGCTAAGAAAAGTAACTTTCAGGATGTGCGTAGCTGGTCCTGTGGGCTATAGGTAACGCATTTATTCACACATTTAACGAGCTGAAATAGCTCGTCTGTATGGGTATTGGAAGCAGAAAAATTTTCAGTCCAAAAATGTGTGAATAAATGGGTCACCTATAGCCCACAGGACCAGCTACGCACATCCTGAAAGTTACTTTTCTTAGCCCAATTCTAGTGGAATATTCTGTTTCTGTGCATTATCAGCGCAAACGAGCTGAAATAGCTCCTCTGTGTGGGTTTTGGCAGCAGAAAATATTTCAGTCCAAAAATGTGTGAATAAATGGGTTACCTATAGCCCACAGGACCAGCTACGCACATCCTGAAAGTTACTTTTCTTAGCCCAATTCTAGTGGAATATTCTGTTTCTGTGCGTTATAAGCACAAACGAGCTGAAATAGCTCCTCTGTATGGGTATTGGAAGCAGAAAATTTTCAGTCCAAAAATGTGTGAATAAATGTGTTACACATACGCCACAGGACCAGCTACGCACATCCTGAAAGTTACTTTTCTTAGCCCAATTCTAGTGGAATATTCTGTTTCTGTGTATTATAAGCACAAACGACCTGAAATAGCTCCTCTGTATGGGTATTGGAAGCAGAAAAATTTTCAGTCCAAAAATGTGTGAATAAATGGGTCACCTATAGCCCACAGGACCAGCTACGCACATCCTGAAAGTTACTTTTCTTAGCCCAATTCTAGTGGAATATTCTGTTTCTGTGCATTATCAGCGCAAACGAGCTGAAATAGCTCCTCTGTGTGGGTTTTGGCAGCAGAAAATATTTCAATCCAAAAATGTGTGAATAAATGGGTTACCTATAGCCCACAGGACCAGCTACGCACATCCTGAAAGTTACTTTTCTTAGCCCAATTCTAGTGGAATATTCTGTTTCTGTGCATTATAAGCACAAACGAGCTGAAATAGCTCCTCTGTATGGGTATGGGAAGAAGAAAAATTTTCAGTCCAGAAATGTGTGAATAAATGGGTTACACATACGCCACAGGACCAGCTACGCACATCCTGAAAGTTACTTTTCTTAGCCCAATTCAAGTGGAATATTCTGTTTCTGTGCATTATAAGCACAAACGAGCTGAAATAGCTCCTCTGTATGGGTATTGGAAGCAGAAAATTTTTCAGTCTAAAAATGTGTGAATAAATGGGTTACCTATAGCCCACAGGACCAGCTACGCACATCCTGAAAGTTACTTTTCTTAGCCCAATTCTAATGGAATATTCTGTTTCTGTGCATTATAAGCACAAACAAGCTGAAATAGCTCCTCTGTATGGGTATTGGAAGCAGAAAAATTTTCAGTCCAAAAATGTGTGAATAAATGGGTCACCTATAGCCCACAGGACCAGCTACGCACATCCTGAAAGTTACTTTTCTTAGCCCAATTCTAGTGGAATATTCTGTTTCTGTGCATTATCAGCGCAAACGAGCTGAAATAGCTCCTCTGTGTGGGTTTTGGCAGCAGAAAATATTTCAGTCCAAAAATGTGTGAATAAATGGGTTACCTATAGCCCACAGGACCAGCTACGCACATCCTGAAAGTTACTTTTCTTAGCCCAATTCTAGTGGAATATTCTGTTTCTGTGCATTATAAGCACAAACGAGCTGAAATAGCTCCTCTGTATGGGTATGGGAAGAAGAAAAATTTTCAGTCCAGAAATGTGTGAATAAATGGGTTACACATACGCCACAGGACCAGCTACGCACATCCTGAAAGTTACTTTTCTTAGCCCAATTCAAGTGGAATATTCTGTTTCTGTGCATTATAAGCACAAACGAGCTGAAATAGCTCCTCTGTATGGGTATTGGAAGCTGAAAAATTTTCAGTCCAAAAATGTGTGAATAAATGGGTTACCTATAGCCCACAGGACCAGCTACGCACATTCTGAAAGTTACTTTTCTTAGCCCAATTCTAGTGGAATATTCTGTTTCTGTGCATTATAGGCACAAACGAGCTGAAATAGCTCCTCTGTATGGGTATTGGAAGCTGAAAAATTTTCAGTCCAAAAATGTGTGAATAAATGGGTTACCTATAGCCCACAGGACCAGCTACGCACATCCTGAAAGTTACTTTTCTTAGCCCAATTCTAGTGGAATATTCTGTTTCTGTGCATTATAGGCACAAACGAGCTGAAATAGCTCCTCTGTATGGGTATTGGAAGCAAAACATTTTTCAGTCCAAAAATGTGTGAATACATGGGTTACCTCTAGCCCACAGGATTAGCTACGCACATCCTGAAAGTTACTTTTCTTAGCCCAATTCTAGTGGAATATTCTGTTTCTGTGCATTATAAGCACAAACGAGCTGAAATTGCTCCTCTGTGTGGGTATTGGAAGCAGAAAATTTTTCAGTTCAAAAATGTGTGAATAAATGGGTTACCTACAGCCCACAGGACCAGCTACGCACATCCTGAAAGTTACTTTTCTTAGCCCAATAGCTCCTCCGTATGGGTATCCTGAAAGTTACTTTTCTTAGCCCAATTCTAGTGGAATATTCTGTTTCTGTGCACTATAAGCACAAACGAGCTGAAATAGCTCCTCCGTATGGATATTGGAAGCAAAAAATTTTTCAGTCCAAAAATGTGTGAATAAATGGCTTACACATACGCCACCGAAGCAGCTACGCACATTCTAAAAGTTCACAACCGTGACACTGTATGTATGTAAGACATCATCATAAACGGACTTTAAAAGCCTTTTAGGAAAGAACTTAACTTTAAAGTAAAGGCATTGGCCTGCCTTTCGGATTTCCTTCCTCCCAATAATTTTTCTTCTGTGCACTCTTGTCTTCCCCATTCTCTAATTAGCACCAAAAATTAAGGCTTCTGTTCCTTCTGAGTCTATTCTAACATGTCCTTTGAATTTTTTGACAATAAAGAGCAGTGCACGTAGCAAATAATCTATTTACCGTGAAGCACTAAGATATGCCCATGAAAGTAGAGTGCGAGGAAAGTGTAAAAAAGGAAGGAAATGCGAATCCTTTATTCGAAAAAAAGCGGAAAAATGTAGCCCATATTCTCTCAAACAGAAGAGTGCCTACACTTTATGTACATATTTCTGTGTGTATGTTTCAGACCTTCGGATTGCTTTAAATTGCTGGAATGCTTTTGTTATCTACACCAAAGATATGGTGTAGCTTGTGCAACAGTAGACCGTATCCTTTTCCACTTAATAGCTGATATTTCATGGCTTTTAACATCGCACATTGCATAGCCCTGAGATGGTAAGAAAATGTTTTGGTAACTGAATTTTGTCTTTGAAATATGTACACAGCTACGGGTATGAACATAATCAACTATATCCCATCCTGGATGCATGAAAATGAGAAAAGTATAATCAAGGCAGAATTCGAAGCGGAAATTCCGCGAATATATCCTGCTGAGGCATTGAAGTGTGGATTTGCATAAATATTGAATATGAACATACATTTTCACTGGGACCAGATCAAAGCATGAAATACAAATTGATGTTGCATAATTATGGCCACGTTTTCGCCCAAGCTTTGAACCATTTTGTGATTTAACTAACAAACTGCTTGTTCAGCTTCCACTTACTTAGGTGGCGCTACAATTCGGACTGAACCTGACCCTCATCGAACAAGCTTCCTTGTTAACCGCCTTACCAAGCATTTTTTGAAGGATCTTTCTCTCGAAACGACGGAACATATGCTCATCCCCTTTCGAGAAAGTCCAAGCTTCAGCGCGGCTAAAACCAGAACAGAAATGATAAAAGCCTTAAACAGACTCTCCTTAGTTGTGTCGAATATGGATCCACTACTCAACTGCCTACTCTACCTAAAGAACCAGCCGTTGGTAATGGTTAGTCTTGTGAGGTTTAATTTCTGCTGATGTATTTTAATAAGAGTTTACAGCAGAGCCGAGGAGACAAAGTCCCCTACTTCCTAAAAGTTACCTGTCGATTGTAAGGTTTTGTCCAAATCATCGATGTTTCTGACTTATCCCCTAGAATACTAGGCTACAGTCCATCGAGTTCTGTCTATAATGGCAATATCGCCGCGGTACACTAAGAGTTGCAAAACTCTTTCAAGTATGATGTTAAAGACGTTACATGACAGCGAGCGTTCTCCATCGTCATCCCACTCAGGTGATCAAGTTTGGCAGGGATGCCAAAACTAGGCATAAGTGTATATAGTTCATATCTCTGAGGGAGGCCTTCAAATTGATGAAAAGATGGTGACTATCGATTTTGGCAATTCTTAACTCTAAACCTCACATGCCCCAAATATCAATTTGAAGCAAATAGGTTATGCCATGATGACTGCAGTCAAAATCATAAACAGACCGGATTATCAGATACCAAGTAATGTCAAGTTTGATGGAAATCTCGAGTTCGAGTTATCTACCCAGGACTATCACACTTAATTTTTGTTTTTGACCTGGCCAGGCAAGGGGAAGTGACATTTTACGGCAAACCGGATTTTCAGATTTTTTGAAATGTCCTCAGTATTTTTGACGTTTAGAAATGTCAATCGCTGTCACTCGACAAATAGAAATACGAAGAAAACTGAAGGCCAATTAACTCCACCGACTTCAAAAGTCAAGAACCGTCATAAAACTATAAAATACTTAGTTCCTAAATTTGGGTATTGCAACAGCGAATTTGGATAAGAAAGAGCGAATTGAAACTGGAAAATCCGAAAAAACTTGATGGTTTTATGACAGATTTTGATTTTTGAGATCAGTGCAGTTGATTGGTGTACTCTACTCAAGAGTCCAAGTAAAAAACTAACTGACAGTTCCAAAAACTTTGATGAAATGTTTAGAAAACTTTCGACCGGTGTTGAAACTTATACTTTTATGATTAACTGGCAAGTGTGGACGAGGTAAAAGGTTCAACAAACTACGTCTAACTTTACATCTATCCAATACGAATTCGGAGTGCCAATAAGAAAACTCTTTAAGTTGCAATGAGGAGTGAAACACTGAATGGCTGAACTTGAAGTGAAATTGGTTAATCGGATTCTTACCCCAAAAGGGTGATTTTGCCTCTTCATATTGTATCCCACTTTTGGCTTATTGACAAGCCTTAACCAACTAATTTACCCTCTAGTGGCGACTAATTCATCAAAACTGGAAAAGCGATTATCATTCCACTGCGCCTGTTCAGGGAAGATTGCCGGTAATAGCCCTAATCAGTGTAATGTCCATGTTCATTTCGAGGCATTATTGCCGGAACCTATACCCACGTACTTCCCCATTATGATGATTACTCGTGTGTGGTGAGTTCTATTGACCCAACATGAAGACGAAAATTCACGACAGGAATATATGCCTTCTTCTGTTCGTTAACAAGTTTACCAGCACCATAAAGTGTTTGGATTTTAAATATTACAAAGGAAGGATTCGCCATCTTGACAAAAACGAGTATTCTAGAATTGGAGTCGTCGCTATTCTAGCGCTCTTCGAGCTGACTGTGCTTGTCTTCGGGTCCAAGGAACATGTCTTTTTCAAACTATGCGAGTGCTTGCCCCTATTGTGCTATCCACTATCGTTTTACCTCAATTTCATGTGGCAAGAGAAGAGGAAAATAAAATTTCTAATAGCCTTCCTACGTCACCTGAAAGTCTGTCAAAAAATATCCCATAAAGTGTATCCTTTTAATTGCCATTTACTGATATCTACTGTATTGAAAATAAGCACAACAATTTGCTATTTAAAGTTCGGTGCTGTTGTCGACTGCGACTCTGCGATGATCAATCTTTATCAACAAATTATAGTAAACATTCTAGTCCTGCCAGGAGTCATAAAACTGGGAGGGATATGCCTTGTTTTGTTTTATTTTGAAGTTCAGTACAGCGGTCTTAATGCGAGCTTTGAGAATCTAGTTTTTCAATTGAATTGCAACAAGTTTGACCTCATACCTAAGTACAGTTGGATAAACCAGGTGGACGCAAAGGTTGTAGAATTACTTCGAGTCACTAGGAGGCTTCGGAGGACATTTAAGTTGATCGTCAGATTCGATGAATTGATTGAAGTCTACTTGAGGCTTAACATGATCCCTGCTTATGTGTTTCTATTCGATTTGTATTTTCGGGTCTACTTTATCGAAAGGAACTCCTCGATTGGGTTTTATATTTGCTGCTGGTCCCATTTTCTTTCGTATATTGATTTCGGAGTCATGGCGTATTATTGGAGGAGATTGGAAGCGGAGCTCGAGAAAACACAAGGTTTGGCAGTGGCCTTGGGAGTCAAGCATAGGGGCAAACTGGAAATTCAGGTATGGGGACTGGTTTTGTGGAGAGTACACTACATTGAAGATTTTTTCTTTAAAACAGATGAAAATGCTGCTCCATCATGCCCTGATTATTCGACCGCAAATGGCCAAATTTGCGAACTTGATTTACTTTTATCTAATGACGTGGGTATCTGTGATCCTAGCGATATATATGTTTAAAAATCGGAAGTAACAATGATACTGGTTTATCGTGTTTTATTTCAACATCTTTTCAGAAGGGTAAAAGCGGATAGATGTTTTGGGGTTCCACAGAGTCTTTTTGCTACTTCTGTGTCCTCTACACTCCAGTAGACCTTTTTCCACGTTTAATACTATTTTCGAAGGGCATTACGAGCCCAATATAGTCACTGTTACATTTTATTTAGGACTGATTTGAATTCATGCAATATCCTGGTTCTTTGGCAAACGGATTTGAAACTAGATATGAATACTCTTGCACCCGTTCTTTTCCTAGTTCCTGACATATTTTTATACCACTTTTTTGTGGGATCGTACGTTCTAAGGACTCCTTTAGTTTTTCTTGTTACCAAGTATCGTGCACAAGTCATTTTTAAGGCTGTATTTTCTGGTACCGCCATCTCTAAGATTTAGTGGAAGGACACAGATTTTCAGGAGTAGAAACATGGAACTTTGGCTTACTTCCAAATCCTGTTTTTACTAGTTTTCTTGACATCAAGACTATTGGTGAGAAGTACGTTCATTTAGAAGAAAGTCTTCTCCATCTGTACGATGACGATACTACTTAGTTGAATGGATATTCGATTCTACCTCAGGACAAGTGTTTTCTTATATTTTTCGATCTCCCTTTCGAAGTCAACGAAAGTTGATTATTGTCTCATTATCGATCCTGGAAAAGCTACCTGGAATATCCTACGAGAAATAGTATCCTTCGATCCTAGTCCTTGATGTCCCTGTTAAATTTCATAAGAGACATTGACATTCCAACGAGTTTCAAATATTTAAAGGAGTGTGGGAATGGCACGAATCCTTCCTATTTTCTTACAATTTTCTTGAAAGGGTGACAAGTTAGCATTGATACTTTTTTCATTTGTTATGTGTTAGCATCTGTCAAAGTTATTAAGACATCCAGCTGTCAAAATTCCTTGTCATCAGGTAAGATTTGCCATTCTATCATCCATCGTTTCACCCTTATGCTGATGCACGAATTGAAGCCGAGCGACCATAGACAACGCAGTATCCAGATCAAGAATCCAGATTTTGGCCAAAAAATCATCTTCTCGGACGAGGAACATTTTTACTCAGCGACTATGCATCCACAAAGATTGACTGTTTGTGCCGTGCGGTTTATGACACAGCGGCATCATAGATCTTTATTTTTTTCGAAATGAGAAAGGGAACCTCGTTACCGTCAATGGTATCAGGTATAAAGAGTTGTGGTTCCAACAATACGGGGCTATATGCCATACAAGAGAGACGCAACACTCAGGGTTACGGCAATTCCTTAGTCTATGACAACGTTCGAGACGCTATTACCGGAATAACGAATCACATATTAGACCGAACCATCAAAAATTGGATTAAAGCACTGCCAGCGAAATTGACTATTCCATTCATAAATGGCATGAGTGCAGCTTTAAAATAAAGTCAGCATCAGTTTTATATCTTACACTGCTGTTATTTTATTTAAATTTCTTTTTCTATCGTTCTTATCTGGTCACCCTCTCATTGTAGGTAGTTTGGCTGTCTTTACTGGACATTGCTGAGTTGAAAAGTAAAAGAGTTTCTGAGGTTCTTTGTTCCTTTCCTCTATCTACCCTTATTTCTACTTAAGAGGTTTTTCTATGTCCTTCAAACTGATATACATTTGTCGTGGTACATGCTTTAGTAACTATTTCGTCAAACAATAATGCTTCCAGGACACTTCCCACTTCCTTACAACGATACTAACACTCGAAGTACTTTCAGTGAAGCTGACATAAAAGAGTCAAAACCATCATTGTATCCTTTAAACAGAATATGTATCAAAAAGTATACACGTAGATGAAACTTTTTTCAATTTATTACTTAGGATATCCGCATGATGGAAAATATCCAGTAAAGCTAGCTACATGTAAGCTCCTCTGACGTCAACAATTCTAGGAGGTAGACACGTACTACAGTAATTGACATCACAAGTAAAGAGACGCAGCTTCGTTTTAATGTTAATTGTATTGTTTCACGACTTTCGGAAGTTTGTAGTAATTAACTCTCGTGAAGGGATAAATACTTGTATCCGTGCGTAATATTCCTCAACTGACACCCACACAACAAGTTAGGCGGTGTTGCCATTCCGTTGGCTTTCAATATCCTCTAAAGAGTAAGAAAATCCTCGAATAATTTCGGAAACACACTAATCGGCAAGTACCAGTGTGACTTCCGGCCCGGCAGCTAGACGATCCATCAAATTTTCACTTGAAGGCAAATCTTGCCTAGACTCACCACATCTTAATGGACTTTAAAATCGCAAATGACAGCATTCATGGTATTGAGTTCTACAACACTATGGCCGAATTTGGAATCCCGGCAAAGCTAATCACACGAAACACACTGTGGAATGTGCAATTTGGGAACAGTTCCTCTAAATTCTTTCAAATATGGACCGCATTTCGTCAAGGAGATGCGCTATTGTGTGATCTGTCCAGGTGCTGAAATACGCAGACTACTATCAATATTATCGATTGCTCCCAGCGTTCCTTTATAGAAGCTTTTGCGGCAATTGAAGAACAGCCGAAACGAGTTAGCCTTGAAGTGAATAAGGACAAAATCAAGTACCTGTTATCAACAAACAAGGACAAAACGTCACTGTACGCAGCAACAACTTCCAGGTAGTTAGAGAGTTACCTACCTCGGAGTAAATATCATCTCCACGAACGACACCCTAGTAAAGATTCGACGAAGACTTACTCTAGGAAACCGCTGCTACTTCGATTTGGCAAACCAAATTGGTTCAAAACTTCTAACTCGGAAAATGAAATGCATGCTCAAGAAGACATTGATCCTGTCTCCGTGTCTCAAGCAGAGACTCTTCGCGAGTCGGGAGCACAAGTAAGTGAAATTTTTTCGACATCAAATAAAATAGTGACGATAGACAAAAAAGGGC
Organism: Xylota segnis; assembly: GCA_963583995.1. NCBI lineage: Eukaryota > Metazoa > Arthropoda > Insecta > Diptera > Syrphidae > Xylota > Xylota segnis. Next base: position 43,509,900 of record OY757237.1, read on the forward strand.
GTGGCCGTGTCCTTAACTCAACTTAGTACAACTAAACCTCTATGCTAGGGCCAATGTCTCTTTCTTTTTTGGCTGGTCATTGCCGCACAAATATTCGTTAAGGGCCTTACTCTATAGTTTTAAGCCATTTCTCGATCTCTTAGGTAGTGTCTATGAGTATGAAATAGTACAATCCTGCCACACTCCATGGTGGGATTTGAATTCACATTTCATGGCATCACTGGTTCTAGTTCACTATGAACTTTTCTCTTGATGGCAACTCAAATGGCTTCGAAATCCTCTCCTCATCCACATCCTCTCCCCTCCACAATTTGACGTTTTCCTACGAGAATATATAACAAATTTGCATACAATGTCTGCCACTGGGATGGGTGATTGTTGTGAGGTCATAAAATGGGGATTTGTTAGGGAGGAGGTGAACAAGTTGACCATGTTACTGAATGGAAACTATTATTGTATGAATTTTGAGAGACATACGAACAAAGGACAACCCAAGCATCTACCTGTTGTTATCATTATATGGTTTGCAAGGAGAAGATAGAAGATACATACATGCATATGTATATGGCTAGACAGATGCGTGGGATTAGATTAAAACACCACACATTAGATCCCCAACTATTTTCATGAAATAGTTTAATTTGTAAAATGTGGTTTGACTTTAATAAAATATTCGGTTTTTGTTTGCTACAATCAGGGCAGTACTAAATACTCTCAGTAAGAACTACGTACGTGCCATGAAAATTTTGAAACTTAGCATAGTAGGGAGTAGAAGAGCTGGACAGAGCACGAAATAAAGATTGAAAATTTGAGGTTTGTGCAATCATGAACTTTTGAAAGCTATCCTTGTCCTGGTAACCATATTCCTTTATTTGCTAAAGGTTCTTGTTACATCTATCAATACAAATATTTGGCACAACCGGTCCATGGGACTTCCTGACAACCATTCGTGTTGTGCAGATTATATTCTTTACACGAATGGAGGGGGCCTACTCTTTAATTCCGTGTCCAAAGTGGGTATTGTAATTTTAGGAGCTTTTTGATGGCCGTTATACTTTCGAATGTTTGTCAAACGTTTACGAGAGGTTGAGCCGTGAAAAAAACGTTTAACTGAAGTCAAATCTCTCGCTCTTCTCTCCTTAGTCCAACGAACTAATAACTTGAGCCACAGGGTAAAGTGGTCAAAATTATAATTTCGACAGTTGAAGCGGTATGAACTTAAATCCGTCAGACAAATTTTGGTAACAGAATGTACTGATAATTTTAAAAAATATCCAGTTTCAAATTTTACATACCATTAACAGGGTTTTTACAGAGACAAGTTTTCAAATGAAGCGTACTAGGCCGTAGATTCACGGTTTTGTCCCAATTTACGACACTCTGTTTGAGCGTGCTATGACTCCATAAATCTAGTCCATATCTACATTCTGATAATTCCTTTCCAATTTTACAATCCGAATGCAAGAAGAATATATTTACGAGATACTTCTGGTATTTCCGCAGCCCTCGTCGAACATCCCTTAACGCTTCCATCATGTTACTGTCAAAATTCCTTAACACTCTACGCCTTTATGCTAAATTACCTCACTTCTCAACCCTGCCAACAGAAAATTGCAGCTGCGACCACTTTAGTAATTACTGTGTGTATCCTTCATAATAACGATCCCACTTTGTTGGCAAAACTTTAGCCAGAAAAAAAAGTTACCGCCAACATGTTCTCGGAAATATCAAATGGAGAAGATTGTCTAACACAAAACTTAATAACTATTGCCGAACATGGAGACACAATAATAAATCAGGTCCTCAACCGTCCTGCAGGCCGCCAACGACGAATCATAAAATATGAAACACGCAATTGGCCAAGTTAAGATTACTGATGTCGTTTATTTTATTTATGTGGTGATGGAGTTAACGCTTATTGTTTAAATGAAGACATATTTGTCAAATTATGTGTTACACATCTCACAGTGCAAGTATGTAGGACTATGAAAGACAAAGTATCTACTATCGGCAAACTTAAGTGTTTTGGTTTGAAGTACACCGTTTGAGTTTATAGAATCATTAAGTATGACTCCATTGCTGTGAAACTATTGTTAAATATGATATTATTTCGGATTAAAGCCAAAATTAACGATGGCCACCACTTGACCCAAAGGAACAACATCAAGAGTGTGACAGGAACAGCCAAAGAGCACGATGCTCCAGACATTAATCATTTATGTACGATAATGACCTGAAAGCAGAGGGCAGGACATTGAATTTCGTTCATCTCAAGCACAAGGATTGTATTTACTGAAGTAATTTGGGGTTGTGTGCTTATAGATGTGAAGTGAAGGACCATTGTGTACAAAGACGACACATCGTTTTATCGATTCCCTGACATTTGTCCTGTGACTAGGCCTGTGTAGGACTATTTGATTGAATACAGAGGCAAACAATCCAGTTATTGACTTACGAGAGATGTGTTCGCAATCGTTTTCTCGTGAAGGACGTCTTAAGTTTGAGTAAATGCTGTTTCGGGAAATTAAAGCAAAAATAATGTATACATTGGGCCCTGCATATCCTAAAGTATTGCATGCCCCTGAATGGCCCCAACTTAGTGCAGAGTCTGTAACCACTTCCTGTGGAAAATGCAGTCATAATAAATCCTACTTTAAAAGGTCAAATGGAAGTTGTATTCCAGAGTAAAGACAAGGTAATAGGGACTTTCCTGACAAGTCAGTCAGTAATAATAAAAGTGATATATACTCTCTTCTGCATCTGTATGTATTACAGAGGTTGTCTGTGGATGGTTGAGGTCGGTAATAAGTTATCCTCGTTAAGACCTCTTAGTTCATTCCATAAAGCCCTAGAATTCGTAATGTTGTCGTTAGGGGTTATTATTTGTCTCCCAGTTTGTTGCCTTGGATTTCGGTGCCAGTGGAATCTTAAAGGACTGGAACGTTGTGAATTGCTGATGTGATGTTGCTCATGGTGTCATTGTATGAGTTTGGATTTGACGTCCATGGATGAGATGTGGATCATATCTTTGCAGTGCAGTTTTGTGGATAGTTCTCGTGCCGCCTTTCCGAAAGCTGTAACGTTGGCTTGGAGTACGCTACTGTATATTGAAAGACTGAGTGGGTGAGCAATTGATATTCAGCTGAGTACATGCCAGACCCTACTCCTTCAACATATTGTGAGATGGTGATATATAGTCTCTTAGTCCGCCCTCCTGCAATAGTACATTCGTCCGTGTTGCCCTTTTTCCAAAGGTTGGATTATTTCAAAAACTGGATATCTTTTAGATTTGTTGCAGTACCAGAGTTATTTCCAGGACTTTAGTTGGTGTAGTTCTTATGGCACTGGTAGGCCCTATTTGCTATCCGGGCTATCAATAGGATAGGAGGGTTCTAATGTATTCTTTTTACAAGTCAGCTTATGGTCAAGTATACAGCTCAAGTAGTGTTACAGTCTCGTGTGTGGAACGTGGGTAGAATGCTTTCCAATCACCTGTCACTAACTGTCTTAATTGTGGTGAAACCATGACTAGCTTATACGTGTCAACAATATGTAGCTGCAAGGAAGAAATAATTTACTTCGTTACGTCTAGTTAAAGAAGCAATTAGGAACTTTGCAAAAGCAGGATACCATGAAGCCAACGCGGAGTACAAAAGTATTTCTAAAGAAAGACGAAAAGCCATTCATATCATGTAGCTAGGGACCTTGCGAAAATCAGAGAGAGTAGCTCGTTTTGGAAACTAGCAAGATATCTCAACCCCACGAGGTATTCAATTTGAAGCTTCTGTTCTAGCTAAGAATTTTAAACAGTTCTTGACCCGGACTGCGGAGCAAATCAACTTCAGTACGCACACCCTTACAAGCAAGTAGTCTTAAGTCTTCGTACCTGTTTCACGGAATACTAGAATCATTATGATAATAGGCAGGATGTACCAAGCAAACTGGACCAGTTGTCATTTCATTTTGAATGCTTTTCATATTGAAAGTCGATATGTTGAATAGTCTTCATTTTATATACGAGTATTTCAAATATTTCTTTTGCGTTGGCATTAGGATCCATAATAAAATATGGATCCTGGCGCTTCTCACAACCATTCTTGTTGTGCGTGTTATATTCTATTCTACGAATGGAAGGGGCCTACTGTTTAATGCCGTGTCCGAAGGGCAATTTGTTATTTGAGAAGCTTTCGCAGGACAGTTGTACTCTCGGATGTTTATCGGACCCGCGCGAGAGGTGGGGCCATGAAAAACTTTTAGGTGTTCCCCGACTGGGACTCGATCCCAACCCCTTGCTTCATAGTCAAACGAACTAACCACTGAGCCACGGCGGCGCCAGGATACATAATGCCATTCGAAATATAAACATCTGTGACTGGTTTGCATTATTTTGTAAAACATTATCGCAGGTATCCTTGCAAAACATCCAATTATAACACAATATAACAACTTCATTATTTCTACTATCAGATATCTAAATTGCAATCGTAAACTGGAGGTAATGGACTTTTTTTGAGAAAAATTTTGTCTGTTTCACGAATGACAAACCATTCGGGCCTTTTGTACGCTGTCTGGTCTCTAGTCCCTTTGATTCACGTATCCATATTTCCAGGCAAACATTGAATATTTTTGTTGCTTTAGTAGAGAACAGGGAATACATTTTCTAATATGACTGAGGTTTCGTCCTCTATTGCAGTCGATGAATTTGTGTGGGAATTTTATCTATGAGAGGTTGTTTCCGTAACACCAACCAGGGAGGCAACGGCGAAAGCGGATATTGCCGCCTTAGGGCATTTGCTTTGATGCGAACATGTTCATGTATTCGTACATCCGTTGTTGTACTAATTCGGGGATGTTTTATTGATGATTTAGCCCAGCCTGTGGAATTTAATTATTTCAAGGAAAATATGTATGGAGATGTACATACATATGCATAGCCACTCAATAACTACCAAACTAAGCTTCTTAACTGGTTTTTTTCTGACAGCTCTGACAGTTCTGACAGCTAGTCGTATTGCAGTTGTAGAAAACAATGGCTGGAGTACTGGCACAAAACCATTTCAAAACCATTTATCAAAGAGTACAGTTTGTGAGAAAATTCTTAAACTAGAATGTTCCACTAAAGAGACTCTGAGGCTGATAGCTAGGAGGTGTATCTTTACTTTACCATACCTAGAATAACAACTAATTTAATCCAACTACGTAAAATAGAAAAGGACTACCTAATCTCCTATCTTAAGCTATTTAAGTGTCCCATAATAGGGTTGTATTTTTAAAAAGCTTCATGCGCAGAACCCAGGCTTTTCAAAACAGAAAAGAAAACTTATTTACCAAACCGCAAGGACTAATAGATATGTTTCATGCTGGATAGAATAATAAATATTATAGCCGTCGCTCCTATCAGTATTTGCTACCAAAAACTGATGAACAACAAGACCCCCGACCTTGATGGTCCATCGGCGAGTGTTTTGAACATTAAGTACAAAAATGAAGGCAAAACCAAGTACATACGTCAACAAACAAAGCCAAATCTTTCTATCATTAAGGACAAAACGTCTGTATTGGATTCAAAGTGGTCAAGGCTACCAACCTTGAGGTAAAAATCCACTTAACGAGGGACTCTAGGAAGACTTACCATAGAAAATCTTTGCTATTTTTACTCGAATAACGAAATATGTGCTCTAAAATATATTGATCCTTCCAGTTCTCCTATAAGGAGCAGAACGCAGTACGATAAGCAGGAACGTACATACATATTCAATCTTCAGAAGAAAATAGAACTGGGAATTATATTGGACGCCACATCGAGCGAATGGACAACAAGGTTCCATTAAAGAGGACCTTGAAATCACAGCCACCACCTTTGAGACCACAAGGAACACCCAACCTCTGTTTAAGGGAAAGCTTTCATGTATGCCAAAGTGTTTAGTCTACAACTAGAAACAGCGAGCTCGGAATCAAAGTGAGTTCATAGTGCGACTTGACAATGCTCCGAAGAATACAATAATAGAGGCGACCAGTTGTCCAATTTCTTTGACATAACACGATCACAAAACATTGACTTCAATAATTGACTTGATTGTTAAATCAGCTAAGTGAAATGTGGCGTCATCTTATTGGAACCACATATACTCCAAGTCATCCCAACACCTGTTTGCATTTTGTGAGTTTTAAGAATCGCAACATTTCAGCTCTATCACGAAATCAATTACCATTTGTCTTTCCATTTATATTAGTTCATTTACGAGACTACAGATTTGTCAACCACAAAATCTGTCCTATCGACCTAAAAAAATTAATTTAAAGTTAAAAAAATGCATGTATCTGTTGCCATGCTTTTGTACCAAGTTCCTCTCGTTGGTACTCGTATGTAAATAAAAATGTTTGCGGTTGGTATTGTTGCAATCAATCAATAAAACAGATTTACATGTCAATAGCAATTCAATCGCTTTTTTAAAATTTATTTTTCTCTGGATAGCTGTTAGCCTTTTTTTTTTGCTGGGGGCTGCCATAACATATAAAAGAATTTTTGATTTACCCTCAATCGAAATGTGCATAAGAATTAGCTTATCCTTGAACAAAGTAAATTAATTTGCACAAGAAAATCAGCCTTAGGGTAAATGCCTCGATTTAATGAGAATCACCGAGGAGGAATTTCACAGCCATGAGCTTGATGGGTTGAGCTATTGATGACTTACTTCGCTAGGGAGGGTATCCACATCATATTGAGATTTTTGATTGATTTTATAAAAATTTTATATGTATGTTTGAGTCTCCGCTTGGATAGTGCTGGAGATTGTTCCCAGAGACTCTGAGTATGTCCCTATAAATTCATCTCTGTTCCATTTGACTGTTTGTTGTTAGAGTTGATACGTGTCTCTTTAATTTCTCTAATTTTTCGTCGAATTTTGACAGCATTTCTTGACCATGTCCCCTTACTCCCAGTTCCGAAGGTGGATCTCCAATACCTGCTGTGACTATTCTTAGAATGGTCTTCTTGGTATAGGTCGTCCTGTTTTGCTGCGTTATGCAAATTTACGTACGAGACAGATTTCGTACTTTACCTGTGGACATAGACCAATGATTCCAAACACTTCGCTAGAATTTTGTCCAGCGCCTTCAAATCACACGATCCATTTCTGAGAATAATGTTGTCATCGGACACTATCTTCAATAACTTGTTGGTATCGCCAGCAGTATGACATGTAGCACCGTCCAATTGAAACCAAATCTCCTGTAGACCATGTTCAGGGATGATAGCTCTATTACAGGTCCATTAATGGTGGCATTCCTATGTTTCTTTAAGCCTTTTTCGTGCTGTATTTGCAATAGACATTTGACATTTGATTTCAAGAAAGTGAAAGCACGCCGCCTGAGTCAGCTAAAGTCTCTTCCATACCCCGCCCGATGATTTAGTACCTTAATTGTTGATAGGCAGATAATTAAAACAGAATGTCTCATATTAGAATAACATTCCATTCAGCCATTCCGTAATAATTCTCATGGATGGCGTGGCATTAAATTTTGCCAAACAACTTAATTAGAAGACAAATATTTCTTGATTTATACTTGAAATACCTACCTGCTCGCATTATTTTAACAAATCTTCATTTTGGCAACCAACTGTTACGGAGTAGCTACCGAATGGGAGGCTGCCGGTACCCCACAATAGATGTCAGGAATTCTAATCAGAAGACCCGAAACGAGTAAAATTGAATTTGAAATTTTATTCTCATTCCGATGGGAATACCCTTTCATTGTCTGCTCGAATTTGTGTTTGCCATAATGCTCCCCGGGTATGCAAATACAAGAAAATAAAAATGAAATTAAGTTCCCTTTATGTCGGAGAATGTCTCAGGTGTCGTAACCGCAAGGGCTGTGCCAACCCCTGAAGTCGAACTTTTTTGGTTGTTACGTGCCGATTCGTTATGCAATTTCTGGTCGAATAAATGTGTTTTTCACACAGAAACTCTCAGAATTGGTTAAAATATTCTGTTAGCTTTTTGAATTGGTAAGATGGGGAGGTAGGAGACATAAAACAGACGTTGAGGGGTGAAAGCCTTGGACAAGGGTATTGATTTTTAAATACAGCTGTGAATGGAGGGAAGGATGTCAGCAACAATTATTGTTATTAGGCGGAGGAGATATATTTCCTCCTCAGGCTACGTGGTAGGGTCTAAGGAGTATAAAAGTAGAAGTGTGCCTATACGAGATAATCATAACATCGATATCACTTAAATGGAAGCCGGGTAGAACTTGTTATTTAGATATTAAATTCTGAGATTTAAAGATTTGTTTAAGAATCGTTTGTTTAACATTGTTGGGTCAATATCCGATGTCGAGCTTCTCCACAGGACTAAATTTGCGGACAAAAGTTTGCCAAACTGAGGAATTAAGTTCCACCTAGTGTTAGATCCCTACGGGGATTTTTGTTTGTTAATTTGTACGGAGATTCCAAACTGTCCAAAATACGAAGGACAATGTAAATTAAGTAAGCCAATGAACAAGCTATGAGGTGGTAATGTATGTAGATGTGACAACGACTCTTTGAATACAGGAACTTAAGGAAACCAACTGGAATGTCTGAGATATTATATTTAAATGTGAACGATTCACGTTATATTCAATAAATAAGTCTCAAAATTAAGCATGAGAACCTGATGCCATGTATTGGTCTACCTGTCGTCCGGATAAATAAGAGCTAAATCACAAGGCACAGCAAGAACATCGACTGATTTTTTTCAAAATAAAATAACGTGTGGCGATTATAGTGCTTTTAGGTTATCACAAGACACTAGGTATCCATGGAGGAGCCCGTCGCGATTCCTACAAAATTTTGAGACTAAAAAACTTAAACCCAACAGAATTTGAATAATTCATTAACTTGTATTTCAACCACTTGCTGAAGATTATTAAAGAGGTATGTCTATTCCAATGTGTATGGTAGTCGCAGAGCATCTTGACCTGTAGATCAAGGCAATATCTATATTTGTACACTCGTATTCCCCGAGGAAACCTATAAACTGCAGTTGGAGACAGTAAAAAGAGAAACTTCCCCGAACTGTGCTAGGAAGCCGATCAAAATCCTTGGGATAAAGCCTACTAAGTGGTTATGAAAAAGATAAAGGGTGGCCGAGAACCATTTCACAGTGTTTCTCAAACAATTGGTGACTGTTCTTTCGCAACAACAACAGGGAATGAAGTAATAAATTGAGACTGTATATGCGATTGGGATATTACAAATGCCCTTCATCATCGAAAAATTTGAGGAAAACTCAAGGAACAAAGAACCCCTTAAAAGTAGCAATCAATTGGGGCCCACACTTCTTCGCAGATGTATAACACTTACACCAAACTGCAGCGTGTTACTCTTTCTAAAAAATGGATTTTACTGCAGGATCTCTCATCCTTAAGGCCTCTATACAAGTTAAACGGAATAAAAGAGTGCTTTAGTGACAGATTGGAGAGTGCAATCGATGAAGTTGAGGGAAACCAGTGTTGTTTGCGTATGACATGGAAGAACCCGAAGTCCTCAATACCATGAAAAAAAAACCTGTACTAAGTACGCCTGCTACTGTGGAATCTAATGTATGATAAAGTCTTCAAATGTACCAGATCTGCCTTGTCCGAGTCGACGTAAAGTTTACAATCCCTTGGCCATTTTTCGAGACTATAAGAAGCTTCTCAGACATTTTTTCTAAAATGAAATCGCCACATCATCCGCGTAACCAGTGGCGCATTGCTCCTGTATGTGGAATTTTTTTTTAGTATACATAGGTATCCTGTCAATGACTAAAATCCAGACAAGATGACAAGCTTCCTGTTTTGAGCTATATCCGATCAATTTCATTGACTTAGTCATAACCATTTTGAGGCCCTGTTTGGTAAAAGTCTGCTTAAAGCATAACACTTTCCGAGGCTCATTTGATGACATTCTCCTTACGTTATTGAAAGTCTCCTCTATGCCTCTTAGATTAGGTAAATGGATTCCTCTGTTGAAAAACAATGTTAAAAGGTAACATAGATTAGCGACATGCTCAAAGACTATGCATTTCCTTAACGACTTCTGCGGAAGCTATAGCGACGAATAGGAAGAGCAAACCATCAGTCTTCTTATGCATATGCCTAATACTTGCCAATATCTGGAAGGCTACACTAGATGAATACTTTTTCAGCAATCTCAACTCCAACTGCTGTCTGAATACTCCTCGCCTGTTAGCTTCCACGGTGTGTTTAGTATCTACATATTCCGCTGTACAAATTATTATTTGAAGTTTTCAACTCAGAGAGGCCCTGAGAAGAACTGGGCTACAAAATTTCCCCCTAACCAACAGAGGGTCCTTTAACTGGTCTTGTGTCTAACTTAGACTGGAGCTTTCTGTAGCATAGCTGATAGACTGTTTTTGTTTTGTTTTAATGGTCCGAATGAGGTAATTGTTTACAATTCTAACACAGTTTCTGCCACATAATGAAAATCACAACCCCCTGCTACTTGAGAAGGCTCTAGCTTAGACTATGTAGGTTCAAACAGTTCTATGGAAGCTTCACTTGGCTTCTTGCTGTCACCACCTTTTAAGCTTCTTCCATGAACTTGATAGCATCTCTATGAGGTCGCAGTGCTTCTTGGGACAACTTCACTGTCAGTCACCCCAATTTTAACAAATCTTAACAAAAATATAAATAAATCCCGATCCCACATAGATTCATTCTTTAAAAAAATCCACAGTATGTTTGACGACTAGCTCTTCTAAGAAAAGTTTAAGCAACCAAGTACAACACTAAACAGCTCAGACGTATGCAAATGAAATCAAAGGAATTTACTTTCCATGTCAATCAAAACATCGTTAACGTGCCAAAAGTATGTAAGGACGACGTGTTAATCCAGACTGTATTCTCACGAAAAAAAAAACCTCCATCACTCCGTTGTCATTGCCTAATGGGGTTCCAACCCACTTCTCTGGAAATTGATTGTAAAAGCAAACTTTTCTGTTTACCCTGTTGCGGTTTTGTTATTATTTATTTTTGTGCGAAGCGTAAAATAAATACAAAACCCAAACAAACATGAACGTACGTGGTGTGTACAGGGGCTTGATTCCCATCCCCCAGCCACAGACTGTACAAAAAAAGGTACAAAGGATATTAGGTTACATGTATGTACATGTGCATGGATATGAGTTCCAGAATTAACAGACATCTGTTGATAAAGTTGAAAGGTGAAGGCTTATTACAGAGCCCTGACTGGCAATTGACGTTCTATGAATAAACAACCTTTTGCACAGAAGACACCTCAGCCATCATGGGTGTTTGACGTTTGTACTTGAACACACGGACGAACTTGAACTGGCTCTGGGGGTATATCCATGTCCTGAAATGAGTCCTGGCATAATCGAATTATCCACAGTCAGGAGGGTAGGTAATTTATTGTCTTCGGCGACAGTGTTTCGTTTTTATGGGAATTTTGGGTATTTAAACTCATCTGACTTCCATTATGCGTACATGAACAGTGGCATAGCCTCCAGTCTAAGCAATTTGCATAAATAACTTCCGCCTTGAATTCCCTCGCATGAATACTTGGCAATCTTAAATCTTGTCTGTAAATTTTTGCTACCGTCTTTGTCCTCTTTATACGAAGAGGATTACTACCTGCATACGTTAGAAGATAAATCTGAATAAATAGCTGTCTCTATGCAGAGATATTTTAAAGGACATCTAGATTGGGGGACGACTTCAAAAGGGAATCCACAGCTAAACGAATCTCATCAATAGAATTTGTCATTATTGGTCAATTAAAGACTTCTCTTAGTCGATAGAGTGGGAAGGGAGTCACATGAAAAATCGTATAAAGGAAACCAACCCATTTTTGAGAGCCACCCACCATCACTCAGCACTTAAAATCGCTCATGTGCGCTTAATTAATTAGGACATCTGAAAGGATCTTCAACACATTTTTCAACACTGGATGAAGTGTTTTCAATTAAATCTTAAGGGTCTCATTGATACGTCTACCCCATAACCATGGCGTCGTCCTGTCAATGAAAGAAGTTCCTTTTTATTTTACTTTTTGAAGGAACCATTTCTGTTCCCATTGTTATTGTTCAATTGGATCTGTCTTCTCGTAATTGGAATCAATTTCAATTTATTGCACTGTTTCCCTCAGAATGATGAGATGTGATTGAAATTCTATTGAAGATGAGAAGAAGTGCTGAGTCTGGTCGAGAAGGAAAGGAGTGAGGTTGACAATGACGACAACTATTGCAAATTTAGTTCTAAAATTTTTAAAAATTGAAAGAAAGAACTGGGACTCACCGGAGGGACTCACTCACGAACCCAATCCATTCAATCCAATACTTAGCGGTGTACTCTGAATAGGAAAATAGACAGCGAATCAAATGAAAAGACTAACAAGCTATGTATGTAAAAAGAGTCGCAAGGATAGACAGACACCTGTTGGTGTCGTAACTAGACCCTGAGTGATAGAAAATCATGCAACGTGACTAGGACTGCACCGCCACAACGTCTAGCAACTTCATGCATCCGGGTTGTTTAGCTCACTCGTCAAAGAGATCTTCACTAAACTCAATGAAGCAATGCTCATGCATCATTTGGATTTTGCAAATTCAGACAATCTTAGCCGAGATCCTTAGCATTTGAATATAAAAAGAAGGCCTCGATAGCTTTTTATGCTTGGAGCAGAATATTCAGCAAAAACTGGGGAAGAAAACCAGCCACCAAACATCAGATTTATGTATGTACAGTGCCATCCTTAGACCCATCCTTGCATATGACTGTATGGTCTGGTGGCCTGCTGCTGTAAAGGACACAAAGCTAAAGACTATCACGAGGCTCCGACATCTAGCGTGCATAAGTACCATTAGCGCTATAAGATCAACACCTACCGTCGCCCTTGAAACCATACTCGGGCTATGCCCACTAGACCTTTTCAGTCTTCGACAAGTCGACAAACCTGGAGGGAGAACACTATCCAAATCGGACACCAATTGCCTTTAATCTCAACTTCAACTCCGAGTTTCCCTCTAGAGACAATTGGACAAATGATGAAGTTGTTGAGCCCGCCTTCGTATCCATCTTTACGGATGGGTCAAAAATGGGGTAAGGTAACTGGCATAGGAATATTCTCATAATACTCTCCAACCAAGCAAGTGTCTAATCAATACTTAAACTGTCAAGCAGCCATCAAAGCTATCATCTCAATTATAACCAATTCAAAACTGATCGGGAGGTGTAAAGAGGAACTCGAGGCACGAGGCACGAGGCACGAGGCACGAGGCACTGTATCATGATCTGTTGGACTCCGGGACATATGGGTTTTCAAGGAAATGAAAAAAAGGAACCAGCCATAAAAGGTTCAGTGTCAAATGACTTACTAGAGATCACTCGAACCTAACCCCCATCGATCCTCTCATGTCCAAAATGACCTCGGACAACATGGCCAACCCAAGATGGATGACATTCATTTCATGCCACGGCTCGATAAAACTGGAGAGGTTCTATAACAAAACACACCACAGCTGTTCCTCTTCATAGGTATCTTTACAGGCCACAACTCACTGACCGTTTACCTTAGAAGAATGTTACTCATACCTATGCAGGCGGTTACCATCTTACAAATCACAGGGAATCGCTACAATTCCTACGTAGAGTATAAATGCACACAATGCACAGAAATACTAAGAAGCTTTAAGCAACAGATAACCTATGTATCCTTAGTATCATACAAATTGGGCGTGGCACTTTGCATTTTTGAAACTTCTAACTACAATGCTCGTCGAAAGATATTAATAAAACCTATTTATCAACACCTCTTCAAAATGCCTTCGTAAGTCAATCCTTTTCGAATTTTAGTAAAACCATTGTTGTAAGCAAGGTGCCTAGAATGGTAACTGAGTAGTAGTCGGGTGCAGGTACATTTGTGTTCCTAACGTAAAACACAGGTCACTCGATACGTCCCTCCTCCCCACCCCTCGTAAGCTCATGAAGGTTCTGCCGCGCAAAAGATTACCTAAATCCACTCATCGGAATCTAGGCTTTAACTGATTTTCGAAATACTGTCTCGAATGATCCTTAGAAATTTAATACTTGAAAAATGGACACCAGGCCACACAACCAGGTCAACTGTATTCTATATTACGTAACCCAACGCAAGTTAAACCCTGATAATCTTCAACATCACTGTTCGAAAAAAGCCGAAAATATTTTTACTCATACAGAGGGAAGACACACTTATCTAAGAAAATTCCTACATTTGTCATTAAGACATTTGGTTACCCGACTAACATAGTCGACCGTCGCTGACAGAGTATCCATTAATTAAATATTCCAATGCTGAAGGAATGTCAGTCACTCTTGATGGATTGTAATTGCCATTAGGAATATGTGATCCTATAAACCACTGTCTATAGATTGCCATTATAGACCAACTACTGGAGTAGTAAATTTGTCGACCTCTCCCACAGTATCGTCACACTATCAGCCATTCAATTTCCCTCCTCACGCTCATTGCACAATTTCTGATGTTAGCCTATAAAAAGCCCATCAAAAAATCTGCTCTAATAGATCCTGTCACAGTCAAAGGTGTCCTTCAACAAATACTCAAAGCAAATCAAGAACTATTATTACATAGTTACGACCTGTGAGTTCATCACGTGGTGTGGGAAAGTGGAGAAAGAAAGGCACGTTCTTCCTGACACCAAAACGAATCTTCAGGGACTGCAAGAAGTACGAAAAGCCAAAAAAAGAACCCGAAAATACGAACCAGTGTAAGCGTCATCCAAATCATGTCCAACCCGGATGAAATGAACGTGAGACGAATGCCGAATATCATTACACAGCACTATACGGCAGCTCGTCACGTAGTAAAACGTCAAAATATGTATGTATTCCAAAATAAAGATATTATCGATTCAAGTAGATACCATAGTGTACGGCTTTTAGGGTATCATTGGATTGGAAGCGGATTCGGTCAATTGGTGGCAAATCGATTTCTCTAATATCTCATCGCTTACACAGAGATTACCAATTTAAAAAGCCAATTAAAATTTACTTTACTAAGCCCCAGGACGTCCGTCAGTCGATTTCAAGGAAAGAAAAAATAAGTACTTCCTGTTCTGGTCGCTAAAGATGTTGACTAAGGGATCACGTTCGCCTTTAAAGAGAATTTACTGAGAATTTTAATTATCCATTTCTTCTTCCAAATTAACATAAAACTATGAGAAGTGAAAAGTGAGAACGACGAAATCAATAATTTACGAGCCCATAGCCTCAAATTGAGGAGGAGAGAGGGAATCTATTCAGGAACTCAGGAAAGAATTGCAAGGGATGACAAATACTTTATGGAACAGCTTGTACTCAATTTTGCGTAGAATGCGTAGAACTACAGAAATTATATGAATAATATACGTCGCAACCAAGGAAGACTTAGGAAAAGTCCACTATCTACTCGTAGAACTAAAATACGCTCTAGAGATCATAGCAAGAGCCCTCACCACTGCGTCCGAGGACTGGAAAATTGGGACATAAATCTTCTCCAGAGAACAGGGGGTAGAATAGGCAATTAGCTTCTTTTAGTCTTTCACGTCACTAATAAACACTTCCACATCTGGCAAGGATATGACAAACCAGCTATTTACCAAGTAAATGAAGACGGGCGTAGTTTTTATTCCGAAAATGGAAAGGGATCACCCACGTGTGTAAGCCTTTTCAATTCGATGGAAAAAGCTGGTCCTAATAATTTGCCAAAGTCTAGCGAGCAAATCCTGCTTATAGAAAAGATCATGTGATATAGGCAGAAAGAACCAAACTGGGCACAGTGGGAAGACACTTAATAAGGTGCAAAGACTGGCATGCTTCTGTATTACAGGTACTGTTAAATTCGACTCCTCTGCACATTGTGGTTAAGGAATGTGTTAGTAAAAGTGTTCTGAAACTGTCCAAAGAAGAGAAAGAATTCGATGTTCTACTCAAACAACTATCACTCTTCGCCTTTACGAGAGACGATTTCGTTAAGTGACTCAATTTCTTGAAGAATTTTTTTTACCAAATAGAGTTGGAGTAATTAAACCACAATCCACAAACTAAGAATGACACAACAAAGTGGTACATGGATGGCTCAGGAACTGATGATTGAACTGGAGCTTAGAACCTGGCTTAGAACCGAATGCTCTGAATCAATTGGTAAAAGCACCAAAGAATGCCTGAGAACACTCAATGAACTGGTTAGAAGAAACAAGGAGACTCACTGTTGAATATATGGTTATTTATGCTGAAAGACTGCACTTGCCCAAGTAGCAAGTACCAAATTTCATCATGAGGAAAGCAAAACCAACTCTTATCCTTAGATTCTTGAAGAAAACTGCTCTACACGATTTCCAAAACTGATTCCAAAAGGAATCTTTTTTCGAGCGGACCTCTAAAGAGGGAATATAACTCTTCAAGATCGTAGTAGGGAGATGGACCAAAAGGTCAGAATGAAACATTCTTTTTAGAAAAAGAATATTAGAAAGCGCGAAAGCAGTAAAGAGCAACAGTACCCAGGAATAAATGTTATGGCGAACTTCATTTTTTGGGAACTGAGCCCGCCTCTACAGTAACTGCTGTAGACTGTAGGACTGTTGGTCCTGATATCGTCTTAAGCCTCTAGGTTATTCACTTAACGCATAGTCTTGTCCTATCCCTACATAACAAACTCCACAAATGTCAAATCACACCAACGAGGCTACCAACTGACTGACTCAGTTTTGGAGATAAATAACTCTAATGTTTGGGCAGTGAAACCAAGTACTTGCCACCTTCGATTTCCTTTGATTCTGATTGTCCTCTCAGCATCATTGAAAACAAATGATGATCTAACGACCTGCACCAAGGAGTGAATTTTTTGAGTTTAATATCATTTTGTGAATGACTTTGTATTGGTGACTCAATCAAATGGGACAATGCTGCCTATTTTGCTTACAAGGCTTCATCGCTGATGAGAATCTAGAACGTGTTTGTCCATGTTGATGGCCTAAACACATAAGTAATATCGTAGCTAATAGACGTTAAGTTGTTGGTTCAAAGCGATCTTATTAGAATGCCAATTTCTTGAAAATACTTGAAAAAATGACTCCCCTTCCTTCCTTATTCTGGGATGTTCACATCATCATTCGTTTTTTTTTTTTTGTTTAAGGACTCTACAGCGACAAATTTGCAACAAATTAAACTGCTTTTCATAAGACAGTATTCTTCTTAGCCTCTTTGGATGATAAGTATTTCCTCAACCAAGTAGTTCTTCTGCGACTTTATCAAGTTTCCCCTTTTTGATTCTCAACAGGTTAAGTAGTGTATTTTTACCAGAATTGTAATTAACTTCACTATTGAACAGTCTTGAAATGAAACAAGTATATGCTCTCCAAATGCATCAGAGCTAAGCAGAGAAATAATATTCAAACAAAATAATACCCTCCCCTCCCTTATTTCAAAACTGGCTCGTCCTTAATTAAAACAAAAAAAAACCCACGAGTAGGTATTGTATCTAAAATAATCGATGGAGAACTGAGTGAAGCTGAAACAGTAGAATATCGCAAAATAAAAGTGTAAAAAGGGAAATAAAAACCCTTTCAGTCAGAATAAGGGTTTTTTTTTTCATCTTCATTGTCTGCCTTGCTCAGGTTCAACAATATATGGGCGGAAGCCTTTCACCCTCTACCGTATCATCATCTGTTCCATGGGTGATGTTTCAAGAGATCTACCCTCGTAGATTATTCAGAAGCAGAAATCCAGTGCCATGCTAATTGATTTTTTTCTTTTTTTTTTTTTGCTCGCGTAGAGTGAAAATAATTCTCCCTCTCGTTCGCTTTAAACAAAAATCAAAGTTAAATTCAAAGGAGTACCTAATCCCATGCTGAGATTGCGAAACAAGGATTTACACGTCAAATAAATTCTTGCTCATGAATTTTTCATACACCAACCCTAAACGAAGATAAATTGTTTTAAATAGGTGTAGCAGGGATAGAAACGTTCACTTGAGGTTAAATGGAATTCCAAGCATAAAATATTTAAAGAATTATAGAACCGATGACGTCTAATGATATATGGAACTTGTGTCGCAGCACAAAATATTCAGGACTTGGGTTAATAAGAAGAAAATAGAGGATGAAATATGTACTCGTACGTGGGATGAATGGAATTGACGACCACTTTGGTATTTTAAAACGTGGTAAACCAGCCACGTCATGCCTCGTGTCATGCGTTGACAGAAAATCGTTTCCTGCGTTCACACACATCAAATTTAGGGTCTTTAGGCCGATTTGACGAAATTTGAACAGCGTCATCATTTGTCTTAGCCGGCATAAGAGCTAATTATTGGAAAATTACACTGAAAAGGAAATGTTTATGACTACAAGAATCTGTGATAGTATGGACTTATTCTTAGGTAACAAAATCACTCGTATACTCGAAACTGCTGTAAGCATTAAAGAACTTTAAAGGTAATAGGAAAGCCCTTAAAGCATACTGATCCCTTCGGGAACCGTTCTTTCTTTCTATACACCTCGTTCTTCCCTTAAACTAGTAGTTTACATACCTCCAATGAAAAACCTCTGAAATTCTATGGAAAAAGTCGACCAACCAACCCGATTCACATAGAAAACAGTATATTTTCTAAAGCGTCTTTATTGGAGTTTAAAACATATAAACGGATCTTATGATACCCTGTCCTCCTTACTACGTAGTCCTTGTGAAATGGGTGTGGCTCTTTTGTTGAAATACAGCAACATTTTTGAAAGTTTGT
The DNA here is from genome assembly GCA_963583995.1 of Xylota segnis. NCBI lineage: Eukaryota > Metazoa > Arthropoda > Insecta > Diptera > Syrphidae > Xylota > Xylota segnis. The sequence continues at coordinate 43,528,681 of OY757237.1, forward strand.
GGATGATTCATAGAAAATTTCATCAAAATTGGGTTTTTTGATAAAAACGCCTCCTAAAGGTGGGCGTGCCAACACATATTCTAACAATTTGTAGACAATTTGGTTCCAAAAACATTTTTCGATTTCTTGTAAAGTAGTCAAGTTATGAAAAAGTGAGCATGGTAGTGGACGGATATCAGAATGTTGCTTCTTTTTCTCAAAAACCCAGCTATGAAATTTCATCTTTTTGGCTTAAATTTAAGACAATTTAAAAAAAGTGACATACGGACGGACATACATAACTCATTTATTTTCGCTATTAATACTAATCATGAGTATATCTACGTATATACCTGATAAAGTCTATTTTGATTATTTCTTTACAAACTTATCAAACTTAACTTACTTACATATGTCCTGTATTCCCTTCTGGGTCTTAGGGCCTCTAAAATGCCTACGCGCCATCGTGTACGATTTCTGGAAATGTGTCTCAGCTCTCCCCAACTCTTTCGCAGTTGCCGTGCTTCCTTATCAAATGTTCTGTTCTGCGCCACGTACTCCTAGGACTGCCGCGTATCCTGCCATCGTGACTAAGTGGGTTCCATTGCATCGCGTAGTTAGCTATGGACCTGACACCCTTTCGGAGAGTATGTCCAATTCAGTGCCACTTTCGTCGTCGGATGGTTGTTCCTATAGGTTCATGGCCCGTTCTCTGAAAAACTTAAAGTACCCTTAGAATAGAGTATATGTACAAACTCAGATCGTTTAGAAGTCTCTAGTAAAAAGAAAAGATTTTCATCAAAGGGAAGTAGAATGAAGCACCAAACAAGAATAACCCCACCACTACTTGGTTTGAACTTTTGCCCCTGAATGGGTAGACACTTTTTGCTATGTCAAATGGTGCAGGTCTGGAGAGGAAGATCGCCAGATGTCGGAGTTAGGGTTATATTGAGATTAATTGTCTGAAACCTTGCACGATTGTGTGTGAGTCCTAAGTTTAAAAATTGTATGGTAAAAACGAGTTCTAAAGCATTCGATAGAATCAATCGCCTTGAATTTAGTCAGTCAGAAAGCAGCATTAATCATTAGTCACGACAGTTCCTTAAAATAGGCTATAATGCAAAGAGTTTTTCAATTTCTATCTACCAATAGGGTTTCCCGCCGTTTCAACTAACTCTTCTATATTTCGAATTTCATTATCAAAAAGAACACGCTTTGCAAGTTCCCTTTCGGTTGCTCCATTTTCCCATCGTCGAACTTGTCCAGATAAAAGAAGGCTTAAGCATCTGCTGAGTCAATGCACGTACTTCGTAATGATACCCTGCCAATAAGACTAAGATACACAATTTGTGCTGTGAATTTGCAGTTGCAGCGGCGAGTGCAAGTGAAGTCCTAAATGCTTCAATTCCATATCGACATCAGGATGACTGCATAAAGCTACCAGTTTGAGTAGGACTTTTTTTTTTTTTTGGTTGCGCCAACGGATGTGTAATCTTCTAAAGATACGAGTAACCCGGGCTACTGGCATGCACGATTCGCAAACCTGAATACTCGATGCCAGGGATACGCCTACGTACTAACCCACACCCTATATACTTCAACCACTCTCCCCGCGGAACTACCGTTAAGTATTACTTCGCGGAGCTGGTTAGCACTTTATGCTCTTCTTAACCTGTTCGACGTTTCTTGTTCTGAGGGGGCTTCCGTTTGGGTTTGGTTGCTCTCCCTAAGCCTTTCCAGCCGCCGAAGTTCCTTTATGATCACCGCTGCTGTTTGTATCACAGTATTCCATACTGCGTTCGATGTCAACATATGGTTTACAATGTTCTCCGGAGTCGGACTTGAGCCCGCATCACTGTAATATCACTCAGATTTAAGAAATGAAAGCAACTGCTACGATTTTATTGGATTGAGCCTTTATCATGAACGAAAATGATTTCAATTTTCATGGTGATGAAACCTATTACACATTTGACCAAGTAAGCAACCCAAAGCCATTACACCAATAAAAATTGACTCTTTGCTCCAAAATTCATACGAAGGGTCACTGGAACATAATTCTCCTTCAATGATACCGAAAACACAGTCACTATCAGTGGACATCACAAACGGATCATGTTGACAGACAATCAGAGAATAAACTGAAAGAAGAAGACTTAGAGGACGTGTTGTTCCAACAAGACGATGCCACATGCCACGTTGAATCTGAATATCGTGTGATTTGATGCCTGTGGACCTTTTTTTTAGAGCTATGTTAACTCCATGATCTATGCCAATACGTCAGAGACTTAAGAATTAACATGCAACGTAAAATTGTCAGCATATTTCCCAATTTATATGGAATGCCATCGCAAATTGTATCTATTACATTCACTCGTGCGAGTAAGTATTTCCTCGAAGGACATAGAAACTAGGTTGTGTTTCAAAATAAGTCCCATCGATGAAGTGCACTTAATGACAACTCTTTATAATAAAAGAGAGTACCGTCTTGAACTTGACTACACTGACCATGTTTTGTACAAGATACCAGTTATGTTCTTATCATCTTGTAGTGCAGTCAGATTAAGAGAAACAGGATGCTAGTGCACCAAACCTTATCATCCCAACAGAATTCTACATTTTCTACTACGAGATTTAGAAGCGACTCTAACCTACTACACGAGTCCGAGAGTGACCTTCAGAAATGACGTGACAGTTGAAAAATGCCCTACCAACTTCCTGATTCGTACAGCGTCTTCCAGGCGGTAGCTCTGTTAAGGTTGTTGTGTCCTCTAAACTAGTAGCACAGACTAAAGAAGAATTTTTTTTCTCTGAATCATATGGAAATGAGCTGGTGGATGAACCACCAAAGCGAAAATCTGCCTCTGATGGTTCCCTTGCGAGGATGTGAACGTCCTGTTCTGTAGGACGTTAAGAATATTATCTTGGCGTACTATCCTTTCATAGCTGATAGTAGGCGGTATGGCTGCGGAGCTGCTTCATACCCAAGCAGTTACGGCACAAATTCTATTGGAATACAACACAAGAACTATTGAGTAGAAACCAGACAGTAAATGCTATAGATCTTGCAGGTCCTTGCAGCCAGAAAAAGCATTTCGTTCAAAGTACATTCTGTACTTCCCATGCAAGTGTCCAGTTCTACGCAGCCCAACTTCAGTTTCCTTTCTTTCTTTTCTCCTTATCCCTATCAATCAACATCCTTCTTACATTTGATAGGTCACTAGAGTCGGGGTACTAGTATGACGCCCTGGTGTTAGTTACGTTTCAATTCAGCTTCCTGACACACTACTGACACCTACACAGGATACCAATTTACGTGGAAATAAATTGCAAAGACCCATCTCTCGATTGGAAATTTCCTCACCTGGGACATGATCCGTGATGTGAAATCCCTACACTTCATGTTCTAGCAATTTACGAGACTTGCGTGCAGAGTGCACCTTTGTTGTGGTAAATCACTCAATGCTTATCCAAGTAACATTTCTTTCAAGTACACTTGAAGGGTTTTTAAATATGGGCGCACACAAGTCCTTGAAGTAAAGTTTAATTTTCTTTTGCCTACGGTTCGGGAAATTCAGAGAAAACCAATTTGCCCGAAGAGAATACGTGAATGTACATAGTACTTAGGTACCATTGTTCGGGTCGATCTGGGAAATATTTAATGCAATAAAGGCTAACAGATGTAAGCCTTCTCATACTCCTTATGATAGAGAAGCAACAAAGCTAGGGATGATTGTACTTATTCCCGTAAATCTGCAAATCTATGGATCATGTGGGTGTATCTAGATGTCAATAAGGATATCTATTATCTCGGGAATCAGCTATGGATTACTTTCAGTCCTTAGTGTCATAAGTCGTAGCTACAGCTGTTTTACAAAAGATGAATAATTTAGCAAATCTCTGATGTATTCTACATCACAGGGACCACCTAATTCTCCTTTTCTTTATTGTTCTCTCCATTATGCCGTCGTTTAGATGCAAAGGGGGCGGCACATGTATGTATGCTTTAAATTTCTCACCACAACTCCAACCCCGAACATAGAATTTAATCCTCAAGGACAAATTATTCCCTTTAATGGTGAACACATCCCTCCCCACACCATCGCAGCGAAAGTGAAGTAGATACACAATACACATTCCTATCCTTTCACCTTTGTTGACAGTTTTCCATCTTGTTCGACATTGATCTGATTGTATTCATATACATATCCTAACCAACTGTCATTTCACATTATGACCAAAAGACAGGATGTACGGTGGCGGCGTTTGTTATGAGAAGGCAAGACGTTTGGCATAAATATCGGCGCGAGGGATATGAATACACGGATGACAGATGTAATACAAAAAGGACAAATTGAATTGCGGAATTCGGGATAAATTGCGGTTTTCCATGTATATAAATTGACCATTGGCAAGAAATTAGGACCGGAAGGAATGAGTTATCCGGGATTTGGCAAAGACATTGTAGGTAGTCAATTGATTTAGGTATTTGGGATGTTTTGGTTCGTTTGCTTCTGGCTTTGATTTGTGTAGATGGAGCACCCTTTTTGAGGTGTTCTTGGAGGAGAGGGATTCTTGTGACGATTCACCAAAGGTTAACGAGGAAACTTGAATGACCCTTCGATGATGAAATGGTGTGCACGGGTGAACAAGAAGAAAAAGTCTTGCTTCATGAAATTGGTACCAAGGGCTGAGGGTTGGGCTAGTCACCTGTTGTATTCCATCGAATAGAGTAAGTTTTTCTTTTTCTCATTGTGTTCTATCAAAGGGACTGTTACGGGTCCTTATAAGTTATTCTTTATCCAGTTTTAGTAGGTCACTGAAACTATTGTGGCTGTTGTGGATGAACTTTTCGTCTATCTTAAGACTATAGACTTCCCATTGCGATATTCTAAACCACAAGGATGCATACATTTTACAACAAATGGTTCGAAACAGGGTAGTTCTGTATGAGAGATGATAAGAGACTTGTCGAAGCAGCATCTCTATTCAAGATTCCCTGAAGGCCATCGTCCACTGGATGCACACAGTCATCAAACTCAATCTATCCTATAAGATGGGCACATGATGGTACCAACAAAGTGCGGCATAAGTCAAGAGAGGTTTGAACAAATGGTAGCGCCATCAACCCAAATTTTGAAGTACGAGTCAAAAACCCGATGAAAGATTAGTCAAAACCGACTCCTCGGCTCCACTTTTCAGTCAGGACTGCTACATCTTACAGACTTACTTCGTTCGTTGTATTTTCTGGCTAACCAGAAACTGTGATCAATGGATTGGTTTCACATTGCAAAGTAAATTTCTTTTTTAAAAACTCCATGCAGTCGAAAGCAGATTATCCAAACCTGGTGCAAAACTATTGACAAAGATCCTAAAGCCTTGAAAAAGGGTTTAAGGGAGTTGAAACACGTTCGACCTTCGGTATTCAAGTAAGCGTGGTTGTGAGTCTACAAATTTTTAAAATCAATCTAGCCCGTACTGTTGCTTGCTACAAAGGAACGCTTTTTTCTACTTATTTTTCCAGAAACTATCATTGATTGGTGCTGTCATATTCTAATGACTCTGATCTCAGTTGAAGGATATGAACGCAAATGCTATCATCAAAGACAGTATTTCTCCGAACTTGGTTGTTTTATGCAAAAGGAATGAACTTCTTAGACAGTTACAAAGGCTTCAACCAACATTGCATCTTCAGACCTACGTTTGGAATACAATCCTTTTAATCCTTGAATTACGAACACTTCTCAATGACTGACAGTATGGGTTTCGTAGCAAAAGGATTCACTATCTCATCGAAAAGTGGATCCACAGTACTTTTGTCTAAAATGCATGCAGTTGGCATCGATATTGATTAGAAATAGTCATTTGGAACGTCTGCCGTCCGCCATATAAATTCTGGCGTCCCCCAAGGGTCCATTTTGTGTCCGCTTCTAATCCAATATATTCGTTCTCTGACGACAGTACCCTCAACTTCTAATATTTGTTCTCAGACTCAGGTCCCGATTCTTGTGTCGTGGAACTGGAACCGTAGCTTATAATTAATTCTAAAACCCTTCAAAAACCCCATGTTGTCTTCTGCCACTTGCACCGCCAATCTTCATTGGAATGACCATATATTCGACATCGCTAACAGTACTCCAAAACGTCTAGGATTCCTTAAACCACCCATCGAAAACCTCTTAGGCTTAGCAATAACTATTCAGTCCCTCGAACATCGCAGAAATATTTCCTGTTTTTCCTTGTTTCATCACATTTTTTTACAAATAGTGCTCCAGCAAAACAGCCAGTTGAATTCAGCCCCTTCAACAGTTTTGTCCTACCAGCCGTAACTCTTCGAATGCTCATAAGTCCATCTAAGTCTATAAGCCTATCTTTGGACGTACAGCTCATTCTTTCCTGAACCGTACAACAGGGATGTGGAGCCCTACCATGCTCTATTTTACCCTCACATTATAATCCACAAACATTTAAAAGCAACGTTCCTCGGTATCTCCAATCTTCTCTCTTAAGTTTCTCCAACGTTTGCGCTATGTCTTAACACTATAAAGGCAGCAATAAACCCTTGAGCGCGCTTAAATTATAAAAAATACACCCCTCTTGAAGCCAAAACGAAACAAACTATGGCTTTGTGAATTGGAATTCAGGGAATGTGTATTTATTCCAGAGGGGAATATTAAAAAATTATATAAAACTGATAAACAAAAAGAATTTCGTCCTCATTTCAATAAAAGAGAAATATCCAAACTATAGCAAAGGAAAAAGTTCCCCTAATGAACCAACCTCACTGTATCTACGATATACGTTTATGTCATCAAATGCCAGGTCCTTTTCATAGCAAAAATGTCCTTTAACATCCATCTACATAGAAACACATGTGTGTTTCAGTATATGGGGTGCCTCTGTTGCAACATCACGTCTCCACATAAACTACGTATCTGCCTACAGATATAATACTTTTGTCTGTATCTTCATTTGCTCTTTCAATAGCATTATGTTCACTCGATGTGCAGATATCTGAAGGTAGACATAATAAAACAGTTATCTTTTGAAGGAAAACCTGCATGGACATATGAGAATTATTTCATGGCTTCCATTTAATGTGCCATTTATGAAATATAAACAAAAATTTAAAGATGAACGACAAGGGGATCTCTGGGATATTCTACTAGTGGACTATTGAAGTGCATCCAGTTTTACACATTCTAGCAGTTTCTTCCTTTGTGAGTGTCCAGCTGGACTTTTCAAAGTGACATCCTATAGTCCAGCTTCTCTTTTTAGGAAAATCATTTGTGCTCTTGAAATTCAGTATTTTAAACTGCCTTTGTGTCGAGTGAGTTTCAGTTTCGGACTCAGCTATTCTTAATGACTACCACAAGTTCTATACCTAAAAATACGCTTCATAGGAACATGATTCATTATTCAGTTGCTTAGTCGTTACTTACTTCAGCACCATTCAAGATAATCTCTAACCCAGAGCCCCTAATTACTGCATGTTCACCAACTATTTACTTTGGTTTCAAAATGCACTTCGGAAACTGCATACATTTTGCTATTTTCACTACAAGAGAGCACGACATTATGGCAAACAAACACAAAGCCACCAATTTTGCCAAAGCTAACAATTTTGTAATTGAAAAAGTTTAAACTTCCCGAAGAATTTGCATTTAGTGAGAGAATATCCCTGCGCATGAGGGGAATGATAAATCGGGACAAATTAAGCGAAAAGTTCGGGTTTTATAATCTCGTGCATGCACGCATGAAGGGTGTAATAGAAATTAAGGAATTCCCTGCTGAACTGATGTGGGTCACGTACAATGTACCTTGGAATGTTTTGGATACCATATTTCGAACATTTCCAATCATTTTGCATATGTAGGTACTTCAACTTAGATTATTCAGGATTAGAATCTTGCTAGATAGGCAGGCAATAATTATTGCACTAGAAACCAAAGCAAGGCAAAGGTTACAAAGCCTTAAACAGAGTACAAGTATTGTTCCCTAACCAGTCAAATAAGGCAATAGAAATGGATGTACTCATCGGCATAGTGGCAAGAAAAAATACATTACAAAGTTGTTAGTACCATTTCTTAAGAACTAGTGTATCACACTTTTGAGCAAGTAGTTCCAGCTACACCTTACGACTGACTAGTTGTGTGGATACCTAGAACTTGAAAGTCTATAACACCTGTTTCATGGATTACCTAGTACTTCTTCAAATCATCGTGGAAAGAGGGAGATAATAATTAAGGTTTGGATGAGGAAATCCTGCTTCAAATGAATGTGAAGGTGTGTCCACATCAAAGAAACATTTCAAAAAAATTTAGATCTAGACGCTTCGCGAAACACTTTTGAAATGTTTCTGTGTTTCCCATTTCGATCGGAAAACTTTTTGTTTCTCAGATATTGACGAGGACGTTATCCAGTTAATAAAACTTTCTGAAACAAAAAAAGTTGTATGGTAGCAAAACCCTAACAAAAGCATTCGAGTATCTTTTACTCACATAAGGTTGGTCAATCTGGGGCACCGCACTAGCTTATCCCATTGAAGTAAAATATCTCGGTGTCATTCTTGACAAACGGCTTAACTGGAACACTAATATCAAGTCCGCCGTAGATCGCGCCACCAGGGCCATGTAGGCCAGTAAACGGCTTTATGGCAGAACTTGGGATCCTAATCCAAAAATAATACATTGGTTGTATACAATTGTGATGACATAAGCGGCTATTGAAAGATGGTCGAAAGTCCTTCTGTGGACAACGGCAACTAAGCTTCAGCCAGAAGCCACCGTTGGACTTACACGCCTACTAATTATTAGGAAGACAGCTGCTAGATGCTCTATCAAGTTGCAAATAGAATACAAGTTTAAGGCAGTTGACCACGTGGGACATCTAAAAATTCTTGACTCAATCCCACAAAGAGACATGTTCTGCACTGTACCCGACATTATGGTGAGGGAATACTGTTTCAGTAGGTTATTTGATGTAAATATATTAGAACGTGCAGACCGGTCTAAGGGTGTTCCGACACTGGACCCTAAGGGCCTGTTAAATTGGGAAAATGAAAAAATTTATTTAGCCTTATTCCTACAAGTTAATTCTTAGTTTAGACAAAGACAGCATTAGAAAGCTGGTGAGATTTCTAACAGGTCACTGTGGCCTGAAATACCACCTTAACAAACTTAATCTGTGCCCAGACATAAATAGAATGTAGGTTCTGCTCGGAAGATACCGAATCATCTGAGCACATTCTCTGCGAATGCCCGGCAAGATAACATGCCAGTCAGCAGATATTAGAAACTCTGCGGGAGAGACATTAAGGAGGTGGTACGTCTCTTAGAGTAAAACGCGACGCTATCAGTATTACTTCTTTCCAATCCATCTTCAAGTACAAAACTGTATAGATAAAATGGGAAACAAAAAAATATTTCAGAAATGTTTCTCAAAGCGTCCACATCAAAAAAAAAACATTTCAGAAACATTTCGAAAAATTTTTTGAAAAGTTTCTTAAAAGTTTTGAAACAAATGCGAAACATTTCAGAAAACATTATTTAAAAAACGTTTCTGAAATGTTTCACATTTGTTTTAAAACTTTGGTGTGGACAGACCTTGAGATATATAATTTCAAAAAGGTTTAACATACAAAATTTAGGTCTGCCCATAGAAAATGGAGGTTTTGTCACCCAATTTCTATTAAAATCCGAATCAAAAAATTTTTGTCAAGAAAATTGATTTCAGTAGAATTTGAACCTAACACGCGCAATGGAAACAATAAAGACTACACACTAACAGTTTGGGCCATAAGTTCTGCTGCACTGAAGGCAGAACTAGTAGTATGTAGCTTGGATTGATAAATGATGAGTGGACTGATTCACATGGACTCACGAGTAATGCAAGTTTAAATTTTTGTGATTATCGTTGGAAATATTAAGAAAAGGTTCATTATTTTGTAAATAGCAAGAAGAAATAGGATATCGCAACAGAAGAGAATTTTAGGAAAACTGAAAGTTTTGGAATGATAGTGTGGTCATGGAACCGATTCATTGAAAACTGACAGTCTCAGACTGATTACTCCAAACTGATAGTGTGTGTAGTCTAGTTACTATCGACTATTGCAATGTCAACCTGAATCTGATGACGAAGGGAAAAATAATCAAAGTTTTACAGAAACCTCTGAAAAGATCTTAATGTCATTGGTATTGGAATCAAACTGGAATACAAGTTTTCTCTGAATTTATGAACTTCTGTACAAAAGTGTACATTTTACCAGAACTCTGTATGTGCTATAGTCAATAAATTCGAGTCCACATATTCACTATTTAGTGTCTATGTGCCGCCAGTGAGACAATCCACTGGTCGAAGTACCAAAAATATCGCAGTACAGCTGCGTTCTTCTCTGGGAATATATTAGTCCACATTGTGGCAAGTTTTGCATAAAAATCTTGGTCCTTATAAAATAAAAAAAGAAGGATTCTGCGAAACTCAGAAGTCAGCACAGAAGGGACAATCTTACAACAGTCTGTGCAACTTGGTTTAGTCTAGTTAAGTTAGTTGTTAAAGTAAAGAGAATAGATATGTATGTGCCGATTTTGCATTTGCATTGGATCCAGAGTTTTCTTCGGTCCTTCGCCGAGATATTCTTCAATTTTGTGCATCCACAAATGTTCAAGTTCATAACAAACGCAAACATCAATGTCAGGTCCACTGAAGATCGCAACAGGACCCAATGGAGGGAGGTCCAAGTCTTGAGCAGGCTCATGCTGGCAAGTTTGCGTGGTACTCAAATCAGATATAACCGCAACTAAGAGTCAAATAGTAAGGGCAATGCGACTCCTGGATGATCCTCTATCACGTAAAGTGATAAATTTTAAGTTCGAGGGGATTGACCGTTGGATAAGACTTCGATCATTATTAGGGACAAAATGCTGATTGTGTGGATTAACCAGACAACCATCATATAACACAGCAGCTTAGTTAAATTAAAGTCCTTGTTTCCTCCGATCACAAAATAAAGCCCACAATCCAAATACATTCGCAATCAAATGCAAATTCCATCTCCGACAGACTGTGCATCCTCTGATCTCATCAAGCTTGCGCACATGAACCTCAACCATTGGATTTTTTTAAGTCAACTAATCTTCCTCTGTTTTTTTCGGTATATCAGCTTATTCTATTCTCAAGACTTCGATCAGAAATTTCAACTCTGCTCCTGAAACATAAAATGCAAGAAAGAGTCCATAAGGCCCAGTATGCTCTCTTAATCACAAAAGTGGTATGAATGGATGAATGGGACATACAAGGTTCTTCAAGGCAAGGAAAGAATACGAGGGATATATTGCTCATCAGTGCTCTATATACTTAATAAGCCCACTGCTACACTGGAGGCGTCCATGTCTCTATTACCACTCTGTCTACCAAAAAAACGCCTATGTAGGACACAAGTTACTCTATTCTTAAGGCATCGTTTCCCAACATCTCTCACGCAGCGGTGGAAAGTCTTGATACAATCGATTCCCTTATACAAAGGATTTGCAAATGATCCTTAGATCGAAAGTGAAATTTTGATATTTAAGAAAATTCAAATACTATTGAGGGTACAAGGAAAACAGACAATTTTTCCACACAAAAATATATTAAAAAAAAAAAGGTTACGTATACGCCCTCGAACAAAGTGTACCCTTCCCAGTTCTATGTTCTGATGATAGAACTAAACTCAAAAATTCTGTTTCAGTGCCAGATACAGATACCAGGTATGCCTGACTATACATGCATTCTGTTCTAGGCAAAGGTTCCGGACGTACTAAAAGCGTCAAAACTTCTTGAGGTAAGGGTTTCCCTGAATCTACTTTCCCTGAATAAACTTTAAGGTACAGAATTGTTATGTCCTTATTGAAAAAGCCTCAAGTATTCCAAAGGACTTTTATATTTACATTTTCTTCACGTATAACATTCCATACTTGACGGATTAATTATTCTAAAATGCCACTCAGTTCCTATTACCTGTCCCTGACCAAGCGAATGTAGGACCGGCACAACGCTGCATCCACTAAAACTTCTCGCCATAAAACCATTTGCCCCATCTATTCATGAGGATCTCTACTGTGTGCTTAAATTGGCCAGAGAATTGGACAGTGCTACCGGGGATAACCATGACAGCTTTAAATTTTGTGCTTCCAGAGCGAAATGAAAGGAACTGGCATTGTTGTCGCACTTGTTATTGCAAATGAAATATTCCCCGATGGTATATTTAGATGATTTGTGCGAAAGACAAGGATGGTGAGGAAAATTGAATTGACCACCTGTTGCTTCCCAACCCCAATGGCTGAAATAGTGGCAATACGACTCCCTATGTACAATGATAAATCAGTTTTGTTCATTTAGCCACGCTATGACCAGATTTTGTCTGTTGATGAGCTCATGGTTGGAAAAAATGCAATTTTCTCCCAGCGACTGACATAGGTATTACAAATCGGGTTCGCATATGTCAATCGACATCCAATGCACATATGTATGTAATTGGATTAACATGTCACTAAAGGAGAAGCAGCAGATAATGGATGGATGGCTGTCTGAACTGCAACGAACCCTTAAAATGTATTTGAGCTCGAGTTGTTTTATTTTTTTTTTTTGTAAATCTAGTTCCTTCACTCAATTTTTCACGTCACTTTCACAACTTAAACAATTCCCATAAAATGTCATAAATTTTCACACGACGAGCTTTGCAATATGGTTCCCTAAGGAGAGTTATACACGCGCTCGGCTACCATCCGCATATATTACGTCTCACATTATTTGCCAGGCATCCTCCGTTGCTTCGCAAAGACACAGGACTTCATGTCAAGGAGGAGAAACAACCATACCAACGTGGGGAAGGAAAAGTTATGATTAATGCACTGGCAATCTGGTAACATAGTAAAAGTGCAATTTAATCTAGTAATTCAAGCGGGAGAGTGAAAGATACAGTTTTTCTTACTTAAAATGTGAAAAGCAAAGGATGAGTTCTCGGAACTGTTTATGCATGCTTAGGGAACTCATAAGTGCATTTATATCACTTTTTATTCTTCAAACTATTCACTTAGCAGCAGATGAGCAGGAAGTGAAAATTAGCTTATCCAGTGGATGAGTATCGTTAAGTGGGAGAAGGACTGTTGTTGAAAAACCTAATATTTTCAAAGGATTGGCTATTTTGAAGGAGTCGGTAAGCAATTTTGCTTAGAAACTAAGCAGGAGGTTACCACCGAAATACAACAAAGTTCTATGTTAACCTTTCCAAGTCACACCTAAAGCAAACGCAAGTAGTTTCCTTCTGGAGAGAACGTTCCGCATCTATTAGAAATGGATGATGATGACGTTGATGACTCCATAAACAGCGCCGAAATTTTCTGAAATTCAAACTACATACAGTTTTTAGCCTCATCTCCGGCAGCTTCAACAAGTCAAAACACCGCTGATAAACCCAAACTATTTGCGACCCCTTACTTTCAAGTATATACAAGTCGAACCGAAACAAAGGCATTCCTGGTTTAAAGGCCATTCTCAACCGATCGTATGACTTCAGAGATGTAGTTCCGGTCTATATATGTAGTATACTCTCAAAATTTAAGTCAATGCTCCTGAACCTCATAATGCTTCAAAGAGCATGACGATCATCGAATTGGATTTGACTATTGAGTCAGTGGAGTCAAGTCCTCATCGGAAGCTCGGAAGTGACGGCATCGACAAACACTAAGCCAGTGAACAAGACCAACAAGTTGTGCAAAATCCTTCCCACATTATTTTCTTAAAAAGGAATAAGAATGCTTTCAATATGGTTCTATGTGATCCTTAAATAGTAGTACCTGCAGAGACCAAGTACTTTTTTGGTATCCCCATCAAATAAGTTGTAAGTTGAGCGACCATTGTCTAGATCTCTAGCGATCCTGCACTAACATCGCAGCTCCAACTGCAAAGGACTCAATAGAATTAAATTTATGTATGGAATTTGATCTCGTTCTTTGACTACCACAAGCACGTTTGCAACAATCGACTCTTTGGAACCAATTTGCCACCGTCCTTCCACAAATATCGGCCTATTTTCCATTCAATATTATTCCAGAGCTTCTCAGACTTCTAACGGCGTTAAATCATATGAGCAAGATGGCCATTCAAAGGGACCGGAATTCGCCTTCAGTAAATCAGTTGTTTGACCAACTGTGTGGCATGTGGCACCAATCTGTTGGAACCACATATCACCGATGTCAAGTTCATCCAATTCTGGACAAAAAAGTCTTCCTACACGTCATGATACCAACTCCATCGACTGTAACATGACATTCATTTCCACACCTCTGGAATGATATCCACACCACACAGTCCCTTTTTGCGGATGCAGTCCTTTAAAGCACATGTAGGTTTGTGGCTTCATCGCTGAAGGTGATTTTTCGATGAAGTTTTGGATTTTCTTCAAACTTTCGGAAATCTCAATCGGAGAAATTTCGCCACTTCAAAGGATTAATAGGTTTCAGTTCTTGAGTTGATATGCTCCTGAATGGGTGCTTCCCAAGATCTTTGCGGAAAGTTCCCCATGTGGACTGAGAGATTCCCAAGGCCTGTGAACGGGATAGAATCGACCAATTCAGCACATTTTGAACTAAAGCACTTACGGCTGCCAAACTTCAAATCATACCTCGTTCATGAACTTCATTCTGACAAAACCGTAAGCCTTGTCTGACGTTTTGACATTAACAGATCATAAAAGGAGTTTAAATGTGGCTTTGTGTTAAAGTACAAAATGGTTATATCCCTTTTGAAAATGCCTTTATGTAAAGGAACATAGTACACTAAAACGATTAACCTATCCAGGACTGTAAAGGACTCAAATATCACTTTGTAAAGAGATCAAAGGTTTCTTTTTGTTTTAAATATGAGATACTCCTTCACCCCAAAACTGAAACAACTTGTGCCTAGCAGATGTTTCAATTTACTACATTCAAACCCAGTTAAGTGATATGCTATCCTGCCTTTCCGTTGGGCCATCTAATAAAATCTTCAAAACTTACTGCATCACATTTCACTTTCGAAAGAAGTTTAATTATAAAATTCTTCGAGAATTTGGAAACTTTTCAAACTAAAGCGTTAGCGGTGAGGGGTTTCGCAATCGTTTCCTTTGCTGTTGGTGTTAAAAGTTTCAGCTCATCGCCTTAGGGGTTATTCATTTGGCTTATTAAATTTGCAGTAAGTTAATTAGGGAATTATGTAAGCGGATATGATGGAATTCTTTTGCCAAATTTGAGTGTCGCATTTATTTTGGAGAAATTGCAATTTGGGACAAAATTATGCGCATAAAGGGAGACAAGTTTGGATTTTATTTTGGAAAATGTGAATGTTGTTCTATGTGTCAAGTTAGTTTGGAAGTTTTTCAAACTTTCACTGTGGTTGGAAGGCAGTTTTTGTACCTTATGTAGTTTGTGAGATAGATCGCTCATTTTTGTTGTGTTAACATCATTGTAAGCTGTTTTAACTGATTTTGGAGACGGATGTATTAGAAGAGCATATTCGTCATATTATGCTGCTTTAGTTCCGAAAAAATAGAATAGAAGTGAAACCATTAGAACAATCTAAATTGTCTATAGTAGAGGTTTACTAAGTGAGTCCAACTGACTGCGTTGGCTTGGAAAGTTTAGTATTACCAATTGTGACCTAAAAAGTGAACCTTCTAAAGTTCACCGTCAAAATAATTCCCACTGTTATGGTAGGAGAATTCGCTGGGAAACTCAACTTAAGCTATATGACCAACCATTTATTTCTAACAAGTATGGGACTATACTTACTAAAAGCTGGAACTATGTTTATCACAGCATCTCGTCACAATGAAGTGACATTTTGGAGTCGCAACGTTATTATTCAAAGGGGATTCTTTGTAATAAATATTGCCACCTATGGCTTAGTCTATATCTCTCAGGGTTCGACTTCAGAGCCTCGGAGAGTGGCAATCATTCTTAGATGTTGCCTAAAAGACAGATTTTCATCTGTCAACCGCTATGCACGTTAAAGTCTTGGAAAAGCTTAAAAAGACTATTTTAAAAAATGAGAAGCTTAGTTTGTCTGACTCTCGTACTCATGGATGTCCTATCACCACTCCGACTATGTAAGCGTTTTCCAGGTAGAGCTTCTTGACATCTATGTATCAAGCTTGTTGAAATGTCCCTACTAGCTTCCAAAGTATGGCTAGCTTCGCTAATAGCCAAACCGCAATCAGAGTCATTAATTCAGTTACATCATCAAAATTGGTAGAGAAATGCTAGAAAGTTGGCCCAGGTTCAACCCTTAACTGGGTCAAACTCCCTTCCTTTCCATAAGACTGCCTCCAGAGAAAACCGAATAAATTGAATTCGATTAAACCTTCTGCGATATGTTAAGATAGTTCTCTGTTCAATTGAGAGCTCACCCTTTTTCTGAACTGCATTGGGTGGCTCCAAAAACCCATGTTCTAGCACTAACCAGAGCCTTTAGTTTCTACAATCATTAAACCTAACTATTTTAGCACATAGACCCATAGAGCATTTAGTTCAACGCTTGATGGGTATGTGAATTCCTTGAAAAAAATCTAAACCGCATCCTCAAACATTCCTCCGACATCAAGGTGGAGAAAAATTGGCGAGGCGGCAAGTATGTTGTATGTTAGGTGCAAACGGACTCTATGGTAATTTGACTTATCTAGGCTCCAGAATGCATAGAATTTATGAAACATTCAAGGATAAGAATAAATCTTCAAGAACCTAAAATTTTTCTTCATCACTAACGTTACAAAAATGCAACCAATTTTATTACAAATACGAGCACACCTTACAAGGACATTTGTTTTCATTTGGTTTTTGTTCCTGACGTTCGGGAGTAAGAAATGTGGGAAGAAATTTCGGGCCAGTTGCTGTGTTTGCATTCAAAGAACATCCTCCAGGACTCTGTCGTTCGATATTTACTTATGAAAATTTTATTTTCTCCAGCAAATAGAGACCATGGGCTCAGGTGTAGAAACATGCTTGGGTACACGTTGGAATGCCACATGCATTGCACTTTCGACGAGAAAAGTACAAACTGTATGCCAAGGACCTACATGGCGTCCATGAAATAAATCTTTCTCTTATTTACCGTCATACATGGAAAGCACAAATGTTCACATACTTCACTAGAATGCAAACGACTCTAGTTTTGTTTTTACAGTGCAAATATAATATTCCTTAAAGGATTGGCAGCAGGGATTTCTTGAAATAGTTGTTTAAATCACACTCTTTAAGTGACCAGTATACTATTCAGAACTCTCATAGTTTAAGTTTCGGATTCTGTTTGACAATGACTTTTGAAAACTCATAGAAACTTGTCGATGTACAGCGAACCCCTTTCTTCTTTAGCCACATTCTCCCCTTATAAATGAGGTACACTTATGGTATCATCTGGAAGTTGATATTTCAAAGATTAATTTATCCGAAACTTATTCGAATTTTTACAAACCACCAATGGAACTAAGACTTTTCATTAAAACTTGAACCTCTCGAAGGGATTAATAGTTAAACTCACACACTCGCTGAATGGTTTCATATAAACGAATCTGTGCCCTTCAACTTTGGAGAACCACACAAATCACCATTTGAATTCATTATTCTTAAATTTTCATTTTTTAAATATAGACTTTCACTTAAAACAGACTTATAGTACCAATTAAAAAAGGGTTCTAAGCCAGTGACATTAAACAATGACACCGGTGGCAGGCTTTTCGCCTAAACACGAGGCTCAAACTTAACCGCCGATTCAAGTGTTAAATTGCCTGAACATATACTTGAACTACCGTCTTTCATAAAAAGTAAAAAGGACTAAAAAACAGAGGCTCCATATTTCATTTTAATCCCAAAAGGATAGATGACGAGTGACTATGAAAAGCCTCCCAGAAACCACAATTTCTTGTAAGTATTGTCTAAAGATTGAATCTCGAATAGCTTGTAAAGTACTTCAGTGCTCTAATCATTTGATTCGTGGTCGAGAATCCTACTCCTGAATGCAGTTCTCTTACAGCCCCTTCTCTCATTAAGGGCACCAATCATATAACTATACACCTCCTCGCAGTGGTTTAATTATCACGTTGCTCACTTTTCGATTCTCAAATTTATAAGCCTTAGTCACGAAAATGTTGACTGCGAATGTGATTTAAGTAACTTACTGACGAGCATCCTTTCCCCCAATGGAAGGGATAATCCTGTTAGCTTGTAGATTGCAAGACATTAAGTCCTTGAAATTGTCCTCTTACACCTCAAGGACAGAATTAAATGGACTTTTATCCGAAAGACGACGTATTCTCCGTCTCTCCTACGGACTTCTGTTCATCTGCGTCAGGTCAGAGAACCACGCCAAATGGACTGACCTACATATGTACATAGATATGTAGATTGGGATATTTTGGTCAAGAAACGAAGGACAGCCTCCATTGCCAATAGCGGTGCTTTTTCACTGTGGTATCTTTTTATAGGTCAAATAAAACTACAGGCCAGTAGTAGCGTGCTTCGACACACTTATGCAGTGCTCTTCAAGTCTAAAATCTAAAACGTTCAGGAATTGCCACACAATACTCAGAACCGTGTCAGATTATGATGGATACCTGGGCACTCGATATTGAGAGACCAGCACGAATGAGCAGATGATCAGAATCAGAACTTCTGCAAAGCAACACAGTTAGAGGTGTTAATCCATCGATCTGTGTGGCTAAGAGGATTATTCTAGAAATGTTTATCAATATGGCTGACCTAAAATAATCCAACTTAGAACGCTGTCTCAGGTCTTGCGCCGGCTGCTTGTTCGAAGTCAATTTGAGAAATTTATTAAACTAAGCAGGTCGCGTTTAGGAATAGTGATAGGGTTTATCTCTGGCCATTACCTTCTGAAAAAGCACGCTAAAACTAGGATTATCAAATAGGGAAGACACTCTATTATCGTCCACGTAGGATATCACACATCTATGCTATGAGTGTCAGAGCATAGCTTCTAAACTACCTACCTACCATGTACAAAGGCACCTTTGACTATCCAAGGATCAACATTTAGTAAAGTCTGTAAAGTATACGGCTTCCTATGAGAGTGTAAAATTCCAATGCCTATACAGGACTTTGCGGTACAAAGTATTCTTTGCGGTACAAGTATTCTGCTACAATTACGTAGAAGGGGGCACTTCCATAAAATTCACAACCTCAGGCTGAAATAAGAGTAGCCCTTAAGAGATACTGTGTAGCAACGCGTAATGAGTTCAAAGCAGATGTTAATATCAAAACTCTTGAACCTGGTTAAGTTACAAGACGCGTTGAACCCAGTTGAACTGCTTACAGTCCCAGATCAAGCCAAGGTGATCCTGTTGGTCTATAATTGAAGTTTGTTGCAGATGTATCTGCACAAGCCATGAAAAGAACTACATATTTGATACTTGCCAAGATCTTGTGTACATCAAACTACTTTTAACTAGAACAACATATTCATACCCAAGCAAGCAGATATTAATTTTGATTCTTAAGTCTTATTCATTGGCTTATTCCTTTCCAGACCTTGAAAACTTCTAATCAATACCTCCTACTACTACCTCCCAATTGGACCAAATCACTCCTTTAGTTCTGCATATCCTTTGCAAATCCTTCCACCTTCTGACTCCTATCCTTAATTGTTCAGCTCCAACCATGAAATGTGACACCTGAACCCAGTTTACATGTTCTTACCTATTCATATGTCTTCGTAATTAAACATCCTTTATGCAGATCACGCCCTACATTAGACCACCTATAACAAAGCAATTCCGTGAACTGTTAACCTAAACGTGTAGATGTAGTTAAACATTTGAATTAAGTTTTATCTAAACGTGCATCGTGAAAATAAAATCGCTTCTCAAACTCCCTATTCAGTTGTGTAATTTTATAGCTCAATGGGAATGGTTTTTGGTAAGTTTATGGACTTTCGCCAATAAACTGAATAACCACCACAACAGCTGTAGAGAGCAGTAAACACCGAACAAATGTATCTACATCTTTATTTGCAAACAAAGTGAAAAAGCTCATTCCTGCGGGAGCAAATAATGGAAAATTTGCATTAGTAGGTATCATTGGGTCCTTCATTTTAGGGAATTTTTTTTTAAATTACTCTTAGTCTCCCGATAAAAGAAAAAAACTTTTGAAAAGAAATCCGGTTTCGTAGAATGTAACCAATGTCCATACTCGTTCCATCACAGACAGAATAATCATTGCCATAGCAATGCAGTGCCCAAAATCTATCCGCGAAGTAGAATTCGCCTCGGAAGAAGCGGCTAGAGTCTACGAACTCAGAACTAGGTCGTGACAAGACCGAGGCTGAATTAATAACCAGTCCAAGGACTAGTGAAGCATTCACGTCTAAAGAGGCGTTCAAATAATTGGGTGCAATGTTCGCACGTACATTGACCTTTAATAGCCATGTCGAGTAGTAGGGATGCTACTAAGCATTGGTGGATATATGTAAGTATGGTTGTGCTTTCCAGAGTGATATCATCAATACTTCCGTATCCCGCTCTGGTCTGGCCAGAGCTCTTTCAACAAAGGAGACAAAAAGAATGCTTTCACCTTCATACGGGCTCAGAGCAATAAGATCTGGTTTCCGGACAAACTCGAATGAATCAGACTGTGCTATGGCGGGTCCCTGTCGACATTTTAGCCAACGAAATGCAAGGGCTTACCTTAGGCAAAACAAGAACTAGCTAGATGTCAGTATTATCAGAAGGATAAGAGCAGACGAAAGAGCTACCATCAGTAGCACTGTCTATCCCAAATCAGATGGGACAATACAACAAAAGGCACATGGACCTTGTGGCTGATTAAATTATCCAAAATATCTCCAACGATTTCGACACGATAACCTGCCCCTCTGCTCAGAATGTCAACTTAAAGAGGAAGATGCGGAGCATACAATATTCCATTGCAGACCCTTCGCAGAGCCAGGAATGGACCTACCAACGTCAGAGCTTATAGTTACCCATATAACATAGTCAAGGGATGCTCTTTCATAACGAGTGTCGAAAACGAACTCGAAAGAATGAGAAGAGATGACGCGACAGATACAGAGTACCTAACGTAAGTTGCATTAACCAAATCAACCCATAGGAATGTTGATTGTTGTAGTTCATCGGCCCGTTCCTTCCAAACAATATACTTTTTTCGCACATACCATCGCATAGTAGGTTCAATACCCTTTAAAGGGGACTTTGGATTATCCTAGCTATACCGGCTACTAGAATAGTTTATGGCGACCCAAAATGTACCACCCTATCGGAGGATACTCTAACTTTTGCAACTGGTGGCAACTGTCATTTTTCTTTAATTTTTTTTTTGAAGTAAACAGATGTAGAGTACACGTCGACAATCCATGGAACGCTATACTTATCAAGATCGAGAAATATTCTGTTCCAACGTGAATATCGGGACAAATTTTCTAGCCATCCTAAGCCACCTCATCAAACACTATAACATTTCGGCGCTCGCCTCGAACACACTGGAACAACATATGACAGAAGTATCCTGCTCGTTCTGATAAGAACATCGTCGCTGTGGCTGGACGTCGTGGATAACCACGTTCAACGAGCTATTTATTACAGCAAATTCAGGAATTGGGACTGGAGGCCATGTCGGTCTAATCGGATGGTGCAACTGCACACACAGCTCACGCGACACTTGGCATCGGGTAACCTGATGTTTTGTTTTTAAATCACTGGTCTCTGAGAATAAGCTATAGGCTCTGGCAGCTTTTGTCACATAAAAACCATTAAAAAGATTTCCAAATCAAGTTAAAAATTTCAAAGCTGAAAACGTTGATAAAATGGAAAAAGGCGAACCTGTGCCTTGAACGAATCGTAACATCTCTGGTCTTTTCTTGTGTTCACCTCTATGCTGAAGGTCCATAAATTATATATAAAAATATCTGCGAAATTTCATCCTTTAAAAACTAATTTTCATCGATTTTCTTAAGAGGATTTAACTTATTCATGGAGGGTCAACTGGTATTAAATAAATTTTCTTAAACTTTTACCGCCCAACTTGCATAGTTAAAATGATTTAAGACAATGAAATAAATTAGAATCACCATATCTACTGCTCCTTGAGAAATCATTCCTTAATGGCCAATAGATATGCCATGATATCTCAACCGAAGCATAACAAACCACAAAAGGATTCACCATTAAAGAAGGACTATGTCGTCCTACTCCGTTCCATTTTATTACTTTCAAGCGAGTTCGTAAATTTCAAATGCTGTCTTTTAACTCATAACTATTAAACGGATTTCCAATGGACATAATATGAGGAAGATTGCCGAAAGTAATAAAATTTATATAAGAGTATCACACGACCACGGTTGCCACTTTTTGCAATTGCTATTTGTTTTTTACCACTGGTAAAGTAAATGTTAATTTTTATCTCGATTTGTTAAATTTTTTGAATGTCAGTGAAGTGAATTACAAGTTGGATTAAGTCAGCCTAAGTAATTGAATAAAAACGCAATCATCTCTTCGTAACACACTGGGTGAACACACCCATATAATGTGTCATATTCTAAAAAATACTGACTAAGTAAAGCTATATTCAGACGATTCTCAGTTGTCATGTCTGCAAATGGAAATTTGTACCAAATACCTGACAATCATGTGAACTACAAATTTTTAGTCTGACAATTTTGTACTAAAACAACTGTCAGGCCGCTGCCGTCTATCAATAAATTTGTATTAGCACATTTGCAAATCTGACAATATTTGACCAAAGTTTCTTAGAAAACTAAACATTTCTGAATTGTTAGCATGTCACCCCTTTTACTGCGATCTGTAAATTTAGGACACTTATTAATTTTCTGAAGAATTTTGAGCTTGAAATCTGACGGAGAAACTAGGAAAAGCGTGTGTGCCAATTCCATATTTTTGTCTGTCATTCTAACTGTCTCAAACTTCAAACTTATCTGAGGAGAATATCAGGATGCAGTTCAAAAAAGCCAAAAGCGGAAACACATCAGCTACAAAAGGGTCCACGAATCACAAACCCCAGGTTCGAGATGACAAGGAAGACCAAACCTTAGTTTTTTGCATATCAAGCTATCATGGATACCAGAGCGTTTGATCTGAACAACTGGATGCGGTGTGCCAAGAATCGAAGGGACTGAAAGCTTGCCGTGTCTCAGGCAGACTCTTCACAAATTGGGAGCCCATTAATGTAATATAAACTAGTTTTTGGTGATGGACAGCAATGGCATACCAAGTTTTAAAACTACCACGCCCAGTTCTTGAAACATTTTTGCTTTTCAGAAAAGTTTATTGTGAGCATTTTTATCCATTAAAGGTCTAATGTACAGGGTTATCCAATTTATGGTCCGAATTCGACATCCCCGTATCAATCGCATACGTCAAACCAAACTGTCACCTGAGAATGCATATGTTTAGTTTAACGTTTGCCATTGTACGATATGAATGGCTTGGTGAAAATTTTCTGTACAGGTACTATAGTTGACATAATCGTCTATCTGAACATACTTTGGGCAAAGGTGCAACAAAAATCGAAGAGACTGATTTTGTTACAGAGGTCTTAAGGCCTATCTGTCATCGAAATACATGTTCTACGGAACGTGAGAATTTGACAGCTGTGGAAGCCATGTGGAAGCCATGTGGTTTCACCAATTTAGTGCCACATGTCACACAACTCAATGTCCGTTGTTTATAGATACACAGTCTGCAAACTCATGCCTAAAAATTTCTCTGAACTCTTGGCCTAGTATCTCGGGTGGTACCTTCCAATCTTGTGGAAGAACTCTTGGTTCTGTGGATGAATCGAACGCTGTCTAACCAAACCAAATCAAGAGAAAATAATGATTGTTATCATTTGTGCATCTGTTTGCCACCATCAGGACTGCCGCCGGAGTCCATAAACCCTGTCCCGTGACAGTGTAACGTTAATCTGATAAAGTTGGTGGATCTGGTCGAAATGTATTAACATGTTTGGTTTTCTCATGACAACAAAACTGTTGACAATCACTGCAAAAGAATGCAAATCACTCAGAGAGTCGAAAGGCCATTACACCATCGACCGGCGGCCTGCCTGTCCGTCAGGTATCATCAGGTTACATCCAGTACTTTGCAAAACAAAAAGAGAAACAAAAACAGGCCAAACCGCTTCGCACACTTGCTAATCCAAGGCGTAGAGACCGTGCGCTGAGTGCTGTGTGACAGACAAGAATGCCTGTTTGACGCTATTACGTATGTATTTGTCTGCAATCTTGATCTTGACATTGAAATTCGTAATCGCACACACGCACTGCATACACAAGCACATATAACGAGCCGTGGTGGCTTTGAGTTATTTTTAGTCAGACGTTGTCAGTCAGCTGGTGACAGACGTCAGTAGCTACTCCCATCGAAATGTGCATCAAACATTTGCTGGTCACATTGATACTATCCGTCGACTTGAGGCCATTGATGGCCCAGACCAGGAGTCCGCTGAATAAAATTGCCGACATAGGACTACACAATTACTTGGAGCAGTCCCTGCCAGTGAGACGTAGGTTGCACACAATAGAAGCTACTTGGGTGGTAAACCATGTATATCTTTTCAGTGCCACCGAAAAACGCTGCCTACGACTTCATCATAGTTGGAGGAGGACCAGCAGGCTGCGTCCTAGCCAACAGACTCTCGGAGAACCCCGCATGGTCAGTGTATCTCCTGGAAGCGGGAGGAACAGAAAATGTCGCCCATTCCATGCCGGTGATGGCGGCCTTCCTGCAGGGGACTCACTCGAACTGGAACTACAAATCAACGCCACAGACACGCTCCTGTTTTGGCATGAACAACAATGAGTGCGCCCTGCCCAGGGGAAAGATTCTAGGTGGCACGAGCTCCATCAACTACATGATCTACAATCGCGGCAACCGCCGTGACTTTGACCGCTGGGCTGAGGCGGGAAACGTCGGATGGTCCTACGACGAAGTCTTGCCATACTTCCTCCGATCAGAGATGGCACATCTGAAGGGACTGGAGAACTCCCCGTATCACAACCATACCGGACCGCTGAGCGTGGAAGATGTCCAATACCGCTCGACTATGGGGCATGCTTTTGTCAGAGGAGCGCAACAAGCCGGACACAGGTACACAGACTACAATGGAGAGTCACAAATGGGAGTATCCTACGTACAGGCGACAACTATTAATGGGAGAAGACATAGTGCAGCGAGGGCCTACATAGACACGCTGAAGCTTCAACGAAAGAATCTTCATGTCCTCACCTTTGCCAGGGTTATTAAGGTCCTCATCGATGCCGAAACCAAATCCGCGTATGGAGTGGATTTCCTCCATCGACGCAAGGTCTATCGCATCCGAGCGAAGAAGGAAGTAATTCTGTCCGCTGGGGCTTTCAACTCGCCTCAGTTACTCATGCTGTCGGGCATTGGTCCCACAGAGAACCTGCAAGCCATTGGAGTGCCGCAAATCGCCAATCTTCCTGTAGGTCAGCTACTGTACGATCATATGTGTCACTTGGGTCCAACTTTTACCACCAACGCCACTGGGGCTACCATTCTAGTGGATCGTCTGACACCACCAATGATAGCAGAGTTCCTCCTCGGCAATCCTAGAACTGCCATATCCAGCATTGGAGGAGTGGAGGCGTTGGCGTTCATCAAAACACCGAATTCTCAAGAACCCCCAGACTTCCCCGACATTGAACTGATCATGGTATCCGGCAGCCTGGCGTCCGACAAAGGAACAGGCCTGAAACAAGGAGCCAATATCCGTGATGACATCTACAACAGCACCTACAAGCCTCTTGAAAATCGAGAACATTACTCTGTCCTCGTCATGCACTTCCATCCAAAGTCGGTGGGTCGCCTCTGGTTGGAAAATGCAAACCCATTGCACTGGCCGACAATCGATCCTCAGTACTTCATCGAAGAGGATGACATTGAATTCATCCTCGAAGGCATCAAGGAGTCCATACGCATTTCTCAGACTCCAGCCATGCAAAAGATCGGCGCGGAGTTGTACAAAAAGAACGTGCTGGGGTGTGAGCATCTGCCATTCGGCACCGATGACTACTGGAGATGCTCGATCAGAGTTCTTTCGTACACCTTGCACCACCAGGTAGCTACGTGTCGAATGGGTCCGGCTAGTGACCCGACAACGGTCGTCAGTCCACAACTAAAAGTTCATGGTATCAGGAGGCTGAGGGTAGTCGACACCAGTGTGATACCGTTTCCGCCAACGGCCCACATTAATGCAGCGTCGTTCATGATCGGCGAAAAGGCAGCCGACATGATCAAGGACCAATGGAGTTAGTAAGGATTTTAAGCTGTTAACCGTAGGTTAAGTCGGACTTTATGTGTTTGTACTGTGAATAGTGCTTTTTTTTAATAAAAGTTTTAACAAGAGATTTGCTTTGTTGTGATTTGGAAGACTGCAGCACGTGGACTCAAAAGACGTAAAAGGGACCAAGACTCAAGACCGTAGGTATAAATAGAATAAATCACATAGAAGGATGAGATTCAGGCTAGCCAATGACTCTGAAAGCCACTACCACTTCTTTTTCTTAACTGGTACGCAGTTTTTGTAGGATCCCTGCCTCAGATACAGCGGCATTCCATTCTGGTCGATGCAGAGCCCCTCGTATACATTTTTCTAATTCCAGGGTTTGGCATCCAGAAACGATGCTTGTTACAGAGTTGCCACAACTGAGGTTCTGAAAGGGAAGATAGCAACGCCAACGATAAAGTAAAGAGTCCTTTGGTCTTTTACTATATTCTCACTTTCTTGGTAGCTGCCTTCTAGCTAGGCTGGAAATATATCTCCACACCATCGCACAGGGACTCCCTGACTATAGTAACTACAGAAAAGTTCCTCTGCGTTAAACGCAATTTCTAACCCACCAAGTCCCCAGGTACTGACGGTATCACTCTTGATGACATTGATGATGGGCTTTAAATTTAGTTGTCCGTTGTGTAGTCTACATTCTCAAAACGTGGTCTAAAATTAGAGTACTTGTCACAGTAATGTGACTTCCGCTTATAATCCCAGTACTAGCCGCAAAGGGAAAGACATTCTTGGGAGCTACTTCTTTTCGTGACTGAACGATCTCAGAAGCATCGAGCTGAAAAAACTCCTGAGATTCATACACTACTTACCTAAGTAGTTTAGTGCGGACATCGAAGACTGAAATTAGCTTCCCATGGGGTGCATTGGGCTCATCAGTAGGCTAATTGCACCGTTAACGAATCTGTCTTCTTCTGGGCACCTATTTACCTAACTTAACCTTAGCTGGATCAGAAAGGTAATGCCGATTATGCTAAAGTGATCACAGACAAGCTATTCTCATGGGACACCATTTGATTGAGAAATATCCTACCATACTGGGCTTATTTTCAAATAATTTTGCCAGCATTTGCAAGGCCCTATCCCTAACCAAACCATGATGATGAAATGGCTTTCATCCATTTACTCGACTTTCGATAAGGTTTGATGATATTCCTAAGTAAAAGACAATCAATTTTAAGCGTGTTTCTAGTCTGGCAGACCAGAGCCGATTTCAGAGACATAAAGGTTATCTGGGATTGATGTCAATCTTTTCTTCCATATCCACCAAGTAATACTGACACTAAGGTTTGCTTGATATAGCGATTGGGATGCACTTAACTGTCAAACTTGTCGGGTTTGTCTTGACGACATGACAGTTCTTTCTGATTTGAATGTCATTGTCTCTCCCAAAATATCCAAATCACCAGTGTCGTTCAAAACTTCTCGACTCTAGAGCTAAAAACATGAACATAGGTCTCCTCCCTTTTTTTTTAAAGAAATATCTCATCTTCCAGCTTAAGTCAACATCCAAGGTTCATGCTCCTACATGGAATCGACCTTGAACTTACAAGATTCACGGTCAGTACCAATAGTGCAAACAATTTACCAGTCCGTCCATCTGTCTGTACCTCGGTCCTTAAATTCTTGGATTTTCAGAAAAGAATGAAGATGAGACGTGAATCTCCTTCACAAGCTAAGTGCCAACCCAACTCATCTAGAAAACGATCCTACTATACAATTGGTTAGGGCCATTAAGGTTTTCGGATCGATCTCCTAGGTAACCTGGTCCCGGTCACTATCAGTCAAAACAAATGCCCAACAAAAATCCCTTTATGAGTCCCTCTCAAATCGTTGCCCATTTTCGAGTCCTTTTCTTGTCGCATATTCAACTTTTCAAACATTTTCGAAAAGAAAAAAACATCTAACCATCTTCCTCTCAGGGAAAAGCAGTAGTATGGCAACGGATTTGTAGTGAAACAAAAAGTTCCTTGAATCCCAACAGATTAAGGCCAATTACCAAGAAAAAACGCCGCAGGATGTCCGAATTTTTCAGTTTGCTGTGAGAACAACTTCCAATGTGTTCCAATGTCTATGTGACCCTGTTCAAGGAATCAATTAAAATTAAGCCCACCCTTCAATATCAAATGGAAGGAGGCTATCAATATTGGCCCAAGAGAAATTGGTCATAATAAATGAGTTTCTTTCCCCTTTTTCGTAATATTCCTTTATCGCAGAAAATCCCTAGGATATCCCTAGCCTTTCGAGTTTCAAGGAATTGATATCTCTACTAAAACGGAATTTTAATTAGAAATTTCAATCGTACTGTGAACTCATAAGCACGATGAAAAGAAAACTACTGGGAGTAGATTACACTCCCAAGGATACTCGGAGAGAAACACTTCACTTTTATCCTTTCTCCTCCTTCGATTTTCTTTACCTCAGAGAAACAGTAATTAGAAGATTTGACTGAGCACAAGACGTGGCAAGCAATTAGATAGAAAATGGTGTCGTCAAATTTGATTAAGTGTTTTTTGGAGTACCTCCTCCTGGTGGCAAGGATAATACTTGTAATTGGGAGTAATGGGTGCATTGTTTTCGAACACTAGCGTGAGTGGTGCTTCAAGATGGGTAAATTGTATAACAAATGACGATAATTAATCAATGTTTTCGTTGTACTCTCTAGTAAGGATAAGGCTTAACTTAGCAAGTTGGTTTTGAAGTACGAGTTGATTTATACGCTAAGCTTCCTTTCTGTCCCATCCTGTCTTCTCTTTGACGATTCTGGTAACCAGGCTTATGTTAAGATCAATGCCACGACGTGCTACAAATCGATGTAATTTCTGTTTTTACAAATAAACTCACTTAATTTAGTAAGTTGTTGATCCTTAGAAGGATAATCGAAGAAATGCCGAAGTAGGTCCATGTATCCATTTTTGTATTTAAGTCACATTCCTTCCCAAAAAAAAATACATAAATCGACTGAAGCTTTAAAAAGGCCAGAAATTACCATTCAAGTAACCCTAAACCAAGAAGTAAAAGCGTGTAATCTCACGTACATCCTTACAGGATTCTATAAACGTATGGGTATCGTATGAAAATCCAACAAAGTATTGTATGGAGAGGAAAACAGAAAAACGGATTCCCTTTGAAATAAATGTGTGTAATAATAAAATACGACTTGCACGCCCAAAGGCCTACCACCCATTGTATCAACCTTTTTCCTGGAACAAATATTTATACATACGTTCCAGCTTTTATGTTCAATAAAACACTGAATCCCGGAAAAAGAATATACGAATGGTATCAATGGCTCAAAAGATGCCTTCATTGATTTTCAAACTGAATTGGTCGACGAATATTCAGACTTCTTCATATTCAACTTCTTCCCAAATCCTAGATAGCTGGGAACTGAGCACACCAAAGTCTAAATCATCCTCTAAACGTTTTTAGGTCAAGTTTTTTGTTCAATTTCGTCCGTTTGACCCGAAACGCCAAGGGAGGGGAGACATGTGGCGATATTGCATTTGAAGGGGATCAAGAGATTTTTTCATTCTTGACCTCTGTCTACCCAACTCCTTCCCAAATCCTAGATAGCCGGAAACTGAGCACACCATAGTCTAAGTCATCCTCTAAACGTTTCTTGGTCAAGTTTTTTGTTCAATTTCATCCGTTTGACCCAAAACGCCGAGGAATGGGAGATATGTGGCGATATTGCATTTGAAGGGGATCAAGAGACTTTTTCATTCTTGACCTCTGTCTACCCAACTTCTTCCCAAATCCTAAATAGCTAGAAACTGAGCACACCAAAATCTAAGTCATCCTCTAAACATTTTTTGGTCAAGTTTTTTGTTCAATTTCGTCCGTTTGACCCAAAACGCCGAGGAATGGGAGATATGTGGCGATATTGCATTTGAAGGGAATCAAAAGACTTTTTCATTCTTGACCTCTGTCTACCCAAATCCTAGATAGCTGGGAACTGAGCACACCATAGTCTAAGTCATCCTCTAAACATTTTTTGGTCAAGTTTTTTGTTCAATTTCGTCCGTTTGACCCGAAACGCCAAGGGAGGGGAGACATGTGGCGATATTGCATTTGAAGGGGATCAAGAGATTTTTTCATTCTTGACCTCTGTCTACCCAACTCCTTCCCAAATCCTAGATAGCCGGAAACTGAGCACACCATAGTCTAAGTCATCCTCTAAACGTTTCTTGGTCAAGTTTTTTGTTCAATTTCATCCGTTTGACCCAAAACGCCGAGGAATGGGAGATATGTGGCGATATTGCATTTGAAGGGGATCAAGAGATTTTTTCATTCTTGACCTCTGTCTACCCAACTCCTTCCCAAATCCTAGATAGCTGGGAACTGAGCACACCAAAATCTAAGTCATCCTCTAAACGTTTTTTGGTCAAGTTTTTTGTTCAATTTCGCCCGTTTGACCCAAAACGCCGAGGAATGGGAGATATGTGGCGATATTGCATTTGAAGGGGATCAAGAGATTTTTTCATTCTTGACCTCTGCCTACCCAACTCCTTCCCAAATCCTAGATAGCTGGGAACTGAGCACACCAAAATCTAAGTCATCCTCTAAACGTTTTTTGGTCAAGTTTTTTGTTCAATTTCGCCCGTTTGACCCAAAACGCCGAGGAATGGGAGATATGTGGCGATATTGCATTTGAAGGGGATCAAGAGATTTTTTCATTCTTGACCTCTGTCTACCCAACTCCTTCCCAAATCCTAGATAGCTGGGAACTGAGCACACCAAAATCTAAGTCATCCTCTAAACGTTTTTTGGTCAAGTTTTTTGTTCAATTTCGTCCGTTTGACCCAAAACGCCGAGGAATGGGAGATATGTGGCGATATTGCATTTGAAGGGAATCAAGAGACTTTTTCATTCTTGACCTCTTCCTACCCAACTCCTTCCCAAATCCTAGATAGCTGGGAACTGAGCACACCAAAATCTAAGTCATCCTCTAAACGTTTTTTTGTCAAGTTTTTTGTTCAATTTCGCCCGTTTGACCCAAAACGCCGAGGAATGGGAGATATGTGGCGATATTGCATTTGAAGGGGATCAAGAGATTTTTTCATTCTTGACCTCTGCCTACCCAACTCCTTCCCAAATCCTAGATAGCTGGGAACTGAGCACACCAAAATCTAAGTCATCCTCTAAACGTTTTTTGGTCAAGTTTTTTGTTCAATTTCGTCCGTTTGACCCGAAACGCCAAGGCAGGGGAGACATGTGGCGATATTGCATTTGAAGGGGATCAAGAGATTTTTTCATTCTTGACCTCTGTCTACCCAACTTCTTCCCAAATCCTAGATAGCTGGGAACTGAGCAGACCAAAATCTAAGTCATCCTCTAAACGTTTTTTGGTCAAGTTTTTTGTTCAATTTCGTCCGTTTGACATAAAACGCCAAGGGAGGGGAGATATGTGGCGATATTGCATTTGAAGGGAATCAAGAGATTTTTTCATTCTTGACCTCTGCCTACCCAACTCCTTCCCAAATCCTAGATAGCTGGGAACTGAGCACACCAAAATCTAAGTCATCCTCTAAACGTTTTTTGGTCAAGTTTTTTGTTCAATTTCGTCCGTTTGACATAAAACGCCAAGGGAGGGGAGACATGTGGCGATATTGCATTTGAAGGGGCCAAGAGATTTTTTCATTCTTGACCTCTGTCTACCCAACTTTTTCCCAAATCCTAGATAGCTGGGAACTGAGCACACCAAAATCTAAGTCATCCTCTAAACGTTTTTTGGTCAAGTTTTTTGTTCAATTTCGCCCGTTTGACCCAAAACGCCGAGGAATGGGAGATATGTGGCGATATTGCATTTGAAGGGGATCAAGAGATTTTTTCATTCTTGACCTCTGTCTACCCAACTCCTTCCCAAATCCTAGATAGCTGGGAACTGAGCACACCAAAATCTAAGTCATCCTCTAAACGTTTTTTGGTCAAGTTTTTTGTTCAATTTCGTCCGTTTGACCCGAAACGCCAAGGCAGGGGAGACATGTGGCGATATTGCATTTGAAGGGGATCAAGAGATTTTTTCATTCTTGACCTCTGTCTACCCAACTCCTTCCCAAATCCTAGATAGCTGGGAACTGAGCACACCAAAATCTAAGTCATCCTCTAAACGTTTTTTGGTCAAGTTTTTTGTTCAATTTCGTCCGTTTGACCCAAAACGCCGAGGAATGGGAGATATGTGGCGATATTGCATTTGAAGGGAATCAAGAGACTTTTTCATTCTTGACCTCTGCCTACCCAACTCCTTCCCAAATCCTAGATAGCTGGGAACTGAGCACACCAAAATCTAAGTCATCCTCTAAACGTTTTTTGGTCAAGTTTTTTGTTCAATTTCGCCCGTTTGACCCAAAACGCCGAGGAATGGGAGATATGTGGCGATATTGCATTTGAAGGGGATCAAGAGATTTTTTCATTCTTGACCTCTGCCTACCCAACTCCTTCCCAAATCCTAGATAGCTGGGAACTGAGCACACCAAAATCTAAGTCATCCTCTAAACGTTTTTTGGTCAAGTTTTTTGTTCAATTTCGTCCGTTTGACATAAAACGCCAAGGGAGGGGAGATATGTGGCGATATTGCATTTGAAGGGAATCAAGAGACTTTTTCATTCTTGACCTCTGCCTACCCAACTCCTTCCCAAATCCTAGATAGCTGGGAACTGAGCACACCAAAATCTAAGTCATCCTCTAAACGTTTTTTGGTCAAGTTTTTTGTTCAATTTCGTCCGTTTGACATAAAACGCCAAGGGAGGGGAGATATGTGGCGATATTGCATTTGAAGGGAATCAAGAGACTTTTTCATTCTTGACCTCTGTCTACCCAACTCCTTCCCAAATCCTAGATAGCTGGGAACTGAGCACACCAAAATCTAAGTCATCCTCTAAACGTTTTTTGGTCAAGTTTTTTGTTCAATTTCGTCCGTTTGACCCAAAACGCCGAGGAATGGGAGATATGTGGGCTACATTGCATTTGAAGGGGATCAAGAGATTTTTTCATTCTTGACCTCTGTCTACCCAACTTCTTCCCAAATCCTAGATAGCCGGCAACTGAGCACACCATAGTCTACATAGTCTAGGTCATCCTCTAAACGTTTTTTGGTCAAATTTTTTGTTCAATTTCGTCCGTTTGACCCGAAACGCCAAGGGAGGGGAGACATGTGGCGATATTGCATTTGAAGGGGATCAAGAGATTTTTTCATTCTTGACCTCTGTCTACCCAACTCCTTCCCAAATCCTAGATAGCTGGGAACTGAGCACACCAAAATCTAAGTCATCCTCTAAACGTTTTTTGGTCAAGTTTTTTGTTCAATTTCGCCCGTTTGACCCAAAACGCCGAGGAATGGGAGATATGTGGCGATATTGCATTTGAAGGGGATCAAGAGATTTTTTCATTCTTGACCTCTGCCTACCCAACTCCTTCCCAAATCCTAGATAGCTGGGAACTGAGCACACCAAAATCTAAGTCATCCTCTAAACGTTTTTTGGTCAAGTTTTTTGTTCAATTTCGCCCGTTTGACCCAAAACGCCGAGGAATGGGAGATATGTGGCGATATTGCATTTGAAGGGGATCAAGAGATTTTTTCATTCTTGACCTCTGTCTACCCAACTCCTTCCCAAATCCTAGATAGCTGGGAACTGAGCACACCAAAATCTAAGTCATCCTCTAAACGTTTTTTGGTCAAGTTTTTTGTTCAATTTCGTCCGTTTGACCCAAAACGCCGAGGAATGGGAGATATGTGGCGATATTGCATTTGAAGGGAATCAAGAGACTTTTTCATTCTTGACCTCTGCCTACCCAACTCCTTCCCAAATCCTAGATAGCTGGGAACTGAGCACACCAAAATCTAAGTCATCCTCTAAACGTTTTTTGGTCAAGTTTTTTGTTCAATTTCGCCCGTTTGACCCAAAACGCCGAGGAATGGGAGATATGTGGCGATATTGCATTTGAAGGGGATCAAGAGATTTTTTCATTCTTGACCTCTGCCTACCCAACTCCTTCCCAAATCCTAGATAGCTGGGAACTGAGCACACCAAAATCTAAGTCATCCTCTAAACGTTTTTTGGTCAAGTTTTTTGTTCAATTTCGTCCGTTTGACATAAAACGCCAAGGGAGGGGAGATATGTGGCGATATTGCATTTGAAGGGAATCAAGAGACTTTTTCATTCTTGACCTCTGCCTACCCAACTCCTTCCCAAATCCTAGATAGCTGGGAACTGAGCACACCAAAATCTAAGTCATCCTCTAAACGTTTTTTGGTCAAGTTTTTTGTTCAATTTCGTCCGTTTGACATAAAACGCCAAGGGAGGGGAGATATGTGGCGATATTGCATTTGAAGGGAATCAAGAGACTTTTTCATTCTTGACCTCTGTCTACCCAACTCCTTCCCAAATCCTAGATAGCTGGGAACTGAGCACACCAAAATCTAAGTCATCCTCTAAACGTTTTTTGGTCAAGTTTTTTGTTCAATTTCGTCCGTTTGACCCAAAACGCCGAGGAATGGGAGATATGTGGGCTACATTGCATTTGAAGGGGATCAAGAGATTTTTTCATTCTTGACCTCTGTCTACCCAACTTCTTCCCAAATCCTAGATAGCCGGCAACTGAGCACACCATAGTCTACATAGTCTAGGTCATCCTCTAAACGTTTTTTGGTCAAATTTTTTGTTCAATTTCGTCCGTTTGACCCGAAACGCCAAGGGAGGGGAGACATGTGGCGATATTGCATTTGAAGGGGATCAAGAGATTTTTTCATTCTTGACCTCTGTCTACCCAACTCCTTCCCAAATCCTAGATAGCTGGGAACTGAGCACACCAAAATCTAAGTCATCCTCTAAACGTTTTTTGGTCAAGTTTTTTGTTCAATTTCGCCCGTTTGACCCAAAACGCCGAGGAATGGGAGATATGTGGCGATATTGCATTTGAAGGGGATCAAGAGATTTTTTCATTCTTGACCTCTGCCTACCCAACTCCTTCCCAAATCCTAGATAGCTGGGAACTGAGCACACCAAAATCTAAGTCATCCTCTAAACGTTTTTTGGTCAAGTTTTTTGTTCAATTTCGCCCGTTTGACCCAAAACGCCGAGGAATGGGAGATATGTGGCGATATTGCATTTGAAGGGGATCAAGAGATTTTTTCATTCTTGACCTCTGTCTACCCAACTCCTTCCCAAATCCTAGATAGCTGGGAACTGAGCACACCAAAATCTAAGTCATCCTCTAAACGTTTTTTGGTCAAGTTTTTTGTTCAATTTCGTCCGTTTGACCCAAAACGCCGAGGAATGGGAGATATGTGGCGATATTGCATTTGAAGGGAATCAAGAGACTTTTTCATTCTTGACCTCTTCCTACCCAACTCCTTCCCAAATCCTAGATAGCTGGGAACTGAGCACACCAAAATCTAAGTCATCCTCTAAACGTTTTTTTGTCAAGTTTTTTGTTCAATTTCGCCCGTTTGACCCAAAACGCCGAGGAATGGGAGATATGTGGCGATATTGCATTTGAAGGGGATCAAGAGATTTTTTCATTCTTGACCTCTGCCTACCCAACTCCTTCCCAAATCCTAGATAGCTGGGAACTGAGCACACCAAAATCTAAGTCATCCTCTAAACGTTTTTTGGTCAAGTTTTTTGTTCAATTTCGTCCGTTTGACCCGAAACGCCAAGGCAGGGGAGACATGTGGCGATATTGCATTTGAAGGGGATCAAGAGATTTTTTCATTCTTGACCTCTGTCTACCCAACTTCTTCCCAAATCCTAGATAGCTGGGAACTGAGCAGACCAAAATCTAAGTCATCCTCTAAACGTTTTTTGGTCAAGTTTTTTGTTCAATTTCGTCCGTTTGACATAAAACGCCAAGGGAGGGGAGATATGTGGCGATATTGCATTTGAAGGGAATCAAGAGATTTTTTCATTCTTGACCTCTGCCTACCCAACTCCTTCCCAAATCCTAGATAGCTGGGAACTGAGCACACCAAAATCTAAGTCATCCTCTAAACGTTTTTTGGTCAAGTTTTTTGTTCAATTTCGTCCGTTTGACATAAAACGCCAAGGGAGGGGAGACATGTGGCGATATTGCATTTGAAGGGGCCAAGAGATTTTTTCATTCTTGACCTCTGTCTACCCAACTTTTTCCCAAATCCTAGATAGCTGGAAACTGAGCACACCAAAATCTAAGTCATCCTCTAAACGTTTTTTAGTCAAGTTTTTTGTTCAATTTCGTCCGTTTGACCCGAAACGCCAAGGGAGGGGAGACATGTGGCGATATTGCATTTGAAGGGGATCAAGAGACTTTGTCATTCTTCACCTCTGTCTACCCAACTTCTTCCCAAATCCTAGATAGGCGGCAACTGAGCAGACCAAAATCTAAGTCATCCTCTAAACGTTTTTTGGTCAAGTTTTTTGTTCAATTTCGTCCGTTTGACATAAAACGCCAAGGGAGGGGAGATATGTGGCGATATTGCATTTGAAGGGAATCAAGAGACTTTTTCATTCTTGACCTCTGTCTACCCAACTCCTTCCCAAATCTTAGATAGCTGGGAACTGAGCACACCAAAATCTAAGTCATCCTCTAAACGTTTTTTGGTCAAGTTTTTTGTTCAATTTCGTCCGTTTGACCCAAAACGCCGAGGAATGGGAGATATGTGGCGACATTGCATTTGAAGGGGATCAAGAGATTTTTTCATTCTTGACCTCTGCCTACCCAACTCCTTCCCAAATCCTAGATAGCTGGGAACTGAGCACACCAAAATCTAAGTCATCCTCTAAACGTTTTTTGGTCAAGTTTTTTGTTCAATTTCGTCCGTTTGACATAAAACGCCAAGGGAGGGGAGACATGTGGCGATATTGCATTTGAAGGGGCCAAGAGATTTTTTCATTCTTGACCTCTGTCTACCCAACTTTTTCCCAAATCCTAGATAGCTGGGAACTGAGCACACCAAAATCTAAGTCATCCTCTAAACGTTTTTTGGTCAAGTTTTTTGTTCAATTTCGTCCGTTTGACCCGAAACTCCAAGGCAGGGGAGACATGTGGCGATATTGCATTTGAAGGGGATCAAGAGATTTTTTCATTCTTGACCTCTGTCTACCCAACTTCTTCCCAAATCCTAGATAGCTGGGAACTGAGCAGACCAAAATCTAAGTCATCCTCTAAACGTTTTTTGGTCAAGTTTTTTGTTCAATTTCGTCCGTTTGACATAAAACGCCAAGGGAGGGGAGACATGTGGCGATATTGCATTTGAAGGGGCCAAGAGATTTTTTCATTCTTGACCTCTGTCTACCCAACTTTTTCCCAAATCCTAGATAGCTGGGAACTGAGCACACCAAAATCTAAGTCATCCTCTAAACGTTTTTTGGTCAAGTTTTTTGTTCAATTTCGTCCATTTGACCCGAAACGCCAAGGGAGGGGAGACATGTGGCGATATTGCATTTGAAGGGGATCAAGAGACTTTGTCATTCTTCACCTCTGTCTACCCAACTTCTTCCCAAATCCTAGATAGGCGGCAACTGAGCACTCCAAAGTCTAAATCATCCTCTAAACGTTTTTTGGTCAAGTTTTTTGTTCAATTTCGTCCGTTTGACAGAAAACGTCGAGGAATGGGAGATATGGGGCGATATTGCATTTGAAGGGGATCAAGAGATTTTTTCATTCTTGACCTCTGTCTACCCAACTTCTTCCCAAATCCTAGATAGCTGGGAACTGAGCACACCAAAATCTAAGTCATCCTCTAAACGTTTATTGGTCAAGTTTTTTGTTCAATTTCGTCCGTTTGACACAAAACGTCGAGGAATGGGAGATATGGGGCGATATTGCATTTGAAGGGGATCAAGAGATTTTTTCATTCTTGACCTCTGTCTACCCAGCTTCTTCCCAAATCCTAGATAGCCGGCAACTGAGTACACCATAGTCTACATAGTCTACGTCATCCTCTAAACGTTTTTTGGTCAAATTTTTTGTTCAATTTCGTCCGTTTGACCCAAAACGCCAAGGGAGGGGAGACATGTGGCGATATTGCATTTGAAGGGGATCAAGAGACTTTGTCATTCTTCACCTCTGTCTACCCAACTTCTTCCCAAATCCTAGATAGCCGGCAACTGAGCACACCATAGTCTAAGTCATCCTCTAAACGTTTTTTAGTCAAGTTTTTTGTTCAATTTCGTCCGTTTGACCCGAAACGCCAAGGGAGGGGAGACATGTGGCGATATTGCATTTGAAGGGGCCAAGAGATTTTTTCATTCTTGACATCTGTCTACCCAACTTCTTCCCAAATCCTAGATAGGCGGCAACTGAGCACTCCAAAGTCTAAATCATCCTCTAAACGTTTTTTGGTCAAGTTTTTTGTTCAATTTCGTCCGTTTGACACAAAACGTCGAGGAATGGGAGATATGGGGCGATATTGCATTTGAAGGGGATCAAGAGATTTTTTCATTCTTGACCTCTGTCTACCCAACTTCTTCCCAAATCCTAGATAGCTGGGAACTGAGCACACCAAAATCTAAGTCATCCTCTAAACGTTTTTTGGTCAAGTTTTTTGTTCAATTTCGTCCGTTTGACACAAAACGTCGAGGAATGGGAGATATGGGGCGATATTGCATTTGAAGGGGATCAAGAGATTTTTTCATTCTTGACCTCTGTCTACCCAACTTCTTCCCAAATCCTAGATAGCCGGCAACTGAGTACACCATAGTCTACATAGTCTACGTCATCCTCTAAACGTTTTTTGGTCAAATTTTTTGTTCAATTTCGTCCGTTTGACCCAAAACGCCAAGGGAGGGGAGACATGTGGCGATATTGCATTTGAAGGGGCCAAGAGATTTTTTCATTCTTGACATCTGTCTACCCAACTTCTTCCCAAATCCTAGATAGCCGGCAACTGAGCACACCATAGTCTAAGTCATCCTCTAAACGTTTTTTAATCAAGTTTTTTGTTCAATTTCGTCCGTTTGACCCGAAACGCCAAGGGAGGGGAGACATGTGGCGATATTGCATTTGAAGGGGCCAAGAGATTTTTTCATTCTTGACATCTGTCTACCCAACTTCTTCCCAAATCCTAGATAGGCGGCAACTGAGCACTCCAAAATCTAAGTCATCCTCTAAACGTTTTTTGGTCAAGTTTTTTGTTCAATTTCGTCCGTTTGACACAAAACGTCGAGGAATGGGAGATATGGGGCGATATTGCATTTGAAAGGGATCAAGAGATTTTTTCATTCTTGACATCTGTCTACCCAACTCCTTCCCAAATCCTAGATAGCCGGCAACTGAGCACACCATAGTCTAAGTCATCCTCTAAACGTTTTTTGGTCAAGTTTTTTGTTCAATTTCGTCCGTTTGACCCAAAACGTCGAGGAATGGGAGATATGGGGCGATATTGCATTTGAAGGGGATCAAGAGATTTTTTCATTCTTGACATCTGTCTACCCAACTCCTTCCCAAATCCTAGATAGGCGGCAACTGAGCACTCCAAAGTCTAAGTCATCCTCTAAACGTTTTTTGGTCAAGTTTTTTGTTCAATTTCGTCCGTTTGACACAAAACGTCGAGGAATGGGAGATATGTGGCGATATTGCATTTGAAGGAGGGGATCAAGAGATTTTTTCATTCTTGACCTCTGTCTACCCAACTTCTTCCCAAATCCTAGATAGCCGGCAATTGAGCACACCATAGTCTAAGTCATCCTCTAAACGTTTTTTGGTCAAATTTTTTGTTCAATTTCGTCCGTTTGACCCAAAACGCCGAGGAATGGGAGATATGTGGCGATATTGCATTTGAAGGGGATCAAGAGATTTTTTCATTCTTGACCTCTGTCTACCCAACTTCTTCCCAAATCCTAGATAGCCGGCAACTGAGCACACCATAGTCTAAGTCATCCTCTAAACGTTTTTTGGTCAAGTTTTTTGTTCAATTTCGTCCGTTTGACACAAAACGTCGAGGAATGGGAGATATGGGGCGATATTGCATTTGAAGTGGATCAAGAGATTTTTTCATTCTTGACATCTGTCTACCCAACTCCTTCCCAAATCCTAGATAGGCGGCAGCTGAGCACTCCAAAGTTTAAGTCATCCTCTAAACGTTTTTTGGTCAAGTTTTTTGTTCAATTTCGTCCGTTTGACACAAAACGTCGAGGAATGGGAGATATGTGGCGATATTGCATTTGAAGGAGGGGATCAAGAGATTTTTGCATTCTTGACCTCTGTCTACCCAACTTCTTCCCAAATCCTAGATAGCCGGCAACTGAGTACACCATAGACTACATAGTCTACGTCATCCTCTAAACGTTTTTTGGTAAAATTTTTTGTTCAATTTCGTCCGTTTGACCCAAAACGCCGAGGAATGGGAGATATGTGGCGATATTGCATTTGAAGGGGATCAAGAGATTTTTTCATTCTTGACCTCTGTCTACCCAACTTCTTCCTAAATCCTAGATAGCCGGCAAATGAGCACACCATAGTCTACATAGTCTACGTCATCCTCTTAACGTTTTTTGGTCAAATTTTTTGTTCAATTTCGTCCGTTTGACCCAAAACGCCGAGGAATGGGAGATATGTGGCGATATTGCATTTGAAGGGGATCAAGAGATTTTTTCATTCTTGACATCTGTCTACCCAACTCCTTCCCAAATCCTAGATAGGCGGCAACTGAGCACTCCAAAGTCTAAGTCATCCTCTAAACGTTTTTTGGTCAAGTTTTTTTGTTCAATTTCGTCCGTTTGACCCGAAACGCCAAGGGAGGGGAGACATGTGGCGATATTGCATTTGAAGGGGATCAAGAGACTTTGTCATTCTTCACCTCTGTCTACCCAACTTCTTCCCAAATCCTAGATAGGCGGCAGCTGAGCACTCCAAAGTCTAAGTCATCCTCTAAACGTTTTTTGGTCAAGTTTTTTGTTCAATTTCGTCCGTTTGACACAAAACGTCGAGGAATGGGAGATATGTGGCGATATTGCATTTGAAGGAGGGGATCAAGAGATTTTTGCATTCTTGACCTCTGTCTACCCAACTTCTTCCCAAATCCTAGATAGCCGGCAACTGAGTACACCATAGTCTACATAGTCTACGTCATCCT
The DNA here is from genome assembly GCA_963583995.1 of Xylota segnis. NCBI lineage: Eukaryota > Metazoa > Arthropoda > Insecta > Diptera > Syrphidae > Xylota > Xylota segnis. Next base: position 43,570,078 of record OY757237.1, read on the forward strand.
CTAAACGTTTTTTGGTAAAATTTTTTGTTCAATTTCGTCCGTTTGACCCAAAACGCCGAGGAATGGGAGATATGTGGCGATATTGCATTTGAAGGGGATCAAGAGATTTTTTCATTCTTGACCTCTGTCTACCCAACTTCTTCCTAAATCCTAGATAGGCGGCAGCTGAGCACTCCAAAGTCTAAGTCATCCTCTAAACGTTTTTTGGTCAAGTTTTTTGTTCAATTTCGTCCGTTTGACACAAAACGTCGAGGAATGGGAGATATGTGGCGATATTGCATTTGAAGGAGGGGATCAAGAGATTTTTGCATTCTTGACCTCTGTCTACCCAACTTCTTCCCAAATCCTAGATAGCCGGCAACTGAGCACACCATAGTCTACATAGTCTACGTCATCCTCTAAACGTTTTTTGGTCAAGTTTTTTGTTCAATTTCGTCCGTTTGACACAAAACGTCGAGGAATGGGAGATATGGGGCGATATTGCATTTGAAGTGGATCAAGAGATTTTTTCATTCTTGACATCTGTCTACCCAACTCCTTCCCAAATCCTAGATAGGCGGCAGCTGAGCACTCCAAAGTCTAAGTCATCCTCTAAACGTTTTTTGGTCAAGTTTTTTGTTCAATTTCGTCCGTTTGACACAAAACGTCGAGGAATGGGAGATATGTGGCGATATTGCATTTGAAGGAGGGGATCAAGAGATTTTTGCATTCTTGACCTCTGTCTACCCAACTTCTTCCCAAATCCTAGATAGCCGGCAACTGAGTACACCATAGTCTACATAGTCTACGTCATCCTCTAAACGTTTTTTGGTAAAATTTTTTGTTCAATTTCGTCCGTTTGACCCAAAACGCCGAGGAATGGGAGATATGTGGCGATATTGCATTTGAAGGGGATCAAGAGATTTTTTCATTCTTGACCTCTGTCTACCCAACTTCTTCCTAAATCCTAGATAGCCGGCAAATGAGCACACCATAGTCTACATAGCCTACGTCATCCTCTTAACGTTTTTTGGTCAAATTTTTTGTTCAATTTCGTCCGTTTGACCCAAAACGCCGAGGAATGGGAGATATGTGGCGATATTGCATTTGAAGGGGATCAAGAGATTTTTTCATTCTTGACATCTGTCTACCCAACTCCTTCCCAAATCCTAGATAGGCGGCAACTGAGCACTCCAAAGTCTAAGTCATCCTCTAAACGTTTTTTGGTCAAGTTTTTTGTCCAATTTCGTCCGTTTGACCCAAAACGTCGAGGAATGGGAGATATGGGGCGATATTGCATTTGAAGGGGATCAAGAGATTTTTTCATTCTTGACATCTGTCTACCCAACTCCTTCCCAAATCCTAGATAGGCGGCAACTGAGCACTCCAAAGTCTAAGTCATCCTCTAAACGTTTTTTGGTCAAGTTTTTTGTCCAATTTCGTCCGTTTGACCCAAAACGTCGAGGAATGGGAGATATGTGGCGATATTGCATTTGAAGGGGATCAAGAGATTTTTTCATTCTTGACCTCTGTCTACCCAACTTCTTCCTAAATCCTAGATAGCCGGCAAATGAGCACACCATAGTCTACATAGCCTACGTCATCCTCTTAACGTTTTTTGGTCAAATTTTTTGTTCAATTTCGTCCGTTTGACCCAAAACGCCGAGGAATGGGAGATATGTGGCGATATTGCATTTGAAGGGGATCAAGAGATTTTTTCATTCTTGACATCTGTCTACCCAACTCCTTCCCAAATCCTAGATAGGCGGCAACTGAGCACTCCAAAGTCTAAGTCATCCTCTAAACGTTTTTTGGTCAAGTTTTTTGTCCAATTTCGTCCGTTTGACCCAAAACGTCGAGGAATGGGAGATATGGGGCGATATTCCATTTGAAGGGGATCAAGAGATTTTTTCATTCTTGACATCTGTCTACCCAACTCCTTCCCAAATCCTAGATAGGCGGCAACTGAGCACTCCAAAGTCTAAGTCAACCTCTAAACGTTTTTTGGTCAAGTTTTTTTGTTCAATTTCGTCCGTTTGACCCGAAACGCCAAGGGAGGGGAGACATGTGGCGATATTGCATTTGAAGGGGATCAAGAGATTTTTTCATTGTTGACATCTGTGTACCCAACTTCTTCCCAAATCCTAGATAAACGGCAACTGAGCACAGCAACCTCTAAGTCATCCTATAATCGTTTTTTAGTCAAGTTTTTTGTTCAATTTCGTCCGTTTGACCCAAAACGCCCAGGGAGGGGAGATATGTGGCGATATTGCATTTGAAGGGGATCAAGAGATTTTTTCATTCTTGACATCTGTCTACCCAACTTCTTCCCAAATCCTAGATAGCTGGGAACTGAGCACACCAAAGTCTAAGTCATTCATTTCGTCCGTTTGACCCAAAACGCTGAGGAATGGGAGATATGTGGCGATATTGCGATATGAATAGGATCAAACGTGTTACCAATGATTTTTGCAAAACACATTCTTTTCATTGGAAGGTGATAAACCATCCAAGATATTCCTATAGTCCCTTAAAACATCGAAACCATCAACAGTATTTCGTGATCTAAAGCAACCACTCTTCAAGCAATCCCACCAATTCCGCTAGGCACGAGACTTGTTGCTCTGCTAAATGTTAGAAATCTCAGCGACTGACAGTCAGTCACAAACGAAGAATAGCCAAAGAAAGTAAATATGAAGTCACAATAAGCTCTGTCATTGGGTGAAACAAACTTAAGAAGATACACGATTTACTGTCCTTAGGAGATTGCTCTAAAATACCCTCTATCGGCTACTATGCATATCAGGAGTACAAAGCAGAGAAGTTTTATAAAAAGCTAAAATTTCGCCCTCTTAAAGCGAAGTTTTGGAAATTTATAGACTTTTACTACGTCTCAGTGAGAAACCTGAGACTTACCTCTCCTTGGTTTGATCTCGACCAACGGATTAGGGTCTGATGTCATATTCCTAAGTATCATTATGTTTACTAACTGAAAACACAGAAATTCATTGGTAGAAGCTATTAAGCCTCCTTATGCGTACAAGCCCGATCAAAGAAAAAACAGAAAAAAATATAACACATTGTTCATATTTCATCCAAAAATTTGAAGACAAAATAAATTCTCGCAGAGCCGATGCAAAGCAAAATAGTTTTCTGTTTGATAATGTAACTTGCCCAAATACGAGTACTTGCTTAGGTGACTTCCCCTTGGACTACCCAGACAACCATTGAACAAAATAAATTTAGATGGAGACTACTGGGATGCATATCCCAGATTATGACTTATGACCAAGCAAGAGCGTCCGATCAACCGTACAAAGTATAGTAAGCCGCCCCCATATTACTCGCCGTGAAAATCGGGAACTCACTGACTCCAACTGATCGCTGGAATATAGGTCAAGGTTGGTGAAATATAATACTTTCTACCAAAAGTCCAAAAAGCTCAACAAAAGAGAGAAAAATAGCTTTTTACTCTCACAGTGAATATTTTGCGCTGACAGCATTTGACAGATCGCTCGAAATGTGAGTACTTGAGAGTACGAGGGAGTAAAAAAAACTTGTCACAGCGAGGTGAATATAGGAAAATACTCGGGAAGACTTGAAGTTTTTAGTTTTTCTGGTATTCTCTCTCCAGTCAGACAGTCTTGTTGGGAGAAAAAAAATTCAAGAGAATTGATTAAATTTACTCGGAAAATATTGGAAATCATTTTCGCGCAATAATATGACAAATTTGTTTGATTTTATGAGATGTGTCAAAAAAGGAATTTGACATAAAACACATTTTGACATACTTCATTATTTTTCGCCTGTTTGCTGACAGATGTCTTTTCTTTTGCCCTTCCTAGCTGTCAAAGTAAGTTGTGCTATGTGACAGTTTGCATTGCGGCAGAGAATGGATTTGATTTCGCTTTATGAAGATTCTTCATGATCTCCACATTTGGTTCCTCGGAATTCCATGAACTGGCGGCATAGAACATTTCGGGCGAAATCTAAAATCTAACAGATCTTAGTAACATACTTACTCAGTCGACTTTAGGATCCAAGATGAAGCCTCAATCAACAAACTCCTCTAACCAGTTCGATCATTAGCCATCTGTGTTCAGATTTGCATACCAATTTGTGATCCCTTTCCATTTGAATGTGTCACTCTAGGCTAGGCTTCATCTACTTCAAAATGGATTCAAAGACAAGGGCAGAGCGTTGTTGTTAATTCGGTCTACATGGTACAGTCTGTTGATTGCATTTGAATTTTTTTTAATTAGGTCAGTCAGTGCAGTTTCATTTCGAACACTACTTGGGGAGTCTGTCATCCCAAGATTTGCCAATGCCCTGCTTAGGTTCCATATTTTTGGACTAGTCCCAAACTCCGGAATATGGTCTATTGATGATTTGTACAATATGTGGGTTTCAAGACAGAGAAGTACCAAGGTATTGCGTTTGAAAGAGCTGATTTTAGTTAATTGGTAAGAGGTGCAATATGAAAATGTGAACTTTTGAAATGAACCTCTTAGCAGGCTATATCATTAACGTAACCAATTGAAATGAATTGCTAAAGGAAAGGTAGCATACTAAGGCTGATAGGACTGCTACACTTAGCGGGTTCTCGGAAAGCTTCCTTACTCTAGTTCCTTGTTCTTTGACTGATTTAATCTTTATAAGAGATCCTCGTTTAGTTAACACTTCATTAGAACCATTGCATGCCGTTTTTGCTGCATGGCCTCTGGCCTACTCGATGTTTGAAACTCTCTGCTAAACCGCGTATGAAATATTTGATTAGTTTGCTGAAGATTACAAAACACCTATGTCTCAGATTAGAGATAGTCTCCATGCCTTCGAAATGTAGTGCAAAGCTGATGGATGGGCCAAACTTGTTCTCCTTAGCTAGCTGCCGCTTTAAATACTTTTTATTTTGGGAAGGATTTTCACTCACAGCACGATTCGGTTGAATGCATTAGTTTAGTTCTTGGGAAGAGAAGAATGGGTGATGACGTGAGATCGATTTATTCAGGTTTCCTCGAAAGTCTTACACTTCACCTCATGACAACAAGGTGACAATGAAAAAGAAGATTCATTTCAGATAGTCAAACTCTATCTAACGACTTGATGTATAGGAGTCATCATCATTAAACAACATCCGCACACCCTTGGAAGGTCCCATTTTAAAAGAGAAGGGATGTAATGTTTTCAGGATTTGTTTTTCCGAGATGCACTCCTGGATTTCCTCATGTTGGATTTATACAAAGCAGATTTGTGAATGTTCATTCGTCCTACATTTTGGGGCGTTTAGCAGAGGGGCCCCCTACTATTTTTGAAAAAGGATAAACAAAAAGTAAAATGAATAAGAATAACTGCTATAGGTACATAGTACTTACTTGCTAAAATAGAACACCACACTGAAACTGAGACAACGTACACCCCCTGGGCAAAAAGAACAACATTAACACGACAGCTGCTGGGTCTTATAATCATGCCCGAAGGTTTTCGAAACCCACACCAAGTTCAAAGTAATATACTTATTGAAAAACACACAAGACATACGATGAAGGAAAAGTACCTCCTCAACGGCGAAAGAACAAAAAAGTTGTTGCACCAAACTGCAACCACTTACCCAAACCACCAGGACTCTGCTGAGAGCGAAGTACATATATATTTCTTCTACCAAACAACTGCAGAAAAATACTTCGAAACATTAATCTTACCTCAGAGTATTTTACACAGTTGAAGGGCGTTCCGCATCCTTGCTGCTCTTATTTAGAATTGGATGACGCTTACACATATGGAGCGGAAAGGATGAACCCAGTAAGCAATGCATTACAAATAAAATTTCTATCATGAGGGGATTATTCTAGGAACAAGTTGGTTATCTTCCTTTCAATCCAACCTTAATCTCTCTTTTTCCTTTTACCTCTTAGGCGTCCTTTAAATTTCAGAAGCTGATATGGATAGTAATTCGGATCTTAAATACAATAGCTTCCTAAAGCCAGTCATTATACATTTCCGTAAGGAATTTTAATACTCCAATCCCCTACAGGCGGAGAAATGTTTTAAAGAGAATGAATATGCTAAGAAGTCAGTCATGGAGAATGACTATGGTCGTTAACATGTCCTAGAGAACCGTCAATAAGTAGGAGTGGTAGCAGAACATTGTTTCTCCGTTCCCTTGTCCAAACCAACAAAGCAGCTGTATCATGTATCGACCATTACACTGAGCTGTACGGAAAAAGGACAAAAAATTCGCAGAAAATCAGAAAAGGATAAGGTGAACCATCATCATTATGAACAGCCTGTCAGCACATGCATTGAATATCATAAATGAAATCACTCCTTTAATGAAAGGCATAGCATCAAAAAAAGCACAAGTTAATGATATGCAAGATATGCTTTTAGCCATGCCTTTAAGCCAGCGAGGATTCGTAAGACAACTATCAGACAAAGCAATAACCAAAACAAGTGATTCCGGAGTTCTGAGAATATCCTCTTAAAGATGAACAAGACCGTAACTCGACCGATGTTTTATCAGGGCTATCCTAGTGAAAAATTAAATTGACAAGTATAACTTGTAGGAACTCTTGAAAGACTAAGAACCTATCCTCAAAGAAGGTAAGTGTTCCGTATTTCTTTAGAAAATCCACGCAGCCATCATCAACAATAGTCAATGACACTTAGAACCTGGGTTATGAAATCCAAAGTTTAAAGGTTTTCGACTTGACGATATCAGACAACATAGGAGAGTGACAGATAAAATAATGTTTTTTTTTAATTATGACGTCATTCATGAAACAAAATGTGACCCCGGCCACGCCTCAAAAAGAAAATCGTTGCTGAAAAACTGATCAACAGAGTTTTCAGATAGATATGAGTAAATTCAGCTTCCTAAAGGTATTAAGCACAAGTTATGGCTTGAAACAACGCAAATAAGGTATCTGTAGACATGTTATAAAAAATTTGCCTGACATGTGAAATTATTCTTTGACAGAAGTCCAAAGCTAAACAAAGTCAACTTCAAATTTGAGTAAAAGAAAGATTTTACACAACAGGACATAACCCAATTTCTTCAAAATGCAATTTGCAAAGAATCTCGAAAACTATTCCTATAGGACAAGATATTACTTCATTTCTGCAGCAAGCAGTCGCCATGTTTAATGATTGACTGTTAAACGTCAGTCTATGTGCTGTCACTATTATGTTAGATGTAGACATTGTCTACATTCACAGGATTGACGGACTAGATTTTTTTGACAATCGCTTGTTCAAATTTATAGTCCTCTCTGAACACTTCCCCGGATTTCTTTTTTGACATATTCCTCGTTGGCGGTTAATAAAACTCGTTAGCTTTTAGTAAAATATTTATTTTTAGAACAAAGTTATTGGTTCTTACAGCAATTAAATTGGTTTACACTCGGATTTCTTTTGATTTCTTCGTGAACTTCTAAGTTTTTAAATGTTACCTCCCACCCTTTTGTCGAGTAACAGCGATTGACAATTGAAAACGTAAAAAGAATGACAGCCCCCCACCTGTCAACGTAAAAAAAAAATTCAGTCCGATAAGTGCAATCCAAGGCATCTTACCATGTTCACACAAGGTGAGGCTTTTCCTTCCGTCTTGTTGGTAGCTCGGATATATCGATGTTGTCGAGCTCTAGCTACGGAAAGTCGGTTAACGTCTATACCTGAGACCATTGTGCCTCCTTACACGTATTTCATAAACCCTACCAAACAGTCAACATTTGTGGATGCATTAATGCCTGATCGAGTACTTGTGGATTGTGCTCGCTCCAGTAATGGCAATTCTGCTTGTTGACATAGCCGCTGAGTCAAAAATGGTCCTCGTCCGAGAAGATGATTTAGCAAAAATTCGGATGTCCGGCAAACACTTCCTGTTAAAGAACACACGGTGTTGTCTATGGTCGCCCTGCTTTAATTCTTGCGTCAGCACCTTCTTATACGGACATGGCCATCTGATCTGTACCGAATCGACATTTCTGGATTTTCTGCGGTACCGGCCACCAGGATGGCTATGTTTTCTTCAGTTCGCACCAATCTCTATTTGGTTGGTGACTTATAGTCTAAAAGAGTGTACTCATCCTCAAACTTTTCCACGGTGCAACGAATTGCCTGCCGTGTATTTACCACGAAATTTCGATAAATTTTTTTATTAACTCTCGCACGTTCAGCAAGCGTGAAATAAAACTCGATGAAATGGCAAACCTTTTTGAATATTTTAGAAGGTAAGTGTCAGTGATGACTTTGACAGATGCTGAAATAAAATAATTGAAAAAGGTATCATTGCTATCTGGTCACCCTGAATATAATCTAACTAACAGCAAAAACCATGTTTGCCAGGTTCAATCCATGAAATGCATGGAGTATGATTAATTAATACAATTTTTTACGAAGGATAACTCTAGTTAATATAATCATCTTCAACCTGAATTGAGAATATCCCCTAAATCACGCAACTTGAAGGAGTGGGCTTTCTGTACAATCAAATCAATAACTCCGTCCAAACAGCTGTCTATCGCCGTTCCACCTCTAACATTTCTTGTACACTAAATCCCAATATTAGAATTCATCATGGTTTTACCACTGCAATAGTTCATAATTAATAATATTAATTGATTTAACAGAAAAAAAGTATACGCAGATACACAAACCATTTCGTGTTGTAGGATATAAATGATGCATTAGTACCATGTTTTCTATATAACCACATAACCTGATGATAGTACATATTCCACTTAGCTATTATTAATTTTTAATTTCTTTTTAATTGGTAACGCCCGCTGTTTGAATACACATTTTGTTGGCCAATTCGATTATCACCAATCATTAATCTGATAAAGGCTAGACTTTTATTGTTGAACACTTTTCCAAGCAATTTATGCAAATAACGAAAAACGCTTTGCATAGATAATTTATATTTTACATTAAACGAATAAAAAAACTTTTCAAATGTTTAAATATTAAGCAAAAAGTAGGATTATTTTATACCCAATATCCTCCTTCGCTATCCTGTTGGACAGTGTTTTCAAATTATTTATTTATTTTTTATGGCCACAGGACGAAATTAAATATAATTTAACTAGCGACTCGACCAGGTTCATACCGCGATATTTTGCTCCTTTTCAAAAGTTGAGTTGTCCACCATTTAGTGTTTACATCTGGAGGAGTCAGCATTTCCTCTTAGCCCTTCTGATTGCCAGCGATTATTCATCTTCTTTTCTTGAGTCCTAATTTTCCCATTATTCTTACGACTTAATAATGTACAAAGCCTGGATCAGAAATTATTGGGCTCAATGAGTTATAGGAGAAAGGACAGGTCACCACCTTTAAGGCAACCTTTAGTATTTTTAAAGAAAATCATAATGTAGCCGAGATTGGCATCCAGTAGTCTGTGAGTCAATGCCTTTTGGAAGCTGAAGTAGTTTTGAGGAATTGTAAAGATGTGTTTTCAAAGGTGGGAGCGATGTCCAGAAGGACTAGATGACGCAAGGCTGTCATTTTACCTGATAGACATGCAAATGAATGGTTTTTTTAAATGTTTTCTATTAACTCGGTATCTCTCATTCTTATAAGTGCACTGATGAAACCCTTGGGTCTGCTGTCCATTTTAAGTATCGTTTAGTTCATAACTGGATCTAAATCTAGGAAGTAGGACAGGCAAAATTCTGGGATCTTTGTATGCCTTCTATGTGAAGATGATCCATTTAAAGGAATCAATGGAAATGAAAAAAAAAATATCTGTCAAAAATATCTATCAAAACCTTTTTAAATATAGTCATGCCCACTTTTTGGGGGTGTTTCCCAGTTTTTTTCAAAAACTGATTTTAATGAAATTTTCAAAATGACGTCTATGTACGTTGAACGCCATGATTGCCACGCCCACTGTGTAAGTGTTTAAAATTAGGGATAGGATTCCATTTCAAACGAAGTGTAACTATTCTATATGTTCTCTTCTTTCGAAGGCTGATGTTTCTTTTCTCATAGAGGTCGCGAGCAGCCCTTGTTCTTTTTTGTGAAGCCTCTTAAAATCCCTTAGATTTAGCTGCATGTGCTTGCCTGCCTTCTATGCTTAAGCAAGAGTTTCTTGGTGGTACTTGGATAAAGTATACTACACCAGTTGGTAAGTTTCTTGTAACATGTTGGCAGAGTTGTCTCTAGCCTTCGGGACTTGGTGGCTGCAAAGGACTAGTTAGGAAATTTAAGAAAAACAGTTTTTCAAATATTCTGCCGATCACTTGCTTGATATTATAGCAAGTTATAGTTAAGTATATCTTTCTGCACTTGGGATACATTGGCAGCAGTGATATAGTGAGCCCAGTCGGTTCATGAAATGATGGTCAGGATTGTATTGGGAACTGCAATACACTTCACATAAGTTCAGCAAATTCATATCAAATCCTTACGCTGCTTCTAATAAAATGTCTAATAGGTGCTTGGTCCGAAAACAAAGTGGCAGTAATGGTGTACTTCCCACCTCACTATTGAGTCCTTCCAGCTGTAAAATATATCACTGATTGTCAAATTGCACCAAATCTCCTTGGCAATCAAACCAAAAACATCTTTAAACTATTTACCATCAGTTTCTAAATAAGAAAACAGGAAAACACAATGAAAATCCCACAGGCACATAGCAGATGTTCCTACATCTTAGTCGGTATCACTGTAAAGCATGACAAGACAAGTGACACAGACACATTGCACAGACTAATTCCCTTCATGTCGGAATGAAAGGATAACACTAAGAAGATGTCCTTAAATGGATCACTTTTTAAGGCAAACTTAATCTGGAATTCCTTGAGTCTATCTGTAGTGAACGGTCGATGGGATGCTCATTTGCATTTCGCAGCAAAGGAAGAACTCTTTGAAATGAAATCGAGTTGAACAATGAGTGAACGAGTAAGGCCAGACTGTTGCCTTTTAATGACAAGGACTTTGTTCGTCATACCCACGAAACATGAGGGATTGTATAGGGACAGTATTTCAGCGTGAACTTGTTACAATTCCTTGCTAATCTGAGTCTGTGCACTTTTAATGAAAAGGATTTTAGATTAAAAGTGAAAAGATTAAGAGGTGTTGAGCGAAAAGAACTTTGCTTAATCCGAAAACAAATCAATCATTTGCAAGGTAAGTAATCTCGAAACAAAGGAAGGAGCTACTAGTCTATCTGTAACAATGTCCACCAGGAGTGTAACAGTCGAGAACAATCCAAATCGGAAACAAACTACCTTTCATTCCAGAGTCCCTTGCTATTCAAATGTTAAAGTTGTTAGCTTATTTTTTATTGCTCCAACACATGTTCGAAACGTCCCTCCAAGGATAATCAGGAACACATACACAAATCTAATACATATTCACATCTGCAGGATATCAATGAAAATTCACGATACTCGCACTCGTTTGCAAATATTATGAATAAATTCTCAAAGGAATTAAAAAGCAATTTTGGGTTGAATAAACCAGAATGTTTCGAAAAACGATACGTGTAGCATGCTGTCGGTGTACTTAACACACAGATTCATATGTGTGTATATGAGGATCCAGGACGATTGCAATTCATGTAAAATTTCCCAGGTGAGAAAAAGTTCAATCTGTTTCGCTGCTGTCAGTTGGGTGGAACATGCCATTATGTGATTTATTTTGTTGTCTGCGGGTGGTAGTGGCAGGGATTTAAGTGTATAAGAAAAACATACTCCTGGATATTAAGATAAGGGACTCGTGTGCAAACACAATATATTATAATTAGTGTACTCATAAGGATGGCTTGGTGCGGAGCAGATATTAGTGCTATTAAAATCTCATTTGAGTCGAGGATGTTTAAGTTTCTTTTTTTTCACTAAAACTCATCTGAAGGATGCTGAACAAAGTAAGTCCTCTGTATAATTAGTAAGAAGACGTCATGTTACACTGAGGAGTAATGACGCTACACCTTGTTACTTCAATTTTCAGGCTAAAGTCCCCGAAGGATGAGTTGTTAGACCCATCTTGTTCACATTTTTTTTTTGTTTGTAATATATGGCTAATGATTCACCTATTGGTGAGGACAATCAAGTCCACAATAATGTATAAGAACATCAGAGGTAAGGAACACATGGACCAAATTTGCAAATGTTGAGTGTCGTCAGCCACTTTCCAGGTACTAGCACTTGTTTTTGTTGAGTCATTAACATGCGAATCGAGGACTGGTAGTATTGTTGTGTCTCCATAGTTCATATCCGGTCTTGACTGACTGGATTCTTTCCTTTAGAATTTCAGTTTATGTATCAAACAACTCCGAATAATTGTTTGAGTATTCCCAAATCTTGTGGGTCAGTTCTCTCAGCCTCCCTAGTTTGGAGTCTATTTTAGGGAAAAATACTCGTAGTACCTTCGACTTGTAAGTTATACCCGTCCTGCAAAGTTTTTCTCAGTGTAATCTATTGAGACTGAGAACTCCAAATACGCGGAGAGCACCAAGTGCTTTGATATAAATATAGACGGTTTGGTGGCTTTATATTTGGTGAAACAAAGTTTAATTAAAAAGGTCAACCCTTGTGCTGTGGTCTACTTTTTATCGATAGCTCTGCTAAGGCCTAAAGAGATTCCTGGTTTAGATATAGCAACAAAGAAATTGAGTTGGAACACTGATCTTTAAATCGATCTGCAGATGACCACTTAAGTTTAAATTTATGCCGGTTATAGAAGACATAGCTGATCTAATCTGCTATACTGTCTGAACGCTCCAAATCCTTCATAAACTGTCTAATTGATTGGAATCCTTATGTTCTTAGACCAGGAAAGTCCACTATTGAACAAACTTTCACACTACGCTAGGTCTTAGAAAAAAAACCCTTGAATTTCAAATTGATGTACACCACCTTTTATCGATATTAGGGCCGCATATGACAGCATCCGTTGAGATGAACTATGCAGAGCTATGTCTACTTTAGGGATGTTTGGCAAACTCATCCAGTTGTGCAGGATGAAGATGGAGAATGCACCCAGCCCCATCATGGTGTGGAACGACTTCATCGCGACGATGTGGAAAAACATTTCGACAAGCTAATTGTGCCGACAAGAATTGTGCAGAAGTCACACGCCAATATCAGAGCCTCAATCTTTAAAAAGTTCAAGGAACTACTATATGCCGATGATATTGATATAATTGGAAGAACAAAGCATGATGTCAGTAAATTCAGAGAATAATACCTGCGTTGAGATTAACTAAGATTAAAGAAAATTAACTCCCACCAATCGCTTTGACTTTAGAGGCAATTTTCCAGCAAAACCTTCTCGCGACCAACAAAAGTAACCTTTTATAAAACCCTGATCATCTCGGTCTTGCGCAGAGCCATGGACTACGTCGCTCTTGGTCTCCTATGATCAGTACAAGTTATATAGTGACATTGACTTGTCAGAAGAGGTCAAATGAAGTTGCTAAGATAGCTGGTTCATATAGGGCAGATGCTACGGGTCGGAGAGCCTTCGCCCAGAGAGATGGAGAATTTAAGAAAGACCTGCCGCGCTCAAGTGGAAAGGGATCTCAACCATCTTGATGTGCGACTCTAGAGACAGCTGGTCGAAAGACATGTTGATTGAGGGCCATATCCACCCCGAACTGAAGCGCTACCTAAGTTTATATTGACAGACAAGCTTCACGTAGTTTCTGTTGAAGAAAATATGCAAATGTGATATACCTCAGGGTTCAATTTTGGGAACTTTATGTTTTCAGTTACTTAATTGGTTTCTCCCCGGGGAGTAAAACAAATATTGAAACATTACACTAAAGACTACGAATTTCATTGGAAGCTGACGAGGGATATAGAAAGAATAAGCTGATTTATATTTCAAGAAATCTACTAAACAAGTCTAATCCTTTGGAATCAATATCTTTTTGGTATCTTTCTAAACAACGTCCTTGAAATTTAAGGTCCTACGATTGGAAAACAGGTTTTCCAAATCTTCTTACTTACTCACAGAAATTAATTTCGTTTTTACTCCGCGGACTATTGAATTATTAAAAGTCTGTTAAATAAAAATAACTAAAAAAGGGCATTGTTGACGCACGACTTCAGTCCATATTTTCCGAAGACTTGTCTAAGGTTATTGATCTTCAAAATAGCTTCATGTAGATTGGAAAGAAAAGAAAAAGTATTCCTAAATTCAAGAAAAAAGGCTAAATTTTTGAATCGGAATTCCTTACACAATACCTTTTTTCCGAAGGAGTTTTACTTAGAAAATTATTTACGATACTCATTTTTCGAAATCTTACTGGTTCTCCTAGCAAAGAAGTACCCTAGAGGGAGAGCTTCCTGCGATTCCGGCGAATAAAAATCATAAGAACCTCTTAACTAGGACGTCATGAACTAACAACTTCCAGCTTCAGATTACATAATATTTTAAGGATTCATTGCAACGCACAAATAATTCTATTAACTTTCCTATAACTATTCTCAAAACTGGGTCTAAACATTTGCCCCACATTCAATGAATTTCTAATCCAATTTTGGTTATAGTTTCGTTGGTTAGATCAGATGTTTATAGTCAGTCCACGTACACGTCCTTGACTGGTGATGGCGTTGAAAATGATGATGACTCCCCAGTCGGTTGCTACACCTCTACTTATCGATTTCTTTTGTGAACAATTCCCATCGAGGAATCTTACTCCACTTAACCTATAACTTGGTTATGGCTTGTTATGACCTCTCTGCTTGTTTGCGTCTGACTACGTATGGGATAAGTAACGTCCCATCGTGTAGGGTTCCTTTGGCCAGTTGGTCCTTGATGTTGTTGCTGAGGATATGTATTTGTTTTATGGCCAAGCTTATGCATCTCCTTTGGGAGTAATGTTATCTGATGACACGTTAAGCAGTTTATCCTTTTGTGAGCAATATTATTTGCCTTTTTCAGGAGCCGTTGAATAAAGTAAAAGAGATGTGGTACAGCTCTGCGGTGCAGGTGAATTAACTCATTAAATAGCATTGCCTTCAGGTACATGTAGTTTTTTGTGGAATGTTATTGGAACAGAGGTACAGATTTGTTTTACTCTAAACAATGTATTTATCTGACTCTCCTTATCTGTAGACGAGAATAAATTTTGTTCGTTGTTGCTTCACAAAATTTGTTTGAAATTTTACCAAAGGATCAGTCCCTCGAAACGATAGAAAAAATGTTACGTATACGCCACAGAAAATTTTTATTTATAAAGAAAACTAGTTTTACTCATGGGAATGTTTGTATCTCTAACGTAATCTTGGATAGGTGTTAAACTTTTAATTCAGGTTGACAAATAAGGCGTGATTCATTTATAGGTCCTTTTCGTATATGAATTTTTTGACAGATGGTACGCTTGTTCAATATTGTTTGACATTTCATCATGGAAAGACTTAGCCCGCCAAAGCGTCTACCAATTGTTCAGCTGTATGAAGAAAATCACAGTTCTATAACGAATGTGTTTCGTGCACTTAGAGGAACTTATGGTCTACACCATCGGCCTATCCTACACATGATTTGATTGAAAACCAATTCTTATTATTAGACACTACCAAATAGACGACATTTTTTTGAAGAAACTTTGGAGCGATAGCTGAAACCTCGATTCAGCGCCGTTCTCAACAGCTTGGCTTGTTGTATCCAACAATTTGAAGTATTTTAAACGAGGATCATGGTTTACCTCATCCTCATAGTTTCAGTCTCTGGGCTTTTGAAAAACTGAAAGAAAATCCTATTTCTGTTTTCGACAAAAATTGTGTTGACCGATAAGGCGCATTTCTGGCTTAATGGGCTAAAAAATAAACCCGAAGGGATCGAAGAGCTGCCATTACAACCAGACAAAACCAAGGTTTGGTGTAGTGGAATCATCAGTCCATATTTCTTCTCCGATGCCAGTCAAAACCTTGATAACGGACTATTTGCTTCCTCAAATTGAAGCCCGTGATGTCAAGAACATTTGGAACCAACAGAACGGCGCTACTTGCCACACATAGCAATTATCAAGGCTGTTTGCACAGAGGAAGGCTGTCTGACAGATTCAAAGTCCAAAGTGGGGTTCAGCAAGGCTGCATACTCTCAACAATACTATTTCTATTGGTGATTAGCGATGTGCTAAATGCGACCATATCAACAGGAAATGGAGGAATTCGATGGACTCTTACATCTGAACTCAAACACCTAGACTACGCCGACGATGTATGCCTACTGTCTCACAGAATAATAGACCTTCTCCAAACGACAGGAAATGTGGAGAGGAAATAAGACGTCGTTGGGCTGAAAATTAACCTGACAAAAACAAAAATGATCAGCCTAGGACCGAACTGAGAGTTAAGAGAGTAGAGAGCTTTCAATACCTTGGAAGTATTGTCTCAACCGATATGGCGGAGCCGAACTGGATGTAGCCAGCCGAATAGGCAAAGCAAAATTTGCGTTTGGGCTGCTATCCACAGTTTGGCGTAGCAATGCGATTAGCTTAACCACCAAGCTACGACTGTTTCGTTCCAACGTTGAATCCGTGCTGCTATATGGATGTTGTACCTGGAGGGTGGCCGTGACTATTACGAGGAAAAGTTCTTCAATAGCTGCCTACGTTATATTTTAAAGATTTTCTGACTAAACCGTATCTCTAACGAACAACTTTATCAGAGAACTGCCCATGAACCTATAGCTACAACCATGCGATGTGGATTGGATGCAGTGGATTGGACATACTCTCCGAAAGGGTGACAGGTCCATAACTAACTACGCGATGCACTTAGGAAACCACTTAGTCACGATGGCAGGATACGCGGCAGTCCTAGGAGTACGTGGAGTTGATAAGTAAGCACGGCAACAGGGAAAGAGTTGGGGAGAGCTAAGAGCTAGGCATTGTCGAGGACCTAGGACCCACAAGGGGATACAGGACATAAGTAAGAAGTAAAATACTTTCCACACAGCCCGTGAAACCATGGCTTTATTGCGAGAAGCATTCGGTGAACAGTCTAGACCTAGACTTTTGCAATATGTTTGTGGTAAATGGGTTATTCAAATCCAACAATTTTGCTTATTGATGAACCCATTAAGTCTTCATTTCTTCCGCGATGAAAGTAGAACGCGAACTTTGATATAAAATTTTAATGATTTGTAAATTTTGGTGTATCATGTCCTTTTCTATGTTCAAAATAGAAGTTACAGACAAGTTGAAATTTCAACAGACAGTACCCCTTACTTCATGGTTAACAGAGAGATTCTGTTGGAAAAATAAAGCGCCATAATCGAAAAACCCTTCAGGAAGCAGGAAACCAAATGACGGCGTCTGTTCTGTAAAACAAAGAGATATTTCTGTGAGTAGTACATACATGATACATCTCTGAGTAGTACATGATATTGATTTCTTCAGATGAATTCTCTACGTAAAAACCACATTCTTCTGATCCTGATATCATTGTTCCACGTGTCCAAGAGTTTCTAAATTCGTCATCCATGCTTAAAGATTATTTCGACTGAGCTTGTAGGTTGAGTCTCGCATATTCTTTCTAACTACCTACTACCAATACATCTTCGTCGATAAGTACCCAAAATGTCATCTACTTAAACCTTTTAGGCCCTTGCCAATCCTGTACGACAGTGTTCTGTATCTTCGACGATAAAAAATTTGGCTCTAGTCGAAGGACAGAGTATTTCCAAATCTACTATAAAGTCACGTAAAGTTCCATGCCTAACAAAATATGTAAATTAATAATAATTTTACGACAAAATAAACGCTATCACCAAAGATCCGATTCAGCCTACATCCCAAACACCAAACACCTTTGGGATCAAAACTCACCTGAGCGAACAGAAATATTGAAAAAAAAAAAAACATTTAAGTAGGTACTTCCTCACCAAACAATGCGCAGTTTATGGCAAACACAACGCCTTGTCATCGTTAAACAATAATTTCCATCTCATCAGGTACCGCCCAAATCAGACAGATAATCAAATTTACTTTCCAAACAATGCCCTGGTGATGTCCTTAAAAAAAAAAAGAACAAACGACAAAGAGTGCGAATAAATGGCTATAAGGGCTCTGGAATATATAAAAATCTAGAAATACCCATATTTTTTTAACAACTCTAATTATTTTATAATGAACACGCTCGTAAACTTATTTATCTGATTATCTAATTAAAAAGGGTGCTACCCGCCTTTTGGTCGTTTGCGGGTGAAACAATGGAAAATTAATTTCAATTTGACTGTTTATTTGTAATGAGGGCTTATATGCTCCGCTGCGCGTTTCCTTAAATTGGACGAGGGATTGAGTGTTGAAATTTGGACACTTATCAGCTATGAAACAGTTTTGGTTGGATTTTACGGAATTTTTAGGATTAAAACAGATGCCATTTGGCTATCGATTGGAGTGCACTTAGACTAGAAAGAAGTGCATTGTGCATCTATTGTTGCAAACAATTGTACGTACTTTGTTCTGAAACATATTTTGAAATGAAAAATCCGCTTTTAAAACATAATATCCTGCCTCGTGCCTTAATATTCAATGACAGATGCCCATTTACATCAAGTCACCACAAAAGCTGAGCAACTTTTCATAATATTGCCTCTCAGCTAGCTAGATAGGTAGGTTGGGAACACCAGCCTCATTCGAATCTCAACGGATTCACTTTATTCCCCGGTGTGGGATACCAGAAATAAAAGGGCAAGACAATAAGTCCAACTGTTAATTTATGACGGAAGCAGCCATCCTGAGCCAACCTCGATGGCTTGTTAAGTAGTTCTCTGAGATCATGGTAGGTAGATAGATAGAACGGCATGTGCACTCAGCACTCAGATCACCAATGGATCCAGTGTGAGCCTCTGTCGTGGGGTAACCTGAAAACAAGGGCAAAAGTGAGTTTGTAGCTTAGGGATAGCTACAGGGCCTTCCTGAACCACTTTCTTGACAGGTCCTTCAAGTCGTTTTTATAGTTTTGCATAGGCTTAATCATTCACTCTCTTCTGCGTCCGTACCTCTACAGCCTCCGCAAAGGTCGTCAGTTTCTAATCGCATTCGAATACAGTGGACAGAGTGCACTTTATTTCTCATTAGGTAGTCCCACGAAAGCTTGCTCTATATTGGATTTAACAAGAGTTATGGGCGGTAGAACACAGGCAACGACCATAGTCAGGTCTTGTTCATACCCCCATCTTGAGAATTCGTCTGCCAACTCGTTCCTTTGAATCCCACTGTGTCCTGGAACCTAAATGACTGTGTCGTGAGTACTATGAGTTCTTGATTAGTTTTGGTTGATGGTTCTACCGTCCTCCAGAAGGCTATTTAAACGATTAGGCTTAAGTCGTGATATGTAATCCATCTCCGTGCGCAAGTGTGGCCATTTTGCAATGGTATGGTGGCCCACATCGCCCTATTTTTTAGGGTGGATTGCTTTAAGTATAGAGCACTCCTTGGAGCTTCCTCCTTTAGGTGTAGGTCTAATGGTCTTAGTGAAAGAATGGTTTTAAGGATTGCCGTCAGTCTGGTTCTTACAGCACTGGTAGTCCCTATAATTCCCAATTTTTATAACCTGGTCAGTGCTCTAAAGTATGTGGTCTTATCTACTCCGGGTCACCAGATTATCCTACCATAGGATTGAATGAGTCTGACGATGACTGTGTACATCCAGTGGATGATGGCGGGCTTGGGAAGACTATGGATCATTTCTTCATCCTTTCTATTATATTCCCTTTCCAAATCAGCTTACGGTCGAGTATACAGTCCAAGTATCTCGATTCTGATCTGAGATTTCGAGGGGTGAGCCGCTGAGTCTTCTTCTATCTTTCTGTTTTCTCAGCCATTCCGTAGCTCTGTGGTCCTGCTTCACATTCTAAGGTGAACCACCATTGAGTTGTGGCTCGTATGGATACCTATGAGGAGGGTCTGTTTAGTCTTTTTTGTTCTTGTTATATTGAGTATGAAGGCTGATAGTCGTTAGAACTTAAAGATCTATTGGTAGGTCATTAGATTTCCTTTTCCTGGAATCCCATATGTGCCGGAAACCACTTTTGAACTATTTTGAACAATTGTGCAGATCTCTCCACAGGAAAATTTTTAAAGACGAGGTTAAGACTGAAGTGGTGCATCAATATGTATAGTCGTCAATCACTCTGCTGAACACAGCCAAAGATCTTCATAACTTCTAATGACAAACAGTTTCCTGAGGTCGTTGAAACAGAGAACCACTGCATGGATCAGTATTCTATGGATCAGAACCCTACAGGTGCATATGAGCTAAGGGATTATTTGCTCCTTCTTTTCATTTCTTTACCTCTAAGAAGGCCCTAAGTCTTAGTACGTAAGCTTTTTAAACATTGTCCAGTTGAGGTACCAATTAATTAGGTGATCTACGGCAGAGAATCCTGAGATTCGGAATGGCTATATATATGACCTAGCACCCAGCACAGACGATTGGCCAATTGCTCCGTCATTTGCATACAAAACAAACTACACGTTAAAACAACACTGGAAGCAAAGTGAAGTCAACATGACCCCCTCTTGACTGTGATTCAAAATGCTACATGTCAACCAGGGCAAGGCTTCCTTGGTTACTATGATTTCCGTCTGATTTTGGCGATGATCTGGAAGATGGAAGGAGATACTTCACAATCCGCTGTCGGACTAGAAGAAAATTACATTCGATGACCTGTAATGAATTTAAAAACACAAATGCCCCGCTTTGCTCCGCTATTCACTGCCTTAACGTAAAAATTAAACAAACCAACTTTTTTCTAAAATAAATTTCAAAATTAGATTAAATTTTGGGGAAATACAACGAAAAATTTACAAATTCCCTTTAAAGCATGTATTTCCAAATTTTTGGAAAGTAAATCGTGCATTTAACCAACTTTTATCATTATTCTCACCAGCCACCCAGCTCTCTGGTTACCGTGTGCTTAATTGGCAGCAAACGGCTGGCAAGAGCCGGGTTCTTCTACAAATTGTTTTCATTTAGTTTGCAACACCAGCAGCCAGAGAACTGTAGTGGAAGTGAGTTAGGTGAAAATTATGATTAATGCGTTGGCAATCTGGTTTCTAAACGGCGAAATTGCAATTTTCCAAATTGCGTTACCCTACCCAGGAGGAGGAGAATGTTTGCGAAATGCATGCCGAGGACCTTGTGCATTCTCATATGGTAAGTATATTCCCACAAGTGAAGAACGCTTTAATGAGATAAAAAGAAAATGAAAAATTAACATATCTACGACGAAGTGAAGTTCTTCCAAAGAACAGCGAAGAGGTTTTCGAAGCGAAAAGTTGAAACACAAACGAACTCATTAGTTTCTGTGTTAACTGAATGTGTGGTGTTGGAGTAATTATTCAAAGTTTTCAATGTAAAGTAAAGTAAAGTAAAGTAAAGTAAAGCCTTTCATTTCAAATGAACACAATTGAATTCTGTAAATTTATTGAGCGAGTTTAAGTGTTCACTGCAGTAGTCTGAGTATCTTTACTACAAATATCGATGGAGAACAGCATGCACAGTTGATAACTACTCGTTTAAGACCTTTTTAAAGTTTAAACAATGATTTGAAACATCGAAGGTGCAAGGTTATTATGACTTTTTGGACAAGCAAAATACAATTATTATATTAGACACTGACAAACCTTCTACTACCACACTGCTATAGGCGTTTTTCTCTTTAGTTCCGAACAGAGCAGAGAGAGTAATGAAAATTGTTTGTATTTCCTTTCTAGTTCTGTGCACCGAATGCGTATTTCTATTTCCGTTCAGAGTCTGCTCAAAACTCAAGCAAGAACAAAAAGAATCTAGAATGAAAAAAATCGCGAAAAACAATTTTATGACATTGTAAAGATTTCAATTCAAATGTAAACTTTTTCCAGATTTAGACTTATGTCCCATAGGCGCCTGTCTACTAAATTCTCAGGATGATCGTGAAAGTGGAGCAAAGCGGAGCAGCAGCGGATTGAGTAGTCAAGCTTCTCTTCCTAAGAATTGTGGACCCGATGGAGTGAAACATAAGTTGACAACTCTGAACTTATGTATTGACTTACTAATGTCCCTGCGAAGTGGATCAGATTTTAAATGTCCTGTATTGAGTTGAATGATGTGCATATTATGAATTCATCCGCAAGGGTGAATTTTTATGAGTATCTTCAAAATTGATATAAATTCTAGATTTTTTCCAGTCGACATTTTGTTTGTCTGGATTTTGTCATATTCGAGATTTTTTTTTTCGAGATTTTCTAGATATCGAGGCTTACTCTCTGAGCATAAACTAACTGAGTATCCTTAGGAAACCATAGTTTCCATAGTGAAGGAAGCGGCGGCGCCCCAGGTTGTACATATTGTTATTAGCAGTTAATAATTGAATACGTATTTTATTTCTATATAAGCAATTATTCAGTGCTTGAAAAGACCAAATCATGAAGCATAAATCACAGGCTTACTAGTTTCTTAAATAAATTAGTACGTTCTGAATGTATTCCGGCTCGCTTATACCCTGCGGATACTCGTATAGAAGCAAGAGATATTCTAGAATGCATGACAAATTAAGTCAATCCTAGATTCTAAATCATCAGAGTGTGGGCAGGACGTGTCTAAGTTTGAATAGAGTTAATATAGTTTCTGCCGGCCCCGTGAACAACTCATATTCAAATGTCATAGATGTGCATGATAACATTTTCAATCATACAGAGAGGATAGCTGAAAGTAAGTTGGTCTTTACAATTTCTCAGAATTGAAGTTAAGTAATTGCTAAAGAAAGAGAAGAATACCGGTCTGATAATAGATCCCTGTGGCATATCGGCTTAGCTTCAAGAAAATCGGAGATACTACTATTAAAGAATACCACTTACAATGAAGTTGAAATAATATTTCAGTTTGAGCAAAAGAAGAACCAGGAACTGTTATCTCGATTCATAGTAGAGCCAAACTAGTCATCGAGATTCAACAGTACAATGGTGATGCAACTATTTATGCGATGAATGGAAATGGGATAGTGCTTTGTAAAACAGGAATATTTTCGAAACTTTTAAAGATTTTGGACAAATTGAGGAGTAAGACAGGACGTTGTTGAAAATGTATGTCAAGGAAACCAATACTTCGCTGATACTGAAGTACGTAGAACCCAATCCTATAACTTTCATTTGGCTTCAATGACAGCCTTGAGGACTTTCGTTGGATAACATTACTGAACACAAAATTAAATGGCATGTCGAGGGTTTACTGTGGGTTTATGACTTCTTACTGATCTTCACTAACTTGGAGACAGTAAGGGACAGTCTTTCAGACTAAGTTTTCAGACTGAATCGACTCGTCTTTCAAAAGTGGATCCTCCTTCCAGAGTGATCTTTGAACGAATGGTTCATATGTACTACAGTTTGGACATGGGATGGTGTAGTCCACATTTTCGAGAGAGACCTTAAGTTTGTTCAGAATAGAGGTTTAGCTAAAGTCTTTTCTTGACTACTGTAAGGTACCATCAAGGAGAACAGGTGGATTTACTCGCGTTTCCTTAGTCAATACATATGTCTAGGGTTATCAGTTGCAGAAACTCGCAGAGGGAGTTGTTCGTAGTTGTTCGTGCATATGCAAAGGCACGCTGAGGCAATCACAATTTGTAGCTTTTTCTAAGGCTATCTACCAGACAATCACCACGTATGTGAGTATCAGTTTCATGACCAAGAATTATTTGAGATTCTAGACCACATCTCTTATCGAAGGCGGCACCTTGGGCTTATAGTGTTAAGCTTCCAACTTATCTTCCTACCCAGGATAAGACCCATATATTTTCTTTTGTTAGAGAAAACTTAGCTGACACCATTGAGAGAATCAGGATAAACTATCAGGACTTTACATTTTCTGGAAAAGAGTTCTAAATACTTTAGTGTCGTATTTAGGGGCTAACGCCAAAATCACACAGCGAATCGTTCACCTAAAGCGTTTAAAGCGTTAAAGCGTTTTAAAAGAGTTCCTTAAGGGTATTTATGTGATATCCCGAGATATTATCCTTAATAGTTTGTTAGCCATCATATTCTAATGAAGTGAAGACCTTTTCAAAATGTCTCGAGCACCGACGAGATTGTGTTCGATGACTTCTGCAGCTCCGCTAGTATTATGACGAGAGGTCCCACTTATTTGAAGCTATGGATTTCCCAAAGGAGTTTGGTCAGAGAAATCAGAAAGATTGACAAACAAAAGAAGTATAGGCTCATTATTCACTTCCCCTTCTGATGTCCATTTGTCAGAAAATAATAAAAATAATTCATAGCACCCCACCTGTAGTTTAGCAAATCTCCTGAACCGCATTTTTGAATGCAACCCATAGTCCTTGCATCTCCTCGAGCAGCCCACATTCATATCGACTCTACAAAATGCACGTCGATCTTTGAATTACCATCTACCCAACACGATGGCCTCTGCCATGGAATTCTGACATTCCTCTGGCTATTTACTCCCAACCAGTTACTTAGCATACCATGCTGAATCCTTGCTGCAGAAGCCCTCTAAAATAGCTCGCCAGCTCCTTTTGTTTTGCCAACGAAATGACATTTGGGTCAGATTTCTATTCTTAGTTCCATCATCGCTCTCAACATCCCTCCATGGAAATTCAATGAATTGTTCAACATTCCCATAATGAAAAGCAAGCTCTCGGTGCTGCTAATGCTGAGGTAATCAAAGGTGAAGTTCATTAAGAAAGAATTACACTGCCTAAGGGAAGGCTTAATTATGTGTTTGTATGAGTATGTATATTTTTATGGCCAACACGTACATTTGCAAGTACTTAAACGTTGACGAGAGTTAATTGCTACAGGATTTCAAGAGGAATAGGACAATGTAATCAGCATTAGAGTGAATCTGGCCCTGTTTAGTTGTAACGTGAATGAATGCATTACGTGGATAGCACTTGGAATTGTTGGTCTCAAAGGAGGGTAGCTGTAGAGTTAAGAGTTTGTTGTGTAGGACTGTGAAGGACTTTCTCCTTGGTGGGGCTTGGTTTAGAATTTCAAAGTGGTAGACTTAACTTATGTATGTACACTATTACTCTTCGTAAGGAGATTACTTTTGGGTTATTTTGGGAAATGAATCTATCACCTCTGCGTTCAGAACTGTGCCTGGTTGATGAAGTGTGATGCAATTACAATATGCCTGTGAATATGTATTTACCCATCGCTGTTGAGTGTCGAACATAAGGACATATCTTTGCACATTAAAGGAGAATTATTCGAAAGCCTTGTAAGCCTTGTTTTAATGCCTGTCTTCAATGATCTTCCAATCGATTTGAGATTCAACATGTTCTAATAT
Source organism: Xylota segnis (assembly GCA_963583995.1). Taxonomy (NCBI): domain Eukaryota; kingdom Metazoa; phylum Arthropoda; class Insecta; order Diptera; family Syrphidae; genus Xylota; species Xylota segnis. Next base: position 43,595,301 of record OY757237.1, read on the forward strand.
TTTCCACAATTTACTACAAAAATGTAGTTCATTGGCTTGTTGCTTGTGGGGCTTAGAGCTTCCACTAAGTTTTGGTGCCATTTATTTCTGCTAAAACTAAGGCTTACTGCTAACTTAAAACTAAGAGGAGAAGTGAAGGAGATCGGATTTGAGGCTGGTGGAGTTTGAGTTAACCTAACGCAGCATATGGGAGATAGGTTCATTGGAGCCGTATAAGGTGCGGTGGGTCGGGAGATAGAACAGACAGGACGAGGACATTGAAGGTTAGGTGGGGTGGTGTTGAAGAAGATTAAGTTGTAGAGAGATGCGCAATCCATGGAGCCTGAGAACAGTCGATGAACGAAAAGAATATCTGCAAACTCTACGTTTCTCGAGGGAATTCAGATTAATGAGGTTGAGACGGTCTCGATAGGGAGGCAAGATAAGTGGGTCGTTCCAGGAAAGACCACAAAGAGCAAAACGAAGGAAACGTCGTTGAATGTTCTCAATTCTTGCCACATGTACTTTCTGATAGGGCGCCCATACTTGACTGGCGTATTCAAGTAGAGGACGAACCAAGGTAATGTAGAGGGATCTAGTCACGTAAGGATCAGAGAATTCCTTGGACCACCTTTTGACAAAGCCAAGTGATGAGTTAGAGAAGTTTAGCTCCCTATCGTACAGGATTCCAAGATCGCGAAGAGATTATAGGATGGATATTGGCTGATCGTGGATGAGATAAAGTCGGGTGCGAAATATGTGGTATTTTCGTGATAAGGTTATGGATTGGCATTTGGCGATATCGAGCTCTAAGCAATTTTTGAAGCACCAGTGGGAAAAACTGTCTAAGTCTTGTTAAGGGAGACAGTAGTCCTGATTTGAAGAGATGGTTTTGAAAAGTTTGGCATCGTCGGCGTAGAGAGAAAGAGAGAAGTGGTTTATAACTTTATCAACATCGTTTATAGTCAGAATGAAGAAAAGAGGTCCAAGGTGACTGCCTTGTGGAACTCCAGATGTGGCTAAGAAAGGAGCCGATAAGACGGTCTTTCAAGTAAGAAGATATTCATTTTAACAATATGGGTTCGAAGTCAAGGGCAGACAATTTAAAAAGTATCGGACTATGAGAGTCGTGATAAGCCGTCGCTCCGTGAAGAGTGGTATCTAGAGATATATAACAGCTCTGACCATCTTCTTTCTAACTATTGTAATTTTTCTTCAATTGGACTGAGCATGTGTTAGGGGTTATAGGTATCATCTTAGTGAAATGAATGTGTGTGACTCTAAAGGATCATAATGCTCTGCTCAATGAAGCTTTGCGCTAAAAATGCGATTACACCAGAAGATCCACGAAATATTTATAAGACATTGGAAAGTTTTTAGCTTGGTTATGATATTGGCTAACATATTCCGAGTGCTCCACGGGTATACCACCACAGATTCAACATTGAATCCAAACAGCATACAGCTTTTGAATATTTGAAGATTTCGTCCCGATCCTTCGATTGGCTATATCCTGTTCAATTTCGACTTCGGTTGAGACCATACTGTACCTTTTCAAGGCCGCCAGCGTTGAATTCTCTTTTCATTTCAGTTGTCACATTCCAAGTCTCATAATCAACGTAACTGCACGGTGAGGAAGCTTACTCTTTTGATGTAGAACGTAGTTTGAGAGTAGCTCACATAAGATATAGGGTCAGCTCTCCCCCGTGCTTCCTTTCCAACTGTTTTAGACGTCCAAGTATCAGCTTCCAAAAGAGCTACTAATCCCAAAATGATCGACCAGATTTTCCATATGCCTTTCAGGTGAATCACAACTGAATTTCTGGCAGGTTTTATGCTCAAACATGGTCCCTCTCATGACAAGCGGTTTGGCATTGCAGATGCTCACAAAGATTGAAGACTACCTAAACAATCAGGCCTCCCATCCCACGAAATCTCCGTTCGATGCTACATTAGTAACGACGCGAAAACAAATTGTAGAAATTGTCTTTTACATATGTCCTCAGTCGCACATTTTGGTAAGGCTTATATGTAAGTATATTAGCGTACAAGAATCTGGTTAAAGCATCTTTACGTCATAGTATTGCCGAGAATTTAGACTCCCACATGGCTTTTTTGACAGCATCAAGTCCCTACCACATTCGTGGCTACCTTCGGTTCCGATAGGACTGTGCATTCAGCATCAGCCTCAAATACTTTGGCAATTACCTAATCAGAGAATCAGGTTTATACCGAATAATCACGTTTCAGTTGGTGATATCCGGAGTTGTCATCTTCTGATCTCTATGTCAGTTTCAATTGCTGATCCGTTGGTCCTCACAATTTTAGCCTATATGAGTATATGGAAGGATTTTGGTATAAAGCTTACAGAGACCATCGCGAAAAGGTAAAGAAAGCACCTTAAACCAGGTTTTGAACAGTGAACATCTACCAGATTGCATGAAGCTCATTTTCCCACAAATTGGTGGACGGTAGTCGGTCAGGTGTTTGAGATTTGAATCTAAGACAACAGCAAAGTTTTACTCTTGCGAACGGCTGGCAAACATCCATAAGTATCACGGTCATGGAAACCTTCTAGAAGACAAAAATGGTCCTTTAGATGTGACCATCATTTGAAGATGAAGAATACTTCCAGCAAACTGCCCAAACTGTCAAACTCTACCATTTTAGCAAGGATTCCTTTCAGTAATTCCTACAAGAAGTCTTACTATCTCCCACTGGTGGCCACTGCCAAGACTCTCATCCCAAATCTGTTTTTCTCCAATCGGGAAACTCACTATTTTGCTCGAGGATGGTCGCAGCATGAACTTGATTACTGTGGCTACTGTTCTTCTTCCGGAGCTCGAACTTGAACTGTTCGTACACACCAAAACCATCTCCAGCAGTCCAAGAAATAAATAAAATAAAATTTTGAATTTTGAATAGAAACACCAGATATTCCATTCTCCTCAAGAACTAGTATGTCCACCCCTACCATTATCCTTTCCTTGTCAAACGACATAGTCCCAGGACTACCAACCTGACACACATAACTTTTGCCATGAATGGTTGCTTGAGATTATTTAGTTACACAAATCTATAAGAAATCAACGAAATAATCACATTACCACCATTTGCTACACAAAAACTTTTTAACTAGCCTACTGGGAGCCATACACGGCAAGCAAAAATCTATTCAAGCAATTTATGCAACTTTTCCTTCGAAGAAAGGAAGTTAAGGGAAACCAGCTGTAAATGCTCCCAACTTTCTGCACAGGTACACAAAGGAGCTTATTATAGTGCACCCTAAGGAAACAAAAGTTTGAAAATTTTTCCTTTCCTTTCTTTTTTTTTTTTTTGTTTTTTGTTTCTTGTGTGTCCCTTGAGTCTTGTCAAATATTTTTCAATGCATTCGGATGGGATGAGGTGAAGAACCAAATTTGAAATGCTACATAGTTTTGAAATAGTCCCTCCTGGAGTTTGAGTGATAATGTATTTTTCAAAAGTTATTCGGTTTTGGTAGTGCATGGTAGACGGATTTCAAAACAAAAACAAGTGTCAGGTATCATGACAGTTTGGAAAGGGATTTTGGTGTTAAGACAGTGGCTTTGGTTGTTGGAACTTTGGTTAAAGGAACTACTACTTCACTCTATACTTGGATCAAGCAATTCCAGGACTTTTTGGGAGCAGTTGGTCAAGCAACGAAGAGAATGAGATTAGAAAAGTGAATGAATTAGAAAAGGTGTCGTCATCGAGGAATTGTATTAGATTTGAAGAAGTGAACTACTAATAGTGGAAAAAAGATGAGGAAACAAAATGCCACCTTGTGGAATACCAGCTTAAAAGAGTTAACAAATTGAAATGAGTGGAGAATTTACAAAAACAAACATTGTGTCGGATTTTTGACAAAATAAACTCAATGCCAACCTCTGCTGAATGTCTCTGAAATATTCAAAGTGTTATCCACAGTAAACAAGACTTTTTACTGAAGCCATGTATTGACAATTACATGCAATCTCTCAGCAACGCACTGTCAAACTTTGATGACATTTGGGTGAATAGAAGCAGAGTTATGACAGTGAATTATGTCATTGGGACAAAAATGAGCATCAAACAAAGAGCTAGGTTCTTAGGTTCGTAGATAGTGTACAAATGGTTATGAGTTTGTCATTAGGCACTGGACATCATAGTGGCCCCAGTTTGGCCCATTTGACATCCCTAAAAAAAATTGTTTCGCAGACTCAACTTCCTTTAAATTGTCAAAGAATTACTTTCCCAGATATGTTCTGGTGTTCACAAAGTGAATGGCTGATGTCTTTCGAGGGGTGAAGATCAGTGCAGTATTTGGATATATCCGTATTTGTTAATCGTAGACTTCACCTTGCTATTCAGAAGGCAATGACCAGAAGTGGAGCAAAAATTCTACCATTATTACACATAGTTGCCCCAGATTTCTGCGATCTGACATAGATCACAAGGCCTTGGATTTTCTATGCCCTTCCAAGTTGGACCATGTTAGGTCAGCCATTTTGATAAATCTTTCTAAAATAATCATTTTAGCCACACAATTCAGTGGTTTTACATCTCCTTTGATCCTTTTTGACCAGTTCGTCGGCCCTTTTGTTCCGCCCCAGTACCCAGTAAAATCTGACAAGGTTCTGCGTACCTATTGCCCTGAGCATTGTGTGGAAATTCCTGACAATTGATGTTGGGTTGTAACTCCTTAAGCTCAGCCTGACTATCACTGTAAGTAACGATATTTTTGTTAGATGTGCATAGAACCTATCCTAGTGAGGCTTCGCTCTAAACTCTGACAACAACATAACTTCAGATACCAAAGGAAAAGTTCCTCTTACCAATCGCTGTTTCCTTCGCAATTGAATATTAAAGCCTTGTCAAAAAAACGTGAAGGCGACTCTCTATAAGACTCTCATCATCCCAGTCTTGCTCTATGGGTCAGAAGCATGGACATTAACGACAGATGAAGATATCCTTGGGCATTTTGAACAAAATACAAATGATTTTCGGTCCCAAAAAGCAAATTTCACGAGCTGTAGAGTGGCATCGACTTGGTCACAAGATTATGCATTAGTCGTCTAAGATGAGTAAGACATGTAGAGCGAATGAACCACAAAGCTCCGGCATAAGACTTTTCGATTCCAACCGGGAGGGACAACACAGTATAGGAAGAAGTCACCTTATTTGTCACCAACTTGAAGCACACAATTCGAATCAGTTAGCCTAAAAACTACGCTAACTAAAAACACTAGTTGGTTCAATCCCAGGTCCCAGTCCCAGGTAGGTTTTGACTACAGATCGCATTTTAACTATCAACCATTCCCCATACTCTACTGAGAGTGAAGTCCCAATTCCGATTATCTATAGAACACGACTTGAATAATAGGAACCTAACCGTGGCGACATAAGTGAAGCCTTCGATACTGTCGATCATAAAATATTTTTGACCAAACTATGTATTTAGGTGTAGCTTTAGTTTTGATCATATCTATCAAACAAAGTTCAAAAAGTCAAAACTGATGGTGTTTAAGGAATACTTTCTCTATAGGCACTTTCAATCTCTGTCTTCACAGGTGGGTCAAAAATGAATGTAGTCTCAGCGGATAGGTCCGCTTTCCTTACCATAGCAGTGTTTTCCAAGCGGAGGTCCTAGCTGTGACAATAGCTGCCCGTGGTTATAGGCAATTCCTTTTTTTCGACAGCCAGGCGGCAAGGAAAACGAAATTTTCACAGCATAACAAGTTTACAGCATTCGTGGACTTTGAATACTTCTCCAGATATGAATCATGACCTTGAAGTCCTTAGCAATTAGCTTAATAGACTAAAATTATGCCTTTTAGGCCTACTGGCAAAAAACCAGACTATGAACCTTTCCCTTTCCATTGGGGATTATTTCCAGCTCTGAAACCAGCTCACATAAATTTTTTGTACAACGTCCTTGGACTGACAAATGTGAACAACTTATTCAAAGCGTCAAAAACTCCAAGCGTCTTAATCTTCTATTCAACAGAAAAATGAGCCTAGTCTGACCATATAAATGCATACAACAAGTACCTTATGGATGCTTACAGGAAAATTTACTTTTTGAAATCGTATTGCTTACTGGATCAACTTCAGTGTGATTTTGAGTTTGAGGGCTTAGTGCTTAAGTACGGCTTAGGGTGGTCCTCACTATAACAAAATTCGCCCTCTTCTTGTATGTCAGGGACTTACATACTATTCGACTTTTATCGATGTTGTGGTATCTTAGTTCCTTTACGAAGCCTTAAAGTATTTTTTACAAGCCCTGACGATTTATTAAACAAATGCTGTTCTTCTAGTAGCTCATCTTAATCTACAAAACATTTTATCAATTGTTTCGACATTCCCTCCAAGACTGTTGAACAAAGCTCACAGAAGTGAAGTCATGGCTCTACGATATGAATTATGCAGATATCCTTGAACTGCTTTGTGTATTCGTCTAGCCAATTCATTACTTTTCGAGTAGATAGATCGATTTCGTTTGATGGACCCATTCGTCTATGATTACAATTTCATTCTCCTAAGACGTACATAGCCATATATAATTGAGAAATGAACAAAATAGTCAATATTATGTTAACAAGTTAATAATGAAGTAACACCTGCTCCACTTCAATTAGTACTCGAACAATTTGCCATAATACAAAGTTTGTCAACCTACCGACAGATGCTGTCACAAATGGATAGAAACAAGGATGGATGTGCGATTAACCCCCCTGCAGGACTCTATCGCTTTATTTCGCATATAAACACGCAGAGGATTCCTCTGAATTGTACCATCGTTGCCGGAGAGATAAATGGCGTTCTATGTCCTCCCATCTGGTCAAGGACAATAAACCTTTAGTGTTGTAATAGCACACTCCATCCTTGTTGGTCTCATTCCAGTTGTTATTGTTCTATTCCTAGAAGTAATCGTCATCGTTCTCCAAGTGACTCCAGGCGCAAATAAAAGCGTATTTACTTTGCTGTTGACATTAGTCATTACAATTTAAGATTACAATTGTAGATAGTCCTTTTCAACAAGTGGCAATAAAGTGTGTTTTGGTTGGGAGATATTAGTTTAGGGTAAACCATATTCTGTAGTACGTTAGGAGTGCAATCATTGTATATTGGAATCCTCGTTATGGGAGCGTTTACTCCGAATCAATGAAGATATGTATACTTATTCTGTTTTCTCCTTCAAGCCGAAGGATAACACATGAAATATGTCAACAGATACTGTGGCCATTTGATTAAAGCCAAGGAGGGGGTTACTCATAGAAAAACGTTGCTCCCACTAACTGAATACAAGATTGATACCTTCTACAGCAATATCCCTAACCATTTAGTGTCCTGTCCTTCATCCTCACAATATATTCTGTTCAACTTGGAACAGGTGCAGTTCGTCTGTGCTATTTATGCAGAATAGTTGCGGAAAAACTTGAACAAAATTGCTGATTGAGGAAAAAAATACATTTTTTTGGACCGGAAAATCGAAATGGACTAGGATATGGTACGTAGGATTCAAATATGTTTGATACCGGATGTGGATTGACATCAGCTGCGGTTGTGGGTAGCATGTGACGGATTGTACTTTTTTTTTCTTCAATTATTCGCACAGAGGGAACCAACCGGTGTCAGTTTGGATTCCTTCATTTTTTTTCGAAGGATGTCGTGGCTTCAGATATTGTGCAGGTAGTGGTGGTGCAATTTTAAATTCGATTTTAGCCACTAAGGTCCTTTGGGGAGGAATTCTTGATGAGTTTTGGCTGCCGAGTTTAACTGGCATTTTCCGTTGGATTTGAAAACTATTTCCATTAATCCTTTAAATATTGGAGAGTAGAATGTTGAAACAGAATTCCACGAACGAATTGACCGACAAAAGGCTTTGGCTTTGACCGACTAAAGATACTGACAACAGGTCACAGAGGCGATTCAGTGACTGGAATTCTACTAGCTAAGAGCAGAACGCTTATGGTGAAGTGTTCATCCAAACCAAGTCTCTGACTCGAGTTAATCGTCGATTTCATAAAAAACACTGAAGGTCATAATTATCCTAATTTTTACTTTGTTTCCTTGGTCTGGTTCATTCTACTTTGTATCCTTGTTACGTAAAATCCAGTCAGAAAATTCTGAACAAAATTCGGCTACAATCTCTTGGCGGCCCATTGAAGAATAAATGATGATCTCTGCAAAGTCGAGATGATTCTGTCGCATAAAAACAATATCCAACTTTAGATGTGAATTTTTTGGTCCGTAAATATAAATTTGGACACCTGGGCGACCTATCAGGAAAGCCACCACCGATCATCCTAAAATTTATAACAAATTCAGGTTGGGCCAGCCGCTTCAGTTCTTCTAAACACAACTTAACTTTTATTTTCTTTCAAAATTTCTCCACGCCAGGGATCCATAATGTCGATTCGAATCCTAGATGGAAACGCAGCCTCCCTCCTATCTTAGAGGATACAATCCAAATCTCGTCTCGTCATTTAGAATTAACTTCTTCTTTTAGGAGGAGCTGTACTGAAAAGAATTTCACTAATGCTTTAGTTTTACCAAATTGTAGATCCTAATTGTGGGAATCCAATGGAATACATTTTAAGATCATAACCACGCCCACTTTCAATGAATTATATATTATTTTCTGCCAATTCTTTAGAAGAAAACAAAAAGTTTTTACTTATCAAATGAGGGGCAATCTGTAGTATGATATCCCATCATTTTTCCTTTGTATCAGTCCTACTAAAGTGGGTGTGGCATACTGTTTCTTTTTTGTTGAATTCCAAGGGTAATTTCTGGAGTTTGAGTATGTTACCCAGGAAATATCATCAAAACGCACACAAAAAGAAGGGGTGACCACGTATGCTGGATGCTGTGAATCCTAATTCAAGATAAATTTTAATCACCGTCTCTCTGGTTTCTCGATGTCTCAATATTTGTAATCAAATGCTAACCACTTTGCCTTAGTTTGAGTATTTCTAGGGTTGCTGCTAAGACCAATGGTTTCTTCTGTTAAATCTTCATTGGCTATCCACCCTTACCTACTGTTGTCATACTATCCCTCCAGTTCTTCTAGTAGAACTAAACTAGTCTTCATTCCAAGTTCCGAGTTTGAAATTCAACAGAAATCACTCCGAGCTCGTAGCGATTGTTGGTTCCTGTCTGATGTTACGTTTCTGCCCAAATTGTCGATTCATGAAATACTGCGGAGGTGATGGCTCTTGCAATCAGACGTCTCCTACTTTATCTTCCCATTCTTACAATTCCCATATTTCCCGATAGTAAGGCACTAACTTAACTTGTACAACATTATTACTTAAACACTCTTTCAAATCTATTGGGTACTGTCTTGTGCCCATCTACTCTCCGTGTTATGGTTTCCCTACATTTCCTGCTGCTACTTCGAATCCCCTCTATTTGATGCTCAATTAACCTGAGGTCCAGCCATTGACTACTTCAGGTACTTTTTATTTGCACAACCTTGAGATCTTGAGAGTGTCGTCCATCAAGCGCACGACTTTTTTTTATTCAGTATCTCTAACTGGAGAGTCTCATCATAAATCAAGTTTAAAAGTATTGGCCTCAGGACACATCACTGTGGTACTCCTATTCTTACCAGGGATTGCTTCGCTCGACATATTTTGCAAGATGTACATGCATTGCACCAGTTTACACTGATGGTGTGTTTCGGCTTACGAAATCGAGCACCTTCTTAACGTCCAGTTTCGTTCTATAGCCTTCCTGCTATACTAGTATATCAGCCGAAACTTAAGCAGTATTTATAGTTGATTGCACCTTTAGACAGCAATTGGTATTTCGACAAATCATTTGGTTCTTCTTAGTTGCTTCCAATGTGTTATGCAGGATGTGCTTCAGGGAGCTGTATGTACTTTATTTTGTCTATATGTTTAATCTACAAAGATTCGCACCTCTACTCATCAGTCTCGGTTGCTAAGATCAATTGTGAACTATGGAGCAACTTCTACGGACAGACAAAACATTTTATATGTAAAAATCCTCGCTTATGCTCACTCACTGATGCTCTGAAATAGAAACTATCAAGAACTCTGTCTCCATCCGATGACCCTCAATTACCAATGTCCTTCTCAACAAGTCCTATTCCGCCCGAATAAGCCAAGAAGTGCTGAATCCTTGTGAAGTTATCATGTTCATTGGAGTAGAAACAGAAAAGCAGACATTTATTATGCTAAACTCCCAGCACTTGCCAGGATCTGCATAAGTATAAAGGTATTTGTATTCCTTTTCAAGAAAAAGGAAGAGAAAAACTCCGAAACACAAACACTATTTACTTGACTTCAAGCACCACCACTATCTGCAACCAAGTTGTTAATCATCCCAAAGTTACAGCCAATTGCATCCGTTCCATCCGTAACACAACGAGTTCAATTTTCTCTCACCCGGCAAATGCTATGTAAATTGCAATTGTTTGGAATTTACAATTGTTACCCACAGCCACTCTCGCACATCATGGAACACTTCCTGCGAATACTGTGTGCAACCATTCTGGCTTATTGAACATAAACTGGCTGTTTCGTTCGCTTGGGAATTTATTCATATTTACAAACCAATATTGAGCCATTCCATTCCTTGGAGTACATTTAGTTTTCCTCTTTCGAAGGAGAAGGTATCTCCATTCGTGTATTACAGACAACAAATAAAAGAACACTTCCATGGAGGTAACGAGTTTATTTCGGAAGTTATTCTCATAGCACCACTAAGGATAGACAGCCTGAGGTTATTTTCTTTGATACCAAAGCAATAGAGCGGATATTGCTAGTACTTAGTCCTTGATGTTTGTACAGCCAGCAAAACATAACGTAGTGTCCTTAAAGGCACAAATAACGAACAAAATCCAGTAAAAATATTATTCTCCACCTCAACTCAGGTGTCAAGGGGTTAAACTCGTTCCAAGTGAAACTGTCATGCGATACTTAACGCTTGACATCTCATTTAGAAAAGGATACCACCTTGGAGTCCGGCAGAACCCACAGCAATCATTTGACCGTGTTACTACGCAATATCTGGTAAGTAATCTAGATGTCGTTTAACAGAGAAAAGGTTTTTTCAATGACCATTCAATTTAATTGAAAAGGAAGCAATTACATATATTTCCAAGGAAGCATTAAAAAAAAAAAAGGTAATTTCAGGAGTCAGACCGTAAGTATCTCGGTTTATGGGAGAATTGGTGGCATTGGTTTCCTTAAGGTTCGAAGGAGGTTTACATTTTGGTATTTAGTTCGGTATTTTGAAATTGATGACCTTTTTCTTTTGGGCTCTCATAAAATAAATACGCAAGGTGGCACATAATTACCTCGTCGTTGTCAGTCCCTTGAGATTCATTGGCGGAAGGAGGTCTACCATAATGCTTTTCAATTTATTCTTGTGGTGGGTTTCGTTAATTTAGTTTCATGCTTCCATTACTCTGGAGCATCGTATTGTATATATTACAAGAAAGGAGTTAAGTCGCCTCCGAACACGTAGTGAAAGTGGCCAAAGTGTTGTCACAGTAAAGAAATGTACGTATGTTGTTATTCATCAGTGGAAAGTCCAGATATTCCTCTATATTCGTTCAGAAAAGAGTCCATATACTAAAGAGTGCCACCAACGATAGGCTTGCAGGTAAACAGATGAGGATTCGAAAAATTTTGCGCTGAAAAATGAATACAGAAATGGATAAACTAGACGACACCGCCCTGGTACTGACATCCTGAGTCTACCATCTCGTGGCTCAATTCAAGTCAGATATTCTGGTTCTGTGCATCATGAGCACTAATAAGCCTAGCTGTAGCCTCACTATGACTGGGAAATGAATGAAACATTTTTGCACCGAAAAATGTGGGAAAAATTGGTTACGCATACGCTACCGAGCCAGACACAGTCATTCTGAATATCCCCTCACCTGGCTCAACTCGAATTAGATATTCTGTGCATCATGAGCTCAAACGAGTCTAGCTAGCCTTCCTATGACTGGGAAAAATAAAAAACATTTGCACCGAAAAATGTATGAAAAATTGGTTACGTATACGCCACCGAGCCGGTTCTATGCTTACATCTAAAGAGTGGGCCATCTAGTGGTTTCTTTTTAAATCACAGATTATTTTGACTCTGACAGCTGGTTTCCACTCGAAATCTTGACAGAAAGTCAGTATCATACCTCCGCGGAAGGAAATGAGTCACTCTACGCTTGAACAACGTTGGAAAATATTGAAAAGTGAGTGCTGTGTAGCCCAAACCGAATTCTTAAAAAGAAGTTTTGGCCGAAATGAAGCAAGTTTGTGCAAAAAGTTCGTGAGACTGGTATGCTAGTGGACAACAGTCATGGTTCCCGTCGTCGTACCGTGCTCACAGACGAGAATGTGGCTGCTGTATCCGAGAGTGTGAGACTTAATTCACGAACATGAACTCGCCATCGATCTGAACAGCTCAACATTACACGCACTACCCTGAGGAGAATTCTGCACAAAGATCTCGGATTATTAGCTTACAAGGTCCAAATGACTTCCGCTTCATTATCGCTTCCCAGTATGGGCTTTAGAGCAGCTTGAATTGGACAGCGATTTTGGTCGAAAAATCATCTTTTCTGACGAGGCGCCGCATATGGGGCTCGGAAAGCCAGCACGTTATTGTCGAGACGCCTATGCATCCACAGAGAGTGACAGTTTGGTGCGGATTGGACCATTTTTCGAAAATGAGGCTGGAATAGAGCGGTATAGTTGTGGGCGGTATAGAGCCATTTTAATCGACTTTTTTTTACTAAAATTGACGATATGAATTTGGACGACCTCTGGTTCATGCAGAATGGCTCATCATGCCACACAGTCCATGTCAAAATTAGCCGTCTTGGCGATGTTAATTGGCCGCCTCAGAGCTGCGATTTGACCCTTTTCAACTTTTTTTTGTGGGGAACCATGTTATGTCTACAATCCGCCCACAATCTTAACCACTTAAGGATAATATCATTCAAGCAATCCGTGAGCTACAGCCCGAAACCATCAACAAGGTCTGGGAAAATTGGAGTGACAGTATGCGCTGTGTTCCACAGTTATCTGCATTTCACTTGTTTGGCTAACCGCCTATTGTAAATATGAATCGTTTTTCAAATATGATCCACGAGGTCTTAATTCATATTTGAAATCCCAAACTTGCTACAATTCGGGGTGAACCTAGGTCGCAACCAACAGGCCTCCTCAGTTATCCAGGTCCAAGGAGCTAGAGGTCTCCTTTAACTTGTGCGCGTCAGCCAAGGTGAGGTTTTCCTCTACTGCGTTGCCTATCAGGATTTGATTCGAAGACTCTAGTGTCCATTCGCTCTACATGTCCTAGCAAGAGGAAAAGTCTCTTTACATAACACAATCTAAAATTAATAGAACTTCCCTTTTGTAAATCAATAACCCGACGGTACTCAGGTTAGATACAAGTAAACTTCCACTTCCCTACTCCACAGCTCTCGAAATACCTTCGAACGTTCGTGCAGTACGAATACCTTTACAAGAAACTATCTCAGATATTTTTCAGAAAATCATTTCTCCTAATCAAGTTCGCATCCCGTGCTACCCGAGTGGGAGCAAACATACTTATTTTCCAACTCGGTACTTGTTTATTCGAGGAACACAACAATTCATTCAATTTGCCAGGAGTTATAGAACTCCAAGGGGTAGCAAGGAGCATAAGATAAGCATTCAGTATTACTGGCTCACCGTGGAGGAAAAGTTCCTTTGTTATACCCCGCCGAGGAGTTTTCTGTAATCCGTTTCAGGAGCAGGGGACTGAATGAATTAAGTCAAATCATTCACATGTTGAACTTAGTTCAGGGAAGTAATTCTACAAGTGAGTAAACATGATGAAAGTTTATGTAGATAATGAAGGCCTGGGGATGTACAAACTCCTACACAGGAATAAGCAGTCCTGAATTTAAGTTTTTACATTTCTTGCTACGTCCTGTAAAAAGTACATCCTTCCGTGGGAGTACCTTCCCTCAAAAAATGACAACCGAAAATGCAAAGGATAAAGACATGAACTCATGTTGATGGGAGTTATTGCCCATTGGCGAGTATCGTTTAAGTGTTACAATTGGATTTGGCCTAAAAGGATTCTGATGAAACATAAGTTGTTCCTTCATATTCATAAATTCCTTCGACATACATACAAAACTACAAACACTTCTCTCAAGCACCAACCTACTACAAAGTTTCAAGGATACTTGTTGCTCCTAACAAGGATTTGCTCCCCTTATCGATAAATTTATTCACCCAACAAATGTTACATTGAACGATGATGAAATCGCATTGAATTACGAAAGGAAGTTTATTCTCATGTGTATCCATTGATGTGTGCACTCAAGGATACTACCCCCACAAAGGAGAAAACCGTAATGATTTCGTTAAGCCTGCTGTAGCTGGAAATCACCAATAAACACATCAGAAATAATCACTAAAATTGAGAGTTAAGACATAGAAAGGGTGACGGTACTTAATCCTGCATCACTTAAATCGGAATTAATTCAATATGTTCATTAAGGATCCGATTGAACTAACACCCGAGGGGTTATTAAATGTAATGTAATCACAGATGGTTGTTGTAGGGCTTGTCTCATGTTGCAAGGTATTTCATTAGCAATTAGTAGTTATTTCGAAGTAAGGACATGATTTAGGAGATTCTAGGGAGCTGGAGAATGTTATTTTTTTTTTTAAACACCAAATTGGTATTCCCTGTCCTGGACAAATTTAGGTGGAATGTAGGGCGTATACGTAACATTTTTACTTACACATTACTGTGGTGCGAGTCGGGGTATGACACACATTGGTCCTGCGTCCAAACAGGATTTATTCCGACAGATTTCAAGATTCTATAGTCTCCATACAATTCAGAACTCACAGCCTGAAGCAAGAAACTGTCTACAACCGAGTGGAAGGGCACACAGAGTCCTTGACGACAGATGTGTATCTCTTTTCGCAAACACCTCGATATGAGTCGTTTAGCTTACTGAACTCTACACTCGTGTCACCTCATCGGGACACAGTAATCAGTTGTAATATTTATTAGCCAGTTCTACAGCATCACTAAGGAACTCGAGACAGACTGAAATTCGAAGAAGCATCCAGCAAGAAGTTTCAATGGCAATTTATGGTCTTTTTTCTAAAACTAGTTGGATGGATAGAGCAACTGTAGTGACTCTCCCAGTATTACAGATATACATGAGGGCCCCCTGCAATGCTAAGCTGACCACCCCATGCATTGTGGAAATAATCGAATTATCACCTAATAGAGGTGCCTCCCAGTGAACTAGTGATAAGCGTATGCTGGAATCTGATTATCATACACAGAAATCTGGACGCTCCAATCTGCACAACCAAATATAGATTAACTACAGGAACCATTGAACCCTGAGCAGGACATGCCCAGCTGAGGAATTGGTAGAGACTCTAGCTATAAAGCAGAATTCTGTTACATATACTGCGGTTATTGCCTAGGTCAGAAGTCTTGAACTTTCGATACGTAAGTAAACCTCTTATGACAATCTGAATCAAAACTTAGTTCGACGAAAGGAGCACTTATGTCCCCACGAAGGACAAGGACTATACCACCAATGAATGCTTCTATGTACATCTCGATAGAACCTATGAGCTTTGTCCCAAGTATGATGTTAAAATAGTATAAGCTGTTCTTATCCCTAACATAGAAGAGAAGGATTTTCGTTGGTAAGACAGTTGGCAAAGATATTCTGCACGATATCACATCTGGCAACGAACTTAAGCCAGAATTATACTTGTTTCGAGTGGTGCGTGGCTGTGTATTGTGAGAAAATATGACCCTAGTCCTTGTTTTTCAAAGTACGACAGAAGGTTCTATGAAGCGTTACGACACACCATACAAAACAAGTGTGGTTCTAGTTTAAGGCTTATCTCTGACTCCATATTTCTCCATCATCGTCATTACTGAAATCGGTTGAATATATCTTAGGGGCACAGTAGCTAGAGTCTCTGGGATTTCAACTGTAATACATCCTCAGATCGAGATGGAATCGCTGTCTTGGTTTTAAAACGCTTCATCTGTCATACTCTACACACTACGGATAGCTGGAAAATCGTGTACATTCTGTCAATTCCCTAAAAGGGCTTTCAAATTAACGACCCTTAGTTCTATTATTAATGCATTTTAAGGTCATGAAAAGCATTGTGAATGTCCATCTCACAATATATTTTGAAAAAGAAATTGTGGTCAATACCTATAGTTTGCATCACCAACATTCCATAAAGGACGCTATGGTGTGCCTAACAGAAAAAAAAGAGTCAAAATATTCATAAACGTAGTGAGTGTCATGTCCTTGAAAAAGCATTCACAGAACCGTCTTAAGCGAAATTTCAACCTTACGCTCTCGAAATCATACCAGCAGTTTGTCAAAATTCCAGAATACCTGTAAGATACTGCAAACCTGCGCTAGAACTATCAGATATCTTGAGGGGCAAGGTGTCTTTTATATCTCAAGAAGTGGAATCATTTTCCTCAGTCCTGCTGCTTCTTTAAAACTCCGAAGCTCGAATACAATTGCGGCCCCCAGGAGTTTTTTTGAAAGTAGTAGGTCAAGTCCAGCATGTAGACAAACCAATGGCTTCAATGTTCAAAGCCTGTCGCTCCTATATGGATATTCCACCACACTTGTTCTAATGCAATCTACAGTTGTCTTTTGACTATACTAGTAGCCTCTTCCATGCGCCCTCTGTCCAGCTCTATAGTGAAATTCAAAAGTCCATTCTTTAGCAACATGTGCATGGAATGGCTTGCCCTCCTTACTATCTCCAACAAATTATATGACATGCAAAGATTTAAGGTCATATCGTCACCTAACTCGGTTTCCTTTTCGTTCCAAACTCTACCTTTCCGATAACCTTTCCTTTATAACTTTGCAGGGCTTTAGTGCTAAGTGATGAATTGAAGGCTCATCCAACAAGAGGTGGCATTTTAAATCTCATGCCAATGTTGATTGTTGAACAATATAGGCGACGTGGCCCAGTGGTTAGTGTTTTGGACTATGGAGCAAGGGATTCGAGGTTCAATCCCAGCTCTCGCGAACGTCTGACAAACATCCGAGAGTACAAACAACTGTACGGCCTCGGACACGACATTAAACAGTAGGCCCCTTCCATTCGTGTAATGAATATAACCCGCACAACACGAATGGTTGCGAGAAGCTAGGCCCATCGACTTGTTGCTCCAAAAAAAATAAGTATGAGTTAAGATGCACTCGTACTACATCATAAGAAAGCGAAAGTAAGTCCATTTATAGACGACCACAAAGATTAGGTACATCCACAACCGATTTGCACTGCATTTTGTTAAAAAATCTTGTCTTACATGCTTGTAAGGTTGGTACAGGAACTAAGTCTAGCGTACGAAGCCCACTGCTTTCTGTTTTCATCCGGACGGCACCGCATGTCACTAAGCTGGTAAAACTTTGACTCTATTCCTGGAGCTAATTTAGCTCGAGGATCACTGCAGATCCCTATACCCAGACATTACATTATACTTTAGAAACAAGGAGCTATTAAGTCCTTGTCTTACATTTTTAAAGGATGGGTTTCCTGTCTATTACTGTCTATTACTATTTTTTTGAATATCGTCGATCTAAACCATAACTACATATTAAGGACCTTAATTCCAACCAGAAATCAGAGAATCAATAACAGCTGGCTTTAAAAAAGTACGTATTCAGCTCATAAAACCGGAGTAGCAGACCCGTCAAGTGATGGGTGGATGGATACTTTCTCTTTTCGAAAATGTGAAACTCCTTTTGGTTATTTCCTAGGGGATATCTGAAGCCATATCATTTAAATTACTATTCAACCCATAACCCACACTTGTTCCTTCTACCCTACATACGTTTGGACTGTAAGGTTTCCTCATTTTTTTGCGATTAACCTTTATTTTTATAAAAGGAAGCACGTTTCACTTAATTCAAAATTATGGACAGCCGCATTCATCTTAATAAAAAAAAAAAAAAAAACAGATTTAATGGATAATCCTCCTGCTGGTGCTCAAACGTGATAAATTTGTCTGTAAACCTCTCCCGTGGTAAGGAGCAACGTACATGTTTACCCAGTGCAGGTCTTTGCACCTGAATTCAATTGGAATTCACTCATACGGACGGGAAAAACCATCCCACCTGTCCGGGAAGGAATCGTGCGTCGAACGCAAATATGTATCCGCACATCACTTATGGTTAATTTACTTAATGTAATTAAGCGTGTTGCAACGCTGATTCTTATCTGTTGGCATCACAATTACTATGAATGCCTTTAGCTTTTAATCCCACTTTATCTGCTGGCGAATGAGGGTGATTTTATTGGGCAGATACTCGTTTGGTCTGAATGGTCATCAGATCGTTTCCACATTTGTGTGGCGGGTAGAGGAAAAATCCCTGCACCGCTCTTATTCAGATGACTTTAATGGAAATTGAAATGTTCTGCAAGAGCACACATTTTTTCCATTTAGTCTGTAGATTGGTTGAACAAGTTTGATTAAAACGGGTACCAAAGCCTAGTATTACCCAAAACTAATGTCAGATTTATGTAGGTGGATTCTCCGGTATTCAACAACACAATCATGGTTTACATGGAGATTAGAGATACTACATGTGGACACCACTCAAGCAGACAGTTCGAGATAGTTTCCTAACAAAGTGAAACTTGTCAATGCTTCATAAGAGACACAGGACTACATTTTCCTGTGCTTCTTACCTAAAACTGAATTTTAGGTTCAGTATACCCATAGGCCAGTCTACAAGTCTCAGTAGTGTAGAATTTCTTGTCAAGAAATTTCAGTCTACTATCCCATTCGGACAAGACTTGTGTCTTACGTGGATGGTTCTGAACTATCCATGGAATGGGTGGTGGTATTCTCAGCAATAATTCAAAATCAGTAATTCGTTTCGCCGTCTAGAGCACTTGCCATGCGTGGCAGTAGAAGCGTTCAGGTGGATGTGATTATTATACGATGCATATCTTAGAAATGCAACCTTCTTTTTCCAAGCATTCGTTAAATACGTCCTCATGAAGGATAAGAACTAGGCCACCAAAGAGTACTTCTATGAACTACTCAACAAGACATGTGATCAGTGTCCTAAACATCGTCTATCATGATTTTATCACAAAAATAGGAAAGGAGGACTACTTTAGAAGTTCTTAACTAAACTCTACTACGTCTGGCAACCGGCTACGGTGGAACCCAAGCATAGAGTGTCATCTCATGGGGAATACACATTTTTGGCTTGAAATTTCCCAAGAAGGTATGGTGATCAAGGATCGATCTAATTGATCACATAGCGATTGATCGAAGGCATGTCTGAACCACCGGAGCACCCCACATCAACTTGAATCACTATCTTGTTCCAACCAAGGAACGAATGGCAATTCGTCAAGCAGCACAAGAAAAAGAGTTACTCCTATGGCTTTAGGATTATGTGTCGAAAATCAGCAAGAACGACACACTATATTAGATGGCTTGGATATGTAGATCAAGTAAACATCACTCCTCCTAACCAAGTCGATAGGATAAAGCAGTAAAGAGAGACTTCGCCTTCGGGATACTTCATATGATGCTACATGTTAAAGAAGAAATTGAAATCTTCCTTACGTTGATCCACCCAAGACTGGTTACCGTACTGGCTTCCTAAATGTCACCTTTGGAGATGCTATGTCGTTTACTAAAAAAATATATCTGCTGAAAGTTTTCCCACAATGACTTACAGAGCGCCATCACACACTGCATACCTTGAAGGCACAAAATCGATTCTAATTCTTCGAGAGCAAGGTCTCTTTTTTTCCCAGATTTGCCGCATGCAAGCCTTTATAGACGAAGTTTTGCCTATGATCTCCACTATTCAGTATTATTTCGCACCATACTGTCCAATTTCGTATTCGTTAATCGCACGTTCTTTCGAGATGTTCCTTGTTCCTAATTACCGGATAACCACTTTTTGGATTTATGACCTCTCTAGCTCAAATGGTTAAAGCATTGGACTTTGGAGTGACGGATTCTAGTTTCAGTACCCAGACAACGGTTAAATGTACTTTTAGAGCCCATCCTCTCGCGAACCACTGACAAACACCAGAGAGTGGCGGTACGGACGCTGAAGACACCGCATCTCACTTCGTATCCGAATGCCCAAGCCTATGCAGAACTAGAAAAACAGCGCTCGTTGAATACCACTTCAAAGACTTGGGCGACCTGTCAGGAAAGTCACCATTAACCATCCTGAAATTTATAGCAACCTCGGGGTATTTCAGAAAGACCTATTCTAAAGCTACAGACCCGCTTGTGTGCTTGTTTTTAAGTTACCCCACGGCACGGAGCTCACAGTGAATCCATCAGTGATCCGGGTGCATATGCAGCCCACCTCCCTAGCTACCAACCTAACATCCGAGAGTACTATCAGGTATAAATTCTAGTGTTTGCGATGGAAATAACCTCTACACTACTTTCTACGCAAGAATAGAGTACAAAGGGTATCCTAGTGTCGCTTTGCTTTCAGAGTTCCTTATAGCTGCTGCTCTTGCTTCGTTTGATGTCTAGTTTTGTTTCGTATTCCACGATGGGAAGGCAAACCTTTGAGTCTCTTCAATGTAATACTTACTAAGTTGGCACAATCAATGTCAATCAGAGCACTAAAATCCCTGAAATAGATCCCATTTACTTCAACTTTTACTGCAGATTGCCATACATGCCAATGTGCGCTGGAGCAGTTAAATATTTCAATGAACTCTGGTGCTGACGAGTTGTCAGACATAGAGAGTACTACTAAAAAATGTAAGCACTTTTCTCGTATCAACACAATAATAGATGGCGCTATCTAACTCGCTCGCAAAATGGCGGTTTTTCAACCCACCGTTTGGATGAAGATGAGAGATTGACCTCAACTTCCCTGTACCTAAACAATGCTCAGTATCAGCAGACGATGTTTCTTTCTAGCAACGTTCCTTCCAATAATTTAAACAACAGGAAGTAGCCACATTTTTATGACATATTGACCAAAAGTGTTCCTGAGGCGTATACGTAACTTTTTTTCGCTGCACCTTTAGGAACTTTAAAATAATTTTTCCTAACAAACTTGTGCTGATTGAAACTGATTTAAACTGAACCATTCTATTCAGCTTTTCCAAAATTTATTTCACTGATTCGACAGGACCTTATAAATTTTCTTTACTTATACTTTCATAGTCTAGAAGGATAAACAACAGACAGTGCAAGTTCCTGTGGGTAATCTTAATTAATGAAAGTTTGATTGAATTTGACTGTCGATACCTGAACACGAAAATATTTCAAAAGTTATTGTGTGAATAGTTTTGAAGTTTTTGAATTAATTCTCTGCAGATAGGGTCCTGTTTGGAATCCACTTCGTAGGATTGTGTTATTGTTTTGCGGATTTATTCTACTAAACTTTGTCTTCATACGAAGTTATTGAAAAACTTGTAGTAATGAATAGTAATCACAAGTAAGTAATAGAAATACAAATATAAGTATAGTTGACATGCATTTCCTGTTATTAAACTCTTCATCCTATCCTAAGCTCATGTTAAGATTGGTAATATAGAAAACTAAATGAGATAAACCCTAGGGTTCAGAACACTAGGAAGGTAAATATGGAAAACTTTCCAATTCGGATGAAAGTCACGGCTTTCGCCTTAAATTCTTACAGAAATCGTGGAAGAAAGCACCAAGCCTTCTGGGATGTCTATCTATCAGACAATACCTGCCAGAAGGGCACATATTTTTTTAGATTTCTTCTGTTAACGCAAATAAGTTCACTGATTTTCCTACAATCCAGCTGTGGAGAGTTTGGATCTAATCACTTCCTTTGTAAGTACAAATGTAAATCTTTGGCGCAACAGGTCTAGTACTCAAGGCTTTGAAGGAGGTGGAGTCGTGAAAAAACCTTTTTGGTGTTCAAAATTAGATCCTTCAGCTTCATTAGTTCAACGCACTAGCTACTCAATCCATTCGCTCCCTTGTGATTATCTAGCCCTTATTTGACAGTTATCACCATTGTACACTGGTTTAATGGAGACGCTCTACTAGATTTGGTCTAGTTCATCGACTGATCAAAGCTGAAATCTGGTTTTGGAGCTCTCAAGTCTCCTTGAAACATTGTGGCCTTTTCAAGTACAGATCAAGCATGCTGGTATCAGCAATTACTGATGAAAGGGGCATCCTGTTTATCCGAAGTTGTACTCTCGGATGTTTGTCATACGCTTGTGAAAAGTGGGACCGTAAAAGGAATTTTAGGTGTTGTCTAGAGATTGAACCGGGAACCCCTTGTTCCGTAGCACAACGCACTAACCACTTGAGTCACGGTGACCATTCTTATAGTAATAGAAGTTTGACATTCTATCTTGTCTCAAACCTGAGAAATATGCAGATTCTCTTGGCTCGACCATTGTTGTTACCTGGACTACATCCCCATCTTGATAAATAGAGTTCACCTTACTTCAACTTCCACTCATTATGGAATCGAATAGTCAAAAAAAAAATATTTTCGTCTCAAAGGATCCAACATTCGCTACTGTTTCCAGCTTATACTTGGCACTTGGCATTCAGTATTCTTGGACTGGCATCGTCAATATTCTATTGTGCATCACTTTACTCACTCGAAGTGGAAAACAAAGTATCAGGTTATATCCTTAAATTCCTTGAAATTGAAGCTGCTGACAGTTGCGTTTTGTCCTAAATGGTGGGCAGATGTTTACGTGGTTGTCGACATCAAATGTTTGGTTTTCTTTGATATTGGAGCGAACACTTGAGGCTTGATTTGAACACCCGATGATGTCGATGTTGTATGCGCATCCCAGCAGCTGGATCAACTTATGAAAGGTAGTACTTTTCAAGTTGACAGTACCCATCTACTTATATTATCTACTCTAGTTCTAAGTTAAAGAATTAAAAATGTTAAAACTTCCTCTGTAAGCTTCGAGCGGCCTTAAAGTCGATAAATAGGTGCTGTGTTGTGACCTAAATTTTATTGGTCTTTTCCAGGATTTCTCTTATTGTGAACATTTGTTTCACAGTTCATCTGCTCGGAAGCCAAATCGGTAGTTTATACACTGGACAGGATCTTCCACATGAGATACCCAAGAGCTTAGTAGTGCTAAAAAAATGCAGCTTGGTTGAAGCTAGCTATGGCTGGTTCAATATTCGCACTCATATGCGATCATCTACTTCAATGATTCCATTGGAAAAGTGTTACTCTAACCTAAGCAAGAGACATATCAAATCTATGGTCAATCTGTTCACATGGCTTAGTTGCCTGAGATACCATCTTAACAACCTGCAGCCTAGATGAAATTTCCGAGCACGAGAAGGAGAAGATGTTCCATTAAGATCCTCTGGTAGTTGAAGTAAGAGTACTAATTTCGATTACTAAATATCTCACCCTTCCAGGAGCAGTAAAAGGCAAAGAGTGAAACAATAGCTAATTCTCGCTATCTGAGATACCTTTCATTACATTTCATGGATCCTGTAATTAGCGATGTTATCCGCTTGTCCATTTTTAATTCCAACGCAATGGACACTTCTTTTGTCGTAGTCTACTTGGTTTACTTTAATGATGACGGCACTTTAAACCAACCCTACATATCTGCTACAGAAACCTCGGTTTGCTTTTCATTTCTATGAAGTCTTCAAAGTTTTCCAACACATACATCTCCGCATATAGCTTCGGATCCATAACCCTCCAAAAAGATGCATTTATACGTAGTTACACCCAAGAATATGCTATGAAGGATGAACTTACTTTCATCAAAAACGGAGTTTAAGACGAAATCGTTCTCCTTTAATCTCCAACAAACAAAACAAACTAGTACCACAGATCCCTAGGAGGCCAATTATTCAGCCAACTGTTCAACCAATAGTCACAAACGGCATCCAATGGAACTTTGAATTCATTCAACTTCGTTCAAATATTCCAAACAAGTGCGCACGCTCCAAAACACTCCCCTGCAACTCAGATTTCCTCATTAAATGGTATCCAACATATTCACCTTCTACTCCTCCGTGGAGCACCAACTTCAATCAGTCCATGGTATCCTTTCAATATCCTTGGATTGCGAAGGGGACATCTGCTATGCATACTTGTTGCGTTGGTTAGTTGATAATTCGTCCACAGATGTTCGTTCAATTTCAAGAAACCTTTTGGATTCTTTATGGGAAGGACGAATGGTTTGGAGCTAGTACCTAGTTGTGGTCTCCTCGAAGGTAGTTACCTATCAACTTAAGAATCGTGTGTACTAGTCCCGATGGCGTACCACAACTGTGGAAGTTCTAATGAATCCCTATTTCTGAACGAGCAAATAAATAAACAATAGGAGACTTCGATTTTTCAATTAATTATTCAACCATATTAAATAGGAAATAGATTAACGTAGGTACATAGATTTTATACGGAGAACAATGTTGTTGCGCCACACCCCATTGAACCAATTGGATATCGTTGGAGACCTCGGTTTAAGCCCAGAACATGCAGGCGGATTTTGTACCGAGTCAAAGCAGCAAAAGCCACTCCTTACGTAAGGCAGTCCTCCTCCTGGAAGAAACCTTCTATCATTTTCTGACTGATTATTCTTTGATTCGAATAGGAAACCTCCAAACTGGGACTCCCCCGGAGATAGCATTGAACTCCTAGCCATTGCGAATCATAGGGAACTAGAAACAATGAGGCATTTGCAAAAGGAGATGCGTACAGAGAACAAACATATGGAAGACATCAACGATGATCGCATGAAGGAGATTACCAAAATACAGAGAAGTCTGCGAAAAGAATTCGGAATTGTAAATGCTTACATCAAGGAATGCGAAGAAAAGAGAACCAAAGCAGGACAGAGAGTAGCCGAAGAAAAAAGAAAACACGAGTACTATAAGGCGGTCATAAGAAAATATAAAGCTGATTTAGAAACACTGACAAAGTTTCGAAACGACATCACAAAAACAGTTCGCGACTTGGAACCATATGAGACTGGAATTAAACAAGTCGTAGCCAATGCCGGGGTTTACACTTCTGTCAAGGACTGCATGGATAGGTGTGATGCCCTAAGTAGGCCCCAACCTTACCCACTGTAATAGTTTTTTTCCAATTCGATTGTAATTTCCTTTTCAGTGCTGGTGCAGACGGAGATAAATAGATCGAAAAAAGATACAGTTCTTAAAATTGAAGATAAACGACAGGATATGGTAAAAATGGCTAGAGAGGCGGCCCTAACCATTATGGCGTTTCTTAACGAACTGACCCAACTGGAGAGGGACTACTTCCACGCCCACCATGCGTGCTTAAATTGGGAGAAGATATTGTCCAACGTCAAGAATTTTCTTATAGAACAAGAGATGACAAAGGCGAGAATGGTGGATGCCATCATGCTTATGCACAGGACTCTGTGCCATCGTAGAGGTACATATACAATGTTTATGATGGATTAATTGGTTTACTAAAGTCCTTGGATTTATTGAAGGGATACAACTGCTCCCTATAAGTGTTGAAGACCAACTTGACTTCATAAGAGATGAGATTCGAATTATCCAAAAAGTCGCAATCGAATGCAGAAAGAAGAAAAAATAAGTTAGGCAGGATTTTTAGATTTTATTTAGTTGGGATTTACATGATTTATATTTTATATAACATATTCACTTAAAGGTTAGGTCTTTAGCGTTATATGATTTATTTTTATATATATATATCTATGAACACATACACTTTATCTTTTGTTAGTCCCGAGGGAATAAATAAATACTGAACTGCATTAGGTTTAACTATTTGTTTGTTTAATTTATATATCTGATCTGATTCTGCAAAACCAATCCTAGTCTTGAACTCTACAAGCAATGTTCCCAGCAAAACTGGTCGAACTGTGCCACGTGACCTGAAAAACAAACCTTTCAGTTTCAACCTGTAATGTGAAATTTGGAACCGTGGGTGCCAGCTATTCTGTGACATCAGCTGGAATACCCAAACGTTGTCGATATCATCTGTCGCTCTTGACAAGTAGTCATAGAGCCCTTGACAGCAATCGAGGGGCATTTTCGAAAACGTCATCTTCACAAATTGATCTTCATTTTCGAAAACGCAAGTTGCATTAGCACAGTGTTCGATAACGCAGTGTGCTTTGAGCTAGATGTTCAAAAACGTCATTTGCATGTCATTTACCGTACAGTACATGAAAAACTCTGACAGATTTTCATAAACGCCATTTGCATGTCATTTGCCGTGCAGCACGTGTAAAAAACATGTTCATCCGATATAAGTCAGCTGCACAAAATGACAGTTGTAAACATGATGACCATCTGATTTCAGTCGTCCATTGACTATCATTTGCACAAGAATATGAGTTGTCTTTGATGTTTCCGAAAATACTCGAAGAAGCATCGTCTAGGCTTTATTTGTAGCTCAGTGAATGACTTTACTTAGCCTTACATATAACTTTTTTTTTTGTTATTTAAGATTTTGGGCACTGGCAGAGGAAGTGGGTAGTATCTTCTTCGACATTCTCATTACCGCGTCCTCTACAGAGATCTTCATTGGTCAATCGTAGTTTTGTTTCAAGTGGATGGGTTGTTCACGTGTACTCGGCTTGATCGAGCTTGCCGAGGCTTCCTTAGACAGTATACCTTCATGCCCAGGGTCTTAGCGTATGCAGTGTTCGAAGCAGCTTAATCACTTCCTAGGTTTTGAATTTATTTCTGTACCATATGTCGCTTTTATCGCCGCCTGGGTGTCGATGAAAAGATGATATCCTCACTTGGTGGTGCAGTCTCACTGGTAGGTGTTGTCACTTCTCTGAGTCTGACTGACTTAGATATCCCGAGCGCGTTAGAGAATATGCCTTTTCTTACACCGATGTCCAATTTGGACCCATCCGTGCGATTGACTTATCCGTAGGGCCTGTATCTGTCTCTTCTTTAATAAAATTGTCTAGCAGGAGTAGGTTGAGGATACCCTTGAGTTCTAAATTGTAAGTTTAACTCTTCAATGAAAATTTCGATTTCACGTCGAGATGGGCCCGCACATTCCTCATATGCAACCATTTAGGCTGCAAGCGAAGTCATTCGTAGACAGAATAGGAGGATCCATATTTATGTCAGGTATAAAAGTTTGAATCTGTCAAAAAACTGTAATCCATTACAGACCGCTGTAGTATGACGGTATATGGCATTTCCTTCAGGAAGATGGATCTGTTAAGCATGTCAGAACCAATGCACATAAATTCTTCTATTTTGGGGATCGCTCACTAATTTGCTATTTTGCTAAGCAAGGTGTATACATACGAACATTAATTGTTGAAAAAAAAGGGTGAGAAACTGTCATCGCTGCGTTTGACGTTTAAGCGAAACTATTGCGTGTGCCACGGATTTTATGAGACTGGCAATACGTGAACTTCAACGCCAACGTTCAACGAAACACTGTCAATAGTTCGGAGCCTTAACAAAAAGTTAACGGACACAGAAACAACAATTTTTTCTAAATGCCTTATGTCAAACGCAGACCAATACACAAGAAAAATGGCATGGCATACAGAGATTTGACAGATTTGGCAGATTTCATAAATCATTCCAAAGAAATTTATCGAACCTTAATTTAGAGTATGGGGAAATTTTTTAACTTTCTCGTGAGCACTTTCTTTTATAAAAATTACCCTGTTTTGGAGGCTACGCGATCTATTAGAACATCAAACGTCACAATGACAATGGATATATTCCGGATTTTAGACCAATTTTTTGAAGGAAACCCAACCTATTGGAACAGAATGACTGCGGCGGCCGCAGGTATAGTCGGGCCCGCACGGCCTGTCAAAAGTTGTCGTAGTCGTGGCAATATGAGTTGGGGAACATTTAATATTTGTCGCGCAACAAGGCTGAGTCGTATGATACGCAACCTCAAGTGACCGCAACTACGACTAACGACTATGACAACGATATCATGAGAATTTTTTTACTTACCTACATACTTACCTCAAAAAATGTCTGCTTTTTCTGTCAAATCTGAATCTCTACTAATCAGAAACATTTAACTACGAAACGTGTCAAATAAAAACGCATTGATTATGGTCGAATGTCAAAACGATAGATTTTTATTTTTTTCAAAGGCTTTCCTTGTGTATTGGTTTTATTCAATAAATACGATTATGAATGCCTGAAGCAATGGTACCCAATCAACAGGATTTGTTGACAGATTCGAATTTAGCGTTTCTTGGTTTTGACACATTCTTTAACAACTTCCTTAAGAATCATTATTTCATCCTTTATGAAGTCTAATTGCTCCTCTGTGTCGTACCTTCTTAAAACAGGTGTTATGCCTAAAATTATTTTATACATAAAATCTGTACAAAAAAGAATATAAGTTGAATACGAACCCCTGCGTTTGCACAATCTACGATACAAGAGCTGAATCTCATCGAATATCCTTGCCTTAATTAATCTTTCATCAATAAGACAGTCCTTTATATTAACAATGATCTTTTCCAATTTCAAGCACTGAGATCGTGCCTGGCTATAGGCTCTCTCCAATTCGGCAAGTTCATTATTTAAACCGAGTACTGTCAACGCCGCCTCGTTAGTCATCTTCACCATATTCTGGCGTAGTTCTTCGATTTCCATGATTTTTTGTCTTTTCATTTCACATATGTCTACCTGAGTTGTCACTGAAAGGATGAATGTTCTTAGAATTGAGGAACACTGAGACTCTTTTAATTGAAGGACAACATACTTAAAGCGTCACACCGATCAATGCAGTCCTTTACCGTACTCCAATTAGCATTTTGGGCAACAGCATTGTTGATAACCTCTTCGTAGGGTTCAAACTCTTTAACTGTCGCCTTGATGGCGTCACGAAATTCTGTCAGGACATCAATATTGGCCTTGTTCTCGTGTATGACTTTCTTTAGATGCTGGTGCAATTGTTTCTCCTCAGAAACTTTTAATTCCGCGAATTTCTTCTTATCATCGCAGTCTTTAAAAAAGTTATTTGCCTCGATGAAACGTTTTCGAATAACCGTTTGCATTTTATAAAGTTCTTCCATTCGATTTGCATTGATGACGCTTTGGCGTCTGGCATTGTCTAACATATCCTGTTGAAGTTGAACCATGCCAATGTACTCACGATTATTTTGGATGGCCAGCAATTCGACTGTATCTCCAGGGGAATCCCAGTTAGGTGGTTTACTATTGGAGGAGCGAGAGATTAGAGAGAACAGGAATGAAGGGCCCATCATTTGATGAATCTTACACAAACAACTCATTTTGCTGGCGAGATTCCGATATGCTGCCAGTAACCTTTTCGGGATTCAAGGAAAGCTTTCCGATAACATCGAGGCTTACTGAGGGCTTATACTGAGACATAATTAGAAAAGGAAAAAGAAAAAAACAAGTAACAAATATTTGTTTCTAACACTGATCCAACCTGATCGATTGAATCAACTTTTTAGTACTGATTTGATTGCTGATTAAATAAATGTGTCCTAATTGTTTTAAGAATTCGATTGAGTTCTTATTATGGAGAGTAGTACGAGTAGTGAGGTATCTTTGGCTGAGACTGTGCTGTTTTCCAGACCAATCTTTCTGCCATCGACGAGAGCTTATTTTTATATATCAGGAGCTTGGTATTCCTTGCTGTATTTGCCCTGCGGATGGAATTTAAGGAATGGTTTTGCCTGAGTCTGAATGGTCTAAACCTTTTAAGTACTTCGTGTTATCACTTAGAGGCTGGTGTTGGGAGATGCTCTTAGATCGCCTGCTTAAGGTACAGCGTCTTCATTTGGTTCTAATATGTGAGTTGGAAATGGCAAACGTCAGTGCTGCACTGGCAGGGATTATGGCAAAGACGAGAGGGCCGAGGCATATCTTTGTGAAAACACTAACTCGCTAAAACTCGCTCTTGCTTTCTGGTGCAATGGGCCAGTTCCAAACGAGTACTCTCAGTTTCTAAGTCCTAGTGGATCTCATTTCTCGCGATTTCAGTGTTAAATGAAAACCGATCGACAGTCAGATACATGTACATACATATGTATGGAGCTAGTCACAGATATGTAGATATGCAGCGAAGCTTAGATAATTTTCAAATTCTCGTGGACTCTATTAACGACTAACTAGTTACCTTACATAACCGTTCCCCAGGATGTTGACTAATAGACCATGTTCCATTGACGCTGTTTTTTATACGAAACATGCATCTATTGGCCAAGCTATTTCAGATCAGTCATCACACTCTATCGTGACACCTTTGTACTGAAAAGTTTTAACACGCATTTCTGGTAAAGGAGAGCACGAAGCTTATATATTCCATTTTAGCTAGGTTTCACTTCTGCAAAAGAGCGTTAAACTAATGCTGAATGGGCACAAGAAAACCCAAACAAAGTGGGTGTCTATAAAGTGACGCTGAAAAAAAGAGAAGACAGTCCTGGTCCCCAGGTCTTCGATCATAGAAAGAGGGACGAAAAGTATGCAGTCAGATGAAACTAGAACCAGCAAGGACAAAAATAGGAATTCATTGGTGGAGGAGCAGTCGATGGTGAACAGATGGCGACGAAAACTAGTATCTGGCAGTCTAATAAATATGCAGAACAACCGAACCGAAATGAAGTTGAATGAGCTAGGTTTAAACAAAACTGATCCAGAGCTAGATCTTCATCCCTCGTGAACTCTGCACAAGTCTCCGTGTTAAATTTCGTCTTCTTTGTATGATATTCCAGTATATTATGGCACACCTTTGTGTCCAAAAACGCAGTGGGCTCTTTCTCTAGCTTGGTAAATGTCAATGTATCTATGATGGCTAATTGAACTGGAAACTCCGAGAACTGAATAGTAGTAACCAGCACGAACTACAGTGTTCATCATGGTGCCATTCGGGAAGATGGGTATTATTGGTTTATTTACTAGATTTAGTTAGGTTCAATTGACAAGGTTCAGAAAGTACAGTCACATTTAGAGCAGGCCCATTGTGAAACCAAAGAATCTAGGGTCGTCAATAATGCGCTGTAGGTGGCTAATGCTTATGATAGCGAGTTGATTCTCCTCTTCTGGTAGACTCGACAGAGTGGTACCATCCCTGGCGAGATCGTTGGCTATCCAGTTCTCTATCCCTATGGGACGGCACTCAAATAAGGTTAATTTTGAGTTTTTGCGCAATCTCATTAAGATAGAAGGAAGCAAAGGACAGCTTTGTAATTAAAGTAATCTCGGCAGACAGTCGTTAAAAATGCTGATATTCTTTGCCGACATTACATGTTATCTTAGCGACGATAAGGCCTCCGTAATCGTCATAACTTACGCCTAAACACGTTACAAAGAAGGTACGAGGAAATCCTACAGTTAGGATCTTAGGAAAAAACACTTTCCCCCACTCCAGTGTCTGTATAGAAACAAACGAATTCACTACAATTCTAAAACTTTGGTTGTAATTTGGTTGTCGCTCAGATTGGGTGGAATGCGGCTGAGAAATTTGTGTTTCCTTTTCGAGAGCACCACTACATTTCTTTTTTAAGATTGTCCCCGCAGGCTACAATTTTTAGTCTATTTAGTGAGCTAAGAGAGAGTATTCTTCAGAAGATGGGCAACGTTGTTGCACCCTTCCCTTTCCAGGATTAGAAGCAGTTCATTCACTACTAGGTTTCAAAGAAATCACACCTCCTATTGAGGTGCCTCTACTAACGAACCTCTGACCCGAAATCATCCCAACTTCGATGGAATGAACCTGTTCCTGTTGGTAACTAACTGGTTCATCAGCGCTTCAATCGACATCTCGATTTCAAGGTTCGTCAGTGCTCCTAAAGGGTGACCAGATAGCATTGATACTTTTTCCAATTTGTCTGTTTCAGCAGCAATCAAAGTTGCTAATGACACCCAGCTGTCAAAATATTCAGTAAAGTTTGCCATTCTATCCTGGATCGTTTCACGCCTACCGAAAATGTAGAAATTATTAAAAAAAAATTTTTCGAAATTTCGGCTCAGTTGAAGTCGTCATAAAGGCTTCAGTGTGCGGACGTCACATCGTGGAAACGTTTTTAACGTGAGTACACTCTTTGTACCTTAAGTCACCAACCAGACAGATATTGGTGCTTAATGAAGAAATCATAGCAGCCGTACCGGCCAGTATTGAAGAAAATCCAGAAATGTCGATTCGGCGCGGATCAGCTGAATTGGGCATCGCCAGTGAATCAGTGAGTAGTTTGCAGTTGGATTTGGGCCTACATCTGTATAAAATTATGCGAACGCAAAAATTGAAGCCGGATGACCATAGACAGTGCCGTGAATTCGCTTTAAGTGTTAGCCGGAATCCGAATTTTTGCCAATAAATCAACTTCTCGGAAGAGGCCCTATCCTATTTTTTCCTTACGTTTTGATCTGTTCACCCTGTATAATTGCCTTTTGTTCGACAATGTTTTCTGGTCCAGAAACACACTTAAAAGAAACACAAAAACCTAAATTTCTCTAGGCGTACTGGAAACATTTATTTTAAAATATACTATAAAGTATTTCGGAATTATTTTTTTTTTATATTTTTGTGTAATGAGCAATATTGGGACAACATTTATTTGATACATACATAAATATATATATAATGCAATAAATAGTATTGTCAAATTTTATATTTTACTTTTTTTGATTTAGAATTATATCATTGAATCACATATAACTTTCACATAGCGTTAATAATTTTAGTTAAAAAATGAGAAAACAAATGCATGTATACTGCAAGCAAAGCTCTATAAACTATTTAACGTGTTTTTTTTTTCTTTCTAAATATCCAATCTAAAGTCTACTTTATAAAAAAATTTCATTTGGAAGAACTTAATGCACATTTCAGACTTTTGAAACCGAACATACGCACATTTTTTTTAGTTTGTTTTCACATTCTCTTACATAATTTTGCTTAATTTGTACCACTTTTGGATTTATCCATAAAAAAAAGTTAATTTAAAGCGATTTTTTGTGTTGGCTACTGCTGGCACGGTACATGTACAAGGTGGCACATAAGTAGCATATACTCTAAAGGTCTACTTATGTAGAACCATTCATTCATACTTGCATTCAAAGCATAAAATATATAAGTACATCTATCTTATTGCTTTTGGATTTGGACTAAGTTATGATTTACGATATTTTTTTATAATAAAATACAACAAACGATCTGATTATAGTTGAATAATTATTTATAAAATTAGCTTTTTTAAGTTTGTCCCTTTTTTTCTTTTATACAAATTTGGACAGCATTTTACCCTGTACGTTATTTTATGGCACGTAGAACGTGATCTTTTTCACTACTGCGAGAAGCGCAATATTCATAAGAACAAATTGTGATTTGGATTTCTAAAACTCAAGATGCGCTCGTACTTAAAGTATTTCCAACTAGGACGCCCCACTTTCCAACCCACAAATACTGGCTGGTTGGTAAGGGTTTTATGCTGCATAGAGCTACCAGAGATGAATTGAAAGAGGACCATATGTGGTTTCAAGAAGAAACTCGGTACGATTTTAAAGCATTCTTACGACAGGAATTTACTAATGGAAGTTTGGGTGCCAACGTTTGGGGCTTGTTATTAGTCAACAACTACTATTTTAATAATATTAAGTAAAATCTATAGAGAATTGTAGAGCCATTATGAAGTCCTGACACTAATTTGTTCTATTTAAAAATAGGATGATCTATCTTTGTATCATTATTCTTTTTTTTCCTCCAAAGAGGTAACTGAGGGAGACATCGCATTGACCTAACAACGTAGCTTTATACGTCTGTTCGTACGAGAATTTGAATATTAACAAAGTCAACTTTTAACAACACCAGGCACGCGAAAACAAAGAAGAAATTGAATATTTAAGCTCAACAAGAACCTATGGAAGTACGCTCAGATAGTTTGTCATTGAGATGTTTTGTTACCTTACAGCTAAAGTGAACACACGATAACGTGATCTTATGAAAACCGAACCTGCGGGAACACCTTGAAGCAAATTTCATAGCATATGGACATTTTTGTACACAGTACATCGAAAGTGCGAATAGAATGTGCAATTCACTTCTTGGAATAGCTTGTGTGCTCACCACATTAAGCTATGATGTTTACTATATCGAGTGGTGCGAGGAAGTAAGGCAAAAACCGTCAACAGAGGCTCCATATTGAACAGGTCAGCTAGGTGTACTGGAATATATAGTACAGATGATTTGTATTAGAAATCCAAGTTCAAGTTGTTGACAAACAAAAAACCATCGAGGCAATGAACAAATCGTTTCAGTGCTTCAACTTCAGAGAAATTCCTCACAATGTAAGATTCCTAGAATTAAAAAAATAATTCTTGCGTTGCAAACTTTTAGGACAAAACTATACAAGTTGGTTTGACGAAGGGTACACTGTCTTTCTGTTAGTATTCAACAAAAGCGTTCGGATCTTTGCGTGTGGTTGGAGTAGAATATATAATGGAAAGCATTTGGAATCTCTAGATTCTTTTTTTATTTGAAAAACTATTATTGAACGGTCTATGACCATAGGTTCCCAGAATGATCAGATAGGTGCACAATGGGCCGAGCCCAACCGATGGTCTAAGTGAGCAGTGATGTACGCATAAAGCGCTGCAGGAAAACCTGAACCTGTCTTACAAGACGCGTGAGTTTTAATAGCAGAAGCCAGCGATTCGAATACGTGCAGAAACTTATGGACCATTTCTTTGGTCCCAAATTGTTCAGTGCCTTGTGAGGAGCTCAACGATAAACGTTGTTCAACTGTGACAGAGTACGTACAACTCGAGGATCTTGAGTTAAATAGGTTGAAAGAAGATGATATCTGCATCCGAAAAATTCGTCAAATTCTTCGTACAGTGGAAACGTTTTTAGCGTGAGTACACTCTTTTGGACCTTAAGTCACCAACCAGACACAGATTGGTGCAAAATAAAGAAAACAAAGTCGGCGTAACTACCAGTAACGAAGAAGACCGAAAAATGACAATAAACTACGGATCAGCTGAATTGGGCATCGCCAGTGAGTCAGTGAGTAGTTTGCGGTTGGAGTTGGGCCTACATCCGTATAAAATTTTGCCAAAAACAAATTAGCACGAAGGAAAATAATCTGTGTCAATGGAGAAAGGAGGAATATAAGACTTATATAAGAGGTTTAGCCGGACAATGTTCAGACAGAGTTTAGTGTTGCAGATAAAGATCAAGAACAGACTAGATCTTCGCAGTGTTTATATGGTATTTCGATGAGAAAGTGACGAAAGGGTATCTGCCTGTTAGGATTGACAAGAGAATGTTAGTTCTTTCAACGTAACAGAGTCAGTTTAGATGGCAAGCAATGAATAAAATGTTGAAAAACCAAAAGAAAATCCTGCTGAATGCTATTTTTTTAGAATTAGAGTTTAGAATTTAAAGAAATACTTCGATTTTAACCGAAGATTCACAAGTTAGGTACACCGACTAAGGGCATACATATGTAGTATGTCAAAATCGCTGCGATATTTGTTTTGTTTTCCGGCATTTTTCAAACCAGAATGGCCGTGAACATTCCCATCACAACCAAGCTATTAAGAAAATAACTTTCCAGAAGATTGCCATACGCTATAAGCTAGAACTACATCCGTACACACTAACAGGGCCATAATATGTTTTATCTAGGACTAAACATAGTAACGTATGTAGCTTTAAACAGTGGTTTGTACATTTTGCACAGCTTTCGAGAGTTCCACTCTTGATGCGATCAAATAGAACGCTGGTGATACTTCTTCGCCACAAGGGCACTGGCAACCTGTGAAAGACAAACAAGATTACACTCCCATACAGTGTTGAGTACAACATCTTACCATTTATCCAACTAAAATTGCCCAACTTCTGCTCACATTTGGGACAGTTCAAACGACCCTGGGTATTATTTGAGATATTCTTCATCCACGCAATAGGCTCCAGAAACACTATACTCCTGCACTTAGCATCGCTGTCTGCTGCCGGTCTGTCAAAAACCGAAACCCGGCGTATTTGTTCGGCAATTTGATCGATTAGTCTAGCGGAAGCGATTGGTGTTTCGACACATGTCGTCCCTGGGGCATTCGTATTAGCAACCACATTCGGTTGTGGTCCATTTTTGGGTGAATGCAGAAGAACATTTGATTTGGAAGCAACTACACGACGGCACTTACGGCAGCGATAGACTATTGGTTCCGGATTCTCTTGCGTAATCGCTGGATCCGGTTTGATTAGGTTTGTAAAATTTTGTGGAAGAATTTTTGCTAAAAGGAGGCATTATTGTAAACTTCTGTGAAAGTCTTGTGATTACGCAATGAAATATACCTTTTCGAACTTGTTCGCCCGCCAATCGTAAGCGATAGGCTTTGTACTTGTCAAACTGCGGGTCGATTGTGCAACCCATTCGACGGTAAAGTTTTAATTGGTTAACGAACCCAGAATTCGGTTGAACGAATTTACGCTTTGCTTTGACGATATCGTATGCTTGCTGGTATTCCAAGTTGTGCTTCTTCATGATGTAGGCGATGACAGCCGTTGAACTCCGACTCACGCCAAAGTAGCTGCAAACCAAAGAGAAAATCATGAGTTCTTAGAAATAAATATCTGCGCAGCAAAATATAGGTCTGTGTCCATACTGCCTAGTCTTTCTTATATGAAATTTGGCCTAGGGAATACCAGTTCTTGCGTTAAAACCAAATGTTATCCCACGCCCTTCTGAAATTCCCAAAATTTTGTATGAATTTATGGCTGGATTGGCTCTGAGGGCCACATAAATGGTGCAAGTGTGGTCGCGAGCTAGCGATCTTGGAATACAACACAAAGGAAAGCACTGATGGATCTACTACCACTCCTACACTAGGCAAGACAGCTAACTTCTCGGTATTATCGAACCCCTTCCTAAAATCAATGACCAACAGATGATGTGGCGATCGATATTCAAGACAATGCTTGCCCTTGGATTAGCCATGTAACCCGCGTCAGATAGAAGCCATGCTGTTGAATGCAGTACTTGTCAAAGGGATCTATTCTCGTTCAACATGAATAAAAGCGTGTACAACGAGGTATTCTGCGAGGTTTCTCTCTTTTGCGCAGAAATACTTTCTACTTTAGACACATGTGGTATCCAATTCCGTTGTTTTCAGTAGATTGCTTGCTGATATGCAACTTTGTCCTTGGTCGGCACCTCGATTGTTGTTTATCGCGGTATTTCAATTGTTGAAGTTGCTCTTCATCGAAAATCCTTGCCTCCTCCCCAATGTTTCCATATTTTTGACACCACTATCACATCGATTGATCTCAAAACTAAACATCATCATCTTTTGTTTGCTTTCACTCCATCAATTGGTCTTTCAATGCCTTAAAGAGCACTTCTCCAACGATTGCATTGCCACCCACTTAAGCCCACAACAAACAGAAAGGAAAGAACTGCCTACCCAGCACAATCACACACGTACACACTCACAAAGTATTTGATCTTCTCAGCCCAGTTTCGAGGAAATTAAGCTTCGAAATTGGGTCACAAGTCAAAATAATAACAGCAGAACCGCTTCCCTACTCACCAATGCACCAGTATGTTTTCTCCTTTATCCAAAGCCGTGCTAATGAACTCTGTGCACTGATCCAAGTGATGCAGGATATCCTCCTTTGGCATATCGGAAACTGTAAGAAAAATAATGTCCAACATGAATCATTTCCAAAGAAACGGTGATTACGACGACGATGATGATGTTGATGATGATGGTAGAATCTGCCATTCATAAGCGACATGAATGGGGGTAATCACTCGAAGGATTAAAGTCAGCTATAGCTGTGTACACATCTGCACTTACTTTGTACATATTTTGTTGTTAGAAATGAAACTTGCACAACATGCGAAGGAAGCGGCACCGAGTCCAGAGTGAGTATGTGAGTGATTTTGTATGTCTTCAGCGTTTCCATATGGGTGGCCGCAGTCAGATTACCTAAAGAAACATGCAAACCATTATGTAGTCGTATGTAAATTTTTTCATCGAAAACAAAGATTTATTTTTACCTAAATAGAGACCCTTTTCAATCTCGTCCATGCTCACGGGGCCGCCTTCGAAGTCCTCGCGGTAGAGTATACCTGCGTCTTGCCTGGATTTCCTTGAGGTGCTGGAGGCAACTGCAATGTCCATGTTTTTGCAAAATGTGCAGCTTCCAACATCGAACGATAGAAGTTGAATGAAAAATATTTCACCTGGACCAACCCAAGTTTTCTTGGTTGCCTGTTTTTTTTTCTGTCATCTAGAAGGGAATTGCACCAGCGGGTGGTGTCTTCGCTGTTAAACGTGTGAGTTGTTAGTGCAGGGAGTTTGTTTTGGGAAATTTAGCCTTGGTAAGGAAAACTCTGTTTGTTTTGAAAACAAGAGGTGGTATCAGCGGTTCATTAAATTAAAACTTACCGTCATACAAGGTGCCAGAGCACATATACATACATATATTTGAGGCAATCAAGCTCACGATCTTGCTATGTAGCTAATCATTACTGTAGGTTCTACAAAAATGTGCAGGTTGAACATCGACAGAATAAGTTCCCCTTTACCGTGTCATTCAAGACGAATGGTGTCCTAAGAAAACTTACATCTGAATCTGGAAGATTTGCCGGACGATCGGAGAAAATACACAGGATGTGGCAATCCTAGGAGACCTGCAGACGGATCAGCAAATGAAAACAGCTGAAAACTTGGTTAGCAACTGCTCCAGCAGCGCTGGAAATGATCTAGAGCTCCCTCCACTCTCGCATATACATAGATGCATGCCTCCAACTTAAAACAGATGAATGTAAAAAGATAAAGATCATCCCAGTTCATGAAAATATTTAGCTTTTCCGGAGGACCAAGCAATAAAGGACCATTGTGCTACGGTTTTTAAGATAAAATGTGGAAAAATGTTCATCGTCAATCCCATCTTGTGTTTGCTATATAGCTGTCTGATAGTTCACTAACTATAATCATTAGTTTGACTGGGTGTATGGAGTTGAACACATGGACCTACCACCCAAGGTCTGTCAAATTTGTTAAGCGTTGGTCAGCTTCACAGTAACTTGTGTCTCATCTGTTTGGCAAAAGTTCCCTAAAAGAAGGGTGAATGCCTCATTTTGCAGTGCTTTGATACAGTTTGAGATCAATTCCATAAGGACCTGAGGTAGGGTCTTGGAAAGATTGTGGTAATGAGTCGCAAAAGCTGTCCAAATTTTCGCTGAAGATGAAACATGAAATCTATTATAAGATGGCTCGAACAGATCCAGATGAAGAAGTAATCTTTGCAGTCAAGTCACTCTCCGTACTAAGAATGTGTTATAACTTTTTTGAAGACTCCATTACGTCGGCGAAGACGAACTTCTCGCTTTCCGGTAAATTAGACCGTT
The DNA here is from genome assembly GCA_963583995.1 of Xylota segnis. Taxonomy (NCBI): domain Eukaryota; kingdom Metazoa; phylum Arthropoda; class Insecta; order Diptera; family Syrphidae; genus Xylota; species Xylota segnis. Next base: position 43,634,663 of record OY757237.1, read on the forward strand.
CAACCTTGATGATGTTAACCAAAACTTTCATTCTCCTGATTGTCCTTTAATGGCCTTAATGGGACCCGAATCTTTCTGCAGAATCTCCGAATTCGATTTGAAGGCGAGCTGAAAGAGCAACCTCGCTATTAGCATAACTTTCTGTTTGTAATTTTATTCGGGATGTTGGCCACGCCTATATTTTCCTTCTGTTTATATGTTTCAGTACCATAGTACTGTGAGTAGTGAAATAAGACACATTTCACGCCTTCAATTGTTTTCTGTGCAGCTCGAGCAGTATGGGTCATTCTGTCGTAACTGGGTGGTCTTAAGATACCATGAGTTTTGTTCACCTCCTATGTGTTTATGATCGATATTAAACATCGACTCTGTTTGAAAGATAAGTTGCTCGTCGTTAAAGGCATTGACAACGATGAAGCTGGATAAACTTTCACAGATGAGATCTACTGAATAAGTCCCAATTGCTCGTTTTTCAAGGAATCCACTTCAAACGTATTCCAGGATACAACTAGATATGCATTCAATTATTAGAAAGACGTTAACTTCTATAAAGTACTCTCTCCTGTATGTACACACGACCAACAGGTTGACCAAGGACCTGCGCAACAATTGTACAAGTTCATTTCATATCCTTATCCTTATCCTGAGAAAGCATTCATTTATATTCCTGACCCACGGATTGAGTTAAAACAGTTGCCGGGTGGAATTCGTGTTGAACGGTTCGCATTATTGGCTGCAATTGGAATTTTCTTTTCAATATTGTGTCGGTGAGAGATAGTAAATAAATTCGCAATAATTTTTGTTTGAAATAGAGTCCCGGTCTTATCTATCAACAACGAATTGCTTTTACCATTTACCATAACTATTTGGGTGTGAGATGTAATTATAATTAAACTTGCATTGGAGTATTGCAAATATAAAATGGAAGGACATAATTAAATCCAATTTCGTTTGTATTGTTGGATTGGTTGGTTATTAACAAAAGTATCTTTCTCCCAGTGTTTGCTAAATGATTTCAGTTTTATCTTGATGTGATTAAGACAGTGATTGATTGATTAAGAGTATTTAATAGAGGTGTCTTAAAAAACAAATAGCCTCTGTGTACACATAAATAGATGCATATCTGTACTTGAATGGTCGAAAAATCTTTCTTTGAGACTCCAAGCTGTGATAAGTCCCTAACTTACTCGGCATTATCCTTGTGAAATTATTTTTAAATGACGTTGAGTTGGCACGAATCCACCCACCTGTGCATTGATTACATTCAAACGAAGGACAGTCTGTAGATAGATAGTTGGATCTGGAGCATTTTTTTAATACCACCGACACGTATTTTTATCACTAAACCCATTTAACTTGTCAAGTTCCTACATTCAACATAGACATACGTACATTCATACATAAAAACAAAAGGAAAAGGAGTAGGGAATGGTATGTACATATTTCTTAGTGTGATTAAGGATATCCCTTATTGATGTCAATGTAACCAAACCGTCGCTGGCTAATAAACTACCTATCGCAAAGGCAAGCCATATGTCAAACTCATCCTCCAATGTGTCTGTCAGTTTGGCTAATTTATTTGCAGATTGATTACATATTGTTTGTCAAAGAAATACAAATGCTGCTCCTTCTCGTACACACTTTCTTTATGACATGTTTGAATACTATCACTATTAATAAATTTTGCTTAAACCTCATCTGGCCATTGACCTGCTAACAGATCTTTAAATAACGTGTTTTGACCAAGTACTACCCTTTACTGACAGCCTAACTTAAGGTAATCAGAGAATTTTTGGTTGGAAAACCTCTATCGCGATTGTCTTTATGTAAATTTAAACCATTTCCGAGGCTTTCCTTGTTGACGAAGGATTTCAGACTTTCACACAGGATAGACTGGCACACTTGAGGGGTCTCCTTTCTTGTGAATTGGGCAAACGATGCTGTGATTCCATTCATCAGCTACTGATCGAATCTTAGAAATGAGTTGATGTATGCTCTTTGCGAGATCATTTCCAGATACCTTGTGAGACTTAACCTTGGAGATTGCTATTCTCACTTTAGTTTGGTTAGGTGGGCATAAGTTTTGAATGCCATCGTCTGGGTTGAATGGTTCATTCTAGCTGATGGCGGGATGTTGATCTCCGTCGCTGTTATGTAGTCTGCAGAAGAAATTTTTCCATATTCTCACGACCGACTGTGACTCTACTACAAGGTTCATATCTTCATCTCTACAGGCTTCTTGTACGGGTCTTGTTAGCCTTATACGTTCTTTTTACCTACTGGTAAAGTTTCCGTACGTTATTCCTGAACCATATCCTCTTTTCTTCTACTTTGAAAGCTGAGCAGTTAGATTGAGTTACAACGATCTACAGTCGACTACCAAGACATCCCGGACATCCACATTATCCGATAGGCTTTCATTTAGATAAATGCAGGTTAAAAGCATCATAGTCTTTACTTTTTCAGTTCCAAGTTATAGCTTCTCAGACTCAGTATCACTCTCTCCGGCAAGCTTTTCGTCAGGCTTTAAAGTTCAAGTTCCTTGCGCCCCAGTCTCTTAAACTTTAGGATAAAGAAATTGTTATTAAGGCCTATTGTAACCCTCTAACCTCATTTAGATACTCTTTGCAATTGGAAGCTTCTGTTAAAGGTATATCTACATGGAATCAAAGCAATCTATGATTGTTGTTTATTGCATTCGAACTCTTATGACCCACTTCTACTATCTTACACACATTCCCCAACATTCTCCCATCCACAGGATTACACTATTCTTGTTGTCATTGAATTCTAATAACTTTTTCAAAGAGGTTGTTATGAAGGTCACAAAACTATAATTTTATTTCCCATGACGTCTCCACCTAGGTGTTGCGTTAAACACCCATTTATCATACTCACTCTTGACATGCATTGACCTTTCCTACAAAGGTGCATATGGATGTATGAACATCAATTATTATTTCATTCTTTAAAACAGAAATTCCTTAATACGCAGATTTTATGTACATCCTTGCATTCCAGATACTTTTAAGATTTACATGACAAATCGCCTCTGAAGGACATCAATGCAAATACTGTCAAGCCGTATGAATATTCATAGCTTACACAGGACACTCCACACCTAGGACAACCAACTGTGACAATGAATATCCTCGAATCGATATCGTTACCCCATCGTCTGTTTCAAGTGTGCAACCTGACGCAACTGCAACTAGAAAGGAAAACATGGTCAACGGCAAGGAGTCGATTCTTCGAAATCTATACATGTATCGTGGTGCTACTGTCCATAGCCATACTGTTGGCGGGGATATTTGCGCCTTCGTTTGACGAGGCATATGCCGGGGATATTGGCGACACAGTGGACTTTATTCAATTAATTGGGATTCGATTTGCTCACATAGTGTCCATCGTGGAGACTTTAGTGCGTCGCGATGAACAGCAGAAGCTGATCAAGAAAATCCAAGAAATCGACAGGATATTCGAGATATCCCTAAATGTCGACATCGACAATGGGAAGCTGCGTTCGAAAACTATTTCCTATGGCCTTGCAATGCTTGCTCTGTATGTAGGCTCGGAAATTTGCATCTTAACCGCTTCAGTGCTGGGACCGAATGCGGTGTTTATGGTCTACTGGATAGTGTACTTGGTGCCACTGTTGGTGTGTGGAATGAGATACTTTCAGTATTTGCTCTTCATCGTGATCATCAAGCGACGTTTCGACAAACTGGTTGAGATCCTTGGCGATGTCAATTTGCTGCACAGAAATAAATCCGAGAAAGGCAAAGCCGCAGGTCCTGCCACCATCAAACTTATGAACAATCTGGATCAAGTGACTAAGCCACTGCAAGGGGAATGCATCGATTTGACAAACCTCCTCGTGATTCGAGATTTGTACAATCGTTTGTGGGAGTTGACGATTTTAGTGAACCAATGCTTTGGATTCTCGATTCTGGTGAATGTGGGGAATGATTTTCTGGCCATTACTTCGAACTGTTATTGGATATTTTTGAACTTTAAATCGTATTCGTCAACGTACACGGATTTCTTTCGTATCGCTGGCAGCGCTGTGTGGTCTATACCGCATCTATTCAATATGATGGCCTTGGCTATGATGTGTCAGAAAACTGTCGAGAGTGTAAGTTGTGTTTAAAAAACAGATGGAGACCTTCTGTATGAAACTTTGTATTTACTTGTAGACATCGGAGATAGCACTGGGTGTTCATAGGATTCGAATAGATGTCCTTAATGACAATCATAACTCTTTGGTGGGAGAAAACTTTGTATTTTACTAATAACTGGTTGAATTATATTTTTTCTCCTCAGATTGAACAGTTCTCTCTGCAATTGCTGCACCAGAAGATACATTTCACGGCTTTTGGATTTTTTACCATCGATTGCACCTTGTTGTACACAGTAAGGTTTTAACTCTTTTGATATTTTAAGCCCAAATTTTTGGGCAATTTTGATGAAGTCCCTTGGGCAAGATGTATAGAACAAGAATTCCAGCCTAAAATGTCAGATTTGTGTGGAGGTGGAGATGATGTCAAATGCTATGGTGAACCTTTGATGAAAATAGTTGAGTCTGCGACACATTCTTCTCCTTTCAAAATCACTTAGGATCTATTGCGAGGAGTATCTTCGGCCAAGTTGTGATATCCAGTATAAGAGCATTTCATGCGATTAGATTCTAGCTTAAGTTGATTGTCGAGGATACTCTTGAGATCGTCTAGATACAGAGCTACAAGATTTTAGAGCTGCTTAGCTGTCGATAAGTTCGATACCATTAACCTCGTGTCTCAACCTCACCCTTTGCTGGATACCAAGTCACTGTGATGTTTCGGGAAATTACGAAGCTGACGCATTGGCTTGAAGAGGTTCCACTGGTCTAGATAGCATATACGTCACCGACATCGAGGCGCCTATGTCGTATGCTAAATACCTGATCAACGCCGACGCAGTAAGGGTGGCCAGCCGTCGTTGGCAACAGCTTGCCTTTTGCAACACTGCCAGACTGCTATGGCCAATCTTAAACATAAATAGGACCACGGGTCTCCCAAAACACACGAGAGGAGCCCTCTCTATGATAGTTAATACTCTAACCGGCCACTGTGCTTTAGGAAGACATGCTCAAAGACTGTGCATCCCCTACAATGACTTTTGCAGAAGCTGTAGGGATGAGGAAGAAGAGGAGACCATCTGTCACCTCCTATGCACATGCCCCGCACTGGCCAACATCATAAAGGCCACATTAGGTAAATACCTCTTCACCGATCTCAATGATCTGAACACCGCCTGCTCGGCTACAATTGGCTCTTTCAAAAAAAGGAGCGGATGGTTCCAAGAGTAAGAGAGTGACCCAGCCACCTTACTAAACGGCATCACAATAGAGCTTATCTGGTCTAGGTGCATCCTCATCGAGGGTCGGTCTAAGCCAACCAACCAACCAACCTCGTGTCTCGTGGTTAGCTTACATCCATAAATATTTTCAAATTAATTTTTGTACTTCTTCCAAAAATAAACCAACCGATCCGATGCCATGACTTCTACAAAAAAGAACCCAAAAGACTTCAATTAATAAAATTCTTAAGCTGCTATTACAAGCTCAGCGAAGTGAGTTAACGCGTTGACTGTCAGACGTCAAAATGACGTAAAAATATATCCCAAATCGTTCATGTCATACCAATGCATGACTGTTGCGTTAACATCCGCATTGACGCGAGTTTTCCTGTCAACGGGTTGACTAATTTCGTTGACTGTGTTAGGTTATTATTGACAAAATTTGATACATACTTAAATTTGTTTTATTTTTTATTTTAGATCGTTGGAGCTACCACGACATATTTGATAATTTTGATTCAATTCCACATGAGCGAACAGAAAGACCTTCCAACCAAGGTTCCGAGTGTTGCTATTGCAAATGTTACTCAATAAAAATATTACTTGTCTGTTTTTTTCTTGTAATATTTTACCTATATAACCTACAAGTACCTTGTTATTATACAATTATCTTTTAATAAATACTTATATTGTATATACGAAGAATTATTCACATTAAATGCTTTAATGGTTTCAGCTTATTCTGCTCTCAAGTCTGTAAAGAAGCCCACTTCTTGACTTCCAGAAGCAATTAACTAGCCCAGGCTTTAACAACGACTAAATCAACAATTATTAGCATTGGTAGTTAGTACTTCTTTTTAGATAAATGCAGAGCTAGATAATTTAGCGAAAAGAATACTGAGCAATAAACTGGTTAGGAAGGCATTGAATATACAAAATTAACAGATGTCCATTAGTAGAATGACTTACAACCATTAGATCACGTATTGCTCCTTCATCAAAGACTTAGTGGAGACCACATATACCCAGATTCTCATAGAATCACAACAAATCCCTTTCATTCATTTCCCGAAAACGAACCGATTGAGAGAACCTCGAAATGGCTCAATCGTGAACGCAATATTCGGGATACAATACCACGTTCAGCTCCATCTTGTGATCAACCATGAATAGAGGATACTGAGTGGATGGACAGTATACTTTCCTAGATCCTCATGTGATCAACAAGACATCAAGAAATTACTGAAAGAGATGTGGATAGACCGGGCCTTGACGTGGAACTACCTACATCTCCTTCTAAAGCAATCGAATGCTCTGTTTCTGATATGTCTTCTGGATTTCACTCTTGAGAAAACGCTAAATTCATTATAAATGAAGAAGACAAAGCGAGTCTATTATGTACTGTCCAGGTGGATCAATTCCTGTAAAAGAAATATTTCAGTCGTAATTACGCCAGAAATCGGATATGCGACTTCCACCCGATACTGCACTACCAAGTCATGAAATCCATAAACCGTAAAGGTAACTCTTGGATTGAAAAGACAAATCCTGATCAAACAGGTCAGGTTTAGACTTGTCTTAACAAGAAATACGAACGTGAGAACCGCCAAACCAAAGGTCGCCTCCCAAAGACTGAGAAAATATACAACATCGAGCAGTCTCAAGGCTTCCAACAAGAAACTACATTCTTTCGCAAGAAAAACTATCTTCAACTACCCAGTTTCATCAAATTCCATTCTGCAAATTGATTGAATAATAGTTTGCCTCAACCTATCCAGTTACGAAGCCTGGATCCAAGCCGCACTGTCAGATTTTCGAACGCAAGCTTGCGTCAGTATCACGGATGCAATGTTTTTAAGCTCAACTTGCTTGATCTTAGTTTTCTTCACATCTGTTGCTTTTTCTTAACCGAAAATTTATCCTTCCTAATCCTAATCACGCCTTACAACTTACTTTTTCAGAATCCAATGCATGACTCTCCATTAGTAGAAGCTCGGTTCGAAAATTAAAATTTGATGAGGCTACGTACGCTCCTCTGAAACGATTAACTTCTATTTTTCTATCAGAACTGTAATTACTATTGCCTCAGGTATTTAAATTTCAAGCGCTAATACTACAAAATTGGTTCAAGCCTGGATTAGAACTCCCTGAACTGTTCACAGTTTCTCCCTCTCAACTAGATCACACTTTCCCAATGAATCGGATATCAAGAAATCGAAATAAACGTAGTTACTTGGTCTTGTACCCTTCTATATTCCATCGACCTGACATTAGATATACACTATTTCCAACCAAGTCGAGTAATGGACCTCCAGTTACACAAGAAGGAAGAGAAGCAAGGAGCTCTTTAGTAACCAAGAACCATGCATAATCCTGTGCACTAACTGTAAGACTTAAGAGGGTGTGGAAACATAGGATACCTTTCCAAAATAAATTACTAGCAACATTGATTTTCAACATCCAAAGAACACAATTTTAACAATTACCTGTCAATGACAATAAATTTTGATTGTCGGTCCAATTAGGCAATTTCGCCATCAGTTCGGTGACACTATCAACTCCAATCAAATGATAAATTCGTTTTTTGAATTCTCGATGGACAAGTCTTTCATTTGGATTAGCCCAGTACCATACTGAACCCGTTCAGGTGAACAGAACTCACACGAACCCTCAAGATGTCTTGCCTACCGTATGGTATTACAATTCCAATCCTTCAATTCTACACGAAATTCTACGCGTTCGTACCATTCACCAACAAACCATACGTACACGGACTCTACACAACCGCATGGCTCATCGTGCTTCTGGTAATCCTCTCAACAATGTTTTACTGGTGCAAGACCACAGTGGACTACTCAATCCTAGCCCTCGTCACCTCTCAAATAGTAGCACACATGATAGTACTAACAGAGGCATTTGCCAAGCGTCAGCCGTACTCAACTATTGAAACGGTGCACGTTGATATTTTTACTAAACTAGAACACGATCTCAATCCAAACATCAAGTTCAATCGAATGTGGACAAAGATGGACATGAAGTTGTCCTCAATAATCCTTATTCTAATATCATGCCTTGGCCTCACATGTGGAATATGGACATACCAGCCGGGCGTGAGGCCACTCTTTTGGTACTCGGTTTTGTCGAAACAAGCCTTGCGAGTTCGTTCGCTGCAACTGATATGTGCTCTGATGGTAGCCAGTGAACATTTAAGTGTTCTCGATAGGATATTGCAGGAAGCCGCTGCGAAAAACCAAAAGGAAACGACACAAACCGCATGGATGGCAAGCTCCAACGAGGAATACAGAGTAGTGGTTGCGTTGAGGACGGTCTACGACCAGTTCTATGATTTGTCAATTTTGTTGAACAATTGCTTTGGATGGTCCGTCCTGATGATATCAACTGCATACTTTTTTGAATTCGTCTGCAATGCGTACCGGATTTTTACTGTAACTCAAAAGGACTCGAACTGGGCAACACTTGTTGCAAATAGTATTGCCATAGTAACTTTGGTGTTGCTGATGACAACGTTGTGCTGGTATGCACATCAGTGTTTCGAAAAGGTAAGTTTAAATTCTTTTAATTTAAACCTAGCAATGGTATGTAAACAAATTTAAACAATTGTAGGGCCTTTGTCTCAGTCTCTGTCAAGACTCATAAATTCTTCAAGTCTAGATCCGGGATTAACAGGGGTTCTTTTAGTCCGTTTACAGACCTGTTATATTTAACAAAGTTTAGAGGAAACGATCTATCTTCGAGAAATTACTTAAATACCTCTTTCTGATTTTGATTTTGCGGTAGTAAGCTAGGTTTTAAAAAAATCACTGGAAAACAACAAAGACCTTAATAAAGTCTTCCTTCCATACTTAGGCCGCATATACCCTACGCCTATGAGACAGGATATCTGATTTTTAGTGTTTGGTTAGAATCCAGACTGGAACTATCGTCATCGTTTAACAGCTCCTAGAAGTAGATTTAGTGCCTAGACTTTAGTTTGGCTTGGGAAACCTTGAGTTAACCTCTCTTAACGCTTTTATAGAAATTTTGTATTTCTTTCCTATTGTCACGTCTCTGCATCTCCTTGTTCTCACGTTGTTTTTGTTACATCTTTTGTGTTCTCCTCTATTTGGACCGACACGCCCAATAAGGGGCGTTTTATTCTATGGAAAAAAAAACAACATTTTTGCTTTTCCAAATCTTTGTAGGGGAGCGACAAGCTTTTATTTTGAGGATTTCAATAGGATCCAGCTGTGTGTACGTTTCTTGCTCGCCCACCTTTCCTTGAAAAATTGATGCAACCACAATGTTTTTGTTTAAATCTTTTCCAATCCTGTCCTGCTGTACTTTAAGAAACAACAAAGGAGACTTGCTGTGGACTTGGTATTCCAAATCACAAATTAATTCACAGAGCTTCCAGTCTTATTTCCAACTTTTTCGAGGTTATAACTCCTTCACCAGAACATACAGATGAAGTTTCCTCATAACTCTTTCCACTGCACATAACCTCTCGAAGTTTAGTTGATCCCAATCGATTTTCGTCTCGTATAATCTTTAGTTCACTTCACTGCCTTGTAATCACAGTTTTGTCACGAAAAACACCACGGCGAGACGTCATAAGGCTCTTTAGCTTTAATGATCTTCCAATTGGTCGAAGCTTAGTACTTTGAGTCCCTATGAACCGAAGGATATCCATCGTTTTTCTCAACCGGAAGATTTCTAACATTAGCTTTAAACCAAACCAGAATATACTCCTTATGGGCTTAAGTTAAGCACCAGGCCACATGCAGATTGTGCACCGACCTTTAGAGACTGAATAAAGAGTCCTTCTTCGGAGGCTTCTTCCTATCCGGATACTTCAATGCTGGTTGGGAGATCTCAAGTACCAAACTAACTCCTCGTTACAATTACGCCCTAAAGCTTCACCACAGTAGCCTCCATTAAAAAGTTGGCTTCGCAGTCAAGGAAACCTCGCTCCTATAATTGAAAAATCGAGGTGGTCCTCATGCCAGTTTCTCAGAAGAATGAAGATGAATCCCCCGCAACTTTCCTCCTCATAAAGTCAGCGGTCCTAAAATTCTACCAAAAATTGTGCCTTAACCAAGGAAGCCCACTCTTTGTGCTGTAATCCTCATTTTTTTTGGATTCGCGGCGGTCAATGCAAGTCGCAATCAATAACAAATCTCTAGATTTCAGTAATAAGTGGTCAATTTCTCTCAAAGCAAAGTGAAATGTTGTCAAGTGTCAGTTCGTGGCATTTTCATGATTTATCAAAAAGTGATTGATTAGTTGATCGATTCATTAATTGTCGTATTTTTGTTTCAATTACTGTCCTTCGACGGACAATCAAGGCACTTTCAGTCGTGTTCGCGCTTTTCTATCGCCTCGTCATGTTTTTATTCCTGAACAACGGTTTCACCGAATTCATTTTCGCAACTCTTGACATATGGCTACGAATTTTTGCCCTAATTCGGCTGACAACTGTGTCAATGGTTTATGAAATCTACATTATCTGTTGGATTATTGTTCTGATTACTATTCTCCTGCTAATGTTTATTCATAATGAAATGCAAGACGACTACTCTATCGGTAGCCTGGTCAGTTGCGCTCTATTCATCTCCCAGATCCTAAGTCACATTATTGCCCTTGGCGAGTCATACTTGAACGGCAGAAAGTTAAAAGAGCTGAATGAAGGATTTGAACGCATCGACAGAGTCCTTAAGCACAAACTGCAATATACTCTGGATGGTAGCAACCTTCGCAAAATGTTGGCTCAACAACTACTCTGGATACATGCAATCCTTCTGACCGACACAATCGTGATGACCTACACGCATCAAGTCACTAAGCACATTACAGTCCTCTACTGGTATTCCTTCCTGTCCTCTCAAGCCTTAAGACTTCGTAACACGCAGCTAATAGTTCTGATTATCTGCGTAAATGTTAGGCTACAAGTGATAAGGAAAATAATCCTCAAGATGGTTAGAACGAATTCGAAAAATTTAAAGTCAAAGTGGGTCAACATGGTAGCACTGGCCAACGATGCAAACATAGAACAAGTGGCGTCTCTTAAACTGGTCTACAATCAGTTGTACAAAATGGTGAACTTGCTTAACGGTTACTTTGGCTGGTCATTGTTATCCATTTGCACGTCGTACTTTATCGATTTCATTACGAACTTGTATTGGATTTTTGTGGCCAAAATCACTAATGGACCATACGAAGTGTACATTTTAAATGGCGGTTTGGTAGTGTCGTTAGTTTTGCAGTTAACCGTTGTTTGTTGGCATTGCCAGGAGTGTGAGAATTATGTAAAAACAATTCGTCTTTGCCACTAATAATATTTCGTTTTAACTGTTTTTCTTTTCCTTTTTCCTCTGTTTAGAGTAAATACATTGGAAGTTCGATTTTTAAGCTAGCCAAACCGCTAGGTAACAAGCGATATAATGATCTGGTGAGTGAATTTTCACTACAAGCACTACATCAACCATTTGCAGTGAGTGCAAAGGAGTTCTTTCAACTGAATTTGGATTTACTGGGAAGTGTAAGTACATATTAAGTAATATTTTCTAAAGTTCAATTTGGCATCAACCATTTTATAAAATGGGCAATGGAAGACTCTTAATTAATACAGGAACATCTGTCACTGCTATAAGAATTACAGGGATGTTCTTCTTACAATGTCTTTTAGATCGATTCCGCATAAGTCTTCCGATTTCGTGCGAAGGTACATATGTATTCATAACTATCAAGAGACATCTTTATTATTCTGTAAAGGCAAGAGAGGGTCGAAGAGGTCGAAGAGAAAAAGAGAGGGGTTCTCCCAATAAACCTTAGTGCCTCTTAACAAAGCCTTTTTTAATCGAGAAACATGCCAAATAATTGAATGTAACTTCTCACAACTTGAGTAAAAGCTAAGACTATACGTTGGCGTCTATCAAGACATGGCTTAATGTTTTGTGTGACCCAATAATCTTACCTGTTTTTCGCAGAAAAATTCAGCCGCTTATTAGGATTGCTAAAGTTTTTTGATCTACCAGTATTGAGCTAAGTGTCATGGTTCATCTGTTTCACATAGCACGTTCGATGAATCTTTTAAACTTGTCTTTCCGAACTTTCGTATTGGCTACTCAATACTTGTTGTCAAAGTCTGCCTAAATCCCCTTTTCTGATGATCATTTTCACTTTTCGTAGAGCAATCTAATTATGTTTTTCAATATGTATTTTCTTTTTAGATGGTTGGAGCGATTGCCACCTATTTGGTAATTTTGATACAATTCATGTTTACGGAGAGAAATGGCTCAAAGATTAGTGTACCAAACAGTTACTTGTCGGGAGCTGTTGCTGATGTTATGCTTAAAAATCAAACAAGTAAAAACTAAGGAAATATCTTTTATGATTATGGATAGAAGAAATAAAAAGCTATAAACAAAATTGAAGTTCCATTTATAAATTTTCATTAACATATCACCCTCCACATTGAACTAAAAGTTAACCCAAGTAGCACAAAATCACGGTAAGATAATCATGGAGGCTTCAGATTAGATAATATGTATGTACAAATAAGCTTCGCAATTGGTACATTGGTAAAAAAAATACATTACAATAAAATGTGACTAACGAAGCTGAAGTATTGTGAAAACGTCGTGGTCGAGTTATGTACCCAAAACTGCTACACCCCGCAACTACCAGCACCAGACGTCCCTGGTTCCTGGAAAATATAAACAATAGTACGACTAATACTCGTAGCTAGAGCATAGAACTAAGCTCTACCTCAATCTTCTCTTGTGAAGATATAATCTTCCAGAAACTATAATACTAGGCATCAGCTTCAAAATTCAACAAACAATGGTCAGGTAATTATGTTTGCAAAATCATGTCAGATTATGTTGGGTAACGAAAGTGTCGACGTACTGGCCAAACACGGAGCTTCCACGGAGGTAATGAAACTAAGCAGATCACGGCTAAGAATAGCAATAAGTATACTCTCTGACCTTTATGGGAATTTCAAAAGCATGGTTGAAATGATTTAAGTTCGCAAAGGACTTCTAGTAGTCCAGGCCCTATTATGACACCCATCGATTTATTCTTTAAAACATCAGATACACAGGCCTACAAACATGTAAGTCTGACTTGTGTGCTGCAATGAGTAAATTGATTCTAATAAGGGACCACCAAATAGGTGGCTATTGAGCCCCATGTCAAAAACCTTCGAGTGGATGTAAATATTTCAAAGATCATGACCCAAGTCTGTTCTCAAAGTACAGATCTTTAGAATGTATTGTGATAAGGATTATATAACCTCGACTTTAAAAACTAGGTTCGACTAGGAAAGTGTTACTCTTCACAGAACTGTTATTATATTTATAAAGTCGTATTATAAAAACAGTCTACGCCTCCTACAGAACGATCCAGTTCTTAACAAAAGGAACGATCTGAAACTGCTTCAAGAGAAAACACATCTCAATTCCATTGCGAATGCCGTAGCCTTTGCAGAACCAAGATAGGGGCATTCGGTAAACTACACTCCTGACGATGCCATTCTATCTTACCTGTACATTTTATACTATTGGCCCCATGACTGAGCCTTAAGGTAACCCTCCCATTACCGGATATTTTTTCACTCCATTCTGTGTCATATAGTGGAACTCTGAGGGTTGAGGGACCTAGTGAATACTGACGACTTAGTATTTCGAAAACCAGCTTCAATCGTTACTTCCCATTTGTTAAACATACTAAGGTACATAAATGGTGAGCTTTGGAGTTTTTATCTGGCACAGCTTTCTTGTTTCCAGGCTTTTGCAGGCTTTAAGTGTGACCAGAGGGATTAGTTATGCCCTCCGACTATATGCAGCATCACAACTTAGAAAGCCTTTTCTGCCACCTGGTTACAGCTGGTACCACTGCCCCCAAGGGTTTCATAAAAGTTTATTGTATTGAATTTCCATTTTCATTTCCATGGGCCAATTTATACGCGTCCATTAGTTTGGGAAGATTCTTCTTCCGCTCTATCGTTGGCAGTCCCTTTTGGAATTTCGAGGTTAGCATGTCAATTGTAGTCCTTTTTGCCATATTAAGCTGCTGTTTAAACCATTCGTCGCCGTGCCCCATGGGGTAATATCTACGAACGTAAGGGAGAAGGACTCTTACAATGGCATGCAAATGTTTTTTATGTTTAATGTGAAAGGACATCACCGAATTGCATACGAATGTCTGTACTTCTTACAGTATCGATAGAAAGGTGAGCCTCATACCATTTTCGCGAGCTATCAGATGTGAATCTTTCAATCAAACTGTCAGTCATTAAGATTGGTGATACGTCCGTACATTTTAATTTAATTAAAATCATGTGGACAGCCTACCACCGAGTGTATCGTTAGTTTTCAAACAGCATTCGCTGCGCCATGGACAACAACCGGATACCGATTTACACCTCTATTTTCCTTTACTTCGCCATCTCATGTCATAATACGAACAAAAAATCTAAGAAATTTTATTATTTCTGTTCGCTCGTCGTCTTAACATCTACCCACGTAGAGTTTGGTTTCGTTTTATTTTCTGAGAAACTTCTTGATATTCGAGTGACGTACATAGCCGGTCTTATCGTATACATCGCCCTAAAGGTCAGCCATATTTTTATGTACTGGCAAACCGTTATTCATCGTAGAAAGGAAATCAACATATTCAGAGAACTCACCAACATTGATGATATTTACGTTTCAAAACTGTACCATTGGATCGATTTTAAAAAATCCAGACGTGTAGTCATTTCTAACACCCTGCCCGGGTTAATTGTCAGCGGGGGCTTCAGTATTGTCGCCTTTGTATTTTCATTCTTTGTCGGAACTACAATTTCATGGATGTCGATTACATCGACCTTGGTGGTTCACATACGGTATGTCCAGTATATTTACATGATATCCTTGGTGGCAGAGAAGTTAAAGATACTGAAAAGCCTGGTGTTGATAAATTTGAAACGAATGCCGAAACTTGACCAGCTTTATGCGCTGAAAAGTGTGTACCGGAAGATTACTAATGTTCAACTTTTGATTGATGATTTATTTGGATGGTCGATTCTGTTTATGGTGATCACATCATTGTCACAAGTAGTTTGGATTTTGAATTGGTTGGTCCTCTCACTGCAAGGGTCAGAGAATTTGGATGTTATTTTCAAATCTTCGTTCGTGATATTTCCGGAAATATATTTACTCGGAAGTACTTGTAAGGCGTGTCAAAATTGTGAAAATATGGTAAGTTCAAAGCCTTGTCAACCCAATATAGCAATAACGCCTGCGCACTACACTTAACGCGTTTCAGCTTTCTTCAACTAATATCCAAAGTTCTTGATTCCTTTGCATTAGCTGATAATCACTTTCTAGCACCTTCTTTTCCATATCTAGAGGTATGTACATTTATCCGAGCTGAGATTTCGATACCAACGAACAAGGGTGCCTGTCTTAAGCTAGTTTTTGACAGGTAAGCCACGACAGGGTTCGGTCCGATTAAATAGAGATTCGGCATAAGATCTCTCTGGTTCGTCAGCAGTTTAATTGCCAGGGACATCTTTAAGAGATTTTTGGTCCAATATGGACCGAATGTTCAAATATTTAAATGTTTCAGATAGACTGAGGGAGTTTGCGCATTATTTCAATAGCTGGTGACTTTGGAAGTGACAAGGGCTGGGTACATATCTGGCAAGACCTCCAACGCAGCAATCTGGCACCTAGGCATTCCACCTGTGAAACCTACACAACCAAGTCCTTTTGAAGAACAGGGACTTGCTTAGGTTTTTTTTCACCAAACTCCGTTCTTTTTTCCCGAAAAGTGTGAAGCATAGAGAGAAGGGATAAGGAAGCCTTTAGTAATTTTTCAGAAATCGAGTACTGCACAGGCTTGGGAGAAATGATTCAGTCGAGCATGGACTATTTCTATTTACTATTCTTTGTGTGAATACCTTCTAGAGTCACTTGTAATGGATGAATGAATCGATGTGTTTCCAAAGTCTCCGTAGATACCCAAGAAGTGCAGAGACTTTTAAATCGCGCTGTGTGTGGCTTTTGAGTGGAGATGGCCCATCTGATGGAATTAGATTCTCTTTAAAGGACTCTCATAGACACTTGGATATCTGATACAGAGTTTAGTAGGGTAGAGAATTTAGAAGAAAATTTTTCTTTCTAACAGGTCATTGCGGCCTGAGATATCACCTCAACAAACTCAATCTATGCCCAGACATAGAATGCAGGTTCTGCTCAGAAGATGACGAATCATCCGAGCACATTCTCTGTGAATGTCCAGCTCTGCATTGGTTGAGGTGGCGCATCTTCCGCAATGTAACATGCCCGCCGGCAGATATTAAAACCTCTGCAACTAAGGACGTGCTTTCCTTCATTAGGGAGGTGGGACGTCTCTTAGAGTAAAACTATACCCTAAGATACAATAGATCTTTTAGGTCGCAGTATCAGCCATATGGGCTAGGGTCCTAATAAAAAAAAAAAAAACAGCAATTCTAACCATTAGCTACTCGTATAGCTTAATGCGCAACTTCTATATTGTTCTACCACGGAACATTACGATTAGGTAGATTTATATACAGAGCACAGAGTTTGGAGTCTTTGTATAAAGGTTACGGCGTTGAGACTTTCAAAGGCCACTTCTAGGATGTCAAATATTAAGAAATTTAGTAGGGACTCGTCTCGTCTGTCGATGCGTTTGGTAACCATAGGAGGTTAGCATAAGAACCCTGCATGATGTAGTTTCTCGTTAATCTACCGAATTTGATAAGCTTTACGACATCAACAATCCCGCCTAATGGTCTAGGCATCCATAGTGTATTCTGTGGTGATAGATTGCATGATTTTGGCTGTTAGCTCGTCCCATAGTATAGCAGCTAGACCTTATAAACTATTAGATAGGAAAGGAAGAATCGCTTGTTGTCATATACCTACCAACTTACGTGAATACGTCAGAAGGCTGAATATTCTGCATTTGCACATCGGTACTGCTGAGAGGACCGGTCCTTATACATATACTCTTTTAATGGTGTTCTTTCGAACTATGACTCTAAATTCTGAATTTGAATACAATTTACAACTCGTTGCAGGGCAAAGAAATATCCACATATGTCGCTAGATCCTACAATCGTCATTGTAACACTTCGCACTGCATTGAGGATTTTTCCCTGCAAATGATGCACGATCCGATACAATTTACAGCTAACAGATTTTTCAATCTTAACTTAAAAAATTTTGCTGGTGTAAGTTTAAACTGGATTTTTCTATAAAGTATTGATTTTAACTTAACTTTCATTTCTAGATGATTGTTGCCGTAATAACACAGCTATTTGTTTTACTTCAGTTTTCCGGTGGCTTTTAATGATGATCATCTCATCACACTGTCCAGACTGTAGCTACTAAAATATTTGTGTCGAATAAAACGTATTTCTTACGTACCAATGGAAAGCATCAGTACCCACAACAAGATCAGATATGTACCTATTGCACCATAGACAATCCTTCAAATTTTAAAAACTAGGTAACTTGAAATTCCTTTCACATCATTGTCTGTACAAACCTATGTGATTAAAGTAGAGATTTGACCACACAGCTGAGTGTTATGAACCCCTTGGTCGAAATCTACTTAGTGTTGTCTTCGAGTTGCTCCGGATTGTCATAAAAGCATTTCATTGTGGAATAACGTCCTAATTCTTCAAGGATTCTTCATATGCGTAAAATACAAGGGACTCCTCCTCTTCATCTGCATCATATGCAAGGAGCGTCTCAATCATCTAGACCACACAAAAGCCATTGAATTTGAATGTAATGAAATGCCGATATTTTAAGGTATCGGAGGCGATCCAGTTAAAAGTAGAATTATTGAAAAAATTTAATTTTGAAGAGTTCCAATTAAATGATGAAAACAATATGTAAACCTTTGGAACATGCCATCAGAACACCAGACAAGTGAACTCATATCCATCGCAAGTCAAGAGTTTTATAAGCTTGGGATTTGTCAATGTTTTAATGATCACAGACCGGAATCTCCATGACAATACGAGGGACCCATAAGCACCTATTAAATTAAGAAAATTCCAACTTCATTTTCCAGTCATTAGCATGGCAAATAGTAAGTGAAACAATATTAGCACTTGTCCCTCTTCTAAATAAATCTGGCCAGTGATGAATTGTAGGAAAAACCGACAAATCTAGAAAAGATAATTGGAACTTTTACGCAGACCTGTCTGGTAGGTGAACATGGCAGAAAGCTTGGTGCAGCTTTTAACGATTTATGAAGCACCTGTAGAATCAAGGAAGAGAAGAAAACCATGAAACTTCTTTGGCGTAGGTCTCTCGCCATAAGAAGAAAAACACTAGACAGGAACAACCCATCCCGAGTGTCTCTATTGAAACGCATAAACACGTAATTTTCTATTTTGATTTGTCCAGAACGTCTTCCCTAAGAACAGTTAATGTGACTTTGATGTCATAACTGATTCGCTGTGCTCAGTTTTAGCGCTGTAATGAGTAGCAACCTATATTTGCCATATAAACGTGTCATCAATTGCATTTACAAATTTTAATTTATTTATTTAATTATTTTATCTTAACGTACAACGAAGTTACGTAGAATTTGGTTTTAGTTTTAAACCGAACATATTCCCACTAAGAAGCCCATTATCTGACAAAACACCTTGGTATAGTAGAGCAGCTCATTCGTTGCTCTTTTATGCTCGTTTACCTTGCCTTCGTGATCCTTTTTTAGCTTTTTCTGCTAGTTAGAGTCCTGTACTTCATCTTCACAGCTCCTGATCTTTCACAACCCCATGCTACTATAGGTACTAACCCCGCACTTTGATATTATGTATTTTTCTCCTGTGTCGGGAAAGCGAGTCGTAATTTCGAAACAGGCTACCACATATATCACATTTATACTTCTCCACTGGAGCACCTGCCGGAGCATGTGTCCGTTGATGTTCGTTCATATGCCGTTTGGTGAAAAATTTCATATCACAATCGCTGCACTTGAATCTGGGCTCACCATGTATTAAGCGATGAGTGTTGAGGCGATTCGAGTACTTAAATCTGTGTCCACATACCTCACAAACAAACGGTCGCTCATTGCTGTGCACCACAACGTGTGATTTCAATTCCGTTGAAGTTACAAAACCCTTACTGCAGATCGAACAGATATACTTTTTCGTATTGGTATGGCGTCGAATGTGGATGAGTAAATTACTACGATCGTCGAAATTCGCACCGCAAAGTTCACAAATTTGCTTCTGCAATCTATGTGGCAAGTGTTCGTTCAAGTGAGTTGCAAGGTCATCCGTGCATTCAAATATTAAATGACAAATAGGACATCTATATGTCCTACCGTTGGGTTGAAGAGATTCTCCTTGGCGTGTCTCAGGTTTAGAAATACCACCAGGGTGTGACATGTTATTAAATGTCTGTCCATTTGAGGTAGATCTTGGCATATGTACATTTCGGAGGAATAATAGCTTTTCGTAGACTTTAGATCTGCGGTTACTGGTGTCAAGCGGATCGGAAATCTGATCTTTTTTAACAGAACGACCAAAATGTATTCGTAACTTTCTGATTGCATCCCTCACTGCACCCCGATCTCTTAATACATTCGGGTTTATTGCGTTATACTTTTTTATGATAGTCTCATATGCCTTTGCCTTGAGTAGGCGGTTGCGGTACGTTCCAGACATCTTATTCCAAAGGCATTCATGTTTGTGATACAAATCGATAAATTTTAGAATCTTATCTTCGGGCCATTGTAGTGGAAGGATCCTTTCCTGGAATAAAAAAAAAAGCAAATCAAAGTGGTAAGTTCCCCTCCTTTATGGAAATAGCAAAGTTTAGCGCGAATACTTCGTCTGGTAACAAGGACTACTACCTGAAGTCTTTAAAACTCTATTCTCATCCAACTCTTACCGTTTGTTCGATGGTTAGTGGATCCTTTTCTTCAAACTTCAAGTGCTTTGCAGTTATATGGTTCCACAGATCTATGGAGCACGTTGAGCCAGCAACTTTATTCTTACACCATGGGCAGTTAAAATCTTGAAATTCCTAAAGATAGCAACGTTATTTGAGATCTCATGCGTTCATGGAAGTTACTACTTACTGTATCTGGTACGCCCTCACATTCGGCATACCGCAAAAACATCAAATGCTGGAAATACCATGGCTTGGCTTCAATCTCATCATTGCGATCATTCCTTTGGTAATCGGCGAGGAACCTTTTGGACATGATCGTTATTCGACCCAACAAATAATTTATTGTAGTGTCTGGGTAATGTGTACAATATTTTTCTAGAAGAAGTGTGAGAACGGCACTCCTAACGTCATTTGAAGTGTTGAGTGCAGTTTTCGTGTGCCACAATCCAATACATTTCCGATAGATGTTTAGGACTTGAGTCATACATTGCCGATAGGATGGAATATTCTTTTCCAACTGCGAATGTGAGAGTTAATTTATGAAACACATGAAATATTCGAACTTACTTGATTGGGCGATTGGTCAACATCGTTATTTGTACAATCTTCTTCGGACAGAAAGATCTCTACATCATGGTCATGATCTGAATCGTGCACTTCTTCAAGCGTGGTAGCTGTATTGACTTGCTCCTAATAGAAATTAAAATGAATGGATATATGGCAGAAGAACAAGGCAAAGATGATGCAAGTGCTGAATGTCACAACAGGATTCTAAGAATAAGCTGCCACGAGCAGAAGACTAATAGGTAATGCAAACTCAAGAAATATAATTTAAAACAAAAAAGAAAAAAGGTGATCGCCTTGTAATCAGTATAAAAGACCGGGCATAGAAGGAATCATTGAGCACAAGAGCGTGGTAAAGGTATTCTATCCGACTAAGGCAGGCAGGAAGAGCTGGCTATTCGAAAAGAAAAACGATTCACTCTTTTGAAGCTACGATTCCAGGAAGGTGGTTGGTTGAGAGTGCTGTTGAAGATCTCATAGCCTAAACTGGATCAGGTCTTGAATCGCTGAAGGAGTGACTTTCTAGTACATAAAGGCTGAGCGAATTCATAAAACCCGCAGATATTCATAGTCAAGAAAACTTTCTTCCGATACCAACTAACTGGTTAGCCCTCAATAGGCACACTATTGCTCAATTTTGCACAAAGTTCGTTCACCATTAATGAGGATAATAGTGTTCAACTTGTTCGGAAACTTATAACTAAAAGAACAGAACAGTGAATACCTCTAACTCCACGTTATCCTGATCGTTATGTTGCACATATTCCTCAGCTGCTGCATCCAAATCTACTTCCTAAAACAAGAATTAATAGTTATTTATTGAATTGAGAAGCAGCTTCCAACAAACCTCATCAGCGAAATCACCTTCTTCGATTATTTCTGCAACGAATCCATCAGTCGGACTCGGAGCTTCGGTACTACCCTCATGTACTAGATGTTCTCCTTTCACATGATCAGCAAAATCATCAAACGTTGCGTACTTGGACTGATTTTTGCATAAATAGCAAAGGAAAACACAATCAAACGATGTAAAGGACACGAATATTTCTCCACACTTCGTTTGTTCATCAACCAGTTCCGTATCAGACGTGTACAGATACTCAACACTTGTCTCCATCTTATCGTTGATATCAGACTCCATTTAATTTACAGAAATTCGTAGGAATATAAATTTTAAACTCTGTTTACAAATCGGTTCTTAAACAAATAACTAATAATTTTGATGAGAATGGCTAGCACAGATCAGATCACAAAATAAATAAATAAATATTTAGTCTGGCTCAGACGTCCGGCAGTCTGTCAAACGAAAATTGGTAATTTTGTTCAGCACTGCCATTCGCAAGTGTTGTCCACATGATATCTGGGCAGACACCGAGGTTTTAGCTGAAAAACTTTATATAGATGGGCTCCACAAAAAGTTTTCAATATTTTAGCTCAAAATATTATTGTTTGGGACATTAAATCGAAGGGACATGGAATACTTTACGGAATATTTAGTAAATGAAAATATATTTGTAAAAAAGGGCGAGAATGCGGCAATTGTCCAGAGAAATGTCATTTACTGACATCTGCATCTTCATTAACATATGTTGCTGGTCTCATCTAGATCCTGTGTTGAAAATGTGCCGCCTAGTGGAGAAAAAAATGGAGGCTTGGGTTGCTAAGATTTATCTCGAGCAAGATACTAAGCATAAAGATAAAAGGATCGTTTTGGTACCTTTTCCTTCGCAGAAAATAGAGAATTCCTTAACGACATTCAGCATCATTATTTGGAAACAATATTTCCGAATGTTAATAACAATTTTAACCTTTCATATTGTCTCCTTTTTTATGGATCCTTATGCTGATAGTAACAAAATGAGGAAAAGTTTTACGGAACTGAACAGACGCATTGGCGACGAATTGTTATATAAGGTGCTGAATTCGCCCAGTTGTATTGTTTTGAAAATTTATAAATATTTGTTTAAGAAAAGTTAATAATCTTTATAAGACACGGACATCCATATATAACGTTTTATAAACTTTCTTAAACCAATTGTTCTGTTTGTATTAAACAAGTTATGAGCGAAATAAAAACCCCGTTCCTACGAGATGGTGAATTGGAGGACGTTGGTCATGGTAGTACCTCCGCTGATGGTAAGCATACACTTAACTTACTTATTTAACAAGCTTCCGTTCCCGGCCCATGAAGAGTCTCTTCCTGAGACGTGACAGTCTTCTATTCTTTTCGATCCTGGACAAGCTGTTTCCAACTCGCTAGACATTGTAGGCTCCTTATCGTAAAATTACCAGGATCAATGTTTTGTAGCGTATCCATTTCATCGCCGGGTTAGCAATCTTATGCCCATTCGTTTCGCCAAACCGAAGTAACAGCGGTTTGCTAGGAAGTCTTCGTCATAAGTAAACCGACTTCAAATTTCTGGGTCCAGCAGTGTCCAGTCTGTCCTAAGTAGGGGTGATGGATGGTGAGTTTCCCATACATGGGACAATAGGTTGTTGTCCTAAAATCCTACTGATTCATGGTCTAACTTTCATGTAATCTTAGTCAAAATCACTCCACAGGTCATAAACATCTCCATTGCATTTGCCTTCACTCCTCAAACGTACACAGTTCCGTTTAATTAAAAGATTTTGCCCTTAAATTACATAATTCAACTGTAACAATACTTAAATACATACGTATGCATCTTTTCAGATATTGAAGACCATCCAGAGCCGCTCCCAGAAGAACCAACACATCATGAGTTTCGGCGCCGAAAAAAACCACTTCGCTCTCGCTGGTTGCCCCGAACAACAGAAACATTTCTAAATGAATGCATTAAACGAAAGGTGCTCTTACGCAGACCCAGGGACACCCGTCATACGATTTTCACTGAAATTCGTGCAGCAATGTTAGAAAAAGGCTACAACTTCAATGAAAAGGTCTTGCACAGAAAGTTTCGCAACTTAAAGACACATTTCCTGTACATACAAAAGAGTAATCGAATAAGGAAATCCAATCGGATACTGTGGCCGTTTTACAACAAAATGAACGAAATATTCCCCACAGATACGCCAAATCGAAAAGCCGGTAACAAGTCGTTAAATAATAAACAGGAAACATCCAAGGATCACTCCACCACACAAGGAGACAATTACACATTGGAAAGTTTGCGAAATGAGCTAATAGCGCTTGAGGAACGTCGGACAATTGCGATTGAAGCAATTGCCGCCGAATTAATCGAAGCAAATAACCTAAGTCGAGAGAAATTAAATCTATGCAAGTTGGAGTACAAGATTATGTGCAAGAACAGAAATATGCGACGGGAATGTATCGGGGGTTTTAACTAAATTCATACTTGTCTGTGTGTATTTTTATTTCTTAAAAGGACTGCTGAACTCGATTATGATGTATGTAGATCTTAATGTTCCTTAAATTTCTCGTTATTAGTAAATAAAAAGTGATTTCCATGTCGTGGTTATTCTACAATGAAGGCGTTGTATGTCCTGTGTAGTATTTGTTTCCCAAATGCCGTGTAATGGAACGTATTTACCCAAAAAAATGAATCGCCTGAGGCAAGCAAGGAGTACAACAGGTAAAAAAATTAAAAACTTTGAGGATTAATTGGAAAAATGCATCTCAGAAACCCGATTGAGGGCAAGCATATACTTGTAGGCTGCTTTTGTGCCGCGGGAGATGGTAGGATATAGTATACATATACAACAGCTCAATTCCTAGCCTAAGGGTCAGTCGAGCTGAGCCGATGTTAGGTGAGGTGAAAGTGATGCTAGGCATTAAAAAAAATCAAATCGCTTTTAATTCGATCACTGTGCAGGGCTCCTCTCTAGTGGAACATAATGAGCAACTGTCAGGTAGAGAGGTATTAATACATATCGTAGCGTAGACAAGTGGTCAAACCTGAATCAAGAATAGCATCCTATGCAACGATTTTTGAAGAAGTTGTAGTCCTTGTCTCGTGCTATCTACAAGAATATGAGTTCACAACTTGTATGGATCATTGTCTATGCGTTCGATCTGGCCGCAGACTTCTAAACTATATCCAAATCGTGGTACAACTCATCGAGTTTACGGTTTAATTTTCTTCTCCACTCCTAATCTCATATCGGACTGACTATTGGACAAAGCAGATTTCTGTCACGAAACTCCTCGATATGCTTGAACTGGAAGACTGGATACATACATCTTTTGACTCAGTACTATTCCCATACCTCTGAGCTCTGGAGCTGCAGGTTGTTGCCATTTGTAGCAGGTGATTGCATGTTTCAGAGTTTCTTTCTCTCTAGATTTCTTCTCTTTTGATGGTCGACGACCACAAGATCGTACGCCCTTCACAGTAGTGAAACTGGAAATCCCTACCGCTCAAGTTTCATACATTCGCCATAAGACTTACTCTAAAATGAAAAACATCTAGCGCCACTTTTAGCTGAACGAAGAAACTACCATGTCTGGAGAAAGGTTCTTTATTATAGGAATAAACAAATATGCTTATTATAAGTGTCTGCCAATTAACAGAATACTAACTTGAGTTGCTGTACGTTAATGCTACGAAGGGTAAAATAAAAGTTTGTTTAATATGCTTTGAGCTCGATAACTTTCGATTTATAGTTTAGGCATAGTCAACTAAATACACAAAAGTGTATTGTGAGTTATGTACAAATAAAAAAAGAACAAAAACAAGTACATTCTGTTAGTCTCTACATCTTCTTCTTAGTTAGACGTGCTACCGTGCGCCTCAGGGACGCCAATTCCTGTTGCAACTGTTCGATATCCGGGCCACTAGAGAGAATGGAAACAAAAACTGATCAAGGAAATGTTATTGCATTGATTTCAAATTGTTTTTACCTTTTCTCGCCTAAAACTGCCTTGGGATCGGCACCTGACGTAGCTGCTGCTACAGCAGTTCCACCACTTATAACAGAGGAAATTTTTAGATTTGGATGTGGTAATCTACCCGGAGTTGTCATAACTGCACTCTTAAGAGTAGGCAGCACAACTCTGAGCATTTTAGCTTGAGATGGAGTTCCTGTTGATTCTTCACGCAACGCAGCCGCTACTTTCGGTGTTGAAGATCTAGTCATTTTATAAGGCATGTCTGCCTTAGAAGCAGATGAGACCAATTTCATTGGAAGAAAGATTTTCTTAGGAGCCGATGCTATATTTGCTTTTGGTGATGATGTTAGGTTTGCCTTGGGGTTTTGCTTTTCAGGTGGTGTTGATGTTTCTGGTGTTTTAGAAATCGATGTTGCATCAGTTTTAGGAGATGTTTCTGGGCTTGCCTTAGAAGTTGCGGCTTTCAGAAGCAGGAGAGACCTGGGACTTGGTCTTCCGCCAGATTTGGTGACATTTCCTTTAACAATTGATGCTGCATTGGCTTTTGTAATCGGTGTTCCACCTACTTTGGGAGTTACTGGTAAATCGCTAACTTCTGCAGTTGTTTCTTCCCCAAACGCTAGCGGATCTTCTTCAGAATTTAGATTGGTTAATAAATCTGAAGCTCTTGTCCTGAAAATTGGTTGGATGTGAGCTCTTAATAAGGGAGCTTCAGTTACTTTTGGGGCTGAAGCTGTGGTGCCCTCTTTTGCTTTAGAAGTTTGAAGTGAAGTCGATGTTTTGTCTGGTGCGGGTTCTTCTTCAACCAGCGACAAGTCTGACTCGGGATCTGAAAGTGCTTCTGAAATCAATTGCTTCTCTTCTTCGCTTGGTTTTATAATAATATTGATGGGAATCTCTGTTTTTTCTATTGCCACAGAGCATGGCTTAGTTACAGGCAATGTTGGCGTATCAGGTTTTGTTGACGTGATTACAGTTTCACCTATTCGTGTGACCGATGATTTGGAACCTATTCCTTTGGAGAGTTCCGTTTTAGTGACATGAGCGACGGCGGCTTTAGCAGCTGCAATCGCTTTCATTGCGTTTATTTTAGAAGCCGGTCCCATTAAACGTTTTGGTTTAGCTGGCGCAGCATCCGCGCGTTCTATAAAAAGTGTTTCTACTTTCGAGGTTACCCCTGGTGCAGGAGCTTTGGGGGCCACTAAAAGTTTCCGCGTAGGCAATGTACTTGGTGGAGATACCAGCGGCACTCTAGATTGGACATACCTTGGTTGATCTTGTGTTTCTGATCCGTCCATTGATTCACTTTCTATAGGCTTCTTGGTGGCTGTCAGCGGCTTGGTTGGTAGCTTCGGAAGAGTGGGCAATTTTTTCGTTGTAGGGAGAGGTGTAATTGCAGTGGGCACTAGTCCGACGGCCATGGGGGTCTTCTGTTTAGGCGATCTGGGACGAAGTTTCTTGATTGCTTCCGGCACGGGAGATTCTTTTTTCCTTTTTAAAATATTTGGTCGTCCAAATCGAGTGTTTAGGGCTGGACTTTCAGGTTTAGTACCTAATGCATCTCGTAGAATTGGTGTAGGAGCACTTGCTGGCGATGTAGTTGCTGTGGTTGTTGTTTTCGCTCCATTTGTTGTTGACGTTGTTGCGGAACTTGTAGTCGGTTTGGAAGTTGTTGTCGTTGGAGTTGAAGGTAATATTGAAGTAGCAACCCCAGGTAATGGAATTGGTGTAATAGTTATACCAGGAGGTACTGTGGGAAGTGGCTCAGCTGCTGCAGCTAAAGGACTCGTTGTCTGCGTCTTACTAGAAATTGACAAGGGAACCTGCGCGTCTGCTGGTCGCGACGATGGTGTCTTAAAGGCTTTGCCAATCAATTTCTTTAACATTTGTTCGGCACTCAGTCTTTGCGAGTCCAGTAGCTTTCGCATAGTATCTGCTTCGTTGCTTTTGATTTTACGCATAGTCTCCCCTGCCCCGTCAACAACGACGTAGTTAACAATGTGGGCATGGGTATTCGGAACTATGCGAAACACCGACTTCGGCCGAGCCGCTGTGCCATTTGCAGTGCTTCCTTGATTACCGTACATAATGTCGTTCATTCGCGCACCGATTCCATCGATTTGAAAAACTGTGGTGAACCCATTGATCAGTGTCGGTTGATTCATAATCATCGGTTCGGTGATAAACTCCGGTGTCTCCCGCTTGGGCACAAGCGAAATCAATTTCGGAGCAGAACACTCCGGATTGTCGCATGACCTCTCAAATGGTGCGTCTGGACTTGCAGTGGGTATTGAAGCGGCTGCTGCAAGGGCTCCAGCGGTGTCATTGTCGCCGGAGAGATCGACGACCATAGAACTCAATGCGGCAGCCATCGTTGCTCTCAGGAGGTATCAAAACAAATGAAAAGTTTGAGCGTCACTGTGTGCGGAAAAATGGAGGGAAGCTTGTTGATGTTTTACGGCCAATTGATGGAATTTCAATCAAAACTTTCTACATCGTCCACACCCGACGGGTAATGAGTTAGTTAACTGAAATTCACTGTATTAAGCAATTTATTTGCGAGCTAATAATAGCTGTCACCAGCCAATGCGGCTTTGCACATATCCCCCCAGACGCGAAAGGAATTCTATGTACTGTTTCAGTTCTAAATCTACTTTCCACTATTTCCACAACTGCTGGGCGGACGCTCAAATCAAATAAGTGTACAGGAACTATTTGCAACTTTAGTAAATCACTAAATAAGTTATAATCTGAGGATTCCGACACCGACTACCGATAGTGACATTTAAACAGAAAAAAAGTCAGCGACCGAGTGGAGACGAATCTACTATGTGTGTTTGCCCGACGGAACGTGAATATGCTTTCTCTTTCGCTTCTATTCCAATTTTTCTCTGCTGTTTGGATGGGTGTGTTCAAAAATAGTTCCAAGGATTATAAGACTTCGGCATCTAAGTTTAAGTATATATTATACAATTTGGTATAAAAAGATTCAATCATACGAAGGGCGGTTAGACTCCTGTTGAGATTAACCTTTAGTTCGTTGCAGAGAAAGGAATTCCTATGGTGCGGTGGAAGGCGTTTACGGGAGTACGTCATATATTGCCATTTGCTGGTATCAAGTTCGAGATCATTTTTTTGACACTAGATAAAAAATCTGTGTAGGTCGTCTTGGAGAAAGCGAGAGTCCGTGGTGGAAGATATGAATTTGAAGATTTTCATGTCATCGTCGGCATAGATGGTGAGATAGAGTCTTTGATAATGCGGTCGACATCGGTAGTGGTAATGACAAAAATTAAGGGACCCAGGTGACTGCCTTGAGGGACGCCTGACGTGGCCGTAAAGGGGTTAGAGACGGAGGTTCTAAGCATAACTTCGTACTGCCGATTTTCAAGGTATGATTGGATCCATCTGGTAAAACCTAGTGGAAAACCGAGAGCTTTCAGCTTCAATTGGGTATTAAGGGGTCTACCTTCCTCTAGCTGAGAAGTAGCAGAAAATAGCTGACATAATACATACAAGTGCATGCGAACTAAAAATGGGAACCCAAGCAAACATTCTTTCGTAGGCGAACAAAATGAAATAATAATTTGGCCTTCGGATGCGCACAGCAAGAATGGTTGTAAGAAGCAAGTCTTATAAAACTGTCGTGCGGAATATTTAAAGGAACGAGAGTTACTTACTTACTTTAGGCGGCGCTACAGTCAGGGGTGAACCTGGGCCTCAAACAACAAGTCTCTCCAGCCCATTCGACCTTAGCCAACTTCACTCTGTTTCCCACCCCAAGTTGGTTGAGGTCCCTTTCCATTTGAGCACGACACCTTAGTTGAGGTCCAACTCTACTGCGCCGTCTCTCTGTTTGGGTATAACTTTTTTATCTGTACTTTAACTCAAGGCACAGTATCACGCTATTCTGGATTCCGGGACACATCTGCTTCCAAGAATATAAACGTCCCGATAAGCTAGCCTGATCAGACTCAGTATCAGACGCCCTATCAAAAGTTCACTTGCTTCAATCACCCTCCACGACACGGCCAATGATAGCTACAGTCCACTCTCCTTGTGCCGTGTTTCAAGGCTACTTTGGGCCCAAGACAAAAATAATAGGATTAGAGAACTCATACCAGTCAATAGACCACAGCTGACCCTCCTCATTGATATACCAGGTCACAACCCAATGGCGGCCCACCTAAGAAGAAAGTGTGATGACACTGAGGTAGAGAAGACGCGACCCACTTCCAAGTACTAGATACTTAAGCTTCGAAAAATTATTCTTCAACGACCTATGTGAACTAGCTAACACGTCACTTAAAACCGCTCTAAAATTGTTAACGAAAACAGCCTGGTTCAGGAAGGCCGCTCGTGTCCTGGACTAATCTGGTAGACTAATTCTTGTTCTCTATGTTCAGGAAAACCTAAACCGAGGAATAAAATGGATCAATCGGAGATTAGAGTTTGACCTAGCTACCTCTACCTGAATTGCTCATGTTATATTCTGGTGCAGGTTCAGCAGTCCAACTCATTCAAATGGATCTGAATGTTCGAGCCAAACAAGTCAATTTTCTCCATGTACATACCTTGTAAGCTACCACCCGGATACTGCTGTGGTTTAGTAGCGATTTGATTTTTTATTTCCACGAGGATTTTAGCGTGAGTTGTACAGAATGTTTACTCCAACTCAGGAATGAAAACTATCTCCCATTTCTTACACAAAAACATAGCTTTAGACGTAAGTTATTCTCTAGGTTCTGACGTGACATGCTCTAAGATTGTTGGCTAGACTGTGCTAAGAAACTTCGGGACGCTTTGCCGATAAAACCAAGGCCAATACCTTGACACGGATTCATGCTATCGTCTGTATGTTATCATTATCCAAAGCAAAGTACAAAGGATACCTTTAGACATTGAAATTGTACATATCTGAGTATCAATCAATGCAAGAACCTGAGATACACTTTCACGCCAAGCTTTAAACTCCACTGCCATCATACTTAAGAGAGCATGTCGAGCAATATGACCTGCACGATCTCAAATTTACCTCACCTTTAGAAAATCAGGTAAACACAAGTAAGTTGAGGTTCGCTCTTGACTTTCAATGAATCGGATAACATTGAAAATATGCTGCATTTAGCAAGAAAGCAATGTTGGTTTACACATTTCTTTTTTTCCAGTTTTTCATAAAGCTGAGTTTAGTTCGTCGGTTTTATGCTGATGGAGTTTATTTGCTCACAGTTTGGCTCGCAAAATGTTTACTTATTTTGTTGTTCTTACCTTAGTGTGTAGTTTAGCTCCCAGGTAAGTGTAAACAGTCCTATTTCTCCTTCCGAATTCATATTTCTCTTTCTATTCTGCTTATTCAGCTCGGCTGCAGAAGATGTACCGAGTGCAATCAAGGATGTGCCAACGGAAAACAAAAATAGAATCAAAAGCAAGCACCTGGAAATGTGGGATATCATACTAAGTATTCTTGAAAGGAAGGAAGCTCTGGAGAATATTTTAAAAATACATTACAGTCTATCGGACAGACTTGATAAAAACGACATCAGCCTACGAGCCCCACCAAAGTGTGAACAGAATTGCAACGATAGCGACAGTCTTGAAAAGTTAGATAAGAAGAAATTAAATTATTTGGAACAATATTATAATTTCAATATTGATATGAGCACATTAATTCTTAAAGAGCTAGGTCGGCTTTCCGAGTTGGAAAAGGAGTGTCAGGCGTTAGTTTAGTTGGGCTGGGATATTGCAAATAAAAACAAATAGTTCTTGAAAGTGTTTTTAATAATATCTATGGCTTGCAGTAGTGTACAGCGCCTGGTTTTCAATTTTCAATCACAGATCAAGAAGCCTTGGAAGATAACCGAATCAGACTATTCCCAACTTACATAAGAAGAGTCATATAAATTCCCATATGACTATGCTCTCGAGAAATACTACATCTTCAACAACAGTGGGACTCGCCACAAACCTTTAGTTTTATACGGGCTATGTATATCGATCTAAATTGTGAACTACATATTCACATGATTTGTTGTCGCTCAGTCCACTTAACAAAAGTATTTGAACCAAGGTACATATGCTCTGTTTTTTCCACTGGTTTCCCATTCTTGATCTTCCACGAATAACATGCTTTAAGCGTTTCTACCAACCGATTTCTTGTTTTCCACTCAGTAAAAGTGGTGAGACTTGGGTATACTCCATCAGAGCATAATCGCTTGGTTTTAGGTCAAACCAGGAATAAGTAAGTCTCAGGTTACCCACTGAGACGTAGTAAAACTCTGTAAATTCTGAAAAATACATTTTCTCATTTTTGTTTTCGATTTAAACACATGACCACGCTTGAAAACGAGCTTCAAATGTTGGTACACTTGGAGAGTTTACCATTTTCAGAAGCTCATACATACAGTCGCTGAAGTGTTGCAGTCATTTAACTTACACTCAATTGATTACTTCAGGGAACTGCCCAGCAAGAAATCACTGGTGACTTTAAAGTTAAAATCATCAGTCAGTCAAAAGACTTACAAGACTTCAAATGACTGCAGTCTTAACGACTCTGGTATGCATGTGCGAAATTTTACTTTCCTAGCTTTGTAGACTCGTAAGCAGATGCTAAACAGACCTAGAACCTTGGAAGATTATCCAGCTTTCTTGACTAGTAGCTTCAATCAGGTATTTTCTTTCTACGAAAGCCAAGACGCCTTTTGAAACCGGAAGATTCCAAAGCTTTAGTTTCATAAACGGAATTGATCACTCCCAAAGAAAGTTATCACCAGTTTCAGCGTTGATTCGAGGGACAACGCTTTAGAGAGATGGAGGATATTGCTTGTGATGTTGGCGTAGCTTGAACATTTTCATTCAGATTGGAAAGTAATTGCTGTTAGCAAAGCAGTGTAAGAAGAAAATACCTAGAAAGGAAGGGCGTCACCAATGTATTATATTGTCAGCAACAAGGAAGTTAACCTGTAGTATAATTTATAAGTAAGATCTACTAAACGGGTTAACAGTTTGTGTGGCAAAGTGCTATTGTTTATTTAGGCAAAATTCAATTCGAACATAAATTAGGACTTATCTATGTACATGTGACTCACAGTCTATTTAAACCGATGTATTGACTTTTTGTTTTATTTTACTTGTAAACACAACTAAACGAATTTAATTCATGCACGAGGATATTGTTTTTTTCTTGTATTCTTGATCAGAAACTATTTCTTTTGACGCCTGGACCGTTTTGAAGTCTGACTGTTTGCAACGCTTCCTTCTGATCCTGAAAATATAACATCAAATCATCTTTTATGTCAACGCAGAAAGTTATTCTTACTTACCTGATGGATCTTCTTCAGGAATCGCTGTTAAGGGACCACTGGGTGAGGTTACTTCTTTTATGCGTTTCCTTCTTCTCCTGCCACTTTCAGTTGAACTAGCCACACTGATTACATCGTCCTCCGTATTTTCCTAGAAGACATAAATCAATATACACTGAACACACCTAACCATTGCCTGTATATTTACTTTTAATGCCGAACTTCTAGTGACTCTTCGTGAAGAAGTTGAGTTCGATAAATGGCTGACTTGTGAAGAGATCGATTCGGTATCACTTTCCTTCACATCAACCTTTGAAGGGGACTCCTTTTCACTGGAACGCGATGGACGTCGCCGGGTTACTCTTACTGGTGATATTGCAATTTGTGCTGCTAGTGCTGAAGATTTTTCTAAAACTGCTAACTGGGTTCGTGTGAGCCTTCGTGATGACTTGTAGTCATCACTTTGGGAAATACCTGATTCTGTTTCAGGATTTTCCATGACTTCATCCTCTTTTGTTTCTCCTTTGGAGCTACTAACTAGGTTAGTTTGATCTGTCGGTGAGTCATTCTTTTTGGAAACGGACAATCTGCGTGGGGTTCTTTTCGGTGTAGTAGTGCCTTCACTAGTTATACTTTTTGCACGAGTTGCTCTAGGTGTACCAACGAGGCTAGTCTCATCTGTTGGTGAATCGTTCTTTCGAGTAGTCGATAACCTTCGTGGTGTTTTGATGGGTGTGGTTATGACTTCTGTAGTTATACTTCTAGCACGGGTTGCCCTAGGAGTGAGCACAACTTTTGGTGTACTACCCAGATCCTTGTCTACAGACATACTACTTCGTCGACGACTTTTGGGCGTTTGTGTTTGTTCAATCGATGTTACACTTGAAACAGACGACAATCGGGTACGTTTTGTGTTGGACACTGATGGGCTGTCGACATCAATATCAATTGAATCGGAGCGTATTTTTGAACGAGTTCTACTCGACGGGGAATCGGGTGTTGCATTTTCGTTCAACGATTCTAAAAGCATAGACTTGCGTCTTGTGACTATTTGGTGACCAGATGATGGTGGCATAGAGCCACTCCTTGAATGTCTGCGACTGCTACTTGGCGAGGCGATAACTTCAGTTTCGCTGGTAATGGTTTTCGAAAACGATTGTGATCTTTTACGACGAGGCTTTGGCGTCACTTCCTCCTCTGCAACTAGATTTTCACCTTCCGTTTTTGATTGCTCCAACACTGTGTCACTGTCCAACTTATCATTGTTATCATCCTTCGCTTTGGATTTCTCTGCTTCATTCTTAGCATCCTCAATCTGTCCAATCTGCTCTTCTTCCGCATCTTCAACTACGAGTTTTTCCATTTCTTTCTCTTTCTCGATGTCTTCATTCGATACAGTTTGTTCGTAAATGGGAACATTTATTTCCTCGGTGACATTGACTAGTATCGCTCCTTTTGCTTCATTTTCCAGCTTATCTTTGTCATCTTCAGACACCAAGATGGTACATGTTTCTTGGTTATCGCCGGTGGTAGCTGAAATCTCGATTTCCGTTTCATCAGAGGGATCAACATTGCCTATAGGAACAAGAAGAAACGATTTTAATTACAAAACAACAAAACAACAAAACAAGAGGATTGAAAACATTCTACGTGGATGTTCTAAACGCAAATGCTACCTTACCTGTCGCAAATGTATCGCTTTCATTTGTAATCTCGTCACCATCCTCCACTTCTCGCACTGGCCTCCTAAATGTTATTGCTTCCGTTTCGATCTCAGCGGCACTACTTAGAACGGTATCCGTATTGCTTGGTATTGAACAACTTGCACTTGCACTAGTCCTGGTAACTGAAACGAACAAACGAATGTATTTTGTTATTAAATCACTTTTTGATTACATCACCAGCGCATACCTTCTTCGAATTGATTTGAATACGAGTTATTATGTTCTTCAGAGACGTCACTATCTAAAATATCTATTTCATCATCACTGTCGTCGTCGTCCTCTTCATCGTCGATTACAATTTGTTTTGTTTTCGGCTCCTGTGCTCCATTTTCTGAATTTTCTGAGTGATCTTCATACGACCTTCGCGAACTACTACGCGATGAGAGTAAAATAACTGAGCCACTTTCATCGCTAGGTTCATCGAAAGGTGATATATTTGGATCATCCTCCTCTTGATTTTTGTTTTCATTGGAACTGTTTGGACTGTTGGAGTTTTCGCTCGGTAGTTGCAGGAGGCTCTGATCTAAGCCCAGAGTATCGTACAGAGTCATATCGACTGTAGTGTCAAGCATTTGGTCTCTTGGTTGAATGGTTACACTAACAGTATCAGTCACATGCTCAGTTGTTTCAATCGTCGGCATGTATGTGAGCCCGCCTACTACAGTTGAGCGTTCTGAGAATGTTACCTTAGAAGTAACCTTTTCCGAATGAAACTTGGAGTCAGATTCGGAAATATTCACCGATTCTCTATTCTCGAGTTGGAACTTTGATTCGGTGGCGCAGACTCTCGAAGACGAGCCATGAGGTTGAAAATCTATAATTGTATCGATTTTGGGGATATTTCCTGTGAAGTGTAGATTTGATTTTGTTTGCGTTTCCAACTCTGGTGCCGTTGAGACGTTATGCTCGGTAATGTCGCTGAAAGAACTGTGAATAGATCCACGACCCTTTAGTTGTTTAGCTCTCTGCTGTACAAAATGCGTGGAATCATTTGTGCGCTCATCAGAACTTACTGAAAGAGCTCTCTTTGGGGTTTTATGAGGCGCAGCTTGTATGATTTCTAATTCTGGTGCACTTTCCGGTTGAGTTTCCGAATAGTAGTTCTCGTCGAGAAGAACAATTGGAATGTTTCTCATTCGATCTGTGGTATCTATTCCACTGAACGGAGTTTGTTCTTCACTGTCATCAGTCCTTAGCAACCATTTTGGTTCAGTTGGTCTAACCGGAGTGAAGGATGAGGATTTCTGTTCAGTTTCGACGGCTCTTAAGGAGGGTCGTGAGCCAACTGTTCTGCGGGGACTGATTCTGATATTCCATGGCGGTAGCTTTGGATCAGCTCTGACATTTTCTGAGTTCGACGATTCAGTTACTACGACAGAAGGCGGGTTTGTCTCTTCTTCTTCAGAATCTCCCTCACTGGCACGTTCTGTGCTTAACGTTTGGGGAGCGACAAAATGTTGGCCCTCAGCGTCGGCAATTCTGACGGTTTGCAATGTTGACCTTCGTCCGATCGAATATACACTCGGTTTTCCTAACTTGTGCTCAAGAGATTCTTCATTTTCTGCAGTGTTCCTGGCGACGGCATTCAGCTTAGATGGAGGTTCTTCCGGTGAACTTTCATCTCCGCTTTTCTTTAGAGGTGGAGACCTTGACTGTACTACTCGAGCTGAGGAAACAAAGCTGGAGTATGATCGTAAAGACTTCCGTTTTGCTGGTCCAGCATATCTAGATAATGATTGTGGTATTTCCTCTCGCAACTGCTCCTCATTATCATCGCTTTCCATTTCAACATCATGCTCTTCTGACTCGTCTTCAACTGATGGTAAAATAAACCGAATGCTCTTTTCCTCTTCCGCATCCTTTCTTTCCCTTTTGTCTGACTCAACAGAAACTGACCGAACGCGTCGTGTTTCGGTAGCCGATTTTGGATTTGAATGACTGACCTTGAGAATACCCTGCAACGAAGTTCCTGGCTTTTCAGGAACTCGCTTGCTAGTCTCGCTTGGTGAGGTATCCACGACAGTGTTCTTAACGTAAGGGGTTTCCAAGAAAGATGACATATCTTTGGGTGGTGTTTTCTGCAACTTCCTGGTATAGCTGGTTATGTCTTGAGTGTGTGTCGGTACATTCTTGAAGTGTGTCAACAAGTTATCAGCGGTCGGT
Organism: Xylota segnis; assembly: GCA_963583995.1. Taxonomy (NCBI): domain Eukaryota; kingdom Metazoa; phylum Arthropoda; class Insecta; order Diptera; family Syrphidae; genus Xylota; species Xylota segnis. Next base: position 43,671,516 of record OY757237.1, read on the forward strand.
TGCTCTCTAGACAGAGGTCTGTAAATTGAGTCCAAATCGAATCGATCATATATTTTACGACGCTTCTTAGGATTCTCACGCATCTTACTGGCTCTATCCTCTTCAGCTGAGCTGTTGTCTAAGCGTCGTTTCTGAGCAGCTTTATACGGATCAGGATAAGAAATACTCTCCTGCTGGCTATAGTCCGAATAAGATGAAGGCAATTGAGGCCTTCGCAGGAAAGGTGCGTTAACCGACTGCTGTAAGGTGTTTCCCTCCGATTGATGTCGTTCCCAGTAGTGACTTGCGAAGTGAGCACTTAACGCGGAGCTGTGATAAATCCCACCGAGGAGATCATTTGCATTCTGTTTGATGAGTTGACAACTCAGTGGATACGGAGAGCTGCGTTCAGCTTCTTTGCTTTTGATTTTATTCTTTATCTTGAAGTACACATCCGACAAACCCTTTGTGACTGGAGTCATTGTTGTATTGTACGCGGATAGAACCAATGATGGCGTGTCGACATCTACCGCCCGCTGAATGACTCTTCCTTTCGATAGTTCGTCCAAGTAGGACACAGCTTCAATGTATTTGTATTTTTGCAGCAGATAGACAAAATGAAGATTCTCGGCATTTCGGGATTTACTGTTTTTCAAAAGTGATTGCACCAAGTTGCCCTCACTCTCGGTCAGAGCTAAGTCGCGGATTACACCGAATTTTCCCGTACACAAGCAAGTAGTAAAGAACAGCTTCAGCAGGTCTTCATCTTGCTTGGAACGGGCAAAATGGAACGCTTCTGATATTAAGTCGTTTGCTAAATATGTATTAAGTTGGAGCACCGGTGATGTGGGTGATGGTTTCGCCTCCAACACTCTTAGAGCGAGGTTCGGTTCGTTCTGAGCTAAAAGGGACTCCAGGAACAATTCCAGTTGCCATTGTGGGCAAACTTGGTCTCGATTGAATGGGGATATGAACTCATCGACTGCTGCCTGTAAGAGAAAATAAATGAAGAACTCTTACTTGTTATCTAATAGGAAAGGATTGAGGCCAGACGACACGAGTTCAACGTAGTGACGGGAGTTGCAAATAAGTTTCACAGATTCACTGCAGATACAAGTATTGGCATAGATATATTGATTCTCTTACCTGAAAGCGGCAGTGATCCAGATTCCAAAACGCTTGTATTTGCTTAATTAACGATGCCGACAGCTTAAACACGCTTGGAAATTTGATAAAATTCTGAACGATGGCTTCGTATCGCTGGTCTTCAATGGCCATGTTTAAGTCCAAGAAAAAGTACAAGAACAACGCACATTTATTCTCAAACGTGACTTCTGGGATAAGCATAATTCGCAGCATAGACTGAATAGATGTCGGTGGATAGAGTCCATCGCCACCACTTTCCTGCCAACTGTCTCTCAAGCTGTTGCTTTTGAACTCGTGCTCTATGAACGAGTCGATGAAAAGCAAATAGCAACTTCGCGTTTTACGCGATGAAAATTTGTCATAGGGCGGCGTGAACTCTGCTCTTCGATCCTCGTAGAACGTTCGCAATGATTCGTAGGGATATGGAACAAGATTCAATTCAACCTCTCGGTGTCTTGTCGTGCGAGAGGCTTCAGGCAGCAAACCAATATTAAGTAACCAAAGAAGGATTTCTTGGTAATCCGACGCCATTCCTATTGATTTCCCCTGGGACTCAAGGGTAGTGAGAACTGAAAAGAAAAAGAAAATATTGATAACGACAAATTGTCGCAGAGTACTGCATGGACTTTACCATCTGAAGGAATACTTTCACCGAATTTGGCAATGATTTCACTCAAAAGATCGGCTAAGGTTTTCAATTGTCTAGAAATGTAGCCAAGTTCCTTCTGTTCTCGCTGGTCTAGAGTGCAGCCAGAGTGATTAAAAAGCACTTGACCCAGAGTGTTACATCGCTCTTTTATACTCGAGGCGCGCGTCCACAGCCAGTCGGTAAGAGTGGACATAGATAGACCTTCGATTAGGGATCTTCCTTGGTGACTGCCGTCTGACCAGTTTTTCGCACATTCTTTCAGCAATCCAATGCAGTTTTGTTCTATAGCTACGGAGAGCAATGTTTCCCTCTTCGCTTTCTACATTCGTAGAGAGATAAAGTCAGGAAAACGCAATTTTGTTAAGAGGATGGCACACTTACCAATGAGAAAGTGGATTTGTAGTTCATTCCAGAGAACTGTGGTAGCAATCTCGTGTTTAAGACTTCCCTGAAAATTGGATTTGGATCCAATAAAGCCAACGAACCTTTCGATCGCAGGACATTTATCACACGATTTTGAGCGCCTGGCCAATTCAAATGCACGCAACTATTCTCTCCCAACGCGATGGTATCTGTGAAATGAAACAAAATTACTTAAAACTCCACAAACAATTCATCTTGTTCATCTCTTACCAAAGCTCAGGGACACCGGATAGAAGTGTTCTTCCGGCCTTTGGATAGAATTAAAAAGTGAAATCGTATTTGGATTGAAATACATCTCCAGCGAGCTTAAACCTTTGTACACAAACGACGCTAAATAACTGGGTTCTTCGCGCCAATCACCTACATATGGCATTTCCTCCTTGTACCACTGATTTATATCGAACAATAACACTTCGGTTTGGATTTCATCATCCTGCTTCCACACTAAGGCACACAGTGAAATTGTTTCCTCATTTCCATGTGAGGGCGCTTTTGTTATAGCTTGGCATGTAATTGGAACACTTTTCGCGCAGTTCAATGGAAGCAGCAACCTCACGCATGATACTTGAAAATTCTAAAAAGAAAGTTTATTATTCACATAACTAGGGATCTGTGGAGAAAACTTACTTCAAAGTAACAAAAGCCATCATCTGCAACAACTCGCTTTTCGTACATTAGTGAATGCATCACGGCCATGGAGTTTTGAAAGTTTTCGTGAAATGCCCAGATGTAGACACATGAGCGCGGATCATCCGGTGGTTCCATGAAATTCATTTTGACTAGGGGCGAAGACTTCTCTTGTGGCGGTGCAACGTAAAACGCTTGCATATCTGTGAGATCATACAACACTAGACGACCATCCGCCAAACCAACTGCCAAACTCAATATAAGGTCAATCGGCAGCAATGACTGAATAAATTTGGCATTTTCAAGTACTGAAAGTAAGGAAAGAAGAATAACGTAAGTCTTGAAAGATTTATTACACATAGATAGGAGGAGGAACGAGCAGTGAAAATTCTATTTCCTTAGTTCCAGATGACAAGGACAGTTCCAGTAGTTGAATTACTTATGTAGACTAATCTAAAGAATTTGGAGGTCAGTCTAATAAGAAACTAACAACAAACTAATGTTTTCGAAGAAGCGCGTTGAGACATGCGCCTCTTAATGGATGAACAGCAGCACAGGCATCTCAAAAGGTAATTCTATTGAAGGATTCTATCCCGAACAAAGATTATAGACTTTAACCCAGATCCAGTATGCAAAAAATTATAAGATATTCGCAAATCGGACCCTAAATCTCCAAGAATCAATCTAAACTCCAACTTCTGGGAATGTAGTTAAACTTTTCTTGTTTTTTTAAAAGAGGTGGACCTGGGGCTCAATCAACATCCCTCTCAAGTTAGCGGGGTCTTTGGCTAATTGCCTTTAGTTCTGCAGTTCGAATCGGTTCAGGTCTCCTTTCACTTGTGCGCTCCTCTAAAACGAGGTCTTCTTCTAATGCGTTGTCCCTCCAGGTTGGAATCGAAGACTCTTCTTTATCGGAAAGTTGATTAGCTCTACATTTTGTAGGCATCTTGGGCGGCTGGTCAAGCTTGTATAGTTCGTTGTTAAATTTCTTCCCTCAAAGCCTGTCAACGCAAAAGGGCCTGAAATTGTTCGAAGAATTTCCCGGTCACAACAATCGAGGATATATTCATCTGTCTTTGTTAACGTCCATGCTTCTGCGGCATAAAGCATGACTGGGATGATGTAAAACTTCTTGGCCCTGCTACTCAATTGCCTGCCTTTGTTTGATCAGAGTTTACAGGCAAGCTGAAGTAAACAAAGTCCCTAACTGGCTCAAAGTTATAGTTGTCTATTGTGATGTTTTGTCCGATTCGTCGATGTTGTGTGTCTCTTCTGGTTGACAGCAAATATGTAGTTTTATCCTCACAGCAAACAACTACCTTGATAAGTTTGCGAAACAGTTGCGACCTTACTGATGAAACAGCGAGGAAAAAACACAATGAGGGAACCACCACTAAACTATTTCAATGTCCCAGCGGCACACGTTTAACTTTCTGTATGAAGACGAATCACTAGGCGCACCATTACGATCAGCAATAAATAACATTTTCGAAGACATCAACTCTATGTAGAGAGCATCTTGCTTAAACAACATCCCCGTCAGTAGTCTTACGACCATATCATTACAATAAGATCGACAGAAATCAGTCCAAGAGGAAAGTACGAGCCGCGTGGACTTTTACGAGAAGATAACACTACTAATAACCCATCAAACCCTAGGAGACCTTACATCTTTTCCATATCGCATTGGAGTATTCTATCACGCCCACATATCCTACATCACAAGAGCAGAATCTTGTTGAGACCAAAAAAACATTGACGTTTCGGCGCATTTTCTACTCTTGGATTGTTATTCTGCCTGGAGCTGGGTCTCTAACTTTTATAGCATGGCACCTAAAAACTTATAATTGGACGCTCTTGCAAGAAAAACAAAGGGATGTAGTCCAAGGGAGTATACTAGTTCTTTTATCACAAGAAACAATCGTTGGGAGTAACTCTTTGTCTGTCACTCTACAGCAAAATGTTACTTCCCAAGCAGGTCCTGAAATCAGGTTTCCCACTCTATACCTGCAGGAGAGCAACCAGTCTACACCGCATTGTGGTACACAGGAAACATTGATCTACAGATCCCTACTTTCACATCCAAACAATCTCGTGAAACCGAAACCGTGACTTATCGGAAACTATCCGACAATCTGAACTCCATCTCTTGTCTCTATCTGAACTGCGGTATTTCATGACCAAATGACAGATGTCATGATGCCCCCTGTAGCTCTGCAACGCGCGGAAATACCAGGCGAATGGTCACACCTTGAACTGTATACACTGAATTGTTTAGATCGCGGAGAATAGACACAGTTTAACTGTCACCCTTTATGAATACTGTACATTAGCACGATGAAACGATATTGGTAAAGTGAAGGTCAACAACGAACAATGCGGGCTACAATTAGATCTAAAAAAAAGCAACGTGGCCAAAAATTCTGTGTAAGTTGGCCAATAACACCTTGTCCTACATCTACACAGAGTAAAAACAACATAACAACGATCTTACCTTCTAGTTGTATTCCAAAGTGCACGCCCTCCTGCTGGCAGTGTTGAAAGTGTCGATGCAAATGCAGCAAACTCATACTGTAATCCACAATGTGGCATGGTACAACAGAAACACCCGTCTCCGCTACTGATGCATTCATTTCACCGCCCCGGAGATTCAGATCGACCAGCAGCACACTTCCACTGTCAGTTCCGATTGCCAGGCAACCGTTCATGTTCTGCAAAACAGTATGCTGTGACACCTCCTGACTTATGAACTTACAGCATGTAATTTTGTGCTTCAATTCAATGCATCGGATCACAGCTGATTCTTCGACGGAATATATCACACAAAGGCCGCCAGGGCAGTCGGCATACTGAATACCAATAGCAATTATGCTTTCAGTCAAATAAGGCAATTGGATCTCCGAAACACAAGTTATTATACACACGCCAAACCTGGAAGCAGACAAAGAGTTAACCAGCGTTTTGATTTCCTGTGGAAGGACCTCCTTACCCGTTGCTATCGTCGAATTCAAATTTCGATATCAATTGGCCGGTCCGCAGTGACGTGATTCGGAGCCGCGAACCCTTGGTCAGCCATGCCCATTGACCCGATTTGATGATACCACCAAAGACGTCACCTTTCAAGGGGATAGTATTTATGTAAATAAGTTTAAATTTAACGCAGGATTTAGGTATATTTACCAAAATTTTCTTCGCTATTTGGATTTGCTTCTGCGAGACTCTCGGAAAAACGAACTTCCTTTTTTAGTAGTAACTCTGGCTCGAATGGATCCATGTTTTTATTTATTTTATTAGGCTTTTCGAGACGTTATACAAATCTATACATATATATCGCGATTTTATACGAAAATGATCTCAACGCGCGAATTAGAAATTCGTCGTCCGGCAAACACGAAAAATAAAGGAAATGTCAGCGAATAGGTTTGTTTGTTTTGTTGCGTTGTAAATCAGTTACCGGTAGTTTAGAACAGTAGCAGTGTGAAATGTCAAACACTCTGAACAACCCCTATAAGGCATCTACGATGATTAATAGTGCAATGTTGAAGGAAATGCTTCTTATTAAATCTCAGAGCGAAATGGATCAGAATTATTGTGTTCGACACGTTTTGTATCCTATTTCAGCAATGTTCACATGTATGGAGTTCTACTTTCACGTATTCAGACCCATTCTTTGGTAAAAGGTAAAGCCCTTTGTTAGATATACACATTCAGCAGCTGTCAAAGTTTCCAATGACTTCCAGTTTGGCATCGCCAGAGGTCTATTTTGCGGTTGGATTGTATATCAGTACAAGATTGTGCTGACGCAAGAATTGAAGCGAAAATAGACAAGGCCGTGAGTTCGCTAATTGAGGGCTGAAATGTTGGCCGGAGATCCAGATTTTGGTCAAAAATTCTCCATCATTAGAGCGAACATAATCCACAAGTGTCCGACCGAGCATCAATGCATCCACAAGGATTGACTGTTTGGTGCGGTTTATGACATGCCGGGACCTTATTTCTTTCGAAATGTGAAATGGACACCATTACCGTCAACGGTCTGAGGTATAGAGGGATGTTAACCGACTTTTTATGACCAGAGCTCGCAACCTCAATACGTTGAAGCTGTGGTTACAACAAGACCGCGCTATATGCCATACAAACGTTGCAGCACTCGAACTTGAGAAATAGACATTTGGAGCCTCGGATCTTTTCAGGGCAAGCTTTCATCAATTGACTGCCGCGATCATGCCAGAATTAATTTTATATCTCACACCGTTGTTGTTTTATTTAAATTTTGTCTCCTATCGTTCTTATCTGGTCACCCTGTACTAACAAAAGTTTACCCCAACCATGTCTGGCTTCATATCCACCACGACCTGAGTAAAAACCGAGTTTTAGTGGAAAAATGCAAATTTGCTCTTTTTTTTAAAGAAACCTCCACAGTTAGGATCGCAAGAAAGTACACAATCCACTGCATATACCAGTCTTAGCTTATCCGACTTTCTTCCTCCGTGCAGAACGCCATGGCAAGCCAAATAGCTTCCCCATTGCCACTATCAAACGCTTCCTTAAAACCGATTAACAACCGGTGAAATGACTAACGGTATTCGATGAACCAAACAATTTTCTTAAACTTCAACTTCCAGGGAACCCAACTACTCCTCTTGTCTCTGCAACCAGACAATCGGGACCATGATATTGCATTGACTTCTCGAGAAAGGAGTTTGACAGCGCACTAGAGCCAAGTGTAACACGGACCTCGCCTCCTTCACTCTGCACTGAACGGAGCTCTTCAAACTTAACGAATCGTCGTGAACTCTTACGTCAGTTGCCAATGTGAAGTGAAAAAAAAATTATCGCTTTCTTTCTCTGACACACGCAGTTCTACTGAACACCGAAAAATTTGCCTTTGGTGTAAATTTCCGAATTTCTAGAAAAAAGGAAATTTGCTAACACGTGAAACTATCTCAGAAGTCCACTAATTAACATATTTCATCAATTCTCTGCCAACAAAAGGTTTGTGCTAATAATTTCTTTGTGAATCCATTCAAAGTGTTTGTCATACTTTCTCCCAAAAAAGGAAATAAAAAAAAAAAAAAGTTGCACAAAGAACAAATCGAAATAAAATCGATAGTAACGTTGTAAATTATTATTTGTGTCCAAAATTAGCTCCCAGAATTACCTGAGAAACAGTTTATTCAATTCAATCGAATGTGCATTCATTGATTTTCGCGATGTAATGGTGCGTCGACGGGGCAAGGCAGAATCGTTGCAGCAATCCACAGTTGTCGAGCACATGTTCATGTGGATTGCATGCATGGGTGAAGTGTTTTTTTCTGCCACCGTACTTCGGTGGGTGACTAGTGCCTTGGTGGAGAAATGGACGATCCAACGATCAATAATTCGCTGAAACTCATGAGTGATCACGATGGTGCATCAAGCGCTTCTTGACGCGTTGCTCTTTGGTGATCTTACATCACATTTGTGCTGTTGGATCTTTTTCTCGTGCTACGTGAGCTTTATTTTCACGCCGAACTCAAGCGCTAGCCGGGGCTTTCCGTTTTTTTTTTCATATCATTAGCAGTTTTGCGTTCGTGTTGGATTACCAATTTGACTACCTTTGTCGGGTTAAACGTTTCGAAAACCAGCTTAGCCAAGCTGTTTTTTTGAACATTTTTCGCGAGAACGTGTTGTGGTGAATCACTAGTCGAGTTCATTGTCTTTTTGTTTTCTTGCAAATGCCTGGTATAACAGAATATGGAGGCGATAAATAATTGTATCCAGTTGCTTGGACGAATAGATGACGTACCTATCTATATCTTACCTATGTAGTTGGCCTTTTCTTTCAACAACTTTTGTACGTAAACAAAGAAAAAAAAAAAGGGAAAACAAAAGCACGTTGTCTGTCCATTATTTTGAAAGTCATTGCTTATCACGTTTTAGGAGATGTCTGGCTGCCCATGTTTCTGTGCATCTTCTGATTATGAAGAGCCAAGCAGACTGTCGTAAGCGCTTTGAACTTTGTACCTGCGCCTGGTTTTTCAGAAAATCATATTCGTGCGAAGGCGGAGAGGTCTTATGTTAGAAGTAGAGTTAAGCTTACGAAACATACTGTACACCTACAATCCGTCTGGAACATACCTTGTGATACCCTATACACGATACAACTGCTGTGTTGTACCGAAATCGAGCCAACAGTTGTATGTAGCAAACACACGATACAATAAGCATGCGATTTCCGCACGACCAGAGTATTTTTTCAGCCAAATTTGGATGGAATCCATGTTTTTGTTTTAATTTTGTGTGTTCTCCAATCAGAAAAGTAAAAACACAACTAAAATCTGTACGACACGGTTGTATGGGCGGAAACATATTCCATATTCCACAGGCTGTATGCTATGCACAATATCGGTTCAACTGTCTGATGGATACAAACGATACAAAAGCAAATCCGTCCAACCATTGGTACAAGAGTCATATCGTGTATTTCTTACTTTATTCCTTTGGATCAGCTACGATCAAATGAGTGGGAGGGTCAAACGCACTTACTACACCTTGGTGTCCTAGAGCACTCTGTCTAATCTGGTTTCCTTTAGGAACCTGAGGATGAGTGTTGGCTCTAGTGACTGGATTTCCTCATCCGAGAACTCGTACTTGAGCCAAGTAGTTCAGTCTTTGTGCCACAAGATCCTAGCACTTGTTCTAGGATTTCACAGAACTCGTCGCAGAATTTGCAGAAACCTTCTTCAGATATATCTAGTTTCCCTAGGTTCTCCTTGAGTTTATAGTGCCCCGTGATACAAAGAAACTTCTAAGGCAATACTACTGGAGGAGATTTGAGGCATCTATCACAATAACTCGGAATTATTGTGATACATGCTTCTAATCTTTTCCGGTTGTATCCCCTCTAAATTTTCTTTGCTCTCCTCATTCCCTAAGCGTTATTCCAGGTTCTTGGTCTGTTTTCCTTTTCTGGTTTTCAGAAAAGAAGAAGATTCGAGACATGGACCTCAAATGTTCTGGCTCACTGTGACACATGCTTCGAATATTCTCTGGTTATGTTGTCCTAGTTGGTTTCTTGGCTCACCTCATGCTCTGAACCCTGTTTTTGCCCTTTTTCCTTCTTTAGTTTCTTGAATTCTTCTTTGAGGGTATCATCCGCTATTCCGCCGATTGATACAGGACCTATGAAAGTTTCATACGCTCTCCTTTTTGGTAGCGAATAGCCCATTTCATTACACTCTGTTCCCACATGGCCAGGTGTTCAACAGAGGGTCACATTGTTTCATTAAGTTTCTACAGACATTCACGCAAAAGTTCATACTTGATGATTTCGAGGTCAAGTATAGATTTGTTGGCATAGTTTCTGTAAAGATCGATTTGAACACATCTGTCTATGGCACAGATTTCAGTCTGTTATAGGAGAACCTACAACTGTTGAGGTGGTATCTATTCTATTTGCGGATGCTTTTTGTTTCTGTTATTCAATAGATAGACTCTGTAAGCTCAATTCAATTGATAATTTGCACTGCAGACGTAACAAATCTCTTTAGTTTCATGAGGAGATTCACACACCGATTGAATTTGCTTGACGAGCGGCCAGACAAGCCATCCAAACCAAGCTGTATTCAGCATACATATGTACATTCATTATGAAAAACTTGAACAGTGTGAACCCCCTTAATCACTCATTTCAGAGATCGACGGAAATTATACTCAAATAGCTTTTGTTTTGTAAAAAAAAAGATGAAAGTAGATACACACCTGAAGTATATAATTGGTTTTTGCATTGTTTAATGTGTAGCCGTTCGATGTTACGGTTGAGTTAGACACACTTTTTCTTGCACACGAACGATCACACAGACTGTTTCAAATGCTAACCCAAAGAGTGAATGTAAAATATATGAAATATAATGCTTTCAGCATATCTATCTATCTATCTATTCAAAATAATGGAAAGTTGAAAAATCCTATGCAAATTCCAGTGGTCATCTGGCTTTGGTATCTTTCATCTGCATGCGATTATTCGGGCTATAGCTACGGTCACACATCACTTCTTCTGTTTACATATGCATAGCAGCTGCAATCAGTTTGCTGTGGACTCCCTAGTGGGTCTTGGTTTTTGCGAAAAAGCTGAGAGTGTGTACAGAAAAAAAGCACTTAGATGGGGATCATCAAAACTTCCTTCAAAATATAAACACTTACAGAATATGAAACAAGCTTTTGCCAAATACTTTTCCTTGTACCGACAACTGTACGTACTTTCATTTATTATTCTTCGATTCGTATTAAATAAATAAAATAAATATTTGCCGCTACAGGTCGATGGGACCCAGGGCCTAGCTTCTCACAACCATTCGTGTTGTGCGTGATATATTCTTTACACGATTGGAAGGGGCCTACTGTTTCATGCCGTATCCGAAGGGCAGTTTGTTATTTGAGAAGCTTTCTCAAGACAGTTGTACTCTCGGATGTTTGTCAGACGCTCGCGAGAGGTGGGGCCGTGAAAAACTGTTTAGGTGATCCTCGGCTGGGATTCGATTTCGAACCCGTTTCTCCATAGTCCAACGCACTAACCACTGCGCCACGGCTCCCAGATTAGTATTAACGAAAGGAAAAACCCCAACAAACGTTGCACGATGGAGATTTTCTTTTAATTACATGAATGCATGTACAATGTATATAAGCATGTACGACATATGTAGTTCCAAAGTAGTTTTGCACATATTTTTACAGCCTGTTTCCCCATTTTCATTCTCTTTGTATTCGTCTTAGAATTTTGCACTAAATTGGGTCATAAACAAATGAAGGCGGTCTCATTTATGTACCTGCACGCCTAAGTTGATATATCCATGTGCAAACAGGCAATTTGGTTTGAAAAAGGTTCGGAATTGCAGGGTTTTATTGCTCAAGTCCTTGCGTGCATTGTGGGCATTTCTAAAGAAGTGCCAAGTCTCCGACATTTGTTATTACATTGAACCAAACTAAAATGTATGCTACGTAGCATCTTAGTATCTTCTATTTAAAATCAGCTACATTCCGAGGCATGAAAAATAAATTCAATTTTCAGTACATACCGTCAGTTTACAGCTGAACTTCAAAAAGTGCTGATCGGGCTGTTGTCCTGCTGAGATTGAATTGTATTTGTAACATAAATTGTATACACTTGTACGGCACACGACTGTTTTTGTCTCTTAAGCAATCGCGTTAAGTAAGCCAGCCTTTTAAATTTAACTCGCCGCCCAGAGGGCCAACACTAACTGAAGCAACATTCGCCGCCCAGAGAGCCAACACTGAACCTTGACATTCACTTGTTTTTACTTATTTTGTTTTTAAATTTACGAATTGAAGTTTTGATATATTTCGGTTCAAAGTTAGCAATAAAAGCGTTGAAATTCGTAAGCTTGAAATCCAAAAATCTCGGCTTGGATACACATAACAGTTTTACCAGAAGGTGGGTTGGAAAATACTTATTTTGTTTCCGAAAAGGCGCGATTTTACTGAAGCCATGGGGTGTGACTATATTTAAAATTATTGAAAGCGAAAACGACTTCCGTGTTCGTTGGTTTTAGAAACGAAATTGTGAAGTGCGAGTTACTCGAAGGGGTACGGTCTGTGTGATAGTTTGTGGTTTCAATTTGGCTGCAAAACGACCCATTTTGTGCGATCACCGTCCCACCTGTGCAACACCATCGGCTTTCATTCAGAGAATATATTCTATATTGTTTCACCGCTCAAGACGATTCAAATGTTATCCTGCCTCTGCATAATGACTACTATTTCAACCTCACGTGAGGCTGCACTGTGCTCCACAGGTTTCCCGTTCACCGTTTTGATAAATTGATGGCAACAAAGACAGCTTTAAAACTTGAGAAACTCTCGCTGTTGGCTAGTGCTCATATGAGCCACCCGAGACCCCAAGAGGCTGTAAAGAAATACAAATGTTTGGCGTTTCAGATCTGTTCAGGTCTCAAGCTACTTTTGGCCTCCTCACACCTCTTTTCCCAGGAGTGATGATGCCATCCCTTCCCCCATGTAGGCGTCTTTGGAATGGATGGGACTTAGATTTTCCGATCCACAGCGATCTGCCTGGCGTTGGTACTACTTCACACGTTTTCCTCTGGCCCGGTCCGTACCATGAAATTCGTAAAGTTTTCTTTTGGACTTTTGCGTCCTTCGCCTATAGCTATCTGTACTTCGTACAATCGCTGGGGTGCTGACTTCGAAAATTTCTGTAGAATGACTTGACTTTCGCGCACAAGTCGACCCCTGTTGTCATTCCGAAGAAAAACCCTCAATCAGGACTTCTTCGAAGATTATAGTAAACTAGAGCATTCGGTTTCCCTTTTCTTTGTGCTAATAATCTGGTTCTCTCCTTATTCCTTGTGGTACCACCGGTGATCCACAATGCCTCGATAGGTGTTCTTCTTTGTTACAATTTCTTTTCTCTTTAAACGCATGGACAGCTTTTAAATTTAGCATTCTTTACTTACAGTGATCATTAAAAATGCCATCTGATGCTAAGAAACGTGATGCTCAACGCAAAAAGGATGCACGCAACAAGAAAATTGCGCAGGCTTCGTCTTCGTCCACATCTGGAAAGGGAGGACCAAAGGCAAATGGCACTCAAACCAACGGAGTTGTCGAGATGACCGAAGAGGAGAAGCTATGCGCAAAACTAGAAGAAGAGGCAAGAATCAGTGCAGAAGCAAGATCATGTACCGGCTCATTGGCCGTCCATCCAAGGTCTAGGGATGTGAAAATCGCTAACTTTTCCATCACCTTCTTTGGTTCGGAACTACTGCAAGACACTATGTTGGAGTTGAATTGTGGACGTCGGTATGGTTTAATTGGTTTGAATGGCTGCGGTAAGTCATCACTTTTGGCTGTGCTTGGCCATCGTGAAGTTCCCATACCCGAGCATATTGATATCTTTCATTTGACACGAGAAATACCAGCGAGTACAAAGAGTGCTCTACAATGTGTCATGGAAGTCGATGAGGAACGAATTAAGTTGGAAAAATTAGCCGAAGAACTGGCCACAAGTGAAGACGATGACGCACAAGAGCAATTGATCGATATCTATGAAAGATTAGATGATATGTCAGCTGATCAGGCTGAAGCAAAAGCAGCACGTATCCTTCACGGTTTGGGCTTCACGAACGACATGCAAAATAAGCAAGCAAAAGATTTCTCCGGAGGATGGCGGATGCGAATCGCATTGGCCAGAGCGCTGTTTGTGAAACCCCATTTGTTGCTCTTGGATGAGCCTACAAATCATTTGGATTTAGACGCGTGTGTGTGGCTTGAGCAGGAACTCAAGGAATATAAACGTATTTTGGTATTGATATCACATTCGCAGGATTTCCTTAACGGAGTCTGTACAAACATTATTCATTTAACTAAGAAACGACTAAAATATTATACCGGTAACTATGAGGCGTTCGTCAGGACCAGAATGGAATTGTTGGAAAATCAAATGAAGCAGTATAACTGGGAACAGGACCAAATTGCCCATATGAAGAACTATATCGCTCGGTTTGGTCACGGTTCGGCAAAATTGGCTCGTCAAGCACAATCCAAGGAAAAGACTTTGGCTAAGATGGTCGCACAAGGTCTGACAGAGAAAGTAACTGATGACAAGGTTTTGAATTTCTACTTCCCGGCATGTGGCACCGTACCGCCACCGGTGATTATGGTTCAGGTGAGCTTAACTTTACATTTTTTTTCTCTCTCTCGCTCCATCAATAACTGACATTCACTTCCTGGTTTGCAGAATGTCTGTTTCCGGTACAATGACACTACCCCGTGGATTTACAAAAACCTCGAATTCGGCATTGATCTAGACACAAGATTGGCTCTGGTCGGCCCCAATGGTGCTGGTAAGAGTACACTATTAAAGCTTTTATATGGTGACCTAGTGCCTACATCCGGAATGATTCGCAAAAATTCCCATTTACGCATTGCTCGCTATCACCAGCATCTGCACGAGTTGCTCGACTTGGATCTTAGCCCTCTGGAGTACATGATGAAAGCCTTTCCCGAAGTGAAGGAAAAGGAAGAGATGCGCAAAATTATCGGTCGTTACGGCTTGACCGGACGTCAACAGGTCTGTCCCATTCGACAATTGTCCGATGGTCAACGTTGCAGGGTTGTGTTTGCGTGGTTGGCATGGCAAGTACCACATTTGCTATTGCTTGACGAACCCACCAATCACTTGGACATGGAGACTATCGATGCTTTAGCGGATGCCATCAACGATTTCGATGGTGGAATGGTGCTCGTTAGTCACGATTTCCGACTTATTAATCAGGTAAGCCCTACACCACTTCAAACATACACAATCCGATGATAACACTATATCTTCTCTAGGTTGCTGAAGAAATTTGGGTGTGCGAAAATGAGACCGTTACCAAATGGAATGGAAACATCTTGAACTACAAGGATCATTTGAAAAACAACATCACAAAGAATAGCGCATCGAATAAAAAATAAATCGTTTCCGTTATATACGTACATGTATAAATATATTTTTACACAGCTTCAGTTATAAGGAATTGCTGATTGTGATTTTTAATTTAAACTACACACACTTACCAATTATGGTACAGATATTAGCAACAAAAAAGAAATAAGGAAAACCTTCATCTCAACTATTTGCTTAATCCGTTGCAACTATTGAAATAACAGAAAATGATTTTATTTATTATTTTGAAGTTGAATACAATAAATTTACCGATAGACAATTTATGATTACATGTGTTCATTTCTTGAGCTTGTTTTACATATATTTTACGCTCATCTAGCCATACTGAGCCGGAAAGTCTCAGTGGAACTGAAGGCGTTTCAAATGGATGCTTGAAGATAAGTGCAAGACGTTTTGTGAAGAAGTGCAGGGAGGCTACTTATGCAGCAAGAAACTTCAATTTCTTATGTGACAGTCGAGGAAAGATGTATTTTGGTTCATCTCTGTTCAGGAGTACTGCTTGTTTAATATTTAGCGCAACAGGTCCTTGCTTCGTTGGCGCCGTGGCTCAGTGGTTAGTGCGTTGGACTATGTAGCAAGGGTTCAGGTTCGAATCCCAGTCGGGACACCTAAAAGTTTTTCACGGCCCCACCTCTCGCGAGCGTCTGACAAACATCCGAGAGTACAACTGTCCTGAGAAAGATTCTCAAATAACAAATTGCCCTTCGGAAACGGCATTAAACAGTAGGCCCCTTCCATTCGTGTAAAGAATATAACACGCACAACACGAATGGTTGTGAGAAGCTAGGCCCTGGGTCCCATCGACCTGTTGCGCCAAGTATTTATTTATTTAGGTCCTTGCTTCTCACAACCATTCGTGTTGTGCATGTTTTATTCTTTACACGAAGGGCAATTCGTTTGAGACATTTATTGTCGCTAAAGGAGGGGCGGTGAAACAAATGTTTGGTGTTCTCTAGGTATTGAAACTCCTTGCTAAGTAGTCCAGCGCACTAAGCACTTGAGCTACAGAAGTATTTATCCAACAAAAAATTAGAGTTCGCTTGGGACTATGCCAGACTGAGGTTTTCAAAAAAGGTCGGGCTTACTTCAAAAAAGTATTTAGGCTCAGTTGGTGGGAATGATGGACTAATTTTAGGTAACGAGTCGACCATTTGACTGGCTATGTACATGCAGTTAAGAAGAAAATAAATAAAAGCGACAAATTGAGTAGAACGTGACATGGGACAACTGTAACTTTGTGGAAATAAGGGCATATTCCTAAAATTTTCGACCCCGTTTGGGGGCTTTGAAGGAGGAGATTTAATGACGAACTATACAAGCTGTACAGTGATCTAGACAAAAAGTTGCGCATCGATTGATTAAGATGGATAGGACATGTAGACAGGATGATTAAAATGCTCCGGCCCGTATATTTTTCAAATCCAATCCGCCAAAGGTGACCCGCACATGTGGAGTGCTCCAACCGACTTGGAGTGCAGAACTGGAGTTAGTTAAAGACCGGGGTAACTGGAGAAGTTTATTAATGGAGGAACAGTTTCACCCCGGACAATAGAGCCAACTAAGTAAGTAAGTAAGCTAGGTTGTCCATTACAAAGCTCTGGCTAATAGCTGTTTCTTAGTTTTCATTTCGAACCAGAAGGGACAACGGAGTAGAGGAAACTCATACTTTAGTACAACTGGAGGCAATTGCTTTTGGCTTAGGAAGTTGGCATCATAATTGACTTGCGAACCAACCAACCAAACCAGAAACGATTCGTCTTGTTCGTCATTCTCCTGTTGGTGAGCACAGGAGAATCGCACAACAGATGGCAGACAGATTCAAATTTTTGCATTCCTCTACAGTTTCGGATTGTGAGGCATCGTGATACTCCACATAAATATCAATGGTACTGTGGTCGCTAATAGAAAGAAAGTGTTCTTCTACCATAGGCTGGTGTTCTCCAAGCTGTTTCGCTGTTGTTTTCATGTAACAAGCTACAAATAATACCAGAATAAGGTGAACCGACATCGGCAACTAAGCTTCAGACGCTGCAGAGTATTCTCTGTTTCTGTATTTCAGGTGCCAAGTGTTTCACACAAGTTTCGCACAGCACGTTGTTTGAGGTTCCTTTCCATGTTCCTCTACTGCGGCGTCCCTCCGGGGTGGATTCTAAGGTTCCATCCGCTCAACATGACCCAGTTTCATTTGAACTCTTCTGACTATGTCGATATCATTATACGACTCCTACAGCAACATTTTTCTCTCAAAACAACCGAGAGCAACCTGTGCGCCGTAGAGTACGATTGGGATGATCATGCATGTAGGACACCTCAAAATTCTGGACTCAGGCCGCTGTGTCAGCCAGTGGGTCAAAAATATTTTGTATCAGAAGATCGCATTGCAAAACACAATTGGCTCTGTTGGATTGCCGCTAGTACACAGCGCTTCTTGGTTTGCAATTCCGACGAAGATTGGTATCACTGAAGAAAGCTTCTTTCTTCGCTGAGCTTTCTTTCTCAAATTTTACGATCTTCCTTTGATCTGTCAGAATTCATCTCATTTAATTGTTTTTATTTACATTTTCTGCGTGCGTTTTGCGCTCTACTATTCGTTTTTAATGTTTTAATATTTAAAACCTCATCATGGATTTATACGGAGTAGATTCCCTGGTGGCTGCAGCATTTGGTGCTCTGGGTGTAATATTTGTGGGAGCATTTGTGGGCTTAGTGGTGATTTGTCGAAAACAGCATCAAAGGAAAAGATGGAGTCGTCTCGAGAACAGGTTGGTACCATAAATATTACTCCCCGTGAGTTTCAAATTACTATTACTCGTCACAATAAATAGGTCAGTAAAGAAAAGCAAAAATGAACATGAATTAGCAATGGCCTTGGGCGACATCGGTCTGAACAATGCGCTCGAACAGATTCTCAACGATCAACAGTGGGTGGATGATGCTTCCGGTTTGATACCACACTGTTTGGTTATATTACGAACATGCCATGGACTGACAGAGAGGCTAGCTACACTGGCAATGGGACCGAGTGTGAAGCGATTCAGTTACCGACTTACAGATGCTGCAAAACGAATTCCATCACGTGTCGATGATGTGGGTATGTATACAATTGATTGGAGGTTTTTTTTTGGGAAAACAGATCGATAGAGAGGTCTGTCAAGCCCTTATCTTCCGAGTTTAATATAGACATTCACGTAACACGTCGACTAAAATGCATTTGCGCTGGACTCGGTTCAGCTAGTAGAGTTGGAGTGGAGAATCTCAACTTTCGTGGAGGATCACACGCGGTAAATCAAAGAAAGTGGCCAGCAAATTGCTCACCTAATACACAGATCCTCGTTGTAAATTGGTTTTATAGTCATACAGGACGATCTGTTTAGTATAGCTGGTCATATCACTCACAATGAATGTGTGACCTGCGGCTGAATTCCTGAGTTGTGCTTTGAAAATGCATATTGAGTTGAGAAGGGTCTTCTCTATCTATTCCCATTCTATAACTCGTTTTTATTAAGACATCATAGTTCTCCGCAAGTTCGTACAGACACGCTAAGCTAGTTTCAGAGCTCATCCTGAAAATTCGACGAGGTTTTGACCAGTGACACGACCAGACACAAAGAACGTTTAGTCCGATCGGTCCAAACTGATGGATATACTAACTTTTTCGTTGACAAGAGGTATATCTTCCCTAGAATCGCGTAGATCATAGAGAGCTCCGAAGAGCTTCGATCTTTAACACAAAAAAATTAGTAAACAGAATAAATATGTTTAAAAAATAACGTGCAAGCCTAACCAAACCTTTAAATAATAAAATTTATGTTCGTACCTGTCTTTTACACACTTTTAGTACAAGCGATGTACCCACCACTTGACGCCCGTTTGTTGGAGGCTAGAGTCGCAGCTTTGGTGCTCGCAGTCGGCCAATTAGCACTCCTAACGCAGTCTGCAGTTGGCTCACACGTATCATGGATTGATCAGAGTTTGGAGGAGATGGACAAGCATTTATTAGTAAGAAAATTACTAAAGGAATAGGACTTGGAACCACATTACTGTTTTTTCTTTGTAGCTACTGAGAAACGCTTCTCAGGAGAAGGAAAATTTAAACAGAGCTGAGATGAACGCATTTGTATAAACAGTCTATCAGAGGCTGCTAGTTTTATTATTTACCGCTATGAACAAATAAAAGACAATATATTATACGCTGTTGATGGTAGTGTAGTGTAAGATTAAATAACCAGTATTTAATAAAATAAACAAAATGATATCTGTTAGTGTATTTCAATGCATTTTGCGTGTCTCCCATCGAAGAGGAAGACCTTACGTCCACTGGAGTATTGTAAGAACTGAAGGAGAGGTGCAAAGTCAGCCGTCTTGTAATTGGAAGTACCTTGTTTGATACCATAATTCTAGGCAGTTGATCAGGTGATTGCCTTACACATGGAATGGATCGGTAGCGCAACAATCCAGTTCGTAATTTAGTGCTCTCCTCATGATCCCCGGGCATGTGCATATGTAAATCCTTACACAAGTAGGGTTGTCTGAGTCATACATCTAGGCTTCGTAACCTTGACAATCTATAAATAAAAGACGCTTCTGAAACCGACACAAAGCCTCGGATTAGGAATGATACGACGTTGATGACTTCTGGCTATCGTACCTGGTTTCAACGGGCTAAAAGTTTATGGATCTGCATTGCGGTTGATGGGAGAGTAACTGTTCAAATCTTGGCTTGAACGAGTAGCGCGACACTGCTCCTTGAATACATTGAATATGATTTTGGATTTGGTGAGGATTTTTCTCACCTTTGGACGATCTCAGAATGGCGAATTCTTCAAACTAAAGGAGAAGTTCATGTAACGTAAGGTAGACATGTTGTGGAAGGAAAGAAAGATGGTTTGACCCAGAGTACTAGCGCTCAATGGGTAAGTTACTAGATTATATAGCGTAAAGCAAAATTGCATTCAGAATGTTGTCCAAAATATGGCGAAGGAAAGCAGCGAGATCGCTCCAACGTTGTGTACATGGTGTTGTAAGGATGAACCACCTGGAGAGTAAGCAAGGCTTCTTCGTAAAATCTTTCTCCCGGCGCTCAGAATAAGTGAATATTGAATTGGCATGTGGTCGCGGCTTGACAATTCATAAAAATGGTGACATCACATCGTACTTCAGCAACAAGGCTGTAATTGGGAAGATGGAAGGAGATGCTTGCATTTAGTTCGATGTGAAGGACACCTTCCGTACTGCCAGCCTCTGCCTCTTAACCAATTGGAGAAGGGATACGTTTTTCATAGTTTACATTGAACAAAAGTTATGGAAGTACGTAACTGGTGTCTTGTGGAAGGAATTCATGATCGACAAGAATATAGGAGTGTTCAGTACTTAAAGAAATGAACTGGACTAGATATCACCTTCACAAGCTGCCATGGTATTAACGCACGGAAAGCAGAACTACTTCTATTCACAAATAAGAAGAGGATACCCGATTTTAAGTCTCTATTGAACCCCACTCCAAATAACAAACAAAGCAAGATACTAAACGCACGAAGAAGGTTTCGATAGCTTTTTTACGTTTACAGAAGAATTTTTAGTACAAAATGGGGTCCTAAATTTGCCACAATACACTGGATGTACCTTCACTGCCATCGTTATCCCTTTTCTTACTTATGTCTGCCTCGTCTTTAGGGCAGACTCCTCGCAGGAGACCAAACTCTGGAATGTATAAGAACTACTCGTGCAATGAGGACAACTCCCACTGCTACTGCCCTTGAAACCATGATCGGGCTCTGTCCAATGGATATTTTTATTCAGACTTCAACCTCATCCTCGACTCCAACTTTCTCTCTAGAGACAGGTAGACAAATAGTGGGGTCATCAACCCCCCCTTCTTCACGGACGTGTCAAAAACGAACGAAGGCACTGGTTCAGGTCCATAAAACGCTCCAACCTCGCGAGTGTATTCCAAGGTGAAATATAAGGTATCGCCGAAGCCTGCAGGAGTCTATCCACTCTGAACAATAACAAGTACATAGAGCTACATCGACAGCCACAAAAGCCACCGACACAACCAACTCAAATCCTTAAGTTCTAGGCACAGAGTTATGCTAGGCTGGATTCCGGGACATAAGGGGCTTCCGAGGAAATGAAAGGGTTCATAAGTGCCCGATTTATTGTCCTAGTTTCAACCCTAGATTTCACACCCTTCAGACGAAATCTTGACAAACTTATGGGTAAAGAGATAAATATGCTAGCTTTTACCTGCCCTTAGGTTAGGTTAGGTTAGGTTCTTGGGTAGACGAGTGAAAAAATTTCAGAAAGAATGGAGAGATAGGCGAAAGACGTCCCTTGACCATTGGTTAACCCTAGCCTTACAAATGCATTCCATATGACCTATCTAACCTTCCTGTAGGTCTGAAGTTCAAGAAGTCAATAATTGGCCTTTTGGATAATTCTTCAAGCTCACATAAGAAGTGTCGCCCAAGAAACTCAAATGTAGGGTAGAAAAGTCCAGGGCAGTGACAGAGAAAGTGGGGTGTATCCTCATTAACTTCCTCAACTTCTTATCCCCGACATATGGCTTCTAAGCTTGTAAGTCTTCGTTTCATGTGGTACCGAAGAGTGTTATGCCCCATAGTTACTCCTATAAGGGTAGAAAGGGATTTCCTATCTTTTGCGTCTTCCGTCGGTCCTACTATATCTGGCGCATGAGGTCGATGGGACCCAGGGCCTAGCTTCTCATATCCACGAGAGGTGGGGTCGTAAAAAAACGTTTAGGTGTTATGGCTGGGATTTTAACCTCGAACTACTTGGCCCATAGTCCAACGCACTAACCGCTGAGCTCCGGCGCTTACTGTCGGTCCTACTCTTGCCAAAATAAGGCCAAAAACTTCTTGTAACCACATATGTAGGTGTCTAGGGAGAACCTTTTATTGTGATCCTTCTTGATTCAGTGCGCAAGACGGGATGAACACCGAGGTGTCTACCTGTTCTAATGTTGCCAGTTCGTCAGCCTTCTCATTTCCTAGTATATTTTCGTAACCAGGTTCTCAGTTCTTGCCCTGGGTATAGAACTCTTGAACTGTGACCCAAATTCAAGGAACTCCCTAAGGTTGCAGGACTGCAAAGGTTCAACAATAATGTTTTCCTACTAAAGATGCCCTCGAACAGGTGACAAACACCCAAGAGAAACAAATCTTATGGTATTATAGTACCGTTCTTCGACAAATAACAATATTCGACAATTTTTCATCTTTCCACCTTCGATAACGTACCAAATACGTATCCAATAAGAACCACGCAACGTAATGCCAACCCTGCCAACTTGGCACCACTGTGCACCAATGTTTTTTTGTTCCCTCACTCAGTCCGTCTCGCTCTCTTGCACAATGCTCAATTTAATAATTTTCTACTGTGTGTAGTATTCCATTGGGGGCGGTGGCGGTAATTGCAGTGCTAAAACACCTTGACTACGTTTTTAATTTTTTTTTTTAAAATTCACTCACCAACTTCGATCCTGTACTTTGCTGCTGCCGTGTAAAAATTAAACCAAACTAAATCAAATCCAAATAAACAAGTGACCAATCGCCACCCACATAAAGTCGAATCGAAAAGATCATGTAAAGATAGGCGACTCCAGTTCCATCGTCATTGTTCGATTCCGAGTGCTGCCTGTCATATATTCGTCCGTGCTGCTGGTGGGACCTGTGTGTGGATGTGCGTGCACTTAAAATGGCTGAGTGTCTGCAACCGAAAATGTGCAGTGCGACAATTAAATTGTGGAATACGAATTACTTTGTCTTTTAGAAAAAATTAAAACACTTTTTGTTTTTTTTTGTTTATGTCGGCGCAGCCAGCGGGATGAACTTCCACGGAATGTTGTAAGAAAAAAAAAAGAAGAGTTTAAACAGAAAAAATAAGAAAAAAAAAAGAGAATTCTACTCGTGGTTCGGTGATTTTTGAGATGCTCGGAGATTTAGTGGTGCAGCCAGAAGGGAATAAGAAGAAAAATCAGTGAAAAGAAAACGCATTCGCATTTCTTTTGTCGAATAGGAGAACCTACTATGGATTGCAGCTTTACGGACTATGATTCGATTGCTAATTACCTCAACGAATCCGTAAGTATAACCAGGCACACATAGTATCTCTCTGGCACACGATTGTGTGTATTTTTCTTTTTAATTCTCCATTTATTAATAAACAAAGTGTATGTCGGGTCCGGGGCGGGGGAAAAAATCCATCGAAATGGTTCAGCAGATGTTTTTGCATCCTCCTTTCTCGGTGTTTTCCATTTCTTTTTCCATCGTTTTTGATCGTTTTTCGAGTTTAACATTTTTTTTCCTCTCATTTTTTCGTGTCTTTATGTCTTAGCCGAGCTATAAATAGGATTACAGTTGATATTTTCTAGAAAGTGTGCAGTCACCGAGTGTAATGCAGCCAGGAAATGCATACTGGCTGTGTGTGTCTCTAGTTAACAGCAAAGAGATCTGTAATTTAAGACTCGCGACCGCAATTGGGTCTTTATTCCTCCTTAGCGCTGCTGCTGGGCCAAAGCCAGGGCAATCGAGTTAATAGGTACTGCAAGGAAAATCTTTTTTTTTGTTTTTATATATTTACACTCTCGGCGGGGAAATCCCGGCAACTCCGGAAGCTACCCACAATAGGAGTCGGAACAAACACCACCCATGTGGATAGTGTTTTAGTCTAGCAGTTTGCCTTCTTTGAATAATCATTCTTGTCGTTAAATTCTTTCTTGGGGCACGTATCTGGCCGCTACTGGTGCTGCTGCTGTGTGGATAACGAAACGATGACATACAACAACACAACAGGAAGTGGATTTCGAAAACGAAAATCGTACGCACTTTTTGGAAGTAGAAATGTTTCAGGGTTGCCAGCTGATAACTTTTTGTTTCTTGCTTGCGTTTGTACGTACTTTTATGGGGAAAGAGGTTCCTCGAAAGTAAACGAATAAGAGACGACATTGAGTACAAAAACTCGACGCATGCTCTTGCAGATTAGACGGTGATTAATGGAAAAAGTATCCGCATTACGTATTTAAAGGAGAAACTATAAGCATTCGAAATTTAGTTTGCAAACATTCTCCTCGAGCTGTTTATAACTTTGATCCTGTGCCTCCTTTAGAGGTTTACTCTTGGGTTTCGGGCGATGTGTTTCAACTGGTGCCGTTTTTGACTGTTTTGCGGACTTGTTATGAAGACCAGCAATGCTATCAGCAAATGTTGTGTCTGAGGATTTTATTGTTGAAATTTTCGGTTAGTTCTTGTCACCTTTCGTAGGGCGTAGGGCGACTGCTGTCTTCAAATCATTCCTAGAGATCTTGCTACCTCATCAACTGTGTTGCTTAGAGCGATCCGGTCTTTTCCCACTCGCACCCCGTCGAGTGTGACCAATCCAGTGCAGCTTTCTTCGCCTTTGTGTGATGTCGATAGGTTCCTGACTCGTTTTCATTAAGAGAATGCAAGTCGAAGCACGGTTTGGCGAATAATCGAGTGATTGCCTAACACATAGGTTGGGCCAGTAGCGCAACAATCAAGTTCGTAATGCTGTACTTGCTTAACATCCTCATGGTGGTTCCAGGGCATCTGCATGTGTAAATCCTTATACAAGAAGGTTCAGATTGCAAGTGGAGGCTTGTCTTGATCCATATATCTAGACTTGGTAGCCTGGCATAGCATTCAGCGTTACCGAAACGAGAAGTGCTACCAAAAGCGACACAAAACCTTGGATAAGGAATGTTAACACGTTAACACGTAACACAGAGTGATGGGGTCAGAACACCAAACTTCTTCAATTGAAACATGAGTTCGTGCATTACATGAACGAGTGAGTACAAATCCTGACAACGATAGCCACATGTCCTATGCAGCCACAAGGAGAACGGTGAAATATTTCTTTAGTTTTGCAACGAAAATCGTCTAAGGGGCACCATGATGGATGTCAACAAACAGGCAACCTCTAACCAAATTGACCATTTCGCCGAGATACGTGTGCAATTCTGTCGTTTTCTCGGTCATTAGCAATTGCTTGATCTTTGGAGTTCTGAAATCCGTTTTACATCGAACCCAGAAGCTGGGATTTGGGGATCATCTCCACTAGAACATAGTTGCATTTGGTCGATGTGGTTGTGTCGAGAGAGATGTCCACATCTTGGTACAACTTATAGAGTTTGCGGCTTTATTTTGTCTTCCTATAACACTGAAACGCTGGTAAGGTTCCTTATACTTGCTCGCGTTTTTTGTTGTTAAAGCCAAACAAATAGACCTTGAATCGCCTTCGCATTTAGGGCTGCTCGGAGAAAGCATTTTGTCCAGCCTACGCGGTGCTTCAATAATATCAACGAGTTCTCTTATTTGTCGGGCAAAATATTACACTCGGAATCGGTCTTAATCTCTTCAAGTTAAAATGATATTCCAATATCACGTTTCAGATCTGTCGCTTCAGTCGTGGTTTGTTTATAAGAAGACCAAATAGCTATGGAATTGCATATATTTGTTTAATGGAAAAACAGCAATACAACAACTGGTATCAAAATAAAAACGATAAAAGGGATTCTGGAGAATAAAGTATCACGTTCGAGAAGAATGGACTGATGGAACCTAGAATATTGTTTCGTAAAAAAATAAAATACTCAAATAAACAAATTACTGCAGAAGCTGATTAATGTTTAAATGAAAAGATTTAATTTTCAATGCAATGCGCGAGCCACAATCCAATTATTTTTCTTCTATTTGCGGTGTTGAGGATTCTTCGAAATCTATGAATAGCAGATGTAGGACAATGGTTTGGTCCGCGGAACTTTTTACATAATTCTGGATGCTTTCGAGTGAAATCTTGGATATAATCCTTGCATTCTCGTAGTCAGTTAAATTTTCTTTCCTTGGACAAGCTTGACATCGAAACTCAAAGTATTACAAGACATGGCGTACAATGCAAATCATTGAAGGAACACCGTGAAATCCTCCTCTGTTTCCTTTGAGCTTTAGTCACCTATCAGCTCATAGCACTTTTTGGTCTTCTCTCAAAGCTGTAAATCGCAATTCCCTTGTGTTTCTGTTTTTAAATCTCCAGATATCCGAAGATACCCATGTGTTCCGACAAAATTCTTTATTATAAAAACACTAACATTTTTCACAGCGTTTTAGTGTTCATTTCGTTTGATTTCAAAGCACTACTGATTGCTTCCATCCACTTGGACATACAAAACCCTGTTGCACTGTCGGATCTTATAGTCATAGTTCCGAATCGAATAAGCCAAATGTCAAACCGATGACACTACAATTCGTAGGTGCCCTCGTCATCGTCAGTTGGATACTTCAAAGGTTCTTCATTGCAAGTTTCCTATACTTGTTGGAGAACAAATATGGTGCACTAGTGCAGGTCTCTTTGCAGTCGCTAATGGGACAACGATTGCACTAAATCTTCTAATCAACTGGCGCAATAATTAATTCCCACGTTTCGCTTAACCCATCAATAGAGATGCACTAAGTACAAAGAATAAATACAAAATTCTAAGGCATGTTCACTCTGCAAAGAGGTCTCAATAGAATGACACACCACCAGTCAGCGGGAGATCTGCACAAACCCCTGCCGATTTTCGCCTTCTCCTATGGCTTACTTTGTGCAAAGCATGCCAAAAGCCACGTTTTAAAAGCAAACAAAATAATTAGGTCTTGTGTACATACGGCCACGATGAAGCAAAGCGCATTTAGAAAAGTAAAGTTATTATTGCTTAGGTCTTTACCGCCCGTATATCGTCTTAAATTACCAATATCATGGAATCATTGCTAAATTCTATTTCGAATTGGAACACCATATCGACTACACAGAAGTTAAAAAATATTACAATTCTGCTTTGGTTTAATGAGATCCAGTCCTAAAAATGGTCAGCTAGCGTGGGGCAATGCCACCAAAAATCACATAAGCAGCTTACGAAACGCAAAACCAAATATAAAGAATAACGATGCGAAGCAGTTGGATAATTGTCGATCGATATGAGAAGCACCACGTGAAGCTGTTAAACGTTAACAAAAAAATAAAAAATACTTAACAAACTTCCAGTAATGAATAGGAGAACACAATTAAAAGAAATTTATAAGGAAAAGTATGTACGTTTGTGTATAATTTTTGCGTTTTGAAGTTTTAAGTTCTCATGAATAAAACGATTGCGCGGAAGATTAAGGTAAAGTCTGCCCTAAAAGCGAACACACTTCACTAATTACAAATCGTGAAACGATAGGACATAACTTATGCTGGTAGCAGAGGTAGTCAGAGCTTATTAGGAATCGCCAGAGGCGCCTAACCTCCATACTTGTTGTAGATCGTTGGAGAAAAGGCGTAGGCTGTTGGCGTGCATATTGTATTACAGTGGACTAGCTAGACATAGACAAAGTTAGACCGAACGCTTATGATCCAGTTTAGATCAAATCTGTCTAGTGATGCGACTTGTAGTGCCGTCTGGGCATATCTGATCAGTAAGTTGATCGTTCTCGAGGCAGGTTTAGACTCTCAGTTAAATCGCTAAATCATGGGTGAGCTCGTCGAGTTTACATATTTTTGAATACTTCCACGCCCTGACATTCATGTGATAAATTTGTTGTTGATTTAGGTTTGAATTATTTCATACCTTCGGGCTTCAACCACCAAGCCTCCTCTACAGTTAGCAGGGTACACCTCTGACTACCTCCAGTTGGGCATTTTGAGTCATTTGGGATTTCTTCTACTTGTGTGCACCACCTAAGATGTCTTGCTCTACTTCGTTGTGCCTCCGGAAACTTGGGAATCCCTCAACGCACGGCGATCGGCTAAGTACTTTGGTTCGGGAAACAAACAGGCTCTCTAAAACATTGATCCTGCTTTCCTATTATATGGAACCGAGTACTGGGCGATAAGCAGGAAAGCGGAGCAGATTTTCAGAACTTTCGAGAGAAAAATTCTTCGTCGAATTTTCGGTCCCGTACGTGAGGAGGGCGAATGAAGAGGAGACGGTACACCATGAACTCTATGAACCAAGATGTAGATGTAGTCCACCAAGGCAAACACATCGACTACACTAGCTCCACCACATCGAGCGAATGGACACTGATGCTCCAGTAAAGAGAATCTTCAATTCAAAATCGCAGCCCCAGGTTCGAGACGACAAGTATGACAAAACCTCCGTTTTAAGGATCAAGTTATTGCGGAATCAACGTCCCTCGATTCGAAGGGAGTGAAAGGTTGTTGTGACTAAGGCAGAGACTCTTCACGAGTCGGACACCGCGTGAGATGCGTTTCTAATTGAACGTTTGTATATAATGTTGGGCGGCTTATGTTGGTTCACGGTCGCTTCGATTCAACTTTTCCCGGTTGTTGTTGACCTTATTTAGCTTGCTGTGATTGTCAACAATAAGATCATCCATATCTGAGACTTATTGTGCCTAACTACTAGGTAACTACGGTTTTTCCATGGTGTCAAGTTCTCCGACGCACAACCCCCAACCTGGGTCGAGTATACCGATGTCAGTAGCACATAAACTGGCAATAATATGTTTCATTCTACAACTGGGGATATTTCAAACAAAAAACTTCATAGAACTCATCCCATTCTTCAGCTTCGATCCAGCTTTCTCCCATCCTCACCGCATTGACACGAAACACACAAACACGAGCGAAGCGAACTTCAATGAGTTCTGGGCTGGTTACGAAAACCAACTGATGACCATGTAACCTATTTACTATACGATCTAAGCGTGTTTTAGGACAGCACGCGACATATCTTAAACACTAATCTACTGTGTCCTCGTCTGTTTCATTGTCTCCCGAAGTTCAAATTCACCGGAACGAATCTATAGATCAAGAATCTTTATTCAAAAACACAATTTAAAACCCAAATTATTCCACAAGTGGCAAATACTTACACGTATTCCAAAAGTCAGACAATACTCGCGATAATTAAGACTTCAAACAGACGTTTGATTCCTTAATGTGATTTAAATTAACACTTCCAATCAAATTCCGTGTGCTTTTCGTTCACAAATTAACTCTAATTTGAACAATTTAATTAGAACCGTAAAATAATTCAAAACATATCGCTTGGTTTTACTTAAAACAAATTAACCATGATACTACCCACAGAGAGTGGTATGGTATGACAACAACACAAACGTATTGAATTGTTGCGCAAATATTTTAGTCTAAGTAGTGCAACGACCTAGAGACCTAGATGGCCTTTCATCGGTATCCTACTGACTGACTTCGAGCGATGGGAGTGAGTCAGATGCACATGCATGCAGCTAATGTGGCTTCGCCTTGTAGGAGTAAGCGATGGTGTGAATAATTGTAAATATATGCAGAAATATGGATAGTAAAATGTCACGATACATGCTCTTAAATAACGGTTACGCATTTATTATAGTGTGTCTCGCAAAATCATGCCACTTGTACTTATCTTTGTCTCGTGTGCGATTGTTTTTCGAATTAAAGGAGGTCGACTTGGATTGTCCACCATTTTTACGAGTTGTATTTGACAGATGACAGTTGACAGATGACAGATTGTCTTTCAGAATGTTTAAAACGGTTAAAGTCTTAGTCAGTCATCTTTGACTTGGATTACAGATTGTTCAGTTCACCAGAGTCAAGATTATACCATAAGACTAACTTCGACAACGTAGAGAGGATGTTTTGCGTATCAAGCAGAGATCCCTGATTTATTGTTGAGGATACCTACCACAAAACTATAGAAGAACTTCAACCTAAGGTCCTGGTGGATGGGATCATCTCATCCATGAACAAGTTATGAACGATAGTTGTAGAGTTGTCTAGCATACTGACAAGTCGAACAGTGTTTCCCGTCTTAGACGACACCAGTGATGCTCTTAAAATCGTCAAAGCGATAAGGATGATGTTGAAGCCGTCTGTAATGCATGAGAACGCAAAAACCGAAGAGAGGCCTCTAAGAAGGTACATACATACGTAGCTCTTTCGAAACTACACACAGTCATTTTAGAAAATCGTTGTTGTGTCCATTATTGATTCTGAATTTGGTTCCCATTATGCAGCGCCGATTATAAATGTTTCCGGAAACGCGTCTTGATTGCAATGAGGTAAGAAACCCAAAAATAATTTCATATTTCTCGCTACTGGTAGATTAACGAGCTTCCATTTATCATCTGTGGGAACATGCTCTGCAACGATAAAGTTAAAACAAAAAACCAGTTTGTAACACAATGCTAGGCGGCTTCCGTGTACCGCATTTCATTGGTCGTAAACGTTGTTATCTTATCTTCAGCATCATCATGCACAAAAATTTCTACATTTTCTTTTCTTTTCGATGTAAACTTATTTATTGGGCTGTTAGTTCTCGCCTCAGATACACATAATATACACCCGAGGAACCATGATTTATTCGAAAAACAATTAAGACTCTTCAGCTTATTTCAAATGCAGATGTGTCCTATGCTGCACGACAAGATACATATAAATGGGAAAGTATACAACCAAGAGGCGTGTATACTAAAAAAGTGTTATGGCTTATAACCTTGTAGAACATCAAACTGTTATGTTTATGTTTATATGTATTTATCCTTCTTACACTTATCACTTTCATAAAATCTTATATTTTGATATCTCAATATTTACAGTGTGCGAGAGCTAGTAAATTTATAGATGCCCTGCAATAAACCTTCGATGATGATAATCGAAAAGAATTCTATTCGAGTGTTGTTATGTTTCGTAAGTAAGTCTGGATTTGCTGGGGTATTCTTAGTCCTAGACTAGAGTTTGTCACTTGAAATAGAATTCAGTCAAATCAACAAGCTTCTACCAACGTGCGGTGAATAATTTTTAATTTTCGAATTGATTTTGTAATAATTTTTGAAATATTTGCGATAGTGAAGTCCAATACACGGAAGTTGTGAGACTGGCGGTAAGTTGGGGACTAGTCAAGTCTTCATATGTTCATGGATAAAACAAGCGGCAACAGGAATAGGAAAACATCCGCAATTCGTGTCTGATTCAGTGATCTATCCCCTTACATGAAAATATCGTACAAATTCGTACGAATTGTTACGAATTCTGTTCGAACTCCAGCAAAAATATCAACAAAAAAAAGGACAAAAGGGAGTAAAACATGTTCGCTCAGTGACAAGGAACCGAGTTGTATTAGAATTGCTAAGTTCACACGATTTGTGTAATGGAAAAGATCTGGTGTTAGTCAATCAAGCTGCTAATCAATGCCTTATGCAGCAAAAAGGGTGCTTGGACAAAGCCATCTTTTCGATTGTGAATGTGATATATGGAAATAGCTATCCTTCAGCTATTGCATGGTGAACGAAACGATTCAGCGCTTCAACTCTCTGGGACACGATAAACTTCTTCAATGCGCCGTCACTGGATGAAACGTTGACGATGATAATGTCGTCCCAAAACTTACATAAGTACGTGTAATCTGTGGCAACGCTATTTTTACCCTCCAATGCAACGTGACGTTGAGAATCACACGATATTTCAAGTTCTGACCACATTGGTCATTGACGGCGCTCTAAAGACGCCTTAAATCGGTTATTTCTTGCGTTCACAATCACACGACATTGAAAGGTTGTGCCATAATAATTGAATCACGTGATTATCTTTGGATTTGGCTTGTTTTCCAAAATAAAAATGTCGAATATGACAATTTTAGCGGCATATTTGGTGGAAACAGCACGACAAAGACGTTAACGACTTTTCAAGGCCATTACGAAAGCGTAGAACTGTTTGCACGAATAAACTGGTTGGTACCTCGTGACAAACAAGACTTTTTGTGCTTCATTGTTGCATGACCTGTGCTGAAGCACCAGATTTATAACGAAATTTTCTGCTTATGTCGGCTGCACAATTCGATCATTTGGTGGGTCTAGTCAAGTTGCATAGTCTAGTCTTCAGACGCCACGGTGTTCGCTGGTCCAAAATTACATTGACTGACTGAAATTAAAAAAAAATCCAATTATTTTACAATTAATAAACTAAATTCGGAAAATTCATTAAAAACTTACTTTGATTACAAGGTCAACGAAATGAGACAACGTGTTGACCCCAAAAATTCGCGTTACGTAGCATTGATCGTGTAATAGTAGTTTTATTTTGTTTTATATTTCGGTACACAGAAAATATTTTTAGAACTTCTCAGGGTGCAGCCCAAGGGGCTTGTCGGACTCTTTGAGTATTTGAAACCAATCCAAGGTGGAAACACGGTACAAGAAACCTTCGTGAATCTAAAGGCAGTTAGCTAGGGATCGAGCTTTTTTGCTTATGGTTTGTGTTTACGTTGAACTGTGGCGTCATCAGAATATGTAAACTTTTTTGTTTTTGGTACCATACACCGCTTTGACATGAATTTATTAATTTCCTCGATGTTTTCTTTCTATTGCCCACTTTAGCAGCTATCCGACATCAGAATAAAGATTATAATTAAAAAAAAATGGGTCGGTGGACTAATTAAAAACCCCGTGCGTGTTAATAAAGATCATTCTACTGGATTCATTGTCATCGTGTACAGGAATTAAACGTTCGAAGGTCGATCTTACGCGACGTTTTACTAAAATATGTACAAGTCTACAGAATGGATGTGTTATAGATTGGGGCAACAAGCAGTGTTGGAAGGGTTACGAAAATTCGTTGGAAGTTGTCAAAAAACTGAAGCTCCGATAGAAAGTAATGCGTCTGGGCCTTGTGATTGAAGAATGGGCAAAAAAATCGTAGGGCGAAACAAGTGCATTGCAAGTTCCACTCCTTAATTAGAAAAATGAATTTGCAATCCACAGACTTATGAATC
The DNA here is from genome assembly GCA_963583995.1 of Xylota segnis. Classification (NCBI taxonomy): domain Eukaryota; kingdom Metazoa; phylum Arthropoda; class Insecta; order Diptera; family Syrphidae; genus Xylota; species Xylota segnis. The sequence continues at coordinate 43,704,597 of OY757237.1, forward strand.
ACAAAATAAAGTGATACACAGATGGTTCAAAAACTAATAAGCAACTGTGGGTCTAGGACCAAATACTATGAATCTATGGGCACACAACCAGCACCTTTTATGCTGAAATCTATGCCATAAACAGATATGCCCACAACACCCTTGATAGAAACCATACCAACTGTGGGACAATGTCAGATAGCTTTTATGGCACTGGACTTCTTTGTGAAACTTAACGAACTGGGTAGAAGAAACAGAGTGACCCTCTGTTGGATATGTGGTCATGTGAGAATAAAGGGTAATAAAATGACTGACTCCGTAGCAAGAAGGGAACCATTAGAATAGTTCTGGAAACTGGAGAATAGGGCAATATAACCGGAAAAACTATGTGAAGGACGGTAACTATGTACATATATCTGAAGAAGGTCTCTGTAGATTCTACGATGAGTCCAGTGAAATGTGTTGTGGGATCTTGTGGGGCAATGACGCACAAAACACTGAAATAATACTAATTATCAGTTGAGGAAATCCAGTCACTATAGCCAGATTCTTAAAGGAAACTGCATTCTTCCGCCCAGGCGTTCGTAACCCTTAAAATGACTTCAGAAGAAGGCATTTTATGCGAACGGAACTCTAATGAGGGCATATTTCTCTCCAAGATGTGAGTAGGCTGCACAATAGATCAGTAGGTCAGAGTGGAACACATCCCTCATTCAAATAATAACACTTGGTATGGACTGCCAAGATATGTGATGAGACACATAAGGCAATGAACGATGCAAATTCTATTGCCGTCAAGGTTCTGTGGTTGGACTATCTCCTGATGGGAAATAATCAATTGGTTTCAGATAACTTGACGTCAACGAACACCCTTCTTAGGGTCTTCGTTAAGAATCAATTCTATACCTTATAGACGTAATTGACGGGAAAGAACCATATTCAGTTGCCGCTTAGTGTTTTATCAAGAGATATATCTGTCTAATTTCTCTACTCTACCCATATGCTGTCCATGTTTGTTGATGTTATACAATAAACTGGTTGGGTTTCATTAGTTAGAAATGAAAAGGAACGATGTGTGCTTATGCAATACTTTCCACACTTCCTATTATGTTGTATTTTAACTGTTTTCGACCAAACTTAATGTTAATAGTTCTTTTTTTTTCTTCTTAATTGCGAGTAATAAAGTGCTCATGAATATTCTTTCGCTCAAGGTCTTGAAATCGCACAGATTATAATTTAACGGACTATTGCAGGAAATACCAAAAGAAAATTACAGTAAAGAAGAATATTCAATAGAAAATAAATACGAAAATAATCTGCAAAACTAACAACGATTCGCCGCTGTATAACGACGCTATACCACCAAATATAGAATGCGCAGAGCTCTATGGTGTTCTTAGTCGTCCGTGTATGTAAGTGTCAATTTATTTGTTTTCATTATTTTCATCGGCCGCTAATGATTCGCATTTCTCAATTCATTCAATAACATTATGACTCTATTGAAGCGCTTTTGGCACATGTGCTCATTCTAATCACCATCAATTGTATATTCGCAAGCATTTTTATTTCATTCCATTTTCACAGTAGTTTCTATCAAATAACTTACGCACAATCCATACACGTCTCTCCAAATGTACTATGGGCATTGGGTGTTTGCTAAATCGACTTGCGCTCGTGGCGTCACATAAGCAATAATTATTATCGTTCAAAGACCTCACCAGCATTGTAAAACGAAACGCGATAGGAAGTAAAAACGCTTACACATTGAATCTCTTTTTTCATATTTGTATATCGATTGATAAGTATGTTTAGTTAGTAACTGATTTGATTTGTTATTTCCTTAGGTTCTAGACCTACCCGAAACGCTATCTGTATTGTCTTCGCTAAAGAGCAAGGAGGGCGAAACCAATTCAACAACAGCGACAACATCACCAGCTGGCGTTGTTAAACTACGAAGAAAGAGGGACACCGTTGTCGATCGCAGCAGTGCTTATCGATTCTCAATGGCTAATTTAGAAGAAACACACGAGTCGGAACTGGACGCTATATTGGGAGAATTGAGTCTCTTGGAGCAATCGGGCAGTATTTGCAGTAGCAACGATGGTCGACATGGTCGAACTCACAGTCGATCGAATTCGACAATATCTGGTGCAACAAATTCATCGATCTCATACTCGTCGGAAAGTAATACCAGTTCGGATGGGCTGAGTGGACGAGAGACGCGTACCGAAAGTCCGGACAATGATTCTGCATTTAGCGATACGGTATCGTTGCTGTCCAGTGAGTCGTCGGCATCGAGCAACATTAGCTCAGCACTTAACCATCATAAGCAAATTGTTTTGGGTGAAAATGATCAAGATGTGCAGCTACGGGATAAGAGCAAAATGGCTAAAATTCAATTGGCGCTACATAAAATGGAACATGCATCGATTAGGCGACTTTTTGTGAAAGCTTTTACAGCTGATGGAGCCTCCAAGTCGTTGTTGGTTGACGAGCGTATGAATTGTGGTCATGTAACACGTCTGTTGGCAGACAAGAATCATGTCCAAATGCAGGCACATTGGGCTCTGGTCGAGAATTTGAGTGATCTTCAAATGGGTGAGTGTTTTTGGAAATGCAAAAAACTAATGGTTTTCTTTTTTTTCAGAGACATGGGTGATGAAGAGTTTGAGTCAGATGGCAGGAGGTGATTTATAATCGTTTGTAAGTGGCTAGTAGTGCCTTGTTATGCCTCTTTTCGTTTACAATTTACAGTCAGGTTAGGCTGAACAACAAAAGACGTAAACTGGTCGTATTTTTCCGCAACTTGAATGAAGTTATATACAAAAGAGATAGCAAAGGTTTAGCGACTAAGTTGTCGATTACTCGGTGAGCGACAACTTCTAGAAAGAAATTCTTTCACTACAGCACCGCAGGAATGTTAGATGCTTAGCACTGCTATATATGCTATGTTCCTCTTATCAGGAGACATTGAAATTCAGAAATTTTGTTTTAGCTTGATCTCGACTTTGTCATTCGTCTACTTCTAGTATTTTAACATTAGAGAACGCGCTACCAGATTGTGCATGGTTCTTGGTAATTCTTCGAGTTATTTATTTAGAGTTAAGGTTTCAATTCATATCTGAGTACTCCACAGGAGCTAGAAAGTTAAGATCCTCCTTTTCTTAATTCTTCTTCTTACCATTTATAAATGCTACTGGTGTTGGAGACGTCTTTTAATGGAGATGTGTCTACTGTTAAGGCCCAATACTGGTCATGAGTTGGACGGCAGGTGATTACTCTGGCAATAGTCATGGGTTCACCAATCCATATAATCATACATACATTCAGTCAAAATATAAGCGGGACTGATTCAAAAAACAACAACACAAATCCTCCTTCAAAATTGGGTCCATTTAAAGCTCTATATTCATTCCAACGAACAATTCAGTCGCTCATGTATTTTGTATGGGCATATTCCAGGATTACCTTCAGTTCTCTCAGTAAATTATTTCGTGTCTGTTCAATCACCTCAAAACGGGTTCCACAAAGTGATAATTCGAGTTTCGGAAACATATGGCGCCATATATGGAGATTAGAGTGACTGGCGCTACAGTTCGGGATGAACCTGGGCCTACAGTGATTACAGTAAATGGTAGAGTTTTTGGTTAAAAAGTTTTCGCAGGCCCCCTCGGATAAAGCAACTACTTCACGCGGTTCCTCACATTACAGAGTCCCCATAGTCTTTCTCCAACATTTCCACGAATCCGAACAAAAAATTTCTTCGCAATACAAAGTTTCAAACGAACACTTTGCTTAGTATTTTTTGTCAGCAAACTAGTCGACTGATCGTGGTCAAACTCAGCGTCTAAATAGATGACAACATAGGAAAAAGAAACCAAAAACAGGGGCCCTTGGAATCTCTCGGTCCTGGTTATATTTACAATGAATATATACATACATATCCATGTAAATCTCAAGAGATTCTTTAAGTCAAAGTTGGATACTAAATTCAGGCTTTTATTGAGTAGTGTCACAAAGTTGACTTTTTACATACTTTCATTGGTTACCTATGGTGACTCTACTATTGTACATGTTTCTAATTTGGTTCGGTGTCCATTTGCTTCAATAGTTTACCCATTATTATTTTGTTTGTTAAGTTTGTTGTTACCCATTATATTTTTGTTTTGTTAGTTTAGAATCGTCGGTATACCCAATTATAATCGCGTACTATCTTCTACTAGAGATCGGAGCACAAAAACTTGGCATTTAAAACTCAATGACATCATGGACAATCACGGCAAGTAAATTGCCCCAATGAAAGTGCGCATATTAGTATTTTGACCAGCAAACTGTCCTTCAAATTCGTGGAACTTGGACAATTCTTCTTCTAGTAGAAGCTGGGTTTGTTGTCCAAGTTAGAGATGTTAAAATTGTTCCTAAGGTGGGACCGAGTCTTGTAGAACGTGAGCGATACTGTTGTACTCTCGAACTAAGTCAGTAAAATCCCGATAAAATACCTTGGAACCTGCATATCTAAAAGTGATTACACTATGTCTTTAGTTAGCAGAATTGAATTCATTTTTGATAATTAGTGTTGTAACTCGATAGTATTTTTTAGTGCCGCCTTTAATCAAAGGAACCGAAATCAATGTCATCGATTTCTTCTATAATACGTACGAGCAGTCAGGTGGTTTCTTCTCTTTGGGGAGGAGCACTAGTATTTATCACTTAAGCTTATCTGGGAAAACTACTTGTTTAAAACATGAGCTACTCCCATTGGTAGATGTTTTTCGATTGTCGTATTGATTGCTATATGTAGTTGGAATGACGTCATCTGCCTTCGAGATTCACTTTGCTAATTTCGAATTGGTTTTAGAGACTAGCATTTGATGCTTGATCTCAGGCGCTTTGCTCCGCTTTGTACGAAATCGGAATCCTTCTATTGAGAGAGATGCTGTGTAGCTTCGAATTTTTTGAGAGATTCTACGCCATAGAGTTGTTACCGAAAAATGTTCCGATTTGAAAACAGAAACTGATTTTTTCATTTCGAAACACCATTTCGTGGCTCTCTACATACATATGTACACATATTTCAGTACATAATCTAATTAATCTTGTTACTTACGGTTTTGCAGGTATCTGTTACTTCCCAACACGTTTGGGAAAGACTTACTCCAAATATTTCTTCAGACTTACAACACGAACCATCTTACCTTCTGCAGTATGACTCCACTTCACCATGTCACCCTTGTTTTCTCGCGATAAGTACTAATATTTGTTAATTTTTTTTTTGCAGAACGTTTATTTGAAGACCATGAACTACTGGTAGATAACTTAATGACTTGGAATTCGGATTCAAAAAATAAAGTTCTGTTCCTGCTACGACCTGATAAAATTGCATTATTCAATATGCCGGAGAAGTTTTTACCTGGCACTCAGATGGCGCCCGGCAGCGATCACGACGATCAGACACGGACGATGCTTTTGGAAGAGTTCTTCGATTCAAACGGACAGCAAATTCAATTAGACGGTCCATTGTACATGAAGAACGATTCAAAGAAAGGATGGAAACGCTATCATTTCGTGCTTCGCACATCAGGAATTTATTATTTCCCGAAGGAGAAGACCAAATCTCCACGCGATCTAATGTGTCTGACACTACTGACCGGCTATAATGTTTACAGAGGTTTGGGTTGGAAAAAGAAATTCAAATCACCAACGGAATACGCATTTGGTTTGAAATCCTCTGTTGATTCATCTCCTGGCAAGACGTGCAGATCTCTGAAAATGTTGTGCGCCGAAGATTCAGAGACAATGGAGAAGTGGGTAACAGCCATCAGAATTGCCAAGTACGGCAAACAATTGTGGGAAAATCATAAAACTCTCATGGACGAGCTGAACAGAACTCACTTGAATAATTTCTCCTCGAATAACAGAAGTGAATCTATAATAAGTATAGCATCGACAGTTCCTTCACAGTCGGGTAGCAATATCAGTGTTCCTTCGTCAATCTCAAGTGGCCGATTGTCGCGAGCCTCGAGCTCTAGTTCCAGTGGTTGTCTATCCGATGATAACAATGGTTTTGATTCCGAATTTACAACGGGCACCATCAAGCGAAAGCCATCGATGAAGCCCAATCTCCCTCTCACTACTATGACTCGTCAGCTGAAGGAAGTTGGTGAGATAACTATTTGCGAATCGAATTGCTCGACATCACCAGAGAATAGTGGAACTCTTACGCGTCACCATGTGCGACGGCGCAGCGAAGAGAGCAGTGGCAGTGGAACTCTAAAACGAAGGCAGCACAATTCGAAACGTTGTTCGATGGAGAGCATGAACTCTTCGAATAACTCCACTCCGACACCAACTCCTAGCGTCCCCAGTACTCCTATATCAGTGAATGATATGAACTTTGTTCCTAGCATAAATTTGGCAGATCAGTTGTCAGACATTATCGCAGAATCTACGTTATCACTGCCGCCACCACCACCGCTAGATGCAGTGGACTCTCGGATAACATCGTCGACGTTGTCGCTTGATTCACTACCACCACCACCTCCTCCAAACGAACTAATGACTGATTTCTATGGATCGCAAATGTCTCTGGCTAATCTGCCGCCACCACCTCCTCCGCAGGAACTGAAGCCCGAGTATATGTCGAACAAACAGCATCAAGTAGAAAGTACATATTCAATTCTCAAGACGAACGATACAAACATGTATCCATCGCAAGTAGTAGGATCCGGATCCTATGTGAAATCGGTGAAGGCTGCAATAAAGGCACCTCCCTACAAGTCGCCCCCAGCCTATAGTGGAGCTCAGCCCACAGCCAAGCAGAGTACGAACTCCATGCCCAAAACGGTGTCCTTCGCAGATTCTCCCGTTTTGCTTAGGCGCAAAGTTTGCTTCGTGGAGCCACCGCAAGTGGTGCAGTTTCCTCCGGCACGCCCGAGCCAAATTATGCGCGAAGTTGGGGTGCCACTTCCTCCGCCCAGAGCTGAGGCAACCCGACTATCTACAAATGCTGCCGCATCCCCTAAACGGCTGGTCGACTCTACAGCCAACCCGCCTAGGGATTTCTTGAAAGATTTGCAACGGGTTATGCGAAAGAAATGGCAAGTAGCACAAAAGTGTAAGCTGGAACCTTCCACCACACCACACGAGGTGCTCGGTTTTCGGGATTTCCCCGAAGAGTTTGGCGGTGGCAACTCGCACTATTACCGTGAAACGGCCAACGTCAGCAACTGGGTGCAGGAACACTACGGTTCGGGGGCAGACTACGCACTCTATGAGAACGTCAACAGCGATAATCACAATATTCCCGACCAGTTCCCGATCTCTTCCCCATCCATACTCACTCCCATCAAGAAACGACCCCCTCCGCCCCCGCCAAAACGCAGTGAATCCACTCACTTGACTCATCGAATATAAAATGCATTTACTGTTTTGTATCATACCGATGAACTTAGATATTATTTCTTTTTTTTTTTTGTTGGTTTCTCTAATTTAAACCAATTCGACTCGACAGAGCGGAGCGCACAAATCATAAAACGATGAGCCATATTCGTGTTGACCACACAATAACCCCGCAACAAGACTACATATACAAACCGATGCAGCTTCCTACTACCGATAATAACCGATTACTCTCTTTCTCTCTCTCTCTCTCTTCTCATATATATGTAATATCTCAATCTCAGTTACTTTTCTTTACATTTTACATAACTTCTATCCAAGGTACCGCGGGGAATGTGCAAATACAATTTGTTTTTACATTGTTTACTTCGAAATAAAACGGAGGTTGGTGATTAATCGTACTCGTATCAGATGAATAACGTCGAATAAAATTTATCATATAATTTCTAAACAAAACAAAAAAGGAACACATAAATATAGTAATTTAATATATATATATATTAAAGTGCCATAGGCGACTTTCGATTAAATAAAGATTCATATTTTTTTATATACAATTCATATTGCATTTGTACTAATAAATAACGTTGGCTTGATAATATCCCAATGCGGCAGGCATATGCAGCATTACGAAAACTTAATACATACTAGATTTTATATAAATATTCAATACATATACATATAAATGTGCATGTCTCTTTTTTCCAGAACAAGTTTTTCTTTTTTATTTTTATGTGACAAAGTTAAGTTTAAGCTTTTTTATACGGAAATTTTTTTATTTAAAAGAAAAAGAAAAAAATTAAATGAACACAATAAAATGGAATAACTAAAAATGGAACAGCCAAAAATAATACCGAATGTAAATTTCTTTGAAATATCAACTAAATGTATTAAATTAAAATTATTAAGTCTATTATATTTGCTGGGGTACCCCAACCAGTTGGACCGCGTTCGATGGTCGCTAATGAAAAATGAAAGGAAAAAAACCATAAAATAAAATAAAATGAAGTAAATTAGCTAATATACTTATTATTATTATTATTATTTATATTTAAAAGGAAATGCTGAATTCATTCACTAATTAACAGTTAAATGTATTCATATATATATTAAAGTAAAATAAAAATCCTTTTATTATATTATTCGTAGACTCTTTGTTTGTTGTAGAACTAATGGCTACTTTGAAGTAGTTAGGGACTTTATCTATCTCGGCTCTGCTATAATCTCCGAAACCAACACCTAAGGAGAAAGCGAACGAAGAATAACTTATCAATCGGTGCTTCTTTGGGCTGAGAAGGGAATTGAGTAGCAGAGTTCTATCCCGAAGAACTAAGGAGACTCTATATAAGCCCTGATCATGCCAGTGTTGCAGCTTGAACTCTAAAGAGGATGAGTCTTTCCGAGAGAAAGATTATTTGTAAAATTTTTGATCACGTTTGCGTTGACAGGCTTTGGAGGATAAGATTTAAACGACGAACTATACGTCGTATATGTATGTACAGCGACATCATAATGCGCAGTAGTCATTCGAGATGGCTAGGACATGTAGAGCGCATGGACACCAATGTTCCGGCCCGCAGAATTTTCGAATCAAACAGCGCAGTAGAGGAAGTAGAGAAAGATTAAAAAAAAAATATCGAAATTCCGGCTCAGTGGTAAATACTTAACGTGAATTTCGTTGTGAGGACTGTCGTCATCACTGCTTCAGTGTGCAGGCAATTCGTCGCACCGTGAAAAAGTTTAAATGTCATTTAATTTTTTTTGAAAGTTAAACCACAACAACTAGATACATTTTTGGTGCGATATATACGTGGGGAACCCGCGGTCAGGCTCGTATGTGCCTAGGAGGCATAGACTCAGAAAATCTGACTCTATTTATGCCACGGGTCGGTGAGCTCTGCATGTTCCTATCTGGCTCGGTGGCGTACGCGTAACCCAATTTTTTCATACATTTTTGGGTTGAAATTTTTTTCTCTCCATTACACGTGGGGAAGCCGCGGTCAGGCTCGTATGTGCCTAGGAGGCACAGACTCAGAAAATCTGACACTATTTGTGCCATGGGAAGGTGGATCCAGAACGTGCCTATCTGGCTCGGTGGCGTACGCGTAACCCAATTTTTTCATACATTTTGGGTTGAAATTTTTTTTTCTCCATTACACGTGAGGAGGCCTCGCTCAGGCTCGTATGTGCCTAGGAGGCATAGACTCAGAAAATCTGGCTATTTTTGTGCCACGGGAAGGCGTGTCCAGAGCGTGCCTATCTGGCTCGGTGGCGTACGCGTAACCCAATTTTTCCATACATTTTTTGGTTGAAATTTTTTTCTCTCCATTACACGTGGGGAAGCCGCGGTCAGGCTCGTATGTGCCTAGGAGGCATAGACTCAGAAAATCGGGCTATTTTTGTGCCACGAGAAGGTGGACTCTGAATGTGCCCATCTGGCTCGGGGGCGTACGCGTAACCCAATTTTTTCATACATTTTGGGTTGAAATTTTTTTCTCTCCATTACACGTGGCGAGGCCGCGGTCAGGCTCGTATGTGCCTAGGAGGCATAGACTCAGAAAATGTGACTCTATTTGTGCCACGGGACGGTGGACTCAGAACGTGCCTATCTGGCTCCGTGGCGTACGCGTAACGTAATTTTTTCATACATTTTGGGTTGAAATTTTTTTCTCTCCATTACACGTGGGGAGGCCTCGGTCAGTCTCTTATGTGCCTAGGAGGCATAAACTCAGAAAATGTGACTCTATTTGTGCCACGGGACGGTGGACTCAGAACGTGCCTATCTGGCTCGGTGGCGTACGCGTAACCCAATTTTTTCATACATTTTTGGGTTGAAATTTTTTTCTCTCCATTACACGTGGGGAGGCCTCGGTCAGTCTCTTATGTGCCTAGGAGGCATAAACTCAGAAAATGTGACTCTATTTGTGCCACGGGACGGTGGACTCAGAACGTGCCTATCTGGCTCGGTGGCGTACGCGTAACCCAATTTTTTCATACATTTTTTGGTTGAAATTTTTTTCTCTCCATTACACGTGAGGAGGCCTCGCTCAGGCTCGTTTGTGCCTAGGAGGCATAGACTCAGAAAATGTGACTCTATTTGTGCCACGGGACGGTGGACTCAGAACGTGCCTATCTGGCTCCGTGGCGTACGCGTAACGTAATTTTTTCATACATTTTGGGTTGAAATTTTTTCTCTCCATTACACGTGAGGAGACCTCGCTCAGGCTCGTTTGTGCCTAGGAGGCATAGACTCAGAAAATGTGACTCTATTTGTGCCACGGGACGGTGGACTCAGAATGTGCCTATCTGGCTCCGTGGCGTATGCCTAACCCAATTTTTTCATACATTTTTGGGTTGAAATTTTTTTCTCTCCATTACACGTGGCGAGGCCTCGGTCAGGCTCGTATGTGCCTAGGAGGCATAGACTCAGAAAATCTGACTCTATTTGTGCCACGGGACGGTGGACTCAGAACGTGCCTATCTGGCTCGGTGGCGTATGCCTAACCCAATTTTTTCATACATTTTTGGGTTGAAATTTTTTTCTCTCCATTACACGTGGCGAGGCCGCGGTCAGGCTCGTATGTGCCTAGGAGGCATAGACTCAGAAAATGTGACTCTATTTGTGCCACGGGACGGTGGACTCAGAACGTGCCTATCTGGCTCGGTGGCGTACGCGTAACCCAATTTTTTCATACATTTTTTGGTTGAAATTTTTTTCTCTCCATTACACGTGAGGAGGCCTCGCTCAGGCTCGTTTGTGCCTAGGAGGCATAGACTCAGAAAATGTGACTCTATTTGTGCCACGGGACGGTGGACTCAGAATGTGCCTATCTGGCTCCGTGGCGTATGCCTAACCCAATTTTTTCATACATTTTTGGGTTGAAATTTTTTTCTCTCCATTACACGTGGCGAGGCCTCGGTCAGGCTCGTATGTGCCTAGGAGGCATAGACTCAGAAAATCTGACTCTATTTGTGCCACGGGACGGTGGACTCAGAACGTGCCTATCTGGCTCGGTGGCGTATGCCTAACCCAATTTTTTCATACATTTTTGGGTTGAAATTTTTTTCTCTCCATTACACGTGGCGAGGCCGCGGTCAGGCTCGTATGTGCCTAGGAGGCATAGACTCAGAAAATCTGACTCTATTTGTGCCACGGGACGGTGAACTCAGAACGTGCCTATCTGGCTCGGTGGCGTATGCCTAACCCAATTTGTTCATACATTTTTTTCTCTAAATTACACGTGGGGAGGCCTCGCTCAGGCTCGTTTGTGCCTAGGAGGCATAGACTCAGAAAATCTGACTCTATTTGTGCCACGGGACGGTGGACTCAGAACGTGCCTATCTGGCTCGGTGGCGTATGCCTAACCCAATTTTTTCATACATTTTTGGGTTGAAATTTTTTTCTCTCCATTACACGTGGCGAGGCCTCGGTCAGGCTCGTATGTGCCTAGGAGGCATAGACTCAGAAAATCTGACTCTATTTGTGCCACGGGAAGGCGTGTCCAGAGCGTGCCTATTTGGCTCGGTGGCGTACGCGTAACCCAATTTTTTCATACATTTTTGGGTTGAAATTTTTTTCTCTCCATTACACGTGGCGAGGCCGCGGTCAGGCTCGTATGTGCCTAGGAGGCATAGACTCAGAAAATGTGACTCTATTTGTGCCACGGGACGGTGGACTCAGAACGTGCCTATCTGGCTCGGTGGCGTATGCCTAACCCAATTTTTTCATACATTTTTTTCTCTCCATTACACGTGGGGAGGCCTCGCTCAGGCTCGTTTGTGCCTAGGAGGCATAGACTCAGAAAATGTGACTCTATTTGTGCCACGGGACGGTGGACTCAGAATGTGCCTATCTGGCTCCGTGGCGTATGCCTAACCCAATTTTTTCATACATTTTTGGTTGAAATTTTTTTCTCTCCATTACACGTGGCGAGGCCTCGGTCAGGCTCGTATGTGTCTAGGAGGCATAGACTCAGAAAATCTGGCTATTTTTGTGCCACGGGAAGGCGTGTCCAGAGCGTGCCTATTTGGCTCGGTGGCGTACGCGTAACCCAATTTTTTCATACATTTTGGGTTGAAATTTTTTTCTCTCCATTACACGTGGCGAGGCCGCGGTCAGGCTCGTATGTGCCTAGGAGGCATAGACTCAGAAAATCTGACTCTATTTGTGCCACGGGACGGTGGACTCAGAACGTGCCTATCTGGCTCAGTGGCGTACGCGTAACCCAATTTTTCATACATTTTTGGGTTGACATTTTTTTCTCTCCATTACACGTGGCGAGGCCTCGGTCAGGCTCGTATGTGCCTAGGAGGCATAGACTCAGAAAATCTGGCTATTTTTGTGCCACTGGAAGGCGTGACCAGAGAGTGCCTATTTGGCTCGGTGGCGTACGCGTAACACAATTTTTTCATACATTTTTGGGTTGAAATTTTTTTCTCTCCATTACACGTGGCGAGGCCGCGGTCAGGCTCGTATGTGCCTAGGAGGCATAGACTCAGAAAATCTGACTCTATTTGTGCCACGGGACGGTGGACTCAGAATGTGCCTATCTGGCTCCGTGGCGTATGCCTAACCCAATTTTTTCATACATTTTTGGGTTGAAATTTTTTTCTCTCCATTACACGTGGCGAGGCCTCGGTCAGGCTCGTATGTGCCTAGGAGGCATAGACTCAGAAAATCTGGCTATTTTTGTGCCACGGGAAAGCGTGTCCAGAGCGTGCCTATCTGGCTCGGTGGCATACGCGTAACCCAATTTTTCATACATTTTTGGGTTGAAATTTTTTTCTCTCCATTACACGTGAGGAGGCCTCGCTCAGGCTCGTTTGTGCCTAGGAGGCATAGACTCAGAAAATGTGACTCTATTTGTGCCACGGGACGGTGGACTCAGAATGTGCCTATCTGGCTCGGTGGCGTACGCGTAACCCAATTTTTTCATACATTTTTTGGTTGAAATTTTTTTCTCTCCATTACACGTGGCGAGGCCTCGCTCAGGCTCGTTTGTGCCTAGGAGGCATAGACTCAGAAAATCTGACTCTATTTGTGCCACGGGACGGTGGACTCAGAACGTGCCTATCTGGCTCGGTGGGGTATGCCTAACCCAATTTTTTCATACATTTTTTGGTTGAAATTTTTTTCTCTCCATTACACGTGGGGAGGCCTCGGTCAGGCTCGTATGTGCCTAGGAGGCATAGACTCAGAAAATGTGACTCTATTTGTGCCACGGGACGGTGGACTCAGAATGTGCCTATCTGGCTCGGTGGCGTACGCGTAACCCAATTTTTTCATACATTTTTTGGTTGAAATTTTTTTCTCTCCATTACACGTGGCGAGGCCTCGCTCAGGCTCGTTTGTGCCTAGGAGGCATAGACTCAGAAAATCTGACTCTATTTGTGCCACGGGACGGTGGACTCAGAATGTGCCTATCTGGCTCCGTGGCGTATGCCTAACCCAATTTTTTCATACATTTTTGGGTTGAAATTTTTTTCTCTCCATTACACGTGGGGAGGCCTCGCTCAGGCTCGTTTGTGCCTAGGAGGCATAGACTCAGAAAATGTGGCTCTATTTGTGCCACGGGACGGTGGACTCAGAACGTGCCTATCTGGCTCGGTGGCGTACGCGTAACCCAATTTTTTCATACATTTTTTGGTTGAAATTTTTTTCTCTCCATTACACGTGAGGAGGCCTCGCTCAGGCTCGTTTGTGCCTAGGAGGCATAGACTCAGAAAATGTGACTCTATTTGTGCCACGGGACGGTGGACTCAGAACGTGCCTATCTGGCTCGGTGGCGTACGCGTAACCCAATTTTTTTATACATTTTTTGGTTGAAATTTTTTTCTCTCCATTACACGTGGGGAGGCCTCGCTCAGGTTCGTTTGTGCCTAGGAGGCATAGACTCAGAAAATGTGACTCTATTTGTGCCACGGGACGGTGGACTCAGAACGTGCCTATCTGGCTCGGTGGCGTACGCGTAACCCAATTTTTTCATACATTTTTGGGTTGAAATTTTTTTCTCTCCATTACACGTGGGGAGGCCTCGGTCAGGCTCGTATGTGCCTAGGAGGCATAGACTCAGAAAATCTGACTCTATTTGTGCCACGGGACGGTGGACTCAGAACGTGCCTATCTGGCTCCGTGGCGTACGCGTAACGTCATTTTTTCATACATTTTTTTCTCTCCATTACACGTGGGGAGGCCTCGGTCAGGCTCGTATGTGCCTAGGAGGCATAGACTCAGAAAATCGGGCTATTTTTGTGCCACGAGAAGGTGGACTCTGAATGTGGCCATCTGTCTCGGGGGCGTACGCGTAACCCAATTTTTCATACATTTTTGGGTTGAAATTTTTTTCTCTCCATTACACGTGGGGAGGCTTTGGTCAGGCTCGTATGTGCCTAGGAGGCATAGACTCAGAAAATCTGACTCTATTTGTGCCACGGGACGGTGGACTCAGAACGTGCCTATCTGGCTCGGTGGCGTACGCGTAACCCAATTTTTTCATACATTTTTTGGTTGAAATTTTTTTCTCTCCATTACACGTGGGGAGGCCTCGGTCAGGCTCGTATGTGCCTAGGAGGCATAGACTCAGAAAATCTTACTCTATTTGTGCCACGGGACGGTGGACTCAGAACGTGCCTATCTGGCTCGGTGGCGTACGCGTAACCCAATTTTTTTATACATTTTTTGGTTGAAATTTTTTTCTCTCCATTACACGTGAGGAGGCCTCGCTCAGGCTCGTTTGTGCCTAGGAGGCATAGACTCAGAAAATGTGACTCTATTTGTGCCACGGGACGGTGGACTCAGAACGTGCCTATCTGGCTCGGTGGCGTACGCGTAACCCAATTTTTTTATACATTTTTTGGTTGAAATTTTTTTCTCTCCATTACACGTGGGGAGGCCTCGCTCAGGCTCGTTTGTGCCTAGGAGGCATAGACTCAGAAAATGTGACTCTATTTGTGCCACGGGACGGTGGACTCAGAACGTGCCTATCTGGCTCGGTGGCGTACGCGTAACCCAATTTTTTCATACATTTTTGGGTTGAAATTTTTTTCTCTCCATTACACGTGGCGAGGCCTCGGTCAGGCTCGTATGTGCCTAGGAGGCATAGACTCAGAAAATCGGGCTATTTTTGTGCCACGAGAAGGTGGACTCTGAATGTGGCCATCTGTCTCGGGGGCGTACGCGTAACCCAATTTTTCATACATTTTTGGGTTGAAATTTTTTTCTCTCCATTACACGTGGGGAGGCTTTGGTCAGGCTCGTATGTGCCTAGGAGGCATAGACTCAGAAAATCGGGCTATTTTTGTGCCACGAGAAGGTGGACTCTGAATGTGGCCATCTGGCTCGGTGGAGTACGCGTAACCCAATTTTTTTTATACATTTTGGGTTGAAATTTTTTTCTCTCCATTACACGTGGGGAGGCCTCGGTCAGTCTCTTATGTGCCTAGGAGGCATAAACTCAGAAAATGTGACTCTATTTGTGCCACGAGACGGTGGACTCAGAACGTGCCTATCTGGCTCGGTGGCGTACGCGTAACCCAATTTTTTCATACATTTTTGGGTTGAAATTTTTTTCTCTCCATTACACGTGGGGAGGCCTCGGTCAGTCTCTTATGTGCCTAGGAGGCATAAACTCAGAAAATGTGACTCTATTTGTGCCACGGGACGGTGGACTCAGAACGTGCCTATCTGGCTCGGTGGCGTACGCGTAACCCAATTTTTTCATACATTTTTTGGTTGAAATTTTTTTCTCTCCATTACACGTGAGGAGGCCTCGCTCAGGCTCGTTTGTGCCTAGGAGGCATAGACTCAGAAAATGTGACTCTATTTGTGCCACGGGACGGTGGACTCAGAACGTGCCTATCTGGCTCCGTGGCGTACGCGTAACGTAATTTTTTCATACATTTTGGGTTGAAATTTTTTCTCTCCATTACACGTGAGGAGACCTCGCTCAGGCTCGTTTGTGCCTAGGAGGCATAGACTCAGAAAATGTGACTCTATTTGTGCCACGGGACGGTGGACTCAGAACGTGCCTATCTGGCTCGGTGGCGTACGCGTAACCCAATTTTTTTATACATTTTTTGGTTGAAATTTTTTTCTCTCCATTACACGTGAGGAGGCCTCGCTCAGGCTCGTTTGTGCCTAGGAGGCATAGACTCAGAAAATGTGACTCTATTTGTGCCACGGGACGGTGGACTCAGAACGTGCCTATCTGGCTCGGTGGCGTACGCGTAACCCAATTTTTTCATACATTTTTTGGTTGAAATTTTTTTCTCTCCATTACACGTGAGGAGGCCTCGCTCAGGCTCGTTTGTGCCTAGGAGGCATAGACTCAGAAAATGTGACTCTATTTGTGCCACGGGACGGTGGACTCAGAACGTGCCTATCTGGCTCGGTGGCGTACGCGTAACCCAATTTTTTTATACATTTTTTGGTTGAAATTTTTTTCTCTCCATTACACGTGGGGAGGCCTCGCTCAGGCTCGTTTGTGCCTAGGAGGCATAGACTCAGAAAATGTGACTCTATTTGTGCCACGGGACGGTGGACTCAGAACGTGCCTATCTGGCTCGGTGGCGTACGCGTAACCCAATTTTTTCATACATTTTTGGGTTGAAATTTTTTTCTCTCCATTACACGTGGCGAGGCCTCGGTCAGGCTCGTATGTGCCTAGGAGGCATAGACTCAGAAAATCGGGCTATTTTTGTGCCACGAGAAGGTGGACTCTGAATGTGGCCATCTGTCTCGGGGGCGTACGCGTAACCCAATTTTTCATACATTTTTGGGTTGAAATTTTTTTCTCTCCATTACACGTGGGGAGGCTTTGGTCAGGCTCGTATGTGCCTAGGAGGCATAGACTCAGAAAATCGGGCTATTTTTGTGCCACGAGAAGGTGGACTCTGAATGTGGCCATCTGGCTCGGTGGAGTACGCGTAACCCAATTTTTTTTATACATTTTGGGTTGAAATTTTTTTCTCTCCATTACACGTGGGGAGGCCTCGGTCAGTCTCTTATGTTCCTAGGAGGCATAAACTCAGAAAATGTGACTCTATTTGTGCCACGGGACGGTTTACTCAGAACGTGCCTATCTGGCTCGGTGGCGTACGCGTAACCCAATTGTTTCATACATTTTTGGGTTGAAATTTTTTTCTCTCCATTACACGTGGCGAGGCCTCGGTCAGGCTCGTATGTGCCTAGGAGGCATAAACTCAGAAAATCTGACTCTTTTTGTGCCACGGAACGGTGGATCCAGAATGTGCCTATCTGACTCGTTGGCGTTCAAGTCCACTATTGAAAAAAATGAGCACCTTTTATTAAGTTGAATTTATTCTACATGGAAGCAAATAATGCTTGTTGCGATGTTTTCAGAATGATTTTTGGATTTGGACTACAGTGACATACAGTGACAAACAGTGATATAGTAAAAACATATCTGGATATAATTAAATGTAGCTCTCTTCTTCTGAATAATGTGTTGGGTGTGTGTGTCTGTTATAAGGCTTAAGTTACTAAAAGGCGCCATATTTTTCTAACTCGGCTATGCACGCATATAAGGTTCACATGGCACAATATGTGCCATTTTCTTTATAAAAATTTCATTTTATTAGTTCCATTTCTGACTCAACGACTTCTTTAAAAAAAAAACCTTTACTACAAAACCTAACCGATATGGTCACCTAGTTCGGGGTGGAGATATACTATTATTTGGTTAGGGCATGGACTTGAAATTCGAGGTCATACAGAGTAAAGTTTAAAGAAGTATCTACTGCAAGCGCGAAGTAACTCTATTTTGGGTAATGTTCAAAGCGACGCCTCTCCGGAGAGTGAAGCCAAGGTCACACTCGTGGATTTCAATGCCAAAATTGGTAAAGAAAACATGAAAACATTAATTGGGAAACAGAGCACAGAGGAATTCGAAGTCCAAAGTGGGGTTCGGCAAGGCTGCGTACTTTCACCAATACTATTTTTATTGGTGAGTACGGACGTGCTAAATGTGGCCTTATCAACAGGAAACAGAGGAGTTCGATGGAATCTTACATCTGAACTCAAACACCTATCCTATCTAAGCTATCCACAGTTTGGCGTAGCAATGCGATTGTTGTGGATGTGGAACCTGGAGGGTGATACTATCACGAGGAAGCTGCAAACGTTCGTCAACAGGTGCCTACGTTATATCTTTAGGATTTTCTGGCCAAACCGTATCTCTAACGAACAACTCTATCAGACAACGGGTAATGAACGTTTAGGCTTGGAATCCGCTTACTCAGGATGGCAGCATACGCGGCGGTCCTAGGAGTACGTGGCGTAGAACAATTGAGAAGGAAGCACGGCAACTGGGAGAACTGAGACACATTTCCAGAAACCGCACACGATGGCGCGTAGGCATTGTCGAGGCCCTAGGACACTTAAGGAGTACAGGACTTAAGTAAAGTAGTAGAGTTTTCCAAACGTGGAGGTTATGTTTTATTGGGGTGCGTGCACCAAAACTTCAAACAGCTATGGGTGGAGGAAACTATGCCCGATAATTGGAATATCTGTTCTATATGTACATATATACCGTCTTGAAAAAAAGTGATCCTATTTGTTGTAAGAACTGTATGTAAGAGCTTGGGTATGGAGGATTAATGAGTCCTTTACAAAAACCGACGTTAAGACTGAGAATTCATATCAGAAACTTGGGTAATAGATACTCACTTCAATCATTTACTCAAACTATGCTTGGGAAGCTGGACTTTCAATAGTACTTCAATAAGTTGGTAAAGACGGACAAATCAGCACAAAGTGCAGTGCTTACACTATGAATTTCAATAACCCAAACGAATATCATGAACATGAATCTGAAAGATATTGAGATCAGAAGTGAATAATTCTTTGTCTAGAAAGTTGGACAAAATGTTCCTTTCTTTTTGATCAAATGCGAAGGTGTTCTTTCTTACGTGAACTACATGAACCCTATTGTGGATAGATTATGTGTGACACGCATTAGAGAAACATTCACGTTTTGTCATTTTTAAGGAACGCCTATTTCTGTCGACTATTATTGGGACGACGGAAGCCCAAATCTCTCCACAGTGATAGTCTGAACTTAGAGGACAGAAAAGTATTACAACCCGAAGGAAGTTCAGATGAGGGTATGTACGATGATTGGAACTTTAGGACTATACCTATGTATGTCCAAGCTATAAGAAAGAAGACCGCCGCGCCTGAGACAGTTTTGGAGAAATAAGACTCCTTAACTTTGTATTTAAAGTTTTATCTGGTATAATGCTGAAGCTCCCTTCAAAAACGTTTACGTTACCTAGCCGTGTGATTTTCGGGCTGAAAAATCAACGACTGACCAAATCTTTACCCTCTCTGGATCTGTAGGATACCCAAGAGTTCCATCATCGATACTCATCAGCTTTATATCAATTTCAGAGTCGCAAATGACCTGTTTTCCACCATGTTTAGTTCTTGTATCCCTACCCAATTCATTGGATACTTGGTCAAGTTCTGGTGGCTTTGTCAAGTCCGGAAAGGGCTTCGCTGGGATTGTTCAATTTATGCAAATATCCAGCAAGGTCCTATCTAGACACCCGTAGCAATATAGTGCAGAAGCGATAGCCTTGGTAAAGACGAGTGAAAACGAACTTGGAATTTTCGAGAAAAAAGTTCAACATTTGGTTTATGGCTCCAGTTGCGTTGACGGATTTGTTCACCAACTTGGCGAACTGTACTGTGAAACAGATTTAGCCAAAGGTTTCACGTACCTTTTCGGTCCCATATGCGAGAATGGAGAAGAAGATACAACCGCGAACTCTACGAGCTGTACCAGGATGTGGATGTAGTCCAAAAAGTCAAAATACGTCGACTACACTGGCTCGGCCACATCGAGCGAATGGACAATAATGCTCCAGCAAAGAGGATCTTCGACTCACAGCCCCCAGGTTCGAGACGACAAGGAAGACGGAACCTCCGCTGGAAGCAGCGTGCCCGGGATCGAAGAGAATGGAAGGCTACCGTTGTCTCAGGCAGGGACTCTTCACTGGTCGTCAGCCCGTTGAGTAAGTAAGTAAGTAAGTAAGTTTCACGTACAACGATTAAGATGAATTGGGGATGAATATCAATGCTCCAACCCGAGGGAACAACGCAGAAGAAGAAGACGTCATCTCCGATTTGTTTGTTTAATGACGGTCCCTACACCCAGCCTTGGGGAACGCCACCTGTGAAGTAAAGCAGAATACGTTTGTTTGGCATTCGAATTATTTACTGCATCATTCTGCTACAAACAGGTTTCATTAAAACGGCCAAGAACTTGGTATTTATTGAAATGTTTCTCATGTCAAAAGGTCGACTGCCACATGCTCTGGCCCAAGACACATCCCTCTGAATTAAAAACTTGTATTCCTCTCTGGTTACAAATAAAATTCAAAGTACATGCAATGTCCGGTCTGAAGATGAGGGAAAAATAAAAACCAAATGACGTGATTGATGTGTCCACAGTTAACTTTAACCTCAATTGAACTTTCCTTAAAAGGCAGCGGGGTTAAGAAAATGTACATAATACCAAATTGAAGACGTAATCCCTTTGGGATAGTTTACTGTTTATAGAAATATCTTCTTCTTTTTTTTTTTTAATGAAGGGTGTGTTTTCTCACCCTTTGCGTCGTTGTTGTTATTGTTGTCTTCCGTAACCCATAACTCACTGGTTAGGGGAAACGCGAAGTTGAAGTTCACTATCTTCTAAGGAATGGATGGTCAGTGGACAAACTTGTTTCTTTTTTTTTTATTAGTTGTCCTGTCTGTTACAATTTTAATTGTTTGTTACTTTATGATGGTGTACGAGTGTATCAGGACCTTGTTGACCCTGTTTGACCATTGGAGGATTTAACTGACCCTATGGACAAAAAAATAAAAGTTGTAATACAGCGGGTAACCTTTACCCTTCGTGTGCCTTGGAATGTAGAGGTCATCATCTCATTCGCAGAGGCACATTAGCACTTTTGATTTGATGAATCCGAAGGGTGACCAATAAAAATGCTTGCCTTGCCGTTGAACAAGTAATTATGACTTTTTGTTCCTTCTTTTTGGTTTCAAATGCAATTGTATTCGAATAAAGTTGATGGGAAAATGTTTAACGAAATCACGTTCCTATAAATCATTCAACTGGAACAGTGCTCCTGTGTTCGGTAAATGTAACAAATTGTAAGGGTAGACACAAATGCAACCTCTTTTTGTTAATTAGAATCATTTGCACAAATCATGAAGTTATGTTCAGTTTTTTAATGGCTCTAGAGCTCCTGCATTGGTAGGAGGACTGAGAGTCCTGAGGCACTAGGTTTGTAGTTTTTTTGTGTGTCCTTAGTGGCAGGATGTTTCAAATTATAAGTTTTCATCATTACCTCTTCGTTGTTTTTGGTGTTGAATATTCGATCTGCATAACCATAACTGGGCTAATTTCAGTATTCATGAGCCAGGCAAACTATTACCTATTACTTGACATGTGCCTCAGAGGTCTAGCTTGAGGCTCTCAGATGGAGGACGGGCAGCTCATACCTCAAATATCTCGACTTCACTAAGGACGATTGCCTGATTTCACACAGGATAATGAACCTACTCTAGACGACCCATACCTTGAAGTTAGAGATGAAAAAAGTAACAACGGCCCTTGCACTTCCGTTTATCAACACTGAAACCACTTAAGTAAACATTGTTGAACAGGATGGACTTAGAACTGTGTAGAACAGACCTGGATGTGGAGAGCAAAATTAGCAAAACAAAGACTGCCTTCGGTTTCTGCCCAAAACATGAGTGACCAATGTTTTCAATACAAAAACCAAGTTGGTACTAGCCCGATTGAACGTGGGAATAGTGTATCGAGGGTGTAAAAACTGGAAAGGGCTCAACACCGTCACAAGGAAGCTGGAAATAGATGTCTTCGAGGTATCTGAGGGATCTTCTGACTGAAGCATTTATCGAACAAGCAATTACGATTCAAAAAACAATAGACGTCGCATTATGGAGAATAAAGTGGCAGTTGAGTGGTCACACCTTCCGGCATGAATACAGAAGCTATAGTCAAGAAAGAATCTAGATCATTTAGGATGAATTGGAGGGAATTGGAACAAGCACGGTTTGTGGTCCCCTGTACCTAATGAGGTATTAGGATTCGTTGGGTTGGGTTGGATTGACTGCCTCCAATAGAAATCATATCACCAGGATGAGAGCAAGGCAATCAGCTTCGGAGTGAACCCATGTCGTAATAGGTATTAAATCAATTTAATCCAAAGGCATCCAGAAGTTTTAAGATTTTCGAAGAAGTACTTAGGATGCAAAGAGACGTTTAAAGATTTTTCATTTTTTAGTCTTGAAATAGTTGTATGGAGCACCTAGCCTTGAGCCGTGCTTGCCTACTCCTACTATTAATGGAGACAAGTGCTCTGTTTTTTTTTGCCAGTTCAGGCAAGATTTGTTTAGATGAGGGACATGTACTAATATTATTCCTCTTTCTCTGCCATTCTGATGACTGGATGACTGGATACCCAAAAACGTTTGTGCATTCAGAAGCGTCTAGTTCTTCGCACTCCGATCAATGATCCCAAAGATCAGACGATTTGGGATAGTTTTCTTTTGCAGTTCTGTGATTTGGGTCTTTTAGCTTTTCTATAACTAAGCGGCCTCCCTCAACCAACTCGAAAAAATTTTTAGAAAATTTTAGAATGGCTTATGGTAAGCTTTCCTGACAGGCCGTTCAAGTCTCCGAAGTGATATTCATCCAAGCCCCTTTTCGTAGATCCACGCAGATTTGTATAGAAAGTGGGGTATGGTCTGTTCTGCATCTTTATTGCCACAGTCTTTGTAGCCATCTCTACTATTTAGTCGAGTTATTCCGTCAAGAGATTGTGGTCGTTAATAATTCCCATGAAGAGCGCTAAGTTCTTTCTATTGAGCTTGCTTGGTAGAGACAAGACCTGATGAAAATTTCTCTATTTCTTCGCAGTCTGATCAATGTTACTAACGATTAGATGATCCAGGATGAATTTATTCGGTCTTCCTGTTACTTCGGCGTCTTGGAGGCCAAATACCTTTTGAATGACCAGTAGAATCCTATAGATTGTGAACCTTCCTGTAGAGCGCTGATTTCGCTTAGCAAGATCAGAGCATCATCCCTTTCATTTGACAACCGCTAAAATAGTGGCCTGGTCTTAATAGTATGAACCGAAGAGGTTGGCTTCTCGAGAATAGCTCTCACCCAACTGACTCCACTACGATCATCCTCGTTGTAGTTAGCTTCTAATATCTTGGTCCTGTGCTGTAAAACGTACTTGGTACTCGTAGATCTGCGTTTTTAATACGACATTACATTGGCTTGGGCTGTGCCTCAAGTTGATAGGGTATTTGACTACGCACAAGGGGTTCCAGCTTCGAATCCCAACCAAACTCGCGAGCGTCTGACAAACATCTGAGTGTATTACTGTCATGAAAAACCTTCTCAAAAAATCCGCATTCGGATACAGCACTAAACAGTAGGTCGTGTAAAGAATAGGACATGCACAACACCAACGGTTGTGAGAAGCTAGGTCCTGAGGTCCGACAAACATTTTTAAAAAAATTGTATTACACTGAAATTCTGTTTCTTATTATCTACTCTGGGATGTGTCTTGGTATCCAAGAATACATAACGTGTCCTCCGAAACAGAGGTCACCTCCAAAAGACGATGTCCCGCCTGGATTATCGTCAATTCTCAGTCTTTAAAACTTTTTCTTCATCGTATTTGTGACACGCTTGGCAGTCAGTTTTGCAGCTGATGTCAATATCGTGGCTCGTCCGTCGTGTCCGTGAGGGGACAAATCAAGAAATTAGATGTGTTGTCTTGTTTTATTTTTACTAATTTGAAACGATTTCATATTGGTTTTACGAGTAAGTCGGTAAGTCATTGTCCATCTCCAGCAGTGTTGCGTTTGCTGGGGATATGCACTCTTACGACAAGTCCTGCCAAAGTACTTAAAAGAACTCATTAGAGACTGTTTTAGACCTTTGCATTGCATTCTTATTCACGGTTTGCTACAAGCTAGGATTGACTAACAAATTCATTGCGGTGTCCATCCCGCCTTGCACATTGGAGCAAGGTGCATGGATTAGGGCCAGTAGAGATGCCATATAGTAGATGGACCTCTCTTAACACCTGTGTGACAAGAATAGGACCGACTGAATTATGCAAAAGGTCAGGAAATCCCTTTCTGTCCTTATAGGAACTATCACGCGGCATAACTCTCTTCGGTACCACATGAGAACGCTAAGACTCACGGATGAAGATTTATGTCGGCGATGTAGAGACGAGGAAGCCAATGAGGATACAACCCACTTTCTCTGTCACTGCCCTGGGCTTATCCACCTTAGATTTAAATGTCTAGGGCGACACTTTTTCTGTGATCTGGAAGAATTATCAAAGAGACCAATTAGTGAAATCTTTGAATTCATCAAATCCACAGGCTGGTTTGGTGGTTCAAGAGATACAAATCAGTACTAGGGTTTACCAATGGACAAGGGACTTTTCCCCTATGGGTATCACAATGGGCCTGTACTGACCTGAGTGTGGCGATGATGATTCTAGTCGCCTACCAACATACCTAGTCTAACCTAACTTAATATGTATATTCATTAGATTGTACAGCGACTTTACAGCCTTCCATCAAAAACCCTCTGGGATTGTAGGCCCGTATTGAATATCTCCATCACGGTAAGATAAGTTATTCGAAAGTGATGATGAAAGTTCAGAAGACCTCTAAGTTTAGCAAGTAAAATAGCCTTTCTTCAGACTTCAGGGCTCTACTCAAGTCTGCTTTACAATGCTCGAGTTTCTAAAGTTCAGTATTTTTACAGAAAACTCGTGATTCTTCGGAATTTTATAAAAAATTGTTTTTCGCCTTCACTTTGGGCATACCCTTACAACTGTGCAATCTTCTAGGACAGGCTATATGTGTGCCATTCTTTTTGCGACATAATTTATAGAATACATCCAGCTCTCCCACAAATCCTAAGAAGCCTTGAAGTGAAGTGAGCCTTGTAAAAATAGAATTCCCTTCCAATTGAACAATATTATGTAAACTCTAAGTATTTATTTAGCTTTTTCTTAAAAATCAAAAAAAAAAACAAAAAAAAAAAGCTTTATTTCCAGGCGTTGATTCTCAGTCAGTTTCGGGATCTTTATCAGTATTTTTACATAAATAATTGTATGTACAGTCATTGTAAGGCCTGTACATACTCTTAATTTATTTACTTGCACAATGGCAAATCACAACCCCTTTAATTATAAAAAAATCGAAAGGGTTACTGTATAAGAACATTAAAACCCATCAACGAAACGCAAAAAAAAAAAAAAACCCAGAGGAGACACCAAAAGGGAGGAAAAAAATTCTTTCTTTTTCTCATCCAATAAAAAAATAATCGAAAAAAGTCCATTAAAAGAAAATGTTTGTTAGAATAAATTGGAGTTTTTTTTTTCTGCTTTTTTTTTGCGTCCACCCCTTTCGTTAATTCCTTTTTTCTAATAACAGAGGAATTTTTTTAATTTACATTAAGATAAAAGAACTGAAGTGCATTTGAATTTTTAAATTAAGGGAAATTGATTTCTTCTCCCAAAAGTGTAGGTATACATAAAACATGAACTTTTTTCGTTGGGGTTTTGCTGCTTTATACAGTTTTCAGGCGAATAAGTTTAATTGATAAATGATGATTTAAAGAAACAAGTAAAAAAAAAAAAACGACAGTATATATACTTATTTGGTATAAGAAAAAGTAAAAATGTTTTTATGTATAGAAGGTTCAAAGTAAACAATTTTTACTTTCACTCTGGATGGACGGAATGGCGAAATTGAAAAGCAAGAGAGCTAAAGAAAACTTTTCCTTTCTATTGTTTTCGAAGGAAGACTTTGCCGAACGACCCAAAGTCAAATATTTCATCTAACCCAACAACTTATTTAATAGAATGGACATGTACTAAGTTTTTTCCATCTCCTGGAACCGTTAATGTAATTAAGAAAAAAAAAATTAAAATAACCTAACTTTGGGTTTAAAATAAGACAATGGAATGGGAACACACTTTCGGTATAACGAATACAGTTCCTACTTATGTTCATATTGGGCAGCTCAAATTCTGACCACCTGTCTCAAAAGTTTGGTTTGGTTTAAGCAACTTAAAATTGTTCGAAATTGTAGGACCATTAACCGTCCAGGTCTCCGAAAAGATATTGGCCCAGGTCCGCTTTCGTAGATCTGCACAGGCTTGGTCGTTCACATAGAAACCAGGTTGAGCTATCTTGTGCCCTCGTTTGTATCATATTAGGCAGACTCAAATCCTGACCACTTGTCTCTCTAGCTTCGCAACCCTAAACGAAGACAAAAGTTTGGTTTGGTTGAAGCAACACAAAATTGTTCGAAATTGTAGGACCATTAACCGTCCAGGTCTCCGAAAAGATATTGGCCCAGGTCCGCTTTCGTAGATCTGCACAGGCTTGGTCGTTCACATAGAAACCAGGTTGAGCTATCTTGTGCCCTCGTTTGTATCATATTAGGCAGACTCAAATCCTGACCACTTGTCTCTCTAGCTTCGCAACCCTAAACGAAGACAAAAGTTTGGTTTGGTTGAAGCAACACAAAATTGTTCGAAATTGTAGGACCATTAACCGTCCAGGTCTCCGAAAAGATATTGGTCCAGGTCCGCTTTCATAGATCTGCACAGGCTTGGCCATTCACATAGAAACCGGGTTCAGATATCTTGTGGTCTCGTTTGTATCATATTAGGCAGACTCAAATCCTGACCACCTGTCTCAAAAGTGTGGTTTGGTTGAACCAACTCAAAATTGTTCGAAATTGTAAGAAGGTTAATGGTGGCTTTCCTGGCAGATCGGCCAGGTCCCCGAAGAGATATTGGCCCAGGTCCGCTTTCGTAGATCTGCACAGGCTTGGTCGTTCACATAGAAACCAGGTTGAGCTATCTTGTGCCCTCGTTTGTATCATATTAGGCAGACTCAAATCCTGACCACTTGTCTCTCTAGCTTCGCAACCCTAAACGAAGACAAAAGTTTGGTTTGGTTGAAGCAACACAAAATTGTTCGAAATTGTAGGACCATTAACCGTCCAGGTCTCCGAAAAGATATTGGTCCAGGTCCGCTTTCATAGATCTGCACAGGCTTGGCCATTCACATAGAAACCGGGTTCAGATATCTTGTGGTCTCGTTTGTATCATATTAGGCAGACTCAAATCCTGACCACCTGTCTCAAAAGTGTGGTTTGGTTGAACCAACTCAAAATTGTTCGAAATTTTAAGAAGGTTAATGGTGGCTTTCCTGGCAGATCGGCCAGGTCCCCGAAGAGATATTGGCCCAGGTCCGCTTTCGTAGATCTGCACAGGCTGGGTCGTTGGTTGAAGCAACACAAAATTGTTCGAAATTGTAGGACCATTAACCGTCCAGATCTCGGTAAAGATATTGGCCCAGGTCCGCTTTCATAGATCTGCACAGGCTTGGTCATTCACATAGAAACCAGGTTGAGCTATCTTGTGCCCTCGTTTGTATCATATTAGGCAGACTCAAATCCTGACCACCTGTCTCAAAAGTTTGGTTTGGTTTAAGCAACTTAAAATTGTTCGAAATTGTAGGACCATTAACCGTCCAGATCTCGGTAAAGATATTGGCCCAGGTCCGCTTTCATAGATCTGCACAGGCTTGGTCATTCACATAGAAACCAGGTTGGGCTATCTTGTGCCCTCGTTTGTATCATATTAGGCAGAATCAAAGCCTGACCACCTGTCTCTCTAGTTTCGTAACCCTAAACGAAGAAGAAAGTTTGGTTTGGTTGAAGCAACACAAAATTGTAGGACCATTAACCGTCCAGGTCTCCGAAAAGATATTGGCCCAGGTCCGCTTTCATAGATCTGCACAGGCTTGGTCATTCACATAGAAACCAGGTTGAGCTATCTTGTGCCCTCGTTTGTATCATAATAGGCAGACTCAAATCCTGACCACCTGTCTCAAAAGTGTGGTTTGGTTGAACCAACTCAAAATTGTTCGAAATTGTAAGAAGGTTAATGGTGGCTTTCCTGGTAGATCGGCCAGGTCCCCGAAGAGATATTGGCCCAGGTCCGCTTTCGTAGATCTGCACAGGCTTGGTCATACACATAGAAACCGGGTTGAGATATCTTGTGCTCTCGTTTGTATCATAATAGGCAGACTCAAATCCTGACCACCTGTCTCTCTAGCTTCGTAACCCTAAACGAAGATATAAGTTTGGTTCGGTTAAAGCAACTCAAAATTGTTCGAAATTGTAGGACCATTAACCGTCCAGGTCTCCGAAAAGATATTGGCCCAGGTCCGCTTTCATAGATCTGCACAGGCTTGGTCATTCACATAGAAACCAGGTTGAGCTATCTTGTGCCCTCGTTTGTAGTATATTAGGCAGAATCAAATCCTGACCACCTGTCTCTCTAGCTTCGTAAGCCTAAACGAAGACAAAAGTTTGGTTTGGTTGAAGCAACACAAAATTGTTCGAAATTGTAGGACCATTAATCCAGGTCTCCGAAAAGATATTGGCCCAGGTACGCTTTCGTAGATCTGCACAGGCTTGGCCATTCACATAGAAACCGGTTTGGGATATCTTGTGCTCTCGTTTGTATCATATTAGGAAGACTCAAATTCTGAACACCTGTCTCTAGCTTCGCCATTCTCGAGTTGTGATGTCCCCAAGGTGGATGTTGGTGTACAAAAAATCGTCCGAACTAATTGTATTCTCTCTCAGAACCAGCTTACTTTAGTTGGCACTACAGTCCGTACAGGCCTTACAAACAAGCCTCTCCAGCCATCTCGAACTTTAGCCAGCTGCTTCCAGTTTCGCTCGCCAAGTTGATGGAGGTCCCTTTCCACTTGAGTGCGCCATCTTAGACGAGGTCTTCCGTGCCTCTGGGGTGAATTCGAAAACTCTCCAGAGCGAAAGGACAACAAATCTATAGCTCAACATGACCCAGCTATCTAAGCCATCTTCTGACACGTTTTGTTCTTTTAATTTTGTCAATATCATCGACATATGCAAGAAGTTGCACGGGGTTTTGAAAAATTGTCTCTTTGATGTTCGCGTGTGAGTTCTGTACGCGTCACCTTGCCTCGGTGAGGTCTTTCCCGACCTCCCGGGAAGAGTTTTGCAGGGATGTCAAAACTAGACATAGATCTACATAGCTCGTTTCTATAGAAGTTGTCATAAGCGGTTTTAAAATCAATAAACACCTGATGAGTATCAATTTCCAATTTTTGGGTTTTTTCCAAGATCTCTTGTAGTGTGAAAATTTGGTCCATGGTGGACTTTTCTGGTCTAAAACCACACTGATCCGGACCACTTACTTTGTTGACAAAAAGTTCTAAGCGTTCGCACAGTACAGCAGATAAGATCTTTTAGGCGACGTTTAGAGGGTCTCCTTTATTAATGAATGCACTGCACCAGATGGAAGTATGTTTTTGAAACTATTGACATATGATGAGTCTGACTGTTCACTTGGAGCTGAAAGCTCAGTAAAGCGCAGAACCGGTTGGAACTTTAGTATGCATATGTCTGGCGGTTTCTTTATTTGACCCACTTCGATGTATTCTGGGATTAGGTGAAATAGTCTTTCAACGCTGAGGTACATAGGTACCAATGAACCCTCAATGTACCATTGGTAGCGCTTTCATTCCGAAGAGGGTTACTGACATCAGTATATTCGACCACCTGTTCCAGTTGTTCTCACCAAAGATCTAGCTGTCTAAGTTGCCTTCGGGACAACTGCCATGGCATGGAAAAAAACATCACAGATAACGTGGATCCAACTGTTGACGACATCAGCAAACATGGTAAGTAGGTTGGTAGGAGGGGAGAGTGCACTTGCAGCAAGCACTCAGATCACCAGTGGATCCATTTTGAAGCCATGTCGTGGAGTAGCCCTAACCGCTGACAATAGTTTGGTTCTGGCTTTGGTATAACTAAGCGGCCTCTCTTAATCAACTCGAAATCGTTTTACATTTTACGATGCTCAATGGTGGCTTTCCTGACGAGTCGCCCAGCTTTCCAAAGTGATTTTCGTGTACGGCTGTTTCCATAGATCAGCACAGGCTTTGCACAGAAAGCGGGATTTGGCCCCTTATTCGTTCGTATCGCCACACCTATTGCAGTGGCCGTCACTGTTAGGGCGCATTCTTCTTCGGTGGTCGCCAACGGATTGTGAGGAGTAATTCCCCTCGTGAAGAGCGCTTAATTCTTTTTGTTAAACGCTGTTCTTGCTCGATCTGTCATGGGCTAATCGCACGAAGGCTTGTTCTAGGTTAGATTTAATGTCGAGCGCGAAGGATGGTAGAACAGAGGTGACAACCATTGTCAGGTCATGTATGGAACCGTTTCTTGCTTATTTGTGGAGTGTCAGATTCCTTAACAGACCTTGCGCAGGCGAACAATTAGTGAACTCCCTGGACTACTGTAAGATAGACCGAAACCGATCCTATATATGAGAAACTGTAATACAATGAGACAGACTTAGACGAGGATTCCTAAAATCGCATTAAGATCAAATTTGGGATGATGTGGGCTTGTGCTCCAACAAAACACAAAGAATGCAAGCTATACGAACATGTGGCTATACTGACAAAAGATATCCGAAATGTCTTCTCTGATGAACTGTGTTTGTCTCGAACGGCTCAACCTAAGTCCTGCTCCTGAAGATATACAATGCGGGTGCTTTATAGAACAAGCAGAATCGCGAGCTCAACGAGAGGAGGAAAATGGATGAACACTGGTTTCTTAAAGATGGAAGGAGTATAAAAAAATGCGCTTCGAGTAGTTACAGAATGTCTAAAACACGTCTGCATTAGAGGCTTCTTTGTCGTAGACTGTTTCTGACATCAAAGGATTTAAAGACGGTTTCTCCGACAAGCAATTTGTAAATATTTTGCAACACTCTCCACAAATGAACGACTTTGACAGGGATGTTAAAAAACCGAACACAATCCTGTCTGCTGATCTGTTCTCCTGGGTAATATTTCTTGTTGAGATCTCAAAAGGAATTTTGACCTATCCCTCCTACAACATTTCTTTCTTCTGTTCTCTAATCCTGACAGTGTTCTGTGCCATCAACAGGCAATTCCGTCTTTAAAGACGTTGAGCCTCTCTGTCTTAAAACGTCGTCGTACATCCTCCCAACCTGAAGAGTTTGTAAATCCTTCTTTGTTTCCCTTCTGTTCAAGTTTCTTCCTTTCTATGCGGAATTTTAAAGGCTAAGCCTCTGGTCTTTGTTTGGGGAACTTTTTCATCTGAAGCGGGGCTTAGATCCATCATCGCTCTTGTAATTTTGAACTGTGGTATAGCTCCAGACTTTACCTAAGATGTCCCTAAGCTCTCAAGTGGTTTTGGTACCAATGTCTTCTGAAGATTCTTTTTGGATCTAAGGTGGAAAATCTTTGAAAGATCAAACTGAACCGTATACCGTATCTTTCGTGACAACGTAATTTGCTCATCAAGCATGTTGTACACTCTATGGCTGCATTTCGTCTGTCATGGTCTCTAAGCTTTTCACCAATGACGTTGCGGCTGTTGCTGGCTCACGGAGTTCTCTTGTGTTCGGGATTTTCTAATGAGTTGGTGAGGGTTTAGTTGGGTCACTTTTGAGAGACAAGGTCCAAATAGTTAAGTTAGTTCAGATTATAGTTAGTAGTTTACGGTCCTCTTTCTGGGATTTCTCCTGGGTATAGCAAAACGTCCCTCGAGGTTTTTCTTTCTTTTAGTTTCAAACTAATAAGATCGAAACCTGTTTGAGTAGGTTTTATGAGTGAGAAGAATCACAAAAACCAGATTTGCTGACGGAGCATAGCTAACTCCACTGTAGTGCTGCCACGTACGCTTTGATTGAAGAAAATATTCTGCTTTATACCATGCCAGGCGCTTTAATAGCGATTTAATCTACATAATTCCCTGGACTTAGGAGTAACCACAACCTACGCAATCAGCGTTTCAAACCCTTCGTGGTAGGGTTCGATTCGTTGCAATTTTTAATGAACATTTGGGTCTACTTTTCTCGACAGTTCATTGGATTAGTGACTCCTAATGGGAACTGCTTTTGTTCAATTTTTTCATTCCAATAGAATGAGTATGGGCAGCCCGATAGTCCTTATCCTTATCAAGAGTTGGATCTCAAGTCCTAGTCACTTCATTTCATTTACGGCTTGTATGACCTTAGTCCTTGGATCTTCAGAGAATACACAGAAGAATAACTCCTCCCCAAAGAAAGTGTCACTGGATATCAAATTCAACCTATTTTCTCGCATAGCTACATATACGTGTAGTGATCACTTCACAAATCCCTTCGTTCTGCGTTCCAAACATATCTATTGCTGTGAAGCACCCAAGCAGGGCTCTTTCACCTTTTTTTTGTTTCAGGATAGCTCCATGCATTAAAGTCACCCTCAGTGGTTATGAGATTCCTTAGACTCCAATATCTTCTTCGTGTATACCATCTAATCCCACTAGCACGGTGCTAACTTTTGGCAGATTTACGTGGCACATTTCTGTGATTTTATTCATATTTTCACATGATGCACTAAGTAGGACTACATCCACTGAATAATGTGCATCAGTAGTGGCCATGTTTTGCAGAGACAACTCGATTCCTATCAAATAACATCGCCTGAGGGTGTCTTTAGTTCCTTTTCTTGCTGGAAGGTACCTCAGCCCCACTTAGAACACTCTTCTTGCAGTCCACATCAGGAGATGCTTCACTATCAATGAAACCAATTGTAAAGGTTCCAATTGGCAACGTTCGTGCTTCAACTGATATCCGCGGAATAGTTTGCCGACTTCAAGATGAGATTGTGGTCGTAAGCCATCAGAATGACTGCAGACCCGCGTGATATTATCTCTGTAATCAGACTCGAATTACACGAAACCATTTTCGAATTACCTAACCTAAAGCGCCAAACACAAACCCTACCCGAATCTATAGTTAGTAGCAATCAGTTAATAGCCACGCGATACCCAGACCCTGACCATGTGCGAACCAAGTTCACACAATAAAACATTTTTTCTTCAATTCAATTCGAACTACTCTCACCACAATTTGATGTTTCATTTCAGTGTAATCAGCACTTTAAATGTTACATGAGAGTGCCTGAGTAAAAAATTCATCAACCCCTGCAGCCCAGTTACCTCCCACCTTCTTCTAGGACCTAAGTGAAAGTGAAAGTGATGTAGGACTTTCAGGACGACGACGACGACGATGATGATGATGATGATGTCCTTCTCGCCAGTGCTCTCTCTCTCTCTCTCTCTGTCTCTTCTCCACACGAAGAAGCTATCGATCGGTCAGCAGAAAAATGCACAACAACCCATAAAACTTTCCTTCTTCCCGACAACGACAACGAAGAGGATTCTCTGATCTATTTACAATAAATCTACACTAACACTCGTCCAGCATACAAGTCTCAGTGTGCTTTATCCTTGCCATCCAATCCATCCCCCGAACGAAATATAATACAAACACACATATAGATTGAGATTTTTATTCAAACAAGGGTAAAGGGTTTTTCGCTTTCGTTTTTCAAAGTTTATTTGAAATTCCAATATAAGAATTTCACAACTGGCCCCGGACAATACAGGACACGGGAGGTATGCGGTACACGGTACACGGTACAAACGGTACGGCAAAGGAGCATAGAAAATGATAAAGCTGAAGGAAGCAGCCTTGCTGCTATGCACACCCCCTTGGAAGGCAAAGCTAATACATCTCATGGGCACAACAGAAGGGGTTGAACGCCGATGTTAGAGTATCCACGAGTGGACAATTGTGCTTTCTTCCTAAAAACGGTCAAAAAACACACACACACACACACATACCCATATGTATGGATACTTGCACATGCCCACAGTATACCGACACCGTGTCTGTATATTTTTGTCCATAAATTAGTAGGAAACGTTGGTATTTTATAAGTTGGTCTTCCGACAACACTTCCAACTGCCAACGTCCAACGTCCAACGACGATGTTGTGTTCTATTCGTTTTGGCCAGTTTCATTCTTTTTCGCTGCTTCGGTTGCTGTTGTTGTTGTAGCATCTACGCATTTGGGCAGGTGGACGAGCCCGGCAGGACGAAATCCTTTCTGCGCTGGGGTTATGGAAAGTTCTTAGCACACACTTATGAAGAGTTTTATTTTTATACAAGCGACCATCTGCATATTTCATTTACATCTCCCACGCCACCACAGCACAGCATAGCACAGCATAGCACAGCAGCGCCAGCACATTCTATCAGGACCGTTCCATCGCCGCTGCTGCTGCTGCTCCTGCTGCTTTGTGTTCTTCTTTAGAATAAAAGAAGGAATAAGGAAAAAATACAAAAAAAAAAAAAAAATCCAAACTTGAGTTTTTCAACTCAAATGCGAAAGGGTGCGCGCCTGTGGGTGGCGGTGTTGGCGATAGGGTTGAACGAATCACCGAAGAGTTTTTTTTTTATCCTTTTTTTTGTTTTTTTGTTTTCATTTTTCAAAAGGCTACTATTAAAGTATATAAGTACTGAGTAGGACTCTGGTTTGTTATGTACATGGTGGGACTGAAATATGATACAGCTTTTGACCAGAAGAACGAGAGAGAGAAATTTCCAAATTTTCTAAGCTTTTAAATTACATAGATGGTCAGTGCTAAGAGGGTGGACTTGTGATGTGACTCTGTTCTTATCTTCCCCTTTTTTTGGGGTTTTTTTACTTTTTTTTTGGAAAAGTGTACGCATCGGTTTTTCACAAACAAATGGGTTTACAATTGCCAAGGAATTTATGTGTTTCGCATTCGCATCATTCGAAGGGTGATTGCCGATGTCAGAGGAGCTAAGCTGTTTTAGTTGTAAGCCTCTATAGTTAGGGAGTTAATTTGCATTTGGCTCTTAGGAGTAGTTCTAGTACGGAACACTTCTTTCGTATGTATGGAGATATTTAAAATGCAGATTGTCCCCGTAACCGAGTACGGCGGCTGTTTGTTAATCGGAGGGGACATGAATTCCCTTAAGGTGTCGTTTGCGAAATCCTGGCGCCGCAGTTTGAATCATGAAACACTTAAATCAAAGCCGTAAAGGGAATGCCTAATGACTCAGAGGCGGCCGTAACGGCTGGGCATTGTTAAGCGACTTGGGAATAATTCGGGGTTCCGGATTTTCACCTCTGCATGGATATATATTTTATTTGGAGATACGTCTCTTGGCATACTGTTTCCAGTTACCAAGCGTAATGGCATCCATGATAGCTTGATCCTTAAAACTGCGGTTCAGTCTCTCTGGTAACTCTTATTCGAAGATCCTCTTTGGTAGAGGAGTATTGTCTGGATATGGCCGAACCAGTATAGTAGACATCAACATCTTGATACAGTCCATGGAGCTCAAAATGTACCCTCCTCGCACATGGGACAAAATATTCGTTCCTTTCAGCAGAGAAGAGCTGACGACATGGATCTTGTCTCCCAAGTTAGAAGTTATGAACTCATTTGGTTCATCGAACTGAAGTAGAAGTGGTTTCTTAGGGTAAATCTTCACCGTCTATTTCCGAGATAGGAAGTGACAGATCCTTCTCTGTTTCTCGCTTAGCTTTTCTTCGATTCCCGTAAAGACGGTGCACTGGGAGCAACCGATAATGTCGATATCGTATGGATATCCCACCAGTTTGAGAGATTCATTGCATACATTAACTTCTGGGTTCATGACTGGCCCCCGGACTATACGTATGTTCCAGCAAGTGATTGAAGAAGTCACATAATGGTGCGTCTCCTTGCCAAAATATAATCCACGTTTGGAATAGTTCAAAGAATCTGTTTCCAAGTTGCACATTCCAGTACCCCAGAGGACAGGTGCACTAATTTTGTCGAAATATCAGATTTGGCAATCACCATGGGGCCTTGAAGTCGATAAAAAGATGGTCAGTCTCCATAGGAAACTCGTTACACTGGTACATGCCGATGAGTATGTTGTAGACCGGCTTCAGATACTCAATCTATGCATTATGTAGGGTCTTACAAGACAAGGATCTATACCACTTATTCATGTTTAACACTTACTATCGTTAAGCGATTGTGCGAACCTCTTTCAGAGAAGAATCGTAATCTTTTTCCTAATAACTACTGCGCTTCATTTGGGAACGTACTACTGTCTCTAGTCAGGAAAATATATATGCCTTCTCGGACATGTAGATGACCAACCAAAATGGCTCCTTTCAACCATCAACATTTAACAAACTCAGAAGTGCCACAACGACCAACACCATTAGTGACCTAAATCTCGCGAAAAATGAAGCCGCCTAGTAGGTCCACCAAAGTTGGGCGCCGAGGCTCAGTGGTTAGTGCATTAGATTATAGAGCAAGGAGTTAGAGGTTCGAGTCCCAGCCAAAACACCTAAAAGTTTTTTCACGGCCCCACCCCTCGCGAGCGTCTGACAAACATCCGAGAGTACAATTGTAATAAGAAAGGTTCCCAATCCTTCGGATACGGATTAAACAGTAGCACCCTTCCATTCGTGTAAAGAATATAACACGCACAACACGAATGGTTGTGAGAAGCTAGAACGCATCGACCTGTTGCGCCAAATATTTATTTTTTAAGGCCGGTGGTGTTCACAAAAAGGACCATTAAATTAGGAAAAAATGGAACAGATATCAGGATGAGATCATGCCCCCAAAAAAAATAAGGTTACCAGAGCTTTATCAAATAAAAAGCAGTCAGGTGGTGTAGGAGCAGATACAGATCGCGCTGATGGGTAAAAAATCTACCAGAAATGACGATGGACAACATTACCGTAATCCAAGTTTTCGGGTACCAGGCAGTCTTATATTCGGGAGGATGTCAGAAATGATCGAGTGCTTACCGAGTTCTCTAGGGATTTCCTTAGCTGAAAGTCATTGGTGCCAAGAACGTTCTAAACAACAAAGACTTGTATCACTTCTAATAACTTTCATCCTTACTATGCCTCCACCTTAGTTCAAACGATTTAACGGTTGGTAAGAACTCTAGTCTCCTTCAACCAAATCAGTAAGGCATGTGAAATACTCTATTTCAATGCTACAACCAAGAGAAGTCAGTGGCTTAACATACGAGGAAACAAAAAATCGAGGAGCTAACCAAATGCGGCTCAGCAATTGACTGCTCCATCTCGATTGAAGTTAACCTATCCAAACCAAAGCAAAACCTGTTCTAGACCCAGGGCCAAGCTTCTCACAACCAATGGAAGGAACCTACTGTTTAGTATAGTATCCGAAGGGCAATTTGTTATTTGAAAAGCTTTCTCAGGACAGTTGTACTCTCGAATGTTTGTCAGACGCTCGCGAGAGATGGGGCCGTGAAAAACTTTTATATATTCCCAAATGGAATTTGAACATCGAACCCCTTGCTTCATAGTCCAACGCACTAACCACTGAGCCACGGCGCCCAATAAACCTGTTCTATTCCCACAAAAACCAGATGAACGAACTGCCGGAAGAAAATCTTTAGCACGACGACCAATTGGGATCACAAGAATTGTTTGAGACATTTATAGCCTCGGATGTTTGTTTCTCGCAGATCTGTTGTTGCTAGAAGTGGGGTTGTGAAACATCGCCAGTGTTGTTCGTGAGTGAAGCCACGAACCTTCCGCCACTGATCCAGGGCCTACTTTCATTACCGCTGTTGAAATATGTGTTAGGGTCTGAAGCACTCCGAATTCAAATCTACATAGGTCCTAAGACTACAAGAGTTCTGATCAGTCTTCCCAGTCCCTTCGCTTGCTAATTGCATCAAGTGAAAGTAAATTGAATCCTTTGAACGCATACGCCACCGAACCAGATGCTGGCATCGCGAATCTACCTTCTCGTAGATCATATCAAGTCAGATATACTGTTTCTGTGCATCGTGAGCACAAATGAGGCCCACTGTGGCCTCTCCAAGTCTGGGGAAAAAAATAAAAATTTTGCACCGAAAAATGTTACGTATACGCCACCGAACCTGATACCTGAATCCCAAACATGAGTTGGATTTGTCTCACATTCTGTGATGGTTTTGAACAGAAAAACCATACATCTTTGAAAATCTGACTGATCTGACAAATTTCATGTTAGTTTCATGCCTAAGTTGTAATTTGTCATACACCATGAGTTCCTTTTTAGAACTGGTAATCCGGTTCTTCCCACAATTAATGTCCTTTTTGTTTAAGTGCGTCTCTGGCTAAACGGGGACATTCACCCAACCCAACCAACTCAACCATCTTCTAAGCTGCAAAACTAATGGGCTAGAGAAATGCCCTCCAAACACTCTACATTCTGGAATAGAAGCTCATGTTTCTGGCCTCAAACGAATCAACCACATCGAGGCCTAGCAGCTTAGTATAGCTCGGTGTTTGACATAATGAACGGATTGGTGCTGGTGCTACCTTGATTTTTTCTACAAAATAGTCATTCAATGACAAAGTCTGGGCGTTATGGAGAAAGTGAAGATTATCCTAGGCGAACTCCATGACCTGCACACTGTGAATGTGGTCCCAAGGGCTAAAACCATTGACAGAGTCACATCAAGCGAATGGAAAACAGGGCTTCAGTTAGGAGAATCTTAATGTCTCAGTTTTCGGGTTACAGATGACCATTAGGACGAAAACTCCACCTTAAAGACCAAGCAAATGTTTGTTACAATTGTGTGGGTTTACTGACAAGATGGTGAATGGCTAATACGTAGATTAGGAGTTAATTCTCCACGCTACTATGTAAAGAGATACAAACCATTAAACTCTTTTCTTAAGAAAACAAAAAAATTGTTGTGAACTGCAACTGCTCTAGAGCAGTTGGTACTAATAGTAAAGGATGAAGTACCATAAACAAAGGCGGTGTAAGGACTTTTCAAAATATACTCCCTGCTTGTTTAGCCCCTCTACAGTTGTGAAATTCCATTTCATTCATCCAACTGCACTACATCGTTCTTTCTAGTCTAAAAGAAAAGACCAAATTGAAATCCCTCAAATCCTACATACAATCTCCACTGTCCCTTGCTCCAAAACCGATTTAATTAATAATTTAATTCCAACATTAACCCACAAAAAATCATCCAACATTTGATTGACATAGGCGCAACATTTCTAATTATCTGCTATTTATACCTTTCGGATACAAAACTCAAATACACTAAGAACCAAGGGATGCCACACAAGAGCTTATAATAAAAATATCAAAGTCTATGTATCTCAATCTTTTAAGTCCACTTTTTGTTTATATATCCTTAGGCTAGGTAATTCCCATATGATAAGGCTCGTACCGAACGATGTGTAACCCATTTTTGCGGAGGACAATTTCTGTTCGAAGATTTAATGATAATAAAAACACTATTCGGGATCTGGGCAAATCCCAAGAAAATGAAAATCTTCAATTTGTGTGTACGGCCACATGCGTGTCCATAAAACGAAGGTGTGAATTAATAGATTTTACGAGTAGAAATAATATTAGTTTCTGGTATTTTATAGAGTTGTGAAACATATATAATAAAATAGTGTGCAACTGCATTCATGGAAAAATGTTGTTTTCGAGTGAGGTATAGTGCCCCACGTTGGCTTTGTCAACTGCCAATCAATCACTCCATCCATGGACACACAGAGACAATGATATCGAAGACTGATTTTAGAGTATCTAGATTTAATGGACTTTAAATCTGTTATATTCTGGTCACCTACAGTAAATAGTTGCATTGTGACAACTGCCGGAAGGTGCAAAGCATTGTGTTCTACACACCGGAAGCCTTAACGTTTTGGGTGAAATGGATGAAATTGAACAAAAAACTTAAACAAAAAATGTAATGAGGATGACTTAGACTTTGGTGCACTCAGTTGCCTGCTAGCTAGCATTTAGGAAGAAATGGGTATGCCAAGGTCAAGGATGGAAGAAATCTCTTGATCCACTTCAAATGCACTATCGTCACGTATCTCCTCTCCCTTAGCGTTTTGGGTGAAATGGATGAAATTGAACAAAAAACTTGACCAAAAAATGTAATGAGGATGACTTAGACTTTGGTGCACTCGGTTGCCTGCTAGCTAGAATTTGGGAAGAAATGGGTGTACCCAGGTCAAGGATGGAAGAAATCTCGTGATCCACTTCAAATGCAATATCGTCACGTATCTCCTCTCCCTTAGCGTTTTGGGTGAAATGGATGAAATTGAACAAAAAACTTGACCAAAAAATGTAATGAGGATGACATAGACTTTGGTGCACTCAGTTGCCTGCTAGCTAGTATTTGGGAAGAAATGGGTGTACCCAGGTCAAGGATGGAAGGAATCTCGTGATCCACTTCAAATCCTATATCGTCACGTATCTCCTCTCCCTTAGCGTTTTGGGTGAAATGGATGAAAGTGAACAAAAAACTTGACCAAAAAATGTAATGAGGATGACTTAGACTTTGGTGCACTCAGTTGCCTGCTAGCTAGCATTTGGGAAGAAATGGGTATGCCAAGGTCAAGGATGGAAGAAATCTAGTGATCCACTTCAAATCCAATATCGTCACGTATCTCCTCTCCCTTAGCGTTTTGGGTGAAATGGATGAAAGTGAACAAAAAACTTGACCAAAAAATGTAATGAGGATGACTTAGACTTTGGTGCACTCAGTTGCCTGCTAGCTAGCATTTGGGAAGAAATGGGTGTACCAAGGTCAAGGATGGAAGAAATCTCGTGATCCACTTCAAACCCAATATCGTCACGTATCTCCTCTCCCTTAGCGTTTTGGGTGAAATGGATGAAATTGAACAAAAAACTTGACCAAAAAATGTAATGAGGATGACTTAGACTTTGGTGCACTCAGTTGCCTGCTAGCTAGCATTTGGGAAGAAATGGGTGGACCCAGCTCAAGGATGGAAGAAATCTCGTGATCCACTTCAAATCCAATATCGTCACGTATCTCCTCTCCCTTAGCGTTTTGGGATAAATGGATGAAATTTAACAAAAAACTTGACCCAAAAATGTAATGAGGATGACTTAGATTTTGGTGCACTCAGTTGCCTGCTAGCTAGCATTTGGGAAGAAATGGGTATGCCAAGGTAAAGAACGGAAGAAATCTCTTGATCCACTTCAAATGCAATATCGTCACGTATCTCCTCTCCCTTAGCGTTTTGGGTGAAATGGATGAAATTGAACAAAAAACTTGACCAAAAAATGTAATGAGGATGACTTAGACTTTGGTGCACTCGGTTGCCTGCTAGCTAGAATTTGGGAAGAAATGGGTGTACCCAGGTCAAGGATGGAAGAAATCTCGTGATGCACTTCAAATCCAATATCGTCACGTATCTCCTCTCCCTTAGCGTTTTGGGTGAAATGGATGAAATTGAACAAAAAACTTGATCAAAAAATGTAATGAGGATGACTTAGACTTTGGTGCACTCGGTTGCCTGCTAGCTAGAATTTGGGAAGAAATGGGTGTACCCAGGTCAAGGATGGAAGAAATCTCGTGATGCACTTCAAATCCAATATCGTCACGTATCTCTTCTCCCTTTGCGTTTTGGGTGAAATGGATGAAATTGAACAAAAAACTTGACCAAAAAATGTAATGAGGATGACTTAGACTTTGGTGCACTCAGTTGCCTGCTAGCTAGTATTTGGGAAGAAATGGGTGTACCAAGGTCAAGGATGGAAGAAATCTCGTGATCCACTTCAAATCCAATATCGTCACGTATCTCCTCTCCTTTAGCGTTTTGGGTGAAATGGATGAAATTGAGCAAAAAACTTAACCAAAAAATGTAATGAGGATGACTCAGACTTTGGTGCACTCAGTTGCCTGCTAGCTAGCATTTGGGAAGAAATTGGTGTACCAAGGTCAAAGAAGGATAATTTTTGAAGAAATATGGCACACTGATATCGCCAGCCAACCTTAAAGAGAGCGTTTCCCTCCACGGCGGAGACATTCGTTATTGTTGCCTACTTTGGTATTGAAGTTCTCCATGTCTCCATAAAGTTCTAATGCCACCACTTGGTGTTGGATTACAGACAGACTCTTCCTAATTTATTGAAGAAAGGCTTTTTTTAATTCGTCAAATTATACTCCAAAAATCTGGATGTCTGTCAAAATCCTGCCAATAGAAGTGTGCCTTACCAAGCTATCCTTTGTCATAATCCTGGGAGCTATCGGTAGTCCGGGTAAAATAGTGCAGAGTTACTAAATCTAGCCCGTCTCTAAACATTTTGCATGACTTATCCCTGCGTCGAAGAGGGTCTTCATATTTTTGAGCAAAGATCTTGGCCTAGACCTTAGGCTCATCAAAAGTTTGAAGGAAATCCTGAATTTCATCGAAAGATCATCTTCTGCGATTTGAGTGATCTTAAGTGCTTTGCAAATAAGGAAAATGTGCCTTATTGGACAGAAGCAAACCAACATGTGCTTCAGGAGGCAGAGACTCCATTTGATCCACCAAAAGTGACCATGTGGTGTGAATTTCATGTCTGAAGTGTGTGTATTTTTTTCGTCCATGAAAGTGATCGCCATAATCCTGTCAATGGAGTTCGTTATCACGTCAAGTTGGAACACAATTTCTGACCATAATTAGATGGACTTGGTATTAGTGGTGCGTGGTTCCAACAAGATGGTGCCACATGCCACACAACTGGTCAAACTATTGGTTTACTGAAGGGGAAGTTCGGTAATCGTCTTATATTGCGAAATGGTCTGTTAGAATGGCCAGAGCTCATTAGAGCTCAGGAACAATTTCGAAATTAAGAAATGGCCAACTTTCCGCCTCATATTTGTGGAATAGTGGTGGACAATTGGCCCTAAAGAATCGATCGCTGGAAACGTGCACGCGGTGCTCATATATACGAGATCGAAGTCCATATTTAAATGGAATATGTGTCAACCCGGTGGTTTATTTAAATACAAAAGAGTTGTGTCGGTATTTCAAGGCTAACTCATGGTACTAGGTGCCCCGAACCTTGTTGTCGACACCCAACTGTTTGTAGTAATGGTACTTTGCACCCATCTTTCGAAAGCCCTAAGGGTAAACAAATTGAATGTTTGTGCTTCTTAGCTGGTGGCCAGGGTCCACTAAATTGTGTTAAAAGATGCTCTTAACCGAAAGCATTATCTCCTCGAAACGTTCCAATTTAAGGACGATACCTGTGCAAATGAAAATCTCTCCCTTTTTCCTAAACCTAATGTAGGTAATGATGTACTCGCTAGAATATGCATTATACCCACTTACACAATTATTTGCCGTCGCCGTCCATTAGTTCAGTACGAGGAGAATATTTCACGAATTGAATTTCCAATTGAATGAATAAGTTATGCATTTCTCAGAGAGATGGAGACTCAGCCCTCAATTAAAACAGCGCATTAGCCATTCCGGGCTAATTTTTTTTCGTTTGTGTGTCTTCTTTTTCATTTGGCTAATTAATATTTCATTTCGAACCAGTCGTACTCCTAATTATTTGTTTTAACGTAAGATACGTACGTAATATGTATTTATTTAAGGAAATTTTGTGATTTTTTATGAGAAGCTCTCTGGACTACGAGTACTCAGCGGCGGTGGCAGCGGCACTCTGTGATAATTACTTGTTCCTGTAATTGAGTTCGCTTACCGGAATGGCAGCCTACATGATATTTCCATTTTAATTTTCTTTTTCCTATGATTTTTTTGCCTTTTCTACCCTTAACTATGCTACTATATCTGTGTGTGCCCCCATGGTGGTGGGAAGGGAAGAATTATATATTTTAGAAATATGCTAAACCTGAAAATCAAATCGAACTGAAACAGGAAGTGTTGTCTAACAACGCGCGCGACAGAATCTGGTGAAAATGTTGTGCAATCGCCGTTTTAGATATGTAGATACTTTTTCCATCTCAAAAAATACCCTAATTTTATAGATAGATATTCTGTTGGGTATTTTTTTTTGTACTGTTT
This sequence comes from Xylota segnis, assembly GCA_963583995.1. Classification (NCBI taxonomy): domain Eukaryota; kingdom Metazoa; phylum Arthropoda; class Insecta; order Diptera; family Syrphidae; genus Xylota; species Xylota segnis. The sequence continues at coordinate 43,748,874 of OY757237.1, forward strand.
TTGTTAAAAAAAAAAAAAAAAACACGTTGAAGAAAGGCCAGAGAAAGTAAAAAAAAAAAAAAAAATCGGAATGGAAAGAAAGGGGTAGGAAGGGGGTAGGAAAAATCACCCCCTTTTATTCTGTTTGTACTTTGGTTTCTATATTATGCGAACGAAGTAACACAGCTTAACTCTTTTTTCCAAATTACACCCCTTTCTTGTCCGAGCGTCGTCGTCGTCCTCATCGTCGTCGTTGGCGTTGTGCGCCCACCCCCGTAAGGAAACCCGTGCGAGGTGGTACATAGGCTGCTTTCTTTTGCTTCCTTTTACTTGCTTTTTTTTTTTTTTTTTTATCTCACAAAAAAAGAAACACAGAGTGTATATGTAGGTCCGTATCTGTGTGTATAGCCCTCGATACTGCATTGCAAAGTAAAAAATTTAAATGTCAGCTTTAACACATAGATAACAACATCTGTAGCTGTACCCTGGCTCTGTAAATAATGGAAATGGTCATCTACTTTGCCGTACCGTACCGAAAATTAGGAAGACGAACGAAGGAAAAAAAAAAAAAAATGTTTTAGTGAATTTCTTTGAATGGGGGGTGGAACGCAGAAGGGTGTGCAAAAACGAGTTGTATTGTGATGTAGTGGACTGTTGGCGAACCGTTTTTTTTTTTTCCTTCTTTTGCCTCATTTTTGTATTTTTGTATTTTTTTTTTCTCTTCAAAGATCACACACACAGGACTACAGGATGTATTGAGGGTATAAGTGAAAAAAAAAAAAACCCCACCATCTACAGCCCTTCGTCTTCAATATTCAAGGCACGAAGAAAGTTCTAATTTAAAGCAAGTAAAGGGTGGTTTATATGTATGTCAGCATTTTTCTTACTGCTCAGTGGCCATGTTGTTTCAAAAGTTTGCACTGGAACTGGACTGTTTTATATGCCATCATTTTTAGTACACTATACCTATATCCCTATGCATGTCCATGTGTACATGGGCACATAGGCTGATGGCTTGCTTGTTCCTTTAAAGGGGGCAGGAGGAGTATTTGCGTTCGGAAATGGGTTAAGCATTTTCCACTAATTCAAGGAACATTTCTCTATGAGCGTACACACCTCTACACATAGGTCTCTTTCTCTCTGTGTGTTTGAATGGAGGGAAACAGGGAGTACAAAAAAAAAAATGAAAATGAAAATGAAAAAGAAAGCGTCCAGCAAAATGTGCCTACTGTACACGGTGTGGGAATGGTCAGAAGAGAAATGGTACAGCAACGACGTAACCATCTTCAAATTCATTAGATTAGCGAAGTATCTGTATCTGTTTGAAGTATGTGTAACCTACCTACGTTTTCTGTTTCCCCCCCCCCCCTTTTTTTTTTATGAAGAATGACTTTAATCCTTGCAATTAGCAATTATTTTATTGTATTGGCTTAGATAAAGTAATCAAATGATGGTGAAGGACTCCTTAACAATGGATAGTCAGCAGGGTATTCTCAGATCACATTAGGAGAAAACCCAATCAAAATTGAGTTGATTGTAGTACCTATAGGCTTGGCCTAGATATGATACCTTATAAGACTTATTATAAGCCTTATATGGCTATCAAAAAGCTGAAGAGCAGAACCAGCAGAGCTTTTCAAACATGGTGGTGATGTTTTGGTAGGGTGCATGCACCAAATCATCAACCAAGTATGGGTGGATGAAGCCCTGCCCTTTATGCCCCATCTTCAAGAAAGGCGATCCTATGTCTTGCAAGAACTACCGAGGCATATCCAATGTACTGTGTGAACGTCTGAAACCTTTCTGCACCACACTACTCGGCACGTACCAGTGTGGCTTCCGGCCCGGCAGATCGACGATCGACCAAGTTTTCACGCTAAGGCAAACCTTGGAAAAGACCAACGAATTTCAAGTCGAGACCCACCACCTCTTCATCGGCTTTAAAGCCGCATACGACAGCATTCATCGTCTTGAGTTCTACGAATTCGGGAACCCGGCAAAATTGATCCAACTGTGCGGCGTGACACTGGAAAACAGGCGATGCAATGTGCAATTTGGGAACAGCTCCAAACTTGCACCGGATTTCGGCAAGGAGATGCGCTGTCGTGTGACTTCTTCAATCTAGTGCTGGAACAGATAGTGCGCCGGGCAGGTGTTAACACGGAAGGCACTATCTTCAATAAATCTGTCCAGCTGCTGGGATCGTCATCGGTCGCTCCCAGCGCGCCGTTATAAAAGCTTTCACGGCAATTGAAGAAGACGCGAAACGATTGGCCTTGAAGTGAATGAGGACAAAACCAAGTACCTGTTGTCAAGAAACAAAGAAGGATCGATCCAACGCCTAGGACAAAACGTCACTGTTGGCAACAGTAACTTTGAGGTAGTTAGGGAGTTTACCTACCTCGGAGTAAATATCAACTCCACGAACGACACCCTAGTAGAGATTCGACGAAGACTTACCCTAGGAAACCGCTGCTACTTCGGTTTGGCTGGATGGGTTCAAAACTCCTATCTCGGAAGACGAAATGTATGCTCTACAAAACTTTGATCCTGCCAGTTCTGCTATATGGATGGATGCGAGTGCTGGACGATAAGCAGAAAAGCAGAGCACATTTTCGGTCCCATATGCGAGGAGGGCGAATGGAATAGAAGATATAACCGCGAACTCTATGAGCTGTATGTGGATGTAGTCCAAAAAGCCAAAATACGTCGACTGCACTGGCTCGGCCACATCGAGCGAATGGACAATAATGCTCCAGCAAAGAGGATCTTCGACTCACAGCCTCCAGGTTCGAGACGACAAGGAAGACCGAACCAAGCTATCGCGGATGCCAGAGCGCTTGGTCTGGACAACTGGAAGCAGCGTGCCCGGGATCGAAGAGAATGGAAGGCTACCGTGTCGGAAGCCTGTTAAGTAAGTAAGTATCATCAGAATATAACTCCAGAATTTTACTATCGAAAATGGGATATAAGACCACAATTTTTGGAAAGATAACCAACCAAAACTACTTCACGGCTCACTCTCCTACCGTTTCGGTCCTCTGGTTGTTAACGATCGTCGGAGGAATGTGGTAGACAGTCGGAAACCAGTGATAGGTAATAAGGGTAACCGTGATTTCATCAGAACCCACACAAATCTCCCGATAGCTACGTAATTTTCCTCCTTTCCTCATTTAACATGGAATATGAACTCTTTTTAAGCCTCTAGGGAGACTTCTTTAGATCTTTCGGACGTACCGTCAAGTATAGAGATTCTTTCCTAAACCGTAGAACACGAATGTGGAATGCTCTACCAAGCTCTATTTTTCCCTCACATTATAATCCACGGTATCTCCTTCTTCTCTTCCTAAATTCCCTAAAGCCCGCTCTGTGTCTTGACATTAAAAGGGTAGCAATAAACCCTTGGGCAGCTTATCAATTAAACGATGTGTTACTTACTTAATTTCGTAGCAGCTCCCTGATGGAATGACCAACTTGCTAAGCTTAGGAAAAAAGTTAGAAGACTCTTCAACGCTGCTAAACGCACGAAGAGTTGGTTCGGTCTCACTGAATACAATTCAGAATTAAGACATGCCAGTAGCGGCACGTATCCATAAAGCACTTGTAAAGGATCACCCAAATAGTGTAGGTTAACTCAAAAAGATTGATGGTACCTACATATCGGACCAAATGGATGCACTTACAACCCTACTTCAGGTTCACTTCCCAGGTTCGACCACCTGTGCATTCCGCACGCACTCGAACGCATCTGACCATAGGGTCTGTATCGCCAGTAGAGTGAATAGTTTGTCTGGTAAAATATTTATTCAAAGCCACAGAAGGCAATCGACCTCATCCTGACGGGCACTATCGCTTTATTTAGAGCCAGCTATAACTGGGGTTACATTTCGTTTACCTGGAGGCAGGCGAATGTAATCTTCATACCGAAACCAGGCAATAGGCCCAGTGGCTTGCCTAAATTGTATAGACCCATTAGTCTAACATCTTTTGTTCTCAAAACTATGGACAGACTTATTGATGTTCATATTAGAGGCCGACTGCTGCCGACTATCTGTCTATCGCTCTACACTCAAGCCAATTTGCATATAGAAAAGGTAAATCCACCGAAGGCACTCTTCACTATCTTGTCAAGAAGATAGAAGGAACCTTATGTTCCAAGGAAATAGCCCTATGTGCATTCTTGGATGCTTTCGATATCACTGGCTATGATTCAATAGCAAGAGCTATTAGTAGCACTGGTATCGAAGATTCGACCAACCAATGGATTAGAACTATGCTCGAAAGTGTCTGTATCTGTGAACGCAGTTAAAGGTTTCCCCCAGGGAGGCGTTCTTTCTCCACTTCTGTGGTCACTAGTTATCAACAAACTTCTAGCTGATCTATATAGATCAGGCTACATCGCCATTGGTTATGCAGATGACCTGGGGATCATTGTTAGTGGTAAACACGTCATGCAGGGTGCTTTACTACACGTTTTAGAATGGTGTAATAGCGAGGCTCTTTCCATTAAGCCTAGCAAAACCATTCTAGTGCCTTTTACTCACAAAATATTGGTCAATCTGGGACCTATCACCATAAAAGGCACCGCATTAGTTTACTCCAGCGAAGTCAAATATCTCGGAGTCATCCTTGAATGGAATGCGCCACCAGGGCCATGTGGGCCAGTAGACGCCTCTATGGTAGAACTTGGGGTCTCTATCCTAAAATGATTCATTGGATATATACAATGTTAGTGAGGCTGCAAAGCTTCAGAAGCTACAAAGCATAGGCTGTCTCGGTATCTCAGGTACCTGACCTACGGCAGCTTTAGAAGCCATCGTTGAGATCTGCGCCAGGTTAAACCCTTAGTAAGGGTATCAAGGGCGCTAAAATTTTAATCTTCTCAAAAAGTCAGGCAGCTCTCAGAGCTCTGTCGTCCAACTTAGTGGACTCCATAGCAGTTAAATGCTGTTACGATGCACTACAATCTCTTACTAGTGTGGTACTCGGATGGGTTCCAGGTCATCAGGAGATTGCAGGCGACAAATCTGCAGATGAACTAGCCAGGGCTGGCTCAGGATCTGCGTTCATTGGACCTGAACCTTACTGTCAACTGGGCTACTGCCACAGCGCTGATTAACGCATGGGAGACTAATGGAACATCCCCTAAACGACCATTGATTCAAAAGACGAACTTAATGCCTTTCTGGACCTCTACGGAGCTTTTAATGACACATTTTTCCAAGCTTGGACAAATTTCGATATTCATTACAATTACTGAAGCTTGTTAGGTCCTATCCCATTGTAGAGGACTTACTTCTAAATGGCCTAAGCAATTCCAGATTTTTTAATTCAAAAGTGTGCAGATGACTTAGTTGCAATAAAAAGGAGCAAAAACGCATCCAGTATTATTGGATAAACCCAAATAAAACAGGGTTCTCACTAAATATCAAGAGGAGAAGCTTAAACTTCCAAATCCTAACACTAAATGGTGCATAACTTGAAAAACTTCCTTGAACAAAACGTCAGCAAATGTCAATTCAATACTTACTCCAGGAAGCGTGCCCCACCAACCCCACAGGAACTACTTTCTCTTAAATGAACTTGTCCCTCCAGTCTCTTGTTTACGCGACTTAAGTGTTATTTGTGGTAGAGAGCCTAACTTTCGTTCCCACATCGACGCCTTTATAAGTAGAGCCAACTCTGCGCTTGGCTTTATAAAACGTTGATCCAAAGAATTCTCGAATCCCTATGTTACCAAATCACTATATATCACCTTCGTTCGACCAATACTACGCAGTTTGCCTCCTTACACCGATCGTCTAAAACTTATCCGTCTGCAGTCCCTCGAAAACCATAGCGAAATCGCTGATTTCCTTCATCAGGACACTGATTGTCCCGTGCTTCTCGAATCGGTATGTTTTAGCACGAATCCCTCTTTTCCGTAGCAATCCTCATCGACTTTTACCTTAGCAGAATATCCCCCTTCGCAGATTTCCTTAGGACCGCTGGTTCTCTTGCTAGCCCTGTGTTCACTGCCCCACCTCGTCTCAACCTTTACCTTCGTCCCTTCGGTCTTAAGATAGTTTTTAGAATGTTTAAGTGCCGGTAGAGTCGGCGTCAATTCAATTCAAAGAAACAAAATATCTTCTGGAAGCTCTATACGACAAACTCAATTGGAAACCTCGTCTGGACAGAATCTCTGAAAATGGGACTAAAGCTTTCTGGGAGCCTGACTACGATATTTCGGAACAACACTTACGTCAACATCATCAACGCAATAAGCCTACGTATCGCTTGGCTGGTAGGGAAAGGTTAATCGAGTTTATTTTCACTGGGTTCTGGAAAAAAAAAATGTTGGCGCCGTTGGTCTATACCAGAGCCTTCAGAGCTTCTCACAACTATTCGTGTTGCCTGATATATTTTTTATATGAATGGCAGGGGTCTACTGTTTGTCCGAAGGGCAATTAACGGCAGTTATACTTTCGGGTGTTTGTCAGACGCTCGCGAGAAGTAGGACCGTGAGAAAAACTTTTAGGTGTTCCCTGGAATCGAACCTCGAAACACTCGCTCCGTAGTCCAACGCACTAACCATTTAAGCCACGACGCCCACTGGGTCTCACTGGGTCCTACAAAAGATAAACGGACTAGCCTGTGTAGGTATTACGAGTACAGCGTGTTGGACATCTGAGCTTTGGTATCCCCGGATTTCATGCCGAAAAAAAATATCTATTTCCGCTTCAAAGAGGTCATTTTTGGGCGTCCCGATATACAAGACAAGATCCTGACGGACTACCTCTTGAGGGCATTGAAACTGTCAAAATATATTTTATGTGAATACCTCGTCATTGCTCGGACTTGAGCGTAGTTCACTGCCGTACATAGCAGCTGATGTCACCTCTTCCAATCCAAAGCTTTATTCATGGCCTCTTCTGGCCAATGTGTGAGCTTCACAATTCTCCGGTGTGTTACAGTGACCTGGCACCCAGCAAAGCGTGAGACTGTAAGACCAGCTATCTCGTTAAGAGATGCAGGGTAGCCTTTCACCGCCTTACATCTAGTAGTGCTGGATGCGAGAGATTTGATGAATATCAGATGCTGATACTGCATTAACCGCCAGCTAATCAGCTCCTTGACAAATAGCCTTGATTTCGACTTGAAAAAACCTGCAATAGTGTGAAAGGTTAAGGGAGACGTGGATGCCTAAGTCCTCTAAGAAGACTCCGGCACGTACTCCGTTCACAGTTTTGGACTCGACCGTCAAAATTGACAGTGATTCGACAAAAGATAGTGGCTTTGATTTAAAGAACCATTCCGAGATTGTTTAAATGTTTGGTTGGTTGTGGCTTTCCGGATTGGCCACTTTCCATATTCCGTGCTGGCTAAAACTTTTGCATATAAAGTTGGATGTAAATTTATCTGCGTCTGTACCGCTGCAGCCTCTTTCATACTTAAGCTATGTTCAGACGATTGTTAGATCCACCAATTTCTGTCTGACAAGTTTGTAAAGAAAGGATCGTTAGACCAATGTGAGACAAGTGCCAGACAGCCATCTGATATTGAATTTACAGGTATATGTGGTCACATTCTTCTTAGGTGGTTAGCCAAGGAATTGCGGCCCTTAATAGCTATCATTACTGTGAAGAATACTAAGAACGTTTCCTTAACAGCAAAGAATTACTTGGTTTTAGTTTTGTCTTTATTTATCAAGATGAGAACACGTTCCATTTCCCATCGGAGAATCGCAATAAGTTTGCTAAATTTTACAAGTTCTAGGAGAGGTAGAACAAAGCCCACAAGACGACCATTGTTAGTACCTATTTGGACAGTTTGTTCCCATATCGGTGTGACCTAGAACCCAACAGGCTGTAAGCCAGATGACTTTAATAGGAGTTAGACTGTTGACTGCTAAGATTTCCTTTTGGAATACACAGCGTGATGTGGGTGAGCTAATGCGTCCAGATGTGTAGATTCCGCAGCCCGTTCCTTCATCGGTTTCTGGTCGTATAACTCCTTAAACGTATAAGTGCCTCTGCTCTTAACTTCGAAACCGACCTGTGTCCCCCCTGGCGAGTTAATGACCTTCCGTGACACTCATCCTACTGCCCTGGTTGAGCTTGAGCCTGGACAGGGATGTAGTCGAATTTTCACGAGACCCCCAAAACAAGATTTCACTACTGGAAGCAGAGAAGATAACTGAAGTGACCAAGAAGCACTACAAACTCATGGAGATCCTTACTAGCTCAAATCAACTGGCTTAGATAGCATAAACGTAACCGATATCGATGCGTCAACGTGTTATGGTAAATATGTTATCAACAACGTCGACGTGGTAAGGGTGGCCAATCATCGATGGCATCATCTTGATTAATATAACATCGCTAGACTACTCTGGCCGACCTTAAACGAAAACAGGACCATCGGACTCCTAAAATTCAAAAATAATAAACCGAAGAAGACGAAGAAAAACACGGGAGACCATCAGTCACTTCCTATGCACTGGACAATACCAAAAGGCTACACTAGGTGAATACCTTTTCAACGACCCCAACGACCTAAGAACCGCTTGCATGACTACGATTAGCTCATACAAAGGAGCGGATGGTTATCCACCCACCTTGTATACAAGCAGCAGGATGGACCTTCTCTGGTCTACGTGCATCCTTATCGAGGGGCGGTCTTAACCAACCAACCAGCCATCTAGTTTTGTCTCGTTTTCTCATTTTTCTTAACAACAGTGGGGCACAATGGATTCATCGAAGATCAGAGTATTAGCTGCAGTTACTCGTCTACAAACTTCCCTACTTATAGCATAAGAATTTCGAGTAGACTGTGTACGACCATGCCCACTTTTTTCTAAGTTTTTTTGATAAAAGGAAAACACAAAGCTACTTTTAGTTCGGAAAATCTCGTCGGGATTCGTCAAATTTTGCTTCTGATGATGACAGCCACGCCCACTGTTTTTAACGAAAAAAACGTCTAAACGTCATTACTAACAAATTGGACAAACGTATAAAGCTCAGGATTAAAGCTTTATCGGATTTGAAATACAATTTTAACGAATTGACGTCTACATTTAAGGATTTCAGAATAGAGAGTTGCATACGATCTATTCCAGGAGAATTGTAACTTTTCAGGATATTTGGTGTAACTAGCAGTAGGAATGCTGGCTAAGCATAGCAGGTGTCTATTAACGAGCAGTAATTTCGATATAATCTCACATCCTTTCCCCATTTTCTTTTAATATTCACTGTAGTAGCAATGTTTTGTTTTAATTACAAGCCCTGGAGCATTTCACGTTGATTGTTGGCTTAGCTTTGTCTACGGCTAATGCGGGCAATCAAACAAACTACTTCCAAGTCGAAGGAGTGAGAGAACACTTTCTAGCCCTCACCAGTATCGCTGTAAGAAGTTTTCATTTGTGTGCTATTCGCATCCTTTAAAATAACGACATCTATGCATACATATATGTATGTATATGTAAGGTATGTACAAGCATTTACTTACTAGAAGCGGTGCTAGTTAACGCCAGTGCCCACATTCACTACACTCTCACTTTAATGTTTCAAATTACGAATTAATTTTCATCAAATATCGCTGAATCCTCACAGACTTGTGTGCCACTCGTGGAGGAAACTAAACCATACCACTATACAACCCTCCTAGGACATGTAAGTAAATGTATTTTAAATTATTTCGCCTACCCTCCTACCCGGCCCCCTCCGGTTTCAGTTTTATTTAACCTTAAACCAACTTCCAAGTTCCAAGGGACGCATAGTGGACTAGACATTCTTATGTTATATCCTCGGCAGGAGTACATATTTACCAAAATCAACATGAAAGCACCATACGGCACTTTTCATGGCGATTTCTGTAATTTGCAACATTCGAAGACCACCCACTCCAGCAATCATTCCAACCACCCCAACACCCACCCCCACCCCCCTCCCACCAAACCATCGATGAAAATCCCTTTGAATTAAATGCGTACACACACCCCCCATTCGCATACACACTAGCCAACATTAAAGACTGGCACATCGCCATCGCCATCGCCATCGCCATCATCCTCAGCCTCAGGTTCAGGCTCAGCATCAGCCTCAGCCCCGGCATGGCATGTACACATACATATAAATACATATTTACAAATTCTCTAAATTTACATTTTAAAATACCTACCCCATTGCTTCCCACACAAACTACACTCTCCACACTGGCCATATGTGTTCCAGTGTAGAATCACAGCCCCACCCCGCACCATCGCACCATGGCACCACAGCACCAGCATCTGCCCGGCTCGGAGAAACTCGTATCGTTAGAACTTGTGCCCACTGTCCTTTAGTGTCCTACAAGCAGAGAACTCCTGATGAGGGTATTTACATTCATGCGCAAAGGTATAGGCCTCATAGAGACGTCCGTAAGTAACGAGCACGTATACTTTATCGGATATGTAAACATTAAGATATTCTGCAGATCGAGGACAAGAGTATAAAATTAATTTATTGAAGGCTTGGGTGCTCGTAATTAAACAAGCGAACGTACCCCCTTACGCGCTCCCGGATACGCACAAAGCTATACCATGCTCGTATTCGTATCACCTGCATGGGTGTATCTGAACTAAATCCCACTACTAAGGTAGTTGGACACATGTACCTTGGCTATGTAAACCGATTCATTGTATAGTAAATAGGATGGCACATGATTAATATTCATCGTCATACATACATACATACGAGCGACAACCGGGCGCAGGGTTTCAATTTTTAATTCCTGATTTTAAGGAGGAACATAAAATTTGTGCGAGTGATTTGGGTATAGACCGTTTGAACACCTCCCCAGTTGAACACCTATGGCTTCGTTTAGGTACGGATTACGAACTAGATAGTTTCGCTGCAAGAAATATATATAATTTTGGGATTCGATTGATGAAAAACGTCGTTTCGTCAACAAGATTTGACAACAACAACGGCTACCCGTACAGGTACAGGTTTATGGCTGCTTAAAGGATGTGTACATAAGTTTTAGGATAGTTAACCCAATTGGAGGGCGGTTGGTCAAGTGAAAATGGGTCAGTAGTCCTATTTTTTCGGATGATTTCGGTTTCTATTTTTGAAAGTGTTTTTCTATTTTGGAAAACACAACCCAAACTCGTTGTTTTTGTTTCGAATGCTCAGTCTCATTAAAGAAATTAAATTTCAAGACATATGTAGTTCAAGAGCGTTATGGCCTACTTTTGAGGATTGATTGGATTTCTTGAAGCTTCCACAAATCCGGAAAGACAGGTAGACAGTTCCTGAATACAATAAGAGGAAGAACTCCACCTGTTTCTTAAGAACTGCTACTGGTCAACATTTTTCTTAGAACCTTTTTGTACCTAAACAGAGGGGGTGTGGGAAATATTTTTCCTGATTCCTGAGGAATATGGTTTCAGTTATGATGGTGGTGGAGAAGTGCCTGATAATGTGGATTTGGTTGGGGATCATGACATTGCCTAGAACGACTAAATGACAAAAAAAAAAATCGGAAACTAATGTCATGAAGCTCGAAGGACCAAATCTCGAAACTAATTTTCTTTCAAGATGTTCAAGATCAGCTTAAATTTTTCGCAATTTAAGGTATTTTTTGGAAGTTTAAGGCTGTGGGGTCATGATGTGTGTGCTGGGGTACTATTTAACCGTTTTCTAGCAATATACATACACATATGTATATATTTGATGGCCTGAGAATCTTCATGTGAATATCAAGTCAATAAAGGGATCCCCTTCACTGTACCGTATGACCGTGTGTATCCATTGCTGTCCCAATAGATATATTAGATGACTTGATGACTTTCATTTGAAAACCAAGTCTCCTACGCTGTGCCAGAGTATTAGTGGAGCTTAAAAGCTGCGATATTTACTATCGCGATTGCTAGACGGAGCAGATGTAGCACTTATTCAAATGCGGGTTTAACATACACGGCATGAAGTTTTGAGATTTCATCACATGAGTGAAGGTCTTATCAAAGTTAAATGTTAAATGGACCAGCTTTAGCCATAGACGACAAGGACGAAACTAGCAAAGAATGTTCATACGAATACCTCGACAAGGCATATGACATATGTATGATGATATGCGGAATGAACATCGTTAGTAGCAGAGTTGGTGAAGCTGGACTATATGATACCACGTCTGGCAATGAACCTACCTAAGCTGATTGACGTTGCGTTAGGGCGAAACTTTACCAATCATGCCGCTCTCCTATCACCATAAAATGGGCAACCAAATGCATCACATTGCGATCGATGCAAGTCATGCCTTCACGATTCCTACTTCAAGTCTCTTCTTCTACTTGTGTGCATTGTGTACATTTAAGGCAAAGTGTTTCTCTACTGCGTTGTCTCTCCGGGTTTGATCCGAAGACTCTCCAATATTCAGAATATTCGAATTTTCCAAACAGCTACCATCAATGCGGATATCATCCCAAAACTCCAACTGAAATCCAGGGAATTTCAGTGGAAACTGCATTACACAAGGTGGTAGGGACAATTGAAATCTAGCCTTCTTTACAAGGAATTTGCATAAGCTGCTTTCTTAGACACAGAAACCGCTTTCAATAATTTAAAGTGAAAGGCTTACTCGGGGCTTACTCGTACGCTGGTCTAGGTACAAAGAACAGCCTGCATTTCTCGCGCTGGTAGTCTGCGTACTACGGCCAAGGCTGTACTCGAGATGTTTCTCTATCTTTCACCACTTGTCCAAAGCAGTGAAGGTACGGCTCCAAAGATATATGCTTCGATGTGTCCCTGAGACCTATGGACACACACACAGTATTCCAAGCAAAGGTTCTAGCTGTGCTTAAAACTACGGGACTACTAGAGACGGGATCAGTATCTAGTCGGGATACGCTTAAGGCGTTAGAATCCAACATTATAAAACTGCCGATCTATGTTCAGGGCATTATGTATGGAGAACCCTGTCAGATTATGTATTATGCTGAGTGCCTGGACTCTGCGATGTGTAGATGAACAATAACGGGCCACGTACTAGCTACCGATTGACTTGACTAAGAAGATTTTTCCCAATTCTTACTTACGGATGTCTGGCCTAGTGACCTGCACACCTGAACGTCCTTACAAGAGTTGAACGACTGGTGTGTATAGGGACTACTCCCAGTGTTGTCCTTGAAACCATGCTATACCCATTGGATATTTTCATAAAAGAAATAATATGTAGCACCATCATTAGGTGGTCTAATGTAAACGCGTCCTGCGAATCCCTCCCTCCTCCTCATTCATACTTCAACCTCATCATCGACTTCAAGTTTCCCTCCAGAGAAAACTAGATAGTGGGATCATCAACCCTGCCTGTATATCCATCTTCACGGATGGGACAAAGACGCGAGTATTTTCCAGACGGGAATATATGGAATCACCGAGACCTGCAGGAGCTTATCCACTCTGGATAATAATGAGCATATTGACATATACGTCGACAGTCAGGCAGCCAGCAAAGCCATCACTTCCAATACAACCAATTCCTAACTGGTCAAACAATGTAAGAAGGAGCTCAAATCCCTGAGCTATGCTGGATCCCGGGACATATGGGCTTCTAAGGAAATGAAAGCCTCAGAATCAAGCGACATCCCAACAGACCACCATTGGCCTCCTGTCTTCCACGATCTCGACAGACTTCCGCAGCATCATTTTTTCCGCCTGTCTAACTTGGCCAAACTGTCTTCAGCTAACCTAATCAATCTTACACACATATGGATGTAAATATTCGTTCGGTAGTGAACATAGATTAGAGAATATCGACAGACGAGAATTAGCTAGAGCCAGAGGAAAATGCCACCTCCTTGCACCAATTTCACACAAAATCCCTTTCTATTGAGTACTAGTGTTCGATAGAATTCTTTTACATATCCAAATCGTCCTTGTTTACAAATAAATCATTAATTACGTTTTTTTTTATCATAAACTCCAACGCCCAACATTCAAAACGAATGAAATACGCACCTGGCAGCACTACAAGTGAAACTGTTATACCCACACCGAATCGATAACAGATTCTTCGACTCGTGGTTCTGAATTTCAAAATATCTCCCGCCAACAACTCACCGATATGTGTGTATGTAGCTGTGTATCTATGATTCATTGAATCTAGAATGTTTAGGGTTATTACTGTCGCATAGTACAAGATACTAGCATGCACGACTCCGTTCAACAAAAGGGATATTGGCGATGGAAAAAATGCACATTTCCCTTGTTAATGCGAATTTAATTGCATTCCGCTGAAAAGTGTCATAAAACCGTTTTGCATAGCACCGGCAGATTTATCTTTCCCGGAAAAACTTACTTTTATTGATGCAATTATGCATTGCCTCGTCTGCGCGTCTTAAACGTCTTTTGTACTCCTCTCCCAATGACTTATTCTCTTTTCCCGGAACATACTCCGTCTCGGTTCCTTCGCCCTCCGCCCGAAGGTTATGAATTTGCAAATCTATTTTGAAACTCTCCCAACAACATTGGCTAATTAAAAGAAAAGAAAACAAAAAAAATTCCAGGAATTCAACATTTTTTTTTGTTTTTTTGTGTTTCTAAGCACCAAACACCCAGGTAGCCGAACAACGAAAAAATCTACAACTGTGTCACATTCAAATGCATTTATGACAACCGAAACGAAACAAGAAAATTACCCACACATACATATGTATGTAGCTACGGATACTGTCAGTGTTAGATACTCTACGGACCAAGGTAATTATCCACGATTAGTTCTGTCAGCCGTATATGAAACTGACACAAAGGCACGAAGCGAAGAATAAGAAATAAAAACAAAAATTTTTTTAATTAAGTTTCCGCCACCAACGGAATCTCTATAGAACTACATACACGGTTGGGGTTTTTTACCAAACCAAGAACAACGAAATCATATTTACTTTTTGGCTACATTCGTAACAATTATGTCAAACACGGTTAAAAAATCAAAATGAAAGACCATGCACATGGTATCCAGCCAGGCACTGGTGTTATATACAGGCTGGCAAGCGGGCGATACAACTAAAAACAAAAAGTATCTCAAAAGTGTTTTCTCAATGAATAAATGCGTATGTAGTGTTGGATCACTTTGCGTGCGCGTATAAGTATGTTAGATTGGCTGTCTTTAAGCTCGGCTTGTTGTTCTTTGTCTTTGAATGGCGCGTTTCTTTGTCGTCAGTTCTTTGACAAATTTTTAACATATTTTGTCCCACCAACGCCGCCGCATCTGCGTGGACAGATACAAACCGAAAAAATGTATATAAAATCTAAGTTTTTAGCAAATGCACATGCGATTTTCTCTTTTCAGTTAGACATGTGCACAGACATCCTTTTCTATTGATGCATATGTATCTATATACTCGATTGGGAGAGATAAACTATATACAAGATATTCTTTTGTTAGATGCAGATGCGTTTTTCAAATGCCAATGCATGGTTGAATGCACAGAAATCTGGGTTTCGTATGTTTCACGAATGCCGATGCATACATATTGTTTGTAACACACACATACACATACACACTGACACACATTTTGAAAGTAGAATCCTGGCGGGATTTTTTGTTTTTTTTGTTTTCTTTTCTCAAGGAAGCTGCGTGTGCAGTACTTCTTGTGCGAGCTGTGTATCTATCTATCTATTATATCGAATGGTATACTTTATGTATGTACATATGTATTGGTTTTGTGTACCTGCCATGTGTCCCTATTGTTTGTACTTCCTTCTGTAGGGTAAGTTAAATAAATACAACGATTCCTAACACACATTACTGTTCAAAAGAAAGTTTGAGGTTTAGTTTTGTCATAAGTAAGATACATAGGTATGTAGGAATGCAATTTTTCGTTTATAGAAATAGACTATGTATGATGTGTCTTTGTGGTTGTGACATTGAAATGAAAAAAACCGAAAAAAAGAATGCAAAACACAAAGCGAATGAGTAGAGAACAGGAAGATTTTTTATGCGGAAAAATATCTATGCTGTGAAAAGATACGAAGTTCGTTTCGATTTTTTTTAAAAGATTTCTGTGTAGAACTCTGTATTTTGCAAAAATAATTACATTAGACCACCGGTCTTTGAAAATAAGCCTCTTACAGTACATTAGCTAATCATGGACTAAGCAATGATTTGGAAAGAAGTTGTTGTTAGCAGATAAAGACGTGGAATTACACAGTATTCTAAGTATTCTAAGTACTTAGCGTTAATATCGAAAGAATAAAGACAGGCAGATACACGTTACATGTTACTAAAAGGTCAGGTGGTTACTCGATAGAATAAAGGGCTGTCTTTCAAAATTAATTCAGAAATAACAAAAATTGAATTCTAATTTTATCACAGTTGGACGTGGGATGAGGGAATTAAAATAGGCGAACAAAAGCACAATACAATCTGAGGAAAGGGCAAGCAATTGAGTTAGGGTCACTTGCTCCATAGAAGGTAGGGTTGCTGCATATCTGTGCTACGAGATTTTACAGGCAAAGTAAGAGAAATCTTTAAGGAATACCTGAAACTAGAATGGAAACAATTAAATGTAATGTCTGTGTCCGAATCAAGGAAAAACAAAAACTCAGAGGTCACGATACCAGACTGTGAAAGTAGGACCTTTGATACTAGTGTAGTCGAGGACTAGATGTAAAGATAACTTTCTCTGTCGAATTGGTATCAAATACTTTGCTGTGTTGCTTACATATGGAACCAGTGTATAACTATCAGGAATCTATAACCAAAAAACGCGAGAATGTTCAGAAACTGTTCTACTAACTTGGTGAACGACTGTAGCTGAATAGAACCACGTTAAAGTTGCAGGCATTTCCAACATTGCCACTAGCAAGACATTGACAAAGTTCCGACAAAGTACCATATCACCTTTGGGTAAAGAGAAAATAAATACCTAAATGGTGACCAGATAGCAATGATACTTATTGCAATTGTTATGTTTCAGCAGCTGTCAAAGTTACGAATGACATACAGCTGTCAAAATATTCAATGAGGTTTGCCATTCCATCATACATACATCGTTTCCGGCTTGCCGAGCGTGCGAAAATTATTGAAAAATATTATCGAAACGTGAATTTCGTCGTGAGGTCGATCGTCATCATAGCTTCAGTGTGCAGGCAATTCGTCCCAAGGCTTATTTTGAGGTTGGATTTGGGCCTAGATCCGTATAGGACTATGCTGACGCGTAGGAATTAAAGCCAGAAGAGTATGGACAACCCTGTGAGGTCGCTTATTGGAT
Organism: Xylota segnis; assembly: GCA_963583995.1. Classification (NCBI taxonomy): domain Eukaryota; kingdom Metazoa; phylum Arthropoda; class Insecta; order Diptera; family Syrphidae; genus Xylota; species Xylota segnis. The sequence goes on from OY757237.1 coordinate 43,766,083, forward strand.
GCTGGAGACGTTGGGCGAAGATCCCGATTTTATTGAAAAAAACATTTTTGGCTCAAGAAGCAAACTTGCCATTATTGGAGCGAACACAATCTATAAGTGCTCGACCAAGCATCAATGCATTTACAAAGATTGGCTGGCGGCTTCATTGGACCTTATTTCTTTCGAAATGAGGAAGGAGTAAGCAATGATCCTAGGTATAGAGCGATGTTAACCGAGTTTCTGTGACGAGAGCTCGACAACCTCAATATAGTCGAGCTGTGGTTTGAAGGAAAAATTTGACTCACGGGGAGCATTTATCAATTGGTCGCTGCGATCATGCCACTCGACTATTTTCTGAGGCAACGTCAAGTCCTTAATCTACGCCAAAAATTCAATCAATGAAGACGAGTTCGATACCAACAATCTACGCTATCAAAAATTGAACCGACCGCTTAAAGTACTACCAGCTTAACCCAGGCGCCCATTTGAACGATGTGCTATTCCACACGTAATGGCATGAATGTAGCTTCAAAATAAAGCCAGAATCAATTTTATATCTCACACCGTTCCTATTTTATCTAAACTTTGTTTTCTATTGTTCTTATCTGGTCATCGAGTAGATTCTCTTTTCGGGATTTCATTTTATCAGAGTCGATCTTCTTCAATGTGCAAAAACCAATTGCAATGTTCTCGATCATTGCGTTGGTTCTTCGGATAATTGACGTCTTTATCATTAAGTGGCCAAAGGGATAAGGTCGCTGCAGCCACGCACTACATAAATAAAATCATATTCATCGAAGGACAGTATGATCAGCTAGGTATCAGCCCATACTCAGTAAAAACTCAACAAGTGTTCATACTGAATACCCAGGTAGCTCTCATTTGAACGATCGTAGAGAGACATGCAAACTGCAGGTGAATTCTTATGAGAACTTGACAATAAAATGAGATTGACATTCTTTGACGAACTCCTTTTATATGGAAAACTAAATCGAGTTGAAATACAAACTTAAAGACTGAGTACAGCACTGAAACGATCTCAACGATCTCAACGATCTTCAGAGCAAGAGTGCAATTAAATTACATAAGTACATAAATGTAAGGACAGAAAAATATTTCATCCGTATTATCTACAGAAATATGAAATACGTCAATCCATTCAGTATATCTTTTTCTTGGATAATCTCTTTAGTTCATCGATGAGTCATACCCTGGTGATCGTACTGATACGTCTGTTTGTGGTGAAAGTTGGGTGGAGTTACATACATACGTAAATAAATCGCCAATGCCGACGCTGAGTCAACGACATTTCTTTGAGCAACATTTATACATATGTATGTTTGTCTGTAGTTAATTATTTTGATCTAGATTGATTGATTTATTACCAAAATCAACCGCATTGTGGTATGATTGATCTACTGGATATGGCACACTGATCTTGAGAGTTGCAAAGAGTTCCAAATGCATTTTAAAACTGAACAAATAAATATTTAAACTTTGCCTTATTATTATATCGTCTATGAGGAAGAATTAGAGCTAAAGCTACACTGAGACCAAAAACACTTGAAAGGGAGGCAGTGTGACTCTGCAAATTGCAAATAAGCACGTGTGGAACACACTTGGGAAATTTCTGCGGCTATTAATATCATGTACACATGCCCCTGTCTCACCATAGCTGACGGGAGTTTTCAATTTCAATTCATCAAAGATCTGGACTGTGACTGTGAATTATGACTTTTGAACAACTTTCTCTCAATATCTGCCATGACACGAGTGCACATCCTGTCAACCTCTTTGAAGCTTATTTTCGTATGTATGTATGTAGGTACCATCAAGTATAGAGAATGTTTCCTAAACCAAACAGCAGGAATGAAAAATCCTCTAATTTTTCTTTACATTGTACTCTACAAACATTCAAAACCAACGTGCATCGATGTGAGTGAATTACTTAACAAAATCGCAAAAGTATTATACCGGCTGCTTAATTACTGAACCTATACCAAAGGGAATTCGCAATATAAGCATCCTTGTATGTATTTCCCAAAATGAATTACCAAAAATCAAGATGGCCGACTTGGGAAAAACTGCTTCAATAGGCCTAAGTGCTTTTTTGGACAATCATTAGGTCTGAAGAATTATTCGTTCTAATTTCTATTTCATTTAAAAGTAATTAGTGTTAGCACAAATTTTCCTGTTAATAATTACGATCAAGTTTGAGAATGTAATTAGTACAGTGAGGCCCAAAAAAACCTCGCCCGATAATGTTTAGCTGCATTTTGAAAATCAAAATTCATAGTTTAAAATTTGTTTAAATGTTTATTTGAACATTTAAGTGGTTTTTTCCATTTTCAGAAGATGGATGATATCAGTCAAGTTGGTGTCGGCATTATTGATAACCATTTAGGCTCTTTTTACTGCACTTGCAATCGTTTTGGGGAGAACTTCTTTGAGAGCTTCCAGAGTCTATGGCTTTCTCTCATAGACCCGCGATCTCAAAAACTTTAAAGAAGTCTGGAGCGGTCAAATCGGGGAATTTTGTCAGCAAGTCCAAATCGGCAAAACGATACACAAGGCGACCCGAAATTGCTTCGTTTAATATGTTTCACCGTAATACTGTAACCACATGTCAGCCAGTCCATCAATTTGATCATGGTTCTACATTGCTCAGCAATCACAGCAACTAAGTTACAGCGGCGATATTTTCGTCGGAACGACCACTACGAGGCCTTCCAGTGCCTCTTCTGTGACATGTTCTTCTACTTTCTTTGAGGCGGCCGGCTAGAAGCCTTATGGTTCGACCAGTTGTGGTAGGACGGCCGGCAAATCTGTTCCGAAGTTCACATTGCACCAAAATCACTGACGAAATATTGAGCACAAAAATAGAGAGATGGAGTATACTGCTGATATCAACACAAAACTGACAGTTGCCGCCATTTGCATAAGTTATAGGATCTTCCGGTAGGGTGAAACATTTGGGGTTACCTTCTAAGTGAAAACTGAACAAATGTGGAAAACGAGACCCAGAGGGGTTTGACTTTAAGGTGGCGGTCTAGTTTTAAGAGAAAATGCTTATATTGATTGAGAAAGAGGCTCTTAGAGCGCTACTTAGTCATATGCAGGGGCTGCGGTGACACTGAGATGGAGGAAGATACGACACACTTCAGCGACGAGGGCCAAGTCTCAGATGTCTCATCAGACATCAAACCTTCGGGAAGACATTTTTCAACCAGCTCTCCAAACTGGTGCACATGCCCCCTAAAATCACCTCAAACTTCATAACGAAATCAGGTTGGTTCAGGAGGGCCTCACTCGTTAGTTTCTGTTTTTCTTTTCGGGTTTGAGATCCATGTGAGAGAGAATTCTCCCACCTGATGGATGTTGCAGTCACCCCCTCAACCTAACCTAACCTTCTAGAGCGCTATCACCGGCTCTAATCTTTTATTTGACTCCAGAGGGGCAATATTTGAGCGATATCACCTTCAAATATTCCATCTTGGCCTTATATCCTCGTGTGGAACTTAGGGGATATGAGACTCAGTCCACAAAGTCAACATCGTTTATGGTTTAATTCAGCTCTGCTTAACTCGTTTCTAGCTGCTTCTACTACTTTGTAACCTTCTTCCATCTTAGGTGATCGGATTCCTTTGAATTCCATGACAAGTTGTAGATGTGTCACCTCTCTTCTTCGAAATAAATAAGTAAAATAAATAAATAAATATTTGACGCGACAGGTCAATGGAACCCAGGGGCTAGCTTCTAGTGCTTCAGTATTTTATGAAACTAATTCAAGGTCAACACTAAGAAAAATGCTTTTAAAAAAGTTAAAGGATTAGCTGAATGGCGCTATTTTGAACAGACATAGTATGAATACAAAGTGGTAGGTACTACCATCACTAAGCCATCACCAAATAGTATAGGCTCTGGTAGCGACTCCTGTGGCACTCTCTGTGAGATAAAGCCTTCCGTTCAAATACTTAACAACCCATTTATGCAACCCAAACCAGATTGTGGCGAAAGGACAAGTGCATTCTTGCGGTTGCCTCTAAACACATTGAGTCTGAGACCTGTCTGCAGTTTCGAATGCTTATGCCTTACCTTTTGACGAACTTGACGTAACCGATGATCCAAACGAAACCCATGTACACAGTACGTATGTAGGTACCTGCCAACAGATTTTCCCCTCAGAAGCGACAAAAAACGCAGACGACATCACTCCATAAACACGAAAAAAAAAAAAAAAGAATAACATCCAACGTGTGATATCTTCATTCATCATTTAACACCCATCCACCACCCCACCTATCATCGGGCAATTTAGCCCAAAAAAGAAAGAAAAAAAAAAGAACACAAACCGAAACCAACCCTTGTCCACCATTCGCATATTGTCATATAATGCAAAAGAATCACTCGGCTGAAGCTTTCCCTCCCCATGGCACCAACAATCCAATCCGTCTGCAGTTCTTCGGTCCCAGTCTCGGTCCCTAAATGTGTACCTCTCTCCACATGTGCTGCCTGACTGAATGCAACATCACAAGGTCAAATGCGTACCCGGTGGATATGCTCCCATTCATCGGTTAGTTTGCCTTGTGTGTGCATTCAGTACACCAGCCATCCATCCAAACATTTCGAATGATCCCCAGCTCTGTGGGTCACCTCTGTGCCAAAGGACCCACATTCCCACAAAAAGAATCAGAAAAAAACTTTCTTTTCTTTCACAACTATCTTCGAATTTTGCTGTTCGAACGGATGGATTTTCGTTTGTTTATCTTCAGATGAACCAAAGAAAAAATGCAAAAAAAAAATAAGAAAGAGCCTACGTTTCATTATTGTTTTGTGCATGCCGTCGTTCTCTTCTGCCCTCTCATTCTCACATATATTATGTATTGAATTGTCTTTTGGCGTTTCTTTGCGTTCCTTTTTGTTGTATTTTGTTGTAGATGCAAGCAAATGGAATATAAAAGACGCGGGACCATGTGCTACTCTGCCCGGTTTTGATAAGTCAACTTACATAGCATAAAACACAGAGAGAGAGAGAGTAGGAGAGAGAGACGGAGAGCCAACGAAGAAAACACCGAAAACAAAACCCAAAAAAAAAAAACTCCAAAAACCATCGCGTTTCTCTCTAACTCTCTGAGTTTTGTCAGCACACACATCTGTGGAGAGAATATTCCTTTTTTTTTCCTTTCATCTTCGTCTGTTGGCCAAATTACCAAGTGTGTTGGATGGACAGTCATTTTGATTTCTATTTCTTGTTGTTTTTTTCTTTTTTCGTTGACTCCTTTGTGTTTTCTTCTCGATTTGCCAGCACAAGCATTTCTTCGGCAAACAAGCGCAAAAGAGAAATGCCGAAAAAATCCACACAACCAAGAGGAAACACTTACACTATCGAAAGCGGTTTTGGCATCGGCATCTCTTGTATTTGTTCAATGTCCGTTTGGGACAGAATGAAATGGAGGACATAACAAATCAACTCACGCACACGCACACGTATTCGAAACGAAGGAATGTCCAGCCACCGGATTTGCTGGTAGTGGTGGAATGTGGCAAAAAAAACCCAAAGGAGAGTTTGTATGCGTGTGTCAGGTAGACAATGCGATACGAGAATGGTAGAAGGCTACCATCCCGCGTGTGTGCTTGTGTATGTGTGTTATGGAGAAATTTTTCTGTTCTACCCATGGTGAGATGGCGATGGTGTTGGTGGTGAATGGATGGGATGGATGGATGGTTTGGTTGGTGATTTGCCCCCTCTTTGTTTTGTATTGTAAAATGCGGACGGTGTCGTAAAACAGAACTCGATCGTCATTTGTATTTGCAACGTCGACCAGGGCAAACGCTTTTTTTGTTTTTTGGAAATTTTTATATTTCTTCAATTTTCGGCTCGTTGGCTTATTAAAAATTCATTTTTTTTTCCTTTCTAACACTTAATAACTTTTTGTTCTCAAAATTAATGCAAAATTTCAATTATACGTACGAACATATGATTTCTATTGTTTTTTTTTTGTTTTGTGTTTAGTTATTGTTTTTTTTTTTTTTTTTCGTTTTTTTAATTAATTTTTTCGAATCGAAGGCAAATCAAACGAATAGTAACGACGTGCAATCTCGGTGGTGGACACAGTTAATATTTGAAATTAATAACGAACAGACGTCGTGTGTTTGATGTTTGAAAAGAAATAAAAAAAAAAAAAAACGAAAACGAAAACTCAAAGTGAAATGTGTTAAACAAAATTAAACAACAACAAAAAGAAAAAAAAAATAAATAAAAGTTAAGAGAAAAAGTACACAAAGTGGAGGAGCAGCAGCAGCAGCAGCTACAAGTGTTTTTTTGGTTCTTTTTTGTGTGATTTTTTGTTTTGGAACGTGTTGAGAAGAGAAAACAAACGAGAAACGTTAGGCACAACGATTTAGAAAGTGTTTTCTTGAGTTTAGTGTGTGCGCGGCACAACGACGACGAGTAGCTCGCGTGCAGTTTGTTTGTTTTGTTCTTTTCAATTTTGTTTTTTTTTTTTTTTGAATTCAAAACCCCGCACGTAACTATAAAGAAAAAAAAAAAAAACGAGTAAAAAACCGTTGGATAACAATCTATAGTTTGGAGTGAGTAAGGAAAGAACCTATTCTCTGTATAGTGCGTGCATAAAATGAAATGAGCCTCAATTGGAGTACTAGCGACCTATCCACTGCCAGCACAACCCTAAGGAAATCGGAGAGTCCATCATTGGGGCCCTTGACTGTGCCATCGTTGCCAGAGGGAGATTTTTCACCGCGCGCTATAAACTCTGTGGATACGGGTGAAAGTAGTGTTAACACCGTCGAGGGGCAATGTGCCACAACCGATCCGAGCGTATATGCAGAGAATTCATTGCTTCCCCCGTCCAATGCGGAGGAGACATCAGCATCAAGCATGGCTGGAATTAAAGCAGAAATGCAACCATTGCATGCGGTGTCAAATAGCACCGTGAGTGCTGCAGCCGATTCTAGTGACAATCAACCGCCTACACCGACGCCAGATCATCAGCAGCAGCAGCCGCCGTCGCATCATCAACAGCATCACCAGCAACAGCAGCAGCAGCAGCAGCAGCAGCAGCAACAACAGCAACAGCAACATCATCAACAGCAGCAGCACCATCATCAGCATCCACTGTATGGTGGCGGCGGCAATTTAGTGAACTCGAATCAAATGTATCAAGACATGCATTCTTACCACCCGTCCGCAGCATCATACCTGGGCGGTTATGAGCAATTCTATCATGCGCCACCAGCCGGTGTGGATTACGGCAGTGCCATGCAACAATTGCAACAAAACTCGGTTCTGTCGTATCAAATGCAGAACCAACCGCTGACGGGAGCCGCATCGCCGCATGCCGACTATAAAGTCATGCCTTCGTCGCAGCGCTACCATCCGTATCTGAACAACGGTGGACTGCATCATCTATCACCGGCACAGAACCACTCCGTGGCAGCGGTAGTGAGTGCCAATAGTGGTGCTACAGTCAACAATACCAGCAGTTCGGTATCGAACAGTTCACTAAGCCCCCGAGTTGTGAGCTCATCTAGTCCTTCACAGAATAATTCGGCCGCCAATACTCCGCACCACGGAATGGCGGACGTAAATTCGATGGCGAATCGTACTCCGACGCCATCGGCCTCAAAGCAATGCAATAAATGCGGTGTGATGTGTGCCACCGAAACGGAACTCAACGAACACTATTCTGCGATACATGGTGCTCAGTCCGGCGAGGATTGTATAAATTCAGCAGAACGTTCGGCGTCCTCCGCGTCGGAGCGTCCCTATCACCCGTTTGCTCCGTACATTAAGGAGGAGCCACCCAGCTCAGATATACTCGACTTGGATTCTCAGAAAATGGTCTACCCACCCCAGTCTGAGGGAGATGTAGTGGGTGGGATGCATTCAATGCAGCGTCCAATGACATGGCCACAGGAATTGCATCCAGCCTATATGGCGGCACCGCATCTCGCCGAAGCCAAACATCCGGGATACTATGCCAAACAGCAGGAGTTCACTGCGATCAAAAGTGAGTTCCACCCAATCAAATCGGAATATGTATCGCCGACGAACTTTGGTAACACGACTCTAAAGCCCGGTGACTACGGTCAGCCGATAGCGCCACAAACTCGACCAGAAGACAAGTCATTTGTGAGCACAGACCTGGCCACGGGAAATAACCCCGTTTCGTCAAGCCCGTCGGAATTCCCATCGACTACAACCCCGCAGGACAACTTAAGTCAATACAGAGGCTTTGAGCCGCCGACGTCGTCGCTGCCAAGCAGTGGCGGCTCAGGAAAGAGCGCCACTTGGAAGTCGAACGAAGCACGAAGGCCAAAAACGTACAATTGCACCGCCTGTAATAAGTGGTTCACAAGTTCGGGTCACCTGAAGCGTCACTACAATACAACTCTGCACAAGAATGCGGTCAAGTCGAGCGGACAACCAGATCCAGCCACGATGCCAATAAGTGCTCATCACCATCCCAGTCGTGATCCAAATTCAAAACATCACCGCAACAGTCAGTCAAGACAACCACCACCTATACCGCCGGAGCCACCCAGAAGTCCGGATTTCTCATCGCAATATACGACACAATCGCCAAATGGTTTCCCACCACAGCAGCAACAGCAATCGCAAGCATTCCAACAATATCACCCACAAAGCAATTTAAACTCCTCTGTGAACGGTCACCCAAACGGGCTAGCAGGTCCCTCCGTCCAAGCCTCCCAACCGAGGGGCCTGCTGACCATTACGAGCACAGAAGTATCCATCATGGATCAGGAGGAGGACCAACTTCACACCAGCAACAACAGCAGCAACAACAACCTCCACCTGCAGGAGGAACAATATCATCATCAGCAGCAGCAGCAGCAGCAGGAAATCCAGGGGTCCAGTCCCAACAACAGTCCCAACAACAGCAGCAACAGCAGCCTGGAGGATTATCAGTCAACCATCAGCCTTCATCAACAGCAGCAGTCGCAGCAGCAGCAGCCGCTGCCGCTACAATCTCCCCATATTATCTCCCACCACCATTACCCGGAGCTCCACCACATCCACCACCACCAGGAGGAGCCCACCATTTTCAACACGGCCACCACTATCCACAGTATAATGGATCAACAGCAGCAGCAGCAGCCGCCGCAGCAGCAGCAATACATCATCAGCCCTTTGGCTATCAGCACCACCACCCCCATCACACTCAACAACACCACCACCACCATCCCATCATTCCAACATCTGCAACAACCGGTGGGGGAGCACCAACAGAGCTATCACACTATTATTGGTAATGATGGCCAGCCCATATTATCCGCCGTCGGCCCAGATGGAAATTTGATTCAGCTAAGCTCGTTTGTGGAGCTATCAACCCTTCCTAATGCCCATGCATTCCCAGGACTAAATCCGAACCAATTGGTGGCACTCGATCCCCATGGTCATGTCGTGCAGTTAGCCCACCCTTTAGTCGATGATAATCAACGCTACTCCGGAGGAATACCCTCGTTCAAAGAAAGCCTTGAACCAGTCGTTCCAGAATCCTACTACAATCGAATGTCACCGTTTGGCTCGCAGAGCTCACCCCAGGAAGCCGATGTACCACCGATGCATTCCATCGCTTCAGGACCACAGACCGATCAAGCAAATCCATACTCTCCAACTGTGTCCTCTTCGACCACGACAACGAATCAACTACCCAACGTGGGTGAACATATCACTGCCCCCGTTAGTGCCGGCCGAAAGCCAGCCGTTAAACGCAAGCGAGAGACCACCACCAAGGCCACCTCCACCACCCTGCCGACGGGACGCATCAAGTGCGTCGAATGCGACAAGGAATTCACCAAAATTTGCTACCTTACCCAGCATAACAAAAGCTTCCATTCCGGCGAGCAGCCATACAGATGCCAAAAATGCGGTAAGCGCTTCAAAAATGAAGAAATTTACAATGCCCATCTAGCCCGACACAAGTCCCAAGATAAGCCGCACAAGTGCGACATCTGCCCCAAGCAGTTCCACCACAAGACCGATCTGCGCCGTCACACCGAGGCTATCCACACCGGCTTCAAGGCGCACACCTGCGAAATGTGCAACAAGAGCTTCTGCCGCAAGGATCACTTGCGCAAACACTGTGACATTCACAACCGTCCCAAGCCCGTGAAGAAGGCCAAATCGGCACCCACTCGCAAACTCTCACCGGAAACCAGCCCGGTCGCCTTCCCCTCGGAGCATAACTCCCCCAATCAAATTTCCAATGTCGAAGACAGCACCAATTCCTCCTCGCAGTCCCACCACATGCCAAAGCTGGACCTTAAAGTCGAATCCTTCGCCATGGCCGGCGAAGAACTCATCTACATGTAGTCTCGCGCTGCCAACCTACCACCCCCGCCCCACTAGCCATTAAGATATTTATTTTTTCACCTTTTTTTTCTCCTCACATCTTCGAAACCAAAACAAATCAGGTAAACCATAGTTCGTAGACCTAATCTTAGTCAATATATACTCAGGATCAGCCATAAGTCTCAATAGCCATATCACCACCGTACTACCGCGCACAGATCTTCCAAAAAATTTAAGCTAACGATCTCAGGAACCTCCACCACTAATCTTAAATTTAAAGCAAAAGGTTGTACACCCGACCCTATACAAAAATACATATAAATATATTTAGAGAATAAGCCTTAAAAAAAAAAATACAAAAAACCCAAAAAAAATATATCTATAGCTTTGTGTAAATACGTTTAACCGTTTATTTTTAATTTTTTTTATTTTTATGTTAACTGATATTAAACATTTTAAATAATATAATTATTTTTAGTAGATAAGTCACAAAAAGACGTAAAAATATCGAATTTTAATGGAATTTTGCTTCCTTTTTATTGTTTTTTCTTTTCCCGCAAAGAGATTATGTAAAACAAAAGAAAAAAACAAACAAAAAAACATGTATTTAGCTTTATTTTGTATGTTTATTATTTTTTTGTATATCGTTTTATGTTTAAACAAGTAGATGCCATTTGAATTTAATTTTAAAACAAAAAAACCGAAGAAAAAAACAAAATACATGTGAGATTCTCCAAAAAACAAAAAAAAAAAAATGTTTTGAGTTTTTTTTTCCTTTTTATTTTCTTTCAGATTTTTGTGTGCGCACGGCTTTCTTTTTTTTTTTTTTTTGAAATTTTGCTTTGCTTTTGTTTTCTTGTTGTATAGTAGTACTTTTTATTTTTTTTTTGTGTTGTATTCGTTGGCATGTTTGGGAATTGATGATGATGATGGTCGAGGCGAGGATCTTTTCTGCTTGTTTTTGTTGTATTTCCTGGAGATTAGGATTTACTTTGTGTTTGAGTTTTAGCACGATACGATAAAGAAAAAAAGACAAAATGAACTGAAACCAGTTTGAGAAAACAAAAAAGAAATTGAAAAATCGAAAATACAGGTTTTTGTGTAGGTAGATATGGGTGGACATTGAATAAAAATGTAAAGGTATAGCCAGTCAGCTATATTTGTTTGGTTTTGGGAAAGAAAAGGAAGTAGAATTGTCCTTTTTATTTGTCGTTAAGGTGTTTTTTTTTGTTTTTTGTTATCTCTATATACACATGTGCATATGTGTGCGAGGGAGTAATATTTATTATCAATAAAACCAGCTATTGCCACAAAAAAAAACCAAAAAATATTTAATTAGCCGAGACGATAGGAGTCGTCCATTAGAAGCGATCATCGCAATTAAGTCGAAGACTCGAAGGCATTAAGAAGACATACTTGCTGATGTTTGCAATGTTAGGTTTAGGAGTGAAAATTATGTAGGTGAATTAGGTGCCCTCAAATCCTGCAGGAGCCTTCTGTTGGTTTCTTTTTGAAAAGCCTATTAGAAAGATTGTTGAATATTTTTCAGCGATTGTTGCTTTATTAAAAAGGTAAATGTTTCGACTGCCTCGGTTGGCTTGGCAGTAGGCCACCCTGTCAGGCGAATTGTTGGACGACTTCAGTGGCACGTAGTCACATTTTGCTGGAAGCACAGGTCGCCTAGGTCCAAATCATCAGTTTCTAGCCCTACCAATCGGCTGTTAGTGCTTTCCATATACTGTAACATTTCTTCGATCGTCGTTTTCGAAGAAAAATGGGCCAATAATGACTTCACTCTTAAAAACCAGTGCACCAGCAGTGGTTGGTGCATTATTTCGATCGAAATTTCTTACCGCTGTTTCGCCAATATGGCGTTCACTTTGGAAGTAACTTCGAACGCTGTTTAAGCGTTAATCGATCCATTTGGTCCGGCGATAGTATAACACTGAATCTTTGCAAATTTTTTTAAAGTGTAAGAGCTGTCAGTGATCAGATGACCCGCCCTTTATGAAGGACAGGAGAAAATGAATCGTGGTGTTACACAGTTCGGGAAGAAATGGGTCCAGTCTTTTACGAGGAGTATGTGTAAAATAGAAGAAATAGGCTTCTTAGTCCAGTCTTCTACGAGGAACAGGTGTAGAATAGTTTCCTCTTTAGGGCACTCATTACGTACGACGACAATTGTCTGACGATATCGCTTGTAGATAGTATTGTTTCACGAAACATTGAAAATCACTATCGTTTAGACAAGTTACGCCAAAAACCGTCATACACTATCGATGGCACAAACAGAAGACTGCTTCGTTGCTATAGTTTAGACGATGATCGTTACGTGATGAGGTCTCAGACTAATGGCGTGTCTGCCCGCAGTGCTCGTAATGACACCATTCATTAGGGCGCGATCTGTTTAAAAATGTGGCATGTAGTGCCGTCTGGTAATCTACGATTGATTAAGCTAAACCAATAGAGAAATCCATTAGGAAGATAGAGAGGCTTTCAATCTGAGTTTTTTATTTAAAAGAACATCCTTGTGATGTGATATTTAAAGTGTGTTCAGTAGAACATTCACCGATGTCGTGAAACCGAATTCCCTTCATGGTTCTGTACCAACGAGTATTGTTACTCTTGACACGAGTACGAGTATAGAGTCAAATTCAAGAATTCAATTTCCAAACAAGAAAGAATGAAAAATAAATAAATAACAGGTACTGAGAAACATTGATAAATGGACTTGAAGACACCTTCACTACTCTCCACCACTAGGTTTGGTTTGGTTGAAGTGACCGTAATAAATGCAGGGTGATACCAGGTGGATCAACGGTGACTAAGTTCACCCATCCCTTAACAATGCCTGTTAGACAGGGAGAAATAATGTTCGAGGATTTCTGTATTTCCAAAGGTATCCATGGTGCAGTTTGAATCCACTTCAATGGAGTTTCATTGCCGAAATACGACTTTTTGGTGATGATGTGATTGCATATGTTGCTTGTTAGGCAGAGTGCAATTTTAAAACAACCGGGGACTAGAGTCAAAAAGAAGGTACACCTTTCGGGTTTCCAGGGTGCAATTTTATGTATACATCTGCTTTACGTATCTATTGGTCGACTCCATTCCAGTTGGCGCACATATCGTTGAGTTTAGGTTAGTTTAGCACACACCTAAATAGGTGCCTATTTGCTTCTGATGTTTAATACAGAATAATGTTCGCCTTAACCATTTGTCAGCAGTTCTACAAAATCATCGATCTAGTGTATAGTAGGAGAAAGAGTTTGTAACAGTGAGCATTTATTTAGACCAATAAATCTGACTAGATTTGCAAGAAACAACGTTACGACCGCTACGAGCAAAAACCCTTTTTTCTAAAAAAGGATTCTATGGAGTATTCTCTAATGTATGGGAAGATTCGATCCATACTACTGACATTTGAACGAACGAATCCGCGATTGGGGTGATTTGGAAATGCAAAGGGGATGTCACGAGCCCTTTAGGGTTAGGACTTCGAAAAGCGTTTTTACTTTAGTGTTACATTTAGTTTGTTTTTGGTATAAAAAATGCTTCCTAAACATAAAAAAAATAAAAAAGAAATCCCTGCTGGGTAGTTCGTAGTTGCACTTTTAAAAACTACACAAGAAAACAGACGAGCCAGAATTGTACGTTTATGGGTAAAATCCTTCTTGTTTTGAATGGCCTCTAATAAAGTGGACAAGACAATGGGCAGTTTTGATGACATTAGAAGAAGAAGTAGTGACCTTACCTTAGAAACTTGTAAGATGTCGTTTCAAATTGCAATAGCTATCGATTTTACTGAAATACTAGATAAACTCTTCATTTGAAAGGCTTTTGCATATCAAAGAGCAGCAGGTTCTGCGGAGAATTAATACTGCAACATAGAGCATGCTACTCATTGTAGCTATTTTTTGAGAAGTCCCTTCATGCGTTTGAGTGTAATTTTGGAAATAAACTTAGGAAGTTAGAGGAAACCCGAAAGCCCAGTTTTAGTTGGGGAGGCTTTCAACTGATTAAACCCTATAAACGAAAGGTCTTAAAACAACATTTGTGTTACATTGTGAGAATAAAGGGTGACGAATTTCGTCAGTGGGCGCCGTGGCTCAGTGGTTAGTGCGTTGGACTATGGAGCAAGGGGTTCGAGATCGAATCCCAGTCGGGGAACACCTAAAAGTTTTTTCACGGCCTCACCTCTCGCGAGCGTCTGACAAACATCCGAGAGTACACAACTGTCTCGAGAAAGCTTCTCAAATAACAAATTGCCCTTCGGACACGGCATTAAACAGTAGGCCCCATCCGTTCGTGTAAAGAATATAACACGCACAACACGAATGGTTGTGGAGAAGCTAGGCCTTGGGTCCCATCGACCTGTTGCGCCAAGTATTTATTTTTTTTTTATTTATTTTTTGAATTTCGTCAGTAATTAGCAGTAGTAGTTCACAACTTTGTCGGACACTGCTTCAAGTTGTAATTCATAGGTGCATGGAGGACAAGATTGCTTAATTTGTCTGAGGCCATTTTTGTTGCCTCTAGGATAACGTGATCGAAGTATGTATCACCACAGTACATTTGTGTAATCCCTCTACATAAGTAGAAGAAGTCATGACTTTGTAGCTGGATTTTTTTAAGCAATCATTTAATAAGAGCTCATTCACGAGGTCGGTCAAAAGGGTAAATATGATAATTCGCGTTTTAAACGACGACTTGGTATTGCTTTGCAGGCTTTACTGATGGTAATTGGAAACTTTTTAAGGTGATATGCTGAACTGGGTGAAATCATCCAACAGATCCTATCTTATCCTAGTTACTTGTGTAGGTGCTGCAAGAAATTCTAATGAATTTTCCGGGAACCGGGAACTGGGATCGAACACTAAGGATATCATCATCCACTAAGTAACGAAGAGAATCCATTTGTGCATGCATAGCCGTTGTGCACCACATGAAGTGGAGAATAAAAGAATCATTTTCAAACTTCGTCCTGGAAGCTTCCAGCTTAACTTACTTCCTGAAACGAATGAAACGTATTAACTGTATTATGTATGTTTTAACTTACACCAAGTATTGGATTCGTGACAAATGTTGAAGTCCAAAAAAGTGGGTCCACAAACTCCGTCTGTCTATATGGTTGACTGCAGCCAAAATGAGCTAAGAGCTCAATATTTTCATATTTCGACCAGAATTTGAAAAAAAAAAAAATGACTAAGGCATTTTGAAATAATGTGGGCTCAGTGGTTAGTGCGTTGGACTACGGTTCAAAGTTCGAATTCCAGCCGGAATGCCTAAAAGTTTTTCACGGCCCCACCTCTCGCGACCGTCTGACAAATATCCGAGAGTACAACTGTCCTGCTTCTCAAATAACAAATTGCCCTTCGGACAGTTGGTTGCGCCAAGTATTTTTTTTTTTTGAAAAATAATAGTTTTCACAGATATTTTTTCGATAACATCCTTTAGAAGGTATCGTGGATATGCGGAATTGCACTCCCACGTTATTTATCTTGAATAATTCATAAGCCTTCAACATAAAGGTAGGAGGACGTATGACCCTGTTGTCTTTTGGTTAAAGAAATACCTTCCCAATGACCATCATCAGTCTGACCAACTGAAAGATACTTAGACAAGCGACTATAATTGTTAAGTTTGATGTGCTAAGTGTGAAGAGTACTTGCGTCTCTCGGCTTGTAGGTAAATACAGCACATTATGGTCGCATTCTAATCTTAGTTTTACGACCTTCTCGATTCCTTAAATATCTGTATGTCCCAGGAGCCAATGCAGAGAAATAATATTGTCTAGACTGATGGATAGGTGGATATGATGTGCTTCAATTTCGCTTTGAATGTCTCAAAAAATGAAGATATCTCTCCTCAAAGATGTAGGTACAGGGAGACACTTTTCGAGAGTTCTCACTGGTTTCTAGGTCCCCCACCTAAAAGATGTTTTTAATGCTGTTGATTGTGTTTAAGAAATACATACATATGTCAAAACTATCTCCAAAGTTACGAAAATTATCTGAATCTTAATTCGGATAACAATCTTCATCAAGTATAGAACTCGATGTACATTTTTAGTTGATAGATACTGCGAAGATATGTTTTAAAGGTCGCACTAAGTAAAGAAATCAATAACATAAATCTCCGATAGGTACATAAGAATGTAGCTGACACATATCGAGTTGACATTCTTCACGTCAATGCACGTCAAAATGATAATACTTCGAAGGCGAAGGCTGAATTATTATAGATTTCAAATACGGGTAGGTAGATATTTTTTTTTTGTTTGCACTGGATGGATGAAATCCTGTGTGGATACTTGGTAACTTTAATGTCACTGCCGCAGTTCTTGTCACACTTATTGCATCTCCCGATACCGCTATATAGGCGCAGGAAGTGCAGATTTGAACTTTTTACATTTTTTTTTACAAATTTGAAGATGTTGCCGGTAACCGCATAGGTCAAGTGACTGCCTGGTTTCTCCAAAATTTGGCATTAGCCTGCGGTTATTGGTCTGAACGCTTGAAGGAGCTATGTGCTCTCTGAAGTTAAGCCTATGGTCGAGGCATATTCTTAGATACTTTATGTAATGATTTGACTCAACATTGTGCTCTCCCACCTGTATTTCTGTAACTTTCTTACTAGTGCTTATAAGGATAATCTCTATTTTGTGATCTGCTAATTCCAAACCTGAAAAGCAAAAGTCATCTCTTCACGTCTCTCTTGGTTCTTTCACCTGATCTAGAGCTTAACTCCATTGTCCATAATGTTCCACATGTACTCTTTTCCGTATCGTAGAAAAGGGTTCTATCTTTAAGCCTGTAAGTTATTTGGGACTGGGACTGGCATGGTTACAATAATGAAGCTTCATCTGGACGAATGGGGAGTAGATTGAAGGACAAACCAGCTCATATGGAGGAAAAATGATTCCGTGTGGGTGCCGAAAGTGACGTTTGATCCTTTAAACGTAGTCTCGTTGACATTCAGATGAGTATTACTTGGTTTTATTGCAAATCCTCTGAGCGCCTTTCTGAAAACGTCGATGTCTTCTATGTGTACTAGCAACTGGATGGAATTATTAATATTTTTGTTTCGAGTTCAAAATTTGTGCTTTGATAATTTAGTATATAGTCGGTCTGTGGAACATGAAGCCACATTAATGTGTACCAATGCAGTCTCATCAAGCAACGATACGCCTCATACAGGCAGTAGTCATTAGGGAATCATTCGATTGATATGGCTTAAGTCTAGGGACCCAGGTCCTGAATGAGGAACTACACAACATTTTTGAATACCTATGGCATTTAACAATATTGATAAAATCATTCAATTCTCCTTTTTTATTTCTTTTTTCTTACAGCCCGTAAGTAGCTGCATCTAAAGAACTCCAAAGCACAAGAATTACAAGAAAACACAAAACAAAAACGACAACCAAACATACAAATAACTAATATTAAGAAGACAAACTAAAACAGGGATGAGCGTAAACTTTTGTAGCCGTAAGTTCGACAACCATCTGGTAATTGTGTATTAAGTATGTACTGTAACTTCTCTTAATTTTATATCTCACGCAATAACTTTTACAAAAAAAAAAAGAATCAATTGTTTTGTTATTTATTATTTGTTTATATGTTGATACAATCATATCATATTGTTATATAGTTAATAATTTGTCCTGAATGAGGCACTCATACAATCAAAAACTATATATACTGCAATACAAATATTTATAGGACGATATATATTTTTTTTTAAATTAAGAATATTCACGCATATAACAAAAACAAGTTGATTTTCTAAAAAACGAAAATATTTTAAAGTTGAGTTTTTATTTACTAACTTAAAAAATTTATACAAGAAATACAAAGAACGAGAGGGGAACGTCCTGAAGTAAGTAAGTGAAAGAAATCTTCCTTTACCGACGGAATCAACATTATGTAGGTAGAGTCCGTCAGAGAAGACCTTATTTTAGTCAATCAGACGATGTTTCAGATACCAAGGAGGCATAGGTATGGAAATGGCTAGTTCCAATTGTTTTAGTTTGAGTCCTGTATCCCCTACGCGTCATCGTGTGCGGTTTCTGGAAATGTGTCTCAGTTCTCCCCAATTCTTTCCCAGTTGCCGTGCTTTCTTCTCAACTGTTCTGCCGCATATCCTGCCATCCTGAGTAAGCGGGTTCCATTGCATCGCATGGTTAGCTATGGACCTGTCACCCATTCGGAGAGTATGTCCAATCCACTGCCACTTTCGTCGTCGTATTGTTGTGCCTATAGGTTCATAGGTCCGTTCTCTGATAGAGTTCTTCATTAGAGATACGATTTGGCCAGAAAATTCTAAAGATATAACGTAGACACCTATTGACAAACGTTTGCAGCTTCCTCGTGATAGTGGCGGTCACCCTCCAGTTACCACATCCACATAGAACGGAACAGTTGTAGCTTGGTGGTTAAGCTAATCAAACACATTCATTTCTCGTACGTCCATGTGTCGTCTGCTTAAAGTCCTATACTCGGAACCCTTAAGTCATTTCACTGCAAAAGTTTCCAAAAAAGTAATTCTCGGGCGGAGTTGTTGAAGCAACATACAAACATATATACAAGTAGTTCCTGTTTTTACATATGTATTCCTACTATTTTACTTCCGTGAACATCAAACAGACTAAAGACAGTTCTTGTGAAACGTGGAATACCGAGTGGCAACAAACTCAAGAACAGTAGTCTCCTGCTGAGAGGATTCAGAAAAGTGTTATGTTCGACTCTACACCTCTCTAGTGTGCTCCTTCGCAGAGCCTGATTTGTGATTTTATAACTTCTTCCAGACATACATAGCTATTACATCACATTTGTGATGGTCGCATTGAACGACTCCCAAGCCTGACAGTAGTTTTCACGTCTTCCTTGATCTTACACAGTCTAACCGAGGAATTGACTATCAAATCCTCCATGGCCATTCGCTTTGATTCACATCGTTCTAAAGGCGAAGCCACTAATGCGGTTCGTTTCTGGTAACGCTGCGGTACCCAGACGATATTTCTGGGACTTCTTCCTCCTTCACGATTTTTCTCCCCTTTTGGCGTATCTTGTGCGATACGCTTTAAAAGGTATTTAGCTGCGTTTACTAAATTGTACGTGGCACTGATGGCATACCTCTGAAATATGGCTAACTGGTAACTAGCGTAACGACACGATTTTCTGCGCCGAGTTAATGCACAGTTTTTGATTCCTTACGGATGCTCATTATAGAGAATCAAACATAAGGGTCATTGTTCCTAGCTGTTTTCTAATCAGCGGCTTGGATCCTTCAAGGCTTGGCATTCAGGTACCATGGAGTTTCTGTATACTTGTTTTCAGTGTGCCATTGTATGTAACATGTAACAGAACTGGGTTTACTCTCGCCCTCTGAGAAACTCTTTCATTGTTTTTGTGTATCCTAAACCCCTGCGCCTTGATGTAGTTTGAAGTTAAAGGGTCTGTCCCACGTGGGCGCCGTGGCTCAGTGGTTGATGCGTTGGACTATGCGGCAAGAGGTTCGAATCCCAGTCGGAACACCTAACAGTTTTTTTCACGGCTCTACCTCTCGCAAGCGTCTGACAAACATCCGAGAGTACAACTGCCCTGAGAAAGTTTCTCAAATACCAAATTGCCCTTCGGATACGGCATTAAACAGTAGGCCCCTTCCATTCGTGTAAAGAATATAACACGATTGGTTGTGAGAAGCTAGGTTCTGGGTCCCATCGACCTGTTGCGCCAAGTATTTATTTATTTTTTTTCGAGAAGCTATAGAAGCCGGTTGTCTAACGCTTTATCTTCTCCTGCCTACTCATATTTGTCCCGCGACTACTTCACAATCAATGTCGCACACTGCTTCTACTGCGTGTAGGGAGTTCCTTTATTTTTTCTAACCAAACTGCTGACTACATAACGTTGAATCCCCTCCAGGGTATTGGTCTAGTCTTGCGTGACCGAGCACTTTTCCAATATGTCAAGCATTCATGTCTTCAAAACAAACGAAATTTTCCTAATCCTATCGGACTCTCATCCCCATTGCAGTTCCATTGAAGGACTAACTTCATATGTCTCTCACTAAATTAGTAAATAAGGGCTCAACGAAAAACAAAAGGAAACTGAAACTCAACTAAAAAAAAACACATATCTACGTAACTCAGGATAAAAATAAATCCAAAACTACTCAAGAGACTTCATGTCAACCAAAAAAACTACCTCAAACCAACACACTTAGTAATAGAACCCAAACAAACATGTGACAACAAATCAATAAGAAATGATATATCTTTAAAAATATAAACTTAAAACTAAAACTAAATACGATTATACAACAATTCTCTCCTAAAAAAAAAAAAAAAAATACAAAAACGTGCAATTTATCTTGTAAATTCAAATATTGGTTGAAACTAACTTAGAACATATCTATTAATACATTTAACATATTTCATTTATAAGGGTTGTAAATAGATGTAACATTTATTTAAGAAATACATACTTAAAAAGTATGCAAACAAAAAAAGAAAACAAGATACCACACAACGCCCCATAACCTTTCGTATAAATTGTTTTATTGACAACACGGGGACAACAAAACGACACCATCATCATATTGTGCTTATAAATAAAATAGATAGTATAATGCTCAATCGCAATAAAAAAAATAAAAATAAAAATAATAAAAATAATTGGGATGAGTTGTGTTTTGCCAAGTGTAAGTAATTAGAAAATTATTTGAATTAATGAATCTTCTACATATATAAACGTAGTTTCACCTGTAATGTTTAGCAAATAATAAAAATAAATTTAAATGATTTTATGTTATGTGGTATGCATACGAGTATAATCCACTACATAATATAGCAACGATACACTTATAAAAAAAACATTCAGGGATTTTTGTTTTTATTTTTATTTTCTTTAAAAAGAACATTTCTTTTCTTTTTGAAATAAAAACTTAGAAACTACGAGTATGAGAATGCAATCCACATAATATGATCTCATTTACGTAAGGTTTGTATGCTGAAGCAATAAATGTTGTTTAAATACCCAATTTATATATAAAGAGATTGTTTTTTTTTTTTATTTTGTCAACAATATACTAAATACAATACTTTCACTGTAATACTGGACAAAGTATTGATAAATAAAAGGAACACGTGTACCTCAGCGACTCAAGAGATATTGATAGTTATAAGCTAATCATAGTTATGTATGTAAAAACAAAAAACAAAAAACAAAAATCTATTTCAAAATGTCCTAAAAGCCAATATATATACATAGATATATAACTGAAAACACGTAAGCATTATATATAGGTTTACATCTTTAGATGTAGACATTTTGATAAATACTTTAACCTCAGTGTATAAAAATATAAAAGAAAAACCTTTTAATTTGATGTTTTCAATTCATTAAAAAACAAAAAACAAAACAATTACAAATGTAAACATTAAAACTCTAGAAATGGCTCATTAGACTATAAGAAAACAAAAAAAAACACATATAAGGTAGACACAAAGTAATTAATATTCAAATAATTTGAAAAAAAAAAAATGTTTATTTTTTATTTGTAAAGCAACATTGAGAAACGAATAAATAGTTAATTCCTATGATTAGTTAAATATTTTTTGTTTTTCTTTTCTTTTTTTATTTCATGATAATTTAATTTATTCTTTATATAAGGCGAAACTTTATTTTTGTAAACTACCCCAGGACATACAGATTTTCCCGTTCAAAAAAGAAACAAAAAAAAAACTATGATATTGTTAATATAGAAAATAATATTAAATAAGTATTATAACAGAACTTCTATTTAATTAAGATGTCGTAGAAAAATACAACGTTCAAATAAAAATATATTATGCAATATTAAGGTGATTTTTTTTGATTATTTTTTCGATTTTACAGAACAACTTGTTACATGCGGAGACCTTGGAAACAGTGTTGAGGTTTTTGTAAAGTATGAGAGGAGCACAATCGTGAGTAAAGTAGGGAAGTCTCGTATTGATTAGGATTAGTCCATATGTAGCTGTTGGAAGAACTTAGGTTAGGTTAGGTATGTGGGTGGGCGACTAGAATAAATTATCACATCGGCAAACCGAGGTCAGTACAGGCCCATTGTGATACCCATAGGGGAAAAGTCCCTTGTCCATTGGTAAACCCTAGTACTGATTTGTATCTTGTGAATCACCAAACCAGCCTGTGGATTTGATGAATTTAAAGATTTCGCTAATTGGTCTATTTGATAATTCCTCAAGATCACGGAAAAGTGTCGCCCTAGAAATTTAAATCTAAGGTGGATAAGCCCAGGGCAGTGACAGAGAATGTGGGTTGTATCCTCATTGGCTTCCTCGTCTCCACATCCCCGACATAAATCTTCATCCGTGAAGAGAGTTATAAGGATAGAAAGGGATGTCCTGTCCTTTTGCATAATTCGGTCGGTCCTATTCTTGTCAAAGTAAGGCCATAGGCTTCTAGTGATCACACAGGTGTCCAGAGAGGTCCATCTACGAAGAAGAACTTAATAAAGTATTTCTTAAGCCCAACAACACAAAAAGAATTCAACAAACAAAAAATAAAAAAAAAATACTTAAAGTTTATGAAGTTCAAGAAAAATATTTCAAGTCACGACAGGGATGAATTTCCACTCATATTCTGATGCAAAATTGCTTCTCACGACCATTCTGTTTAATGCCGTATCCGAAGGGTAATTTGTTATTTGAGAATCTTTCTCATTACAGTTGTACTCTCGGATGTTTGTCAGATGCTCGCTAGAGGTGGTGCCTGGAAAAAACTTTTAGTCAAATAAGCCAAATTTAACAAAAAAACTTAACCAAAAAGGCAAGTCTGTTGATTTAGACTTTGGCGCACTCAGTTGGCCTGCATCGAGCATTTCATAAGCATTGTGGCACCACTCTGATGCAAGGTATCCCAAAATGAATCATCCTTTCGGAAGATGCTTGTAATTTTGGCACAACACAGATATACCGACTGTTCTCCGCCAACTGATCAAACAGCTCTTTTCAAAGGGACTAGAACAACACGTGGCAAAAGAAACCCCGGAAGGCCTAATAGTATTTGTTCCAACAAAGATATCCCTGCTATGGCTGGATGTCGTTACTTTGACTGGTGAGCGATACGGAACCATGATCAACGAGTTATTGTATACGGTGCAACCGCACACACAGCTTGTGCCACAATAGACATTTAGAAGGATGCGTATTCGCACCATTTTTCCAATTTTCAGTCAAAATATGAGTACATTGAAAAGTACACCAAACCTACTTATCCATGTACCTTATAAATAAGTTTTAGGACCAATCACTGTGGAAATACCCGAGAAATTGCCAATTTTGAAAATTTCCCTTTTACGTATTTTTCACACAAAAGGTGTATATGTCCAAACGTATCAAAATCATTACAGCCGTTCTCGAGAAAATTGTGTCTGATTTTGACTTCAAATACCTTTAATTTTCAGGTTAGAGCGAGGATTTCGCTTTCGTCTCAAGATGTGATCCCACAGACCCAGATGTGGGCTTACAGTGGGAGTCACAGACATACATACAAAATGTTGAATTCAAAACTTCCCATGAAACTAATACATGCCATATGTGCAGGGAAATTACTCCACGGGAACTTACTCCACCTCTGACAGTTAGTGATCCCCAGCTGAGCGACGAAGATCCGTGAGCAATTAAACCCTGCGTAGGAAATCCTACAGTTTTTGACATACCTTTAAAAAGTGAAGTTATTTCTCCCAAGGATGTGGTAATATTTCGCACTATCAGTGTCAAATTTTGGCATATTCGAAAAGTCGATCAATTGCCCACTAGAGCTGAAGTAAATTTCCGTGAAGTACAGATTACATGTCAGTCACATCTGAGAGCAGAGAGTCGGTCACAAATGAGTTACACCTATAGTCTGTAGTGTAGATTAATCTTACCTGATGTAAATGAATGGTATGTGGCGGGTGTATATCCTATAGATACAAGATACAAGCGATCACCGGTGTCCCTCGTCTTCTTTAATACGATTTCGTTATGAAGTGATGAGGTACAACATTTAGTTGTCTTCTCAAAAGATGGTATTTTTCGAAATTGTTCAAGATATGGTTACGCGAGCTTTTCTTGTCCTAGGTAACTACATATATCAGTCTTAACCGTATGAAGGAAATCATCCATCCAACCAAGAATTATCATTTCATGTAGTCCAACGAGTTTAAGAGAAAGTTCGTTGAGTGAATCAGTTTTTCAAGTGAAGTATTCCTATTTTCAAAGTACCGTCCAAATCCCCTGTGGTGGTTAACACTAGGACATCATTGAAGAACGGTTGAATACTATTGATTTCAAAGTACTTGGAATTATCAGTGCTATATAGCAAACTCACATGCGTATATAGAATACTAGAAAGTAGAAAACAGGCGCTTATACCAGTAGATGGTTCCTAGGAATTCAGCTTCAACGGCTGTGATGGCGGTGAAGATTTTCGAGTTTCCCCTTGGATGGTGCAAGTCGGAGAAGTCGGAGGTATTCAAACTTTGAGCGTGAATCCGGTCCCTGTTTTCATGACTGTAATGGATCATTGTGGTTGGATATTGATGTATCCCTCAACAGTGTCCGTTTGGAATCGCCCAGTATGGCAATAATCGTTTAGATATAATGGATCAGGCTTGTCTACCCTCGCTACTTGAAATTCGTATTAAAAACCTTTTAAAAGTACTCAGATATCTTATGGAAAAGGACAACCCAAATGCGTACGAATGCATTTCAAAGCAGTCACCATTAGCCAACGAATTTTCCCAACCCGTCCAAGAATTCTTTGCAGAAAAAGATAGTAAGACTCAAGGTTTGTCAGTAACTATGACACAAGTCAACACCTAGCCGAGAAACAGTAAGGCTGCTACATTATAAATTTTAAAAGACTCTTGGTTTCGCATCTACTGGATATAAAGTGCAAATAATGGAAAAGAGTAGTGAAAGTACTACCATCTACTCCGCAGTATAGTACAACGCTACTATAGTAGTACGAAGGACAGGGGAGTTATTTCTTCCATTAATTTTGACTTTTTAAATGGTATTTCTGAACAGTGAAACATTTGGCTGATATTTTTACATTTTGAGAGGGAATCAGCGGTATCATTTGGATCTGTAAAAGGATGTACTTGACTGTAGTGTATTGCGTTACCAACCTTTTAGAGAGAACTTGTAGCCTTAAGCACTTTTCTGACGAGTAGACGAAATCAGTGATCGTCAAGTTTCCCAAGAACTGGATAGATATCTGCGTGTTACCTGCTGTAAGTAAGATAATCCAGGAGCGAACAAAACAACATTTCGAAGACACACTACTGAGTCAACCACATCAACACCTCGTGGATCATCATCGAACAGTGCATCGAATTGATCGGCTCTTCTACAATTGTTGATCGAAGGAGAATTTAGAATTTATTTGGTTTCTCTTGCGGAAAAGATGTAAACAGAGGAATTGAAGGGACTTTTACAGCGCAACTCATCAACTGCATGCATGCCTGTGGAGAGGGATGTCTGAAAATCATTAGTCTTGGATCGAACTAATCAGCTCTTTATAGGACTTCCTCCATGTTGGGAGCAATATTCCAAGCGATGGTGGAATCTGGATATATCCAGTCGAATCAGCAGAACGAAATCTGTGTTTGAAATGTTGGTCAACAAATGACGAACCAATGCAACCATGTAGAATCCGAAAGAAAACATCACATGTGACGATGGAGAATGTAAAATTGTTACCAAAACTTACTTCCACTTCCTTCTCAGTTTTAGCTTGAATAGATGGCTATCTCAGGAGTTAGTATCTACCATTAACAGTCAATGAGTCATTCAAAGTCTTACTATGCATGCACTTGACTACTTTCGCTATAAATACGCGAGAAGATAGAAGTCCTTTACGACCTCCCTGCTGATCGTGTCATCCAATGCATATATCCAGATATACCTTCCCATGACAACGAAATCATGACTCAGAACCTTTAAACAAATGTTTCGCCAGGAGTGCATTCCTATCAGAAATAACCCATTTAATTGTTTGGACAATAAAAATACTTGGCCATATTTTGACTTCTGCTTTTGGCCATTCCAGTTTGTGTGTGACTACGAGTTTACTCCGAGAAGATAAACAAAGGCCCAGCTATTGTCTTTTTTTGATATTTACGTCACGAAGATAACTTCTTCGGAGTTATTCACAGATTTTGTATAATTATACGAGTAACACTTGAATTTCCGTGAATTTCTTTCTCTTCGCGGTCGACTCTATGTTCCATACACACTTGCTTATAAAAATTAACATTACGTGATATGATGCTATCAGTTGGACATCTGAAATGGCATAAAAAAAAAAAAAAAACAAGTCACAGATACAGATTGTGTGTGTAGTACCGAACCTTTCCGTATAGTCTCGGGCATAAATGTTGACATGTTCATTAGATATATCAAAAACATGTTCCCGTACAGCTCATGTAAATTATCACATTTTTCGTCGGAGTTTCTGTTACTAGGTTAATATGGACGAGTATATCTGGTGCTGCTGTGACATCGTTTCAACGGCTTGGAAGCCCAAAACGTTCTGCCATTTGTTGAGGTGGTCTCGCGTGCACAACAGACCTCACAAGAAGCGTTGCTACTCACATTATTTGTACGTGCATGAGGCTTTGTTAATGCAGAGCGATTTAAGCGTACACTTTCAGAGTAAATCGGAAAGATAGATAGATACTCGAGAATTCTACAAAACTTTTGTACAAATAGTGTGGAGTATTTGGATGTGCAGTAATATGGCGCACTGGTCAGGAAGAACATCAACCTCATCCACCTACTCTGATAGTAGATACTCAGTACAGCCCTTCAAGTTGATGTCTTTTCTAATTTATTTGTCCCGCTTAGAGCTACAAATTTGTGGCTTCCCAGCCGTTTTAAAGAAATATTATTCACCCAAACTATCAGAGATCAGCTTAATCCCTTTTTATGAGGGCCATGCCGTAGAATAAGACTAGAGTGACAGTCCAGGATCTTATAAGAAATCACCTTCAAGAGTTGTAAAAACTCACCTGATTACATCACTTGGATAATTTGATAGCACAACCCACAATATAAGAACCAAGACCATCAAGACCACCAATTCCAGAAGCCAGTTAAATATCACCCACGAACACAAACGACTAGGTAAAGTCGTCTAATAATCACAAAGATCCAAACAATCTTTTTCAGTTATAAGACCATGTCTTGCGGACGCCGCCGTGGCCGAACTGGTTAGAGTGGGAGGTTCAATCCCTACACAACACCTGAAATTTCCGTGAATATTTCCGACTTAATTTGCTTCGATCCTTAAAGCTTTATGTACTTTAGCTGAGTCAGACTGGGTACCAGCCACTTCTTGTAAAGAGAATGACCTGAGATGTTAAGAAGTCCACTCCTAGGACGAATACGAATGCAAAATATGTCTAAGACTATCTAAACGCTAGGTTAGGTTAGGTTTATAAGTGCGTTGCTACCTAGGGGGTCGCTGCACACTTAGACCAACAGAATTGGGTCCCAGGAGCTCATTATTATCCATGTTCTCCAAGCCTTCTCATTCGTAGGTGTCGGAAAGATTCAATTTCTTCCTCGTCCGTCCAACTTTTGCTGTAGTCGCTGACGGCGGCGGTCCGCATGAGTACCAATGGCACGGTGCTCAGTAATGATGCCAGAGAGGACCCGTGGGTTGGGACGACTGAACCTCACCAGAGGAACAGATATCTTCGTGTTTAGAGCTCCCATAAGACCCTAGCCGTTGCATATGTGTCTAGATGAGTCCATAGTCCATTGGCTGGAGCAATTTATGATTTCGTTCTTTAATGAGGATATTGGCATTCCAATGAAGGGGAGAGCTTGCGATACATGGAGCTCTGCCAGTTTTCTTGCAAGCTCATCAGCCTTTTCGTTTCTTATGATATCCACAATCCCTGGTACCCAGCAGAAGGTCACCTTGCTGAATCTGAATATATTGTTCAGGGGTGCCCCCAAACTTCGATCTAATTTTCGCAGAGCCCGGAACCTTAACAGCTGCCTGGCTCTCTATATATAGAAAGTTATCGTTTTGCCAACAATACTGCTCTCGCCAATAATTTCAACAACCTGAGTAATATTTTCGATTCTATGGCGCTTCTAGCGTCTGTTTGGAGATCCTTTGCACGTTACGTATACGTGACTCGAAGATATACCAACATTATCTGCAAGTACCCGAGCGTTGACATAAGAACTATTGAGAGAATGGTGAGGGTACTCTAGGAGTAGAGACCGAACGCCACTTGTGGACAGCATCTGCTCACCTCCGCGGTAAAAAAGCAGCTATAGTCCGTATCTACAACCAAAGTCATATTCATCAGTATTGCTCCGTAATACCTAGCAGGTTCACACATCACAAAGGTTGTGTTATCGAAGGCGACCCTAATGTATTCAAATCAAAAAACTAGATTTTAAAGGGAAGATTTGCAGGTCTTTCAGAGCAACCCTTCCAACGTAATTCTCGACAGGACTTTCCGTGCTTTTCAGCAGTGAGGAAGGCAGAGTTATTATACCCTAATGCGTGATTTGAATATATCGATTGATGCTAAAAACGTAAAAGTGCTACCAAAGGTGACTTCTTCTCTACTCTTCTAGGTTAGGATTAAAGGCAATGAACTGTAACCGTACAGCTCGTGTATTTCGTCCTTGAATTTCCGTCTTCAAATCCCTTAAAGCAAACGAGCCCAACGAAGCAGCAATTGGCAAGCCTAATTCTTCGTTTTACTTTGCTGAGCTGTTATTGTCAAAATTATTTACAGACCCAACGTAGCTTTCGACAGTGATGTGCTGTCCAATTCGTCGATATTGTGTGTCCCTTTTGGTGGACTTAGTAGGCTTGGTTTTGCCTTCATTTCCCCCCCAACCTATTTTGGCATTTTGAAACGAAATCAATCCTGCCAATTATGTCAATACAGTCGGCTTACCTTAGTACTTGGACAGACGTTTGATATATAGATTGTGCCTCCGGTGTTGGCTTGTGGGTTTTTCGACATTAAAGGGCTTGGTGAGATCCTTACTGACCTGTCATTCTACACAAATGGACAAGTTTGGCAGGTATGCCAAGTTTGGCAGGTATGCCCAACTTGTCTTCATAAATGCTGTCATGTGCGACCTTCTGTGATGATAAAGATGTAAAGATTCTCACTATCGGCTTGGACTTATTTGGATTGGCTTCCCAGTTACAGCAGCATTCCTATTTATTTTCCGATTCTCTGAAATGTTGAAGAACATAGCCAATTCTTTACCGCGTGCTGTCTATAAAACAGTTTTGATAAAATACAGATCTTCTACTCCAAGTGGAAGCTACCCTATGATATGTAACTCGGACTTAAAACCCGATCCCAATAGTCTTCGCATCAAGTCAAGGACATTTGTAATAAATGCAGAGGATAAGTTTTTGGAGCGAGTCTAGTCTAGTCTTCTTAGACTATCTTGGAACCATTTGGAAGGTCATATGTTAGCAAGTCTTCGTTCGTCCTATTCTGAGTTAGGCGAGTTCAGTATGATGAAACATAAGCCTAGCTTATATGGCAAAGCTTCGTTTAATTGGGGTTTTTGACTTTCTCGACCCGCATTTTTAGCAAGAAGTTGTTGGGTGATTTCGGTGGATCAAGAAGTGACAATGTCTGTGATCTCATTGCGGAGAACAAACTAGTGTTGGAGCTGTTTTACCTCAACCCTGGATGTTTCAAATACATTTTGGTCCGTGGTTACATGTATTCCAACATTTTTGTATCTGGGTGAACATGGATACTTATTTAGATGCACATCCCTAGTTTAGATTTGTATCTGCAAACAAAAAGTGGTAAAACCCAAAAAAGGGATTTGTGCATCAACTAAGAACTATAATGAGTTATTGCTAAACATTAGTGTCACAGGTATCCATGGTACTTGAACCATAATTGTCATTTTGCTGCACGACTGTCATTAGCTGGAGAGTAATTATTCCGGGAAACATTCACTTCTAATCCTTTAATTAGAGATGCACAGATTTAACTAATTCTTCATGTGCACATATTTACTGCATACTGGTGCGGCAATCAAGGGCAATAAAGTTGTCCCAACAAATCGGGAAAACCCAATCAACGTGTACGCACTATTGTAGAAATTTAAAAAAAACAGGTACGAAGGAGATTGAAGGCTTAGGGGGTGTTGCAGCTTGCAAGGACACTTCATAAATATCTAATCACCTAAATCCTTCACCCCATTTGCGTAATCTTCTAAATTGATTCGAAGTGGACTTAAGTAAATTTCCCTTAACCGGGAATCGGGAAATCATAACACTTCAAATCCAACCCGATTTTTTGTTGTTCCACTTTCTGTCTGCAAATAAAATTGATTAGGAGGAGAACCATCCCAGCTACTCGCATCAAAGGCAAGATCCTTCTCCTTTCGCAGCATCAGTCTTTTTCCCAAAAGCAGCTGCGGTATTATTCTACGAATTTATTAAGATGAATTTTTTCAACGCGCCTGTAGCAACAATACAAAGTTATTTGCATAATTTAATCGTTTTTATTTTTTCCAAAACGTGTGTAGTAGGATTTACTACGCTCAAGGAATTTCCTTGGGACCCCTTTGATACAATGAACAATCGTACACATTGTGCGCATCATGTGTAAACGTTTCCTGGTATGATAGGGAAGAAAATTCCCACATCTATATAGTTTTGTTGCCTAACTACCACAATCTGTTTAGAGATCTACAGATGAAGTTGGCCGCCACGGCTCGGCTCGGCTCTCCCCGAAATACACACATCTTCCCTTAATCTAATGCAAGGCAACAAGTAGAATAACATTTCCTTACTTCCTGTATGTCAAGTTCAGATAAAAAATCGAACACAGGGAGGGTAAGGATACACAAAATCATTGCTCTGGTTTTTTTTTTGTAGAAATTCGCGAGAGATCCTCTGCAGTGACAAAAAGGATATTCTTTTCCTTCTCCTGTTGCTTGTCTTCGGTAACGGTTGGGATAAGTAATGAATTCAACATACATATGTACATGAGAGTGCTTATCGATGTAGGTTCTGGGAAACTCAGTAGTTTCGGAAGATCATTAGTAAAATGATTCACCAATTGACTATTGATCTCTTGATTGGGGAATCGGTGACAGCTGAATTCCGTAAATGTTTATAGAATTGAACGGGCTTGAACAGGCTCCCACTCACTCCCAAAGAGTGCCATGACTTAGACTTTGGTGCATTCAGAAAACTCGTGATCCACTTCAAATGCAATATCTTCTCATATCTCCTCTCAATGCGGAGTACCACGGTCAAAGATGGAAAAAGGCCCTCGATCCAACTCATAAGCCATTTTTTTCAATGTGGTTCCCCACATTGCATATGAGTTGGATCGGTGGAATTTGGCCGTTTTTCAATGTGGTCCCCCACCTTGCTTATGGGTTGGATAGAGGGCCTTTTTTCATCTTTGACCGTGGTACTCCGCATTGACTTTCGAATGCCAGATAGCGGCAAACTGAGGACGCCAAAGTCTAAATCATACCTTAAACGTTTCTTGGTTAAGTTTTTTGTTCAACTTAGTCCATTTAATCCAGAACGCTAAGGGAGAATAGATACGTGACTCTTTTGCAGTCTCGACCTCTGCATACCCAACTTCTTTCAAAATCCTCAACAGCGAGCAACTGAGTGCACCAAGGTCTAAGTCATCCTTTAAACGTTTTTTGGTTAAGTTTTTTGTTGAATTTCGTCCATTTGACCCAAGACGCAAAGGGAGAGGAGATATGTGACGATTTTGCACTCGAAGTGAATTTAGAGGTTTTTTCAGTCTCGACCCCTGCATACCCAACTTCTTTCAAAATCCTCAATAGCGAGCAACTGAGTGCACCAAGGTCTAAGTCATCCTTTCAACTTTTTTTAGTTAAGTTTTTTGTTGAATTTCGTCCATTTGACCCAAAACGCAAAGGGGGAGGAGATATGTGACTCTTTTGCGCTTAAAGTGATTTTAGAGATTTCCTCAGTCTTGACCTCTGCATACCCAACTTCTTTCAAAATCGTCAATAGCGAGCAGCTGAGTGCACCAAGGTCTAAGTCATCCTTTAAACGTTTTTCGGTTAAGTTTTTTGTTGAATTTCATCCATTTGACCCAAAAGGCAAAGGGAGAGAAGATATGTGACTCTTTTTCACTTGAAGTGAATTTAGAAGTTTTTTCAGTCTCGACCCCTGCATACCCAACTTCTTTCAAAATCCTCAATAGCGAGCAACTGAGTGCACCAAGGTCTAAGTCATCCTTTCAACTTTTTTTAGTTAAGTTTTTTGTTGAATTTCGTCCATTTGACCCAAAACGCAAAGGGGGAGGAGATATGTGACTCTTTTGCGCTTAAAGTGATTTTAGAGATTTCCTCAGTCTTGACCTCTGCATACCCAACTTCTTTCAAAATCGTCAATAGCGAGCAGCTGAGTGCACCAAGGTCTAAGTCATCCTTTAAACGTTTTTTGGTTAAGTTTTTTGTTGAATTTCGTCCATTTGACCCAAGACGCAAAGGGAGAGGAGATATGTGACGATTTTGCACTCGAAGTGAATTTAGAGGTTTTTTCAGTCTCGACCCCTGCATACCCAACTTCTTTCAAAATCCTCAACAGCGAGCAACTGAGTGCACCAAGGTCTAAGTCATCCTTTAAACGTTTTGGTGAAGTTTTTTGTTGAATTTCATTCATTTGACCCAAAACGCGAACGGAGAGGAGATATGTGACGATTTTGCACTCGAAGTGAATTTAGAGGTTTTTTCAGTCTCGACCCCTGCATACCCAACTTCTTTCAAAATCCTCAACAGCGAACAACTGAGTGCACCAAGGTCTAAGTCATCCTTTAAACGTTTTTTGGTTAAGTTTTTTGTTGAATTTCGTCCATTTGACCCAAGACGCAAAGGGAGAAGAGATATGTGACGATTTTGCACTCGAAGTGAATTTAGAGGTTTTTTCAGTCTCGACCCCTGCATACCCAACTTCTTTCAAAATCCTCAACAGCGAGCAACTGAGTGCACCAAGGTCTAAGTCATCCTTTAAACGTTTTTTGGTTAAGTTTTTTGTTGAATTTCATTCATTTGACCCAAAACGCGAACGGAGAGGAGATATGTGACGATTTTGCACTCGAAGTGAATTTAGAGGTTTTTTCAGTCTCGACCCCTGCATACCCAACTTCTTTCAAAATCCTCAACAGCGAGCAACTGAGTGCACCAAGGTCTAAGTCATCCTTTAAACGTATTTTGGTTAAGTTTTTTGTTGAATTTCATCCATTTGACCCAAAAGGCAAAGGGAGAGAAGATATGTGACTCTTTTTCACTTGAAGTGAATTTAGAAGTTTTTTCAGTCTCGACCCCTGCATACCCAACTTCTTTCAAAATCGTCAATAGCGAGCAGCTGAGTGCACCAAGGTCTAAGTCATCCTTTAAACGTTTTTTGGTTAAGTTTTTTGTTGAATTTCGTCCATTTGACCCAAAACGCAAAGGGAGAGGAGATATGTGACGATTTTGCACTTGAAGTGAATTTAGAGGTTTTTTCAGTCTCGACCTCTGCATACCCAACTTCTTTCAAAATCCTCAACAGCGAGCAACTGAGTGCACCAAGGTCTAAGTCATCCTTTAAACGTTTTTTGGTTAAGTTTTTTCTTGAATTTCGTCCATTTGACCCAAAACGCAAAGGGAGAGGAGATATGTGACGATTTTGCAATTGAAGTGAATTTAGAGGTTTTTTCAGTCTCGACCTCTGCATACCCAACTTCTTTCAAAATCCTCAATAGCGAGCAACTGAGTGCACCAAGGTCTAAGTCATCCTTTAAACGTTTTTTGGTTAAGTTTTTTGTTGAATTTCGTCCATTTGACCCAAAACGCAAAGGGAGAGGAGATATGTGACTCTTTTTCACTTGAAGTGAATTTAGAAGTTTTTTCAGTCTCGACCCCTGCATACCCAACTTCTTTCAAAATCCTCAATAGCGAGCAACTGAGTGCACCAAGGTCTAAGTCATCCTTTCAACTTTTTTTAGTTAAGTTTTTTGTTGAATTTCGTCCATTTGACCCAAAACGCAAAGGGGGAGGAGATATGTGACTCTTTTGCGCTTAAAGTGATTTTAGAGATTTCCTCAGTCTTGACCTCTGCATACCCAACTTCTTTCAAAATCGTCAATAGCGAGCAGCTGAGTGCACCAAGGTCTAAGTCATCCTTTAAACGTTTTTTGGTTAAGTTTTTTGTTGAATTTCGTCCATTTGACCCAAGACGCAAAGGGAGAGGAGATATGTGACGATTTTGCACTCGAAGTGAATTTAGAGGTTTTTTCAGTCTCGACCCCTGCATACCCAACTTCTTTCAAAATCCTCAACAGCGAGCAACTGAGTGCACCAAGGTCTAAGTCATCCTTTAAACGTTTTGGTGAAGTTTTTTGTTGAATTTCATTCATTTGACCCAAAACGCGAACGGAGAGGAGATATGTGACGATTTTGCACTCGAAGTGAATTTAGAGGTTTTTTCAGTCTCGACCCCTGCATACCCAACTTCTTTCAAAATCCTCAACAGCGAGCAACTGAGTGCACCAAGGTCTAAGTCATCCTTTA
The DNA here is from genome assembly GCA_963583995.1 of Xylota segnis. Lineage (NCBI taxonomy): Eukaryota > Metazoa > Arthropoda > Insecta > Diptera > Syrphidae > Xylota > Xylota segnis. The sequence continues at coordinate 43,801,023 of OY757237.1, forward strand.
AACGTATTTTGGTTAAGTTTTTTGTTGAATTTCATCCATTTGACCCAAAAGGCAAAGGGAGAGAAGATATGTGACTCTTTTTCACTTGAAGTGAATTTAGAAGTTTTTTCAGTCTCGACCCCTGCATACCCAACTTCTTTCAAAATCGTCAATAGCGAGCAGCTGAGTGCACCAAGGTCTAAGTCATCCTTTAAACGTTTTTTGGTTAAGTTTTTTGTTGAATTTCGTCCATTTGACCCAAAACGCAAAGGGAGAGGAGATATGTGACGATTTTGCACTTGAAGTGAATTTAGAGGTTTTTTCAGTCTCGACCTCTGCATACCCAACTTCTTTCAAAATCCTCAACAGCGAGCAACTGAGTGCACCAAGGTCTAAGTCATCCTTTAAACGTTTTTTGGTTAAGTTTTTTCTTGAATTTCGTCCATTTGACCCAAAACGCAAAGGGAGAGGAGATATGTGACGATTTTGCAATTGAAGTGAATTTAGAGGTTTTTTCAGTCTCGACCTCTGCATACCCAACTTCTTTCAAAATCCTCAATAGCGAGCAACTGAGTGCATCAAGGTCTAAGTCATCCTTTAAACGTTTTTTGGTTAAGTTTTTTGTTGAATTTCGTCCATTTGACCCAAAACGCAAAGGGAGAGGAGATATGTGACTCTTTTGCACTTGAAGTGAATTTAGAGGTTTTTTCAGTCTCGACCTCTGCATACCCAACTTCTTTCAAAATCCTCAATAGCGAGCAACTGAGTGCACCAAGGTCTTAGTCATCCTTTAAACGTTTTTTGGTTAAGTTTTTTGTTGAATTTCATTCATTTGACCCAAAACGCGAACGGAGAGGAGATATGTGACTCTTTTGCACTTGAAGTGAGTTTAGAGGTTTTTTCAGTCTCGACCTCTGCATACCCAACTTCTTTCAAAATCCTCAATAGCGAGCAACTGAGTGCACCAAGGTCTAAGTCATCCTTTAAACGTTTTTTGGTTAAGTTTTTTGTTGAATTTCATTCATTTGACCCAAAACGCGAACGGAGAGGAGATATGTGACGATTTTGCACTCGAAGTGAATTTAGAGGTTTTTTCAGTCTCGACCCCTGCATACCCAACTTCTTTCAAAATCCTCAACAGCGAGCAACTGAGTGCACCAAGGTCTAAGTCATCCTTTAAACGTTTTTTGGTTAAGTTTTTTCTTGAATTTCGTCCATTTGACCCAAGACGCAAAGGGAGAGGAGATATGTGACGATTTTGCACTCGAAGTGAATTTAGAGGTTTTTTCAGTCTCGACCCCTGCATACCCAACTTCTTTCAAAATCCTCAATAGCGAGCAACTGAGTGCACCAAGGTCTTAGTCATCCTTTAAACGTTTTTTGGTTAAGTTTTTTGTTGAATTTCATTCATTTGACCCAAAACGCGAACGGAGAGGAGATATGTGACTCTTTTGCACTTGAAGTGAGTTTAGAGGTTTTTCCAGTCTCGACCTCTGCATACCCAACTTCTTTCAAAATCCTCAATAGCGAGCAACTGAGTGCACCAAGGTCTAAGTCATCCTTTAAACGTGTTTTGGTTAAGTTTTTTGTTGAATTTCGTCCATTTGATCCAAAACGCAAAGGGAGAGGAGATATGTGACTCTTTTTCACTTGAAGTGAATTTAGAGGTTTTTTCTGTCTCGACCCCTGCATACCCAACTTCTTTCAAAATCCTCAACAGCGAGCAACTGAGTGCACCAAGGTCTAAGTCATCCTTTAAACGTTTTTTGGTTAAGTTTTTTCTTGAATTTCGTCCATTTGACCCAAGACGCAAAGGGAGAGGAGATATGTGACGATTTTGCACTCGAAGTGAATTTAGAGGTTTTTTCAGTCTCGACCCCTGCATACCCAACTTCTTTCAAAATCCTCAACAGCGAGCAACTGAGTGCACCAAGGTCTAAGTCATCCTTTAAACGTTTTTTGGTTAAGTTTTTTGTTGAATTTCATTCATTTGACCCAAAACGCAAAGGGAGAGGAGATATGTGACTCTTTTGCACTTGAAGTGAATTTAGAGGTTTTTTCAGTCTCGACCCCTGCATACCCAACTTCTTTCAAAATCCTCAACAGCGAGCAACTGAGTGCACCAAGGTCTAAGTCATCCTTTAAACGTTTTTTGGTTAAGTTTTTTGTTGAATTTCGTCCATTTGACCCAAGACGCAAAGGGAGAGGAGATATGTGACGATTCTGCACTCGAAGTGAATTTAGAGGTTTTTTCAGTCTCGACCCCTGCATACCCAACTTCTTTCAAAATCCTCAATAGCGAGCAACTGAGTGCACCAAGGTCTAAGTCATCCTTTAAACGTTTTTTGTTGAATTTCATCCATTTGACCCAAAACGCAAAGGGAGAGGAGATATGTGACTCTTTTGCACTTGAAGTGAATTTAGAGGTTTTTTCAGTCTCGACCCCTGCATACCCAACTTCTTTCAAAATCCTCAATAGCGAGCAACTGAGTGCACCAAGGTCTAAGTCATCCTTTAAACGTGTTTTGGTTAAGTTTTTTGTTGAATTTCGTCCATTTGATCCAAAACGCAAAGGGAGAGGAGATATGTGACTCTTTTTCACTTGAAGTGAATTTAGAGGTTTTTTCAGTCTCGACCCCTGCATACCCAACTTCTTTCAAAATCCTCAACAGCGAGCAACTGAGTGCACCAAGGTCTAAGTCATCCTTTAAACGTTTTTTGGTTAAGTTTTTTCTTGAATTTCGTCCATTTGACCCAAAACGCAAAGGGAGAGGAGATATGTGACGATTTTGCAATTGAAGTGAATTTAGAGGTTTTTTCAGTCTCGACCTCTGCATACCCAACTTCTTTCAAAATCCTCAATAGCGAGCAACTGAGTGCACCAAGGTCTAAGTCATCCTTTAAACGTTTTTTGGTTAAGTTTTTTGTTGAATTTCGTCCATTTGACCCAAAACGCAAAGGGAGAGGAGATATGTGACTCTTTTGCACTTGAAGTGAATTTAGAGGTTTTTTCAGTCTCGACCTCTGCATACCCAACTTCTTTCAAAATCCTCAATAGCGAGCAACTGAGTGCACCAAGGTCTTAGTCATCCTTTAAACGTTTTTTGGTTAAGTTTTTTGTTGAATTTCATTCATTTGACCCAAAACGCGAACGGAGAGGAGATATGTGACTCTTTTGCACTTGAAGTGAGTTTAGAGGTTTTTTCAGTCTCGACCTCTGCATACCCAACTTCTTTCAAAATCCTCAATAGCGAGCAACTGAGTGCACCAAGGTCTAAGTCATCCTTTAAACGTTTTTTGGTTAAGTTTTTTGTTGAATTTCATTCATTTGACCCAAAACGCGAACGGAGAGGAGATATGTGACGATTTTGCACTCGAAGTGAATTTAGAGGTTTTTTCAGTCTCGACCCCTGCATACCCAACTTCTTTCAAAATCCTCAACAGCGAGCAACTGAGTGCACCAAGGTCTAAGTCATCCTTTAAACGTTTTTTGGTTAAGTTTTTTGTTGAATTTCGTCCATTTGACCCAAAACGCAAAGGGAGAGGAGATATGTGACGATTTTGCACTTGAAGTGAATTTAGAGGTTTTTTCAGTCTCGACCTCTGCATACCCAACTTCTTTCAAAATCCTCAACAGCGAGCAACTGAGTGCACCAAGGTCTAAGTCATCCTCTAAACGTTTTTTGGTTAAGTTTTTTGTTGAATTTCGTCCATTTGACCCAAGACGCAAAGGGAGAGGAGATATGTGACGATTCTGCACTCGAAGTGAATTTAGAGGTTTTTTCAGTCTCGACCCCTGCATACCCAACTTCTTTCAAAATCCTCAATAGCGAGCAACTGAGTGCACCAAGGTCTAAGTCATCCTTTAAACGTTTTTTAGTTAAGTTTTTTGTTGAATTTCATTCATTTGACCCAAACCGCGAACGGAGAGGAGATATGTGACGATTTTGCACTCGGAGTGAATTTAGAGGTTTTTTCAGTCTCGAACTCTGCATACCCAACTTCTTTCAAAATCCTCAACAGCGAGCAACTGAGTGCACCAAGGTCTAAGTCATCCTTTTAACTTTTTTTAGTTAAGTTTTTTGTTGAATTTCGTCCATTTGACCCAAAACGCAAAGGGAGAGGAGATATGTGACTCTTTTGCACTTGAAGTGAATTTAGAGGTTTTTTCAGTCTCGACCTCTGCATACCCAACTTCTTTCAAAATCCTCAACAGCGAGCAACTGAGTGCACCAAGGTCTAAGTCATCCTTTAAACGTTTTTGGTTAAGTTTTTTGTTGAATTTCATTCATTTGACCCAAAAGGCAAAGGGAGAGAAGATATGTGACTCTTTTGCGCTTAAAGTGAATTTAGAGGTTTCCTCAGTCTTAACCTCTGCATACCCAACTTCTTTCAAAATCGTCAATAGCGAGCAACTGAGTGCACCAAGGTCTAAGTCATCCTTTAAACGTTTTTTGTTGAATTTCATCCATTTGACCCAAAACGCAAAGGGAGAGGAGATATGTGACTCTTTTGCACTTGAAGTGAATTTAGAGGTTTTTTCAGTCTCGACCCCTGCATACCCAACTTCTTTCAAAATCCTCAATAGCGAGCAACTGAGTGCACCAAGGTCTAAGTCATCCTTTAAACGTGTTTTGGTTAAGTTTTTTGTTGAATTTCGTCCATTTGATCCAAAACGCAAAGGGAGAGGAGATATGTGACTCTTTTTCACTTGAAGTGAATTTAGAGGTTTTTTCAGTCTCGACCCCTGCATACCCAACTTCTTTCAAAATCCTCAACAGCGAGCAACTGAGTGCACCAAGGTCTAAGTCATCCTTTAAACGTTTTTTGGTTAAGTTTTTTCTTGAATTTCGTCCATTTGACCCAAAACGCAAAGGGAGAGGAGATATGTGACGATTTTGCAATTGAAGTGAATTTAGAGGTTTTTTCAGTCTCGACCTCTGCATACCCAACTTCTTTCAAAATCCTCAATAGCGAGCAACTGAGTGCACCAAGGTCTAAGTCATCCTTTAAACGTTTTTTGGTTAAGTTTTTTGTTGAATTTCGTCCATTTGACCCAAAACGCAAAGGGAGAGGAGATATGTGACTCTTTTGCACTTGAAGTGAATTTAGAGGTTTTTTCAGTCTCGACCTCTGCATACCCAACTTCTTTCAAAATCCTCAATAGCGAGCAACTGAGTGCACCAAGGTCTTAGTCATCATTTAAACGTTTTTTGGTTAAGTTTTTTGTTGAATTTCATCCATTTGACCCAAAAGGCAAAGGGAGAGAAGATATGTGACTCTTTTTCACTTGAAGTGAATTTAGAAGTTTTTTCAGTCTCGACCCCTGCATACCCAACTTCTTTAAAAATCCTCAACAGCGAGCAACTGAGTGCACCAAGGTCTAAGTCATCCTTTTAACTTTTTTTAGTTAAGTTTTTTGTTGAATTTCGTCCATTTGACCCAAAAGGCAAAGGGAGAGAAGATATGTGACTCTTTTGCACTTGAAGTGAATTTAGAGGTTTTTTCAGTCTCGACCTCTACATACCCAACTTCTTTCAAAATCGTCAATAGCGAGCAACTGAGTGCACCAAGGTCTAAGTCATCCTTTAAACGTTTTTTGGTTAAGTTTTTTCTTGAATTTCGTCCATTTGACCCAAAACGCAAAGGGAGAGGAGATATGTGACGATTTTGCACTTGAAGTGAATTTAGAGGTTTTTTCAGTCTCGACCTCTACATACCCAACTTCTTTCAAAATCGTCAATAGCGAGCAACTGAGTGCACCAAGGTCTAAGTCATCCTTTAAACGTTTTTTGGTTAAGTTTTTTGTTGAATTTCGTCCATTTGACCCAAAAGGCAAAGGGAGAGAAGATATGTGACTCTTTTGCACTTGAAGTGAATTTAGAGGTTTTTTCAGTCTCGACCTCTACATACCCAACTTCTTTCAAAATCGTCAATAGCGAGCAACTGAGTGAACCAAGGTCTAAGTCATCCTTTAAACGTTTTTTGGTTAAGTTTTTTGTTGAATTTCGTCCATTTGACCCAAGACGCAAAGGGAGAGGAGATATGTGACGATTTTGCACTCGAAGTGAATTTAGAGGTTTCCTCAGTCTTAACCTCTGCATACCCAACTTCTTTCAAAATCCTCAATAGCGAGCAACTGAGTGCACCAAGGTCTAAGTCATCCTTTAAACGTTTTTTGGTTAAGTTTTTTGTTGAATTTCGTCCATTTGACCCAAAACGCAAAGGGAGAGAAGATATGTGACTCTTTTGCACTTGAAGTGAATTTACAGGTTTTTTCAGTCTCGACCTCTGCATACCCAACTTCTTTCAAAATCCTCAATAGCGAGCAACTGAGTGCACCAAGGTCTAAGTCATCCTTTAAACGTTTTTTGGTTAAGTTTTTTGTTGAATTTCGTCCATTTGACCCAAAACGCAAAGGGAGAGGAGATATGTGACTCTTTTGCACTTGAAGTGAATTTAGAGGTTTTTTCAGTCTCGACCTCTGCATACCCAACTTCTTTCAAAATCCTCAATAGCGAGCAACTGAGTGCACCAAGGTCTAAGTCATCCTTTAAACGTTTTTTGGTTAAGTTTTTTGTTGAATTTCATCCTCTTGACCCAAAACTCAAAGGGAGAGGAGATATGTGACTCTTTTGCGCTTAAAGTGATTTTAGAGGTTTTTTCAGTCTCGACCTCTGCATACCCAACTTCTTTCAAAATCCTCAACAGCGAGCAACTGAGTGCACCAAGGTCTAAGTCATCCTTTTAACTTTTTTTGGTTAAGTTTTTTGTTGAATTTCGTCCATTTGACCCAAGACGCAAAGGGAGAGGAGATATGTGACGATTTTGCACTCGAAGTGAATTTAGAGGTTTTTTCAGTCTCGACCCCTGCATACCCAACTTCTTTCAAAATCCTCAACAGCGAGCAACTGAGTGCACCAAGGTCTAAGTCATCCTTTAAACGTTTTTTGGTTAAGTTTTTTGTTGAATTTCATTCATTTGACCCAAAACGCAAAGGGAGAGGAGATATGTGACTCTTTTGCACTTGAAGTGAATTTAGAGGTTTTTTCAGTCTCGACCCCTGCATACCCAACTTCTTTCAAAATCCTCAACAGCGAGCAACTGAGTGCACCAAGGTCTAAGTCATCCTTTAAACGTTTTTTGGTTAAGTTTTTTGTTGAATTTCATCCTCTTGACCCAAAACTCAAAGGGAGAGGAGATATGTGACTCTTTTGCGCTTAAAGTGATTTTAGAGGTTTTTTCAGTCTCGACCTCTGCACACCCAACTTCTTTCAAAATCCTCAATAGCGAGCAACTGAGTGCACCAAGGTCAAAGTCATCCTTTTAACTTTTTTTGGTTAAGTTTTTTGTTGAATTTCGTCCATTTGACCCAAAACGCAAAGGGAGAGGAGATATGTGACTCTTTTGCACTTGAAGTGAATTTAGAGGTTTTTTCAGTCTCGACCCCTGCATACCCAACTTCTTTCAAAATCCTCAACAGCGAGCAACTGAGTGCACCAAGGTCTAAGTCATCCTTTAAACGTTTTTTGGTTAAGTTTTTTGTTGAATTTCATTCATTTGACCCAAAACGCGAACGGAGAGGAGATATGTGACGATTTTGCACTCGAAGTGAATTTAGAGGTTTTTTCAGTCTCGACCTCTGCATACCCAACTTCTTTCAAAATCCTCAACAGCGAGCAACTGAGTGCACCAAGGTCTAAGTCATCCTTTAAACGTTTTTTGGTTAAGTTTTTTGTTGAATTTCGTCCATTTGACCCAAAAGGCAAAGGGAGAGAAGATATGTGACTCTTTTGCACTTGAAGTGAATTTAGAGGTTTTTTCAGTCTCGACCCCTGCATACCCAACTTCTTTCAAAATCCTCAATAGCGAGCAACTGAGTGCACCAAGGTCTAAGTCATCCTTTAAACGTTTTTTGGTTAAGTTTTTTGTTGAATTTCATCCTCTTGACCCAAAACTCAAAGGGAGAGGAGATATGTGACTCTTTTGCGCTTAAAGTGATTTTAGAGGTTTTTTCAGTCTCGACCTCTGCACACCCAACTTCTTTCAAAATCCTCAATAGCGAGCAACTGAGTGCACCAAGGTCTAAGTCATCCTTTAAACGTTTTTTGGTTAAGTTTTTTGTTGAATTTCGTCCATTTGACTCGAAACGCAAAGGGAGAGGGGATATGTGACTCTTTTGCACTTGAAGTGAATTTAGAGGTTTTTTCAGTCTCGACCCCTGCATACCCAACTTCTTTCAAAATCCTCAATAGCGAGCAACTGAGTGCACCAAGGTCTAAGTCATCCTTTTAACGTGTTCTGGTTAAGTTTTTTGTTGAATTTCATTCATTTGACCCAAAACGCGAAAGGAGAGGAGATATGTGACGATTTTGCACTCGAAGTGAATTTAGAGGTTTTTTCAGTCTCGACCCCTGCATACCCAACTTCTTTCAAAATCTTCAACAGCGAGCAACTGAGTGCACCAAGGTCTAAGTCATCCTTTAAACGTTTTTTGGTTAAGTTTTTTGTTGAATTTCATTCATTTGACCCAAAACGCAAAGGGAGAGGAGATATGTGACTCTTTTGCACTTGAAGTGAATTTAGAGGTTTTTTCAGTCTCGACCCCTGCATACCCAACTTCTTTCAAAATCCTCAATAGCGAGCAACTGAGTGCACCAAGGTCTAAGTCATCCTTTTAACGTGTTCTGGTTAAGTTTTTTGTTGAATTTCATTCATTTGACCCAAAACGCGAAAGGAGAGGAGATATGTGACGATTTTGCACTCGAAGTGAATTTAGAGGTTTTTTCAGTCTCGACCCCTGCATACCCAACTTCTTTCAAAATCTTCAACAGCGAGCAACTGAGTGCACCAAGGTCTAAGTCATCCTTTAAACGTTTTTTGGTTAAGTTTTTTGTTGAATTTCATTCATTTGACCCAAAACGCAAAGGGAGAGGAGATATGTGACTCTTTTGCACTTGAAGTGAATTTAGAGGTTTTTTCAGTCTCGACCTCTGCATACCCAACTTCTTTCAAAATCCTCAATAGCGAGCAACTGAGTGCACCAAGGTCTAAGTCATCCTTTTAACGTGTTCTGGTTAAGTTTTTTGTTGAATTTCATTCATTTGACCCAAAACGCGAAAGGAGAGGAGATATGTGACGATTTTGCACTCGAAGTGAATTTAGAGGTTTTTTCAGTCTCGACCTCTGCATACCCAACTTCTTTCAAAATCCTCAATAGCGAGCAACTGAGTGCACCAAAGTCTAAGTCATCCTTTAAACGTTTTTTGGTTAAGTTTTTTGTTGAATTTCATTCATTTGACCCAAAACGCAAAGGGAGAGGAGATATGTGACTCTTTTGCACTTGAAGTGAATTTAGAGGTTTTTTCAGTCTCGACCCCTGCATACCCAACTTCTTTCAAAATCCTCAATAGCGAGCAACTGAGTGCACCAAGGTCTAAGTCATCCTTTTAACGTGTTCTGGTTAAGTTTTTTGTTGAATTTCATTCATTTGACCCAAAACGCGAAAGGAGAGGAGATATGTGACGATTTTGCACTCGAAGTGAATTTAGAGGTTTTTTCAGTCTCGACCCCTGCATACCCAACTTCTTTCAAAATCTTCAACAGCGAGCAACTGAGTGCACCAAGGTCTAAGTCATCCTTTAAACGTTTTTTGGTTAAGTTTTTTGTTGAATTTCATTCATTTGACCCAAAACGCAAAGGGAGAGGAGATATGTGACTCTTTTGCACTTGAAGTGAATTTAGAGGTTTTTTCAGTCTCGACCCCTGCATACCCAACTTCTTTCAAAATCCTCAACAGCGAGCAACTGAGTGCACCAAGGTCTAAGTCATCCTTTAAACGTTTTTTGGTTAAGTTTTTTGTTGAATTTCATTCATTTGACCCAAAACGCGAACGGAGAGGAGATATGTGACGATTTTGCACTTGAAGTGAATTTAGAGGTTTTTTCAGTCTCGACCTCTGCATACCCAACTTCTTTCAAAATCCTCAATAGCGAGCAACTGAGTGCACCAAGGTCAAAGTCATCCTTTTAACTTTTTTTGGTTAAGTTTTTTGTTGAATTTCGTCCATTTGACCCAAAACGCAAAGGGAGAGGAGATATGTGACTCTTTTGCACTTGAAGTGAATTTAGAGGTTTTTTCAGTCTCGACCCCTGCATACCCAACTTCTTTCAAAATCCTCAACAGCGAGCAACTGAGTGCACCAAGGTCTAAGTCATCCTTTAAACGTTTTTTGGTTAAGTTTTTTGTTGAATTTCATTCATTTGACCCAAAACGCGAACGGAGAGGAGATATGTGACGATTTTGCACTTGAAGTGAATTTAGAGGTTTTTTCAGTCTCGACCTCTGCATACCCAACTTCTTTCAAAATCCTCAATAGCGAGCAACTGAGTGCACCAAGGTCAAAGTCATCCTTTTAACTTTTTTTGGTTAAGTTTTTTGTTGAATTTCGTCCATTTGACCCAAAACGCAAAGGGAGAGGAGATATGTGACTCTTTTGCACTTGAAGTGAATTTAGAGGTTTTTTCAGTCTCGACCCCTGCATACCCAACTTCTTTCAAAATCCTCAACAGCGAGCAACTGAGTGCACCAAGGTCTAAGTCATCCTTTAAACGTTTTTTGGTTAAGTTTTTTGTTGAATTTCATTCATTTGACCCAAAACGCGAACGGAGAGGAGATATGTGACGATTTTGCACTCGAAGTGAATTTAGAGGTTTTTTCAGTCTCGACCTCTGCATACCCAACTTCTTTCAAAATCCTCAACAGCGAGCAACTGAGTGCACCAAGGTCTAAGTCATCCTTTTAACTTTTTTTAGTTAAGTTTTTTGTTGAATTTCGTCCATTTGACCCAAAACGCAAAGGGAGAGGAGATATGTGACTCTTTTGCACTCGAAGTGAATTTAGAGGTTTTTTCAGTCTCGAACTCTGCATACCCAACTTCTTTCAAAATCGTCAATAGCGAGCAACTGAGTGCACCAAGGTCTAAGTCATCCTTTAAACGTTTTTTGGTTAAGTTTTTTGTTGAATTTCATCCATTTGACCCAAAAGGCAAAGGGAGAGAAGATATGTGACTCTTTTTCACTTGAAGTGAATTTAGAAGTTTTTTCAGTCTCGACCCCTGCATACCCAACTTCTTTCAAAATCCTCAACAGCGAGCAACTGAGTGCACCAAGGCCTAAGTCATCCTTTAAACGTTTTTTGGTTAAGTTTTTTGTTGAATTTCGTCCATTTGACCCAAGACGCAAAGGGAGAGGAGATATGTGACGATTTTGCACTCGAAGTGAATTTAGAGGTTTTTTCAGTCTCGACCCCTGCATACCCAACTTCTTTCAAAATCCTCAACAGCGAGCAACTGAGTGCACCAAGGTCTAAGTCATCCTTTAAACGTTTTGGTGAAGTTTTTTGTTGAATTTCATTCATTTGACCCAAAACGCGAACGGAGAGGAGATATGTGACGATTTTGCACTCGAAGTGAATTTAGAGGTTTTTTCAGTCTCGACCCCTGCATACCCAACTTCTTTCAAAATCCTCAACAGCGAACAACTGAGTGCACCAAGGTCTAAGTCATCCTTTTAACTTTTTTTGGTTAAGTTTTTTGTTGACTTTCGTCCATTTGACCCAAAACGCAAAGGGAGAGGAGATATGTGACTCTTTTGCACTTGAAGTGAATTTAGAGGTTTTTTCAGTCTCGACCCCTGCATACCCAACTTCTTTCAAAATCCTCAACAGCGAGCAACTGAGTGCACCAAGGTCTAAGTCATCCTTTAAACGTTTTTTGGTTAAGTTTTTTGTTGAATTTCATTCATTTGACCCAAAACGCGAACGGAGAGGAGATATGTGACGATTTTGTACTCGAAGTGAATTTAGAGGTTTTTTCAGTCTCGACCTCTGCATACCCAACTTCTTTCAAAATCCTCAACAGCGAGCAACTGAGTGCACCAAGGTCTAAGTCATCCTTTTAACTTTTTTTAGTTAAGTTTTTTGTTGAATTTCGTCCATTTGACTCGAAACGCAAAGGGAGAGAAGATATGTGACTCTTTTGCACTTGAAGTGAATTTAGAGGTTCTTTCAGTCTCGACCTCTACATACCCAACTTCTTTCAAAATCGTCAATAGCGAGCAACTGAGTGCACCAAGGTCTAAGTCATCCTTTAAACGTTTTTTTGTTAAGTTTTTTGTTGAATTTCGTCCATTTGACCCAAAAGGCAAAGGGAGAGAAGATATGTGACTCTTTTGCACTTGAAGTGAATTTAGAGGTTTTTTCAGTCTCGACCTCTACATACCCAACTTCTTTCAAAATCGTCAATAGCGAGCAACTGAGTGCACCAAGGCCTAAGTCATCCTTTAAACGTTTTTTGGTTAAGTTTTTTGTTGAATTTCGTCCATTTGACCCAAGACGCAAAGGGAGAGGAGATATGTGACGATTTTGCACTCGAAGTGAATTTAGAGGTTTTTTCAGTCTCGACCCCTGCATACCCAACTTCTTTCAAAATCCTCAACAGCGAACAACTGAGTGCACCAAGGTCTAAGTCATCCTTTTAACTTTTTTTGGTTAAGTTTTTTGTTGAATTTCGTCCATTTGACCCAAAACGCAAAGGGAGAGGAGATATGTGACTCTTTTGCACTTGAAGTGAATTTAGAGGTTTTTTCAGTCTCGACCCCTGCATACCCAACTTCTTTCAAAATCCTCAACAGCGAGCAACTGAGTGCACCAAGGTCTAAGTCATCCTTTAAACGTTTTTTGGTTAAGTTTTTTGTTGAATTTCATTCATTTGACCCAAAACGCGAACGGAGAGGAGATATGTGACGATTTTGTACTCGAAGTGAATTTAGAGGTTTTTTCAGTCTCGACCTCTGCATACCCAACTTCTTTCAAAATCCTCAACAGCGAGCAACTGAGTGCACCAAGGTCTAAGTCATCCTTTTAACTTTTTTTAGTTAAGTTTTTTGTTGAATTTCGTCCATTTGACTCGAAACGCAAAGGGAGAGAAGATATGTGACTCTTTTGCACTTGAAGTGAATTTAGAGGTTCTTTCAGTCTCGACCTCTACATACCCAACTTCTTTCAAAATCGTCAATAGCGAGCAACTGAGTGCACCAAGGTCTAAGTCATCCTTTAAACGTTTTTTTGTTAAGTTTTTTGTTGAATTTCGTCCATTTGACCCAAAAGGCAAAGGGAGAGAAGATATGTGACTCTTTTGCACTTGAAGTGAATTTAGAGGTTTTTTCAGTCTCGACCTCTACATACCCAACTTCTTTCAAAATCGTCAATAGCGAGCAACTGAGTGCACCAAGGCCTAAGTCATCCTTTAAACGTTTTTTGGTTAAGTTTTTTGTTGAATTTCGTCCATTTGACCCAAGACGCAAAGGGAGAGGAGATATGTGACGATTTTGCACTCGAAGTGAATTTAGAGGTTTTTTCAGTCTCGACCCCTGCATACCCAACTTCTTTCAAAATCCTCAACAGCGAGCAACTGAGTGCACCAAGGTCTAAGTCATCCTTTAAACGTTTTTTGGTTAAGTTTTTTGTTGAATTTCATTCATTTGACCCAAAACGCAAAGGGAGAGGAGATATGTAACTCTTTTGCACTTGAAGTGAATTTAGAGGTTTTTTCAGTCTCGACCCCTGCATACCCAACTTCTTTCAAAATCCTCAACAGCGAGCAACTGAGTGCACCAAGGTCTAAGTCATCCTTTAAACGTTTTTTGGTTAAGTTTTTTGTTGAATTTCATTCATTTGACCCAAAACGCGAACGGAGAGGAGATATGTGACGATTTTGCACTCGAAGTGAATTTAGAGGTTTTTTCAGTCTCGACCTCTGCATACCCAACTTCTTTCAAAATCCTCAACAGCGAGCAACTGAGTGCACCAAGGTCTAAGTCATCCTTTTAACTTTTTTTGACCCAAAACGCGAACGGAGAGGAGATATGTGACGATTTTGCACTCGAAGTGAATTTAGAGGTTTTTTCAGTCTCGACCTCTGCATACCCAACTTCTTTCAAAATCGTCAATAGCGAGCAACTGAGTGCACCAAGGTCTAAGTCATCCTTTAAACGTTTTTTGGTTAAGTTTTTTGTTGAATTTCATCCATTTGACCCAAAAGGCAAAGGGAGAGAAGATATGTGACTCTTTTTCACTTGAAGTGAATTTAGAAGTTTTTTCAGTCTCGACCCCTGCATACCCAACTTCTTTAAAAATCCTCAACAGCGAGCAACTGAGTGCACCAAGGTCTAAGTCATCCTTTTAACTTTTTTTGGTTAAGTTTTTTGTTGAATTTCGTCCATTTGACCCAAAACGCAAAGGGAGAGGAGATATGTGACTCTTTTGCACTTGAAGTGAATTTAGAGGTTTTTTCAGTCTCGAACTCTGCATACCCAACTTCTTTCAAAATCGTCAATAGCGAGCAACTGAGTGCACCAAGGTCTAAGTCATCCTTTAAACGTTTTTTGGTTAAGTTTTTTGTGGAATTTCGTCCATTTGACTCAAAACGCAAAGGGAGAGGGGATATGTGACTCTTTTGCACTTGAAGTGAATTTAGAGGTTTTTTCAGTCTCGACCTCTGCATACCCAACTTCTTTCAAAATCCTCAATAGCGAGCAACTGAGTGCAGCAAGGTCTAAGTCATCCTTTAAACGTTTTTTGGTTAAGTTTTTTGTTGAATTTCGTCCATTTGACTCAAAACGCAAAGGGAGAGGGGATATGTGACTCTTTTGCACTTGAAGTGAATTTAGAGGTTTTTTCAGTCTCGACCTCTGCATACCCAACTTCTTTCAAAATCCTCAATAGCGAGCAACTGAGTGCACCAAGGTCTAAGTCATCCTTTAAACGTTTTTTGGTTAAGTTTTTTGTTGAATTTCGTCCATTTGACCCAAAACGCAAAGGGAGAGGAGATATGTGACTCTTTTGCACTTGAAGTGAATTTAGAGGTTTTTTCAGTCTCGACCTCTGCATACCCAACTTCTTTCAAAATCCTCAATAGCGAGCAACTGAGTGCACCAAGGTCTTAGTCATCATTTAAACGTTTTTTGGTTAAGTTTTTTGTTGAATTTCATTCATTTGACCCAAAACGCGAACGGAGAGGAGATATGTGACTCTTTTGCACTTGAAGTGAGTTTAGAGGTTTTTTCAGTCTCGACCTCTGCATACCCAACTTCTTTCAAAATCCTCAATAGCGAGCAACTGAGTGCACCAAGGTCTAAGTCATCCTTTAAACGTTTTTTGGTTAAGTTTTTTGTTGAATTTCATCCTCTTGACCCAAAACTCAAAGGGAGAGGAGATATGTGACTCTTTTGCGCTTAAAGTGATTTTAGAGGTTTTTTCAGTCTCGACCTCTACACACCCAACTTCTTTCAAAATCCTCAATAGCGAGCAACTGAGTGCACCAAGGTCTAAGTCATCCTTTAAACGTTTTTTGGTTAAGTTTTTTGTTGAATTTCGTCCATTTGACTCAAAACGCAAAGGGAGAGGGGATATGTGACTCTTTTGCACTTGAAGTGAATTTAGAGGTTTTTTCAGTCTCGACCTCTGCATACCCAACTTCTTTCAAAATCCTCAATAGCGAGCAACTGAGTGCACCAAGGTCTAAGTCATCCTTTAAACGTTTTTTGGTTAAGTTTTTTGTGGAATTTCGTCCATTTGACTCAAAACGCAAAGGGAGAGGGGATATGTGACTCTTTTGCACTTGAAGTGAATTTAGAGGTTTTTTCAGTCTCGACCTCTGCATACCCAACTTCTTTCAAAATCCTCAATAGCGAGCAACTGAGTGCACCAAGGTCTTAGTCATCATTTAAACGTTTTTTGGTTAAGTTTTTTGCTGAATTTCATCCATTTGACCCAAAACGCAAAGGGAGAGGAGATATGTGACTCTTTTGCGCTTAAAGTGATTTTAGAGATTTCCTCAGTCTTGACCTCTGCATACCCAACTTCTTTCAAAATCCTCAATAGCGAGCAACTGAGTGCACCAAGGTCTAAGTCATCCTTTAAACGTTTTTTGGTTAAGTTTTTTGTTGAATTTCATCCTCTTGACCCAAAACTCAAAGGGAGAGGAGATATGTGACTCTTTTGCGCTTAAAGTGATTTTAGAGGTTTTTTCAGTCTCGACCTCTGCATACCCAACTTCTTTCAAAATCCTCAATAGCGAGCAACTGAGTGCACCAAGGTCTAAGTCATCCTTTAAACGTTTTTTGGTTAAGTTTTTTGTTGAATTTCATCCTCTTGACCCAAAACTCAAAGGGAGAGGAGATATGTGACTCTTTTGCGCTTAAAGTGATTTTAGAGGTTTTTTCAGTCTCGACCTCTGCATACCCAACTTCTTTCAAAATCCTCAATAGCGAGCAACTGAGTGCACCAAGGTCTAAGTCATCCTTTAAACGTTTTTTGGTTAAGTTTTTTGTTGAATTTCATCCTCTTGACCCAAAACTCAAAGGGAGAGGAGATATGTGACTCTTTTGCGCTTAAAGTGATTTTAGGGGTTTTTTCAGTCTCGACCTCTGCATACCCAACTTCTTTCAAAATCCTCAATAGCGAGCAACTGAGTGCACCAAGGTCTAAGTCATCCTTTAAACGTTTTTTGGTTAAGTTTTTTGTTGAATTTCATCCTCTTGACCCAAAACTCAAAGGGAGAGGAGATATGTGACTCTTTTGCGCATAAAGTGATTTTAGAGGTTTTTTCAGTCTCGACCTCTGCATACCCAACTTCTTTCAAAATCCTCAATAGCGAGCAACTGAGTGCACCAAGGTCTAAGTCATCCTTTAAACGTTTTTTGGTTCAGTTTTTTGTTGAATTTCATCCTCTTGACCCAAAACTCAAAGGGAGAGGAGATATGTGACTCTTTTGCGCTTAAAGTGATTTTAGAGGTTTTTTCAGTCTCGACCTCTGCACACCCAACTTCTTTCAAAATCCTCAATAGCGAGCAACTGAGTGCACCAAGGTCTAAGTCATCCTTTAAACGTTTTTTGGTTAAGTTTTTTGTTGAATTTCGTCCATTTGACCCAAAACGCAAAGGGAGAGGAGATATGTGACTCTTTTGCACTTGAAGTGAATTTAGAGGTTTTTTCAGTCTCGACCTCTGCATACCCAACTTCTTTCAAAATCCTCAATAGCGAGCAACTGAGTGCACCAAGGTCTTAGTCATCATTTAAACGTTTTTTGGTTAAGTTTTTTGTTGAATTTCATCCATTTGACCCAAAACGCAAAGGGAGAGGAGATATGTGACTCTTTTGCGCTTAAAGTGATTTTAGAGATTTCCTCAGTCTTGACCTCTGCATACCCAACTTCTTTCAAAATCCTCAATAGCGAGCAACTGAGTGCACCAAGGTCTAAGTCATCCTTTAAACGTTTTTTGGTTAAGTTTTTTGTTGAATTTCATCCTCTTGACCCAAAACTCAAAGGGAGAGGAGATATGTGACTCTTTTGCGCTTAAAGTGATTTTAGAGGTTTTTTCAGTCTCGACCTCTGCATACCCAACTTCTTTCAAAATCCTCAATAGCGAGCAACTGAGTGCACCAAGGTCTAAGTCATCCTTTAAACGTTTTTTGGTTAAGTTTTTTGTTGAATTTCATCCTCTTGACCCAAAACTCAAAGGGAGAGGAGATATGTGACTCTTTTGCGCTTAAAGTGATTTTAGAGGTTTTTTCAGTCTCGACCTCTGCACACCCAACTTCTTTCAAAATCCTCAATAGCGAGCAACTGAGTGCACCAAGGTCTAAGTCATCCTTTAAACGTTTTTTGGTTAAGTTTTTTGTTGAATTTCGTCCATTTGACCCAAAACGCAAAGGGAGAGGAGATATGTGACTCTTTTGCACTTGAAGTGAATTTAGAGGTTTTTTCAGTCTCGACCTCTGCATACCCAACTTCTTTCAAAATCCTCAATAGCGAGCAACTGAGTGCACCAAGGTCTTAGTCATCATTTAAACGTTTTTTGGTTAAGTTTTTTGTTGAATTTCATCCATTTGACCCAAAACGCAAAGGGAGAGGAGATATGTGACTCTTTTGCGCTTAAAGTGATTTTAGAGATTTCCTCAGTCTTGACCTCTGCATACCCAACTTCTTTCAAAATCCTCAATCGCGAGCAACTGAGTGCACCAAGGGCTAAGTCATCCTTTTAACTTTTTTTGGTTAAGTTTTTGTTGAATTTCATCCATTTGACCCAAAACGCAAAGGGAGAGGAGATATGTGACTCTTTTGCGCTTAAAGTGATTTTAGAGATTTCCTCAGTCTTGACCTCTGCATACCCAACTTCTTTCAAAATCCTCAATAGCGAGCAACTGAGTGCACCAAGGTCTAAGTCATCCTTTTAACTTTTTTTGGTTAAGTTTTTGTTGAATTTCATCTATTTGACCCAAAACGCAAAGGGAGAGGAGATATGTGACTCTTTTGCACTTGAAGTGAATTTAGAGGTTTTTTCAGTCTCGACCTACCCAACTTCTTTCAAAATCCTCAATCGCGAGCAACTGAGTGCACCAAAGTCTAAGTCATCCTTTTAACTTTTTTTGGTTAAGTTTTTGTTGAATTTCATCCATTTGACCCAAAAGGCAAAGGAGAGGAGATATGTGACTCTTTTGCGCTTAAAGTGATTTTAGAGGTTTTTTCAGTCTTGACCTCTGCATACCCAACTTCTTTCAAAATCCTCAATAGCGAGCAACTGAGTGCACCAAGGTCTAAGTCATCCTTTTAATTTTTTTTTGTTTAAGTTTTTTGTTGAATTTCGTCCATTTGACCCAAAACGCAAAGGGAGAGGAGATATGTGACTCTTTTGCACTTGAAGTGAATTTAGAGGCTTTTTCAGTCTCGACCTCTGCATACCCAACTTCTTTCAAAATCCTCAATAGCGAGCAACTGAGTGCACCAAGGTCTAAGTCATCCTTTAAACGTTTTTTCGTTAAGTTTTTTGTGGAATTTCGTCCATTTGACCCAAAAGGCAAAGGGAGAGGAGATATGTGACTCTTTTGCGCTTAAAGTGATTTTAGAGATTTCCTCAGTCTTGACCTCTGCATACCCAACTTCTTTCAAAATCCTCAATAGCGAGCAACTGAGTGCACCAAGGTCTTAGTCATCATTTAAACGTTTTTTGTTTAAGTTTTTTGTTGAATTTCATTCATTTGACCCAAAACGCAAAGGGAGAGGAGATATGTGACTCTTTTGCACTTGAAGTGAATTTAGTGGTTTTTTCAGTCTCGACCTCTGCATACCCAACTTCTTTCAAAATCGTCAATAGCGAGCAACTGAGTGCACCAAGGTCTAAGTCATCCTTTAAACGTTTTTTGGTTAAGTTTTTTGTTGAATTTCATTCATTTGACCCAAAACGCAAAGGGAGAGGAGATATGTGACTCTTTTGCACTTGAAGTGAATTTAGTGGTTTTTTCAGTCTCGACCTCTGCATACCCAACTTCTTTCAAAATCGTCAATAGCGAGCAACTGAGTGCACCAAGGTCTAAGTCATCCTTTAAACGTTTTTTGGTTAAGTTTTTTGTTGAATTTCATTCATTTGACCCAAAACGCGAACGGAGAGGAGATATGTGACGATTTTGCATTTGAAGTGAATTTAGAGGTTTTTACAGTCTCGACGTCTGCATACCCAACTTCTTTCAAAATCCTCAATAGCGAGCAACTGAGTGCACCAAGGTCTTAGTCATCATTTAAACGTTTTTTGTTTAAGTTTTTTGTTGAATTTCATTCATTTGACCCAAAACGCAAAGGGAGAGGAGATATGTGACTCTTTTGCACTTGAAGTGATTTTAGAGATTTCCTCAGTCTTGACCTCTGCATACCCAACTTCTTTCAAAATCCTCAATAGCGAGCAACTGAGTGCACCAAGGTCTTAGTCATCATTTAAACGTTTTTTGTTTAAGTTTTTTGTTGAATTTCGTCCATTTGACCCAAAAGGCAAAGGGAGAGAAGATATGTGACTCTTTTTCACTTGAAGCGAATTTAGAGGTTTTTTCAGTCTCGACCTCTGCATACCCAACTTCTTTCAAAATCCTCAATAGCGAGCAACTGAGTGCACCAAGGTCTAAGTCATCCTTTAAACGTTTTTTGGTTAAGTTTTTTGTTGAATTTCATTCATTTGACCCAAAACGCAAAGGGAGAGGAGATATGTGACTCTTTTGCACTTGAAGTGAATTTAGTGGTTTTTTCAGTCTCGACCTCTGCATACCCAACTTCTTTCAAAATCGTCAATAGCGAGCAACTGAGTGCACCAAGGTCTAAGTCATCCTTTAAACGTTTTTTGGTTAAGTTTTTTGTTGAATTTCATTCATTTGACCCAAAACGCGAACGGAGAGGAGATATGTGACGATTTTGCATTTGAAGTGAATTTAGAGGTTTTTACAGTCTCAACGTCTGCATACCCAACTTCTTTCAAAATCCTCAATAGCGAGCAACTGAGTGCACCAAGGTCTAAGTCATCCTTAAAACGTGTTTTGGTTAAGTTTTTTGTTGAATTTCGTCCATTTGACCCAAAACGCAAAGGGAGAGAAGATATGTGACTCTTTTTCACTTGAAGCGAATTTAGAGGTTTTTTCAGTCTCGACGTCTGCATACCCAACTTCTTTCAAAATCCTAAATAGCGAGCAACTGAGTGCACCAAGGTCTAAGTCATCCTTAAAACGTGTTTTGGTTAAGTTTTTTGTTGAATTTCGTCCATTTGACCCAAAACGCAAAGGGAGAGAAGATATGTGACTCTTTTGCGCTTAAAGTGATTTTAGAGATTTCCTCAGTCTCGACCTCTGCATACCCAACTTCTTTCAAAATCCTCAATAGCGAGCAACTGAGTGCACCAAGGTCTAAGTCATCCTTTAAACGTTTTTTGGTTAAGTTTTTTGTTGAATTTCATTCATTTGACCCAAAACGCAAAGGGAGAGGAGATATGTGACTCTTTTGCACTTGAAGTGAATTTAGTGTTTTTTTCAGTCTCGACCTCTGCATACCCAACTTCTTTCAAAATCGTCAATAGCGAGCAACTGAGTGCACCAAGGTCTAAGTCATCCTTTAAACGTTTTTTGGTTAAGTTTTTTGTTGAATTTCATTCATTTGACCCAAAACGCAAAGGGAGAGGAGATATGTGACTCTTTTGCACTTGAAGTGAATTTAGTGGTTTTTTCAGTCTCGACCTCTGCATACCCAACTTCTTTCAAAATCGTCAATAGCGAGCAACTGAGTGCACCAAGGTCTAAGTCATCCTTAAAACGTGTTTTGGTTAAGTTTTTTGTTGAATTTCGTCCATTTGACCCAAAACGCAAAGGGAGAGAAGATATGTGACTCTTTTTCACTTGAAGCGAATTTAGAGGTTTTTTCAGTCTCGACGTCTGCATACCCAACTTCTTTCAAAATCCTCAATAGCGAGCAACTGAGTGCACCAAGGTCTAAGTCATCCTTAAAACGTGTTTTGGTTAAGTTTTTTGTTGAATTTCGTCCATTTGATCCAAAACGCAAAGGGAGAGGAGATATGTGACTCTTTTGCATTTGAAGTGAATTTAGAGGTTTTTACAGTCTCGACGTCTGCATACCCAACTTCTTTCAAAATCCTCAATAGCGAGCAACTGAGTGCACCAATTTCTAAGTCATCCTTAAAACGTGTTTTGGTTAAGTTTTTTGTTGAATTTCGTCCATTTGACCCAAAACGCAAAGGGAGAGAAGATATGTGACTCTTTTTCACTTGAAGCGAATTTAGAGGTTTTTTCAGTCTCGACGTCTGCATACCCAACTTCTTTCAAAATCCTCAATAGCGAGCAACTGAGTGCACCAAGGTCTAAGTCATCCTTAAAACGTGTTTTGGTTAAGTTTTTTGTTGAATTTCGTCCATTTGACCCAAAACGCAAAGGGAGAGAAGATATGTGACTCTTTTTCACTTGAAGCGAATTTACAGGTTTTTTCAGTCTCGACGTCTGCATACCCAACTTCTTTCAAAATCCTCAATAGCGAGCAACTGAGTGCACCAAGGTCTAAGTCATCCTTTAAACGTTTTTTGGTTAAGTTTTTTGTTGAATTTCGTCCATTTGACCCAAAACGCAAAGTGAGAGGAGATATGTGACTCTTTTGCACTTGAAGTGAATTTAGAGGTTTTTTCAGTCTCGACCTCTGCATACCCAACTTCTTTCAAAATCCTCAATAGCGAGCAACTGAGTGCACCAAGGTCTAAGTCATCCTTTAAACGTTTTTTGGTTAAGTTTTTTGTTGAATTTCGTCCATTTGACCCAAAACGCAAAGTGAGAGGAGATATGTGACTCTTTTGCACTTGAAGTGAATTTAGAGGTTTTTTCAGTCTCGACCTCTGCATACCCAACTTCTTTCAAAATCCTCAATAGCGAGCAACTGAGTGCACCAAGGTCTAAGTCATCCTTTAAACTTTTTTTGGTTAAGTTTTTTGTTGAATTTCGTCCATTTGACCCAAAACGCAAAATGAGAGAAGATATGTGACTCTTTTGCGCTTGAAGTGATTTTAGAGATTTCCTCAGTCTTGACCCCTGCACACCCAACTTCTTTCAAAATCCTCAATAGCGAGCAACTGAGTGCACCAAGGTCTAAGTCATCCTTTAAACGTTTTTTGGTTAAGTTTTTTGTTGAATTTCGTCCATTTGACCCAAAACGCAAAGTGAGAGGAGATATGTGACTCTTTTGCACTTGAAGTGAATTTAGAGGTTTTTTCAGTCTCGACCTCTGCATACCCAACTTCTTTCAAAATCCTCAATAGCGAGCAACTGAGTGCACCAAGGTCTAAGTCATCCTTTAAACGTTTTTTGGTTAAGTTTTTTGTTGAATTTCGTCCATTTGACCCAAAACGCAAAGGGAGAGGAGATATGTGACGATTTTGCACTTGAAGTGAATTTAGAGGTTTTTTCAGTCTCGACCTCTGCATACCCAACTTCTTTCAAAATCCTCAATAGCGAGCAACTGAGTGCACCAAGGTCTAAGTCATCCTTTAAACTTTTTTTGGTTAAGTTTTTTGTTGAATTTCGTCCATTTGACCCAAAACGCAAAATGAGAGAAGATATGTGACTCTTTTGCGCTTGAAGTGATTTTAGAGATTTCCTCAGTCTTGACCCCTGCACACCCAACTTCTTTCAAAATCCTCAATAGCGAGCAACTGAGTGCACCAAGGTCTAAGTCATCCTTTAAACGTTTTTTGGTTAAGTTTTTTGTTGAATTTCGTCCATTTGACCCAAAACGCAAAGGGAGAGGAGATATGTGACTCTTTTGCATTTGAAGTGAATTTATAGGTTTTTTCAGTCCTGACCTCTTTGACCCAAAACGCAAAGGGAGAGGAGATATGTGACTCTTTTGCACTTGAAGTGAATTTAGAGGTTTTTTCAGTCTCGACCTCTGCGTACCCAACTTCTTTCAAAATCCTCAATAGCGCGCAACTGAGTGCGCCAAGGTCTAAGACATCCTTTTACCTTGTTTTGGTTAAGTTTTTGTTGAATTTCATCCATTTGACCCAAAAGGCAAAGGGAGAGGAGATATGTGACTCTTTTGCGCTTGAAGTGATTTTAGAGATTTCCTCAGTCTTGACCCCTGCACACCCAACTTCTTTCAAAATTCTCAATAGCGAGCAACTGAGTGCACCAAGGTCTAAGTCATCCTTTAAACGTTTTTTGGTTAAGTTTTTTGTTGAATTTCGTCCATTTGACCCAAAACGCAAAGGGAGAGGAGATATGTGACGATTTTGCACTCGAAGTGAATTTAGAGGTTTTTACAGTCTCGACCTCTGCATACCCAACTTCTTTCAAAATCCTCAACAGCGAGCAACTGAGTGCACCAAGGTCTAAGTCATCCTTTAAATTTTTTTTGGTTAAGTTTTTTGTTGAATTTCGTCCATTTGACCCAAAACGCAAAGGGAGAGGAGATATGTGACGATTTTGCACTTGAAGTGAATTTAGAGGTTTTTTCAGTCTCGACCTCTGCATACCCAACTTCTTTCAAAATCCTCAATAGCGAGCAACTGAGTGCACCAAGGTCTAAGTCATCCTTTAATCTTTTTTTGGTTAAGTTTTTTGTTGAATTTCGTCCATTTGACCCAAAACGCAAAATGAGAGAAGATATGTGACTCTTTTGCGCTTGAAGTGATTTTAGAGATTTCCTCAGTCTCGACCTCTGCGTACCCAACTTCTTTCAAAATCCTCAATAGCGAGCAACTGAGTGCACCAAGGTCTAAGTCATCCTTTAAACTTTTTTTGGTTAAGTTTTTTGTTGAATTTCGTCCATTTGACCCAAAACGCAAAATGAGAGAAGATATGTGACTCTTTTGCATTTGAAGTGAATTTATAGGTTTTTTCAGTCCTGACCTCTTTGACCCAAAACGCAAAGGGAGAGGAGATATGTGACTCTTTTGCATTTGAAGTGAATTTATAGGTTTTTTCAGTCTCGACCTCTGCATACCCAACTTCTTTCAAAATCCTCAATAGCGAGCAACTGAGTGCACCAAGGTCTAAGTCATCCTTTAAACGTTTTTTGGTTAAGTTTTTTGTTGAATTTCGTCCATTTGACCCAAAACGCAAAGGGAGAGGAGATATGTGACGATTTTGCATTTGAAGTGAATTTATAGGTTTTTTCAGTCCTGACCTCTTTGACCCAAAACGCAAAGGGAGAGGAGATATGTGACTCTTTTGCATTTGAAGTGAATTTATAGGTTTTTTCAGTCTCGACCTCTGCATACCCAACTTCTTTCAAAATCCTCAATAGCGAGCAACTGAGTGCACCAAGGTCTAAGTCATCCTTTAAACGTTTTTTGGTTAAGTTTTTTGTTGAATTTCGTCCATTTGACCCAAAACGCAAAGGGAGAGGAGATATGTGACGATTTTGCATTTGAAGTGAATTTATAGGTTTTTTCAGTCCTGACCTCTTTGACCCAAAACGCAAAGGGAGAGGAGATATGTGACTCTTTTGCATTTGAAGTGAATTTATAGGTTTTTTCAGTCTCGACCTCTGCATACCCAACTTCTTTCAAAATCCTCAATAGCGAGCAACTGAGTGCACCAAGGTCTAAGTCATCCTTTAAACGTTTTTTGGTTAAGTTTTTTGTTGAATTTCGTCCATTTGACCCAAAACGCAAAGGGAGAGGAGATATGTGACGATTTTGCATTTGAAGTGAATTTATAGGTTTTTTCAGTCCTGACCTCTTTGACCCAAAACGCAAAGGGAGAGGAGATATGTGACTCTTTTGCATTTGAAGTGAATTTATAGGTTTTTTCAGTCTCGACCTCTGCATACCCAACTTCTTTCAAAATCCTCAATAGCGAGCAACTGAGTGCACCAAGGTCTAAGTCATCCTTTAAACTTTTTTTGGTTAAGTTTTTTGTTGAATTTCGTCCATTTGACCCAAAACGCAAAGGGAGAGGAGATATGTGACGATTTTGCACTTGAAGTGAATTTAGAGGTTTTTTCAGTCTCGACCTCTGCATACCCAACTTCTTTCAAAATCCTCAATAGCGAGCAACTGAGTGCACCAAGGTCTAAGTCATCCTTTAATCTTTTTTTGGTTAAGTTTTTTGTTGAATTTCGTCCATTTGACCCAAAACGCAAAATGAGAGAAGATATGTGACTCTTTTGCGCTTGAAGTGATTTTAGAGATTTCCTCAGTCTCGACCTCTGCGTACCCAACTTCTTTCAAAATCCTCAATAGCGAGCAACTGAGTGCACCAAGGTCTAAGTCATCCTTTAAACTTTTTTTGGTTAAGTTTTTTGTTGAATTTCGTCCATTTGACCCAAAACGCAAAATGAGAGAAGATATGTGACTCTTTTGCATTTGAAGTGAATTTATAGGTTTTTTCAGTCTCGACCTCTGCATACCCAACTTCTTTCAAAATCCTCAATAGCGAGCAACTGAGTGCACCAAGGTCTAAGTCATCCTTTAAACGTTTTTTGGTTAAGTTTTTTGTTGAATTTCGTCCATTTGACCCAAAACGCAAAGGGAGAGGAGATATGTGACGATTTTGCATTTGAAGTGAATTTATAGGTTTTTTCAGTCCTGACCTCTTTGACCCAAAACGCAAAGGGAGAGGAGATATGTGACTCTTTTGCATTTGAAGTGAATTTATAGGTTTTTTCAGTCTCGACCTCTGCATACCCAACTTCTTTCAAAATCCTCAATAGCGAGCAACTGAGTGCACCAAGGTCTAAGTCATCCTTTAAACTTTTTTTGGTTAAGTTTTTTGTTGAATTTCGTCCATTTGACCCAAAACGCAAAGGGAGAGGAGATATGTGACGATTTTGCACTTGAAGTGAATTTAGAGGTTTTTTCAGTCTCGACCTCTGCATACCCAACTTCTTTCAAAATCCTCAATAGCGAGCAACTGAGTGCACCAAGGTCTAAGTCATCCTTTAATCTTTTTTTGGTTAAGTTTTTTGTTGAATTTCGTCCATTTGACCCAAAACGCAAAATGAGAGAAGATATGTGACTCTTTTGCGCTTGAAGTGATTTTAGAGATTTCCTCAGTCTCGACCTCTGCGTACCCAACTTCTTTCAAAATCCTCAATAGCGAGCAACTGAGTGCACCAAGGTCTAAGTCATCCTTTAAACTTTTTTTGGTTAAGTTTTTTGTTGAATTTCGTCCATTTGACCCAAAACGCAAAATGAGAGAAGATATGTGACTCTTTTGCGCTTGAAGTGATTTTAGAGATTTCCTCAGTCTCGACCTCTGCGTACCCAACTTCTTTCAAAATCCTCAATAGCGAGCAACTGAGTGCACCAAGGTCTAAGTCATCCTTTAAACTTTTTTTGGTTAAGTTTTTTGTTGAATTTCGTCCATTTGACCCAAAACGCAAAATGAGAGAAGATATGTGACTCTTTTGCATTTGAAGTGAATTTAGAGGTTTTTTCAGTCTCGACCTCTGCGTACCCAACTTCTTTCAAAATCCTCAATAGCGCGCAACTGAGTGCGCCAAGGTCTAAGACATCCTTTTACCTTGTTTTGGTTAAGTTTTTGTTGAATTTCATCCATTTGACCCAAAAGGCAAAGGGAGAGGAGATATGTGACTCTTTTGCGCTTGAAGTGATTTTAGAGATTTCCTCAGTCTTGACCCCTGCACACCCAACTTCTTTCAAAATTCTCAATAGCGAGCAACTGAGTGCACCAAGGTCTAAGTCATCCTTTAAACGTTTTTTGGTTAAGTTTTTTGTTGAATTTCGTCCATTTGACCCAAAACGCAAAGGGAGAGGAGATATGTGACGATTTTGCACTCGAAGTGAATTTAGAGGTTTTTACAGTCTCGACCTCTGCATACCCAACTTCTTTCAAAATCCTCAACAGCGAGCAACTGAGTGCACCAAGGTCTAAGTCATCCTTTAAATTTTTTTTGGTTAAGTTTTTTGTTGAATTTCGTCCATTTGACCCAAAACGCAAAGGGAGAGGAGATATGTGACGATTTTGCACTTGAAGTGAATTTAGAGGTTTTTTCAGTCTCGACCTCTGCATACCCAACTTCTTTCAAAATCCTCAATAGCGAGCAACTGAGTGCACCAAGGTCTAAGTCATCCTTTAATCTTTTTTTGGTTAAGTTTTTTGTTGAATTTCGTCCATTTGACCCAAAACGCAAAATGAGAGAAGATATGTGACTCTTTTGCGCTTGAAGTGATTTTAGAGATTTCCTCAGTCTCGACCTCTGCGTACCCAACTTCTTTCAAAATCCTCAATAGCGAGCAACTGAGTGCACCAAGGTCTAAGTCATCCTTTAAACTTTTTTTGGTTAAGTTTTTTGTTGAATTTCGTCCATTTGACCCAAAACGCAAAATGAGAGAAGATATGTGACTCTTTTGCATTTGAAGTGAATTTATAGGTTTTTTCAGTCCTGACCTCTTTGACCCAAAACGCAAAGGGAGAGGAGATATGTGACTCTTTTGCATTTGAAGTGAATTTATAGGTTTTTTCAGTCTCGACCTCTGCATACCCAACTTCTTTCAAAATCCTCAATAGCGAGCAACTGAGTGCACCAAGGTCTAAGTCATCCTTTAAACGTTTTTTGGTTAAGTTTTTTGTTGAATTTCGTCCATTTGACCCAAAACGCAAAGGGAGAGGAGATATGTGACGATTTTGCATTTGAAGTGAATTTATAGGTTTTTTCAGTCCTGACCTCTTTGACCCAAAACGCAAAGGGAGAGGAGATATGTGACTCTTTTGCATTTGAAGTGAATTTATAGGTTTTTTCAGTCTCGACCTCTGCATACCCAACTTCTTTCAAAATCCTCAATAGCGAGCAACTGAGTGCACCAAGGTCTAAGTCATCCTTTAAACGTTTTTTGGTTAAGTTTTTTGTTGAATTTCGTCCATTTGACCCAAAACGCAAAGGGAGAGGAGATATGTGACGATTTTGCATTTGAAGTGAATTTATAGGTTTTTTCAGTCCTGACCTCTTTGACCCAAAACGCAAAGGGAGAGGAGATATGTGACTCTTTTGCATTTGAAGTGAATTTATAGGTTTTTTCAGTCTCGACCTCTGCATACCCAACTTCTTTCAAAATCCTCAATAGCGAGCAACTGAGTGCACCAAGGTCTAAGTCATCCTTTAAACTTTTTTTGGTTAAGTTTTTTGTTGAATTTCGTCCATTTGACCCAAAACGCAAAGGGAGAGGAGATATGTGACGATTTTGCACTTGAAGTGAATTTAGAGGTTTTTTCAGTCTCGACCTCTGCATACCCAACTTCTTTCAAAATCCTCAATAGCGAGCAACTGAGTGCACCAAGGTCTAAGTCATCCTTTAATCTTTTTTTGGTTAAGTTTTTTGTTGAATTTCGTCCATTTGACCCAAAACGCAAAATGAGAGAAGATATGTGACTCTTTTGCGCTTGAAGTGATTTTAGAGATTTCCTCAGTCTCGACCTCTGCGTACCCAACTTCTTTCAAAATCCTCAATAGCGAGCAACTGAGTGCACCAAGGTCTAAGTCATCCTTTAAACTTTTTTTGGTTAAGTTTTTTGTTGAATTTCGTCCATTTGACCCAAAACGCAAAATGAGAGAAGATATGTGACTCTTTTGCATTTGAAGTGAATTTATAGGTTTTTTCAGTCCTGACCTCTTTGACCCAAAACGCAAAGGGAGAGGAGATATGTGACTCTTTTGCATTTGAAGTGAATTTATAGGTTTTTTCAGTCTCGACCTCTGCATACCCAACTTCTTTCAAAATCCTCAATAGCGAGCAACTGAGTGCACCAAGGTCTATATCATCCTTTAAACTTTTTTTGGTTAAGTTTTTTGTTGAATTTCGTCCATTTGACCCAAAACGCAAAGGGAGAGGAGATATGTGACGATTTTGCACTTGAAGTGAATTTAGAGGTTTTTTCAGTCTCGACCTCTGCATACCCAACTTCTTTCAAAATCCTCAATAGCGAGCAACTGAGTGCACCAAGGTCTAAGTCATCCTTTAAACTTTTTTTGGTTAAGTTTTTTGTTGAATTTCGTCCATTTGACCCAAAACGCAAAGGGAGAGGAGATATGTGACTCTTTTGCATTTGAAGTGAATTTATAGGTTTTTTCAGTCCTGACCTCTTTGACCCAAAACGCAAAATGAGAGAAGATATGTGACTCTTTTGCGCTTGAAGTGATTTTAGAGATTTCCTCAGTCTTGACCTCTGCGTACCCAACTTCTTTCAAAATCCTCAACAGCGAGCAACTGAGTGCACCAAGGTCTAAGTCATCCTTTTAACTTTTTTTAGTTAAGTTTTTTGTTGAATTTTATTCATTTGACCCAAAACGCGTACGGAGAGGAGATATGTGACGATTTTGCACTTGAAGTGAATTTAGAGGTTTTTTCAGTCTCGACCTCTGCATACCCAACTTCTTTCAAAATCCTCAATAGCGAGCAACTGAGTGCACCAAGGTCTAAGTCATCCTTTAAACGTTTTTTGGTTAAGTTTTTTGTGGAATTTCGTCCATTTGATCCAAAACGCAAAGGGAGAGGA